>CM061753.1:329615790-332171600 GCA_030979885.1 Lolium multiflorum | reverse complement strand
TTTGAGTTTATGATAATGTTTACATACCATGCTATAATTGTATTAACCGAAACATTGATACATGTGTGTTACGTGAATAACAAGGAGTCCCTAGTAAGCCTCTTGTATAACTAGCTTGTTGATTAATAGATGATCATGGTTTCGTGATCATGAACATTGGATGTTATTAATAATAAGGTTATGTCATTATATGAATTATGTAATGGACACACCCAATTAAGCGTAGCATAAGATCACGTCATTAAGTTATTTGCTATAAGCTTTCGATACATAGTTACCTAGTCCTTTTGACCATGAGATCATGTAAATCACTTATATCGGAAAGGTACTTTGATTACATCAAACGCCACTGCGTAAATGGGTGGTTATAAAGGTGGGATTAAGTATCCGGAAAGCATGAGTTGAGGCATATGGATCAACAAAGTGGGATTTGTCCATCCCGATGATGGATAGATATACTCTGGCCCCTCTCGGTGTGTCGTCTAATAGCTTGCAAGCATATGAATGGTTCATAAGACCACATACCACGGCATGAGTAAAGAGTACTTGTCGAGAACGAGGTTAAAAGGTAGAGAGTGATACCGATGATCAAACCTCTAACAAGTAAAATATCGCGGGACAAAGGGAATTGGTATCGTACGTGAATGGTTCATTCGATCACTAAGTCACGTTGAATATGTGGGAGCCATTATGGATTTCGATCCCGTTATTGGTTATTGGTCGGAGAGAAGTCTCAACCATGTCTACATAGTTCGCGTAACCGTAGGGTGACACACTTAAGGGTTTGATGTCGTTTAAGTAGATATGGAATATGGAATGGAGTTTGAACTTTTGTTCGGAGTCGGATAGGATCCAGACATCACGAGGAGTTCCGAATGGCCCAGAGAATAAGATTCATATAGGAAGTCATATTCCAAGTTTGGAAATGATCCTGTGCATTTTGGCATGTTCTAGAAGGTTCTAGAAAAAGTCCGAAGAAATCACCATGGAAAGTGGGACTCCACAGGACTCCACCTTGCATGGCCAGCCAACCCCAAAGGGGAGGAGTCCAAGGTGGACTCCCGAAGGGTGGCCGGCCAACCCCCCAAGGAAGGGGTGGGAGTCCCACCTTGAGTGGGATTTCCCCCTTGAGTAGGTTTCCCACCTATGGGAGGTTTTGTTGTTGGGGTCTTATTCGAAGACTTGGACTACAACTCTTGGGGATTTCCACCTATATAATGAGGAGGAGAGGGAGGGGGCAGCTACTCAAGCCTTCACCTTGGCCGCACCCCTTGAGGCCGGCGCCCAAGTCCCCCTCTCCCCAAACCCTAGCCTCTCCTCCTCCACATACTACTCCCGCAGCGCATAGGCGAAGCCCTGCCTGAGTTCTCCACCACCACCGCCACCACGCCGTCGTGCTGCCGGGATTCCGAGGAGGATCTACTACTTCCGCTGCCCGCTGGAACGGGGAGAAGGACGCCGTCTTCATCAACACCGAACGTGTGACCGAGTACGGAGGTGCTGCCCGATTGCGGCACCGCTAAGATCTTCACGCGCTTTTGAAAGCGCAAGTGATCGTCATCGCAGCAACAGAGCCTCCTCTTGTAGGCTTTGGAAATCTTCAAGGGTTAGTCTCGTTCATCCCCTCGTTGCTTCTATCTTCTAGATTGCATCTTGGCTTGGATTGCGTTCTCGCGGTAGGAATTTTTTTGTTTTCTATGCTACGAATCCCTACAAAATTGATGAGGGGTTCATGGCCAATGAGGCTGAAATCCATGACACGGTGTTGGGGGGCGTTGATGCCTTATGTTTTCTTTAGTTTGAGTACTTTGCATCTTTGTGGTATAGTGGGATGAAGCGGCTCTGGCTAACTTTACATGACCGCGTTCATGAGACTTGCTCCTCGTTCGACATGCAACTTATATTGCATAAGAGGCTTTGCGGGTGTCTGGCTCTCCTACTATAGTGAAGATTCAATTTACTCTTCTATTGACAACACTAGTATCACCGTTGTGGTTCATGTTCGTAGGTAGATTAGATCTCTCTCGAAAACCCTAAACCACGTAAAATACGCAAACCAAATTAGAGACGTCTAACTTGTTTTTGCATTTGGTGATGTGATATGGCCATAATGTGATGATGAATATGTATGCGATGATCATTATTGTATTGTGGCAACCGGCAAGAGCCTTATGGTTGTCTTTAATTTTCATGTTGAGTAGTATTTCAAAATAGTTGTAATAGTTGCTACATGAGGTGAACAACCATGAAGACGGCGCCATGGACCTTGACGCTACGCCGACGATGATGGAGATCATGCCCGTTGATGATGGAGATCATGTCCGTGCTTTGGAGATGAAGATCGAAGGCACAAAGACAAAAGGCCATATCATATCACATATGAATTGCATGTGATGTTAATCCTTTGTGCATCTTATTTTGCTTAGAACACGACGGTAGCATTATAAGATGATCCCTCACATTAATATCAAGATAATAAAGTGTTCTCCTCATATGCACCGTTGATATAGTTCGTCGTTTTGAAGCATTCGCGGGATGATCGGATGTGATAGACTCAACGTTCACATACAACGGTTGTAAGCCATGCGGAATACTTGTGTTTGCTTGACGAGCCTAGCATGTACATACTTGGTCTCGGAAACGGAAACCGAAGGGTTGAACACGAGTCATATGGATGATATGATCAACATATTGATGTTCACTATTGAAGCTACATCATCTCACGTGATGATCGGTTTTGGTGTAGTGGATGTGAATCGTGTACCACTTAACAATTATGAGGGATGTTGTATTATGAGTTCATTAGTAATTAGATTAAACATGAACTAATTATCATAAACGTAGTCTTATAGTATTTTGAATTAAATTTGCAGTATTGGCATCCATTTTTCTACCAAGCGCTTGTCTTGTTATTGAGATAGAAATTCTGTTAAAATCTGACAGAAACTTTACGGACCGGTACCGTATTGTTAAAGAATCAAAATATAATTAAGTCCTATCAAAACTTTTAGTAAACCTCACATTGTTGATTCAAAGAACTATGGTTTCAATTAGTACCTAAAGTTATCTTGTCTCCGTGAAACTTGAAGTTCAAATCTATTTGAAAAGTAAGGAGCTGAAAATTTAGTTTTCAGAAATAATCAAGGTATGAGATATATGTGATATCTAAGACCCTATTGCAAGATGATAGAATATAATTTGGTGAGACTACATAAACTCATAAGTTTTATGGGAATGCATGGTTGTTGAAGACGCAGCGTCCCCAATCCTCCAACTATTTGGGGCACTAACGAGATTCGCATATCCATGAAGTGATTGTCCTTAGTATGCACCTGTTAAGACCATTGCTCAAGCATCACGTGATGATCGAGTGTTATAGATTCTACGTGTGCTTACACTGGGTGCAAGCCCGATTTGCACATGCGAATACTGAGGTTAAACTTTACGAGCCTAGTATGTACATACATGGTCTCAAAAAGTCGTCATGATATAATGGATAAAATTATGAGTGAAATTGTTCATCATATTACAAAGTTACTAATAGTGAAATCAGAAACACTTGTCATATGATGATCAACTTCTAAAGTAAGAACCTCAAGGTTATTGGTATTTGACCAACAAACCTAGAAGTTATTGAAGGAGAAATGTTTTCTGAATAATGAGGAAAGCTAAAAGAGAAATTACAAAAGATATTTTGGCAGAAAGAAAAGAAAAGACTAGAAAGTCTAGCTCAGGTGTATATAAATGATATACATATTATGGATGTATTCCTCGTTTGGTCACACAATGAAATTCTTGGGTATTTGTACCATATTGGTTGGTATGAAATGTCATACAAAACAACGCAATACAAGAATACAATGGCCTAAGTGATCGACAAGGAATATGGTAGGAATGCACGTCTGGAACAAAAATAAAGTGTTATTATGTTCATCGTTGGCATTCTATCTAGCCCCTTAGAATTTATAATAAAGAACTTAATAATTGTTATTTTGCTCTTGTCAAATAAAACAATGAGTTGTTCAAATTATGACATTACTCCATGTACGATGGATAAGTTATTATAAATCTTAATGGGGAAACACACATACATAACACTGACGCTAAATGCCATAAGGCAAATGATTTGAGTACCACTTATTTGTGGAACCGCCATTTAGGTCATGTTAAAAGGAACGCATGAAGAAACTCCATGCAAATGGATTATTGAGTCATTTGATTTTTGAATCATTCGGCGCTTGCAAATCTTTTCTAAAAGAAAATGACTAAAATACCGTTCATAAGCAAGAGATGAACGGGCAACTAACTTAAAGAAACATGCACACATTGTATGTGGTTCACTAGACATAGTTGTGTGCGGTAGATTCTTCATGAAAACTTCAAACAATGAATTGAGTATATATATGTGGATATATTCGATAAGGAATAAGTTTGAAACATTTGAATGGATTCAAATAAATTTCTGCATGAAGTGGAAATCATCGTAATAGAAAAGTCAATATCCTATGATTAGATCATAGTGGAAATATTTGAATTACTAGTTTAGCGAACATCTAAGAGAGAGTTATGAAATTGTTCTACAACTCACGCTTCTTGGAGTATCATAGTGATGATAAAGTATCCGAGAGATGTATCCAAACCTTGTTGGGTCAATGATGAAGATAAAATATTAATGCCATTATATTTTTTGTGGATTATGCTTTAGAGACTATCGCTTTTACACTAAATAGAGCATCATCATGATCCATTGAAATGACACCATACAGGTTATGGCATGGGTATAAACCCTAATAGTTCTTTCTTTAAATTTTGGTCTAAACCAAAATCGGATGAATGTCTTTGTTGGTTATCCCAAAGATTGATTGGGAATTCTTTCCACTATGAAGTAAAGACAAAAGTGTTTGTTAATGTTACTTGCTTATTTCCAAGAAATTGTTTTCTAGCGAAGTATTTGAGTCGGAGGACAATAGAACTTGATAAGGTTTATGAACCTGAGTATAATGACTTATAGCAAAGATCGGAAATTGATTCCTAAGCGGTCGCGACGATCATGGCTCCTATGACTACAAAATGTTTTAGCCATGGAGATCGGAGTACATATTGAATTGTAGGTATGGTTTAATTTGTGATCAAATAAATGATTTGTGACAAAGGATTGATTTTGAACAATGATAAACCAACTACAAACAAAGAAGTTATGATGGGCCCTGACTCCGTTAAAATGGCTATACGCCATGAAATCCAAGATAGATAAATACTTTTTGAAAGTAAATGGATCTATAAAATTGATGGACTTGGATGAAATATCATTGAAGAAGCTTGACTTGTCGAAAAGTAGTTTACGAAAAAGTTCAAAGAGTTGACTATGATAAGATTAGATCTTCCGTAGCAATGCTTATAGTCTATGTGGATTATTCTAGTAATCACTACATATTTCTTTTATGAGATATGCTAGTAGGATGGCAAAATACATTACTTATCGGAAGTGTGTATTAAAGGTGTACACAAGATACAACCAAGAGTTTTGCTATTCCGTAGAATACTAGATAGGTATACAAACTTCAATTGGATGGTAGTATCACGGAGGTTGAATCTCCCACCATGAAATAGTCAAGAGTTTTGATTTCATCGTAGATTTATGAAGAGGCTTGCATTTGCAAGAAATTAAGTGTGAGCGCTGAGACATATTTATAATACTTTATGTAGATGACATATAGTTGGTTATAAATAATGTAATTATATACTTGATTAAAAGGTTTCATTGAGAATTAACTTTAATGAAAGGATATGGACTGAAACAAATTTTGTGTCAATATCTATAAAGATAGATTGAAACACATAATAAGTTAAGTCAAAGTACATAGAATAGATATTGAAATAGTTCAATATAGAAATATTAAGAAAATGTTCTTGTCATGTGAAGGTTTAACAAGACTTGAGTGTATCTCACACTCAATGAGTAAAAACACATGAGTGATTATAGATCACGAATAGTATGTACACAATCAGATGTCATGTGCTATAAAGTGTTATGAGCATATACCAGAATGATTTATATGATGATCATTGGACGACAGTAAAAATATCCTTGAGTACTTTAGAAGAACTAAGGATATATATATATAGTTTTGTATGGGGTAATGACAAACAAATCGCTGTAAAGTGTTGCACCGATATTAGTTTGATCACATATAAAAATAAAATTCAAATCTCGAATTAGGCTAAGTGTTGTTTAAAAGGTAGCACAATGATATAGAAGTTGTCTATGCTAGATTTAGAAGAGTTCTAAATATTGTGACGGATTCTACAAAGATACATGAGTATGTCATTGTTTTGAAAATGACATAGGATGATAAAGTCAAGAGTTCTTGAGGACTATGAGGCTCCGAAGGTAGGGTCGAACTTTGAAGCCATATTGTGTGTGACAATATTAGTGACATATTTCAGACCGCTGAATTCAGAAGATCAAACATATTTAATGCCAACTCATTTGGAATGATTGGATGCTGCTTGAGACGCAAAATGAATTAAAAGGCACAAAGCTTCTCAGCATGTCAGATCCGTTGACTAAAACCTCTCCTATGAGCACTTATGATAGAAACACCTGGAAGGCCAAGGTGTTATATCTTACAAATGTAAACTAGATTATTGACCTAGTGCAAGTGGGAGACAAGTGGAGATATGCCCAAGAGGCAATAATAAAATGGTTATTATAATATCTTTGAGTTTATGATAATGTTTACATACCATGCTATAATTGTATTAAAATCAAACATTGATACATGTGTGTTATGTGAACAACAAGGAGTCCCTAGTAAGCCTCTTGTATAACTAGCTTGTGGATTAATAGATGATCATGGTTTCGTGATCATGAACATTGGATGTTAATGACAAGGTTATGTCATTATATGAATGATGTAATGGACACACCCAATTAAGCGTAGCATAAGATCACGTCATTAGTTATTTGCTATAAGCTTTCGTTACATAGTTACCTAGTCCTTTTGACCATGAGATCATGTAAATCACTTATATCGGAAAGGTACTTTGATTACATCAAACGCCACCGCGTAAATGGGTGGTTATAAAGGTGGCTTGCCATCCGGAAAGTATGAGTTGAGGTATATGGATCAACAAAGTGGGATTTGTCCATCCCGATGACGATAGATATACTATGGGCCCTCTCGGTGGAATGTCGCTCTAATAGCAAGCATAGGAATGGTTCATAAGAGACCATATACCGGGATGAGTAAAGAGTACTTGTCAGAGACGGGGTTGAACAAGGTATAGAGGATACCGATGATCAAACCTCGACAAGTAAAATATCGCGTGACAAAGGGAATTGGTATCGAATGTGAATTCTTTCAAGTCATCGTTGAATATGTGGGAGCCATTATGGATCTCTGATACGTCTCCGACGTATTGGTCTGAGAAGTCTAACCATGTCTACATAGTTCTCGCGAACCGTAGGGTGACACACTTAAGGTTTGATGTCGCGAAGTAGATATGGAATATGGAATACATGGAATGGAGTTTGAATCCCTTGTTCCAGTTCCTGATGGGATCCAGACATCACGAGGAGTTCCGGAATGGTCCGAGAATAAGATTCATATATGTAGAAGTCATATTCCAAGTTTGGAAATGATCCTGTGTGCATTTATGGTAGGTTCTAGAAGGTTATAGAAAAGTCCGGAAGAAATCACCATGGAAAGGGACTCCCGGAAGGACTCCACCTTGCATGGCCAGCCAACCCTGAAAGGGCAGGAGTCCAAGGTGGACTCCCCGAAGGGTGGCCGGCCAACCCCCCCCAAGGAAGGGGTGGGAGTCCCACCTTGGGGATTTCCCCGAGTAGGTCACCCATGGAGGTTTTGTTGTTGGGGTCTTATTCAAGACTTGGACTACAACTCTTGGGATTTCCACCTATATAATGAGGAGGAGAGTGAGGGGCAACCTAGACCTCACTTGGCCGCACCCCTTGAGGCCGGCACCCAAGTCCCCCTCTCCCCAAACCCTAGCCTCTCCTCCTGTCACATCCCGAAATTTTCTAAATTTTGGAATGTGAAATAAAAATAAATTTAATGCTTGATTGTTTGAACTTGATTGAAAATTCACAAAGAAATAAAACTTTTTATAGTTACTTACAAGTTAATCCCAAAACTAGTATTTTTAAAGACTATTGATTTTAAAGTATTTTCAAAATCAAACATATCCTTGCTTCCAAAGTTTTCAAATCCTTAATGCATTTTTATTTGAGAAAACAAAATGCGAGAAAATTTTATTTGCAAAATATTGCCCAAGTTTCCAATTTGACCAAGTGTATATAATTATTATTTTATTTTCACAAATGGATTTTTAAACAGGTTCCTTGTTGTCCTAAAACACTATTTTGATTTTTACAAATTTTTTTGGTATGTGTATGTTGAAACTATTCACATATATCCATAATGGCATAGTAGTAATAAAATAATATAAAATTTAAATTTATAAAATTTAAATCCTTTTATTGTCCTATTCTGCGAAAAATAATTTTACAAACTCGTAGAATTTCGTTTCACTCAAATCGGAATTGTAAAACTAGTTTTATAAAAGAAACAAGTAAAAATAAAAAGATAAAAAAAAGCCGAAATGGGCCGGCCAGCCAGCCCAGTCAGCCGACCGGCCTAGCCGGAGCGAAGCCAGGACCGAGTCGGTCGTGTTCGCTTACGTGCTGGCAACCATTTTTGTTTCGAAAACTCTAGAAAAAGGCCGACCTCGCGGCGGAAGACAACTCGGGGCCCGCGCGCGGCTGCTGCGCCGTCAGGAGCTTAAAACCCCGGGAAGTGGTCTCCCGGCCGACACGTGTCGCATGAGAAGCAAAGTGGGGATGAGGGAGGGAGAGAGAAGGCAGAGGGGGCTCAGCTTTTTTCCTTTATTTTCAAGATTCGTTTTTTCAAAATGAAATATCTTGAGAACCGTAAGTCCAAATTACGAACCGTTTTCACTTTTGATTGTCTCGACGAGATCTTCAAAACTAGATCTCATGTTCATAGGTTTCGAAAATCTTTTTTCGTACTTCCTATACTACTATGGCTGTACTCGTGTTGTATCTAAGTACTGCATGTGATAAGTACTTCTGTTTTGAAGGTATTTAGTACATTTTTTCTTTTACTCGTGTGAGCAACTGTACATGTACCTGCTCGTGTGCGCGACCGTACCTATCTTTAATGTGAACGAATGCACTCGTACTCGCCGTGTAGGCGACCGTATTTCACTGTGTGCGCGACCGTACTCGGTTTTATGTGGACGACTGCACTGTCTGCAGCGCGACTGCACTGCCGTGTGCGCGACTGTACTTCCGTATATGTACTTGCCCGCATGCGTGACTGTACCTGCCCGTATGCACACGACTGTACCTACTCGTGTGCGTGACTGTACTTACTCGTGTGCGCTATTGTTTTTGTACTCGTCCGTGTGTCCAGATGTACTCGTGTGTTGTACGTAACTGTAATCGTGTGTTATACACAACTGCACTCGTGTATTTGTTAGACGTACATTACTTAAGTACTTTTGTTTGTGCCGGTTATGCCAATTGAATTGGTGCGAGCTAGCAAGTGAATCACCCGGGCGTACGATGCATACTCGTGGAGGTGGGCGTACGCGTGGAGTAGCTAATTGATGCATGGCTATGCTACTCACACGCGCGCATAACGGAAGTACGGAAGTACTTGCCCAGGCGATCTGTGCGCTCGCGCGACTCGGCCACGCGCCCGAAACGGCTTGCTCACGCTCGCTCGGTTGGAGCTCCCGTACGTACACGTGTCGTTACCTCGCTAGTTTAGTTCCCTTTGGAGAGGTTGGTCTTTACGTAGTGCTACCCTTTTTGTTTTGGCAAAATCTTATCTTCACTTAAACATAGTTTTCTTGAGCTACACAACTTCGATTTCAGATCCGTTTGTTTCTACGCGTTCGTAACTTCGAGGCCCACTTTTTCCACCGACCTATGGCCTATATAAAGCCACCACCACGTCGCAGTTTCGTTTTCCCTTTCCTCCTCTCGAAATCCTAGATCAACGAATCTTAACTCGTTGCTTTGACCCCCTAAACCACTTCAAATCGCTTCGGGCTCTACACGAAAGTTGTAGATCTCGTCGAGATCTTTCAATCCCGACCAATCTCATCTCTTTTCGTCCACCATACACGGATAATTTCGTATCGCAAGGCGTCAGGTCTGACAAAGGGAATCTTCAATTAGTTCGTGCTCGTTCCACGAAATCCAAATTTCTTTGGTGAGTATGTAGATCTGATCATCCTCTACAACTTTCATGTTGAAAGTTTTTCGATTTGACGTACGGATTTATCGCTCATCTACAGATCTATTTCGAGTCAACCGGAGCCAAATCGAGTTTCAAAACTATCTCGAATCGTCATGACTTCAACACGGAAGTTGTTCCTCTCGTCAAGATCTTTCCATTGCCGCGAGTCTCACCTTGTTTCGTTCACCGAGCAAAGAGAAAATCGCGTTACAAGATTCAGATCTTATAAGGTATAACTCAGATCTTGTTAAACTCATTAATCCGTTGTGAAAAGTAATTTGTGCGTTAAATAGATCTATTAATTCTATACAACTTTGTTGTAGAAAGTTTTTCCATCTGAGTAAATTTTTCTGTCAACTTTATGACATCATCATGACATCAGCATAGTCAACTCAGTCCGGTCAAAGTCAAACTGTAGTCAGCAGTACAGTCAGCAGTACAGTCAGCAGTACAGTCAGCAGTCAACTATACAGTCATCAGTACAGTCAGTGTCTCAGTCAAACTCGGTCAAACTCATTTTAAATGTAAATTTTAAATATCAGATTATGTGTCCAACTTAGAAATTCGTTATAAAATCAACCACTAGGTCAAATTTTGCAAATTTTATAGTTTTGGAAAGCTCTTAACCTGTACAACAACTTTATGCAATAATACTGTATAGGTTTTGTGTTAGATTTTATGTCATAATTCAAATAGTTAAATTAAGCCTTTTATACTATAAAATTTGTATAAAATAATCTACTAGGCCAAATCTTACGTTTTTGTACTTTCTGGAATCCTCAGATCATGTACTACAACATGGAGTAAGAATTGTACAACTTTGATACACGTACAAACTTGCTTTAGTAAAATCTATCCGAATCAGTAATTCGAAGATAATTCAAACTCTATAAATTATTTTTGAATAATTCCAATTGGTCTAATCTTGTACTAGTGTAGCCTATCCAGGGAGGTCAAATTCATATTTTTACAACACATAATGCTTGCAGTAGCTAATTAATAAGGTTGTATATGTTAAGTTGATACTCGATTAATGGTTTTCTAAATCAAATTAAATGTCCAGAATACTTTATTAACATTGCACATATCAGAGAACACCTAATACAACACTTACACACTACTTATCTGGTGAAAGTAATTGGTGCATAGCATGCATGCATGTCTATGATTGTTCATATCGAATGTTTGTTTCTTTTTGTTGTTGTTGTTGAATGGTATGTTTATGTTGTGCTATATTCTGTGTTATAGTTTGTACGGAGAGTAACGTATTTTGATTAAGAGAAGTGAACGCGCTTCGACTACCAAAAAGGCAAGTGACACTCAAATCCTACTTATTTTAATTATGCATTAGTGTTTTGAAACTAGTATGCATGGTAGGATTTTGTTTTCAAAAGTAAATTATTATGCTATGCTTAGCAAACCTAGTAGTGTGTAGCTACTTCTTAACCCATTGCTAGGATGCTTTAATTTTGCTTTGCAACATCAAATGCCAAATGTTGTTTCGTTATTGGTTGTGAGTGTTTCAAAAATTTAAAATTAACAACCCTAATGAAACACCGGGGATTGCTGATTGGTGGCGGGCTGCTGGTCCACGCCCTAGTAGGCTAGTGGTGAAGTCCACGCCCTAGTTGGTCGAAGTGGTGAATCCTCGAGAGTTCGTATGTTGGGGAGTTGTCGCTGACTGCACACCGTTTTCACTGGGGATCGTGTGGGGTTTACTACATGTGAGGGGTTTTAAGCTTGTGAGTTCCACTTGTGGTTGGCCACCCAGATTAAAGAGATTACTATGTCATCCATGTTTTAGATAGCTTCCAGTGCAGCCTTATGGTATTATGGCTCTGCCGGGATTAAGTTGTGAGGGTTCAACTTGTGGCTAGACAGCGGGTGGAGGCGACGGCCAAGGGAACGAGTCTAGTTTGTATGGTTGAATTCTTCTTCTAAAGATCTTGTCTCATTCTTCTCTTGGGAAGGGTGGGTCGTAAGGTGAAAGTGCACAACTCTCGAGAGTTAAACCTAAGATCTTAGCCGTGTCCCCTGTTACGGACAATTTGAGTTGGCAAGGAATATACGGAAGAATCTCATCATTGTTTTTCTGAATGTATTTAAAATTTGATCAACCTTCGAAAACTCATGGGAGATGTAACCATGTGATTATTCTAAAACCCATGGAGGATTTAACCATGGTGTGATTTCATAATGTCACTCAAAGATTTTCAAAATGTTTTGTTTTGAAATAAAATGTAGGATAAAATTGGCTTTATGCAAATTTGCCTAAACTCCACTTGCCAAATATCATGTAGATAGTCATGCCCACAACTGCCACCATATAAGTGTCATTTGCCAGTACATCATTGTACTGACTCCATTCGTGGGGCTGCATATTCAAACGTGCAGGATTTTCTGAGGAGAAGTACGTGGTAGGATCTCGAGTCTACATTCCAACATGTCTGCCTGTGGCACATGAAGATGATGAAGGCTCATTGATGATTTACTTTCCGCTGTGTTTATTCTGAGCTAGTCCATGTGACTATGCAATTTGTAAGGTTTTATCGTACTGGATCAACGATGTAGTAATTTGATACTATTGCAATGATTACTATATTTTGTAATGTGTGCTATCGTGATCCCGGGAATAGCACTATACACATGTATCTTGCCTTTATTAAAAGGTAGGGTGTTACAGAATGGTATCAGAGCATAGTGTTGCCTGTAGGATCGAGACCCTAGGTTTGGATTAGAAATAGGAAGACCCTAGGATGAAAAATTTGTCTAATCCTATTTCAATTAAAAATATGTTTGGATTTTGAACCTCTTGTATTCTCATCTACTTAATCTTCAAAATTGTTTTCCTCTCACCTTAGATGACCCACTTTATGAAAACCATCAATGAAGTAGAGAGGATGACTTTGTGCCTGAACTGAGGGACCGATGCTTCATATGAAAATTTTCAATTCCATAAGAAGTGTTTCATGGAAGACCAATGAAGACACCTGAAGAAATACTTCGATGCAGACAACACAATACACGAAGATACACCGAAGGAGTAGAATATTGATGCATCCAATATAGAAGTAGACTAGACCACCATTAGTTCTCTTTTAGGGAACCAACGATAAAGTAACCAAGTATTGATCTTACCAAATTGAGGTATGACCATACTAGTTATTTTGTGTTTGAAACATGTTGCTTGATGCTTGTTAGATATTGTTTGTAAGATGTTTTTGTTGCGGTCAAAACCCACCGGCGAGCAGCGACGGGCAACACAGTAGAGCCGGGAACAACTTAGGGCTGCGGCTGGCCCTGGTCCCTCCGAGCGACGGCCCGCAAAGCCCTCGGCACACACGTCCGGGCGCCGATGCAGGGCGTGCCACCTGACCTATACCTGGTCAGGAAGGTGATGGAGATGCCTCGCTTAGTCCCCTGGCATACACGTAAACATTAAATACGAGCCTCGATCGGCTCTCAGGTTATCCTGTGAATCGGCTCAAGGAGCCGATCCACCCATGATTCGTACGAGGTGCACGAATATATGGTGGTCCTGCTTGATCAAGATAAAGCTAAAGCGATCTACGACGATTTAGGGTTTTCACCGCATAATCGGATCATCCTACTCACGATTGGGCCTCGCGCTCACGCACGGTGATCGTAAGCCGATCCTAGACAAGGCCTAAAAACCAACACGAGGTTGATCCCCGGAACATCCTGTCTAGGACTAGCAAACGACACCCTACGTGCCGGGATCCTCCAACCCTTTGTAAGGCCTAACTATTGCAGATATTAAACTAACTTGAAGAACAAGGAGCAACCGTAACGGATCGGATCTACTAAATAATGATCAAGCGGGGTGCCCCCCCCACACCTAAGATAGGTGTAAGGCGGCTAGATATGCAAGGGTTGCACTACGATAGCATATGATACGAAGAACAATGCTAACCCTAACATATCTAGATAACTACGTTGCTCGCCATCAAAAAGGCTTCAGTACGAGCAACGCATGAACAACGAAAAAGCTTATGCTGCCTAGATCGCAAGATGCGATCTAGGCAGCATGATGCTTACCGGTAGAAACCCTCGAGACGAAGGAGTTGGCGATGCGCCGAGATTGATTTGTGGTTGAACGTTGGTTGTTGTTTATTCCATCAACCCTAGATACATATTTATAGTCCAGGGGACTTTCTAATTTAGGCGTGCGCCTAACCGTGCACGGGTCAAACTCTATCTTCTAATCTAAGATGCGATCTACTATATTACAGATACAAGGGCACGCTAGCCCAAACGTTGTGCATAAGGCCGATTCACGTATATTCTTCCATGTATAATCTTTAAGCCCATCTTGATCGCGCCCACCTCCGACTCGGTCAAATTCTGGTGATAACACATGCCCCCCGGTTTTGGTAATGATAATTTCAAAACCACTGCTTCTCCTCGAGGGGTCATGGCAGAGCAGAACCGTTGCAGTATCCTTCATCATGATGCCCTGTCTTCTCAGCTTCTCTGCAAAATTCGATAGCTTTAGCATCACCTCCTCGGAAACTGCAATGGCATTAAATCTCCACCGGGCTCCTCATTATTTAACCATGCCGATCGATTAGCCCTCTTCATCCCCTTCCTCTGTTCTAGCTATCGGCATCAAAAAACCCTCTTCCCCTGTAGCAATGTCTTCCTCTTCCTCCGTCTCCTCCGGCCTCTCCCTCCAATCCTTTTCCTCGAGCGAGCCGGAGTGGAACTCCGATCATGGACCAGACGGCGACCTGCCTCTGATGATACGGGGAAGACGACCTCAAGTTCCTCATCGAAGGGGAGCTGATAAGCGAAAGCGAAGACGACCTCCATCCCTGGGTGAAACCCACCTCCTCCGACGGGAAGGGGGAAGAAGAAGAAGCAGAGGAAGAAGAAGAAGGAGGAAGGCCCCTCCTCCCCCGCTGCTTCTGCCGCAAAGCGATTCCGCGCTTGGGCGGACAGCGAAGACGATGATGATGACGAGAGGAGGAGGAGGAGGAGAGGATGAATCCTCCTCCTCCATCGGGTACCCGCCAACAAAGCGCTTCCGCTCTTGGGCGACGAGGATGATGATGATGACGAGGAAGACGGGCTCCGGCCGAGGGCGCAGCAGCGACGAGGAACTTCCTCGGGAGCAGCGCCGACGACATCGACGACGGCGACGATGAGGGACAGCGACAACTAGTAGAGTAGGACTAGTAGTAGCAGTGACTAGGCATAGATAATCTTTTTGAGAGCCATCGGCTCTTCCTTGTAAAGCCGCTCCTGAATTAATGAAATTGTTCTTCCAATTCATCTTTCAATTAATCCAATTTCAATCCTTCCGCTTGCCACACCAAGACCGATAGCAACGTATCGGATTTTTCTTCCTTAGACGCCCATGAAGCCGGACTCAGACATCGATCAGACCGTCAGTCAAGCACTTCTCAAATTCAGACTGTGATTTGATACCTGACCGTGATATTTCGCAATCCTATAGCCGATGACTATTCATCGGCTATTTTGAGAATCCAGTCTCTTTCCTTTTCTTGCAGCAACAGGACGGTCCAAAACCGGTAAAAGCCGACGGCCTCCTTTTCCAGCTCCTCTCCGTAGCTTTAGCAGTCTTCTTCGCAACACCTCACTGCTTTCGGAGAAGATCACGATGCAGGGTCAGCCGATGCAACTCCAATCGGCTCCAAAAACAGAGCATCTACCAAGTTAGTTGCCCCCCGAGCCTTAATCAAGGCGAGAATACCGGCGAGGATGCACAGGTCAAACAAAAAGGCTTTGACCTCAGGTAATCTGGTAATCCGAGATCGCCACCATGAAGAGTCAACCAAACTTGCCCTCGTTGATCAGCTTTCTTCCACTGAACGCCGATGTTGTAGACGAAACACCAACAGCTTAACTGACGCAAAGGGTGGTCGGCTCATTGCAGCCGAGGCTGCTTCTCATTGTACATTCCCTTCAAGGAAACAGAAGTTCTTGAGGCCGAACTGAAAACCATCTTGGCGAAAAAGCCCTGAGCACGTAGCCAGTAGGTCTTGGTCTTGTGTAATCGTACTAGAGTCGATGGATCGTGCATCGGTTTGTTCCTTAGTTCTAAAGTCGATGCCCTTGCATCGGCTGTATATCATCATGGCTGAAAAAAAAATTTACTAGCCGATTTTTTTAATCGGCCCCCAATATTTCACTGCTTATGTGTTCATCTGCACATGTTCCTCTGATTAGGTGCCCCCCGAGCCGAAGCTGACAGGTAACTGCAGATATCGGCTCCGTCTAGCCAAGGCACCGTATTTGCACGTCGGCTTTTAGGACTAATGTTGCTTCCCTGACTCATCGCCGACGAACCGCTGCCCCGCAGATCGACGTTGCTGTGCAGAACATGTGGTGAAGATAATTTTGGCCGATTGCTGGAATCGGCCTCCATATTGATTCAAGCGCTTAATGAAGGCTCTGTAATGTTCCTTCATAGATCTTTGGGGCCGATCCCAAGGATCGGCCTCTCCATGTTTGCTCATCGGTTTGTTCTTGCTACACGGTCAGGCCAGTGGATAAGACCAACCCACCCTCATCCTTTGTCATGTCGATGCACTCGCTGTCGTCCACCTTAAGCGCATCATTTAATACTGGAGCGCTAACCTCCATTGGAAGGATGAGCACCATGTTTGTGCCAGCCGATGTTTCATCATCGGCTTTCCTTTGCTTGGGGCGCCACTCCATTTTCCGTGGACGACCCTCTTCATCCAGGGTTCGCTGAACTTTCGCAGCCGATCAGGTCGCGCTTCCTTAGCGTATGTGTATAACCTTCGGCTCCTCCAAGCCACGTAATCGCTGAACCCTATGCTTTTGGGAAGGGGCTGAGTCCATCGTGCACCACCTGACTCGTGGTACTGCCTTCTTCTTCTTCTCCCTCGTCTTCTGAATCCTCGAGATCTTCCAAACGAGGGGACTCAGCGCGTTTGCTTTGTGTTGGGGGAGGCCCTAGATGTTTGAACACGGACACGTTGGCTGCCTCCTTCTTCTTCTGGTTGCATTCTGGCAATTGCCGATTGTGGGCAATCGGCTCATTCCCGAATTCCGCAGTTGTCTGAAGAAGGGGCGCCCCAATGCTATCTTCGCCGCCTTGCTCCCTTGTCTTTTCCTTGGCACGGCGCTCGCACTCCTCCTCATCGTGATCATGCCGACGATGTCTTCCGGCTTCTCTCTAGCCAGACGATCTCTTTCATCATCATCGCCGGATCGCCGGCGTTGGTCATACCTGACCACATACTTGCTGAGGAGGTGATCGGAGAGGGTCGCTGATATCTTATGTTCTTCACTTCTCCTCTCGTGACGTAGCGCGCCATCATGACGGAGCCGATCGCGTGAGCGGCCTCCCTCCAGAACTCTTGCTACGAGAGCACCGCCCTCGTCTCCATCCTTGCCGAGTGGTGCCCAGGTCCTATCATGTTGATATCGAACGAGGATCCCGCCGCAACCTTCAGTAAGTGCACTCCACCATGTTAACGGCGGAAGGGGTGAGTGTCGACCTTCATGGCGTAACTGGTTGAAAATCAGTCGTCCCATCGCCATTTGATCCGCTCGACGCCACACTCGCAGTTGGTGGCATGGGAGAGCGACTATGCCATTTGGCAAGATGGCTTTCCATTCAGCTCCGAACCGTGGGGAATTTGAGACCTTCGGGTATCTTCAACTGCTTCTCCTTGAGTAAGAGGTCGAAGATTTGCTCGGCTTTGGTCACGTCAAAATCAAACCCTCCGGGCGGGCCCGGTGGCTTAACCCATTTGTGTGGACACTGGGGTTGCCCCCGAGTCCATTCAGCCACTGCTACTCTCTTGATCTCCCGCAAAGAACCTTCGTCTTCATCTGCCTCAACCAGACTATCGCACGCTTGAATTTATCCTGGCACAGTCCGGTGGCGCCGTTCATATGCCGACGCTTTCGAACCATGTGCGCCAAGAAGGATAGTCGTTTGGGAGGCCATGTCCTGATTTGTGAGGCAAGGCCACCACCGCCAATTTGATCTTCTTTTTCAGCCACACGAGCCGAATAACATCGGTTCCTTAGATTTCTCGATCACTGGATATATTCTCGCCACGCTCCACGCTCGACGTATTTGTGCCGTATCAGCGCGCACTTAAGCTTCGAGTGAAACCGCATGTGGAACCGCTTCTTCCAATCGATTCCAAGTCCGGATCGAGTCCGGTGGCAACGAAGTGTACCACCCGAAAGCCGATCCCGTGAGGGACTGAGCGAAGAACCTCACGCGTAGTGGATCCGACGCTGAGGCCGTTCCTAGCTGCCAAATAACGGCTCACATGCTCGATGGAGCTGAACCATCCGATCCACTAAACTTGGAGAAGGGGAGCCGATACTTGGGTGGTAGCGGGACCAACTCGTATTCATTGGGGTACGGCTTGGAATAGCCGATTGTCCTCCTTTTCGGCACCATGCCGAATCGGTCCCCGAGGATCGTGCTGATCCGACCGCGTGGGCCGCAGGAGTCGAACTCAAGATTCACTGGGGTGGCGATTTAGCCAGCCATGCTTGCTTTTCCACTGAGCCAACTGCAGTGAGCTGATCTTCATGACTTGTGCTGGTGGCATATTTAGCTAGCCACGCTCGCTTCTCAAGACTCTCGTTGCCGACGTTCCCTCCCGGCTTGTCCTCGATGTTGCGCTGTTTGTGAGCGCCTGCCATCGCAGCCGGCACGTATGTGCACATGTACCCGTGAGGGATCTCCTTAGGCGCCTCATGCAAGAACGGCAACCTCACTAGGGTCACCACCGATCTTGTAGACGACGAATGCCAGGAATTCGGCACTTCCGGTGCTGCCAACGCAAATGGCAACGGTGGACGGACTGGAGTGGCATCTCTCCTTGGTGTGTCCCGAGAGCTGGTCCTGACGGAGAGTATCGGTGCTTCATGATCTCCCGGATCACCCGGAGAGCGACACGCTCCAGAGTGTTCACTGTGTTCTCGCAGTGGCGTGGCAGCGAGCGCCACCAGGTTGATCTCCCGACGTAGGGACCCGGTGCGGTTCTTTCCGACGGGGCAGAGGGTCTATCCCATCGAGTGCACCATTAGGCGAGAACCCCTTCCACCTCGATGCCATGTGAACGGGTTCGTGGAAAGAGCCGATGAGGTCGGCCCGAGGATTGCTTTGACTCGTCATACTTCTTCTGAGCTCGCTCTGCCGATCCTCGTACGTGATCGGAGTGCCGCCCGCCATCTCGATGAGATGGCGCCGTGGTTGATGACGAAGCTTGTCCCACCGGCGTGCCGTAATGTGTTGCAGCCAAAACCCACCGGCGAGCGCACGGCAACACAAGAGAGCGGAACAACTTAGGGTCATGCACAACTCGGTCCCCCTCCGAGCGACGGCTCCGCAAAGCTCTGTGCACACGTCCGATGCTCGATGCAGCAGTGCACCCGACCTATACCCGGTCGTAAGGTGATGGAGATGCCTCGCTTAGTTTCGCATGGCATACACGTAAACATTAAATACGAGCCTCGATCGGCTCTCATTATCCCGTGAATCGGCTCAAGGAGCCGATCCACCCATGATTCGTACGGGTGCACGAATATATGGTGGTCCCGCTTGATCAAGATAAAGTTAAAACAATCTACGACGATTTAGGGTTTTCACCGCATAATCGGATCATCCTACATTGGGCCTCGCAGCCACGCACGGTGATCGTAAGCCGATCCTAGACAAGGCCTAAACCAACACGAGGTTGATCCCCGGAACATCCCGTCTAGGACTAGCAAACGACACCCTACGTGCCGATCCTCCAACCCTTTGTAAGGCCTAACTATTGCAGATATTAAACTAATCCTTGAAGAACAAGGAGCAACCGTAACCGATCGGATCTACTAAATAATGATCAAGGGGTAAGCCCCCCACACCTAAGATAGGTGAAGGGCAGATATGCAAAGGTTGCACTACGATAGCATATGATACGAAGAACAATGCTAACCCTAACATATCTAAGATAACTACGTTGCTCGCCATCAAAAGGCTTCAAGCATTTAGCAACGCATGAACAACGTAGCTAAGATGCCACTAGATCGCAAGATGCGATCTAGGCAACATGATGCTTACCGGAGAAACCCTCGAGACGAAGGAGTTGGCGATGCGCCGAGATTGATTTGTGGTTGAACGTTGGTTGTTGTTTATTCCATCAACCCTAGATACATATTTATAGTCCAGGGGACTTTCTAATTTAGGCGTGCACCTAACCGTGCACGGGTCAAACTCTATCTTCTAATCTAAGATGCGATCTACTATATTACAGATACAAGGGCACGCTAGCCCAAACGTTGTGCATAAGGCCGATCCACGTATATTCTTCCATGTATAATCTTTAAGCCCATCTTGATCGCGGCCCACCTCTGACTCGGTCAAATTCTGGTGATAACAGTTTTTGCCATGATCTGTTGTGTTTGGGTGGGAATCTTCTTTAGAATCCTTCTATCTATTCTCATCTATACCCAACCCAGAGAATATTTTCTCGGCAACTCGCCATGAAAACAACATTGGTGAAACCAACCTTCATGTTCCTATCAAGATGAAGAAGCATAGGATGTGAGATACGCAAAACCCTAGTTAAGGATCGATAGAAGTGTTTTCAAAAACAATTCAATAATGGGGATTGAAACATTGATTCAATATTCCATGAAAGTTTTTGCCAAAATTGGGAGGTTGACCAAGAGTTAGAATGCGAGATATACCAAACTGAAAGCAGGGAAATGATTGGGTGCGACATGGATTGGCCCCCATGACGACTACTCATATTGTTCGCTCTTGTTATGAGGAATGGTAAATCTAGAGAGAAGTACCTACAAGAGATACATCGCTGTTAAGCCTGAACCATAGGGCGAATATATATTATGACCTTATAGTAGGCAAGTGCTGCCAAACGTAGGACTACATTTAGTTTGAAGATCTAGCCACTAGATGAAGAGTGGTGAAAGGCTGTCAAAGATACCAATAAACAAAGATGAGGAAAGTCGTGAAGTCCTCTCATCTTGATCTCCTGTTTGACCCAAAGAGTGACCCCTCGGTGTCAAAATTAGATCAACCACCATCCTATATGGATCAGAACCCCAACCATGAGAAAAAGCCTAGTCAAGTCACTTACAAGAGATATGTTATTCACCATATGTGAATAAACATTCACATATTGGATGTTAACCCAGAAGCCATAGATGTTTTTCACAAGATGACCCATTGTCAAGCCCTATCCTCGGATGTGCCATGTCATATCCAAGATGAACTTAGCCCAAATCCAAGACCTAAGACTACCTAACAAAAGTCTCTTTTAAGGGTGGTAGAAGATGTACCCTTAGATTATGGATTACACGAGATGCCGCATGAGATGGTATTTGGAGAAGGTATCACAAGGAGTTTTCATATACCCACGTAAAAAAATAGAACCCATGGAAGGAGTACTATCATAATTATGGATACATTGATGATATGACTGCATACGGTTTAGTGTAACGTTTTCAAAGCCCAAGTTTGACTTTCGAAATCTCCTCGGAGATGTTCGAAAAAGAAGCAATAGTGAGTATGAACCTATTAGAAGACCTGAACCCAAAACCTTTTCTTTCTAGCCTTTCTCAAATCTCGAGGACGAGATTTCTTTTAAGGGTGGTAGTCTGTCACATCCCGAAATTTTCTAAATTTTGGAATGTGAAATAAAAATAAATTTAATGCTTGATTGTTTGAACTTGATTGAAAATTCACAAAGAAATAAAACTTTTTATAGTTACTTACAAGTTAATCCCAAAACTAGTATTTTTAAAACTATTGATTTTAAAGTATTTTCAAAATCAAACATATCCTTGCTTCCAAAGTTTTCAAATCCTTAATGCATTTTTATTTGAGAAAACAAAATGCGAGAAAATTTTATTTGCAAAATATTGCCCAAGTTTCCAATATGACCAAGTGTATATAATTATTATTTTATTTTCACAAATGGATTTTTAAACAGGTTCCTTGTTGTCCTAAAACACTATTTTGATTTTTACAATTTTTTTTGGTATGTGTATGTTGAAACTATTCACATATAGCCATAATGGCATAGTAGTAATAAAATAATATAAAATTTAAATTTATAAAATTTAAATCCTTTTATTGTCCTATTCTGCGAAAAATAATTTTACAAACTCGTAGAATTTCGTTTCACTCAAATCGGAATTGTAAAACTAATTTTATAAAAGAAACAAGTAAAAATAAAAAGAAAAAAAAAAGAAAGCCGAACTGGGCCGGCCAGCCAGGCCCAGTCAGCCGACCGGCCTAGCCGGAGCGAAGCCAGGACCGAGTCGGTCGTGTTCGCTTACGTGATGGCAACCATTTTTGTTTTGGCAAAATCTTATCTTCACTTAAACATAATTTTCTTGAGCTACACAACTCCGATTTCAGATCCGTTTGTTTCTACGCGTTCGTAACTTTGAGGCCCACTTTTCCACCGACCTATGACCTATATAAAGCCACCACCATGTCGCAGTTTAGTTTTCCCTTTCCTGCTCTCGAAATCCTAGATCAACGAATTTTAACTCGTTGCTTTGACCCCCTAAACCACTTCAAATCGCTTCGGGCTCTACACGAAAGTTGTAGATCTCGTCGAGATCTTTCAATCCCGACCAATCTCATCTCTTTTCGTCCACCATACACGGATAATTTCGCATCGCAAGGCGTCAGGTCTGACAAAGGGAATCTTCAATTAGTTCGTGCTCGTTCCACGAAATCCAAATTTCTTTGGTGAGTATGTAGATCTGATCATCCTCTACAACTTTCATGTTGAAAGTTTTTCGATTTGACGTACGGATTTATCGCTCATCTACAGATCTATTTCGAGTCAACCGGAGCCAAATCGAGTTTCAAAACTATCTCGAATCGTCATGACTTCAACACGGAAGTTGTTCCTCTCGTCAAGACCTTTCCATTGCCGCGAGTCTCACCTTGTTTCGTTCACCGAGCAAGGAGAAAATCGCGTTACAAGATTCAGATCTTATAAGGTATAACTCAGATCTTGTCAAACTCATTAATCCGTTGTGAAAAGTAATTTGTACGTTAAATAGATCTATTAATTCTATACAACTTTGTTGTAGAAAGTTTTTCCATCTGAGTAAAATTTTCTCTCAACTTTATGACATCATCATGACATCAGCATAGTCAACTCAGTCCGGTCAAAGTCAAACTGCAGTCAGCAGTACAGTCAGCAGTCAGCAGTACAGTCAGCGGTACAGTCAGCAGTCAACTATACAGTCATCAGTACAATCAGTGTCTCAGTCAAACTCGGTCAAACTCATTTTAAATGTAAATTTTAAATATCAGATTATGTGTCCAACTTAGAAATTCGTTATAAAATCAACCACTAGGTCAAAGTTTGCAAATTTTATAGTTTTGGAAAGCTCTTAACCTGTACAACAACTTTATGCAGTAATACTGTATAGGTTTTGTGTTAGATTTTGCGTCATAATTCAAATAGTTAAATTAAGCCTTTTATACTATAAAATTTGTATAAAATAATCTACTAGGCCAAATCTTACGTTTTTGTACTTTCTGGAATCCTCAGATCATGTACTATAACATGGAATAAGACTTGTACAACTTTGATACACGTACAAACTTGCTTTAGTAAAATCTATCCGAATCAGTAATTCGAAGATAATTCAAACTCTATAAATTATTTTTGAATAATTCCAATTGGTCTAATCTTGTACTAGTGTAGCCTATCCAGGGAGGTCAAATTCATATTTTTACAACACATAATGCTTGCAGTAGCTAATTAATAAGGTTGTATATGTTAAGTTGATACTCGATTAATGGTTTTTCTAAATCAAATTAAATGTCCAGAATACTTTATTAACATTGCACATATCAGAGAACACCTAATACAACACTTACACACTACTTATCTGGTGAAAGTAATTGGTGCATAGCATGCATGCATGTCTATGATTGTTCATATCGAATGTTTGTTTCTTTTTGTTGTTGTTGTTGAATGGTATGTTTATGTTGTGCTATATTCTGTGTTATAGTTTGTACGGAGAGTAACGTATTTTGATTAAGAGAAGTGAACGCGCTTCGACTACCAAAAAGGCAAGTGACACTCAAATCCTACTTATTTTAATTATGCATTAGTGTTTTGAAACTAGTATGCATGGTAGGATTTTGTTTTCAAAAGTAAATTATTATGCTATGCTTAGCAAACCTAGTAGTGTGTAGCTACTTCTTAACCCATTGCTAGGATGCTTTAATTTTGCTTTGCAACATCAAATGCCAAATGTTGTTTCGTTATTGGTTGTGAGTGTTTCAAAATTTAAAATTAACAACCCTAATGAAACACCTGGGTGGATTGGTTGATTGGTGGGCGGCTGCTCAGGTCCACGCCCTAGTAGGCTGAAGTGGTGAAGTCCACGCCCCTAGTTGGCTGAAGTGGTGAATCCCTGAGAGTTCGCATGTTGTAGAGTGGTCGCTTTTGACTGCACACCTGGTTTTCACCAGGGGATCGTGTGGGGGTTTACTACCTGTGAGGGGTTTTAAGCTTGTGAGTTCCACTTGTGGTTGGCCACCCAGGATTAAAGAGATTACTATGTCGTCCATGTTTTAGATAGCTTCCAGTGCAGCCTTATGGTATTATGGGCTCTGCCGGGATTAAGTAAGTTGTGAGGGTTCAACTTGTGGCTAGACAGTGGGTGGAGGCGACGGCCAAGGGAACGAGTCTAGTTTGTATGGTTGAATTCTTCTTCTAAAAGATCTTGTCTCATTCTTCTCTTGGGAAGGGTGGGTCGTAAGGTGAAAGTGCACAACTCTCGAGAGTTAAACCTAAGATCTTAGCATTGTCCCCGGTTACGGACAATTTGAGCTTCTAGGCAAGGAATGTACGGAAGAATCTCATCATTGTTTTTCTGAATGTATTTAAAATTTGATCAACCTTCGAAAACTCATGGGAGATGTAACCATGTGATTATTCTAAAACCCATGGAGGATTTAACCATGGTGTGATTTCATAATGTCACTCAAAGATTTTCAAAAATGTTTTGTTTTGAAATAAAATGTAGGATAAAATTGGCTTTATGCAAATTTGCCTAAACTCCACTTGCCAAATATCATGTAGATAGTCATGCCCACAACTGCCACCATATAAGTGTCATTTGCCAGTACATCATTGTACTGACCTCCATTCGTGGGGCTGCATATTCAAACGTGCAGGATTTTCTGAGGAGAAGTACGTGGTAGGATCTCGAGTCTACATTCCAACATGACTGCCTGTGGCACATGAAGATGATGAAGGCTCATTGATGATTTACTTTCCGCTGTGTTTGTTCTGAATATTGTGACTATGCAATTTGTAAGGTTTTATTGTACCCTCTGGATCAACGATGTAGTAATTTGATACTATTGCAATGATTACTATATTTTGTAATGTGTGTGCTATCAGTGATCCCGGGAATAGCACTATACACAGGTATCTTACCTTTATTAAAAGGTAGGGTGTTACACCTCCTCCACATACAAACTCCCGCAGCGCATAGGCGAAGCCCTGCCGGAGTTCTCCACCACCACCGCCACCACGCCGTTGTGCTGCCTGGATTCCGAGGAGGATCTACTACTTCCGCTGCCCGCTGGAACGGGAGAAGGACGTCATCAACATCGAACGTGTGACCGAGCACGGAGGTGCTGCCCGATTGTGGCACCGTCAAGATCTTCTACGCGCTTTGAAAGCGGCAAATGATCGTCTACCGCAGCAACGAGAGCCTCCTCTTGTAGGCTTTGGAAATCTTCAAGGGTTAGTCTCGTTCATCCCCTCGTTGCTCCCATCTTCTAGATTGCATCTTGGCTTGGATTGCGTTCTCGCGGTAGGAATTTTTTTTTTCTATGCTACGAATCCCTACATCACTTACACCTGGACCCCACCATGTCAGCAGGCCCGCGTCGTTACTGGGCCAGCTTCTCCTTTTCAAACCATTTCGGCCCATCCCGTTTCCCGCCTAGCCCACTTAAGTTTATTTCAAATGATTAGTTTCATCCAAATTCAAATACTGGTGCCCCATTCAAATTTGAATAACTTTCAAACTACTGCACCAAATTTAGCAAACTACTTATCTATGGAAAGCCCATGAAATTATCTACATTTTGCCACTGGTCTCAACCTCATATCTTGTGTAGATTTTGAATGGCAAAAATAACAAAAACAGAGACTTTTCAGTATTCAAATAAATCTTAAAAATCAACCAATTTGAATTTTGAAGTGAATTCAATTGCAGTAATTCACATTTAACAAACCCTAATTTACTATGTAAAAATATGATATAGGTTCTGTACATGATCATGGGCTAGAAGCAAGATATTGGCTATGTAGCCCATACTAGTCCATTTAAACTATTTCAAATTTTAGGAATTTAAATCTTTGAGGTGTAGCACCTCATTTAAATCATTTTCTCAAGTGTTATGAAGTAATGTGATGACCTCTATTGCTTAGGTTCATACTTGCTCACTTGAGGAACTTAAATCAAAATAGTATTTAAATTACAATGGTTATTTAAATCACATGAGATGAGGAATCTCATTTAAATCATGTTTCTCAAATAATAAGTGTGAAGTGTTGACCTTGGTCAACATGTGATCATCCCTGGTTATTTGAGAAGATTAAATCTTAAGAAGATTCAATGAGAGGAAATTATTTCTCCAAACCAAAAGAGAAACCCTAATTCCAACTTTCAATGAGAGGAAATTATTTCTCCTAATATTAGATAAGGAAACCCTAGCATAACTTGTGATTAAATGTTAGGTAGTGATGTTAGATCATTTGTGTGAGCCAATAAGGCTAATTAAGAATACTTAAGTGTTGTTTGGTGATTGTATCCTCGTATTCGTTTATAGACGCTAGTACCAGAGACTATCAAGAGGAAGAGGTCTTCTACCAAGAGGAAGAGCAAGAGAACTTTGATCACATCACCAACCAAGGCAAGCTATTACCAATGCAAGCTAGACTAATGCAAACTATTTTGGTTGCAAGTTTATATTCTTTCCAAGTGCAAAGCTCTACAAGAGCAAGGCACCATTACATTTTACCTTATGAACCTATCCCAAGTTTTTACTTTACAAGCTTTACTTGATTTTATTTATCAAAGTTACTTTTTGATTTACGATTTACTAGGTTGGATTATTGAGTAGTACAAGAGAATCACACTTAGCCTAGCAAGCTCCAAGATAATTAGCACCCCTCATAACTAGTTGCTAGTGCTCAATATTAAAAGTGACTACTCTATTTGGGAACTTGTGAATTGAAATGACTTTGAAAACCTTGGAATGATGAGTCATTCTATTGAAAGATTTTGAAGGTGAATATGACTCGGTGAATGACTTGGTGAATTTTACCAAAAACACTGATGGTTGGGTTCGGATGCGATACCATTCCAATTTTACAAGTACCCCCACAATACCTGAATCTGGGTAAGGCTTAGCTGGAAACTTATGTATTTTAGTATGGGTTCCATCTGAACAAGCGTCATAGGGGTTATGCCGAGGCTACCTCCATTGAATGTGAAATGACGTGAGATGAGGTGAATGTCCGGCCCAAGCCCTGTGCAGTTCCCAGGCTGACGGTGTGTCTTCACTGGGAGGCCAAGCTCACGGGGAGAGGTGCCATACTAGAGTATGTAAATGAAAGGTTAGGATTGGTAGTTCGCGTACTGCGTACGATAAATCAGGGCCAGTTACCCCTGACGAACTATTGCAATTGTTGTGGCACAAGTGTACAACTCTAAGGAGAGTTTAACCTATTCGAACAGGCCGCGTCCGCGGCCGTGTGACGGAAAGGCCATACTGTCCGTCATCAACTTTTCCAAAATATGAACGGTGACTTGTGATTTGAACCAAAGGTGACTTGACTTTGAATCACAACCGAGTTGTGGGAATGACACTAATGTTCCCACTTGAGTTAGTTAATGAAGAGGCTTTGATTATTAAAAGTGCTTATGAAATAAAACCTGGCTTTATGCAAATGAAACTAGAGCTTAGAACCTCCTTACTATAGTTGATAGTGTTTACCTTAGTATTAGTTTGCTAGTACTTTGAAGTACTCATGGCTGTGTCCCCTGCTATTCAAATGGCCTGACTATGAAGACGAATACCAACCCGGAAGAAGGACAACAGACGTCTATGACAACTAGGATCACTCCCGACGTCAACAGCTGTGGAATAGATGGACTACTACTACGCTACTTTCGCTTCCGCTATGTGTTATGTACTGGATCTATAGAACTTCTATTATTGTAATAAGATTGGATCATGTGATCCTTTATTTGTAAGACGATTATGTGTTGTAATGAATGATGTGTTATGATATCAATCTATTATGTCTCGCAAAAACAATATTCCTGGGATTGCGAGGAATGGCATAATAGGCATCTGGACTTAAAATCCGGTGTTGACAAGAGTTACAACTTGGCCAGAGCCTCTACTAGCAACGGAGAGCATGCAAGATCATAAACAACACATAGATGATAGATTGATAATCAACATAACATAGCATTCTCTATTCACCGGATCCCAACAAACGCAACATATAGTATTACAGATAGATGATCTTGATCATGTTAGGCAGCTCAGAAGATCCAACAATGATAGCACAATTAGGAGAAGACGACTATCTAGCTACTGCTATGGACCCATAGTCCAGGGATGAACTACTCACACATCACTCCGGAGGCGACCATGGCGGTGTAGAGTCCTCCGGAGATGATTCCCCTCCGGCAGGGTGCCGAGGCGATCTCCCGAATCCCGAGATGGGATTGGCGGCGGCGCGTCTCTGGAAGGTTTTCCCGTGGTCTCGTCTACTGGAACTATTATCGATGAAGGCTTCTTATAGGCGAAGAGGTAGGTTTAGGGGCGACGCGAGGGGCCCACACGCAGGCCGGCGCGGCCAGGGCTTGGGTCGCCGCCTAGTGGCGTCGCCCTGTCGCCCACTTCGTATCTCTCCGTTGGAAGTTTCGTGGAAAATAAGATCCTGGGCGTTGATTTCGTCCAATTCCAAGAATATTTTCTTACTAGGATTTCGAAACCAAAAACAGCAAAACAAGAACTGGCTCTTCGGCATCTCGTTAATAGGTTAGTGCCGGAAAATACATAAATATGACATAAAGTATGTATAAAACATGTAGGTATCATCAATAAAGTAGCATGGAACATAAGAAATTATCGATACGTTAGAGACGTATCAAGCACAACTTTCCAATTTGAAGTTTTGAGCCATACTATTTTATGTTTATATTTTCTTTCTTCTTAGGTTTTGATTTTGATTCTATGACTAACGAGGGTATGGTAATCTAGGATTAGAGAAAATCATCATTTTTAGGTATTAAAATTATGCGATTTTGTCATCGTACTTTTTTGTGCTTTTTTTGTCATTTGGTTAGACAATGAACTTGTGTTTCGATTCAAACCACCAAATATAAATTGGGTTTTCTATTTCTGTGCCCTCGGGTCCTTAGCTGTGGTCAGTTTTCCCCAGCTCCTTAGTTTTTCTGTAGTTTTCTCCAGGCCTTGTCTGAAACCCGCAGAAGGAGCTCGAACGGGAGGAATCCCGTTAAGTTGACCGTTAGTGGGGCCACTGTTGGTGCCCGCCGTGGACACGTCTCCACTTATCCAGATTATCGTGGGACCCACAACTTGTCCACGCTAGCGCGCCGGACCCACAACTTACCCAGATGACCGTTGCAAAATGGGAGCCCGAGCCAGCCCCGTGCCCGTGCCCGTGCCATTGCTTCCTCTTTCTTTCCCCGCGCCCCATTGTTTTTCTTCTCCGCCGCGGCAGCCCTTCTCGGGCAGGCGGGTGATGTCTAGTTTCTCTTCGACCTCCCGTTCTTATGGCCGCAGTATGGACCCGTGCCTTTGACAAGATGCCCTGACTGCCCACGCCAGGAGCCTCTGAAGCGGCCGATCTGTAAGACGGACGAGAACGGCAACCATGGACGTGAGTACCTTGCATGCGAGAGCTTTCCATATAGATATGGGGATAAGGTTAGATCTCGCTCCAATTGCTCTGTTTTCTCTCGATTTTCTTGTTATTCCCTCGAATTTGGGATTTAGGGTTCACGTTGTTGTTTTCAGATCCTGAAGAAATGCAGGAATTTCGAGTAGATCGATGTGTACGTTCAGAGGCTTCAATTGCAGGAATCAATTGGCGCTATTGGGGAGCGCAATTTGGGAGGGGGGACTTGCTGTAGAGAATGCGGCGAAGAGAGGAGCCATTCCGATTAGGGCCCTTCCGATTATGCCTAATGCTTCCAATGCAGAACTAGTGGAAGTGAAGGGAGAACTGAAGAAAATGAACAAGGCAGCTGATCGAGTTGAAGAAGCAAGCTAATCTTATGGCTGGTTTTTTTGTTGTTGTATAATTACGATCGGATTCTTATCATTGCTCATCAGGCGCTAGAAGTTGTTACAAGCCTACAAGGGATCCCTTGTTACAAATCCATTATTCAGTTACATGTACTTATAGTTGTTTTCAAAGTTAGTGTGTGGTGACAAATAATGCATTCACCGAAATCCCACAAATATGTATGTCTCATGTTTATACCAAAATTATACCACTTTTGGGACGTTTCAAATAACCAACACTATAATCCCTAAAAGAAAAAAAGAATGCTAAAGATAGTTGATAATTGTTAGAGGGGTGACAAATAATGCATCACCGAAATCCCATAAATATGTATGCCTCATGTTTATACCAAAATTATACCACTTTTGGGACGTTTGAAATTACCAAAACTTTATCCCAAATTATATTTCCTAAAATAAAAGGAATGCTAAAGATAGTTGATAATTGTTAGAGGGGTGATAAATAATCCATTCACCGAAATCCCACAAATATATATGTCTCATGTTTATACCAAAATTATACCACTTTTGGGCCATTTCAAATTCCCAAAACTATATTCCCTAAAAGAAAAGAAATGCTAAAGATAGTTGATAATTGTTAGATGGATGACAAATAATGCATTCACCGAAATCCACGAATATGTATGCCTCATGTTTATACCAAAATTATACTACGTTTGGGACGTTTGAAATTACCAAAACTATATCCCAAACTATATTACCTAAAAGAAAAGGAATGCTAAAGAAATTTGATAATTGTTAGAGGGGTGATAAATAATCCCTTCACCGAAATCCCACAAATATGCCAAATATGTATGCCACATGTTTATACCAAAATTATACCACTTTTGGGCCGTTTCATATTACGAAAACTATATCCCCTAAGAAAAGGAATGCTAAGTTGATAATTGTTAGAGGGGTGATAAATATGTATGCCTCATGTTTATACCAAAATTATACCACTTTTGGGCCGTTTCAAATTACGAAAACTATATTCCCTAAAAGAAAAGGAATGCTAAAGAAAGTTGATAATTCTTAGAGGGGTGATAAATAATCCATTCACCAAAATCCCACAAATATATATGCCTCGTGTTTGTACCAAAATTATACCACTTTTAGGACGTTTCAAATAACCAAAACTATATCGCAAACTATATCCCCTAAAAGAAAAGGAATGCCTACAAGAGTTTATAATATATAGCGCGTGAAAAATAATACAGATAGAAGGTGGAAGCTAGCCACCGACAGAGAGAGAGAGAGGGTGGTGGCCCCGATCAAAGAGAGAAAGGGGTTATCCTGCCCGTTAGATCATACGATCAACGGTCGGCGGCACGATCCGCGTGACAAGGGCTAGACCAATCAGGGCAAGGTTGGGCGTACCCTGTAAGAATTTGTGAATAGAGAGGGCAAAACTGAGTAGTTTCAAGAAACCAAGGGCATGTGAGTAGTAAACAGACTAAGGGATTCAAATATGAGATTTAAAAAATGGAAAATGCGTGTTTTGTACAATGAAACCCATCTTGGCCTACCTCAAACTATTTGAAATACAAATATACATAAGTGTGAAAATTGTGGCCTCATTCAGATAAAGTATGTTTTGGGGAAAGCTGTTTTGGGAAGGGCTTATTGTGGAAAGTCATGCACCTTCATAGCTACTAGGGGATTTGAGAATTGGAAATTAATGGTAAAACTTGATTTATCTATGATTGTTATGGTTCCCAACGTGGCAGGTCGCGTAAGAAGACTCCATGAGTAAGTGCCAATCTAGTTTTATCTTTTTTGGAATTTTTTGCGCATGAAATAACTCAATTAGATAGCTTAATCACATTTGTTGACTCTCTGTTGACCAACCACTTGAGGGTAAAACTGAGTATATTGCACTAGCTAGTATTAGCACTCAAGGGGAAAACTGAGCACACAAAAAATGCTAGTATAAGACTCGAGGGTATACCTGAGTATATCTAAATTTTGAGGATTAGAATCGAGGATGCGTGTTGCGGGGCAAAAGTGGAAGACATGCAATTGTTGACACGTAGGGCGCTGATCGCGGTGCAACGTGCAATCGTGCACGCGTGTCGCAGTGCAGAAGTCGAAGACGTGCAGACGTGCAACCGTGCACACGTAGGACACGGGTGTCATTTACGACCCCTAGCCTTTATAGACGCCTCTCTCTGTTCACCTCCTCCCACTATCTTACTATCACTCTCACTTCCTCATGCAACGTCGCCTCTCACGTCCCATCATCTTCTCCAAAGCAAAAAAACCCTCTCCCTCTCCACGCTCCCTCTCCTATGCCGGCGACGGAGAAGGAGAATGAGAATCCGTCCTCCGTCCTCGACGTCGTCCCTGCTAAGCATGGCGCCTCCGCCGTCCCCTCTATGGCCGTCTCCGCCGCCGGTGCATTGGTGGATCCCGCTGGTGCATCGGAGGCTGCTACCGCTGTAGGTCAGATCCCGCGGGAATGGGACCCCTACGAGGTGGTGCCGTACGACTATCCGCCGAAACCCTACGACGCCTGCATGGAAGACCCTTGGAACGAGGTAACTACGGTTTGCTCCCTTGTTGTTCCCCTTCCCTTGCTTTTTCAACCCTATTTTTGCTAATTCCATGATTACTTGCCGATCTATCGGTAGGATGAGTATTGGGTTAATATTTGTGCCAATTTTATTTCATTTTTATTCGATCCCTTCTTGATTTATGCAAATAATCATGGGATCTCAATCAGTTAAGATTTGGGGGTCGGCCGTTCGGTTAATTTATGCAAGTAATCATGTGATCTCAATCAGTTAAGATTTGGGGTTCGGCCATTCGGTTAATTTATTCAGATCTGGAATTTGTTTCTTTGCCTATGATAAATCGTTGGGCAAAAATTTATACAGAGCGGGTTCAACGAACCATTGTTGTGTACAAATCTGTTGTGCATGAGCTTTGGTTCGCTAACCCCGTCCCTGTAGATATATAGTTGTGTTCAATCTAACTGAGGTTGCCTCTGTTTTTCCTAGATTTGTTATGTTGTAACTCATTCACTCATACTTTCCGTTTGATATGATTCAAGTGTCTGGCAGCGACGTCAGCAATGACCAGGAGGAACAACACACCAAGACTCAGTTTGCGAGGCTGCAGGTCGGCCAGTTCGCCTCCTACTTCGCCAAAGGTGTCTACAAGTGCCCCTTCTGTACTAGGAGACTCGGCGACACCAACTTCAACTGCCTCCTTGAAGGAGATATGCCCAAGAGGCAATAATAAAAGTAGTTATTATATATCTTTATGTTTATGATAAATGTTTATATGTCATGCTATAATTGTATTAACCGAAACATTAGTACATGTGTGATATGTAAACAACAAAGAGTCCCTAGTATGCCTCTTAAACTAGCTTGTTGATTAATGGATGATTAGTTTCATAATCATGAACATTGGATGTTATTAATAACAAGGTTATGTCATTATATGAATGATGTAATGGACACACCCAATTAAGCGTAGCATAAGATCACGTCATTAAGTTATTTGCTATAAGCTTTCGATACATAGTTACCTAGTCCTTATGACCATGAGATCATGTAAATCACTTATACCGGAAAGGTACTTTGATTACACCAAACGCCACTGCGTAAATGGGTGGTTATAAAGGTGGGATTAAGTATCCGGAAAGTATGAGTTGAGGCATATGGATCAACATGGGATTTGTCCATCCCGATGACAGATAGATATACTCTGGGCCCTCTCGGTGGAATGTCGTCTAATGTCTTGCAAGCATATGAATAAGTTCATAAGAGACCACATACCACGGTACGAGTAAAGAGTACTTGTCAGGAGACGAGGTTGAACAAGGTATAGAGTGATACCGATGATCAAACCTTGGACAAGTAAAATATCGCGTGATAAAGGGAATTGGTATCGTATGTGAATGGTTCATTCGATCACTAAAAGTCATCGTTGAATATGTGGGAGCCATTATGGATCTCCAGATCCCGCTATTGGTTATTGGTCGGAGTGAGTACTCAACCATGTCCGCATAGTTCGCGAACCGTAGGGTGACACACTTAAAGTTGGATGTTGAAATGGTAGAACTTGAATATGGAATGGAGTTCGGAGTCCCGGATGAGATCCCGGACATCACGAGGAGTTCCGGAATGGTCCGGAGAATAAGATTCATATATAGGAAGTCATTTTATGAGATTTAAAATGATCCGGAAGGTTCTATGGAAGGTTCTAGAAGGTTCTAGAAAAGTCCGGAAGAAACCACTATGGAAGGCGGAGTCCCAAAGGGACTCCACCTCCATGGCCGGCCAACCCTAGAGGGGAGGAGTCCCAAGTGGACTCCCCCTATGGGGGCCGGCCACCCCCCACATGGAAGGGGGGAATCCCACCCCAAGTGGGATTCCCACCTTGGGTAGGTTTCCCTATCACATGGAAGGTTTTGGGTTCGGGTCTTATTCGGAGACTTGTAGTCCAACACTTGGGGCTTCCACCTATATAATGAGGGACAAGGGGAGGGGGCCGGCCACCCCAACAACCACCAAGGTGGCCGCACCCTAGATGGCCGGCGCTCCTCTCCCCAAACCCTAGCCGCCCGCTCCTCCACTTCCCGCACGCTTAGCGAAGCTCCGCCGGATTTCTCCACCACCACCGACACCACGCCGTCGTGCTGTCGGATTCAAGAGGAGCTACTACTTCCGCTGCCCGCTGGAACGGGGAGGTGGACGTCGTCTTCATCAACAACCGAACGTGTGACCGAGTACGGAGGTGCTGCCCGTTCGTGGTGCCGTGATCAAGATCTTCTACGCGCTTTGCAAGCGGCAAGTGAACGTCTACCGCAGCAACAAGAGCCTCATCTTGTAGGCTTTGGAATCTCTTCAAGGGTGAGACTCGATAATCCCCTGCTACCGTCTTCTAGATTGCATCTTGGCTTGGATTGCGTGTTCGCGATAGGAAATTTTTTGTTTTCTATGCAATGTTATCCTACAGTGGTATCAGAGCCGTGTCTATGCATAGATGGTTGCACGAGTAGAACACAATGGTTTTGTGGGCGTTGATGCTCTTGTTATCTTTAGTTGAGTACTTTGCATCTTTGTGGCATAGTGGGATGAAGCGGCTCGGACTAACTTTACATGACCGCGTTCATGAGACTTGTTCCTCGTTCGACATGCAACTTGTATTGCATAAGAGGCTTTGCGGGTGTCTGTCTCTCCTACTATAGTGAAGATTCAATTTACTCTTCTATTGACAACATTAGTATCAACGTTGTGGTTCATGTTCGTAGGTAGATTAGATCTCTATCGAAAACCCTAAACCACGTAAAATATGCAAACCAAATTAGAGACGTCTAACTTGTTTTTGCAGGGTTTGGTGATGTGATATGGCCATAATGTGATGATGAATATGTATGAGATGATCATTATTGTATTGTGGCAACCGGCAGGAGCCTTATGGTTGTCTTTAAATTTCATGTTGAGTAGTATTTCAAAGTAGTTGTAATAGTTGCTACATGGAGGACAATCATGAAGACGGCGCCATTGACCTTGACGCTACGCCGACGATGATGGAGATCATGCCCGAAGATGATGGAGATCATGTCCGTGCTTTGGAGATGAAGATCAAAGGCGCAAAGACAAAAGGGCCATATCATATCACATATGAACTGCATGTGATGTTAATCCTTTTATGCATCTTATTTTGCTTAGATCGCGACGGTAGCATTATAAGATGATCCTCACTAAAATCTCAAGATAATAAAGTGTTCATCCTTAGTAGCACCGTTGCCAAGACTTGTCGTTTCGAAGCATCTCGTGATGATCGGGTGTGATAGAATCAACAAGTGCATACAACGGGTGCAAGACAGTTTTGCACATGCGGATACTAAGGTGGCCTTGACGAGCCTAGCATGTACAGACATGGTCTCGGAACACGTGATACCGAAAGGTAGAGCATGAATCATATGGTTGATATGATGAACACTTTGAGTGTTCGCCATTGAAATCACACCTTGTCTCGTGATGATCGGACTTAGGTGCGGTGGATTTGGTTCGTGTGATCACTAAGACAATGCGAGGGATATTGTTTTGAGTGGGAGTTTACCTAGATTTTTAATTATGTTGAATTAAAATTTGAACTCAATTTGTCATAAACTTAGTCTAAACTTTTGCAAATATATGTTGTAGAGATGGCGTCCCCAATCAATTTTAACCAGTTCCTAGAGAAAGAAAAGCTTAAGAGCAACGGTAGCAACTTCACCGACTGGTTCCGTCATGTGAGGATCTTCCTCTCTGGCGGAAATCTGCAATATGTGCTTGATGCACCGCTAGGTGACCCTCCTGCAGAAACTGAAACCGATGAAGTAAAAACTCGGTACTCTCAAGTTCAGTGTGCCATCCTGTGCAGTCTGGAATCCGATCTTCAAAAACGTTTTGAGCACCACGATCCTCATGAGTTGATGAAAGAGCTGAAAGCTATTTTTGAGACTCATGCGGCCGTGGAATGCTATGAAGCATCAAAACATTTCTTCAGCTGCATGATGGAAGAAGGCAACTCCGTTAGTGAGCACATGCTCGCCATGACCGGGCATGCGAAGAAACTCAGTGACTTGGGAATAGTGATTCCTAACAGACTGGGGATTAATCGTGTCCTTCAATCACTGCCACCAAGTTACAAGAACTTTGTGATGAACTACAATATGCAGAACATGAACAAGGAGTTACCTGAACTCTTTGGCATGCTAAAAGCTGCTGAGATTGAGATCAAGAAAGAGCACCAAGTGTTGATGGTCAACAAGACCACCAGTTTCAAGAAACAGGGCAAGTCTAAGGGAAAATTCAAGAAGGGTGGCAAGAAAGCTGCCACGCCTCCTATGAAACCTAAGAATGGCCCTAAGCCTGATGCTGAGTGCTATTACTGCAAGGAGAAGGGACACTGGAAGCGTAATTGCTCCAAGTATCTGGATGATCTGAAGAGCGGGAAAAAGAAAGAAGGTATATCTGATATACATGTTATAGATGTTTATCTCACTGGTTCTCGTTCTAGTACCTGGGTATTTGATACTGGTTCGGTTGCTCATATTTGTAACTCGAAACAGGAACTAAAGAATAAACGAAGACTACTGAAAGATGAAGTGACGATGCGCGTTGGAAACGGATCCAAAGTCGATGTGATCGCTGTCGGCACACTTCCTCTACATCTACCTTCGGGATTAGTTTTAAGCCTAAATAATTGTTATTTTGTACCCGCGTTGAGCATGAACATTATATCTGGATCTTGTTTAATGCAAGACGGTTATTCATTCAAGTCTGAGAATAATGGTTGTTCTATTTTTATGAATAATATCTTTTATGGTCGAGCACCTGAAAAGAATGGCTTATTTCTGTTAGATCTCGATAGTAGTGATACGCATATACATAACATTGATGCTAAGCGAATTAAATTGAATGATAATTCTACTTATATGTGGCACTGTCGTCTTGGTCATATTGGAGTGAAACACATGAAGAAACTCCATACCGATGGATTACTTGAATCACTTGACTTTGAGTCACTTGATAGATGCGAAGCATGTCTAATGGGAAAATGACTAAGACTCCATTTTCTGGTATGATGGAGCGAGCTACTGACTTATTGGAAATCATACATACCGATGTGTGCGGACCAATGAGCGTAGCATCGTGGTGGTTATCGTTATGTTCTAACCTTCACAGATGATCTGAGTAGATATGGGTATATCTATTTCATGAAACATAAATCCGAAACTTTTGAGAAGTTTAAGGAATTCCAAAGTGAAGTAGAAAATCAACGTAACAAGAAGATTAAATTTCTATGATCTGATCGTGGAGGTGAATATCTGAGTTATGAGTTTGGCATGCATTTAAAGAAATGCGGAATACTTTCACAATTGACACCGCCGGGAACACCACAACGAAACGGTGTGTCCGAACGTCATAATCGAACTCTCTTAGATATGGTTCGTTCTATGATGTCTCTTACTGATTTGCCGTTATCATTTTGGAGTTATGCATTAGAGACAGCCGCATTCACTTTAAATAGAGCACCATCAAAATCCGTAGAAATGACACCGTATGAATTATGGTTTAATAAGAAACCTAAGCTGTCGTTCCTGAAAGTTTGGGGTTGCGAAGCCTATGTAAAGAAGTTACAACCAGACAAGCTAGAACCCAAAGCGGAGAAATGCGTCTTCATAGGATACCCTAAGGAAACTATAGGGTACACTTTCTATCACAAATCCGAAGGCAAAATCTTTGTTGCTAAGAACGGAACCTTTCTTGAGAAAGAATTTCTCACTAAAGAAGTGACTGGAAGAAAAGTAGAACTCGATGAGATTGATGAATCTATACTCGTAGATCGTAGCGCAGTACCGAAAGTTGTACCTGTACCGCCTACACCGGCAACAGAGGAAGCTAACTAATGATCATGAAACTTCGAACGAGGAAACTACTGAACCTCGCAGATCGACAAGGGAACGTGCCACTCCTGATTGATATGATCCTTGTCTAAATGTCATGATTGTGGATAACAATGATGAGGACCCTGCGACGTATGAAGAAGCGATGATGAGCCTAGATTCCAACAAATGGCAAGAAGCCATGAAATCCGAAATGGGATCCATGTATGATAACAAAGTATGGACTTTGGTAGACTTACCTGATAGCCGAAAGGCTGTCGAAAATAAATGGATCTTCAAGAAAAAACAGATGCTGATGGTAATATACTGTCTATAAAGCTCGACTTGTCGCAAAGGGTTTCCGACAAATTCAAGGAGTTGACTACGATGAGACTTTCTCACCCGTAGCGAAGCTAAAATCTGTGAGGATTTTGTTAGCAATAGCTGCATTTTTCGATTATGAGATTTGGCAGATGTATGTCAAAACGGCGTTCCTTAATGGAGATATTGAGGAAGAGTTGTATATGGTACAACCCAAAGGTTTTGTCGATCCTAAAAATGCTGACAAAGTATGCAAACTTCAGCGTTCAATCTATGGACTGAAGCAAGCATCAAGAAGTTGGAACCGACGCTTTGATAAGGTGATCAAAGACTTCGGGTTTATACAGTGTCATGGAGAGGCCTGTATTTACAAGAAAGTGAGTGGGAGCTCTGTAGCATTCCTGATATTATATGTAGATGACATATTATTGATTGGGAATGATATAGAACTATTAAGCAGTGTAAAAGGTTATTTGAATAATAGTTTTTCAATGAAAGACCTTGGTGAAGCATCGTATATATTAGGCATCAAGATTTATAGAGATAGATCAAGACGCCTAATAGGGCTATCACAGAGTACATATCTGGACAAGATTCTAAAGAAGTTTAGAATGGACGAAAGTAAGAAAGGGTTCTTACCTATGTTACCAGGCAAGGTCTTGAGTAAGACTCAAGGACCGGCTACGGCAGAAGAAAGAGAAAGGATGAGTAATATCCCCTATGCCTCGGCAGTAGGCTCTATTATGTATGCCATGCTATGTACTAGACCGGATATAGCACATGTTGTTAGTTTGACTAGCAGATATCAAAGTGATCCAGGAATGGAACACTGGACAGCGGTCAAGAATATCCTGAAGTACTTGAAAAGAACTAAGGATATGTTTCTTTGTTATGGAGGTGACCAAGAGCTCGTTGTAAGCGGTTATGTAAGGGTATTTTACCCTTATCCATTATTTTGGTATCTGTGACACCGTGCTAGAGTATTTGGTCTAATACATGCCTACAAGATGACTTTCAGGTATTAGCCAAAGAGGTATGATGGTATAGCAATGGAACAAAAGGCAACGGGAGACCCCCCCAATTCGACGAAAAATCAGCTAGTTTTTCGAGCCTGGCCGGTCACAGATCCGGTCGGACCGCCCCGGCACCGGACAGCCCGGTCACCAACAGACCCGAACCGGTGCCATCCCGGAGTTCCAAGAAGAAGGCGAGCCTCAGTCTGCGTCCGGTCACCACCGGTTTGACCTTGCTCCGGTCCATGGTCTGTCTGACGGGCGCCGATCGAGCGATCCCGAGAACCGGACTGCGCCTGTGACATCCGGACGCCATCCAGTAAGGTCAGAAGCCTGCCCGGTCAAGACCCGGTCCCAGCTCCGGTTGGAAACCGGCCGGCCCGGTCTGACCGGGCTGTGGACCGGCCTGTCCGGCGCCAAATCCGGTTGACCGGGTTTCTCGAAGAATCTGCTGATGTGGCAAGTGACCAACGGCCGTATTTCGAAGAACACTATAAATAGGTCTTCTCCTACCTCTGAACAGTTAGGCACTACACTACAAGCTGTTCTTGAGCTCTCTCTCTCATACTCCATTGCTAGAAACACCAAAAGCCTCAGATCTCCCTCCTCCTCCACCCAAACTCAAATCCCTCCGGGGAATCATTAGAGGAGGACCCGATCTACCGTTCTACCAAGCCAAATCTCATTCCCCCTTGTATTCATTGAGAAGCTTGCTTCCTAGGGTTCCTTGGAAACCCTAGGTAGGCAAGAGGAGTCCGGAAGCATCCGGGCTGTGGATTTGCTCCGGGCAAGATTGTGAAGGTTTGGAGGCTACCTCAAAGTCTACCACAAGTGAGTGAGCTATTCCTTCGTGGGATAGGCTCCGGAGAATAGGGTGAGCCTTCGTGGCGCGGGGAATCCTTCGTGGGACCTCCACTCCTCCAAACGTGACGTACCTTGTTGCAAAGCAAGGGAACACGGGAATACATCCTCGTCTCCGCGTGCTATCGGTTATCTCTAACCGAACTCCTTACTTGTGATTTAACTGCCTGTGAGAGCCTTCGTGCTCGAGTTAGTTGTATCCTCATATAGGTTGCTTCACCTAGTTTGCATTAGGCTCATCTTTATATTCCGCAAAGCCTAATATTGCAAAGAAAGAATTAAAATTTGTAGAAACCTATTCACCCCCCCTCTAGGTTTACCATCTCTATACTTTCAATTGGTATCAGAGCCTGGACTCTTATTAAGGGCTTCACCGCCTTAAGAGTGAGATGGATAAACTCTTCGAGGGTCTAGATGACGACTCTAACCTTTCGGTTAAAGAGATGAAATCTAGATTCTTGGCATATGATGCCGAGAAGAAGAAAAAGGAGGATGAGCTACAAAACCAAATGACAGAAATGACTGCCATGCTTAAGAACCTAACTGCGGGTGGAACTCCTAGTGGGGCTTCGGCCTCTAAGGAATCCTACCATGATGTTAACCATGACTATCCCAGAAACACTTCACCCATGCCTCATATAAACCATAGTGGGACCGTTCCCCATTACGATGGAACTCACTTTCCACATTGGAAATCTGCTATGGAATCTCATATTCGCAGCTGCAGTGTGGAGCTATGGGAGCTCATTGTTCATGGACATCGGGAGCCACAAGATCCTACTCGGTTGACCTCCACCGAGTTCTACAACCGTCAACTCAATGCATCCGCACGTGACAAGATTAGAAGTGGCATCAACCGCAAGCTTCTTGATCAAGTCGATGACATTGTCTCCGCTAAAGAGTTGTGGGATCGGATCGTAGTACTCCAAGAGGGAACCGATTTGATCCAATCAGCTCTCTATGAGACCGCAAAGCAAGAGGCCTACCAGTTCATGATTCGAGATGGAGAATCCGTATTCGATGCCTATGCTAGGCTTGGTGCTCTGAAAGTAAGGGTCAAGGGACTTGGTGCTGAGAAGTACAATGACGGATTCGAGATGAACGAAGCCTTCATAAAATCCAAGGTCATTGCTATGATTGCCGTCAAACAAGAAGACACCAACCTTGGACTCAACTTGCAAATCATGACCAAGAGTGCCGATCTCAACTCCGATGATCTAGTCTCCTATGTGGCCGCCAATGAAAACATGGCCAAAGCCGGAAAGAGGCTCAAGGCAATGAACCGTGTTGATGAAGCCTCACACAACCATGAAGCATCACACAACCTTGCTCTCAAAGCTAGAGCCGACCATGAAAGCAAAGAAGACTATGAAATTGAAGAAGATGAAGAGATGACTTCAACTAGTGACATTGCTACCGACTTTGCTTTCTTTGCCAAGAAGTACAAGGCAAAGTTCCCTATGCTCCTCAATGACAAGAAGAAGAAGAGAACTTGCTACAATTGTGATGAAGATAACCACTTTGCAAATGAGTGCCCTTATGAGAAAAGGATAGACAAGCCAAAGTTCATCAAAGGGGTCAAGCCAAGATTGAAGCCGAACCCAATCAACGATCGGTACAAGAAGAACAAGGGAAGAGCTTTTGTTGGGGCCGAGTACTTGTCCGATGAAGAAGAGGAAGATGAGGAGAAGGAGGCCGGAGTGGCCGGTTTAGCTTTCTCTAAGCCCGGGTCACTCTTCACATATGACTACTCCAAAGATTACTCCACGGAGAATGATGTTGGCTCTTCCTTCATGGCAAGAACAACTCAAGATGATGACTCCGATGACTCTCCCTCCTCTCCAATCATTGGCTCTTGTCTTATGGCAAGGGAAACCAAGGTAATGGAATCTCCACCTTCCCTATCTAGTGTTCTTGATGATGAGAACGAAGATCAAGAAGAATTAATTGTGCTTAAGGAACTCTATGATGTTAGATGCACCCTTCGTGGTGAAGCTCTTGTCAAGTTTGATTTCTTGATGGACTCACTCAAAGAAAAGGATGAGTCCATTGAGGAATTAGAATATCAATTGAATGAGAAGGAACGGAGATTCAATCTCCTAAGACAAGAGCTAAAAACCGAAAGGTGCATATCTCAAGGTCTTAAGCAACAAATTGAAACTTATGAACTTGATAAAGTTAAGGACCTAGAAACTATTGATAGGGCTCAATTATTGACCCAAGAGCTCAATGCCTCAAAGGAGGAACTTGAAGTTGCTCATGCTTCTCTCACTAGGGATCTTGACCACCTTGAAAGAGCTAACAAGCTTGTCAAGGATGAGCTCAAGAAACTTGGAGAGAACCATGATCTACTTCAAGAATCCTACAAAAGGGCTCTTGGATCAATGAAGGATCCCATTGATGTTGAAAAGCTTGCTTGTTCCTCCATTTCCTTTACTAGTGAGCATGCTAAACTTGTTGAGGAACATATTCGTTTACAAGAGGAACTTTCTTTGCATGTTGAGACCAATGCATATCTTGAGTCCTTGGTGACCAAATATGGTCTTGACTATCATCCTAATGAATCTTCTTGTGAGCAAGCATCTATTCTTGAGGAAAATGTTAGGCTAACAAAGGAACTTGCAAAGTTCACCACCGCCAAGAACAAGATGGGATTGGATGACCTCTTGAGTAAGCAAAGGTCAAACAATCAAAAGTATGGACTTGGATATGTTCCCAAGTCCCACAAGAAGAACAACTACAAGAAGGAGAAACCCGCTCAAGATAAGAACAAGAAGGTCACTAACAATGGCAAAGCCTCAAAGGGCAAAGCCACTAGTGGTGACCGCACGGGGCCAAACGATCACTATGCATTATTTGTTGATTATTATGGTGATGTCTATGCTAACTATGTTGGCCCTCCTAATGGCTATGCTTATAGAGAGTACTCAATTTGGGTACCAAAAGATATTGTTGCCATTGCAAAGGAACCCATTAATCGATGGGTTCCTAAATCCTCTACTTGATTTTGTAGGGATATTCCTCCGGTGGTCCAAAATGGGTGTTTGATAGTGGATGCACCAATCATATGACCGGAGGAAAAGGTGTGCTTGATCAATTCATTGAAGATATCAACAAGAAGTCAAGCATTACCTTTGGTGACAACTCAAAGGGAAAGGTACTTGGGTATGGCAAGGTAGCAATCTCTAAGGACTTGTGCCTTGAGACGGTTATGCTTGTTGAACACCTTGGCTATAACTTACTCTCTATATATCATCTTGCCGATGCCGGGTACAATTCATATTTCACTAAATATTATGTGCAAGTCTTTAGGAGTGACAATCTCAAATTGGTCCTTGTTGGATATGTGGAGAACAACCTTTATGTGGTTGACCTCTCGAAAGAGAGCCCCTCCTTCTCCACATGTCTAATGGCGGCCAAGCATGACGAAGGATGGTTGTGGCATCGCCGCCTTGGTCATGTTAACATGAGGAATCTTAAACAACTCCTAAAGGGTGAGCATATTGTGGGACTAACCGGTGTTTCTTTTGAGAAAGATCGTGTTTGTAGTGCATGTGTAGCCGGAAAGCAACTCAAGAAGAAGCATCCCATCAAGAGTATTGTTACCACATCTAGGCCTTTGGAGCTCCTTCATTTGGACCTCTTTGGGCCATCACACTATGATACTCTTGGTGGAAGCAAGTATGGACTTGTCATTGTTGATGATTACTCAAGATACTCTTGGGTCTTTCTCCTTAAGTCTAAGGACGAGACCCATAGAGAGTTCATCACCTTCGCCAAGAAAGCTCAACGTATGTATGAATCCGAGATCAAGGCAATTAGGACCGACAATGGCACCGAGTTCAAGAACTACACTATGCAAGAGTTTGTGGATGATGAGGGCATCAAGCATGAGTTTTCGGCGCCATACACCCCTCAACAAAACGGTGTTGTTGAAAGGAAGAACCGGACTATCATTGAGATGGCAAGAACCATGTTGAGTGAATTCAACTCACCCCACAACTTTTGGGGAGAAGCCATCTCTACGGCCGTCCACTACTCCAACCGGCTCTTTCTCCGTCCCCTCCACAACAAAACCCCATACGAGCTCCTTACCGGTAACAAGCCTAATGTCATGTATATTCGTGTCTTTGGATGCAAATGCCTTGTTAAGAACAACAAAGGAAAGCTCGGTAAATTTGAAACTAGAACCATAGAGGGTATATTTGTTGGATATGCGGAGAACTCTCACGCCTATAGATACTACAACCGGTCCTCCGGGACTATTGAAGTATCTTGTGACGTGGTGTTCTTGGAGGATAATGGCTCCCAAGTGGAGCAAGTTGTTCCATGTGTTGCAGGTAATAATGATGATCCATCTAGTGCCATCAAGCATATGGGCATTGGACACATCCGGCCCATGGAAGTTCATAATGATGATCAAGATGATGGAGTAGATGTCTCAAGCACGCCACAAGTGGAGCCTAGCTCAACTCAAGCCGAACCATCAAGTGCAACTCAAGAACCATCCTCTACTCAAGATGAGTCTCAATCCGAAGAACAAGAAGAAGATCCTCATTCCATGGAGCAAGATCATGATGACGATCAAGAAACATCCTCAACTCATGATCAAGCTCAAGTGGTCCCTCATGATCAAGTACTAGCAAGAGATGAATTCATTGATCATGAAGGAACCGTTCGGAAGATCAAGGCCGCTACAAGGGCAAGTGACATGAAAGTGGATCAAGTCCTTGGTAGCATCTCAAGAGGAGTGGTAACTCGTAGACACCATGCATTACTTATCACTTATTGTCAACATCATGCTTTTGTGTCTAGTTTTGAACCACTTAAGGTACATGAAGCCTTGGTCGATCCGGATTGGGTAATTGCCATGCAAGAAGAATTGGAGTGTTTCACTCGTAATGAAGTATGGTCTCTAGTTGAGAGACCCAAGGATCATCGCATCAATGTCATTGGGACCAAATGGGTATTCAAGAACAAGCAAGATGAGAATGGCATTGTTATACGAAACAAAGCAAGGTTAGTGGCGCAAGGGTTTGCCCAAATAGAAGGTATGGATTTTGAGGATACCTTTGCGCCGGTAGCCCGTCTTGAAGCTATTCGTCTTTTGCTTGCATTTGCATCTTTCCACAATTTCAAATTATATCAAATGGATGTGAAAAGTGCATTTTTGAATGGTCCCCTAAAAGAAACCGCATATGTGGCTCAACCCCCGGGTTTCGAAGACCCATGCCGACCCAACCACGTGTATTTACTCCATAAGGCACTCTACGGTCTCAAGCAAGCTCCACGTGCTTGGTATGAGTTCCTTAGGGATTTCTTACTACATGATGGGTTTTGCATGGGTACGGTCGATTCCACCCTTTTCACCAAGCGGGTTAAAGGGGGTGGCCTCTTTATATGTCAAATATATGTTGATGATATTATTTTTGGTGGAACTAACCCCAATCATAACAAAGCTTTTGAGCTATTGATGACTAGGAAATTTGAGATGTCCATGATGGGAGAGTTGAAGTTCTTTCTAGGCTTCCAAGTGAGGCAACTTGCAAAAGGCACCTTCATCTCTCAAGAAAAGTATGTGAAGGACATGCTCAAGAAATTCAACATGACCAATGCAAGTCCAATGAAGACACCCATGCCCGTAAAGGGGCAACTTGGTTCATGTGACGGTGAGAAGGATGTGGACATAAAGGTATACCGCTCCATGATAGGATCCTTGCTCTACCTTTGTGCCTCTAGGCCGGATATCATGCTAAGTGTAGGGATGTGTGCTCGTTTTCAATCCGCTCCCAAGGAGAGCCATTTAGTGGCGGTCAAACGGATACTAAGATACCTTGTTCTCACTCCTACTCTCGGGCTATGGTATCCAAAGGGGTCAACCTTTGAACTCATTGGCTATTCGGATTCCGATTGGGCCGGTGATAAGGTTGATCGGAAGTCTACCTCCGGGGCTTGCCAATTTATTGGCCGGTCATTGGTGAGTTGGTCATCCAAGAAACAAAACTCCACCGCCCTATCCACCGCCGAAGCCGAATACATATCCGCGGCATCTTGTTGCACTCAATTGTTATGGATGAAGCAAACCTTGAAAGACTATGGTGTGTCTCTTGGTACGGTGCCTCTTCTTTGTGACAATGAAAGTGCAATAAAGATCGCCAACAACCCGGTTCAACATTGTCGCACCAAACATATTGACATTCGCCATCACTTCCTACGTGATCATGTTGCCAATAAGGATATTGATCTCACTCATGTGGGAACAACCTACCAATTGGCGGATATTTTCACTAAGCCTTTGGATGAAGCCCGCTTTGTTAACTTGAGAGGAGAACTTGGTATTCTTGATCCTAAAAACTTGGATTGATTAACTTCTTGCACTATATTCTTGCATTTATCTTGCTATCTAGCTTAGAGGCATAGCACATATGGGGATAGTCATTCTACCATATCTTGGTATGATGCATACCTATGTGTGCAACATAAATAGACCCAATGTCATTATATGGACCCAAGCATGTCTCTTCGAGGTCTCATGACATTTGCGCTTTCACATAGGGGGAGTAATCCCCCGCCCCTCATTGAGCCTTCATTACAACTTGATTTGACTATATAAGGCCAAATGATCTTATTGCAAAAACTATTTCAAAATGCTCTTATGATTCTTGATATACTTCGAATCATGCCCATTGTAGCTATTTGTATCTTGTTTGCATTTTCACTCCAATGGGTATGCCTAGAGAACTTTGTGTTTTCCAACCCCATGTCTATGCTCATCTCATCATCATCTATCTATCTATATGTACATGTCATCATATGAGCATTCACACACATTTACACAAAGAATAGGGGCAAAACGAGGCAAAATGACACATTTTTGGGAAAATTGACTCTGGCCGGTCACTGGCCCGGTCGGACCGGCCTGTGCGCCGGATCGTCCGGTCACTGGCCCGGTCGACCGGGCGCCCGACCGGCCGTGCGGGCTGTTATGTTTTGAAGAGGATACCCCTTGGGGATCTTCTTCCTCATTATCCCCCACCTCTCAAACCTCCATGGCCGCCGCCTCCACCATCTCCACCACGTCCTAGGCACTTCCCACCACTAGATTCTCCCCAAACTTCACACAACCATAGATCGGGATCTCTCAAGCACCTTCACCAAAGGATTTGGTCCCTCTCAAGCTAGTTTGGGAGATCGTGGGGATTTGGTCCTCAAGCCTTCTTCACGAGTTCTTCTTGCTCACTTGGGCAAAGAGGACGATGTCTTCGGGTAAATCTTTCTCCCTATCCCTCTCCCTCTTGCTTTCCCTCTCCCATTGCCAATTTTTGAGGAAAGTTGAGAAAAGTTAGGGTTAGGGTTAGGGTTAGTAAGTCCTCATGCCACCTAGAGTGTCACACCCCTCCTATGCACATTGTTCACTCTCCTGGTATAATCTATGTTCAAGTTTGTGAGTTTTTGCATGATTTTGTGTCGAATTTCTGGGCAAACATCACAACTCAGCATGACCCGGTCTACAGCCCGGTCGACCGGCCTCTCGACCGGCTGGTCCGGCGCAGCGCCCGGTCAACCGGATGGCCAACCGGCTCGTCCGGTCTGTCGTCCGGTCGGACCGGCCCCTGCGCCGGCTCGCCCAGCTTTTTCGCATAATTTCGTCGAAACACTTGAATATAGGCTATGCTTTTGGCTTCCTCACATATGCTGATGACATGTACACTTACCTCTTTGCTATCCTCGCCCTATTTTGCTGATTCACAGGAAGTTGGAGCGGTGAGGATCGTGGCACTACCGCCAAGAGAGGAAGGCTCAGGGGTTCCACCGCGGCGTTCTACTGGTCGTGCTCCTCAGACTACTGGTGGCAGCTCAGCTGGAGGCCGAATCAAGAGATCTGCCAATAAGAGGAAAGATAAGCATGCAGCACAGGATGGTGATGAGGTACTGCCAGATTTCCATGTTGGTGATGTACATATTGGGGCATGGAGAAGACTCAGAGAGTCCAACCCCTATCGCTTTGAGGAACCCACTTACACAGGGGGAGATCAATTTTTCTGGACCAACACACAGCAAGTCATGTGGGATGACTTCTATAACTCCCGCGAGCACATGAAGAAAGGCACCATTGTTATGCCCAAGGCCATCAAGGATGTCATTGGAATGTATGAAGCCACCAAGTTTCGCTTTGTGGTTGCGACCTTGAGGCGGATGGGGTTGTATGATCTTATGTGCTTGACACCTACTGATGGGTGCTATTGTCCAACCTTGGTGAGACAGTTTCACTGCACAGTCTTTTTCCATGATGATGCAGCTCGGACTATGACTTGGATGACTGGCAAACAGAAATACACTTGCAACTATCTTGATTTCTGTGAAGCCTTGGGGTTTGGTGGAGGCCGTGCTTCTGGCTTCAAGATATATTCTCAGCAGAAGTTCACCGTGGGGACATTGCCATTTGCTATCCGCCGGAACCCACACCTGGACCTCCCACCATCTCTGGGATGTACTACTCCTACCTCTTACTTGCCAAGCTCTTCCGTGAGACTCTCATCAGCAAGTCCGGCGATACAAGTGAATGCCGTGCATATCATCTGAACTTGATGTACTACTGTCACCCTGAGCACCGGCAACTTATTGATGGCTGTGATCTCATCTACTGTGAGTTACGGCGCTGTGTTCGCGAGAGGTTGACTCCTAATCTTGCCCAGTACGTTCAGCTGCTCATCAACAAGGTTGTGCCCGCACCTCTCAATACTCAAGGTGAGCGGGTCAGGATGGAAGCTTTCAAAGTACCTGCCCAAGGTGATAGCCCGGATGTTCCTGAAATGATGCCTTCTGAGCGCCGGTCCAAGGCACGCCATGACCATGCTAGCTCCAGCTCCTCTCGTCGCCCACAGCGTGGTGTCGCACGGTTCTTCTCTCGCTTATGGCAGATGTGCAAAAATACAAATGATGTTGCACATCAAAGTCTCTCTTTGAACCAAGAGACAAGGAGGCGCCAAAATGAGTTCATGGCTGCTAGGAATGTGCCTATCCCTCCTCCTGGCCCTGAGTTGGAGCCTGTCCACGCACCAAACTGGGAGATGCCTCTTCTTTCTGATGAGATGTTCCAGAACTTTGATCCTTCTCTGTACTTTGGTGGTCCTACTCCTAGATTTGCTCGTGCACCTCCTGCTGATGATGATGATGAAGAGGATGAAGGTAATGAGGATGATGATGAAGAGGATGACGATGAAGAGGATGACGATGGGGATGGTGATGGCAACTCTCCATCCGCGGGGCACCAGTTCTATTGATGGGACGCTAGCATCTCTCCTCTTTTCTTCGCCTTTTTGGTGTTCCGATGCCAAAGGGGGAGAAGAGAGTAGAGTCTAGAATCACGGGGTTCTTTGATTGTCACAAGCCATGGGAGTTGCTTTATTTGGATTTTATATGGCTTGTGCTTATTTGCTTTGATTTCTCAAGAACCATTTGCTACTTTGAATAATTCATGTATGGATATGTATGGACGACTATTATGTGTGCTACTCTATGTTAGGATAATCATGCTTTATGGATAATCATGCTTTATGCTTATATATGTTGATATACTTGTCCATACCATGCTTGTTTCCTAAAGATATTGGGGGAGCTTCTCATATTCCACAAATGGTGCACTTTGCATTCAAACGCAAATTCTCCAAGTGCACACATTATGGGGGAGCTGTCGTAATATCTTATATGGAATCAAGGTTTAGAGCTTATCATAATATCTATGTGTTACTCTAGCTCGGTTTGTCATCGTATACCAAAAAGGGGGAGATTGTAAGGGTATTTTACCCTTATCCATTATTTTGGTATCTATGACACCGTGCTAGAGTATTTGGTCTAATACATGCCTACAAGATGACTTTCAGGTATTAGCCAAAGAGGTATGATGGTATAGCAATGGAACAAAAGGCAACGGGAGACCCCCCCAATTCGACGAAAAATCAGCTAGTTTTTCAGAGCCTGGCCGGTCACGATCCGGTCGGACCGGCCCTGGCACCGGACAGCCCGGTCACCAACCGGACCCAGAACCGGTGCCATCCGGCGAGTTCCAGAAGAAGAGCGAGCCCTCCGCGTCCGGTCACCAGCCCGGTTTCGGACCGGCTGCCGGTCCATGGCCCGGTCTGACCGGCGCCACCGAGCGGCCCGGTCAGCAATCGGACTCTGCGCCTGTGACATCCGGACTTCATCCAAGGTCGAAGCCTGCCCGGTCAAGACCCGGTCCCAGCTCCGGTTGGAAACCGGCCGGTGGTCCGGTCCGACCGGCTGTGGACCCTGTCCGGCGCCAAATCCGGTTGACCGGGTTTCTCGAAGAATCTGCTGATGTGGCAAGTGACCAACGGCCGTATTTCGAAGAACACTATAAATAGGTCTTCTCCTACCTCTGAACAGTTAGGCACTACACTACAAGCTGTTCTTGAGCTCTCTCTCTCATACTCCATTGCTAGAAACACCAAAAGCCTCAGATCTCCCTCCTCCTCCACCCAAACTCAAATCCCTCCGGGGAATCATTAGAGGAGGACCCGATCTACCGTTCTACCAAGCCAAATCTCATTCCCCCTTGTATTCATTGAGAAGCTTGCTTCCTAGGGTTCCTTGGAAACCCTAGGTAGGCAAGAGGAGTCCGGAAGCATCCGGGCTGTGGATTTGCTCCGGGCAAGATTGTGAAGGTTTGGAGGCTACCTCAAAGTCTACCACAAGTGAGTGAGCTATTCCTTCGTGGGATAGGCTCCGGAGAATAGGGTGAGCCTTCGTGGCGCGGGGAATCCTTCGTGGGACCTCCACTCCTCCAAACGTGACGTACCTTGCTGCAAAGCAAGGGAACACGGGAATACATCCTCGTCTCCGCGTGCTATCGGTTATCTCTAACCGAACTCCTTACTTGTGATTTAACTGCCTGTGAGAGCCTTCGTGCTCGAGTTAGTTGTATCCTCATATAGGTTGCTTCACCTAGTTTGCATTAGGCTCATCTTTATATTCCGCAAAGCCTAATATTGCAAAGAAAGAATTAAAATTTGTAGAAACCTATTCACCCCCCCTCTAGGTTTACCATCTCTATACTTTCAAGTTACACCGATGCAAGTTGGAACACTGATCCTGATGACTCTAAGTCACAGGTACGTGTTTATATTGAATGGTGCTGCAGTAAGCTGGGCAAGCTCGAAGCAGTGCACGGTGGCGAAGTCTTCAACAGAATCAGAGTACATAGCGGCTTCAGAGGCTTCATCGAAGCGGTATGGATGAAGAGGTTCATTGTAGAGCTCGGTGTGGTTCCTAGTGCATTGGACCCATTAATCATTTATTGTGATAACATGGGTGCCATCGCCAATGCACAAGAACCAAGGTCACACAAGAGGCTGAAGCATATCAAGCTGCGTTACCACTCGATTCGCGAGTACATCGAAGATGGAGAAGTAAAGATTTGCAAAGTACACACTGATCTGAATGTAGCAGATCCGTTGACTAAAGCTCTCCCTAGGGCAAAGCATGACCAACACCAGAATGCCATGGGTGTTAGGTATATTACAATGTAATCTAGATTATTGACTCTAGTGCAAGTGGGAGACTGAAGGAGATATGCCCAAGAGGCAATAATAAAAGTAGTTATTATATATCTTTATGTTTATGATAAATGTTTATATGTCATGCTATAATTGTATTAACCGAAACATTAGTACATGTGTGATATGTAAACAACAAAGAGTCCCTAGTATGCCTCTTAAACTAGCTTGTTGATTAATGGATGATTAGTTTCATAATCATGAACATTGGATGTTATTAATAACAAGGTTATGTCATTATATGAATGATGTAATGGACACACCTAATTAAGCATAGCATAAGATCACGTCATTAAGTTATTTGCTATAAGCTTTCGATACATAGTTACCTAGTCCTTATGACCATGAGATCATGTAAATCACTTATATCGGAAAGGTACTTTGATTACACCAAACGCCAATGCGTAAATGGGTGGTTATAAAGGTGGGATTAAGTATCCGGAAAGTATGAGTTGAGGCATATGGATCAACGGTGGGATTTGTCCGTCCCGATGACGGATAGATATACTCTGGGCCCTCTCGGTGGAATGTCGTATAATGTCTTGCAAGCATATGAATAAGTTCATAAGAGACCACATACCACGTACGAGTAAAGAGTACTTGTCAGGAGACGAGGTTGAACAAGGTATAGAGTGATACCGATGATCAAACCTCGGACAAGTAAAATATCGCGTGACAAAGGGAATTGGTATCGTATGTGAATGGTTCATTCGATCACTAAAAGTCATCGTTGAATATGTGGAGCCATTATGGATCTCCAGATCCCGCTATTGGTTATTGTTCGGAGTGAGTACTCAACCATGTCCGCATAGTTCGCGAACAGTAGGGTGACACACTTAAAGTTGGATGTTGAAATGGTAGAACTTGAATATGGAATGGAGTTCGAATATTTGTTCGGAGTCCCGGATGAGATCCCGGACATCACGAGGAGTTCCGGAATGGTCCGAGAATAAGATTCATATATAGGAAGTCATTTTATGAGATTTAAAATGATCCGGAAGGTTCTATGGAAGGTTCTAGAAGGTTCTAGAAAAGTCCAAAGAAACCACTATGGAAGGCGGAGTCCCAAAGGGACTCCACCTCCATGGTCGGCCAACCCTAGAGGGGGAGGAGTCCCAAGTGGACTCCCCCTATGAGGGCCGGCCACCCCACATGGAAGGGGGGAATCCCACCCTAAGTGGGATTCCCACCTTGGGTAGGTTTCCTATCACATGGAAGGGTTCGGGTCTTATTCGGAGACTTGTAGTCCAACACTTGGGGCTTCCACCTATATAATGAGGGACAAGGGGAGGGGGCCAGCCACCCCAACAACCACCAAGGTGGCCGCACCCCCTAGATGGCCGGCGCCCCTCTCCCCAAACCCTAGCCGCCCCGCTCCTCCACTTCCCGCACGCTTAGCGAAGCTCCGCCGGATTTCTCCACCACCACCGACACCACACCGTCGTGCTGTCGGATTCAAGAGGAGCTACTACTTCCGCTGCTGTTGTCGTCAGAAACCCACCGGCGGGCTGCGACGGGCAACACCGTAGAGCCGGGAACAACCTAGAGCCGCTCGGCTGAGGTCCCTCCGAGCGACGGCCCGCAAAGCCTCTGGTCACACGTCCGATGCTGATGGCAGCACACACCGACCTATACCTGGTCGGGAAGGTGATGGAGATGCCTCGCTTAGTTTCCCGCATGGCATACACATGTAAACATTAAATACGAGCCTCGATCGGCTCTAGGTTGTCCCGTGAATCGGCTCAAGGAGCCGATCCACCCATGATTCGTACGGGGTGCACGAATATATGGTGGTCCTGCTTGATCAAGATAAAGCTAATGAGATCTACGACGATTTAGGGTTTTCACCGCATAATCGGATCATCCTACTCACGATTGGGCCTCGCGGCCCGCACGGTGATCAAGCCGATCCTAAACAAGGCCTAAAAACCAACACGAAGTTGATCCCCGGAACATCCCTGTTTAGGACTAGCGAACGACACCCTACGTGCCGCCGGATCCTCCCCCTTTGTAAGGCCTAACTATTGCAGATATTAAACTAATCCTTGTAGAACAAGGAGCAACCGTAACGGATCGATCTACTAAATAATGATCAAGCGGGTGCCGCCCCACACCTAAGATAGGTGTGAGGGCGGCTAGACATGCAAGGGTTGCACTACGATAGCATGTTACGCGAAGAACTATGCTAACCCTAACATATCTATGATAACTACGTTGCTCGCCATCAACAAGGCTTCAGTACGAGCAACGCATGAACAACGTGGAGCTTGTGCTGCCTAGATCGCAAGATGCGATCTAGGCAGCATGTCGCTTACCGGTAGAAACCCTCGAGACGAAGGAGTTGGCGATGCGCCGAGATTGATTTGTTTGGTTGAACGTTGGCTGTTGTTTATTCCATAAACCCTAGATACATATTTATAGTCCAGGGACTTTCTAATTGGGCGTGCACCTAACTGCACGGGTAAAACTCTAACTTCTAACTTAAGATACGATCTAATATATTACAGATACAAGGGCAAACTAGCCCAAACTTGGTACACAAGGCCGATTCACGTATTTCTTCCATGTACATATCTTCAAGTCCATCCTGATCGCGGCACCTCCTCGACTCGGTCAAATTCTGGTGATAACACATGCCCCGGTTTTGGAATTGGTAATTCCAAAATCACTCGCTTTTCTTTCGTTGGGTCATGTCGTGGCAGAACCGTTGCAGTATCCGTCATCATGATGCCTTGCCTTCTCAACTTCTCCGCGTGACCTGGCAGTTTTTTTTAGGCACCACTTCCTCGGAAACTGCTGTGGCATTGAATTTCCACTATATCCCCTTTATTTAACCGCTCCGCACAGTTTATTTCCGCATCTTCTTCGCATTAGCACTCCAAAAGCCCTCCTGTGCCACCATGTCTTCTTCCTCCTCTGCTCCATCGGATCTTTCCAGCCAGTCCTCCCCTTCCCGTGAGCCGACGCGGAGCCGACCCAGAAGTCACGCGGCGAACACCCGCCGCGCCATTGAAGCCGGGGGAGTCCAGCCACGACTTCTCCGTCCGGTCCGAGGACGATAAGTCCTGACCGACGGGGAGCGACCTCCGCTTCCTCTCCGGGGAAACGGAGGAGGAGGAGAGAGCGATGACGATTGCTTCTCCGGCGACTTCACCTCTTCCGAGGAGGAGGAGGAGGGGAAGAGGAGGAGGATGACACCTCCGACGACGCCGCCAGCCTCCTGCCCCCGGCCGGCAACCTCGCGACCGACAACGACGATGACGCTGATGAAGAGGACGAGGACAATGAGGGCCCGGCCGGCCATTGGAGCGACGACGAGCCCGCCGAAGCGCGCCAAGCGCGACGACTACACGATGAGGGCAGTGACGGCCGTAGATAGGACCCTCTAGCATAGGGCCAGTAGTAGTAGATGGGGCAATGTATCCCCTAGTACTTCCTTTTGAGAGCAATCCCTCTTTATGTAAGAAATCTCGCCTATCAATGAAGAACTTTCCCCAATTTGATTTTGCCGATTTCCTTTGAGCTCAATTTAGCCGATTCCCTCTCATACTGACCTTGCCGATTTGTCCCCTTTTTGCCAATGCGTAATGAGCCGATAGCAACGCATCGGTCCTTTAAAATTCACCCTTCCATCCTTCAACTGATGATTTTAAAATCTGGTGGATAATGTAGAATCTTCAGGGAAGCCTTTGAATTCTTCCAACCAAACCTAATGGTCTTCTTTAATACTCATCATTTGTGAAGAAGGTGGCGACGAAAGACCAGCCGATGGTACCCCAATCGGCTCCTAAACAGAGTATCCACCAGGCCTGCTGCCCCCCGAGCCTTACTCGAGGCGAGAATGTCAGAGAGGACGTACCAAAACCGATCACCTTTCCTCCTTAGAAAGCCGATCAACACGGCTGAACTAGCACCAAAGATTGGAAATCCTCGACAAAAAGGTTCAGGAACCCGGATCGGCTCGAAGCAGCTGAAGAAATTTCCATTGTTTTATTCCCTCGAAGCAACAGAAGGCACCACCGCTGGCCTGAATCGTAACTCGATCCTCTTGAGTCGATGGCCGCGCATCGGCTGCTTCTCAATTCTAAAGTCGATGCCCTTGCATCGGCCTGTAAATTTTTTTTTATCGGCCGATTTTCTCCTATCGGCCCCAATATTTTCATGCACACATGTCCTCCTGCACCTGTTCCCATGTTCATCGTGTTTAGGTGCCCCCGTGTTTAATCGTTGGAATGGCAGATATCGGCTCTCGTAATTCATACGTCGGTTCCGTAGGAACAAGGACGAACACAAGCAAGAACATGTGGTGAGGATAATTTTGGCCGATTGCTGGGATCGGCCTCCATGATGATTGAAGCATTGACTGAAGGTTCCGTAATGTTCCTTCATATTTTTGGGGCCGATCACAGGGATCAGCTCGCCCCGTTTGCTCATTGCTTTGCTCTCACTTACATGGTCAGGCCTGGATAAACCAGCTTAACCCTTCCCTTCGTCACTCGATGCGCTCGTAGTCGTCCAATTGATACCGAGAGGGGTTCTTGGCCCGCCGCTTCCCATGCGTTCATACCAGCCGTTGAAATTTCGGCTGAATCATCGGCCTGGACGACTTCTACCTCATCTCCATCCCACCGTATTATGCAGTGCATCGTGGAGGGAATGCAGCAGTTGACGTGGATCCAATCTCTTCCTAGCAGAACAGCATAAGTGCTCGTGCTATCGACGATGAAGAACGTTGTAGGGATAGTTTTCCTTCCTACGGTCAGATCCACGTTCAGAACACCTTGTGTGTCAGATGCTTGGCCGTTGAAATCGCTCAATGTCACGTTGGTCTTGATTAGATCCGAGCTAGAGCGTCCTAACCGACGTAGCATAGAGTACGGCATGATGTTGACTGCCGCTCCGTGTCCACCAGCATCTTATTTACAGGCCTCCCATCGATATAACCTCGCAAATACAAGGCCTTCAGATGTCTGTAGCTTCTTTCTCGTGGCTTCTCAAAGATAACCGGCCTCGGTCGCAGTCAAGTTGTGCCACAGTGCCTTAACCCTGGAGCACTGACTCCGAAGGAGGATGAACACCATGTTTGTGCCACCGATGTTTCATCATCGGTTTCCTTTGCTTGGGGCGCCACTCCATTTTCCGTGGACGACCCTCTTCATCAAGGGTCCGCTGAACTTTCGCAGCCAGATCAGGTCGTGCCTTCCTTAAAGTATGCAGGTATAACCGTTCGGCTTCCTCCAAGCCGCGCAATCGAACCCTGCGCTTTTGGGAACGGCTGAGTCCATCGTGGCACCACCTTGGACGGTGGCACCTGTCTTCTTCTTCTCCCTCGTCTTCTGAATCTTCGAGATCTGCCCAACGAGGTGACTCAGCGCGTTTGCTTTGTGGCGGGAGAGGCCCTAGGCGCTTGAACACAGACACATTGGCTGCCTCCTTCTTCTGGTTGCATTCTGGGCAATTGCCGATTGTGGGCAATCGGCTCATTCCCAATCCCAGCAAGTGTCCGAAGAAGGGGCTCCCAATGCTGTCGTTGTCGTCTTGCTCCCTTGATTTTTCCGTGGCACGCTCGTGCTCCTCCTCATCGCGATCGTGCCGACGATGTCTTCCGGCTTCTCTAGCCAGACGATCTCCTTCATCATCATCGCTGGATCGTCGGCGTGGTCATACTGACATACTTGTTGAGGAGGTGATCAGAGAGGGGTCGTTGATATCTCATGTTCTTCACTTCTCCCTCTGACGTAGCGCTTGCCATCATGACGGAGCCGATCGCGTGGCGGCCTCCTCTGTGTCCTTGCTACGAGAGCACTGCCCTCTTCTCCATCTTTGCCAGAGTGGTTCCCAGGTCCTACCATATTGATGCGAACGAGGATCCTGGCTGGCAACCTTCAGGGTAAGTGCACTCCACCATGTTAACGGCGGAAGGGTGGGTGTCGACCTTCATGGCGTACTGGTTGAAAATTAGACGCCCTTTTTCTATCGCCGCTTGGATGTGTCGACACCATACCCCCGTAAATACAGGCATGGGAGAGCGAGTTGTGCCATTTGCGTATGGCTTTCCGTCTCAGTCTCTGCACCGTGGGGAATTTGAGACCTTCAGGAATCGTCAACTGTTTCTCCTTGAGCAGGAGGTCGAAGATTTGCTCGGTCTTGGTCACGTCAAAATCAAACCCCGGGGCGGGCCCGGTGGCTTTACCATTTGCAGGGCACCGGGGTTCCTCCCCGAGTCCATTCGCTCTGCTACCTCTGGTCTCCGCAGAACTTCGTCTTCTCTCGCATCGACTCGTGACTCACGCACGCTTGAACTTGTCTTGGTACAAGTCCGGTGGCGCCGTTCATATGCCGATAGTTTTTGAACCATGTGCCAGCGAGGGATAATCTTTGGGAGGCCATGTCCTTGAGCTGTTGCAAGGCCTCACTCGCCAACTCGATGCTTCTTTTTCAGTTATACGAACCGAATAACATCGGTTCCTAAGATTCTGAAGCGCCGGATGTATTCTGTCACGCTCTGCGCTCGACGTAGTTGTGCTAGATCGGCAATGCGACTGGAAGCCTTCGAATGGTACCGCATATGGAACTGCTCTTCCAATGCTTCCAAGTCGGATGGAGTCCGGTGGCAAAGAGGTGTACCATCCGAAAGCCGATCCCGTGAGGGACCGTGAGAAGAGCCTCACGCGTAGCTGATCCGACACCGGCCGGTCCTAGTTGCGCCAAATATCGGCCCACGTGCTCGATGAGCTGGAACCATCTGATCCACCGAATTTGGAGAAATCGGGAGCCGATATTTGGGTGGTACGGGATCATCTCGTAGTCGTCGGTACGGCTTGGAATAGCCGATGCCCTCCTTTTCGGCACCATGCCGAACCGGTCTCTCAAGTATAGTACCGATCTGATCCGTCGGTTTGCGGAGTTGAATTCGAAGATTCGCCGGGTGGCGTATTAGCGCCATGTTTGCTTTTCCACTCGAGCCAACCGCAGGAGCTGAGCTATGGAGGTTCGTCGGGGTGGCGTACTTAGTTAGCCACGTCGCTTCTCAAGCTCGCGCCGTCCCTCCCCGTTTTCCCAAGTCCCCGATGTTGTGGCCTGGTTTGTGAATGCCACAATCCGGCACATACGTGCACGTGTACCCGTGAGGGATCTCCTTAGGCGCCTCGGGCAAGAACTGGTAGTCACTAGGGTCACCACCGATCTTGTAGACGACGAATGCCGGTGTAGCTGGCACTTCTGGTGCTGCCAACGCAATGGCAGCGGTGGACGGGACTTGAGTGGCAACTCTCCTTGATGCGTCCCGAGAGCTGGTCCTGACTAGTACTGGTGGCTCATGATCTCCGGATCAGACGAGCGACACGCTCCAACGTGCTGACCGTGTTCTCAGAGTGGCGGTGTAGCGAGCGAGCCACCAAGTAGTTGATCTCCCGCCGTAGGACTCCGGTGCGTTCCTCCGACGGGGCGGAGAGGTCTATCCCATCGAGTGCACTATCAGTGAGAAACCCTTCCATCTGATGCCATGTGAACGGGTTCTGCGAAAAGAGCGATGAGGTCGGCTTCGAGGGTGACTTTGATCTCGTTACCTCTCTTTGAGCTCGTCTGCAGCTCCTCGTAGGTGACTGGCGTGTCGTCCGCCATCTCAGATGTAGATGGCGATGTGGTTGATGTAGAAGCTTGTCCCACCGGGCGTGCCAGACCTGTTGACGTCATAAACCCACCGGCGGGCAGCGACGGGCAACACCGTAGAGCCGGGAACAACCTAGAGCTGCGGCCGGCTGAGGTCCCTCCGAGCGACGGCCCGCAAAGCCTTCCGGGGCACACACGTCCGATGCTGATGCAAGGGCGTGCCACCTGACCTATACCTGGTCGGGAAGGTGATGGAGATGCCTCGCTTAGTTTCCCGCATGGCATACACGTAAACATTAAATACGAGCTCGATCGGCTGGTTGTCCCGTGAATCGGCTCATGAGCCGATCCACCCATGATTCGTACGTGGTGCACGGAATACTTAGTGGTCCTGCTTGATCAAGATAAAGCTAATGAGATCTACGATGTATTTAGGGTTTTCACCGCATAATCGGATCATCCGACTCCAGGTTGGGCACGCACGGTGATCGTAAGTCGATCCTAAACAAGGCCTAAACACCAACACGAGTTGATCCCCGGAACATCCTGCTTAGGACTAGCGAACGACACCCTACGTGCCGCTGGATCCTCCCCTTTGTAAGGCCTAACTATTGCAAGATATTAAACTAATCCTTGTAGAACAAGGATCAATCGTAACGGATCAGATCTACAAATAATGATCGCTGGTGTTTCGCCCCACACCTAAGATAGGTGTGAGGGTGGCTAGACATCAAGGGTTGCATTACGATAGCATGTTACGCGAAGAACTATGCTAACCCTAACATATCTATGATAACTACGTTGTTCGCCATCAACAAGGCTTCAGCACGAGCAACGTATGAACAACGTAGGCAGGCCGCGAGATCGCAAGATGCGATCTAGCAAAGATGTTTTCACTTGTATAGAAACCCTCAGACGTAAGGAGTTGGCGATGCGCTCTAGATTGATTTGTTTGGTTGAACGTTGGTTGTTGTTTATTCCATAAACCCTAGATACATATTTTTAGTCCAGGGGACTTTCTAATTTAGGCGTGCACCTAACCGTGCACGGGTAAAACTCTAACTTCTAACTTAAGATACGATCTAATATATTACAGATACAAGGGCAAACTAGCCCAAACTTGGTACACAAGGCCGATTCACTATTTCTTCCATGTACATATCTTCAAGTCCATCCTGATCGCGGCCCACCTCCGACTCCTCGGCCACCCCGCATAACATATGCCCCCCCGCTTTGGAATCTCATAAATTCCAAAGTCACTCGCTTTCTTTCGTCATCATGTCAGGCAGAACCGCTGCAGTATCCGTCATCATGATGCCTTTGGTTTCTCAACCTCTCCGTGACTCCGGCGCTTTTTTTAGGCACCACTTCTCTAAACTTCTGTCGTAAATGAATTTCCACTATATCCCCTTTATTTAACTGCTACGAACAGTTTATTTCCCGCATTTTCGCATTAGCACCCAAAAGCCCTCCTCTGTACCACCATGTCTTCTTCCTCTCGCTCTCCATCGGATCTTCCAGCCTACCCTCCCTTCCCGTGAGCCGACACGGTGAGTCGAACCCAGAAGAGTCCACGCGCGAACACCCGCCGCGCCACAAGCCGGGAGGAGTCCAGCCACGACTTCTCCGTCCGGTCCGAGGACGATAAGTCCTTGACCGACGGAGAAGACGACCTCGCCTCGCCGACGGGGAAACGGAGGAGGAGGAGGAGGAGAGCGATGACGATTGCTTCTCCTGCGACTTCACCTCTTCCGAGGAGGAGGAGGGAGCCGAAGAGGAGGAGGATGAGACTTTCCGGACGAGCCGCGGCCAGCGCGGCCTGCCCCCCCGGCCGGGCAACCTCAGCGCCACAGCGACGGCGCACGCCGATGAAGAGGACGAGGACAATGAGGGCCCGGCCCTGGCGGCCATTGGAGCGACGACGAGCCCGCCGAAGGGCCGCCGACGCCGCGACGACTTCGCGACGACGAGGGTGCGGACGCCCGTAGATAGGACCTCTAGTATAGGGCCAGTAGTAGTAGATGGGGCAATGTATCCTCTAGACTTCCTTTGAGAGCAATCAGCTCTTTATGTAAGAAATCTCGCTATCAATGAAGAACTTTCCCCAATTTGATTTTGCCGATTTCCTTTGAGCTCAATTTAGCCAATTCCCTCTCATACTGACCTTGCCGATTTGTCCCCTTTGCCAATGCGTAATGAGCCGACAGCAACGCATCGGTCCTTTAAAATTCACCCTTCCATTCTTCAACTGATGATTTTGAAATCTGGTGGATAATGTAGAATCTTCAGGGAAGCCTTTGAATTCTTCCAACCAAACCTAATGGTCTTCTTTAATACTCATCATTTGTGAAGAAGGTGGCGACTAAAGACCAGCGATGGTACCCCAATCGGCTCCTAAACAGAGTATCCACCAGGCCTGCTGCCCCCCGAGCCTTACTCGGGGCGAGAATGTCAGAGAGGACGCACCAAAACCGATCACCTTTCCTCCTTAGAAAGCCGACCACCCCTTCTGTCAACACGGCTGAACTAGCACCAAAGATTAGAAATCCTCGACAAAAAGATTCAGGAACCCGGATCGGCTCGAAGCAGCTGAAGAAATTTCCATTGTTTTACTCCTGCGAAGAAGCAGAAGGCACCACAGTTGGCCTGGATTTGGTGGAGATTCGGTGAACCTCGCATAACTCCACTAGAGTCGATGGCTGCGCATCGGCTGCTTCTCAATTCTAAAGTCGATGCCCTTGAAGCCGGTGGGATTTTTTTATTGGCCGATTTTCTCCTATCGGCCCCAATATTTCACTGCACACATGTCCTCCTGCACCTGTTCCCATGTTCATCGTGTTTAGTGCTTCCCCGAGCCGAATCTGTCGTGGAATGGCAGATATCGGCTCGTAATTCATACGGCCGGCCCTAGGAACAAGGACGACCACAAGCAGAACATGTGGTGAGGATAATTTTGGCCGATTGCCGGGATCGGCCTCCATGATGATTGAAGCATTGACTGAAGTTCTGTAATGTTCCTTCATAATTTTTGGGGCCGATCACAAGGATCAGCCTCGCCCGTTTGCTCATTGCTTGCTCACTACATGGTCAAAGCGTTGGATAAAACCAGCGAACCCTTCTCTCGCCACGCGATGCGCTCGCGCCGTCCAAATTGATACCGAGGGGCTCTTGGCCTCGCTGCTTCCATGCTCTCATACCAGCCGTTGAAATTTCGGCTGAATCATCGGCCTGGACGACTTCTACCTCATCTCCATCCCACCGTATTATGCATTGGTGCATCGGGAGGGAATGCAGTAGTTATGCGGATCCAATCTTCCTAACAGTGATAAGTGCTCTTCGTGCTATCACGATGAAGAACGTTGTAGGGATAGTTTTCCTGCGGCCGTATCCACGTTCAACACCTTGTGCGTCGATGCTTGGCCGTAAACTCATGTCACGTTGGTCTTGATTAGATCTGAGCTAGAGCGTCCCAGCAGCCGACGTAGCATAGAGTACGGCATGATGTTGATCGTCGTCCAGTTGTCCACCAAGATCTGGTTTGCTGTGCCTCCCATCAACCTCGCAAATACAAGGCCTTCAGATGTCCGTAGCTTCTTTCTCGTGGCTTCTCAAAGACAACTCGGGCCGTAGTCAAGTTGTGCAACAGGTGCCTCGTCTAACCCCCGGAGCACTGAACTCCGAAGGGAGGATGAACACCATATTCTGCCAGCCGATATTTCATCATCGGCTTTCCTTTGCTTGGGGCGCCACTCCATTTTCCGTGGACGACCCTCTTCATCATGGGTCCGCCGAACTGCAGCCGCACGTCGTGCCTTAAAGTATGCAGGCATAACCGTTTCGCTTCCTCCAAAGCCGCAACCGCTCGAACCTCGCGCTTTTGGGAACGGCCGATCCATCAGCAGACCACCTGACGCAGCACCCTGCCTTCTTTCTTCTCCCTCGTCTTCCGAATCTTCAGATCTGCCCAACGAGGTGATTCTCAGCGCGTTTGCGGGAGAGGCCCCAGGCGCTTGAACACGGATACGTTGGCCGCCTCCTTCTTCTTCTGGTTCATTCTGGGGTACCTGCCGATTGTGTTCCTGCTCATTCCCGAATCCCAGCAAGAACCGAAGAAGGGCAGTCCCAGTACCACGTTGTCGTCTGTTCCCTTGATTTTTCCGTGCACGCGCCTGCCTCCTCCTCATCGCGATCGTGCCGACGATGTCTTCTCAAGTTTCTCTAGCCACATCTCCTTCATTATCATCGCCGGATCGCTTCGCTGGTCATCGACTCCTCATACTTGTTGAGGAGGTGATCAGAGAGGGGTCTTTGATATCTCATGTTCTTCACTTCTCCCTCTGTGACGTAGCGCTTTGCCATCACGATCGAGTTTATCGCGTGGAGCGGCCTCCTCTGTGTCCTTGCTACGAGAGCAACTGCCCCGTCTTCATCTTTGCCAGAGTGGTTCCTGTGTCCCATCATATTACGTCGAACGAGGATCCCGCCGGCAACCTTCAGGCAGACCCACCATGTTGACCAGCGGCTGGCCGGGTGTCGACCTCATGGCGACTCGGTTGAAAATTAGACGCCTTTTTCTATCGCCGCTTGGATGTGGCCGACACGCACCGTGTAGCCGTTGGTATGGGAGAACGTGTTATGCCACTTGCAGCATGGCTTTCCGTTCAGCTCTTGCACCGTGGGGAATTTGAGACCCTCGGGTATCTTCAACTGCTTCTCCTAGCAGAGGTCGAAGATTTGCTCGCCTGGTCACGCCAAAATCAAACCCCCTGGGCGGCCCCGGTGGCTTTACCCATTTGCAGGACACGGGGGTTCCTCCCCGAGTCCATTCAGCCATTGCTACCTCTTGGTCTCCCGCAGGAACTTCGTCTTCCTCTGCATCGACCAGGACTACTGCACTTGAACTTGTCTTGGTACAGGTCCGGGTGGCGCTGTTCATATGCCGATAGTTTCTGAACCATGTGCGCCAGCGAGGGATAATCTGCTGGGGAGGCCATGTCCTTGAGCCGTGTTGCAAGGCCAGCTACTGCCAACTGCTTCCTTTTCAGCTATACGAACCGAATAACACGGCTCCTAAGATTCCCGGCGCTGGATGTATTCCGTCGCGCTCCGCGCTTCTCGACGTAGCTGTGCTAGATCGTAATGCCATCTCTAAGCCTCTCGAATGGTACTGCATAAGGTGGAATCGTTTCTTCCAATCAGTTTCCAAGTCTGGATGAGTCTGGTGGCAAAGAGGTGTACCATCCGAAAGCCAATCCCGTGAGGGATGAGAAGAGCCTCACGCGTAGCTGATCCGACACTCGAAGCCGGTCCTAGTTGCGCCAACTCGGCCCACGTGCTCGATGGAGCTGGAACCATCCGATCCACTGAATTTGGAGAAATCAGGGAGCCGATATTTGGGTGGTAGCGGGATCATCTCGTAGTCGCCGGGGTACGGCTTGGAATAGCCGATTGCCCTCCTTTTCGGCACCATGTCGAACTGTCTCTCAAGATAGTACTGATCTGATCCGCTCTGGCTGCAGGAGTTGAATTCTGAAGATTCGCCTAGGTGCGACTTAGCCAACCATAAATTTGCTTTTCCACTGAGCCAACTCAGGAGCTGAGCTATGGAGGTTCATCGGTGGCGTACTTAGTTAGCCACGCCTGCTTCTCAACTCTGTCGCTGACGTCCCTCCTGTTTTTCCAGAAGTCCTCATGCTGTGGCCTGGCTTGTGAATGCCCACTGCTACACCCGGTACATACGTGCACGGTACCGTGAGGATCCCCAGGGCGCCTCGGGCAAGAACCGGTAGTCACCAGGGTCACCACCGATCTTGTGGATGACGAATGCCGGTGAACTCGGCACCTCCGGACAGGAGCAGCCAGACGGACCGGAGTGGCAACTCCTTGATGCGTCCCGAGAGCTGGTCCCGACGCACGTAGCACGGTGCTCATGATCTCCTCGCTGGATCACGAAGAGCGACACGCTCTCCAACGTGCTGACCATGTTCTCGTAGAGTGGTGTAGCGAGTGAGCCACCAAGTAGTTGGATCTCCTCGCTCAGCAGGGACTGTGCTCTCTCCCACTGTAAGGCATGTCTATCCCATCGAAAGTGCATTCTCCAAGGTGAGAACCCTTCCATCCGATGCCATGTGAACGTGGTTCCTCTCGAAAAAGAGCCGATGAGGCCGGCTTCGAGGGTGACTCTGATCTCGCCATACCTCTTTCGCCTGTCGGCAGCTCCTCGTAGACTGCGGCCGTCCGCCATCTCGGGACAGATGGCGATGTGGTTGATGTAGAAGCTTGTCCCACCGTGCGAATGTGTTGTCGTCGAAACCCCGTGGAGCGATGGGCAACACGTAGAGGGGAACAACCTAGAGCTGCGGTGGCTGAGGTCCCTCCGAGCGACGGCAAGGCTTTCCGGTCACACGTCCGATCTGATGCAAGGGCGTGCCACTGACCTATACCGGTCGGGAAGGTGATGGAGATGCCTCGTTCTGCATGGCATACACGTAAACATTAAATACGAGCCTCGATCGGCTCTCGGGTTCCCTGTATCGGCTCAAGGAGCCGATCCACCCATGATTCGTACGGGGTGCACGATATATGGTGGTCCTGCTTGATCAAGATAAAATGAGATCTCGACGATTTAGGGTTTTCACCGCATAATGGATCATCCTACTCTGATGGAGCCTCGCGGCCACGCACGGTGATCGTAAGCCGATCCTAAACAAGGCCTAAAACCAACACGAAGTTGATCCCGGAACATCCTGTTTAGGACTAGCGAAAAATCGGCCGTAAAAATCAAGGCCTAACTATTGCTGTATAAATCCTTGTAGAAAAGGAGCCAGTAAAGGATCAGATCTACTAAATAATGATCAAGTGCCGCCCACACCTGGGATAGGTGAAGGGCGGCGAGACAAGGGTTGCACTACGATAGCATGTTACGCGAAGAACTATGCTAACCCTAACATATCTATGATAACTACGTTGCTCGCCATCAACAAGGCTTCGGTACGAGCAACGCATGAACAACGTGGGCTTGTCGGCCTGGTCGAATGCGATCGGCAGCATGTCGCTTACCGATAGAAAACCTCGAGATGAAGGAGTTGGCGATGCGCCGAGATTGATTTGTTTGATTGAACGTTGGTTGTTGTTTATTCCATAAACCCTAGATACATATTTATAGTCCGGCGGACTTTCTAATTCAGGCGTGCACCTAACCGTGCACGGTAAAACTCTAACTTAAGATAGATCTAATATATTACAGATACAAGGGCAAACTAGCCCAAACTTGGTACACAAGGCCGATTCACGTATTTCTTCCATGTACATATCTTCAAGTCCATCCTGATCGCGGCCCACCTCTGACTCGGTCAAATTCTGGTGATAACAGCTGCCCGCTGGAACGGGGAGGTGGACGTCGTCTTCATCAACAACCGAACGTGTGACCGAGTACGGAGGGTGCCGTTCGTGGCGCCGTGATCAAGATCTTCTACGCGCTTTTGCAAGCGGCAAGTGAACGTCTACGCGCAACAAGAGCCTCATCTTGTAGGCTTTGATCTCTTCAAGGGTGAGACTCGATAATCCCCTCGTTGCTACCGTCTTCTAGATTGCATCTTGGCTTGGATTGCGTGTTCGCGATAGGAAATTTTTTGTTTTCTATGCAACGTTATCCTACACTCCTCACGCATGTCGAGGACATCGGAAGGACCTTCCCCAAGGTCGGCTGGACGGTGAACGTCTAATCCTTCCGCGTCAAGCACAAGGCGCTTGGCATTCACCTCCGCAACTTCCAGCGGGTGGAGATCGCCGCCAGGCGCATGCCTCCGCTCAAGCCCAAGGTGCCCAATATCAAGGGACAGGGGAGCAAGAACTGGAGGAGGAGCCAGATGGAGTAGGCGGAGTCCAGGACGTGTGCTGCTGCTGCAAAGCAGCTTTTTATTTTGTTGTTGTTGTTCATATGTTGGTGTTGTCAAGAACCTAAGAACCTTATTTTGGCTGCTGTATGCAGCTTATTATCTACCTATTATCTATCCCTATTGTACTATACTTGATTGTTGGGTGCCCTTGATTGCTTAGATGTTTTAGAGTGGACTGCATTCAAACTAAAAAGAGTGAACCTACACACTAAAACCTAGACTAGATACAATCTAAAGTAGATGAAGTAAAGAAAAAACCAAAACATCTTGTATACATGCACGGAGGGAGTAAAAATAAAACAAGTTTGGTGATGTCATTAATATGGACCAGAGGAAGTACTAGATTTGCTGCCATATTTAGCAAAAAATGAGGGCCAAAAGGAACAAAATAATTGAAGAAAGACAGAAATGGAAGCTTCTCTAGATTTGATAATAGTTTGGTGAAAAAAGACACAGATAAAAAGGGGGAAAAGGTGCTCTTAAAAGGGATATGCCAATTTGGGCCGAGAGAGACAGAACCCAACTCCTGCTCACGTACAACCAAACGCGGTCTCGTCATGTCCCACACGGTCCCTTTCTACTAGCCCCATGCGACGCGGCCCTACACGACGCGGCCCCACACGTCAGCACGGAACGATCAACTAAACGGGAATCCTACCGCCCGACCTCCTTCTACGGGTTTTAGACAAGGGCCTGGAAAAAACTGAGAAAAAACTAAGTAGCTGTGTGATGTCTACTCACGCTTCTTTTCCTGTAGACAGTGTTGGGCCTCCAAGAGCAGCGGTTTGTAACAGCAGCAAGTTTTCCCTTAAGTGGATCACCCAAGGTTTATCGAACTCAGGGAGGAAGAGGTCAAAGATATCCCTCTCAAGCAACCCTGCAACCACAATGCAAGAAGTCTCTTGTGTCCCCAACACACCGACACGCGTACAGCACGCGACCGTTGGGAACCCCAAGTGGAAGGTGTGATGCGTACACGTAAGTTTCCCTCATTAGAAACCAAGTTTTATCAACCAGGAGTCAAGAAGCACGTTGAAGGTTGATGGCGGCGAGATGTAGTGCGGCGCCAATTCCGGTGCCAACGTGGAACACTGCACAACACAAATAAGTACTTTGCCCCAACAAAACAGCGAGGTTGTCAATCTCACCGGCTTGCTGTAACAAAGGATTAGATATGTAGTGTGGATGATGATTGCTTGCAGAAAACAGTAGAACAAGTATTGCAGTAGATTGTATTCATTTGAAAATTAGGACCGGGTCCACAGTCACTAAGTGTCTCTCCCATAAGATAAATAGCATGTTGGGTGAACAAATTACAGTTGGGCAATTGACAAATAAAGAGGGCATGACCATGTACATACATATTATGATGAGTATAGTGAGATTTAATTGGGCATTACGACAAAGTACATAGACCGCTATCCAGCTGCATCTATGCCTAAAAAGTCCACCTTGGAATCATCCAAACCCCTCAGTATTAAGTTGCTAACAACAGACAATTGCATTAAGTATTGCGCGTAATGTAATCAGTAACTACATCCTCGAACATAGCACCAATGTTTTATCCCTAGTGGCAACAACACATCTATAATCTTAGAGATATCTGTCACTTCCCCAGATTCACGGAGACATGAACCCACTATCGAGCATAAATACTCCCTCTTGGAGTTACAAGCATCTACTTGGCCAGAGCATCTACTAGTAACGGAGAGCATGCAAGATCATAAACAACACATAGATATAAATTGATAATCAACATAACATAGTATTCTATTCATCGGATCCCAACAAACACAACATATAGAATTACAGATAGATGATCTTGATCATGTTCGGCAACTCACAAGATCCGACAATTAAGCACAATGGGGAGAAGACAACCATCTAGCTACCGCTATGGACCCATAGTCCGGGGGTAGACTACTCACACATCACTCCGGAGGCGACCATGGCGCGTAGAGTCCTCAAGAGATGATCCCCTCTCCGGGTGTGGGGACGTCTGAATCCCGAGATGGGATTGCGGCGGCGGCGTCTGGAAGGTTTTCCGTATCGTGGCTCTCGGTACCGGGGGTTTCGCGATGAAGGCTATTTGTAGGCGGAAGGGCAGGCAGGGGCCACACGAGGGCCCACCTACTGGTCGGCGCCAAGGCTTGGGCGCGCCCTATGTGTGGCCACCTCGTGGCCCCACTTCGTCTCTCTTCGGTCTTGGAAGCTTCGTGGCAAAATAGGACCCGGGCGTTGATTTCGTCCAATTCCGAGAATATTTCCTTACTAGGATTTCAAAACCAAAAACAGTGAGAAAGGAACAAGCGGCACTTGACATCTTGTTAATAGGTTAGTTAAAATGCACGAATATGACATAAAGTGTGCATAAAACATGTGATAACATCAATAATGTGGCATGGAACATAAGAAATTATCGATACGTCTGGAGACGTATCAGCATCCCCAAGCTTAGTTTCTGCTCGTCCCGAGCAGGTAAACGATAAACAAAGATAATTTAAGTGACATGCCATCATAACCTTGATCATACTATTTGTAAAGCATATGAGCTGAGATCAAATCATTCAAAGCAAGTATCTATATTGACATAAGAGATGATAATGCAAGAGTTAGACAAGCTAAAAAAATTCTTGAACTATTGCTTTAAAGATATGCAACCGTACAAAGTTCATTAAAGATGTATTAAGTATTCAGCATAGAAGTTCTATCCTTCATTCCAAGCATCAAGTAAATTTTCACAACATAAGAAGGATTCAGTCAAGTAAACATAAAATGAACGTCATGAATCAACTGTTTCGAAGTCTACTCAACCGGTGAGCGCAAGCATTTGGTATTAGCACCAGGATGTTATGGCATAAAGAACGTTTGGAAGGCCAAATGGAAGAAAGGCTTGCAAAGCTGTAAATGACCATTATACAAGAGGAAGCCTTATGATCGAAGCTATGCAAGGAGTAGTGATTGCCATGCAACGGATGCACATAGAGCTATATGTGTATGAAAGCTCTCCAATGGGGGTGCATCCAACTTGGTTGCTCACGAAGACCTAGAGCACTTTGAGGAGGCTCATCATTGGAATATACAACCCAAGTTCTATAGTGTAAATTCCCCACATAGTTATACTAGTAAAACATGAAAACTCTCTCATATGAATGTAGGTGTTGAACATGAGCACAAATGATGACTATGAATAATGCTGGTGCTAAAACATGAGTACAAGTGTGGATAAAAGATAGTAATGCTGCCCCTTTTTTTTATTCTTTTTTTTCTTTTTCTTTTTTATTTTTTTTTCTTTCTTTCATTTTTTTCTTTCTTCTCTTTTTCTTTTCTTTTTGATGGCCTCAACGGCTCTTTTCATTTTTAGGGGCAACATCCTAATATGACAACACTTTTTGGTACAAATAACTCATAATGAATGAAACATGATGTATGAAACTGTATGCCTCTGCCAGTGTAGCAGGATGTGCAATGATCTAGCGTAACATGGGTAAACCACACATCAGCTGTATATGATCATGCAAAGCAATATATAAATAATAAATGACAACATGGCATGTAATGTAAAAATGGGTGTTGCATGGCAATATATCTCGGAACAGCTATGGAAATGCTGTGGTAGGTAGGTATGGTGGCTGTTTTGAGGAGATGTATGGACTTATGTGTAGGAGAACAAGAGAAAGTTCTCCCACGGTTTGGATGTACTGGCGAAGTATGCACAATTCTCAATATGAGCAAAAGGCAATGCACAGTACCGAAGAGGCTAGCAAATTTGGATGGAAAAAGTGCAAAAACCGTAGCTTAACATTAGTCAAAAAGAACTCACAAGCTTATTGCAAACAACTAGCAGTTCATCATTAAGAGCATGATTAAAATTTACTCCAAGGAGGGCCGTTCACGGTGGCACAAGTACCCCGCTAGCTCCCTCGACCTTCAGCACAACTTAGTTATTACGATGAACTCTCGACATGGAAAGCTATCAAGTCCAACTACGCGCTTCAACTATTTAAATAGAGTTTGTAGTACGGCACAAGCTTAAAGACAACAATCCACTACTAATTTTAACTCATTTATCCAGCAAGCCTTACCATCTAAATATCTCAAAACATTTGCAAAGAATCAAGTTATCAAAGCTCAATGTTCTACAAGTATTTTATTATACACTACCACATGCAACATTTCCCGTTCCAACCATACAACAATTTAGAAGAAACTTTGCCATGAATATTATGAGTAAAGCCTAAGGACATAATTGTCCATATGCTACATCGAGCGTGTCTCTCTCCCACACAATGAATGCTAGGATCCATTTTATTCAAACAAAACAAAAACAAAAACAAACCGACGCTCCAAGAAAAGCACATAATTGTGATGGAATAAAAATATAGTTTCGGGGAGGAACGATAATGTTGTCGATGAAGAGGGGATGCCTTGGGCATCCCCAAGCTTAGACTTGAGTCTTTTGATATATGCAGGGGTGAACCACAGGGCATTCCCAAGCTTAGAGCTTTCACTCTCCTTGATCATGTTGTATCATCTCCCTCTCTTGATCCTTGAAAACTTCCTCCACACCAAATTTAGAACAACTCATTAGAGGGTTAGTGCACAATCAAAATATACATGTTCAGAGGTGACATAATCATTCTTAACACTTGGACATTGCACTACTGAAAGTCAATGGAATCAAAATATCCATCGAACATAACAAAACAGGCAATGCGAAATAAAAGGCAGAATCTCAAAACAGAACAGTTAGTATTGAATTTTATTGAGGCACTGGACTTGGTCAAATGAAAATGCTCAAATTGAATAAAAGTTGCGTACATATCTGAGGATCACTCAAGTAAATTTTCATAATTTTCTGAGTTACCTACGAAGAATTTTGCCCAAAGCAAAGAAATCTGTTTCTACGCAGTAATCCAAATCTAGTATGAACTTTACTATCAACGACTTTACTTGGCACAACAAAACACTAAACTAAGATAAGGAGAGGTTGCTACAGTAGTAAACAACTTCCAAGACACAAAATAAAAATAAAGTACTGTAGTAAAAACATGGGTTGTCTCCCATAAGCGCTTTTCTTTAACGCCTTCAGCTAGGCGCAGAAAGTGTGTATCAAGTATTATCGAAGGATGGTGCATCTACAGGGTGTGGAGTTTTCTCAAGCATAATATATTGGATACATAAGTTTTGGCGTCTCCCTTTCATTAGTTTTAGGCTTGCTACTCTCATCAAATAAATTTTCCGAACAAGCCAAGCATAGTTATTTTCTAGTGCATCATTCATCGCTAGGAGCTTACATGGTATTGGTGCTTTGATCTCCCCACCATCATTAATATTATTAGTGTACTTTATTCTATCCATGTCCATCTTTTCAAGGAGACTAACAAAATTGGTGCAAGAACCAAGCATATCATATTTAGCAAAGACCTTTCTAGCCTCCCTTGCTATACCACCAAATTCTCTAAGAAGGGTTTCTAAAACAAAATCTTTCTTTTCCCCTTCTTCCATATCACCAAGTGTAAGAAACATGTGTTGGATTATAGGATTGAGATTAACAAATTTAGTTTCCAACATGCGAACTAAAGCAGCAGCAGCAATTTCATAAGTAGGAGCAAGATCTACCAAGTGTCTATCTTCAAAATCATCAACGGTACTAACATGGTTGAAAAATTCTTCTATATTATTTCTCCCAATTATAGACCCGCGTCCTACCGGCATGTTTTTTACGGTAAAATTAAAAGGAAACATAATGAAATAAGTGAAGTAACTAAGTAACTAATTTTTTTGTGTTTTTGATATAGCAAACAAGATAGCAAATAAAGTAAAACTAGCAACTAATTTTTTTTTGTATTTTGATTTAGTGCAGCAAACAAAGTAGTAAATAAACTAAGCAAGACAAAAAACAAAGTAAAGAGATTGGGATGTAGAGACTCCCCTTGCAGCGTGTCTTGATCTCCCCGGCAACGGCGCCAGAAATTTAGCTTGACACCCGTACAACACGCGACCGTTGGGAACCCCAAGTGGAAGGTGTGATGCGTAGCAAGTTTTCCTCAGCTAGAAACCAAGGTTTATCGAACAGAGGAGTCAAGAAGCACATTGAAGGTTGATGGCGGCGAGATGTAGTGCGAGCGCAACACCAGGGATTTGCCAACGTGGAACACACAACACAAACCAAGTACTTTGCCCCAACGAAACAGCGAGGTTGTCAATCTCACCGGCTTGCTGTAACAAAGGATTAGATGTATAGTGTGGATGATGATTGTTTCAGAAAACAGTAGAACAAGTAATAGATTGTATTTCAGTTTAGAGAATTGGACCGGGGTCCACCTCACTAGAGGTGTCTCTCCCATAAGATAAACAGCATGTTGGGTGAACAAATTACAGTTGGGCAATTGACAAATAAAGAGGGCATGACCATGCACATACATATTATGATGAGTATAGTGAGATTTAATTGGGCATTACGACAAAGTACATAGACCGCTATCCGCATGCATCTATGCCTAAAAAGTCCACCTTCAAGTTATCATCCGAACCCTCCGATATTAAGTTGCTAACAATAGACAATTGCATTAAGTATTGCGCGTAATGTAATCGTAACTACATCCTCGAACATAGCACCAATGTTTTATCCCTACAACACATCCATAATCTTAGAGATTTCTGTCACTTAGATTCACTGAGACATGAACCCACTATCGAGCATAAATACTCCCTCTTGGAGTTACAAGCATCTACTTGGCCAGAGCATCTACTAGTAAGGAGAGCATGCAAGATCATAAACAACACATAGATATAAATTGATAATCAACATAACATAGTATTCTCTATTCATCGGATCCCAACAAACACAACATATAGAATTACAGATAGATGATCTTGATCATGTTCGGTAGCTCACAAGATCCGACAATTAACCACAATGGGGAGAAGACAACCATCTAGCTACTGCTATGGACCCATAGGGGTAGAACTACTCACACATCACTCCCGAGGCGACCATGGCGGCGTAGAGTCCTCCGGAGATGATTCCCTCTCCCGGCAGGTGGAGGCGATCTCCTGAATCCCCCGAGATGGGATTGGCGGCGGCGGTGTCTCCGGAAGGTTTTCCGTATCGTGGCTCATGGGGGGTTTCGCGACGAAGACTATTTGTAGGCGGAAGGGCAAGTCAGGGGCCACACGAGGGCCCACACTACAGGTCGGCGCGGCCAAGGCTTGGGCCGCGCCGCCCTATGGTGTGGCCACCTCGTGGCCCCACTTCTCTCTCTTCGGTCTTCCGGAAGCTTCGTGGCAAAATAGGACCCGGGCGTTGATTTCGTCCAATTCGAGAATATTTCCTTACTAGGATTTCGAAACCAAAAACAGTAGCAGCAAGCGGCACTTCGACATCTTGTTAATAGGTTAGTTCCAGAAAATGCACGAATATGACATAAAGTGTGCATAAAACATGTAGATAACATCAATAATGTGGCATGGAACATAAGAAATTATCGATACGTCGGAGACGTATCACACACCCAATACACTTGTCAGATGTATAGGTGCACTAGTTCGGCGAAGAGATAGTGAGATGCAAGTAATATGGATGTATATGAGCGGTAATAGCAATCTGAATAAAATATGGCAGCGAGTAAATATGCAGTGGAATAGTAAATAAACGGTGACCTCCCCAGCAATGGCACCAGAAAATAGCTTGCTGGCGTGTAGTTGACGTGAGAGATAGGAATCTTTGTGGTGTGACTTTTATATTCGGAAACAAGGACTAGGGTTCATACTTTCACTAGTGGACACTCTCAACATTGATCACATAATAAAACCACTCTACACTCTCTTGGTGGATGGTGAACACCATTAATTGTGTAGGGCTACAAGAGCACCTCGATGCCGGAGTTAACAAGCTCCACAACATTCGATGTTCATATTTAAATAACCTTAGAGTGCATGATAAACCAACGCAATTATACCGAGTACTAACATAGCATGCACACTGTCACCATCATACTATGAAAGGAGGAATAGATCACATCAATACCATCATAGTAATAGTTAACTTCATAATATACAAGAGATCACAATCATAAACTACGCCAAGTACATGATGCACACACTGTCACCATTACATCATGGAGGAGGAATAGAGTACTTTAATAACATCACTAGAGTAGCACATAGATTAATAGTGATACAAAGCTCATCATATGAATGTCAATCATGTAAGGAGCTCATGAGATCATTGTATTGAAGTACAAAGAGAGATTAACCACATAGCTACCGATCAGCCCTTAGCCTCGAGGGAGAACTCCCTCCTCATGGAGACAGCAGCGGTGATGAAGATGGCGTGGTGTCGACGGAGATGTCAGGGCACTTCCCCGTCCGGCGGCGTGCGGAACAGAGACTCCTGTCCCTAGATCTTGGCTTCGCGATGGCGGCGGCTGGAAGGTTTCTCGTACCGTGGCTTATTTTCGAAGTTTTTAGGTCGGACGGCAAATGGCGGAGAAACGGAGTCGAAGGGGGGGGCACACAATAGGGCGTGCCCCCCTTTGGGCGCCGGCCACATGTGTGGTGGCCTGTGGCTCTCCTCTGGTCCCTCTCGTGTTCTGGAAGCTTCGTGGAATTATAAGGTTAGGCGTTGATTTTGTCCAATTCCGAGAATATTTCCTTACTAGGATTTCTGAAACCAAAAACAGCGAAAAACCGGCACTTCGGCATCTCGTCAATAGGTTAGTTCCGGTAAATGCATAAATATGACATAAAGTGTGTATAAAACATGTGTATATCATCATAAAAGTAGCATGGAACATAAGAAATTATAGATACGTTGGAGACGTATCAGCATCCCAAGCTTAGTTCCTACTCGTCCTCGAGTAGGTAAACGATAAAAGAATAATTTCTGAAGTGACATGCTACCAACATAATCTTGATCATACTATTGTAAAGCATATGAGATGAATGCAGCGATTCAAAGCAATGGTAAAGGCAATGATTAAACAACTGAATCATATAGCAAAGACTTTTCATGAATAGTATTTTCAAGACAAGCATCAATAAGTCTTGCATAAGAGTTAACTCATAAAGCAATAGAATCAAAGTAAAGGCATTGAAGCAACACAAAGGAAGATTTAAGTTTCAGCGGTTGCTTTCAACTTGTAACATACATATCTCATGGATAATTGTCAACATAAAGTAATATGATGAATGCAAATATGCAAGTATGTAAGAATCAATGCACAGTTAACACAAGTGTTTGCTTCTAAGACAGAAAGAAGTAGGTGAACTGACTCAACATAAAAGTAGAAGAAAGGCCCTTCGCAGAGGGAAGCATCGATTGCTATATTTGTGCTAGAGCTTTTATTTTGAAAACATAAAGAGAGCATAAAAGTAAAGTTTTGAGAGGTGTTTGTTGTTGTCAATGAATGGTAGTGGGCACTCTAACCCCTTGCCGAACAAACCTTCAAAGAGCGGCTCCCATGAAACATTTTTATTTTTGGGTGGCACTCCTTCCAACCTTTGCTTTCACAAACCATAGCTAACCGAATCCTCGGGTGCCTGCCAACAATCTCATACCATGAAGGAGTGCCTTTTTATTTTAATTTTATTTAGATGACACTCCTCCCCACCTTTGCTTTCTCAAGCCATGGCTAACCGAATCCTCGGGTGCCGTCCAACAATCACATACCATGGAGGAGTGTCTATTTTTTTGTAAAATTATGAAGGTTAATTAATTTGGGACTGGGAATCCCATTGCCAGCTCTTTTTGCAAAATTATTGGATAAGCGGATGAAGCCACTAGTCCATTGGTGAAAGTTGCCCAACAAGATTGAAAGATAAACACCACATACTTCCTCATGAGCTATAAAACATTGACACAAATCAGAGATGATAAATTTTGAAGTGTTTAAAGATAGCACTCAAGCAATTTACTTTGGAATGGCAGAGAAATACCATGTAGTAGGTAGGTATGGTGGACACAAATGGCATAGTTTTTGGCTCAAGGATTTGGATGCACGAGAAGTAATCCCTCTCAATACAAGGCTTAGGCTAGCAAGGTTGTTTGAAGCAAACACAAGTATGAACCGGTACAGCAAAACTCACATAAGAACATATTGTAAGCATTATAAGACTCTACACTGTCTTCCTTGTTGCTCAAACCCTTACTAAAATATCTAGACCTTAGAGAGACCAATCATGCAAACCAAATTTCAGCAAGCTCTATGTATTTCTTCACTAATAGGTGCAAAGTATATGATGCAAGAGCTTAAACATGATCTATATGAGCACAACAATTGCCAAGTATCACATTATTCAAGACATCATACCAATTACCACATGTAGCATTTTCTGTTTCCAACCATATAACAATGAACGAAGCAGTTTTCAACCTTCGCCATGAACATTAAAAGTAAAGCTAAGAACACATGTGTTCATATGAATGAGCGGAGCGTGTCTCTCTCCCACACAAGCATGAATTTATTCAGAGAATGAAAATAACAAAAAACAAAAATAAAAGCACACAGACGCTCCAAGTAAAGTACATAAGATGTGACGGAATAAAAATATAGTTTCAATAGAAGAACCTGATAAGTTGTCGATGAAGAAAGGGATGCCTTGGGCATCCCCAAGCTTAGATGCTTGAGTCTTCTTGAAATATGTAGGGATGAACCACGGGGGCATCCCCAAGCTTAGACTTTTCACTCTTCTTAATCATATATCACCCTCCTCTCTTGACCCTTGAAAACTTCCTCCACACCAAACTCAAAACAAACTCATTAGAGGGTTAGTGCATAATAAAAATTCACATGTTCAGAGGTGACACAATCATTCTTAACACTTCTGGACATTGCACAAAGCTACTGAAAGTTAATGGAACAAAGAAATCCATCCAACGACAAAAGAGGCAATGCAAAATAAAAGGCAGAATCTGTCAAAACAGAACAGTCCGTAAAGACGAATTTTTAGAGGCACTGGACTTGCTCAGATGAAAATGCTCAAATTGAATGAAAGTTGCGTAAATATCTGAGGATCACGCACGTAAATTGGCAGATTTTTCTGAGTTACCTACAGAGAACACTACCCAAATTCGTGACAGACAGAAATCTGTTTCTGCGCAGTAATCCAAATCTAGTATCAACCCTACTATCAAAGACTTCACTTGGCACAACAATGCAATAAAATAAAGATAAGGAGATGTTGCTACAGTAATAACAACTTCCAAGACACAAATATAAAACAAAAGTGCTGTAGTAAAATAAAAACATGGGTTATCTCCCAAGAAGTGCTTTCTTTATAGCCATTAAGATGGGCTCAACAATTTTAATGATGCACTCGCAAGAAATAAGAGTTGAAGCAAAAGAGAGCATCAAAAAGCAAATTCAAAACACATTTAAGTCTAACCCACTTCCTATGAAAAGGAGTCTTGTAAATAAACAAATTCATGAAGCATAATGCAACAAGCATGGAAAAACTAGACAAGCGCAACTTCAAGATTTTTAGCATATAGAGAGGTGTTTTAGTAACATGAAAACTTCTACTACCATATTTTCCTCTCTCATAATAATATCCAGTAGCATCATGGGCAAACACAACAATATAAGTATCACATAAAGCATTCTTATCATGAGTCTCATGCATAAAATTATTATTACTCTCCACATAAGCATAATCAATTTTATTAGTAATAGTGGGAGCAAATTCAACAAAGTAGCTATCATTATTATTCTCATTAAGTGTAGGAGGCATAGTATAATCATAATAAAATTTATCCTCCATAGTAGGTGGCACCAAAAGACCACTATCATTATAATCATCATAAATAGGAGGCAAAGTATCATCAAAGTAGATTTCCTCCTCAATGCTTGGGGGACTAAAAATATCATGCTCATCAAAACCAGCTTTCCCAAGCTTAGAATTTTCCATATCATTAGCAACAATGGTGTTCAAAGCATTCATACTAATATGTTCCATAGGTTTTTTAATTTTCGCATCAAACCATCCATGTCTTAACTCAGGAAATAGATTAAAAAGCTCCATGTTGCTTTCCATTATGCCTAACTAGTGAAATAAAAACAAGAAACAAAAAGATACAATTACAGGATCTAAAGGAAATAGCCTCGAGCACTTACAACGGCACCAGAAAATAACTTAGTTACCTGGGACCGGAGTGTGAGTGCCTTTTTACCTTTCCTCCCCGGCAACGGCGCCGAAAATAGCTTGATGTCTACTCACGCTTCTTTTCCTGTAGACAGTGTTGGGCCTCCAAGAGCAGAGGTTTGTAGAACAGCAGTAAGTTTTCCCTTAAGTGAATCACCCAAGGTTTATCGAACTCAGGGAGGAAGAGGTCAAAGATATCCCTCTCAAGCAACCCTGCAATCAGAATGCAAGAAGTCTCTTGTGTCCCAACACACCCAATACACTTGTCAGATGTATATGTGCACTAGTTCGGCGAAGAGATAGTGAGATGCAAGTAATATGGATGTATATGAGCGGTAATAGCAATCTGAATAAAATATGGCAACGAGTAAACATGCAGTGGAACAGTAAATAAACGGTGACCTCCCCAGCAATGGCACCAGAAAATAGCTTGCTGGCGTGCAGTTGACGTGAGAGATAGGAATCTTTGTGGTGTGACTTTTCTATTCGGAAACAAGGCCTAGGGATCATACTTTCACTAGTGGACACTCTCAACATTGATCACATAATAAAACCACTCTACACTCTCTTGTTGGATGATGAACACCATTAATTGTGTAGGGCTACAAGAGTACCTCGATGCCGGAGTTAACAAGCTCCACAACATTCGATGTTCATATTTAAATAACCTTAGAGTGCATGATAAACCAACGCAATTATACCGAAGACTAACATAGCATGCACACTGTCACCATCATACTATGAAAGGAGGAATAGATCACATCAATACCATCATATTAATAGTTAACTTCATAATCTACAAGAGATCACAATCATAAACTACGCCAAGTACTACATGATGCACACACTGTCACCATTACATCATGAAGGAGGAATAGAGTACTTTAATAACATCACTAGAGTAGCACATAGATTAATAGTGATACAAAGCTCATCATATGAATCTCAATCATGTAAGGCAGCTCATGAGATCATTGTATTGAAGTACATAGGAGAGAGATTAACCACATAGCTACCGGTACAGCCCTTAGCCTCGAGGGAGAACTACTCCCTCCTCATGGGAGGCAGCGGTGATGAAGATGGCGGTGGTGTCGATGGAGATGTCTTCCGGGGCACGTCCCGGCGGCGTGCGGGAACAGAGACTCCTGTCCCCCAGATCTTGGCTTCACGATGGCGGCGGCTCTGGAAGGTTTCTCGTACCGTTGCTTATTCTCCGAAGTTTTTAGGTCAGGACGGCTTAAATATGTGGAGAAACGGAGTCGGAAGGGTTACGGGGGCGCCACACAATAGGCGCCCCCTTTGGCCGCGCCGGCCACATGTGTGGTGGCCCTGTGGCTCTCCTCTGGTCCCTCTCGGGTGTTCTGGAAGCTTCGTGGAATTATAAGGTTCTGGGCGTTGATTTCGTCCAATTCGAGAATATTTCCTTACTAGGATTTCAAACCAAAAACAGCAGAAAACAGGAACTGGCACTTCGGTATCTCGTCAATAGGTTAGTTCCGGAAAATGCATAAATATGACATAAAGTGTGTATAAAACATGTGTATATCATCATAAAAGTAGCATGGAACATAAGAAATTATAGATACGTTGGAGACGTATCACTGGGGAAAACTGAGTACAACTAAGAAACCGAGGGCACGAAAATAGAAAGCCCATATAAATCTCGTGTGTGCTTTTGCTAGGTTAAGTTGATTTTGGGTCAAAATTCAGGGCATGCCGATGTTTTTCATCCAAAATTTTTCGTAGTGAGCGAGGTGTTTAGCGCCAAAATGGAGAAATTTGAATTGGTGAGTGGTGTCACGGAGTGGTGGCGAGGTGTGGGGCTTCTAGCGACAATGCACAAAGACGAGCTGGTTAGCATGCACACAAAATGCACACAGGAGAAGGACCACTGATAGGTGGACCTTCGATTTTAACGGCCTTGTCAAACAATGCAATCAATGAGTGCCACATCAACACTTATAGTTGGATGCACCGTCTTGAATCGTTGTCAAACCATGTCTACCAGCGAATCCGTGCTTTTTGAAATGGCGTTTTTTTCTTGGACACAAATACTGGCTAAAACCTATTGCACCATCATCGCTGATAAGTGGGCCCTATGTCCACTTCAACCTCTCGTGCAAATGGTGCGAACGATTGGGGGCCGTCGTCACTTACGACGGATCCCAACTATGGGGATCAGTTTTTTTAAGAACATAGTACAACGGAGACGCTCACAAACATGCACATACAAACACCTCTATGAACGCACGCACGCACACCCTATCCCTATGAGCACCTGCGAGGAACTGAGCCGGCATATCTTGAGGTTGACGAAGTCACCACTGGCGCCTCGCTGTTGACGTGCACATCACCAACCACTAAAAACATAGCGCCGGTTAAATCCTGAAATAAATTCAGATAAATGCAACACCCATGCCAAGTCTAGGACTTGAACCTGGGTGAGCTGGTTCCACCACAAGGAACCTAACCAGCAGAGCCAAACTTTGTTTGCAATGGAGATCAGTTTTTGATGCTTTCTGAAATGGTGTTATCCTGGACCGTTTGTTTCTGCATGGAAAAAAACCTGAATCTAGTGGAATTCATAGCCACGGATGGCAACAGATCGTTATTGTGACTAGTACAAATGCCCGTGCGTTGCCACGGGTTCTAAAATTTATTTCTCAATGCACATATATAATTCACAACTCACTATGAAAATTCAAATCAAATCAAGATATCAAAATGTACTACATCATGATAATACCAAACACAATAACAAGATAGTAGTGTTGTGCATCTGTGTGGTTCTAAGTTCTAGGTATTCTTGTTACTCTTCTGCGGTTATACCTGTGTTCTGGGCCGTCATAACTATAAACTCAACAACATCTCCTTTTGAATGTATTATTGTCTCACAAAACGTGGGTGCTGCAAACATAGGTATAATTAAAGGAATGCTTCTTTTCTAATTATTCCAAACAATACTTATGGTTGAAGAAAACATTAATCATTATGAATCATTACATGGTAATGAATCAACTTATGGTTGTAGGATACATGTAGGATCTGAAGCAAACTATACATATCTAGGATCTTCAATCTTGCAGGCACGCATAAAGGTTGCACATGTAGCTTTGTTTCCAAGGAGCTGTCCAAGTCATAGTCCTAATTACGAACATTTTGGGTTATACCAATTTTCACCTCACTCAATTATCTTTGGTAGATAATTTGCAGATATACCTGTATCAAACTGGGCTGAGATAAAGAAAGACTAAATATTGCTGTTCCAATGATGTTGTCATGTTTAAAAATAGTAAACCTAAAAATAACATGTGGTAGCAAAGTACAAGTTAGAGAAATATTGAACCTGGTTGTTCTAAAAAAGTACACCTTGCTGAATCAAAGAGCCCCAAGTAATTACCAAGTAATGTGCCTCTACTGGAATTAGAAGAAAGAGAATTGGAACATTGAGCAAAGTGAAATCGACAGTTTTGCTAGGTGAAATCCTCCATCCCTAGCGAGCCATACAGAAGAAACACCCTCCACTGCGTCCATCCATAGATCGGCAGAGGTCAAGCCTTAGGCTGGTGCCAACGCGGGCTGGAGGCGGGGCGGTACCGCCCGCGTCGGGGCGAGAGGGAGGCGAGAGGCGGGCGAGACGCTAGCGGCGGGCGGTGGATCCACCGCCCGGCGGTAGGGGGCGGTACCGCCCGCCTATAGCCCGCATTGGAGGCGAGAGCGGGGCGAGAGGGAGGCGATAGCGGTGCTAGTGGGGGCGGTAGGGAGGCGGTAGGGAGGAGAGAGAAGTGAGAGCTGGCACTATAGCCCGTGCACTGGCACCGTGGGGTGAGAGTGGGGTAAAAGCTGACGTGGCGAGGCTATAGTGGGGTGATGCATTGGTACCAGCCTTAGTGGGAGCTCCGGTGGCTAGGGGAGAAGATCGACAAAGGTCAAGCCTTCACGGGAGCTCCGGCGTCCAGTGGGGAAGATTGGTTGGGGTGGCCTGAGGTGAGATTCATGGCGGTGGGAGATGGCAATCCCCGATCCATCGTGGTGGCTGTGAGACTCCGCCGGCCCACCCAAATGTGCCTTCTGAGCGCAGATCATGCCATGTTTCCTCCTTACCAATCTCCACCCCTTGTTCGTCGGATGAGATTAATGGCAGCGAGGAGCGACATCGCTGGGGGGGCACGATGTTAAGAAGAGGAAAATAATTTCGCAGCGCGCCAATGAGCTCGTCGAGCCTGTTTCAAGGTTGCGCTTGCTTCACGATTAGAGCACCGACAAGGACGACTTTCGCGGAGGACACTGGCCCAACTCAATGGCTCATCAAGTTCATCATGGTAACCACTCGGTGGGGCGCTGGAGGTCCGTCACCGGGCCAGGAAGGTATCATAGGGATGGCAACGGCGGCATCGGCGAGAAGCGGGTCACAAAATGAAACTACCGGAGTGATAAAAATCTTCATCGTGGCTGAGCACACAATAAATTCTCGGTGAAACTACCGGGGTGTGTCACATCCACTATGTCCTTCGTAGTCAGATGTGCCGCCATCTCCTCCTCCGTTTGCAACTTTGCGTATACTCCGGTAGGGACTTATCAATATGCTCATTTTTTCGTTAGAACTGAAATAAACTGAATCCCAGCATGCTGCAGTTGAAGATATGCCCTAAGAGTTACATCTGGTATAAAAACTTTAGAACCTCAGAACTCGAGCCACAATCCGCATAAGCAGAAATCATCGCTTTGCACATGACCATGTCTCTACAACTCAGTGACATCGGGCACCCGGCGCATGTTTAGTCCTTTCAGCACTCATATACAACTGTGTCAGACCACACGCAACAGTTATATCTGATTCAAGATTGTTTCCAACTGCATAACCATGAGCAGCTCTACCCCTCTTCAAACTGGCGGGTTTCACACAAGCCATGGCAAGAAAAGCCAATGTCACAAAATGAAACTTAAGGTCAGACAGCAGTATTCTTTTGTATGAGTCACCCCAGGAAGTGATTCAGCCACATCAAGTTCCAACACATTATCAGACCAGCATTTTCTTCCGTAGAATTATTACCCTTGTGGTTGATCTGAAATTTAAGCAGTGTTGGGCAGTTGAGCTTAAATCGCTTTTGGTGCTCATGCTGTCTTTGCCGATCTCAGATATTCGGTACAATTTCCATTACAAGCACGTAAATACTACACAAGAGTATGTGTTTTCTTCACATCTAAATTTGAATATGTACATCAGACAACTCATCCATCTTCATCTTAAGCTGTACTATCTCGCATGGCATCAGAGAATCCGTGGAGCATCCGGTAGCTGGGCGCCAAGTGGAGACACATCCCGGGAAATGAAGGCATGCTTGCACCTTAATTTTGACTTGCAACCAGTTCCATGTTCACTTCAACCGCAGTTGGACATGTAGAAAGCAATTCAATTTGGGGTATTAATTCAAATTGGTTCATCATCATTCTAATTGTTAACATAATTCAATTACATTTGATGGAAGTTCGCATATGACCTGCCAGTTGATCCCACAATCTGGCATAAGCTCTGCTGTGCAGCAATAGATTCTTTCCCATACTTTGTCGCGAACATTATTTGGACCTGGATCAGTTCAAGCAAATATGAACACCTTGGGGCAGCAAAAGATCATTTGGAATGCCTCTGAGATCTACTATAGGGGCCTTCCCTGAATCACAAATAAATTTAAGAGGTCAGCACCAATAATTTAGCGGCAAGCCACTGGAAATTGTACAACCACCACGTTAGAAGATACACTTCAACAAAGAATTGATTAAGGATGCCCAGAAAAAGATAATTTAGCACAACTCTTTGGGAAATGTCAAAATGAGGCAACAATCTGATTCTTAGCAGCATAGATCCTACCAGATATGTATCATTCCAAATTATAAATAGAAGAGTTGTTCTATACTACATAATAAACAGCACATGATATATAAGAGAGGTGAAGAAAAAATATGAACACCTATACTGTTGCACACATGAAAGAAAGCGATGTTTTAATTTGAATAGCCATTCCATTTGTGGCATGCCACATTCATTATCCAGTTGCAAATACAAATAATCACTAACTTATCCTAGAATGTGTCACAGGTCATTAGTCAGAAATTAGTACTGATCAGCCACTTGGATGAAAACCCACGTGAAAACTACAGCTTTCAATACTCTTTACTGAATTTTGAGATGATAAAAGTATATAGAATTTCTTTTAAAAAAAACCGCAAACCGAGAGCATAGGGGGTGGATTGGTGCTCCTTGGAGAAGAGATCCTGCCGCTTTGAGGCCGGATCCACCGACGACGGAGGTCCCTGTATCTTACCGTATCTTCGGCGCCCGTATCTTACCGGAGTGTATGGGGAAGGGACGACGCTAACTGATGAACTCCCCTGCTCCACCGCCTGTAATGTCGCTGGATGCGAGCGGGCGGCACGCTGGAAGGCAAGATCGCCGTTTGAGTCACCCCTCCACACCGATTTGTCTGCAGGGTTGCCTCTCAAGCCACACCTCCACACCGATTCGTCTGCAGGGTCGCCATTCGGGAGTCTGCACGTGGAGTGAACTCTCTGGGGAGGTGCGGGAGGCTAGGGGAGGCGCAAGGCGCTGTGGAGAAGAAGGTGGCAGGCGGCTCAACAGGGAGGATGGTGGCGGGGCAGGGCGCCGGAGAGGAAGTAGCCAGGGACGATGTCCATAGGGGTGGAATGGGAGAGAAAAACGGACAAGGAGAAGCCTTATTGCTTTTATTATTAAAATAACAAAAGTGTCTGTGCGTTGCAACGCTCTAAAATAAATAGAACATGTTAGTTTGATGTATACCTTGGTTTTGGTTGTACCATTGTTTCAAAAGTATTCATCCAAGAGATCATTTGATAGAACATGCACCAATGTGTAGAAATATAACTTTCAAAATAAAATCCACTTGAACCTATTGAATGCAAATAAGAAATCAAAATCTCAATGATGTTGTATGAATTATCCTCCAAAACTTTGTTAATCCATTAGAGAGTAGAAGTCTATCTAATTTACACATTCAGGAAAACAGAAGCAACTATTTTGTTTTTTCTTAACCAAATGTTCAAGATAAATTGCAATCCATATTAAACTTGCATAGTGAAAACGAATTGACTAAAAGAAGTAGATCTAGAAGAAGACTGGAGGTATTAAACCTTGTTTCATCCTTTGTAGTAGGAGATGATCAGTTTGATGATAGTGATACAGAGAGTAAAGCAAGATTCCTCATTATTCACAAGCTAAAATAGTAGATCCGGATTTCCCTTTTCCCGTGAACATGTCCTTCTCCTGGTTTATATTGGAGGCGATATAATGGCTCCAGTGCAGCACGCTCTCTGAAATTAAAACGGAGATCTCTAGTTAACAATGACAGTAGTACATCATTTCTGCATACAGGATTTCAGTGATTCAGTGAACCACCCGTTTCTTTGCTCAAATTGGATTTCAGTGATTAACTGCATCTACATTCGTCTCTTGGCTCTTCTCCTTCATCCATCTACCCCATGGCAAAACAATCCACATCAGAAAACTTAATTTGCATACATCCGAAAACCAGAGTGCAACACTCAGTAGTCAACAAACTGGACTGCCACAATAATAGCCCGTTACTGACTTACTTTGTAGGCATTCAAGAGTGTTGGCTACACGATTAATTTAAGACATGGTCAATCAAAATATATTTTTTAAAGACTATCCGAACAAGATCTACTGATCCAGAAGCATTTCTTCTCAACTCACCAGAGTGATGATTAACTGGTATCTCGTATGTATAGGCATGCACTCTTTATTATCCTAAAAAGTAAACAAGCACAGATGCACGACCAGATGATTAAGGATTGAAGGATAGTACGGTCGGTGCTAGGGATTTGTGTAATTGTATCATACCTTGGGAGCATCAGCGTAGAAGAATGGAGGGAGGAGCATGGGGCGCATGTAGTAGGTGCTCGTCTTCGTTAAAGCTAACTGCAGCCGCAAGTGGATCTAGGCCGGCCGGTGTGGGTACTCGGCGCAGCGGCCGCCGGGAGCTCGGCCAGCTCCGGATATGGCGTGGCGGCGCGTGACGGCGACCTGCCGATTCATGAAGCAGGGGCGGTGCTCTGGGAAGGGCTGCCGCGGAGGAAAGCGAGACCGAGGCGCATTGAGATTGATATGATTGTTTATGAGGGGCGATTTCTGTACATATCTGGAACGTGATATCTTCTGCGACGATTACATACCTTTGATGATGCCATGATTTTTGCTCATCTTAATTACCGGTGCGTGATTGGGGCGCGATTCTGGCCAAGTTGACGCCCGACTGAAAAGGGGTGCAGGTGGGCGACGGCAAACATCCAAAAGGACGACGAAAGTAGGGGGAGAAGGGGGAACACGTTCCTTCTTTTTAAGTAGTAGAGATAGAGATTTCGCTAGTTACTGTGATTTTGCTAGTTATTGTGACTTTTTGGCAATTAGTATAATTCCTTCTTTTAACTCAACACGGATGGCAACAAATCGTTGACGGTCGACACAATAGTAAATGAAGAATCGGTCTACGCCCAATCAATCCATCGTCCAGGGATCGAGCACCATTTCTCGCCGCGCGCGATTTCGAAATTCAAACCGCTTCAGCTGATTGCGCGGCGATCGTGATCTTTTTCCTTCTTCGCGCTGCACAAAACGGCAAGCTCCGAAATCAGAGGAGATTTCGGGAACAGCCAGGGTAGACGACGACTGCGGCGAGAAAAACGCAGAGGAAGGTCGTGCACTCGTGCGCTCTGCTCCGGGCCACCCTCTTCACGTCGCCGTTCAAAGCGCCCGCCGCGGCCGCTGTCCTTAAATACTCAACCCCTCCTCCACCCCGCCCACCATCACCATCAGCACCACTACCCTGCCAAACCTCAACCACCGTCGCTCCTCATCTCGTCAGCGCCCATGTCATCGCCGGCGCCCGAGAGGAGGCGCTCCACGCGGCGGCGGCCCAAACTGTCCTACGCCGACGCGGACTCCGACGACGAGCCCGAGCGCGGCGGAAAGCGCCGGCGCAATGCGGCGTTGAAGCCCGGTGCCCGTAAGGGCGGCAAGGCCAAGGGCGAGCCGAAACGGAGGCGGCGCTTGGCCGATGCGCCGGATATGATGGAGGAGGAGGGTGGCGCGATCGACGACGACGACATGTGCGCGTCGGAGCCGGACCCGGAGGAGATGCAGAGGCAGGAGGAGGAGGAGGTGGAGGCCGCCTTGCTCGAGGCGGAGGAGCAGGCCAAGGCGGGGACGCTTCGCGCCAGGAGGAAGAGGAAGGTGGCGACGAGGCGGAGGACCGGGCTGAGGAGGGAGGAGGGCGCCTCCGAGTCCGACGACCACTTCGTCGGCGACCCGATGCCAGATGATGAGGCCCGGCGACGGTGGCCGGAGAGGTACAAACCCAAGGTAATACCTCCATCCATCGATCTAAGCGCGCGCGCCTCTCTGCATGCAGATATATAGATCGTAGGCACATGCATGTTCTTGCATGGTCAGGGTATTATTATCATGGTGACTGAAGCAAATTTCCATCTTCTACCTTTAATTTGTTTGCAGGATTCCGACGATCCGAAATCTCGCACTAAGAAGAAGCGGTATGCGCGCACCTGTTTATTGTGCTGTAACTGAGCGAGCTCAATTCGAAGTGCTTTTAACACGTACGTTAACTGAAATCATTGTACGTACCTGTTGTCTCTGCAGGTCTAATGCAGCGGCGGAAGAGGAAAAGGAAAAGCGTGCTCGGTGCCACTACAGATCTGCCATCGTGGAAGGCGCCACTTTTGATCTTGGGGATGATGTCTACGTCCGGGTAAACAACCGTCATCACTTTCAGGATATATCGATTGTCATTATGTATTTTTTGCTGTTGCTAGAGAATTCGTAAATGCATGGTTCTAGTGTACCCAGACAGATGACTAGCTAATGCAGCTTGTTATGCTAGTTCCTCAAGTCCTTTTTGTTTCTGGCATTGTTTGTGCATGCATGCATGTAAACCAGCAGGCTCATAGCTTATAGTAATTCTGTGATGTACTGTACCATGCTAAATTCAGTGTACAGCTGTGCTAAATTGTGTTCATTCATGAGAATGAAGATATATGTGTAAATCAAGTTCTGAATGTCCTGATCCATCAAGAGCCTAGGTGTACACTACATATTTCTCTGCTGGGTTCCTTTTCGTACAGGCATTCTAGTTTACTCCACTAGATATTGTTCATTCATTAGAAGCTTGCTCTGTGCTCCTCTGCTCTTTATTTATAATAAGGTCCAGCTTTTAGATGAGCTCCGTGTGCACCTCTCTGCATGCAAACTCATTTTCTATCTTCAGTTCAAATGTTAGAGTTTACTATGTGCTGTGTTATTTAATTTAACATTTTAAGAAATGCTGTGGATATTTTGCGCTGTTTTCATTTCTTTTGCACAGACCATTGAGGGTCCAAATATTCTAGATAACCCTCGTGCATTTTATCTTGTTGCTTAGCTCTATTTTAACCAACTGTGGTAATGATGATATTGCTATTTTGAGTGGCTGCAGGCTCCTCCTGGCGAGGATGATTACATTGGAAGGATTACCGAATTTTTCCAAGAAATTGAACATAAATCATATTTCTGTTGCCGTTGGTTTTACCGTGTGGCTGATACGGTATGTGCCAACCATTCTGTGTTCTTTTTTTTTCTAAATAAGCACACTTCAGCATGTGCCTAAGACCAATTTGCAGGTTATCACACCCAAGTTGTTGGAGGTTCCTGATCATGAACACGATCATAAGCGTGTTTTCCTTTCAGAGGAAAAGGATGATAACCTGATTGAGTCAATTATCTCGAAAGTAAAAATTACTTATGTTGCCCCAAACGTAAGTGATGCACTCATTCTTTCAAATTAATACATACTACCTCTCATGTTTCTGCTGATTTTTACACGTTGCTGTATGGTGAAACAATTACAGTTAACACAACAAGAAAAAGCTGAGCTTATATCAAAATCAGACTTGTATTATGACATGGCGTATTCCGTGGCATATTCCACATTTGCCAATGTGCCACCAGGTAATCATATGTAGTTCTTATTTATTTTATGTTGCCATCATCATACTTTTCTTTTTGTTGCATGTATGCAACTTATATAATATAAAATATATAAAATAAAAATGACATATACTCGTATGGTCTATTCATACTTTTTTTTATTGAAACGGTACAATACATTAATGGTTCTGATACATCCGAAAGTATAATTGGAAAAATAAAAGTTCATAAATATTGTGTACCATGATATTTTCTTGACGTTTGCTGATTACTTTTTCTTTTGTAGAAAATGGTGGACCAACAGGCAGCGAAACAACATCAGATATTTCTTGTGACAATGTTGACTCTTCTATGGAAAAAGCAATTGCTGACCTTCCAGTACCACCTGATGCACAAATGGAAACAGCGACACTGCTGGATCTATACTCTGGCTGTGGTGCCATGTCAACCGGGCTTTGCCAGGGTGCTCCATTGTCTGGCTTAAAATTGACTACAGTAAGTTTCCTCCTTAGCAGGTATTAGGACTCCCATTGGCTTGAAATTACTGTAATCGACAATCTTACTATTCTTGTCTTGTGCAGAAATGGGCTGTAGACATGAACGAATATGCTTGCGACAGTCTAAAGCACAACCACCCACGCACACATGTAATAACTGCAATTGGCTCTAAATTACATTCCTTGTTTTATCACCACACATAATAACTTGTATGATTTAACCTCTAATTTGTAGGTACGAACCGAGAAGGCCGAGAATTTTCTTAAACTCCTTCAGGAGTGGGATAAACTTTGTAAGGAATATGACGTCCGTAATAGCACTTGTCTACCACGGATTTCGAATGATGATGAAGATGACGAAAATGGAGTAAATGAACCTCTTTCGGAGGGTACTTTTGAGGTCGAGAAGCTTGTTGATATATGCTATGGTGATCCAAACAAAATTGAAACAGACGGCTTGTGGTTTAAGGTACTGCAAGCTTGACCGTTTAGAGCTCCTATTTTTATAATTGGGATTTCAGGCTTACTTTTATTATTTCTAATGTATTTTTAGTGATGTACTGTACTTGTTAATTTAGAACATTTGTATGCAAAGTTTGGTTGAAGATATATATTATTTATATAGGTAAGGTGGAAAACATATGATTCCAGCCATGATACCTGGGAGCCCCTTGATGGCCTTAGGTCGGTATCTGCTTCATTGCAATCCTCTTTATTTTGTTTTGTCAATAGTATCTTACCCTACTTAACATTTCAGAGATTCTCCGGAATGTATTAAAGATTTTGTGGAGAGTGGATATAGGGAATCCATTTTACCCTTGCCTGTAAGTATATCCCTTCTTGTTCATTTTGGGATCTTGTTCTTGTGCCACCTTTTAATGTATTCCTAATTCCAAAGGGTCATGTTGATGTTATCTGTGGAGGTCCTCCGTGTCAAGGAGTTAGTGGACTCAACAGAAACAGAAATCATAAAGATCCGCTGGCGGATGAAAAAAACAAACAGATCCTTGTGTTTATGCAGATTGTCAACTACCTGAGGCCCAAATACGTTCTTATGGAGAACGTCGTAGACATTCTAAAATTTGCTGATGGGTTCCTTGGGCGTTATGCATTAAGTCTCCTCGTAGCCATGCGCTACCAAGCTAGACTTGGGATTATGGTTGCAGGATGTTATGGGTTACCACAGTTTAGGATGCGAGCCTTTCTGTGGGGAGCTGTTCCATCAGTGGTATCTCTCTTTTCTATGCTCAATTTTACATGTAAGACTATTGCTAAGAAGGTCTATCTGGTAATGTAGGTACTCCCAAAGTTTCCGCTTCCGACACATGTTGCTACTAAGCGAGGACAACACGTGCCAACTAAATTCTCGGTACGTGAATACATTACTAACACCATGCTATTATTATTATTGTTATTATTATTATTATGTCTTGCTAAAATAATGTTCTGTTTTCAGCAATGTCTAGTTGCATGTGATGAAACGGAATCTAAGCTTTTGGACAAAGCTCTTTTTCTTAAAGACGCGATAGATGATTTACCAGAGGTAGGCACTAACTAGTTTCCTTGCATGTTGGGTCATTTTTAAATTGCTGCCTGACAGTTTGTGAACTTCTATGTCACTATAAGTTATATTGTTTTTCTGCAGGTTGAAAACCATCAACCTAAAGATGTGATGGCATATAAAAGTAGACCCAACACGGATTTACAGCGCTATATCCGTCTCAACCGCAAAGGTAAACCCACATATTGTAACCTGTTGAGTGTGACTACTTAATATGAACAAGTAGTTCTATGTTGATGTAATGAGTTTTTTATTCATTTCTTGTACCATTCATAGCATATTCAGAGTCATGTTTTTCTTGTATTTTCAGTCATGTTAGTGGTTCAATGATGTCACCTTTCCATAGTTTTCATTTTTTTTGTGTTTGCAAGTGAATTCTTGATTAAGTCTCTACTGTGAGTTAATCTATGACATTGTGGGTTACCTTTCTCTGTTATTCATTTTAAGACACGGGGGACAACTCGCTTGGAGATTCCACTCCAAAGGAAGGACAACTATTTGATCATCAGCCGCTCGAACTGAATAAGGATGATTACCAAAGAGTGCAGCACATTCCCCAGAAAAAGGCAAGTTAAGGCTGAACACGTCATTCTTTTTCTGTACCATATAACCTGTAATTTCTAAGCAATTATTGTATTCCAGGGGGCAAACTTCCGCGACTTGAAAGGTGTTCGGGTAGGAAAAAATAAAAGCGTTGAGTTTGATCCGAATATTCCTCGTCAATATCTTTCGTCGGGGAAGCCTTTGGTAAACCTGATGTGGTTTAACCAGTTGTAACAATGTGTATATTTCCCATGTTTTAATCACACCCTTGCTTCTCCTGTAGGTCCCTGATTATGCTATGACGTTTGTCAAAGGGAGGTCACTGAAGTAAACATACTGACTGAATCTGTTGTATTTTTAGTAGAACTCCTATCAGTAATCCTCGCTGTCTTGCTTTGTAGACCATTTGGACGTCTGTGGTGGGATGAAACCGTGTCTACTGTTGTGACCAGAGCCGAGCCTCACAACCAAGTAAGATCTTGATAAAACTTCTGGTGCTTGTATGATTCTTTGACCTGCCAATATATTCTGTTTGACGGCGACTTTCGCATGCAGGCCATTTTGCATCCCAATCAGAACAGAGTTCTGACTGTTAGAGAAAACGCAAGGCTGCAGGGCTTCCCGGATTACTATAGGCTGTTTGGCCCCATAAAACAAAAGTGAGTTGATCGGATACAATATAATAGCCCATAACCAGCTTGGCTTGTTCAAGGACAGTGGACCTTATTTGTTGTGAAGCTGATTTTTTTGTTGCACATGTTTTTTTACATAGATATATCCAAGTTGGAAACGCCGTCGCTGTTCCTGTAGCCCAAGCCCTGGGGTATTCACTGGGACAGGCATACCAGCAGGGTGAATTCAGTGGAGAGCAGCGCCCCTTGTTCAAACTGCCTAGGAACTTCGTCCCTGTGGCCCAAGCAACAGCTACAAGATTGCCTCAAGGATCTTCTGCAGGCGAAGTAGTGGAGGAAGAATAATTCTTTTGACCGACTGTTGATTTTCAGCAATATGCTTGCTGCCGAAACATTGTCATCTATTCTGGAACACTGAGTTGTCCAGCTCACGGAAGGGCTGAAACATGTTGCCAAGTTTATTTATTTTACCATTGCTACTATTCATTCAAATTTTAATATTGAAACGGAATGGGCGATCTTGTTTATTCTGATTACCTTACACCAGTGTTTATTTATGTTTTTGGCGCATTGCTAGCTGCTGCTAGATTCCTTGTCTTCATGAGGCAGCTTTTATGACTGTAAATCTGAAACTTTTGCTTTTGGAAAGGTTTGTGCTTTCAATTCTCTGAATTTGCTTGAATTATCTGTTAGTCTGTATTCTCTGCAGGTTGCTCTTGAATTGTGTACTACTGCTACTGAATATCCAATCTGTGAACTCTTTAGTGTGGATATTGACATTTGTATAAAAACGACAGTCCCTATTACACTGACCATGTTGTCTGACAGGGTGGATGAGAGGCTGCAGGAGGTATGCCTGACGTGGAAGCCTGCTCAGACGATGCGTTGGGCATCGGAGGCCAAGAGGTGGCCAGGCGCATTGATGCGGCACACCGCGTTCTGCTTGGGGCGGCAGTAGCTTTGACGGAGCATCAGGACTTTGCTCAGGAAGGCAATGCTCGCGACAATGCCGGAAGCTAAGCTTGCACCAAGAAGTATTATTCTTTCAGATTTTTTTTTTGTTCTCGTCTCACTCTTTCTGATGGACAGACAGCGAAAGAGCGTTCTTTTCTTCCAAATATTCGGAGCTGTGTTGCTACACCCTCGAACATGCTCATTTACATGTTCTGTTGTCCGACCAGCACTACACCTACGACATGCTTCTACAGTGCACCGACTATACACACTATTGCTGTGTAGGCACGCCCGCCCATTGAGATTTTAACATCTTTCAAAGTGCGAACGATGATCTGATGATATTATGTCGTCTTACTCGTGCGACTTTTACAGAGCAAACTAACACTATCAGCAACAAAAGGTAACCAAAGCTGCAGTAGGTACAAAATTCATCGATTAAAATTTGAAATAAATGCTTCTAGTTTCATTGCTGCATCATTTATTTTCATTTTCTTAGCTCTCAATCTCAGCAGGCCGAAGGCAAATACTATGCATGTAGTAGCACAGCTGAGGATTTTCTATGGCGCATCCTCTTCTTCACGTGGATGTAGTCCTTGGGGTGGCTCCACGGGCTCTGTGTTCTTCCCTTTGTTCCCTTTAGGGCATGAGCAATGGTGGCATACACAACTAGCTGCTCCATGTAAAAAAGTTGTCAGAAGCAACATGGTCAATTTTATATCTTCAATGGAAGCTACAACTTTAGTTAGAAAAAAGAGAGATGAGACCACACAAATATGACACTATGTATCTCTTTCTCTCTCCAAAAAGTATGCTTTTAAGGCTTAAGATCACACTTCCTGAAGAGGAGGCTGCCTCCTCATCCAAACCTACTTTGGACCACCCGAACCTAGTTAAAGGTGTGAGGCAGTAGCTCTAGGGAAGTGCATTGGGCATGCCCTTACTTCCATCTTTGATCTGCATTTACCTTTGGCGTATGCTACTTTCTTTTCGGCATTATTCGTTTTGTACCTCATAGCATTCCTTCTGCTTATTTACCCGAAAGTGAGAGTTGATGCAGAATGGCCAGTCAAAATGGTACACAACACCTGGAAACATCATAATTAGTTGGCATAGCACAGCTCACCCTTTTAGATAAAAATTCAGGAGGCTTAACTGAGCCAAAAAAAAATTGCCTTAATGAGAATGAAGAAGTAACCGGTAGACAATCGTAAGTGGTGCAAACTAATTAACAGATTTTCTTTGATGTATTAACTGAGTACAATACTGTAACTGTTAAATGTGTTGTGTGAACTTAATCATATCATACAAGGGGTAATGGTCACAACTAGTAATGGTATATATTTCCTCGCATCACAAAAGGAACGACAATTTCCAAGTTTGTAAGAAAGTAAGAAAGTTGGCTGCTTGGGTTTGTGATAGTGCGACTTCGGGGGGAAGGTTGACTTTATTGCAGTCTTGTTTATCCGGAATTCCTCTATACTATATGTCTATGTTTCTTATGAATAAAACCTTTGTGGAGAAGTTGGTGAAACATATGAGAAGATTTTTTTGGCAAAGTAAAAGTAAAAAAGAAGTACTATATGGTAAAATGGAAAAAAAATCTGTAGATCTAAAACTAAGGGTGGTCTAGGGGTTAAGGATTTGATAAAGCAAAATGTTAGTTTGTTGGTCAAATGGTGGTGGAAAGTGGACAATGGTGATGGACTATGGGAAAGATTGTTAGAGAAAAATATCTGAGAAATAAAACTGTTGCGAATATAAAAGCAAGGTTTAATGACTCTTCCTATTGGAATGGTTTGTTAAAAGTAAAAGATATATACATGGTTGGCAGGAGAGTGAAAATAAAAAGAGGTAACAAGGAGGTTTCAGAAAGATGTGTGGTTGGGGGAGCTTTAGAGCACCAATTTCCTATCCTCTTTAATATCTGCCAAGAGCCAGAAGTAACCTTTCAAGAATGTATAGCCAAAATCTTTGTGATTTCCTTCAGAAGAAGGTTACACACAGGAATTCTTGAACAATGGAACTATATACAAAGTAAAGCTTTGGAGGTTAATATTGACGAGGCCGATGATACAATTTCCTGGAGTCTTAATAAGAGTGGGCTTTTCACTACAAAATCGGTGTATAAGTATTTGGAATATGGGGTGTGTGGTCCAAACTATAAATGGATTTGGAAATCTGCTTTACCCCTCAAAATCAAAATTTTCTTGTGGCAATTGATGCAAAATGCAGTCCTGACTCGGGATGATTTGAAGAAAAGAAATTGGGGTGGGAATCCTACTTGTTCTTTCTGTAACTAGTTGGACGATAGAAATCATCTTTTCTATGCTTGTTCTTCGGCAAAAGTGATGTGGGATGCTCTGGGTTTTGTGTTGGGGACTAATAGTTACCCATCTTCCTTTGGGCAATCTTGGGCATGGTTCTATGCATTCTGGCCTGGTGGAAAGACGTTCTACCCTTTGATGTTTGCAGCTATTTGTTGGTCCATTTAGATTACTAGAAACATGATAACTTTTAATGGATATAAGATGAAAACACCTATCTTTGCTGATTTTCAAAATGTGTTCATTTTTGAAATACTGGTCAGGATTGTACGAGGAAGAGGATAAGGCAGCAATTGAAGCTGGAGCGGAGCAGATGGTGCAGGTGGCTGTGAAGCTCGCGGGAGGCGATCTGGGTAGACCTCCCCAAGATCCGGTGGTTCCTGGAGTGTTGATGATTACCAATGGCTGATTCACTCAGTCATTTTGGTCGTTTATTGTGTTTTGTATGGTGCGGTGTGGTACTCTCTGGATGTATGAACTTTCTGTGTTTGAACTGTTATAGGATAGGGGGGAGTGCGTTGGCAGGTTTTTGTCATGTAGGGGTATTCGAGGGCGAATACTTTCAGCGGGTTTCCTGTTAACGTCCCCCACAAACGTGCTATCATTTTGCCTCCCTTTTATTTTCCATTTCTTTTTGTTTGTTTGGTGCTTGTAAAAGAGACATGGTATTTCCATTGAAAAATTAATGGAAAGGGGGATAGCCCATTTGGAAAAAATGTACTAATGCATTTCACTCATATATATTCAAAAAATAAAGAATGTATTGGGGAATGCGGCAAAATTTGTAGCCTATAAGTGGTACAAGTGCACTGAGGGACTTCATTATTAATGTCATATTGCAGAAGAGACCCCAAACCTCCTTTAAGGGGCACGAATATACTGACACTAGTAGAAAACTGACATTTTGTTGCCTTTCTGGACGGGCTTTAGTCTTGGTTACCCCTAAATTGGTACTAAAGGGGCTCGCGGACTGCCGCATCCCGCCGGAACCCCTTTAGTCCCAGTTGATGTATCCAACCGGAACTAAAGGTCCCGTCTGAACATGGACTAGAGGTGGTCGTACCCCTTTGCGCGTCCTAGCTGTTGGAATTAACCGGGACTAGTGCTAACGTTAGTCCCGGTCTCAAACACGGTACATAATGATATTGGGATGTTATTATGTATTAAAATTTTGAGATTTTATTGTCTTAGATCTTTATTTTGACATAATGGAAAAAATGTCACCTTTTCCACTACTCAAATGACTAAGTCTAGTGCCCACTGCTCTTCCATACTCCCCTCTCTTGATCCTTTTGCCTTGCTTTATCCATAGTTCTCCATAGCACATACAACCATGTAAAAGACAAGGGAAACATAATAAAATCCTACTAAAACTACTAAATATGTGATGCTCATATGAAAGTGAACAAGAACTCGTAAGTATGCAAAATAGGCATATGTGTATCTAGCTGGAGCATGAAATGAGTGACAATATAAGTAATATTATACTTAAAAACCTCAGTAAAATAGTACTAAATTTTGAGCTATCAATTAGCAATATAGGAACCATACCAGCTTGATTAACATTAATATTGGGATCTTTAGCAAATTTCTCAAGTATAGGAATCAATTCATGCAAGCTACATTTATCAAGAAACAAAAGTGTTTTCCTAGCTTCACTAAGCATTTTAACTTCTTCAATTTTTCTTTCCCTATTGTATAGCTCAAAAATCTCATGCCTATCATCAGAATCATCTTCAGGAACGTTGGCTTTTTCAACACTTCCTATAATTTTTTACTTCTATGAGGAAACCGTCTAGCATTGCAAAAGCATTTTTAGTTGTTAAATTCATGAAGCTACCACCACTTTGAATATCAAGATACATTTTACAAGTGCTTCCCAGACCATTATAGAACAAGTATATTAGCATCCAATCTTTAAAACCGCTTTATGTTCCATATGCAAGCCCTCTAAATCTTTCCCAACCATTTACTAGTAATTCATTTTTATTTTCCTTAAAGGAAGTAATGATTTCTCTAATATGGCTTACTATCTCAGAAGATCTGAATCTGTCTACATAGGCAGCTTTAAAATTAAACCAAGAGCTAAAGTTTCTAGGTGGCCTTTTTAAAATCCAATGTAAAGATTTACTACCAAGAGAGTAAGGAAAAAGTTTAAATTTGATTATAATATTATTTGTGTTCCTCATATTAATGGTTTTGCACTTTTCATTAAATTTTTAAAATGCTCCATAGGAAAATCATCAGGTCCCCCATAAAAGCGATTTTCATAAATGACTTTTACTACTTTAGGATCAATTTAAAAAGACTCGATAGGTATATCATTATCTTGAGGAAAACTATTCACACTATAAGGCCAATGAGTCATTTTTTCCATGATTTTGAGAAGATAGTTACTAATATTTTTTATGTGTTTTTCAATTTTTAAGAAAAATAACTAAGATCATCTATAGCAGAGCCCTTATTCTTCAGAACTGAAAAAACCAAGTTCAGTCTCCCGATGAAATTGCAAGCGGTTTAGGAGGTGGCGCAGAACAGCACCCGTATTCGGAACCGAAAAAAAACGCAAATTCATACGTCGCAGGGACTTCATCATTGTTGTCCACAATCATGACATTTAGACAAGGATCATACCAATCAGGAGTGGCACGTTCCCTTGTCGATCTACGTTCATAGCTCTCTTCGAAGTTTCATGATCATTATCATTAGCCTCTCGTTCCGGTGCAGCACATGAACAACTTCCGATCTGCGCTACTCGATCAACGAGAGAAGATTCAGTAATCTCGTCGAGTTCTACTTTTCTTCCGTCACTCTCTTTAGTGAGAAATTCTTTCTCAAGAAAGGTTCCGTTCTTAGCAACAAAGATTTTGCCTTCGGATCTGTGATAGAAAGTGTACCCTATAGTTTCCTTAGGGTATCCTATGAAGACGCATTTCTCCGCTTTGGGTTCTAGCTTGTCCGGTTATAACTTTTTTACATAGGCTTCGCAACCCCAAAATTTAAGGAACGACAACTTAGGTTTCTTATTAAACCATAATTCATACGGTGTCGTTTCAACGGATTTAGATGGTGCCCTATTTAAAGTTAATGCAGCTATCTCTAATGCATAACTCCAAAATAATAACGGCAAATCAGTAAGAGACATCATAGAACGAACCATATCTAAGAGAGTTCGATTACGACGTTCGGACACACTGTTTCGTTGTGGTGTTCCGGCGGTATCAATTGTGAAAGTATTCGCATTTCTTTAAATGCATGCTAAACTCATAACTCAGATATTCACCTCGCGATCAGATCGTAAAATTTATTCTTCTTGTTACGTTGATTTTCTACTTCACTTTGGAATTCCTTAAACTTCTCAAAAGTTTCGGATTTATGTTTCATGAAATAATATACCCATATCTACTCAGATCATCTGTGAAGGTTAGAACATAACGATAACCACCGCGAGGCTACACTCATTGGTCCGCATACATCGGTATGTATGATTTCCAATAAGTCTGTAGCTCGCTCCATAATACCAGAGAATGGAGTCTTAGTCGTTTTCCCATTAGACATGCTTCGCATCTATCAAGTGACTCAAAGTCAAGTGATTCAAGTAATCCATCGGTATGGAGTTTCTTCATGCATTTCACTCCAATATGACCAAGACGACAGTGCCACATATAAGTAGAATTATCATTCAATTTAATTCGTTTAGCATCAACGTTATGAACATGTGTATCACTACTATCGAGATCTAATAGAAATAAACCATTCTTCTCAGGTGCTCGACCATAAAAGATATTATTCATAAAAATAGAACAACCATTATTCTCAGACTTGAATGAATAACCATCTTGCATTAAACAAGATCCAGATATAATGTTCATGCTCAACGCGGGTACAAAATAACAATTATTGAGGTTTAAAACTAATCCCGAAGGTAGATGTAGAGGAGTGTGCCGATAGCGATCACATTGACCTTGGATCCATTTCCAACGCATCGTCACTTCATCCTTCAATAGTCTTCGTTTATTCTTTAGTTCCTGTTTCGAGTTACAAATATGAGCAACCAAACCAGTATCAAATACCCAGGTACTAGTACGAGAACCAGTAAGATAAACATCTATAACATGTTATCAGATATACCTTCTTTCTTCTTCTTGACAAGGCCGCTCTTCAGATCAGCCAAATACTTGGAGCAATTACGCTTCCAGTGTCCCTTCTCCTTGCCGTAATAGCACTCAAGCATCGGGCTTATGGCCAGTCTTAGGTTTCACAGAGGCGTGGCAGCTTTCTTGCCACCCTTCTTGAATTTTCCTTTAGACTTGCCTTTCTTGAAACTGGTGGTCTTGTTGACCATCAACACTTGGTGTTCTTTCTTGATCTCAATCTCAGCAGATTTCAGCATGGCGAAGAGTTCAGTAACTCTTTGTTCATGTTCGCATATTGTAGTTCATCACAAAGTTCTTGTAACTAGGTGGCAGTGATTGAAGGACACGATTAATCCCCATCTATTAGGAATCACTATTCCCAAATCACTAAGTTTCTTCGCATGCCGGTCATGAGCATGTGCTCACTAACGGAGCTGCCTCTTCCATCATGCAAGCGAAGAAGTGTTTCGATGCTTCATAGCATTCACAGCCGCATGAGTTTCAAAGATAGCTTTAGCTCATTGACCAACTCATGAGGATCGTGGTGCTCAAAACGTTTTTGAAGATCGACTTCCAGGCAAGGATGGCACACTAAACTTGAGAGTACCGAGTTTTCCGAGTCGCGTAAATATTCTTTACTTCATCAGTTTCAGTTTCTGCAGGAGGGTCACCTAGCGGTGCATCAAGCACATATTGCAGGTTCCACCAGCGAGGAAAATCCTCACATGACGGAACCAGTCGGTGAAGTTGCTACCGTTGTTCTTAAGCTTTTCTTTCTAGGAACTGGTTAAAATTGATGGGGACGCCATGATCTACAACATATATTTGCAATAGTTTAGACTAATGTTTATGACAAATTGAGTTCAAATTTTAATTTAACAAAATTAAAAACTAGGTGAACTCCCACTCAAAACAATATCCCTCGAATTGTCTTAGTCATCACACGAACCAAATCCACCACACCAAGTCCGATCATCACGAGACAAGATGTAACTTCAATGGCTAACACTCAAAGTGTTCATCATATCAATCATATGATTCATGCTCTACCTTTTGGTATCACGTGTTCTGAGACCATGTCTGTACATGCTAGTCTCGTCAAGGCAACCTTAGTATCCGCGTGTGCAAACTGGCTTGCACCCGTTGTATACACTTGTTGAATCTATCATACCCAATCATCACAAGATGTTTCGAAACGACAAGTATTAGTAACGGTGCTACTAAGGATGAACACTTTATTATCTTGATATTTTAGTGAGAGGGATCATCTTATAATGCTACCGTCGCGATCTAAGCAAAATAAGATGCATAAAAGGATTAACATCACATGCAATTTATATGTGATATGATATGGCCCTTTTGTCTTTGCGCCTTTGATCTTCATCTCCAAAGCACGGACAGGATCTCCATCATCAACGGGCATGATCTCTATCATCGTCGGCGTAGCGTCAAGGTCAATGGCGCCGTCTTCATGATTGTTCTCCATGTAGCAACTATTACAACTTCTTTGAAATACTACTCAACATGAAATTTAAAGACAACCATAAGGCTCTGCCGGTTGCCACAATACAATAATGATCATCTCATACATATTCATCATCACATTATGGCCATATCACATCACCAAACCCTGCAAAAACAAGTTAGACGTCTCTAATTTGGTTTGCATATTTTACGTGGTTTAGGGTTTCGAGTAAGATCTAATCTACCTACAAACATGAACCACAACGGTGATACTAGTGTTGTCAATAGAAGAGTAAATTGAATCTTCACTATAGTAGGAGAGACAGACACCCACAAAGCCACTTATGCGATACAAGTTGCATGTCGAGCGTGGAGCAAATCTCATGAACGCGCGGTCATGTAAAGTTGGCGAGCCGCTTCATCCCACTATGCCACAAAGATGCAAAGTACTCAAACTAAAGACAACAAAGCATCGATGCCCACAAAACAATTGTGTTCTACTCGTGCAACCATCTATGCATAGACCTGGCTCTGATACCACTGTAGGGATTCGTAGCATAGAAAACAAAAAAATTCCTACCGCGAGAACGCAATCCAAGCCAAGATGCAATCTAGAAGACGGTAGCAACGAGGGATGAACGAGACTAACCCTTGAAGATTTCCAAAGCCTACAAGATTAGATCTCGTTGTTGCAGAAGATGATCACTTGCCGCTTTTAAAAGCGCGTAGAAGATCTTGACGGTGCCACAATCGGGCAGCACCTCCGTACTCGGTCACACGTTCGGTGTTGATGAAGACGGCGTCCTTCTCCCCATTCCAGCGGGCAGCGGAAGTAGTAGATCCTCCTTGAATCCCGCAGCACGATGGCGTGGTGGCGGTGTTGATGGAGATCTCCGGCGGAGCTTCGCTAAGCGTTTGCGGGAGGTGGAGGAGGAGGGGCGGCTAGGGTATGGGAGAGGGGTGGCCGGCCACTATGGGGTGCGGCCAAGGCTATGGCTTGAGGTGGCCGGCCCCCTCCCCTTGTCCCTCATTATATAGGTGGAACCCCAAGAGTTGGTCTACAAGTCTTCGAATAAGACCCTAAACCAAAACCTTCCATATGACATGAAACCTACCCATGGTGGGATTCCCACTTGAGGTGGGATTCCCACCTTTCCTTGGGAGGGTGGCCGGCCACCTTAGGTGGAGCCCACTGGGACTCCACCCCTAGGGTTGGCGGCCAAGCTTGGTGGAGTCCCTCGGGACTCCGCCTTCCATGTGATTTCTTCCGGACTTTTCTAGAACCTTCTAGAACCTTCCATAAATGCACCGGATCATTTTCAAACTTATAAAATGACTTCCTATATATGAATCTTATTCTCCGGACCACCGGAACTCCTCGTGATGTCCTGGATCCCATCCGAGACTCCGAATAAACCTTCGAACTCCATTCCATATTCAATATCTACTAATACGACATCAAACCTTAAGTGTGTCACCCTACGGTTCGCGAACTATGTAGACATGGTTGAGACTTCTCTCCGACCAATAACCAATAGCGGATCCTGAGATCCATAATGGCTCCCACATATTCAACGATGACTTAGTGATTGAATGAACCATTCACATACGATACTGATTCCCTTTGTCACACGATATTTTACTTGTCCAAGGTTTGATCATCGGTATCTCTATACCTTGTTCAACCTCGTGTCCTGACAAGTACTCTTTACTCGTACTGTGGTATGTGGTCTCTCATGAACCATTCATATGCTTGCAAGGTATTTAGAGGACATTCCACCGAGAGGGCCCAGAGTATATCTATCCGTCATCGGGATGGACAAATCCCACTGTTGATCCATATGCCTCAACTCATACTTTCCGGATACTTAATCCCACCTTTATAACCACCCATTTACGTAGTGGTGTTTGATGTAATCAAAGTACCTTTCCGGTATAAGTGATTTACATGATCTCATGGTCGAAAGCACTAGGTAACTATGTATCGAAAGCTTATAGCAAATAACTTAATGACATGATCATATGCTACGCTTAATTGGGTGTGTCCATTACATCATTCATATAATGACATAACTTTGTTATTAATAACATCCAATGTTAATGATCATGAAACTATGATCATCTATTAATCAACAAGCTAGTTATACAAGAGGCTTACTAGGGACTCATTGTTGTTTACATAACACACATGTATCAACGTTTCGGATAATACAATTATAGCATGGTATATAAACATTTATCATAAACACAAAGATATATAATAACTATTTTTTATTATTACCTCTTGGGCATATCTCCAACACCTCCTCCTCCTCGTTGCCGCTGTCGGCGATTGGCGGCGCTAGCGCCCGGCTAGACGCGCCGGAGGAATACGCCTTGCCACTATTGGCGTAGTGGGCGAGTTTCCCCTGCGTTGTCAAGCCCCAGTTGGTCCAGCGTCGTGCGCCCTCCGAGCGGTTCCATTTCCACCGCTCGGCCTCGGAGTGGAAGACGGGGGAGGGGCGGCAAGTTGCTCCCGCCAATCCACCTGCCTCCCCTCCCACCGCTTCCCACGCCTAGCCATGCAGTATCGTTGCAGGTGGAGGAAGTGGAGATGTGGTGGCTGCAAGGGTGTGATTGCTCGCCGGAAGTCAAAGCGCGCGCGGCGGAGGAAGCGGACGCGGCGGTGGGAGTAGGGTTTTGGAACCCTACTGCCCTCCCTGGCCTGTATATATATGGGGTGAGACTCATGTTTCTCAGGCCCCCGAGAAACTTTTACAGGCCGGCTGACCGATTCGGGTTTTGTTCTGCCAGGCTTTTGGCCCGAACCCGTAAATCCGCCAGAAAAATTCAGTTTCGGCGGCATTTACGGGTTCTGTTGGAGATGCTCTAACAAGCAAAAACTAAAAAAAAGCAAACAAATACTACAAACAAGATAAACAAAATACGATGCCAAATCTAAAAGAGATAAGTGAGCTCACAGTTGTGTTACCTCCCCAAACTTGAGACACATTTGTAAGAAGATTCTTGTAGAGAATACCTCGCACGCAGCAACCACTATGATGTAACTTATTTTAAGTTCTCTAGCAATGGCGCTAGAAAATAATCTTGATGATGGCTACTAGCAATGCCAAAAAGATCTTGATACGTTGGGGCTCCAAGTGCCGAGTGTTGTATCTGAGAGTATCTTCCCAACAAGGATGACTCGAGGGTTTATATCGAACTCTCAGGGAACTGGAAAAAGAGTATTCTCTTCTCCCTTCTTCTAGCAATCATGCAAGTAAAATAAAAGCTTGTGTCTCCAACTCCACCGTGTGGTTGTCGAGCACAAGGTTTCGCGTAAGTAAATAAAACACAACTAAAAATAAAGCAAGTAAAAGTAGAATAAATAAAAAACCGTAAAGAGGTTGATTGTTTTTGGTGTTTTGGATGCAAATAAGAAAAGTAAATATTTTGTATTTTCAGATTAAAATAGTGCAAAAATATAAAACAAGATAAAAGAAATATAAATTTGTTTCTTATGATAAAATGTGGACCGGGGTTCATGGGTTCACTTGACTATTCTCTCGATAAGTTATGGTGGAAAAATATTAATTCATCAATAAGATATGTGGGTGCAAATAATCAGTAGCGGTGCCAAGACCATACTACTGTGATGTCAAACTCAGTGTATCTATCTATTTTACATATTTTTCTTGGGATTTTTCTGATACATACAAAGGATTTGCCCCAATCATGTGTAGTGAATTGACTACACATAAACCCTCTGTCTCCGCCACTGCAAATAATAGTATGCGTAAGATCAGAATTAATATGGGCATCACGTCGTAACATAGAGATGATGCAACACATCTCTCTTATACTCGACAAGAAAGGGAAAACTCCGTGGGATCTTGTATTAATGATTAACAGAGCATAGCCAGAAGTACTTTCCCATAATGTTCGAATATTAAATATGCTACCTTGAACACACAAGATCATCACTAATGTCACGTGACGAACATAGCACATGCATTCACTTTATCCATAATGAGGTGGCAAAAGAAAAGGCAAAGCCATAATAGATCATGAAAATATTGTCACTGTCTAATCACTAACCATGCTACTCCATCTAATACACACATCACCCCACACACGCTCTTGCATAGATGTTGGATCTGAACAAATAATTAAGAACATGGTACATAATATGCGTCTATCAATATATCTTACGCATAATATGATCAAATATCATAGCACAATATCGTATAATAAGGATCCACCACATATGTATTACAAATATGACCATAATCATTTGAGGCAGCTCATATGGCACTAAGAACTATGAAGAACATGAGATAGATAGATCAAGCTACTACCACAAACCCGTAGTTCATAGGTGGTTGATACGTCCATTTTGCATCACTATTTTATATCATAATTTGTTGTTATTCATTGATATATTTCATATTTGGAGATGATACTTATGTTATTTCATCTATTTTGCATATTTCATGATTATTGGAGGATCGCGCACCGGAGTCAGGATTCTGCTGTAAAAAGCGCCGTCGAATGCAATGTTTCGGAAGATCAACAATTGACGGAATTGATATGAAAAATCCTATTTTTCCGGAAGATGACGAGAGCCGAAGGAGGAGCGAGGGAGGGCCACCATGGGCCCCCCATAGGCCGGCGCGGCCCCCTGCCCTGGCGCGCCGCCTTGTGGGGAGGGGGCCCACCCCCCTCTGGCCTCCTCTCCTTCGCGTACATCTTCGTCCCGAAAACCTAAGCCCGAGGGGATAGTCGCAAAGAGTCACGGCCGCCTCGCGGGCGGAGAACACGAGAGAAAAAGAGCTCTCGGCTGAAATCTGCTGGGGAAATTCCCTCCCGGAGGGGGAAATCGACGCCATCATCACCGTCATCGAGCTGGACATGACCTCCATCATCATCACCATCATCTCCACCATCAGCACCGCCGTCTCCACCGCTGCAACTCGTCACCGCTGTAACGATTTGGGTTGGATCTTGATTGTTTGATAGGGGAAACTCCTCGTATTGATTTCTACTTGTTATTGATGCTATTGAGTGAAACCATTGAACCAAGGTTTATGTTTAGATTGTTATTCATCATCATATGACCTCTGATCATGTTCCATATGATGTCTCGTGAGTAGTTCGTTTAGTTCTTGAGGACATGGGTGAAGTCTAAATGTTAGTAGTGAATTATGGTTGAGTAATATTCAATGTTATGATATTTAAGTTGTGGTGTTATTCTTCTAGTGGTGTCATGTGAACGTACATGATACTTCACCTTTATGGTCCTAGGGGAATACATCTTGTATTCGTTTGCCAATTGCGGGGTTGCCGGAGTGACAAACCTGAACCCCGTTATATCGATGCATGAGGGATAGCAGGATCTCAGAGTTTAAGGCTGTGGTTAGATTTATCTTAATTACTTTCTTGTAGTTACGGATGCTTGCAAGGGGTATAATCACAAGTATGTATTAGTCCTAGGAAGGGCGGTGCATTAGCATAGGTTCACCCACACAACACTTATCAAAACAATGAAGATTAATTAGCTATATGAAGCAAAGCACTAGACTAAAATCCCGTGTGTCCTCAAGAACGTTTGGTCATTATAAGTAAACAAACCAGCTTGTCCTTTGTGCTAAAAAGGATTGGGCCACTCGCTGCAATTGTTACTCGCACTTTACTTACTCGTACTTTATTTTACATCAAAACCCCCTGAATACTTGTCGTGAGCATTTATGTGAATCCTTCATCGAAACCGCTTGTCAACACCTTCTGCTCCTCGTTGGGATCGACATTCTTACTTATCGAAAATACTACGATACCCCCTATAATTGTGGGTCATCAAGACTATTTTCCGGCGCCGTTGCCGGGGAGCGCTATTGGTAAGTGGAATCGATAAGGGAAACTTTTATTGTTTGTGCTGATTTTATTTCTACCTGCTATAATTCATTATGGAGAGATCTTGTCTTGAATTTTTATTTGGAAAATCTACTACTACTGCAAAGGTAGTGGATGAGGCGCCAGTGAGGAACAAGTTCCATACAAAATACCTATGAAATTATTGAACGTGTTGTGGATAACCATTATACAGGGGATGGAACTGTCCATCCTGGAGATCATTTACTGTTTACATGAATTATGCGGTTTATTCAAGTGCAGGTATTGCTATGGATGAAGTGAGGAAGAAACTATTCTCTATATCGCTGTCTGGTAAAGCGGCGCATTGGTATAAATTACTGGATGATGGGGATTCTCTTGAATGGAATGATATTATGCCCCGATTTTATTCTAAGTTCTATCCTCCAAGTGAAATTCATAAGGATCGGAACTGCATATATAATTTTTGGCCTCATGATGGAGAGAGTATTGCCCAAGCGTGAGGGAGATTGAAGTCTTTAATGCTCAAATGCCCCATTCATGAGCTTCATGGTAATATTATTATTGATAATTTCTATGCAAGACTTTCTTTTCAAGATAAGACCTTGCTGGATACTTCCTGTCTGGATCATTTACACGCAACAAAGAAGAGTTTAAAAGGGACCTTAATCGGATCCAGGAGAATACTGAAGGATGGGAGAACGATAAGGATAGAGAATCAGGTATAAATTATGATTATAAATGCATTGAAGCTTTTATGGATACTGATAAATTCGTAATATGAGTGCTACTTATGGTCTTGATTCTCAAGTTGCTGCAAATCTTTATAAAGCTTTTGCCTCTCACTATGAATTGCCTAAGAAGAACTTTGATAAGTTTCATGAACCGTATAAAGATAAAATTGATTCATCTATAAATAAATGTGTTGTAGTTGAAACTGTTGATCATGTTATTCCTGAAGCTTATATTGAAAAACTCCTTTCCCTGCTAAAATGAAGGAGTACTCTGTTAATAATAGTGCGGTTAATAAAAGTGAAAAGAAACCTATAGAACCTGAAGAACAAATAAAGGTTGAACCTGCTGTTACACTAGTTAAAGATCTTGTGACTGAAAATGTGGAGGATGGTCATATTATTTTTGTGAAGATGCTTCTAATATTGTTTCACATCCTAAAGTCCAAGAAAACAAGTGTTCCTATGCTATCTGTTAGAATTGGTGATCATTGTTATTATGGTTTATGTGATATTGGTGCAAGTATTAGTGCTATTCCTTATGAGATTTACACGGAGATTATGCACAAAATTGGTTCTTGTGAACTTGAAGATATTGATGTGGTTAATCGGCTGGCTAATAGAGAAACTATCTCTCCAATTGGTATTGTTCGAGATGTGGAAGTTCTATGCGGTAAGATTAAATATCCGCTGACTTTTTGGGTACATTGCTTGCTAGTAAATATTGTCCTATCATTTTTGTAGACCTTTTCTAAATACTTGTGGAGCTGTTATAGATTGCAAGAAAGAGAAAATTTTGACTAAATTTGTGGTGAATCTTATGAGTTTAATTTCTCTAAATTTGCCAAAACTCCTTATAAAGCTGATTCGCCTAATAATGATTTTAGAGTTGAACAGTGTGCATCTATTGCTCTTGCCCCTAATAATCCTTTGCAGCAACATTTGGAGAATAGTGAGAGTGAAGTTTTAGGGAAGAAAGAAATGAGCTTGATGAAATTTTCCTTCACAACCTATTCTTAAGCATGATTTACCGTTAGAAGATCTGGGTACAACACACCACCAAAGGAAGATCTTGTCTTTGATTTAAAACCATTGCCTGATAATCTTAAATATGCTCATATTGATGATAAGAAAATATATCCTGTTATTATTAGCTCTAAGCTTTCAGAGTTTGAAGAAGAAAGGTTATTGGAAATACTGAAGAAACACCGAGAGCTATTGGCTATACTCTTGATGACTTGAAGGGGATTTCTCCTCTATTTGCCAACATGCCATTAATATGGAAGATGATGCAAAGCTTGTTGTTGAACATCAGCGTCGTCTAATTCCTAAGATGAAGGATGTGGTAAGGAATGAGGTATTAAAACTTCTTGAAGCTGGTATTATATATCCTATTGCTCATAGTAGATGGGTTAGTCCTGTGCATTGTGTTCCTAAGAAAGGAGAAATAACTGTTGGGCCTAATGATAATGATGAGCTCATACCTCAAAGAGTAGTTGTAGGGTATAGAATGTGCATTGATTATCGAAAAGTTAATAAGGTTACTAAGAAAGATCATTACCCTTTACCTTTTATTGATCAAATGTTAGAAAGGTTGTAAAAAATACTCATTTTTGCTTTCTTGATGGTTATTCTGGGTTTTCACAAATTGCTGTTAAAACTAAGGATCAAGAGAAAACCACTTTCACTTGTCCCTATGGAACTTATGCTTATAGATGTATGCCTTTTGGTTTATGTAATGCTCCTGCTACTTTTCAAAGATGCATGTCTGCTATTTTCATGGCTTTTGCGAGAATATTGTAGAGGTATTCATGGATGATTTTGTCTATGGAAATTCTTTTTGATAATTGCTTATGGAACCTTGATAAAGTTTTGGAGAGTGTGAAGAAACTAACCTTGTTCTTAATTGGGAGAAATGCCACTTTATGGTTAATGAAGGAATTTTATTGGGACATAAAATTTCCAGAGAGGTATTGAAGTTGATAGAGCTAAATTGAAGCAGAGAAGATGCCCTATCCGAGGATGTTAAAGGTATTCGTAGTGTTCTTGGTCATGCTGGGTTTTATAGGAGGTTTATTAAAGACTTCTCCAAAATTTCAAAGCCTCTTATTAATCTTCTTCAAAAAGATGTACCTTTTGTTTTTGATGATGATTGTAAGGAAGCTTTGAAACTCTAAAGCATTGCTCCTATAGTTGAACCTCCAGATTGGAACTTACCCTTTGAAATTATGTGTGATGCTAGTGATTTTGCTGTAGGCGCTTGGACAGCGGTAGATAAAAAGTTGAATATTATTCATTATGCTAGTAAAACTCTTGATGCTGCTCAAAAATTATGCTACAAACTGAAAAGGAATTGTTAGCTGTAGTCTTTGCTTGTGATAAGTTTAGATCATATATTGTTGATTCAAAAGTTACAATTCATACTGATCATGCTGCAATCAGATACCTTATGCAAAAGAAAGATGCTAAGCCAAGGCTTATTAGATGGGTGCTTGTTGCAAGAATTTGATTTGCATATTGTAGATAGGAAAGGTCTGATAATCCATTGCTGATAATTTGTCTAGATTGAAAATATTTGCATGATCTTGTTCCTGTTAATGATAGTTTTCCAAATGAACAATTGGCTGTAATAAAGGAGATCTCGCGAGAGCCCTTGGTATGCTGATTATGCTAACTTTATTGTTTCCAAGTACTTGCCTCCAACCTTTTCAGCCCAACAAGGAGGAAATTTTATGACTTGAGGCATTATTTTGGGATGACCCACACTTATATAAAGAAGAATGGATAGCGAAGATGTGTTCCCGAATATGAACAACAAAGAGATATTAGTAAATATCATGGTAGTGCTTATGGAGGACATCATACGGGATAGAAACCGCACCAAGGTTCTACAATCAGGTTTTTATTGGCCAACCTCTTCAAGGATGCAGGAAGTTTATTTTATCTTGTGATGAATGTCAAAGGGTTGGTAATATCTCAGACGCAATGAAATGCCTATGAATTATACTCTTGTTATTGAACCATTTGATTGTTGGGGATTTGACTTCATGGGACCTTTTCCTTCTTCAGAAGGTAACACTCATATACTTGTCGCTGTTGATTATGTTACTAAACGGGTGGAAGCCATATACAAAAAAAGTGTGATGGTGAGACCTCTTAAGAATGCTTTTGGATATCATTTTTCCTAGATTTGGAGTTCTAGATACATTATGACCGATGGGGGTTCTCATTTTATTCATGGTTTAGAAAAACTCTTGCTAAATATGGTATTAATCATAGAATTGCTTCCGCTTATCATCCTCAAACTAGTGGGCAAGTAGAACTATCAAATAAAGAGATTAAATCTATCTTGCAAAAGACTGTTAATAAATCTAGAAAGAATTGGGCTAGTAAATTGAAGGAAGCACTATGGGCTTATAGAACTGCTTATAAAAATCCCATGGGTATGTCACCTTATAAAATGGTTTATGGAAAAGCTTGTCATTTACCTTTAGAACTAGAGCACAAAGCTTATTGGGCTGTAAGAGAACTAAATAAAGATCCTAAATAGCCGGTAAGAAGAGATTGCTACAATTGAGTTCTCTAGATGAATGGAGAAGTGAAGCCTATAAAATGCTAAACTCTTTAAAGAGAAAGTTAAGAAATGGCATTAGAAGAATTATCAAAAGAGAATTTAATATTGGGGATAAAGTCCTATTGTATCGGTCTCGTCTTTTCTTTGAAATTACTCTCAAAATGGGAAGGACCATATGTCGTTGAGGAGGTGTATCGTTCAGAGCAATTAAAATTAGCTCTCTCAAAGCGATACACACAAGTGGTGAATGGACAAAGACTCAAGCATTTATCTCAGGTGATTCTTATAATGAAGATGTTGATGTTATCGAGTGGAAACACGAGGCTTTCATCAAAGGTCAAATTGACAGTCAGCAGTTCGTCTTTGAATTAATAAGTGGTAATAAAAAGTTCGCGATTTACTTTCCGAATAATGTTTTTGCTGTTTTTTGAAAATATGAAAAATTACGAGATCGAAACGGAGGGAGGAGACGCACGAGGCGTGCCCCCATAGGCAATGGACTGACCTGGCATGCCCTGTGAGGTGGCCACCTCATCGCCCTCTCCGACTCTGGTTCGACCTGGTACTTTCCTTATGTCGTAAAATTCCTGCTATATAATCCCGGACCGGAGGTCCGTATATCGTTTCTCGACGTGTTTTGTTTCGAGCTGTTTTCTGCCAGGATCTGGAGCCATCATGTCTTCGCCAGGAACTCCGAAGGACAGAATCTTTGAGGACGTCGTCAACCCGTACATGAACGAGCTGAAGATGCACCACAAGGAATTGCTGCTCGTTGATGGAGAGTTGCAGATCAAAGATGTCCAGGGTCCTAAAGAGGGAAGCTTGGAAGACAGGATGGAGAAGCTAGAACAAGAGGTCTTCAACTACAAGAAGATGGCTTAGCGTGAAGTGGACATCTTCCACAAGATTGTGTCTGAACTTATTGATGGACACAAGAAGGAGACTGCAAAATTGTGGGACGACATCCTCTCGCTTCACGACACCACCAACAAACTCCAAGCTCAACTCTATGATGTTCAGAATCAAAACTGTGAGTATGAAAACAGGTTTAAACACATAAGCTATGCTGCTAGTTTCAGGATTCCCGAAACCAAGATGCCGTTTGTTGATGGAGAGCCTCTTCCTTGGAAGTCTGATGATGGGAAGAATTCATCACCACCACCGCTGGAGGAGTAATTCATCATCGGTATTGACATTCCCTTGGTTTGTTCCAAGCTTGGGGGAGTGCCGCGGTATCACATCATCACTATCTTTTACTTTTACTATCAAGTAGTGTCATATCATGAGTAGGGAAGTTATCATATAAGATGGGTTGCAGTGTGGAAGTATCTCTCCTTTAGTTGGTTGTCTATGTATCCCTTGATGTGAGTTATCGTTATGGAATATTAATGAGAAGTCTTATCATTTACATATTGCACATCTTATTTTAGTTTGCAATCTCTATTATATGATTGATCTTGTTATTAGTATTGGTATCACTTTGGGAGCATTGAGTAAATCTATTTGGTTTTGGCAAACTTAGCATTGGTCAATAGCAACAACACTTTGAGGTTTAAGTAGAAAAGAGAAATACATGTAGATATGTTGTTTCATTGTCTTTCTTTCTTGTTAGCTCCTTAGCTTATTATTCTGAAGTTAAAATTGTTTGTGCTTACAAGGAAGATGGATGATTGTTTCTATCACATGTATATTTGTTTGTTCCCTCAACTCTTATGCTTGCTAATTAACCTTGCTAGCCAAAAACCTGTACTGAGAGGGAATGCTTCTCGTGCATCCAAACCTTAACCCAAACCTATGCCATTTGTGTCCACCATAACTACCTACTACATGGTATTTCTGCCATTCCAAGTAAATACTTCATGTGCTACCTTTAAACAATTCAAAATTTACTATCTCTTATTTGTGTCAATGTTTTATAGCTCATGAGGAAGTATGTGGTGTTTTATCTTTCAATCTTGTTGGGCAACTTTCACCAATTAATGGACCAGTGGCTTCATCCGCTTATCCAATAATTTTGCAAAAAGAGCTGGCAATGGGTTTCCCAGATTAATTAATTTCATAATTTTACAAATAGACACTCCTCCATGGTATGTGATTGTTGGAAGGAACCCGAGGATTCGGTTAGCCATGGCTTGAAAAAGCAAAGGAGGGGATGAGTGTCATCTAAATAAAACTAAAATAAAAGGGCACTCCTTCATGGTATGAGATTGTTGGCAGGGATTCGGTTAGCCATGGTTTGTGAAAGCAAGGTTGGGAGGAGTGCCAACCTAATAAAACTTTATGGGAGCAGCTCTTCGAGAGTTTGTCTGGCAAGGGGTTAGAGTACCCGCTAACAACGCAACAACAAACACCCTCAAAATGTTACTTTTACTCTCTTTATATGATTTCAAAAGAAAAAGCTCTAGCACATGATTTAATCCCTGCTTCCCTCTGTGAAGGGCCTGTCTTTTACTTTATGTTGACTCAGTAAACCTATTTCCCTCCATCTCAAGCAAGCATTTGAGTTGTTGTGATCAAACCATATATATTGTGATTTACTTCATCATGTCTTCTACTCTTCCTTGTTTAGTACAAGTTTTATCTGAACGAATATAGCTTTGAAAGTTATCAATGATTATGAGGAGATTATTATGATTGAGTATGCAAGTTGTGCCATATAAACTTTAACATGAGAGCTGCTCGATAGATAAAATATATTTAATTAATTGCTCTGACCAAGAACGAAGTTTGCCATCATCAATTATGATTTCTTATGCACCTTTATTCGTGATTACCTTATACTTGTTTCAAGTTGAATTATATGAGGAAGTTGTTCACTAGAATGTCTTGTGTGAATGAATATGATGCTTCTTGTCCGTATTTTATTTATCGACTCTTCACTCCATAAACATGCGGTCTGTTTATCGAGTTCAGTTTCGCAGGGACAAGCGAAGTCTAAGCTGGGGGAGTTGATACGTCCATTTTGCATCACTATTTTATATCATAATTTGCTGTTATTAATTGATATATTTCATATTTGGAGATGATACTTATGTTATTTCATCTATTTTGCATGTTTCATGATTATTGGAGGATCGCGCACCGGAGTCAGGATTCTGCTGGAAAAAGCGCCGTCAGAATGCAATGTTTCGAAAGATCAACAATTGACGGAATTTATATGAAAATCCTATTTTTCCAGAAGATGACGAGAGCCAGAAGGAGGAGGCGAGGAGGGCCACCATGGGCCCCCTCATAGGCCGGCGCGGCCCTGCCCCCGCGCCGCCTTGTGGGAGGGGGCCAGCCCCCTCGGCCTCCTCTCCTTCACGTATCATCGTCCCGAAAAATAAACCGAGGGGATAGTCGCAAGAGTCACGGCCCCCTCTGGGGCGGAGAACACCAGAGAGAAAAGAGCTCTCCCGTGAAGGCTGAAATCTGAAATCCCCCAGGATGAAATCGGCTTCATCGTCACCGTCATCGAGCTGGACATCACCTCCATCATCATCACCATCATCTCCACCATCATCACCGCCGTCTCCACCGCTGCAACTCGTCACCGCTGTAACGATTTGGGTTGGATCTTGATTGTTTGATAGGGAAACTCTCCCGGTATTGATTTCTACTTGTTATTGATGCTATTGAGTGAAACCATTGAACCAAGGTTTATGTTCAGATTGTTATTCATCATCATATCACCTCTGATCATGTTCCATATGATGTCTCGTGAGTAGTTTGTTTAGTTCTTGAGGACATGGGTGAAGTCTAAATGTTAGTAGTGAATTATGGTTGAGTAATATTCAATGTTATGATATTTAAGTTGTGGTGTTATTCTTCTAGTGGTGTCATGTGAACGTCGACTACATGATACTTCACCTTTATGGGCCTAGTGGAATACATCTTGTATTCGTTTGCCAATTGCGGGGTTGCCGGAGTGACAGAAACTGAACCCCGTTGGTATATATCGATCGGAGGGATGGGATCTCAGAGTTTAAGGCTGTGGTTAGATTTATCTTAATTACTTTCTTGTAGTTGCGGATGCTTGCAAGGGGTATAATCACAAGTATGTATTAGTCCTAGGAAGGCGGTGCATTAGCATAGGTTCACCCGCACAACACTTATCAAAACAATGAAGATTAATTAGCTATATGAAGCGAAAGCACTAGACTAAAATCCCGTGTGTCCTCAAGAACGTTTGGTCATTATAAGTAAACAAACCGGCTTGTCCTTTGTGCTAAAAAGGATTGGGCCACTTGCTGCAATTGTTACTCGCTTTACTTACTCGTACTTTATTCATCTGCTACATCAAAACCCACGAATACTTGTGCTGTGAGCATTTACAGTGAATCCTTCATCGAAACTGCTTGTCAACACCTTCTGCTCCTCGTTGGGATCGACATTCTTACTTATCGAAAATACTACGATACACCTCCTATACTTGTGGGTCATCAGTGGACTACTCTCTCTTGATCATGATGATGATGAAGACGTTGGAGAAGGTGGAGATCCTTTTAGCGGTGATCCCGCTAGAGTTCCCCCCTCCAATATTCTTTGTTGCAGCCTCCGTTTTCGTGTTTCTGTGTTTCTGTGGCGCTCTCCTCCAGAGAACTCTTCAGGTCCATATATATAGTGATGTTTAGGTCAAAATAAGTTGGTGGACAAAAGAATCAGGTCGATTGGACGATCGACGGTCGAAAGAGCACATGTGGAGCGCCCTATGTGTTTGGGCACGCCACCTAAGGTCTTTTGGGCCTCAGGCCCATCCAGGTTCCCTCCAAAGCTCCAGAGTGCTTATCCCGATGAAAAAGTGATGCTCCAAAAATTTCAGGTCAATTTGACTCTGTATAGGTCTCTGAAAGTGAAAAATACATGAAACAAGGTTTTTCTGTTCTGCAGAGTTATAAACCAAATAAAGAGGATCATTGGTAAATCCCCATAAATCAATGTAAAACCTGATATTATCATCATATATGTTCCAAATATGTGGGAGTTTAATATGACAAAAGATAAAGTTCATGTATGCATTTTACATGCATCTGGCCTTTGGTTTCCGCTAAGCGGCGGACAACGACTGAAGTGGTCTCCAGATTTGACACCATGCTTCGAGCCCTAGGAACTAGGTCGTCTGGAGATCGTGCTGGAGTTGGTTGATGAAGATGAAGATATCATACTCCTTGTTGCGTTGTGAACAGCCACGAGTCGCTACTCCTAGTGTATGTAGTCGTCTTATCTGTAACTAGGCAGTAGTATTGGTTTTTTTTTTTCTCTATGTGTATGTGTGTTCTTCCTCTATTGAGAGTGATCTTATGTTCTCTGCTACTGCAGTTCTTTTATTCCGTCAGTGTATGCAGAAAACCTATGAGCTTTCAATATAAGTCGGGCCTCCCCGTGGTTGGAGGTCTGATACGTATCAAACGTATCTATAATTTTTGATGCTCCATGCTTGTTTTACATCAATTCCACCATGTTTTACTTACACTTCTTTGCACTTTTATACATTTTCCGGCACTAACCTATTGACAAGATGCCATAGTGTCAGGTCCTTGTTTTCTGCTATTTTTGGTTTCACAAAAGTTGTACAGGAAATATTCTTGAAATTGAACGAAACAAAAGCCGAAGTCAATATTTTACCGTAACAAAGACGAAGTCCAAAGGGGAGTAGAGGAGGCGCAGCAGGGCGGCCATGCCACCCCTAGGCGTGGCCCAGGCCCTGGCCGCACCTAGGGTAGGTGTGGGGCCCCCTAGCCTCCACCGACCTCGCCCTTCCGCCTATTTATTCACGATCTCGGGAAAACCCTAAATACCTGAGACTCCATCCACGAAAAGTTCCATCACGGCCGCGATTGCAGAACCTATCTCGGGAGGGTTCTGAAGCTCTTCTCGGCACCCTGCCGGAGGAGGAGGTCATCGCCGGAGGCCTCTACATCGCCATGCCCGCCTTCGAAGTGATGCGTGAGTAGTTCATCCCTAGACTATGGGTCCATAGTAGTAGCTAGATGGTTGTCTTCTCCAATTTGTGCCTCATGTTTAGATCTTCTGAGCTGCCTATCATGATCAAGATCATCCTTATGTAATGCTATATGTTGTGTTTGCTGGGATCCGATGAATATATATTGAATACTATGGTTGAGATCGATTATATTCATGTCATATGTTATTTGTGATTTTGCATGCTCTCCGTTGCTAGTAGATGCTTTGGCCAAGTATATGCTTGTGACTCCAAGAGGGGATATTTGTGCTCGATAGTGGGTTCATGCCTCTACCTTTTTCGAAGAGTGACAATAACTTCTAAAATTGTAGATGTGATGTTGCTACTAGAGAGAAAACAACAATATTTTATCCAAGGACATTTCTATTATTTACTTTACACACATTGCTTAATGAGATAATCGTTTGATTGCAATTTAATATTAAAGGGGTGCGGATGCTAACCGGGTGGTGGATTATTAGTCATAGACACATTTGAATTACGGTCTATGTATTATGTTGTAATGCCCAAACGGATCTCATAGTAACCATCTTGCCATGTATGATCTCTATTCTATCAATTGCCCAGCTATAATTTGTATACTAGATCAAATCCCAACCACAAGTACATTTTCTCATGTCATCGATCACTTTGCACCAATTAAAACACCAGTTGCGTGTACACGCAACTGAAAAAAAATCATATTCTCAAACTGCTCTTGTGTGTAAGAAGTCAAATGAAAACCACAAGTGGAGGTGCTCATGTCACGGTTTTACACTGATTAACATACAACTTGTGGTTTGGTTTTAATCTGAATAGTTTTGGCAAGTCAAACTAGCCCGCTGTAATGCGTACAGAAAGAGGATGACTGGTTAAGTATTAACATGCAACTAGAAAAGGTACACCAGAATTTCTCCCATATTTCAGTGCCCACGTAGCATGGTTACCTGTTTTTTCGTGTGACATGGTTACCCCTGTATCACACGACAAGTGGCAGCCATCACATATATCAGCCTAATTGCAAGTTTTCAAGTGTTGATTGTGAAATCTACTTTGATTGCTCTTGTTAATTGCATCTAAATTCGAAAGTCAATGGATCTCGCGTACTTAGTGTCGGCTCTTGCACCCCTCTTCATTATTACCCATCAGCTGGTAGGTGAATTCAGTCTCATTTTCCTTGTCCTCTCTTCTACACCGAATTCTCTTCCTAGCTTATTTCCGATAAGCTAGCTTCATCCTTGCAAATCTAACAGGTTAGTGCTCCAGCTCTTAATTTGTGGGTTAATTTTGGAATGACGAACCACCCTTCGTTTTTTGTTTTTGTTTTATACGGTTGAATCACATATATGTGTACGCTTTAAGATCTGAAAAACTGATAAAATATGACTTGTTTTTTTGTTTTTATCGATTCAAATTCGCAGTAGTAGCTTGTTTTTAAACTTGTCATTGATGCAGGCTACTGCTCTCACATTGAATAGAGGTGTTTTCTCAGAATATAATTAGGTAGGTTGCCTCCTCCTCTAGTAAATGACTATGCTTTAAGATCTGAAAAAACTGATAAGATATGATTGTTTCCTTTTGATCGATTCAAATACATACAAGTAGATTGTTTTTTACCGGATCATGGATGCATGCTATTACTAACATCGTAGGATATCTGAAAAGCGACTTGTTGGATCAAGGTATTGACGCATAAATAAGTCCAAGTCTTCTCTAGGAAATTATTTAAGATATAATTTGCTGTTGTGAACGCAGACGTCCTTGTTCAGTAAATTACAATCTCCAACTCATTTCATGATATCTGTCTAAAATAGTTTGTAGTTTTTTTGTAATATAGTTTTTGTATAATCAGATATGACAAGCTCCTATGAGGAATTGGAAAAGAAGTTGGAGGATTCAAATGCAACACCAATGTCTCTTCCACTACAATTTTTGAAAACCATCACATGTGATTTTTCCACAGATTCGGAACTCGGCAGAGGTGGGTTTGGGGTGGTTTACAAGGTATGACAAATTTTATTTACTCCACTATTCAAATGTTAACAGAAGTAATTGGTCAAATTATAGATATGAAGATTTGGTTTAACTTGCAACACAGGGAGTTCTTCGAAGTGGGAAAATCATTGCTGTGAAGAAGCTTCTTGACTTACATCTGGTGGACGATAAAAGTTTCCAGAACGAAGTCAGTTCTCTTATGGAGATGAGGCACCAACATGTAGTCAGATTAATTGGTTACTGTGCTGAATCAAGCTGGGAAAATATAAAGCAGCCAAATGGGGATTTTATCTGGGCTGAAATACCAAAAAGGTTGCTCTGCTTCGAGTATGTATGCAACCAAAGCCTTGGCAAGTATATTTCCGGTATGGTCACCAAACAATGTACATAGTTTATCTATTTTTATTTGTTATTTGTTAATTGTTAAATGCATTTATAATATGACTCAAACTATATTTTCTTCACCTACTAGTCTAATGGGGCTATAGCTGTATAGAATTGGGTCAATAGAAACTAGCAGTGCATATTATATCACCCGCCCACCAATGAAGAAAATTGAGTTTTCTTGTGGCAAACAAATAATTGGAAAAGAGAGATCATATGAGATGCTTGAAGTTCTTTTTATTGAAAATATTAGGCACTATGCAAAGTACTTGTAGGCACATTAAGAAAGGGTTTGCACACACTCACCTCAAGCTGCTGAACTGATTCAGTTCCTAGTGTTGTTATGGTCTACGAGGGTAACCACTGAATGGGCTTACAACTTCCTGTGTTCTATTTATCAGTTCCTACAGATGAATCTTCAGTCCTTGAGTGGAATATGAGATTCAGGATCATCAAGGGAATTTGCAACGGTTTGAATTTTCTTCACGAGGAATGTCGCATGGTTCATCTGGACCTTAAACCTGAAAACATATTGATGGATGTCAAAATGAAGCCAAAAATAGCGGATTTTGGTTTGTCAAGGATCTTTGGCGATCAGCAATCACAAATTTTCACTATTAATTCTTTTGGATCACGGTGAACTACTCCTCTTGCTTATGCATTACTTTATCTTTCCTCAGCTACTTCGCATTTCTTTGTTTACACTTGTAGTGCCCATACTTTTATATTGTACTGCAGTGGGTATATAGCACCAGAATACTTAATCCAAGGCCTAATCTCAAAGAAGGCAGATATCTTCAGCTTGGGTGTTATAATAATAGAGATAATCACAGGCAGTAAAGACTACCCATATTTCCAGCTCGATAGTCCCCAGAGTATTGCTACATCCTGCCAGCATTTCACAGAGGAAGTAAGATGAACTAATCTAGCATTCACATATGTCCCATCATTCTACTCACTACTTGCAAATGTTTAGGTACTTGGAAGTTGGAGGTGTGAATTCAAATTTACAGAGAAGTGTAAATCGGCATTATATAACCAACAAGTACATCAATGCATCGCTATAGCCCTAAAATGTGTGGACCCTGTCATGGAGAAAAGACCTACAACAAAGGATATAATTCAAGTGCTTAATATATCAGACCAGGTATGATCAACCATACATATGATGCCCTTTCTTAATATGAAATCTTTTATTGGAATAAATTTTTTTTCGATAAAGGGCGCTTTCATTACTTATAAAAAGTATTACACCCAGCCTCTGCATAACAAGATGCACACATCCGCACACTCACACAAAGTCATAGTAGCACACACACAAGGTATCAAAAGGCGAAAAACTGAAGGACTAAAACATGGATAGCCAACTCAGACTCTTAGGACTCTATCCGAAGATTACGCCGCCATCCATGTTGGGAAAAAATATCCTTCGCCACTTCCTCCAACCGTGTAGAAACCTCCATAAAGAGGTCTCGACTCTCTGGCTTCTGAAGCAAGGACCACGAACGGAGCAAAGTTGTGGCTCGGTAGATAACCTGCAAACAAGAAGAATTAGTATCATGGAAAATCTTGTCATTCCTACATAGCCAAAGCGACCAAATAATGGCAATCGCCCCCACCCTAATAAAAGTTTTATACCTACGGTCCACCCCATTGAGCCAACTGCCAAATAAATTGGCAACACTCTGAGGAGGATACAAGGTGAACCTATTTAGGTTATTGACCATATAGATCTCGCAAATTGACAGTTGAAAAAAAGATGGTTAATTGTCTCATCATGATGACAAAAGACACACTTTTTACTACCTTGCCAATTACGCTTTACAAGATTATCCTTAGTAAGAATTATCCCCCTACGAAGATACCAAGCAAAGATCTTTGTTTTTAATGGTATCTTCATAGACCAGATTTTTTTATTAGTAAATACTGGCGTATCTGATTGGATTAACACTTTATACATTGAATCTACAGAGAATTTACCACTCTCAGTAAGATTCCATCTAACCACATCGGATCCCTGCGTCAACTGAACCCTTTCGAGTCGTTGTAGCAAAGTGTGTCATTTGTATTGAACGAAAGCGTCAAGAGCGGGGGTACAAAAATTGAAAGCTCTGTAAGGCCCAAAAAAAACTGTAGGTATCAGGAGGTCACGCATGGAGAGGCAACCAACGCAGATATTTTCCTCCTGCATGCATTGAGAGCTTACTTCATCAAGATTGGAGTTCACCAAGTCAAGGCGAACACACAATCGTTTCTTAGCTTCCAGATGTGCCACATGGTCGGGATTATTAGTGATCTTGCACCTTTGGCCATGTTTTCTCATGCACGACCAGTCGTGATTTTAAACCAGCTGTTTAATTCGTCATCGGGTTGAGGGGTCACGGCTTGTCAGGAGAACCTTGTCATCAAATCATGCCAGATTTCCTGATGATGGGGCATTCTGTGAGTAGGTGGGAATTGTCTTTCCAGCTTGATCACAGAGGGGGCATTTGTCTTGGTTGGTGAGGCCAGGCACTGGAGCCGATCCATGGTCAAACAACATCCAGCAGCAGCCAACCAGGCTAAGATTTTGCAGCATAGAGGGTTCCAGCATTCCAAGATGGATCGCCCGGTCAGGGACTGTTGTTCCTTGGAAGAGAGAATTGCCCCCAAAACAGTCCTAGTATATCTATTTCTAAATGTCATATGTTCCCTTTTTTTGTTACGATACGAAAAGGGGTCCTGGATTCAGGAAGAGTATATCAAATCAACAAAACGGGCGCCACCGCCACACCAGCATCGCCCCCCTTGACAAGGCAATCATTGGAAATAACTTGCTGCACACCCCAACCCAAAGCAATCCATATATTTGCTTTACTTCATGATGATGGGACACGGGCGATTGAGGCCATCTTTATGCCCACGGACAGTGAAATATGATAATTTGCCGACTGTTTTGTAACCATCCCTCGCTTCGTCACTGATGATATCGAGGCTTGATCATCTCCGATGGTGCCACCCCGACCGAAAGTGAAGGTGGCAACCTGGATGGATGGACTGACCCAACCCACGGCTACCCATCGGACAAAGCTAGCCAATGCGCTAATGGATCTCGTTCTCTGGCTGCTCGCTTCTGCGTGATGCTGTTGTTGAGGTGACACTCACGCAACAGCAGCCTCTGACCTCACTTTCATCTCTGGCTAATTCGTTTGCTTAGCTAGACTTGAGAAAGCCCCTTAGTCGCCACCAACAGTCGCTCGGCCGACCATCCCCCGTACCTCACCTAGTAGTCTATATAACAACCAAAACACTGCAAGTTCGATATCCATGGTGCGGGTTAAGTAAGCATGTGTAGTTGAAATTAATAGGAATTTAGCAGGGAATATGCTAGGATGACTACATGAGCTCTTTTTTGCAGGTAATCCCATGCTTCGGTGCACTTCTTGACATCTACCCGCTTCAGCTCCTCTTTCGATTTGAACCCAATAAATTGATCCCGTGCTCACTTGACCTTACAAACAACACAGATAAAAATGTGGCATTTGTACTTATGGAGAACAGCAATGACAGGTCATGCTTCTTATGTCTGCCAGTGTCTGGAATTGTTGCCCCAAGGTCCACTTACATTCTCGTAGTGAGAATGAGTCAACACAACGAACTACCTCAAGAAAGAAAAGTCAATTTAATCCTGCAGGCCAGTGCGTGTGACAAATTAATTCATATGGATGGAGACTTGTGCATCAAATATTTTCAGAAAGCGGAGGAAGAGTTGGGGAAATATGTGCATAAGATGACTTTGAAAGGTCTTTGTGCTCTGCCGGGAGAGACGATATTTGAGGTCAGTTTGTTGAAGTAAACACTTTTTGGGGTAGATGTAAAGTATTTGCTATTAGGAGTGTTCAATCCTTGTTTGGTAAAAAAAAAAAAAAAAAATCCTTGTTTGGCCAAAACTGTACATAGCACACAATGTACTACCCAGTAGAACATTCTTAAATAATGTACTAGAAAGTGCTTCTACTGTGACGACCCTATTGCTCATGTAATGCATCAAATGACCGGAATAATGTTGGAACTACTGAAATTGCCCTAGATTTACGAGGCTATGGAATACGGACACTTCTGTATTTTGTTTTGTCTAAACAAAATGTTTTAGCCAGTGTTGGAACTATTTGATATAACCATGGATAGGTGAAGTATGTGCTACAAATCTAGTATCGGGCAATAATCCAGGACAAACGTAACTGCCCTTGGAAGTTTAGAAACACAAAAGATAAGGAGTATCTATAGCCTATACTGCCTAGTCGACTTAGAAACAATTATTTCTCATCAGCATAAAGAAGGTTGTAGAGTGCTCAGTCGATTTAGAAATAGTTACTTCTCATTGATTGACAAATATTTAATATTCTATTCAACATTGATAGCCATCCGCTCAGTCATGCCCCAGTAGACAACTTTTGAATCATAACTCAAGATAAAATTTCATTTAAATTTCCTTATATATAACAAAGTTGAATGAAATTTCACTAAAATTTAAACTAAACTTAACCAAACTAATCGCGGAGGTCTCAGCCTTGCCACTGGTAGGGGCGCGAGAAGGCACAGCCTGGCCCACACCCGCCTCTTAGCCCCATCTGCACAATGTTGATGCCCTCCTCTCCAGCTCGGAGTGATAGCCGAGGTAGCTCCTTTCCGCCACGTGTTGCTCTGCCTCGCGTCGCTCCACCCGACATTGAACCAACCGCCGGTGCATCAGAACTACTGGTGTGGGCAGCGCATCCGTGCGGCGATCTCAACAAGGGTCTGTGCGTTGAGATCGATGATCCTTTCTGCTCCTCGGCGACCATAAGCAGACGAGCGGCATCCCTTGTTGGTTCCCACTCGCAGAAAATATCAATGATGCGGTCCACAAGGACCCCGTCGGCCTTCTGTAGGGCTTGAGCGGCGTTTGCGCTCTTGGTGTGCCATCTCGTAGAAGGTGAGGGGCACCTCCTGTGTCGGGTCCGTTGGCGCCAGATTGTCAGATCACTGCGCCCTCCTCCTCCGCCTCCTAATTCGCCTCCTCCTTGTCCTATTCATAGAAATCGACGTAGTTGAACGAGTCGTTGTGCGAATGCGGTGGGTTATCCTCCAGCGGTGGTGGGGGTGGGTTTTACTCCTGTGGTGGGATGCTATGGCCCAACATCGCGTAGGTGGTTTCAAGGTGGACATGCATGTTGCAGGTGAGGGGAGGCTGGAAGCGGTGAGTAGTGAGGAGTGTGGCTTGGCTCGCCGCGCGGCGGCCAAGCTTTATAGATGAAGCATTAGGAAGGAAATGAACTGGGAAGCAGCGATAAATGGAGGGATTCCGTGTGGGGATGACGCAACACCAATGATACGTCTCTTCTTCCTCTTCCTGGAGAACCGTCGCCGCCATTAATAGGTTTAGATGAGCACCCGATGTCATGGCTGCCCACCGGCCAGTAGCCTACGTAGCGTAGACAACGCCTTCTATCCGGTGGCGCCCCAGATGACCCCATGTGGGTTGGGGTTACCCTTGGGGTGACATAAAGTTTGTTGGGCCACACCGGACTCAAGCCACGGATGTGCGCCCATTTCTGTTCCGCGGTCTCAATAGCCATTTGGGGAGTGGCTATTCGGGCCACGATTGGAGATGCCCTTTTGGGATGACCTAGAAATAGTTCTTTCTCGTCAGCCTTAGAAATAGCATATTGTTGGGTATATATTAATGTTATTTTGGAGAAGAGATTGTTTTACTAGAGGGGAAACAACACGGCTAAAACTTTGTGTACTATTTTGTCCAGAAATGACTCAATACTATTTCGAATTTGTGCTAAATGAGAAAATTTAATAGTTATGCTATACTTACAGTCTTACATAGCAGATGATTCGAGATTATCAAGAAAGATATCATAGCTAATTTCATCTATATGTTTTATTGTGTTGTGGCATTGAAATAATATTTCTTTAACGGCGAGTTGATCTGTACTGATGCTTCCTTTGTTTCTCTTTTGTTCCATGCATTGACGATGTAGCATTCAATCCCACGTTCAGTAAAGGCAAGGTTTTTTTTAGTCTTTTCATCCATAGATGTTCCATCTTTGAGGTGTTTTTTTCTAATGTTGAAAAATAATTTTCTTCGGCCAGGTCATATCGATGGAGGAACGCGATTTTATCTACACCATAGATGTAAATCAGACAGAGCCACAGTGAGTGTGCAGCGTAATATGAGCATTCAAGTATTAACAGCTCTATTTTCAAATGAGTGCATTGTATGTGATTATCTTGCGGAAAATACCTTCTTGTCATGCAGGATTATAACAAGTCATTTATTTGGGCACGTTCGCATATGGAACTATGACACACAGGCAAGTTATTGTGTATTACGTAGTATCTTACAAGTTAGTACATATGGAGTTTCTCTTGACTGCCAAACATCAGGAAAAACCTATGTTTGATGATGGTTGACGCAAGCCATAAAATAAACATATGCAGCGGTATTGAAGTTCCTGTGTACAGCCAGAAAAAACCTCTTTTTCTCATTTTTTCGATAAAGGGAATATATTAATATAAAAAAGATACCAATTACACCCAGCCTCTGCAACAACGCACCACCCTAATGGCACTACGGATGCACACAGCCAAAAAAAGGAAAAGAAAACTAAGAAACAAAAGTCCACAGTATCGGGCCTAACAACAATACATCCACCGCCAAGACAACACCTGAATTACAGACTCTCCAAAACGACGCTCCAAGAAGGGAACAGTGCTCAAACACCATCGTCGCCCGATCAAAGATCTTAGGTTTTCACCCCGAAGATAGTCCCCGCTCTCAAAACAATGCCTCCACCAAGGCCATTGCCAGGCATATTAAGGGCAGACCTTGGGTTTTCACAAAGGTAGGACTCTGCGCTTCACCTATGTTGTCGCCCCACTTTCATACCGCTACTGTGAAGCCCGGAACACCAAGCCAGTCTCTCAACAGCGGAGACTTGAACCTCCCTTAGCTAGTCCTCCCCTCCGGCCTTCATGAAATTCTCTTCTTCCGACTTTCATCATGGATCCATAGTCACTTGATGTCAACACAGAAAAAGAGCTTCGCGCCGCTCCCTCAGAACCAAACGGTCGGAATAAAAGCATGGGTGCGCACGACCGAATACCTCCGATCCAGCAAACTCGGGCAAAATGTTACATTCGCCGGCGGAGCCTTCCGGAACTCAACCCTCCGGCCAGATCACGAGTCCAAGCCTCCGGTAGGTCCTCCTCTTCACGCAAGAGAGGCCCTAGGACCGCCGCCTTTATACAGGTCGGACCCCACGTCGGCGACCATCCCAGGCTAGCCAATCCAGACCTCCACCGGCGACACCATCGCCCACTTCCATGCTCCTCCATCTCGCCGCCGGATCGCGGTGATAGATCAAAAGATCCACCACCACCAACCGCAGGCCGACCCTCTCCGGCGCAGAAGAGAGCCACCTCCTCCGTCGAACCCAAGGCTGCTGCCCCGGGCGCCCTCGTGACGCGGAAGAAGCCCGAGATCACCTCCACGACCGACTAGAGGCGGGGAGGAGGGCATGGCGCAGACCGAGGGCCTGGCCGCCGCCCACCACCAGCCCCTGCCGGTGTGCTGCGGATGGAAGCCTACGAGAGGGGAGGGGGACCGCAGCGCAAGAGCCGCCGCCGCCCCATCCGCGCCGGCCGCCCCGCGAGCGTCGAGGAAGGAGATCCCGTCGGCGAGGAAAGGCCCCCGCCGCCGCCACGCCCCGTGGGTCTTTGCCCCGGCGGCGCTACCGGCGGCGGCGGTTAGGGTTGGGGAGGGGCGGGAGAGGAGGGGTTGGGGAGGGGTCGGGAGGATGGATCCTCTTTTTCTCATGGTAGTATCAAAATTGTTCTATTACCGAACATTTCAGGGGGAGACCCCCACAGCTATTTTCATTTAATAGTAGTATTAGAATTACCGTGGGTAATGCAAGGGTCATCAGTCATCATAAAAAGCTTAGTTTGCACCGGCAAATGTATTACCTTTTTTGGTCTGCATTGGACTAATGGACCACTCATTTATATTTACTGGCAGAAACCTATGGGTTCTATTGAAATCCCAAGGGGACATGCAGGTAAGCTCTCTGATTTCTTTGTTAGCATAAATTCTATTCTACCGTACATGGTTATGCTGATAAAATGATCGTTCTTGCTGCAGCTTGTTCTTCTAGATGGGTTGCGCTCAAGGGGTGGTTTCTGCTTGGCACGGTTGATGGTTTCATCCATGTGTTCAACTACAGGAAGAAAATGCAAAACATCACGAGTTTAAAAGTGTGCGGTGGTGCTGTCAATTCACTAGCCATTCATCCAACCCGGCCGTATGTGCTGTCAGCATGTCCTACGGGAATAAAACTTTGGGACTGGCACAACCACTGGTTCGCCTGGAAGTGCATGCAAACATTTGAGGAACACACAAAAGATGTTCGGGCAGTCGTATTTAACCCTGAGGACTACAACAGTTTTGCTAGTGCATCTAATGATGGGACAATAAAGGTTTTCCTTTCACTCCTTTCGTTGGCAAGCAAATATTCACATAATCGAAGATGGAATATGTTTCATTTTCTGCTATACCTTGATTCCAAACTATTATAATTGGTGTTCAGCTTTGGAGTCTTCATTCTACCAAATCTGATTATACGCTGTTAGGGCATTCTGAGACGGTGAGGTGCCTGGATTTCTTTACACGTATTGATGGTCAGCAGTATTTGATTTCTGGCTCATATGACAGGACTGCCAAGGTCTGTTGTTTCATTCAGAACTACATTGATGCACTACATATATATCATTTCTTATAATTTATGCCCTATTTTTTTAAATAAGATATGGGACATGCAGAAGAAGAAGTGCGTTCGTACACTACCTCATAGGTCTGGAGTTTGTTGTGTCCTTCCCCATCCCACACTTCCCCTTCTAGTTACAGGTACAGCCGATGGCGACGTTTTTTTGTGGAGTTCTACTAACTTCAGGTAATGATCACAAACTATGTCCTTGTGAAACATGTGGCACACCCCCTTCAGGACGTGTCACCTTTACATCTCATTGCACGTACGCAACCTAATACTATCATGGATTAGTTGATCTTTGACAAGCTTCGTTACAATTGTTTTTCGCATGGGATGTATTCGATCTTTATGGTAACTTAGTGAGTACTTGACATTCCCCAGGCTCAAGAGAATATTTCACATTCGTGGCCTTTCACGTGTTCACGGTCTCGCGTATTTGATGGAGTCGGGAAGGTAATCAGTATTTCCTGTTCTAGTTTTTTTTTTTCCTTCTACTGTTTAAGATCATTGCATCATTGCCTGCTTCGCCGTATCCATGGTGTTGTGAAGTGCATAAGTAGATTGCCTAGCCCTTTCCATCAGTTCGGGCTTTTGGTTCAAGTGGCTAGTGCATGAAGCTTAACATGGTATCAAAGCCCCAGGTCTCAAGTTCAAATCTTGCTTTCACATTTTTTCAATTAAGCCTAAAAATTGTTGTTGCCCCCCTCTTTAGCCACCGCTGTTTCGGTGTGCTCTTCTTCTTTCACGTGTTGACTTTCTCTTCTCCTGTCACACGCGAGTGGGGGTGTTGTGAAGTGTATAAGTAGATTTTCTAGCCCTTTCCATCAGTTCGAACTTTTGGTTCAAGTGGCTAGTGCATGAAGCTTAACACATGGTGCAGTCGTTTACATCATAATTGTTTCCTATGATGCCTGACATGTAAAGCACATGCTATTTTGTCTATCAGGGTCGTGGTTGCACACAAGAAGGGAGTGTCAGTGATTGAAATTAGAGATGATGAAGAGATAGTTTCTAGCGAGGGCAGTGCTGTTAATTCCAAATTAGCGACAGATTAGCAGAATCCAAGTCAAATCAAGGGCCACGAGTATTTTGGTATAACATGTTTCTTCTTAAACTGTCATGTATGACGCATATATGCAGTTGACAGTTGCGTGTGATGTATTAATGGTACTCCCTCCGCTTTAAAATGTAAGGCGGCTAAGATTAGTCAAAAGTCAATGTTTTTTAAGTTTTTTCAAATTTATACACAAAACATAAACATTATTTATAATACTGAATCAACATGAATAGATTCACCATAAAGTATATTTTCTTAATATGTTCATTCGATATTGTAGATGTGTAAACATATTTTTCTAAATATTTGATCAAAGTTAGTAAAATTTGACTTTTAACCAATCTTTAAACGACTTACATTTGAAGATGGAAGGAGTATTTCTTTTTATACAACCACTGTAGGTCGGCACACAGAGTATAATGTACATGTCGCATAAGACTGCTTCGGTGGACAAATACAGTGGGGGGCGGGCTTTGCGGTGACTAACACAAGAAGACGTACATTTTGCCTGGGAGTCAGATTTGGCCCACTTGATCTCCCGTGAACTAAGATAACCTCTTCACTAGGAACATGAGTAACCAGCTGCAGGAACTGATTCACCAATACATAAATGCTGTTGCTTGGGAGTTTGATACACTCCTGCTCGACAGAAGAAATTAGGGAATCTTTTGATTCAAAGGTGCATAGGAATCGTGTAGGATTTGGTTTCTTGAAAAAAAAAATTATGAGAAAATTTCATATACATGTTGTTTGATTCATAGGAACATATCCTATAAGAAAAATTCCTATATGAATCTTGTAGTGTAATTTCTATAGAAAAAAAACATTAGCTAAAAAAATTCTTTTCTATAATCAAACACACTTCATCTTAATATAGAATTCAAGTCAAGGAGACTGGCTTTTCAGAACCTGGGTGCATGTGAACCCACTTTTTCAAAAGTGTGTTTGTGATGTAAAAACATGTTTTAAAAATCGAAACAAAAAATGAATGCAAAGGTGATCTCAAACATGTGCCTGGCCTGAACATGAGTTTCATGACGAAAAAACCTTTTATTTTGCCTCGGCAAAAAAGTGAAATTTTGCAGGGCTATATAGCAATATATATGTGACGTATTTTTTTCTTTTTTAGATTCTGAAATAAAAAAGTGGTTTCTCCGCGAAAACTTTCTACGCACACATGGAACATGCATACGTACCCCGTTATTTTTATTTCAGAATTTTTTTAATATTTGAAAAATGCATTTTCCACGCGGGTTCACGTGCACCCAGGTTCAACTGGGACTTTTCCTTAAGTAGACATGTTATTTCAATCCTATACCTTTCCTATTTCTATATTTTTCCTATCCTTTAAAATCCCTAAATTTCCTTGCGTGTGAGTGATCAGAGAAATTACCGCCTGTAAGTCGTAAGATAACAGTTTCATAACCAGAGTCCAGAGATGTATTTCACCAACTGGTGGCAAGCTGATTGATTTTATTGGCTTTGATCTTATCAAAGCCAATAAAATCAATCAGCTTGCCACCAGTATGGTCTCCGTGGGGAGTTTAGCCTCCACCGCTGGTACCCATTCAGTAGTTGCTTTTGTTGTGAATGAGTAACTAGTATTCACAGTGGGCCAAAGGTCAGTACATGTACATGGGTACAATATGCAGGGAAACCCCTCACACAGTGGGAATATACAGTAGAGGGGACTATACATCACTAGTGGGAATATATAGTAGAGGGGACTATACATCACTAACACCCCCCCTCAAACTCAAGTAACCAGCGTAACCAAGTCACCTCTGCCGTCAAGAGAGCCATCGCTCGCAACTCAGCCTCGACACTCAAGCAAGAGACTGCAACCTGCTTCTTGGTCTTCCAAGCAATGAGAGAACCACCAAGAAAGAGACAGTAGGTAGAAAGAGACTTGCGATCCGATGGATCACTAGCCCAGGTAGCATCTGAGTAGGTCTGGAGCTGTAAGGAGCTGGAGCGAGGAAAGAATAGACGATGGGAGATAGTGCCACGAAGATAGCGGAGGACACGAAGGAGATGACTATAGTGGACACTAGTGGAAGCAGACATGAACTGACTCAGAATGTGGACCGGGTAGGAGATGTCAGGACGGGTGACAGCAAGGTAGACAAGGCTCCCAACCAAGTGACAATAGCGAGTCGGGTCCGGAAGAGGATCACCATCAGTGACACGGAGGCGGATATTGAGCTCCACAGGAGTCTCGACAATGCGCTCATCACCAAGAGCGGCACGAGTGAGGAGGTCCTGAATATACTTCTCCTGGAAGATATATATAAGCCATTGGAGGTAGAGGAAACCTCAAGCCCAAGAACGTAGCGGAGAGGAACTGATCACGAAGACGGGCCTTGACAAAGACAATGTACTCAGGGTCGTCACCTGTGATGATCATGTCATCAATATAAAGAAGAAGGAGAGTCCGACCACGAGATGATGTGTGGACAAAGAGCGCAGGGTCATGTGTGCTAGGGAGAAAACCAGCAGAGGTCACCACAGAGGCGAAACGCTGAAACCATGCGCGAGGGGCTTGCTTAAGGCCATGGAGAGAGCGCCGGAGACGACAGACCATGCCACCGGGAATAGTGTAGCTAGGAGGTGGCTACATGTATACCTCCTCACGTAACTCACCATTAAGAAAAGCATTTTGCACATCAAGCTAATATACAGACAAGTGACGAACATAAGCAATGACAAGAAGAGTACGAATAGTGGTCATGTGAGCCACTGGAGCAAAGGTCTCATCATAGTCACGACCATGCTCCTGCTAAAAGCCGCGAGCGACAAGACGAGCCTTGTAGCGCTCAAGTGAACCATCAGAGTGAGTCTTAAATCTTGTAGACCCACTTGCAGGTGATGGGACGAACAGAGGAAGGAGGAGTGACAACATCCCCGGTGTCAGTACGCTCGAGAGCAGCAATCTCCTCAGCCATCGCTAGCTGCCATTCGAGATGAGAAAGAGCATCCCGATAAGAGGTCGGCTCAAGGACAGCAGAAAGACCGTAGTGAGTGGGAGAATAGCGATCAGGAGGAGGACAAGGACGAGCACGAAGATGATGAGTTGGCTCAGACAGAGAGGGCATCACACCAGAGGTGGAGGGCATGTCAGGAGGAGCAGCATTATCCTCACGTGGACGACGGGAATAGTGAAAAGGGTAGGGAGGGACCACCGTAGGCGAGGAAGGTGACATGTGAGAGGAAGGTGTGGAGGGTGGGGAAGGTGGTGATGGAGGAGAGGGGGGTCTGGTGGGCGAAGGAGGAGAAGGTGGTGAGAGACTCGGTGGAGCAGGGACCTGAGGAAGAGGAACATGAGAAAGGAGATATCATCCACCGAGAAGGAAGAGGAGGAGGGACGCAGGTAGAAAGGACGGGACTCATCAAAAGACATCCTGAGATATGCGCATCCGGCGACCAATAGGATCCCAACACTTATATCCCTTGTGCTCAGGGCTGTAGCCAAGGAAGACACACTCAACAGATTGAGCAGTCACCTTGGTGCGTTCGCGTGGAGCAAGAAGAACATAGCAAACGCAACCAAAAAGGTGAAGGTTCGAGTAATCAGGAGTGTGACCAGTAAGACGCTCAAGAGGAATACTACCCTGCAAGGCTGTGGAGGGCTGAAGGTTGATGAGATAGGTGGAAATAGACACAGCCTCAGCCCAGAAGTGAGGAGGAAGAGAGGCAGCGATCATCATCGCACGAGCCGTCTCAAGCAGGTGGTGTTGCGCTCAACCACACCATTTTGGGTATGGGCGCCAGGGCATGAGAACTAGGCAAGAGTACCCTGCTCAGCAAGAAAACCACGCAACAACTGGGAGATATACTCACCAGCAGAATCAGCCCAAAAGACACGTATAGGCGTGGAAAACTGAGTATGGACCATGGCAGCAAACCGCTTATATATCGAGAGAACCTCTCTACGAGAAGTCATAAAATAGATCCAAGTGTGGCGAAAGAAATCATCGATAAAAATAACATAGTAGCGTTGGCCCCCCTTGGAAGCAAAGGGAGCGGGACCCCATACATCAGAATGGACCAAATCAAAAGGACGCTGAGATACAGACTCACTAGTAGGATAAGGTAACTGATTTTTTTTTACCAAGCCTACAACCATGACAACCCTGAAGCGAGACAACTCCTGAGACAGGCCCCAGAAGACCTCGACGAAGTAAAGACGACAAGCGAGAACCACAAAGATGACCAAGACGATGATGCCACTGCTGAAAGGAGGCGGTAGTGGAAGCAGCAAGCACACGTGGTGCAGTCGATGAAGTGGTGGAAGAAGGAACATGAAGCCAGTCAAGCTCCCAAAGTCCCTGGGAGTCACGGCACCGAGGGCCAACCCCAACCAGTGCCCGAGTGTGGGTGTACTGAACAGAACACGAATCAACATCAGGAATGACCCGACAACCAGAATCAGTAAGTTGAGCAGCGGAAAACAAGTTCATGGTAAGACGGGAAACATGAGAAACATCAGGAACGGATAATGAGGAAGTAGAAAGAGTGCCATGACTAGCAACATGAAGAGAAGTACCATCGGCAGTAAGAACACGAACAGGAAGAGGAAGGGGAAGAAGAGAAGAAAGAGAGGAAGAATTAGGAGACATGTGAAAAGAAGCTCCAGAATCCAGAACCGACGAAGATGTACCTGAATGTGTAGAGGAAACAGCCGCGGAGGCAGCAGCGTCGACGAGGCCGGAGAGCAAGGAGATGCTGAACTCTCTCTATATCCTGCTCAGTAAAGCCGGTGGTGACATGCGTTGAAGGTGGAGCACGAGGAGGCACATCCCGCTACTTCGGATAGCAGTCAGACTCAAGGCGACCAGGCCTCTGACAGTGAGTGCAGAACCTAGGAGAACGACGGCGACCCCCACCGCGAGAAGGGCGGGCTCCTCCAGAAGCAGCAGGCGCTGGTGTGGGTAGAAGTGGCGATGCAGGAGCAGTGGGAACTCGAGTAGCAAGAACAGAAGGTGTCCCAAGCAGTCCATCACCACACAGACGAGTGTCCTTAGCACGAAGCTCAATCAACACCTCTGAGATCGGAACACGGCCTCGAGCAAACAACTGAGCACGACAAGGCTCAAACTCTGGACGAAGTCTAGATAGGAACTCATGAATCCTCTGGAAGTCCATATCTGAACGTACTGTCCGGCAACACTGTCAAGTACCACAGATAGCACTGCAAAGGGAGTCAAGCTAGCGCCAGATCGCCGCACTCTGGGTGTAGAACTCAACACTAGAGTCACCCTGCTAGAGGTCATGCTCCTGACGCAACACAGACAAGTACATAGAATCCCCAGAAGGCTGATAGCGCTGACGAAGGTGAGACCACATCTCAGCGACAGTAGCAAGACACATAAACTCAGAAGCAAACTGTGGATGAACACTCTGAGAAAGGACAACAGCATCCCTGGCATCCTCATCACACAACTGAGTAAAGACCGCTAGACTATCCCGATAGGAACTAAGAGACTCTGAGTAAGCAAGTACCTCCTGTTCGTAAGCCTCACCAGCAGCAAGCTCGGTGTCGAGGGTACTCCTCGGCAATGCCCTCCGATTGGGGCTTAGGGTTGATGGAATCCTGTAGGCTGAAACGAGACATCGGTTCGGACAAGCGGGAGAGCAATTTACCCAGGTTCGGGCCCTCGATGAGGTAAAACCCTTACGTCCTGCCTGTCTGATCTTGATTATGAGAATATTAGGTTACAATGGGGTGCCGAAGGTTTCGGCTGTGTTCTCGTCGAGAGGCTAAGTGCTACGGCGACCTAGCTCTAGACTTCTGATGGCTAAGATTGCTATATTCAATTGTGTCCCTCGGCAGCCCCTCTCCTGGCCTTTATATAGGAGGCCAGGTCTCAAGAGATCTAACCGGGTACGACTAGGTTTACAGTAGTCCTAGCTCTAAACTTTCCTTGTTCGGCTCCTCCTTTGTCTTGTCCGTCAAGGAATTTTCTGCTGCATCGTCCAAGTGGCCCGCCTTGCCATCGAGTACCTTCATGGGCCTCCAGTTAGATTGTACAGGATAGGGCAATGTTGGTTACCCGAAGGGTAATGCCCACGTCAGTAGCCCCCGAGTGTCTAGCCGAAGATAGTTTGGGTAGAGACTAAAGCATGCCTCCACCTAATGTTTCTCTCCTTGATTGTTATTGTCCATCTTGTATCAGTATCATCTTCTTCTATCGGGTTCGCGTCCAGCGCTCCCGATGGGAGTAGCCCCCGAGTCTAGGTACGGATGCTCGCAATCCGTGCGTAGACTCAAGTTGTACCACTCGAACGTTTTTACTCTGCCGAAGTTTTCCTGCAAGTCTTCATGGGTCATCCGATACATTTGTACCAAGGCTTGTATTCTTCAATAAGTTTTCAACGCGCAAGGGATAATGAGTAACGTGCCCAACTTTTGCTGGTTAACTGCCGATGGCAAAACAACGTAACCCTACGTAGAATCAAGTTCCCGGGCATGATCCTGGAGTGCAGAAAAGTTCTATCGGGTGCGCGTCCAGCGCTCCCGATGGGAGTAGCCCCCCGAGTCTGGGCACGAGCACTTGCAACCGGGTGCAGACTCGAGCTGAGCATTCCATCCTTTTCTTCAAATGTTTCTTCACAGGATTATCTTCGAGTTCACATTTTATCGGGTGTGCGTTCAGCGCTCCCGATGGGAGTAGCCCCCGAGTCTAGGTGCAGATGCTCGCAATCCGTACGTAGACTCAAGTCCACCATCCGATACCTTTATATTTCTTCGAATGCTTCAAGCGATCTTCACGACGTCACTAATGACGTTACTGACACTTTGATTTTGAATGACAAGACGCGACCCGTTGGGCCCATCCTACCTCTGCCTGGCTCTGTTTTTAAGTAATATCCGCCTTTCTCGTACGGTTACCAAGGCGCCTCCTCGATTTCCGTGATCAACGATGAAGAGAGGGTCTTTTTAATGAACTGGAAGCAACGACACGTGCCCACGCAATCCTCAAGTTCTCCCCTACTTAAAATCTCTCAGAGCAAAATCCTTAGTATTCTCTCACATCATCGTAGCATCCTCCTGTTCTTCTTCCACCTTCTTCTTTCCTAACCGCTGCGCCGCCACCACCGTTTTTAGATCTCCTCCAGATCCCTCGATGGTGAAGAGGAAAAACCTCGCTGCCGCCGCCAGTTCCGCGAGTGGTGGCGCCACCGCCAAGGCCTCCTCGAATCTTCCAAAGAGAAGTGCTCCAGATGCTCCTCCCCCAACTCTGGCGCCGCCAGCACCACCAAGCTCGGTAGCCATGACCAAACCCGGAGATTGGCTAGTGTCCTCCATCACAAAGCGTGATGAAAAGAGGGCCCGAAGCCTTGGTCTAATCTCCTCTGACGAGGGGAATTTGATTCTCCCAGGTGCGATCTCTCGGCCCAATCCTCCTGCTGGTTTTACCGTGATGTTCTTATCGTTCTTATATCGGGGTCTCTCGCTTCCTGCTCACGAGTTCCTTCATCGCCTTCTGCGGAATTATGAAATCCAACTGTGGCAACTTACCCCTAACTCAATCCTTCACGTTGTTGTGTTCATCACCCTTTGCGAGGTGTTCTTGGGCATCGAGCCTCACTTTGGGTTGTGGAAGAAAATCTTCTTCGTAAAGAGATACAGCAGTAGCAATGGACCCTTTGTTATTGGGGGAGTGGGGTTTGTTGTCCGTTCAGAAGTCAATTATTTCAGTTTTCCAATGAGAGAATCCGTGCAAGGATGGAGACTGAAATGGTTTTATGTTAAGGATTCCTCAACAACCGAGTCCCAGCTTCCTTGCTTTGCCAACGTCCTTGAAGCCAAACCTAAGCATTCTTGGAAGAACATCCTTTCTCCCGATGAAAGGACAACAACCAATGAATTATTTGTCAAATTTCTTCGGATCAAAGAAGCCGATGGCCATACCATGATCGGCATAGAGGTAGCTGCGGTGTTCTTAAAACGTCGGGTCCAGCCAGTCATGGTCAGGGTTCATCCGATGTGGTTATATTCGGGTCCGAAGGATGAGACCAGGATAAACGCTGCTGAAGTATCGGAAAAGGAGCTGCTTGACGAAGTTCGACGCCTCACTGTCCTCAGCCAAGAAGACTCAATCCCGTTGATATCTTCTTATCCACCTCTTGATGCCGATCATCCATTGATGGAGGTAAATTTTCCTTCTCATACTCTTATTACCCTGTTCCACTTGATCGACTCGACTATTATTGTACTTATTTGCTTTTTTCCTTCGGCAGGTCCCCATACCTTCTGAAAACTTGCATGATCTACCGAATGATACTTCCAAGGGAAGAGGTTCCTCAGCCCCTGTTGATTTTCATACTGCCGAGTACATGAGCTCAGAGAATGAACACGATGATCCGATAGATTCTGAAGCTATCTTCACCGATCCTCCTCCCCAGCCAACGATACTTGCGACGCAACGGGATCAGTGCGTGATGACGATGCTGATCATGATGCCTTTGTTAATGCAGCTATGGAGGAGGCCAGAGCTTCTCCTACAAAGAGATCAACCGACGGCTTTGCCGATGAAGACGATCTCTTTGAACTGTAAGTGCCTTTTTCCTAGAATTCGTATTTTGCTTTCATCATTCGCATTTCTTTCATAACTCTTGCCAACCATTCCCTTTCGTAGTGACGAAGGTTTCATCGAGCCTCCGTCTAAGAAAGCCAAATCTGGCGCCGTTCTACCGGATGTCACGGCTTCCGAGGCTTCGGCTCCTACTGCAGCCCCCGCTGCCCAAGTATCGACTGCTTCCTCCCTTTCTAGGGGGAAGGATATTCCTTCGATTGTTGCCGCCACGACTCCTCCTTCAGGAAAACCTGTAAGTCTTTCTCGATCGTAATGCAAACTTTCCTGAATGAGCCTTGATTAATGATTCTTCGCCAAACGTCTATTTTCCCCTTTACTTAAGGATCTGCGAGCCGTTATATCTTCTTTGGAGGCCTTCACCTTCCAATTTACTTCCCTGGAAGCAGACAAGGTTCGGCTGCAGAAGGAAGTTAAATCTTCTTCCTCGAAGTTGGAAGGTGCAATCAAAATAGCCGCCGAAGTTCGCCAAGAAGTCGACTCTCTGAAGGAGGAACTCGATAGGCTAAAGGAAAAGCTGAAGGAGGAGGAAGCGTCTAGGCTGGTCGCTGAAGCTTGGGCGGCCGAAAAAGATGATCTTCTTCGCCAGTGTTCCTTGGCTTTGCTTGGTAATTCCTTTTATGCTTGCCTGTCGATTATTACTTTGCGAATTCGATCCTTTGTTAGTAATCTTTCCCATTTCATCCTCTTTGCAGGGGCTGCTGACATCCCTGCCGATGCCTTGGATAAATTTCCAAACAACTCTTCGACAAACCGCGTGTCAATGACTCTTGCCTCACACCAACTTACACGGGAGCTCCTTGAAAAGAGCAAAGGTGCCATGGCGCGGATGCACTCGATGATCTTCCCCAAGATTAGTCAAGACAGGACTCTGGGGCAGCTGATCGATGCTTTTGCAGTCAACACCAAGGAGGTTATCGAGGTATTCAAACGTACTTCACGTACCTATGGTGCCCTCCTAGCCTTCCAACTTATGATGGGTCATGGCTTCAAGACACGTCTATCGAAGAGATGTCTGGGAGCTGCCAAAAAGAAGTAAGATGGGGTTGATCGATTTAGGCATCTTCAGCATCGACTCTTGATGTGCCGCGGCTCAACAAGAGCTGGTTTCATCAAAAAACATCGGCTGGCAAAAGTTTATCGACCAGGACCCAAGTCCCTTGATTCTTGTTGTAACAAACTTCTTTTCAAATTGATGTGAAACAATGTTCTATCGCTTTGTGGTTGTAATAAATTCCATGCTAGCAATGTTGCTAGTAGTACCCTCTTGTTATGACATTTTGCTTGCACTCTCTGGGTGGGAGTAACCAATCTTGGAAACGATCACATTAATCTAACTATACTTAGCGGCTGACTGCAGGAGTTTTCCCAATGCACTTTGTCGATGATTCTTCGAATTGCTCTTTACGAAGGTGATCGAATCGGCGTTTGAAGGATGGGATGGATGAAAAGGATTTGCAACACCTATGCCTTAGCTGCCATTATCAAGAAGAAGAGCGGTGCGGCCAAGGTAAGAGCTCTCGCTCTTCTTGCAGGCTGCATAAGGCCATAGAAGTTTATTGTAAGTTCCACAGTCCCCTTGTGCTCATTATTCTTTGTCAAAAATGCATTATCCGATCTTAGATTGATTCTTGTAGTCATGGCTCTGACAGTCTTGAAGAGAACAAGCCAGTTCACAGCCAATGAGCACATTCTTCAATTTGTCATCGGCGATGAGATTTTAGGAGGGCACTTTCGAAAGCTTAGAAATTTGATTCCAAAGATAGATCCAACAAAGTCCACCACTTCTTAATAAGTGCTACAAAGGCCCTGAGTAATTTGGGGGGCGATGTTCCCTTCAACACAGTCCCTCTGTGTTGTCTCTGATGTTTGAATTTAGAAACACCAAGAAGATTCGAGACTTGGTGCAAGCTCAAGTTTTTGCAGGGGCCAGGTGCCCTCGTCCTTGCGCGTTATCCTTCGGCAAATCTCTTGACTATTGCCATGGTTAGTAATTTGGAGACGCTGTACCCAAAGGTAATGTTGCCTTCAACCTAGTTATCGACAGGCAGAAGGAAGGTCCAAATGCAGAAGAAAAGAAACTCATAGAAATATTGGGGTAAAGTTCTTATTGTAAATAGGTAATTTGGCTATTTCATAAAGTCGTTTGGTTGAAGTTGAAACTAATTTCCGGTAGGTACATATATATGCACTTTTACCGTTTCAATGCCGTTGTAAATTTTGAAGAGCAGTGATGCCATTCAGCGTATGTGTATTCGTTGGTCAGCAAATTATTTGAGTGATCAGCTCGTGTTGCAGGTCTTGCTAGACCCGTTGTATGTGCAACTTTGCTTTCAATCGATGTATGTCCTGACAGCAGCTCCCGAAAGCAGGTGTCAGTATCTTCTAGCATTCTCATGGTGATCCCCATACTTTTAATTGTGTCGACGAATATCAGGTTTAGTCCACTTCCACCATCGATGAAGACTTTGCTCATCTTGAACCCCCTGATTTGCGCCTGTGACTACTAGGCGAGCGTGTCTAGTTTTGGTGCAGTCATCGGGTGATACATCAGTGAGCATGTGTCTGCAGAGACGACCACCTAAAACATACTCGGATGTTCGCCATGAAACACTACCTTGATTGATTTCTCGGGTGAGCTTCTTCATTTCTCTTCTTAAACCATCTGTGGATCATGCTCATACGCACGTGGTGGTAGAAACGTACCGGCGGGTTGGAGAGGTGGCGGAGTTTGCCGGTGGCGGAGAGTGGTGGTGGTGGAAACGTGTGATTGGGTTTGTGAGGCTGAGCCTGCTGGACCTGTGGGGGGGGGGGAAGTGGTGGTGGTGGTGGTTTGTCTAGTTCATATGATGACTTCAGCATTTCAATGGCTGCAATCTCGGGTGGCTTGACTTCGTTTTGTTGTCCTTAGAATCAATGTATGAATACAAGTAGCAAGGAGCGCTTATCATTCGGCGAAGGGTGGCTCGGGAGCTGTGGTTGTGGTTTATAGTTGCCGCGATTTCCGAGTTGTTCGATTGAATCTGCGGTGTCCTAAATGCAATAGTACTGCAGTGCGTCTGCCGATCAGAGTATCCCACGGCTACCAGGTTACTATCGTCGTAACTGCGGTTTTTCCTTTTCTTGTAGCCCCTTCATCCACCCGAGTCATGCTTCGGTTGGTCGTCGTCTTAAATGTCACTCCGTTGTCGTGGCCTTCGTACATTGTCCTCGCCATCCAGCCCAAGCATTTGGCATTCATCTGGTTATAGTTTTTGGCTTTTTGCGACCAGGTTCCTCTATGTAGGTTTCAAGTCGAATGCTGTCGCTGAAAGAATCGATTGCTCTGTCGACAGAGACATCTTCGGCAACGTTTAAGAGCTGCGGTGAATCTCCGTGTGTACATGCGCATCGATTCATACCCTTTTCGCTGACATTTGCTCATTCCTCAATCCTGACGTAAACTTTATGTAGCCCAGCCACGGAAATTTGGCAGCGAAAAGCGTCTACTAAGTCGTCCCATGATTTGATGGAACCATAAGCAGACCTCTTAACAACTAGTCTTTGAATCATTACACAGAGTGCATTTGCAAGCATTACGTGTACTATCCCGATTTCCTTGTGCGAGAATCACACGGTCACGCAGAAGTAGTCGTCTATCCGGGACCTCGGCTCTGCTGTCCATCGTATTTATAGGCGAGCGTCGGTAGGGGGTGGGGTTGAACTTTTTAATTAGCATCGCCTCACCGGATTTGTAGCTTAAGCAATCAGCCCCCCTTAACTCATCGTCATTCTCCTGGCTTTGTCAGAAAATCTTTCATATTCCTCCCCTAGCAGTGGCGTCCATTCGTCTTAACTTTGTCGATTCTACTACGGGTGATTCATCTGAAACATCTCTCGCATGATGCTTTGAACCGCTGGCCTGTAACGTGGTTCTTTCCTTCCGCGGGACTAGGTTGTCTCCTAATATTGTGAGACTTTCTAGGGCACCCCGATGGGCTTGGGCCATGGAACCTTCAGGGCACTGATTGATGAGGTATGCTGCGAGATTGGAAGTTGCTCCCTCGACGGTTTTTGGCCATAGCATGCCGCGTTCGTGGTGTGAGCCCTCTGCAATGGACACAGCGTGTTCAGCGTCATCTTGAAAGTGGATAACCTTGATCGAGACAGCACCTGCTGGCAGTGCCAGAAGGCGGCCTACTCCCCAGCAGGCCCTGGCTGGTTCCCCTAGTTGGTCTGCAGTGGGATGGCGTCTCTGAAAGTGGCTTGCTCTTTCAATAGGCGCTCCCCGTTTTCTCCAATATAAACATGAATGCATTAGAGGTTCTAACACGAGGTTCTGAGACGGTGTGCTATTTTTCTGATTGCATAGCTGCCACTCTTCCTCTCAGTGGTGTAATGGTTGTTGTTGTTGTTATTCTGATGTTGGAAAAAACTTGCTCGTCTGCTGGAGCGGGGGTGCGATCTCCACTCCCTGGCTGTATGTTTCCTACGTTATTGAGCGGCATAAACTTTGGTGGTGTGCGCAGCTTTCAAGTGGCACTTTGGGCCCGATGCACCAGGCACTCTCATCTCTCAGGCTGAATGTTTGGGCGTTGCGGATGAGCAGTGTGTGCAGCTTGATCCTGGCAGGTGCACAGTATGTGATTCAAGCGATGATACGAGGTCATCTCAGAAGATGCGGGATTATCGGATCAACTTGGCCTGACTGAGGCAGGGAGTTGATGGCGGAGCGGAGGATTCGGTTGAGTCCAGTGCGGTGAGCCGAAGAAATTGGTGTCCAAGCTGATGCCTGGACACCAGCCATTACGGGCCCGAGTGGTTCTAGGTCATGAAGGATATATTAGAGTTGACGTTGTAGTGGACGGCTGAAAGGTCATCCATGTTCATGAATTAGAAAAGGTCGAGGCGAGAAGAGTCGTTGTGGGGTGAATTCATAGAGAGCAAGATCGAATCGGGCTTCCTAGACTTGTGATGATGGCATTAAACAAAGTGAAGTGACACATTTGAATCGCCGATGACCGATCTGTGCTGTGATTTCCAGGTGCAGCCAATTGTAAAGGAGTACTCTCAGCAGTGCCTCAGTCCAGAACCAGTTGATGGAAATCTTCTTAGTGACAGACAACTAAGGTTCACAGATAGCGGGGAGAGCAATTCCACAGTTGAGGCCTGAACAGACAAAACCTTAAATCTGCTATCCCTGATCTTAATTCACAAAGAATATTCTTGAGATTACAATGAGTGCGAAGGTTTCAGGCTCATGTTCTCGTCGAGAGGCTAAGTGCTACGGCGACCTAGCTCTAGACCTATGGTGGCTATATTGTTAAGATTGATTGTGTCCCTCAGCAGCCCCTCTCCTGGCCTTTATATGAGAGGCCAGAGAGATCTATCCAGGTACGACTAGGTTTACGATGGTCTAGCTCTAAACTTTCCTTGTTGGGCTCCTCTTCGTCGTGCACTTCAAGGAATCTTCTGCTACTGTCAATAGGTAGCCCGCTGCCCGCCATCGAGTACCTTCATGGCCCTCCAGAGTTAGATTGTACATGATAGGGCAATGTCGGTTGCAGAAAGGTAATGCCACACGTCCTTTCAGTAGACTTTGGCTGCCTCTGAGCAGCTTTGAGGAGCATCATCGGCCGAGCTGTGGCATTGGCGGTGGTGTAGGAGCTGGAAGCGGTGGGATGGCGGACAAGGGGAGCTCGCCGGTAAAAACACCCCCTGACCCGAAGACCACACATGTGGATGCGCACAAAGGCAGCAAACTCCCCATAGTTGGTACCATCAAATATCACTGGGCACCGAGGGATATTGACATAGCCAGATGCGGCGGACGCCATAGGTTTTTTTTTGCAGATCTGGATCTGGATTACGACCTGGCCATATTTTTGAGGAGAGTCTCAGGCAGGCCGCCCATGGCCAGCAGCTGACCGGCCAGAGCCAGGCAGCACCGGGGAAAGCCGGCCGGGGTGCGGCCGGCAGCAGGGCGGGCCGGCCGGAGGCGGGGCGGAGCCGGAGATGGCGGCGCGGCCGTAGCGGGCGAAGCGCGGCGGGGCGAGGCGGGCCGGCGAGGACGAGACAGCGCCGGAATGGCAGACTGGGCCGGAGATGGCCGGATGCAGCGGATCGGGGCAGCGGGAGCTCCAAATCGAGCTCCAAAACAACGAAAAAAGGCTAGAAGATCTCGATCCCAACAAGAACGGAAGAAAAGGAAGAAGGTGGAGCCGCAGCGTCCGGAAGATCATCGGCAGCAGCGCGGATCGAGCACGAAGTTGCTTCGTGCAAAGAGCTAAACAAGAAGCTCTGATACCATGTTGTGAATCAGCAACTAGTATTCACAGTGGGCCAAAGACAATACATATGCAGGAATACAATATGCAGGAAAACCCCTCACGCAGTGAGAATATACAGTAGAGGGGACTATACATCACTAACAGCTGTATCTGTCTTGGGCTCTTGGCTGAAGCATTGAGCATGCCACATGGAGAGAAGAACTGGCCATCTGCATGGATGCAGTGTCGGGGAACACCAGAATGCAGGGGAGGATGACGTGTAGATGCTGCAAGCCTGTAACTGTGGTGGTCGGTGTGTGGGTTTTCAATATGTATCTATGACACTGTCCATGTTCAGAAAAGTGTTGGGCGTCCCCCGGATCTGATTTCCCAGCTCCCGGGTCGTCGGCTGTTGGATCGGCCATCTTGGACGGTCAGATATGGTTTTATAGCAAAAAAATGCCTCCCGGCAGCAAAAAATAACCCGCTTTTGCTATATTGTAGTAAAAAACGGTCCGTCCATGAAATAAATGAAAAAGTCTGAGGTCGCCGGAATCTCGCCGGAGAGCTCGTTGGAGACCCCATAGCAAACATATTACGCAGATGTAGCAAAACTGCAAATAAATTGTAGCAATTTTGTTTTTCATATATTGCAAATCTTCTAAGACATCAATGAAGACCTCGTCTGCAGCCGGCAACAGCACCATCCGAGATTGCAGCAACTCCGTTCATCTAGGAGAGCAACGTCAGAAGCCGCTAGTAGCAACGCCCTATGTCTATGGTAGCAAAAATCCACCCTCCTTCGGTAGCAATGCCGAACACCTTAAAATAGCAAAAATGGCCTCCACAGGTAGCAACGCCGCAGGCCTAAGGCAGCAAAACTCCTAACAAAGCAGAGGAGTGCGCGATGGAGGCGGAGATGGTAGCATCGGCGGCGACCGCCTATAGCATCGACGTCCTCGGCTGGTAGCACCAGTGACAGCCACTAGTAGCATCCCAAATTGGAGTTTACTACAACGAGCGTCGTCGGCCTTGAGAGCAGCAAGCACCACGGCTGGGCAGCACACCTCAAGCGACAGAGGCGACAACGGCGCTCAGTCTGAGCAGCACCCTACGCCCCGGCGCGACACGCGGCCGCTAGGTAGTGTTGCGGGGAGTCGGCGGGCAGCCAGCAGAAGGGCTGCTCAACATGTGACGAACCGCCATAGAGGCGGACGAGCGCATAGGACATGGTGTGAACAGTTGCTCCCAGGAAGTATTCAGATCGGCGAACTCCCCGTGAGCACGGCCACTCGTGATGGCATCGACGCGGAGAAGCATGACGAGCTCAAAAGCAGAAAAGAGCTTGATGTCTCGCACGCTTCTATTCCTGTGACAGTTGTTGGACCTCCAGACACAGGATTTAGCCAAGATAACTTGGCCAAAGTTTCCCTTAGGTAGAATGCCCAGGTTCTCCAAACGCCTCAGGGAAATAGAGGTCAAAGTATCCTCTAAACCCATGTGCAATTAGGAGTAAGAAGTCTCTGTGTCCCAAACACCCCTCATACACCATAGGATGTGTAGGTGCCACTAGTTCAACAAAAGAATAATGAAATCAAAGACCAGGGAATTATAGTAATGATGCAATCTGAAAAAAAATGGCATGAAACAAGCTTATGTGGCAGGAAACTTGACTAGAGCAGTGTTTCAATGCTTGAGAAATAAAACCTAGGATCATACTTTTGCCTGATGGACACTCTGTTAGTAGTCACCTGTGTTAAATCCAAAGCCTACACCTCTTAACCTCTCTTGTTGGATAACAAACGCATTAGTAGCAAGGCTACAGCTTTTACCTCAAGCGGAATACAGCTACACCTTGTAAAAAGGAATCACAAGATGTGCCCTCTCACCATCACCGTGATGAATCAGAAGTTATCATCAGAAAGCCTCTGATGCATAATGAACATTTCAAGTTGAGACAGTACTAACACCATATACTGCCATGCCAGCGCTGTGAAGGGGGAATGATCACATCATCCTATCATAATAATGATTACTTCATAATCTACAGAGATTACAATCACAGCCTCGCACAGTACTACATGAAAATTTACACACATCCAGCTGCTGACATGCGAGAGGAATAGACTACTTTAATAACATGTTGAAATAACACACTGGGTCTTAATGATACAAGCTCTTATCACCCTCACTGCCATCACACCATGGGAGAGATGAACCACACCTGTGCCAGTGGAGCCCTGGCCTAGGAGAGAACTATCCCTGTATCATGGAGACAACATGGCCGATGAGGAATGGTGGTGTGATGGAAGATAGATCAGGGCAATTCCCGATCGATCTGGAAGCAGAGTCACAAACCACACGAAATTTGTCTTTGCCAGGTGTGGCGCTCACCCAGACACCAAATGGAATATCGTCGAGCTGTTAGAGTTTTAAGTGGAGGAGAATATATAATGAAAGGCGATGTGATGCATGAGTCCGAAGGCCCCACCCAGCAGTAGCTGGCAGGGAATTGAGGGCAGCACACACAAGTGTGGCACGCTCGTGGCTCCTCTTAATCTCCCTCTTGAACTATTATGACCTCAGTGAAACAGACAGCAGCTTTGTTTCAATAATTGAGTATTTCATGTGTGGATTTCTGAAACCAAACGTGAAAATAGGCCGCTTGACATCTTGTCCAATAGTTAGTCCTAAGAAAATTACATAAAATGATATAAAGTATGAATAAACATGTAGGTATTATCATATTAACATAAGAAATTATAGAAATTATAGATACGTTTGACGTATCAGAGCATACAAACACAGTTCCTCTTCCTTCTCAGTGATAAGCAATCTTCTCAAGGATAATTCTTGATGACATGCTATATAATCTGATCAATACTGTTATTAAAGCATATAGGTAGATGATGATTCAAACATTAGTAAAGATAGCCAACAACTGGAATCTTATATAAGTTTCATAATGTGCTTTCAAAGACAAGCATCAACAGTCTTTCAGAGTTAACTCATAAAGCTAGATTTTTAATAGACGGTTTTGAAGCAACACAAAAGGAAGATTTAAGTTTCATCAATTTTCAACTTTCAACATGCCTATCTCATGCGGATAATTGTCACTTACAAATGTGTCATTGATGAATGCAAATAATAGTGTACATAAGAATCAATGCATACAGTTAAACAAGTGTTGCTTCTAAGATAGAAAATGGTGGTGCAGCTCTTTAAAAAGTAAAAGGCGCCGAGAGGAAGCAGAGATTACCTCATGTGCTAGAGCTTTTTATTTTGAAAACATGGGAACAATTTTGTGTCAACGGTAGTAATATTCATATGTATTTATCCATAAATATACTAAGAGATACTGCAAGCCTCATTAGCTGGGTCACAATAGTCAGCACCTTGTCTATTATTTCAGATTTCCATGGATTATCATTGCATTTTGAAATACCATTTTGAAAAGCGAGCTCTTTTTGTCTGAAAGGTGAGGAGGTCATTAGCATTTGATTTCGATTTTGATAGATCTCAACTGGACATCATAGGGATAACATGAAAATGATAATGGACTCCTCATCATGGCCTTCAACATGATAATATTCTCTACTTAGGGTTGAGGATTAATGTCAGAGCTAGAGCTTCATATAGGTATGGCGGATTATGACCCAATGTTCTTTCTCTCATAATCTGCGCCTCAAACCATCAACTCATGGGAAAATCTCCACTCACTTAGGACAGGCAGACATGCATAGCAACTCACTGGTATTCAACAAGGTTAACAGTTGATGGTCCCCGAAGCATGGTTGCTAACAAACAACTTATAAATAAGATACATGGCAACATTCTTTACAAACCATTTTAGGCTACTTTCCCATGAGCTATGTATTTAAGAGCAAGGAATGAAATTTTAAGGTAGCACGCAAGCAATTTATTGGAATGGCAGAAAAAATACCACATAGTAGGTAGTTATGGTGGACACAAATGGCATAAGTTTTGGCTCAAGGTTTGGATGCAGGAGAAGCATTCCCTCTCGGTACAAGGCTTTGGCTAGCAAGGTTGTTTGAAGCATACACAAGTATGAACCGGTACAACAAAACTTACATAAGAACATATTGCAAGCATTATAAGACTCTACCCTTTTCTTGTTGTTCAAACACTTTTGGAAAATATCTAGACTTTAGAAACACCAATCATGCAAACCAAATTTCAACAAGCTCTACGGTAATTCTCCATTAATAGGTTTAAACTACATGATGCAAGAGCTTAAACATGATCTATTTGAGAGCTCATAATATACCAAGTATCAAATTATTCAAGACAATAATAATTACCACAAGCAAGTTTCTATATAAATATCAATGAAGAAACCATAAGCTTACTGAACATAACATCAAAGACAGAACACAAGTGTTCAAATGAAAAGCGGATATTGTAACTGATAACATCAAATCATGAAGCATGTTTCTGATAAAGTGCAGATTGTAACCATATCCATAAGCATAGAGTGAATAAAAATATTGTTTCACTAGAGCACGATAATTGTTGATGAAATATATTGCATCCCAAGCTGAATACTTGATCTCTTCTTGAAATATTTTGGATGAACCACGGGGGCATCCCCAAGCTAGACTTTTCACTCTTCTTGATCATATTATATCATCCTCCTCTCTTGATCCTTGAAAACTCCTCCACACCAAACTCAAAACAATCTCATTAGAGGGTTAGTGCATAATCAAAAATTCACATGTTCAGAGAGGGCACAATCATTCCCAACACTTCTGGACATTACCCAAACTGAAATTTAATGGAGCAAAGAAATCCACTCAAACACGTAAAAGAGGCAATGTGAAATAAAAGGCAGAATCTGTCAAAACAGAACAGTCCGTAAAGACAATTTTTGAGGCACTTAACATGCTCAGATGAAGAAGCTCAAATTGAATGAAAGCTGCGTACACATCTGAGGATACAAATTAGACTCTCCTACATAGAGATAACTCAAATGGATAGAATCTAAATCTGTTTTCAGAAATCTAAATCTAGTATCAACCTTACTATCAAAGACTTTACTTGGCATAACAATGCAATAAAATAAAGATAAGGAGAGGTTGCTACAGTAGTAACAACTTCAGAGACACAAAATAGTAGCAAAATAAAAACATGGGTTATCTCCCAAGAAGTGCTTTCTTTATAGCCATTAAGATGGGCTCAGTAATTTTAATGATGCTCTCGCAAGTAACAAGAGTTGAAGCAAAAGAGAGCATCAAAAGAAAATAAGAAACGCTTTTAAGTCTAACCCACTTCCTATGAAAAGAAATCTTGTAAATAAACAAGTCATATAAGCATAATGCAATAAGCATAGGAAAACAAGACAAGCTAACTTCAAGATTTTCAGAAAAGAGGTGTTTTAGTAACATGAAAATCCCTACAACCATATTGTCCTCTCTCATAAAGATTTTCAGTAGCATCATGAACAAAATCAACAATATAACTATCATGAAACATTCTTATCATGAGCTACATGCATAAAATTATTACTCTCCACATAAGCATAGTCATTACTATTAATTGTAGTGGGAGAAAATTCAATAAAATAGCTATCATTATTATTCTCATCACCATAATCATCATATATAGGAGGCATATTGTAATCATAATTAATTTTCTCCTCAATAGTAGGTGGAATGAAAATATGATAGTCATCATTGTAATCATCATATATAGGAGGTAAAGTATCATCAAAGTAAATTTTCTCCTCCATGCTTGGGGGACTAAAAATATCAAGCTCATCAAAACCAGCTTCCCCAAGCTTAGAATTTTCCATAGCATTAGCAACAATGGTGTTCAAAGCATTCATACTAATAACATTGCCATTAGCATGCATATAAAGTTCCATAGGTTTTTTAATTTTCTCTTCAAACACCTCATGTCCTAACTCAAGATAAATACTATAAAGATCTCTAATATTTTTGTTGTTTTCCATTAAGCCTAACTAGTGAAATAAAAACAAGAAACAAAAAGATATAATTGCAGAATCTAAAGGAAATAGCTTCGAGCACTCACACACCGGCAATAGTGTTAGGAAATAGCTTAGTAGTCGGAGGATGTGAATACCTTTTACCTTACCTCCCCGGCAACGGCGCCAGAAAATAGCTTGATATCTACGCACGCTTCTATTCCTGTAGACAGTGTTGGGCCTCCAAGAGGAGAGGTTTTTAGAACAACAGCAAGTTTCCCTTAAGTGAATCACCCAAGGTTTATCGAATTCAGGGAGGTAGAGGTCAAAGATATCCCTCTCAAGCAACCCTGCAATTAAGATACAAGAAGTCTCTTGTGTCCCCAACACACCTAATACACTTGTCGGATGTATAGGTGCACTAGTTCGGCGAAGAGATAGTGAAATACAAGTAATATGGATGATTGTAAGTAGTAATTGCAATCTGAAATAAAAATGCCAGCAAGCAAACATGTAGCAGAACTTGTTGGAAACGGTGTTTCAATGCTTAGAAATAAGGCCTAGGGATCATACTTTCACTAGTGGACACTCTCAATAATGATCACATAATTAAATAAAGCTACTCTTAAACACTCTCTTGTTGGATAACAAACACCATTCATTGTGTAGGGCTACAAAAGCACACCTCAAGCCGGAGTAAACAAGCTCCACAACTTCATAAAGGAATCACACACGATGCGTCACCATCACACCATGGAGAGTGAATCCGAGTTCATATTAAAGTAACCTCTAGAGTGCATAATAGACCGTTGCAATTTAGACCGAGTACTAACATAGCATACACACTGTCACCAATAGCTATGAAAGGGGGAATAGATCACATCAATACTATCATAGTAATAGTTAACTTCATAATCTTCAAGAGATTACAATCATAACCTACGCCAAGTACTACATGATGCACACACTGTCAACTTCACATCATGGAGGAGGAATAGACTACTTTAATAACATCACTAGAGTAACACATAGATTAATAGTGATACAAAGCTCATGATCACATAAACATCACACCATGGGAGAGATGAACCACATAGCTACCGGTAGAGCCCTCAGCCTAGGGGAGAACTACTCCCTCCTCATCATGGGAGACAGCGGCGATGAAGATGGTGGTGGTGTCGATGGAGATGACTTCGGGGGCAATTCCCCGTCCCGGCGGCGTGCCGAAACAGAGATTCTGTCCCCCGAAACTTGTCTTCGCGATGTCGACGGCTACGGAACTCTTCATGGAATATCGTCGACTGTGTTAGGGTTTTCTGAGACGGAGGAATATATAGGCGAAGGGGCGATGTCGGTGGAGTCCCAAGGGGCCCACCCCATATGGCGGCGCGGCCAGGGGTGGGGCCGTGCCCCCCTAGGGTGTGGCCGCCTCGTGGCTCCTCTTCGGTGTTCTGGAAGCCTCCGTGGAAAATAAGACTGTGGGCTTTTGTTTCGTCCAATTGCGAGAATATTTCCTGTGTAGGATTTTTGAAACCAAAAACAGCAGAAAACAGGAACTGGCGCTTCGGCATCTTGTCAATAGGTTAGTCCCGGAAAATGCCTAAAAATGATATAAAGTGTGAATAAAACATGTAGGTATTGTCATAAAACTAGCATGGAACATAAGAAATTATAGATACGTTTGAGACGTATCAGTGGGCGAGCTCCTGGCGTGGCGGCCAGCTACCCCACCTCACCCTCCCGCTCGACCACTTCGCTCTGCGCCCACCGCCGGCCTAGCCCGTCGTCGTCGCGCCGCCAAACCTCCTCCAACTCTCGCGAGGCAGAGATCCTTATGCTCGCTGCCGGCGTGCTGCAGTTCAGCGGGCTCCGCGCCATGAGCCTCTCCCCGGCAGCGGAGGAGCCACCCGCGCTGGCGTCTGAGCTCGTGCTGGGAGGCTCCTTCGCTGGTCTTGTGCTTCGGTCGCTCCGTGGTGAAAAAGGTGAGAGGATGGGGAAAACGAGTGGACAGGAAAGGGAAAGGATAACGTGCGGTGCGGTGGTCCCATGGACACGCGTCACGCGCGGAAGGAGGAGGCTACGGGCGTGCCATCCCCCGGAGGATTACAATCATTTTCTTTCAGAAAAGGAGGGTTAAGGGCTTAAGGCGCATGCTCAGGCGATAGTCGCGTGCCAGCAAAATGTGGCCGGCAGGAGATCCATGCCTGCGTGATATCTGAGACCTAGCCTCCTTTATAAGGGCTAGGAGGGATAGCCGGGGAGGACGGCGACAACTACAAATACCATAGAACTAGACACTGTAGGTACACTACTCCGTGCTCAACCCCATAAAACATAATGTTATGGACTTGATAAGCACTTTTTGAAAAAGAATTGTTTGAAAGAATGAATTTCCAGCGGTGGTTGAGTATATCGAGACTTAACTTATTTTATTTTATTTAGATATGGGAGCATCGCCCCAGCCTCTGCATCAATAGATGCACACGACTAATTTATTTAACCAAACATACGCAATCAGTTTACAAAAAATTCAGGATTACACTCATGGAAAAGCTAAGGTCGACACATGAATCAACCAAGGAAAATTGCAACACAAAGACAGACTATCCATTTGCTAATCTATTAATGTGTCGCCATCCAGCAACCCGGAAAAAGAAGTCCTGAGCAACCACTAGCATTCGGTTGCATCCAGTAACCATACCCTCCCGTTGTTCCAGCGGGAGGAGAAAAACCCATTGTTAAATCCAATGAGCAGCGCGTCGGATAACCTGAGAAAAAATAGTTCTATTTTGTTTATTAAAGATGATATCATTCCTAGTCCTCCATTGAGCAGATACACCCACACGAATTTTGTCTTTATCCTCCTTATATACACCATTAAGCCATTTACCAAACATATTAGTAACATTAGCTGGTGGAAGAATATTGTAAGTAAGATAAACCATATGCCAAATAATTTTTGCAAAGGGGAAAGCAATAAACAAATGGTTAATTTCAGTGGAATCACAAAAACAACATTTTTGACACCCATTCCACTTCCTTTTATCTATATTATCCTTAGTAAGAAGCACTTTGTTACTAAAGAAACACATAAAGATTTTAATTTTCAGGGGGATCTTTAATTTTCACAAATATTTACGAAGGGAAATAGCATGTCCATTCATCAGATCAAGATACATAGACTTAACTGAAAACATACCAGAATCTGTGAGCTTCCAAAAAAAACACATCAGGTTCATTATTTAAAGTAATTATCATTAACCATTGACATAAATTCATCCATTGTAACCATTTATTATTATTTAAACCTCTTCTAAAAGTGATATTCAAGGGCGTATGAGCCAAAACCATTGAAACAAGGACATTTTTATGTTGAACTATATTATATAATGCTGGGTATTATTGACACAATGGGGCATCGCCCATCCAAACATCTTCCCAGAACCTAACAGTCATTCCATTACCCACTTTAAAAAAACCCGGTTAAAAAACTCTTTCTTTACATGCATAAGTCCTTTCAATTGTGAATCACTAGGCTTTGCTTCAACTTGTGAGAGAGTTTTATTCTTGAGATATTTATTATACAACAGTTGCTGCCACATACCCTCTTCCGAGAGCAATTTAAACAGTCACTTACTGAGTAAACATTTTTATTTAACTCAAGTACCTCGATCCCTAACCCCCCTTGATCTTTAGGTCTACACAAAATATTCCACCTAGAAAGTCGATACTTCTTTTTATTCTCATCTGATCGCCAAAAGAAATTTGACCTATAATAATCTAACCTTTTCCTCACCCCAACTGGGATTTCCAGGAAGGATAGCATAAACATAGGTAAACTTGTTAGAACCGAATTAATTAGAACCAGTCTATCATCATGGGAAAGCATTTTCCGACGCCAACAGCTTAACTGAGATGCAAAACGATTCTTCACAGGGTTCCACTCCGCATTTCGGAGTGCCCTATGATGTATAGGAATTCCCAAATATCTGAAAGGTAAGACTCCAGTTTCGCACCCAAAAATATTTTTATATTGATGCTCCATATCTTTAACCTTACCAAAGCAGAAAATTTCACTCTTATGAAAATTTATTTTAAGGCCTCATAGTTGTTTAAAGATAGAAAGAATAAGCTTCATATTAATGGCTTTAGCTATATCATGTTCCATAAATAAAATCATACGATCCCCATATTGCAATATAGAAATCCCCCCATCAATCAGATGTGGCAATAAATTTCCAACTTTACCATCTTCCTTAGCCCGAGAAATAAGAATAGCCAACATATAAGCAATAATATTGAACAGTATCGAGGACAAAGGATCACCTTGGCGCAAAGCTTTCCTAGTTTAGAAATAATGTCCAATAACATCATTTACTCGAATACCTACACTCCCCCCTTGCACATAGTGTTTAATCCTATCACACCAAATAGGATCAAAACCCTTCATGCGAAGAACTTGTTGCAAAAAAGGCCATTTTACCTTATCATATGCCTTCTCAAAATCAATTTTGAAAAGGACCCCATCATGCTTTTTCCTATGTAGTTCATGTATCGTCTCATGGAGGACCACCACTCCTTCTAAAATATGTCTTCCTGGTATAAAAGTTGTCTGTGTCAGTTTAATTACTTTCTGAGCTACTTCCGATATTCGATTCATTGCAACTTTAGTGAAAATTTCGAAACTAACATTCAGTAGACAAATCGGTCTAAATTGTTGAATTTGGGTAGCGTTTTCCTTTTTTGGTAGCAGAGTAATAAGTCCAAAGTTGAGTTTATACAAAGCCAAATCTCCTTTCTGACAGCACTCAAAAAGTGTCATCAGATCTGTTTTAATGACTTCCCAAAAATGCTGATAAAATTCAGCCGAAAATCCATCAGTTCCAGGCGATTTATTATGCTCCATTTGAAAGATAGCTTTATGAATTTACTCCATTGAGTAGTTCATAGTTAATAAATTATTTTCATTTGCCGATAGTTGTGGAATATCATGAGTTCTAGTTTCATCCAAAGTGACAGAACTTGGTTCTGGGTTGCAAAATAGTTTTTTGTAGTATTCAGTTATGTAGGTCTTAAGATTATCATCACCCACAATAGTACCCTCATCTTGTTCTATCTAAAATATTTTCTTTTTCCGATGTCTCCCATTTGCTATTAGATGGAAATACTTAGTTTTGTCCCCACCACCTTAGCCCTTTGTTCCCATTTAATTTCTTCATCACGCCTAAGTTTGTTTAATTTTTCATTGGTTGTTTTCAGATCATTCCGCTCATTCGGAGATAAAGGTAAATATTTAGCCTTAATATCCAAAGCATCAATAATAGCTAACAGACATTCCTTTTCTCTTTTATATTTTCCACTCAAGTTTTTAGCCCAACCACATAAGAAACGACGTAGGTGTCTAATTTTATTTTGCCAAGTTTGTATAGGAGTCTTCCCAACAGGTCCAACAGCCCATTCTACTGCAATCATATCATGGAAACCATCCTGCTCTAACCAAGAGAGCTCGAAATAAAAACGAATTGTGTTGCCAGCATGAGCTTGACGACCAGCATCAATAAGTAAGGGGGTATGATCGCTTTACGCGTGTCTCAAATCACTTTCACACTCCATGTGACTAACAACTCCCCTAGCCTATTTCAAAAAAAAAAACAACTCCCCTAGCCTTCAAACTACCTACCTTAGTTATTCTCGGATTTCGTCTATGAGTTGATTATACATCTGTAGCAGCAATTCTATGATGGAATAATTTTGGTCCTCCGAGGTCTGTATTATAAGCAAAAGTTTGTGTTTAAACTTCAAACCTTTCATGTACAACACCGATTGAACTAACTAAGTCTTGACATCATGTCACTACCAAATGATTGAAGTTCTATAAAAGTAAGGAAAATATGAGGTGCTAGAGAGTCACAATTTTAGAAGTGGGTATTAGTGAGCTACTCTAATGTCGTATCTCTTTCAACTTTACTTGAGAACCCTTACTTTGACAAAGCATTCCTTCAATTTAGTTTACTCTCATTAAATGAGAGGCGCTAAAGATTTGATTCGCAAGTGTAACTAAATTCTTAGCACTTGCTTTGTTGCTAAGATTTATTTTCTAGCAAGTTAGATATGGTTAGGAAGAGAGCTTATGTGCAACCAATGATCATGTTTAAGGTTGCAAGATTTGTGAAGATGGAATAGGATATCACCTCGGACTGTGAGTTCTTCTATCCAAGTTTTATTTGTCTCTATTATTCTTTTTCACTTTGTCACTCGAGGACTAGTAACAACTAAGCTTGGGGAAGTTGATAGCTCCAAATGTTGAAACTTTTTTACCTAAGATTTTTCCATTATTTTTCACTTGGTTTCGTTTGTTTCCATCTTTCAATCAACGCTAATATCACAAAACAGCGAAACCTTGTTTTATAATGTGAATTTCATGTGTTGGACACTTTTGGAAAGATCCTAGGCTATTTAGGAGCTGATTGGAACAAATCAAGGAAATATCTAATTGAAGACTTTCTGATTCGAGGCCTCTAGTAGCCTTAACGAGCATCATTAGGGGCGGAACATGCCCGTACTACCCGCTCGTACCAATGCCACCGCCTTTGCCAGGCCAATACAAATACTTTTCGCGAAGGGGGCATGTAGAGAATACAAACGCCGCAACTGCGAACCATTCGAGAATTGAGGAAGAAGAGATCTAACGGAGAAGAAGAATTCCATCGATTCTCCAAAAGATCTTCAACCTCTAGATCATTCACTCATCCATAATTCCCCTTGTACCAGAGATAGAGATAGTGAGAGGGGTTCACACTTGTAAGATTCGGGTTTGAGACTCTAGTCATACTTTGGTTTGCATTGGATTTGATCTTACTTCTCATTGTAGCTTGCTACGGTAATATCGAGATGAACCATATTTACATTATGATTATATCATTGTGCTATTCTCATCTCATGTGCGTGTAAACCCCCCATAAGTGTGGGAGATGTAGGAGATTCGTGAGATGTGATGTGCCTATCTTAATTTCATCTATTTTTTATTGTTGTTATAATTATTTTATGTGAGAAAGATTTTCTATGTATCACTAATGTGTGTTATCTAATTTAAGGACCCATATAACATTATCCTAAGATCTCATAGACATGAACTTTTTTGCTAGTGAAACGGCGCCCCCCCAAGTGACACGACCGATATCAAAGAAGAGCTAGTATAACTCGAGGAGTACGAGAAACCATTAAGTTTAAACCTTTGGGAGGGAGGGTGTCCCCCCCCCCTAACTCCCATCTCTTTTTATTTTTTATGGCTCCTGCCATCCCCTTGTTTGCTTCTCCTATATTAATATAAGGCAAAAGCTTTTTTGCCCGTTTCAAAAAAAAAGAGAAACCATTAAGTTTAAACCCTTATCTGGTCTCACGACCTTAATTGTTGTGCTAACAATGGTTTGTGATAACATGCAAAAGAATCATTGGAGTCAAGTGAATCTTCCAATAGGAGTCTTGACTATCACACGGGTTGCTCACCAACTTGCATATTAATAATTCGTATTATAATCATTTATTTCACCTGGCATATTCACTATCACCATGAGCTGTATTTCTCCATGCCTAGCCTTTCATCTGTAGTAAATTCCAAACAATATTTGTAATATTTAGTTTTATGTTCTTTACTTTTACACTTTTCAATACTCAATAGTTATCCATTCCTACTCACCAATTTCCACCTCAATTTTTGCAGTCAATTCTCTCAAGACTAGTGACATCTTAAGTGCGATAGAAACGTTGCAGATAAATACATTCCTAAGCTCCTTGTTGGGATCAATATAAAACTAGAAATAAAACTTCCAAAAATACATGCTTTGATGAACCTATGATCTTGTATGCTATCAGGGGCCACAACATGGAAGTCCTACCAGTCTGAAAGTAAAATCATGAGATTCATAAAATAGATAAGTTCAATGGCATGGAACTCTACAAGAGGGTGACATGAGAGTAAATGGGACAAGTAAAGGGACATATATGTGATGATTAAAATGATAAGTAAAGGAACATAGAAATGGACATATGGACAAGGTCTAGGGCATGGAATTCTACAAGTGGATCGCATGAAAGTAAATGGGACAAGTAAAGGGACATATATACGATAACTAGAATGGGACAAGTAAAGGGACATATCAATGGAAATATAAACAAGTTCTATGGCATGGAATTCTACAAGTGGGTCATATGCTAGTAAATGGGACAAGTAAACGAACATATATGCGAGGAACAAGTGTAGGAGAACTCCAAGTTTAAGTCCTATGGCTAAATTTTCACAAGTACTATGAAGCAAAATGGATGAAAGAGACTTAGTAGCATGCGAGACACAAGTGTTGGAGAACTAACCTGGAGTCGGAGCTTCCTAGACATATTCGGATTGCCAAAGATATGTGGACCCACCATAAGAGGCGTTGGCGGGGTTTCCTCCTGATTTCCCAACCCATCAAGCGACACCATAAGAGGCGTTGGTGCGTACCTACAGTTCCTACATGTCCAAGCTACATACTGGCCACCACCAGACATCTGTACAAACCAAAAGTGATTCCTTACGAGGTATCCAAGGATGCTCGAGTAAAGGCTTGGAAGCTTGACATCATCGTTATATTTGAACGACCTGCACAATGAAAATCCGAAAAGGTTATGAGAAAATGATGATGCAAAATTTTAAAAATAGAATATGAAAAGTTGATAAGTTGGAAAAATAGTAAGCGGGTCAAAGCACTTACCTGTACCCTCCATCTATGAGCATAGTCTCACCAGCAACCATGTGCCAGTCCTCCATATTGGGGAGCGTTGAAATACCGCGGAAATAGACATGAAGCGACCAGGCTCTATAAGGCGCAGGTCGAGGTAAGGCTCAACAAGCTCCCCCTCCTCTTGAGGCTTCCACCGCCTCGAGTCCTCCTCCTTCCCCCCCCCCCCCCTCCGGTCTCCGACTCGTACATACCTCCTAACGAGGACACATCTAGTGTCGTACGCACAAAGCCGGAGTGAATCATAATCTCGTCCACCACCACCTCCTCCTCCTCCTCCTGTCTCGGGTGCTCCTCCTCCTTCCCTGGGCGCTCCTTCTCCTCCACCCGTTGCTCCTTAGGTGGGCGAGTAGGTAGCCTTCTACTCCTCGGATGCCACCTTGGCGTGAGCGGGGGAACAGATAGCCATCTACGTCTCTAGCGCGGCTGCTCCTCGGGTGAGTGGGCTGATCTTTCTTTTTTTTAAAAAAATGGGCGCTTTATTACTTGATCAAGCAATTACACCCGGACATGCACACAGCCGTTCGGGAGTCACAAATAGTTTGAAAGGAAAAAAAACGACATAGGCGAATTACATATCAATCATGAGAAATTGTAGAACGCCTAAGATGATGGTGGAGGCCCAATCCGTAGATTATTCTGCCACCCATGTAGGGAAAAAGTATCCCTCGCCATATTCTCCAACCGTACAGACCTCCGTAAATAAATCTCGGTTCTCCACTCTCTGTAGCGCAGACCACGAATGGAGAATAGTGGTGCATCTGTATATAACCTGCAAAAGGGAATAATTCTTATCATTAAAAACTTTGTTATTTCTGCATAGCCATAGCAACCATATAACGGCAAGCGCTTCCACCCTAATAAACATTCTAAACCTATGATCAATATCATGAAGCCAATTCCCAAAGATATTGGTTACACTGGTCGGAGGATACATATCCGAAGCTACTTTGATGCATGACCATATAGATCTGGCAAAGCGGCAAGAAGTGTTTAATTGTCTCATTGTGATGACATAATACACACTTAGTACTCCCACGCCAATTTCGTTTCAGAAGATTATCTTTGGTTAGGATTACCCCGCGACGTAAATACCATCTAATTTTTTTATTTTTAGTGGGCTGATCATGAAGCTTCGCTACCACTCTTCGACAAAAGAGGAGCCAATCTTTAGATTTTTTGATAGCCCTTTCTCAGGTCCTTTGCTACCCCTCCTACTCCTGCCCCTCCTCGCCGCTCCTGGCATGTTCCAATCACCTGCACTGAAAAAAGAGTATTTTAATTAATACACATGATACAAATGATATAAATAGATGAATATTAATAAATGAAACAATGAATAAATTAAGAAATTAGAATGCAACAAATCACATACATAACCATCCACGAGTCGAGATTACAAACGTAGCACATAGCACATAGTTCTTACAAATATGCTAGCCTCACAATGACTATTACTTTAAATACACACGACAAAGGTTGTTCTTTGACGTGTCCATATACAATACACACGGCAAAGGCAGTACACACGGCAAAAAAACAATTGTGAGTACAAGACAGATACCAAAAATTAAAATCAGTCCCAACACGTATGTACACATTTCGAAGCAGTCATCGGCTCCAATAAAATTGGGAGAGCAATGATTGATTCATCAAAGAAAACATATGTGAATATCCCCAGCGTGGGGAAGTTTTGGAAGGAAGAAATGGCGCGCCGAAGGGGGCCATCGACGTGGCCCTAATTCTCTTCTGTGTGTCCGCTAGAAGACAAATGGCAAAGCCTTATCGTTGTAACGGCTCCTCAAACGCGGCTAGCTTAGCCACACGTGTCACATGTTTTTGCGTGTGTACATTTCTTTGTCATGTGTTTTCTACCTCTATGCCGCGCACATTTTCTTTGCCGTGTGTTTTCCCGAAAATGTGCCGCCCGTGTGCTTTTGCCACCATATATGGCCGCGATGTGTTCTTTGCTGCGTGTGGTATCGAAGGTGCACATGGCAAAGACATTCTTTTTGCCGTGTTCCGGGCTCCGTGTGAGCAATGATTGATTCATCAAAGAAAACATATATAGTAATTGCAAAAAAATGTACACATGACAACGAATAGAACTGCAGGTAGCCAACTTTGAACAGGTCAAATAGCACTAGCCGGCCCGGTTGACGAGGACGTGCGCCACACCGAGCACCACCAACCCTCCCCATGCGGTTGTCCTGCTGCTCCTGGTGGTGGCCACCGACGGGGACGGCGGCGGCACGTCCATTCCCGGCGATCCGCCGGGAGCCCCGGCGGCGCCGTTGGAGACGTTGACGGCGAGCTTCATGCCCCCGACGCAGTGGTTGGGGATCTCGCAGATGAACCAGTAGGTCTTGGCGTCGGGGAGCACGACCCTGTCGAAGCCGGTGTCGTAGGTTGCGAGCACGGAGCCGGCGGGGGTCGGGTCGCAGGAGCGGTAGGCCGCCTCCGTGACCTCGTACACGTTGTGCTGGCTCTTGACGTAGTTGAACACTGCAACGCAAACCGACGGATCAGATTATGCATCTCGATAGTTGCTTACATAGGCTGCGACGACGTTGTGTATGTATGTGGAGAGAAGAACTGACATAGGGCGTCGCCGGCGACGAAGGACTGGGCCTGCGCCCAGGTGGCGTAGTTGGTTCCGGTGTCCCAGCCGTTGATGCCGTCGCCGCCGACGGCGTACTCGGCCGCGCCTGCCGGCCGCCACAGGAGCAGCAGCACGGAGACCAGGGCCACGAGCAGCAGCTGAGATGGCAGCATGTCGATGGGGGTCGTCGGTGTGAGGAGCGGATTCTTGTTGGTCGAGCTTGATGATGGCGGCCGGTTAGGTAGTTGAGGAAATGGCGGCGTTGACGTGATGTATGTGTACGGATGCCACTAGCGCCATTGTGGCCATATATGTATTGGGCAGTGTCGACGCGACAAGGCGCTCGACCGGCCGTGGACTGGTTCTACAAGAGCGCATGATGACCTGATCGATGAGGATTGATCGATAGAGTCCATTCATCGGTAGCTGTTGAGAGACAATGTCAAAGCCTATAAGATCCATGACTTCCACCTTGTTAATCCAGCAGCCGGGAGGACATATGGAGGAGAACGGTTGAGTGGAGCCAAAGTTCACGTACGCCGTGAACGCGGTTATATTGTTTTATATTAGAGACTGATTGTTTCGCCACAGCCAGATAGCACATGTTTATCTGACCGTTTCTAAATAGTAGCTAGCTCCCTTGTGATTGATGTGGGTAGCTTGTGTCTTGAACTTTTGTTTCTTGTTTTCTTTTGACTTTCAAAACTATTGTTCTGACAAAAGCCAATACGAAACTTCCGTTTCGCAGCCAGGAAAAGGTTTGCAATATAAAATTAGGTAGAGTTTTAGAGGACAAGTCGTATTGATTCTACTTTCATTCTTTTTGATAATGGCATGTCAATTTAGAGCATCTCCACCGGCACCCCCGATAGCGGTCCCGATAGCTTTTTAGGGATCGGGGGTAAAAATGGGCTCGCACCGGCGCGCCCCAAACGGCGCCGCCCAATAGAATCGCCAAGGGCGCGAATAGGGCGCCCGGCGCCTCGAGAGGCTGAAAATTTTGGACGTGGGAGCCGCCTGTAAGCCACACATCCGAAAAGTCGACGCCATCGGTACTGGCGGGGCCGACACGTCAGCGGCTCATTCAATTTTAACCTAACCGTCGCCTACCTCGCGGCGGGAGTTAATTGGGACGCAGCGGCGGTGCAGTTTCCGCAGACACAAGCGAACCGTCCCATCGTGCGCGCCTTGCTCTTCGTGCTGCCGTTAATAAGAGCCACCGCTCCCCCGGCTCCCTCCAGCCTATAAAAAGGGCCGCCTCTCATCGGCCCTCTCACACACAAACCCTAGCGCCTCTTTCCCCAACACTAGCCGCCACCATCTGAAAAGAGGACGCCATGTCTGGTCGAGGTCAAGGTTGCGGCCGTGGTCGTGGTCGTGGCCGCGACAGAGGTGCACACACGTCGTTGCCCGCGACGTCGTCATCTTCATCGTCGGACATGGACGAGGAGGGGCCCGTGCTGTTCGAGTTCGTCCTCGTCCTCCAGGTCGACCCACGCGGCATCCATCGGTTGCCTGACACCTTCGCCGACTTCGTCGCCGGCGACGACCGCACGTGCACGCTGCATCTACGAGAGGCTGTGTGCGGCTACTACCAGTGGATCGTGGATGTAATCTACGACGCGCGCGGCAAGATGTACCTCCTCATCGGCTGGGAGAAGTTCGCGCGCCACCACCGCCTCCAAGCCGGCTTCGTGCTCGTGTTCTCCTACTTTGGCGATAGGGACATGAGCGTCAAGGTGTTCGACGAGATGCGTAGCCGCCGCCACTACCACGGCGACCGCGCCGAGGAGGACGATGACTGTCGAGGGTACTCCTCGGCAATGCCCTCCGATTGGGGCTTAGGGTTGATGGAATCCTGTAGGCTGACACGAGACATCGGTTCACGGACAAGCGGGAGAGCAATTTACCCAGTCGGGGCCCTCGATGAGGTAAAACCCTTACGTCCTGCCTGTCTGATCTTGATTATGAGAATATTGGGTTACAATGGGGTGCCGAAGGTTTCGGTTGTGTTCTCGTCGAGAGGCTAAGTGCTACGGCGACCTAGCTCTAGATTTCTGATGGCTAAGATTGCTATATTCAATTGTGTCCCTCGGCAGCCCCTCTCCTGGCCTTTATATAGGAAGCTAGGTCTCAAGAGATCTAACCGGGTACGACTAGGTTTACAGTAGTCCTAGCTCTAAACTTTCCTTGTTCGGCTCCTCCTTTGTCTTGTCCGTCAAGGAATCTTCTGTTGCATCGTCCAAGTGGCCCGCCTTGCCATCGAGTACCTTCATGGGCCTCCAGTTAGATTGTACAGGATAGGGCAATGTCGGTTACACGAAGGGTAATGCCCACGTCAGTAGGCCCCGAGTGTCTAGCCGAAGATAGTTCGGGTAGAGACTAAAGCATGCCTCCACCTAATGTTTCTCTCCTTGATTGTTATTGTCCATCTTGTATCAGCATCATCTTCTTCTATTGGGTGCGCGTCCAGCGCTCCCGATGGGAGTAACCCCGAGTCTAGGTACGGATGCTCGCAATCCGTGCGTAGACTCAAGTTGTACCACTCGAACGTTTTTCTTCTGCCGAAGTTTTCCTGCAATCTTCATGGGTCATCCGATACATTTGTACCAAGGCTTGTATTCTTCAATAAGTTTTTAACGCGCAAGGGATAATGAGTAACATGCCCAACTTTTGCTGGTTAACTGCCGATGGCAAAACAACGTCACCCTACACAGAATCAAGTCCCCGGGCATGATCCTGGAGTGCAAAAGTTATATCGGTGCGCGTCTAGCGCTCCGATGGGAGTAACCAGTGCGGGCATGGCGCTTACCGGGTGGGACTCGAGCTATTGATACGTCAATTTGCATCACTATTTTATATCATAATTTGTTGTTATTCATTGATATATTTCATATTGGGACACAATACTTATGTTATTCCATCTATTTTGCATGTTTCATCATTATTGGAGGATCAAGCACCGGAGCCAGGATTCTGCTGGAAAAAGCACCGTCAGAACGCAATATTTCGGAAGATCAACTGTGGAAGGAAATTATACCAAAAATCCTATTTTCAAGATGACGAAGTAAGCCGGAAGGAGGAGCCAGCTGGACCAGGTGGGCCCACACCATGGGCGGCGCGGCCCATGGCTGGCCGCGCCACCATGTGGTGTGGGGGCCTGACCCTTTCGCCTCCTTTTCTTCGCGAAACCCTTCGTCCCGAAAACCTAAGCCACAGAGGGTACCTCGCGGAGATTCTGCCGCCTCGGGGCGGAGAACACCCGAGAGAAAAGAGCTCTCCGGTGGGCAGGAATCCGCCGGGAAATTCCCTCCCGGAGGGAAATCGACGCCATCGTCACCGTCATCGAGCTGGACATCATCTCCATCACCATCATCATCATCTCCACCATCATCACCGCCGTCTCCACCGGACACCGTCACCGCCGTAGCAATTTGGGTTTGATCTTGATTGTTTGATAGGGAAACTCTCCGGTATCGATCTCTACTTGTTGTTGATTGAGTGAAACCATTGAACCAAGTTTATGTTCAGATTGTTATTCATCATCATATCACCTCGATCATGTTCCATATGATGTCTTGTGAGTAGTTCGTTTAGTTCTTGAGGACATGGGTGAAGTCTAAATGCTAGTAGTGAACTATGGTTGAGTAATATTCAATGGTATGATATTTAAGTTGTGGTGTTATTCTTCTAGTGGTGTCATGTGAACGTCGACTACATGACACTTCACCATTTATGGGCCTAGGGGAATGCATCTTGTATTCGTTTGCCAATTGCGGGGTTGCTGGAGTGACAGAAACCTAAACCCCCGTTGGTATATCGATGCAGGAGGGATAGCAGGATCTCAGAGTTTAAGGCTGTGGTTAGATTTATTCTTAATTACTTTCTTGTAGTTGCGGATGCTTGCAAGGGGTATAATCACAAGTATGTATTAGTCCTAGGAAGGGCGGTACATTAGCATAGGTTCACCCACACAACACTTATCATAACAATGAAGATTATTTAGCCGTATGTAGCGAAAGCACTAGACTAAAATCCCGTGTGTCCTCGAACGTTTGGTCATTATAAGTAAACAAACGCTTGTCCTTTGTGCTAAAAAGGATTGGGCCACTCGCTGCAATTGTTACTCTCGCACTTTACTTACTCGTACTTTATTCAACTGTTACATCAAAACTCCCTGAATACTTGTCTGTGACATTTACAGTGAATCCTTCATCGAAACTTGTCAACACCTTCTGCTCCTCGTTGGGATCGACATTCTTACTTATCGAAAATACTACGATACACCCCCTATACTTGTGGGTCATCAAGACTATTTTTGGCGCCGTTGCCGGGGAGTGAAGCGCTATTGGTAAGTGGAATTGGTAAGGAAAACCTTTACTGTTTGTGCTGATTTTATTTCTGCTGCTGCTATAAGTCATTATGGAGAGATCTTCTCTTCAATTTTTATTTGGGAAATCTACTACTACTGCAACGGTAGTGGATGAGGCGCCAGGTGAGGAAGTGATACCATATAAAATACCTATGAAAATTATTGAACGTGTTATGGATAACCGCTATGAAGGGGATGGAACTGTCCATCCTGGTGATCATTTACTGTTTTTGCATGAATTATGCGGGTTATTCAAATGTGCAGGTATTGCTATGGATGAAGTGAGGAAGAAACTATTCTCTTTGTCGCTGTCCGGTAAAGCGGCGCATTGGTATAAATTACTGGATAATGGGGATTCTCTTGAATGGAATGATATTGTGGTTTTATTCTAAGTTCTATCCTCCAAGTGAAATTCACAAGGATCGGAATCGCATATATAATTTTTGGCCTCATGATGGAGAGAGTATTGCCCAAGCTTGGGGAGATTGAAGTCTTTAATGCTCAAATGCCCCATTCATGAGCTTCCTGGTAATGTTATTATTGATAATTTCTATGCAAGACTTTCTTTTCAAGACAAGACCTTGCTGGATACTTCTTGTTCTGGATCATTTACACGCAACAAAGAATAGTTTAAAAGGGACCTTCTTGATCGGATCCAAGAAAATACTGAAGGTTGGGAGAACGACAAGGATAGAGAATCGGTATAATTTATGATTATAAATGCATCGAAGCTTTTATGGATATTGATAAATTTCGTAATATGAGTGCTACATATGGTCTTGATTCTCAAGTTGCTGCAAATCTTTATAAAGCTTTTGCCTCTCATTATGAATTGCCAAAGAAGAATTTTGATAAGTATCATGAACCGTATAAAGATAAAATTGATTCATCTATTAATAAATGCGTTGTAGTTGAAACTGCTGATCATGTTATTCTTGAAGCTTATATTGAAAAAACTCCTTTCCCTGCTAAAATGAAGGAGTACTCTGTTATAAATAGTGCGGTTCATAAAAGTGAAAAGAAACCTGTAGAACCTGAAGAACAAATAAAAGTTGAACCTGCTGTTGCAATAGTTAAAGATCTTGTAACTGAAAATGTGGAGGATGGTCATATTATTTTCTGTGAAGATTCTTCTAATATTGTTTCACATCCTAATAAACCCAAACAAGTTAGTGTTCCTATGCTATCTGTTAGAATTGGTGATCATTGCTATTATGGTTTATGTGATATTGGTGCAAGCGTTAGTGCTATTCCTTATGAGCTTTACACGGAGATTATGCACGAAATTGATTCTTGTGAACTTGCAGATATTGATGTGGTTATTCAGCTGGCTAATAGAGAAACTATTTCTCCAATTGGTATTGTTCGAGATGTGGAAGTTTTATGCGGTAAGATTAAATATCCTGCTGACTTTTTGGTACTTGGTTCTGCTGCTAGTGATTATTGTCCTATTATTTTTGGTAGACCTTTTCTAAATACTTGTGGAGCTATTATAGATTGCAAAAAAGAGAAAACTAAATTTGTTGGTGAATCTTATGAGTTTAACTTCTCTAAATTTACCAAAACTCCTTATAAAGCTGATTTGCCTAGTGATGATTTTAAAATGGAACAGTGTGCATCTATTGTTCTTGTTCCTAATAATCCTTTGCAGCAACATTTGTAGGATAGCGAGAGTGAAGTCTTTAGTAAAGAAAGAGATGAGCTTGAGAAAATTTTTCTTTGCCAACCTATTCTCAAGCATGATTTACCGGTGGAAGATTTGGGTACAACACCGCCACCAAAGGAAGATCCTGTTTTTGAATTAAAGCCTTTGCCTCATAATCTTAAATATGCTCATATTGATGATAAGAAAATATATCCTGTTATTATTAGTTCTAAGCTTTCAGAGATTGAGGAAGAAAGGTTATTGGAAATATTGAAGAAGCACCGAGGAGCTATTGGCTATACTCTTGATGATTTGAAAGGGATTTCTCCTTCTATTTGCCAACATGCTATTAATATGGAAGATGATGCAAAACCTGTTGTTGAACATCAACGTCGTCTAATTCCGAAGATGAAGGAAGTGGTAAGGAATGAGGTATTAAGACTTCTTGAAGCTGGTATTATATATCCTATTGCTGATAGTAGATGGGTTAGTCCTGTGCATTGCGTTCCCAAGAAAGGAGGAATGACTGTTGTGCCTAATGATAATGATGAGCTCATCCCTCAAAGTGTAGTTGTAGGGTATAGAATGTGCATTGATTTTCGAAAAGTTAATAAAGTTACTAAGAAAGATCATTACCCTTTACCATTTATTGATCAAATGCTAGAAAGATTGTCTAAAAATACTCATTTTTGTTTTCTTGATGGTTATTCTGGGTTTTCACAAATTGTTGTTAAAGCTAAAGATCAAGAGAAAACCACTTTCACTTGTCCCTATGGAACTTATGCTTATAGACGTATGCCTTTTGGTTTATGTAATGCTCCTGCTACTTTTCAAAGATGCATGTCTGCTATTTTTCATGGTTTTTGTGAGAGTATTGTAGAGGTATTCATGGATGATTTTTCTGTCTATGGGAATTCTTTTGATAGTTGCTTGCGAAACCTTGATAAAGTTTTGCAGAGGTGTGAAGAAACTAACCTTGTTCTTAATTGGGAGAAATGCCACTTTATGGTTAATGAAGGAATTGTATTGGGACATAAAATTTCCGAGAGAGGTATTGAAGTTGATAGAGCTAAAGTTGAAGCAATTGAGAAGATGCCCTATCCTAGGGATGTTAAAGGTATTCGTAGTGTTCTTGGTCATGCTGGGTTTTATAGGAGATTTATTAAAGATTTCTCCAAGATTTCAAAGCCTCTTACTAATCTTCTTCAAAAAGACGTACCTTTTGTTTTTGATGATGATTGTAAGGAAGCTTTTGAAACTCTAAAGAAAGCCTTAACAACTGCTCCTATAGTTGAACCTCCTGATTGGAACTTACCATTTGAAATTATGTGTGATGCTAGTGATTTTTTGTAGGCGCTATTCTTGGAGAGTAGATAAAATCAATGTTATTCATTATGCTAGTAAAACTCTTGATGCTGCTCAAAGAAATTATGCTACAACTGAAAAAGAATTATTAGCTGTAGTCTTTGCTTGCGATAAATTTAGATCTTATATTGTTGATTCAAAAGTTACTATTCACACTGATCATGCTGCAATTAGATACCTTATGACAAAGAAAGATGCTAAGCCGAGGCTTATTAGATGGGTACTTCTTTTGCAAGAATTTGATTTACATATTGTAGATAGGAAAGGTGCCGATAATCCTGTTGCTGATAATTTGTCTAGATTGGAAAATATTGCTTATGATCCTGTTCCTGTTAATGATAGTTTTCCAAATGAACAATTGGCTGTAATAAAGGTGAGCTCGCGAGACAGTCCTTGGTATGCTGATTATGCTAACTTTATTGTTTCCAAGTACTTGCCTCCAACCTTTTCAGCTCAGCAAAGGAGGAAATTCTTTTATGACTTGAGGCATTATTTCTGGGATGACCCACACTTATACAAAGAAGGAGTGGATGGTATTATGCGAAGATGTGTTCCCGAATATGAACAACAAGAGATATTGAGTAAATGTCATGGTAGTGCTTATGGAGGACATCACGCGGAGATAGAACCGCACAAAAGGTTCTACAATCAGGTTTTTGGCCAACTCTCTTCAAGGATGCGAGAAAGTTTATTTTATCTTGTGATGAATGCCAAAGGGTTGGTAATATCTCCAGACGTAATGAAATGCCTATGAATTATACTCTTGTTATTGAACCGTTTGATTGTTGGGGATTTGACTTCATGGGACCTTTTCCCTCTTCAGAAGGTAACACTCATATACTTGTTGTTGTTGATTATGTTACTAAATGGGTGGAAGCCATACCTACAAAAAGTGCTGATGGTGAGACCTCTTTAAGAATGCTTTTAGATATTATTTTTCCTAGATTTGGAGTGCCTAGATATATTATGACTGATGGAGGTTCTCATTTTATTCATGGAGGTTTTAGAAAAACTCTTGCTAAGTATGGTATTAATCATAGAATTGCTTCCGCTTATCATCCTCAAACTAGTGGGCAAGTAGAATTATCAAATAGAGAGATTAAGTCTATTTTTAGGAAAGACTGTTAATAAAACTAAAAAGAATTGGGCTAGTAAATTGAAGGATGCACTATGGGCTTATAGAACTGCTTATAAAAATCCCATGGGAATGTCACCTTATAAAATGGTTTATGGGAAAGCTTGTCATTTACCTTTAGAACTAGAGCACAAAGCTTATTGGGCTGTTAGAGAATTAAATAAAGATCCTAAACTTGCCGGTGATAAGAGGTTGTTGCAATTAAGTTCTCTAGATGAATGGAGAAGTGAAGCTTATGAAAATGCTAAACTCTTTAAAGAGAAAGTTAAAAAATGGCATGATAGAAGGATTATCAAAAGAGAATTTAATATTGGGGATAAAGTCCTATTGTATCGGTCTTGTCTCAGATTCTTTGGAAATTACTCTCGAAATGGGAAGGACCATATGTTGTCGAGGAGGTGTATCGTTCGGGAGCAATCAAAATTAGCTCTCTCCAAGGCAATGCTACGCAAGTGGTGAATGGACAAAGACTCAAGCATTATATCTCGGGTGATTCCTATAATGTTGATGTTGATATTATTCAAGTGGAAACACCGGAGGCTTTCATAAAAGGGCAAATTGACAATCGCAGAACTCGACTTTGAATAGGTAACAGTGGTAATGAAAAGTACGCAATTTACTTTCCGAACAATATTTTTGCTGTTTTTGGAAAATATGAAAAATTACGAGTTCGAAACGGAGTGGAAAGGACGCACGAGGGGTGCCACCATAGGCCGGCGGTCGACACAGGCCGCGCCGACCCATGGTCTGCCGCCTCGTCGCCCCTTTCCGACTCCGGTTCGACCTGGTACTTTCCTTTTGTCGTGAAAATATTTGCTATATAATCCCCCGGACCCGGAGGTCCGTATATCGTTTTCTCACGTGTTTTGTTTCCTGTTTCTGCCAGGATTTGCTTCGGATCTAGAGCCATCATGTCTTCGTCGGAAACTCCGAAGGACAGCTCCTGCAAGGATGTTGGCAACTTGTACATGGAGGAGCTGAGGATGCACCCCAAGGAGTTGCTGCTTGTTGAAGGAGAACTGCAGGTCAAGGATGTCCAGGGTCCTAAAGGAGAAGGAAGCTTGGAAGACAGGATGGAGAAGCTAGAACAAGAGGTTTTCAAATACAAGAAGATGGCTGAGCGTGAGGTGGATATCTTCCACAAGATTGTGTCTGAACTCATTGCTGAACATGAGAAGGAAACTGCAAAGCTTTGGAGCGACATCCTCTCACTTCACGACACCACCAACAAGCTCCAAGCACAACTCTATGACGTTCATCAGAACTGTGAGTATGAAAACAGGTTTAAATACATAAGCCGTGCTGCTAGTTTCAGGATTCCCGAGACCAAGATGTCTTTTCTTGATGGAGAGCCTCTTCCTTGGAAGTTTGATGATGGGAGTTCATCACCACTATCACCAAAGGAGTAATTCATCATCGGTATTGGCATCCCCTTGGTTTGTTCCAAGCTTGGGGGAGTGCCGCAGTATCACATCATCACTATCTTTTACTTTTATTGTCAAGTAGTGTCATATCATGAGTAGGGAAGTTATCATATAAGATGGGTTGCAGTTTGGAAGTATCTCTCCTTTAGTTGGTTGTCTATGTATCCCTTGGTGTGAGTTATCGTTATGGAATATTAATGAGAAGTCTTATCATTTACATATTGCACATCTTATTTTAGTTTGCAATCTCTATTATATGATTTACCTTGTCATTAGTATTGGTATCACTTTGAAGCATTGAATAAATCTATTTGGTTTTGGCAAACTTAGCATTGGTCAATAGCAACAACACTTTGAGTTTAAGTAGAAAAGAGAAATACATGTAGTTGTTTCATTGTCTTTCTTTCTTGTTAGCTCATAGCTTATTATTCTGAAGTTAAAATTGTTTGTGCTTACAAGGAAGATGCATGATTGTTTCTATCACATGTATATTTGTTTGTTTCCTCGACTCTTATGCTTGCTAATTAACCTTGCTAGCCAAAGACCTGTACTGAGAGGAATACTTCTCGTGCATCCAAACCTTAGCCCAAACCTATGTCATTTGTGTCCACCATACCTACCTACTACATGGTATTTTCGCCATTCCAAGTAAATACTTCATGTGCTACCTTTAAACAATTCAAAACTTAGTATCTCTTATTTGTGTCAATGTTTTATAGCTCATGAGGAAGTATGTGGTGTTTTATCTTTCAATCTTGTTGGGCAACTTTCACCAATGGACTAGTGGCTTCATCCGCTTATCCAATAATTTTGCAAAAAGAGCTGGCAATGGGATTCCCAGTCCCAAATTAACTAAACTAAATAGACACTCCTCCATGGTATGTGATTTATGGACGGCACCAGAAGATTCGGTTAGCCATGGCTTGTGTAAGCAAAGGTTGGGGGAGTGTCATCATCATAATAATACTAAAATAAAAGGCACTCCTTCATGGTATGAGATTGTTGGCAGGCACCGAGGATTCGGTTAGCCATGGTTTGAGAAAGAAAGGTTGGAAGGAGTGCCACATAAAATAAAAATAATATGGGAGCCGCTCTTTGAAGGTTGTCTGGCAAGGGGGCTAGAGTACCCGCTATCAGTCGTTGACAACAACAAACACCTCTCAAAATGTTACTTTTATTCTCTCTATATGATTTCAAAACTGAAAAAGCTCTAGCACATGATTTAATCCCTGCTTCCCTCTGCGAAGGGCCTGTCTTTTACTTTATGTTGAGTCAGTAAACCTATTTCCCTCCATCTAAAGCAAGCATTTGAGTAGTTGTGATCAAACCATTATATTGTGATTTGCTTCATCATGTCTTTTATTTTTCCTTGTTTAGTACAAGTTTTATCTGAATGAATATAGCTTTGCAAGTTATCAATGATCATGAAGAGACCATTATGATTGAGTATGCAAGTTGTGCCTTATAAACTTTAAACATGAGAGCGCTGCTCAATGAGATAAGTATAATCTGTTAATTGTTCTCTGACCAAGAATGAAGTTTGCCATCACCAATTATGATTTCTTATGCACCTTTATTTGTGATTACCTTATACTTGTTTCAAGTTGAGTTATATGAGGAAGTTGTTTACTATAATGTCTTGTGTAAATGAATATGATGCTTCTTGTCCGTATTTTATTTATCGACTCTTCACTCCATAAACATGTGGTCCTGTTTACCGAGCTCGTTTCGCTTGGGGACAAGCGAAGTCTAAGCAGGGGGAGTTGATACGTCAATTTGCATCACTATTTTATATCATAATTTGCTGTTATTCATTGATATATTTCATATTGGGACACAATACTTATGTTATTTCATCTATTTTGCATGTTTCATCATTATTGGAGGATCAAGCACCGGAGCCAGGATTCTGCTGGAAAAAGCACCGTCGAACGCAATAATTCGGAAGATCAACTGTTGGAAGAAATTATACCAAAAATCTATTTTTCAAGATGACGAAGGAAGCCAGAAGGGGGAGCCAGCTGGACCAGGGGCCCACACCATAGGGCGGCGCGGCCCATGGCCTGGCCGCGCCACCATGTGGTGTGGGGGCCCCACAGCCCCTTTCGCCTCCTTTTCTTCGCGAAACCCTTCGTCCCGAAAACCTAAGCCACGAGAGGGTACCTCGCGGAGAGTTACAGCCGCCTGCGGGGCGGAGAACACCCGAGAGAAAAGAGCTCTCGGTGGCAGGAATCCACCGGGGAAATTCCCTCCCGGAGGGGGAAATCGACGCCATCGTCACCGTCATCGAGCTGGACATCATCTCCATCACCATCATCATCATCTCCACCATCATCACCGCCGTCTCCACCGCTGGACACCGTCACCGCCGTAGCAATTTGGGTTTGATCTTGATTGTTTGATAGGGGAAACTCTCCCGGTATCGATCTCTACTTGTTGTTGATGCTATTGAGTGAAACCATTGAACCAAGTTTATGTTCAGATTGTTATTCATCATCATATCACCTCTGATCATGTTCCATATGATGTCTTGTGAGTAGTTCGTTTAGTTCTTGAGGACATGGGTGAAGTCTAAATGCTAGTAGTGAACTATGGTTGAGTAATATTCAATGGTATGATATTTAAGTTGTGGTGTTATTCTTCTAGTGGTGTCATGTGAACGTCGACTACATGACACTTCACCATTTATGGGCCTAGGGAATGCATCTTGTATTCGTTGCCAATTGCGGTTGCCGGATGTAAACCTAAACCGTTGGTATATCGATGCAGGAGGGATAGCAGGATCTCGAGTTTAAGGCTGTGGTTAGATTTATTCTTAATTACTTTCTTGTAGTTGCGGATGCTTGCAAGGGGTATAATCACAAGTATGTATTAGTCCTAGGAAGGGCGGTACATTAGTATAGGTTCACCCACACAACACTTATCATAACAATGAAGATTATTTAGCCGTATGTAGCGAAAGCACTAGACTAAAATCCCGTGTGTCCTCGAGAACGTTTGGTCATTATAAGTAAACAAACCGGCTTGTCCTTTGTGCTAAAAGGATTGGGCCACTCGCTGCAATTGTTACTCTCGCACTTTACTTACTCGTACTTTATTCAATCTGTTACATCAAAACCCCCCGAATACTTGTCGTGAGCATTTACAGTGAATCCTTCATCGAAACTGCTTGTCAACACCTTCTGCTCCTCGTTGGGATCGACATTCTTACTTATCAAAAATACTACGATACACCCCCTATACTTGTGGGTCATCAGCATTCCATCCTTTTCTTCAAATGTTTCTTCACAGGATTATCTTCGAGTTCACATTTTATCGGGTGCGCGTTCAGCGCTCCCGATGAGAGTAGCCCCCGAGTCTAGGTGCGGATGCTCGCAATCTGTACGTAGACTCAAGTCCACCATCCGATACCTTTATATTTCTTCGAATGCTTCAAGCGATCTTCACGACGTCACTGATGACGTTACTGTTACTTTGATTTTGACGACAAAAACGCGACCCGTTGGGCCCATCCTACCTCTGCCTGGCTCTGTTTTTAAGTAATATCCGCCTTTCTTACGGTTACCAAGACGCCTCCTCGATTTCCGCGATCCCGATGAAGAGAGGGTCTTTTAATGAACTGGAAGCAACGACACGTGCCCACGCAATCCTCAAGTTCTCCCCTACTTAAAATCTCTTAGAGCAAAATCCTTAGTATTCTCTCACATCATCGTAGCATTCTCCTGTTCTTCTTCCACCTTCTTCTTTCATAACCATTGCGCCGCCACCACCGTTTTTAGATCTCCTCCAGATCCCGCGATGGTGAAGAAGAAAAACCTCGATGCCGCCGCCAGTTCCGCGAGTGGTGGCGCCGCCGCCAAGGCCTCCTCGAATCTTCCAAAGAGAAGCGCTCCAGATGCTCCTCCCCCAACTCCGGCGCCGCCAGCACCGGCAAGCTCGGTAGCCGTGACCAAACCCGGAGATTGGCTAGCGTCCTCCATCACAAAGCGTGATGAAAAGAGGGCCCGGAGCCTTGGTCTAATCTCCTCCGATGAGGGGAATGTGATTCTCCCAGGTGCGATCTCTCGGCCCAATCCTCCTGCTGGTTTTACCGTGATGTTCTTGTCGTTCTTATATCGGGGTCTCTCGCTTCCTGCTCACGAGTTCCTTCATCGCCTTCTGCGGACTTACGAAATCCAACTGTGGCAACTTACCCCTAACTCAATCCTTCACGTTGCTGTGTTCATCACCCTTTGCGAGGCGTTCTTGGGCATCGAGCCTCACTTTGGGTTGTGGAAGAAAATCTTCTTCGTAAAGAGATACAGCAGTAGCAATGGACCCTTTGTTATTGGGGGAGTGGGGTTTGTTGTGCAGAAGTCAATTATTTCAGTTTCCAATGAGAGAATCCGTGCAAGGATGGAGACTGAAATGGTTTTATGTTAAGGATTCCTCAACAACCGAGTCCCAGCTTCCTTGCTTTGCCGACGTCCTTGAAGCCAAACCTAAGCATTCTTGGAAGAACATCCTTTCTCCCGACGAAAGGACAGCAGCCGATGAATTATTTGTCAAATTTCTTCGGATCAAAGAAGCCGATGGCCAGACCATGATCGGCACAGAGGTAGGTACGGTGTTCTTAAAACATCGGGTCCAGCCAGTCATGGCCAGGGTTCATCCGGTGTGGTTATATTCGGGTCCGAAGGATGAGACCAGGATAAACGTTGCTGAACTATCAGAAAAGGAGCTGCTTGACGAAGTTCGGCCTCCTGTTCTCAGCCAGGAAGACTAATCCCGTTGATATCTTCTTATCCACCTCTTGATGCCGATCATCCGTTGATGGAGGTAAATTTTCCTTCTCATACTCTTATTACCCTGTTCCACTTGATCGACATAACTACTATTGTTCTTATTTGTTTTTCTCTTCGACAGATCCCCATAGTCTCTGGAAACTTGCATGATTCGCCAAATGATACTTCCGAGGGAAGAGGTTCCTCAGTCCCGTTGATTTTAATACTGCCGAGTACACAGCTCAGAGAATGAACATGATGATCCGATAGATTCTGAAGCTGCTTCACCGATCCTCCTCCCCCAGCCAACGATGCTTGCGACACAGCGGGATCAGTGCGTGATGACGACGCTGATCATGATGCCTTTGTTAATGCAGCTGCGGAGGAGACCAGGGCTCCGCCCGTGAAGAGATCAACCGGAAGCTTTGCCGACGAAGATGATCTCCCTGACATGTAAGTTTTATCGAACCAGTAGGAACCAAGAAGCACGTTGAAGGTTGATGGCGGCGAGATGTAGTGCGGCGCAACACCGGGGATTACGGCGCCAACGTGGAACCCTGCACAACACAAACCAAGTACTTTGCCCCAACGAAACAATGAGGTTGTCAATCTCACCAGCTTGCTGTAACAAAGGATTAGATGTATAGTATGGATGATGATTGTTTGCAGAAAAATAGTAGAAACAGTATTGCAGTAGATTGTATTTCAGATGTAGAATTGGACCGGGGTCCACAGTTCACTAGAGGTGTCTCTCCCATAAGATAAGCAGCATGTTGGGTGAACAAATTACAGTTGGGCAATTGACAAATAAAGGGCATGACCATGCACATACATATTATGATGAGTATTGTGAGATTTAATTGGGCATTACGACAAAGTACATAGACCGCTATCCGGCATGCATCTATGCCTAAAAAGTCCACCTTCGTGTTATCATCCGAACCCTCCAAGATTAAGTTGTAACAACAGACAATTGCATTAAGTATTGCGCATAATGTAATCAGTAACTACATCCTCGAACATAGCACCAATGTTTTATCCCTAGTGGCAACATCACATCCATAATCTTAGAGATTTCTGTCACTTCCCCAGATTCACAGAGACATGAACCCACTATCGAGCATAAATACTCCCTCTTGGAGTTACAAGCATCTACTTGGCAGAGCATCTACTAGTAACGGAGAGCATGCAAGATCATAAACAACACATAGATATAAATTGATAATCAACATAACAAGTATTCTCTATTCATCGGATCCCAACAAACACAACATATAGAATTACAGATAGATGATCTTGATCATGTTCGGGCAGCACAAGACCCGACAATTAAGCACAATGGGGAGAAGACAACCATCTAGCTACTGCTATGGACCCATAGTCCGGGTAGACTACTCACACATCACTCCGGAGGCGACCATGGCGGCGTAGAGTCCTCCGGGAGATGATTCCCCTCTCCGGCAGGGTGCCGGAGGCGATCTCCTGAATCCCCCGAGATGGGATTGGTGGCGGCGGCGTCTCTGGAAGGTTTTCCGTATCGTGGCTCTCGGTACTGGGGGTTTCGCGACGAAGGCTATTTGTAGGCGGAAGGGCGGGTCAAGGCGTCACGAGGCCCCACCCTGGTCGGCGCGGCCAGGGCTTGGGCCGCGCCGCCCGTGGTTTGGCCACCTCGTGGCCCCACTTCGTTGACTCTCCGGTCTGGAAGCTTCGTGGAAAAATAGGACCCTGGGCGTTGATTTCGTCCAATTCCGAGAATATTTCCTTACTAGGTTTCTGAAACCAAAAACAACAGAAAGACAACACTTGGCATCTTGTTGATAGGTTAGTTCCAGAAAATGCACGAATATGACATAAAGTGTGCATAAACATGTAGATATCATCAATAATGTGGCATGGAACATAAGAAATTATCGATACGTCGGAGACGTATCAGCATCCCCAAGCTTAGTTCTGCTCATCCGAGCAGGTAAACGATAAACAAAGATAATTTCTGGAGTGACATGCCATCATAACCTTGATCATACTATTTGTAAAGCATATGTAATGAATGCAGCGATCAAAACAATGTATATGACATGAGTAAACAAATGAATCATATAGCAAAGACTTTTCATGAATAGTACTTCAAGACAAGCATCAATAAGTCTTGCATAAGGGTTAACTCATAAAGCAATAATTCATAGTAAAAGCATTGAAGCAACACAAAGGAAGATTAAGTTTCAGTGGCTTTCAACTTGTAACATGTATATCTCATGGATATTGTCAACATAGAGTAATATAATAAGTGCAATATGCAAGTATGTAGGAATCAATGCACAGTTCACACAAGTGTTTGCTTCTTGAGATGGAGAGAGATAGGTGAACTGACTCAACAATAAAAGTAAAAGAATGGTCCTTCAAAGAGGAAAAGCATCGATTGCTATATTTGTGCTAGAGCTTTGATTTTGAAAACATAAAGGGAGTATAAAAGTAAAATTTTGAGAGGTGTTTGTTGTTGTCAACGAATGGTAGTGGGCATTCTAACCCCCTTGCCAGACAAACCTTCAAAGAGCGGCTCCCATTTTATTTTATTTTTGTGTGGCACTCCTTCCAACCTTTCTTTCACAAACCATGGCTAACCGAATCCTCGGGTGCCTGCCAACAATCTCATACCATGAAGGAGTGCCTTTTTATTTTAGTTTTATTATGATGACACTCCTCCCCACCTTTGCTTTCTCAAGCCATGGCTAACCAAATCCTTCGGGTGCCGTCCAACAATCACATACCATGGAGGAGTGTCTATTTTTATTAATTAATTTGGGACTGGGAATCCCATTGCCAGCTCTTTTTGCAAAATTATTGGATAAGCGGATGAAGCCACTAGTCCATTGGTGAAAGTTGCCCAACAAGATTGAAAGATAAACACCACATACTTCCTCATGAGCTATAAAACATTGACACAAATCAGAGGTAATAAATTTTGAATTGTTTAAAGGTAGCACTCAAGCAATTTACTTTGGAATGGTGGAGAAATACCATGTAGTAGGTAGGTATGGTGGACACAAATGGCATAGTGGTTGGCTCAAGTATTTGGATGCATGAGAAGTATTCCCTCTCGATACAAGGTTTAGGCTAGCAAGGTTATTTGAAACAAACACAAGGATGAAGGTGCAGCAAAACTCACATAAAAGACATATTGTAAACATTATAAGACTCTACACCGTCTTCCTTGTTGTTCAAACTCAATACTAGAAATTATCTAGACCTTAGAGAGACCAAATATGCAAACCAAATTTTAGCATGCTCTATGTATTTCTTCATTAATGGGTGCAAAGTATATGATGCAAGAGCTTAAACATGAGCACAACAATTGCCAAGTATCATATTATCCAAGACATTTTAGCAATTACTACATGTATCATTTTCCAATTCCAACCATATAACAATTTAACGAAGAAGAAACTTCGCCATGAATATTATGAGTAAAGCCTAAGGACATACTTGTCCATATGCTATACAACTGAGCGTGTCTCTCTCCCACACAAAGAATGCTAGGATCCATTTTATTCAAACAAAACAAAAACAAAAACAAACCGACGCTCCAGCAAAGCACATAAGCTGTGATGGAATAAAAATATAGTTTCGGGGGAGGAACCTTAATGTTGTCGATGAAGAGGGGATGCCTTGGGCATCCCCAAGCATAGACGCTTGATTCTTCTTGATATATGCAGGGTGAACCACGGAGGCATCCCAAGCTTAAAACTTTCACTCTCCTTGATCATGTTGTATCATCTCCCTCTCTTGATCCTTGAAAACTTCCTCCACACCAAACTGAACAACTCATTAGAGGGTTAGTGCACAATCAAAATATACATGTTAGAGTGACATAATCATTCTTAACACTTCTGGACATTGCACAAAGCTACTGAAAGTCAATGGAATCGAAATATCCATCGAACATAACAAAACGGGCAATGCGAAATAAAAGGCAGAATCTGTCAAAGCAGAAAGTTCGTATTGACGAATTTAATTGAGGCACCAGAATTGCTCAAATGAAAATGCTCAAATTGAATGAAAGTTGCGTACATATCGAGGATCACTCACGTAAATTGGTATAATTTGCTGAGTTACCTACAGAGAATTTTACTAGATTCGGACAGCAAAGAAATCGTTCTGCGCGGTAATCCAAATCTAGTATGAACTTTACTATCAACGACTTTACTTGGCACAACAAAACACTAAACTAAGATAAGGAGAGGTTGCTACAGTAGTAAACAACTTCCAAGACACAAATATAAAACAAAGTACTGTAGTAAAAACATGGGTTGTCTTCCATAAGCGCTTTTCTTTAACGCCTTTCAGCTAGGCGCAGAAAGTGTGTATCAAGTATTATCAAAGGGTGGTGCATCAACCTTACCTTGGGCTTTACCCTTACCTTTCTTGTTGTTTTTCTTTCTCTTTGATTTAGGAAATATATGATTCCCCCCCGGTGTAGAGGTGAATTTCAGGGTGCCTTCTCCCACATCTATGATTGCTCCCAATAGTTTCAGCAGGGATCTTCCGAGTGTGATTTTTCCTGTCCCTACACATTCAATAACAAGATAATCAATGGATATTGTTCTTCCAAGAATGGTTGTATGCACACCCTCGGCTATTCCCTTAGGAATTATAATAGAGTTATCAATGAGAGTTATTTCTTCTCCTCCTTCATCAACTCCCCAAAGTTTCAAAGATTTATAAATGCTCTCAGGTATAAGGCAAAATTCAGACATAATATCACAATTGGCATGAAGAGTTTGATCACCGATAACAATTTTAATAACAGGATCCCATAATGAAGGTTCAGAGTTCACTAAAACTTGTTCAAGACGATTACGAACATAGCGATAGTTGTCATCCAAGCGAGATGTACTTATCTCGAGATTGTTTAATCTATTATAAATGCTAATAAGGGCTGAATCAAAGTTATTAGCTGAATCATGTGATGCAACCAACTTTTGGCATTAAAAGCTTGATCCCCATTGCAATGAAGGAAATCTCCTCCCACTAAAGCATCCAAAGCATATCTATAGCGAATCATAAGACCAAAATAAAAATTACTAAGGAGCAAACTTAGAGTCATTTGAGGTTCGGTTTTACGATAAGAAGTAAAAATTCTAGACCAAGCATCCTTAAAACTCTCCTCATCCCCTTGTTTGAAAGTGAAGACTAATTCTTCAGGCGAAGAAGTAACAGGTTCAGAGCTAGACATGGTAACAAAAGTAACTAATTTTTTGTATTTTTAATATAGAGTGCAAGACAGTAGTAAAGTAAACTAGATAAAGTAAATGCAAGTAACTAATTTTTTTGTGTTTTAGATATAGCAAACAAGATAGCAAGTAAAGTAAAACTAGCAACTAATTTTTTTTTTTTTTTAGTGCAGCAAACAAAGTAGTAAATAAAACTAAGCAAGACAAAAACAAAGTAAAGAGATTGGGATGTGGAGACTCCCCTTGCAGCGTGTCTTGATCTCCCCGGCAACGGCGCCAGAAAAAGTGCTTGATACGCGTACAGACGCGTCCGTTGGGAACCCCAAGAGGAAGGTGTGATGCGTACAGCGGCAAGTTTTCCCTCTATGAAACCAAGGTTTATCGAACCGGTAGGAGCCAAGAAGCACGTTGAAGGTTGATGGCGGCGAGATGTAGTGCGGCGCAACACCGGGATTCCGGCGCCAACGTGGAACCTGCACAACACAAACCAAGTACTTTGCCCCAACGAAACAACGAGGTTGTCAATCTCACCAGGCTTGCTGTAACAAAGGATTAGATGTATAGTGTGGATGATGATTGTTTGCAGAAAATAGTAGAACAGTTGCAGTAGATTGTATTTGATGAAAGTGGACCGGGGTCCACAGTTCACTAGAGGTGTCTCTCCCATAAGATAAGCGCATGTTGGGTGAACAAATTACAGTTGGGCAATTGACAAATAAAGAGGGCATGACCATGCACATACATATTATGATGAGTATTGTGAGATTTAATTGGGCATTACGACAAAGTACATAGACCGCTATCCGACATGCATCTATGCCTAAAAAGTCCACCTTCAGGTTATCATCCGAACCCCCTCCTATAAGTTGCTAACAACGAACAATTGCATTAAGTATTGCGCGTAATGTAATCAGTAACTACATCCTCGAACATAGCACCAATGTTTTATCCCTAGTGGCAACATCACATCCATAATCTTAGAGATTTCTGTCACTTCCCCAGATTCACAGACATGAACCACTATCGAGCATAAATACTCCTCTTGGAGTTACAAGCATCTACTTGGCCAGAGCATCTACTAGTAACGGAGAGCATGCAAGATCATAAACAACAAATAGATATAAATTGATAATCAACATAACAAGTATTCTCTATTCATCGGATCCCAACAAACACAACATATAGAATTGCGGATAGATGATCTTGATCATGTTCGGCAACTCAAGACCCGACAATTAAGCACAATGGGGAGAAGACAACCATCTACCTACGATATGGACCCATGGTCCGGGGGTGAACTACTCACACATCTCCGGAGGCGACCATGGCGGCGTAGAGTCCTCCGGGAGATGATTCCCCTCTCGGCAGTGCCGGAGGCGATCTCTGAATCCCCGAGAGGGATTGGCGGCGGCGGCGTTCGGAAGGTTTCGATCGTGGCTCTCGGCTGGGGGTTTCGCGCCGAAGGCTATTTGTAGGCGGAAGGGCAGGTCAAGGGGCTCACGAGGGCCCACACCCTAGGTCGGCGCGGCCAGGGCTTGGGCCGCCGCCCTGTGGTTGGCCACCTCGTGGCCCCCTCCGTTAACTCTTCGGTCTTGGAAGCTTCGTGGCAAAATAGGACCCTGGGCGTTGATTTCGTCCAATTAGAATATTTCCTTACTAGGATTTCTGAAACCAAAACAACAGAAACTGGCACTCCGGCATCTTGTTAATAGGTTAGTTCGGAAAATGCACGAATATGACATAAAATGTGCATAAAACATGTAGATATCATCAATAATGTGGCATGGAACATAAGAAATTATCGATACGTGGGACGTATCATTGAACGAGCTTTCGCTGCGAGATCAGCCGACGGCTTTGCGATGAAGACGATCTCTTTGATTTGTAAGTGCCTTTTTCTAGAATTCGTATTTGCTTTCATCATTTGCATTTCTTTCATAACTCTTGCCAACCATTCCCTTCGTAGTGACTAGGTTTCATCGAGCCTCCATCTAAGAGGCCAAATGGCGCGTTCAGGATGTCACGGCTTCAGGATTCGGCTCTCCGCCCCCGGCCCAGAGTATCAGCCTTCCCCTTCTAGGGAAGATATTTCTTCGGATGTTGCGCCACGACTCCTCCTTCAGAAAACCCGTAAGTCTTACTCGATCGTAATGCAAACTTTCTTGAATGTTTGATTAATGATTCCCATCCGTCTATTTTCCCCTTTCCTTGGGATGGAGCCGTTATATCTTCTTTGGAGGCCTTCGCCTCCCAATTCACTTCCCTTGAAGCGGACAAGGTTCGGCTGCAGAAGGAAGTTAAATCTTCTTCCTCGAAATTGGAAGGTGCAATCAAAATAGCCGCGAAGCTCGCCAAGAAGTTGACTCCCTCAAGGAGGAACTTGGTAGGCTAAAGGAAAGCTGAAGGAGGAGGAAGCGTCTAGGTTGGTCGGCGAAGCTTGAAGCGAAAAGATGATCTTCTTCGCCGATCTTCCTTGGCTTTTCTTGGTAATTCCTTTTATGCTTGCCTGATTATTACTTTGCGAATTCGATCCTTTGTTAGTATTCTTTCCCATTTCATCCTCTTTGCAGGGGCCGTGACATCCCCTGCCGTGCCAGATAAATTTCCAAACAAATCTCAAATAAACGGTGTGTCAATGACTCTTGCCTCACACCAACTTACACGGGAGCTCCTTGAAAAGAGCAAGGTGCCATGGCTGGATGCACTCGATGATCTTCCCCAAGATTAGTCAAGACAAGACTCGGGGCAGCTGATCGATGCTTTTGCCGAACACCAAGGAGGTTATCGAGGTATTCAAACGTACTTCGCACCTATGGTGCCCTCCTAGCCTTCCAACTTATGATGGGTCATGGCTTCAAGGCCGATATCGAAGAGATGTCTAAGGAGCTGCCGAAAGAGCAAGATGGGCAGTTTATTTAGCATCTTCAAAACGTCGCTCTTAAGTGTGCACGCCAGCTCCTTGAGCTGGTTTCATCAAAGAAAACATCGGCTGGCCCAGTTTAGACCCAGACTCAAGCCCCTTGATTTTTGTAACAAACTTCTTTTTGAATTGATGTGAAACAATGTTCTGTCGCAAAACTTGTGATTGTAATAAATTCCGTGCTAGCAATGTTGCTAGTGTACCCTTGTTATGACATTTTTACTTGCACTCTCCCGATGGGAGTTACTTCAATGCTGAACGATATCCGTCATGCCTTTGACGCTGTTTTTTGCAGGTTTTCCCAGTGCCTTTTGTCGATGATTCTTCGGGTGCTCTTTCTGAAGGTGATCGAATCCATGAAGGATCGGATCGCGAGATGGAAAAGGATTTGCGCAGTACTTATGCCTTGGCTGCTATTATCAAGAAGCGAGATGGCGCCGAGGTAGAGCGCTAAGCTCTTACTGAACTGCATAAGGCTACCGAAAGTTTGAACTGTAAGTTCCTTTGGTCATGTGCTCATTATTCTTTGTCAAAAATGCATTGTCTGATCTTAGTTGATTCCTTTGCTAGTCATAGCTCTGAACCGTGCTGAAGAGAACAAGCGGATTCACGAGCGTGAACGCATTACTCAGCTGTCATCAGCCGAATAATTTTCTGGAGGGAGCACTGAAAGCTTCGGCTGTCGTACGGTTCCAAGATCGGGTCCAACAGTCCATCACTTCTTCGACAAGTGCTACAAAGGCCTAGAGTAATTTGGAAGACGATGTTCCCTTTGAACGCGGTCCCTCCTAGCTGTTGACTCTGATGGGGGGCCAAGATTTACACTTGGTCGAGCTCAGGTTATCCTTCGGCAAATCTGCTGACGACTATTGCCAACGCGGTTGGTAATTTGGAGACGCTGTACCCGAAGGTAATGTTGCGTGCCAATATAATTGTCGACAGGCTTGAAGAAGATTCGAAGATACCTGAAGAAAAATAAACTCCGCAAGAGTAATTCAGGGTCAAGTTCTTATTGTAAATAGGTAATTTGGCTACTTCATCCAAGCGTTTGGATTGTTTGTAACTTTTTTCGGTAGGTACATATATATGCACTTTTACCGTGTCAATGCCGTTGGCAAATTTTGAAGGAGCAAATCTTAATTGCCCGTTTAAACGTATGTGTATTCGTTGGTCAGCAAATTATTTGAGTGATCAGCTCGTGTTGCAGGTCTTGCTAAACCCGTTGTATGTGCAACTTTGCTTTCAACCGATGTATGTTCTGACAGCAGCTCCCGAATGTATCGGAAGCACTAACTCTGTCGATGAGCCCGTTGTTCTTTGATATTTCCATAAGTAAAATATCGAACGTGGGTTGTTTGATATGTATTTCCGGACTCTTGCTATTTACGGCGCTCGTAGAGGCATCTGTAGCAGAGGGAAATGTCAGCGTCCTTGTTTATTTTGCATCCTTTAGCTCTCGTAGTTTCAGAGGCTTTTTCGGAGGACAATCTTTTACCGCGTACGTTGCACCATCGTTCGCCGAGGGGCGTAAACAAGGTTTATGATGCGGTTTGGGTGCTCCGAATTACTGCAATGCTTTTCAAGGAATCAAAACTTAAGTTCTCATTAATAAAGTAAGCACGGGACTAAAGGGCGAAAAAAGGAAGGCCCTGTTTAAAATAAAGGGGAAAAACTAAAACACCATCCGCCTAAGCAACGAAGGGTTCTTCTTATCTTCCGGCTTGTCCACCACGTTAGCGGTTTTCGAAGCGTCGTTGATTTCACTAGGGGTCTCGACAGCGATTGCCAGTGTCTTGCTGTCTCCTAAGACTGTTGTGCCATCATCTGCCGAAGTTTTGCTGCCGAAGCTTCTGGAGCAAGGTCGGCTGGCTTCTTCTTGGTTTCCCTGACATGTTTTTCCTCCTTATTTCACGTAACGACAACTTGGGCAGAGGATCGACGATTTCTTGTTTTAACCCAAACTTCGCCAATCCTCTGAAAGTCGCGATCACAATTGTCCGAGCGTGAGAAACTTCCATAGACTGTGATGTTTGTCCCGTTGCTCCCAGGCATTTTCAGCTTGAGGTATGCATAGTGCGGTACAGCCATGAACTTGGCATAAGCTGGTCTTCCGAGTATAGCGTGATACTGTGATTCCCAGTTCACGACTTCAAACTCGATCTTTTCCTTCCTGAAGTTGTCGGGTTTGCCAAAGACGACATTCAGGTAAACTTTACCAAGAGAGTACGCTGGTGAAGTGGGGAGAATCCCATGAAAGCAGGTGTCGGATTCTTCTAGCATTCTCATGGTGATCCCCATACTTTTGATTGTGTCGACGAATATCAGGTTTAGTCCGCTTCCACCATCCATGAAGACTTTGCTCATCTTGAACCCCCCGATTTGTGCCTCGACTACTAAGGCAGCGTGTCCTGGTTTTGGTATGGTCATCGGGTGATCTGCTCGGCTGAACGTAATGTTCTGAGAGGACCACTCGACATACTCAGGGATGTTCGCCATGATACTTTCTGCCAGATTGATTTCTCGGGTGAGCTTCTTCATTTCTCTTCTTGAAACACCTGTCCTGTGGATCATGCTCATCTACCCACGTGGTGGTGGAAACGCGTCATTGGGTTTGTGAGGCTGAGCCTCGGACCTGGTGCTGCGGTGGTGGTGGTGGTGGTGGTTGCTGTTGCTTCTGCCGGATGAGTTTCTCCATGTCAAGGAACTGCCTGCAATCTCTGAGCAGGTGGCTTGACTTCGTTTTGTTGTCCTTAGAATCAATGTACGAGTGCAAGTAGCAAGGAGCGTTGATCTGCTCGGCGAAGGGTAGCTCGGGAGTCCTCTGTGGTCGTGGTTTGTAGTTGCCGCGGTTTCCAGAGTTGTTCCGGTTGCCATCCTGCCGATCGTCTCGTCTGTCGTCATCTCGATCGTCCTGCCGATCAGAGTATCCTGCGGCTACCAGATTACTATCGTCATAGCTGCGGTTTTTCCTTTTCTTGTGACGATCCCTCCGTCCACCCGAGTCATGCTTCGGCTGGTCGTCGTCTTCATCGTCACTGCGCTGTCGTGGCCTTCGTACGTTGTCCTCGCCATCAGCCCAGCCGTTGGCGATTTCCATTAACTTGGTTATAGTTTTTGGCTTTGCGACCAGGTTCCTCTATGTAGGTTTCCGTCGGATGGTCCTTTGAAAGCATCGATTGCTGCATCGACGAGACATCTTGGCAGCGTTTAAGTGCTTAGTGAATCTCCCGATGTATGCACGCATCGATTCCTTCTTTTTGTTGCCGTAATTCCTCAATCCCGATGGGCCTTTTGTATGTTGCTTGGGAATTGGCAACGAAAGTCTACTAGGTCGTCCCATGATTTGATGGAACCCTTCGGCAGGCCTCTTAACCAAGCTCGTGCTGAATCCTTCAGGTAAAGCTGCAAGCATTGCATTGCTGCTATCTGATTTCCTTTGTGCAGAATCACAGTCTGCAAGTAGTCGTCTATCCAGGACCTCGGCTCCTGCTGTCCATCGTATTTGGCGGCGTCAGTAGGGGTAGGTTTGAACTTTCTGGGTGGCATCGCCTCGCGGATTTTGTAGCTTAAACAATCGGCCCCCCTTAGCTCGCCGTCGTTCTCCTGGCTTTCATCCGAAGAATCACTGTCATATTCCTCCCTAGCGGCGCGTCGTCGCCTTGCTTTGTCGATTCTGCTCTGGGTGATTTCATCTCGAGCATCTCTCGCACGATGCTTTGAGCCGCTGGCCTGTAACGTGGTTCTTTCCTTCCACGGGACCAGGTTGTCTCCTAATATTGCGAGAATTTCTAGGGCACCCCGGTGGGCTTGGGCCATGGAACCTTCAGAGCGCTGATTGATGAGGTATGCTGCGAGATTGACAGTTGCTCCCTCGACGGTTTTTGGCCGTAGCATGCCCGCGGTGTTCGTGTTTATGAAGGACTTGGTCATATTCGACGTTATTTCTCTGGCTTTATCTTCCGAAAGTCTGGATAACCTTGATCGGTGCTTGCCTGCCCCTTGAGTGCTTCGAGAGGCGCTTCCTCGCGAGCCTCTCCGTCGTTCACTAGATTGGTCCGCAGCGGATAGGCGTCTCTCGAGGTGGCCTGCTCTTTCGATAGGCGCTCCCGGTTTTTCTCCAATATAGAGCGATAAGCGTTGAGGGTTCCAACCGAGGTTCCTGCCGGGAGCGGTGTGTTGTTAAGCACGGCTGCCTTGGCTGCTGCCCACTCTTCCTCTGCGATAGTGTATTCCTATTGTTATTCTTGGCGCTGTTTCCAAAACTTGCTCGTCCGCTGGAGCGGAGTGTGATCTTCATCTCCCATGTTCCTTGTGTTTCTCGTTATTAGGCGGCATAAACCCGGTGGTGTGCCGCTTTCCGGGTGGCACTTTGGACGATCTTGTCGACACTATCCTCTCCCGATGAATATTTGGGCGTTGCGGATGAACGGTATGTCGCTTGATCTAGCCCGTGCACAGTATCGCGATTCAAACGTAGTACGAGGTCATCTCCGAAGATGCGGGATTATCGAATCAACCGACATTGGAAGACGTCGAACGAGGAGTTGATGCGGGCGAGTTCGTTGAGTCCGTTAGACCAGCCGAAAGGTCAACGGATGACGACGTGCCTGGACCTGTCGATCGGAGGCGAGTGGTTCTGCGGTCGAAGGACTCCTTCTGAGTTGGCGTTGTAGTGGACGCTGCTGAAGGTCATCTCCATGTTTCCTTGTAGATCTAAAAAAGTCGAGCGAGAAGAGTCGCTGTGCGGGGTGAATTCGTAGGAGCCGAATCGAATCGGGCTTCCCAGACTTGGCGATGATGGCGTCGACGAAGCTGCCGATGACATGACTGGATCTGCCGATGACCGATCTTGTGCCGCGTTTCCACAGACGGCGTCAATTGTCGAGGTACTCTCGGCAATGCCCCCGTTTGGGGCTTAGGGTTGATGGAATCTTGTAGGCTGACACGAGACATCGGTTCACAGACAAGCGGGGAGAGCAATTTACCCAGGTTCGGGGCCCTCGATGAGGTAAAACCCTTACGTCATGCCTGTCTGATCTTGATTATGAGAATATTGGGTTACAATGGGGTGCCGAAGGTTTCGGTGTTCTCGTCGAGAGGCTAACTGCTACGGCGACCTAGCTCTAGACTTCTGATTGCTAAGTGATACGTCCAAAACGTATCTACTTTCCCGAACACTTTTGCTATTGTTTTGCCTCTAATTTGTGTATTTTGGATGCAACTAACACGGACTAACGCTTTTCAGCAGAATTCTCTTTGTCTCGTTTTTGTTGAAATCCAGCTTTCAGGAAAATCCTCGGAATTTGTAGAGGTCCTATTTTCCCAGAATATTGGCAGCAGAAGGGCAAGCAGTGGGGGCGAGGGCCCCACACACTAGGCCGGCGCGGCCCAGGAGGGCCCGCGCAGCCCTAGTGTGTGGCGGCCTCAGTCAGCCCCCGACGCCCTCCTTCGGACTACTTCGACCTAAAAACGCACGGAGAGAAGTCGAAGTCGCCGAAAGCTCCGGGACGCCGCCACATCGCGAAACTCCGTCTGGGAGCCGAAGTCTCCGTTCTGGCACTCCGCGGGACGGGGAATTGGAGGAGATCATCGCCATCATCACCACCGATGCCTCTCCATCGACCAGCAATGTTTCCCCCATCCATGTGTGAGTAATTCCCCCGCTGTAGGCCGAAGGGGATGGTAGGGATTGGATGAGATTGGTCATGTAATAGCATAAGATTGTTAGGGCATAGTGCCTAGTGTCCGTAATTGGTACTTTGATGATATTGTTGCAACTTGTTATGCTTAATGCTTGTCACTAGGGCCCGAGTGCCATGATCTCAGATCTGAACATGTTATTATTTCATCATGATATTCATTGTTTTATGATCTTACCTGCAAGTTGTATACACGCTGTCCGAAACCAATGGCCCCGAAGTGACAAGAATCGGACAACCGAGAGGATGGTAGTGATGTGAGGATCACATGTGTTCATGGAGTGTTAATGCTTTGCTCCGGTACTCTATTAACATGAGTACCTTAATATCCAGTAGATTCCTTGAGGGCGTCGTCTTCGACGTATCGATTTCTTATGTTCCATGCCACATTATTGATGATATCTACATGTTTTATGCATACTTTATGTCATATTTATGCATTTTCTAACTAACCTATTGACGAGATGCCGAAGGGCCGTTGCTGTTTTTCTGCTGTTTTTGGTTTCAGAATCCTAGTAAGGAAATATTCTCGAATCGGACGAAATCAACGCCCACATCTTAGAATCCCGGGAGCATCCAGAACCCGAGAGTCGCCAGAGTGGACCCACAAGGGCCCACACATGGGGCTGGCAAGGCCAGGCCCTGGCCGCGCCGCCCTATTGTCTGGTGGCCCCAGACCCCTTCTGACGCCGCCTTCCTATAAGAAGCCCCTCGACCTAAAACCTCGATACGGAAAAGCCACGGTACGAGAAACCATCGTAGCCGCCGCCATCGCGAAGCCAAGATCCGGGGACAGGACTCTCTGTTCCGCACGCCGCCGGGACGGGAAGTGCCCCGGAAGGCTCCTCCATCGACACCACCGCCATCTTCATCACCGCCGCTGTCTCCCATGAGGATGGAGTAGTTCTCCATCGAGGCTCGGGGCTGTACCGGTAGCTATGTGGTTAATCTCTCTCCTATGTACTTCAATACAATGATCTCATGAGCTGCCTTACATGATTGAGATTCATATGAGTTTTGTATCACAATTCATCTATGTGCTACTCTAGTGATGTTATTAAAGTACTCTCCTCCTGCACGGTGTAATGGTGACAGTGTGTGCATCGTGTAGTACTTGGCATAGGCTATGATTGTGATCTCTTGTAGATTATGAAGTTAACTATTGCTATGATAGTATTGATGTGATCTATGCCTCCTTTTCGTAGTGTGAAGGTGACAGTGTGCATGCTATGTTAGTACTTGGTTTGGTTGTGTTGATCTGTCATGCACTCTAAGGTTATTTAAATATGAACATCGAATATTGTGGAGCTTGTTAACTACGGAGGGTTCGTGTAATCCTACACAATTAGTGGTGTTCATCATCCAACAAGAGGGTGTAGAGTCTAGCATCTATCTATTTATTCTGTTATGTGATCAATGTTGAGAGTGTCCACTAGTGAAAGTATAATCCCTAGGCCTTGTTCCTAATTACTGCTATCGCTGCTTGTTTCTGTTTTTACTGCATGTACTTGCTGCAATATCACCACCATCAATCACACGCGGTCCTGGACACAAAGCACTTTTCTGGTGCGTTACTACTGCTCATACTTCTTCATACCACCTGTATTTCACTATCTCTTCGCCGAACTAGTGCACCTATTAGGTGTGTTGGGGACACAAGAGACTTCTTGCTTTGTGGTTGCAGGGTTGCATGAGAGGGATATCTTTGACCTCTTCCTCCCTGAGTTCGATAAAACTTGGGTGATCCACTTAAGGGAAACTTGCTCTGTTCTACAAACCTCTGCTCTTGGAGGCCCAACACCGTCTACAAGAATAGAAGCACCCGTAGACATCAAGCACTTTTCTGGCGCCGTTGCCGGGGAGGAAAGGTAAAAGGCACTCATACTCCGGTTCCAGGTAACAGTACTTTTCTGGCGCCATTGTGTGTGTGCTCGAAGCTATTTCCTTTAGATCCCGCAATTGCATCTTTTTGTTTCTTGTTTACACTAGTTTGGCATAATGGACAACAATGAGCTTCTTATTCTATTTCCTGAGTTAAGACATGGATGGTTTGATCCGAAAATTAAAAAACCCATGGAACATATTAGTATGAACACTTTGAACACCATTGTTGCTAATGATATGGAAAATTCTAAGCTTGGGGAAGCTGGCTTTGATGAGCATGATCTTTTTAGTCCCCCAAGCATTGAGGAGAAAATTTACTTTGATGATACTTTGCCTCCTATTTATGATGATTATAATGATAGTAGTCTTTTAGTACCACCTATGGAGGATAAATTTGATTATGATTACAATATGCCTCCTATATTTGATGATGAGAATAATAATGATAGCTACTTTGTTGAATTTGCTCCCACTACAACTAATAAAATTGATTATGCTTATGTGGGTAGTAATAATTTTATGCATGAGACTCATGATAAGAATGCTTTATATGATAGTTATATTGTTTAGTTTGCTCATGATGCTACTGAAGGTTATTATGAGAGAGGAAAATATGGTTGTAGAAGTTTTCATGTTACTAAAACACCTCTCTATATGCTTAAAATTTTGAAGTTGAGCTTGTCTAGTTTTCCTATGCTTATTGCATTATGCCTACATAACTTGTTTATTTACAAGATTCCTTTTCATAGGAAGCATGTTAGACTTAAATGTGTTTTGAATTTGCTTTTTGATGCTCTCTTTTGCTTCAAATACTATTTCTTGCGAGTGCATCATTAAAACTGCTGAGCCCATCTTAATGGCTATAAAGAAAGAACTTCTTGGGAGATAACCCATGTGTTTATTTTGCTACAGTAATTTTGTTTTATATTTGTGTCTTGGAAGTTGTTACTTCTGTAGCAACCTCTCCTTATCTTAGTTTTATTGCATTGTTGTGCCAAGTAAAGTCTTTGAAAGAAAGGTTGATACTAGATTTGGATTACTGCGCAGAAACAGATTTCTTGCTGTCACAAATCTGGGCCTAATTCTCTGTAAGTAACTCAGAAAATTATGCCAATTTACGTGAGTGATCCTCAGATATGTACACAACTTTCATTCAATTTGAGCATTTTCATTTGAGCAAGTCTGGTGCCTCAATAAAATTCGTCTTTACAGACTGTTCTGTTTTGACAGATTCTGCCTTTTATTTCGCATTGCCTCTTTTGCTATGCTTGATGGATTTTTCGATTCCATTGACTTTCAGTAGCTTTGTGCAATGTCCAGAAGTGTTAAGAATGATTATGTCACCTCTGAACATGTAAATTTTGATTGTGCACTAACCCTCTAATGAGTTGTTTTGAGTTTGGTGTGGAGGAAGTTTTCAAGGATCAAGAGAGGGAGATGATACAATATGATCAAGGAGAGTGAAAGCTCTAAGCTTGGGGATGCCCGGTGGTTCATCCCTGCATATTTCAAGAAGACTCAAGCATCTAAGCTTGGGGATGCCCAAGGCATCCCCTTCTTCATCGACAAATTATCAGGTTCCTTCTCTTGAAACTATATTTTTATTCGATCACATCTTATGTACTTTACTTGGAGCGTCTGTCTGTTTGTTTTTGTTTTTGTTTGAATAAATTCTTGTGTGGGAGAGAGACACGCTCCGCTGGTTCATATGAACACATGTGTTCTTAGCTTTTAATTTTCATGGCGAAGGTTGAAACTGCTTCGTTAATTGTTATATGGTTGGAAACGGGAAATGCTACATGTAGTAATTGGTATGATGTCTTGAATAATGTGATACTTGACAATTGTTGTGCTCATGTTTAAGCTCTTGCATCATATACTTTGCACCTATTAATGAAGAAATACATAGAGCTTGCTAAAATTTGGTTTGCATAATTGGTCTCTCTAAGGTCTAGATAATTTCTAGTATTGAGTTTGAACAACAAGGAAGACGGTGTAGAGTCTTATAATGTTTACAATATGTCTTTTATGTGAGTTTTGCTGCACCGGTTCATCCTTGTGTTTGTTTCAAATAACCTTGCTATCCTAAACCTTGTATCGAGAGGTTATACTTCTCATGCATCCAAATCCTTGAGCCACCCACTATGCCATTTGTGTCCACCATACCTACCTACTACATGGTATTTCTCCGCCATTCCAAAGTAAATTGCTTGAGTGCTACCTTTAAAATTTCCATCCTTTATCTTTGCAATATATAGCTCATGGGACAAATAGCTTAAAAACTATTGTGGTATTGAATATGTACTTATGCACTTTATCTCTTATTAAGTTGCTTGTTGTGCGATAACCATGTTCCTGGGGACGCCATCAACTACTCTTTGTTGAATATCATGTGAGTTGCTATGCATGTCCGTCTTGTCTGAAGTAAGGGAGATTTACCACTTATTTAATGGTTAGAGCATGCATATTGTTAGAGAAGAACATTGGGCCGCTAACTAAAGCCATGAATCATGGTGGAAGTTTCAGTTTTGGACATATATCCTCAATCTCATATGAGAACATTAATTGTTGCTACATGCTTATGCATTAAAGAGGAGTCCATTATCTGTTGTCTATGTTGTCCCGGTATGGATGTCTAAGTTGAGAATAATCAATAGCGAGAAATCCGATGCGAGCTTTCTCCTTAGACCTTTGTACAGGCGGCATAGAGGTACCCCTTTGTGACACTTGGTTAAAACATATGCATTGCGATGATAATCCAGGTAGTCCGAGCTAATTAGGACAAGGTGCGGGCACTATTAGTATACTATGCATGAGGCTTGCAACTTGTAGGATATAATTTACATAACAGATATGCTTTATTACTACCGTTGACAAAATTGTTTCTTGTTTTTAAAATCAAAGCTCTAGCACAAATATAGCAATCAATGCTTCCCTCTACGAAGGCCTTTCTTCTACTTTTATGTTGAGATAGTTCACCTATTTCTCTCCACCTCAAGAAGCAAACACTTGTGTGAACTGTGCATTGATTCCTACATACTTGCATATTGCACTTGTTATATTACTTTACATTGACAACTATCCATGAGATATACATGTTACAAGTTGAAAGCAACCGCTAAAACTTAATCTTCCTTTGTGTTGCTTCAATACCTCTACTTTGAATTATTGCTTTATGAGTTAACTCTTATGCAAGACTTATTGATGCTTGTCTTGAAAGTGCTATTCATGAAAAGTCTTTGCTATATGATTCATTTGTTTACTCATGTCATTACCATTGTTTTGATCGCTGCATTCATTACATGTGCTTACAATAGTATGATCAAGATTATGATGGCATGTCACTCCAGAAATTATCTTTGTTATCGTTTACCTGCTCGGGACGAGCAGAACTTGGGGATGCTGATACGTCTCCGACGTATCGATAATTTCTTATGTTCCATGCCACATTATTGATGATATCTACATGTTTTATGCATACTTTATGTCATATTTATGCGTTTTTTGGAACTAACCTATTGACGAGATGCCGAAGGGCCAGTTGCTATTTTTTGCTATTTTTGGTTTCAGAAATCCTAGTAAGGAAATATTCTCGGAATCAGACGAAATCAACGCCCAGCATCTTAGAATCCCCGGGAGCTTCCGAACACACGAGTCGCCGAGTGGACCCACAGGGCCCACACATGGGGCTGGCGCCAGGCCCTGGCCGCCACCTATTGTGCGGTGGCCCCGCACCCTTCCGCGCCACCTCTTCGCCTATAAGAAGCCCCTCGACCTAAAACCTCGATACGGAAAAGCCACGGTACGAGAAACCATCCGAGCCGCCGCCATCGCGAAGCCAAGATGGGGGACAGGAGTCTCTGTTCCGGCACACCGGGGACGGGGAAGTGCCCCGGAAGGCTCCTCCATCGACACCACCGCCATCTTCATCACCGCTGCTGTCTCCCATGAGGATGGAGTAGTTCTCCATCGAGGCTCGGGGCTGTACCGGTAGCTATGTGGTTAATCTCTCCTATGTACTTCAATACAATGATCTCATGAGCTGCCTTACATTATTGAGATTCATATGAGTTTTGTATCACAATTCATCTATGTGCTACTCTAGTGATGTTGTTAAAGTACTCTATTCCTCCTGCACAGTGTAATGGTGACAGTGTGTGCATCGTGTAGTACTTGGCCTAGGCTATGATTGTGATCTCTTGTAGATTATGAAGTTAACTATTGCTATGATAGTATTGATGTGATCTATGCCTCCTTTCATAGCGTGAAGGTGACAGTGTGCATGCTATGTTAGTACTTGGTTTGGTTGTGTTGATCTGTCATGCACTCTAAGGTTATTTAAATATGAACATCGAATATTGTGGAGCTTGTTAACTCCGGCATTGAAGGTTCGTGTAATCCTACGCAATTAGTGGTGTTCATCATCCAACAAGAGGGTGTAGAGTCTAGCATCTATCTATTTATTCTGTTATGTGATCAATGTTGAGAGTGTCCACTAGTGAAAGTATAATCCCTAGGCCTTGTTCCTAATTACTGCTATCGCTGCTTGTTTACTGTTTTACTGCATCGGTACTTCCTGCAATATCACCACCATCAACCACACGCCAGTCCTGGATAGCAAAGCACTTTTCTGGTGCCGTTGCTACTGCTCATACTTATTCATACCACCTGTATTTCACTATCTCTTCGCCGAACTAGTGCACCTATTAGGTGTGTTGGGGACACAAGAGACTTCTTGCTTTGTGGTTGCAGGGTTGCATGAGAGGGATATCTTTGACCTCTTCCTCCCTGAGTTCGATAAACCTTGGGTGATCCACTTAAGGGAAACTTGTTGTTGTTCTACAAACCTCTGCTCTTGGAGGCCCAACACTGTCTACAAGAATAGAAGCACCCGTAGACATCAAGGCCCGGCTGCCACCGGCTGGTAGGACAAAATATGTTGTGCAAGTTTCTCATTGCGAGCACGTACGACTATATATGGAACACATGCCTATTGATTGCTTTGTACTTGGACACCGTTTTATTATTATCTGCAAATGCCCTGCTATGATTGTTACATGAGTTTCTCTCATCCATGCAACGCCCGTCATCCGTCCCCGTGCCTACAGTATTTTAATCCCGTTGTTTACTATAATTACTACGCTGTCTCGTTACTCTCGCTGTTATTTCACTACTGCTGCTATAAAACTTACTCGATAAACTCTTGCGAGCAAGTTTGTTTCCAGGTGCAGCTGAATTGACAACTCCGCTGTTAAGGCTTTCAAGTAATCTTTGTCTCCCCTTGTGTCGAATCAATAAATTGGGATTTACTTCCCGAAACTGCTGCGATCCCCTATACTTGTGGGTCATCAAGATTTTTGGCGCCGCGGGGAGCATAGCTTTATTTGGAAGTTCACTTGGATTGATATTGTTCGCTGCAAATTCTCCATCATGGGTAAAACTCGCGATCCTAAAGTCGCCATATTACCATCCACTACAAGAAAAGGTACAACTCTGAGTACCTCTGCTACACTTGATTCACCATCTGTGATAAGTCAACTTGTTTCACCGCCACAAGCTTCACTTGCTGGTACTTCTGCTGAATCTGAAAACTCTCATAATATTGATAATGTTTCTGCTGTGCTTGATGATAGTGGTTCATTGGGATCCTTTCTAGATGCTACAATTGCTAGGTCTAGACAAATTGAAAATGCTGAAACTCCTAATGAAAATGCCACTACACCTGTTAATTCACCTGAACTTGATTATTCTAGTGATGATCCTGATGAAGATTATGTGGAGCTTAATGATGATTTTATTAATAGATGCAATGCTACTACTGATGCAAGAAAAATTAAAAAGTTTCTCACACAATATACTGTTAGACATAAGCTATCTCCTGATCCTAAATTTGCCACATCTCCTATATGCATTAAGGATAAAGATTATGATTTTTCTCTTGATCTATCTCATATAGCTATTGTAGAGAAAACACCCTTTTGTGGTACTGAAAAAGAAAGTGCTGTAGAACACATGATTGAACTTTCTTCTATGAGTAGCTTGTTTTCTGATGATGTCAAGATGCGTACTTACTTTGTCGCTAAAAATTTTCCTTTCTCATTAAAGGATGATGCTAAAACTTGGTATAATAATTTGCCTCCTGGTTCTATTAAAAATCCAACTGAGCTGCGTGATGTTTTCTTTCGAAAGTACTTTCCTGCTAGTGCTCAACATATTGCTTTACAGAAAATTTATAGGTTTGACCAGGGAGATGAAGAGAAATTGCCTGAGGCTTGGGCAAGATTTTGTTCTCTTATCAGAGCTCGACCTGGACATGATTTAGAAAAGAATGATCTACTTGATATATTTTATAGTGGACTAACCATTGAGTCTAGAGCATATTTGGATAGTTGTGCTGGTTGTGTTTTCAGGAAAAGAACTCCAGACGAAGCTGAAGAATTATTGGCTAGAATAAGCCGGAATCATGATGATTGGAATACACCTGAACCAACTCCAACGCCAATATTGAAGAAGAGGGGTTTAATTGAATTGAATGATGAAGATATGAGGGAAGCTAAGAAGTCTCTCAAGGAGAAAGGTATTAAATCCGAAGATGTGAAGAATCTACCTCCCATAGAAGATATATGTGAGATAATTCCCCCTTCATCCATGATTGAGGTAAACTCCCTTCAACGCTTTACTAGGGAAGATATTCCGTATTCAAAACCTCCTGCACAATGCTTAGATGAGTTTGATAATTATATTGTTAAGCAAGAAAATTTTAATATGAGAGTAGAGAATCATCTAATGGAAAATTCTCAAGCTATTAGCAATTTGCATGATATTGTGGAGAGAACCTCCAATGATGTTAAGATGCTTGTTAAACATTTTCAAATGGTTCAAACTCAAATTGATCAACTCACTAAAGTGCAAAGTGACTTGTTAAAAAATAATTCTAAAGAGAAACATGCTTATGAAGTAACAACTAGAGGTGGTGTCTCTACCCAGGATCCTTTATATCCTGAAGGGCATCCCAAAAGAATTGAACAAGATTCTCAACGCATTGAACCTAGTGCTCCTTCTAAGAAAAAGAAGAAGAAACATAAAAATGTTGTAGAATCCTCTGAACCTGTTAATGATCCTAATAGTATTTCTATTTCCGATGCTGAAACTGAAAGTGGTAATGAACATAATAATGATAATGATAATGATAAGAATGATGCTTCTGATAAAGAAGAAGTTGAAGATGAACCTGAAAAGCATGCTAAAAATAAAAAGTATACTAAAGAAGATTTTATTGCTAAGAAACATGGTAATGAAAGGGAACCTTGGGTGCAAAAGCAAATGCCTTTTCCTGCTAAGAAACTAAAATCAAAGGAAGAAGAACACTATAATAAATTTTGTGATTGGATGAAACCTTTATTCTTGCAAATCCCTTTGACTGATGCTATTAAATTGCCTCCTTATTCAAAGTATATGAAAGATATTGTTACTAACAAAAGGAAAATCCCCAATGAGGAGATTTCCACTATGCTTGCTAATTACTCTTTCAATGGCAAGGTTCCAAAGAAGTTGGGCGACCCAGGTATACCTACTATTCCTTGTTCTATTAAGAATAATTATGTTAAAACTGCTCTATGTGACTTGGGAGCCGGTGTTAGTGTTATGCCTTTTTCTCTTTATAAGAGGCTTTATTTAGATAAGTTGATACCTACTGATATATCTTTGCAAATGGCTGATAAATCTACTGCTATTCCTGTTGGTATATGTGAGGATGTTCCTGTTCAAGTTACTAATAACTGCTTGATATTAACTGATTTTGTTGTGTTGGAAATGCCTGAAGATGATAATATGTCTATTATTCTTGGGAGACCTTTTCTTAACACCGCAGGGGCTGTTATTGATTGTAATAAAGGAAAGGTTACTTTCAATGTTGATGATAAGGAGCATACCGTCTATTTCCCCAAGAGGATTGATAAAGTATGTGGAGTCAATACTATTTCTAATGTGAGAACTATCAAAATTGGAACTATTGATTGTCCTATATATGAGCCTAAAGAAGGTTATCAAAGTCTTATGATTGGATCCATATCAATACAATTCAAGGTAACATGATTGATTTGAGGTTTATTTCTTCTTATGCTATGTAAAATTTATTTGGTGGCAAGACCTGATCAACCTTGTTAACAAATACTTTTTATATGCATAGAGGAGGTAAACAACATCTCTTTCTTCCTCCACTTGTTTTACTTGCTGTAGCACTTTTGTTTTGCAAAGTTCTTTAGTTAATTAGAGATTTCAAAAAATTTCCTGCCCAGAAATATGCATTTTTCAAAGTTTTAAAAAATTCACAAAAATTATACCGTTGGTCCTATTTTTCGAAAATGCACCTGGGAGCACCTGGGGATGACCAGTGGGGCACCCCAGGGTGGCACCCCACAGGCTGGCGCGGCCAGCAAGGGGGGCGCGCCACCCTGGCGTGTGGGCCCCCCTTTACCCCACTTTAGCATCTCTTCCTCCCAGACTCTTCTCTCTCCCGAAAAAATCGACACCAGCTTTCTCTCACTCGCGTTTTTGCTCAAGAGCTCAGGATTTTTCGATCTCTTTGCTCAGCCCAGATTTCTGTCTGAAATTTGGCACATTTGCTCTCCGGTATGTGACTCCTCCGATTATCCAAGTAGAATTTTGTTTGGTTGAGTATATCTTGAATATTTTGCTGCTGTAGGTAACATGTTTAGTGAGTTTGCATGCTTGTTCTAAGTTGTATAAACTAGTTTTGATGCATGATTAGTACTCTAGCAAGTTCCTATAGTAGTTCCCCTTGATTATATGTCACCAAATCAAATTTTATATTGTTTGTTGAAAAATTTCAGAAAATGGAGTGGAATAGATATCAACTAAACCAACAAGAATTGGAGGTGCAACAAGTCATGAGAGTGAACCGCGAAGAGGGAGTATACCCCTCTTACTACCCGTGCACAGATTTCATGAGAAGCGCAGGAATATTGGAAGATGTTCAGAATCTAATTTCTCGTGCAGGGTTGAATGATTTTGTTGATGGAGAACCATGCCAATATGCAAAATTGACTATGTCTGTTGTGCAGGATTTTAAGTTCAATTGGTCGCAATCTAACCCCATGGTTCAGTATAAGATTTATAATAAAACTGTCAACTTGCCATTCAATGATTTTTGTACAGCAATTAGAGTACCGCAATGGGGGTCATGCGAGAAGATAAGGGGATCGCCGCGAGAGCTCTTAAGCCTCTTCGAGATGATTTGTCATGGAAGGAGTTTCTCAGAGGATGGTGGTAAAATCACTAGCATTCAACTCCCAGCTATCCGCTACTTTGCTTATTTCATTACTAAATGCGTTCTTGCTAGAAAGAATGGTAGTAAACTATCTATCCAGGATTTAGCTTTTCTAGCTGCTGCACTGCAAGGTAGTAAGACTTATAATTTGGGGGCATTGATAGCTTATAGACTTGCTACTAACCGTGAGAAGGGCGGAATTTGTGGAGGTCTCATCGCCTCTCGTTTATTAGCTTTGCATGGAGTAGAACCTCACCATCTTGATATTCAACTTTTCATAGAAAAACTTGACATAGTCTCCATGATTAAGCATGAATTTGTTTCTGATTCATCTAACTTGGGAAACCTGTCTTATAAGATAACATTTTACAAGAAGACTTGGAGAATAACTAAGAAAACTGAAAAACTAGTGAGATTACCTGCACCTGTTCTATTTAACCTTGATTCCAGGGAGGATTGGTCAGTCACAGAAGGTGCACTGAATGCACACATAGAGGGAGGAGGCCATCATGCAAGAGGCAACACGGAGGAGGCCGAGGAACACCTCGACTCATCATCCGATGCAGCAAGTTCCTCGCATCAACATTTTGGGCATGTGGAGCCTCCACGCTTTTCTTCTGCACAGGAACCTTACTATGACTACGCCATGCATTATCCACCGGCGAGGAACAGCGACCCTCGCTGGGGTTGAACTCCACTTAGGCCAAAAGCCTAAGCTTGGGGGGAGGTATACCGGCATCACTAATTCTTTGCATATTATGATTGCTGGATACTTGTATATACTTGTTTAGTTTGTTTGAGTGGTTTTCTAATGAGAGGGAGATGATATTTGGGGAAGTGCTGCCTGAAAACAGATTCTGGACTGTTACCGAAAAAATTCTCAAAAATAGCCAGAACAGTATTTTGCGAAGCCAATTTTTGTGCATGTTCCCCAGGTTGTTATCTAACTTTCATTAGTTGAACACTTTTCGATTTGAGCAGTGGAAGAATTTCTTAAAAATCGAGTACTGTACTGCTGTCAAGTTTGACGAATTTCTGCTGCTTTGTGTTTATGTGACTCTTCTAGTTTGCCATTTCTTGTTCTTGCTTTGTTTCTTTCCTAAAACCCAAAAAGACCAAAAATATTTCTGTTGTTTATCTTCACCATTTGTTTGTTTTGGTTTCTTGCATTTATTTTGCTTTATTTGCTATCGTTGGTTTGCTATAAGAAAATCCAAAAAGATTTTGTTTTGTTTGCTTGTTTCCTTTTGTTCTTGTTTCCAATTCGAAAACTCCAAAAATATTTGCTGTTCTTCTTTGGTTTGTAAAGTTCATCTTGAGTTCAATGGTCTTCAGTGGCTGGAGCGTGGTTTTCATTTCATATTATCCAAGCTACACAAGTGAAAGGCAATAATGACGATCTACGACAATTGGATTGTGGTGAGAGGCTGGTATGAACTCTATTTGTTTTCATTTTTGTACATATACTCATCCATGTGAGCATGCTTAGTTGGTTCATGTGAGGTATATGTCATTTGAGAAAGTCTAGTAGTTCATGATCTCTCATGTTTAGCTCCAATTTATTAATATGAGTAGCATGTCATGGATGTTTGCTTGCATTGTTTTATTCATAAGTAAGTATGGCATTGTGGTATCCTCCTCTGAATAATTCATTTATATCGACTTGGCACATGCTCACGCATGCATATGACTGAACAAAAGTCAATTAAGCCTCTATGATTTACATTGCTTCAGAGTTCTTGTATCACTTTTATGCCTCCGTTAATTTATTTTGCCGCAAGCATGATTATGACAGTTACTGCTCTCTTGATTTGTCGCTCCCTAGTCTTTTGCTAGCCTTCACTTGTACTGAGCGGGAACACTGCTCGTGCTTCCAAACCCCTGAAAACCAAGTTGTTCCAAAGTGTCCACCATAAATACCTATGCATGGCATTTCAAACCATTCCAAGTAAATTCTCATGCGCTACCTTTAAAACCTTCAAAATGCTTCTCAATTTGTGTTAATGTTTCATAGCTCATGAGGAAGTATGTGGTGTTTAACTTTCAACCTTGTCATTTACTCTTGACGGACTTTCATTATGGACTAGTGGCACATCCGCTTATCCAATAATTCTGCAAAAAGAGCCGGCAATGGGATTCCCAGTCCCAAATTAATTAACCTAATTAGACACTCCTCCATGGTATGTGATTGTTGGACGGCACCCGAAGGATTCGGTTAGCCATGGCTTGTGCAAGCAAAGGTTGGGGGGAGTGTCATCATAATAAAACTAAAATAAAAAGGCACTCCTTCATGGTATGAGATTGTTGGCAGGCACCCGAGGATTCGGTTAGCCATGGTTTGTGAAAGAAAGGTTGGAAGGAGTGCCACATAAACATAAAAATAATTCATGGGAGCCGCTCTTGGAAGTCCGGTTGGCGAGGTAGTTGGTGTACCCATTACCATTCGTTGACAACAACAAACACCTCTCAAAATAATTTTACTCCTGTTTTAGAAATGAAAAGCTCTAGCGCATGTTAATCCCTGCTTCCCTCTACGAAGGGTCAATCTTTTACTTTTATGTTGTGTCTCCATTCTTTCTTTGAGCACTATCTTGAGAGCACAACTATCATTCTTAGTATAATATGCTTGTCTCAAAATATGATTGATTGTGGTATAACTTTGATGCTTTTATCTTTGACAATCACTACTTCTAGTCTTTCTATGAACTTCAGAGGTGCCCGGGCATTTATGTTTTGCCGATCAAATATGGGCAAGCGAGATACCACTTTATCATACTCTTTTATGAACATTGCAATCCTGCTTATAGACATGATTCATGATGCTTATTATTAACTGTTGGTACCTCTCCATGATTGACATAGCTGTTAGATGATCTTATTTGCATGTATCTTATTATGAACTGCCTAAGTGTTAGCCATATTATGAGAATATATACATCATATGAACAAATGTGTTCGTGAAAGTTCTTTTATCGCTCAGTTGTTAACTGAATTGCTTGAGGACAAGCAATAAGCTAAGCTTGGGGGAGTTGATACGTCCAAAACGTATCTACTTTCCCGAACACTTTTTCTATTGTTTTGCCTCTAATTTGTGTATTTTGGATGCAACTAACACGGACTAACGCTGTTTTCAGCAGAACTGTTCTGGTGTCTCGTTTTTATGCAGAAATCCAACTTTCAGGAAAATCCTCGGAATTTATGCGAAAGTCCTATTTTCCTAGAATATTGGCGGAGCCGAAGGGCAAGCCAGGGGGGGCGAGGGCCCCACACACTAGGCCGGCGTGGCCAGGAGGGGCCCGCGCGGCCCTAGTGTGTGGCGGCCTCGGTCAGCCCCCGACGCCCTCCTTCGGACTATTGCCTTCGACCTAAAAACGCACGGAGAGAAGTCGAAGTCGCCAGAAAGCCTCCAGAACCGCCACATCGCGAAACTCCGTCTCGGGAGCCAGAAGTCTCCGTTCTGGCACTCCGCCGGGACGGGGAATTGGAGGAGATCATCGCCATCATCACCACCGACGCCTCTCCATCGACCAGCAATGTTTCCCCCATCCATGTGTGAGTAATTCCCCCGCTGTAGGCCGAAGGGGATGGTAGGGATTGGATGAGATTGGTCATGTAATAGCATAAGATTGTTAGGGCATAGTGCCTAGTGTCCGTAATTGGTACTTTGATGATATTGTTGCAACTTGTTATGCTTAATGCTTGTCACTAGGGCCCGAGTGCCATGATCTCAGATCTGAACATGTTATTATTTCATCATGATATTCATTGTTTTATGATCTTACCTGCAAGTTGTATACACATGTCGCTGTCCGGAACCAATGGCCCCGAAGTGACAAGAATCGGGACAACCGGAGGGGATGGTAGTGATGTGAGGATCACATGTGTTCACGGAGTGTTAATGCTTTGCTCCGGTACTCTAATAAAAGAAGTACCTTAATGTTATCACCGGAAATTGGACCAGTCAGAGGTGGGCCGCGGTCAAGAAGGACTTGAAGAATTTATACATGAAGGAATATGTGAATCGGCCTCCACGCGCGAGTTTGGGCTTAGTTAGCCCGTGTATCTTTAATTATATTGTTTAGAAGTTAGAGTTTTACCCGTGCACGGTTTAGTGCACGCCCACATTAGAAAGTCCCTGGACTATAAATATGTACCTAGGGTTTATGGAATAAACAACAACCAACGTTCAACCACAAACAAATCTCGGCGCATCGCCAACTCCTTCGTCTCGAGGGTTTCTACCGGTAAGCATCATGCTGCCTAGATCGCATCTTGCGATCTAGGCAGCACAGCCTGCCTACGTTGTTCATGCGTTGCTCGTGCTGAAGCGCTTTTGATGGCGAGCAACGTAGTTATCATAGATGTGTTAGGGTTAGCATTGTTCTTCATGCTGCATGCTTTCGTAGTGCAACCCTTGCGCATCTAGCCGTCCTTGTGCCTCATCATGGGTGCAGGGGCGGCACCCCGCTTGATCATAGTTTAGTAGATCTGATCCGTTACGATCGCTCCTTGTTCTACAAGGATTAGTTTAATATCTGCAATAGTTAGGCCTTACAAGGGGTGGAGGATCCAGCGGCACGTAGGGTGTCGTTTGCGAGCCCTAGACGGGATGTTCCGAGGATCAACCTTGTGTTGGTTTTTAGGCCTCGTCTAGGGCAAGCTTACGATCACCGTGCGTGAGCGCGAGGCCCAACCTAGAGTAGGATGATCCGATTATGCGGTGAAAACCCCACATCGTCGTGGATCTCATTAGCTCTACCATGATCAAGCAGGACCACCACATATTCGGCCACCTTGGACGAACCGTGGGTGGATCGGCTCTTGAGCCGATTCACGGGACAACCTGAGAGCCGATCGAGGCTCGTATTTAACGTGTACGTGTGTGCCTGCAGGAAACTAAGCGAGGCATCATCCACACCTTCCGACCAGGTATAGGTCAGGTGGCACGCCCTGCGACCCCAGCATCGGCGCGCGACCGGGAGGCTTTGCGGGCCGTCGCTCTGAGGGACTGGGGCCAGCCGCAGCCCTAGTCATTCCCGGCTCTACCGTGTTGGCCGGTCGCTGCCCGCCGGTGGGTTTGACGCCAACACATTCTGGCACGCCCGGTGGGACAATCTTCAACGACTCATCTTCAACGACAACCACCTCGCCATCCACATCAGAGATGGCGGAAGAAACTCCGGTCACATACGAGGAGCTCACTGGCGAGCCCACGAAGAAGCATGACAAGGCCAAGGTGGTCATCGGAACCGAGCCCATCGGCTCCTATGGGAGTACCCGTTCACACGGCATCAGGCTCGACGGAGGCATACGTCCCTTGCCTGGCGACGATACGGTCGACCTCAGCCACTCCATAAGGGAACCAGGGTTCTCGTTCGATGCCAATATGGCAGGGTTCGTGATTCGCCATGACAAAGACAAGGCGGAAAGCAGCCACTCCCGTGGCAAAGATAAAGAAGAGGCCGCTCCACGCGACCGGCCCCAAAGCAGCGATCGACGGTACCTGACCGCAGAGGAGGTGAAAAGCATATGGTGGCAGCGCCCACGCGCCGTACGCCTCCCCAGCAAGTATGAGCAGCGGTACGACCGACGTCAGCGTTATGATGAATACAATGAAGGACGTCATCAGTCTAAAACAAAGGATAGGAGGTGCCGTCAGCATGGCGGAGGCAACGACGGGTATGAACGTCACGCCAGAGGAGGGTTCAACTTCGACGTGACTAAATCGGAGCAGATTTTCGATCTTTTACTTACGGAGAAACAGATGAAGATGCCCGAAGGCCACGAGGTCCCTGCAGCGCAGGAGCTGAACCGGAAACCATACTGCAAGTGGCACAACGCGTTCACCCATGCCACTAACGACTGCAGGGCATGGCGGCAGCAGATCCAAACGGCGATAGAAAGTGGTCGACTTATTTCCGACCAGTACGCCGTGACGGACGACGCACACCCTTTTCCCGCCGCCAACGTGGAGGGACATACTTACCTTGATGGATGCCGGCCAGGTCCCTCGTACGACATCAACATGGTAGGGCTTGGGCACCACTCTGAGAAGGACGGAGATGAGGGCAGCAGCCCTCGTAGCAAAGACACGAAGGGAGCCGCTCCACGCGATCGGCTCCGCCAAGATGGCAAGCGCCGGCGACACCGTGACGGCAACGAAAGAGGTCGTCTGGCTAGGAACGACCGAAGGCATCATCGGCATGACCGCGATGAGGAGCGGCAGGAGCGCCACGCCAGGGGAGAGTCGAGGGAGCAAGTCGACAAGGACAGGCACTGGGATTGTCCCTTCTTCAGACACTGCTGGGATTCAGGAACAAGCCGATTGCCGACAGTCGGCAACTGCCCAGAATGTAACCACAAAGAGAAGGAGGCAGCCAACGCGTCTGTGTTTCGGCGTCTGGGACCTTTCCCACCTCGGAGCAAACGAGCTGAGTCATCTCAAGGAGAAGACTGTGAGGAGTCAGAAGGAGAAAACGATAGGTATCACCGGCCAAGGTGGTGCCCTGATGGACTCAGCCATTCTCAAAAACGTAGGGTGCAGCGGCTGCGAAGCTTGGAGGAAGCCGAGGCACAATACCTGTATACGTTGAGGAAAGCACGGCCCGACCTGGCCGTGAAAGTTCAACAAACACTGAAGACAAACGTGCGCCCGCCGAAGAAAACATCGGCTGTTATAAACACAGTGACCAGGATCTCGTCAGAGATTTACGACCCAAGGCGTAGTGGACCTTCCTCCAGCGAGTCACGTCACCATGACAAGAGACCAAGGAGTTGTAAACCCCCGTTGGACAGTGCAACGAAAAGTAAGGCCGATTTTAACGATCGGCCAGTACCGTCCCCAACGTACGCTCTGCCTGTGTTCAGCGTCGACTTGGCAGGCCACGGGAAGCTGGGTTACGGGTTTGCATCAGCTGACGAATTGGATGAAGAGGAAGTCAAGGGCAAGGTCAGGAAAATGTTGGACACCAGACACATCAGGCCACACAGGTACATTGAAGGGACCCCCGGTGTTGTACTTGCGAAGAGAAAGGATGGCCAATGGCGTATCGCTATAATCGACCAGAGCCCTAGCAGCGCTACCCCAAGGGGTGAATAATCCAGTTGATAACTGTAAGGGGAGCCGATTCCCAGCAATCGGCTAAAATGGTTCTCGCCACGAGTGTTCACTATTGTGCTAATTAACATGGCGGGTGGTACAACAAGCTCAAGATTGGCCGCGAGGCCGATAACCGCTTGAAGGTGCGGCTCGGGGGGCACATGCACAAATGAAGTCCAAGGTCACGGAGCATGTACTCAGGAGGAGCCGATCCATGGGATTGATGGGCCAAGACTATCCTCAGTGTGCGTTTCATCTGAATTCAGCATAGGTTTAACAGGCGTCTGAAGAGCCGATACTATCAACTCAGTGACAGAATCGGCTCGGGGGGGGCACATAGAAGGATGGAACACGAGGGCGCAGAGTTAACACATGGGAGCCGGTACATAAGTAAATCGACTGGCCAAGGAAATTTGAAAATTTTTTTGAACATAGCCGATGCACAAACATCGGCTCAAGATGCTCTCAATGGAACTGTGTTGACGAGGGGTCACCAACATGGGCGGCATGGACGCACAGATCAGGCTCTGATGAGCCTGACAAAGGGAACCGTCTCTTCTAGGATTAGGAGGACAACCCTCTCTTGGGTCTGATCGGGCCTGGACTTGCTGTTTGGATCATGGACCTTTGTCACTATTCTCACCTCGGCTGGAGCTCGGGGGGCAACTCGCCACGGAGAATTCTTGTTCCATGTAGCCGATTTCGTTAGAATCGGTTTACTCTACATCACGGCTCGTAGGAGGATGCGGCGGAAGAGTGTCAGAAGTTTAGAATTAACGCGAGGATTGGGCACTATCTCAGGAGTTTTGTTGTTGAATCTGGCATTCTGTTCAGTCGGAGCTGTGCTACTAAGTCTCGGGTTTTCACGATTGTGGCCTGGCCCTGCTTGGCTGGGGGCATGGAGGTCCGGATGGACTTATCCCGAGATCTGTTAGAGGAACCGATGCACTGCCATCGGCTCATTGAGCATTGACCGAGTCAGCAGTCGGCAAAATCATTACGGAGGAAATCGGCTAAATTATCATAAGGGAATCGGCAAAATCAAACTAGGGGAGTTCTTCATTGATGAATGAGATTTCTTACACAAAGAGCTGATTGCTCTCAAAAGGAAGCCCTAGGGGATACATTGCCCTGCCTACTACTACTGGCCCTATGCTACGGTCCTATCTAGGGGCCGTCGCTGCCCTCGTCGTCATCGCCGTCACTGCTGCTGTCGGCGCTGCTCCCCGCCGGCTCGTCATCGCTGCTCCAGCGGCCACCGGCAGGACCTTCGTTGTCCTCATCTTCATCATCTGCGTCGTCGGCATCACTGTCGACGTCGCTGAGGTTCCCGGGCCAGAGGCATTGGCGTTTGGCCGGCGGCGTGTCGGAGGAAGTGTCATCCTCCTCTTCCTCTTCATCCACCACCTCCTCGGAGGAGGGGGCCCCGTCCCAGGAAAAGCGATCGTCCTCGCTTTCCTCCACCGCTTCCCTTCTTGCAAGGAAGCGGAGGTCGCTCTCCCCGTCAGTCAGGGACTGGTCGTCCTCTGACCAGATAGAGAAGTCATGGCTGGGCTCGTCTCCAGCTTCGATGGCGCGGCGGGTGTTGGCTGCGTGGACCTCTGCTGGGTTCGGTTCCGGCGTCGGCTCGCGGGAAGAGAGGGATTCGATGTAAAGACCTGATGGGGAGGAGGAGGAAGAAGACATTGTGGCTCAGGAGGGTTTTTTCGGAGTACTAATGCGAGAAGGAAGAAGAAGAGTACTGTTCGGTGCGGTTAAATAAAGGATTTGGAGGTTTAATTCCGGACGGTTCTCGAGAACGTGGTGCCGAAACTGTCAAATCGTGCAGAGAGGTTGGGAAGGCAAGTCATGATGAAGGCCTCTGCGACGGTTCTGCTCTGCCACGACATGACCCGACGAAGGGAAGCATAATGATTTTGGAAATGTCATTTCCAAAACCAGGGGGCATGTGTTATCACCGGAAATTGGACCAGTCAGAGGTGGGCCGCGGTCAAGAAGGACTTGAAGAATTTATACATGAAGGAATATGTGAATCGGCCTCCACGCGCGAGTTTGGGCTTAGTTAGCCCGTGTATCTTTAATTATATTGTTTAGAAGTTAGAGTTTTACCCGTGCACGGTTTAGTGCACGCCCACATTAGAAAGTCCCCTGGACTATAAATATGTACCTAGGGTTTATGGAATAAACAACAACCAACGTTCAACCACAAACAAATCTCGGCGCATCGCCAACTCCTTCGTCTCGAGGGTTTCTACCGGTAAGCATCATGCTGCCTAGATCGCATCTTGCGATCTAGGCAGCACAGCCTGCCTACGTTGTTCATGCGTTGCTCGTACTGAAGCGCTTTTGATGGCGAGCAACGTAGTTATCATAGATGTGTTAGGGTTAGCATTGTTCTTCATGCTGCATGCTTTCGTAGTGCAACCCTTGCGCATCTAGCCGTCCTTGTGCCTCATCATGGGTGCAGGGGCGGCACCCCGCTTGATCATAGTTTAGTAGATCTGATCCGTTACGATCGCTCCTTGTTCTACAAGGATTAGTTTAATATCTGCAATAGTTAGGCCTTACAAAGGGGTGGAGGATCCAGCGGCACGTAGGGTGTCGTTTGCGAGCCCTAGACGGGATGTTCCGAGGATCAACCTTGTGTTGGTTTTTAGGCCTCGTCTAGGGCAAGCTTACGATCACCGTGCGTGAGCGCGAGGCCCAACCTAGAGTAGGATGATCCGATTATGCGGTGAAAACCCCACATCGTCGTGGATCTCATTAGCTCTACCATGATCAAGCAGGACCACCACATATTCGGCCACCTTGGACGAATCATGGGTGGATCGGCTCTTTGAGCCGATTCACAGGACAACCTGAGAGCCGATCGAGGCTCGTATTTAACGTGTACGTGTGTGCCCTGCAGGAAACTAAGCGAGGCATCATCCACACCTTCCCGACCAGGTATAGGTCAGGTGGCACGCCTGCGACCCAGCATCGGCGCGCGACCAGAGGCTTTGCGGGCCGTCGCTCGAGGGACTGGGCCAGCCGCAGCCCTAGTCATTCCCGGCTCTACCGTGTTGGCCAGTCGCTGCCCGCCGGTGGGTTTCTGACGCCAACACTTAATATCCAGTAGATTCCTTGAGGCCCGGCTGCCACCGGCTGGTAGGACAAAAGATGTTGTGCAAGTTTCTCATTGCGAGCACGTACGACTATATATGGAACACATGCCTATTGATTGCTTTGTACTTGGACACCGTTTTATTATTATCTGCAAATGTCCTGCTATGATTGTTACATGAGTTTCTCTCATCCATGCAACGCCCATCATCCGTCCCCGTGCCTACAGTATTTTAATCCTGCTGTTTACTATAATTACTACTGCTGTCTCTGTTACTCTGCTGTTGTTATTTCACTCTGCTACTGCTATAAAACTGTTACTACTGATAAACTCTTGCGAGCAAGTCTGTTCCAGGTGCAGCTGAATTGACAACTCCGCTGTTAAGGCTTTCAAGTAATCTTTGTCTCCCCTTGTGTCGAATCAATAAATTGGGATTTACTTCCCGCGAAGACTGCTGCGATCCCCTATACTTGTGGGTCATCACTAAGATTGCTATATTCAATTGTGTCCCTCGGCAGCACCTCTCCTGGCCTTTATATAGGAGGCCAGGTCTCAAGAGATCTAACCGGGTACGACTAGGTTTACAGTAGTACTAGCTATAAACTTCCTTGTTCGGCTCCTCCTTTGTCTTGTCCGTCAAGGAATCTTCTGCTGCATCGTCCAAGTGGCCCGCCTTGCCATCGAGTACCTTCATGGGCCTCCAGTTAGATTGTACAGGATAGGGCAATGTCGGTTACCCGAAGGGTAATGCCCACGTCAACGACTGAGTGTTGTTTCTTCGTAGCGAATATCGGCACACATGTTTTCGGATGTTCTTCGTCGAAAGAACCAACATGGACACCATCACCAGCTGGATTTTCCAGTTTGAGTGACTGGGTGTGCCCTCAAATATTCTTTCTTGGCAGCGAACACACGAATCATGTGATGATCGGCCTAGTTAGGTTTAGTTTTTTTGCAATATTTTATATTTGTGTCAACCATGGTTCAAACTATGTATTAGTTTGTGGAAAACCATATTCCAAACTATATCTTCATGTAAACAACGTTCCCAATTATGTATTAGTTTGTGGAATAAAATGTTTCTTATTTAATTTTCTATGCATACATTTATATTTTAAATCAAAACATCTATTGGGACCGCCGTTTTGGGGGCGCCGGTGTGGGAACAGCTACCCAAATGGAGGATGTTGTACCGGCGCTCTCCAAACGGAGGTGCCGGCGCCTATTTGGGGGCTGCAGGTGGAGATGCTCTTAAAGTTAGCATCAGGAAATATTATTGTACTTATAAAAATAAATTTTAATTCTAAACCAAAAAGTTTGACACAACATAATCTATACCTAATAATAAAGGGAGAAGTGTTTCCGTGGTTTCGTCCCGCGTTTCTGCCAAAAAGTTTCGTCAACGCTTTTTTTGGACCGTTTTACCCTCCCACTAAATCGCATAATACATTAAATTGCCACAGTACCTGTTCATACCGGTTGGTTTTGGTTCCAACACACGAACGTGCAGCCCAAAGCGTGCCTAGGTTGCTCCATATATATATATGCAACGAGACCAGATCGATTTGTTTTTAGGGTTTCTACATCGAGGAGGAGAATCAGATTGAGATGAATTTCCGGCGGCGTTTCTAGCCAACCTGGCCGGCAGGAACCCCGAGCGTAGCCAAGACGTCAGCCAGATCCTTGAGTTCCTGGGCGCCGACGTCGAGGAGGACCGGGAAGGAAATAGCGGACCGCGGTGCGGGAGGCCCAGGAGGATGCCCACTCGTCGGCGTCCATGGCGACCGCGTCGACGGAAGGGTGCCTAGAGGCGTGGAGGCCACACAGTCACAGACGACATGGAACTTGCGTGGCACAGTTGTACGGATTTATTCGTAACCGAATGCATCGATTGGATTTGGCGGACAAGAGCTAATGATCGATCCTAGACTAACCGACGATGGGAACAACATCACGCCATCACCAATTGGTGCACGCCGACGGGTGCAGAGTCGGCGCGGGTGCCAAACACTTGGCGGACTTCCAGCTTGACATCCAGGCCACGCTGGTTCTCCTCGGCGCGGGCACCCGGGTGGTCGCCGAGCACATCCATGCCGCCAAGGTAGGCGGACTCAGTTTGTTTCTGCCGGTGCCAGGAAAGTACGTGTGTCGTTCATGTGGAGCTGCTGCCGTTCTACCGCGAGCACAGTACATCGCCTGCTTCTCCGATTGGAACATGCTGGAGAAGGTAGCTTTCGACTTATTGAGTTCCTCGAGGTGGGCTAAATGGATCCTGCTGGTTTCTTTTGGTTAGAATCCTGGGGCTGGGCCGTCTCTCTCCGCCTCTAGAGTCTGAGCTACACTATGTTGTACAGATGGTATTGCACATGATGAAGGCCACAAATTAGAAGCTGCACAACCTTAATAAGTTGGAAACGGTGCTTGGTGCACACCCTCGGACCCTCCTGCCAGCTTCCCACCACGGCGGCTGGCTGAAATAGCCGACGCTTGCGGACTCATTGTCTCATACCAGACACCGACGCCATTGCCTCCTCTTCCTTCTTCGACACTCTCTCCTCATCATGATGCCCAACAAGCTGCAAACGATGTGAGCGAAGCTCATGCTGGCCGCGCGCAGGCAGTTCCTGCTGACCACCAAGCAGTGTGTGGAGAAGGTGCGCGAGGCCGAGGTGTGCGGCGGCAGAGGGCCAGAGATGGCGGAGCAGGTGGAGATGGACCTGGACATCGACAAGGAGGACGATGACGTCGATGAGTGTGTGGCCGTGGTATCCCGCGTGACCACGGAGGCTGACTGAGCGGCATGCCGAGCGCCGGGCCATTAGCGACCTGCTCACGCGGAGGACGGAGATCTTTGCCATCGCACATGCCTAACGTCAGCTCCAGATGCCTTTTCCCAACCAGTAGGCGCACTATGAGGAGGCGAAACACAATGCCATCGTGGAACGCAAGAGCTGGTAGTGGCGCGCAGTTTTCCTGAAATAGACAGGCGGCTGCTGACGGTCTGACCTGGCTCCGAGCACGCCAGGACGCTGAGAGAGGAGATGGTGTAGGCGAAGAGGAGAGAGGCGCAAAGAGCCTCCAGGGAGACGGAGCGCGTGCATGCTCGCGCGGTGGAAAGCCCCGCCAAGGTGAAGGCCAACGGTGGTGCCAGGCCAACAATCTGGGGTGGAATCCTCACGCCGACGGGCAGCGACGGGCCATCCAGTTTAGCAAGAGGGAAATCCTCGCGCCACCGCTAGCAGGCCACTCCGAGTGAAATCCTCGGCCCGGCGGTGGCAAGGAAGCCCATCTAGCTGGTGTTTTCCCCGGTGCAACGCACGGGCACTTTTGCTAGTGTTACATAAAGTGCAGCTAACTCAGTTGCACACAAAAGGGGATGCAATATAGAGACTTAGGTGTATGCAAATTAAGTCTCTCGTGAGCCATGCGAAAAAGATACATACTTGGCCAATCCTCCATTACCAGTCATGTAGATTCACACGTAAGATGGAGGAATATTAGGCGTCATGCAAAACTTGGCTGGCAATTAATTGGGATCAAAAAGATTTGCATCTCATAAAGAAAACAAACATAAAACCTAGAGGCGGGCCCAATAAAAAAATTGACTGTTCACCGGGAGGAGCAAAAGCTCCCACCTGAATATATTTCGCATTGCGTCAGGGGGACAGGGGTGAAAATCGGCCCCAGGGTTTTGGTAGCAGTGTTACAGGGGGAGGGGAGACACATCCAACGCATGGGGATGAACTCAATGGATTATAATCGAACAGATGGGAAGTAAGTGAGCCACAGGTCGACGTCGGCGCGGTGATCAAGAGGCAGCCGAGCGCGCCAGAGGACTGCATCATCACGACAGCGCTTGTGGATCAAGGAGAGCGAAGGGAGGAGCCCTTCGAAGACACGCCGTTCCGGTGTTTCCACAGGTGCCAGAAGCACAGCAGGCAAAGTGTCGAAGCCGAGCGAGCAGGGGTAGAGGCCGGCAAGGGGCAGACGGAAGCCGTGGCGATCACGGCATCCTCGGCGACATAGGGAGTGCCAAGAGCGGCCCAGAATTGGCGGGCGAATCGGCACTGGAACATAATGTGAGCAGGCGTCTCCAGGTGGTCGTCGCAGATGGGGCAACGGGTGCCTTCTGCCTCAAGGATCCCTTTTTGAAGCAGGTTTGAGCGGCATTGGATGCGCCCTTTCATTAGCAGCCAGGCGAAGAACTTCACACAGACGCGGAGTTGTGCCATACAAAGTCAGCATTCTTGTCGCGGACGCCACCGTCGGAGCAGAGCTTGTACAGCGCACTTGTCTTCAAGCACCCCCCCTCCCGAGCGCACAAGGGAAGAGTGCGGCTGTCCGCGGCCCCAGACAGGCGAGTACGGCTCAAGAGCAGCAGCTCCTCCCGCTGTCGAGCGGCCATGGACGAAAGCCGAGCCACCAGGAAGGAGTCAAGGCTAGCACGAAGGACCCGCTGGAGAGCGGCCAAGGGAGCAGTATAGTGGGAGAACAGCTCGGGCATCACCGCGGAGAGGACGTCGTCGGGGAGCTAGTGATCGTGCCAAAAGGTGGTCCACGCACCATCCCCAAGCTGCACCCGTGAAATGGCGTGGTAGAGCGGGAGCAGCCGCATGAGGGACGCCCAGTGAGAGCCGCAGAGCACCGTTGAGCGACGCACCGTGTCGTCCAGGGGAGAATCCGAGAGGGAGGTCCAAACCCACGATTCGGCAGAATCGGTGTAGAGCTGATGCAGGAGCCTGGTGAGGAGGCAACTGTTCTGGACTTGAAGAGAGCGCACCCCAAGCCCTCCTTCCTCCTTAGATTGGCACACCACGTCTCATGCCACCAAACATTTGGCACTCAAGTCACGGTCTGTAGCCACCCAAAGGAAGGCACGACGTAGCTTGCCCAGCGCCGTAACCACCCCAGGAGGGAGCTCCATCGCTCCCATGGCGAAGGTGGGGAGGGCGTCCAACACCGCATTCAGCAGCACCAGATGGCCGCCAGGGGAGAGCAGAAGGGCACGCCACCCCGAGAGGTAGCGGTCGACTTTGGCAATGAGAGGTGCAAAATCGGTGATGCGGAGCTTTTCAACGGAGAGGGGCAGACCGAGGTAAGTCTGGGGGAACCCTTCGATGCGGCATTGGAGAGCGTCTTGGATCTCCTCGAGCACAGCGCCATCGACATGCATCGGGACTAGCGTGCTCTTGTGGTAGTTGATCTTGAACCCAGTCGCCTCACCAAACTTGTCAAGGAGGAGCTTGAGACGTCGCGCCACCGCGCCATCCGCGTGGAGGATGATGAGTGTATCATCCGTGTAGTGGAGGACAGGGCAGGGCGCATCGTCGACCAAAGGGTGTCACAGCGTGTTATCGCGGCGCACAAGCCGCTGCAGCACGTCAGCCATCAACAGGAACAGGTAGGGAGACAAGCGGTCCCCTTGCTGCAGGCCGCGCATAATATTGATCCACTTCCCGGGGAAGCCGTTGAGGAGGATAGCCCAAGCGCGATGACGAGAAGAGCAAGTCCATCCAGTCACACCAGAGCTCAGAAAACCCGCGAGCAAGCATCATAGCATGCAGGCAGGCCCTGTTCACCGAGTCGAAGGCTTTGGCAAAATCGAGCTTGAGCACGACGCATGGCGCGTGATACGTCTCTAACGTATCTGTAATTTCTGATGTTCCATGCTTATATTATACCAATTGCTACATGTTTTATATACACTTTATATCATTTTTATGCATTTTCCGGAACTAACCTATTAACAAGATGTCGAAGCGCCAGTTGCTGTTTTTGGTTTCAGAAATTCTACACAGGAAATATTCTCGGAATTGGACCCCACGAAGACAGAAGTCAATATTTTGCCGAGACGGACCCAGAGAGCCAGAGAAGGGCCAGAGGGGGGCCAAGGGGCCCCACACCATACCATGGCGCGGGCCCACCCCTGGCCGCGCCGCCATGTGGTGAGGGCACCCTGGGGCCCCTCCGAGGTCACCCTTCCGCCTATATATTCTCCCAGAAGTAAAAACCCTAAAGCGCCCGGTCTTCCACCACGAAAAGTTACGTAGCCGCCACCATCGCGAAGCCAAGTTCAGGGGACAGAAGTCTCGTTCCGCACGCCGGGACGGGGAAGTGCCCGGAATCCATATCCATCGACTCCATCGCCATCTTCATCGCCGTTGCTGTTTCCCAAGATGAGGAGGGAGTAGTTCTCCCCGAGCAGGGCTCTACCGGTAGCTATGTGGTTCATCTCTCTCCCATGGTGTGATCTTTATGTGATCATGAGCTTTGTAATCTAGTTGAATATGTAGATGTTGCTCTTGTCTATTATGCACTCTAGAGGTTACTTTAATATGAACTCCGGAGTCACTCTCCACGGTGTGATGGTGACAGTGTGCGCATCGTGTGTGATTCCTTTATGACGTTGTGGAGCTTGTTTACTCCGGCTTGAGGTGTGCTTTTGCAGCCCTACACAATGAATGGTGTTTGTTATCCAACAAGAGAGTGTTTGAGAGTAGCATTTATTTATTCAATTATGTGATCATTGTTGAGAGTGTCCACTAGTGAAAGTATGATCCCTAGGCCTTGTTTCTAAGCATTGAAACACCGTTTCCAACAAGTTCTGCTACATGTTCGCTTGCTGCCATTTTTATTTCAGATTGCAATTACTACTTATAATCATCCATATTACTTGTATTTCACTATCTCTTCGAACTAGTGCACATATACATCTCGACAAGTGTATTAGGTGTTGGGGACACAAGAGACTTCTTGTATCTTAATTGCAGGTTTGCTTGAGAGGGATATCTTTCATCCTCCCTGAGTTCGATAAACCTTTGGGTGATTCACTTAAGGGAAACTTGTCCGCTGTTCTACAAACCTCTGCTCTTGGAGGCCCAACACTGTCTACAGGAATAGAAGCGTGCGTAGACATCAGCGCGCATCGACGAAAGCACGTCTTCACGAGCTCCATGGTGAAGACGAAGTTCTCCGAGATGCTCCGACCGTTGAGGAAGCCAGTTTGATCAGCGTCGATGAGCCGCCCGATCTGCTGCTGGAGACGAATCGTGAGAGCCTTGCTGAGCGTCTTGATGCTGCAGTTCTGCAGGGACACGGGGCGGAACGAGCTTGGCGTCAGCAGGCCTTGAGACTTGGGCAGGAGCAAGATATGCGAGTGGTTGATGCTCTCCAGGTCCAGAGCGCGGGAATGGAATTTTTCGAATAGCCGAAGCACAGCTGGGCCGACCGTGCTCCAAGCGGCCTTGTAGAATCCGGGCCCAAGCCCATCTGGCCTAGGTGCATTGGACCGATCCAGCGAGATAAGGGTAGCCTCCACTTCCTGGACCGAGAAGGGCCCCACCAGTTTGTCTCCGTTGACCCTGGGTAGTCATGGTAGAGGTCAACGACGTTGAAAGCCCAGGAAGTGTCAGTGGAGCGCCCGAGCAGGTCGCCGAAGAAGGAGTGTAGGGCAGTGGCCTTGGCATCATGGGTTACCAAGGAGGCACCATCGACGATGAGGGAGCGGATCGTGTTTCGCCGCTGCCGCTGCGAGGCACGAGCGTGGAAGAAGCGCGAGTTCTCGTCTCCCTGCACCACCGCACGGAACTTCCCGCGATGTTTCCAGTGGGCGGCACGCTCGAGGACCAGGCGCTCCAGAGTTGACATGCAGAGCACACGCAACGAGAGTTCGTCGTCCGAGAGAGGACGACTTTCCTCGAACAGGTCAAGCAAGTCGATCAAGAAGGTGCAGTTGTTTTGAAACTTGGGATTGAAGACGTGTGAACGTTTCCAGACCTTGGCGGCGTTGCGGAACGCTTTAAGGCGAGCGGTGAGATCTTCGGCAGCGTCCGAAACAGCAACAACATTGGTCCAGGCAGGGAGCGTGGAGGGGAGGAAAAGAGGGTTTAGCAGCCAAGCATTTTCGAAATGAAAGCACAACGGCCGAGGGATTTTGGTGGAAGCGGAGATAAGGATGGTAACATGATCGGATGTGGGGCGATGGAGCGAGGAGAGGGAGGAGTTTAGGAGGGCTAGGTTCCACGCCTGATTGAACAGGGCACGGTCGAGACGAGCCAAGACTGGCACAGCCCTTTTGTTCGACCAGGTGTAGAGCCTGTCGAGAAGAGGGAGCTCGAAGAGGGCTAGCATCCTAATGGTGTCGTTGAAGGCAGAGGCCAGGCTGAGGTCGAAGTTGGAATTGTTCTTGTCAGAGGGATCCCAAATAAGGTTGAAATCGATGACAATGAGCCAAGGCAGCGGGAAGAGCGGACCAAGAACCTCGAGCTTGGCTAGGAAAAGCGGAGAGATGGAGTGGTCCGCAGGCGCGTAAACGTTCGTAATCGCAAAGACAAGCTCGCAGAGGGTGGACGAAAGGGTAGTGGTAAGGGAGAAACGTTCCTTGCGCGAGGAAACCAACGAGTAGAGCCACGAATACCAAGCAGTTAGCATGCCGCCGGAGCTTCCCACCGCGTCAACCGCGGCAAACTCGGAGAGGTGCGAAGGGAGGAAGGAGGTGGCGGAGAAACGATCAATCAAACTCAGCTTCGTCTCCTGCATACAGATGATAGAGGGGGCCGAGGAAGCAATCTCATCGTGCACAATAGGTCATTTTTTTAGACAGCCAAGACCTTGCGTGTTCCACGATTCAATGGTTACATCTCGGAAGCCACTAATCATAACAACTAAAAGCACCAGAGAGATTACATAGGGGGAGACAGGCTACGACAGTAATGCACAGATAAATAGAGAGGGAGAGGCGGGTACAGAGGGATCCATACACGCGGCGCCATTCACGGCGATGACGATGCCGATCACACATCAGCACCACCGGGCACCGAGCTGGAGGAGGCACAGATCAAGGCTGTCAGGGCTACGACCGCACGCTTGCGGAGCGGCTTGGCATAAGATGCCAGAGCGGCATGTTTTTTTGACCTGCTTCTGAAGAGCGGCGGTGCAGCCGCCGAGCGCGTCGCGCGGGCCACTGATTTTCATGGCACGAACCGCCACAGGTTCGTAGAGCTAGGATTCCTTCAGAGCCAGACGCTGGATGCGCTTGTCACGAGCGGGGCGGGCGCAGCAGCCATGGCGTCGACGGGAGCATGGTCGGCAAGCTCTGTGATCACCATGCTATGCCTCCGCGTGGCGGCCAGGTGAGGGCCGGATCCAAGAAAGGTTGATTCAGCCCCAGAGCCAACTCCGCTGCACCAAGAGATGGTGAGCGAAGACAGCGAGGTGGAGGACGGAGATGACTCGCCTCGAGCAGGAGAGGTGGCGACGCTGTCCAGAATTGCCAGCAGCGCGTCTTGCGCGAGGCCCGCCGCACTGCGTGCGCTAGGAGCATGCTCGTCGATGTCATCAAGGTGACCAGCATCGGAGGAAGGGGAGACGTGGAGGTGCAAGTGGCATGCGTCTGGACCAGTGACGGAGGTGCGATGGCGGAGGTGGGCTGAAGAAGGGGATGTACTCTCCGTTTGCATCGTAGGAATCCGCCGCACGCTAGACCCGCACCTTGCGGATGGTGATGAGGCGAGAGCCCCAAGGTTTGCGCGTGAGGAACACCTCAGCAGGCACATGCTGGGCCTGCTTCAGGAGCACGACCGCACGCACCACCGCGAGGTCCTCGCCGGAGAGGCAAGTGGCGTAAACCTCGAGAGCGGTGTCAAAGCTACTGAGAGTAGCAGCGACGTTGAGCGGGCTGACGTGCTCCACCGGAACCCGCCGAGCAAGGATGAGGGCCACCCACTAATGTCACAAGGGACACGGTTATCTTCTTCCTCGCGCACGAGCGAACGGTGGCCCCTTCCAGGTGGAACGGTTGGTCGAGAACGGTCAACTCGCGGTCCTCCTTCGACAGAAGCCTGACATACATGTCACCGAGACAGGAGGGAACGAGTACCACGGACAGGCCAGGAAGCTCAGAAAAGATCACTTCCGCGATAGCGGACCCAGGGAGAAGAAGGGAGGGAGGTTATCCACGTAGGCAACCGCCATGCGCCTGGGGGCGGCCATGTCGCCAGGAGGCATGAACACCTCATCAGGTCCAGCTGCGGATTCGTTGGAGGAGTCACCAGACTGGACCTCTTCCTCGTCATCCGCGAGGGGCGGTGGGGAGACAGCACGAGTAAGCCTCAGCGGCTCCACCATGACGGCGATGCGCTCCTCAGCGGGCACGGGGGCGGAGGTGGACTCGCCAACCTCAAAGAGGGAGCCCATGCGTCGAGGTGGTGAGGAGGAGCGTACCCGGCGGCCGCTGATAGATGGCGAAAGAGGGGAGAGCAGGGCCGAGGGGTAGGGAGTGGCGCGGCGAGGCAGAACAGCGGCCGTAGCAGAAGCGCGGGGTTTCGAGGCAGTGGGCACGAAGGTGGGCTGGGGAAAAGGCATGGTGCACTCGTGTAGACGGTGGCCGGATCGACCACAGGTGTCGAGGGTACTCCTCGGCAATGCCCTCCGATTGGGGCTTAGGGTTGATGGAATCCTGTAGGCTGACATGAGACATCGGTTCACAGACAAGCGGGGAGAGAGATTTACCCAGGTGTCGAGGGTACTCCTCGGCAATGCCCTCCGATTGGGGCTTAGGGTTGACGGAATCCTGCAAGCTGACACGAGACATCGGTTCACAGACAAGCAAGGAGAGCGATTTACGAGGTTCGGGGCCCTCGAGGAGGTAAAACCCTTACGTCCTGCCTGTCTGTTCTTGATTATGATGATAATGGGTTACAATGGGGTGCCGAATAGTTCGGCTAAGATCTCGTCGAGAGGCTAAGTGTTAGGGTGACCTAGCTCTAGACTTTTTTTGGTGGCTAAGGCTGCTCAGATTGATTGTGTCCCTCGGAAGCCCCTCTCCTGGCCTTTATATAGGAGGCCAGGTCTCAAGAGATCTAACCGACTACGACTAGGTTTACAGCAGTTTTGAATCTAATCTTTCCTTGTTCGGCTGCTTCTTTGTCTTGCCCGTCAAGGATTCCTCTGGTGCGCCGCCCAGGTCGCCCATCTTGCCTCCAGGTGTCTTCATGGGCCTCCAATTAATCAATACATGATAGGGCAATATCGGTTACCCGAAGGGTAATGCCCACGTCAGTAGCCCCCGAGTGTCTAGCCGAACATAGTTCGGGTAGAGACTGAAGCATGTCTTCTTTTGATGTTCTTCTCCTTGATTGTCCTTGTTCATCTTGAATCATCATCGTCCTCTTTTGTCGGGTGCGCGTCAGCGCTCCCGATGGGAGTAGCCCCCGAGTCTAGGTACGGATGCTTGCAATCCGTGCGTAGACTCAAGTTGTACCACTCGAACATTCTTCTCTGCTGAAGTTTTCTGCAGGTCTTCATAAGTCATCCGATATATTTTTTGCTTGCAAGGGATGATGAGTAACATGCCCAACTTTTGTTGGTTAACTACCGATGGCAAAACAACATTACCCTACACAGAATCAAGTCCCCGGGCATGATCCTGAGTATAAAAAGTTCGTGGTGCCGTCCTGCTCCCGATGGGAGTAGCCCCCGAGTCTGGGCACTGGTGCTTGCAACCGGGTGTAGACTCAAGCTTGAACAAACACCTTTTCCTTCATCCTCTTTTTCCTTCGAGTCCTCAATCTGTCGGGTGCGCGTCAGCGCTCCCGATGGGAGTAGCCCCCGAGTCTAAGCGCAGATGCTTTGCAATCTGTGCATAGACTCAGGTTCTCCATCCGATAGCTTTTTATTCCTTCGAGTGCTTCAAGCATTCTTTATGACGTCATTGATGACGTTTTACCGACGTCTTGATTTTGACTGACAAGACGCGACCCGCTGGGCCCATTCTCTCTCTGTCTGGTCCTATTTTCAAGCAATTTCCGCCCTTCTCGCACAGTTACCAAGGCGTCTCCTCGATTCCCGCAATCATCAATCGGAAAAAGGTCCACTTGATAAACTGGCATCAATGACACGTGCCCACGCAGTTCTCCTCCACTTAAAATCTTCGAAGGACGAAAAAATCCCTAACCTTCTCTCACATCTGCCTTTGCCTTTCTTCTTCTTCCTTCCATAACTGCTGCGCCGCCACCACCGCTTCTCCATTCTTCGCCAGATCTCACAATGTTGAAGAAGAAGAGCCTTACCGCCACCGGCAGCTCCATGACCGGCGCCGCCGCCGCCAAATCTTCCTCCACTCTTCCAAAGAATAGTTCTTCAGACGCTCCTCCTCCAGCTCCGGCGCCGCCAGCGCCGCCGGGCTCAATAGCCAAGCCAGGAGATTGGCTAGCGTCCTCCATCACGAAACGTGATGAGAAGAGGGCCCGAAGCCTTGGATTAGTCTCCTCCGACGAGGGGAACGTGATACTTCCAGGTGCGATTTCTCCGCCCAATCCCCCTGCTGGTTTTACCATGGTATTCCTATCATTCCTATATCGGGGTCTTTTGCTTCCTACCCATGAGTTCCTTCTTCGCCTTCTACGGACTTATGAAATCCAATTGTGGCAACTCACTCCCAACTCGATCCTTCACGTTGATGTGTTTATCACCCTCTGCGAGGCATTTTTGGGCATTGAGCCTCATTTCGGGTTGTGGAAGAAGATCTTCTATGTTAAGAGGTACAGCAGTAGCAACGGATCCTTCGTCATTGGAGGCGTGGGGTTTGTGGCTCGCTCGGAGGTTAACTATTTCAGTTTCCCAATGAGAGAATCTGTGCAAGGATGGAGACTGAAATGGTTTTATGTCAAAGATTCTTTGACAACCGAGTCCCAGCTTCCTTGCTTTGCCGACGTCCTTGAGGCTAAGCCGAAAGATTCCTGGAAGAACATTCTTTCTCCCGACGAAAGGGCAGCAACCGACGAATTATTCGCCAAATTCCTTCGAATCAAAGAAGCCGATGGTCAAACCATGATCGGCACAGAGGTAGCAGCGGTGTTCCTGAAATGTCGGGTCCAACCAGTCATGGCAAGAGTTCGTCCAATGTGGTTGTATACGAGTCCAAAATATGAGACAAGGATCAATGTTGCTGAACTGTCGGAAAAGGAGCTGCTTGATGAAGTCCGTCATCTTACTCTCTTTAGTCAAGAAGACTCAATTCCATTGATATCTTCCTACACTCCTCTCGATGCTGATCATCCACTGTCAGAGGTAATTTTTCTCCTTACACTTTTATTACGCTGCTTCCTCTCAGTCGACATATTTTCCATCGTTCTTATTTGCTCTTTTCTTCGGCAGGTCCCCATAGTTTCTGGAAACTTACAAGATTCGCCAAATGACACCTCTGAAGGAAGAGGCTCCTCAGTCCCTGTTGATTTTCATACTGCCGAACATATAGACCCAGAGGATGAACATGATGACCCGATAGATTCGGAAGCTGCCCATGCCAACCCTCCTTCCTCAGCCGACGATGCTTGCAACACAGAGGGATCAGTGCGCGATGATGATGCTGATCGTGATGCCTTTATTGATGCAGCTGTGGAGGAGGCCAGGGCTTCACCCGCGAAGAGATCGATCGGCGGCTTTGCCGATGAAGATGACCTCTTCGATATGTAAGTATCCTCTTCCCTGAAGCCGCATTTTGTCCTTTTATTTCTTGCATTCCTTTCATAACTTTTTGTCAATCATTTCCCTTCACAATGACGAAGGTTTTGTCGAGCCGCCAGCTAAGAAGGCCAAATCCGGAGCTGCTCCGCCGGACGTCACTGCTTCTGAAGCATCAGTTCCAAAGCAGCCCCCGCGGCTCAGGTATCAACAGCTTCCTCCCTTTCTAAAGGGAAAGATGCTCCTTCAACTGCCGCCACCAGGACTCCTCCTTCTGTAAGTCCCTTTTGATTGCAACACGAACTTTTCTGATGTGTATCTTGCTTAATGATTCTTCATCGAATATCTTTTTTCCTTTAGGACCTGCGAGGAGTTATCTCCTCTTTGGAGGCCTTCGCTTCCCAATTCACTTCTCTGGAGGCAGAGAAGGTTCGACTCCAAAAGGAAGTTAAATCTTCCTCCTCGATTTGGACGGTGCAGTCAAGATAGCTGCCGACGCCCGCCAAGAAGTCGACTCCCAAAAGGAGGAGCTGGGCAAGCTAAGGGAGAGGCTGAGAGAAGAGGAGGCGACCAGGCTGGCTGCCGAAGCTCGGGCAGCTGAAAAGGATGAACTCCTTCGTCAGTCTTCTTTGGCTTTACTTGGTAATCTCCTTTGTACACCTCTGTCGATTATTGCACTTGTGGGTTCGGCCTTTTTTTTAATGACCTTTCCCATTTTACTCTCTTGCAGAAGCCGCCAACATCCCTGCCGATGCCTTGGACAAAATTCCAAACAACTCTCCGCCAACGGCCCGTCGATGACTCTCGCCTCCCATCAGCCACGCGGGAGCTTCTTGAAGGGAAAGGGTGCCATGGCGCGGATACACTCGATGATCTTCCCCAAGATCAGTCAAGACAAAACTCTGGGGCAGTTGATCGACGCCTTCGCGGTTGACACCAAGGAGGTTATCGAGGTATTCAAAAGTACTTCGCGTACCTATGGTGCCGTGCTTGCCTTCCAACTTTTCTTTTGATTGGATGTGAAACACTGTTCCGCTGGATAACCTTTGGTTGTAATAAACTTTGTGCTAGCAATGTTGCTAGCACACTCTTTGTTATAATATTGTCACTTGCATTCTCCCGATGGGAGTATCTTCCGATCTTGGTGTGAATCGGTCTGTCATGCTTTTGACGCTGTTTCTTGCAGGTGTTCCCCGTGTCTGCATCTATCGAAGATTCTTCGGGTGCTCTTTCTGAAGATGATCGGATCCAACATATGAAGGATCGGATCACGCAGTTGGAGAAGGATCTGCGCAACACCTATGCCTTGGCTGCCATCATCAAGAAGAAGGGCGAGATTGCGGCTGACGTAGAGCGCTATGCCCTTACTAAACTTCATGAAGCCACCGAAAGTTTAAACTGTAAGTTCCCTGATCCTTGCATTCATTGCTTTTCCGCCAAAAATGTATTGCCTGATCTTCCGTTAATTGCTCTGCCAGTCATATCTTTGAATCGTGCAGAAGAGAACAAGCGGATTCACGAGCGTGTACACGCATTAACCCAGTTGTCGTCAGCCGAAGAAATTTCTCGCGGGAGCAATCGAAGGCTTCCGCTGTTACGCTTTCAGGATTGGGTCCAACAGGTCCACCATTTCTTCGACAAATGCTACAAAGCCCTGAGGGTAGTTTGGAGGACAATGTTTCCCTTGAACAGGGCTTGATACGTCTCCGACGTATCGATAATTTCTTATGTTCCATGCCACATTATTGATGATATCTATATGTTTTATGCATACTTTATGTCATATTTATGCATTTTCTGGCACTAATCTATTAACAAGATGCCGAAGAGCCAGTTGCTGTTTTCTGCTGTTTTTGGCTTCAGAAATCCTAGTAAGGAAATATTCTCGGAATTGGACGAAATCAACGCCTGTGGCCTATTTTGCACGAAGCTTCCGTCCGAGGGAGAGACGAAGGGGGCCACGGGCGCCGCCACACTAGGGCGGCGCGGCCCGGGGGGGCCGCGTGCCCGTTGTGTGGGGCCCCGTGACGCCTCCCGACCTGCCCTTCCGCCAACTTAAGGTCTTTGTCGCGAAACCCCGACCGAGCCACGATACGGAAAACCTTCCCGAGACGCCGCCGCCATCTCTGGGATTCAGAGATCGCCTCCGGCACCCGCCGAGAGAGGAATCATCTCCGGAGGACTCTTCACCGCCATGGTCGCCTCCGGAGTGATGAGTGAGTAGTTCACCCCTGGACTATGGGTCCATAGCGTAGCTAGATGGTCGTCTTCTCCTAATTGTGCTTCATTATTGGATCTTGTGAGCTGCCTAACATGATCAAGATCATCTATCTGTAATGCTACATGTTGTGTTTGTTGGGATCCGATGGATAGAGAATACTATGTTATGTTGATTATCAATCTATTATCTATGTGTTGTTTATGATCTTGCATGCTCTCCGTTATTAGGAGAGGCTCTGGCCAAGTTTTTGCTAGTAACTCCAAGAGGGAGTATTTATGCTCGATAGTGGGTTTATGCCTCCATTAAATCTGGGACAGTGACAGAAAGTTCTAAGGTTGTGGATGTGCTGTTGCCACTAGGGATAAAACATCGATGCTATGTCTAAGGATGTAGTGGACATTTTAGGCATAGATGCATGCTGGATAGCGGTCTATGTACTTTGTCGTAATGCCCAATTAAATCTCACTATACTCATCATATCATGTATGTGCATGGTCATGCCCTCTTTATTTGTCAATTGCCCAACTGTAATTTGTTCACCCAACATGCTTATTCTTATCGGAGAGACGCCTCTAGTGAACTGTGGACCCTGGTCCATTCTTTCACAATCGAATACAGTTTACTGCAATACTTGTTCTACTATTTTCTGCAAACAATCATCATCCACATTATACATCTAATCCTTTGTTACAGCAAGCGAGTGAGATTGACAACCTCACTTTCACGTTGGGGCAAAGTAATTTGGTTGTGTTGTGCAGGTTCCACGTTGGCGCCGGAATCCCGGTGTTGCACCGCACTACACTTCGCCGCCATCAACCTTCAACGTGCTTCTTGGCTCCGATAAACTTGGTTTCTTACCGAGGGAAAACTTCCGCTGTACGCATCACACCTTCCTCTTGGGTTCCCAACGGACGCGTGCTGTACGCGTATCAAGCTCTTTTGGCGCCGTTGCCGGGAACGTGAAGGAAATTACACCACAGCCGATTTCTAACTCCCACGTCCAACTGCACTTTTCAGCTCTTTTTCTGGCCCATTTCGGGGAATGTTCTTTGCAGGGAGTCTCCACCTCCAATCTCTTTACTTTGTTTTTGTCTTGCTTTATTTTATTTACTACTTTGTTTGCTGCATTATATCAAAACACAAAAAAATTAGTTGCTAGCTTTACTTTATTTGCTATCTTGTTTGCATACTCCATATTAAAAAAACACAAAAAAAAAATTAGTTACTTGCATTTGCTTTACTTACTTCATCATGTTTCCTCCTAAGTTTATTCTTAAAGATGTACCGGTAGGCCGAGGGTCTATCCTCGGGAAAGATAATATAGAATATTTTTTCACTCATATTAGTACGATTGAAGATTTTGAAGATAGACACTTGGTAGAACTTGCTCCTACTTATGAAATTGCTGCTGTTTCTTTAGTACACATGTTAGAAGCTAGATTTGTTAACCTCAACCCCGTAATGCAGCATATGTTTCTTACACTAGGTGATATGGAAGAGGGAGAAAAGAAAGATTTTGTCTTAGAAACCCTTCTTAAAGAATTTGGTGATGTAGCAAGAGAAGCTAGAAAAGTCTTTACTAAATATAATATGCTTGGCTCTTATACAAACTTTGCTAGCACCCTTGAAAAGATGGAAAAAGATAGACAAAAGTACACTAATAAAGTTAATTATGAGGGGATATTAAAACATCAATACCTTGCAAGCTCTTGGGAATGTGCGAGGCACTAGAAAAGAATTTTGATTGGATTGTTCCTGAAGATTTGTTTGATGAGAGTAGCAAGCCTGTCGTGGTATCGTCACGGCATATGCCATAGGGTGGCTAACGAAGGTGGTTCCTAGGAGATCTCACGGCGGTATCCGGATGCGGGTATGGGGACGAGCGACACGGCGACGTACCCAGGTTCGAGGCCCTCTGATGGAGGTAACACCTCTACTCCTGCTATGAGTGTATATGATGATCACACAATACAATGTTGCTCCTAGAGTTGTGTCCGGCTACTCCTGGGAGGCTAAGGGAGATGATGATCTCTCTCACAGGGCAGCGCTAAGGGTGGAAATGGAGTGAGAATGATCGATCCCCTGCATGAGAGGGGGTAGTGCGGCTTATATAGGCACCGACACTTTACATAAAGACCCTATAGTCTACCCGGCCGGCTTGGCGGCTCCGGCTCCGCTCCTTCCCGAGGCACTGACGTCAGGAGTCGTTGAGGCCTCATGGCCTGTCCCATCCGGCTGCCGGAAGTCAGCGGTATGGAGAGGAAGTGTCCCCTGTCGCCATCAGGCACTGTAGCCAGTACGGATCGACGTATGCCATGATGGCCTGTCCGGCGCGTGGCACTATTGCTCCACAGTGCCCCGCGCTTTACGGGAGATAAAGTCAGCGTGGACTTTGCGAACCCGGATCTCCTACCCGGTTCCTTCTAGTGCAAGGCTCGCCAGCCTCGAGTCGGTCTGAGGTACAAACCCCCAGTCGGATATGGCTTGTAGAAGCCGGCCCAGCTACAGCATTGGTTGCCGCAGCCAGGACGACTAGGACCTAGAGCCAGCCGGCTTCCGGACCAGCCGGCCACGGCTCCGCCCGGCTGCTCCTCGCCGGCCTTTGCCGCGAGCCGCCGGCCTCGAGCCGGCTGCTCCGCGTCCATTGCCCTACCCGGGGTCTTCCCCCCGACAAAGCCTAAGGGTAATGAACGAAAAGGGAGCCTCTGAAACTTACATAGATAAGATACAATGCTTAGTTGAGAAAACTCCAAACCCCGCTGTTGATGCTTCATCTCTCGATAACACTTGATACACACTTTCTGCGCCTAGCTGAAAGGCTTTAAAGAAAAGCGCTTATGGGAGACAACCCATGATTTTACTTCTGCACTTTTGTTTTATATTTGATTCTTGGAAGTTGTTACTACTGTAGCAACCTCTCTTTATCTTTATTTTACTGCATTGTTGTGCCAAGTAAAGTCTTTGATAGTAAGGTTCATACTAGATTTGGATTACTGCGCAGAAACAGATTTCTTTACTGCCACGAATCTGGGCCTAATTCTCTGTAGGTAACTCAGAACATTATGCCAATTTACGTGAGTGATCCTCAGATATGTACGCAACTTTCATTCAATTTGAGCATTTTCATTTGAGCAAGTCTAGTGCCTCAATAAAATTCATCTTTATGGACTGTTCTGTTTTGACAGATTCTGCCTTTTATTTCGCATTGCCTATTTTGCTATGCTTGATGGATTTTTCGATTCCATTAACTTTCAGTAGCTTTGTGCAATGTCCAGAAGTGTTAAGAATGATTATGTCACCTCTGAAGATGTGAATTTTGATTGTGCACTAACCCTCTAATGAGTTGTTTTGAGTTTGGTGTGGAGGAAGTTTTCAAGGATCAAGAGAGGAGATGATACAAAATGATCAAGAAGAGTGAAAGCTCTAAGCTTGGGGATGCCCCGGTGGTTCACCCCTGCATATTTCAAGAAGACTCAAGCGTCTAAGCTTGGGGATGCCCAAGGCATCCCCTTCTTCATCGACAACATTATCGTGTTCCTCTAGTGAAACTATATTTTTATTCCATCACATCTTATGCACTTTGCTTGGAGCGTCGGTTTGTTTTTGTTTTTGTTTTGTTTGAATAAAATGGATCCTAGCATTCATTGTGTGGGAGAGAGACACGCTCCGCTGTTGCATATGAACAAATATGTCCTTAGGCTTTACTCATAGTATTCATGGCGAAGGTTGAATCTTCTTTGTTAAATTGTTATATGGTTGGAAACGGGAAATGCTACATGTAGTAATTGGTAAAATGTCTTGAATAATTTGATACTTGGCAATTGTTGTGCTCATGTTTAAGCTCTTGCATCATATACTTTGCACCTATTAATGAAGAAATACATAGAGCTTGCTAAAATTTGGTTTGCATAATTGGTCTCTCTAAGGTCTAGATAATTTCTGGTAAAGTGTTTGAACAAAAAGGAAGATGGTGTAGAGTCTTATAATGTTTACAATATGTCTTTTATGTGAGGTTTGCTGCACCGGTTCATCCTTGTGTTTGTTTCAAATAACCTTGCTAGCCTAAACCTTGTATCGAGAGGAATACTTCTCATGCATCCAAAATCCTTGAGCCAACCACTATGCCACTTGTGTCCACCATACCTACCTACTACATGGTATTTCTCCGCCATTCCAAAGTAAATTGCTTGAGTGCTACCTTTAAATTTCTATCCTCTACCTTTGCAATATATAGCTCATGGGACAAATAGCCTAAAAACTATTGTGGTGTTGAATATGTACTTATGCATTTTATCTCTTATTAAGTTGCTTGTTGAGCGATAACCATGTTCCTGGGGACGCCATCAACTACTCTTTGTTGAATATCATGTGAGTTGCTATGCATGTCCGTTTGTCTGAAGTAAGGGCGATTTACCATGAGTTGAATGGTTTGAGCATGCATACTGTTAGAGAAGAACATTGGGCCGCTAACTAAAGCCATGATCCATGGTGGAAGTTTCAGTTTTGGACAAATATCCTCAATCTCATATGAGAAAATTAATAATTGTTGAATGCTTAAGCATTAAAGAGGAGTCCATTATCTGTTGTCTATGTTGTCCCGGTATGGATGTCTAAGTTGAGAATAATCAAAAGCGAAATCCAATGCGAGCTTTCTCCTTAGACCTTTGTACAGGGCATAGAGGTACCCCTTTGTGACACTTGGTTAAAACATATGTATTGCGGTGATAATCCAGGTAATCCGAGCTAATTAGGACAAGGGGCACTATTAGTATACTATGCATGAGGCTTGCAACTTGTAGGATATAATTTACATAGCACATATGCTTTATTACTACCGTTGACAAAATTGTTTCTTGTTTTCAAAACCAAAGCTCTAGCACAAATATAGCAATCAATGCTTCCTCTGCGAAGGGCCTTTCTTCTACTTTATATTTGAGTCAGTTCACCTATTTCTCTCCATCTTAAGAAGCAAACACTTGTGTGAACTGTGCATTGATTCCTACATACTTGCATATTGCACTTGTTATATTACTTTACATTGACAATATCCATGAGATATACATGTTACAAGTTGAAAGCAACCGCTGAAACTTAATCTTCCTTTGTGTTGCTTCAATGCCTTTACTTTGAACTTATTGCTTTATGAGTTAACTCTTATGCAAGACTTATGGATGCTTGTCTTGAAAGTACTATTCATGAAAAGTCTTTGCTATATGATTCAATTGTTTACTCATTACATTACCATTGCTTCGAATCGCTGCATTCATTACATGTTGTTACAATAGTATGATCAAGATTATGATGGCATGTCACTCCAGAAATTATCTTTGTTATCGTTTACCTACCGGACGAGCAGAACTAAGCTTGGGGATATTGATACGCCTCCGACGTATCGATAATTTCTTATGTTCCATGCCACATTATTAATGATATCTACATGTTTTATGCATACTTTATGTCATATTTATGCATTTCCGGCACTAACCTATTAACAAGATGCCGAAGAGCCAGTTTGTTGTTTTCTGCTGTTTTTGGTTTCAGAAATCCTAGTAAGGAAATATTCTCGGAATTGGACGAAATCAACGCCCAGGGGCCTATTTTGCCACGAAGCTTCCAGAAGTCCGAGGGAGAGACGAAGTGGGGCCACGGGGCGTGGCCACACTAGGGCGGCGTGGCCCAGGGGGGCCCGCGCGGCCTGTTGTGTGGGGCCCCCGTGACGCCTCCTGACCTGCCCTTCCGCCTACTTAAGGTCTTCGTCGCGAAACCCCCGAGAGCCACAATACGGAAAACCTTCCAGAGACGCCGCCGCCGCCAATCCCATCTCGGGGTCAGGAGATCGCCGGCACCCGCCGGAGAGGGGAATCATCTCCCGAGGACTCTTCATCGCCATGGTCGCCTCCGGAGTGATGAGTGAGTAGTTCACCCCGGACTATGGGTCCATAACGGTAGCTAGATGGTCGTCTTCTCCTAATTGTGCTTCATTGTTGGATCTTGTGAGCTGCCTAACATGATCAAGATCATCTATCTGTAATGCTATATGTTGTGTTTGTTGGGATCCGATGGATAGAGAATACTATGTTATGTTGATTATCAATCTATTATCTATGTGTTGTTTATGATCTTGCATGCTCTCCGTTATTAGTAGGGGCTCTGGCCAAGTTTTTGCTAGTAACTCCAAGAGGGAGTATTTATACTCGATAGTGGGTTCATGCCTCCATTAAATCTGGGACAGTGATAGAAAGTTCTAAGGTTGTGGATGTGCTGTTGCCACTAGGGATAAAACATCCATGCTATGTCTAAGGATGTAGTTGTTGATTACATTACGCACCATACTTAATGCAATTGTCTGTTGTTTGCAACTTAATACCGGAAGGGGTTCGGATGATAACCTGAAGGTGGACTTTTTAGGCATAGATGCATGCTGGATAGCGGTCTATGTACTTTGTCGTAATGCCCAATTAAATATCACTATACTCATCATATCATGTATGTGCATGGTCATGCCCTCTTTATTTGTCAATTGCCCAAGTGTAATTTGTTCACCCAACATGCTTATTCTTATCGGAGACGCCTCTAGTGGTATGGACCCCGGTCCATTCTTTAATAATCGAATACAATCTTGCAATACTTGTTCTACTGCATTTTATGCAAACAATCATCATCCACACTATACATCTAATCCTTTGTTACAACAAGCCGGTGAGATTGACAACCTCACTATCACGTTGGGGCAAAGTAATTTGGTTGTGTTGTGTAGGTTCCACGTTGGCGCCGGAATCCCTGGTGTTGCGCCGCACTACACTTCGTTGCCATCAACCTTCAACGTGCTTCTTGGCTCCTACTGGTTCTATAAACCTTGGTTTCTTACTGAGGGAAAACTTGCCGCTGTACGCATCACACCTTCCTCTTGGGGTTCCCAACGGACGCGTGCTGTACGCGTATCACCCCTACGCTACTAACTCTGATGTCGGAGTTTGGGAATACCAAGAAGATTCGGGACTTGGTGCGAGCTCAGGTCTTTGCAGGAGCCAGGTTTACGCTTGCCCTTGTCCTTGCGCGTTATCCTTCAGCGAGTTTGCTTTCTATCGCCAATGCAACTGGTGATTTGGAGACGCTGTATCCGAAGGTATTGCTGCCCGCCAATATGATTGTCGACAAGCTTGAGAAGGATTCAAAGGTACCTGAAGAAAAAGACACTCCGCAAGGGTGATTTCAGGAGTTAAGATTGTTTTTGTAAATAGATGTTTTGCCTACTTGATCCAAGTGTTAGGATTGTTTAACCGGGGTTTGTTATTTGGTAGATACATGTATATGTATTTTTACCGTGTTGATGCCGTTGGCAAATTTTGAAGGAGCAAATCTTAATTGCTCGTTTAGTCGTATGTGTATTCGTTGGTCGGCAAATCTTTTGAGTGATCAGCTCGTGTTGCGGGTTTTGCTAATCCCGTTGTATGCGCAACTTTGCCTTCAACCGATGTATGCTTCGACAGTCACTCCCGAATATTTCGGGTGTAATGACTGCCGATGAACCCGTTGTTCTTTGATATTTCCATAAGTAAAATATCGAACGTGGGTTGTGTTCATGTGTACTTCTGGACTCTTGCTATTTACGGCGCTCGTAGAGGCATCTATAGCAGAGTGAAGAGTTAATGTCCTTGTTCGTTTTGCATCCTGTAGCACTCGTAGAGGCATTTTTTGGAGCACGATCCTTTGCCGCGTATTTTGTTGGACCATCGTTCACCACGGGGCGTGGGCAAGGTTTACAAGGATGCGGTTTAGGTGCTCCGGTCAGCTGCAATGCTTTTCAAGGAATCAAAACTTAAGTTCTTATTAATAAAAAACGCGGGACTAAAGGGCGAAAAAAGGGAGAGCCCTGCTTGAAAAGAAAAGGGAAACTAAACACTAGTAGATTGCTAAGTATTGAAAGGGTTCTTCTCATCTTCTGGCTTGGTCACCGTGTTGGTGTTTTTTGAAGCGTCGTCGATTTCGCCAGGGGTCTGAGCAGTGATTGTCACTGTCTTGCTGCCTCCTATGTCTTCTGCACCATCAACTGCCGAAGCTTTTGCTGCCGAAGCTTGGGCTGCCGAAGCTTCAAGGGCGAGGCCGGCTGACTTCTTCTTTGCTCCTCTGACGCGTTCTTCTTCCTTATTACTGCGTGACGATGTCTTCGACGGGAGGTCAGTAATTTCCTGCCTTAGGCCAAACTTAGCGGCAATCCTCTCAAATTTCTGATCACAATTGTCCGAGCGTGAGAAACTTCCATAGACTGTAATGTTTGTCCCGTTGTTCCCAGGCATTTTCAACTTGAGGTATGCGTAGTGCGGTACAACCATGAACTTGGCATAAGCTGGTCTTACGAGTATAGCGTGATACTGCGATTCCAGTTCACGACTTCGAACTCGATCTTTTCCTTCCTGAAATTGTCGGGTTTGCCAAAGACGACGTTCAGGTAAACTTTGCCAAGAGAGTACGCCGGTGAAGTGGGGAGGATCCCATGGAAGCGGGTGTCTGATTCTTCTAGCATTCTCATTGTGATCCCCATACTCTTAATTGTGTCAAGGTATATCAGGTTGAGTCCACTTCCACCATCCATGAAGACTTTGCTCATCTTGAATCCTCCGACCTGCGCTTCAACTACTAGGGCAGCGTGTCCTGGTTTTGGTATAGTCATCGGTGATCCGCTCGGCTGAACGTGATGTTCTGAGACGACCACTCGACATACTCAGGGATGTTCGCCATGATGCTTTCTGCCAGGTTGATTTCTCGAGTGAGCTTCTTCATTTCTCTTCTTGAAACACCTGTCCTGTGAATCATACTCATCTGCCCACGTGGTGGTGGAAATGCCTCGTTGGGTGGATGAGGCTGATCCTGCTGGACCTGATGTTGCGGTGGAGGTGGTGGTGGTGGTGGCGGTAGCTGTTGCTGGCCTGCCTGCTGGATGAGTTTGTGCATGTCAATGAGCCGACAGTCCCTGAGCAAGTGGCTGGACTTCGTTTTACCGTCCTTGGAATCGGTATACGAGTGCAAGTAACAGGGAGCGTTGATCTGCTCAGCGTAGGGTAGTTCGGGAGTCCTCTGTTGTCGTGGTTTATAATTGCCACGGTTCCCAGAGTTGTTCCGATTACCGTCCTGTCGATCATCTCGTCTGTCGTCATACCGATCGTCCTGCCGATCAGAATACCCTGCAGCTACCAGGTTGTTGTCGTCGTAGCTGCGGTTCTTTCTTCTCTTATTGCGATCCCTTCGACCACCCGAGTCATGCTTTGGCTGGTCATCGTCTTTGTCATCACTGCGCTGTCGTGGCTTTCGAACATTCTCCTCGCCATCGGCCCAGCTGTTGGTGATTTCCATTAGCTTGGTTATGGTTTTCGGCTTCTTGCATCCGAGTTCTTCTATGTAGCTTTCACGTCGGATGCTGTCGCTGAAGGCGTCGATTGCTGTCGACGAATACGTCTTGCGGCGTTCGGAGTTTGGTGAATCTCCCAATGTATGAGCGCATCGATTCCTTCTGCTTTTGCTGGCAATGTCGTAACTCTTCGATCCCGACGGGCCTTTTGTACGTTGCTTGGAAGTTGGCAATGAAGGACTCTACTAGGTCGTCCGATGATTTGATGGAACCTTTCGGCAGACCTCTTAACCAGGCTCGCGCTGAATCCTTTAGGTAAAGCTGCAAGCACTGCATTACGCTATCTGGTTCCCCTTTTGCAGAATCACAGTCAGATAGTCATCTATCCAGGACCTGGCTCCTGCTGCCCATCGTATTTGGTAGCGTCAGTAGGCGTGGGTTTGAACTTTCTGGGAGGCATTGCCTCACGGATTTTGTAACTCAAACAGTCGGCTCCCCTAAGCTCGTCGTCGTTCTCCTGACTCTCATCTGAAGAGTCGCTATCGTATTCCTCCCTGGCGGCGCGTCGCCACCTTGCTTTGTCGATCCTGCTCTGGGTGATCTCGTCCCGAGCATCTCTCGCATGGTGCTTTGAGCTACTAGCTTGTAACGTGGTCTTGTCCTTTCTCGGGACCAGATTGTCTCCCAATATCGCGAGACTTTCTAGGGCACCTCGGTGGGCTTGAGCCATGGAACCTTCGGGCGCTGATTGATGAGGTATGCAGCGAGATTGGCGGTTGCTCCCGCGACGGTTTTTGGCCATGGCATGCCCGCGGTGTCTGTGGTCATGAAGGACTTGGTCAGATTCGATGTTATTTCTCTAGCATCGTCTTCCGAGAGCCTGGACATTCTTGATCTATGTTTTCCTGCCCCGTGAGTACTTCGAGCGCTTCCTTGCGAGCCCCTTCGTCGCTCGCTGGATCGGTCTGCCGCAGATAAGCGTCTCTCGAGGGTGGCTTGTTCCTTAGATAGTCGCTCCCGATTTTTCTCCAATATGGAGCGGTAAGCATTGAGAGTGCCAACTGTGGTTCCTGCCGGAAGTGGCATGTTGTTAAGCACGGCTGACTTGGCTGCCCACTCCTCCCTGCGATGGTGTGGTGTTGTTGTTCTTGTGCATTCTCAAAACTAGCTCTCTTTGGAGCAGGGGTGCGATCTCCGTCTCCCTGTTAGCAACATAAACTTGGTGGGGCGCCGCTCTTCGGGTGACTCCACGGACGATGCTGTCGACATTGTCCTCTCCCGATGAATATTGGGCATTGCAGATGAACGGTGTGTCGCTCGATCCCAGCCCGTGCTGGTGTCACGGTTCAGCGGTAGTACGAGGTTAGCTCAGAAGACGCGGGATCTCGGATCAAGCCGACATGGAAGATGCCGAACAGGGAGTCGAGGGCGCGGGCGAACTCGGCGGGCTTGTCAGGCCAGCCGAAGGTCGAGTGATGACGATGCGCTTGGGCTTGTCGATCTGGAGATGGTCGATTCCAGCAGTCGAAGGATTCCTTCCGAGTTGACGTTGTAGTGGACGCTCCCGAAGGTCATCTCCATGTTGCCTTGCAGATCGGAGAAGGTCGAGCGAGACGAGTCGCTGTGCGGGGTGAATTCATAGGAGCCGAAACGAATCGGGCTAGACCGACGATGGCTGTGATGGCTGCCGATGACATGACGGGCTCCGCCGATGTCCGATCTTGTGCCGACAGGGTTCTCCACAGATGGAGCTAATTGTCGAGGTACTCCTCGGCAATGCCCTCCGTTGGGGCTTAGGGTTGATGGAATCCGCAGGCTGACATGAGACATCCGTTCCACGGACAAGCGGGAGAGCGATTTACCCAGGTTGGGGCCCTCGAGGAGGTAAAACCCTTATGTCCTGCCTGTCTGTTCTTGCTTATGATGATAATGGGTTACAATGGGGTGCCGAATAGTTTGGTTAAGATCTCGTCGAGAGGCTAAGTGTTAGGGTGACCTAGCTCTAGACTTTTTTTGGTGGCTAAGGCTGCTCAGATTGATTGTGTCCCTCGGTAGCCCCTCTCCTGGCCTTTATATAGGAGGCCAGGTCTCAAGAGATCTAACCGAGTACGACTAGGTTTATAGCAGTTTTGAATCTAATCTTTCCTTGTTCGGCTGCTTCTTTGTCTTGCCCGTCAAGGATTCCTCTGGTGCGCCGCCTAGGTGGCCCATCTTGCCTCCAGGTGTCTTCATGGGCCTCCAATTAATCAATACAGGATAGGGCAATATCGGTTACCCGAAGGGTAATGCCCACGTCACCAGGTTCGGGGCCCCAATTGGAGGGCATTGCCGAGGAGTACCCTCGACAATTGGCACTGTCTGTGGGAACCCTGTCGGCACAAGATCGGTCATCGGCAGATCCAGTCATGTCATCGGCAGCTTCATCGACACCATCATCGCCAAGTCTGGGAAGCCCGATTCGCTTCGGCTCCTATGAATTCACCCCGCACAGTGACTCGTCTCGCTCGACCTTTTCGATCTACAAGGAAACATGGAGATGACCTTCGGCGCGTCCACTACAACGTCAACTCGGAAGGAGTCCTTCGACTGCTCACTCGCCTCCAGATCGTCAGGTCCAAGCACGTCGTCATCAGTCGACCTTTCGGCTGGTCTGACAGGCTCAACGAACTCGCCCGCGCCATCAACTCCTCGTTCGACGTCTTCCGTGTTGGTTGGATCTGACAATCCCACATCTTCGGAGATGACTTTGTACTACTACTTGAACTGCGATACCAGGCACGGGCTAGGATCAAGAGACACACCGTTCATCTGCAATGCCCAGTACTCATCGGGAGAGGACAATGTCGACAGCATCGTCCAAGGTGCCACCCGAAGAACGGCACACCACCAGGTTTATGTTGCCAATAACACGGGAAACACAAGGAACAGGGGGACGGAGATCACACCCCCCCGATCCAGCAGACGAGCAAGTTTTGGAAACAGCGCCAGTAACAACAACAGCGATTACACCATCGCGGTGGGCAGCAGCCAAGGCAGCCGTGCTTAACAACACACCGCTCCCCGCAGGAACTTCGGTTGGAACCCTCGACGCCTATCCGCGGCAGACCAATCTAGTGAATGACGGAGAGGCTCGCGAGGAAGCGCCTCTCGAAGCACTCAAGGGGCAGGCAAGCACCGATGAAGATTATCCAGGCTCTCGAAAGATGACGCCAGAGAAATAACGTCGAATCGACCAAGTCCTTCATGACCGGATACCGCGGGCATGCCACGCCAAAAATCGTCGCGGGAGCAACCGCCAGCCTCGCGCATACCTCATCAATCAGCGCCCGAAGGTTCTATGGCCCAAGCCCATCGAGGTGCCCTAGAAAGTCTCGCAATATTGGGAGACAACCTGGTTCCGCGGAAGGAAAAGACCACGTTACAGGCTAGCGGTTCAAAGCACCATGCGAGAGATGCTCGAGATGAAATCACCCAGAGCAGAATCGACAAAGCAAGGCGACGACGTGCCGCTAGGGAGGAATATGACAATGATTCTTCGAACGAGAGCCAGGAGAACGACGGTGAGCTAAGGGGGACCGATTGTTTAAGCTACAAAATCCGTGAGGCGATGCCACCCAGAAAGTTCAAACCTACCCCTACTGACGCCGCCAAATACGATGGGCAGCAGGAGCCGAGGTCCTGGATAGACGACTACTTGCAGACGTGATTACACACAAAGGAAATCAGATAGTAGCAATGCAATGCTTGTAACTTTATCTGAAGGATTCAGCACGAGCTTGGTTAAGAGGCCTGCCAAAGGGTTCCATCAAATCATGGGACGACCTAGTAGACGCTTTCGTTGCCAATTTCCAAGCAACATACAAAAGGCCCATCGGGATTGAGGAGTTACGGCATTGCAGCAAAAGCAGAAGGAATCGATGCGCGCATTCACCAAGCTCCTAAACGCTACCGAAGATGTCTCCGTCGACAGAGCAATCGATGCCTTCAGCGATGGCATCCGATGAAAGCTACATAGAGGAACTGGACGCAAAAAGCCAAAACCATAACCAAGTTAATGGAAATCGCCAACAGCTGGGCTGATGGTGAGGACAATGTACGAAAGCCGCGACAGCGCAGTGACGACGAAGATGACGACCAGCCAAAGCACGACTCGGGTGGACGAAGGGATCGCCACAAGAAAAGGAAAAACCGCGCTACGACGATAGTAACACAGTAGGCACGAGGATACTCGATCGGCAGGGACCGGTATGACAACAGACAGACGATCGGCAGGACGGCAATCGGAACAACTCTGGAAACCGTGGCAACTACAAACCACGACCACAGAGGACTCCCAAGCTACCCTACGCCGAGCAGATCAACGCTCCCTGCTACTTGCACTCGTACGTTGATTCTAAAGACAACAAAACGAAGTCAAGCCACCTGCTCAAAGATTGTAGGCAGTTAATTGACATGCAGAAACTCATCCAGCAGCAGCAACAGCCACCACCGCCACCAGAGCATCAGGTCCAGCAGGCTCAACCTCACCAACCCAATGAGGCGTTTCCACCACCACGTGGGCAGATGAGCATGATCCACAGGACAGGTGTTTCAAGAAGAGAAATGAAGAAGCTCACCGAGAAATCAATCTGGCAGAAAGTATCATGGCGAACATCCCTGAGTATGTCGAGTGGTCGTCTCAGAACATTACGTTCAGCCGAGTAGATCACCTGATGACCATACCGAAACCAGGACACGCTGCCTTAGTAGTCGAGGCACAGATCGGGGGGTTCAAGATGAGCAAAGTCTTCATGGATGGTGGAAGTGGACTAAACCTGATATTCGTCGACACAATCAAGAGAATGGGGATCACCATGAGAATGCTTGAAGAAACAGACACCTGTTTTCATGGGATTCTCCCTACTTCACCGGCGTACTCTCTTGGTAAAGTTTACCTGAACGCCGTCTTTGGCAAACCCGACAACTTCAGGAAGGAAAAGATCGAGTTTGAAGTCGTGAACTGGGAATCACAGTATCACGCTATACTCGGAAGACCAACTTATGCCAAGTTCATGGCTGTACCGCACTTCCTCAAGCTGAAAATGCATGGGAGCAACGGGACAAACATCACAGTCTATGGAAGTTTCTCGCGCTCGGACAATTGTGATCGCGACTTTCAGAGGATTGCTGCAAAGTTTGGGCTAAAACAGAAAATTACTGATCTCCCCTCCAAGTCATCGTCACGCGATAATAAGGAAGAAGAACACGTCAGGGGAACGAAGAAGAAGCCAGCCGACCTCGCTCCAGAAGCTTCGGCAGCAAAAACTTTGGCAGCAAAAACTTCGGCAGTTGACGGCACAACAGTCATAGCAGATAGCAAGACACTGGCAATTGCTGTCGAGACCAGTGGCGAAGGACGAAAAAAATCTAAGGTAGGGCGAACTTTGTGCAAATACCAAATAGTCCTAAAAGAGTAGTAATATCTCAATATAATAAAAAAATTGATTATAAGTATAACCTAAAACAACATACTACTCAACGACAAAGCTTTACATCTTCTTAAAGAATATCATGTAATTCAAATAATCAAGACGTTTGATTATCCATTGTTCGATGCGCAACTCGATTTTGATTATTTTTATTGCTAGAAAATTCCTTTCAATTGTTGATGTCGTCACGGGTTAACCCTATGTCATCTTAATGGAGTAATAATCCGGTCGGAGAAAGTATTACGTGTCTTTAAAATATCTAAAAATCTTCAATTCTACAAGCATGTATAATAAATAACTCGAGCTTAACTTGTATATACTAGGGTACATTCAATGATAAATCTCTGTAATACAAGCAATATTATTTACATTGAATCTAGAATACGAGTTTATATTTGGAGGTAAAAATAGTCTATGTTTTTGGTCTGTAATCGATTTTGTGCAGTGTTTTTACTGAAACACGCATAACTTTCTCATACGGAGTCCATTTTTTATGTATGACCACTCAAAATTTTCAGAAAAAACACGCGCATCTAAATGTATTCACCAAAAATCAAGGTAGGGCGGCTGCCCTACCTTGCCCTACTGGGAGCTCCGCCCCTGGTCGAGACCCCTGGTGAAATCAACGACGCTCCGATAACCACTAACGTGGTGGATAAGTCGGAAGATAAGAAGAACCCTTTTCTTGCTTGGGCTTTTTTCAGCAACATTAAAATAAGCCAACAAACCGAAACAAACGGGTAGCTTTGTGTGGGTGCTTTCCAAAAGCCAAAGTTGGCAATAGGCAGAAATCGCGAAGCACCTCCCGCAGCTTCGGCCTTAACAGCGAACCGTTTTCTGGATCTACCCATTTCGTTTCTTTGTATTTACGATGGATTGCCACCCCGTAGCCAAATAGCCCCTATCCAATCGTTTTCTTCTCCATCTCTCAACGTTTGCCAGACACGAGCTCCCGCCAGCGCCGCCACCACTCCCGCCGGGTTGCCCAGGCCGTCACCCCACCTTCCGTCGTCCTCCCACCTGCCGCCGTCTCCGGCCGGTTCCCAACTTTCGCGCTGACTTTCGCCGCTCTCACTCTCAGATCGACCGTGCCGCTCACCTTCGGCTCATCCCCGTCCACCAGGCTGTCGTGCTCTGCTCTACGGCTCAGGGGCACCACTCGTCCGCTTCTGGATCAAGCTTGGCCGCTTCTAGATCGAACACGGCCGGGGCATGTGCGCCTGTGCTGCTGTGCAAATCGATTGGTATACTGAACTATGGAGCGGTGTATCCTCCAGAAATAAGCACAAATACATGTTCCATGAGTCGTGTTTATGCAATTCTTTGATAAGATAGATTAGACATAGAACTCGGTACTGTTGTTCTAGGGAGCGGTGTATGTAATTTATTTTCTATGTAGCCAAATAAACAGGTCATCAACTTATCTCTATACGTGGAGTGTGAATATATAGATATGTGTGTGCTTTACAATTATGCAAAAAAAAAACTAAGAACAATATTCACAGTATTTTATAGTGATCAATAATTTAAATAAGCACAGATACATGTTCTCAAAACTCGGGGTATTTCAGACAATTTATCTATCCATAGCTACAAAGCCAGCCAAGTTACCAAACACTAAAATTCAGAAAAGCAGCTCTCCCTGCGCATCAGCTTTTGCTGCACATCAGCTTTCCCTGCACAGCCAGCCAGCTACAGTCCAAACAAACAGGCCCTTAAGCAGTTCACTAGTGTTTAGTTTTTATTTTCTTACAGGGCTCTCCTTTTTTCGCCCCCTAGTCCCGTTTTTCTTTTTATTAATGAGAACTTAAGTTTTGATCCCTTGAAAAGCATTGCAGTAATTCGGAGCGCCTAAACCGCATCATCGTAAACCTTGCTTACGCCCCTTGGCGAACAACGGTGCAACGCAGTACGCAGCAAAAGATCGTGCTCCGAAAAAGCATCTACGAGTGCTACAGGATGCAAAATAAACAAGGACGCTAACCCTTCCCTCTGTTATCGCCGTAAATAGCAAGAGTTTGGAAATACATATAACACTACCCACGTTCGATATCTCACTTATGAAAATATCATAGAACAACGGGCTCATCGGCAGAGTTAATGCTCCTGATATATTCGGGAGCTGCTCTCCGAACTTACATCGGTTGAAATCAAAGTTGCACATACAACGGGTCTAGCAAGACCTGCAACACGAGCTGATCACTCAAACAATTTGCTAACCAACGAATACACATACGTTCAGACGGGCAATTCAGATTTGCTCCTTCAAAATTTGCCAACGGGATTGACATGGTAAAAGTACATATACATGTATCTACCGAACAAAAAGTTTCAACTACGCAATCCAAACGCCTGGATGAAGTAGCCAAATTACCTATTTACAATAAGAACTTAACCCCGAATTACTCTTGCGGAGTTTCTCTTTCTTCAGGTACCGTCGAATCCTTTTCAAGCTTGTCGACAATTATATCGGCGGGCAACAATACCTTCGGGTACAGCTTCTCCAAATCACCAACCGCGTTGGCGATAGCCAGCAGATTTGTCGAAGGATAGCGTGCAAGGACAAGGGAAAGTGTAAATCTAGCCCCTGCAAAAACCTGAGCTCGCACCAAGTCTCGAATTTTCTTGGTATTCCCAAATTCAGACATCAGAGTCAACAGCGTAGGAGGGACCGCATTCAAGGGGAACATCGTCCTCCAAATTACCCTTAAGACTTTATAGCACTTGTCGAAGAAATGGTGGACCTGCTGGACCCGATCTTGGAACTGCGCGACAGCCGAAGCTTTCGAGTGCTCCCTCCAGAAAATCTCCTCGGCTGATGACAGCTGGGTTAATGCGTTAACGCGCTCATGAATTCGCTTGTTCTCTTCAGCACGGTTCAGAGCTATGACTAGTAAAGGAATCAACGGAAGATCAGACAATGCATTTTTGACAAAGAATAATAAGCACAAAGGATCAGAGAACTTACAGTTCAAGCTTTCGGTGGCCTTTTGCAGCTCAGTAAGAGCATAGCGCTCTACGTCGGCTGCAATCTCGCCCTTCTTCTTGACAATGGCAGCCAAGGCATAGGTATTGCGCAAGTCCTTTTCCAGCTGCGCGATCCGATCCTTCATACGCTGGAATCAATCATCTTCAGAAAGAGCACCCGAAGAATCGTCAACAAACGCAGGCACTGGAAAAACCTGCAAAGAACAGCGTCAAAAGCATGACGGATCGCATCGTTTTAGCATCGGAAGTTACTCCCATCGGGAGAATACAAGTAAAAATGTCATAGCAAGGGTGTACTAGCAACATTGCTAGCACGGAGTTTATTACAACCACAAGTTTTGCGATAGAACATCGTTTCACATCAACTCAAAGAGAAGTTTGTTACAAAAATCAAGGAGCTTGGGTCTGGGTCGATAAACTGGGGCCAGCCGATGTTTTCCTTGATGAAACCAGCTCAAGGAGCTGGCGTGCACACTTAAGGGCTGACGTTTTAAAGATACTTAAATCAATGAACCGCCCATCTTGCTCTTTCGGCAGCTCCCTAGACATCTCTTCGATGTCGGCCTTGAAGCCATGACCCATCATAAGTTGGAAGGCTAGGAGGGGCACGAAGTGCGTTTGAATACCTCGATAACCTCCTTGGTATCATTCAGAAGGCATCAATCAGCTGCCCAGGTCTTGTCTTGGTGATCTTGGGGAAGATCATCGAGTGCATCCGCGCCATGGCACCTTTGCCCTTATCAAGGAGCTCCCGTGTAAGCTGGTGTGCGGCAAGAGTCATCGACACACTATTTGCCGGAGAATTGTTTGGAATTTTATCCACGGCGTTGACAGGGATGCCAGCGGCCTCTGCAAGGGAATGAAATGGGAAAGGTTACTATCAAAAGATCAAATCTGCAAAGTGATAGTCGATAGGGAAGCATAAAAGGAATTACCAAGCAAAGCCAAGGAAGACTAGCGAAGAAGTTCATCTTTTTCAGTCGCCCGAGCCTCGGCGACCAGCCTAGACGCTTCCTCTTCCTTCAGCTTCTCCTTCAGCTTGCCAAGTTCCTCCTTTAGGGAGTCGACTTCTTGGCGAGCTGCGGCGGCTATTTTGACTGCGCCGTCCAACTTTGAGGAAGAAGATTTAACTTCCTTCTGCAGTCGAACCTTGTCCGCATCCAGGGATGTAAATTGGGAGGCGAAGGCCTCCAAAGAAGATATAACACCCCGCAGATGTTTGACAAAGAATCATTAATCAAGGCATATTTATGAAGATTTATGCTATGATCGAGAAAGACTTACAGGTTTCCCTGAAGGAAGGGTCGTGGCGGCAGCAGTCGAAGGAATAACCTTCCCCCTAGAAAGGGAGGAGGCAGTCGACACTTGAGCCGCGGGGGCTGCCGTAGGAGCCGAAGCTTCGGAAGCCGCGACATCCGGCAGAACGGCGCTAGACTTGGCCTTCTTAGACGGAGGCTCAATAAAACCTTCGTCACTACGAAAGGGGATGGTTGGCACAAGTTAAAAAAGAAAAGTGAATGATGGAAGCAGAGTACAAATCCTAGGAAGAAGGCGCTTACATGTCGAAGAGATCATCTTCATCATCAAAGCCGCCGGTTGATCTCTTCGCGGGTGAAGCTCTGGTCTCCTCCACAGCTGCATTAACAAAGGCATCACGATCAGCGTCGTCATCACGCACTGATCCTGCTGTGTCGCAAGCATCATCGGCTGGGGAAGGAAGATCGGTGTAGATAGCCTCAGAATCTCTCGGGTCATCGTGTTCATTCTTTGAGCTCGTGTACTCGGCAGTATGAAAATCAACAGGGGCTGAGGAACCTCTTCCCTCGGAAGTGTCGTTTGCTAAATCATGCAAGTTATCAGAAGCTATGGGGACCTGTCGAACAAAAGAACAAATAAGAACAATAGTAGTTGTGTCGACAAAGTGGAACAGGGTAATAAGAGTATGAGAAGGAAAATTTACCTCTGACGGTGGATGATCGGCATCAAGATGGGAATAAGAAGATATCAACGGGATCGAGTCTTCCTGACTAAAGAGAGTGAGGCGACGAACTTCATCAAGCAGCTCCTTTTCCGATAGTTCAGCGATGTTTATCCTGGTTTCATCCTTTGGACCGAATACAACCACATCGGACGAACCCTGGCCATGACTGGCTGGACTCGACGTTTCAAGAACACCGCGGCCACCTCTGTTCCGATCATAGTTTGGCCATCGGCTTCTTTGATCCGAAGGAATTTGGCAAATAACTTGTCAGCTACTGTCCTTTCGTCGAGAGAGAGGATGTTCTTCCAAGAATGCTTAGGCTTGGCTTCAAGGACGTCGGCAAAGCAAGGAAGCTGGGATTCGGTTGTTGAGGAATCCTTAACATAAAACCATTTCAGTCTCCATCCTTGCACGAATTCTCTCATTGGGAAACTGAAATAGTTGACCTCTGAACGGACAACAAACCCCACTTCCCCAATGACAAAAGATCCATTGCTACTGCTGTATCTCTTTACGAAGAAAATTTTCTTCCACAACCAAAGTGAGGCTCGATGCCCAAGAACGCCTCGTCAGTGATGAACACAGCAACTTGGAGGATTGAGTTAGGGGTGAGTTGCCACAGTTGGATTTCGTAAGTCCGCAGAAGATGATGAAGGGGTCGGCGGGAAGCGAGAGACCCCGATACAAGAACGACAGGAACATCACGGTAAAACCAGCAGGAGGATTGGGCCGAGAGATCGCACCTGGAAGAATCACATTCCCCTCATCGGAGGAGATTAGACCGAGGCTTCGTGCCCTCTTCTCATCACGCTTCGTGATGGAAGACGCTAGCCAGTCTCCGGGTTTGGCTATCGAGCTTGGCGGCGCTGGCGGCGCCGGATCGAGCCAGGGGAGGAGCATCTGGAGCACTCCTCTTCGAAAGATTCGAGGAGGCCTTGGCGGCGGCGCCACCACTCGTGGAGCTGGCGGCGGCAGCGAGGTTCTTCTTCTTCACCATTGCAAGATCTGGAGAAGATCTAAAAACAGTGGTGGCGGCGCAGCGGTTGTGAAAGAGAGAGGTGGAAGAAGGACAGGAAGATGCTACGGTGAATATGGGAGAATACAAGGGATTTTGTCCTATGAAGATTTTAAGTAAAGGAGAACTTGAGGACTGCATGGGCACGTGTCATTGCTGCCAATTCATTAAGGGGACCTTTTTCCCATTGGTGTTCATGGAAATCGAGGAGGCGCCTTGGTAACCGTACGAGAAAGGCGGATATTACTTAAAAAAAGGGCTAGGCAGAGGAAGGATGGGCCCAGCGGGTCGCGTCTTATCAGTCAAAATCAAAATGTCAATAACGTCATCAGTGACGTCGTGAGGAACGCTTGAAGCATTCGAAGGAATGTAAAAAGTATCGGATGGTGAACTTGAGTCTATGTACGGATTGCGAGCACCCGCACCTAGACTCGGGGGCTACTCCCATCAGGAGCGCTGGACGCGCACCCGATAAAATGAGGACTCGAAGATATTCCTTTGAAGAAACGTTCGAAGAAAAGGATGGATTGCTCAGCTCGAGTCTGCACCCGGTTGCAAGCGCCCGTGCCTGGACTCGGGGGCTACTCCCATCGGGAGCGCTGGACGCGCACCCGATAGAACTTTTTGAACTCCAGGATCATGCCCGGGGACTTGATTCTGTGTAGGGTGACGTTGTTTTGCCATCGGTAGTTAACCATCAAAAGTTGGGCACGTTACTCATTATCCCTTACGCGCGGAAAATACATGCTTTAGTGCAAATATATCGGATGACCTATGAAGACCTGCAGAAAAACTTCGGTAGAGCACAACGATCGAGTGGTACAACTTGAGTCTACGCACGGATTGCAAGCATCCATACCTAGACTTGGGGGCACTGACGCGCACCCGACAGAAGAAGATGATGCTGATGCAAGATGGACAAAAACAATCAAGGAGAAGAACATTAAGTGGAGGCATGCTTTAGTCTCTACCCGAACAATTTTCGGCTAGACACTCGGGGGCTACTGACGTGGGCATTACCCTTCGTGTAACCGACATTGCCCTATCCTGTGCGATCTAACTGGAGGCCCATGAAGGTACTCGATGGCAAGGCGAGCCACTTGGATGGCGCAACAGAAGATTCCTTGACGGGCAGGACAAAGAAGAAGCCGAACAAGGAAAGTCTAGACCTAGAACTACTGTAAACCTAGTCGTACTCGGTTAGACCTCTTGAGACCTGGCCTCCTATATAAAGGCCAGGAGAGGGGCTGCCGAGGGATGATACGTCTCCGACGTATCGATAATTTCTTATGTTCCATGCCACATTATTGATGATACCTACATGTTTTATGCACACTTTATGTCATATTTATGCATTTTCCGGCACTAACCTATTAACGAGATGCCGAAGAGCCGGTTGATGTTTTGCTGTTTTTGTTTCAGAAATCCTAGTAAGGAAATATTCTCGAATTGGACGAAATCAACGCCCGGGGGCCTATTTTGCCACGAAGCTTCCCAGAAGACCGAAAGAGGAGACGAGTGGGGCCACGGGCGCCGCCACGGTGGCGGCGCGGCCCCAGGGGCCGCGCGGCCTGTTATGGGGCCGTCGGCCCCTGACTGCCCTCGCCTACATATAGTTTTCGTCGCGAAACCCCAGCAGAGAGCCACGATACGGAAAACCTTCCGGAGACGCCCGCCCGCCAATCCCATCTCGGGGTTCGGAGATCGCCTCCGGCACCTGGGAGAATCATCTCCCGGAGGACTCTTCACCGCCATGGTCGCCTCCGGAGGATGAGTGAGTAGTTCACCCCCTGGACTATGGGTCCATAGCAGTAGCTAGATGGTCGTCTTCTCCTTATGTGCTTCATTGTCGGATCTTGTGAGCTGCCTAACATGATCAAGATCATCTATCTATAATGCTATATGTTGTGTTTGTTGGGATCCGATGGATAGAGAATACTATGTTATGTTGATTATCAATCTAATATCTATGTGTTTTTTATGATCTTGCATGCTCTCCGTTATTAGTAGAGGCTCTGGCCAAGTTTTGTTCTAAAAGTCTTAGTGCGAGAATTTGCGGATATAGCTAAAGAAGCTAGAAAAGTTTTTAGTAAGCATGAGAGGCTTGGTATGATCACCGATTTTAAAAGAACACTTGAAAAAATGGATATGGATAGAATTAAGTACACTAATAATATTAATGATGGTGGGGAGATTAAAGCACCAATACCATGTAAGCTCCTAGCGATGCATGAAGCTCTAGATGATAATTATGCTTGGCTTGTTCTGAAAATTTGTTTGATGAGAGTAGCAAGCCCAAGACTAATGAAAAGGGGCCACTGAAACCTATGTATCCAAAATACTATGCATGGTTGAGAAAACTCCAACCCCAATTAATGCTTCGTCTCTTGATAACACTTGATACACACTTTTCCGCCTAGCTGGCGTAAAAGCGCTTATGGGAGACAACCCATGTTTTTACTACAGTACTTTTATTTTATATTTGAGTCTTGGAAGTTGTTACTACTGTGGCAACCTCTCCTTATCTTAGTTTTGTGCATTGTTGTGCCAAGTAAAGTGGTTGAAGTAGGTTCATACTAGATTTGGATTACTGCGCAGAAACAGATTTCTTTGCTGTCACGAATCTGGGCCTAATTCTCTGTAGGTAACCCAGAAAATTATGCCAATTTACGTGGGTGATCCTCAGATATGTACGCAACTTTCATTCAATCTGAGAATTTTCATTTGAGCAAGTCTGGTGCCTCAATAAAATTCGTCTTTACGAACTGTTCTGTTTTGACAGATTCTGCCTTTTATTTTGCATTGCCCTATGCTTGATGGATTTTCGATTCCATTGACTTTCAGTAGCTTTGTGCAATGTCCAGAAGTGTAAAGAATGATTATGTCACCTCTGAACATGTAAATTTTAATTATGCACTAACCCTCTAATGAGTTGTTTTGAGTTTGGTGTGGAGGAAGTTTTCAAGGATCAAGAGGAGGATGATACAATATGATCAAGGAGAGTGAAAGCTCTAAGCTTGGGGATGCCCCGTGGTTCACCCCTGCATATTTCAAGAAGACTCAAGCATCTAAGCTTGGGGATGCCAAGACATCCCTTCTTCGTCGACAACATTATCAGGTTCCTCTAGTGAAACTATATTTTTATTCCATCACATCTTATGCACTTTGCTTGGAGCGTCGATTTGTTTTTGTTTTTTGTTTTGTTTGAATAAAATGGATCCTAGCATTCTTTGTATGGGAGATAGACACGCTCCGCTGTTGCATATGGACAAATATGTCCTTAAGCTTTACTCATAGTATTCATGGCGAAGGTTGAATCTTCTTCGTTAAATTGTTATATGGTTGGAATCGGGAAATGCTACATGTAGTAATTCTAAAATGTCTTGGATAATTTGATTCTTGGCAATTGTTGTGCTCATGTTTAAGCTCTTGCATCATATGCTTTGCACCTATTAATGAAGAAATACATAGAGCTTGCTAAAATTTGGTTTGCATAATTGGTCTCTCTAAGATCTAGATAATTTCTAGTAAAGAGTTTGAACAACAAGGAAGACGGTGTAGAGTCTTATAATGTTTACAATATGTCTTTTATGAGTTTTGCTGCACGGTTCATCCTTGTGTTTGTTTCAAATAACCTTGCTAGCCTAAACCTTGTATCGAGAGGGAATACTTCTCATGCATCCAAAATCCTTGAGCCAACCACTATGCCATTTGTGTCCACCATACCTACCTACTACATGGTATTTCTCCGCCATTTCAAAGTAAATTGCTTGAGTGCTACCTTTAAAATTTCTATTCTTCGTCTTTGCAATATATAGCTCATGGGACAAATAGCCTAAAAACTATTATGGTATCTATAATAACTAAATAGGAGGAACCCACTAAGTTGAATTCTCTCAACATGCAAGCATGCCACATCAGCGGCCCCACAATGTCATACAACTAGCATCCATATGTCATTCCATGCATGCACTAATCGGCATAGGTCATCTATTACGTTTCTTTAATTTTATGTCCTTTTATCTTCATCTTCAGTTTCTACTAGCTCGGTGAGGGATAATTCTACAAACGGCCAGCCATAAGAATTTAATTAAGGTGCCGCGTTTTATCTACCTTGTGCTTGTCTACCAGTTTTAATATCCAGCCATGGACATCACCCACTTCATCTCCAGCCAACCAAAATCGATTATTTCTTACATGTCACTTATCTAATCTAATCTAATTACTAAATAGGAGGAACCCACTAAGTTTAATTCTCTCAACATGCAAGCATGCCACATCAGCGGCCCCACAATGTCATACAACTAGCACCGTGAGTAGGGTGTTCATCGTTGCTGTCGGCGGACGGTGCTGGATTGAGAGGGTCCGGAGGAAGACTGGGCGATGACCGGAACGTGCCCATGCCGGACTTATCGTGTATTGTTGTCGCATCGATCAAGGCTGTGTGGTTATGTCAGCCTGTATGTAATGGTCATCCAATTCTCTAAGCACCGGGTTCCATGGATGCGCATCTCCGTAACCAGGTTACTAGGGTGAGATCAGGTATTTTCCGTTCTGTTATCTGTTAGTTAAGGTTTAGGATTTGCACGTCTCATATTGGGCTCCTGGCTGTGATTCTAGAAAGAGGGGAAGTTAATTTGTTTAGCATTTATAGATATAGATCTGGTATCCAAATGTGTGTTCAGTTTGTAGCAGCAACGGAACCATGGAATACGTAATGAAATAATGGATGCTGCACTGGTCTCACGTCACAGATGTTCTATTCCAGTTTTAAGCTTCTAATCTATGGGGTGTGTCTGAATTGGGAGCGCAAGACATTGAAAGTGTCTGCATACAGTCGGATGCATCAAAATGAATATATACAGGTAATGCAGCCATATTATTTATTTATTTATAAAGTACAACGTGCAACATTAGCATAGTATTTTGTGTTAAGTCTCATTTTGTGAACATCATTACAAACCAACAATGATATCTACTTGGTGCTGCTAGAAACATGCGAAGATCCCACTTGGCCCCTACCATTGGAGGTGGAAAATAGTTTGAAGCGTTAACTTCACATTCTCAGAAATATATGCAATGTGCATGCCGAAAGAGCATGTTTGATGGGCTAAACTATTTCCAACAATCATTATCACTTTGTTATTGACTATTGATGTGATATTACAATATATGTTAGAATAGACATAGGTCCTCGGCTTTAAAGAACAAATTCTCCCGAAAATTATTTCCAATTGTTCCTTTCTGCGAGCGAAGTGTCTACTACCACTTTCCGCGACAACGTGCGGGGTATCATCTAGTATCCTCAAATACTAAAACGTCAGTGCTATCCTTTTTTGCACAACATCAAAATAGCATGAGCAGAGGACGGGAACAACTACTTCCCCCATGCCATACGGCAAATATATGCCATGTGTTGGTCATATCACTGAGGCCACAATTGTACAAATTCACACATGATATATTTTTTGTTAGATAATTAGGCATAATTTCCATGATTAATTATAAAATATTAAACATGACGAACAACAACTACTAACATGTAAAACTCGAACATACTAGATGCATTAATCAATATGAATAGTAGCTGCGCAAACAATAAAACATCCATCGCTAAGCAGATCGAGATATATCGCACGTATCGATCTGGTGGAGGTGACGGTGGACGTCTAGCAGATAAAGTCGCAGCAGTAACGTTGTTGACGACGGGTCGAAGTAGACGCAGACGGCGTTGAAGACGACAGTAGGTACTAGGTAGCACCGTCCGATTTGGATGAAAGACGACCCGTGGTGAAGAGCTTAAGCAGTCGCGCAAAATGCTTCCCAAAAATCTAATTCGCGCTCTCCCGTACAGGATCCCAAAGACGAGTGGTTCTGGAGACCTGCTCTCCCGTTCGCCGGTGCACGCCGGCGGGCGGGATGGAGTAGGCTACGATGGCGGCAAGCAGAGAGAGTGGAAACCCTAACTTGTGTATTGGATATGTTTCTGCAGTAGTAGGGCAAGAGATTATATAGGATCAGGAAACCCTATGCACATTTTGAGTCGGTTACAGATAGCCCACGGTCCAGGAGCGACGCGAACCGACTAACTGTGACGCATCCATCTAGGACTCTATTCGTTTTCCTGAACTGCAAAAAGAAAGGAAAGTTTCGGCTCGAGGCTCAATCCACTCACCATGATCGCGACGTGTCGAGACGAGCGAGCGAGGAGGAGGAGGATGAGCGTGTGTGTACCAATCCTCTTCGCACTCACTTACTAGTGGTGGAACAAAAGTCTCGGATCGAGGCTCAATCCACTCACCACAATCTTGACGCGACGTGTCGTGTCGAGTCGAGTCGAGTCGTGTCGAGTCGAGCGAGGAGGAGGAGGAGTGCGCGTGTACCACTCCTTTTCTCACTCACTTACTAGTGGTGGAACAACCCACGTTATAAGGTGGTCTAACTTCCTACCAACTTTCCATGTGGGACTAAACTTCCCACCTCTTGTGACTCTCTAGTGAGCTGCCACCCACTTGGTATCAAACTTACATGGGCTGCCACTATGTGGGCTTTGAGTTTTATAGAAAATCTGAAATCTAATTTGAGCCACTTCATATGGGCACAATATTTCAACAATTTTTATCATACACCACATATCTCCTCCGGGAATAAGTTGACGCCCGACGCAATATGCGTTGCCTACATAGGAAATCAGTCATATTATTGTTCTAAATTGTCATTTTATTTCATACGTTGGTGATACTCAAGAAAACAACAACAAATTCCTGCATCAAAGCGCAGGGTGTTATCTAGTTGAATATGTACTTATGCACTTTATTTCTTATTAAGTTTCTTGTTGTGCGATAACCATGTTCCTGGGGACGCCATCAACTACTCTTTGTTGAATACCATGTGAGTTGCTATGCATGTCCGTCTTTAGAGCATGCATAATGTTAGAGAAGAACATTGGGCCGCTAACTAAAGCCATGATCCATGGTGGAAGTTTCAGTTTTGGACAAATATCCTCAATCTCATATGAGAAAATTAATTATTGTTGAATGCTTATGCATAAAGAGGAGTCCATTATCTTTTGTCTATGTTGTCCCGGCATGGATGTCTAAGTTGAGAATAATCAAAAGCGAGAAAAATCCGAGCTTTCTCCTTAGACCTTTGTACGGCATAGAGGTACCCCTTTGTGACACTTGGTTAAAACATGTGTATTGCGATGATAATCCGGGTAATCCGAGCTAATTAGGACAAGGTGCGGGCACTATTAGTATACTATGCATGAGGCTTGCAACTTGTAAGATATAATTTACATGATACATATGCTTTATTACTACCATTGACAAAATTGTTTCTTGTTTTCAAAACCAAATCTCTAGCACAAATATAGCAATCAATGCTTCCCTCTGCGAAGGGCCTTTCTTTTACTTTTATGTTGAGTCAGTTCACCTATTTCTCTCCACCTCAGAAAGCAAACACTTGTGTGAACTGTGCATTGATTCCTACATACTTGCATATTGCACTTGTTATATTACTTTGCATTGACAACTATCCATGAGATATACATGTTATAAGTTGAAAGCAACCGCTGAAACTTAATCTTCCTTTGTGTTGCTTCAATGCCTTTACTTTGATTTATTGCTTTATGAGTTAACTCTCATGCAAGACTTATTGATGCTTGTCTTGAAATTACTATTCATGAAAAGTCTTTGCTACATGATTCATTTGTTTACTCATGTCATTACCATTGTTTTGATCGCTGCATTCATTACATATGCTTACAATAGTATGATTAAGGTTATGATGGCATGTCATTCCAGAAATTATCTTTGTTATCGTTTTGCTAGGACGGCGAGAAACTAAGCTGGGGATGCGTCTCAGACGTATCGATAATTTCTTATGTTCCATACATTATTGATGATACCTACATGTTTTATGCACACTTTATGTCATATTTATGCATTTTCCGGCACTAACCTATTAACGAGATGCCGAAGAGCCCGATTGTTTTCTGCATTTTTCGTTTAAATCCTAGTAAGGAAATATTCTCGGAATTGGACGAAATCAACGCCCAGGGCCTATTTTGCCACGAAGCTTCGAGAAGACCGAGGAGACGAAGTGGGGCCACGGGCGCCGCCACGGTAGGCGGCGCGGCCCAGGGGGCCGCGCGGCCCTGTTGTGTGGGGCCCCGGCCCCCTGACCTGCCCTTCCGCCTACATATAGTCTTCGTCGCGAAACCCCCGGTGCGAGGCACGATACGGAAAATCTTCCAGAGATGCCGCTGCCGCAATCCCATCGGGGGATTCGGGAGATCGCCTCCGGCACCCTGCCGGAGAGGGGAATCATCTCCCGGAGGACTCTTCACCGCCATGGTCGCCTCCAGAGTGATGAGTGAGTAGTTCACCCCCGGACTATGGGTCCATTGTAGTAGCTAGATGGTCGTCTTCTCCTTATGTGCTTCATTATCGGGTCTTGTGAGCTGCCTAACATGATCAAGATCATCTATCTGTAATGCTATATGTTGTGTTTGTTGGGATCCGATGGATAGAGAATACTATGTTATGTTGATTATCAATCTAATATCTATGTGTTGTTTATGATCTTGCATTCTCTCCGTTATTAGTAGAGGCTCTGGCCAAGTTTTTACTCTTAACTCCAAGAGGGAGTATTTATGCTCGATAGTGGGTTCATGCCTCCATTAAATCTGGGACGGTGACAGAAAGTTCTAAGGTTGTGGATGTGTTGTTGCCACTAGGGATAAAACATTGATGCTATGTCCAGGGATGTAGTTATTCATTACATTACGCACCATACTTAATGCAATGTGCTTTGCAACTTAATCGGAAGGGGTTCGGATGATAACTGAAGGTGGACTTTTAGGCATAGATGCATGCTGGATAGCGGTCTATGTACTTTGTCGTAATGCCCAATTAAATCTCACTATACTCATCATATCATGTATGTGCATTGTCATGCCCTCTCTATTTGTCAATTTCCCAACTGTAATTTGTTCACCCAACATGCTATTTATCTTATGGGAGAGACACCTCTAGTGAGTGTGGACCCCGGTCCATTCTTTTACTCGAATACAATCTACTGCAATACTTGTTCTCTTTTTTCTGAAACAATCATCACACTATACATCTAATCCTTTGTTAAAGCAAGCCGGTGAGATTGACAACCTCACTGTTACGTTGAAAAATACTTTGGTTGTGTTGTGCGGGTTCCACGTTAGTGCGGAATCCCGGTGTTGCGCCGCACACATCTCGCCGCCATCAACCTTCAACGTGCTTCTTGACTCCTCTGGTTCGATAAACCTTGGTTTCTTGCTGAGGAAAACTTGCTGCTGTCTACCTTCCTCTTGGGGTTCCCAACGGACGCGTGTTGAACGGAAAAGACATACGTCAACCACGCGCAGCAAGGGACACGATCAATCTTAGCAATTTTAGCCACCAAAAGTCTAGAGCTAGGTCGCCGCAGCACTTAGCCTCTCGACGAGATCTCAGCCGAACCCTTCGGCACCCCATTGTAACCCAATATTCTCATAATCAAGATCAGACAAGCGGGACGTAAGGGTTTTACCTCTCGGGCCCGAACCTGGGTAAATCGCTCTCCCCGCTTGTCTGTGAACCGATGTCTCGTGTCAGCCTACAAGATCCCATCAACTGTAACATCCGGATTTTTATGACCTGAAATTTTTTTTTTAGGAACGGATGATTCCGCAAAATAAAATAAAAGAATATTTTATTTGGAGTTCTGAAGATTTATTCTTTCCAACTGATTTTCTATTTGAAGCCACAGATTGTTTTGCCTTGAAGTTATATTTGAGTCTGTGGTCAAATTGCCTATTGCTTCTTATTAGTTCTTTGCCTAGAGTGCCATTGGTCCAAGCACATGCACGTGCATGCACTGCAACGGGAGATCGCGTATTTGAGTATTTTCCTCCGTGTCCTACTCATGCACGTGTACTAGTATTCCCTCCTCTGTTCTAATTCCTTTCTTCTCTACGGAGTAATCTCACCGAAGCTAACAGCCCAAGGCCCTTCATTGCCTAACGTAGTGCCGCTCCAGTAGCCCATCAAAGCCCACGCTCGGCTCAGCTAGCTGTAGCTGAGCGGATGGACGCGACGACGCACGCCAGGAATTCGTGCAGCACACGATACACCGTCGCGCGTACAATTCCGGTTCCGATTCTTTGGCAGCACAAATCGCGTCGCCCCTCAGCATATAAAGCCTCAAGTCGACGCCCCTGCCTCTCTTTTCCTCCCCACGCCGCCACCCAAAGCCCTAGCGGCTTAAACCGATCTAATCTCGCGAAGTTCCGCGAGGCCGCCGCCGAACGCCGCTCGCGTTCCCGGTGATTCAGGGCACTAGAGGCGGAGCTGCTGCGCCAGGAAGATCACCAGGACAAGGGGAGTTCATCCACGGAGCCAGAAGACCGAGCTGCTGACCACCGACGACACCCACAGCAACGCCCTCGACTCCGGCCACCGACTTCAACCACGAACTGCGTCGCGCTCGGTGAGCACCAGCAGAAACCCTTGCACACACACGGTAGAGATAGTTACGCCTACCTCCTAGAGATGGTTTTCAGCCGTAGTTTTGCCGTTTGTCAAGTCGCCGGTGAACCGAATGCCATCCGGTGGCATCATCAGTTTAGCCCACCTAAAACGTGTTTTCTGTTTTGTTTCCAACACATGATAGTACCTGATACTAGTGTTGTTAGTTGGCAAATACATCCCATGTTTATCAAACTATTTGTGAAGATTGAGTTGAACTTGTTGCATTACTACGGGCATACATACATATACATGTAGTTGCATTTTTTTTCTCATGTACTGCTAGTTCTGCTTGTCTAGTTGAACACGTACGATGCATTGTTTTGAACTGAACGCCATCCTCTAGTCACATATGTTAGCTAGGTAGTAAATTTGCATGTTTGATTATGTATGTACTGGGTAGAATTAGATGATATCGTTTCTGTATGGTTTACATTTGTTTACATATGCTAGCTATAGCTGTAATTTCTGAATTTAATTATTGCTTTACATGTATCTCTTCCAGGGTTAATAAACTAGTTTGGTTCTTATCAGTAAAAGATTGCCGGTCGTGGTAAATATTAAGATCATACTGTTTGCTCAGCACGTTAGGTGTTGAATTAGCATATAGTTCTTTTGTTAGCTTAATATGGTTAATTGATAATTCCTTATTATGTTAATATCATTGTTACCTGCTGCAAGCATGCTGATTATTAGTTGTTGATCATTGTTGCACGTATAAAATATTCTAATCTTAGATTACTCTTTAATTGTATATGTCTAGCTATTATAGTTTGTTTGTGCACTGCATACTAAACATTATGCTGGTTACATATGTTGGCTAAATGTATGTTTTCTAAAATATTTCATTACCTAATTTAGAGCGATCACCATGTGTTGTGCGCTAGTTAACCCAAGTCCCATTCGAGTCATTCCGGTCTTTTTCTTATACTCGCTCTATGTATGCGGAACGACCGATACACACTATTTATTTGGATCTTTTCGTTTGGATTTTATTGGTGTTTACTGGAAGTCGGTATTTATTGTGGTTCATCGTTATGACGAGTAGGGAGTGACGGGAACGGGTTGAACCAAGACTACGAAGCAGGGTTTTTCGACGACAACGAAGGCATGCCCTCTCATCATATTTATCCCAGTTTTACAAACTTGCATGTTATTTTATGTTTTACAAATATATGCTATTTTATTCCAGTAGCTAGCGTGTCGATTGACACACCAACTTGATCTGCTTGTCGCCTGTACTTGATACCCTGAGTAGTGATTATATATAATTCTGATAGAGTAGAATGCTTAGCCATGCTAAATAATCATTAGGAAACTTCATGTTGCCTCTTCGGAGGAATTGATCGCCTACGGGTCAAAACACCCCTTTGAACATTGTTGAGCTCGTTGAGCTGGGCTAGTTAGCCATTGTTGTTTCCTCTACTCTATGCTACTCTGGGTGAAACTTACCATCTAAACATGGCGCGGGCGACAGCTGGGTCAGATGTTGAAGGAGCGGTTGGCTGTGTTATCACCAGATTTTGGACAAATCCAGAGGTGGGCCATAAGAGAGATGGGCTTGGAAGACTACACGTGGAAGATCTCTGAAGCGGCCTTGCACGGAGAATTTGGGCTAGTTTGCCCGTGTATCTTTAATTATAGTAGATTATATCTTAGATTTAAAGTTAGAGTTTGTCTCGTACACGGTGGGGATATTCCCACATTAGAAAGTCCCCTGGACTATAAATATGTATCTAGGGTTTATGGAATAAACAACAACTCACGTTCAACCCAAACAAACCAATCTCGCGCATCGCCAACTCCTTCGTCTCGAGGTTTCTATCAGGTAGCGACATGCTGCCTAGATCGCATCTTGCGATCTAGGCAGCACAAGCCCCACGTTGTTCATTGTTGCTCGTGCAAGCGTCTTTGATGCGCAGCAACGTAGTTATCATAGATGTGTTAGGGTTAGCATTGTTCTTTGTATAACATGCTTACGTAGTGCAACCCTTGCATATCTAGCCGCCCTCACATCTATCTCAGGTGTGGGCGGCACCCCTTGATCATTATTTAGTAGATCTGATCCGTTACGATTGCTCCTTGTCTACAAGGATTAGTTTAATATCTGCAATAGTTAGGCCTTACAAAGGGGGGAGGATCCAGCGGCATGTAGGGTTGTCTCGCAAGTCCTAAACAGATGTTCCGAGGATCAACTTCATGTTGGTTTTTAGGCCTTGTTTAGGATCGGCTTACGATCACCGTGCGGCCGCGAGGCCCAACCTGGAGTAGGATGATCCGATTATGCGGTGAAAACCCTAAATCGTCGAGATCTCATTAGCTTTATCTTGATCAAGCGGGATCACCATATTCGTGCACCCCGTACGAATCATGGATCGGCTCTTTGAGCCGATTCACAGATAACCTGAGAGAGCCGATCGAGGCTCGTATTTAATGTTCACGTGTATGCCATGCAGGAAACTAAGCGAGGCATCCCCATCACCTTCGACTGTGGATAGGTCGTGGCACGCTTGCACCTTCGCCGCGTGTGACCGGAAGAGCATTGCGGGCCGTCCGGAGGGGTCTCGGCCAGCCGCAGCTCTAGGCTCTTCCCGGCTCTACCGTGTTGACAAAGCCGCTGCCCGCCGGTGGGTTTTGGCGTCAACACATTCTGGCACGCCCGGTGGGACAATCGTCTACATCAACCACATCGCCATCTACATCCGAGATGGCGACGACGTACCACCTACGAGAGCTGCTGAAGAGCTCAAGAAGAAATATAACGAGATCAAGGCCACCCTCGAAGCCGACCTCATCGGCTCTTTCAGAGAACCCGTTCCCATGGAGATGGAAGGGATTCTCACCAAGGTGCACTCGATGGGATAGACCTCTCTGCCCCGTCGGAGGAACGCACCGGGGCCTGCGGCAGGAGATCAACTACTTGGTGGCTCACTCGCTACACTCTGAAAACCTGGTCAACGTGTTGGAGCGTGTCGCGCGTGATCCAGAGATCATGAGCCACCGGACTCGCCGTCAGACCAGCTCTCAGACGCATCAAGGAGAGTTGCCACTCCAGTCCGTCCACCGCTGCCATATGCGTTGGCAGCACAGAAGTGCTTCACCGGCATTCGTCGTCTACAAGATCGGTGGTGACCCTAGTGACTACGGTTCTTGGCGGAGGCGCCTAAGGAGATCCCTCAAGGATACGCGTGCACTTATGTGCCAGATTGTGGCAACGGGCACTCTCAAACCAGGCCACAACATCGGGGCTCGGCGGGAGGAACGTCAGCAATGAGCTTGAGAAGCGACGTGGCTAACCAAGTACGCCACCCGACGAAACTCCGAGCCCAGCTCCCCGGTTGGCTCAGAGCTAAAGCAAACATGGGCTAAGTCGCCACCCGGCGAATCTTCGAGTGCAACTCCTGCCCAGCAGCGGATCAGATCAGTACCATACTAAGAGACCAGTTCGGCATGGTGCCGAAAAGGAGGGCAATCGGCTATTCCAAGCCGTACCCTGACGAGTACGAGATGATCCCGCTGCCACCTAAATATCGGCTCCCGACTTCTCCAAATTCGGTGGATCGGATGGCTCCAGCTCCATCGAGCACGTCGGCCGATATTTGGCGCAACTAGGACCGGCTTCGGTCGGATCAGCTACGCGTGAGGCTCTTTTCACAGTCCCTCACGGGATCGGCTTTTGATGGTACACCTCTTTGCCGCAAACTCCATCCAGTCTTGGAAGCAATTGGAAGAACAGTTCTATATGCAATACCATTCGAAGCTTCCGAGTCTAGCATTGCCGATCTAGCACAACCACGTGAAGCGGAGAAACGGTGAGAGTACATCCAGCGCTTCAGGAATCTTAGGAACCGATGTTATTCGGTTCGTATAAGAAAAGGAAGCCGAGTTGGCAGAGCTGGCCTTGCAACACAGCTCAAGGACATGGCCTTCCAGATTATCCTCACGGCGCACATGGTCAGAAATTATCAGCATATGAACAGCGCCACCGCATGTACCAAGACAAGTTCAAGCGTGCAGAGTCATGGTCGCTACAGAGGAAGATGAAGTTCTGCGGGAGACCAAGAAGTAGGTGGCTGAGTGGACTCGGGGAGGAACCCCGTGTCCCGCAAATGGGTAAAGCCACCGGCCCGCCCAGGATTTGATTTTGACGTGACCAAGACTGAACAAATCTTCGACCTTGCTCAAGGAGAAACAGTTGACGATTCCTAAGGTCTCAAGTTCCCCACGGCGCAAGAGCTAAACGGAAAGCCGTACGCAAATTCCACAACTCGCTCTCCCATGCCACCAACGAATGCAGGGTGTGGCGTCGGCACATCCAAGCGGCGATAGAGAAGGGCGTCTAATTTTCAACCGTACGCCATGAAGGTCGACACCCAGCCCTTCCCGCCGTTAACATGGTAGAAGTCATCTACCCCGAGGGTTGCCACCAGGTCCCTCGTTCAGCATCAACATGGTAGGACCTGGAACCACTCCGCAAAGATGGAGATGAGGGCAGCTGCTCTCATAGCAAGGACACAGGAGCCGCTTCCACGCGATCGGCTCCATCATGATGGCAAGCGCTACGTCACAGAGGAGAGAAGAATGTAAGATATCAACGACCTCTCTCTGATCACCTCCTCAACAAATATGTGAGTAGACCAACGCCGACGGTCCAACTATGATGATGAAGGAGATCGTCTGGCTAGAAGAAGACATCGTCGGCATGATCGCAATGAGGAGGAGCACGAGCGCCGTGCCACGGAAAAATCAAGGGAGCAAGATGACAACGCGGACACTGGGACTGCCCTTTCTTCAGACACTGCTGGGATTCAGGAATGAGCCGATTGCCCACAATCGGCAACCCCAGAATGCAACAAGAAGAAGAAGGAGGCAGCCAACGTGTACGTGTTCGAGCGCTTAGGGCCTCTCCGCCACCAAGCAACGCGCTGAGTCACCTCGTTGGGCAGATCTTGAGGATTCCGAAGACGAGGGGCGAAGAAGAAGATAGGTACCACCGTCCGGTGGTGCCCGACGGACTCAGCCGCACAAAACGCAGGGTTCAGCGGCCGCGCCTGGAGGAAGCCGAAAGGTTATATACATACGCTAAGGAAGGCACGGCCCGATCTGGCCGCAAGGTTCAGCGAGCCCTGGATGAAGAGGGTCGACCACGGAGAATGGAGTGGCGTCCCAAGCAAAAGAAAGCCGATGATGAAACATCGGCTGGCACAAACATGGTGCTCGTCTTGCCGACGGAGCTTAGTGCTCCACGATTTATACGATGCACTCAAGGTGGACGCAAAGCCGGCGCATCATGGGTTGGTTTTATCCACTGGTGAGTAGCAAGATTAAGCCAATGGGCAAACCAGGCGAGGCTGATCCTTGTGATCGGCCCCAAAAAGTTTATGGAGGGACATTACAAAACCTTCATCGAACAAGCAATGTGGAGGCCGATTCCAGCAATCGGCCAAAATTATCTCTGCACATATTCGCTTGTGTTCGCAACATCCATAGGGCGGCGGCCACGTCGGAGATGAAAGTCAGCATGAATCTTTGAGGCCGACGTGCAGTGCGCAAGTGCCCTGACTAAAGGAAAGCCGATATGCATCATTTGGCAGATTCGCTCGGGGGCATATAGTCGATGAACATGTGCAGATAAACATGTGCAAACATGCGTGCGGTGGAACATTGGGGGCCGATTAAGAGAAATCGGCCAATAAAAAATTTTTTTAGCCGATGCAGATACGTGGCCATCGACTCAAGAGGTACAACTGTTATGAGCAGAAGGGTCAATGGAGCGGGAAGTGAGTCACGAAGAGAGATTCTAATGGAAGAGCTCCTCAATTGAGTGGCTTGATGACTTCGATTTTCTCTTCAAGAACCTCTGGTTTCCTTTTGCGAGTAATGTGCAGATCAGGTTAAGGATGGGTTGCATCAGATTCACCACAGGGAAGGAGCCGATCTGACCTGCAAGGCGCGAGAAGTGGACTGAAGAAGCTCGGGGGGCAGCTCACCCTGAAGGTTCTCTGCTCTGGAGAGCCGATTTTGTTGAAATCGGCTGGTTCCGCATCATGACTTGGGAACCGATGGCGACACATTTGGTTAGTCCACTGATATGCTCGCCTTGATAGAGGCTCGGGGGGCAACTGATGGCGCAGAATTTTCTGTTCTTAAGAAGCCGATTGAGATTTCATCGGGCTGAAAACCCAGTGGTATCGACTTCGGATCAAGTCGTTCGGCAGTGGTTCTGGGGCTCTCGTGAGACGTCGATCTGCCTAGTTGTCCGCCAGAGCTCAAAGGGATGGGGCATTGAGATACCGGTGCGTTGTCATCGGCTCGTTGGGCATTAGCTAAGTGACGATCGGCGGGGTCAGCAGAAGAGGGAATCGGCTCAATTAAACTCAGAAGAAATCGGCAAAATCAAATTGGGAAAAGTTCTTCATTGATAAACCAGATTTCTTACATAGAAGAGCTGATTGCTCTCAAAAGGGAGTACTAAGGGGATACATTGCCCCGTCTACTGTTGCTGATCCTATTCTAGAGGTCCTATTCTACGGGCCGTCACGCCTCGTCGTCACCATCGCGGCGGCTGCCGGCGCCGCTCCCGCGGGCTCGTCGTCGCTGCGTAGCGCCGCCGGCAGGACCTTCGTTGTCCTCGTCCTCACGTCGTCGTCGTCGTCGCTATCATAATCACCGAGATTCCCCGGCCGGGGCAATGGCGCTGGCCGGCGGCTCGTCGGAGGGCTGTCGTCGTGTCGTCCTCCTCCTCTTCCTCCTCCTTCACTCGAGGAGGTAAAGTCATCCCAGGAGAAGCGATCGTCATCGCTCTCTCCTCCGATTCCCCGTTGGCGAGAAGCGGAGGTCGCTCTCCTCGTCCGTCGAGGACTGGTCGGTCTCGGACCAGATGGAGAAGTCATGGTCTGACTCCTCCCCGCCTCAATGGCGCGGCGGATGTTGGCCGCATGGACTTCTTGTGGTGTTGGCATCGGCTCGGGAGAAGAGGACTCGGAAAGTCCCGACGAGGCAGAGGAAGAAGAAGACATGGTGCAGAAGGGTTTTTTGGGGTGCCGATGGCTGAAGAGGAAGGGGATAAAGATAACTAATCAGTCGGCACGGTTAAATAATGAGAAACCTGGTGAATTACTGCCATTACAGTTTCTCGAAGGGGTGATGTCGAGCTGTCAAATTTTGCAGAGAAGCTGAGAGGACGGGGCATAATGATGACGGATGCTGCAAATGGCTCTCGCCACGACATGACCCTTCGAAAGGAAAGCATAATGATTTTGGAAATGTTATTTCCAAAACCAGGGGGGCATGTGTTATCACCGATTTTGGACAAATCCAGAGGTGGGCCATAAGAGAGATGGGCTTGGAAGACTACACGTGGAAGATCTCTGCGGCCTTGCACGGAGAATTTGGCTAGTTTGCCCGTGTATCTTTAATTATAGTAGATTATATCTTAGATTTAAAGTTAGAGTTTGTCTCGTACACGGTGGGGATATTCACGTTAGAAAGTCCCCTGGACTATAAATATGTATCTAGGGTTTATGGAATAAACAACAACTCACGTTCAACCCAAACAAACCAATCTCGGCGCATCGCCAACTCCTTCGTCTCGAGGGTTTCTAGGTAAGCGACATGCTGCCTAGATCGCATCTTGCGATCTAGGCAGCACAACACGTTGTTCATGCGTTGCTCGTACTGAAGCGTCTTTGATGGCGAGCAACGTAGTTATCATAGATGTGTTAGGGTTAGCATTGTTCTTTGTATAACATGCTTACGTAGTGCAACCCTTGCATATCTAGCCCCTCACATCTATCTCAGGTGTGGGGGCGACCCCGCTTGATCATTATTTAGTAGATCTGATCCGTTACGATTCCTTGTTCGCAAGGATTAGTTTAATATCTGCAATAGTTAGGCCTTACAAAGGGGGAGGATCCGCGGCATGTAGGGTGGCGTTCGCAAGTCCTAAACAGGATGTTCCAGGATCAACTTCATGTTGGTTTTTAGGCTTGTTTAGGATCGCTTACGATCACCGTGCGTGGCCGCGAGGCCCAACTGGAGTAGGATGATCCGATTATGCGGTGAAAACCCTAAATCGTCGAGATCTCATTAGCTTTATCTTGATCAAGCGGGATCACCATATATTCGTGCACCCGTACGAATCATGGGTGGATCGGCTCTTTGAGCCGATTCACGATAACCTGAGAGCCGATCGAGGCTCGTATTTAATGTTTACGTGTATGCCATGCGGGAAACTAAGCGAGGCATCCCCATCACCTTCTGACCAGGTATAGGTCAGGTGGCACGCCCTTGCACTTCGCATCGCCGCGTGTGACCAGAAGAGCATTGCGGGCCGTCGCTCGGAGGGGTCTCAGCCAGCCGCAGCTCTAGGCTCTTCCCGGCTCTACCGTGTTGACAGGCCGCTGCCCGCCGGTGGGTTTTGGCAGTCAACATGCTGCACTTCATTTGTTGGAGGGGGCAATCCGTCGTCCGTGCCGCATAAGGATCCTAACAAGTCTTGGATTTGAAGATTGTGACAACCGTACAACCACATGCTATATGGGCACTGGCTTGGTTGAGTATGTTAGTCAGCCTTAGGTGTCGATGTCGCCGTACCGCTGATGAGGTGTCTGCCTACGGGGGAACCTTCGGCACAGATGGGGGGACCGGTTTGGGGACGTACTCTCAGTTCCGTGCGCCATACCCGGTGGGCATGTCATATCTTTGGGGGATCTAGCTAAAAGACCTCGTCACAAACTCCCTATTGCTATGCTAGCGACGGCTGGTTGCAACTAGGCGAGATTGTGACATGTGGTGAAAGTGTACCACCTCTGCAGAGTTAAACCTATTCGAATAGCCGTGTCCACGGTCATGGACGACACATGAATCCTTCTTGACATACAGGAACCTGTTTTGCTATTTCCCTCTTTGCCTCCATCCTTTCCTTGGAATCTGAATCCTATGATATGTGTGAGTTGTCGTGGACAGTCACATTGATGAGAAGTATTACACTGAATATAAAACATGTTTTCGTCTAAAACTGCTTTTATCAAATCTAGTGTTGTATTGCAAATAAAACTGGCTTTTCTGCAAAAGAACCATATAGCCTTTCTTTGAAGCCTCATGTAGATTTAGTAGGTTTGCACAAGGGGGCATGTTGAGTACGAAATGTACTCATGGCAAAACTTTTGTTGATATTCAGAGTACTATGAAGATGGTGAAGACTATGGCGACTACGACGACGCTGAGGAGTGAGGCCTCGGGGACTACATCGACTGCCTGTGGCTGAGATGGAGTTACTTCGCATTTTATTATCCGCTATGCTTTCTGGTTGTAATAAATGTCACAAGACATTTCACTTTGTGGCTCAAACTTTGTAATAATTACTTTTTGCACGTTTTGCAATGATATTTATTTCGCTGTGTCGTCAAGTTAATCCTGGATTGACGAGTTACATAGGGGGGGGGGTCGGAATGTTAAGTTCCGGTTCTCACAGAAGTGGTATCAGAGCCGACATCGACCTAGTCACGTGGCCTTAGTTAGAATGGAAAAACTTTTATAACAATTTGAAGAAAAAAATTATTTAATTATGAAAGTCCTCGTAGTCTATTCCTGACTATTGCTATTCCTTGTCTTACCTTGTTCCCCATTTGTTCTCAAATTTCTTCCCTAACCACTTCTTTAGTATACAATATCCTATCTAGGCGAAAGCCATCTCAAGAACGCATGGATTCAAGAGTCATATATCAAGTACTCCATACTTCAATACCCAGTCGAGAGAAGACGGACCATATAGGACGAGTTGAATAGAATCCTTTTAGATATGTATTACGTATGTTAGGGGATTTTGCTTGAGTATTGACTACACCAGTTTGGTTATTTTATGTAGTCATACTAAACCATGTTTTACAAAATAATTTGATTGAAGTTTATTTGGATATTTAATGTTTGGTTACAGATTTGGTTATGGGTTAGTTTCCTTTTCCCTCTTATCTATCCTAACTTGCAACAACGACATAGGATGAATGCAAATCGGGGTCGTGGTCGCGGAGGACGCGGACGCGGACGTGGTCGCGCGCCAGCGTTTCAGGAGGACTTTGTCGAGGGTGAAGTTCATGACACGGACACTGACACCAAGAATGAGGGACCAGAGCAGCCGCCACCACCACCACCGGTTAACATTGAGCAAGTGATGCTGATGCAGACACAGCTACTGCAATAGATGGCCGCCACTCTGGCGCACCAGAATCAGAACCAAAACCAAAACCAGAATCAGAATCCTCCTCCACCGCAGTCCAAGCTTGCAGAGTTCATGAGGACGAAGCCACCCACCTTTGCGGGATCACGGACCCTATTGAAGCAGACGATTGGCTGAAGGATATTCGCCGGAAGCTCAACCTGGTGAGTGTTAATGCTCAAGACCGTGTGAAGTATGCTGCACACCAGCTCCAGGGTGTGGCCGCAGATTGGTGGGAGAACTATTGTGAGGCGCATGATAACGCCGAGGGGATCACGTGGAATGAGTTTGCTGAATCATTTCGCACTGCACACATACCAGCTGGTCTTATGGAGCTGAAGAGGGATGAATTTCGAGCTCTAGTTCAGGGGAAGATGACAGTCTCTGAGTACTGGGACCGTTTCACCCAGTTATCTCGCTATGGAAGGGCGGATATTCCCACTGAGGCGGATAAGATTTCTAAGTTTCTGAGGGGCCTGAACCTAGGTCTGAAAGATAGGTTGGTGTCTCATGATTTTGCCAACTTCCAGAGTTTGGTCAACAAGGGTATTCTTCAGGAGAATTCAAAGAACGAACTTGATGAACACCGCAAGCGCAAGGCACCACAGAGTCAGTATGGGACAGGGAGCTCACGCCAGAAGAACAATAACAACCCAGGATACCGTGGATCAGGTGCCAAGCCGGCGAAGCCTAATCCCAATGCTTCGTATGGTGCCTATCGTACTCCGAGAGCTGAAGTCGGAGGGAACCATGCCAACACTGCTGGGAGGACATGCTACAACTGTGGCGAAGAGGGTCACTTTGTTGCTGCATGCCCAGGCAAGAAGAACGCAGGGGCGACGCCAGTGAAGTTCAACTTAGGTTCCGCCGCCAAGACACCAGCAGCGGGACGTGGAAGGGGCATACTACCTACCCCGGGAGGTGCACCTCATGCCTCAGGACAGCAAGGACGTGGCCAAGTCAACCATGTCACGGCGGAACAGGCGCATGAAGCTTCAGATGTTGTCCTTGGTATGTTTCCAATCAACTCATGTTATGGTTCAGTACTTTTCGATTCTGGAGCTTCCCATTCGTTCATTTCCAAGCAATTTGTTGAAAAACACCGTTTGAAAACCGAGGGTATGAGTCGGGAGATGGCAGTACAATCACCCGGGGAATTCTTACTACGGGTTTAAAATGTCCTAAGGTGATCCTAACGATCGAGGGAATAGAGTTTCTAGCAGACCTCATAGTGTTAGACTCTAAAGGGTTAGATGTTATTCTGGGCATGAACTGGTTAGTAAAACACAAAGCTATGATAGACTGTGGCCTTGGAGCAGTATCGCTGACTAGTAAGAATGGAACTGTGGTGGATTACAAACCCAAGTCAGCACCTCATACCGCAGTGGACAATATTCTGAACAGCTTGAAGGAGATGGTTGTATCAGATGTTAGAGTGGTTAAGGAATACCCAGATGTTTTCCCGGATGAGTTACCCGGTCTGCCACCAGACCGTGAGATAGAGTTTGCCATCGAGTTAGTCCCGGGCACTGCTCCTATTGCAAAGAGACCATACAGGATGCCAGCAAATGAACTAGCTGAAATGAAGAAGCAAATCGAGGAGCTTTTAGAGAAGGGATATGTTAGACCAAGCACCTCGCCTTGGGGAGCACCGGTGTTGTTTGTTAAGAAGAAAGATGGTACCATGCGAATGTGCGTGGATTATCGTGCCCTGAATGAAGTGACCATCAAGAATAAATACCCTTTGCCTAGGATTGATGATCTGTTTGATCAATTGAAGGGAGCTTCTGTCTTCTCTAAGATAGACCTCAGGTCGGGATACCATCATTTGAAGATCCGACCCGAAGACATACCTAAGACAGCCTTTATCACTCGGTATGGTCTGTACGAATTTCTGGTGATGTCCTTTGGACTCACGAATGCACCGGCCTACTTTATGAATCTCATGAATAAAGTGTTCATGGATTCCTTGGATAAGTTCATCGTAGTGTTCATTGATGATGTGTTGATTTACTCTCGTAATGAGGAAGATCACGAGAAGCACCTTCGGATTGTTCTGGAAAGGCTTAGAGAACATCAACTCTATGCAAAGTTTAGCAAGTGTGAGTTTTGGCTGAAGCAAGTGGATTTCCTTGGTCATGTCATCTCGGCGGAAGGAGTAGCAGTGGATCCGGCTAAAGTGGAGTCAGTACTTAGTTGGAAACAGCCGAAGAATGTGTCAGAGATACGTAGTTTCCTTGGTCTTGCAGGATATTACCGACGATTCATAGAAGATTTCTCGCGGATTGCAAGACCGATGACACAATTGATCAAGAAAGATAAAAAGTTTGAGTGGACACCAGCATGTGAAACGAGTTTTCAAGAACTCAAGAGGAGATTGACATCGGCTCCGGTGCTAATACTGCCGGATATTCGGAAGGATTTTGAAGTTTATTGTGATGCTTCTAAACAAGGATTGGGTTGTGTGTTCATGCAACAAGGCAAGGTTGTGGCCTATGCATCGAGACAGTTGCGCCCTCATGAAGTGAACTATCCTACCCATGACTTAGAGTTGGCTGCCGTAGTTCATGCCTTGAAGATATGGAGGCACTACCTTATTGGCAACCGTTGTGAAATATATACGGATCATAAGAGTTTGAAGTATATTTTCACTCAACCGGACTTGAACCTGAGGCAAAGGAGATGGCTGGAGTTGATTAAGGACTACAATATTGGCGTAAATTACCACCCTGGTAAAGCCAATGTCGTAGCTGATGCGTTGAGTAGAAAGGTTTATTGCAATAACCTCATGATTCAAGAAGCTCAACAAGAATTGCATGAAGAGTTCAGAAAGTTGAACTTGAATGTGAGTCTCGCTGAAAATGAGGAGGTATTAGAAGTCAAGTTCACTCTAGAGGATCAAGTTAGAGAAGCCCAGAAAAATGACACGGGGATCGAAGAGATTCGAGCAAAAATCAAGTCAGGAGAAGCGCCTGAATACAAGGAGGATGAAAGTGGAAGCATTTGGTTTCAACATCGCTTATTGGTGCCCAACCAAAAGGAACTCAAGGATGCAATCATGAAAGAGGCACATGACACATCATATTCCATACACCCGGGAAGCACAAAGATGTATCACGATCTTCGAGAAAGTTTCTGGTGGTCTAGCATGAAGCGAGAGATTGCAGAGTATGTATCTAGGTGTGATGTATGTCGTAGAGTCAAGGCGGAGCATCAGAAGCCTGCGGGGCTGCTTCAACCACTCAAGGTCCCTGAGTGGAAATGGGAGGAAATCGGGATGGACTTCATTACAGGACTCCCGAGAACGACATCGGGATATGATTCCATCTGGGTCATCGTGGATCGGTTAACCAAGTCAGCTCACTTTATCCCGGTGAAGACCACTTTTAAGGGGGGGAAATTGGCCGAATTATACATGGCCAGAATTGTTTGCCTACATGGAGTCCCCAAAAAGATTGTGTCTGATCGAGGTACTCAATTTACCTCAAGGTTTTGGAAGAAGATACATGAAGTCTTGGGCACACAGTTGAATTTTAGTACCGCCTACCATCCATAGACTGATGGACAAACTGAGCGAGTGAATCAGATTTTGGAAGACATGCTTCGAGCATGTGCTCTATCATGTCAGCGCACATGGGACAAGAGTTTGCCGTATGCAGAATTTTCTTACAACAATAGTTTTCAAACGAGCCTACAAATGTCTCCATTTGAAGCTTTGTATGGACGGAAGTGCCGCACCCCACTTAACTGGCATGAGGTGGGAGAGAACCAAGTATTTAGACCCGATACTCTAGAGGAGGCAGATAAGCAAGTAAAGATGATTCAGGAAAGGCTACGGGCTGCCCAATCTAGGCAGAAGGTATATGCGGATAGACGCCGTCACGAGTTATCATTTGAGAAGGGTGACGATGTGTACTTGAAAGTATCTCCACTTCGTGGGATGCGACGTTTTGGACTAAAGGGAAAGTTGGCACCTCAATACATTGGACCGTTTACCATCACCGCCCGGCGCGGCGAGGTTGCTTATGAGTTAGCACTACCCGAGAAGCTGTCGAAAGTGCATAATGTGTTTCACGTGTCCCAGCTGAAGAAATGTTTTGATAAGCCGGAAGAAGAGGCTCGGAAAACCTCGTTGGATGCCATAGAAGTTCAAGATGACTTGACTTACGAAGAGTATCCCGTTAAAATTCTCGACGAATAGTTGAGAACAACTAGAAGGAATATGATCAAATTCTGCAAAGTTCAATGGAGCAACCATAGTGAGGAAGAAGCGACATGGGAGCGGGAAGATTCCCTTCGGGAGGAGTTTCCAAATCTTTTCTCTTAGGTCGAATCTCGGGGTCGAGATTCCTTGTAAGGGGGGTAGAATTGTAACATCCGGATTTTTATGACCTGAAATTTTTTTTTTAGGAACGGATGATTCCGCAAAATAAAATAAAAGAATATTTTATTTGGAGTTCTGAAGATTTATTCTTTCCAACTGATTTTCTATTTGAAGCCACAGATTGTTTTGCCTTGAAGTTATAATTGAGTCTGTGGTCAAATTGCCTATTGCTTCTTATTAGTTCTTTGCCTAGAGTGCCATTGGTCCAAGCACATGCACGTGCATGCACTGCAACGGGAGATCGCGTATTTGAGTATTTTCCTCCGTGTCCTACTCATGCACGTGTACTAGTATTCCCTCCTCTGTTCTAATTCCTTTCTTCTCTACGGAGTAATCTCACCGAAGCTAACAGCCCAAGGCCCTTCATTGCCTAACGTAGTGCCGCTCCAGTAGCCCATCAAAGCCCACGCTCGGCTCAGCTAGCTGTAGCTGAGCGGATGGACGCGACGACGCACGCCAGGAATTCGTGCAGCACACGATACACCGTCGCGCGTACAATTCCGGTTCCGATTCTTTGGCAGCACAAATCGCGTCGCCCCTCAGCCTATAAAGCCTCAAGTCGACGCCCCTGCCTCTCTTTTCCTCCCCACGCCGCCACCCAAAGCCCTAGCGGCTTAAACCGATCTAATCTCGCGAAGCTCCGCGAGGCCGCCGCCGAACGCCGCTCGCGTTCCCGGTGATTCAGGGCACTAGAGGCGGAGCTGCTGCGCCAGGAAGATCACCAGGACAAGGGGAGTTCATCCACAGAGCCAGAAGACCGAGCTGCTGACCACCGACGACACCCACAGCAACGCCCTCGACTCCGGCCACCGACTTCAACCACGAACTGCGTCGCGCTCGGTGAGCACCAGCAGAAACCCTTGCACACACACGGTAGAGATAGTTACACCTACCTCCTAGACATGGTTTTCAGCCGTAGTTTTGCCGTTTGTCAAGTCGCCGGTGAACCGAATGCCATCCGGTGGCATCATCAGTTTAGCCCACCTAAAACGTGTTTTCTGTTTTGTTTCCAACACATGATAGTACCTGATACTAGTGTTGTTAGTTGGCAAATACATCCCATGTTTATCAAACTATTTGTGAAGATTGAGTTGAACTTGTTGCATTACTACGGGCATACATACGTATACATGTAGTTGCATTTTTTTTCTCATGTACTGCTAGTTCTGCTTGTCTAGTTGAACACGTACGATGCATTGTTTTGAACTGAACGCCATCCTCTAGTCACATATGTTAGCTAGGTAGTAAATTTGCATGTTTGATTATGTATGTACTGGGTAGAATTAGATGATATCGTTTCTGTATGGTTTACATTTGTTTACATATGCTAGCTATAGCTGTAATTTCTGAATTTAATTATTGCTTTACATGTATCTCTTCCAGGGTTAATAAACTAGTTTGGTTCTTATCAGTAAAAGATTGCCGGTCGTGGTATATATTAAGATCATAATGTTTGCTCAGCACGTTAGGTGTTGAATTAGCATATAGTTCTTTTGTTAGCTTAATATGGTTAATTGATAATTCCTTATTATGTTAATATCATTGTTACCTGCTGCAAGCATGCTGATTATTAGTTGTTGATCATTGTTGCACGTATAAAATATTCTAATCTTAGATTACTCTTTAATTGTATATGTCTAGCTATTATAGTTTGTTTGTGCACTGCATACTAAACATTATGCTGGTTACATATGTTGGCTAAATGTATGTTTTCTAAAATATTTCATTACCTAATTTAGAGCGATCACCATGTGTTGTGCGCTAGTTAACCCAAGTCCCATTCGAGTCATTCCGGTCTTTTTCTTATACTCGCTCTATGTATGCGGAACGACCGATACACACTATTTATTTGGATCTTTTCGTTTGGATTTTATTGGTGTTTACTGGAAGTCGGTATTTATTGTGGTTCATCGTTATGACGAGTAGGGAGTGACGGGAACGGGTTGAACCAAGACTACGAAGCAGGGTTTTTCGACGACAACGAAGGCATGCCCTCTCATCATATTTATCCCAGTTTTACAACTTGCATGTTATTTTATGTTTTACAAATATATGCTATTTTATTCCAGTAGCTAGCGTGTCGATTGACACACCAACTTGATCTGCTTGTCGCCTTGTACTTGATACCCTGAGTAGTGATTATATATAATTCTGATAGAGTAGAATGCTTAGCCATGCTAAATAATCATTAGGAAACTTCATGTTGCCTCTTCGGAGGAATTGATCGACCTACGGGTCAAAACACCCCTTTGAACATTGTTGAGCTCGTTGAGCTGGGCTAGTTAGCCATTGTTGTTACCTCTACTCCATGCTACTCTGGGTGAAACTCACCATCTAAACATGGCGCGGGCGACATCTGGATCAGATGTTGAAGGAGCGGTTGGCTGCCCTTCATTTGTTGGAGGGGGCAATCCGTCGTCCGTGCCGCATAAGGATCCTAACAAGTCTTGGATTTGAAGATTGTGACAACCGTACAACCACATGCTATATGGGCACTGGCTTGGTTGAGTATGTTAGTCAGCCTTAGGTGTCGATGTCGCCGTACCGCTGATGAGGTGTCTACCTACGGGGGAACCTTCGGCACAGATGGGGGGACCGGTTTGGGGACGTACTCTCAGTTCCGTGCGCCATACCCGGTGGGCATGTCACATCTTTGGGGGATCTAGCTAAAAGACCTCGTCACAAACTCCCTATTGCTATGCTAGCGACGGCTGGTTGCAACTAGGCGAGATTGTGACATGTGGTGAAAGTGTACCACCTCTGCAGAGTTAAACCTATTCGAATAGCCGTGTCCACGGTCATGGACGACACATGAATCCTTCTTGACATACAGGAACCTGTTTTGCTATTTCCCTCTTTGCCTCCATCCTTTCCTTGGAATCTGAATCCTATGATATGTGTGAGTTGTCGTGGACAGTCACATTGATGAGAAGTATTACACTGAATATAAAACATGTTTTCATCTAAAACTGCTTTTATCAAATCTAGTGTTGTATTGCAAATAAAACTGGCTTTTCTGTAAAAGAACCATATAGCCTTTCTTTGAAGCCTCATGTAGATTTAGTAAGTTTGCACAAGGGGGCATGTTGAGTACGAAATGTACTCATGGAAAAACTTTTGTTGATATTCAGAGTACTATGAAGATGGTGAAGACTATGGCGACTACGACGACGCTGAGGAGTGAGGCCTCGTGGACTACATCGACTGCCTGTGGCTGAGATGGAGTTACTTCGCATTTTATTATCCGCTATGCTTTCTGGTTGTAATAAATGTCACAAGACATTTCACTTTGTGGCTCAAACTTTGTAATAATTACTTTTTGCACGTTTTGCAATGATATTTATTTCGCTGTGTCGTCAAGTTAATCCTGGATTGACGAGTTACACAGGGGGGGTCGGAATGTTAAGTTCCGGTTCTCACATCAACCCTAAGCCCCAATCGGAGGGCATTGCCGAGGAGTACCCTCGACAACAGGCACGGCAACGAATTGGGTCTCGGCAGTCACGAACTTGGTGGAGGGAGGAGAGACAGTGAAAGCAACCGTCTAAACTCAGGCCTTTTGAAAGGAGCCACTGGGGTTTTAGGGTTTGGAAGGGGTGGGGAGCGCGCAGCGTCCAAGTAGGAGAGGTGATGCGGAGTCGTTGGCAGCGCATTGAAGCCATCGGCATGGGAGGCATCCGGAGAAAGGGGAGCGGAGGGCTCGAGGAGGGTAGGCGCAGTCGGAGGGGCACCGTAGTAGGGCGGTAGGGGAGCAGTGGCAGACGCGTCTTCCCTCAACGGCGAAGGGACACCTGACGCGATGGCGAGTTTTGCTTCTAAAGGCTCCCGGAAAAGGGAGCGAGGAAGCGAAATTAACCCTTCCCACCCAACCCTAGCAGCTGAGGTGGGAACGCGTGACCAGGCGGGTTTTGGGCGACGTTTTCTCTGTCTACGTGGCACTAGGGCAGGTGGGACCGGGGGGTGGAGGAAGCGGCGGAAATGGCGGCGGAAAGGGACGCATGAAACCCTAGCGCGAAACGAGCGCAATGCTTTGCTCCCGAGCGAACGACGAAGGCGACCACCGCCAGCGCCGCCACAACAGCGTGGAAAACGCCCGCCGCAACCTCAGTCACTGGGAGACGAGCACCAACATTGCAGAGGAAGAAGGAAAGGATGCTCTCCATCGATGTCAAGGAGAAACACGGGGAAGGGAAAGGAACGGATACCCAAAGCTCGTCGGATACCCATGGGTGGAGCGAGGAGGAGGGCATCATGGATCCGAAACGGGAGAGGACATAGTCCTGGAAAGGCTTACCCGGACCAAAGATGCAGTTGAGGGCGGAGCGGGTCGGAGACACGCCGTCACCTCCCTCGGGGAGGGAGCATTCCGGGTTGCAGCCGCCAGAGGCAGGAGCGGCCTGAGGGGAGCATGGCAGGGCGGCGCTGGGCTGGGTGTGGGTTGTGTCTGGGCTCTGGCCGGCGGCCGCCGCGGTGGAGGCCGACGGGGCCCCCGTGTCTCCTAGCGCGTCGCGAGAGCACGTTTGCTCCATCTTCACCTCTTCTTCAAACTCTATCGGGCCCAATAATGCACTAGGAGGGAGGCAGCATTATTGGGCCAAGGGATATAATTAAGGCCATGTGAAACCGAGTGTGCCTATTTGAATACCGGTTCTAGGGAGCCCAGAAATTTAAATTCTTTGAAAATGCTAAAGTTTTCAAAAAAATTATAGTAGATACATAGAGATTTGATCTATATATCGGTAATTTTGGTTAAAGTTTTTTTTGGATACACAAGAAAAGAAAGATTGTGATTCCAAAAAGTTGTAACTTGATTTTTGCTCCCTATATTTGTTCTTGTGTGTAGATCATATCGGAGAATAAATGTCAACAAAGACTTGTACGCACATACTACATACTACATATACATATATATTCTAGTTTTTCTTGAATTTCAAGAATAAGGTTTGATTTTTAAAAGTGATATTTTTGTCTTGGGGTCCAAAAAGACTTCCTTATGTGACCATATTATAAAACTTAAAATCGTATTTCCAAGTTTTAGAGAACTATACAAGAAAAGTTACGCAATTGAGTAGAACTTAGCCATTCACAAAAATTATGACCACATGTTACTGTGTGAAAAATAAGAAATAAACGAGAAAGATGAGATTTAAGATCCATAACTTGTATTATACTTTTTGAATTTTACTTTCTGACTTTTTCCAAACTTAATGCATGTCGCAAATGGTCATTTTTTAGTTCATTATGTTTATCTCCAATAGAAATTTATGTATTGATTTACTTTTTACGTTAGAAATATGTCGTTAAGTTTCAAATAGTGGGTTCATATGGATCCGGTTCTCTTTTTTGAAAAATGGATCCAAATTCTGAATATTCCCTATATATCTACCTCCTCTAGTGGTCGATTATCGAGGTGTCGACTTAGCAACTCGGGTCTTCCAAACACTAATAATCTAACTGAAAACAACAAAAACTGCAAACGGAGGTCGAACTACATGTAGCCCTTTGTTTTCACAAATTAAGAATCATAGTTTCAAGTTTCAAAAAAATATGAAAAAAAAAATCCTAGATGTAGACAATGATGAAATCTACAAATGTGCAAAATCTCAATTTAAAATTCTTTGTATTGCAGAGTACACAAAAATGATAAAATCTGGGTTTTATAGTTTTGAAATGTGCACTATTCACTATTCTCAGATCCACACATTTGTCATTTTTGTGTAGCCTAAAGTACTAAGAATTTCACATTAAGATTTTCCATGTTTATATATTCTATGGAGTATCATTAGTTACATCTTTATTTTTTTCAGGTTTTTTTGAAACTTAAAAAATATGATTTCCAATTTTTTAAAAATAAAAAGCTACATGCAGCTCGGCCACTATTTATCCACTATCGTGAAAACAACGATTAAAGAGTAAGAGTTACAATTCATCCAATAAAGAGCAGAGTGTACGAAAGCATCAAAACATGAAAAGAAAGTGAAAAATGATCAAAAGGAACAAGCAATGTGAAGATATGTGATATGGCCTATCCACGAAAAATCGTGTGGTGATGTACAAAGAAATGATGAAACACTCTTATTCTCCATGTCACAGTAGTTATCCCTTGAATCACAAGAAATGAATACTCACAAACAAGTTAACTAATCATAAAGCAACAGCTAGCTAGTATCTAATCTGAAGTATGAAAAAAGAGCTAATCTTTGGACGTCGTCTCCGTCGACGGCGACCCATCATCATCAGGCGTAGTCATCTCCTGCGTCACTATCCTCCTGCTCCGGTTGATGGTGAGGAGGCAGAGGCATGCGTGCTCCTCCAGCTCCTCGAGCTGGCACCGCAGATCCTCCCCGCACTCCTCCTCCTCCCTCGCCACCTCTTGCAGCAGCAGCGGCGGCCGCTCGCCGCCGCCCGCACCTGCCGCCACCACGATGCGCGCCATGTCGCGCCCGTGCTCCAGCTCGTCGTGCGCGCGACGCACCATGCGGATCACAGTGTCCAGGTCGCGACCCAGGATGTACGCGCCCCGCGCCGCCGCGTCCACCGCTGCCTCCCCGGCGCGAGCACGTCGCCTCCGCCGTCCACGGAGGCAGCGGTGCGACAACTTCTTGATGCTGGAAGTCCGGCGCGCCGAGGGCCTGGTGGTGCTGGTGGCGCAGAAGGCGAGGGCGGCGGCCGCGCCGACGCCGACGACTGCGTGCGCGGCAAGGACGACGGCGGCCACGACGGCCGCGGCAGATGCACCAACAATGGCCGTGGCGGCTGCGCACCGTGCGATCCGGGCAACCCGGGCGAGCCTCCGCAGCCGGCGCCGCTCTGTCACAAGGCGCCGGGAGAGCGGGGCGCAGCGCGCGTGCGCGTCGTTGAACCCGGTGAGTCGGCGTCCCGCCGGCGAGAGCGGATTGTCGCCGCCAATGTGCCGCGCGAGCGCGTCCCTTGCGGCGCCGGCACGATCATCTCCGTCGGCGCCGAGCCGGAGGAGGAGGCGCCGGAGCACGAGGTGGTGCCGCTGCGCGGCTCCGGCGGCAGCTAGCAGCGCGGAGCACGCCTCGCAGGCCTCCCTCGTGACGTCGAAGTACTCGAGCAGGAGGGCCTCCACCCGGCGTCGTCCGTGGCAGCGTCTACTCCGCCGGTGTCCGGGACGAGTGAGCGTCTCCGGGCTCGGCTCAAGCACAAAGTCGTTGAGCACGGGGTACGAGCACGACGACGGCTCCTCATTGGCTGGCACTTGATCGTCACTGAAGCTAGAGCTGAGCCTGGAGGACAGCTTGTAGGAGGAGAGATTGTGCTTTAGGCTGCGGTGGGCGTGCGACCAGAGGTCCAGGAAGGATCTCGACTTGAAGGCGCGCCCGTACTCCTCGTCGACGTCCTGCGCGCTGCGCTGCCGTGGCGGCCATGGCCGCACCGGCGAGATTGACGACGATGAGCCGTGACTCCCATCCATCATCGTGTCTGCTGCAATGCACAGCCGGATTCAGTAAGGAATTGAAGCAAAATAAGCTACATTTAGAGCATGATAACGCGTAGCAAGAAAGGAAAAGAGGAAGCGTCAAGAAATGGTGGTGAGACTTGTGGAGCATGCACGTACAGCTTGGTGTTGCTTGAGATGCAAGTGAAGGGCTACTAGTATTTGCAATTAATAGTGTTATATTAGTGTGCAGCATTAACAAGTTAAACCCACTCGGAAAACGCATTGATCAAGCAATTCAACCTTGCCTATCTGTGGCAATTATGGCTGTAAATGATGTGCTTCTTGATTAGCAATTGGTCACTAATTCAAAGTGACATGAGAATACCAGTTACTGAAAAGAAAGTTCTCTCAAGAAGAAAAACAGAGATCAGTTTTCTGTTGATACGAAATCTACTTATCACTTGCAGAAGTTTAATTTTCTGATGAAACGCTGATGTTGTCGAATCAGAGGTAGAATCATAACTTACTTGTGTCGATCCTGAACATGGATTTAGCCAACGAAGGGGATGAAGAAGGCTTCATTTCATGAATGGTTCCGCTTAGACAAATCTTCTCTATTTTACTATCTCAAGATTGCTGATGTGAGTGTTTGTGGAAATATTCTATGAAAATGCCTGTCCTCCCACGTATATATATATAGAGAGAGAGGGATATCGATCATCTTTATCTATGATTGTCATGTAGTGGAAACGATGGACACATGAATAAAAGGAGGATTTTGGAGGTCTTGCAAGGCAAGGAACAGAAGGACTAGAAGCTAGCCAAGAATTAAGACAGAAATGGAAGTGCAGCTTCTTTGTTGGTTACACACAAAAGGAAAGAAGTTAATGCCACGCGGCACAACGGATCAAGAAAGCACACACAACATTCCCTTCAGATCGACATGTGGTTGTGCCTATGCCAACTTGGCTGGTTATCATTGGACTTCTGTGGAGTAACATACTACTCCTACTATATATGCATAGTTTTGGCAGGTCGAAGTATACGATATATTTTTGTTTGAGGTACAAAAAAAAAGAGGTTATATATTACGTCGTCCGATTAGATAGAAGAGAGTGCCGACGTGTAGGCCAAAGGTGAGCCGCTAGTTTTTGTAGAAGGAAGTATATAGCGTGCACACTTGCATGAATGCCAATGAAGGTGTCAATCGATCGAAACATCGAGTAGATAGAGTACCGCTACCGGCCGACCGACCGACACCACAAGATTGTTGTTGCTACTACGGTCAAGTTAAGCTTGGCAGTTGGCACGATCATGTACTTCAGGTGTTTCCGCCCAGCTAGCTTGGCGGCCGGCTGTATACGTAGCTCAGCTCGTAGGTCCTCTTTGTTGTAAAGGTCATGTGGGATGTTGCCAAACGACGATGCAAATGGTTGAAACCAGTCCAGCTGGCTTAGACAATTCACCTAATTTCGACTCTAAGCTTCAGCACAGTTACTATTACCCACATGTGTTTTGGATCAGTATTACCTACAAAAGATATTTGTAAATACTACTCCTTTCTTCTTCTTTTTATTGAATCGAATTTAGTACAAAGTGTACTAATTAAATCCGAGTCAATTAAAAGAGACTGGAGGGAGTAGCTCTGTCTACGAAAGGATATTTCAAATTTATCTAAATTTAAATGTATCAAGATATATTTTAGTGTATAGATACATCTAAATTTAAATCTTTGATATGCTTTTATAGATGGAAGGAATAATATTAATCGCCGTCACTTACATAACCAAGGACGAGACAATAGCATTTGCAATTGCATGAATTCTTGGTGTCGACCATATGGCTAGCGGCGTGCCGATATGCTGCCCGTGTTGCCAGCGACCCGTGTTTGAAAGGATGTTTCTAATTTATTTAAATTTAAATGTATCGAGACATTTTTTGTGTATAGATATATCTAAATTTAAATTTTGAATCTCCAATATACTTTTATAGATGGAAGGAATAATATTGATCGCCCAAAAAATCTCCATCAATTACATAACCAAGGACGAGACAATAGCATTTGCAATTGCATGAATTCTTGGTGTCGACCAGATGGCTAGCGGCGTGCGGATATGCTGCTCATGCTGGCAGCGACCCATGTTTGAGCCCCCGCGCAGTTTCTTCTTAATACTTAAGATGTGTATTTGTGTATCGGAGAATAGTTTGCTGTGCCTTAGATATTAATGGTGTGATGGTGGTTAGGAGCGATCCATTGACAATGGGTCATGAAAACCCTTTATTCATCAACAGCCCACTCGCCATTGTTCATATAGGCATACAACTCAAGCATTGCTTTCATGGCCTTCACTTGAGGAGTACTTTTATGTAGTACACGGTAATAGTAGTAAGTAATTACTAGATCGACAACTTGAGTACTCTGGCAGTTGAGGATCCATCAGCTAGTACTAGCACCAAGTGCCCCCCGATATGGTGCGCAGGTTGCACTCCGCCGGCGTGACGAGCGTGGCGGCGAAGCCCCTCTGCACCTCCGTCGGGCAGCCGCGCAGGCCACCGAGTTGGCCCTCCACCACGCGTCCCCCCTCCGCGCGCACCCCGTCCATGAAGACGCGCAGCGCCTCGCACCGGCACCGCCCCGAGACTACCGCCAGCTCCCGGCAGCACCGCTCCTTCACCAGCATGGGGAGGCCGAGCCCACGGCCGCAGGCCCGGTTCAGCACATAGGGGCGGCATGTAGCGAGCGGGTTGTGCGGGAAGGCCACCCCCGGCCGGCACTTGTAGTCCACGGCAGCGGAGACGGCGAGGACGGAGAGCAGAATGGAGCCGGAGAGGAGGAGGAAGAGGAAGTGATCATTGGGTGCCATTGGTTCAACTTCTTGGCCTAATGGACGAGAACAATATCTACGAGTCACAGCCAAGCGCAGATGTATATGGATCAACGGATGCAAGAGATAAGAGCGCAAAACGCGCAAGCAATATTCATTTCTTTCCCGTCGCCTCTAATTTGGACCTTCTTGCAACTGATTTTGGAAAGATCGGGCAAGCTCTGCTTTTGCTTGGACGCATCGCATGGAGTTTAATTTCCTTTCTGTCTCGTTCTGTAACGTATTTTCCTGACCAACAAGGGTGTTGTTTGTTATGTTGGGATTCACCCACACATCGATCATATCAAATTAGAGAAACATACGTGAACACAAAGTTTATCGCCAAGAGCGTATGTCACACCGTTATTTTTGTATTTTCTACTTCTCAATCTCAGGACGTTAATTACAAATTGTAGCCTCACGCGTATGTATATACGTACACGACAGACTCCAAAATAGATTAGTCCTAACAAGCTGCAGCCCAGTAAGGCAGCCCATGTAGTTTACAATTTCTGAAATCTCAATATTCATCACGTTAGCAGCTTGGGGACAGCCTTGTGGGACAAAGTTTAGTTCCATATTGTTTGTTGGGATGTAGTTGGAGTGGTATATAAGGCTGCTCTTCTAGCCCTTCCAAGTGAGCGAGAAGAGAAGGAGCCTTCGCGCACTCCTCCTCCTCCGCCGCCCGCCTCGCCTCGTCACGCATGCGCGTCGCGTTTCGTGACTCGAGTTCGAGACACCTTCGAGGAAGCCTAAATTTTTGCTTGATGCACCAACTGAGTTGGGTACGTGTCGACCATGCATGTGCATGCTCGTCGCGTGGCCCTGGCTTCCTACGCATGGCAACGCGGTCGGATCGGCTCTCCTCCCAGGCTATTCCAGGAGACAGAACAGACCTGGACTCTCTATCTCAGAAGTCTCTAGTCCATCTCTCTCTCACGAAAAAGTTCCTTTTGTTGTGCTACTCTCTAGTCTTCCCCATCCCGGCGACTGCGTGCACAGCCATCCGGGAAAGCAGGCCTCCGAAACCCCGTCCGTCGAGATCCTGCGGGAGGCGGGCGATAAGGTTTTTGGGGAGCGTCTCGACGCGACTGCTCGCTGCTGTTCATGTTCTTCTTCACCGGTTCGACTACTTCCTCGAAAAATCCGACTACACCATGGACGACATCAACTTCCGGCCTGGTGGTGGTGCTGCTGCTGGTGCGACCTTCCCGGTCGCGATGTACGTGTTTTTCCTCTCCTACCTTGTACTGCTACTTGTTCTATATTCAGACTGATGCATGTGCTTAGTCTGATGTGTGTGATTAAATATTCTAGTGCATCTATAATATTGTTTTCGATAATTAAACTCACTAAAAAATTGCCTAATATTCTAACAGAACTGACTCTTAACTCACCACGTTACATGACGAACACTAAGTACTAGCTAATCAATTAGTAGGGGACACTCAACCTGGCCTAAACTAACCAGACTCTAACACGGAGAACTAATACGAGATGGACTCCCTCTGTGACTCCAAGACATAGGCACGCTAGCCCCTTACCACTAGGAAACTCTTGAAAGTTTCTAGAACGATCCGACTAACATGATCAAGGAAAGATTATTGCTAACAATTTTTTCCCAATTTTAACATGTTGTTTCCTCGTATTTCTTCCGGTCTTGACTCCATGCAAATCTTCAAATCTTGTTCATGTCTCGCTCCACAACAAGTCTAATTGCTAGGTTAGATTTCTTCTCACAATCTCTCCCTAATTTCGACTTGCCGACTTACAGACTCAACTCAACATATGATCGAGACTACCAGTCACGCTGCCAGGTGACACCATAGGCCACCCCTAACGCATACATGCCAACGGATCACACCACCTCATGTAGAGTCAGGTCCTCATAAAAGAGATTCCTCTTCATTGATCCTTGTCCCACTATACGCTTGAGCATCTGCACTGAGACACACTTCTTCGTACACGTACTAGCCCTCAATGACACGCCCCGAACAACACTTCAACGTGACATGCTTCAATTGCAACAGATCCTCACAAAAACGAGTACATGGACACAACGGCGACTTACGGACTCGACGGCGACCGCACGTGTAGACGTGCACACGCTTGACTCTAGACTCATCGGACTCCTCCAAAGACGATCTTGACAAGACTTCTGGTACCGAACTCGCGGATGACGATCTTGACGAGACTTCTTGTACCGCATCTCGGCAACACCTCTCCCATCAACGATCATTAACGCCACCGCCTCGCCGCCGACAACACACTGCCGTCCCTTCCATGTCACTGCGCCGAGCGACGATCGCCCGCCCCGAGGCGCTAGTACGGGTCGCCTCCCCGGGGCAAGCGCGGCTTCAAATCTCGAACCTTGCTCTGATACTAATTGTTGGGATTCGTCCACAGATAGATCACATCAAATTAGACAAACACACGCAAACACAAAGTTTTTATTTTTGAACTCCACGCGAACACAAAGTTTATCACCAAGAGTGTATGTCACAACCGTTATTTTTGTACTTTCTATTTCTCAATCTAGAAGCAACGAAACTAGAAGCAATGAAAATAAATGCTGCAGCAACGAAACTAGAAGCATTTATTTCAAATTTTAGTCGATGAATTTTGTACCTACTGCAGCTTTGGTTACGCTTTTGTTGGTGTTTTTTTTCTGCACCACAAGAGTTGCATGAGTAAGACGACATATTATTATCAGATCGTGGTTCGCACTTGGGAATATATGTGTTAAAACCATTGTATTTGAATCCATTCCTTTCAATCAATTCTCTCAATGGGCGGGCGTGCCTACACATCAATAGTGTGTATAGTCGGTGCACTGTAGAAACACGACGTGGGTGTAGTGCTGTCGGACAACAGAACATGTAAATGAGCAGATTCGAGAGTGTAGCAACACAGCTCTGAATATTCAGAAGAAAAGGAAGGCTCCCAAAGCCAAATGTAATCTGTTTTAGCTGTCTGTGTACTCGCCGACAGTCCGTGTCCATCGGAAAGAGTGAGATGAGAGCAAAGAAAAATAGAATCTGAAAGATTCAGGAATTATTTTCTCATTGTACCTTCTGGGGTGTGGGGAGAGGGTAAACAGCTTATATATAGATACGATAGTTTGGGGGCTAACAGCGTTAAAACAATGAACCAAGTCAATAGCTTATGAAGCAAAGATGATAGTTGTAGCAAGATGAACACAACAACTAAGTAAAGCAAAGCAGTTATGGCAACAGTCATGGTCATTAAGAGAAAAACAATTGGTTAAAGCAAAAGCAAAATGGTGATTGCTGACATAAGACAAACCCACCTTTCCCCTGAAGATAACAAACATCAGCAAAGCAACTATTGAAAAGCAGGAAGCTATATATGGCTGAGTTGGACAACATCACGATATCGAGCATAATTAATATTCACCGCTCAAGAAAATATGCGGAAATGCAATTTGCTCACAAGAGCATATGCTCTTGCATGCGGAAAAAATAATATTATGTCTGCGAAAAAATGATAAAAAGTAGATATGTACATGTCTATGTCAGTTGATATTTTGCAAATTTTGATGGAGAAAACACAAATATTGCGACCTGTGCTAAAAAGACATGCTGACTGTCCATTTTTTTTACTTATGTAGAACACCGAAGTTGGAATTTTATCTTTGGGGCAACGTAGATGGTTATTTTAGCATAAAAAATTGCACAAAGACGGATCATAGTAAAAAAACAAGTACAGTTTTTTTGAATTTTGTTTCTTTTTATTTTATTAATTCAACCGGCAGTATGTCCTCCTAGGAGCCAAAACTACATTAAAATACAAGTTTTACCATGATTGGGGATTTTAGGAGCCATCCAAGCTAGTCAATCCAACGGTGAAGAAAATATTAGTACTAATAAGTAGTACTGGAAAATAAGTAGTGGAAAGTACTGGAAATACTTTTTTATTTTTATTACTAAAGGGGTATTTAGGTAACTTCGCGTCCATCGTCTCTCTCTGCCTTCAGTCTGCATCAGAACCGCCAGTCGAGTCATGGAGGCGGTCGACGCCCTGTCCCCTCCGCGCGTCGCCGCCCTCTTGTCCTCTCCCACCGCCACCCCTTCCTCGCCGGCCTCCTGCCTACGCCTCGCCGTCCGTCCGCGCGCGCTCACCACCATCACCCCATTGCCCCTACAAACGGCAAAGTCCATCCTCTCTAGACCCCGACAATGGGTGAGGGCGCGGAGGGGTGTCCTCTGAACTCTGAAGCTCCGTCAATGAGGGAGAGCGTCGTCAACGGGTGGGCACCTTTTTGATTGGCGCCGATGCAGTCCATCCTCTCAAGCCAGTCGTGACGATGGGAGAGGGCGCCGCGGGGTACCTGGCTGGGTTCCATCGTCATCTACGTGTGGCGGTGCCGGCCAGCAGCGCAGCAGCGCTCAGTGGACGGACGGAGGGTCAAGGGTGAGCCAAAGTATGATGCACATGGTTATCAGCGATGCTGCCGCCCAAGGACTAGTCCAATACTGCTAGTACTGTGTGTGATAGAATGGAAGAATTGATGGCAATTTGGCATGTCTCTCAACTGCACTGATGTGGCCTGCGTTTTCTTATTCTTATGTTTTAAGAATTGCTCTGACTGGCTGATAAACCGCACAATTGCACTAATTGGCTGAATATTCAGTTCAGATCTAGAGATCCTTTGGAACCAAAAGAAATTAAACAGTGAAGCCAACTGATGGATCAGCTTAAAACAGTTCATTTTGTAGGAAGATCAAGTAGCCTTGGACTTCAGAAAAACATGGCCAGTTCACTAGTTATTGAAAATAGACCCATCTGCAATACACTTAACGAATAGAATGTGACAAGGAAATTGCACGTGTTCCACGTGGAAGTGCAACCATACAAAGAAAGAATCAACCTAAACCGAGTGTCGTTGACTTTTAGCAGCGGCGACGAGCACATAGTTTCTACTCTTGTTTCAAATGACAAAGTTTTCCTCCTAATAAAAGAAGGTGAAATTGTGAAAATGACACAGAAAAGTAGAGAGAGATCTTTTTTCCACGTAAGTGCATTGGCATTCAGAAATCTTACTGTCAAGCAATGTACCACCTAAATGACATCGTTCTCCTAAAAGAAGGGTGAGAATGACAGAAATGGGGAAGAGGTATCTGCGGTTGAGTGCATCAACAGCAACAAATCCTTACCATGCTCTCCAATTATACCATTAACCCACCTGCAACAATTAAGTGTAGTTCAACAGCAAAGGCATTGGTACCTTAGAGGGCAGCCTAGGGAAATCATTGTTCCAGCATAGCTTCAAGGATACATGTAGCTGGTATATATGTGCAATTAATCTCTAACAGTAACATCATTAGGCATTTCAAACAACAGGATTATATCATCACCCTGTTGATGACAGCTGAGGTAAAAGAACCCGTACGCTATCGGATTGAATGTGACATTCTTGCAAAAGACAAAATTCAGCATAATATTACATGTACGTCAATATATCCAGGTTGTCAAATTAACTCTTTCTTTGTTCTTGCAGAACATAAAATGTGTATTACTAGTCAGCTTTGCAATCTACTTTATGTATTATTGAAAAGGATGGGTGTGTTCATCGACGAAATCCTTCACAGACCACAGACCCATTTTCTTGACTCTTGCAACGACAAATTTGGCTCGACACCCAGCAAGAGTGAGATTCTATGGCCTCCTCTTCCTATCTTCTCTCTTCATGTGCTTCTCTTCTCGACTACAGACCAGTTTCCCCAGAATTATATCTTGGTTGGCTTCATCCCACTTAACATAGCTTTTCTACAGACCAGACTCAGCACCCATGTCGTCCTATATCACATACAAATGAATAATTACAGGTTTTATCAAGTCAAATAAAAAAATTGGAAAACAACTTGTGTCAAATAAACTTTCAAATGCCCCCCAAATTTACTAACCACAAGTAGACACACATACTTGGACCATATATTATTATTTATCACTAGAGATTCAACTACAGCAGTATAAACATAATAAAGTGTAGACCAGTAATGAGGGAACATTACAAAACATATATAAATCTGGAAGTAACGAAGGACATCTTTTTCTTTTTTGAATGAGTAACGAAGGACATCTTAACATGATGTATACAAGATCAAGAGCCACCATAAGATTACAGATTTATGCTACACGAAATCAAGCTGGGCGGTGAGGTAGCAGCTCAAGCAAATTAGCTAGCACACTGACTTCGAAATAAATAACCAATCTGTAACAACCAAGCTAGAATCCACATGCTTAATGGCATTTGGGTGGAGTTCTTCAGTGTAGGCTTATTAACTAAAGAAATATACTGCAATGAGGAACAGCACTAAAGTTAAAAGTGGAATAATTGCACTTCAGTAACAAAGCATCAGTCCAGTGCCTATGCTAGCGATAAATGATGGGTCTCTTGGTCTAATTCAGGTAAGGTAACAATTAAAGTTAGCTGAAGATATTAGTACTAGCATGAATCAAGGTACAAATTATGCTATTAGTTGTTCTTTGTATATTTTGGTGTACCACGGTCTGCAAGCATAAGAAAGGTGAAACTGTTGCCAGGGTCCAATAACGAGTATAAAGGAAAAATTGCTTTAGTATTGCCGTGTGAGACAGTCTGCACCGTAATGTGTTTAGAAGTGCATACAAAACAATTCCTAGATAAATAGCATGGGCCTTTGTGGGGAATCTTATGCTGAAATCACATCTTGATAAATAAACTACTCAGAAGAGCTGTGTGATTCGGTGGTCTTTATGATCTAGAAGTGAAGGAGTCCAGTGTATGCTCATATACAGACTCCAGCAGATGATACTGCAACTCTCCAAGGCTAATCAACATATGGATATTTTTTTGTTGAAGAGAGTAATCAGAACGGTGAACGTTTTTTTTGCGAAAATTAGAGTAACGGCATTAATCATACCAGAATCTAAGTAATCAGAATGGCGGCCGAGACGGGTGAGGTGTAGAAATGTGCGTCCGGCGATCAGCGACGGCTGCACTCCGATCTTCCGACACCGACGGCGCCGGCACCGTCCCCGCAGAGTCGCCCTGACAGCACCTACACTTACTCCCACACCGACGAACCGCCGCCGTCACCGTCAACGGGGCTCAGCACGCGGGAGAGGAGAGCTGTAGACGGGAAGGAACTGCAGAGCGGATCAGCAAGCTCCGGCGAAGGCGCCACAGCGGCAGCGGCCACGTCACAAGGCGGGGTCACAGGCTCACAGCCTCACAGGAGGCAGAGGATTGGGGAGCGGGGAATTCAGATCGGGACGAGCTCGCGATGCGGTCGTGCTGGTGGGCGGTTACCTACGAATTTACTATAATAGCCCTAGTACATTAACTTAAAATACAAAATTAACTGGCCTGATCGGACGGACAGAATTAATCAGAATGGTAGTACTTGGTAGCACTCGGTAGTACTACCCAATCACCGTAACACAGCTCACATAAAAAATATAATTCTATTTTTTTCAAAGACAAATGTTCATACAGATCCATCATACACACTGTGTAAATGTTCACAACTTGAAACCTTAACTTGTATCCTAAATTTGTACTGCCGAAATGTGCATCATATCGGCTCTGCATCATCCATCATGCCTTCAGAATTGAGTGGATGAGGTTCGTCGCAACAGGCTCTTGGTAGGCAGGACTAGAGCGGCCACTTCCTGCTTCAACTGTCAATCCATGCATTAAGATGAGTCAGGAGTGATCAGATATGAAAACGAAGATAAATTTGGTGAAGCGGAGAGGGTCATTGGCAAGTGATTAAATTATAAAGCCATGGGAGTACCTGTTTGCATTGCTTCTTTAGCTTGAGGTTGTCGTCCACAAGACGACGAACCTCCTTCTCGAGTTCTTCTACGTATGCCTGTAAATAAAAGTTTCTTACTAATATGTACTGATTGGGCTTCTAATAACTTGCACTTCTCAGAATACTGTTTTCTGTAAAACTAAAATATCGCAGGATACTAGGGCAGCAAATGTGGTTTATTTTCAGGCGTAGTCTGGTCTGTACTAGCACTTCAGATAAGAACATGTTTTAAATCCATAGCTAGATCGGTATTATTACATTGGAAGTATTTATCTTCTGTAAAGATCTATCAAAACATCATGAGCATATGAAGACAAAGTTTATTTGAAGCAGTTAGTTTTGATGTAAGCTGACCTGAGGTATGGTGACGTGCTGAATTATGCAGCGGAATCATGTTGTTACATAATTCAACTTTACTAAAGATGTGGGTTGTTACATCTTAATCAAATATGCTTTCAACTAACAATTATATTTAAAAGAAACAAATAAGTAGTTTTGCCATTAGAATGGCTAACAAAGCCGATATGTTCGGTTGATCAAAGACTCCAAATAATTAGCATTACTTAAAAAATTATTTGCCTTTTTCTTGTAATAACTTAGATATTTATACATTGATGCATATATCCAGCTGCTCACAAACCCCAAATAACTAGCATTACATTAAAATTTAGTTTCTTATATCTTTCAACAATTTTTTTCAGGGAATATCATATTTTTTTCGACAAAGAGCATATATTAATATCGGAGATACCAATTACACCCAGCCTCTGCAACAACGCATTGCCCTAGCGGCCTTACGGATGCACACAGCCAAAAAAAGAAAGAAGAATTACAGAAAAAAAGAAAAAGTCCCGCTACGGTAGTTTAATCATTGAAACAACAGCACTAACACCACCAAGACAGCACCATAAGTCCAACTTCTTCAAAAGCGGTGCCTCAAAGAAGGGAACAGTGCACAAGCGCTGTCGTCGCCCGATCAAAGATCTGGTTTTTCACCCTGAAGAAGGTCCTCACTCTCAAAACAATGCCTTCAACAAGGCCATTGCCATGCACAACCAATTAAGGCCAGACCTTGGATGTTCACCCTGAAAGATAAGACTTTGGTCTTCTCCTGTGCAGTCGCCCCACTTGCATGCCGCCGCTCCAAGTCATGAAACACCAAGCCAACTCCTCCTCGCCCAAAGAACGGATCCTCCATTGCTAGTCCTCGGATCGGCCTTCATGACATTCTCCGGCACCATGAGAACATGCCCCATGATATTAACAGCCAGCTTGAAGCGCTCCTCTAAACCAAACAGCGTAAAACATGGGTGCGCACGACCAAGTCCCACCCGATCCAGTAGTCTCCTGGCGTGAATCGCCCATGGAAGATCGCCGGCGGCGCCTCCCGGAACCCGTCACTCTAGCCAGATCAATGGGGACACAGCTCTGGCTGATCATCATCTTGACACAAATTGGAATCCTAGGACCGCCGCCTTTATTCAGGTCGCGCCCCCACGCCGGCGACCATCCCAGGCCGGCCAAGGTTGCCGCCGGAGACACCAAGCGTAGATCGCGTAGTCCGGAGACACCGCACACGCCTGGCCTCGCCAGCCGAGAGCCATTCCACCACCCGAGAGCGAGGAGAAGAGGACCTAGGGTTTCCCCTGCAGCCCGCCCCCACCCCTCCCTCCGCCGCCGGCAGGGCACACCACCCAGATCAGCCCACCACCCACGGCCGCGTAGCACCTCGGGAGTCCGGCGCACCAGCCATTGCCGAAGCGCGCCACCACCAAGGGAGGAGAGCCGCCACCACCAAGCCGCCGCAGCACCATGCAGTCGTCCAGGCCGAAGCCACCAGACCGCCGGAGCAGCGCCACCTTGGCTTGATCTTCTCCGCGCCGCGTAGCCGAGGGAGTCCCGAGCCTCACCCGCCACCACCGATCGAGGTCGCCGCCCCGGGATCCAGTACTCCGCCACCGCGAGGGACAGCCGGAGGCCCCCATCCCCTTTGGGAACGAGGTCCGACGCCACCGCGGACCCAGCCAGCGGCAGCGGCGGTAGGGGAGACGAGGGCGGCCGCCCGGCGGTGGCTAGGGTTTGGGTCTCCCGGGCCGCCAGAGAGAGGCGACACGGGAGTCAGGAGTTCCAATTGCCAGGGAATATCATATAACAACTTGGGTATATTTATGTATTGGTTCTATGTCCAGCTGACCACAAACTTCCGAGATGTCGTTCAGGAAGACGCACTTTGTTCCTTCTGCTGCCCTTTTGCTTGTCCTAGAGGGTTGGATTAGATCGATGAGCTCACTCTTAATTTTATAGCACTATTTTCTAGTTCCTATGTGAGTTGTACTGAAAATTTGAAATCAAGAGTGTGTGTTAGGTGAAGGGGAGAGCACTAATCATAGAAGAGAATGAGATATATATGTTTAGCCAAAGTTGAGAAAAATTATTGGGGTGTACTCAGCCATGATGCAAAACAGAAAGAGATACCAGCGCCATATTATTCCGTTTGTCTTTTCGGATGCCTTCTATAACACATTGACCAAACGCAGTCACTAGTTGAGAGTCCCTCGAGAGATACTTCTCTTTCACCATGAATATTTTCTAAACACTTATTTTCTCGAGATAATAGTCTTTTAACTTTCATTACCGATTCAACTTTTTGACCCTGAAGATGAGCTTTCAACTAAAGAATCCAGCTGTAGTTAGTGTGCATTCCTAACTAGTCAGTCTTCTAGTCAATAAAGTTTCAATGGGCGTTTGAAAATATTAATATGAAGATCCAAAATTTTGTATGTCAATTTGAATTTAAAACTTCGAAATGCAAAAGAGAAATGACTATTAGCCTTGTTTACTTACAAATGGTCATTTCTCGATTACAAAAAGGAACAACAAAAACTGAAAACTTTCACAGGTAGAAATTCTACGATGCAGCCAATGGTAAACAAGGGTATATAAGTAGACGTACATAACGTTCGCCGTATATACGATTAATTATGGAGTAAAATGCATCGGTAGTACCTAAACTTGAAGACCCAAATCGATACGGTCACCGACCTTAGAAGTACGGCACGTACGGTCACTAAATACGGCACAATGTTTATTTAGGTCACTAGGATACGATACAACTCTGTATTTGCGTATTTGCTGATGTGGCGGGAGTTGACCGATCTAAACTGTGCCATTTTTTTTGCAAAAGACCCCTCAAAATTTAATTATATTTTCAAAGCCTAGAGACTTGCCCATGGGGCCCACAGGTTAAACTCACCCAGCCACTCTCCTCTCCTCTCTCTATTTAATTTCTCCGTTTTTTTTTTCTCTGGCATTGACCCATCGGGGATGCGGCAATGGAGGACCCGGCAACGCCGGCCACGTGCGGTCGCCGCCGGCGAGATCCGGCAAGAGGTGAGCGGGCTCAGGCGTGGGCGTCCGCGGGCGGGCTTAGACAGGAGTCGGCCGACAGCAGCTGCTGCAAGTGCATCAAGATGCGCGGCAGCATGTGCTCGTCGGCCGCGGTTTATCGGGTTTCTGGTCGCTGCTCCGGCCTGCGCCTGCTCGTGCGGCGGCCTTGGCTCCTCCACGACGTGGCTCAGCGGTGGCCCTCTCCCCGATGGTAGCTACTCCCGCATCCGACTGCTGCCGTGGATCAGCGGGCGAGGTGGCGCAGCTAACATCGGCCCCTCCGCGAGGAACTTCCACCCGAGAACTCGCCGGCGCCGCGCTCTGGAATGGCCAGCCCAGCACTCCCCGGCGCTCGCCACGGCCAGAACCCAAGACTAGTCAACCGAGGCCTACCGGTTAGTCTTTGGAAGCATACAGTAAAGCACGTTTAGGGGGGCGTTTTTGCAAAAAGATCACTGCAGGAGACTAGTCAATGTAGTGCCATGTCACCAAATACGGTCATCTACGCTGAGATAGTGACCTAGATGAATGTTGTGCCGTATTTAATGATCGTACGTGCCGTATTTCTAAGGTCGATGACCATATTGATTTGCCTCTCCAAGTTCCAGTACCATTGTTGCATTTTACTCTTAATTATGTACTACGCAATCAGCTAAAAGGCCTTATAGTATACGGATATGCATACATACCCTCTTCCTGGCCCTGGAGCGCAGCGCGGACTCCCTATTGCGCATCATCCGGACGGTCCTCCGGTCATCGCCGCCGCTGCCACCACCCTGCTGCAGCTCCATATACACCTCGTCGCCGCCGGCGAACCCCGCAAGCGACACCGGCGTCGCTGGCAGTGACCGTGCCCCGGCTAGGAGCTCGTCGTCGTCCCGCAGGGCGGAGATGGAGAAGAGTGAGCTGCACCCGCTCATCAGGCTCAGCTGCGGGCTCTCCGGCTCCCTCCACATGGCCGCCGCCGCCATCCCGTACCGCCCACCGCCGTGGTAGTTAGCCATGGCTGATCGGTCGATGGAACTAATTAATTGCCAGCCAAGTGGTGTTCCTTTAGTTAGGCCCTGCTGGGTTAAGCTAAACTAATTCAGGGCTTGTGAGCAGAGCAGCTATCTGCAAATCTATCTTAGCTTTTGGTACGGCATATATATAGCTAGCTCGCCTTTCAGGGACCAATACTCCACTAGCTAAACCTCTTAGTTTTTATTTTTTGAGCATAAGCTATGTATCTTAGATAGTTGGATGTGAGACTGCTTGATGGGTACTACAGGTGTATTATCTTGGGATTGTATATGTGTAGCTGATGCAGCTGGTTAGTTGAGCTGCCGAGTGCCTGCATGGTAAGCTAGGTCTCTCCACGTAAATAAATGACTTTTTACAGTTTATCTTACATGGAAAAACCTGCGTGAAAGAGATGTGTGGTTAATTATTGGTCTGTGTGGCTACAGTTGACAAAAACCCCTCAATCAAGTTATCAAGGGTCATTAAGTGTCCTAATTTGGCGTGCCAATTATGTTGGGGGCTCTTACCGGCCGCGAGCTAGGTACCACGTCGATCAGCATGATGCAGACGGTCCCGATGGAACGTGCAGGATAACAAACCATATGGTGCGACCGGCGATCCGACGACGATGCCGGCGGTGCAACGCGGCGGCGACGGTGATCGGTCGATCTGTGTGTGTGACGGAGACGAGGCGGATCAGCGGCAGCTTTACACGCGGACACAACGGCATGCATGTAGTATGAAACATGTGATCGATCTCGTGGAGGTTAGAGCTATTTGTGGGAAGCTAAAGCTAGCTACCGAATCTAGATCGATCGTGAGAGCGCGTACGAATAGTACTACTTGCTTTAACTTTCACGCAAATGATTGGTTAAGATTCAAGAGAATGAAAGATGCAGGGCACCATATATATGGGTATTAGAGTTGTAACCTAATACGTATACGTATACGTATCCTCTCTGTACACCACGTGAGGGGTTTTTCCTCACATATATAAACGCGTAACCGTCGGTCTGAAACGACACGACGTTCCACCCACGAATCACGAAATTCAACAATGGGCATTTGCATGCATGCGCTTGATTATTCTTGCTCGTCTATGTCAAATCTATGCATCTTGCCATCAACCTCAAGTAGCAAGGGACATAAATGAGCAGAACACTCCCAGTGCTATCCTTAATTGGGCCACAAACCCTAGCCATCGCTCGGCAGCCTCTCCCGCTTCCCCTTGAAAGGACTTAGATGTAGCTTAGAGGGGTGAATAATATATCTAAGAAAATTGTGAATTTAGTTTAATCCTAGTGCGAAATTAAACTAGTCATGTTTCTTAAAGTAAAAATCCTAAATATGATGGGCTTACCAAGTGTACTTACAACCGATGTCTATGGGATGAGCAATTACAGAAAATGAGGCAATGAGTTCAAACGCTATACAAGATATATCATTACTAGCAAGTCTGCTTCTCCCTGTGTCGCTCACTACCCAGGGCGACACGGCTGAGGGCAAACCCTAGGCGCCACCTCCCGCCCCTCCCCCCCCCCCCCCAATCCTCCTCACTCATGGTTGCCATTGGAGGCCATCGTCAGGGCAAAGCCCGGGCTATCAACGGCGTGAGGGTGGGCTAGTTTCTCGCGGCAGCATCGAAGGTCTTGGGCGGTGGACTTTTCCCCAGCGTACATCGGCGGGGTCAGGTAAGTGGTGGAGGCGGACCTTCGTCGTTCTCCTGCGGAAGAGGTCGATATTAATGTAAGTGTTTATCTGGTAGTTAGCCTCACATTTATCTAGTGTGCATCACACACAAAAAAACCTAACCATGTATGTTGTAATATGTTGTTGATGTATAAAGATTAAAGAGGCAGAGGCCACATGTATTGTGTGCATCCCAAGCCAATCTAGTGTTTGCACTTTCATGGGATCAGAGCTTATCATCGATCCAACTACTCTCGCTCGCCTTTTCTCCATGCCGTCCTCCAACACCATTGTTCATACCTTGGCCTCATTGTTGTCCAGTTCGAGCAACTCCGTAATGGTTGGCTTGTTCATGTCGGTCTTCTCGGTGTGCTAGTACATGCACAACAAATAGTTTCGGCCCACAAACACCTAGCACGGCGCCTATGGTGTTCCCTCCCGCACATTTGTATCCCAGTGTTAGCTTTATCTGCAGCACTCGAACAAGCTTGGCGTGTCACCATACGCCATGCAAAAAAGCGTCAGATCTGCACTTTCCTTGATGTGGTTATCCCTAGCGGCTCTTTTGTCGGGTTCTGGTTATTGCCGGCATGAGTTGGCACTGGGAAAAGCTCGTGGTTCACATGGTGGTTAGGCATTCATCCTGTGCGAATAAGGCGTCGGCAAGGGTCCATGTCACCATTTGTAGCTTGTTTTACCATAGGGTGGCGTCTCCGAAGAGCAGAGGACGAGTCTTGCGCCGGACAGGCTGTAATTGGCGTTGTCGGGCGCGAGTGTTTTCTTCCTTACCATGTTGAGGTCATGTGTTATCATAGTTGTGTATTCAATGTATTATATATGTTTGTTTATGGTTTTGATTCCCTATCTTGTATCAACTTTGATAATACGCAGATACCGAGGAGGGAGGTAAGACTTTTGGAGAAAATAAAACATAGATGCCATATCATGACAAGAAATGCATATATCATTGTAACAGACCTAGCCTTATTCATATAAATTAGTTTCCGTGTGAATCTGAGTTAGATTGATGTTACAAGTGAGCGAACTTCATTAGCTCGGTAGGCCGGCCGTAGTGTCCATAACAATATGGTCCTTTCTTTCTCTCCAGGAGTCGTGCATGACTCCTCCCAAAAAATATCAAAAAAAGTGAGCCATGCAAGCCATGCATGCATGTTTGGCCTTTGTCGATCAGTTTAATTAGCTAGGGTGTAGTTGTTGCATGTGCCCTCCACTATATATATTTCCTTCATTTTTTGCTGCACTGATAGTTGTCTGTTAGCTCTCCAGCTGGTCCCATGCACCACTAGGCCATTTTCAGCTAAACCAAAGCATTTAGCTTTGTCCGCATCACTGAACTAACCAAACATATGCATACATATATGCATGCTTCTTTTCGCAAATTAAAATATACAATGCTTCTTCCAATCCTGATCCACCTTGCATTGTTCTTTGCTCACATTTCGTGGCAATTGCCAGTAAAGAAGGAGCAACCACGACAAACAAAAGGTGAGAAGATCAGCACCATGCATCTGCTATAGATGCAAAATCAATCAACGTCATTTCCACAACCAGTAGCTAGATCGATGCAATTGTCGTCACCGGAAAGCTCTTTTTTACTTTAGCGTCCACTGCATTGCATTTGATTCTTCTCCAGCTAGCTAGCTAGCTAGCTGAGAAGCAAGATATGTTTGTATTTGCCGACCATAAGCTGCTTATATAATTTCTAGAGACAAGTTGTAGTTTTGTTTAGGTAGTAGACCAAATGCATGGACACTGAACAAAGAAAGGCAGTACGTCACCGTCAGCTGCAAAATTAATTCGCAGCTTGTGGTGTGTCCATATACATATACATGAGTGACAAGAGCTTCCTTTCTTTTTTGAGTGTAATTTTGATGGACGCTAATCAAGATTAAAGAACCATGATGGCTACTGGCTAGTAGTCTAAAATCTTACTCAACTGAGAGATAAACCCAGCTGTACTAGCCCCCGGCTCCGGCTGTGACCTGGCCGGTTTCGGCAAGAATTGGCGCGAAGGTTCCGTGCACTTGACCGGACTTAGTCGCTGTCAAAAGCTCACCGGCCTCGTCGTAACCCTAAGAGTTTTCGTTTGACTTGCAAATAAATTTCAGTATTTGGATACGTTTATTTTGTATTTTTTAAGCAATATGCCATCGAGGTCTGTTAAATAACTAAGGCTTACGTTGCAGTGAGCCTCCCAATGAGGTGGGAGGTGCCTTACGATTACAAATTGTAATCCTTAAAACACAGAGAAGATCTGAATTGTTTTTTTTTTTCCCTTAGAATAGGAGAGGACTTGTTAGTGACACTAGTGATGAGGAATGCAGAGGTTTTTGCATGGATAAAGAAAATGAATGGCGTCAAGTTGATGTGTAAGTGAGGCAGGTAGAATTATGAACACGGATTGGTAAAGATGACATATTGGTAGTTTTATTTTACATCATGGTGAGTGATGCTGCCCCGAAGGTCGGTACAAGTTATACTATCTTTATTGGGAAGTAAGGGGTTGTTTGTAACTCAATCCCATGCTTACTTTGTTGTCACCCTTTCAGGCCGAACCGGTTGTCTTCCAGCGGCCACTGCTTTTCAACCTTATTGAACCACCATCATCGCCGACAAGTTCACCACCACTACCATTTCTCTAACTCTAGGGCATCATTTTCTTCTGTGATGTTCGTTAGCCCCTGCTATCCCTCTCGAACCCTCAACTGCAATACCGACCATCATCCTTGCTCCACCACTACTAGTGCCATGTGTAATTGATGTTTCCATCTGGAGGGGGCTTTGGGCTCACTTCCCCCCTCCCTCGCTCTCCTTGCGCTACAGTACTTTGAGAGGTGTTTCTCTTTCGCCGGGCCGACCCGAGGCCGTTCTCGCCGGCGCCGCCAGTCGAGCTAAGGGAAGGCCGCGGCCTCCGTAGTGTAGTTAGGTCTAGATGTAGGGTTGTTTGGGGCTCTATGCCCGGTAGTAGGAGCAGATCTCGGGGTCATGGCGGCCAGATCCAGAGATGCTTAGGGTTTCTCTCTCTTCTGCTTGTGCTCCTCAGGTCGGAGCTGGCGGCGGCGGAGGGGAACACAGTCTCCTTGAATAAAAGCATGGTCGTCATCCACATCAAGATGCGCGAGATCCTCGACGCGGAGCTTCTCCTGGCCGGCCGTGGCGGCGAGGAGGAGGGGCGGCGGGTTGAGGGTTGCAGTCTGGTGGAGCTTCTCCTGGACGGCCGTGGAGGCGAGGGGGAGAAGCTATGCTGGGCTTCATCTTCCGCATCGACGACGTGGAGGTTCGGTGTTTGGGCGACAGCCTCTGCTCCCGTAGTATCTCTCTCCCTCTTTGACCATCATGGCGATGGTGCGGAGGGGAAGGATGATGTGAGGCAAACAGCTGTTGCTCAGCTTCTTTCTTGGAAGGAAATCGGCATGCGTGAGGTGTGCGTGCTGGAAGCGGTTCTTGTTGGAGTTCATCAGCGACGGCGAAGGGACGCCGGAGCTATCTTGGGCGAAAGAAGCCACTCCATGTCGAGAAGCTTTGTTCTTCTTCGACTCTTTATCCTCTGCGTGAGGATCCTCATCAACCCCACTCCGGGAGGCAACGCCATCGACGCCCCAATTGGCATGTTCCCCGATGTTGTCCACAACTGGCGCGTGGTTGACGTGGGAGGTTTGATGGCGTGTGACGGGCTTGATGGAGTGTCTTGATTCGTCCCAAGCGGCGAAAATAATGATGTCTACGCACGCTTCTTTCCTCAGAGAGTTGTTGGGCCTCCAAGAGCAGAGGTTTGTAGAACAGCAAGTTTCCCTTAAGTGGATCACCCAAGGTTTATCGAACTCAGGAGGAAGAGGTCAAAGATATCCCTCTCAAGCAACCCGCAATCACGATACAAGAAGTCTCTTGTGTCCCCAACACACCAATACACTTGTCAGATGTATAGGTGCTAGTCGGCGAAGAGATAGTGAAATACAAGTAGTATGGATGTATATGAGTGTAAATAGCAATCTGAATAAAATATGGCAGCGAGTAAACATGCAACAGAACAGTAAATAAACGGAGATTCGATGTTTGGAAACAAGGCCTAGGGATCATACTTTCACTAGTGGACACTCTCAACATTGATCACATAATAAATAAGTTCTCTTCCTTTGTGCTACATATACTCTTGTTTGATAATAAACACCATTCGTTGTGTAGGGCTACAAGAGCACCTCAATGCCGGAGTTAACAAGCGCCACAACATTCGGTATTCATGTTTAAGTAACCTTAGAGCTGTTATCACCAGATTTTGGTCAAATCAGGAGGTGGGCCGTAGGAGAGATGGGCTTGGAAGATTACACGTGGAAGATCTCTGAAGCGGCCTTGCACGAGGAGTTTGGGCTGGATTGCCCGTGTATCTTTAATTATGGTAGATCGTATCTTAGATCAAAAGTTAGAGTTTGTATCGTGCACGGTGGGGATTATTCCCATTTAGAAAGTCCCCTGGACTATAAATATGTATCTAGGGTTTATGGAATAAACAACAACCAACGTTCAACCAACAAATCAATCTCGCATCGCCAACTCCTTCTCTGGGTTGGTCTTTCATCCATAAGCGATCATCAGTAACTCACGTTGTTCATGCGTTGCTCAACTGAAGCCTTGTTGATGGCGAGCAACATAGTTATCATAGATGTGTTAGGGTTAGCATAGTTCTTCGCGTAACATGCTATCGTAGTGCAACCCTTGCATGTCTAGCCCCTCACACCTATCTTAGGGTACCCGCTTGATCATTATTTAGTAGATCTGATCCGTTACGATTGCTCCTTGTTCTACAAGGATTAGTTTAATATCTGCAATAGTTAGGCCTTACAAAGGGGTGGAGGATCCAGCGGCACGTAGGGTGTCGTTCGCTAGCCCTAAACAGGATGTTCCGGGATCAACCTCGTGTTGGTTTTTAGGCCTTGTTTAGGATCGACTTACGATCACCGTGCGTGGCCGCGAGGCCCAACCGTGAGTAGGATGATCCGATTATGCGGTGAAAACCCTAAATCGTCGTAGATCTCATTAGCTTTATCTTGATCAAGCAGGACCACCATATATTCGTGCACCTCGTACGAATCATGGGTGGATCGGCTCCCTGAGCCGATCACAGATAACCTGAGAGCCGATCGAGGCTCGTATTTAATGTTTACGTGTATGCCATGCGAAACTAAGCGGCATCTCCATCACCTTCCCGGTATAGGTCAGGTGGCACGCCCTGCAATCAGCATCGGACGTGTGACCGGAAGGCTTTGCGGGCCGTCGCTCGGAGGGACCTCCCAGCGCCGCAGCTCTAGGTTGTTCCGGCTCTACGGTGTTGCCCGTCGCTGCCGCCGGTGGGTTTCGCGACAACACATCTGGCACGCCCGGTGGGACAAGCTTCTACATCAACCACATCGCCATCTACATCCGAGATGGCGGACGGCACGCCATCACCTACGAGGAGCTGCCCGACGAGCTCAAGAAGAGGTATGATGAGATCAAAGTCACCCTCGAAGCCGACCTCATCGCTCTTTTCGGAGAACCCGTTCGCATGGCATCGGATGGAAGGGTTCTCACCGCAAGGTGCACTCGATGGGGTAGACCTCTCTGCCCCGTCGGAGAACGCACCAGGTCCTGCGGCGGGAGATCAACTACTTGGTGGCTCACTCGCACACCGTCACTGAGAACCTGGTCAACACGTTGGAGCGTGTCGCTCTTCGCGTGATCCAGGAGATCATGAGCACCAGTACTCGCCGTCAGGACCAGCTCTCGGGACGCATCAAGGAGAGTTGCCACTCCAGTCCCGTCCACGCTGCCATTTGCGTTGGCAGCACCAGAAGCCGGCCACACCGGCATTCATCTACAAGATCGGTGGTGACCCTAGTGACTACCAGTTCTTGCCCGAAGCGCCTAAGGAGATCCTCACGGGTACACGTGCACGTATGTGCCAGATTGTGGCAACAGGCACTCACAAACCAGGCCACAACATCAGGGACTGGGAAAACGGAGGGACGTCGCCACGAGTTTAAGCGCACGTAACTAACCACCGACGAACCTCCGAGCTCAGCTCCTGCAGTTGGCTCGAGCTGGAAAAGCAAACATGGCGGCTAAGTACGCCACCGGCGAATCTTCGAATTCAACTCTTGCAGCCAAGCACGGATCGATCACCATCATCGAGAGACCAGTTCGGCATGGTGCCGAAGAGGAGGGCAATCGGCTATTCCAAGCACCCCGACGACTACGAGATGATCCCGCTACCACCTAAGTATCGGCTCCCGATTTCTCCAAATTCAGTGGATCAGATGGTTCCAGCTCCATCGAGCACGTAGGCCGATATTTGGCACAACTAGGACCGGCTTCGTGTCGGATCATCTACGCGTGAGGCTCTTCTCACGTCCCTCACGGGATCGGCTTTCGGATGGTACACCTCTTTGCCACCGACTCCATCCGGACATGGAAGAATTGGAAGAGCAGTTCCATATGCGTACCATTCAGAGGCAGTCTCGGCATTGCCGATCTAGCACAACTACGTCGACGCGAGAAAGCGTGATGTAATACATCCAAGGAGACTCTTAGGAACCGATGTTATTCGGTTCGTATAACTGAAAAGGAAGCCGAAGAGTAGCAGCCTCGCAACACCGCTCAAGGACATGGCCTCCTGCACTACCCTCTGGCGCACATGGTTCAGAAACTATCGGCATATGAACAGCGCCACCCGGACTGTACCAAGACAAGTAAGCGTGCGTAGTCCGTCGATGCAGAGGAAGAAGAAGTTCTCGCGGAGACCAAGAGGTAGCGATGGTGAATGGACTCGGGAGGAACCGTGTCATGCAAATGGGTAAAGCCACCAGGCCCGCCAGGGTTTGATTTTGACGTGACCAAGACTGGACAAATCCACCTCCTGCTAAGGAGAAGCGTTGACGATTCTGAAGGTCTCAAATTCCCCACGGTGCAAGAGCTGAACGGAAAGCCATACCGCAAATGGCACAACTCGCTCTCCCATGCCACCAACGACTGCAGGCTGTCGCACATCCAAGCGGCGATAGAAAAGGGCGTCTAATTTTCAACCAGTACGCTATGAAGGTCGACACCACCCTTCCCCGTTAACATGGTGGAATGCACTTACCCTGAAGGTTGCCAGGATCCTCGTTCAGCATCAACATGGTAGGACTTGGGAACCACTCAAAGATGTAGACGAGGGCAGCTGCTCTCGTAGCGATGAAGAGGCCGCTCCACGCGATCGGCTCCGTCATGATGGCAAGCGCTACGTCACGGAGGAGAAGTGAAGAACATGAGATATCAAAGACCCTCTCCTCATCACTCAACAAGTATGTGAGTCGTATGACCAACGCCGGCGATCCAGCTATGATGATGAAGGAGATCGTCGGGCTAGAGAAGCCGAAGATATCGTCGGCATGATCGCGATGAGGAGGACAGCGCCGCGCCAGGAAAATCAAGGAGCAAGACGACAACGACAGGCACTGGGACTGCCCTTCTTCGACACCGCTGGGAGAAAGAATTGCCCACAATCGCATTGCCTAATGCAACCAGAAAGAAGGAGGCAGCCAACGTGTCGTGTTCAGCGCTTAGGGCCTCTCCCAAAGCAAACGCGCTGAGTCTCGTTGGGCAGATCTCGAGGATTCAGACGAGGGAAGAAGAAGAAGAAGAGTACCACCGTCCGGTGGCCATGATCAGCCATTCACAAAGCGCAGGGTTCAGCGATTGCGCGGCCTGGAGGAAGCCGAAAGGTTATACTTGCATACGCTAAGGAAGGCACGACTGATGGGCAAAGGTTCGCGAACCTGGATGAAGAGGGTCGTTCACGGAAAATGGAGTGGCGCCCCAAGCGAAAGCCGATGATGAAACATCGGCCAGTACAACATGGTGCTCGTCTTCCGACAGAGCTTAGTGCTCCACGATTTCTGATGCACTCAAGGTGGACGACAGCAGGGCATTAAGAGAGGGGCTGGTCTTATCCACCAGCCCTGATTATTAGGAACAAACCGATGAGCAAACGGGGCGAGGCTGATCCTTGTGATCGGCCCATAAATTATGAAGGAGCATACAGAACCTTCAGTCAGCGCTCCAATAGATATGGAGGCCGATTCAGCAATCGGCCAAAATTATCTTCACCACATGTTCTGCTTGTTCAGATCGACCACCAGCGGCCACGTCGGCAGATGAAAGTCAACGAATCTTCGCGGAGCCGACGTGCAAGTACAACCTTAGCTAACCACAAAGCCGATCTCGCAATCACCCAGCATTCGGCTCGGGGGGCATGTAGTCAGGTAAACATGTGCAGATAAACATGTGTAAACATGTATGCAGTGAAACATTGGGGGCCGATTAGGGAAAATCGGCCAGTAAAAAAAAAATTTATGCGAGGGCATCGACTTTAGAACAATTACACGGAACCCACCAGATGTGCGCTCAAGGCTCAGATTTGCGCTAAGATGGTTTAGCTTCATGAGCTTCTGTTTCCTTGGAGGGAATGTGCAATGAGAGCAACCTCGGTGGCAACGAGCCGACGACCCTTTGCGACAGTTCAGCGGTACAGCGGCGTTCAATGGGAAAAGCTGATCAATGGGGACAAGTTTGGCTAACTGTTCCTGGTGGCTGTCTCAGATTACCAGATTACCTGAGGTCAAACCCTTTTCTGTTGTATCGGTGCATCCTCGCTGATGTTCTCGCCTTGATTAAGGCTCGGGGGGCAGCTAATTTAGTAGATGCTCTATTTTCGGGAGCCGATTGGAGTTGCATCGGCTGACCCTGCATCGTAACCTTCTCCGAAAGTGTTGAGCTGCTTGCGAAAGAAAATTGCTAAGGCTACGGAGAAGAGCCGGAAAAGGAGGCCGTCGGCTTTTCGGGGTTTGGACTGTCCTGTTGCTGCAATAAGAAAGGGACTGGATTCCCAAAATAGCCGATGAGTGATCATCGGCTAAGGGATTGCGAAAATTATGGTCAGATATCAAATCGCAGTCTGAATCTGAGAAGTGCTTGACGATCTAATCGACATTTGAGTCCAGCTTCACGGGCGTCCAAAGGAGAATAAATCCGATATGTTGCTATCGGTCTTGGTATGACAGGCGGAAGGAGTGAAATTGGATTAATTGAAAGAACAATTTTCATTAATTCAAAGGAGCGGCTTTACAAGAAAGAGCTGATGGCTCTCAAAAGATGGATCTGGTGCCTAACCACTGCTACTACTAGTCCTACTCTACTAGTCGTGCTGTCTCATCATCGCTGCCGCCGATGTCGAGCGCTCCCAGAAGCTCCTTGCGTCGCCCCTGCTTTGGCCGGAGCTTCTTCCTCGTCATCATCATCATCCTCGCTGTCCGCCCAAGAGCGGAAGCGCCATTACGGATACCCGATGGAGGAGGAGGATTCATCTCCTCCTCTCCTCGTCGTCATCATCATCGTCTTCGCGTCCACCCAAACGCGGATGCGCCACCGGCAGGCTTAGCGGGAAGAGGGGCCGCCCCTCTTTTTCTTCTCTTCCTTCCCCTTCCCGTTGGGGGAGGTGGGTTTGCCCAAGGATGGAGGTCGTCTTCACATTCGCTCATCAGCTTCCCATCGATGAGGAACTTGAGGTCCTCTTCCCCATCGGCCGAAGCGTTGTTCTCTCGGCGCGTGATCGGAGTTCCACTCCGGCTCGCTTGAAGAGAAGGATTGGAGAGAGACGAAGAGGAGGAAGAAGAAGACATGGCTGAGGGAGAAGAGGGTTTTTGGTGCCGATGGCTGGAACAGAGGAAGGGGATAAAGAGAGCTAATCAATCGGCAAGTTAAATAATGGGAAGCCTGGTGGAAATTTAATGCCATTGCGCCGAGGAAGTGATGCCAAAGTTATTTTGCAGAGAAGCTGGAAAGACAAGGCATCATGATGAGGAATACTGCGACAGGTCTGCTCTGCCATGACATGACCCTTCGAAGGAAAAAACAGTGGTTTTGAAATTATCATTGCCAAAACCAGGGGGCATAGGTGAAATGGAATCAAATCGGTGGGCCGTAGGAGAGATGGGCTTGGAAGATTACCGTGGAAGATCTCAAGCGGCCTTGCACGAGGAGTTTGGGCTGGATTGCCCGGTATCTTTAATTATGGTAGATCGTATCTTAGATCAAAAGTTAGAGTTTGTATCGTGCACGGTGGGGATTATTCCCACGTTAGAAAGTCCCTGGACTATAAATATGTATCTAGGGTTTATGGAATAAACAACAACCAACGTTCAACCAACAAATCAATGCGCATCGCCAACTCCTTCGTCTCGAGGGTTTCTACCGGTAGCAACATGCTGCCTAGATCGCATCTCTGCGATCTAGGCAGCACAAGCTCACGTTGTTCATGCGTTGCTCGTATGAAGCCTTGTTGATGGCGAGCAACGTAGTTATCATAGATGTGTTAGGGTTAGCATAGTTCTTCGTAACATGCTATCGTAGTGCAACCCTTGCATGTCTAGCCGCCTCACACCTATCTTAGTGGCGCACCGCTGATCATTATTTAGTAGATCTGATCCGTTACGATTGCTCCTTGTTCTACAAGGATTAGTTTAATATCTGCAATAGTTAGGCCTTACAGGGGTGGAGGATCCGGCACGTAGGGTGTCGTTCGCTAGCCCTAAACAGGATGTTCCGGGATCAACCTCGTGTTGGTTTTTAGGCCTTGTTTAGGATCGCTTACGATCACCGTGCGTGGCCGCGAGGCCCAACCGTGAGTAGGATGATCCGATTATGCGTGAAAACCCTAAATCGTCGAGATCTCATTAGCTTTATCTTGATCATCAGGACCACCATATATTCGCACACCTCGACAATCATGGGTGGATCGGCTCTCCGAGCTGATTCATGGATAACCTCGAGCGATCGAGGCTCGTATTTAATGTTTACGTGTATGCCATGCAGAAACTAAGCGAGGCATCTCCATCACCTTCCTGACCAGGTATAGGTCAGGTGGCACGCCTTGCAATCAGCATCGGACGTGTGACAGAGGCTTTTGCGCGCTCGGATCACCAGCCGCAGCTCTAGGTTGTTCGCGGTTCTGCTGCCGTGCTGGCTCGCCGTGGGTTTCTGACGACAACAAGAGCATAATAGATCTTTGCAATTTAAACCGAGTACTAACATAGCATACACACTGTCACCTTTACACTATGAAGGGGGAATAGATCACATCAATACTATCATAGTAATAATTAACTCCATAACCTACAAGAGATTATGACATAACTACGCCAAGAACTACACGATGCACACACCGTCACCATTACATCATGAAGGAGGAATAGACTACTTTAATAACATCACAAGAGTAGCACATAGACTAATAGCGATACAAAGCTCATCATATGGATCTCAATCATGCAAGCAATTCATGAGATCATTGTATTGGGGTATGAGAGAGAGATTAACCACATAGCTACCGAGCCCCACCCCGATGGAGAACTACTCCTCCTCATCATAGGAGACAGAGCGGCGATGAAGATGGCGATGGTGTCGATGGAGATGCCTTCCGGGGCACTTCCCCCGGCGGCGTGCCCAACAGAGTTCGTCCCGAATCTTGGCTTCGCAATGGCGGCGGCTCTGGAACTTTTCTCGTATCGTGGCTTATCCGTATCGATGTTTTAGGCCAGGACGGCTTAAATAGGCGGAGAATCGGAGTCGGAGGGGTTACGGGGGCGCCACACAATAGGGGGCACGCCCCTCCCCTTGGTGCGCCGCCCCGTCCGGTGGCACCGTGGCTCCTCCTCCTGGTCCCTCTCGGGTTCCGAAGCTTCGTGGAATTCTAAGATGTTGGCGTTGATTTCGTCTCAATTCGAGAATATTTCCTTACTAGGATTTCGAAACCAAAAACAAGCAGAAAACAGGAACTTCGGCATCTCGTCAATAGGTTAGTTCCGGAAAATGCATAAATATGACATAAAGTGTGAACAAAACATGTAGGTATTGTCATAAAACTAGCATGGAACATAAGAAATTATGGATACGTTTGAGACGTATCAAGCATCCCCAAGCTTAGTTCCTACTCGCCCTCGAGTAGGTAAACGATAACAAGGATAATTTCTTAAGTGACATGCTACCAACATAATCTTAATCAACAATATTGTAAAGCATATGAGATGAATGAAGTGATTCAAAGCAATGGTAAAGATGATGATTAAACAACTGAATCATATAGCAAAGACTTTTTATGAATAGTACTTTCAAGACAAGCATCAATAAGTCTTGCATAAGAGTTAACTCATAAAGCAATAGATTCAAAGTAGAAGGCATTGAAGCAACACAAAGGATGATTAAGTTTCAGCAATTGCTTTCAACTTGTAACATGTATATCTCATGGATAGTTGTCAACATAAAGCAATATAACAAGTGCAATAGGTAAACATGTAAGAATCAATGAACACAGTTGACACAAGTGTTTGCTTCTAAGATAGAAGGAAGTGAGTGAACTGACTCAACATAAAGTAAAAGAATGGCCCTTCGCAGAGGGAAGCAGGGATTAAATCATGTGCTAGAGCTTTTCAAGTTTTGAAATCATATAGAGAGCATAAAAGTAAAGTTTTGAGAGGTGTTTGTTGTTGTGAACGAATGGCAGCGGGTACTCTAACTACCTCGTCAACAAGACTTTCAAGAGCGGCTCCCATGAAGGACGTTATCTCTACCAGCAAGGTAGATCATCCCTCTTCTCTTTGTTTACACATGTACTTTAGTTTAGTTTTTTTTTAGATGACACTCCTCCCAACCTTTTTCTTTCACAAGCCATGGCTAACCGAATCCTCGGGTGCCTTCCAACAATCACATACCATGGAGGAGTGTCTATTTGCAAAATTAAGTTGCTTACTGATAGACCAGGGCAAAACATGTGAAGAGAATTATTAATGCAAGTTAATTAATCTGGGAACCCCATTGAGCTCTTTTTGCAAAGTTATTGGATAAGCGGATGAAGCCACTAGTCCATTGTGAAAGTCTGTCAAAAGTAAATGACAAGATCGAAAGATAAAACACCACATACTTCCTCATGAGCTATAAAACATTGACACAAATAAGAGATAATAGCTTTTGAATTGTTTAAAGGTAGCACATGAAGTATTTGCTTGGAATGCGCAGAGAAATACCATGTGGTAGGTAGGTATGGTGGACACAAATGGCATAGTTTTTGGCTCAAGGATTTGGATGCACGAGAAGAATTCCTCTCAATACAAGGCTAGGCTAGCAAGGTTGTTTGAAGCAAACTCAAGTATAAAACGGTGCAAGCAAGACTCACATATGAACATATTGTAAGTATTATAAGACTTTACATCGTCTCCTTGTTGTTCAAACACCTTAACCGTAAAATATCTAGACTTAGAGAACAATCATGCAAAACAAATTTTAACAAGCTCTATGTAGTTCTTCATTAATAGGTGCAAAGTACATGATGCAAGAGCTTAAACATGATCTATATGAGCACAACAATTGCCAAGTATCAAATTATTCAAGACATTACACCAATTACCACATGTAGCATTTTCTGTTTCCAACCATATAATAATGAACGAAGCAGTTTCAACCTTCGCCATGAACATTAAAAGCTAAGAACACATGTGTTCATATGAACCAGCGGAACGTGTCGTCTCTCTCCCACACAAGCATGAACTTATTCAAACAAAACAAAAACAAACAGACACTCCAAATAAAGTACATAAGATGTGACTGAATAAAAATATAGTTTCACTAGAGGTGACCTGATAAGTTGTCGAGGCATCCCCAAGCTTAGATGCTTGAGTCTTCTTGAAATATGTAGGGATGAACCACGGGGGCATCCCCAAGCTTAGACTTTTCACTCTTCTTGATCATAGTATATCATCCTCCTCTCTCTTGAAACTTCCTCCACACCAAACTCAAAACAAACTCATTAGAGGGTTAGTGCATAATCAAAAATTCACATGTTCAGAGGTAACACAATCATTCTTAGCACTTCTGGACATTGCCCAAAGCTTCTGAAAGTTAATGGAACAAAGAAATACATTCAACATAGCAAAAGAGACAATGCGAAATAAAAGGCAGAATCTGTCAAAACAGAACAGTCCAAAGACGAATTTTTCTAGCGCTTAACTTGCTCAGATGAAAAGCTCAAATTGAATGAAAGTTGCGTACATATCGAGGATCACGCACGTAAATTGGCAGATGTTTCTGAGTTACCTACAGAGAAACCTGCCCAAATTCGTGACAGATAGAAATCTGTTTCTGCGCAGTAATCCAAATCTAGTATCAACCTTACTATCAAAGACTTTACTTGGCACAACAATGCAATAAAATAAAGGTAAAGAGAGGTTGCTACAGTAGTAACAACTTCCAAGACTCAAATATAAAACAAAAGTGCTGTAGTAAAATAAACACATGGGTTATCTCCCAAGAAGTGCTTTCTTTATAGCCCTTAAGATGGGCTCAGTAATTTTAATGATGCACTCGCAAGAAATAAGAGTTGAAGCAAAAGAGGGCATCAAGAAGCAAATTCAAAACACATTTAAGTCTAACCCACTTCCTATGAAAAGGAATCTTGTACACAAATAAATTCATGAAGAACAAAGTGACAAGCATAGGAAGATAAAACACGAGTAACTTCAAAATTCTCAACATATAGAGAGGTGTTTTAGTAACATGAAAATTTCTACAACCATATTTTCCTCTCTCATAATAACTTTCAGAGGCATCATGAACAAACTCAATGATGGCGTGTAACTCACACGTTCGTTGGGAACCCCAAGAGGAAGGTATGATGCGCACAGCAGCAAGTTTTCCCTCAGAAAGAAACCAAGGTTTATCGAACCAGGAGGAGCCAAGAAGCACGTTGAAGGTTGATGGCGGCGGGATGTAGTGCGGCGCAACACCAGGGATTCCAGCGCCAATGTGGAACCTGCACAACACAACCAAAGTACTTTGCCCCAACGAAACAGTGAGGTTGTCAATCTCACCGGCTTGCCGTAACAAAGGATTAACCGTATTGTGTGGAAGATGATTGCTCGAAAAAATGAGAACAAGTATTGCAGAGATTGTATTTCAAGAAAGAGAATTGGACCGGGGTCCATTCACTAGAGGTGTCTCTCCCATAAGACAAACAGCATGTTGGGTGAACAAATTACACATTGGGCAATTGAAAAATAAAGAGAGCATGACAATGCACATACATATCATGATGAGTATAGTGAGATTTAATTGGGCATTATGACAAAGTACATAGACCGCCATCCAACGCATCTATGCCTAAAAAGTCCACCTTCGGTTATCATCCGAACCCTCCAGTATTAAGTTGCTAACAAGTACAATTGCATTAAGTATGGTGCGTAATGTAATCAACAACTACATCCTTAGACATAGCATCAATGTTTTATCCCTAGTGGCAACAAGACAACACAACCTTAGAACTTTCTCACCGTCCCCAGTGTCAATGGCATGAACCCACTATCGAGCATAAGTACTCCCTCTTGGAGTTACAAGCATCTACTTGGCCAGAGCATCTACTAGTAACGGAAAGCATGCAAAATCATAAACAACACATAAGTATAACTTTGATAATCAACATAACAAGTATTCTCTATTCATCGGATCCCAACAAACGCAACATATAGAATTACAGATAGATGATCTTGATCATGTTAGGCAGCTCACAAGATCCGACAATGATAGCACAATGGGGAGAAGACAACCATCTAGCTACGCTATGGACCCATAGTCCAGGGTAGACTACTCACACATCACACCGGAGGCGACCATGGCGTAGAGTCCTCCGGGAGATGATTCCCCTCTCGGCAGGCCGAGGCGATCTCCTGGATCCCCCGAGATGAGATTGGCGGCGTCTCCGGAAGGTTTTCCGTCGTCGTGGCCTGGGACCGGGGGTTTCGCACGGAGGCTATTTGTGGCGGAAGGGCAGGTCAAGAGGCGGCACGGGGCCCACACCACGGGCCGCGCGGCCAGGGGGGGCGCCGCCCCTAGGGTGTGGCCCCTCTCGTCTCTCCTTCGGACTTGGAAGCTTCGTGGAAAAATAGGCCCCCGGGCTTTGATTTCGTCCAATTCCGAGAATATTTCCTTACTAGGATTTCTGAAACCAAAAACAGCAGGCAACTGGCACTTCGGCATCTTGTTAATAGGTTAGTTCCAGAAAATGCACGAATATGACATAAAGTGTGCATAAAACATGTAGATAACATCAATAATGTGGCATGGAACATAAGAAATTATCGATACGTCGAGACGTATCAGCATCCCCAAGTTTAGTTCCTCGTCCCAGCAGGTAAAACGATAACACGATAATTTCGAGTGACATGCCATCATAATCTTGATCATACTATTTGTAAAGCATATGTAGTGAATGCAGCGATCAAAACAATGTATATGACATGAGTAAACAAGTGAATCATAAAGCAAAGACTTTTCGTGAATAGCACTTCAAGACAAGCATCAATAAGTCTTGCATAAGAGTTAACTCATAAAGCAATAATTCAAAGTAAAGGTATTGAAGCAACACAAAAGAAGATTAAGTTTCAGCGGTTGCTTTCAACTTGTAACATGTATATCTCATGGATATTGTCAACATAGAGTAATATAATAAGTGCAATAAGCAAGTATGTAGGAATCAATGCACAGTTCACACAAGTGTTTGCTTCTTGAGGTGGAGAGAAATAGGTGAACTGACTCAACATTGAAAGTAAAAGAATGGTCCTCCATAGAGGAAAAGCATCGATTGCTATATTTGTGCTAGAGCTTTGATTTTGAAAACATGAAACAATTTTGTCAACGGTAGTAATAAAGCATATGCATCATGTAAATTATATCTTATAAGTTGCAAGCCTCATGCATAGTGTACCAATAGTGCCCGCACCTTGTCCTAATTAGCTTGGACTACCTGGATTATCACCGCAATACATATGCTTTAACCAAGTTTCACAGGGGTACCTCTATGCCCTGTACAAAGGTCTAAGGAGAAAGCTCGCATTTGGATTTCTCGCTTTTGATTATTCTCAACTTAGACATCCATACCGGGACAACATAGACAACAGATAATGGACTCCTCTTTTAATGCTTGAAGCATTCAACAACAATTAATTCTTTCTCATTAGAGATTTGAGGATGTTTGTCCAAACTGAAACTTCCACCATGGATCATGGCTTTAGTTAGCGGCCCAATGTTCTTCTCTAACAATATGCATGCTCAAACCATTCAACTCAGTGTAGATCGCTTACTTTCAGACAAGACGAACATGCATAGCAACTCACATGAAATTCAACAATGAAAAGTTGATGGCGTCCCAAGAACATGGTTATCGCAACAAGCAACTTAATAAGAGATAAAGTGCATAATTACATATTCAATACCACAATAGTTTTTAAGCTATTTGTCCCATGAGCTATGTATTGCAAAGGTGAATGATGTAATTTTAAAGGTAGCACTCAAGCAATTTACTTTGAATGGCGGAAAATACCATGTAGTAGGTAGGTATGGTGGACACAAATGGCATAGTGGTTGGCTCAAGTATTTTGGATGCATGAGAAGTATTCCTCTCGATACAAGGTTTAGGCTAGCAAGGCTTATTTGAAACAAACACAAGGATGAACCGGTGCAGCAAAACTCACATAAAAGACATATTGAAAACATTATAAGACTCTACACCATCTTCCTTGTTGTTCAAACTCAATACTAGAAATTATCTAGACCTTAGAGAAACCAAATATGCAAACCAAATTTTAGCATGCTCTATGTATTTCTTCATTAATGGGTAAAGCATATGATGCAAGAGCTTAATCATGAGCACAACAATTGCCAAGTATCACATTACCCAAAATATTTATAGCAATTACTACATGTATCATTTTCCAATTCCAACCATATAACAATTTAACGAAGGAGAAACTTCGCCATGAATACTATGAGTAGAAACCAAGGACATACTTGTCCATATGCTACAGCGGAGCGTGTCTCTCCCATAAAGTGAATGCTAGGATCCATTTTATTCAAACAAAACAAAAACAAAAACAAAAACAAACCGACGCTCCAAGAAAAAGCACATAAGATGTGATGGAATAAAAATATAGTTTCGGGAGGAACCTGATAATGTTGTCGATGAAGAAGGATGCCTTGGGCATCCCCAAGCTTAACGCTTGAGTCTTCTTAATATATGCAGGGTGAACCACCGGGCATCCCCAAGCTTAGAGCTTTCACTCTCCTTGATCATGTTGCATCATACTCCTCTCTTGATCCTTGAAAACTTCCTCCACACCAAACTCGAAACAACTCATTAGAGGGTTAGTGCACAATATAAATTGACATATTCAGAGGTGACACAATCATTCTTAACACTTCTGGACATTGCATAATGCTACTGGACATTAGTGGATCAAAGAAATTCATCCAACATAGCAAAAGAGGCAATGCGAAATAAAAGGCAGAATCTGTCAAAACAGAACAGTTCGAATTTTAAAATGGCACCAAACTTGCTCAAATGAAAATGCTCAAATTGAATGAAAGTTGCGTACATATCTGAGGATCATGCACGTAAATTGGCTTAATTTTCTGAGCTACCTACAGGGAGGTGGACCCAGATTCGTGACAGCAAAGAAATCTGGAACTGTGCAGTAATCCAAATCTAGTACTTACTTTTCTATCAACGGCTTAACTTGGCACAACAAAACACAAAACTAAGATACGGAGAGGTTGCTACAGTAGTAAACAACTTCCAAGACACAAAATAAAAACAAAGTACTGTAGGTAAAAACATGGGTTGTCTCCCATAAGCGCTTTTCTTTAACGCCTTTCAGCTAGGCGCAGAAAGTGTGTATCAAGTATTATCAAGAGATGGTGTGTCAACCTTACCTTGGGCTTTACCCTTACCTTTCTTATTGTTTTTCTTTCCCTTTGGTTTAGGAAATATATGATTTCCCCTGGTATAGAGGTGAGTTTCAGAGTGCCTTCTCCAACGTCAATGATTGCTCCCAATAGTTTCAGCAGGGATCTTCCGAGTGTGAGTTTTCCTGTTTCAACAACAAGATAATCAATGGATATTGTTCTTCCAAGAATGGTTGTATGCACACCTGCGGCTATTCCTTTAGGAATTATAGTAGAGTTATCAATGAGAGTTATCTCTTCTCCTCCTTCCTCAACTCCCCAAAGTTTCAAAGATTTATAAATACTTTCAGGCATAAGGCAAAATTCATACATAATATCACGTAGGCATGGAGAGTTCGATCACCAATAACAATTTTAACAGCAGGATCCCACAATGAGAGTTTAGAGTTCACTAAAACTTGTTCAAGACGATTACGAACGTGGCAATAGTTATCATTCAAGCGAGATGTACTTATCTCGAGATTGTTTAATCTACTATATATGCTAGTGAGGGCTGAATCAAAGTTATTAGCTGAATCATGTGATGCAACCAACTTCTTTATGGCATTAAAAGCTTGATCCCCATTGCAATGAAGGAAATCTCCTCCACTAAAGTATCCAGAGCATATCTATAGCGAACCATAAGACCAAAATAAAAATTACTAAGGAGCAAACTTAGAGTCATTTGAGGTTCAGTTTTACGATAAGAAGTAAAAATTCTAGACCAAGCATCCTTAAAACTCTCCTCATCCCCTTGTTTAAAAGTGAAGACTAATTCTTCAGGCGAAGAAGTAACAGGTTCAGAGCTAGACATGGTAACAAAAGTAACTAATTTTTTTTTTGTATTTTTAATATAGAATGCAAGACAATAAAGCAAACTAGATAAAGTAAATGCAAGTAAACTAATTTTTTTGTGTTTTCGATATAGCAAACAAGATAACAAGTAAAGTAAAACTAGCAACTAATTTTTTTGTATTTTGATTTAGTGCAGCAAACAAAGTAGTAAATAAAACTAAGCAAGACAAAAACAAAGTAAAGAGATTGAGAAGTGGAGACCCCTGCAGTGTCTTGATCTCCCAACGGCGCCGAAATTTAGCTTGATGGCGTGTAACTCACACGTTCGTTGGGAACCCCAAGAGGAAGGTATGATGCGCACGAGCAAGTTTTCCCTCAGAAAGAAACCAAGGTTTATCGAACCAGGAGGAGCCAAGAAGCACGTTGAAGGTTGATGGCGGCGGGATGTAGCGGCGCAACACCAGGATTACGGCGCCAACGTGGAACTGCACAACACAACCAAAGTATTTACCCCAACGAAACATGAGGTTGTCAATCTCACCGCTTCTGTAACAAAGGATTAACCGTATTGTGTGGAAGATGATTGTTTGCGAAAATGTAGAACAAGTACATAGATTGTATTTCAATAAAGAGAATTGGACCGGGGTCCAGTTCACTAGAGGTGTCTCTCCCATAAGACAAACAACATGTTGGGTGAACAAATTACGTTGGGCAATTGACAAATAAAGAGAGCATGACAATGCACATACATATCATGATGAGTATAGTGAGATTTAATTGGGCATTACGACAAAGTACATAGACCGCCATCCAACGCATCTATGCCTAAAAAGTCCACCTTCGGGTTATCATCCGAACCCCCTCAGTATTAAGTTGCTAACAACAGACAATTGCATTAAGTATGGTGCGTAATGTAATCAACAACTACATCCTTAGACATAGCATCAATGTTTTATCCCTAGTGGCAACAGACAACACAACCTTAGAACTTTCATCACTGTCCCAATGCAGGCATGAACCCACTATCGAGCATAAGTACTCCCTCTTGGAGTTACAAGCATCTACTTGGCCAGAGCATCTACTAGTAACGGAAAGCATGCAAGATCATAAACAACACATAAGTATAACTTTGATAATCAACATAACAAGTATTCTCTATTCATCGGATCCCAACAAACGCAACATATAGAATTACGGATAGATGATCTTGATCATGTTAGGCAGCTCACAAGATCCGACAATGATAGCACAATGGGGAGAAGACAACCATCTAGCTACTATGGACCCATAGTCCGGTGACTACTCACACATCACACCGGAGGCGACCATGGTGGCGAGTCCTCCGGAGATGATTCCCTCCGGCGGTGCCGGAGGCGATCTCCTGGATCCCCGAGATGGGATCGGCGTTGGCGGCGTCTCGAAGGTTTTCCGTATCGTGGCTCTCGGTGCGGGGTTTCGTCACGGAGGCTATTTGTAGGCGGAAGGGCAGGTCAAGAGGCGCACGGGGCCCCACACCACAGGGCCGCGCAGGGGGCCGCGCCGCCTAGGGTGTGGCCCCCTCGTGGCCTCTTCGTCTCTCCTTCGGACTTCGGAAGCTTCGTGGAAAAATAGACCCCTGGGCTTTGATTTCGTCCAATTCGAGAATATTTCCTTACTAGGATTTTGAAACCAAAAACAAAGAAAACAGAATGGCACTTCGGCATCTTGTTAATAGGTTAGTTCCAGAAAATGCACGAATATGACATAAAGTGTGCATAAAACATGTAGATAACATCAATAATGTGGCATGGAACATAAGAAATTATCGATACGTCGGAGACGTATCACTCAACAATATAAGTATCACATAAAGCATTCTTGTCATGAGCCACATGCATAAAATTATTACTCTCCACATAAGCATAATCAATTTTATTAGTTGTAGTGGGAGCAAATTCAACAAAGTAGCTATCATTATTATTCACATCAAGTGTAGGAGGCATAGTATAGTCATAATAAAATTTACTCTCCATAGTAGGCGGCACCAAAAGACCACTATCATTATAATCATCATAAATAGGAGGCATATCATAATCAACATAAACTTTCTCCTCAATACCCGGAGGACTAAAGAGATCATTTTCATCAAAACCGACCTCCCAAGCTTAAATTCTTCCATAGCATTATCAACAATGGTGTTCATACTAATAACATTGGTACTAGCATGCAAATAAGATTCCATAGGTTTTTAGCAAACAATCCATGTCTTAACTCGAAATAGATTAAGAAGCTCATTGTTACCTTCCATTATGCCTAACTAGTGAACAAGAAACAAAAAGATGCAATTGCGGATCTAAAGGAAATAGCTTGAGCACTTTACAACGGCAAAAATAACTTAGTTACGGGACCGGTGAGTGTTTTACCTTTCCTCCTGGCAACGGCGCCAGAAAATAGCTTGCTGTCCACAACTAGCGCGTGGTTGACGTGGGAGGTTTGATGGCGTGTGACGGGCTTGATGGAGTGTCTTGATTCGTTCCCCGGCAACGGCGCCAGAAAATAGCTTGATGTCTACGCACGCTTCTTTGTAGATAGTGTTGGGCCTCCAAGAGCAGAGGTTTGTATAACAGACAAGTTTCCCTTAAGTGGATCACCCAAGGTTTATCGAACGGGGAGGAAGAGGTCAAAGATATCCCTCTCAAGCAACCCAATCACGATACAAGAAGTCTCTTGTGTCCCCAACACACCCAATACACTTGTCGATGTATAGGTGCGCTAGTTCGCGAAGAGATAGTGAAATACAAGTAGTATGGATGTATATGAGTGTAAATAGCAATCTGAATAAAATATGGCAGCGAGTAAACATGCAACAGAACAGTAAATAAACGGAGATTCGATGTTTGGAAACAAGGCCTAGGGATCATACTTTCACTAGTGGACACTCTCAACATTGATCACATAATATATAAGTTCTCTTCCTTTGTGCTACATATAGTCTTGTTTGATAATAAACACCATTCGTTGTGTAGGGCTACAAGAGCACCTCAATGCCGGAGTTAACAAGCGCCACAACATTCGGTATTCATGTTTAAGTAACCTTAGAGCATAATAGATCTTTGCAATTTAAACCGAGTACTAACATAGCATACACACTGTCACCTTTACACTATGAAGGGGAATAGATCACATCAATACTATCATAGTAATAATTAACTCCATAACCTACAAGAGATTATGATCATAACCTACGCCAAGAACTACACGATGCACACATTGTCACCATTACATCATGAAGGAGGAATAGACTACTTTAATAACATCACAAGAGTAGCACATAGACTAATAGCGATACAAAGCTCATCATATGGATCTCAATCATGCAAAGCAATTCATGAGATCATTGTATTGGGGTACAGAGAGAGAGATTAACCACATAGCTACGGTAGAGCCCTCAGCCCGGTGGAGAACTACTCCTCCTCATCATAGGACACAGCAACGGCGATGAAGATGGCGATGGTGTCGATGGAGATGCCTTCGGGGCACTTCCCGGCGTGCCGAACAGAGAGTTCTGTCCCCCAAATCTTGGCTTCGCGATGGCGGCGGCTCTGGAACTTTCTCGTATCATGGCTTATCAGTATCGATGTTTTAGGTCAGGACGGCTTAAATAGGCGGAGAATCGGAGTCGGAGGGGTTACGGGGGCGCCACACAATAGGGGGCGCGCCCCCCTTGGCCGCGCCGCCCTCGTCTGGTGGCCCTGTGGCCCTCCTCAGTTCCTCTCGTGTTTGGAAGCTTCGTGGAATTCTAAGATGTGGGCGTTGATTTCGTCCAATTCGAGAATATTTCCTTACTAGGATTTGAAACCAAAAAGCAGAAAACAGAACTGGCACGGCATCTCGTCAATAGGTTAGTTAGGAAAATGCATAAATATGACATAAAGTGTGAACAAAACATGTAGGTATTGTCATAAAACTAGCATGGAACATAAGAAATTATGGATACGTTTGAGACGTATCACCCGGCGGCGACGACGGTGCCTGGGTGGTGGTTCCAAATCGGCGGCAGCGACCAAGTACCTGATCGCGTTTTCGCGAATAGATCTAGGGTGGTGGTTGTAAAATTTCAGCCCTGTGTTGTATTTTCCTTTTCTTTCAAGGGGCTGCTTGTAACTTTGTACCGTCCGTTCGTATAATCAAAGCTTCCAGCCCTCTCGGGGCCATTCCCTTTCAAAAAAAAAATCTGGAGGGAGCAAGAATCACGATGAAATTACATGGTTGGAAAATCAACTTAATAAACAACATTTGCTGAGAAAGATTGAGGTAACTTTTAGGTTTAGTTTTCATGGCTCTTTTCATTCATGGGTTTTTTTCACAACATTTTTCTACGGTTGAAATCCTATGAAAAATTCTTGCAAAAGCTTTTGGATTCATGGGATCATATATCATCATAGTATCATTTTGAACCTCATAGAAAATTTCTTCGCTACAATCAAAAATAGTTTCTCCTTTCATAAGATTTATTTTGACAGCACAACCCAATTCCATATCTCTTCTACTCTTGTATCTTTCCTATGCTATGAATCTAAGGAACCCTTCTACCTTCTACCTTATCATCATGTAAATATGCTCTTTCATTTTAAACCTCGATTTACACGAATATTTTTCGTAGGGCCCAACGCCGCTGTCCTCGGCAGTCAAGTATTCTTACAGCATATGCCCTTATCCACAAATGTTAGCATAGAGCAGGGTCCTTTCCGCAAAAGAGCTCCACCGCCCCCACTGATCACTCGCTCTTCCGCGAACCACCCGGTCGTCTCCTTCCTCCGTCTCCCCACCACCTCCGGTCAACCTCGCCCCGATCCGCCGGAGATGCATCCCGCCGGCTCCGGCGACTACTCCGCCTCCTACTACCCGCCGTACCCCGCCTCGGCCCCCGCGCCCGCTCCGCCGCCCACCTACCACCCCTACGACTCCGCCTCCGCGCCCCCGTACTCCCCCTACCCCGCCCACGACTACCCTCCCGCTCCCGCGCCCTACCCCACCTACCCACCTCCGCCCGCCGCCGACCAGCTCCCCCACCACTACGCCCCACCGCCCCCGACCACCGCGCCCCCGCAGCCGTACTACCCCTACGAGCCCTCGCCCCTCCCGTCCCAGCACCACATCCCCGCCCCCTCCCCTTCCCCCTACCCATCGCTGGACCGCCCCACCACCTACGGCGGGTACGGATCCGTCGACGGGTACGCGCCGCAGCAGGGCCAGCTCTACCCCGCCCCGCCGCCTCCCAGCGCGGGCGGCTGGTCCGACGACGGGGCCTACGCGTACCGCGGCGGCGACGCGCCGGAGCCCTACGGCGCGCGGGGCACGGCTCCGCGCTCCGGCTCCGGCTCCGCGGCGGCCGCGCTGTTCGACGACTACGGCCGGTCGATCGGTCCTGGCGGGAAGGAGAGGGGCGGGGGCGGCGCGGCGAGCCCGAAGGTGGTGCGGGCCGTGCCCAAGGCGGAGACCTCGGAGGATGTGCGGGGCGGGGTGCAGAAGTTCCGGGTCAAGCTGCTGCCCGAGGGCGCCGGGAGCCCCATGGATGTGCTGTGCCAGGTAGCTTCCTCTGCATGCTCTTCCAAAGCATAGCGCTTCTCAGTGCATAGTTGGCTATAAAATTGATCATATACTGTTAGATCATGGAGCTCAGTTGCTTTCGGTATGAATGCGGCTTAATGTAGCGTCAGTCGGTTGTTTAGAGCTTGCAATGAAAAAATGTGTAGCATGGATAACTAATGAGAAAAGGATGAACTTGATAACTAACCAAGTTATTCTTTAAGGGGAAGGTTAAAACATCCAGCTTTACCAAACTGGCGCGGAGCTTTGTTTCGACCTGCTTTCCGTAGAACTGTTTGCAGAGACTGGAGTGGTTATGCAATTTAATAGGTGGTTCTCGACCTGAAAAAATGAACAATTGTGGCATGCAATCTAGCTCAGAGTAAAGGCCAAGTGGAGTTGGTTAATTACTAGCTAATCAACCGGATGTTATAGCAGGAATTATGAGATGGTCATTTTGTTGATTAGCAATCAGTCTTCATTTAATTTCTCAAAAGATCTGACTTCATTGAGTACTGGAGTAGGGTAGGGTTGTTATGCTGTTGTGCTTGGTCCATCAATGCCTAGAGTAATCAACCAGTAACCATTACTTTCAACTGCTAGTCATTACTTACCCGGTTGTACCTCATGCAGGTTGGTTTGGATGGGATACGGATGCTTGATCCCAACACTAGTAGAACACTGAGGATATATTCCCTTGAGAATGTAACTAGATGGGATGTAAGTGACAAGCTCTTGTTCCATCAACGTGAAAAACTTTTTTGTCCTGCTCTTTTTTTGTGATTTGCTTGACTAAGTCTGGTATCTTCTGTATCTAGGTATTAGATTCTTCTATATTTGCCTTTTGGTCAAAGAGTTCAGTTGATCAGGAAGCAAGAAGAATAAGGCTTAAGTCAAGCAGCTATACAACCAACACCATTCTGGACACTGTGACAGCTGCGTCCGTGCAGGTTTGCTTCTGCATTGATGATAATTTCTGTTTCATCATTCAGTTTGTTCTGATTTTGAGGTGTCAGTATTTATTGTTTATGGGAAAAAAAGTTGATAGTAAGTTTACTGTACTACAGTTCAAGGAGATGGGTGGAAGCAGCATTTCGAGAAGTAAAGCAGTTAGTGATGCTGCCAGCCCTTCTGAACCGCAAACTGAGAAGAGGAAGAATTTCCTTGATTGGAGGAACTTAATGAAGCCCATGATTGAGGAGAAAGACCACTGGGTAAGTTCTTTCTCTGCCTCCATCTGAAATGAGGCATGCTTGTAAGTGTTTATTGAATTATTACCTGCTTATTTGCAATGTGAAATTTTGGAGATACACCAATTATATCCTTCTGTAACTCAATTATTGTCTGTTAATCTTTCAATCTGTTATTTCGCTTGTACGCATGACGCTCATACTGTGTTTTATTCTACCATTATACAGATTCGGTTAATAACTGTTGATGAACTGTTTGAACTTCTATTCTACTCCATTTGCAAACATATATTGCAGAAACTAATTCTATAGATATCACAGTTCAATTAGAAATGCACGAAAGCTCTTTAGAAGAAAGTTTAGAGTTCATATATAATTTGCTTACCTAATATTGATAGGCTCTATTGTTAGTAATAATATCCTGTTTTCTGCATCTTACTGTCAGGTTCCAGATGAAGCGGTCAATAAATGCACGGGCTGTGCGGGAGACTTCAGTGCCTTCAACCGCAGAGTAAGAACAGTTTACTATTGACATGTTGATGATGTACACTTGAGATACGTTAATTAATGTCGTGAACCTGTATATTCAGCATCACTGTCGAAACTGTGGTGATGTTTTCTGCGATAAGTGCACCCAAGGAAGGACTCCTCTAAATTCAGATGCTGATTCTCAACCAGTCCGAGTTTGCGACAAATGCATGGTAGTGTTCTTTTGCTTCATGCTCTTATATTGCAGTCACAGTTGTGATTTATGCTATGCAGATCCTTTGGTGCATGTGTTGCTTAGTGAGCATGGACACTTAAACAACCTCTTGAGTCTTGAGATATTAATAGCTATTAGCTCTTTGACTTGGGGCTCCACTGGTCATTTAAATCACCAAGATGCCGGAACAGTTGTTGAACTCATGCAAATTGGAATCATATCTTAGTTATGCTTCCTTGTTACTGCTCTGTTGGGGGAAATGAGGGTGTGCCATGTTAGTGTCTGTATTGTCATTGAGCTGAATGAAATTGGCGCCCCCGGCGCCTGTCTTTGTTCAAAAAAAATGGTATACCATTCTTAAGTTTTGGTTCAGTCAATACCACCACATTTTCTTGGCGAAGTATATCATGTTTAAGGGCAAAAGCAGCTACCAACTTCTTATTTGAGCACTGATGTGCAGTGTTGGGACTGGTAGCCCCCTTTCCGTTATGCCTATGTTTCTTGTTTCTTCCATCCTTTACCCCATTACTTATGGGGAGAGGTTTATACCATTCTGAGTTCTCAATGAATGATAACAGTGCCATTTTTTTTTCTATTCTGATAGGCTGAAGTTTCTAGAAGACTGAACAGTGCAAAGGAAGCAGCAAATCGACCTATTGTTCACAGTCATGAGGATCTTGCCAAAAAACTTCAGGTATGCGCTTTGGTTTCTTATTTCGGTTCTTTAGCCAGCTAGTAGAGCTTGCATTATTCATACAACATACCATGTACTTGGCTCAACATACTATGTTACCGGACCATTCTGTACTGCAAAGCACATGGAACCAGGAAATGACATTACTGAACCCTGTTTGCACGCATGTTTCTTGTAGAGTATAAACTGTAGGGTGTCCTGGTGTTTGTGTTATGATTTCCTGCACTTGTTTCTTTTCTATATTATCAGGCATGTAGAAAGGAGTGATAAAATATGGGAAAACTCTGATTACCTCGCAAACTTTCCATACTTGAAAAAATTATGCTGACATTACACAATCTCTGATCTGATCTGATACAGGAAGCAATGGATATAAATAAGAAAACATCTTCAGGTTTGTGTCTTCATATACATGTTCCATTTCAGACGGGCCCTCTTCAGTGTCCATTATTTTGTTTATAAATGTGTTGGTTCCTCAACAGGCTCGAGATCTTCGGATGGATCTTCTGGCAAGCGAATGCGAGAGGTCGCATGCCCCATCTGCACAGTACACCTTCAGGTTCATCAAAGCTGCATGCCATCCCACTACGGATAACATTCGTTCAGTCAGTACCGATGTCGAAACACGGTATCTAACCCAGCTTTTCCTACAGGTACAGGTTCCGGCATCGGGTTCAGAGACAATAGAGTGCGGCGTATGCCAACATCCTTTCCTCGTCAGTTCTCGTTAAACTCCATCGTGCAGAGTTGATGTCCGGAGAGATCATTGCCCTCATGAAGTCTGCTGCTTTGCTCCGCCATCGTCTCCATGGCGACCTTCGACTAGTGCACACCTTTGGTCTTTGTATATGAATCGATGCGGTGATTCGGTACCAGAAGCAAGGAAGAGATGAATAATAAGAGACGCTGTCCGTTGCTATCCCTTCTGTTACTCCAAACTGTATAGCTTCAAGTTCCGTGAGATGTGTGTAATGTAATGTGCATCGCCGTTTGACCCGTTGCAACTCAACATGTTTCCTTTCGTTTTAGGAGGTTTCCTTTTCTACTATCATCCTCTCACTGTTCACTTGGTTTCTAGGATGCATGTGGGCTTTGTCAAAACTCTACTCACAAAATACTGTATTAAAATTGTCATGGGAAATGTTATTGCTGAATTTGTTACCAAAAGCACCGATATTCTTTCTGCTGCAATTTCTCGACCCAGACCTGAAGCCCAACCCGGCCCAATACACTCGCACGAACTCGGCCCGGAGGCCCGGCCCGCTATGCTCGCGCGGCCCAAAACCGGCGAGCTTCGAAGCCACCAGGCGAAAGCAGCAGAGACCGACTGAGGAAAAAGGCAGCGAAAGCCTACTCCTTCCCTCACGCCACCCCAAACCCCGGCGGCGCTCCGGCGAGCGGCCGCAGGCGCGCGGAGAGCAATACACGAGGCGGCGCAACAGCGCAGCAGCGGGTGGGCGGCGGCCGCCGCGCGAGGATGGACGCGGTGTGGGCGTGCGCGGTGGACCGGGCCGCCGGCGCCGCCGACTCCACCAAGCGCTTCTTCCTCTCCTTCCGCCGCCCTCCCGTTCCTCCCCAGCAACCTGGCGCCAACTCGGTAAGCGCGACCCGCCACTGCCGCCGGCGCCCACTTACTGAACTGAATTGCCCTCCCACTCGGTTACTCCTGAACTGAATCGCTGTGACTGAAGTAGCTTCTTTTCAGATGTATTTCGCTTAGAGTTTTGCTTAGAATGTTTCATAAACGAGCTTATAGTAAATAACCTGCAAACGAGGTGAGAATGATTGCTTATCGTGGTGTAGGCCAAGCTAGAGTAGAGTTGATAGCCTGCAAATGGGGTGTTTTTGTTGGCAGTGGCCAGTCCTAAAGATCTGGAATGATATGTTGCTGGTACTCGTGAGGGTTTCTGGGGAGGGGAAGATAGTAGAACAATGCTGGTGGCGTAGGTATGTGGCTTTTTCAAGCGATTTGGTCTGGTTGAAGGATTTTTTTTTTTTTCATCTTGTGTCGTAATTGTTGTGGCACTGAAGTAGCTTCTTTCAGATTTATTAGTGGTCTGCAGGGCACAGGCTACTACAGTAGATAAAACCTCCAAGGAGGGTGTTTTTTATTTGCATTTCCTGAAGATCTATAATGGTCTATGACTGCACATTTGTTTGAAATCTGTGATGATGCATATCTGGCGAAATCTAATAATTTTGAAAAAAAAATAGTGTGTGTGTGTGTGAAATGTCTCAGTTGCAGCAGCAAGAATCACCATTATTCCACCGTGAGCTTTGAGATACTCGCTGTCGTTTCTAACATACATCTTTCAGCATTATGGCCCATTGTGAAGTGGGTATCCAATTGGTAGCCCACCACATTCTTATTCTCCTTTCTTTCTTCATAGAAATGCTTTGTGTGTGTCCTCTGATTCCATGTATATGTGGAAGACAATGACAAGAAAGAACAAACTCATATTGATCTCTTATCATTTATTTTTTTCCTTTTTAACATCAGGTAGACATCTTGAAGCGGTTGCAGCGACAGGCATTTTACGACATAATGCAGCTGAGGGAGAGGCAGGAGAAAGTCGAGAAGGTGCTCACGCTGTTCAAATCTAGTAAGATCGGCCCATTTGCAGAAGAGAGCACCCGGGTCAAGGGCCTCGTCAATTTTGCCGGAGCTCTAGCGCTAAAAAACAAACAAGCCACAGCACCAGATACCTCAGAAGCAAATCCTGGCATCAGTTCACAGTTTGCGTTCCACACCACTGTTCGAAAGAAGGATTCTCTCGTGGCAGAGCTTGCCACCGACTCAAGATTCTTATTTCAGGAAAATGATCTCGTTGGGAGCCCTCTTGTGCTGTCGAAGGTGATGTACCAGGCAAATGTCAATGACAACTTCTCTGTTGGTGCTGTGCCAGTAGGAGCAAGGTGTGATGATTTTTCAACTGATCCAAGCGCCCGAGAGGTAATTTCCTCGTCCATGCAGTTGTACTCATACACATATCACTTTTCCTGCTAATATATCAGGTACTAGTTTTCTTGACAGGGGCATTGGCTTCCCAGCTTCCGTTCCTCGCTGAGGCCACCGTTGCTGCGTAAGCGCCACAAGCACGCTGCTGGCCTGATACTGAAGTCACAGAACTTTGCAGCTTCTCTCGCTGAGCTGGTCTCAACAGCTGTGAAAAGCTCGCCAGGTGAAGCCAGCAGTACTTTCACCGGGTTCGGGCAGATCTCATGTCGAATACACGATGAAATGAAGCTGACTCTGTCTGCGGCCATGCACGGACCGTGTGTAATTCCTCGGAAGCGCAAACCGACTGCTGGAGGGTGTGTTGATCTTGAACTGAAGCTCGACGAGGACTCTAGGATCGGGGCCTGGGTTGAAGTGAAGAGGTCGAACCCGAAGCAGCTTAAATGGGCTGTCGCGCTGTCAGACATGCCGGACGATGACCTAGGCTGGGGCGTGAGCGTGCGGAGGGGTTGTTCCGAGGGGGTGCCAGAACAGATCCAGCTGGAAGGGTTTCTGAATTTGCATCTGGGCCAAAAGGCCACCTTGCAGCCTGGCTTCGTGTTCAGCATGGATGGCAGGAGGTGTGCGCCATCTTTCGTGCTCCAGTCAAGTTGGTTCCTGTGAGGCCTGGATCATTCCGGGATGCTCCTGATGAGCATGTAGAGACAGCATTTTGTAGATCAGAGAATATAAAAGTGATTGTTTGTATCGTCTCCATGAATGACAAATATCTATAAGCAAAGAGCTTGCGATTCATCTTTGCTATTGTCTAACATTCATCTCAATGAATGCCAATTATTTATAAGCAAAGAGTGTGCGGTTCGCCTTCGGTATTGTCTAAGACTATGATTAGTCTTGTTATTGCTGTCTTGTACGTCAGGGGTTTAAAACCTGATCAACTATAGCTGTCGTTGCAGTGTGCTATGTTCTGATATCGTGGCGTTTTTTCTGTTTTTCTAGTGATGAACATTCAGACACTATATCTCCTGTTTATATATTCAAGGCAATTTAAGTCTGAAATGGTTATGGTCACTTGTTTCCAAAATTTTGAAATAACGATTCTAAATATCAGATCTGTTCCACCGCCCTTTTTTACATACAGTTACAGACCAATGTTGCAACTTTTGTCAGAGTACTGGAAGTAACAGAACTCAAAGAACTAACCTATAGTGAGTCCCTATCTCTTCTGCAGCAGAATCTAAATCAAATTACATTGATTACACCACCCAAAAAAGGAGTGTTCTACTTTACACAACAAAATATCATGATGCCTGTGAAGTTCTTTTTACAGCGGGGAGTTCAACAGAGCTGAGGTCTGCGGGATACGGAGTCCACAGCCCCAACCCTCCCCTGCTCTCCTTCAATCCCTTCTTCACGATCTCGTCGATCGTCTTAGCCCACTCGACCTTCGACGAGTGCTCCCTTGTGTGTCTGTGCAAGACAAACAATGAATTGTACTCGCAGTTGGGGAACATGAAGAGTTTAAGAGCGTCTCCGAGCCGATGAAGCACATAGCCGAAGCTGAGCTGGTCACGAGGAGTGAAAAGATTGACTTCGTTGAACCAGAGGCAGCTGAACAGATCGGCTATCGTCGTGTGCTCTCTGATCAGCACCGCTCCCTCTGGCACATCTGCAAGTTTTGTTTAATCAGCACTGGGGATTGAGGCGACTATGGTAGCACAACAGAAATACAGAAGATGTGGAGTGAAGCATCAGTTATTTCAGAAACAACACCCTAGGCTTTGCTTAACGGATTCAAATAGATGTCTAACTTAGTGGGGGAAACATATATCCACTCACCGCTGGGCATCCTTTTGTTTGCTTCCCAAGGCTCCATCCCCTCGTGATAGTATATCTTCATCTGAAGATCGACCAAAGGCCGAGCATATCGCTTCCTCCGTTTGATTGCATCACCCTCCTCATATATGCTTCTATGGTGCTTATGGACAGCCACAGCAAATGTATATTTCCCCCGCCAGAGGTATCTGCACAGAATTTACAGCGGTAAATCTATTTTCAGGCCTTCAATAAAACAAAATGACCTTGGTTGAGGTTTCAGAAACAAAAACCTTTCAAGAATAAGCAGCGGATCAACCATAAGCTCCATTTTCCCATCAATCCAAATGCTATACCAAGCTCGAGGAAACAGTCTATGCGTCAATATCTTTGGTACTTTTCCATTCCTTCTAGGTTCATCAAATGGAGGGTGATGCAATGTTACAAGTCGCCATATACCAACCCATTTCCCCCCTGCATTGTCGACTCTGACAGTGATGTTCTTTTCAATAAAGTCAAGGGATACATCATCCACCACCATCAAGAAGCAGAACAACTTTTGAGACCGAAGGCTAATATTTGATGGTTGATGAGGAATGTCGTAACCATCAAAAATACCGGAGGCAACCACAAATTTGCATTTCTGTATGTACTCCATGTCAACATCATCCATGTCTGCGCCACTGTTTTTCATAAATCCACAGTGCACCTGAGCATCACAACAAACCATGATCATCCACTTGGAAGAAAGTTCAGTAAATTAAAATAAACCATCAATAGCTGAAGATTCATAACATCAAGAAAACAAGAGGTGGGAGTACACTATTCCTTCTGAAGACCAAAGTGCAATTTCCTTTAGACACAATGAATAAATTTGCAGTTGATAAGATTACCACCATTCCAACTCAGGTACATATTCCAGTATCTTTACGTGCTCCACTTACTCAAAGAATGGAAAAAGAGACATCGACTACAGAACGTGCAACAATAAACTTCATCTTCTGCATACTTTTCCCAGAATTAAATGTTACCATTTCTTGCAAGTTCTATGAGATTGAAACAGAGCAAGTTTCAGGTAAACAACGAGCTTAAGGATGTTTCCACTTTCCACCCCCACCTGCACATCATATGCACCTTGTCCGTTAAGCTAACAAGATTCCACATATGCAGAACAAGTGCATAGTGAAATATCAAACTTCAAATATTCAGAATATTATTTTTCGGTTAAAATTTAGACTAGTAAATGGGCAAATTCCTGCGTTAGAGTCAGACATGTGATTTAATATCAGACCCACACATTTAGAAGTAACAATAAATCCATGGATGTTTCAGAGTAAACTACTGAATTGAAGATAATGTAGCTCTTTCCCACACCTGTATCACTTTCTTTGGTAATTAGCTTCAGTGAATTAAAAATAAACCATTAGTAACCAAAGATTTAGAACATGATGAAGATAAGAGGTTGGAGTAAGCTATTCCCTTTGAAGGACAATGTGCAATTTTCTTTAGACACAATGAATAAACTGCAGTTGATATTTTATCTTGGAAGCAAGCACTTCAAACTTACCCCCCAACCTAACTTTAGTACAGATTCTAGTCATGATATGTGTTTTACTATGTAATTGGTCAAACAAAGAAAAAAAGCAAGTCAATGGGTACATATGTGCAAACAATAAACTTAATAGTGTGCATACTTTTCCCACAATGAAATGTTATCATTTCTAGCAAGCAAACTCTATGAGATTGAAAACGAGTAAGTATCAGGTAAATTATGGGCTTAATTTTTTTCCAACCCACCTTACACATCATGCGTGCCTTGTCCGTTAATCTCACTGTTAAAAAAATCGGCCGATTAACCAGTTAACTGGCCGATTAATCCCTACTCGGAGGGCCACCGAGTAGCCGATAAACTGATTAATCGGCTGATAAATTGATTAACTGGCCGATTAGTCCATTAATCCCCAACTCGCCAGCTGACCGATAAGTTACCAGTTAACGATCTCCCCAACAGTGGTTAATCTTATAAGATGCCAACATGCAGAGCAAGCACATAGTAATACATCAAATATTCAGAATATTAATTTTCGGTTAAAAAATAAGACTGCTCAATGGGGCAATTCCTGAGTTAGTCACGCAAGCTGCATTACTACCATATCCACTTGTTTAGAAGCCAGGATAAATCCATACATGCTTTACTGACAATCTACTGAAATTCAAATAATGTAGCTGTTCGCCGCATCTCTATCACTCTGTTCGGTAATTAACAGAAATAAATATGACATATAAACCTGTGTTAAAGGCAACCGATTACCCTCATGGTAGCATTCAGCTTAAAGCTTTCCTCCCTCTGTTTCCAGTTTTGACGCCCTCCAAACAACGGCGGAGACTCCTTGTCCCGTTTGTCAACTGTTAGATACGACAGCTTCTTGACGATCGCATTCGGAGTCCTCTTCGGAATCACGACAGCATCCGGATCATCCGCGACAGGTATCGAGCAACCTGTAGAACGGAGGAACCACCAATTGTTTAGACCATGAAAGAGGACAGCATTACCATTGTAAAATTGCACGCCGCGGATCTTACGGTGGAGCGGTTTCGATGAGAGGCCCGTTGGGTCAGCCGTGTAGAGAACTTTGCTGTCGTTCTTACAGAGAGCTGCACGGACGCGAAACATAGAAAACCATGTCAGGGTAACACGAAGGGGTCGTCATAGGCAGTCTCAACAGAGACGCTGAGGTGTATTTAACTTGAGAATGCGGATACGAACAAGCACGCGCAGAGCATGATAGCAGAGGCGGCTAATGCGGGTGTCGAAGGAGATAAGCAAGTTAATCGACCAGCATCAAGTTTTAGTCACGAGCATTAGCGGTAACCTTTGATCAGAAAATCTGTGTCTGTCAACTAATATGTACACCTAAATGTAGCACCCAAGTTCGCCATTGGGATCAATCAATCAATAAGACGCAGTGCTAGAGCAAAGCATCATTAACCAATCAAGCGACTAACAACAAAGTGGAAGCACGATGTCCAGGAGCAGCACTGCGACCGGCAGCAGGAGGGAGTGAGCGGGGTGACCTGACCTGAGAGGAAGGAGACGGAGGAGGTGCAGGACCAGAGGTGGAAGGCGAGGGCGAGGAGGACGAGGAGCCCCCAGGCGACGGCGGCGGCGAGCACTAGCCGCACCGCGCCCCTGCGCCACACCGCCCGCATCGCGTCCCCCTTCGCCGCCGCGTCCGCGCCGCCGCCGCCACCGACGCCTGCGGCCGGTCCGGTTAGATCAGGGGGAAGTAGGTGGTGGTCGAGTGCGGGAAATTTTGGTTCGGAAGGACTGTGTTGCCCTGGTTACCTTTGCTTCGCCTCGCCATTGCCGCTCCGACGGGAGTGGGGGGAGGAGGGGTTAGGGTTCCGGCGGCGGCGGCGGCGGCGGCGCCAGGATCCTCTCTGTTGGCCGGATTGGAGTTGGAGGAAGGAATCTGGGAAGGGATGGGGATGCACTCCACTGGAGTGGGAGCAGGATGAACAAGCTGCGTTTTCTGAATTTTTGTCAAAAAGACCACCATCCCCAATTCATTGACAAAAAAAAACCACCTGTAAATAGAATTGACAAAAAGTACCACCTCCGGATTGGCGGCGGAGCCCCCAGACGACACGTGGAGGATGCCGCCGGGCTGTGTGGCGGCAGGGACCTGCCGTCCAAGCAGGTGGCGGCACGTTAGCCTCCAGCCCCGCCGTGAAGTCGCCGTCGATCGCCGCGGGCCATGCCGCCGCTGCACGGGGCGGCATGCTTGCGTGGCACATGCCGCCACACTTGGTGGAGGCAGGCCTCGAGCGGGAATCCGGCCGGCCGACCGCGCCTGCACCCGACACTGACCGACACTGATTTCTATTACACTGATTGCCCTGATTTGGAAGCGACGAGACGAGAAGCTGTCGGAGATTCCCGCTCGATACAGAACATTAACCACCGAAAGCAGCCTATTTGCGTAGGAGTTCTGTGCTGATACAACAATTAGACAGCCTATACCAATAATTCTGCACTAATTTTTTTGGTACTGCTCACACTAATTGAAGGCTATATAAGTCGTCTTTCCCGCATAGAAATCGAAACAGCAGGATCAAGTTTGCCTTCTCTGTGTCTTTGTTTCGTGCACAAAATATTGGAGTGAGTATGAGTGTGTCTTGCTCAGACCAGGATTTCAGGCCGATGAAGGGGAAGAATGCAAGCTTGCCACCGGGGGTGAGAGCAGCGCGGTGTTGGTGCGGTCGCCTTGCGAAGGTGAAGGAGGTGGTTGATTTTTCTGATAAGTTAGGAATGAAATATTTCATGTGCGCGAGTTATGATCATGATCCACCCAGACAAACAAGTTCATCGTCCTCGAGGCCTACGGTATTGATACGTCTCAAACGTATCTATAATTTCTTATGTTCCATGCTAGTTATATGACAATACTCACATGTTTTATATACACTTTATATCATTTTGATGCATTTTCCGGCACTAACCTATTAACAAGATGCCGAAGTGCGCTTTCTGCTCTTTTGGTTTCGAAATCCTACACAGGAAATATTCTCGGAATTGGACGAAACAAAAGCCCACGGTCTTATTTTGCACGGAGCCTTCCCAACCGAAGAGGAGACGGAGAGGGGCCAAGGTGGCCCCACACCCTAGGGCAGCGCCAGGAAGGGCGCGCGCCGGCCTATGGGGTGGGCCCCTCGGAAGCCTCCCGACTCTGCCCCTTCGCCTATAAATTCCCTCCGTCGCGAAAACCCTATGATCGAGAGCCACGATACGAGAAAAGTTCCGGAGACGCCGCTGCCAATCCCATCTCGGGGGTTTCAGGAGATCGCTCCGGCCGCCGGAGAGGGGAATTATCACCGGAGGGCTCTACATCACCATGCCCGCCTCCGGATGATGCGTGAGTAGTTCATCCTTGGACTATGGGTCCATAGCGTAGCTAGATGGTTGTCTTCTTCTCTTGTGCTATCATGTTTAGATCTTGTGAGTTGCCTATCATGATCAAGATCATCTATTTGTAATGCTACATGTTGTGTTTGTTGGGATCCGATGAATATGGAATACTATGTCAAGTTGATTATCAATCTATCATATATGTGTTGTTTATGTTCTTGCATGCTCTCCATTGCTAGTAGAGGCTCTGGCAAGTTGATACTTGTGACTCCAAGAGGGAGTATTTATGCTCGATAGTGGGTTCATGCCTCCATTGAATCTGGGACAGTGACAGATAATTCTAAGGTTGTGGATGTGATGTTGCCACTAGGGATAAAACATCGATGCTTTGTCTAAGGATATTTGTGTTGATTACATTACGCGCAGTACTTGATGCAATTGTCTGTTGTTTGCAATTTAATACTGGAAGGGGTGCGGATGCTAACCCGAAGGTGGACTTTAGGCATAGATGCATGTGGATAGCTGTCTATGTTATTTGTCGTAATGCCCTAATTAAATCTCATAGTAGTCATCATGATATGTATGTGCATTGTTATGCCTCTCTATTTGTCAATTGCCCAACTGTAATTTGTTCACCCAACATGCTATTTATCTTATTGGAGAGACACCACTAGTGAATTGTGGACCCCGGTCCATTCTTTTACATCTGAAATACAATCACTGCAATCTCTGTTCTCTCTGTTGTTTTCTACAAGCAAACATCATTCTCTACACCATACGTTTAATCCTTTGTTTTCAGCAAGCCGGTGAGATTGACAACCTCACTATTAAGTTGGGGCAAAGTGTGTTGTTGTGCAGATTCCACGTTGGCGCCGAATCCCTGGTGTTGCGCACACACTCCTCCACCAACAACCTTCACGTGGCCTTCATCTCCTACTGGTTCGATAACCTTGGTTTTTACTGAGGGAAAACTTGCTGCTGTACGCATCACACCTTCCTCTTGGGGTTCCCAACAGACTTGTGCTTCACGCGCCATCAGGTATGTTATAACAACATGATTAAAAAAAATATTTGTATGTCATTAATTTTCGTTTATTAACTGTATTATTTGTGTTGCAGTCTCTCCTGCCCCTTTGCATGTGGTTTCACTGGATAGACCAGGAGCAGCCGGATTAGGCACGCCGTGAGGTGGAGGAAAAACAGCGACGTGCATGGGCAAGGTTCCATGAGGAGGAGCATTGGGAAAAGGCTACTGCTATTAATAAAGTAGAGAGAGACATATACAAAAAGTTAAGAGCGGAACAAGCTCGAAATCGTGAGGTGAATCAGAAGAGGATGGATGATGAGGTTGCACGTAGGTATGCAGAGAAAGAGGTGCGCAGAGAGCCATGTGAAGCGGAAAGGAAGAGATTAAGGGAAAGAGTTGCTGAGACGCGAGCGGCAGAAGAACGCTGCCGCAAGTCCGGAAAATAGCCACGTTGGACGCAGGGAAATTAAAATAAGTACAGATAGATTTTAGTACCTCAACTTCAGCCCGTGCACTTCTAATTATATCTTAAAATTCTTCCACCTTATTGCAATTAGAACGGTCTATAATCATATCCACCTAAAATACACGTTCAACATATTTAGTTAGAACATTAATATTTCAGCACCATACTATTATATGTCTACTTTAACATGGATCTTCAACAGATCATTATTTACTACTAATATTCACCATTACTTAGTCTACTTAGTCCTAATATGCATCATTACTAATTAGAAGAGATTATTATTTACTTCTAATATTCACCGTTACTTAGTCCACTTAGTCCTATATGCACCATTACTTAGTCTAATTAGAAGAGATCATTATTTACTACTAATGTTCACCGTTACTTACTGTACCGTATATGCACCATTCCTTAATCTAATTAGAAGCTGATTGATATATTTCTACGAACATAAAATCATATTCCATATATTTCGCATGTTGCATACATAAAACATAAATTCTAAACGGCACATTCAATTAGCTATTTACGTCCTAATTACACGTTGCATGTCCTAATATGTCGTAAACACGGTCAATATATGACCTAATCACATTCTCTCTAACTACACGATGCTACATGATTCTTGCATGTTCAAATAAACTACTCTATAACAATTATAGCCATGCCATACTACACGCGCTAATGACATTCTAAAGCTAATTACAACAAATATTAATGAGAAAATTACAACATGCATGATACACATACCTTGATCTATCTTCTCTGCTAAATTAACTCCTGCACCCTACACTAAATGCAAAGCTAAGTGAGTTCAGATCGAGAGACTAGAGCGTGAGAGAGTGAGTGATACACCGTACACTAACTCAAAATCATGTGAGCTGAGAATGAGAGGCAAAGCATGACAGAGTGAGTGAGTGATACCGCGCAGACGAAACACACTCCAGCTTATAAAGAACAGTCTGACACGCTGCAATATTTTACGGACGAGAATCAAGCATCTTTCACAGTACATCATCGAAACCAGCGCCATTTATCGACTGTTACAACATGCAGTATGGTCGGGCGAGCAGGATAGCATGCAAATTCATCACTTTCGGTGGTCATTCAGCTTCATTCAGCTGTATATGTCTACGAATCTCAGTCTAATTTATGTACACTACAGTGCATCCACTGATAAAAGGATTGCAAAGTTTCAGAAACGAGAATCATCGCAATCAGTGGAGCCACCTAAAAATCAACGCACACTAGTAGAAAAAAAGTCTTCCATCCCAACCCATTAGTCCCCAAATACTTTGACCTGGGACTAATGGGTCTTTAGTCCCGGTTCTGCTGGTGAACCGAGACTAATGCTCGGAACAACCAGGACTAAAGGGCTACGGTGGGCAGTGGCCAGGGCAATAACCTTTAATCCCGGTTGGAGACACCAACCGAGACTAAAGGGCCCTTTAGTCCCGGTTGGTGTCCCCAACCGGGATTAAAGGTTTTTTTTTTCTGATTTTTGCCTCCCCACGCACCTCCACACCCCCCCTGTGGATCGCCTTTTTTAGCACTGTAAAATAGAAAATAAAATGATAGAAAATTTAAAAAAATAAAATGTTTTCAGATTCTTGTATGTTATGCAACCTAGTATTAGGGAAAATTAACAAATTTGAATTTTCACTTTTTGCAAATTTTTTGAAAAATGGCAATAACTTTTGCATACGACGTCGAAAAAAACGTATAATATATCAAAATGATCGTGGGAAAAAGTTACATCCGAATTCACCTGGGTTTACCCGGTTAGCCAATTTTTAGATTCTCAAAATTCCAAATGGAAATACAAAAGCAGGAAAATTTTAGTTTTTGCTATAAATTATGGATTTTTTATTTTTTTTATTTTTTAAAACCTAAAATTAATAATTGCATCCTGCATAAAGATTACTTTAATTTTTACCCAATTTTTAGATTTTCAAATTTTTAGGTTTTAGGTTTGGCAAAAAAAAAATTAATTAATAAAATTAAAAATAATACAAATTAAAAAGTTAATGTTTATTTATTTATTCAAGATTATTATTACATCATTACTTTTATTTATTAAAAGAATTATTTGAAATTCAAACAATAAAGAAATGTGATATCGATCAACATGTTAATAGGATTGATATGATACTACTATCACATACATGCGCGCGAAGCACTTGATGGAACGGATGGAACTCGGAAGTTAAGCGCTAGAGTAGTGGGAGGATGGGTGACCGAGCGGGAAGTTTAACCACGAGTATGTAATTTGACTAGAGATAAGTGTAGTTAGAGATAGAGACTAAACTATGCAAATATCTGAAATAGTAGAAATTCTGAAGAAAAAAAAGAAAAACAAAAGAGGGAGTGAAAAATAATTAGAAACCCAAATGAATTTAAAAAAAATAACTTGAAATAGCCTTTAGTCCCGGTTCGTGTTACAAACTGGGACTAAAGGTCCTTCGCGCCGGCGCATGCCAGCCGCCCACGTGGCGGGGCCTTTAGTTCCGGTTCGTAACCAACCGGGACTAAAGGGGGGACCTTTAGTCGCGCATAATTAGTCCCGGGACTAAAGCCCCTTTTTCTACTAGTGGCAGTTTGTCTCCACTAGCCTCGGAATCAGGGCCGCTGTTTGTCGGCCGGGAATCCCGCGCGCGTCGTCGCTTTTAGCCGCGCGTGCATGCATGACGGGCCCTGCCTCCGGAGAGAGTGGCAGCATGCGCCACGTCGACATGCCTCCCCGCGCGACGGTGGCATGGCCCACCGTGCCCAACGGCGACTCACGGCGCAGCGACGCAGGTAACGTGCCATCACCTGCTGCGACGGCGGGTCCCTGCTGCCATAGCCCCCGGCGGCAAGCTCCACGTGTCGGCTGGGGCCTGCCGCCACGCATGAGGTGGTCTTTTTTGTCAATTTGATTCAGAGGTGGTCCTTTTTGTCAATGAATTGGGGCAGGTGGTCTCTTTTGGCAAATCTTTTGGCAAAATTTCGCGTTTTCTTCTCCTGCTTTTGAACCACTACTACTTGAAATAGCAGTATATTTTAATTAAATTTTGGTTAAATTCGTATCTCTGCTCATGAAATAGCAGGATTTTTTTGGAAAATTGTTTTTGGAGGTTATGCAAAGATTAGACAGATGCATTTCCTAGACAGGCATTTGCAGACTGAACTCTGGGATTGTGGTCGCCGTATTCAAGCAACAAGCAAGTGAACTGCCATGAGTTGAGTTGCCCCTCCTGAATCTGGAGAATGTTGTTGCTGTGTATTTTTTATCGTCACAGGTCAGAAGCTCTGGCATCCCAGGGGCTAGCAATGCAACAGCCAACAATAGCTCTCAGTGACCACACACACACAATAATGCCATATTCATGTTACATAATCATCCCATTCTAAACACATATGAAGAAGACCAATTGACACAAAGGCAGTGAATTCTCCGTATCTTGTTATCATTATTATCCACTGCACTTGTGCTATTTATATACATCTGTACTGAATATATACAAGTTCTGAAAGGCGCCCTTCCACACCAACATACAACCTAGTGTTTATTAACATAGAGCTGACTGCGCGAGCACGAATTAGAGCACCGTCATGCACTGGGACGCAGATTAGAGACCTGGAAAGATGTTGTCGCCGTCCTCGCCGCCGTCGAGGTAGTTGAACGGCGCGTCCCCCTCGTAGCGGAAGTCCGGGCCGACGTAGCACTTCATCTCGTGGAACAGGTTCAGGTTGTCCACCAGCTTGTGGAATATGTTGCAGCCGCAGCACTGATATGCAACAACAAAGGCACTCATGGTTCAGCAGATAAGTAGGTTAGGACAAGAGGTGATTTGGTAATACAAAAGCACACAGGTAAACAGGCATGAAAAGAAAACATTAACGAAGATATTTGCCCAAAATTGGAAAAAAAAAATTATATATAAACAATACATACTCTGGAGTTGGTTGGTAACAAATTTAGAATCAGCATCTATTACAATGAATAAGTAATGAGACCGCAACTTGACACTACCCAATAAAGCACGCTTGCTAGCTTAATGCACAAACACAGTTTGAGTTTGTAGGTCAAAATAACCACTATGGTATATCAAAAGAGTAACATCAGTGGATTAAAGGTTCCTACGGTCTATTGGCTGACTGGATAAAAATAGCTTTGCTTATTTAACCGAAAGAATAGAATTGTACACTGAAAGAATAACATGAACTTGTATCAGGTTACAACGGCTTCGGACTAAGAGACTATCTGTTTCCCTAGCTTTTGTTTGAACTTCGTCTGCACCTGAGGCTGAGGGGATGATCTATGTTAAGTTGGTGTGGGTTGTAATCGGATTCTTGCATGACTGATACTCGTTGCCGTTCGTGGCTTTATATATAAAGCCGGGCTAAGGCCTTTCCTATTAAAAATGTTACAGATGCCAGAGAACAAATTCTGTGCAAGAGCATGTGTCTTATGGTAACAACCTCAATTTGTTAACTACACTACTATGCTTAAATATTCATCACTCTTGTCATCATACAGTACAAAACAAGGATTGCTTAAGTCAGGTTATCAGCTCAACTTGGACTCTTGTCCAGAGCAGCAACAATATACCTGAACGAAGACGGTGCCGTCGGTGTAGGCGTGCGGGTTGATGGCGCGGGTGGTGCGCTGCCCGCACACGTTGCAGGTGAAGGACACCCGCATCCGGCGCCGCGGCGACTTGGTGAAGAGCGACCACGGCAGCGTCGACACCTCGGGCCGGTCCATGCCGCCGGCCGTCGGCGGGCCCTCCATCCCCGACCCCGTCGTCCAGCCGCTCCCCGTCGCCGCGCTCATCACCAGCCCCATCGCCGCGTCCTGCAGGTGCCACGGCGGCCCGGTCAGCGCCCGTCGGCATGAGATCGCGTGAATCAACTCGTCGAGTGGCAGGGAAACAAAATCGCGAGCGGATCGGAGCAGGACGCGTCGGATCGCGGCGGGCGGGGATGAGATCGGGGGGCAGAAGGGCCCGTACCTTGGAGAAGGGCGAGACGGAGAGCCCGAACGGCGCGAGGCCGGCGGGCTCACGGCCCCCGCCGCCGGCTGAGGATGTCCTGGACCCTCTCGCCGCCTCGTCTTCCCCCTCGTCGTCTCGCCCTGCACACAAACGGGGACGTGAGCACTGGCGCAAGCGCGCAACGGTGGGAGCTGAGAACTTGTGGGGGCGGGAGCACGCACGCTTGGCGGCGGCGGCGACGCGGCGCCGCCGAGGCGCTGCCGGCGGGAAGCGGATCGGGAGGGTGCGGGAGGTGGTGGCGATCGCGACGGACTCCATGGGAGGGAGCAGATTTTTTTCTCTTCCTTTCTCGCCGATCGGGAGCGAAATGCGTTTCGGAAGGAGCGAGTGAGGATTATGTACACGTCTGTGAAGTCACACATGCTTCCTGGACCTGGATAATCCAAACATTTTACAAACTGTTTTTCAGTGCAAATTCCTGCAAATCAAATTGGTCTGCAACACAATGTTTGTAAATGCGATGATGTTAAAAAAAAAAACTGTATCAAAAGCTCTTCATATGCTGCTATCGTTACCAGGCAAAATCACTGCCAGGAAAAGATTTACATCACATTGCTTTTTTTCTTTCTTTGAGCATCATCGCATTGCTCAACTATCTTTGAAAGTATATGTACAAGGAAAAACCTATTGCAGAGTGAAAAAATAAACACTAACAGTAACCTCGTATACACCCTACCTACCCAAGGGCACACCCTTCTTTAAAGTCAGAATCCTACAGCTGACTCCCAGGAAAGAAAAAAAAGCGACGATGCCACGGGCTCTCCCGTCAATCATCATCCATCTCGCCGTCGCCGGCCTTGCCATCTTCCTCCCCGCCTTCATCTCCATCTGCCATTTCTTCCGTATCCTCTTCCTCCTCGCTTTCGTCTCCCTCCGCCATTTCTTCCGTATCCTCTTCGTCGCTGCTGGTGGTGTCCTCGCCGGAGGAATCGTCGTCTTCGTCCTCGCCATCGGAGGACCCGGAGACCGGGGCGAAGATGTAGTCGTCCATGTAAACGGAGCTGTCGGAGTCGCTGCTCATGCTGAAGAGGTACGGGTCTGGGTCGTCAACCTTCAATCAAAGAGTAAAATTAACTTGTCAGCATCGGTTTACAGATCGTATAGGTACGTCACTTGACATAGCAGTGACACAAGGCAGATGCCGCAGCACAGGGTTTTTCGGCCCAGTTCCAACAGCCTCTGTTAGAAGTACTAGGACACAGACGACGTGGTGCTTACAACAAGTGGGTGAAAACGAAAACACATAATGTATCCTTGGGTGTTCTAATGCCAACGCAATTCACATACTACTTGATTTGGACAGAGTGGTTAGTTGCAATAAAAATAGAAGCTGCACTGCCGTCCCAGGGCCAGCAGTTACTTTGACACAATTGTTCTGTCAGCTACAAAACATACCTACACCCAACTTACTTTCTAATGTGTACAACTGGTCCTTCCCCCTTCAGAATCATTGAATGAAAACATATGATTTCAGTCTAATATATTAAGTCAGGGTGCAAATGAACCGGGTTATTCATTTCCCAAAACTTATATGGGAAAATATGACCCATGAGTCATACACTACTTGAGCTTCATTAACGAGTACTCATGACTCAAACAAAAAATGTATAAATGCCCCATCTATAAATTCAGAACCAAGCCTACCCAGCACGTTAGGCCATACCTACCAAGTTCTGCATCCGAAGAATACAACAATCAGCAAGAAACACAACTTGTTTAGTAAAAACAAGGAACAAACCTCATCGAAGTTTGCAACGGAGGGGTCTTCACTTCCACCAGCTCCCCAGATCTTGATGCTCGTATCGATGCCACTGCTTGCAAAAATACTCTCGGAAGGGTGCTGCTCAACGCAGTTCACAATCCGTTTATCTCCTTTCATCACACGTATAAGCTCCCCGCCCTTCTTCCTCCAAATAAATACGTAGCCACAATCTGATCCGGAGGCAACGAAATCATAATTGGGACCAAGGAAGTTAACACCCTTGACAGTTTGCATGTTCTGGTGCCCCTTGAAAGTCTGAGGTAATGTGGCGCCCATGGTTTCATCCATCAGGAGTTTCTCGCCAACCTTAAAATTGTTGAAGTGCAACCCATGCTCTCTCTCGAAAAGGTAGATGTTGTCATAACTATAGGATGCTAACATCTCGCCGGCCTGTGAGAAAGCCAAGCCGGTTATCCCGTCTTTGTTTTGACCGATCAAATGTGGAGGGCAGAAGTGCTCGACTGGGGTACCGAAAAGGGAACCCCCATTCACAAAACTCTTACGGCGGTCGTATAGCCTGACATACTCGTCGGATCCGGAGAGCGCAAAATAACATGGATTTCTTGGGTCCATGGCGACAGCATAGAGTTCGATGATCTTGGTTGTCTTGTCGTTAATAGACGGGCAGCTGAAGAGCTTGGTGGCCTCTTTCCCCCTTAGGTCAAACTGGGAGGAAAACCGAGTCAGCGACCCGCGGCGGCGAGGATTCACGAATGAAGGAAGCGAGTTGGTAAGTGGGAACTTACATGCCACACGGAGCCATCGCCCCCGCAGCTGTAGAACGTGTGAGGGCTCCCTGGCTCAACGGCCAGCCTGTGGACCGGATACTCCAGCTCGACGAACCTGTCCACAACCACAGGACCGCCTTCTCGCATCTGCATATGCCTCACCTGTTTCACCGCCGCGACAAACGGCCAAACCATGACCATATGAGCAAACAAAAATTAAAGCACAAGATGAAACATAGAACCGTCGATTCGGGTGTGTGTATGCTGTACCTCCCCGTCGGCACCGGCCGTGATGATGCTGCGGTCGTTCGAGGAGGGCATGAACTGCGCGTGGAGCACGTTGTTCTCGTGGCCGGTGTGGAGGCTCGTGGCCGGCGTCCCGGCCTCCCAGTCCCACAGCACCAGGGTCATGTCGTCCGACCCGGACAGCAGCAGGCTCCCGCTGCTGTTGAAGCTCACGGTGTTCACGCAGCCCCGGTGCTCCCGCAGCCTCTTCTGAATACCCAGAGACTGCACAAAGTCCTGCGGAGGCAGAGAGGCAGATTCCCATTGTTACAAGCAAGAGATGAACTGCAAACTACTATTAGAAGATGGTGATGGCCCGCCGTGGAATTGGCAAGCGGGGTGCAGCGAGGGCGATCTAAGACTAGGTTAGCCGCGCTGAATCTCGCTAGGTCGGCACAATCCTGCTCGATTTCGAGGTGGTGGCGCGAGCGGAGGAGACGGGCGGAGGGGGGAGGAAGGGAGAGAGAGGGGGGACGGACCCTGGAAGCCATGAAGGCGTTGGCGAAGCGCTTGGGCCGCAGGCGGCCGACCTCCCGCTCCCATAGCCCCGCCATCCGCGTCCCCTCCGCCGGCATCGCCGCCGCCGCCGCGAGGGTTTCCCGGCTTCTTTCGGACTCCTCTTTTTTCTGAGATGTTCTTTCGTGGAAGAGGGAGACGCAAGATGGCGAGTAAATATGACAAAAAACTACCACAATTGAGGCAGTCGTGTCACAGAACTACCAAAAGTGTTCGTTTTGTCACATAACTACCACTATTGGGGCATGTCTGCGACGCGGAGCACTGATTTTCTAATTTGCGGGTCTTAATCCAGTTTCTAACAGCTGGGACCGACTGTCAGATCCTACCTGGCAAAGATAAATGATTTGTTTCTGGTAATTTTATAGAAGACCCCCCAATCTCCCTTTCCCAAAAGCAATCAGGTCCAAATGAAAGTCTTCCTCGTGCTCGCCCGCCACTGCTCCGCCGCCGCGAGCTTGGGGGTCAGGAGCGTACGGTCGGGCGCAGGGAGAGGAGCCGAGCGTGGGAGGAGCCGCTGAGGCGCAGGTCCGAGCGTCGTGGTCGGACGCGGGCGGCCGACGCGACGGGGACGCGGCCGTGGTTGGTGCTGCCGCATCACCATTGCTGCTGCGCGTTGCTGCTCACGCACGCTCCTGCTGCACGTATGCCTGATGTTGCTTGGCCGCTGCCCATGCGCACGCCCGCACGACTTGGCTGCTGCTTTGCTACTGCTGCCAGCTCGCCCATTTACTCTCCTCACCCCCTGGCCGCGTCCGCCGGCCGTGGCCGTCGCGCCTGCCGCCGCACGCTTGGTCGTGCTCGGCCGCCGCCCCACCGCTACGCGTCTGCCAGCCCACCGGGGCGCGCCAAACCACACCGCTGTGCCCCCGACTGCCGCGTGCCTGGCCATGCTCGGCCGCCACGCACAGCTGTGCGCCCGGCCACACCGCCCCCTGCAGCGCGCCTCCACGCCGGACTCGGAGATGATGCCCAAGCGTGCTGCGGCCGGGCGGGCACGGCGGCGCGGCCTGGCATGGGCATTTGAGAATTTTTTTTATTTTCTTTATTCATCTATTTTTTATTTTTTATGTGGCAAGTGGATCTGTGTGTGACACAAAATATATTCTGAGGTTATATTTGCAAAATTAAACTAGGAATTAGGTTTTCATCTGCCACGTAGTCCTGACAGGTGGGCCCGAATAGTCAGATAACGGTTTAACTCGCCTAAATTAGAAAATCAGTGCTCCGCGTCACAGACAAGCCCCAATAGTGGTAGTTATGTGACAAAACGAACACTTTTGGTAGTTCCGTGACACGACTGTCTCAATTGTGGTAGTTTTTTGTCATTTACTCCAAGATGGCGGAAGGCCCATGGCGGTGACTGAGGTCAGATCTGGTCCGTCCATCTCAGAACGAAGGGGCCAGATCCAGCGGTTCCTTCCCCAAAGCGTGCATTTGCTGGGCCTGGGCCCTAGCATGGACTTCTTTTGGGCCCGCTCAACGGCTAACCAGATGAACATCCTGGCAAACCCCTCAAAAAAACATCCTGGCACTGTCTACAAGTTACCGTGGTAACAAAAATGTGCAAAATTGTTTGGGTGTTTGCATTTACCTGGAGTAACCGGCGCTATGCTTTCAGTGATAGGTGACGTGCCCGTCAACAGCGAGACGTTAGTGATGACTTCGTCAACCTCGAGATATGCCGGCTCGGTACCTTGTAGGTGTTCATAGGAGTAGGATCTGTGTGCGTTCATATGGGTGAGACATGCGTGTTTGTTTGTAAGCTGCTGTGTTGTACTATGTTCTCAAAAAAAAAAATTGTGATTTCAGTCAACCTAACAATTCTTATATGGAGCAAAAAACATCAGAAAAGCAGGAACTTGAAATGTTAGTAGCTCGACACATTCTCCATACTTGCCACAGTAACTGCTAGAGAATATATACAATAATTAGATAAGATGCCAGTCACCAGAAAACCGTTGTCCCGAAACATTTTAACGTCAGGAAGATTAACTGCATTAAAATAATATGTACATGTGCTGAAAGAGTGACAAGGAAACACACAAGAGAACTACACACATCCTAATAACTAAGCACACAAGCTTTCCTAAGTTTGAAGGCTTGTGTCCAACTATCCCAGGAAACTAGGAACAACTCTTCAAACAGTAGCCTGACATAGCCTCCATCCTCGCTACAATAACAGCATCATTCATCATTCATCATTTGTATATTCAATATCGCCGGCCAAGGACCGGTAACGACCCAGCCTTCAGCCGAGACAAAATTTGATTTCAGCAAGACATTTAACCCATCAAACCTTGGTTCTTCTGCTCAGTGGATAAATACTGCTTCACTGGACAGTTCTATCTGCCGGGCTGGTAAACTGGCCATACATATTTTGCTGACTTGCTGTCATGTACCTCCACTCGTCATCTTTCTGATCTTCGTCTCCATCCGTCTCATCATCATCGTCAAAGTAATCATCATATTCCTCCTCCTCCTCCTCCTCCTCATCATCATCATCATCATAATCATCATCATCATCATCATCATCAGACGACGACGACGACGAATCAAAGCGCGCAGATAACACGTAAGCAGAGCAATCGGAATCACTGCCTGTGCTACGGACAAGAGACGGATTTGAATCAACCTTCATAAAGTAAAATTCAGATGTCAAAAACTGAATTATCAATAATATATTCATCTCTGGATATAGCAGTAACAATACAAGCAAATAATAAAGCATGGATATTCTGACGCCAACATATTTACATTCGCAGAATTTGCTTTATCATGTGTAAAATTGGTCTGTCCCTATCTAGCATCTTTGCAGTGAAATTAAAGACTCGCGTCCAATATCCCAATGTCATGGTGCAAACCCTTTCATTTCTGATTTCTTGACAACTCAAAAGGAAAACATGCAGCAGGGCATTACACACTAGCTTGAGGTACATGCAAAATCATAAAGCACAAACATATCCCGAGAAATGTATTTTTTTTTACAGGTATTATCGGAGTATTATGTATAATACTCCTACTGAAAGTCTAAAACTAGCCTACCGGAAATATTACACCAAATTTGAGAAGCTGTGCAACGAAAGAACATAACTATCCATGTGAAACACATAGTATCTGAGTAAAAAAAGAACACACCTCATCAAAGCGAGCAGTGGAGGGGTTCTCATTATCACCGGGTGCCCAAATCTTGACATCTGCATCAATGCCACAACTCGCAACAACAATCTCAGTAGGATGTTGTTTAACACAGTTCACAATCCGTTTATCTCCTTTCATCACTCGTATAAGCTCCCCGTCCTTCTTTCTCCAAATAAATATATTGCCACAGTCTGATCCAGAGGTAACATAGTCACAATTGGGACCAAGGAAGCTAACACCTTTAATGGCATGCTTGTTCTCGTGGCCCTTGAAGGTCCGAGGTACAGGCAACTTCTCCACGGCAATGCCACCAAAATCGTTGAAGTGTAACCCATGCTCTCTCGAAAAAAGGTAGATGTTGTCATGACGATAGGATGCTAATAGCTCGCCGGTCTGTGAGAAAGCCAAACCGGCGATTCCATCTCTCTTGTTACAAATCAAATCTGGAGGGCAGAATTGCTCAAATGGGATACCAAATTTAGACCTTTCCAGATCAATCTTACGGGCATCATATAACCGTACATACTCATCATCTCCGGAAACTGCAAAACAAGAGGGATATCTCGGGTCCAGGGCAATAGCATAGAGTTGCATGGTGTCTCCTGATAAGTAATCAAAGCTTCTAACTGCACCACATTTGAAGAGCTTCCTGGGGCGTTTTTCTCTCATGTCAAACTGAAGGGAAGAGAAGACAAAGTCAGCAGCAGAGGAATTCAGCAGAGATAGTTACAAGTGGGAAGTAAGTTCACAACTTACATGCCAAACAGAGCCATCCTCCACACAGCTAAAGAATGTATGACTTCCCGGCTGAACAGCCAACTGGGTCACCATGTACCTCAGGTCAGCAAGCTTATCAGTAGACACACAACCCCCTTCTTGTATCCGTGAACGCCTCACCTGTTGCACAGCCACACCGAATACCCGACCCATGACCATATGAGCAATGTAAAAAAGCTCAAGACTGGCAGCATGTGTATACCTCGGCATCAGCGCCGCACGTGATGATGCTCTGATCATCCGATAAGGGCATGAACCGCGCGTCCAGCACATCGTTACCATGCCCGGTGTGGAACTTCAGTGCCGATGCTGGCTCTTCCAAGTTCCACAGCACGGCAGTCTCATCGTCTGAAGAAGACAGGAGCAGGCTCCCGCTAGTGTTGAAGCATATGCTGTTCACGGCACCCTTGTGGTTGCGCAGCCTTTTCTGGATACCCAGGGAATGCACAAAGTCCTGCGCAGCAAGCCAAACGACAGATTAATTCTGCTCTTCAGTCTCAAATGGAGTAAATGACTGGCTGGTCCTGCGGCGTCCCCTCGCCGACTCCTCTAGGCACATATGGGTGGGGGTTACATTGACCCGGGAAACTCTGTGCCACAGAGGTGCCTAGCATGGTCGAGAGTCGAGCCAAGGCCTTGATGAGCAAGTGTGAGTGGTGGCTAATCTCCTAGATTAGATTTGTAAGAAAAAAATCCATTGTTCTAGCCGCTAGGCTATCCTTCTATGAATAATGAACAAATTTCCATGGTTTATTCTAGAAAAAAAGCTTAAAAATTGCAGACTAAATTAAATTTTTGGAGAAAAATAATCCACATTTCCTCGTCATTGTGGTCGTCAGTGGAAGGCTGCAAGAACCCCAAATCCTAGGTGAATCGCAGTAACCTCGGTAGCAGATACTGAACTTGCTCACGATAAAACTAATGTTGCCGATTTGAAGGTCCAATGTCTGGCTCAAGAAGAGTGAAGTTGTGAAGGGGCGGGGAGAATAGAGGGGTGGAAATGGACCTCGGAGGCCATGAAGGCGTCGGCGAAGCGCTTGGGCGGGAGGCGGCCGACCTCGCGCTCCCACAGCCGCGCCATCCGCGTCCCTTCCGCCGGCATCGCCTCCTCCGTCGTCGGCCAGGGTTTCTTCTCCCCTTTCTCTTCTCCCTCTCTCACTCTGCTTTTTTTAGGGGAACACTCTCACTGTGCTGCTTGTGCTTTTGTTTGGAGGGGTCTTATGATTCGGCAACAAAAGAAACATAACAAAATTCTACGTTGTTTTATTTCTTTTATATTTTTGAGTTGCAGTTTTTTAAACTATACCCATTTGAAAATCATGGATTCGTCGTTTTGTGTATCTACATGGAGTTCGGTATTTTGAAAAAAAATATTAAGTCAATTTCAATGTTTTATTGAAAAGAATTCAAAATTTATTCTATCAGCATACAAGATCTTACAACGAATACCTTGTATTTTAATGAATGGAAAATGTTTTTTTTTTTTGCGTCGAACCGCTAGGAATACCTTCAGACGTAAACGGACGCGTGATCGATTTCGACCATTTAGACCGACGCAGACGGGCCTGGCCGATCAGTTTTGACTTCCATTTTGTGTGAGATGCCAAAAGCACACAAGCTTTCCCAAGTCTAAAGGCTTGTCCAACTATCCCAGGAAATCACGAACGACTCTTCAAACAGTAGCCTGACATTGACATAGCTTCCATCCTCGCTACAGTATAGTGGTGGGCTGGATCTTTTGTAGAATTTAAAAACGCTGTTTCATTTTTAATGAAAATGGAGCTAGGGAGGGCTCCCTTATCGTCTAGAAAAACAACATTATTCATCATTCATATATTCAATATCCCCTCATCATCACCGTTCACCGGCGAAGCGGGTCTCAGGGACCATTGCCTCCAGCACGACCGTGGCAGGAGCTGCCACCATGTCGACATCGACACCTACTCACATCTCCAAGTCGCATACCAATTCACGCGAGGACGTTGAGGACGGCCTCATGCCAGAGGCCAGTGGCTCCTGGATCCATCCTCTGCTATAAGCGACATCTCCACCATGTTCCAGGTTCCTACCGAGCTCCATGATGCAATCTATAAAACTAACAAAGAGATTGGTTATGCCGTGTTATTCACATCGGTTTGGGGCTCTGTATTTATATAGGCTCAACTGAGCTAGGGTTTACAGGTTAGTTTAGATTACAATCTCAACAATACATATCTATCTATTCACCTATATCTCGTCAGCATATTTATCTAACAACTCCAGTTCCGGTTAGGATCGTATCATCTCTAACCTCTTTTAACAGCCCCTCTCGATCCAAACGTGTACTGGCTAGACACAGATCAAACTTCAGTCGATCGAAGACGTCCCGCGAGAGAGCCTTGGTAAAGATATCTGCTAACTGATCTTGAGATGAAATAAACTGCACCTTCAGAGCCCCTGCAGCGACCTTCTCACGTACAAAGTGAAAGTCGATTTCTATGTGCTTCATTCGAGCGTGAAACATCGGATTAGCAGTGAGGAACGTAGCCCCAAGATTATCACACCACAAAGTCGGTGGCTGAGGCTGAAACACTCCTAGTTCCCTGAGAACTGACTGCAACCAAATGACTTCAGCCGTTCCATTTGCAATGGCTTTATACTCCGCCTCCGTGCTTGAACGACTAACAGTTGGCTGCTTCCGTGAACTCCATGACACTAGATTGGGTCCATAGAAAACGGCATAGCCACCAGTCGATCTACGATCATCTGGGCATCCAGCCGAGTCCGCGTCTGTATACACGCTCAATTCTGTTGACGATGACCTCTGAATCTGTAAGCCCATATTTACTGTCCCTTTGACATATCGCAAAATTCTTTTGACTGCTGACCAATGTACATCAGTAGGAGCAGCTAGAAACTGGCACACTCGATTTACCGCAAATGAAATATCTGGCCGAGTTAAGCAAAGGTACTGCAATGCGCCCACTGTACTCCTATACATAAACGCTGAATCATTAGTCAGCAAAGTTCCAGAATTTCTGCTGATCTTCTCTGAAGATGACATTGGTGTTGAGATATCCTTGCAGTTGATCATGTTTACTTTCTGAAGTAGATCAGCTGCATACTTGGCTTGAGTCAGCGCCACACCATTATCTGTATCAGTCACCTCAACACCAAGAAAGAATGACAGCTTACCCAAGTCCTTTACTGCAAACGAATCACTTAGTTGTTTCATCAATCTGTTCACTGCCTGCTTGCATGACCCAGTAATGATGATATCGTCGACATAGATAAGCATATAGATGATCACTTGCCTGTGAACAAACACGAACAAGGAGGTGTCTGCCTTCGATGGAACAAACCCCAAAGACTGAAGCTTGGAGCTAAGTTTGGAATACCAGGCCCTTGGTGACTGCTTGAGTCCATAGAGGGATTTTTGAAAACGACACACATGGTGTGGAAAATCTTTGTCAACGTATCCTGGCGGCTGATACATGTATACCTCCTCCTGAATATCGCCGTGGAGAAACGCATTTTACACATCAACTTGATGGAGCTGCCATCCCCTGGACACGGCGATAGACAAAATCAGCCGAACCGTGGTGGGCTTAACCACGGGAGAGAACGTATCAGTGTAGTCAATTCCTTGTCGCTGAGTAAAACCTTTTGCAACCAGCCTAGCTTTATAACGATCCACGGAGCCATCTGGTTTTTGCTTCAACTTAAAAACCCACTTGCAGCCAACGATGAGGCGACCAGGTGGAGGAGCAACCAGGCGCCAAGTATGATTGACCTGAAGGGCAGCAAACTCAACATCCATAGCAGCTTTCCAGGCAGGCACATGCAGAGCATCAACATGGGATGTAGGCTCAGCAGCAAATGCACGCTTCGTCGGGTCATAGCGGACAATGCTATCAAACAGACGAACAGGTTTCACCGAGCGACGTGCAGGTAGAACAGGTGAAGGAGCATGATACGTCTCCGACGTATCGATAATTTCTTGTGTTCCATGCCACATTATTGATGATATCCACATGTTTTATGCACACTTTATGTCATATTCGTGCATTTTCTGGAACTAACCTATTAACAAGATGCCGAAGCAGCTGTCATTGTTTTTTTCGAAATCCTAGTAACGAAATATATTCGGAATTGGACGAAATCAACGCCCAGGGTCCTATTTTGCCACGAAGCTTCCGAAGACCGAAGAGGAGATGGGGCCACGAGGCAGCAGAGCATAGGCGGCGCGGCCCTGGCCGCGCGGCCCTATGGTGTGGGCCCCTCGTGCCGCCTCTTGACCTGCCCTTCCGCCTACTTAAAGCCTCCGTCGCGAAACCCCCGCAGAGAGCCACGATACGGAAAACCTTTGAGACGCCGCCGCCGCCAATCCCATCTCGGGGATTCAGAGCCTCCCGCACCCTGCGGAGAATCATCTCCGGAGGACTCTACGCCGCCATGGTCGCCTCCGGAGTGATGTGAGTAGTCTACCCCTGGACTATGGGTCCATAGTAGTAGCTAGATGGTTGTCTTCTCCCATTGTGCTTAATTGTCGGATCTTGTGAGCTGCCTAACATGATCAAGATCATCTATCTGTAATTCTATATGTTGCGTTTGTTGGGATCCGATGAATAGAGAATACTTGTTATGTTGATTATCAATTTATATCTATGTGTTGTTTATGATCTTGCATGCTCTCCGTTACTAGTAGATGCTCGGCCAAGTAGATGCTTGTAACTCCAAGAGGGAGTATTTATGCTCGATAGTGGGTTCATGTCTCCGTGAACTGGGGAAGTGACAGAAATCTCTAAGATTATGGATGTGTTGCCACTAGGGATAAAACATTGGTGCTATGTTCAAGGACGTAGTTTGATTACATTACGCGCAATACTTAATACAATTGTCTGTTGTTAGCAACTTAGGGGTTCGGATGATAATAGGTGACTTTTAGGCATAGATGTGGCGGTAACTTTTGGGAACCCCAAGAGGAAATGACGCGCAGGCGTTTTTAATTTTACAGGAGGATAGAGGCAAGCCCGGGTTTATCCGAGGAGCCACGCGTTGATGGCGGCGGGATGTAGTGCGGCGCAACAGATTCCGGCGCCACGTGGAACTGCACAACACAACCAAAGTACTTTGCCCCAACGAAACAGTGAGGTTGTCAATCTCACCGGCTTGCTGTAACAAAGGATTAGATGTATAGTGTGGATGATGATTGTTTAGAAACAGTAGAACAAGTATTGCGGTAGATTGTATTTCGGAAAGAGAATTGGACCGGGTCCACAGTTCACTAGAGGTGTCTCTCCCATAAGACAAACAGCATGTTGGGTGAACAAATTACAGTTGGGCAATTGACAAATAAAGAGGGCATGACCATGCACATACATATCATGATGAGTATAGTGAGATTTAATTGGGCATTACGACAAAGTACATAGACCGCCATCCAACTGCATCTATGCCTAAAAAGTCCACCTTCAGGTTATCATCCGAACCCCCTCCGGTATTAAGTTGCAAAGCAACGGACAATTGCATTAAGTATGGTGCGTAATATAATCAACAACTACATCCTTAGACATAGCATCAATGTTTTATCCCTAGTGGCAACAGCACAACACAACCTTAGAACCTCACTGTCCAGGTGTCAATGAGGCATGAACCCACTATCGAGCATAAGTACTCCCTCTTGGAGTTATAAGCATCTACTTGGCAGAGCATCTACTAGTAACGGAAAGCATGCAAGATCATAAACAACACGTAGATATAACTTTGATAATCAACATAACAAGTATTCTCTATTCATCGGATCCCAACAAACGCAACATATAGAATTACGGATAGATGATCTTGATCATGTTAGGCAGCTCACAAGATCGACAATGATAGCACAATGGGGAGAAGACAACCATCTAGCTACTGCTATGGACCCATAGTCCGGGGGTAGACTACTCACTCATCACAGGAGGCGACCATGGCGGCGTAGAGTCCTCAGGAGATGATTCCCTCTCCGGCAGGTGCCGGAGGCGATCTCCTGGATCCCCGAGATGGGATCGGCGTTGGCGGCGTCTCTGGAAGGTTTTCCGTATCGTGGCTCTCGTTCGGGGTTTCGTCACGGAGGCTTTAAGTAGGCGGAAGGGTAAGTCAAGAGGCGGCACGGGGGGCCCAAACCATAGGCCGGCGCGGCCAGGGGTGGGGCCGCGCCGCCCTAGGGTTTGGCCACCCCGTGGCCCCTCTTCGTTTCGTCTTCGGACTTCTGGAAGCTGCGTGGAAAAATAGGCCCCTGGGCTTTGATTTCGTCCAATTCCGAGAATATTTCCTTACTAGGATTTCTGAAACCAAAAACAGCAACTAGCACTTCGGCATCTTGTTAATAGGTTAGTTCAGAAAATGCACGAATATGACATAAAGTGTGCATAAAACATGTAGATATCATCAATAATGTGGCATGGAACATAAGAAATTATCGATACGTCGGAGACGTATCAGCATCCCCAAGCTTAGTTCTGCTCGTCCGAGCAGGTAAAACGATAACACAGATAATTTCTGAGTGACATGCCATCATAATCTTGATCATACTATTTGTAAAGCATATGTAGTGAATGCAGCGATCAAAACAATGTATATGACATGAGTAAACAAGTGAATCATAAAGCAAAGACTTTTCATGAATAGGACTTCAAGACAAGCATCAATTAAGTCTTGCATAAGAGTTAACTCATAAAGCAATAATTCAAAGTAAAAGCATTGAAGCAACACAAAAGAAGATTAAGTTTCAGCGGTTGCTTTCAACTTGTAACATGTATATCTCATGGATATTGTCAACATAGAGTAATATAATAAGTGCAATAAGCAAGTATGTAGGAATCAATGCACAGTTCACACAAGTGTTTGCTTCTTGAGGTGGAGAGAAATAGGTGAACTGACTCGACATTGAAAGTAAAAGAATGGTCCTCCATAGAGGAAAAGCATCGATTGCTATATTTGTGCTAGAGCTTTGATTTTGAAAACATGAAACAATTTTGTCAACGGTAGTAATAAAGCATATGCATCATGTAAATTATATCTTATAAGTTGCAAGCCTCATGCATAGTGTACTAATAGTGCCCGCACCTTGTCCTAATTAGCTTGGACTACCGGATCATCACAATACCTGTTTTAACCAAGTGTCACAAAGGGGTACCTCTATGCCGCCTGTACAAAGGTCTAAGGAGAAAGCTCGCATTGGATTTCTCGCTATTGATTATTCTTCAACTTAGACATCCATACCGGGACAACATAGACAACAGATAATGGACTCCTCTTTTATGCATAAGCATATAACAACAATTAATAATTTTCTCATTTGAGATTGAGGATATATGTCCAAACTGAAACTTCCACCATGGATCATGGCTTTAGTTAGCGGCCCAATGTTCTTCTCTAACAATATGCATGCTTAACCATAAGGTGGTAGATCTCTCTTACTTCGAGACAAGACGGACATGCATAGCAACTCACATGAAATTCAACAATGAATAGTTGATGGCGTCCCCAGTGAACATGGTTATCGCACAACAAGCAACTTAAAAGAGATAAAGTGCATAATTACATATTCAATACCACAATAGTTTTTAAGCTATTTGTCCCATGAGCTATATATTGCAAAGGTGAATGATGGAATTTTAAAGGTAGCACTCAAGCAATTTACTTTGGAATGGCGGAAAAATACCATGTAGTAGGTATGGTGGACACAAATGGCATAGTGGTTGGCTCAAGTATTTTGGATGCATGAGAAGTATTCCCTCTCGATACAAGGTTTAGGCTAGCAAGGCTTATTTGAAACAAACACAAGGATGAACCGGTGCAGCAAAACTCACATAAAAGACATATTGTAAACATTATAAGACTCTACACCGTCTTCCTTGTTGTTCAAACTCAATACTAGAAATTATCTAGACCTTAGAGAAACCAAATATGCAAACCAAATTTTAGCATGCTCTATGTATTTCTTCATTAATGGGTGCAAAGCATATGATACAAGAGCTTAATCATGAGCACAACAATTGCCAAGTATCACATTACCCAAGACATTTATAGCAATTACTACATGTATCATTTTCCAATTCCAACCATATAACAATTTAACGAAGAGAAACTTCGCCATGAATACTATGAGTAGAAACCAAGGACATACTTGTCCATATGCTACAGCGGAGCGTGTCTCTCTCCCATAAAGTGAATGCTAGGATCCATTTTATTCAAACAAAACAAAAACAAAAACAAACCGACGCTCCAAGAAAAAGCACATAAGATGTGATGGAATAAAAATATAGTTTCGGGGAGGAACCTGATAATGTTGTCGATGAAGAAGGGGATGCCTTGGGCATCCCCAAGCTTAGACGCTTGAGTCTTCTTGATATATGCAGGGGTGAACCACCGGGGCATCCCCAAGCTTAGTGTCGTTGCCTAATCGACGGTACCCCGGAGGAGGGATCCTCACGAGGGGGAGAAGAAGTAGGGGCCATAGGGCGGAGTGCTCTCGGGACGGTGGCGAGTTCCGGCCGGAACACCTGCATGATATGGGGCCTCTGCTGCTTGTGGAATTATCTGGGCGCTTTCGCGTTGTTACAATGAGTTGTGGTTGTGCCTCTAGGGCTCCCGGGATCCGGCTTATAAAGGCGCACGGATCTAAGGTTTACATGGAGAGTCCTAGCCGGATTACAGATAGCCTAGCTACGGTACAATATCTTGCCGTGCACGTCACGGATCCGCCTTCCATACACGTCATACTGGATCCGGGTTCCTCATGGGCCTCCTGGATGGTCACTCCTAGGTCGGTGCGGATCCGCCTGCTGATCCTGGGCTGGACTTCTTCCTTCATGATCAAGCAACTGGGCCCGATGGGCCACATGCCTCATCACCGTCTGTGGGCCACCGGGCTTGCCGGATCTAGGCCATGTCGATGGTACACCATGAAGTATACCCACAAGTAGCCCCCGAGTTCTCGAGTTTCGCTGCAGTTTCCGCCATGCTTGTTCCTTAGGTTTCCGGCATCGTCAGCGCGGAGAAACTTGAAGAGCTCAAACTTTGCATTTTCTTCTTTTTCCAACTTATAGCCGGAAAATGCTCTCATCCTGCGGGACTTCATCCATCGACGTTCCAAAGAACATTTCCGGGTTACTCCCTGCTTGCGAACAAGAGCCAACTTATCTTCACGCAATCACCCGGAATCTTAAAAGACTCAAACGGTTCCGCCAATTATGGCGCCATTTTCGCGCGATTTGCGCGGTAACTTATCTCTAGCCATTTTTACCGCTAGGGTTTGGGACACGTGTCACGCATCCAACGGCGACGCTTGCGTTCCGACCACGGGATGCGGAACACGAATCTTATCCCCTCAGCCTATAAATATCAGCCGTCGACCCCTTCACCCCATTCACCCCCTTTTCACCTCTCCTCCGAGCGCCGCGCAGCCTCTTCTCCGCGCGAACCGGAAGTCGCCGGAGCACGCCGGAGCGAGCCCTCCGCCGCAGTGTTCTTCGTGTTCTTAACTCCGGCGAACCACCGCGCGGAAAACTCGCCGCCGGCAACCTCGACCACCGCACGCGCCATTACGGTAAATCCTCGAGCTCAAACTTCGCGCCGTAGTTGGTAGGGATGAACTTGGGGAAGACGAATTGAGATCCGACTAAGGAAAGTTTCCGCCAACCTTTTTTCTTCAGATGTCTTCGACGACTCCGCCTCCGAGCTCGGAACCGATCATGGCGACGCCCATTTCCTCCGCCCCTCCTCCCTTTGTTCCCATCAGGCTGGATCCTACAAAGGATTCCGGCAAGGAGACTGGGGGACCTCTGCTCACCCGGAGAAAACCTCCGAGGCGGGCCAGTCGGAGCAGCAAACAGAAGAGGCTGCCAAGAAATCAAAAGCTCGGAAGCGCGACTCCGAAGCTAAGGGGAAGTGGTGGCCCTGTACCACCACCGAGATGGAGTTAAAGAATCTCGAGTCGGAGGGCTTCCTGCAACCCGGAAGCTGGAGGACAGTTCCAAATGAACCAGCTCCGGCTCCAAGGGACAACGAGATGGTGCTGACGAAGGCACTGGTGGAGCGCGGATTTTCGTTTCCGCCTTCAGATTTCTTCCGGGAGATTCTGAAGACATACGGACTCCAACCTCACAACATATCTCCGAACAGCGTGCTCGCCATCAGCAACCACGTTGCTCTCTGCGAAGGCCACCTCCGGGTAACCCCAGAGCTCTCTCTCTTCCAATACTACTTTTCTGTCAAGAAGGAGAAGATCCGCCAAACTTCCGAGTTGGCGACTTGCGGATCCGTCACCTTCATCATTCGCCCGGGCCGCGTTTACCCCCCCACCGACCGCCACGAATCCGCGAGATACTGGTCTGGGGGCTTCTTCTATCTGAAGGACGTCTCCGACCCTGCGAGCGACAAGAAGCTACCACCTTTCAAGAACTGCCCCGCCACCGAGCTTCCGTCTTGGACGCACTGCCCCCACTTCTCCGACTCGCCTCAGCTGACCCGCGCTGTCGGGCGGATCTGCAAGCTTACGGAGGAGGGGCTGACGGGAAAAGACCTAACCCTCTCGTGGTTCACGAAGCGGATCCAGCCGCTGCAACATCGGGACCGCCTGATGTTTGAATACACAGGGCGCGACGATCCGATGCGCGCCACCAAGGATAACCTCTCCGCCGACGCCATCGACAAAAGGATCCGGGTCCTCATCAAGATCCCACGTGAACTCCACGTTCACGTATGCAACAAAGACATCCACACGGAGGGATCCGGAACTGCGGTACGTCGTCTTGACTTTGGTTTATCGCTTTTCTTCAAACTTTTGGCTAAGTGTAACTTTGAACTAGCTCGAGGCACTTGAGGAAAATGAGCTCGGAACTCTCCTCCGAGTCCCATCCACCGGCCACACGGATCCGGAAGCCACGTCGAGGCGGAAGCTCCTGAAGCTCCACGTCCCGCGAAGAGGAAGAAGCCAGCCCCTTCCAGCCCTTACGCGAAACGCCCCGCGAAACTCTCAGCATCGCGGCTACCCGGAAAGAGGCGGAAAAGAAGCGCCTCGCGCTGATCAATACCAGCAACAAGGGCAGCCTGCCATCCAGCACTTTTTCAAGCCTTCCGGGTAAGCGTCTTCTTCCGAGACCCAAGTTCTGGTTAACACTTGCTCTTATATTTGTATGTTTTTCCTGAAGTTCCGGAAGCCAGCCTCCCAAGGCCCCAAGGGTCATCAAGAAGAAGGCCAAACCATCTCCGGCTTCCTTCCCTATCACTCCTGAGGTGGAAGTTCCGCCTAAGGCTTCATCTGCCAGCAAGCCGGATCCGAAGGACATCATTGACCTTGATGACCTTCCGGAAGACCCTGCCCACCATGGCGACTCCACCCAGGGGACCTCCTCTCCCATGCCTCCACCAGATCAACCAAGTTCCGCTTTCGCGGGACCTACTGATGAGGAGCAAGAGCAAAAGGCCAAGCTCCTCCAAGTTACCAATGCGACCCGCGTCAGCCTCGAGCCAACTCCGTCCCTCCGAAAACTTACCCTCGCAGAGCGTCACGCGGAAGTTTCCGCCATGAACAAGGTATGGGGAAGCGGAGGAGGAAGTGGGTTATCTCGCGGAACTGGAGGATAGCCTGAAGGAATTTTTCGCCAAGCACGAAGTGCGGCAGGTAATACTAGCCCCCAAGCATTGGGTGATATAGTTTCGTGTAAAATGTATTAGCCGATGCTTTCTCAAAATGTACTGTTAGGCGGAAATTTGAAATCTTCGCCAAGTCTGAAATCTTCGCCAGCCCCAGATTTTAATATCCGACTAACTCTCTGCTTCTCAGTCCACGCGGAATTGCACGAAGATTTGCGCATTCACGTGCTGGAGCAAATCAAGGAGATCGAGGGACTGCGCGAACACGCGGAAAATAGCCAAAAGGCTATCCAGCTGCTTGAGACCCGACTTCAAGGTACGAGATCCGGATATTCACTTGTGCTGACAGTTGTTCAGGGTGCATAACATGTTCAATTCTGCTTTCAGAAGAAACTGCCAAGCATTCCTCGCTTGATGAACTATCCGCCAAGGTCAAGGTGCTTGAGGCGGAGAACGAGTCCCTCCAAAACTTCATGAAAGAATCTTCAAGCAAAGAGACTGAGGCGAGGAAGGAGCTCTCCGAGAAGCATGCTCGTGAGAAGGCGGAACTGATCGACAAGCTGGAGAAAAGCCAAGGTCGCGCGCTCTCCCTAATTGCCAAGAACAAAGCCCTGGAAGCGGAGGCGGAAGCCATTGACAAACTTATCTTCCGTAAGCATGTTTCCGCGTCGTTGCTCCGACCACCTTTGCATATTTTCTCTGACGGAACTGATCCTCTTTCTTCCGCACGAGCCTTGGCTTTGAATGGACAAAGGATTCAAATCGACGAGGACGGGCGTACGAAGAAGCGCGGAAATCAATTGATGCGCTGTTTGGGGCTTGTCGCGGAATCGCCACGGCTCTGCGGCTAAAGAAGGCCAAAACCAGTGTCATCGACACAATGACCAAACTTATGCGGCAGGTGCCGGAGTTCATGAAGGACTGGCAAAAATCTTCAGCGCGCGGAGCCGCCTCCTTAGTCTGGCCACTGCAAGGCTTTCTTCCCCTCACTCAACCTGGCTGCAGCGCGGAGCCCAGGAGAGTTCCGACAGCGCCTCCTCGCGGAAACTGAGGCTATGAAGAGCTGTTTGTCGGCGAGTGGATCACTCGTTCTGGTACACGCTGCACAAAGGTTTTTCCGAAGCGGAGGAGGAAGCGGGCGAGCAGTATTATGGGGAAGGATCGGGTCCAGCGCGAGCACCCGGAGAAAACTCTGGAGACGACTGAAGCCGGATGCGCGGCGACGACGGCTCCACTACCAGCAATCGAAGAGGAGGACTCCGAGTAGAGTTCCTGTTTGAAACATTGAAAAAAGTTGCATCATTTTGGCCCCGGCGAGGGTTTGTAATAAGACTAAATTCTTAAGTAGCTAGGAACGAAACGATAATGCATGGGGCGGAAACACTTATCCTGCTATCCGTTAAATATTATGTGCATGTTTCGTTTTATGTCGGAAAGCAAGTGCTGACTTCGTTATTTTCCGACTTGCTCGCTTGACCTTCCACGAGCCGGAAAACCTTAGCCGGAAACGCTCGCCAGCGGCGACGAAGCCCAATGGCAGTCCGTCCATAACCGCGGAAACAAGCCCCCAGGCATAGGTGCGGAGATCGCTACTAGGAATCCACGAGTTCGCAACAGATAACAACTTAATCAAAACTTAAGCTTACGTCCTAAAGGACGATTTTGAAAATCACAACTTTCATACACGCCTAGGCGGAAAAATCCAGCTCTGCGGTTTTAGTCGGAAAAAACATACACGATCTAAAATGAACAAGTAAAGGAGGTAAAAGACTCAAAAGAGTGAACCAGAAGCTTTATTTCATTGATCATGTATAACTATTACAGAGTTTAGAACTCGGAAAATATATGCTAAGTGTAGAAAGGACGTAGCTGTGCGATATTCCAAGGGCGATCTGTTTCATCGTAGATGTCATCCGGATCCTCACGCTTGCGTTTCCGGTGCCAATTAGCAGGTCTATCCTTTAGCTCGCGGAAATCAACAAGGTAGTACGACCCGTTATGAAGCACTTTGCTAACGGAAGGGTCCTTCCCATGGAGATTGCAGCTTATGGTCTTTCACCTGTCGAAGGCGGAGGACCAGGTCTCCGCCATAAAGGAGCGTTTCCGAACTCGACGACTGTGATAACGTCGGAGCTTTTGCTGATAGATGGCGGATCTCGATCGCTAAGTTCCGAGCTTCCTCGATCAGGTCCACAGATAGCTGTCTGGCCTCGTCAGTTGTTTCTTCATTGTAGGCGGAAACTCGCGGTGAATCGTGGATGATGTCGGAGGGAAGTACGGCTTCGGATCCGTATACCAGGAAAAAGGGGTAAACCTGTTAGGGGTAGTTCGTAAACTCCACAGAACAGCCTCCAACTCATCAGCCCAAGCTCCGGCTGCTCGTCGCAGCGGTCCTTCAAGGCGTGGTTTAATTCCGATAATATTAGGCCGTTAGCCCTTTCAACCTGACCATTGGACTGTGGATGAGCCACAGATGCGAGGTCCAGTCGTATCCCCATTGTCTCACAATAATCCCTCAATTCTCCTTGAGCAAAGTTCGTGCCATTATCTGTGATTATGCTGTGTGGGATGCCGAATCTCATCACGAGGCTGCAGACGAATTTTAGTGCCGTAGCACCGTCGGCTTTTCTCACTGGCTTAGCCTCGATCCATTTGCTGAACTTGTCAACAGCGACCAGGAGGTACTCAAAACCGCCAGGAGATGATTTTTTTAACTTACCAACCATATCAAGCCCCCAGACCGCAAATGGCCAGGTGATAGGTATGGTCTTCAGCTCTTGGGCTGGAGCGTTTGGTTGAGTAGCGTAGTACCGACAACCTCGGCAGGTCTTGACTATTTTATCAGCGTCTTTTAGCGTAAGCCAATAGAAACCTAACCGAAAAGCTTTTGCAACGAGTGATGGGAGCGGCGTGATGCCGCGAGTCTGCGTGGATCTCTCGAGGATTTCAATGCCATCTTGATTGAGACGCATTTAAGAAATACCCCGCCTTCGTTTGTAGAGCTGTCCATCAACTATTGTGTAGGTTCGTGCTCGCCTGACGATCTGTCGTGCGAGGACCTCGTCCTGGCAACTTCGATCGATGAGGTAGTCCAGGAAAGGCTGGGTCCAAGCCGGAATGATAGCCATCACTTCCCTAGCTGGAACACTGCCACCTGCGGTTTTCCGGGTTAGCGCCCTTAACGGGAGTATCCGGAGATGCTCCGAAATGCCAGCGGAATTGGTTTCTCCTATGAGGATCAGGAAGCTCTTGGAATCTCGTCAAGTCTCTGTGTCTGGCGTTCCAGGTTCGGCTACTTGTTGTGCCACCGGGTCGGAATCTCACAACATATGATGTGCTTGATCCCAATTTCCTTAGCGAACCCGTGTAGTAGAGCCTCATATTCCGCCATGTTGTTGGTAGCTTCAGTGGATGCACGGAACATACGCAATTCTTCTCCGGTAGGGGATTTCGAGGTGACTCGGCTCCTGAGCCTTGATGCTGCTTGGATCCGTCGAAGTGCATGACCCATGTTTCGGTTCCGGCTCCAGACTTGCATCCGGAGCTTCTGTCCAATCTGCAACGAAATCCGCAGACCTGGGATTTTACCGCAGTCCTTGGCTTGTAAGCGATGTCGAAGGCGGATAATTCGATGCCCCATTTAGCCGTACGTCTGTTGCGTCAGCGTTGTTGAGAATTGTTGACAGCGGAGCCTTGCTCACGATTACTGGATGCTCTTGGAAATAATGCCTCAGCTTCCGGCTGCCTAGGAACACGCCATAAGCTAGCTTCGAAAGTGAGGATATCTCTGTTTTGATTCCGTCAGCACCTCGCTGATGTAGTAGACAGGTCTCTGACGTCATATTCATGACCTTCTTCCTTTCGCTCCACCACGATGACGAGCTGACGACTTTGTTGGTAGCTGCCAGATAAAGGAGCATTGGCTCTGACTCTACTGGAGCTGCCAAGATAGGCGGGGAGGTGAGTATTTCCTTCAACCCTCGAAGAGCTGCATCGGCTGCGTCGTCCCAGACAAATTTGTCTGTTTTCTTCAGCAGCTTGTACAGAGGTAGTGCCTTCTCGCCAAGACGGCTGACAAACCTACTGATTGCTGCAACACAACCAGTTAGTCGTTGCACATCTTTGAGACAAGTTGGCCTTTTGATGCGGGATTGCCTTGATCTTTTCAGGGTTAACCTCAATGCCTGCGTGAGAAACTATGAAGCCAAGGAGTTTTCGGGTGGCACGCCAAAGAGCGCACTTGCGGATTCAACATCATCTTGTACTGCGGAGGTTGTCGAAGGTTTCTGTGGTCGCTGATCAAGTCGGATCCTTTTCGGGTCATGACCGCGATGTCGTCGACGTAAGCGTGCACGTTCGGCCAATTTGGTCCTTCAGGCACCGCTGCATCGTACGCTGGTAGGTAGCACCTGCATTTTCAAACCAAAGGGCATAGTAACATAGCGTAAGTACCGAACGGGGTAATGAATGAAGTGCCTTTTGGTCGGATTCCTTCATCCGGATCTGATGATACCGGAATACGCATCAAGGAAGTTCCGCCCCGCCGTCGAATCAATGACTTGGTCAATGCGCGGCAAGAACGGATCCTTCGGGCAGTGTTTGTTCAAGCCGAGTAATCGATGCACATTCTTAGTATTTCAGTGTTCTTTTTGGGTACAAGGACGGGATTCGCGACCCAATCGGTGTGGATAACTTCTATTACAAAACCTGCTTCTAATAACTTTGCTAGTTCCATCCCTATGGCGTGGCGCTTCTTATCTCCAAAGCGTCGCATAGCTTGCTTCACTGGTTTGGCCCCCGGATTTATGTTGAGGTAGTGCTCGGCGAGTTCCCTAGGTACTCCGGACATGTCAGAAGGTTGCCATGCGAAGATATCCATGTTAGCGCGGAGGAACTCGACGAGCGCGCTTTCCTATTTGGGGTCCATGTTGGCTCCGACTGAAACCTGCTTGGAAGAGTCACCTGGAATGAGGTCATGCTTCTTGGTTTCTATCGCGGGCTTGAAGGAGGTTTTCTGCTCGGAGATTTGCTTCTTGGTGGTCTGCATCTCAGTCGGATCCACCGCGGCTCTATAGCCTTTCAGCTCTTCTCCGGATATCACAGACTCTGCGAAGGCGGCTTCGCCTAACTCGCACTCATGAGCCTTTTTGTAGTCTCCGGATACGGTAATCATACCTTTAGGACCCGGAATCTTGAGCTTGTTGTAGATGTAGCACGCTCTTGCGTGGAACTTGTGGTAGGTGGGCCTGCCGAAGATGACGTGGTAGGAGCTCTTGAAGGGCACAACTTCAAACGTGATCTTCTCTTCGCGGAAATTATGAACATCGCCAAAAGCCACGGGAAGTGTGATGCTGCCGAGGGAGTTCGCCTTCTTACCCGGAACCACGCCATGAAACTCAGTGGTGCTGTGTTTGAGCTGTTCCTTGGTGAGGTTCATCCGCTCTAGAGTCTCCAGGTACATGATGTTCAGGCTAGCTCCGCCATCCATGAGGCACTTGGAGAAGTCATACCCGTCTATGCGGGGACTTACAACCAAGGCGTAGCACTCCTTTGGCACAATTGCGGGATGATCCTTCCGATCAAATGTGCACGGAATTTCCGACCACCTGACGTACTGCGGCACAGCCGGAACTATGGCGTTCAGGATCCGGGTAGCTGACTTGGAGGCGCGTACTGTTGGGGTTCCGAGGAAAGTGTGGTAAGCCCCCACGCTCTTTTTGTCGAATGGGTTGGATTTTCCTGCGGATCCTGCCTTGGGATCCGGCGAGTTATCATCCTCATCCATCGCCTCGGAACTATCATCCTCTTTGTCCTTGTTCTTGCCCTTGCCACCTTTTCCGCGAGGGCGGTGCTTCCGGGCGCGCTTGTATCCGGCCTCCGGGTCGTTCTTTAGATCATTGACCCACTTGCAGTTGCGGTTGGTATGAGTGGACTTCCCTGTAACCGGATCCAGATGGGCCAGGCAGGGCATGTCTCTGTACTCCTCATAGGTTTGCGGTGCGCGGGATCCGGCAGCAGTGACCTCGGAGGTATGCTGCTGACCCCTGCCGGCTCCGCCTCCGCGTCCGCGTCCTCTTCCGCCTCCTGGACCTCCGCGTTGAAACGCCATGGCGACCATCTCGGATCCGCCACTCTTCTGGTCATCAGGGTTCTTGCGCTTATGGCTGCTGCTGCCGCCATTGTCACGGTTCTTCTTTTGTTGGTGCAGGGGGATTGCTGTAGCTGCGAGATCACCGCCTGCGTCGTCATCGGCGGCAGTGTGGTCGCTAGCGATGGTGATCATGTCATCCAACGTCAGTTGATTTGCATTGACCATGCAGGTTAGCTTGTGTCGCAGCAATCCTCCTCGCTGCAAGCCCCCAATGAAGCGTGCATTGCTGTGCGGTTGTCAACGTTCTCGCACTCGTTTCTGCATGCCAACCATCGGGTGAGGAAGTTTCTCGATGTTTCGCCCTTCTTCTGGATGCAGCCTGTAGGTCGCTTGTTGTGGCAGGTCTCTTGTAGGTGCCCCTGAAGTGTTTCTCAAAAGCATTCTTCAGGTCGAACCAGCAAAAGATGGAGTTCTTCTCGAGGTCACGAGCCGGATCCGGGTTGGACCTACAAGGTACAACGGAGCATGCGGCAGGCGATGTTAGGGGTTTCTCCGGCGAAGGTTACAGCATTGTAGTAATCCTCGATCCAGGTATCCGGCCTTTCGGTGCCATCATAGTGCTTCAGATTTCCGGGTAGCTTGAGGTTCATCCTTGGCTTTGGTTCCTCTCGAATCATCCTGCCAAAGCACTTTGGGCCAATGTAGTCGGTTCTGTACTCGTTAAGGCGGTCCCGCGCGTCGCGCGAGCCGTGGCGAGGAGACTTTGAGCGAGAGCGAGATCTCCGGCCATTGCCTCCGCCTCCACCTCCGCCGCCACCGCTAGGTGGTGGGGAGGGAGACCTGCGAGGTGGGCGGTCGGACTTCTTGCTTCCGCCGATCTCTCTCCTGGTGCTGACTCCGGCTCCTGTGGCTGCCTTCGCCTTGGCGCTGGCTGCCCTGGTCATGCCGGCGGGGCTCCGGGTCACGGCTCCGACGAGGCTCTGGGTCGCGGCTCCTACGAGGTTCAGGATCGCGGTTCCGGCGAGGTTCGGACCGCGGTCTTCATTCCGACTCCTCCTGGGCTCGGGCTCATGAACATTGTTCTGATTCCGGCGAGGTTCCGGCGAGCGCTCCCTGTTTCTGTTTCTTGGCAGCACGTTGTCGCGGATAACAAGCGCACCATGCCCTACGGGCCTGGTGTTTCCGGCTGGACTACGGCGGCGAGGGGGTCGCGGGTAACCGTTGGGTGGAGGTGAGGGGTTGTGGTATTTGTCTCTTCCAGAGTACATCGCGTCCTTTCCCTTCCTTGGATCCGACGGAGGCGTCTGTGATGGAACGGGGATCGGATTTGGGTGCTCCCTGGCCCTTCTTCTGCGCTCCGACGATCCGGTGTGCGTCGTCCTTCTGCGCGGTAGATACAGTTATCCGGATTGGATTCCAACCTGCGCGAAGTATCCGCTGCTGCTGCATTGCTGAAGCGACAAGTGTGCGGAGATAGTTGATGTCAACTTCTTCATCCTGCTTCTTCAGCAATTCCGCCGCTTTTTGCATGTTGTCCTTGGGGTTTCCAGCGGCTGGTGATCTGCGGGCGTGTTGAAGGGTATCCTGCGAGGCGGAATTGCTTCTCTAACAATTCGATCGGCCTCCGCCTGCGCATAGGTCATCTTTACCTCCCACTCAGCCCTCATGCTCTTGACCTGCTCGAGTGTGGCAGCAATCTCGCGGTCCTGTCTCTCGAAGTTTTCCGTCCAGGCTGCATGATCTGCCCTTCCTATCCTTAACGCAGCTTCGGTATCGGCGAGCCTCTTGGCTGTGGCCAGCATTTCCTTTCTGGCGGTCTCTAGGGCCTCCAGATCTGCGGCGTCGCCCGGGGTTATAGGTGTGTTAAGAACTGCTCGCGCGGCCACCTCTTCTGCTGACAAGATTTCCTCCGAGGGAGAATCCCTTTGGGGTCGCACCCGAGACATTGGAGATCCTTGATGGGATGGTTGGGGGTCAGATTGGCTGACTTGGTCTCCGGATCCAGTTTGTCCCAGCGCTGCTACCGTTGCGAGAACCTGCTTGGGCTGGGCGGAGTCGACTTCAGGCTGATCGCCATATCCGTACTCCCTTATCTTGCGAACGAAGTCATCAGATTCCGTGGACGGGGTGTCGCCGGAAATTGGGCTCAGATTGCCCAAAATCGACTCTTCAACCGGAGCTTCGCTTTCTCCGACAAGCTGAGCCTGATCCGGATCCGCGTTGTGCTCCGGTGCCTCTACCTGCTCAGGACCAGCTCCGTGCTTGAGGGGCGGTTCCGGCGGTGTGGGCCAAGAAGTGTACGAAGTGGCACCTGCTTTTCTAACACCTGGGAGACCCAGGCGGATCTGCATTGGTCTTCCACCTTTGTTTCCTGCTCAGGGGCGGATTGGGTGGGCTTTGAAATTTCCAGATCCAAGGCGGAATCTTCCTTGGGAAGCTCCTGCATCTCAGATCGGATCTTCGCGACGGCGTCCAGCTGCGGCGGTCGCGTCGCGTTACTTACCGGTGGGTTCCGTCGGAATCGCGGTTTCCCGATGAAGATGTGAATGCCGCCAATTGGGACGATGGAGAGCTTGACGGGGTTTGTCCTAGCCGGAATCCAGCACTCAGGAGGGACGATCGGCGATTCCCGCGTAAAGGACGCGCCCCACGGCGATGGTGTCGTCGTAGCTTCCCATGGCGGAACCCTCCCGGTTCCGGCCTCCGGACGCCACAGGCCCCACGGTGGGCGCCAACTGTCGTTGCCTAATTGACCCCGGAGGAGGGATCCTCACGAGGGGAGAAGAAGTAGGGGCCATAGGGCGGAGTGCTCTCGGGACGGTGGTACGCGAGTTACCCAGCTTCGGAACACCTGCACGATGACCCTTTTTGCTTGTGCGGAATTATCGGGCGCTTTCGCGTTGTTACAATGAGTTGTGGTTGTGCCTCTAGGGCTCCGGGATCCGGCTTATAAAGGCGCACGGATCTAAGGTTTACATGGAGAGTCCTAGCCGGATTAGATAGCCTAGCTACGGTACAATATCTTGCCGTGCACGTCACGGATCCGCCTTCCATACACGTCATACGGATCCGGGTTCCTCATGGGCCTCCATGGATCCGGGTCACTCCTAGGTCGGTGCGGATCCGGCCTGCTGATCCTGGGCTGGACTTCTTCCTTCATGATCAACAGCCTGGGCCGCCCGATGGGCCACATGCCTCATCACCGTCTGTGGGCCACCCGGGCTTGCCGGATCTAGGCACTGTCGATGGTACACCCATGAAGTATACCCACAACACTTAGAGCTTTCACTCTCCTTGATCATGTTGCATCATACTCCTCTCTTGATCCTTGAAAACTTCCTCCACACCAAACTCGAAACAACTCATTAGAGGGTTAGTGCACAATAAAAATTAACATATTCAGAGGTGACACAATCATTCTTAACACTTCTGGACATTGCATAATGCTACTGGACATTAGTGGATCAAAGAAATTCATCCAACATAGCAAAAGAGGCAATGCGAAATAAAAGGCAGAATCTGTCAAAACAGAACAGTTCGTATTGACGAATTTTAAAATGGTACCAGACTTGCTCAAATGAAAATGCTCAAATTTAATGAAAGTTGCGTACATATCTGAGGATCATGCACGTAAATTGGCTTAATTTTCTGAGCTACCTACAGGGAGGTGGACCCAGATTCGTGACAGCAAAGAAATCTGGAACTGCGCAGTAATCCAAATCTAGTACTTACTTTACTATCAAAGACTTTACTTGGCACAACAAAACACAAAACTAAGATAAGGAGAGGTTGCTACAGTAGTAAACAACTTCCAAGACACAAAATAAAAACAAAGTACTGTAGGTAAAAACATGGGTTGTCTCCCATAAGCGCTTTTCTTTAACGCCTTTCAGCTAGGCGCAGAAAGTGTGTATCAAGTATTATCGAAGGGTGGTGCATTCTCAGCGGGGTGCGGAGTGTTCTCAACTATGCATATTATCTTTTCTATGTGAGTTTCAGAGGCTCCCTTTTCATTAGTCTTGGGCTTGCTACTCTCATCAAACAAATCTTCAGGAACAATCCAATCAAAATTCTTTTCTAGTGCCTCACACATTCCCAAGAGCTTGCAAGGTATTGATGTTTTAATATCCCCCTCATAATTAACTTTATTAGTGTACTTTTGTCTATCCTTTTCCATCTTCTCAAGGGTACTGGCAAAGTTGGTATAAGAACCTAGCATATTATATTTAGTGAAAACTTTTCTAGCTTCTCTCGCTATTCCCCCAAATTCTTTAAGAAGGGTTTCTAATACAAAATCTTTCTTTTCTCCTTCTTCCATATCACTGAGTGTAAGAAACATATGTTGAATCACAGGATTAAGATTAACAAATCTAGCTTCTAATGCGTGTACTAAAGAAGCAACAGCAATTTCATAAGTGGGGGCAAGTTCTACCAAGTGTCTATCTTCAAAATCTTCGACCGTACTAATATGAGTGAAAAAATCTTCTATATTGTCTTTCCCAAGGATAGACCCTCGACCTACCGGTACATCTTTAAGAACAAACTTAGGAGGAAACATTATGAAATAAGTAAAGTAAATGCAAGTAACTAATTTTTTTTGTGTTTTTGATATAGCAAACAAGATAGCAAGTAAAGTAAAACTAGCAACTAATTTTTTGTATTTTGATTTAGTGCAGCAAACAAAGTAGTAAATAAAACTAAGCAAGACAAAAACAAAGTAAAGAGATTGAGAAGTGGAGACTCCCCTTGCAGCGTGTCTTGATCTCCCCGGCAACGGCGCCAGAAAATATGCTTGATGGCGTGTAACTCACACGTTCGTTGGGAACCCCAAGAGGAAGGTATGATGCGCACAGCAGCAAGTTTTCCCTCAGAAAGAAACCAAGGTTTATCGAACCGGGAGGAGCCAAGAAGCACGTTGAAGGTTGATGGCGGCGGGATGTAGTGCGGCGCAACACCAGGGATTCCGGCGCCAACGTGGAACCTGCACAACACAACCAAAGTACTTTGCCCCAACGAAACAGTGAGGTTGTCAATCTCACCGGCTTGCTGTAACAAAGGATTAGATGTATAGTGTGGATGATGATTGTTTGCAGAAAACAGTAGAACAAGTATTGAAGTAGATTGTATTTCAGTAAAGAGAATTGGATCGGGGTCCACAGTTCACTAGAGGTGTCTCTCCCATAAGACAAGCAGCATGTTGGGTGAACAAATTACAGTTGGGCAATTGACAAATAAAGAGGGCATGACCATGCACATACATATCATGATGAGTATAGTGAGATTTAATTGGGCATTACGACAAAGTACATAGACCGCCATCCAGCTGCATCTATGCCTAAAAAGTCCACCTTCGGGTTATCATCCGAACCCCCTCCGGTATTAAGTTGCAAAGCAACAGACAATTGCATTAACTATGGTGCGTAATGTAATCAACAACTACATCCTTAGACATAGCATCAATGTTTTATCCCTAGTGGCAACAGCACAACACAACCTTAGAACTTTCTGTCACTGTCCCAGGGTCAATGGAGGCATGAACCCACTATCGAGCATAAGTACTCCCTCTTGGAGTTACAAGCATCTACTTGGCCAGAGCATCTACTAGTAACGGAAAGCATGCAAGATCATAAACAACACGTAGATATAACTTTGATAATCAACATAACAAGTATTCTCTATTCATCGGATCCCAACAAACGCAACATATAGAATTACAGATAGATGATCTTGATAATGTTAGGCAGCTCACAAGATCCGACAATGATAGCACAATGGGGAGAAGACAACCATCTAGCTACTGCTATGGACCCATAGTCCAGGGGTAGACTACTCACTCATCACACCGGAGGCGACCATGGCGGCGTAGAGTCCTCGGGAGATGATTCCCTCTCCGGCAGGGTGCGAGAGGCGATCTCCTGGATCCCCGAGATGGGATCGGCGTTGGCGGCGTCTCTGGAAGGTTTTCCGTATCGTGGCTCTCGGTACGGGGGTTTCGTCACGGAGGCTTTAAGTAGGCGGAAGGGTAAGTCAAGAGGCGGCACGGGGGCCCAAACCATGGGCGGCGCGGCCAGGGGTGGCCGCGCCGCCTAGGGTTTGGCCACCCCGTGGCCCCTCTTCATTTCGTCTTCGGACTTGGAAGCTTCGTGGAAAAATAGGCCCTGGGCTTTGATTTCGATCCAATTGAGAATATTTCCTTACTAGGATTTCTGAAACCAAAAACAAACAACACGCACTTCGGCATCTTGTTAATAGGTTAGTTCAAGAAAATGCACGAATATGACATAAAGTGTGCATAAAACATGTAGATAACATCAATAATGTGGCATGGAACATAAGAAATTATCGATACGTCGGAGACGTATCAGCATCCCCAAGCTTAGTTACTGCTCGTCCCGAGCAGGTAAAACGATAACACAGATAATTTCTGGAGTGACATGCCATCATAATCTTGATCATACTATTTGTAAAGCATATGTAGTGAATGCAGCGATCAAAACAATGTATATGACATGAGTAAACAAGTGAATCATAAAGCAAAGACTTTTCATGAATAGGACTTCAAGACAAGCATCAATTAAGTCTTGCATAAGAGTTAACTCATAAAGCAATAATTCAAAGTAAAAGCATTGAAGCAACACAAAAGAAGATTAAGTTTCAGCGATTGCTTTCAACTTGTAACATGTATATCTCATGGATATTGTCAACATAGAGTAATATAATAAGTGCAATAAGCAAGTATGTAGGAATCAATGCACAGTTCACACAAGTGTTTGCTTCTTGAGGTGGAGAGAAATAGGTGAACTGACTCGACATTGAAAGTAAAAGAATGGTCCTCCATAGAGGAAAAGCATCGATTGCTATATTTGTGCTAGAGCTTTGATTTTGAAAACATGAAACAATTTTGTCAACGGTAGTAATAAAGCATATGCATCATGTAAATTATATCTTATAAGTTGCAAGCCTCATGCATAGTGTACTAATAGTGCCCGCACCTTGTCCTAATTAGCTTGGACTACCGGATCATCACAATGCCATGTTTTAACCAAGTGTCACAAAGGGGTACCTCTATGCCGCCTGTACAAAGGTCTAAGGAGAAAGCTCGCATTGGATTTCTCGCTATTGATTATTCTTCAACTTAGACATCCATACCGGGACAACATAGACAACAGATAATGGACTCCTCTTTTATGCATAAGCATATAACAACAATTAATAATTTTCTCATTTGAGATTGAGGATATATGTCCAAAACTGAAACTTCCACCATGGATCATGGCTTTAGTTAGCGGCCCAATGTTCTTCTCTAACAATATGCATGCTTAACCATAAGGTGGTAGATCTCTCTTACTTCAGACAAGACGGACATGCATAGCAACTCACATGAAATTCAACAATGAATAGTTGATGGCGTCCCCAGTGAACATGGTTATCGCACAACAAGCAACTTAATAAGAGATAAAGTGCATAATTACATATTCAATACCACAATAGTTTTTAAGCTATTTGTCCCATGAGCTATATATTGCAAAGGTGAATGATGGAATTTTAAAGGTAGCACTCAAGCAATTTACTTTGGAATGGCGGAAAAATACCATGTAGTAGGTATGGTGGACACAAATGGCATAGTGGTTGGCTCAAGTATTTTGGATGCATGAGAAGTATTCCCTCTCGATACAAGGTTTAGGCTAGCAAGGCTTATTTGAAACAAACACAAGGATGAACCGGTGCAGCAAAACTCACATAAAAGACATATTGTAAACATTATAAGACTCTACACCGTCTTCCTTGTTGTTCGAACTCAATACTAGAAATTATCTAGACCTTAGAGAAACCAAATATGCAAACCAAATTTTAGCATGCTCTATGTATTTCTTCATTAATGGGTGCAAAGCATATGATGCAAGAGCTTAATCATGAGCACAACAATTGCCAAGTATCACATTACCCAAGACATTTATAGCAATTACTACATGTATCATTTTCCAATTCCAACCATATAACAATTTAACGAAGGAGAAACTTCGCCATGAATACTATGAGTAGAAACCAAGGACATACTTGTCCATATGCTACAGCGGAGCGTGTCTCTCTCCCATAAAGTGAATGCTAGGATCCATTTTATTCAAACAAAACAAAAACAAAAACAAACCGACGCTCCAAGAAAAAGCACATAAGATGTGATGGAATAAAAATATAGTTTCAGGGGAGGAACCTGATAATGTTGTCGATGAAGAAGGGGATGCCTTGGGCATCCCCAAGCTTAAACGCTTGAGTCTTCTTGATATATGCAGGGGTGAACCACCGGGGCATCCCCAAGCTTAGAGCTTTCACTCTCCTTGATCATGTTGCATCATACTCCTCTCTTGATCCTTGAAAACTTCCTCCACACCAAACTCGAAACAACTCATTAGAGGGTTAGTGCACAATAAAAATTAACATATTCAGAGGTGACACAATCATTCTTAACACTTCTGGACATTGCATAATGCTACTGGACATTAGTGGATCAAAGAAATTCATCCAACATAGCAAAAGAGGCAATGCGAAATAAAAGGCAGAATCTGTCAAAACAGAACAGTTCGTATTGACGAATTTTAAAATGGCACCAGACTTGCTCAAATGAAAATGCTCAAATTTAATGAAAGTTGCGTACATATCTGAGGATCATGCACGTAAATTGGCTTAATTTTCTGAGCTACCTACAGGGAGGTGGACCCAGATTCGTGACAGCAAAGAAATCTGGAACTGCGCAGTAATCCAAATCTAGTACTTACTTTACTATCAAAGACTTTACTTGGCACAACAAAACACAAAACTAAGATAAGGAGAGGTTGCTACAGTAGTAAACAACTTCCAAGACACAAAATAAAAACAAAGTACTGTAGGTAAAAACATGGGTTGTCTCCCATAAGCGCTTTTCTTTAACGCCTTTCAGCTAGGCGCAGAAAGTGTGTATCAAGTATTATCGAAGGGTGGTGCATTCTCAGCGGGGTGCGGAGTGTTCTCAACTATGCATATTATCTTTTCTATGTGAGTTTCAGAGGCTCCCTTTTCATTAGTCTTGGGCTTGCTACTCTCATCAAACAAATCTTCAGGAACAATCCAATCAAAATTCTTTTCTAGTGCCTCACACATTCCCAAGAGCTTGCAAGGTATTGATGTTTTAATATCCCCCTCATAATTAACTTTATTAGTGTACTTTTGTCTATCCTTTTCCATCTTCTCAAGGGTACTGGCAAAGTTGGTATAAGAACCTAGCATATTATATTTAGTGAAAACTTTTCTAGCTTCTCTCGCTATTCCCCCAAATTCTTTAAGAAGGGTTTCTAATACAAAATCTTTCTTTTCTCCTTCTTCCATATCACTGAGTGTAAGAAACATATGTTGAATCACAGGATTAAGATTAACAAATCTAGCTTCTAATGCGTGTACTAAAGAAGCAACAGCAATTTCATAAGTGGGGGCAAGTTCTACCAAGTGTCTATCTTCAAAATCTTCGACCGTACTAATATGAGTGAAAAAATCTTCTATATTGTCTTTCCCAAGGATAGACCCTCGACCTACCGGTACATCTTTAAGAACAAACTTAGGAGGAAACATTATGAAATAAGTAAAGTAAATGCAAGTAAACTAATTTTTTTTGTGTTTTTGATATAGAACAAGATAGCAAATAAAGTAAAACTAGCAACTAATTTTTTTGTATTTTGATTTAGTGCAGCAAACAAAGTAGTAAATAAAACTAAGCAAGACAAAAACAAAGTAAAGAGATTGAGAAGTGGAGACTCCCCTTGCAGCGTGTCTTGATCTCCCCGGCAACGGCGCCAGAAAATATGCTTGATGGCGTGTAACTCACACGTTCGTTGGGAACCCCAAGAGGAAGGTATGATGCGCACAGCAGCAAGTTTTCCCTCAGAAAGAAACCAAGGTTTATCGAACCAGGAGGAGCCAAGAAGCATGTTGAAGGTTGATGGCGGCGGGATGTAGTGCGGCGCAACACCAGGGATTCCGGCGCCAACGTGGAACCTGCACAACACAACCAAAGTACTTTGCCCCAACGAAACAGTGAGGTTGTCAATCTCACCGGCTTGCTGTAACAAAGGATTAGATGTATAGTGTGGATGATGATTGTTTGCAGAAAACAGTAGAACAAGTATTGAAGTAGATTGTATTTCAGTAAAGAGAATTGGACCGGGGTCCACAGTTCACTAGAGGTGTCTCTCCCATAAGACAAGCAGCATGTTGGGTGAACAAATTACAGTTGGGCAATTGACAAATAAAGAGGGCATGACCATGCACATACATATCATGATGAGTATAGTGAGATTTAATTGGGCATTACGACAAAGTACATAGACCGCCATCCAACTGCATCTATGCCTAAAAAGTCCACCTTCAGGTTATCATCCGAACCCCCTCCGGTATTAAGTTGCAAAGCAACAGACAATTGCATTAAGTATGGTGCGTAATGTAATCAACAACTACATCCTTAGACATAGCATCAATGTTTTATCCCTAGTGGCAACAGCACAACACAACCTTAGAACTTTCTGTCACTGTCCCAGGTGTCAATGCAGGCATGAACCCACTATCGAGCATAAGTACTCCCTCTTGGAGTTACAAGCATCTACTTGGCCAGAGCATCTACTAGTAACGGAAAGCATGCAAGATCATAAACAACACGTAGATATAACTTTGATAATCAACATAACAAGTATTCTCTATTCATCGGATCCCAACAAACGCAACATATAGAATTACAGATAGATGATCTTGATCATGTTAGGCAGCTCACAAGATCCGACAATGATAGCACAATGGGGAGAAGACAACCATCTAGCTACTGCTATGGACCCATAGTCCAGGGGTAGACTACTCACTCATCACACCGGAGGCGACCATGGCGGCGTAGAGTCCTCCGGGAGATGATTCCCCTCTCCGGCAGGGTGGAGGCGATCTCCTGGATCCCCCGAGATGGGATCGGCGTTGGCGGCGTCTCTGGAAGGTTTTCCGTATCGTGGCTCTCGGTACTGGGGGTTTCGTCACGGAGGCTTTAAGTAGGCGGAAGGGTAAGTCAAGAGGCGGCACGGGGGCCCAAACCATAGGCGGCGCGGCCGGGGTGGGCCGCGCCGCCCTAGGGTTTGGCCACCCCGTGGCCCCTCTTCGTTCGTCTTCGGACTTCTGGAAGCTTCGTGGAAAAATAGGCCCCTGGGCTTTGATTTCGTCCAATTCCGAGAATATTTCCTTACTAGGATTTCTGAAACCAAAAACAAGGAAAACATCAACTAGCACTTCGGCATCTTGTTAATAGGTTAGTTCCAGAAAATGCACGAATATGACATAAAGTGTGCATAAAACATGTAGATAACATCAATAATGTGGCATGGAACATAAGAAATTATCGATACGTCGGAGACGTATCAGCATCCCCAAGCTTAGTTCTGCTCGTCCCGAGCAGGTAAAACGATAACACAGCATGCCATCATAATCTTGATCATACTATTTGTAAAGCATATGTAGTGAATGCAGCGATCAAAACAATGTATATGACATGAGTAAACAAGTGAATCATAAAGCAAAGACTTTTCATGAATAGGACTTCAAGACAAGCATCAATTAAGTCTTGCATAAGAGTTAACTCATAAAGCAATAATTCAAAGTAAAAGCATTGAAGCAACACAAAAGAAGATTAAGTTTCAGCGGTTGCTTTCAACTTGTAACATGTATATCTCATGGATATTGTCAACATAGAGTAATATAATAAGTGCAATAAGCAAGTATGTAGGAATCAATGCACAGTTCACACAAGTGTTTGCTTCTTGAGGTGGAGAGAAATAGGTGAACTGACTCAACATTGAAAGTAAAAGAATGGTCCTCCATAGAGGAAAAGCATCGATTGCTATATTTGTGCTAGAGCTTTGATTTTGAAAACATGAAACAATTTTGTCAACGGTAGTAATAAAGCATATGCATCATGTAAATTATATCTTATAAGTTGCAAGCCTCATGCATAGTGTACTAATAGTGCCCGCACCTTGTCCTAATTAGCTTGGACTACCGGATCATCACAATGCACTGTTTTAACCAAGTGTCACAAAGGGATGCTGATACGTCTCCAACGTATCTATAATTTCCGATGTTCCATGCTTGTTTTATGACAATACCAACATGTTTTGTTCACACTTTATATCATTTTCATGCATTTTCCGGAACTAACCTATTAACAAGATGCCACAGTGCCAGTTCCTGTTTTCTGCTGTTTTTGGTTCCAGAAAGGCTGTTCGGGCAATATTCTCGGAATTGGACGAAATCAACGCCAAACCTCCTATTTTTCCCGGAGGCGTCCAGAACACCGAAGAAGAGTCGGAGAGGGGCCAGGGGGCCACCACACCACATGGCGGCGCGGGCCAGGCCTAGGCCGCGCCGGCCTAGGGTGTGGCGCCCCCGGTGCCCCCTGCGCCGCCTCTTCGCCTATAAAAGCCCTTTCGACCTAAAAACGCAGTACCAATTGACGAAACTCCAGAAAGACTCCAGGGGCACCGCCCGCGAAACTCCAATTCGGGGGACAAAACTCTCTTCGGCACCCTGCGGGACGGGAATTGCCCCGGAGCCATCTCCACCGCCGTCTTCACCGCCATCTTCACCGCCATCGCTGCCTCCATGATGAGGAGGGAGTAATCCACCTCCGAGGCTGAGGGCTCCGCTGTAGCTATGTGGTTCATCTCTCTCCCATGTACCTCAATACAATAATCTCATGAGCTGCTTTACATGATTGAGATTCATATGAGTTTGTATCACAATTTATCTATGTGCTACTCTAGCAATGTTATTAAAGTAGTTTTATTCCTCCTGCACGTGTGTAAAGGTGACAGTGTGTGCACCGTGTTAGTACTTGGTTTATGCTATGATCATGATCTCTTGTAGATTGCGAAGTTAACTATTGCTATGATAATATTGATGTGATCTATTCCTCCAACATATGCATGAAGGTGACAGTGTGCATGCTATGTTAGTACTTGGTTTAATCTGTTGATCTATCTTACACTAAAGGTTACTAAAATATGAGCATTATTGTGGAGCTTGTTAACTCCGGCATTGAGGGTTCGTGTAATCCTACGCAATGTGTTCATCATCCAACAAAAGTGTAGAGTATGCATTTATCTATTCTGTTATGTGATCAATGTTGAGAGTGTCCACTAGTGAAAGTGTAATCCCTAGGCCTTGTTCCTAAATGCTATCGCTGCTTGTTTACTGTTTTACTGCGTTACTACTGCTGCAATACTACCACCATCAACTACACGCCAACAAGCTATTTTCTCGGCACCGTTACTGCTCATACTTATTCATACCACCTGTATTTCACTATCTCTTCGCGAACTAGTGCACCTATTAGGTGTGTTGGGGACACAAGAGACTTCTTGCTTTGTGGTTGCAGGGTTGCATGAGAGGGATATCTTTGACCTCTTCCTCCCTGAGTTCGATAAACCTTGGGTGATCCACTTAAGGGAAAACTTTTTCTGTTCTACAAACCTCTGCTCTTGGAGGCCCAACCTGTCTACGGAAGGAGGGGGAACGTAGACATCAAGCACTTTTCTGGCGCCGTTGCCGGGGAGGAAAGGTAAAAGGTACTCACACTCCGGATCTCGCTACTAAGCTATTTTCCGCCATTGTAAGTACTCGAAGCTATTTCCTTTAGATCCTGCAATTGCAACTTTTTGTTTCTTGTTTACACTAGTAAGGCATAATGGAAAACATCTGTGAGCTTTTTATTCTATTTCCTGAGTCAAGACATGAATGGTTTAATGCGAAAATTAAAAAACCTATGGAATCTTATTTGCATGCTAGTAGCAATGATATTAGTATGAACGCTTTGAACACCATTGTTGATAATGATATAGAAAGTTCTAAGCTTGGGGAAGCTGGTTTTCATGATCTTTTTAGTCCCCCAAGCATTGAGGAGAAAATTTTCTTTGATGATACTTTGCCTCCCATATATGATGATTATAATGATAGTGGTCTTTTGGTGCCACCTACTATGGAGAGTAAATTTTGTTGTGATTATACTATGCTTCCTACACTTGATGAGAATAATAATGATAGCTACTTTGTTGAATTTGCTCCCACTACAACTAATAAAATTGACTATGCTTATGTTGGGAGTAGTAATAATTTTATGCATGAGACTCATGATAAGAATGCTTTATGTGATAGTTATATTGTTGAGTTTGCTCATGTCACTACTGAAAGTTATTATGAGAGAGGAAAATATGGTTGTGGAAATTTTCATGTTACTAAAACACCTCTCTATGTGCTGAATTTTTTTAAGCTACACTTGTTTTATCTTCCTATGCTTGTTACTTTGCTCTTCATGAACTTGTTTATTTACAAGATTCCTATGCATAGGAAGCATGTTAGACTTAAATGTGTTTTGAATTTGCCTCTTGATGCTCTCTTTTGCTTCAAATACTATTTCTTGCGAGTGCATCATTAAAACTGCTGAGCCCATCTTAATGGCTATAAAGAAAGAACTTCTTGGGAGATAACCCATGTGTTATTTTGCTACAGTACTTTGTTTTATATTTGTGTCTTGGAAGTTGTTTACTACTGTAGCAACCTCTCCTTATCTTAGTTTTGTGTTTTGTTGTGCCAAGTAAAGCCGTTGATAGAAAAGTAAGTACTAGATTTGGATTACTGCGCAGTTCCAGATTTCTTTGCTGTCACGAATCTGGGTCCACCTCCCTGTAGGTAGCTCAGAAAATTAAGCCAATTTACGTGCATGATCCTCAGATATGTACGCAACTTTCATTCAATTTGAGCATTTTCATTTGAGCAAGTCTGGTGCCATTTTAAAATTCGTCAATACGAACTGTTCTGTTTTGACAGATTCTGCCTTTTATTTCGCATTGCCTCTTTTGCTATGTTGGATGAATTTCTTTGATCCACTAATGTCCAGTAGCATTATGCAATGTCCAGAAGTGTTAAGAATGATTGTGTCACCTCTGAATATGTTAATTTTTATTGTGCACTAACCCTCTAATGAGTTGTTTCGAGTTTGGTGTGGAGGAAGTTTTCAAGGGTCAAGAAAGGAGGATGATATACTATGATCAAGAAGAGTGAAAGCTCTAAGCTTGGGGATGCCCCGGTGGTTCATCCCTGCATATTTCAAGAAGACTCAAGCGTCTAAGCTTGGGGATGCCCAAGGCATCCCCTTCTTCATCGACAAATTATCAGGTTCCTTCTCTTGAAACTATATTTTTATTCGGTCACATCTTATGTGCTTTACTTGGAGCGTCTGTATGCTTTTGTTTTTGTTTGTGTTTGAATAAATGCTTGTGTGGGAGAGAGACACGCTCCGCTGGTTCGTATGAACACATGTGTTCTTAGCTCATAATATTCATGGCGAAGGTTGAAACTGCTTCGTTAAATTATTATATGGTTGGAATTGGAAAATGATACATGTAGTAATTGCTATTAATGTCTTGGGTAATGTGATACTTGGCAATTGTTGTGCTCATGATTAAGCTCTTGCATCATATGCTTTGCACCCATTAATGAAGAAATACATAGAGCATGCTAAAATTTGGTTTGCATATTTGGTCTCTCTAAGGTCTAGATAATTTCTAGTATTGAGTTTGAACAACAAGGAAGACGGTGTAGAGTCTTATAATGTTTACAATATGTCATTTATGTGAGTTTTGCTGCACCGGTTCATCCTTGTGTTTGTTTCAAATAAGCCTTGCTAGCCTAAACCTTGTATCGAGAGGGAATACTTCTCATGCATCCAAAATACTTGAGCCAACCACTATGCCATTTGTGTCCACCATACCTACCTACTACATGGTATTTTCCGCCATTCCAAAGTAAATTGCTTGAGTGCTACCTTTAAAATTCCATCATTCACCTTTGCAATATATAGCTCATGGGACAAATAGCTTAAAAACTATTGTGGTATTGAATATGTAATTATGCACTTTATCTCTTATTAAGTTGCTTGTTGTGCGATAACCATGTTCACTGGGGACGCCATCAACTATTCATTGTTGAATTTCATGTGAGTTGCTATGCATGTCCGTCTTGTCTGAAGTAAGAGAGATCTACCACCCTATGGTTAAGCATGCATATTATTAGAGAAGAACATTGGGCCGCTAACTAAAGCCATGATCCATGGTGGAAGTTTCAGTTTTGGACATATATCCTCAATCTCATATGAGAAAATTATTAATTGTTGTTACATGCTTATGCATAAAAGAGGAGTCCATTATCTGTTGTCTATGTTGTCCCAGTATGGATGTCTAAGTTGAGAATAATCAATAGCGAGAAATCCAATGCGAGCTTTCTCCTTAGACCTTTGTACAGGCGGCATAGAGGTACCCCTTTGTGACACTTGGTTAAAACATGTGCATTGTGATGATCCGGTAGTCCAAGCTAATTAGGACAAGGTGCGGGCACTATTAGTATACTATGCATGAGGCTTGCAACTTGTAAGATATAATTTACATGATACATATGCTTTATTACTACCGTTGACAAAATTGTTTCATGTTTTCAAAATAAAAGCTCTAGCACAAATATAGCAATCGATGCTTTCCTCTTTGAAGGACCATTCTTTTACTTTTATTGTTGAGTCAGTTCACCTATCTCCACCTCAAGAAGCAAACATTTGTGTGAACTGTGCATTGATTCTTATATACTTGCTTATTGCATTTGTTATATTGCTTTGCATTGACAACTATCCATGAGATATACATGTTACAAGTTGAAAGCAACCGCTGAAACTTAATCTTCCATTGTGTTGCTTCAATGTCTTTACTATGAATTTATTGCTTTATGAGTAACTCTTATGCAAGACTTATTGATGCTTGTCTCGAAAGTACTATTCATGAAAAGTCTTTGCTATATGATTCACTTGTTTACTCATTGCATTTACATTGTTTCGAATCGCTGCATTCATCTCATATGCTTTACAATGGTATGATTAAGATTATGTTGGTAGCATGTCACCTCAGAAATTATCTTTTATCGTTTACCTACTCGAGGACGAGTAGGAACTAAGCTTGGGGATGCTGATACGTCTCCAACGTATCTATAATTTCCGATGTTCCATGCTTGTTTTATGACAATACCAACATGTTTTGTTCACACTTTATATCATTTTCATGCATTTTCCGGAACTAACCTATTAACAAGATGCCACAGTGCAGTTCCTGTTTTCTGCTGTTTTTGTTCCAGAAAGGCTGTTCGGGCAATATTCTCGGAATTGGACGAAATCAACGCCAAACCTCCTATTTTTCCCAAGCGTCCAGAACACCGAAGAAGAGTCGGAGAGGGGCCAGGGGCCACCACACCACATGGCGGCGCGGGCCAGGCCTAGGCCGCGCCGGCCTAGGGTGTGGCGCCCCCAGGTGCCCCCCTGCGCCGCCTCTTCGCCTATAAAAGCCCTTTCGACCTAAAAACGCAGTACAATTGACGAAACTCCAGAAAGACTCCGCACCGCCATCGCGAAACTCCAATTCGGGGACAGAACTCTGTTCCGGCACCCTGCCGGACGGGGAATTGCCCCCGGAGCCATCTCCACCGCCGTCTTCACCGCCATCTTCACCGCCATCGCTGCCTCCATGATGAGGAGGGAGTAATCCACCTCCGAGGCTGAGGGCTCCGCTGTAGCTATGTGGTTCATCTCTCTCCCATGTACCTCAATACAATAATCTCATGAGCTGCTTTACATGATTGAGATTCATATGAGTTTGTATCACAATTTATCTATGTGCTACTCTAGCAATGTTATTAAAGTAGTTTTATTCCTCCTGCACGTGTGTAAAGGTGACAGTGTGTGCACCGTGTTAGTACTTGGTTTATGCTATGATCATGATCTCTTGTAGATTGCGAAGTTAACTATTGCTATGATAATATTGATGTGATCTATTCCTCCAACATATGCATGAAGGTGACAGTGTGCATGCTATGTTAGTACTTGGTTTAATCTGTTGATTTATCTTACACTAAAGGTTACTAAAATATGAGCATTATTGTGGAGCTTGTTAACTCCGGCATTGAGGGTTCGTGTAATCCTACGCAATGTGTTCATCATCCAACAAAAGTGTAGAGTATGCATTTATCTATTCTGTTATGTGATCAATGTTGAGAGTGTCCACTAGTGAAAGTGTAATCCCTAGGCCTTGTTCCTAAATACTGCTATCGCTGCTTGTTTCTGTTTTTACTGCATTACTACTGCTGCAATACTACCACCATCAACTACACGCCAGCAAGCTATTTTCTGGCACCGTTGCTACTGCTCATACTTATTCATACCACCTGTATTTCACTATCTCTTCGCCGAACTAGTGCACCTATTAGGTGTGTTGGGGACACAAGAGACTTCTTGCTTTGTGGTTGCAGGGTTGCATGAGAGGGATATCTTTGACCTCTTCCTCCTGAGTTCGATAAACCTTGGGTGATCCACTTAAGGGAAAACTTGCTGCTGTTCTACAAACCTCTGCTCTTGGAGGCCCAACACTGTCTCTAAGAAAGGAGGGGAACGTAGACATCAGTACCTCTATGCCTGTACAAAGGTCTAAGGAGAAAGCTCGCATTGGATTTCTCGCTATTGATTATTCTTCAACTTAGACATCCATACCGGGACAACATAGACAACAGATAATGGACTCCTCTTTTATGCATAAGCATATAACAACAATTAATAATTTTCTCATTTGAGATTGAGGATATATGTCCAAAACTGAAACTTCCACCATGGATCATGGCTTTAGTTAGCGGCCCAATGTTCTTCTCTAACAATATGCATGCTTAACCATAAGGTGGTAGATCTCTCTTACTTCAGACAAGACGGACATGCATAGCAACTCACATGAAATTCAACAATGAATAGTTGATGGCGTCCCCAGTGAACATGGTTATCGCACAACAAGCAACTTAATAAGAGATAAAGTGCATAATTACATATTCAATACCACAATAGTTTTTAAGCTATTTGTCCCATGAGCTATATATTGCAAAGGTGAATGATGGAATTTTAAAGGTAGCACTCAAGCAATTTACTTTGGAATGGCGGAAAAATACCATGTAGTAGGTATGGTGGACACAAATGGCATAGTGGTTGGCTCAAGTATTTTGGATGCATGAGAAGTATTCCCTCTCGATACAAGGTTTAGGCTAGCAAGGCTTATTTGAAACAAACACAAGGATGAACCGGTGCAGCAAAACTCACATAAAAGACATATTGTAAACATTATAAGACTCTACACCGTCTTCCTTGTTGTTCAAACTCAATACTAGAAATTATCTAGACCTTAGAGAAACCAAATATGCAAACCAAATTTTAGCATGCTCTATGTATTTCTTCATTAATGGGTGCAAAGCATATGATGCAAGAGCTTAATCATGAGCACAACAATTGCCAAGTATCACATTACCCAAGACATTTATAGCAATTACTACATGTATCATTTTCCAATTCCAACCATATAACAATTTAACGAAGGAGAAACTTCGCCATGAATACTATGAGTAGAAACCAAGGACATACTTGTCCATATGCTACAGCGGAGCGTGTCTCTCTCCCATAAAGTGAATGCTAGGATCCATTTTATTCAAACAAAACAAAAACAAAAACAAACCGACGCTCCAAGAAAAAGCACATAAGATGTGATGGAATAAAAATATAGTTTCAGGGGAGGAACCTGATAATGTTGTCGATGAAGAAGGGGATGCCTTGGGCATCCCCAAGCTTAGACGCTTGAGTCTTCTTGATATATGCAGGGGTGAACCACCGGGGCATCCCCAAGCTTAGAGCTTTCACTCTCCTTGATCATGTTGCATCATACTCCTCTCTTGATCCTTGAAAACTTCCTCCACACCAAACTCGAAACAACTCATTAGAGGGTTAGTGCACAATAAAAATTAACATATTCAGAGGTGACACAATCATTCTTAACACTTCTGGACATTGCATAATGCTACTGGACATTAGTGGATCAAAGAAATTCATCCAACATAGCAAAAGAGGCAATGCGAAATAAAAGGCAGAATCTGTCAAAACAGAACAGTTCGACGAATTTTAAAATGGCACCAGACTTGCTCAAATGAAAATGCTCAAATTGAATGAAAGTTGCGTACATATCTGAGGATCATGCACGTAAATTGGCTTAATTTTCTGAGCTACCTACAGGGAGGTGGACCCAGATTCGTGACAGCAAAGAAATCTGGAACTGCGCAGTAATCCAAATCTAGTACTTACTTTACTATCAAAGACTTTACTTGGCACAACAAAACACAAAACTAAGATAAGGAGAGGTTGCTACAGTAGTAAACAACTTCCAAGACACAAAATAAAAACAAAGTACTGTAGGTAAAAACATGGGTTGTCTCCCATAAGCGCTTTTCTTTAACGCCTTTCAGCTAGGCGCAGAAAGTGTGTATCAAGTATTATCGAAGGGTGGTGCATTCTCAGCGGGGTGCGGAGTTTTCTCAACTATGCATAGTATCTTTTCTATGTGAGTTTCAGAGGCTCCCTTTTCATTAGTCTTGGGCTTGCTACTCTCATCAAACAAATCTTCAGGAACAATCCAATCAAAATTCTTTTCTAGTGCCTCACACATTCCCAAGAGCTTGCAAGGTATTGATGTTTTAATATCCCCCTCATAATTAACTTTATTAGTGTACTTTTGTCTATCCTTTTCCATCTTCTCAAGGGTACTGGCAAAGTTGGTATAAGAACCTAGCATATTATATTTAGTGAAAACTTTTCTAGCTTCTCTCGCTATTCCCCCAAATTCTTTAAGAAGGGTTTCTAATACAAAATCTTTCTTTTCTCCTTCTTCCATATCACTGAGTGTAAGAAACATATGTTGAATCACAGGATTAAGATTAACAAATCTAGCTTCTAATGCGTGTACTAAAGAAGCAACAGCAATTTCATAAGTAGGGGCAAGTTCTACCAAGTGTCTATCTTCAAAATCTTCGACCGTACTAATATGAGTGAAAAAATCTTCTATATTGTCTTTCCCAAGGATAGACCCTCGACCTACCGGTACATCTTTAAGAACAAACTTAGGAGGAAACATTATGAAATAAGTAAAGTAAATGCAAGTAAACTAATTTTTTTGTGTTTTTGATATAGCGAACAAGATAGCAAATAAAGTAAAACTAGCAACTAATTTTTTTGTATTTTGATTTAGTGCAGCAAACAAAGTAGTAAATAAAACTAAGCAAGAAAAAAACAAAGTAAAGAGATTGAGAAGTGGAGACTCCCCTTGCAGCGTGTCTTGATCTCCCCGGCAACGGCGCCAGAAAATATGCTTGATGGCGTGTAACTCACACGTTCGTTGGGAACCCCAAGAGGAAGGTATGATGCGCACAGAGCAAGTTTTCCCTCAGAAAGAAACCAAGGTTTATCGAACCAGGAGGAGCCAAGAAGCACGTTGAAGGTTGATGGCGGCGGGATGTAGTGCGCGCAACACCAGGGATTCCGGCGCCAACGTGGAACCTGCACAACACAACCAAAGTACTTTGCCCCAACGAAACAGTGAGGTTGTCAATCTCACCGGCTTGCTGTAACAAAGGATTAGATGTATAGTGTGGATGATGATTGTTTGCAGAAAACGTAGAACAAGTATTGCAGTAGATTGTATTTCAGTAAAGAGAATTGGACCGGGGTCCACAGTTCACTAGAGGTGTCTCTCCCATAAGACAAACAGCATGTTGGGTGAACAAATTACAGTTGGGCAATTGACAAATAAAGAGGGCATGACCATGCACATACATATCATGATGAGTATAGTGAGATTTAATTGGGCATTACGACAAAGTACATAGACCGCCATCCAACTGCATCTATGCCTAAAAAGTCCACCTTCAGGTTATCATCCGAACCCCCTCCAGTATTAAGTTGCAAAGCAACAGACAATTGCATTAAGTATGGTGCGTAATGTAATCAACAACTACATCCTTAGACATAGCATCAATGTTTTATCCCTAGTGGCAACAGCACAACACAACCTTAGAACTTTCTGTCACTGTCCCAGTGTCAATGCAGGCATGAACCCACTATCGAGCATAAGTACTCCCTCTTGGAGTTACAAGCATCTACTTGGCCAGAGCATCTACTAGTAACGGAAAGCATGCAAGATCATAAACAACACGTAGATATAACTTTGATAATCAACATAACAAGTATTCTCTATTCATCGGATCCCAACAAACGCAACATATAGAATTACAGATAGATGATCTTGATCATGTTAGGCAGCTCACAAGATCCGACAATGATAGCACAATGGGGAGAAGACCACCTAGCTACTGCTATGGACCCATAGTCCAGGGGTAACTACTCACTCATCACACCGGAGGCGACCATGGCGGCGTAGAGTCCTCCGGAGATGATTCCCCTCTCGGCGAGTGCGACGATCTCTGGATCCCCGAGATGGGATCGGCGTTGGCGGCGTCTCGGAAGGTTTTCCGTATCGTGGCTCTGCACGGGGGTTTCGTCACGAAGGCTTTAAGTAGGCGGAAGGGTAAGTCAGAGGCGGCACGGGGCCCAAACCAGGCCGGCGCGGCCGGGGGTGGGCGCGCCGCTAGGGTTTGGCCACCCCGTGGCCCCTCTTCGTTTCGTCTTCGGACTTCTGGAAGCTGCGTGGAAAAATAGGCCCCTGGGCTTTGATTTCGTCCAATTCCGAGAATATTTCCTTACTAGGATTTCTGAAACCAAAAACAGCAGAAAACAGCAACTGGCACTTCGGCATCTTGTTAATAGGTTAGTTCCAGAAAATGCACGAATATGACATAAAGTGTGCATAAAACATGTAGATAACATCAATAATGTGGCATGGAACATAAGAAATTATCGATACGTCGGAGACGTATCAAGATGCATGCTGGATAGCGGTCTATGTACTTTGTCGTAATGCCCAATTAAATCTCACAATACTCATCATAATATGTATGTGCATGGTCATGCCCTCTTTATTTGTCAATTGCCCAACTGTAATTTGTTCACCCAACATGCGTTTATCTTATGGGAGAGACACCTCTAGTGAGCTGTGGACCCCGGTCCAATTCTCTATCTGAAATACAATCTACTGCAATCTTGTTCTTGTTTTAAACAATCATCATCCACACTATACGGTTAATCCTTTGTTCAGCAAGCGGTGAGATTGACAACCTGTTTCGTTGGAGCAAAGTACTTTGTTGTGTTGTGCAGGTTCCACGTTGCGCCGGAATCTCCGGTGTTGCGCCACTACATCCCGCCGTCATCAACCTTCAACGTGCTTCTTGACTCCTACTGGTTCGATTAAACCTTGGTTTCTTTGAGGGAAACTTATTGTGCGCATCACACCTTCCTCTTGGGGTTCCCAACGGACGTGTCACTACGCGCATCAAGCAAATTTCTGGCGCCGGGGAGATCAAGACACGCTGCAAGGGGAGTCTCCACTTCCCAATCTCTTTACTTTGTTTTTGTCTTGCTTAGTTTTATTTACTACTTTGTTTGCTGCACTAAATCAAAATACAAAAAATTAGTTGCTAGTTTTACTTTATTTTGCTATCTTGTTTGCTATATCAAAAACACAAAAAAATTAGTTACTTGCATTTACTTTATCTAGTTTGCTTTATTTACTACTGCTAAAATGAGTAATCCTGAAGTTGAAGTTCGTTCGTTTAAGCAACGAGGGGGAGAATGTTTAAGAGATGCTTGGTATAGAATTAGTGATGCCCATAATAGGTGCACTAAGAAACACTCCACCACTATCCTGCTCAGAAATTTTTATGTTGGTATCTCTAGCTGGAATAGGTATGTTCTTGATAGTCTCGCGAAAGGTAACTTTCTAAGTACTCCTGCATTAGAAGCTAGTTGCATTATTGAGAGTCTATTTGGAATACCCCCTGTTGATGAAGTTAAAACTGAAATCTCTCTTGAAGATGTTATGAAAAAATTGGAAACCATAGAGAAAAATTTTCCAAGTATTGAAACTAAATTGGAAATGTTACTTGATAAAACTGATGAACTTGATAAATCCTTAGGAGGAATTGATGAAAGAATTAGTGTCCTAGGAACTTGTGTTGTCCATGATAATCAAATCAATAGGATTGATGAACTTGAAAAGGCTATGGGAACCTTGGGTTCAACATTTTCTTCTCTTAAATATAAGGAGAAAGCTTATGTGGGTAAGGAGCAAAAGTTTATGTATGTCTCTAAAGTGCCTAAACCAAAGAAGTATTATTATAGGCCTAAAATTGACAAAGCCCTTAGTACCACTACGGATGGGGGAGCTCATGATAACGATGCACCATCTCTTGATAATACTTGATACACACTTTCTGCGCCTAGCTGAAAGGCGTTAAAGAAAACGCTTATGGAGACAATCCATGGTTTTTACTACAGTACTTTGTTTTTATTTCGTGTCTTGAAGTTGTTTACTATAGCAACCTCTCCTTATCTTAGTTTAGTGTTTTGTTGTGCCAAGTAAAGTCTTTGATAGTAAAGTTCATACTAGATTTGGATTACTGCGTAGAAACAGATTTCTTTGCTGTCACGAATCTGGGCTGTTTTCTCTGTAGGTAACTCAGAAAATTATGCCAATTTACGTGAGTGATCCTCAGATATGTACGCAACTTTCATTCAATTTGAGCATTTTCATTTGAGCAAGTCTGGTGCCTCGATAAAATTCGTCAATACGAACTGTTCTGTTTTGACAGATTCTGCCTTTTATTTCGCATTGCCTCTTTTGCTATGTTGGATGAATTTATTTGATCCATTAATGTCCAGTAGCTTTATGCAATGTCCAGAAGTGTTAAGAATGATTGTGTCACCTCTGAACATGTTAATTTTTATTGTCCACTAACCCTCTAATGAGTTGTTCTAAGTTTGGTGTGGAGGAAGTTTTCAAGGATCAAGAGAGGAGTATGATGCAATATGATCAAGGAGAGTGAAAGCTCTAAGCTTGGGGATGCCCCGGTGGTTCACCCCTGCATATATCAAGAAGACTCAAGCGTCTAAGCTTGGGGATGCCAAGGCATCCCCTTCTTCATCGACAACATTATCAGGTTCCTCTGAAACTATATTTTTATTCCATCACATCTTATGTGCTTTGCTTGAGAGCGTCGGTTTGTTTTTGTTTTTGTTTTGTTTGAATAAAATGGATCCTAGCATTCACTGTATGGGAGAGAGACACGCTCCGCTGTAGCATATGGACAAGTATGTCCTTAGGCTTTACTCATAGATATTCATGGCGAAGTTTCTTCTTCGTTAAATTGTTATATGGTTGGAATTGAAAATGATACATGTAGTAAATTGCTATAATGTCTTGGATAATGTGATACTTGGCAATTGTTGTGCTCATGTTTAAGCTCTTGCATCATGTACTTTGCACCCATTATGAAGAAATACATAGAGCATGCTAAAATTTGGTTTGCATCTTGGTCTCTCTAAGGTCTAGATAATTTCTAGTATTGAGTTTGAACAACAAGGAAGACGGTGTAGAGTCTTATAATGTTTACAATATGTCTTTTATGTGAGTTTTTCTGGCACCGTTCATCCTTGTGTTTGTTTCAAACAACCTTGCTAGCCTAAACCTTGTATCGAGAGGGAATACTTCTCATGCATCAAAATCCTTGAGCCAACCACTATGCCATTTGTGTCCACCATACCTACCTACTACATGGTATTTCTCCGCCATTCCAAAGTAAATTGCTTGAGTGCTACCTTTAAAATTCCATCATTCACATTTGCAATATATAACTCATGGGACAAATAGCAAAACTATTGTGGTATTGAATATACTTATGCACTTTATCTTATTAAGTTGCTTGTTGTGCGATAACCATGTTTACGGGGACGCCATCAACTATTCTTTGTTGAATATCATGTGAGTTGCTATGCATGTTTGTCTTAATGTAGTAGAGATCTACACCTTATGGTAAGCATGCATATTGAGAGAAGACATTGGGCCACTCGCACTATTGCCATGATCCATGGTGGAAGTTTCAGTTTTGGACATATATCCTCAATCCATATGAGAAAATTAATTGTTGTTACATGCTTATGCATAAAAGAGGAGTCCATTATCTGTTGTCTATGTTGTCCCGGTATGGATGTCTAAGTTAAGAATAATCAATAGCGAGAAATCCAATGCGAGCTTTCTCCTTAGACCTTTGTACAGGCGGCATAGACAACAGATAATGGACTCCTCTTTTATGCATAAGCATGTAACAACAATTAATAATTTTCTCATATGAGATTGAGGATACATGTCCAAAACTGAAACTTCCACCATGGATCATGGCTTTAGTTAGCGGCCCAATGTTCTTCTCTAACAATATGCATGCTTAACCATATGGTGGTAGATCGCTCTTACTTCAGACAAGATGAACATGCATAGCAACTCACATGAAATTCAACAAAGAGTAGTTGATGGCGTCCCCAGAAACATGGTTATCGCACAACAAGCAACTTAATAAGAGATAAAGTGCATAATTACATATTCAATACCACAATAGTTTTTAAGCTATTTGTCCCATGAGCTATATATTGCAAAGGTGAATGATGGAATTTTAAAGGTAGCACTCAAGCAATTTACTTTGGAATGGCGGAAAATACCATGTAGTAGGTAGGTATGGTGGACACAAATGGCATAGTGGTTGGCCCAAGTATTTTGGATGCATGAGAAGTATTCCCTCTCGATACAAGGTTTAGGCTAGCAAGGCTTATTTGAAACAAACACAAGGATGAACCGGTGCAGCAAAACTCACATAAAAGACATATTGAAACATTATAAGACTCTACACCGTCTTCCTTGTTGTTCAAACTCAATACTAGAAATTATCTAGACCTTAGAGAAACCAAATATGCAAACCAAATTTTAGCATGCTCTATGTATTTCTTCATTAATGGGTGCAAAGCATATGATGCAAGAGCTTAAACATGAGCACAACAATTGCCAAGTATCACATTACCCAAGACATTAATAGCAATTACTACATATATCATTTTCCAATTCCAACCATATAACAATTTAACGAAGAAGAAACTTCGCCATGAATACTATGAGTAGAGACCAAGGACATACTTGTCCATATGCTACAGCGGAGCGTGTCTCTCTCCCATAAAGTGAATGCTAGGATCCATTTTATTCAAACAAAACAAAAAAAAACAAAAAACTCCAAGCAAAGCACATAAGATGTGATGGAATAAAAATATAGTTTCAGGAGGAACCTGATAATGTTGTCGATGAAGAAGGGGATGCCTTGGGCATCCCCAAGCTTAGACGCTTGAGTCTTCTTAATATATGCAGGGGTGAACCACCGGGGCATCCCCAAGCTTAGAGCTTTCACTCTCCTTGATCATGTTGCATCATACTCCTCTCTTGATCCTTGAAAACTTCCTCCACACCAAACTTAGAACAACTCATTAGAGGGTTAGCGACAATAAAAATTAACATGTTCAGAGGTGACACAATCATTCTTAGCACTTCTGGACATTGCATAAAGCTACTGGACATTAATGGATCAAAGAAATTCATCCAACATAGCAAAAGAGGCAATGCGAAATAAAAGGCAGAATCTGTCAAAACAGAACAGTTCGTATTGACGAATTTTATCGAGGCACCAGACTTGCTCAAATGAAAATGCTCAAATTGAATGAAAGTTGCGTACATATCTGAGGATCACTCATGTAAATTGGCATAATTTTCTGAGTTACCTACAGGGAAAACAGCCCAGATTCGTGACAGCAAAGAAATCTGTTTCTGCGCAGTAATCCAAATCTAGTATGAACTTTTCTATCAACGACTTTACTTGGCACAACAAAACACTAAACTAAGATAAGGAGAGGTTGCTACAGTAGTAAACAACTTCCAAGACACAAAATAAAAACAAAGTACTGTAGGTAAAAACATGGGTTGTCTCCCATAAGCGCTTTTCTTTAACGCCTTTCAGCTAGGCGCAGAAAGTGTGTATCAAGTATTATCAAGAGACGAAGTGTCAACATCATAATTTGTTCTAATAATAGAATCAAAAGGTAACTTCATTCTCTTTCTAGGGAAGTGTTCCATACCTTTCTTGAGAGGAAATTGATATTTTATATTACCTTCCTTCATATCAATAGTAGCACCAACAGTTCGAAGAAAAGGTCTTCCCAATATAATGGGACAAGATGCATTGCATTCAATATCCAAGACAACAAAATCAACGGGGACAAGGTTATTGTTAACGGTAATGCGAACATTATCAACTTTCCCCAAAGGTTTCTTTGTAGAATGATCAGCAAGATTAACATCCAAATAACAATTTTTCAGCGGTGGCAAGTCAAGCATATTATAAATTTTCTTAGGCATAACAGAAATACTTGCACCAAGATCACATAAAGCATTACAATCAAAATCTTTAACCTTCATCTTAATGATGGGCTCCCAACCATCCTCTAGCTTTTTAGGAATAGAGGCTTCGCACTCTAGTTTCTCTTCTCTAGCTTTTATGAGAGCATTTGTAATATGTTGCGTGAAAGCCAAATTTATAGCACTAGCATTAGGACTTTTAGCAAGTTTTTGCAAGAACTTTATAACTTCAGAGATGTGGCAATCATCAAAATTCAAACCATTATAATCTAAAGCAATGGGATCATCATCCCCAATGTTGGAAAAAATTTCAGCAGCTTTATCACAGGCAGTTTCAGCAGTTTTAGCAGTTTCAGGCAGTTCGCGCTTTGCATTAGAAGTGGAAACATTGCTAACACCAATTCTTTTATTATTAATAGTAGGAGGTGCAGCAACATGTGTAGCATTAGCATTACTAGTGGTGGTAATAGTCCAAACTTTAGCTACATTCTTCTCTTTAGCTAGTTTTTCATTTTCTTCTCTATCCCACCTAGCACGCAGTTCAGCCATTAATCTTATATTCTCATTAATTCTAACTTGGATGGCATTTGCTGTAGTAGTAATTTTATTATCTAAATCCTCAGGTTTAGCAGCCATTTTATTAATTAAAGAAGATTGTGATGCAGACATGTATGAGATTCGGTTTTCAGCATTAGCAAGTTTAGTTTGCAACCCCGAGATCTCCCTATTCAGATTTTCAAGTTGATTCCCTATATTCTTCAACAAGGTAGATTGCTCATTCATAGTTTTAGTAAACAATTTATTTTGCTCATATTGTGATTGCATAAAGCTCTTGGTGGATCTTTCAATTTCTAGCATCTTTTCTTCATTAGGTGAAACATATCTACCATAAGAGTTACCATTAGCAGGATATGGCCTAGAATCATTGTGATTGTTATTTTTAATGAAATTCACATCAACATATTCTTTTTGAGCAACCAATGAAGCTAACGGAACATTATTAGGATCAATATTTGTCCTATCATTCACAAGCATAGACATAATAGCATCAATCTTATCACTCAAGGAAGAGGTTTCTTCGACAGAATTTACCTTCTTACCTTGTGGAGCTCTTTCCGTGTGCCATTCAGAGTAGTTGATCATCATATTATCAAGAAGCTTTGTTGCTTCACCAAGAGTGATGGACATAAAGGTACCTCCAGCAGCTGAATCCAATAAATTCCGCGAAGAAAAATTTAGTCCTGCATAGAAGGTTTGGATGATCATCCAAGTAGTCAGTCCATGGGTTGGGCAATTTTTAACCAAAGATTTCATTCTTTCCCATGCTTGTGCAACATGTTCAGTATCTAATTGTTTAAAATTCATTATGCTACTCCTCAAAGATATAATTTTAGCAGGGGGATAATATCTACCAATAAAAGCATCCTTGCATTTAGTCCATGAATCAATACTATTCTTAGGCAGAGATAGCAACCAATCTTTAGCTCTTCCTCTTAATGAGAAAGGGAACAATTTTAATTTTATAATGTCACCATCTACATCTTTATATTTTTGCATTTCACATAGTTCAACAAAATTATTAAGATGGGCAGCAGCATCATCAGAACTAACACCAGAAAATTGCTCTCGCATAACAAGATTCAGTAAAGCAGGTTTAATTTCAAAGAATTCTCTTGTAGTAGCAGGTGGAGCAATAGGTGTGCATAAGAAATCATTATTATTTGTGGTTGTGAAGTCACACAACTTAGTATTTTCAGGGTTGGCCATTTTAGCAGTAGTAAATAAAGCAAACTAGATAAAGTAAATGCAAGTAACTAATTTTTTTTGTGTTTTTGATATAGCAAACAAGATAGCAAATAAAGTAAAACTAGCAACTAATTTTTTGTATTTTGATTTAGTGCAGCAAACAAAGTAGTAAATAAAACTAAGCAAGACAAAAACAAAGTAAAGAGATTGGGAAGTGGAGACTCCCCTTGCAGCGTGTCTTGATCTCGCAACAGCGCCGAAATTTGCTTGATGCGTGTGGTTGACACGTCCGTTAGAACCCAAGAGGAAGGTGGATGCGCACAGCGCAAGTTTTCCCTCAGTAAGAAACCAAGGTTTAATCGAGCAGTAGGAGTCAAGAAGCACGTTGAAGGTTGATGGCGGCGGGATGTAGTGCGGCGCAACACCGGGATTCGGCGCCAACGTGGAACCTGCACACACAACCAAAGTACTTTGCCCCAACGAAAGTTGAGGTTGTCAATCTCACGGCTTGCTGTAACAAAGGATTAACCGTATTGTGTGGAAGATGATTGTTTGCGGAAAACATAAAACAAGTATTGCGGTAGATTGTATTTCATAGAGAATTGGACCGGGTCCACAGTTCCTTAGAGGTGTCTCTCCCATAAGATAAACAGCATGTTGGGTGAACAAAGTTGCAGTTTGGGCAATTGACAAATAAGAGGGCATGACCATGCACATACATATTATGATGAGTATAGTGAGATTTAATTGGGCATTACGACAAAGTACATGGACCGCCATCCAACATGCATCTATGCCTAAAAAGTCCACCTTCGGGTTATCATCCGAACCCCTCGTATTAAGTTGCTAACAACAGACAATTGCATTAAGTATTGCGCGTAATGTAACTAGTAACTACATCCTTGAACATAGCACTAATGTTTTATCCCTAGTGGCAACAGCACATCCACAACCTTAGAACTTTCTGTCACTGTCCCAGATATCAATGGAGGCATGAACCCACTATCGAGCATAAATACTCCCTCTTGGAGTTACAAGCATCTACTTGGCCAGAGCATCTACTAGTAACGGAGAGCATGCAAGATCATAAACAACACATAGACATAACTTTGATAATCAACATAACAAGTATTCTCTATTCATCGGATCCCAACAAACGCAACATAGAGAATTACAGATAGATGATCTTGATCATGTTAGGCAGCTCACAAGATCCGACAATGAAGCACAATGGGGAGAAGACAACCATCTAGCTCCTGCTATGGACCCATAGTCCGGGGGTGAACTCACACATCACTCCGGAGGCGACCATGGCGGCGTAGAGTCCTCGGGAGATGATTCCCCTCTCCGGCAGGGTGCCGGAGGCGATCTCCTGGATCCCCCGAGATGGGATCGGTGGCGGCGCGTCTCTGGAAGGTTTCCGTATCGTGGCTCTCGGTACTGGGGGTTTCGCAACGGAGGCTTTAAGTAGGCGGAAGGGCAGGTCAAGAGGCGGCACGAGGGCCCCACACCACGGGCGCGCGGCCAAGGGGGCTGCGCCGCCCTGGGTGTGGCCACCTCGTGGCCCCACTTCGTCTCTCCTCGGACTTCGAGCTTCGTGGCAAAATAGGACCCTGGGCGTTGATTTCGTCCAATTCCGAGAATATTTCGTTACTAGGATTTCTGAAACCAAAAACAGGAACTGGCGCATCGGCATCTTGTTAATAGGTTAGTTCCGTAAAATGCACAAATATGACATAAAGTGTGCATAAAACATGTAGATAACATCAATAATGTGGCATGGAACATAAGAAATTATCGATACGTCGGAGACGTATCAGCATGTCTTCTCCCCATTGTGCTTAATTGTTGGATCTTGTGAGCTGCCTAACATGATCAAGATCATCTATCTGTAATTCTATATGTTGCGTTTGTTGGGATCCGATGAATAGAGAATACTTGTTATGTTGATTATCAATTTATATCTATGTGTTGTTTATGATCTTGCATGCTCTCCGTTACTAGTAGATGCTCTGGCCAAGTAGATGCTTGTAACTCCAAGAGGGAGTATTTATGCTCGATAGTGGGTTCATGTCTCCGTGAATCTGGGGAAGTGACAGAAATCTCTAAGATTATGGATGTCTTTGTGCCACTAGGGATAAAACATTGGTGCTATGTTCAAGACGCATGTACTGATTGTTAGCGCAATACTTAATGCAATTGTGTGTTGTTAGCAACCTACCGGAGGGGGTTCGAGATGATAACCTGAAGGTGGGACAGGCATAGATGCATGCTAGATAGCGGTCTATGTACTTTGTCGTAATGCCCAATTAAATCTCACAATACTCATCATAATATGTATGTGCATGGTCATGCCCTCTTATTTGTCAATTGCCCAAGCTTTGTTCACCCCTCGTTTATCTTATGGGAGACACCTCTAGTGAACTGTGGACCCCGATCTAAAATTCTCTATGCTGAAATACAATCTACGCAACATCTTATTTTACTGTTTTCTACAAACAATCATCATCCACACTATACGGTTAATCCTTTGTTACAGCAAGTCGGTGAGATTGACAACCTCATTGTTTCGTTGGGGCAAAGTACTTTGGTTGTGTTGTGCGAGTTCAACGTTGGCGCCGGAATCTCGGTGTTGCGCCGCACTACATCCCGCCGCCATCAACCTTCAACGTGCTGTGGCTCCTCTGGGTCGGTCCTTGGTTTGTTACTGCGGGAAACTTGCCGGCTGTGCATCACACCTTCCTCTTGGGGTTCCCAACGGACGTGTCAACTACACGCATCAGAGCACCAGCGGCCATGGAGGTGGCGAGAGAATCCTCCGTTTGAGCAGAGGAGGGCGAGGATGCCGGCCCGTTGCCGTCATAGGCCGGTTCATGGGCCGTCGCGGATGGCGTGCGTGGCGGGGAATCACGCCGGCCGGTCGGCGTCGTCGGGGCTGCACCACCAGGGCCCGCCGCGGGTGGGAGATCGTCGTGTAGGTGCGTGCACCACATGCAGCTGCCGATCAACGTGATGCTGCTGCTGGTCGTCAGAACCTGAAACATTCCGAGAGATCAAAGAATCAGTAGCACCTGCCATATCAGTGCACAAAGGATCATCCGTATCCGGTTCAGAAAGAAGGATGGCATCTTCGGTGGGATGAGGGTGGGGGGTAGATTTATCACCACAAAAGGGGTAGAAATTTTCGTCGAATACGACATCGCGCGACACATGGATCCATCATGTGGATCGATCGAGACAACGAAAGCCTCGATGGTCAGGACTATACCCGAGGAACACACACAGACGCGAACGAAAACTGAGTTTGTGGTTGTTATACGGCCTAAGGTTAGGCCAACACGCGCACCCAAACACGTGGAGGGAACCGTAGTCAACTCCCTTTTTGAATAACTTAGTGACAGAAATTGAGTTGTAGATGACTCTACTTGGCATACGATTAATCAGATAGCAAGCAGTAAGAATGGCGTCATCCCAAAACCTGAGAGGTGCAGATGCTTGAGCTAGGAGAGCAAGAGCTGTTTCGACTAGGTGTACGTGGCTTGCGCTCGATGGCGCCGTTTTGCTGGTGGGTATGTGGGCAGGAAATGCGATGTGTAATGCCGGTATCTCTGAAGTGGGAATTGAGTTTGTGATATTCTCCTCCCCAGTCGAACTGAACTGAGAGGATTTTAGTGCCAAGAGCAAGTTCAACCCGCTTTTGAAATTGATAAAAGACGCGTTCAACATCAGACTTGTGTTTCAGCAAATATACCCATGTAAATTTACTAAAATCATCGAGAAAACTGACATAATATTTGAACCCGCCAGCTGACTTAATTGCTGGTCCCCATACATCCGTATGCACGAGTTCTAAAGGAACTTGGGAAACACGACTAGAAACTGCATAAGGCAGTTGATGAACCTTAGCTTGCTGGCATGCATCACAGACATGCGGCACTACATTATTTTGTGTAAATCCTAATTTATTGGATCGAAGGATGGCCTGGACGACAGGTTCTGCAGGGTGTTCGAGAGTCGACGACCACAGTTCCTTGGACGGTGAGATGGTGTGCGCTTGCGGAGGTCGTGATGAATGGCGAGGATGGAGTGGAGGAACTCTGGGTACAGGCCATCTTGTGCTCTACCTTGAAGCAGCGTTGCCCTCGTGGTGAGGTCCTTAACAAAGAAATATTCATGATGAAGTTCAATAAGACAGTGGTTATCATTGGCAAGTTTATGAGTCGATAATAGATTTTTGCTAATGCGAGGAGCATGGAGGACATTAGATAGTCGAAGTGGACGAGAAAAACCGGATAAGCTAGATTCACCAATGTGCAAGATAGGTATGTGCGTACCGTTGGCCACCTGGATCTGCTCGTTGCCTTTGTAGTTCGTGAACATGGAGGCGCTCGATGTCATTCGTCATATGATCGGTTGCACCTGAATCCATGTACCAGTTTGGATCGCTGGTGTAACTGTCGTTGGCGTTGGTGTAGTTGGCGGCGGCGCGAGTGGAGCTCTCTGGCTGGATCGCGTGATTGAACCGTGAGTAGCAGCGTAGAGCATCATGGCCGTAGACGCCACAGATTTGGCAAGTTGATTTGCCGCCGCGTCCACGTCCTCCACCCTGGGCGTCACGCCCAGAGTTATCGCCACGGCCACCGCCATGGCCTCCTCCGTTGTAGCCGCCGTTGTAGCCGCCACCATTGTAGCCGCCGCCGTTGTAGCCGCCATTGTAGCCGCCGTTGTAGCCACCGTAGCGGCCTCCGCCATTGCCACGGCCTCCGTCGCCACGGCCGCGTCCGCCACGGTGGAAGTTCCGCGCCCGCCACCGCGGGAGGCATTGTTGGCGGAGTGCTGAAACGGTGCGTCGTGGTGGCCGCCCGAGCCGCGGCCTCCAGTCCGTGCCTCATAGGCGGTGAGATGCCCGTAGAGGTCTCCCAGGGTGAAGTCCTCGTTGGCAGCGATCACACTCATCGAGGTGGTGAAGTTCGTGGTCCTCGCCAAGGCCAGCGAGGATGTACGAGACGATCTCGTCGTCACCGAGGGGATTGTCGATTGTCGCCATCGTATCGGCGATCTTCTTGGTGTGCTGGAAGTAGGCAGACATGGATGTGTCCCTCTTCTTCGGCTTCACCAGCGCGGTTCGGAGTTGTACGATCCGCGCCTTGGACCTGAACGCAAACGTCCGATCCAGAGCCTCCCACACCTGCTCCGACGTCTTCAGGAGCTGAACGTGGCCAAGAACGGCCGGTGTGAGGGAGGAGAGCAGGCCGCTAAGGACCTGCTGGTCCTGCTTGCGCCAGGCGGCGTACTCAGGGTTGTCGACCTGGCTCGAGCTTCCGACCGCGGCAGGGACGCGCTTCGGTGGAGCAGCGTTTGAACCGTCGAAGCCGAACAGATCGTTGCCGTAGAGTGCCGGTAGAGCCTGGGCCTTCAGAGCAGGTAATTTTCCTGGTCAAGCTTGATGGAGATGGCGGCGCTCAGCGTGGCCGCGATGTTGATCGGAGCGGACGGCGAGTTGGTTGGAGCCATGAACGATTAGGAGTGTTGGCTCTGATACCATATAAAACTAACAAAGAGATTGGTTATGCCGTGTTATTCACATCGGCTTGGGGCTCTGTATTTATATAGGCTCAACTGGCTAAGGTTACAGGTTAGTTTAGATTACAATCTCAACAATACATATCTATCTATTTACCTATATCTCGTCAGCATATTTATCTAACAACTCCAGTTGCGGTTAGGATCGTATCATCTCTAACCTCTTTTAACACAGTCGACATCGTCGGTGCTGAGCTTGCTGCTTCTACGCCCACCTCTGTTCGTCGGAATGCCCAAGCAACGACGCCTACGCATTTGTGTCTTGCGATCATCTCATCTGCAACACCAAATTCGACCACGACCACCTGCAGCGTCATCCCCGAACTGGCTACACCTGCGAACAGCGACAAGGCACTTGACATGGACGTCATGGGTGATACTGCACCGATGCATGCCATCTGCTTTCCAGGTGGCCTCAACGACAGAACAAGCGAAGAACATGTGGACGTGTCCCTGACTCTCTGGAGTTTCTCACAGATCCTTCAACACATGCCACCAAGGCTGCTGGCAGACGCATACAAGGTGTTTCATGATGCATGTAGTGTGACCGCATTTGTGCCATGGCCACCACCTAGCTGCACTCATTCAAAATCACCTTTGCTCAATGAACATGACTTATTCCATAATGTGCAGCTAAAGCATGGCAAAGAATTCATAGCTGTTTGGGTGAGGTCAACTTTATTACCAACCAGTACAAGATATTAAGAATAATCAAGGGCAATGGAGTGCAATATGTCCTGGAGTGAGTGAGAGATCTGGACATCAGTCAGATAAGACAAGAGCATCTCTAGCAGAGAGCCCGTATATCTCCGAATCGAAAAGATGGAGTTCGGTCTCCTGAGCTGTTCAGTTTAGATGGTTTTTGTCACGCAGATTAGAAACCGAACTCACGAACTGAAAAAACGAAAATCAAACGTGATGGGAAAATGTGATGCGACGATCTTGCGAAATTGAACCCATTTTGCTCCGATCGAGCTACGTTCATAAACTAGCCAAAATACGTAGCATTTCGAGCTACATTCGATAATTTGAGACCTAAACTACTAGATTAGGCCCCGGATTGTCACCTGGGCAGTTCTTGCAGCGGCGGAGGGTTTTTCCGCGCCGGCGACTCCTACGAGACGATGAGCGCGACCACCTCGAACGCCGCCGCCTCCACCGAGCTCCCGCAGGCTAGAGGCGGCCTGTCTGCGTCGTCGTCGTCATCGTCGTTGCCGTCGCCGCACGGGGGAAGCGCCGGCAGCGGCGAGCTGCACAAGCCGGCGGGGGCGCCTCCTCGGCTTCTCCTTTGCGCGCCTCCTCGCGCTCTGCCCGGCGCGCGAAAGCACGCGGCCACTTCCGTGCTGCCCGCTTCCAAGCATCGTCGGAGCGCACCCGCCTCGCGCGGTCCACCTCCGACCGTACACCCGACAGACGCGGAGCTGGCTTCCCGCTGCCGATTCGCCCCCCTCCCCTACCTACGCGTCTAAAGCGGCCCATTGCGGACGAAGGGGTGGTGGCGACAGCGGCGGCGGCGGCGGAATTGCTCGCCGGAGAGGAGGCAGGCGGCGGTGGAGGAAGTGGTAGCGGCGGAGGGGAGTAGGGTTTGGAAACCGAACTCCCCTCCGCGGCCCCTTTTAATACGGGATGGCCGCCGAGTTTCTCGAGACCCTGAACTCGTTTTACGGGCTAGGCGCGAGTTCGGGCTCCGTTCTGGCCCACTTTCGGCCTGAACCCGTAAAATTGCCGGACTTTCGGTTTCAGCCCGTTTTACAGCACTGTTAGAGTTGCTCTAAGTGTGGTGCTGAAGCCCCTATGGCTAACTACTCTTGGCATCAGGGACGGAGCTAGAAATTTGATGCGATGGTGTCAGCTCACTACAGGAATGGCGCGATGCGCCGACGGCCGTGGCGTACGCCGACGGCCAAATGTCGGGGCCGTCGGCGTACGTCCGGTCCAGGGCAGCGGCCCAAAGAGCCCCTCGGCGTAGACATACCCTCGGCGTAGAGACGGATACGCCGACGGCCACCCTCGGCGTACCAAAGGCCGTCGGCGTAGCAAGGCATCTGCTCCGGTCCCGCTCCGGCCGTGACGGCCCGGTCACGGCGTCAGCGAGGCGCCGAGGGCCACCCTCGGCATAGGGCATCACCCACCTATGCCGACGGCCACCCTCGGCATACATTTTTTTTCTTTTTTTCTTTTTGGTCATTAACTTTATATTATGTTTGTTTTATTTATGTACTAGTATGAATTATGTAAAAATAGTTACTTTTTTAAAGAAAAAAATGGTAGATGGCTTATGTAGATCCCACGAGTGACGCTCTTCGTAGACGGGTCGACGGGATCCAGTAGGCCCAACATCTGCTATCGATGTACATATGTCCTAAAACAAAGGAAAAAAGTCCATTGCTAACCCTAACTCTAACCCTAACCCTAACCCTAGGGGTAGATTTGCGGGGTCCCCGCCCCCTAGGGTTTCCCTAGATACAAACCACCGGAGCGTCCGAATCGGTGGAAACTCCTGCTACGGCTCATCCGGGGCCTATTTCATTCCAAACCTATGGTTTCCATGTGCATATGTCCTAAACAAAGCAAAGAAATTAAAAAAATCCATTGGTGAACCCTCGCACGAAAAAAGCTATAGGGGTAGATCTGCAAGGTCCCCGGCCTAGGGTTTCCCAAGATACAGATCACCGGAGCGTCGGAATCGCTTGAAAACTTGCATTTGTCCCTAACATATGTGTACAAGTGTGATGTAAGGTTTGTCTAACCTTGCATGTACCCGGCGTTGACGATTTCCGCATACATGGGCCGACACTTGGTAAAATCCAGGATTTGTATGTGGAAACTCCTGCTACGGCTCATCCGGGGCCTATTTCATTCCAAACCTATGGTTTCCATGTGCATATGTCCTAAACAAAGCAAAGCAAATAAAAAAATCCATTGGTAAACCCTCGCACGGAGAAAGCTATAGGGGTAGATCTGCAGGGTCCCCGCCCTAGGGTTTCCCAAGATACAGATCACCGGAGCGTCGGAATCGCTTGAAAACTTGCATTTGTCCCTAACATATGTGTACAAGTGTGATGTAAGGTTTGTCTAACCTTGCATGTACCCCGCGTTGATGATTTCCGCATACATGGGCCGACACTTGGTAAAATCCAGGATTTGTATGTGGAAACTCCTGCTACGGCTCATCCGGGGCCTATTTCATTCCAAACCTATGGTTTCCATGTGCATATGTCCTAAACAAAGCAAAGCAAATAAAAAAATCCATTGGTAAACCCTCGCACGGAGAAAGCTATAGGGGTAGATCTGCAGGGTCCCCGCCCTAGGGTTTCCCAAGATACAGATCACCGGAGCGTCGGAATCGCTTGAAAACTTGCATTTGTCCCTAACATATGTGTACAAGTGTGATGTAAGGTTTGTCTAACCTTGCATGTACCCCGCGTTGACGATTTCCGCATACATGGGCCGACACTTGGTAAAATCCAGGATTTGTATGTGGAAACTCCTGCTACGGCTCATCCGGGGCCTATTTCATTCCAAACCTATGGTTTCCATGTGCATATGTCCTAAACAAAGCAAAGCAAATAAAAAATCCATTGGTAAACCCTCGCACGGAGAAAGCTATAGGGGTAGATCTGCGGGGTCCCCGCCCTAGGGTTTCCCAAGATACAGATCACCGGAGCGTCGGAATCGCTTGAAAACTTGCATTTGTCCCTAACATATGTGTACAAGTGTGATGTAAGGTTTGTCTAACCTTGCATGTACCCGGCGTTGACGATTTCCGCATACATGGGCCGACACTTGGTAAAATCCAGGATTTGTATGTGGAAACTCCTGCTACGGCTCATCCGGGGCCTATTTCATTCCAAACCTATGGTTTCCATGTGCATATGTCCTAAACAAAGCAAAGCAAATAAAAAAATCCATTGGTAAACCCTCGCACGGAGAAAGCTATAGGGGTAGATCTGCAGGGTCCCCGCCCTAGGGTTTCCCAAGATACAGATCACCGGAGCGTCGGAATCGCTTGAAAACTTGCATTTGTCCCTAACATATGTGTACAAGTGTGATGTAAGGTTTGTCTAACCTTGCATGTACCCGGCGTTGACGATTTCCGCATACATGGGCCGACACTTGGTAAAATCCAGGATTTGTATGTGGAAACTCCTGCTACGGCTCATCTGTGGCCTATTTTATTCCAAACCTATGGTTTCCATGTGCATATGTCCTAAACAAAGCAAAGAAAATAAAAAAATCCATTGGTAAACCCTCGCACGGAAAAAGCTATAGGGGTAGATCTGCGGGGTCCCCGCCCTAGGGTTTTTCAAGATACAGACCATCGGATCGTCGGAATCGCTGGAAAACTTGCATATGCCCATAACATATGTGTACAAGTGTGATGTAAGGTTTGGCTAACCTTGGATGTACCCGTTGTTGACGATTTCCGCATACATGGGCTAACACTTGGTAAAATCCAGGATCTGTATGTGGAAACTCCCGCCACGGCTCAAATGGAGCCTATTTTATGGTAAAGTATGCCCAACCTATGGTTTCCATGTACATATGTCCTAAATAAACCAAAACAAGTAAAAAATTACATTGGTAAACTCTCGCACGGAGAAAGCTATAGGGGTAGATCTACGGGGTCCCCGCCCTAGGGTTTCCCAAGATACAGATCACCGGAGCGTCAGAATTGTTGGAAAACTTGCATCTGCCCCTAACATATATGTACAAGTGTGACGCGTCATTTTATGTGCTAAATGTTTTCCGTTTCGCGCGTTGGCGGACGGGTGCACGCGCGCGCCCGGTACGGCCATACCGCATGTCCCGTTGGCCCCGTTTTGCGCAGTTGGCAAAGCAAACGGAGCCAAAAAATCGAGCGGAGCCGCGTGGCGTCATTTTATGTGTCCTAGTAACCACTGCAAAAGACGGAACTGGGATACGGCAATTATCTTGGAGAACCCTTCACGAACAGGGCTATCTCGTCCGGAGTTCTATGGCTTTTAGGGGAAATGAGTAGGAAACGGCCCATTTCACCACATAGTTTGTCGGAACGAGGCCATATTTGGCACGTGCGTGGGCCTTAGGATGGGAAGCAAGGCCCCGGTCGCGGATTTCCAATCCGAACCACGGGCGATGGTTTTTCCATTTTCGGGGTGCCGGAAGGGCTTTTTTTGTGAAGCAGCTACATGGTGCGCATTTCAGTATCGCGCGGGACCTCCGCGCAGCGGTAGGATACCTCCTACGCACCACCTATCACATGCCATATGCGCGCGGAAGCCATCTGGGAATCCCACCCGCTTCCTGCGGTGCCCCGCCGAATCCGCTGGAAACTGTCCGGATTTGAACTGGGGCGACACTTTCCTTCGCTCAATAAATGGAGGGAAAAATGTTTTTAGGTCTAGGACGCATCATTTTATGTGCTAAATGTTTTCCGTTTTTGCGGACGGGTGCACGCGCGCCCGTACCATACGCATGTCCCGGGCCCCGTTTTGCGCGAGTTGGCCAGCAAACGGAGCCAAAAATCGAGCGGAGCCGCGTGGCATCATTTTATGTGTCCTAGTAACCACTGCAAAAGACGGAACTGGGATACGGCAATTATCTTGGAGAACCCTTCACGAACAGGGCTATCTCGTCCGGAGTTCTATGGCTTTTAGGGGAAATGAGTAGGAAACGGCCCGTTTCACCACATAGTTTGTCGGAACGAGGCCATATTTGGCACGTGCGTGGGCCTTAGGATGGGAAGCAAGGCCCCGGTCGCGGATTTCCAATCCGAACCACGGGCGACGGTTTTTCCATTTTCGGGGTGCCGGAAGGGCTTTTTTTGTGAAGCAGCTACATGGTGCGCATTTCAGTATCGCGCGGGACCTCCGCGCGGCGGTAGGATACCTCCTACGCACCACCTATCACATGCCATATGCGCGCGGAAGCCATCTGGGAATCCCACCCGCTTCCTGCGGTGCCCCGCCGAATCCGCTGGAAACTGTCCGGATTTGAACTGGGGCGACACTTTCCTTCGCTCAATAAATGGAGGGAAAAATGTTTTTAGGTCTAGGACGCGTCATTTTATGTGCTAAATGTTTTCCGTTTCGCGCGTTGGCGGACGGGTGCACGCGCGCGCCCGGTACGGCCATACCGCATGTCCCGGCGGCCCCGTTTTGCGCAGTTGGCAAAGCAAACGGAGCCAAAAAATCGAGCGGAGCCGCGTGGCGTCATTTTATGTGTCCTAGTAACCACTGCAAAAGACGGAACTGGGATACGGCAATTATCTTGGAGAACCCTTCACGAACAGGGCTATCTCGTCCGGAGTTCTATGGCTTTTAGGGGAAATGAGTAGGAAACGGCCCGTCACCACATAGTTTGTCGGAACGAGGCCATATTTGGCATGTGCGTGGGCCTTGGGATGGGAAGCAAGGCCCCGGTCGCGGATTTCCAATCCGAACCACGGGCGATGGTTTTTCCATTTTGGGGTGCCGGAAGGGCTTTTTTGTGAAGCAGCTACATGGTGCGCATTTCAGTATCGCGCGGGACCTCCGCGCGGCGGTAGGATACCTCCTACGCACCACCTATCACATGCCATATGCGCGCGGAAGCCATCTGGGAATCCCACCCGCTTCCTGCGGTGCCCCGCCGAATCCGCTGGAAACTGACCGGATTTGAACTGGGGCGACACTTTCCTTCGCTCAATAAATGGAGGGAAAAATGTTTTTAGGTCTAGGACGCGTCATTTTATGTGCTAAATGTTTTCCGTTTCGCGTTGGCGGACGGGTGCGCGCGCGCGGTACGGCCATACCGCATGTCCCGGCGGCCCCGTTTTGCGCAGTTGGCAAAGCAAACGGAGCCAAAAAATCGAGCGGAGCCGCGTGGCGTCATTTTATGTGTCCTAGTAACCACTGCAAAAGACGGAACTGGGATACGGCAATTATCTTGGAGAACCCTTCACGAACAGGGCTATCTCGTCCGGAGTTCTATGGCTTTTAGGGGAAATGAGTAGGAAACGGCCCGTTTCACCACATAGTTTGTCGGAACGAGGCCATATTTGGCACGTGCGTGGGCCTTAGGATGGGAAGCAAGGCCCCGGTCGCGGATTTCCAATCCGAACCACGGGCGATGGTTTTTCCATTTTCGGGGTGCCGGAAGGGCTTTTTTTGTGAAGCAGCTACATGGTGCGCATTTCAGTATCGCGCGGGACCTCCGCGCAGCGGTAGGATACCTCCTACGCACCACCTATCACATGCCATATGCGCGCGGAAGCCATCTGGGAATCCCACCCGCTTCCTGCGGTGCCCCGCCGAATCCGCTGGAAACTGACCGGATTTGAACTGGGGCGACACTTTCCTTCGCTCAATAAATGGAGGGAAAAATGTTTTTAGGTCTAGGACGCATCATTTTATGTGCTAAATGTTTTCCGTTTCGCGCGTTGGCGGACGGGTGCACGCGCGCGCCCGGTACGGCCATACCGCATGTCCCGGCGGCCCCGTTTTGCGCAAAGCAAACGGAGCCAAAAAATCGAGCGGAGCCGCGTGGCGTCATTTTATGTGTCCTAGTAACCACTGCAAAAGACGGAACTGGGATACGGCAATTATCTTGGAGAACCCTTCACGAACAGGGCTATCTCGTCCGGAGTTCTATGGCTTTTAGGGGAAATGAGTAGGAAACGGCCCGTTTCACCACATAGTTTGTCGGAACGAGGCCATATTTGGCACGTGCGTGGGCCTTAGGATGGGAAGCAAGGCCCCGGTCGCGGATTTCCAATCCGAACCACGGGCGACGGTTTTTCCATTTTCGGGGTGCCGGAAGGGCTTTTTTGTGAAGCAGCTACATGGTGCGCATATCGCGCGGGACCTCCGCGCGGCGGTAGGATACCTCCTACGCACCACCTATCACATGCCATATGCGCGCGGAAGCCATCTGGGAATCCCACCCGCTTCTGCGGTGCCCCGCCGAATCCGCTGGAAACTGGCCGGATTTGAACTGGGGCGACACTTTCCTTCGCTCAATAAATGGAGGGAAAAATGGTTTTAGGTCTAGGACGCGTCATTTTATGTGCTAAATGTTTTCCGTTTCGCGCGTTGGCGGACGGGTGCACGCGCGCGCCCGGTACGGCCATACCGCATGTCCCGGCGGCCCCGTTTTGCGCAGTTGGCAAAGCAAACGGAGCCAAAAAATCGAGCGGAGCCGCGTGGCGTCATTTTATGTGTCCTAGTAACCTTGCAAAAGCGGAACTAGGATACGGCGGATTCGGTCAAAGGGGTAGACCGCCAGATCTAAAGGGTAGACCGCGCACTCAAGTTAATGTCGACGTGGTAAAAAAGGTAACTGGACGTAATATAATATATACTAGTAAAAAAAATTATATACTAGTAAAACAATGAAAGAAAAAAAATAAAAAAAATGAAAGAAAAAATTTTAAAAAATACATTATGTTGAGGGGCCCTCGCGTATCATCACCCTCGGGGTATTCAAACCCTAGCCGCGGGTCGAAACACACAGTGGCCGCCTTGGGTCCACCTCGATGGGTAACAGGGTGGCCCTCGGGGTATCACCTGGTCGGAATCGGGTTTTCCCCAAATCTCCCGCACGCCCGCCGCCCCCAAAGTCTTTCCCAAATCTCCGCCACCGCGCCTCTTGCCGCCTTTACCCCACCCCTCCCTCCCCGCCGTGCCGCCGCTCTGCCCGCCGAAACAGCCGCCTCTGCCGCCGCCGCCACTCCCCTCCTCCTGTCGCCCGCCGCCTCTTTCCTGCGCTCTGCCAGCCTGCCGCCTCCGCCCGTCCACCGCCTGCTGCCCGCCGTCGCCTCGCACGTCGCGCCGCCTCCTGCCCATCCGCCACCTCCTCGCCCGTCTCGCCGCCTCTGCCCGTCGCCTCCCACCCAGCCCGACCCGCCTCCCCACCGCCGGCCTCCTCTCGCCCTTCTCCTCCTGTTTTGCGGTATGCGTTTCTTTGTTGAATTCTTGTTTAGAATCTAGAACGACATGCGGTATAGTTTATGGCTAGGGAAGCTCCATTCGTGTTTACCTGTTTGATTGAAAATTAGAAGGCAGAAATGTGGTGTAGTTTGTTGGGGAAAGTTAGCCCTGTAATTTGTAACATCAAATCATGTACTGTATGTCAATACTTGATCCTGCAACATCCCTTGCTAAGATTGTTGTTTCTCAAGTGCGTTGTATGGTAGAGATAACGGTACTTAGCCCCTATAGATAAAATGAATTATAGTTCTGGAACCGATCACCGTAACCTCCTAACAGGAGTGACCATCTCATATTTGTTTGTCTGGGTGTATGTGATTAGCGCAGCTTCATTGGTTTAGGTGCACTTCTTCTGACAGCATATCTAGCGGTTTCTAAGTATGGTTTGTTGTGCGTTCCGAAGGAGGCTCAGGTTGTCCCGTTGACACGAACATAGGAACGTTAGTAGTTAGGGGCAATACTTTGCTGCTATCACTTGATGATCTGTTGGTCTTTGAACTCGATATATATAATCTGTCTAAGCCGTGGGTGTACTTTCTGTTTTCTTAGTTATACTGCAAGCCTTGTGTTTGGAATAAATACTTGGTGTCACAATATAAATAGAATACTGGACATTTGGAAAGAAATAGAAATGTCTAGTTGAAATTGAAATGATATGTTTAATAATTGAAATAGAAATGCAAATGTGAATTTCTTCTAATAATATGTATTTGTAATAGGCCATGCCGTGACCGCCTCGTCTTGAGCACCCCGGCGTGACGATCCCGGATCTTGACGCGCTTCTCGACGGTCGCCGACATCGACACTCGGTTGTTCGACTACTTCCTCTACAGCCGAGGGTGAGCAAAATTTCCAACTTCTTCTCCGCATTTTATTTATGTCACTAGATTCATTTTCCAAGTCAAGTTGCGTCACCTAGGTGTCACTTCCCGTCCTCAAGCGTTACGCGGATAAATATGCATTAGTGGTCGGCATATTTTCAACCGTAACGCTTGCGGCATTTACGGGACAGTCGGCGGATCCGTAGTTGGGTACGTTCTCCATGCTCTGCTCCGGTCCGAGTCAGGATTTCGGCAGCGCCTCACCGTTGTTCTCCGGATGCACATCCTCTTGTCTTTTTGGCGAGACGTGTATCGGGAGAGCAGCGGGGAGGTGCTGCCGAAATTTTGACTCGGACCGGGGTAGAGCATGGAGAACGTACTCAATCTACGGATCCGGCGGCTGCTAGGAGCCCACCTAGTAGAGATGTAGGTTGATGCATTCGTTTTGCCTGTTAAAAAAATTAAAATATGATGCATTTTCCTATTTGATATAAATGCTATGCTTGTCGTTTGGCTTCCAATAGAGCAGAGGATGGCTGATAATGGATGGATGTACACCGGCCGTGTTAGTGCGACTAATAAAACAGATGAGTGGATAAGGAAGACTTGGCATTTAGTGAAGGAGTTGGCGCGTGGTACAAAACAGAAGGTTCAGCCACTTTGCCCGTGCAATCGTTGCTTGAAGCATCACCGTCGTGGAAAGGATGACATGTTTAAACACCTTCTGCAATATGGGTATATGCCTCGTTACGTCACGCAGATCGACTTTGATGAGCACGAACGTGACAGAGGTGAGGTGATGCGGCAGCGGCTCAATGGCAATGAGTACGATGGGGTTAGAGACTTTCTAGATGATCTTGTCGATGCCCACATGCCAGAGTCGCCACCTTCACGGGAGGAACCGCCAGAACCGGAGGAACCTCCAGAACCGGAGGAACCAGAGCCAGCCGCGAAGGCCTTCTATGATATGATAGCCGCTGCTAAGACGCCTCTGTACGATGGCGCCGAGATTTCTCAGCTCGATGCCATCTCCCAATGTCTAGCCGACAAGACCCGGTACAACACCACCCGTGACGGCTTCGAAGCAAGTCTGAAAACAACTGGTAACATGTTGCCCAAAGGGCATTGTCTGCCTAAAAGCCTGCACGAGACGAGGCAACTCATGTCGGCGCTCAACATGGATTATCAAAGGATAGACTGTTGTGAAAATGGCTGTGTTCTCTTCTGGAAACAGTTTGCGGAGGACAAGTACTGTCCCATTTGTAAGGCCTCTAGGTATGAAGAGGTAACGGGAAAGGATGGTCAGGTGAGGCAGTCAAAGATCGCAAAGTCGATTCTTCGGTATCTCCCATTCATAAAAAGAATCCAGCGGCTTTACTTGACTGAGGAGACCGCCAAACAGATGACGTGGCACAAGATGGGGACTCGAATAAAGGACAATCAGGGGCGGACGAAGATGGGACATCCATCTGATGGCAATGCATGGAAGAACTTTGATAGAAAATACCCCCATATGGCAGCAGATGCTCGGAATGTCAGAATTGCGATAGCTACAGATGGCTTCAATCCATATGGTATGTCGAATTCCAATTACAGTTGTTGGCCCGTGTTTGTAATTCCGCTCAATCTCCCTCCCGGAGTCCTAATGACGAGGAAGACCATGTTTCTGTCGCTGATCATTCCAGGGCCCCATTACCCGGGGAAGAACTTGAGTGTCTACATGCAGCCGATTGTGGAAGATTTGAACCACTCTTGGCACCACGGGACGTTGACGTACGACCGAGCATCGAAGACAAACTTCTGCATGAAAGTTTGGTTGCAGTATACCATGCATGACATGCCCGGGTACGCCCTAACATGCGGATGGTGTACAGCTGGTAAATGGCCATGCCCAGTGTGCAGGCATCGACTTGAGTTCCTTTGGCTAAATAAGGGTCGCAAGTATGTTGCGTTTGACACGAATCGGCAGTACCTCAAACGGAGGCATCCGTTCAGAGAAGACAAAAAGAACTTCAAGAAAGGCAAAGTTGTGCATGAAGTAACAGAGGTGCCAAAGTTCGATGGTATAGCTGTTGATGCCGAGCTACGTGCTCTCGTGCCAGCGGCATCGGAAGCTGGCCATCAATTTGAGGGATATGGTGTAACGCACAACTGGACTCACGAGGCAGCCTTAACGAAGCTCGAGTATTACAAGGACCTCGAACTTCCCCATAACATCGATGTGATGCACACCGTAAAGAATGTCGCGGAGTCCTTATTTCACACGTGCCTAAACATTCCCGGGAAGTCAAAGGATAATGTCAAGGCTAGAGTCGATGTTGAGAAGCTCTGTGATAGGAAGAAATTACACATGCAACGTCCTACTGGCCGTTGAAAGAATTGGTTGAATCAGCATGCCGACTTCTGCCTTGATTCCATCCAAAAGAAGGAGGCATTCAAGTGGCTAAAATACGTTGTGATGTTCCCTGATGGTTATTGTTCGAATATGAGCAAGGGAGTCAATCTTTCGACGGGAAAAGTCACCGGGCTCAAGAGTCACGACTATCATATATGGATTGAGCGGCTGATGCCGGTGATGCTTCGAGGGTATCTCCCCGAGAAAATATGGCGAGTGCTCGCGGAGTTGAGCCATTTCTTCCGCACGCTCTGTGCTAAGCAGATATGTCCTAAGGTTATTGAGAAGCTGCAAGTTCAAGTGCCGGAGTTGCTATGCAATTTGGAGATGATCTTTCCGCCAGGCTTCTTTACTCCGATGGCACATCTCATTGTGCACCTCGCAAACGAGGCACTATTGGGTGGCCCAGTGCAGTTTCGGTGGCAGTTTTGTATTGAGAGAGAGTTCAAGTATATTCGGAAGATAACTGGAAACAAAGCCAAGATTGAAGCATGCATAGCTGAGGCAACGTGCCTTCGGGAGATGGCAGATGCCGCAACAACGTACTATCCTGATGAAGTTCCCACTCTGCATAACCCGGTCTCTCGTTACAATGTCGACGTGCCCATGAATGACCCCAAGCTTCAACTATTCCAATGTCCCGGTGGCAAGGCTGGTAAAGGACAAAAATATAGATTGGAGAGGGAAGAGAAGGATTGCATAATGCTCTATGTGCTTATGAACATGAAGGAAGTGGTGGGGGGGGACGACGACGATGGCGGTCACGATTTCATTAGGTAACATGGTGTAATGCTTATTGTATCTAGTTTCGATCACCTACACTCAACTCGGTCTAATGCTTATTGTATCCTTTCAGCGAATTCACGGATGAACAGTGGTGGCTTCCGCGCGATCCCACGGGCGCGGAGTTGGAGACTCTACTGAAAGAGGGTGCTCCCGAAGTAAAAATAAACTTTGTGTCTTGGTTCATGAAAAAAGTAATGTCTAAGCTGTCCCTCTTACCTACCAATATGTGACTTGTCCCTGTTATTCCACGTAACTAATGCACACAACAAATTTGAACCGTGCTTGTAGGGAGCTGATGCAAACGTTGAGATGACAGATGAGTTGAGATGTGTTTCCCAAGGTTGTAACCGTGACGTCATGAAGTATGAGAAGTATGACGTGAATGGGTTTCGATTCCATACAGAGACACACCAGAAGGGCCGGGCGAATCCAAAAACGATAAATACTGGTGTCTTCACTAAAGGATCCGATACCTTTGATTACTACGGGAGGTTAGAGAATGTATACGAGCTGACCTTCAACCGTACAAACAAACAACTCAATCTCGTTGTGTTCAAGTGTCATTGGTTCGACCCAAGAGGTGGACAGAGAATTACCAAGTCCATTGGGTTAGTTGAAGTTAAGCCTTCCACCACCTATACCGGAGCCGATGTCTATATTGTTGCTCACCAAGCCAAGCAAGTTTATTATTTGCCGTACCCATGCCAGAAAGCGGCCCTCAACGGCTGGGAAGTCGTGTTCCAGGTATCGCCACATGGTAACCTACCGATTCCCTCCGAGGACGATTACAACAACATTGACCCTGTAACATACGAGGGAATTTTCTATCAAGAGGAAGAGGACTTCGGGCACTTTGAGTTAGAATGTGTTCTTGAAGAGGACCTCGGGAACGATGCAGAAACTCGTGGTGAGTCAGTGGTGGATCTAAAGGACATAGATATGCTCGAGAAGTTACAAGTGGAAGATGATAGCGATGATGAGCCTCCACCCGTCTATCAAAATCCAACTTACTACTCAAAAGATAGTGATAGTGATAGTGGCAAGGAGAAACAAAATGAGATTGACGATGAGATTGATGACGGCTGGTGAGGGTCTTTTATGTGTTTATATTTCAACATGCTTCTTTATTGTTTAGTATCTTTATGCTTAGTATTTATATTTTTTTCAACATGCTTCTTTATTGTTTAGTATCTTTATGCTTAGTATTTATATATTTTTGAACATGCTTCTTAATTGTTTAGTGTCTTTATGCTTACTATTTATATATTTTTCAACATGCTTCTTAATTGTTTTCTCTTTCTCAATGCAGGTGATTGAACAATATGAGCGGCGGCAAGGAGGACTCGTCGAGCTTGCTTAAGAAGATGCAACAACGCAAGAACAATGTTAGAAGGAGTGAGAGGGAACCGCGTCGCAATCCGCGTTACGAGGACTTTGCGGTAGGAGGAGGAGGACGAGGACGAGGACGAGGACGGGGACGAGGTGGTGGAGCTGGAGGTGGCTTGGGAGGTGGAGGTGGAGGTGGAGGTGGAGGTGGAGGTGGAGGTGGCTGGGGAGGACCGGACTTTGAGCCACCACCCTCGGCTTCAGGCGACGTTGCTTCCGGGTTCTTTTTGGAGGGGACGTCTAGAGAGGAGGCGGAGACGGAGTCTAGAGCCGAGGAGGACTCTAGCCGCGGGTTTGAGACTCCGGAGGAGGATGGGCGGCCGAAGGCACTGAAGATTCGTGGGGAAGCGAGAGTCCCCGACGAGAGGAAGGAGCCTAAGACCCATGAGGCGAAGACCCTTATTATTCCTGCTGGCCCTGAGTAAGTGTACTAATTTGGCAATTTCGATTTTCATGTACTAATGTTTGATTTTCATGTGCTAATGTTTGATTTTCATGTGCAGCAATTGGATATTTCCTCCGGGGGTCAAGGGGCGCCTGCCTAGCAGCATGATTGGAGCTTTGCTTAGGAAGTTCTGGCCGGGCAAGTACTATCCCCTCGGCACTGTCCCAGCTGGCGAGAAGAAGCTAGCCACTACTTGGACGGACTACGAGAGTGCCCCTGGCGTAGGCTTCCCGACGGCTGCTGAGGCCGTGATGAGAAAGTTTTGGGTAAGACATATTTTCTCGAGCTTCGTTCATATTTGATGACCCCAATGTTCTAACTCATGAATCTCACAATTGTTTTTTGCATGATTGAAGTGTTTTTATCGTGTGGCGCCCGAGGTTGAGGAGACGGCCGCGAACAGGACTTTGCGGGCGACTTGTGAGAGGTTGACACCGCAGGTGTGGTACAACCAAAGGATCACGTCCGCGGGTCACTTCTGGGCAGAGAGAGGCGAGAGGGTCCATAAGCCGGACATTGTCGGTAAGAATGCTAAGGCCGAGTACGAGATGACGGTGGAGGACTACATGTCGGTGAGTAAAATGTCAATGAGATTCTACATTGCTACTAAGTTGCGATTGCATTAGATTGAGTTGAGTATTGCATTTTCAGGTTATCCCCGATTGGGCCGAGCCGCATGCCGAGGCATGGGAGGAGATGGTTAGGACGAGGTGGCTCAAGATGGACGAGGACTTTGCAGCCGTGGCGAGGCGGAACGCGGAGAACCGAGGCGACGGTGGCACACACTGTGGGGGAAACCTCAGCTACGAGCGCTACAAGGGGAAGACGGTATGTATACATTTTATTTTCCTTCAGGTTCAAAGTTGGTACTCACAACATTTCCTTTCGCGATGCAGAGGGCCGCGTTAGGACCCGAGGAGGAGATGTCTGACCTCGAGATATACAACAAGATGCGGCTTAAGAAGCCCGATCTCTCGCAGCCTCAGCCCTCGCTCCCTGAGTACTTCGGCACCTACGCCGAGGACGTCGAGAACTACTGCGAGATGGTGAGGCATCGTCACCCGGAGGTGGATGACCCCATGAGCGCGGAGGTCGACGAGGAGTCGTTGGTCCTGTCGTCCGGAGGGTTGCCGCATGGCCGTCTCGCCATGCTGAACAAGGCCGTCAAGCATACCCTCACCACGACCTTCACGCGTCTCAAGGCGGGACTCACCAAGGACAGCCCCCCTCTCCCGCCTCGTCGCCGGGCTCGGCAACAACCCGCATACGACGTAAGTTTCCCTCATTTCCATCCTCTTTCCGACTTTCGTTCATACATTGCTAAGTGCTAACGAGACATGAATTTGTGAAATTGTAGCCTGACTTCGAGGCGGCCTACGTGGTCGCTCATCAAGAATATCAGGTGGCCTTCAACCAGCACCAGCAGCAGTTCATGGAGTACATGGCATATATACATGTAAGTTCCAACCTTTGTTTTCGCAAATGATGACAAGTCCCACTTTCCCCTAGTTTGATGCTTCATTTCTGCAAAGACTGACATGTAAACTATCTTGCAGGCGTCGATGGTGGCCAATCAAACTGGACAGACAGTGGATTTAGGGCCGATGCCTCCCTTTCCGGGGCCGGCGCCAAACATGCCATCGAAGGAAAATTTCGCTGCGGAGTACTATGGGAGAACAACGGTAAGTTCTTCGCCAAACCGAATACTACGGCTTTCCTTTGCCTCGCAAATTGCTAACATCTCGGGAACATGTGTGTAGGGAACGGGATGTTCCGGAAACCAGGGTGGTGGGAGGGAGATCACACCGGTTCATCATGGTGGTCCTTCTCCCGGTGCTACTCCCGGTACTTCTCCCGGTCCTTCTCCCGGTGGTTCTTCCGCAGCTTCTACCGGAAGGAATCGGCCCGGGCCGGTGTTTAGCGGCGACGAGCTCCTCTAGTTGTCGCATGTATCTCTTATCGACACTATGGCACCATGTATGCACACTATGGCACCATGTATGCACATTATGGCACTATGTATCCACTATGACACTATGTATGCACTTCATGTTATGTGTATTTGCACTTCATGCGAAGTTCCTGTGAATTTTATGTGCTTTTATTATCTGCCAAATCTGGAAAACAGCAAAAAAACCAAAAAAAATGACCAAATGGTCCAAGCTACGCCGACGGCTTCCCCCTCGGGGTAGCGTCGACATGGACCAAATGGTCTCATGTACGCCGACGGGGTTCCGCTCGGCGTAGCGTGCGCGAGCGCTCGCCAGGGCCTGCCGCGTGGCAGCGTACGCCGACGGCCTCACTCTCGGCGTAGCATGCGGCACGGCTCGCCAGAGCCCGCCGCGTGGCAGCGTACCCCGACGGCTGCACCCTCGGCGTAGCGTGCGCCACGGTCGCCAGAGCCCGCCGCGTGGCAGCGTACCCCGACGGCTGCACCCTCGGCGTAGCGTGCGCCACGGCTCGCCAGGGCCCGCCGCGTGGCGGAGTACGCCGACGGCCGCACCCTCGGCGTAGCGGTAACGACCGTCAGATCGACGTCGCCCGTTAGCTTGCTACGCCGAGGGCTAGTACGCCGACGGGTGGTCCTCGCCCTCGGCCTTCGCCGTCTACGCCGACGGTCTCCTCTACGCCGACGGCCAGCTGGGCTATCCCGAGGCTGATCTTGCCCGAGGAGCTATGCCGAGGGTCCCCGTCGGCGTACCATACGCCGAGGGCGAGGCGGTGGTACGCCGAGGGCCGCCGGCCGTCGGCACCTCGTGCGATTCCTGTAGTGGCTCTATGTTCGCTGGTGCCATCTTCAAAAATAATGAGTGCTTAGTGTAGATTTAGTGAGAGATTTACATAATTCGCTGGTGTCAGCTGACACCAATATCATTGAAGCAGCTCCGTCCCTGCTGGCATGTGCATGAAACTGCCAATGTGTAATGTTGTGGTTGGATTTCACTCGAGTGCACTAGTTGTTGTTGGACTGAGATCAATTTGAGCGGTTCATAATGGACAAGTTTCCTTCTACAACAAAATTTATTATGCTACAATATCTGCACTATAACGGACCTCCAGCTACTTATGAATCTGATTGTGTGGCATCAACAAGATATTTGTTGGTTTGTAGTGCATCTCCATTTGAGGTTTTTTCTTCCCGACATTTGGGAATGGTTGTAGTTTCTATACCAGTACTTGAAGAAGCACAATCAGTTGCTATGCCACTTACTGCGTCTGCGGATATACTTTAGACTGCTATTTCTTATTCCACAAAGCTACGTTCAGGGAAGGATGCAATGCAAGTTGTGAACAAATGGATAGTAATGAGATGCACCATTTATGTCTGGAACTTTGTTTTAGCTGACTTATGTCTAGAACTCTTTGGTGATGGAGCTGGTGCTTGATGTTTACGACAGCTCGTCCCTCAACTGTCACTTTATTCAGAAAGCTTATGACCTCATGCATTGGAAAATTCCATGGTTATTCAGCTGTCCAATATTGGGGAGTTGGTTTCTGTTTTGTCCAGCTCAAAAGAAATTGAAGGATAATTTGACATGGCATTAGCTGTTGAATGGGAACCATGGAATTTTGGGATACACTCTTGGACAAATTGTCCTAATATTTTTGCTGGCGGCCCTGGTGTACCTACGTTATTGTGGATTCAGTTTGCGACAAAGAGCAGTCTTGGTTCCCCGGATGAGCTAAATTCTAGCATTACGATTGTGAAGTTGCATGGCTTATTGCTGGAGATGGTTGAGCTTCGACCTTGGCCTTCTTGGGAGTTGATCTCATGCATTGTTGCTGTGATTATATGTTTGTTTGGTACCTCCCATATTATGGCCAGATCTGTTTTCACGTTGAAGGACATTTATTCCAGACCGACTCACTACCTTGAGGTGCACAACTTGTATGCAATTTTTGTGAAGTTACTTGCATTGGCAGTTCTACATGCTGGGAAGTTATATTGGCTACAGAGGACTACACTCTAGCTGTCACCAGTTCATCATTGAAGATATATTTTGGTTCTCAACCTTTGGAATGGAAAATCACATGGTTCTTTTGTCCTTGTCCTGCAATTTCATCGAGCAATAGGCTACAGATGCAACCAGTTGGTGTTCATTTGAAATTCAATGTTGCATTCTTGTTCTTTTGGGAAATAAGAAGTACTATTGATAGTGTCATATATCTTCATGTTGCCTGCATTATCCAGTGGGGTTCTGAGATGATGCCATGGAAAATTGCAATCTCAAATGGTGGTATCTTCACATATACTAAACGAGTGCCGACTTCATGGGATCTGGGAGATTCAGACCCTATTCTTTATGCAGCCTGGAATATCAATCAATTGCAGTTGTCACACCTGACATGGGACCCCGGTGGATGTACACATCGGCTAGAGGGCAAGCCGAATCTTAAGGAGGGGGATTGTCAACTACCTTACTCTCCACGGCAGGGCTGGATAGTGGGCCGTGCTCTTGGGCCGTGGCCTGCCCTGGAATCATGAAGAGAGGCACTGCAAATGCAGGGGAATAGGTGACAAGGAAAGGTGGCTTGGAACAGAACGGACGGCCTCGGCCTAGGCTAGCGGCTGGTGCGCTTGGTGTGTATCTCAGTTCATCATCTTTCTCTGAATTTCTCTAATCCCCTTGAGTTCTTCCTATAATCCGAACCAAATGTCTAATTTAGCGATAGAACTAGTGAGCTCCTTACATTCCACAAGTATAGTGACTGTGCATATATTTTACTACAATGAAAAACACCTATACACGCATCTTACTCCAATAAATATCAGTTAAGTGCAATAAAATAGATTGATATTCAGAACTTGGAACATTTGGTTGCTAGAAGGACTAAGCTCTCAACAGTTGCCTAGCCATGTATATGATGGTACTTAAATATTGTTAATGTCTCTTTCTTCAGTAAGAATAATTTATGATTCCAAAAGGTTAATCAGAGCTTATAAAAGATAACACACACATTAGTTCACATGGCCTCAAATAGCACGTCCTTGTGGTGAACAAACGGTGATGCTCCTCATGTCATAGCCACCTTCAAGCCGGCTTAGTCGTTCCCAGTGGAAGCACTGTGTGAGTGCCCCATGAGCCAGCCCTACCGTACGCAAAGCCATTGCCTCTCCAGGACACTTGTGCCTCCTCATCCCAAGTGGTGTCATAAATAACCCTTCAGTCTTTACGTCATCAAACCTCTTCGGCTTGAACTCGGCGGGATCCTCAAAAAATGGCCGGGTTCCTATGGATAGTGTAGCCATTGTTGGTCAGCATTGTGGGAGGTCCTGATAGATGCGATGATCTCGCCATGCACCTTTTTGTGGGCTGCTGGGTGGTTTAGCAGGAGCGACATAGCCCATTCCATTGTGGCTGAGGTGTTACCCGTTGCAGCAGTAAATAAAGTCTGCGGCAAAGAACATAATGTTAGCAAGAATGTATATGTTGTCCGTGGTGTGTGAATGAAATGTCTGTGTGGCGGTTTTGTCATTCGCCTATAAGGGTTTAGGGAATAGGGATCACAGAATACTAATGCATCTAGTCTAGCATGGGCCGGCTGACTGACGATTTTTTACCCGCTAGATCGGGAAGGCTATCATGTAATTACTTGTAATGCCAAAATATGTGTTGTGAACTTGGCCCGTACTATATGAGAAACTGATACCAAAATGTGTGTAACCTTCTCTATGAGCAAGACGAAAAATGGGTAAAAAAACCTCACCCATGCACATACTCATGATCATCCTATCGGTATAAAATTGTGGTGGAGAAGGTGGTGGCCATGAATGTCATAGACTAGAATATCGCTAATTGTTTGGGTCCATGGAATTTGTTTTCCCCCAATATCTCATGGTTAAATATTTGAGTACAATAGATAAATGGTATATCATCAAGAACACTTTGGCTGCTTACTTAATTGTGTATATATAGTAGCTGCAAGAGCTAGCTAGAAATGGACATGCTATTTCCATATGCACAAGACTGTTGAGTGTGCGTTTAAGAGTGGATTGATCATTTTATTAGAATGCAGTTATACAGTGGTACGTCCAAATGTGTTTCTCGTGCTGAAATGTTGTTTGGCTGATTGTCATGCCTATTGTATGCAGGAGATTGAAAATAAGAGGAAATAGATCATGTTTCTCAATCAATTCAACTAGTACCAGTATTCCTATTTGTGGGCAATCCTGTCGTCTGATTATGTGATTATTCTTGGAGTTTCTAATTCTATCATCTGCATGCTCTTGCCTTCTCAATATATCCTAGTTTCCGTAGCGTTGAACTAGCAGTGTGGTATTATTTTTGGTAGAACTGAATCACCACCGTGGGCAGCAGGAACGTCACCTGCCTTGCACAGTTGCACATACTATGTTCTTTGGTCTTCCCACTGTTAGCTTTAATCTTGACATTGTATCTAGTTTAGAGGTTTGCATGTTAGTATTTTCTAGGCATGTAGTTAGTTGAAGATCGGCAAGCTGTTTTACGTGCAACACGTATGAAGCCGGCCGGCGACGTTCCAGCTGGTGCATATGGTGAGATGCCGAAGATGCCATGTGATACGGCGTGCCGGTCAGATGCAGAATGTGGCATGGAGCTGTTGTGGAGGTGCCAAGGACAACAAGCTGGATGAGAACCTGCCGAGTGAATCGTTGGTGTAGTTAGTTCGTGGAGTTTGTTAGGAAGCAGCATGTGCATGTTGGCTTGGTCAAGTTAGTGGCCGGTATGGTGGCCGTGGGTTAGTGCATGCATGGGTAGTTAGCCATTAAGAGCATGTCTAATGGAACCTTAAACCCTTATAGCTATAAGTGTCGAGAATTGGTAAAATTGGAGAGGTTGGAGGTGTGAAAAACAGGAGGCATTTAGTGGAACCCTTAAACCCTTAAATTTTAAGGGTTGAGTCAAATAGTGAAACCCTCAAACCCTTAAATTTTAAGGGTTTGAGGGTTCCAATATTTGACTCAACCCTCAAACCTTCAAACCTGGCCTCATCGTAGTTTCATATCACAAATATCACAAATATCACCATATCAATCAAACAATAATCATTCTAGTTATTATTACAACATCAAATAGTACTCTCAAGCACAAGATAATCATTCCAAATATTACAACAATGTTTTTGGCAAATTAAAAAAATTGTTCGAAGCAAATAGGACATAGCAAAGTGAAACAAAGACACATCATGAGCCTTGGCGCCGCCCATCCAACTGCCAATGGTGCTCTACAAGATCATCCCGGAGTTGACAATGAGTGTTTGCATTCTCAATCGCACGATGTGCTTCAAGAAAAGCTTCTACGCGATTGGGGTTCCTTTCCGGTTGCACACGGGTGCCAACATTGTCATAGAAGCAAGGGAGGTTTAACCCTCTCTCATCCTCTAGGATCATGTTGTGTAGAATCACACAACATGTCATGATGTCCTGCAAGGTCTTCTTGTCCCAAAAACGAGCTGGACCCCGGACTATGGCAAACCTTGCTTGCAAAATACCGAAAGCTCTCTCAATATCTTTGCGGGCTGCCTCTTGTGCCCTTGTGAAATGAGCTTGTTTTTTTGTTAGGGGCACACCATTTTTCTCCTTGATGGACTTCACAAGAGTTGCCCACTCGGGATAAATGCCATCGGTGAGATAGTATCCCATTGAGTACTCATGGTTCATGACCTTGTAGTTGCAAGTTGGAGCATCTCCAGAAACTAATCTTGCAAACAAAGGAGATCTATTGAGCACGTTGATATCATTGAGTGTACCTGGCAAACCGAAAAATGCATGCCAAATCCATGTGTCCTCCGATGCCACGGCCTCAAGCACAATGGTTGCATCCTTGTTTTTTCCACAATACATTCCATGCCATGATTTGGGGCAATTTTTCCATGTCCAATGCATGCAATCAAGACTACCAAGCATCCCCGGCCATCCCCTTTTTTCATTCATCTCCATCAACCTCTTTGTATCTTCCTCGTTGGGTGCCCGAAGATACAAATCACCATACAACCGGATGACCAACTTTGCAAACCTACGGACGGAATCCGTGGTTGTTTGTACACCAATGCGAAGATACTCGTCGGTATAGTCCGCGGGTACGCCATAGGCGAGCACACGCATTGCCGCCGATATCTTTTGATAAGCACTAAACCCCCATTGACCGGAGGCGGACCTACGACGCTTGAAGTAATCCGAGGCGGCCTCACAATCATTAACAATCTTCACAAACAAACTACGGCGCATTCGGTACCTTCTCCGGAAGAGGCGAGGTGGGTATGTAGGATGCTCCTTCGCGAAGTAGTCTCGCATCAGTTGCTCGTGCCCGAGACCACGGTTGCGGTAAATGTACTCTCGCCCCATCACCGATCCTCTCCTATGATCCAACAGCTTTGCGCGGTCTTCGATCTCTTGGACGTCGACGAGGAGGCTCATCATCTCCACGTCATCGTCTTGAAGCAACTCCTCAATGTCCGAATCGTCCGACGAAGACCAACCGGACTCGGAGGACAACGACATGGAGTCGTCGGAGTTCATCTCCATCTACAACAAATGAGCATATTTGCATCAAAATATAAATTTTGTGCCTATTTTTCTCATCAATACTATCAACAAAATTTACAAAAAAAAGGGGGAAGAAAATACCTTCGACGGGGTCGGACCGAGCGGCATCGAGCGGCGTCGGGGGAGAAGGCCGGGAGCGGGCCGAGCGGCGGTGGAGGGAGGAGGAGGAGCTCTGGGGGAGGAGGAGCTCGGGGAGGAGGAGGAGCTCGAGGGAGGAGGAGCTCGGGGAGGCTGGGGGTGGAGCGGCGGCGGCGGGGAGGCTGGGGGCGGCGGCGGGGCGGAGGAGGCGAGGGTGCTCGATGCGGAGGAGGGAGGAGGCGGAGGCCGGGAAAAGGTCCGGCGGGGGGAGGAGGAGGCGGGGGTGCTCGATCCGGTGGCGTCGGCGGCCGACGGGAGGGGGCTGGGGCGGCGGCGGCGGCGCGGTGTGGAGGCGAGCTCGGGGAGGGAGGAGGAGCTGAACTCGTTCCCGCGTCCGTTGTGAATGTGTAGGGGTCGGAGCACGGGTCGGGGCCTCCAACCCTTACCTGTACAGTGTCGGGGCACGGATTGGAGCCTCGACCTCTAATTTTTTTTAGGGATTTAGGGATTTAGGGGTTCCACTATATAGCATTTGGACCCTTAAATCCGTAAAAAAACAGTTGTATACGGATTTAAGGGTTCCATTAGACATGCTCTAAGTTGTTAGTGGCATGAGTTGAATGAAGAAGTGCCCAGCTCTTGTATATATACTACATATCTGAGTAATGGAAAAGTTAAGCCGTGAGGGCTGAGCAACACAATGTAGCCAAAGTGGTTTCACCAGGAGAGAGATTCAAAGCAATAATTCTCCTAGGTGAGTTGTGCGCGTGTGTGTGTTCTTCAGTCTATCTCATCTTGTGTGTGTTCTAGGTGAGACAAATAAGAGAGATGGTGAGAATCAGAGCCACGAAGATCCGCGGCATCGGTGCAGTGGCGGCAGACTCCATGCGAGGCGGAGGTCGACGGCGCGAAGCGGAGGCTGTTGGTAGTGTGATGCCGCTAGCTGCCGGTTGCGGTGCGATGCCGCTAGGAGGAGATGGCGGTGTGATGCTGCTACGAGGAGACGGCGGTGTGATGCCGTCACGAGGCAGCGGTGGCGCGATGCCGCTGGGTGCCGGCAGCGATGGTGCGATGTCGTTGCGCGGCGACAACGGTGCGATGCCGTCATCTCGAGGAGAGTCGGCGCGAGGCCGGCAATGGTGGTGCGATGCCATCGTCTTCATGAAGAGTTGGTGTGAAGTCAACAAGTGTTGCGGTGAGATGCCGCGGCAAGATGATGTCTACGCACGCTTCTATTCTTGTAAACAGTGTTGGGCCTGCAAGAGCAGAGGTTTGTAGAACAGCAGCAAGTTTCCCTTAAGTGAATCACCCAAGGTTTATCGAACTCAGGGAGGTAGAGGTCAAAGATAGTCCTCTCAAGCAACCCTGCAATTAAGATACAAGAAGTCTCTTGTGTCCCCAACACACCTAATACACTTGTTAGATGTATAGGTGCACTAGTTCGGCGAAGAGATAGTAAAACATGTGTTATAGATGGTGGTAATATTGCAGGAAGTAAAGATGCAGTAAAAAACAGTAAACAAGCGATGTTTGCAGTATTTGGAAACAAGGCCTAGGGATCCTACTTTCACTAGTGGACACTCTCAACATTGATCACATAATAAATAAATAATTTCTCCTCACTTCTGCTACATACACTCTCTTGTTTGATAACAAACGCCATTCATTGTGTAGGGCTACAAGAGCTCCCTCAAGCTGGAGTTAACAAGCTTCACAACATTCGGAATTCATATTTAAGTAACCTCTAGAGTGCATAATAGACCGTTGCAATTTAGACCGAGTACTAACATAGCATACACACTGTCACCTTTAAGCTATGAAAGGGGGAATAGATCACATCAATACTATCATAGTAATAGTTAACTCCATAATCTACAAGAGATTACAATCATAACCTACGCCAAGTACTACATGATGCACACACCGTCACCTTTACATCATGAAGGAGAAATAGACTACTTTAATAACATCACTAGAGTAGCACATAGATTAATAGTGATACAAAGCTCATCATATGGATCTCAATCATGTAAGGCAGCTCATGAGATCATTGTATTGAGGTACATGAGAGAGAGATTAACCACATAGCTACCGGTAGAGCCCTCAACCTCATGGGAGACAGCAACGGCGATGAAGATGGCGGTGATGTCGATGGAGATGGATTCCGGGGGCACTTCCCCGTCCGCGGCGTGCGAACAGAGACTTCTGTCCCCCGAACTTGACTTCGCGATGGCGGTGGCTGCGTAACTTTTCTCGTCCCGTGGCTTATGTTTTTACGGTTTCGGCGGAGAGAATATATAGGAAGGGCAGCCTCGGAGGAGCCAGGTGGCCCCATAGGCTGGCGCCCCCTTGCCGCGCCGCCATGTGGGGTGGGGCCCTACCCCTCTGGTCCCTCTGGCTCTCTGGAAGCTTCCGTGGAAAATAAGGTCTTGGGATTTTGTTTCGTCCAATTCCGAGAATATTTCAAAACAGCAGAAAACAGGAACTGGCACTTCGGCATCTTGTTAATAGGTTAGTGCCGGAAAATGCATCAAAACATCATAAAGTGTGAACAAAACATGTAGGTATTGTCATAAAACTAGCATGGAACATCAGAAATTATAGATACGTTGGAGACGTATCAAGCATCCCAAGCTTAGTTCCTACTCGCCCTCGAGTAGGTAAACGATAAAAACAATAATTTCTGAAGTGACATGCTACCAACATAATCTTGATCAACATTATTGTAAAGCATATGAGATGAATGAAGTGATTCAAAGCAATGGTAAAGACAATGACTAAACAACTGAATCATATAGCAAAGACTTTTCATGAATTGTACTTTCAAGACAAGCATCAATAAGTCTTGCATAAGAGTTAACTCATAAAGCAATAGATTCAAAGTAGAAGGTTTCGAAGCAACACAAAGGATGATTAAGTTTCAGCAATTGCTTTAAATTTGTAACATGTATATCTCATGGATAATTGTCAACATAAAGTAATATAACAAGTGCAATAAGTAAACATGTAAGAATCAATGCACAAAGTTGACGCAAGTGTTTGCTTCTAAGATAGAAAGAAGTAGATGAACGACTCAACATAAAGTAAAAGAAAGGCCCTTCGCAGAGGGAAGCATGGATTACTATTTTTGTGCTAGAGCTTTTATTTTGAAAACATAGAAACAATTTTATCAACGGTAGTAATAATTCATATGTGTTATGCATAAAACTTCCTACAAGTTGCAAGCCTCATGCATCGAATACCAATAGTGCCCGCACCTTGTCCTAATTAGCTTGGATTTACATGTATTATCATTGCATAACATATGTTTCAACCAAGTGTCACAAAGGGGTACCTCTGCCGCCTGTACAAAGGTCCAAGGAGATAAATCACATTTGATTTCTCGTTTTTGATAGATCTCAACTAAGGACATCCATACCGGGACAACATAGAAAATAGATAATGGACTCCTCTTTAATGCATAAGCATTCAACAACAGATAATATTCTCATAAGAGATTGAGGATTAGTGTCCAAACTGAAAACTTCCACCATGATACATGGCTTTGGTTAGCGGCCCAATGTTCTTCTCTAACAATATGCATACTCAAACCATTTGATCATGATAAATCACCCTTACTTCAGACAAGACGAACATGCATAGAAACTCACATGATATTCAACAAAGGTGTAATAGTTGATGGCGTCCCCAGAAACATGGTTACCGCTCAACAAGCAACTTATAAGAACTAAGATACATAGCTACATATTCATCACCATAATAGTTTTTAAGCTATTTTCCCATGAGCTATATATTGCAAAGACAAAGAAATGAAATTTTAAAGGTAGCACTCAAGTAATTTACTTTGGAATGGCAGAAAAATACCACATATAGGTAGTTATGGTGGACACAAATGGCATGGGTTTTGGCTCAAGGTGTTTGGATGCACGAGAAGCATTTCCTCTCAGTACAAGGCTTTGGCTAGCAAGGTTATTTGAAGCAAACACAAGTATGAACAGGTACAACAAAACTTACACAAGAACATATTGCAAGCATTATAAGACTATACACTGTCTTCCTTGTTGTTCAAACACTTTTACCAGAAAATATCTAGACCATAGAGAGATCAATCATGCAAACCAAATTTCCACAAGCTCTACGGTAATTCTCCACTAATAGATTTAAACTACATGATGCAAGAGGTTAAACATGATCTATGAGAGCTCAAAACAATTGCCAAGTATCAAATTATTCAAGACCATATGAAGCATTTTCTGATTCCAACCAAATAGCAATTAACGAAGCAGTTTTCAGCCTTCGCCATGAACATTAAAGCAAAACTAAGAACACAAGTGTTCAAATGAAAAAGTGGAGCGTGTCTCTCTCCCACACAAGCATGGTAGGATCCGATTTATTCAGAGAATGAAAATAACAAAACGAAAATAAAAGCACACAGACGCTCCAAGTAAAGAACATAGGATGTGGCGGAATAAAAATATAGTTTCACTAGAAGTTACCTGATAAGTTGTCGATGAAGAAGGGGATGCCTTGGGCATCCCCAAGCTTAGATGCTTGAGTCTTCTTGAAATATGCAAGGATGAACCACAGGGGCATCCCAAGCTTAGACTTTTCACTCTTCTTGATCATATTATATCATCCTCTTCTCTTGACCCTTGAAAACTTCCTCCACACCAAACTTTAAGCAAACTCATTAGAGGGTTAGTGCATAATAAAAATTCACATGTTCAGAGAGGACACAATCATTCTTAACACTTCTGGACATTGCCCAAAGCTACTGAAAGTTAATGGAACAAAGAAATCCACTCAACACAATAAAAGAGGCAATGCGAAATAAAAGGCAGAATCTGTCAAAACAGAACAGTCCATAAAGACGAATTTTTCTGAGGCACTTAACTTCCTCAGATGGAAAAACTCAAAACTAATGAAAGTTGCGTACATATCTGAGGATCACGCATGTAAATTGGCAGATTTTTTTGATTCTTCTACAGAGAGAAGGACGTGAATTCGTGACAGACAACAAATCTGTTTCTGCGCAGAAATCCAAATCTAGTATCAACCTTCTATCAGAGACTTTACTTGGCACAACAATACATGAAAATAAAGATAAGGAGAGGTTGCTACAGTAGTAACAACTTCCAAGACACAACAAAACAGTAGCAAAATAAAAGCATGGGTTATCTCCCAAGAATTGCTTTATTTATAGCCATTAAGATAGGCTCAGTAATTTTAATGATGCTCTCATGAAAATAGAAAATGAAGTAAAAGGAGCATCAAGAAGCAAATTCAAAACGCATTTAAGCCTAACCCACTTCCTATGAAAAGGAATCTTGTACACAAATAAATTCATGAAGAACAAAGTGACAAGCATAGGAAGATAAAACACGAGTAACTTCAAGATTCTCAACATAATGTTGTGGAGGTGCCGAGTGACAAGGGATTAACTTGTCAATGCCTACGGATTGTAGACTAGGGTTTAGTTAGATGTAGAGGGCAAGTAGATCTCGAAGGTTTCAGCCGAAAAGTACTCGACGAATATGAAACTAGGGTTGTGCTGACAGTAAAATTCTATCCTTTCTTTGTCCCTCGACTCCTCCTTATATAGGTGGTGGAGCCGAGGGTTTCGTAATACACAAGTTTACAGAGTCCGGGAGGGTTTCTAACCCGCAAGATTACAAGCATCCTTTCCTAATACAACTCTAGCTTTCCTTAATAGTATCTTCAGCTTCTGAATCTTCTTATTCTTCGGGTCATGGGCCTTCAATAAACCCCGGGTACCATCTTCGGCAGGCCCATTGGGGACGCCTATGTCAGTAGCCTGATACGTCTCCGACGTATCGATAATTTCTTATGTTCCATGCACATTATTGATGTTATCTACATGTTTTATGCACACTTTATGTTATATTTGTGCATTTTCTGGAACTAACCTATTAACAAGATGAAGTGCGCTGTTTTCTGCTTTTTGGTTTCAGAAATCCTAGTAACGAAATATTCTCGAAATTGGACGAAATCAACGCCCAGGGTCCTATTTTGCCACGAAGCTTCCAGAAGTCCGAAGAGGAGACAGTGGGGCCACGAGGTGGCCACACCCTAGGCGCGCGGCCCCCCCTTGGCTGCGCGGCCCGTGGTGTGGGGCCCTCGTGCCGCCTCCGACCCCCTTCCGCCTACTTAAAGCCTCCGTTGCGAAACCCCCGTACAGAGAGCCACGATACGGAAAACTTTCCAGAGACGCCGCCGCCGCCGATCCCATCTCGGGGATCCAGAGATCGCCTGCCTGCCGGAGGGGAATCATCTCCGGAGGACTCTACGCCGCCATGGTCGCCTCCGGAGTGATGTGTGAGTAGTCTACCCTTGGACTATGGGTCCATAGCAGTAGCTAGATGGTTGTCTTCTCCCCATTGTGCTTCATTGTCGGATCTTGTGAGCTGCCTAACATGATCAAGATCATCTATCTGTAATTCTATATGTTGCGTTTGTTGGGATCCGATGAATAGAGAATACTTGTTATGTTGATTATCAAAGTTATGTCTATGTGTTGTTTATGATCTTGCATGCTCTCCGTTACTAGTAGATGCTCTGGCCAAGTAGATGCTTGTAACTCCAAGAGGGAGTATTTATGCTCGATAGTGGGTTCATGCCTCCATTGATATCTGGGACAGTGACAGAAAGTTCTAAGGTTGTGGATGTCTGTTGCCACTAGGGATAAAACATTAGTGCTATGTTCAAGGATGTAGTTACTAGTTACATTACGCGCAATACTTAATGCAATTGTCTGTTGTTAGCAACTTAATACTGGAGGGTTCGGATGATAACCTGAAGGTGGACTTTTTAGGTATAGATGCATGCTGGATGGCGGTCTATGTACTTTGTCGTAATGCCCAATTAAATCTCACTATACTCATCATAATATGTATGTGCATGGTCATGCCCTCTTTATTTGTCAATTGCCCAACTGTAATTTGTTCACCCAACATGTGTTTATCTTATGGGAGAGACACCTCTAGTGAACTGTGGACCCGGTCCAATTCTCTATACTGAAATACAATCTACTGCAATACTTGTTCTACTGTTTCTGCAAACAATCATCTTCCACACAATACGGTTAATCCTTTGTTACAGCAAGCCGGTGAGATTGACAACCTCACTGTTTCGTTGGGGCAAAGTACTTTGGTTGTGTTGTGCAGGTTCCACGTTGGCGCCGGAATCTCTGGTGTTGCGCCGCACTACATCCCGCCGCCATCAACCTTCAACGTGCTTCTTGACTCCTACTGGTTCGATTAAACCTTGGTTTCTTCTGAGGGAAACTTGCCGCTGTGCGCATCACACCTTCCTCTTGGGGTTCCCAACGGACGTGTCAACTACACGCATCAAGCAAATTTCTGGCGCCGTTGTCGGGGAGATCAAGACACGCTGCAAGGGGAGTCTCCACTTCCCAATCTCTTTACTTTGTTTTTGTCTTGCTTAGTTTTATTTACTACTTTGTTTACTGCACTAAATCAAAATACAAAAAAATTAGTTGCTAGTTTTACTTTATTTGTTATCTTGTTTGCTATATCAAAAACACAAAAAAATTAGTTACTTGCATTTACTTTATCTAGTTTGCTTTATTTACTACTGCTAAAATGAGTAATCCTGAAGTTGAAGTTCGTACGTTTAAGCAACGAGGGGGAGAATGTTTAAGAGATGCTTGGTATAGAATTAGTGATGCCCATAATAGGTGCACTAAGAAACACTCCACTACTATCCTACTCAGGAATTTTTATGTTGGTATCTCTAGCTGGAATAGGTATGTTCTTGATAGTCTCGCAAAAGGTAACTTCCTAAGTACTCCTGCATTAGAAGCTAGTTGCATTATTGAGAGTCTATTTGGAATACCTCCTGTTGATGAAGTTAAAACTGAAATCTCTCTTGAAGATGTAATGAAAAAATTGGAAACCATAGAGAAAAATTTTCCAAGTATTGAAGCTAAATTGGAAATATTACTTGATAAAACTGATGAACTTGATAAATCTTTAGGAGGAATTGATGAAAGAATTAGTGTCCTAGGAACTTGTGTTGTCCATGACGATCAAAGCAATAGGATTGACGAACTTGAAAAAGCTATGGGAACCTTGGGTTCAACATTTTCTTCTCTTAAATACAAGGAGAAAGCTTATGTGGGTAAGGAGCAAAAGTTTATGTATGTCTCTAAAGTGCCTAAACCAAAGAAGTATTATTATAGGCCTAAAATTGACAAAGCCCTTAGTGCCACTACGGATGGGGGAGCTCATAATAACGACACACCATCTCTTGATAATACTTGATATACACTTTCTGCGCCTAGCTGAAAGGCGTTAAAGAAAAGCGCTTATGGGAGACAACCCATGTTTTTACCTACAGTACTTTGTTTTTATTTTGTGTCTTGGAAGTTGTTTACTACTGTAGCAACCTCTCCTTATCTTAGTTTAGTGTTTTGTTGTGCCAAGTAAAGTCGTTGATAGAAAAGTTTATACTAGATTTGGATTACTGCACAGAAACAGATTTCTTTGCTGTCACGAATCTGGGCTGTTTTCCCTGTAGTTAACTCAGAAAATTATGCCAATTTACGTGCGTGATCCTCAGATATGTACGCAACTTTCATTCAATTTGAGCATTTTCATTTGAGCATGTCTGGTGCCTCGATAAAATTCGTCAATACGAACTGTTCTGTTTTGACAGATTCTGCCTTTTATTTCGCATTGCCTCTTTTGCTATGTTGGATGAATTTCTTTGATCCATTAATGTCCAGTAGCTTTATGCAATGTCCAGAAGTGTTAAGAATGATTGTGTCACCTCTGAACATGTTAATTTTTATTGTCGCTAACCCTCTAATGAGTTGTTCTAAGTTTGGTGTGGAGGAAGTTTTCAAGGATCAAGAGAGGAGTATGATGCAACATGATCAAGGAGAGTGAAAGCTCTAAGCTTGGGGATGCCCCCGTGGTTCACCCCTGCATATATCAAGAAGACTCAAGCGTCTAAGCTTGGGGATGCCCAAGGCATCCCCTTCTTCATTGACAACATTATCAGGTTCCTCCCCTGAAACTATATTTTTATTCCATCACATCTTATGTGCTTTGCTTGGAGCGTCGGTTTGTTTTTGTTTTTTGTTTTGTTTGAATAAAATGGATCCTAGCATTCACTTTATGGGAGAGAGACACGCTCCGCTTTAGCATATGGACAAGTATGTCCTTAGTTTCTACTCATAGTATTCATGGCGAAGTTTCTTCTTCGTTAAATTGTTATATGGTTGGAATTGGAAAATGATACATGTAGTAATTGCTATAAATGTCTTGGGTAATGTGATACTTAGCAATTGTTGTGCTCATGTTTAAGCTCTTGCATCATATGCTTTGCACCCATTAATGAAGAAATACATAGAGCATGCTAAAATTTGGTTTGCATATTTGGTTCCTCTAAGGTCTAGATAATTTCTAGTAATGAGTTTGAACAACAAGGAAGACGGTGTAGAGTCTTATAATGTTTTCAATATGTCTTTTATGTGAGTTTTGCTGCACCGGTTCATCCTTGTGTTTGTTTCAAATAAGCCTTGCTAGCCTAAACCTTGTATCGAGAGGGAATACTTCTCATGCATCCAAAATACTTGAGCCAACCACTATGCCATTTGTGTCCACCATACCTACCTACTACATGGTATTTTCCGCCATTCCAAAGTAAATTGCTTGAGTGCTACCTTTAAAATTCCATCATTCACCTTTGCAATATATAGCTCATGGGACAAATAGCTTAAAAACTATTGTGGTATTGAATATGTAATTATGCACTTTATCTCTTATTAAGTTGCTTGTTGTGCGATAACCATGTTTACTGGGGACGCCATCAACTACTCTTTGTTGAATTTCATGTGAGTTGCTATGCATGTTCGTCTTGTCCGAAGTAAGAGCGATCTACCACCTTATGGTTAAGCATGCATATTGTTAGAGAAGAACATTGGGCCGCTAACTAAAGCCATGATCCATGGTGGAAGTTTCAGTTTTGGACATATATCCTCAATCTCATATGAGAAAATTATTAATTGTTGTTACATGCTTATGCATAAAAGAGGAGTCCATTATCTTGTCTATGTTGTCCCGGTATGGATGTCTAAGTTGAGAATAATCAATAGCGAGAAATCCAATGCGAGCTTTCTCCTTAGACCTTTGTACAGGCGGCATAGAGGTACCCCTTTGTGACACTTGGTTAAAACATGTGCATTGTGATGATCCGGTAGTCCAAGCTAATTAGGACAAGGTGCGGGCACTATTAGTATACTATGCATGAGGCTTGCAACTTGTAAGATATAATTTACATGATACATATGCTTTATTACTACCGTTGACAAAATTGTTTCATGTTTTCAAAATCAAAGCTCTAGCACAAATATAGCAATCGATGCTTTTCCTCTATGGAGGACAATTCTTTTACTTTCAATGTTGAGTCAGTTCACCTATTTCTCTCCACCTCAAGAAGCAAACACTTGTGTGAATTGTGCATTGATTCCTACATATTTGCTTATTGCACTTATTATATTACTCTATGTTGACAATATCCATGAGATATACATGTTATGAGTTGAAAGCAACCGCTGAAACTTAATCTTCCTTTGTGTTGCTTCAATGCCTTTACTTTGAATTATTGCTTTATGAGTTAACTCTTATGCAAGACTTATTGATGCTTGTCTTGAAGTGCTATTCATGAAAAGTCTTTGCTTTATGATTCACTTGTTTACTCATGTCATATACATTGTTTTGATCGCTGCATTCACTACATATGCTTTACAAATAGTATGATCAAGGTTATGATGGCATGTCACTCCGGAAATTATCGTGTTATCGTTTACCTGCTCGGGACGAGCAGAACTAAGCTTGGGGATGCTGATACGTCTCCGACGTATCGATAATTTCTTATGTTCCATGCCACATTATTGATGTTATCTACATGTTTTATGCACACTTTATGTCATATTTGTGCATTTTCTGAACTAACCTATTAACAAGATGCCGAAGTGCCGGTTCTGCTGTTTTTGGTTTCAGAAATCCTAGTAACGAAATATTCTCGGAATTGACGAAATCAACGCCGTGGTCCTATTTTGCCACGAAGCTTCCAAGTCCGAAGAGGAGACGGGTGGGCCCACGAGGTGGCCACACCCTAGGCGGCGCGGCCCCCTTGGCCGCGCGGCCCGTGGGTGGGGCCCTCGTGCCGCCTCCCGACCTGCCCTTCCGCCTACTTAAAGCCTCCGTTGCGAAACCCCCAGACAGAGAGCCACGATACGGAAAACCTTCTAGAGACGCCACCGCCGCCGATCCCATCTCGGGGATCCGGAGATCGCCTCGGCACCCTGCCGGAGAGGGGAATCATCTCCCGGAGGACTCTACGCCGCCATGGTCGCCTCCGGAGTGTGTGAGTAGTCTACCCCTGGACTATGGGTCCATAGCAGTAGCTAGATGGTTGTCTCTCCCCATTGTGCTTCATTGTCGGATCTTGTGAGCTGCCTAACATGATCAAGATCATCTATCTGTAATTCTATATGTTGCATTTGTTGGGATCCGATGGATAGAGAATACTTGTTATGTTGATTATCAAAGTTATGTCTATGTGTTGTTTATGATCTTGCATGCTCTCCGTTACTAGTAGATGCTCTGGCCAAGTAGATGCTTGTAACTCCAAGAGGGAGTATTTATGCTCGATAGTGGGTTCATGCCTCCATTGATATCTGGGACAGTGACAGAAAGTTCTAAGGTTGTGGATGTGCTGTTGCCACTAGGGATAAAACATTAGTGCTATGTTCAAGGATGTAGTTACTAGTTACATTACGCGCAATACTTAATGCAATTGTCTGTTGTTAGCAACTTAATACTGGAGGGGGTTCGGATGATAACCTGAAGGTGGACTTTTTAGGCATAGATGCATGCTGGATGGCGGTCTATGTACTTTGTCGTAATGCCCAATTAAATCTCACTATACTCATCATAATATGTATGTGCATGGTCATGCCTCTTTATTTGTCAATTGCCCAACTGTAATTTGTTCACCCAACATGCTGTTTATCTTATGGGAGAGACACCTCTAGTGAACCGTGGACCCCGGTCCAATTCTCTATACTGAAATACAATCTACCGCAATACTTGTTCTACTGTTTCTGCAAACAATCATCTTCCACACAATACGGTTAATCCTTTGTTACAGCAAGCCGGTGAGATTGACAACCTCACTGTTTGGGCAAAGTACTTTGGTTGTGTTGTGCAGGTTCCACGTTGGCGCCGGAATCCCGGTGTTGCGCCGCACTACATCCCGCCGCCATCAACCTTCAACGTGCTTCTTGACTCCTACTGGTTCGATTAAACCTTGGTTTCTTACTGAGGAAACTTGCCGCTGTGCGCATCACACCTTCCTCTTGGGGTTCCCAACGGACGTGTCAACCACACGCATCATAGCCCCCGAGATTTTGCTTGAATCGCAGAATCAGGGAAAATCTCCAACTTTATATTCGTTCCATTTGCCGAATTTATCACATATCTTTTAAATATGCAATTCTATGTTGTACAGGGATAACGGTAGTTGGGGCTAGTTCATCTCCGGATCAGGTACTAGTTAACTACTCTAGTGGCAATCCGCAAAAACCTACTTCAAGATCATGTCCCCGGACATGATCTCGGATACTGGTGTAAACTTCGACATGTCGCTTAAGGTCTTACCATTCTGTCGAGTCCCGCCATATTTTATCGGTACCTAACGCGTCCGTTAGGATTTTTCTTCGTATCTCGTTGATACGGAAAGTAGCAAACCGACGTCAGAGACGGTGCCACGCCGCTCGAATGGATCTGGGTCTTACCTTCGCAAAGTTTTGCGGCATTCAGAGATTATTCGCGACTTTTAGCGCTTTGAGAATATATTGTCGAGTGCTTTTCGGCTGTTGGAATAGCACATTTTATTGACTCATATTTGATGACTTTATTTTATCTTCCCGATGGGAGTATATGTAGAGTTATATGTACAACTCGAAATATACTCGCTTTTTTCCTTTCCCTATATTTTTGTATAAATTCATCGGGCACGCGAACAGCGTTCCGATGGGAGTAGCCCCCGAGGCTACAGCCAAGGACTTGTGCTTGGTTGTAGGCTCCACAATTTAATATCATCTATCGCTATATTGTTAATCTTTCTCGAGCTTTTCATATCTATCGGGTGCGCGACCAGCGCTCCCGATGGGAGTAGCCCCCGAGGCTATGAACAAATGCTTGCATTTGGTCATAGGCTCTCGCCATTTCTATTTTGTCATACCCAAATTTTTCTATCTTTCCAAAGTAGCCCCGAGCATTTGAGCAAAAACTTGTATTTGATCAAAGGCTCTTAATCAATAATCTTCCGTTGTCGATAATTGTACCAAGCTTCATAGTCGACCTTTTCCCTTTGCCAAGGTGACATCATTGCTGACGATGGCCATGATTACGATATTGGGAACGTGCGAAAACTGCCTCTCTCTCTGTCTCATGGGTCCAAACTTCCCATCCAATGGACACGTCGTACAAGTGGGACACATCGTCGTTTTTCCCGCACACGATGTGCCGTCTCTCTTCATTTCTCAGTAAAAGTCCGCTTTTACCCTTTGTCCACGTGTAGTCCATCTACCCCACAATTTCCTCCATCCAACCGTTGCACTGATTCGCTGCATCTCTATTTAGGTCCATCTTCTTCTTCCTCTGGTACTTTCGCTCGCGCCACACCTCTGTTCTTCCTCTGCAAAAATTCTCCACTGTGCCCAGAGCTCTTTGTGCTCCTTCGCCTTTGCGCTCTTCTTCTCCACGCTTGTTGATGCCACCGCGCAAACTCACCAGGCACAGCACTCTGGAATCAAAGATGGCTACGGAAGATCTGGGGAACTTGGAGTGGGAGAGATCCAAAATCTCTCAACAAGATATCAATATGCTGAAGAAGCTTGGCATCAGTGGGAAGCAAGACGCGCTGCGCTTCCCCAAGGAAGAAAGCTACCCAGCCCCGCCGATGCAATATCGGGTTAGTTTTGTCGACCACCTCATCCGTGGTCTTTCCACCCCCATCCATGATTTCCTTCGTGGGTTGCTTTTCATGTATGGACTGCAACTTCACCATCTTACTCCCAATTCCATCCTCCACATTTCTATTTTTATCACATTGTGTGAATCTTTCCTTGGGGTCCAGCCTAACTGGTCCCTATGGAAACGTATCTTTCTTTGTCGCCGTAATGGCTCTTCCAGCGTCGCCTATAACATAGGCGGCGTTGTGATCTGCGTCCGCCCTGACGTCGAATACTTCGACGTCAAATTCCCTGATTCAGTTCAAGGGTGGCGCAAAAAATGGTTGTACATCCATGAGGAGAACCATGGCTCTGTTGAAGACAACATCCCTCCTTTTGATGGTGCCGAGAAAATCTGTCGCCGCCGATCCTGGGATGCAGAGGCTACCGACGAAGAAAAAGCGGCGACAGAGGCCCTGATGACACATCCACGAGCTCCAAAATACTCGTGGACAAGAATTGTCGGGTATCCAAATCACGGCATACTTTCTTAGGATCAGGGTGCAGCCTCTTCAGGCTCGCAAAAACCCCTTTGGATGTATGCTGGCGATAAAGATGTGGATCGCCTGTCGGCGGATTTATCGGTTAATGACTTGGAGAAACTTATCCGCAAGATCTCGTCGCTGAATAAGAAAGACAGCATCCCGACTTCTTGCGGTGTGACGCCGTTGATACGTCTCCAACGTACCTATAATTTCTGATGTTCCATGCTTGTTTTATGACAATACTTACATGTTTTGCTTTCACTTTATAATGTTTTTATGCATTTTATGAAACTAACCTATTAACGAGATGCCGAAGGGCCAGTTGCGGTTTTCTGTTGTTTTTGGTTCCAGAAAGGCTGTTCGGGCAATATTCTCGGAATTCGACGAAATCAACGCCTTAACCCTATTTTTCCGGAAGTATCCAGAACACCGAAGGAGAGTCGAGAGGGGGCCAGGCCACCACACAACAAGGCGGCGCGGCCTCGGCCTGGCCGCGCCGGCCATCGTGAGGGGGCCTGGCACCCTCCGACTCCAACTCGCCTATATAAGCCCTTTCGACCTAAAAACGCGATACGAATTGACAAACCTGAAAGACTCCAGGCGCCGCCGCCATCGCGAAACTCCACCTCGGGACAGAAACTCCGTTCCGGCACCGCCGGGACGGGGAAGTGCCCCCGGAAGCCATCTCCATCGACGCCACCGCCTCCATCATGCTCCGTGAGTCGTTCCCCCCCATGGACTACGGGTTCTAGCTGTAGCTAGTTGGTATCATCTCTCCCATGTACTTCAATACAATGATCTCATGAGCTGCCTTACATGATTGAGATTCATCTGATGTAATCGGTGTTGTGTTTGTTGGGATCCGATGGATTGTTACATTATGATTAGTCTATCTATATAAGTTTGTGAAGTTATTGTTGCTGCAATCTTGTTGTGTTTAATGCTTGTCACTAGGGCCCGAGTGGCATGATCTTAGATTTAAGCTCTATACTTATTGCTTAGATTGTATCTACAAGTTGTTTGCACATGTCTATGTCCGGAACCAAAGGCCCCAAAGTGACAGAAATTGGGACAACTGGAGGGGAAGGCTTAGATATGAGGATCACATGTTTTCACTGAGTGTTAATGCTTTGCTCCGGTGCTCTATTAAAAGGAGTACCTTAATTTCCAGTAGATTCCCTAGAGGCCCGGCTGCCACCGGCTGGTAGGACAAAAGATGTTGTACAAGTTTCTCATTGCGAGCACGTATGACTATATATGGGAAACATGCCTACATGATTAATAATCTGGATGTTCTTTCTTAATGCTATTTCAATCCTATCAATTGCCCAACTGTAATTTGTTCACCCAACACTTGTTATTGGAGAGTTACCACTAGTGTAGATAGCTGGGAACCCCGGTCCATCTCTCATCATATACTCGTTCTACATGACATTGGAAGTAGTATCAACTATTTTCTGGTGTCATTGCTCTCATATTATCTATCTGCTGCTGTGTTAATTACTACTGCTCTCATATTATCACTTTCACATCACCCCTGTTACTAGTGCTTTTCCAGGTGCAGCTGAATTGACAACTCAGTTGTTAAGGCTTATAAGTATTCTTTACCTCCCCTTGTGTCGAATCAATAAATTTGGGTTTTACTTCCCTCGAAGACTGTTGCGATCCCCTATACTTGTGGGTTATCAAGACTATTTTCTGGCGCCGTTACTGGGGAGGCATAGCTCTACTCATAAGTTCACCTGGGGAGTACACTCCACCTCTCTCTCTGTTTTATTTTATTTTGTTTTACTTAGTTTACTTTTCTCTAGTTTATTTGTGCTTAGTTTATTTCTGTCTAGTTTTATTTTGCTTAGTTTACTTTTGTCTAGTTTATTTTTGTCTTGTTTTATTTTCCCTATATACCCAAAAATCCATAAAAAATTTGAAAAACCAAAACAATTAAAAACTGTTGTTATGGAAGAACCCATAACCTACTTGGAGCTCATAGAATATTATAATAATTATAGAGAATCAAGAACGGGGAAAGTTATGAGTGCTGTGATAGAAAAACTGAATACAATTGCTAAAATCTTGCTTAAACGCCATGATATAAATTGTTGCTCTAAACAGGATACTAAACATCTTAAATTTCAATGTGGCTTTAGTGAGGAAGTTTTAATTAAGAACTATAATTGGAATAACTATATTCATTTTGGGTTCGAAGAGGTAGAACAATTTGTCATATTTATGGGAGCCTCTGAGATAGAATCCTTCATGGTTAAAAATTATGAAACTTGTGTTGTTTGTAAGGACCTTAAAGATTATGTCTCTTCTATCCTTAATTTTTGCAATGAAAGTTACAGTGATAATCCTTATATCATTGATTATAAAGAGAGACTCATTAATGCACAAGAATGCACTCACAATTTGCAGGAACCAGTGGAAGAAGAAATTGATGAACCTGAAAGCTCATTGGATGAAAAAGAGGAGGAAATTGATGAACCTGAAAGCTCATTGGATGAAAAAGAGGAGGAGAGTGATGAACAAAAGGAGGAAGAATGGATTAGCTACCCATGCCAACCTTCTAATGAGAGTAACTCTTTATCTCTTACACTATTTGATTGTCCTCCATGCTTACCGAAAGAGGTTGAATGTTATGTTCCTGTGGATTCTCTTGAAATATTCCCTATGAGTAAAACTTGTGAGAATAATTATGCTACTGTTATCTATGATAATCCATGCTACTTTGATAAATCTTATGATAATGCTTTGTTTGTGCCTGATGTCGAAATGCATGGTACTAAAGAGTTTTGCTTAGCAAATGTTTATGATAAATCTCTAGATGATGGTCCTATGTTACTTGATAATATTAATTGTACTACTAATGAAAATGGGATTGGAGAGTTCTTGACTTTATCTATGAGTCCCATATCTTTTGAGATTGATCAATCATCTTGTTATATTATTGATAAAAGTGGATTTGAAAGTTTTGATCCTATTATTTTTGAGCTTGATAAAAATTATGTGTTTATGGATCATGAAAGGTATGCTGCATGTGATAGTTATATTGTTGAGTTTATCCATGAAGCTACTGAAAATTATTATGAGAGAGGAAAATATGGTTGTAGAAATTTGCATGGTACTAAAACACCTCTCTATATGTTGAAACTTTTTGAGTTACTCTTGTTTTATCTTCTTATGCTTGTCACTTTGTTCTTCATGAATTTATTTGTGTACAAGATTCCTATGCATAGGAAGTGGGTTAGACTTAAATGTGTTTTGAATTTGCTTCTTGATGCTCTCTTTTGCTTCAACACTTATTTCTTGCGAGTGCATCATTAAAACTGCTGAGTCCATCTTAATGGCTATAAAGAAAGAACTTCTTGGGAGATAACCCATGTCTTTATTTTGCTACTGTTTTGTTGTGTCTTGGAAGTTGTTACTACTGTAGCAACCTCTCCTTATCTTTATTTTATTGCAATGTTGTGCCAAGTAAAGTCTCTAATAGAAGGTTGATGCTAGATTTGGATTTCTGCGCAGAAACAGATTTCTATCTGTCACGAATCTGGGCAGGGCTCTCTGTAGGTAACTCAGAAAAATCTGCCAATTTACGTGCGCGTTCCTCAGATATGTACGCAACTTTTGTTAGTTTTGAGTTTTCTGATTTGAGCAACGGAAGTACCATTTAAAAATTCGTGTTTACTGGCTGTTCTATTTTGATAGATTCTGTCTCTGTTTTTTGCATTGTCTCTTGTGAACTTTAAGTGAGGCTTTCTAGACGTGGAGAGCTGTAGCTAATGTTTTATTGAGTACTTGCAATGTGTCACTACAGGACCAAGGTGATTCAAGTTTTTTGAGTACTAACCCCTCTAATGAAGTTTATGAGAAGTTTGGTGTGAAGGAAGTTTTCAAGGGTCAAGAGAGGAGGATGATATATGATCAAGAAGAGTGAAAAGTCTAAGCTTGGGGATGCCCCCGTGGTTCATCCCTGCATATTTCAAGAAGACTCAAGCGTTTAAGCTTGGGGATGCCCAAGGCATCCCCTTCTTCATCAACTTATCAGGTTTCTTCTATTGAAACTATATTTTTATTCGGTCACATCTTATGTGCTTTACTTGGAGCGTCTGTTTGTTTTTATTTTTGTTTATGTTTGAATAAATTCGGATCCTAGCAATCCTTGTGTGGGAGAGAGACACGCTCCACTTTTTCATATGAACACTGGTGTTCTTAGCTTTATTTTAATGTTCATGGCGGAGTTGAAAACCGCTGCACTTATTGATATTTGGTTGGAAACAGAAAGTGCTTCATAATGTCTTGAATAATTTGATACTTGGCAATTGTTTTGAGCTCTCAAGTAGATCATGATTAAGCTCTTGCATCATGTAGTTTAAACCTATTAGTGGAGAACTACCGTAGAGCTTGTTGAAATTGGTTTGCATGATTGGTCTCTCTAAGGTCTAGATATTTTCTGGTAAAAGTGTTTGAGCAACAAGGAAGACAGTGTAGAGTTTTATAATGCTTGCAATATGTTCTTATGTAAGTTTTGCTGTACCGGTTCATACTTGTGTTTGCTTCAAACAACCTTGCTAGCCAAAGCCTTGTACTGAGAGGGAATACTTCTCGTGCATCCAAAACCTTGAGCCAAAACCTATGCCATTTGTGTCCACCATATCTACCTACTATGTGGTATTTCCTGCCATTCCAAGCAAATACTTCATGTGCTACCTTTAAACAATTCAAAAGCTATTATCTCTTATTTGTGTCAATGTTTTATAGCTCATGAGGAAGTATGTGGTGTTTTATCTTTCGATCTTGTCATTTACTTTTGACAGACTTTCACAATGGACTAGTGGCTTCATCCGCTTATCCAATAATTTTGTAAAAAGAGCTGGCAACGGGGTTCCCAGCCCCAATTAATCAACTTTCATTAATAATTCTCTTCACATGTTTTGCTCTGATTCATCAGTAAGCAACTTAATTTTGCAAATAGACACTCCTTCATGGTATGTGAATGTTGGAAGGCACCCGAGGATTCGGTTAGCCATGGCTTGTGTAAGCAAAAGGTTGGGAGGAGTGTCATCCATAAATAATGAAACTAAAATACATGTGTAAACAAAAGAGAAGAGGGATGATCTACCTTGCTGGTAGAGATAACGTCCTTCATGGGAGCCGCTCTTGAAAGTCTGGTTGATAAGGTAGTTAGAGTACCCATTACCATTCGTTGACAACAACAAACACCTCTCAAAATTTTACTTTTATGCTCTCTATATGATTTCAAAACTTAAAAAGCTCTAGCACATGATTTAATCCCTGCTTCCCTCTGCGAAGGGCCATTCTTTTACTTTATGTTGAGTCAGTTTACCTACTTCCTTCCATCTTAGAAGCAAACACTTGTGTTAACTGTGCATTGATTCTTACATACTTGCATATTTGCATTCATCATATTACTTTGTGTTGACAATTATCCATGAGATATGTATGTTGAAAGTTGAAAGCAACTGCTGAAACTTAAATCTTCCTATGTGTTGCTTCAATGCCTTTACTTTGAATTTATTGCCTTATGAGTTAACTCTTATGCAAGACTTTTGATGCTTGTCTTGAAAGTACTATTCATGAAAAGTTTTGCTATATGTTATCTATTTGTTAGCAACTATAGATCATTGCCTTGAGTCACTTCATTCATCTCATATGCTTTATAATAGTATGATCAAGGTTATGTAAGTAGCATGTCACTACAGAAATTACCCTTTTATCGTTTACCTACTCGAGGGCGAGCAGGAACTAAGCTTGGGGATGCTGATACGTCTCCAACGTACCTATAATTTCTGATGTTCCATGCTTGTTTTATGACAATACTTACATGTTTTGCTTGCACTTTATAATGTTTTTATGCATTTTATGGAACTAACCTATTAACGAGATGTCGAAGGGCCAGTTGCTGTTTTCTGTTGTTTTTGGTTCCAGAAAGGCTGTTCGGCAATATTCTCGGAATTCGACGAAATCAACGCCCAGAACCCTATTTTTCCCGGAAGCATCCAGAACACCGAAGGAGAGTCGGAGAGGGGCCAGGGGGCCACCACACAACAAGGTGGCGCGGCCTGATGCGTGTGGTTGACACGTCCGTTGGGAACCCCAAGAGGAAGGTGTGATGCGCACAGCGGCAAGTTTCCCTCAGAAAGAAACCAAGGTTTAATCGAACCAGTAGGAGTCAAGAAGCACGTTGAAGGTTGATGGCGGCGGGATGTAGTGCGGCGCAACACCAGAGATTCCGGCGCCAACGTGGAACCTGCACAACACAACCAAAGTACTTTGCCCCAACGAAACAGTGAGGTTGTCAATCTCACCGGCTTGCTGTAACAAAGGATTAACCGTATTGTGTGGAAGATGATTGTTTGCGTAAAACAGTAGAACAAGTATTGCAGTAGATTGTATTTCAGATAGAGAATTGGACCGGGGTCCACAGTTCACTAGAGGTGTCTCTCCCATAAGACAAACAGCATGTTGGGTGAACAAATTACACTTGGGCAATTGACAAATAAAGAGGGCATGACCATGCACATACATATTATGATGAGTATAGTGAGATTTAATTGGGCATTACGACAAAGTACATAGACCGCCATCCAGCATGCATCTATGCCTAAAAAGTCCACCTTCAGGTTATCATCCGAACCCCCTCCAGTATTAAGTTGCTAACAACAGACAATTGCATTAAGTATTGCGCGTAATGTAACTAGTAACTACATCCTTGAACATAGCACTAATGTTTTATCCCTAGTGGCAACAGCACATCCACAACCTTAGAACTTTCTGTCACTGTCCCAGATATCAATGGAGGCATGAACCCACTATCGAGCATAAATACTCCCTCTTGGAGTTACAAGCATCTACTTGGCCAGAGCATCTACTAGTAACGGAGAGCATGCAAGATCATAAACAACACATAGACATAACTTTGATAATCAACATAACAAGTATTCTCTATTCATCGGATCCCAACAAACGCAACATATAGAATTACAGATAGATGATCTTGATCATGTTAGGTAGCTCACAAGATCCGACAATGAAGCACAATGGGGAGAAGACAACCATCTAGCTACTGCTATGGACCCATAGTCCAGGGGTAGACTACTCACACATCACTCCGGAGGCGACCATGGCGGCGTAGAGTCCTCCGGGAGATGATTCCCCTCTCCGGCAGGGTGCCGGAGGCGATCTCCTGGATCCCCGAGATGGGATCGGCGGCGGCGGCGTCTCTGGAAGGTTTTCCGTATCGTGGCTCTCCGTACTGGGGGTTTCGCGATGGAGGCTTTAAGTAGGCGGAAGGGCAGGTCAGGAGGCGGCACGAGGGCCCCACACCACAGGCCACGCGGCCAAGGGGGGGGGCGCGCCGCCCTAGGGTGTGGCCACCTCGTGGCCCCACTTCGTCTCCTCTTCGGTTCTGGAAGCTTCGTGGCAAAATAGGACCCCGGGCGTTGATTTCGTCCAATTCCGAGAATATTTCGTTACTAGGATTTCTGAAACCAAAAACAGCAGAAAACAACGGCACTTCGGCATCTTGTTAATAGGTTAGTTCCAGAAAATGCACAAATATGACATAAAGTGTGCATAAAACATGTAGATAACATCAATAATGTGGCATGGAACATAAGAAATTATCGATACGTCGGAGACGTATCAGCATCCCCAAGCTTAGTTCTGCTCGTCCCGAGCAGGTAAAACGATAAAACGATAATTTCTGGAGTGACATGCCATCATAACCTTGATCATACTATTTGTAAAGCATATGTAGTGAATGCAGCGATCAAAACAATGTATATGACATGAGTAAACAAGTGAATCATAAAGCAAAGACTTTTCATGAATAGCACTTCAAGACAAGCATCAATAAGTCTTGCATAAGAGTTAACTCATAAAGCAATAATTCAAAGTAAAGGCATTGAAGCAACACAAAGGAAGATTAAGTTTCAGCGGTTGCTTTCAACTTGTAACATGTATATCTCATGGATATTGTCAACATAGAGTAATATAATAAGTGCAATAAGCAAGTATGTAGGAATCAATGCACAGTTCACACAAGTGTTTGCTTCTTGAGGTGGAGAGAAATAGGTGAACTGACTCAACATTGAAAGTAAAAGAATTGTCCTCCATAGAGGAAAAGCATCGATTGCTATATTTGTGCTAGAGCTTTGATTTTGAAAACATGAAACAATTTTGTCAACGGTAGTAATAAAGCATATGTATCATGTAAATTATATCTTACAAGTTGCAAGCCTCATGCATAGTATACTAATAGTGCCCGCACCTTGTCCTAATTAGCTTGGACTACCGGATCATCGCAATGCACATGTTTTAACCAAGTGTCACAAAGGGGTACCTCTATGCCGCCTGTACAAAGGTCTAAGGAGAAAGCTCGCATTGGATTTCTCGCTATTGATTATTCTCAACTTAGACATCCATACCGGGACAACATAGACAACAGATAATGGACTCCTCTTTTATGCATAAGCATGTAACAACAATTAATAATTTTCTCATATGAGATTGAGGATATATGTCCAAAACTGAAACTTCCACCATGGATCATGGCTTTAGTTAGCGGCCCAATGTTCTTCTCTAACAATATGCATGCTTAACCATAAGGTGGTAGATCGCTCTTACTTCAGACAAGACGAACATGCATAGCAACTCACATGAAATTCAACAAAGAGTAGTTGATGGCGTCCCCAGAAACATGGTTATCGCACAACAAGCAACTTAATAAGAGATAAAGTGCATAATTACATATTCAATACCACAATAGTTTTTAAGCTATTTGTCCCATGAGCTATATATTGCAAAGGTGAATGATGGAATTTTAAAGGTAGCACTCAAGCAATTTACTTTGGAATGGCGGAAAATACCATGTAGTAGGTAGGTATGGTGGACACAAATGGCATAGTGGTTGGCTCAAGTATTTTGGATGCATGAGAAGTATTCCCTCTCGATACAAGGTTTAGGCTAGCAAGGCTTATTTGAAACAAACACAAGGATGAACCGGTGCAGCAAAACTCACATAAAAGACATATTGAAAACATTATAAGACTCTACACCGTCTTCCTTGTTGTTCAAACTCAATACTAGAAATTATCTAGACCTTAGAGAAACCAAATATGCAAACCAAATTTTAGCATGCTCTATGTATTTCTTCATTAATGGGTGCAAAGCATATGATGCAAGAGCTTAAACATGAGCACAACAATTGCTAAGTATCACATTACCCAAGACATTTATAGCAATTACTACATGTATCATTTTCCAATTCCAACCATATAACAATTTAACGAAGAAGAAACTTCGCCATGAATACTATGAGTAGAAACTAAGGACATACTTGTCCATATGCTGGAGCGTGTCTCTCTCCCATAAAGTGAATGCTAGGATCCATTTTATTCAAACAAAACAAAAAACAAAAACAAACCGACGCTCCAAGCAAAGCACATAAGATGTGATGGAATAAAAATATAGTTTCAGGGGAGGAACCTGATAATGTTGTCGATGAAGAAGGGGATGCCTTGGGCATCCCCAAGCTTAGACGCTTGAGTCTTCTTAATATGCAGGGGTGAACCACCGGGGCATCCCCAAGCTTAGATCTTTCACTCTCCTTGATCATGTTGCATCATACTCCTCTCTTGATCCTTGAAAACTTCCTCCACACCAAACTTAGAACAACTCATTAGAGGGTTAGCGACAATAAAAATTAACATGTTCAGAGGTGACACAATCATTCTTAACACTTCTGGACATTGCATAAAGCTACTGGACATTAATGGATCAAAGAAATTCATCCAACATAGCAAAAGAGGCAATGCGAAATAAAAGGCAGAATCTGTCAAAACAGAACAGTTCGTATTGACGAATTTTATCGAGGCACCAGACTTGCTCAAATGAAAATGCTCAAATTGAATGAAAGTTGCGTACATATCTGAGGATCACTCACGTAAATTGGCATAATTTTCTGAGTTACCTACAGGGAAAACAGCCCAGATTCGTGACAGCAAAGAAATCTGTTTCTGCGCAGTAATCCAAATCTAGTATGAACTTTACTATCAACGACTTTACTTGGCACAACAAAACACTAAACTAAGATAAGGAGAGGTTGCTACAGTAGTAAACAACTTCCAAGACACAAAATAAAAACAAAGTACTGTAGGTAAAAACCATGGGTTGTCTCCCATAAGCGCTTTTCTTTAACGCCTTCAGCTAGGCGCAGAAAGTGTGTATCAAGTATTATCGAGAGACGAAGTATCAACATCATAATTTGTTCTAATAATAGAATCAAAAGGTAACTTCATTCTCTTTCTAGGGAAGTGTTCCATACCTTTCTTGAGAGGAAATTGATATTTTATATTACCTTCCTTCATATCAATGATAGCACCAACAGTTCGAAGAAAAGGTCTTCCCAATATAATGGGACAAGATGCATTGCATTCAATATCCAAGACAACAAAATCAACGGGGACAAGGTTATTGTTAACGGTAATGCGAACATTATCAACTTTCCCCAAAGGTTTCTTTGTAGAATGATCAGCAAGATTAACATCCAAATAACAATTTTTCAGCGGTGGCAAGTCAAGCATATTATAAATTTTCTTAGGCATAACAGAAATACTTGCACCAAGATCACATAAAGCATTACAATCAAAATCTTTAACCTTCATCTTAATGATGGGCTCCCAACCATCCTCTAGCTTTTTAGGAATAGAGGCTTCGCGCTCTAGTTTCTCTTCTCTAGCTTTTATGAGAGCATTTGTAATATGTTGCGTGAAAGCCAAATTTATAGCACTAGCATTAGGACTTTTAGCAAGTTTTTGCAAGAACTTTATAACTTCAGAGATGTGGCAATCATCAAAATTCAAACCATTATAATCTAAAGCAATGGGATCATCATCCCCAATGTTGGAAAAAATTTCAGCAGCTTTATCACAGGCAGTTTCAGCAGTTTTAGCAGTTTCAGGCAGTTTCTCGCGCTTTGCATTAGAAGTGGAAACATTGCTAACACCAATTCTTTTATTATTAATAGTAGGAGGTGCAGCAACATGTGTAGCATTAGCATTACTAGTGGTGGTAATAGTCCAAACTTTAGCTACATTCTTCTCTTTAGCTAGTTTTTCATTTTCTTCTCTATCCCACCTAGCACGCAGTTCAGCCATTAATCTTATATTCTCATTAATTCTAACTTGGATGGCATTTGCTGTAGTAGTAATTTTGTTATGATGATTTTCATTAGGCATAACTTTCGATTTCAAAAGATCAACATCAGCAGCAAGACTATCGACTTTAGAAGCAAGTATATCAATTTTCCCAAGCTTTTCTTCAACAGATTTGTTAAAAGCAGTTTGTGTACTAATAAATTCTTTAAGCATAGCTTCAAGTCCAGGGGGTGAACTCCTATTATTGTTGTAAGAATTCCCATAAGAATTACCATAGCCGTTGCCATTATTATAAGGATATGGCCTATAGTTGTTACTAGAATTGTTCCGGTAAGCATTGTTGTTGAAATTATTATTTTTAATGAAGTTTACATCAACATGTTCTTCTTGTGCAACCAATGAAGCTAACGGAACATTATTAGGATCAATATTAGTCCTATCATTTACAAGCATAGACATAATAGCATCAATCTTATCACTCAAGGAAGAGGTTTCTTCGACAGAATTTACCTTCTTACCTTGTGGAGCTCTTTCCGTGTGCCATTCAGAGTAGTTGATCATCATATTATCAAGAAGCTTTGTTGCTTCACCAAGAGTGATGGACATAAAGGTACCTCCAGCAGCTGAATCCAATAAATTCCGTGAAGAAAAATTTAGTCCTGCATAGAAGGTTTGGATGATCATCCAAGTAGTCAGTCCATGGGTTGGGCAATTTTTAACCAAAGATTTCATTCTTTCCCATGCTTGTGCAACATGTTCAGTATCTAATTGTTTAAAATTCATTATGCTACTCCTCAAAGATATAATTTTAGCAGGGGATAATATCTACCAATAAAAGCATCCTTGCATTTAGTCCATGAATCAATACTATTCTTAGGCAGAGATAGCAACCAATCTTTAGCTCTTCCTCTTAATGAGAAAGGGAACAATTTTAATTTTATAATGTCACCATCTACATCTTTATATTTTTGCATTTCACATAGTTCAACAAAATTATTAAGATGGGCAGCAGCATCATCAGAACTAACACCAGAAAATTGCTCTCGCATAACAAGATTCAGTAAAGCAGGTTTAATTTCAAAGAATTCTGCTGTAGTAGCAGGTGGAGCAATAGGTGTGCATAAGAAATCATTATTATTTGTGGTTGTGAAGTCACACAACTTAGTATTTTCAGGGTTGGCCATTTTAGCAACAGTAAATAAAGCAAACTAGATAAAGTAAATGCAAGTAACTAATTTTTTTGTGTTTTTGATATAGCAAACAAGATAGCAAATAAAGTAAAACTAGCAACTAATTTTTTTGTATTTTGATTTAGTGCAGCAAACAAAGTAGTAAATAAAACTAAGCAAGACAAAAACAAAGTAAAGAGATTGGGAAGTGGAGACTCCCCTTGCAGCGTGTCTTGATCTCCCCGGCAACGGCGCCAGAAATTTGCTTGATGCGTGTGGTTGACACGTCCGTTGGGAACCCCAAGAGGAAGGTGTGATGCGCACAGCGGCAAGTTTCCCTCAGTAAGAAACCAAGGTTTAATCGAACCAGTAGGAGTCAAGAAGCACGTTGAAGGTTGATGGCGGCGGGATGTAGTGTGGCGCAACACCAGAGATTCCGGCGCCAACGTGGAACCTGCACAACACAACCAAAGTACTTTGCCCCAACGAAACAGTGAGGTTGTCAATCTCACCGGCTTGCTGTAACAAAGGATTAACCGTATTGTGTGGAAGATGATTGTTTGCAGAAAACAGTAGAACAAGTATTGCAGTAGATTGTATTTCAAGATAGAGAATTGGACCGGGGTCCACAGCTCACTAGAGGTGTCTCTCCCATAAGACAAACAGCATGTTGGGTGAACAAATTACAGTTGGGCAATTGACAAATAAAGAGGGCATGACCATGCACATACATATTATGATGAGTATAGTGAGATTTAATTGGGCATTACGACAAAGTACATAGACCGCCATCCAGCATGCATCTATGCCTAAAAAGTCCACCTTCAGGTTATCATCCGAACCCCCTCCAGTATTAAGTTGCTAACAACAGACAATTGCATTAAGTATTGCGCGTAATGTAACTAGTAACTACATCCTTGAACATAGCACTAATGTTTTATCCCTAGTGGCAACACACATCCACAACCTTAGAACTTTCTCTCACTGTCCCAGATATCAATGGAGGCATGAACCCACTGTCGAGCATAAATACTCCCTCTTGGAGTTACAAGCATCTACTTGGCCAGAGCATCTACTAGTAATGGAGAGCATGCAAGATCATAAACAACGCATAGACATAACTTTGATAATCAACATAACAAGTATTCTCTATTCATCGGATCCCAACAAACGCAACATATAGAATTACAGATAGATGATCTTGATCATGTTAGGCAGCTCACAAGATCCGACAATGAAGCACAATGGGGAGAAGACAACCATCTAGCTACTGCTATGGACCCATAGTCCAGGGGTAGACTACTCACACATCACTCCGGAGGTGACCATGGCGGCGTAGAGTCCTCCGGGAGATGATTCCCCTCTCCGGCAGGGTGCCGGAGGCGATCTCCTGGATCCCCCGAGATGGGATCGGCGGCGCGGCGTCTCTCGGGAAGGTTTTCCGTATCGTGGCTCTCCGCATCGGGGTTTCGCGACGGAGGCTTTAAGTAGGCGGAAGGGCAGGTCAGAGGCGGCACGAGGGCCCCACACCACAGGCCGCGCGGCCAAGGGGGCCGCGCCGCCCTAGGGTGTGGCCACCTCGTGGCCCCACTTCGTCTCCTCTTCGGACTGGAAGCTTCGTGGCAAAATAGGACCCCGGCGTTGATTTCGTCCAATTCCGAGAATATTTCGTTACTAGGATTTCTGAAACCAAAAACAGCAAAAAACAGAAACTGGCACTTCGGCATCTTGTTAATAGGTTAGTTCCAGAAAATGCACAAATATGACATAAAGTGTGCATAAAACATGTAGATAACATCAATAATGTGGCATGGAACATAAGAAATTACCGATACGTCGGAGACGTATCACGGCCCCGCTGCTCGGCTCGCCCAGGCACCCTCCGACTCCAACTCTTCGCCTATATAAGCCCTTTCGACCTAAAAACGCGATACGAATTGACGAAACTCCAGAAAGACTCCAGGGGCGCCGCCACCATCGCGAAACTCCAATTCGGGGGACAGAACCGGCACCCTGCCGGGACGGGGAAGTGCCCCCGGAAGCCATCTCCATCGACGCCACCGCCTCCATCATGCTCCGTGAGTAGTTCCCCCATGGACTACGGGTTCTAGCTGTAGCTAGTTGGTATCTCTCCCATGTACTTCAATACAATAATCTCATGAGCTGCCTTACATGATTGAGATTCATCTGATGTAATCGGTGTTGTGTTTGTTGGGATCCGATGGATTGTTACATTATGATTAGTCTATCTATATAAGTTTGTGAAGTTATTGTTGCTGCAATCTTGTTGTGTTTAATGCTTGTCACTAGGGCCCGAGTGGCATGATCTTAGATTTAAGCTCTATACTTATTGCTTAGATTGTATCTACAAGTTGTTTGCACATGTCTATGTCCGGAACCAAAGGCCCCAAAGTGACAGAAATTGGGACAACTGGAGGGGAAGGCTTAGATATGAGGATCACATGTTTTCACGGAGTGTTAATGCTTTGCTCCGGTGCTCTATTAAAAGGAGTACCTTAATTTCCAGTAGATTCCCTAGAGGCCCGGCTGCCACCGGCTGGTAGGACAAAAGATGTTGTACAAGTTTCTCATTGCGAGCACGTATGACTATATATGGGAAACATGCCTACATGATTAATAATCTTGATGTTCTTTCTTAATGCTATTTCAATCCTATCAATTGCCCAACTGTAATTTGTTCACCCAACACTTGTTATTGGAGAGTTACCACTAGTGTAGATAGTGGGAACCCCGGTCCATCTCTCATCATCATATACTCGTTCTACATGACATTGGAAGTAGTATCAACTATTTTCTGGTGTCATTGCTCTCATATTATCGCTACTGCTGCTGTGTTACTGTTACACTCTCATATTATGCTACTTTCACATCACCCCCGTTACTAGTGCTTTTCCAGGTGCAGCTGAATTGACAACTCTTGTTAAGGCTTATAAGTATTCTTTACCTCCCCTTGTGTCGAATCAATAAATTTGGGTTTTACTTCCCTCGAAGACTGTTGCGATCCCCTATACTTGTGGGTTATCAAGACTATTTTCTGGCGCCGGTGCCGGGGAGGCATAGCTCTACTCATAAGTTCACCTGGGGAGTACACTCCACCTCTCTCTCTGTTTTATTTTATTTTGTTTTACTTAGTTTACTTTTCTCTAGTTTATTTGTGCTTAGTTTATTTCTGTCTAGTTTTATTTTGCTTAGTTTACTTTTGTCTAGTTTATTTTTGTCTTGTTTTATTTTCCTATATACCCAAAAATCCATAAAAATTTGAAAAACCTAAAAATTAAAAACTGTTGTTATGGGAGAACCCATAAACTACTTGGAGCTCATAGAATATTATAATAATTATAGAGAATCAAGAACGGGAAAAGTTATGAGTGCTGTGATAGAAAAACTGAATACAATTGCTAAAATCTTGCTTAAACGCCATGATATAAATTGTTGCTCTAAACAGGATACTAAACATCTTAAATTTCAATGTGGATTTAGTGAGGAAATTTTAATTAAGAACTATAATTGGAATAACTATATTCATTTTGGGTTCGAAGAGGTAGAACAATTTGTCATATTTATGGGAGCCTCTGAGATAGAATCCTTCATGGTTAAAAATTATGAAACTTGTGTTGTTTGTAAGGACCTTAAAGATTATGTCTCTTCTATCCTTAATTTTTGCAATGAAAGTTACACTGATAATCCTTATATCATTGATTATAAAGAGAGACTCATTAATGCACAAGAATGCACTCACAATTTGCAGGAACCAGTGGAAGAAGAAATTGATGAACCTGAAAGCTCATTGGATGAAAAAGAGGAGGAAATTGATGAACCTGAAAGCTCATTGGATGAAAAAGAGGAGGAGAGTGATGAACAAAAGGAGGAAGAATGGATTAGCTACCCATGCCAACCTTCTAATGAGAGTAACTCTTTATCTCTTACACTATTTGATTGTCCTCCATGCTTACCGAAAGAGGTTGAATGTTATGTTCCTGTGGATTCTCTTGCAATATTCCCTATGAGTAAAACTTGTGAGAATAATTATGCTACTGTTATCTATGATAATCCATGCTACTTTGATAAATCTTATGATAATGCTTTGTTTATGCCTGATGTCGAAATGCATGGTACTAAAGAGTTTTGCTTAGCAAATGTTTATGATAAATCTCTAGATGATGGTCCTATGTTACTTGATAATATTAATTGTACTACTAATGAAAATGGGATTGGAGAGTTCTTGACTTTATCTATGAGTCCCATATCTTTTGAGATTGATCAATCATCTTGTTATATTATTGATAAAAGTGGATTTGAAAGTTTTGATCCTATTATTTTTGAGCTTGATAAAAATTATGTGTTTATGGATCATGAAAAGTATGCTGCATGTGATAGTTATATTGTTGAGTTTATCCATGAAGCTACTGAAAATTATTATGAGAGAGGAAAATATGGTTGTAGAAATTTGCATGGTACTAAAACACCTCTCTATATGCTTGAAACTTTTGAAGTTACTCTTGTTTTATCTTCTTATGCTTGTCACTTTGTTCTTCATGAATTTATTTGTGTACAAGATTCCTATGCATAGGAAGTGGGTTAGACTTAAATGTGTTTTGAATTTGCTTCTTGATGCTCTCTTTTGCTTCAACACTTATTTCTTGCGAGTGCATCATTAAAACTGCTGAGTCCATCTTAATGGCTATAAAGAAAGAACTTCTTGGAAGATAACCCATGTCTTTATTTTGCTACTATTTTGTTGTGTCTTGGAAGTTGTTACTACTGTAGCAACCTCTCCTTATCTTTATTTTATTGCAATGTTGTGCCAAGTAAAGTCTCTAATAGAAGGTTGATGCTAGATTTGGATTTCTGCAGAAACAGATTTCTATCTGTCACGAATCTGGGAAGGGCTCTCTGTAGGTAACTCAGAAAAATCTGCCAATTTACGTGCGCGTTCCTCAGATATGTACGCAACTTTCATTAGTTTTGAGTTTTCTGATTTGAGCAACGGAAGTACCTCTTAAAAATTTGTGTTTACTGGCTGTTCTGTTTTGGCAGATTCTGTCTCTGTTTTTTGCATTGTCTCTTGTGGACTTTAAGTGAGGCTTTCTAGACGTGGAGAGCTGTAGCTAATGTTTTATTGAGTACTTGCAATGTGTCACTACAGGACCAAAGTGGATTCAAGTTTTTTGAGTACTAACCCCTCTAATGAAGTTTATGAGAAGTTTGGTGTGAAGGAAGTTTTCAAGGGTCAAGAGAGGAGGATGATATATGATCAAGAAGAGTGAAAAGTCTAAGCTTGGGGATGCCCCCATGGTTCATCCCTGCATATTTCAAGAAGACTCAAGCGTTAAGCTTGGGGATGCCCAAGGCATCCCCTTCTTCATCAACTTATCAGTTTCTTCTATTGAAACTATATTTTTATTCGGTCACATCTTATGTGCTTTACTTGGAGCGTCTGTTTGTTTTTATTTTTGTTTATGTTTTAATAAATTCGGATCCTAGCAATCCTTGTGTGGGAGAGAGACACGCTCCGCTTTTTCATATGAACACTGGTGTTCTTAGCTTTATTTTAATGTTCATGGCGGAGTTGAAAACCGTTGCACTTATTGATATTTGGTTGGAAACAGAAAGTGCTTCATAATGTCTTGAATAATTTGATACTTGGCAATTGTTTTGAGCTCTCAAGTAGATCATGATTAAGCTCTTGCATCATGTAGTTTAAACCTATTAGTGGAGAACTACCGTAGAGCTTGTTGAAATTGGTTTGCATGATTGGTCTCTCTAAGGTCTAGATATTTTCTGGTAAAAGTGTTTGAGCAACAAGGAAGACAGTGTAGAGTTTTATAATGCTTGCAATATGTTCTTATGTAAGTTTTGATGTACCGGTTCATACTTGTGTTTGCTTCAAACAACCTTGCTAGCCAAAGCCTTGTACTTCTCGTGCATCCAAAACCTTGAGCCAAAACCTATGCCATTTGTGTCCACCATACCTACCTACTACATGGTATTTCCCTGCCATTCCAAGCAAATACTTCATGTGCTACCTTTAAACAATTCAAAAGCTATTATCTCTTATTTGTGTCAATGTTTTATAGCTCATGAGGAAGTATGTGGTGTTTTATCTTTCGATCTTGTCATTTACTTTTGACAGACTTTCACAATGGACTAGTGGCTTCATCCGCTTATCCAATAATTTTGTAAAAAGAGCTGGCAACGGGGTTCCCAGCCCCAATTAATCAACTTTCATTAATAATTCTCTTCACATGTTTTGCTCTGATTCATCAGTAAGCAACTTAATTTTGCAAATAGACACTCCTTCATGGTATGTGAATGTTGGAAGGCACCCGAGGATTCGGTTAGCCATGGCTTGTGTAAGCAAAAGGTTGGGAGGAGTGTCATCCATAAATAATGAAACTAAAATACATGTGTAAACAAAAGAGAAGAGGGATGATCTACCTTGCTGGTAGAGATAACGTCCTTCATGGGAGCCGCTCTTGAAAGTCTGGTTGATAAGGTAGTTAGAGTACCCATTACCATTCGTTGACAACAACAAACACCTCTCAAAATTTTACTTTTATGCTCTCTATATGATTTCAAAACTTAAAAGCTCTAGCACATGATTTAATCCCTGCTTCCCTCTGCGAAGGGCCATTCTTTTACTTTATGTTGAGTCAGTTTACCTACTTCCTTCCATCTTAGAAGCAAACACTTATGTCAACTGTGCATTGATTCTTACATACTTGCATATTTGCATTCATCATATTACTTTGTGTTGACAATTATCCATGAGATATGTATGTTGAAAGTTGAAAGCAACTGCTGAAACTTAAATCTTCCTATGTGTTGCTTCAATGCCTTTACTTTGAATTTATTGCCTTATGAGTTAACTCTTATGCAAGACTTTTGATGCTTGTCTTGAAAGTACTATTCATGAAAAGTTTTGCTATATGTTATCTATTTGTTAGCAACTATAGATCATTGCCTTGAGTCACTTCATTCATCTCATATGCTTTATAATAGTATGATCAAGGTTATGTAAGTAGCATGTCACTACAGAAATTACTCTTTTATCGTTTACCTACTCGAGGGCGAGCAGGAACTAAGCTTGGGGATGCTGATACGTCTCCAACGTACCTATAATTTCTGATGTTCCATGCTTGTTTTATGACAATACTTACATGTTTTGCTTTCACTTTATAATGTTTTTATGCATTTTATGGAACTAACCTATTAACGAGATGCCGAAGGGCCAGTTGCTGTTTTCTGTTGTTTTGGTTCCAGAAAGGCTGTTCGGGCAATATTCTCGGAATTCGACGAAATCAACGCCCAGAACCCTATTTTTCCCGGAAGCATCCAGAACACCGAAGGAGAGTCGGAGAGGGGCCGGGGGCCACCACACAACAAGGCAGCGCGCCCCTGTGCCTGGCCGCGCCGGCTCTGTGAGGGGGCCTGTGCACCCTCCGACTCCAACTCTTCGCCTATATAAGCCCTTTCGACCTAAAAACGCGATACGAATTGACGAAACTCCGTAAAGACTCCGGGGCGCCGCCGCCATCGTGAAACTCCAATTCGGGGACAAGTCTCTGTTCCGGCACCCTGCCGGACGGGGAAGTGCCCCGGAAGCCATCTCCATCGACGCCACCGCCTCCATCATGCTCCGTGAGTAGTTCCCCCATGGACTACGGGTTCTAGCTGTAGCTAGTTGGTATCATCTCTCCCATGTACTTCAATACAATAATCTCATGAGCTGCCTTACATGATTGAGATTCATCTGATGTAATCGGTGTTGTGTTTGTTGGGATCCGATGGATTGTTACATTATGTTTAATGCTTGTCACTAGGGCCCGAGTGGCATGATCTTAGATTTAAGCTCTATACTTATTGCTTAGATTGTATCTACAAGTTGTTTGCACATGTCTATGTCCGGAACCAAAGGCCCCAAAGTGACAGAAATTGGGACAACCGGAGGGGAAGGCTTATATATGAGGATCACATGTTTTCACGGAGTGTTAATGCTTTGCTGATGCTGATACGTCTCCGACGTATCGATAATTTCTTATGTTCCATGCCACATTATTGATGTTATCTACATGTTTTATGCACACTTTATGTCATATTCGTGCATTTTCTCGGAACTAACCTATTAACAAGATGCCGAAGTGCCGTTGCTGTTTTCTGCTGTTTTTGGTTTCAGAAATCCTAGTAAGGAAATATTCTCGGAATTGGACGAAATCAAAGCCCAGGGGCCTATTTTCTCACGAAGCTTCCAGAAGTCCGAAGGAGAGACGAAGAGGGGCCACGGAGGGGCCACACCATAGGGCGGCGCCCCCCCCCTTGGCCGCGCGGCCCTGTGGTGTGGGGCCCCGTGCCGCCTCTTGACCTGCCCTTCCGCCTATAAAAAGTCTCCGTGACGAAACCCCCAGTACCGAGAACCACGATACGGAAAACCTCCCCAGACGCCGCCGCCGCCGATCCCATCTCGGGGGATCCAGGAGATCGCCTCCGGCACCCTGACGGAGAGGGGAATCATCTCCCGGAGGACTCTACGCCGCCATGGTCGCCTCCGGTGTGATGTGTGAGTAGTCTACCCTTGGACTATGGGTCCATAGCAGTAGCTAGATGGTTGTCTTCTCCCCATTGTGCTATCATTGTCGGATCTTGTGAGCTGCCTAACATGATCAAGATCATCTATCTGTAATTCTATATGTTGCGTTTGTTGGGATCCGATGAATAGAGAATACTTGTTATGTTGATTATCAAAGTTATGCTATGTGTTGTTTATGATCTTGCATGCTCTCCGTTACTAGTAGATGCTCTGGCCAAGTAGATGCTTGTAACTCCAAGAGGGAGTACTTATGCTCGATAGTGGGTTCATGCCTGCATTGACACCTGGGACAGTGACAGAAAGTTCTAAGGTTGTGTTGTGCTGTTGCCACTAGGGATAAAACATTAGTGCTATGTTCAAGGATGTAGTCACTAGTTACATTACGCACCATACTTAATGCAATTGTCGTTGTTAGCAACTTAATACCGGAAGGGGTCGGATGATAACCTGAAGGTGGACTTTTTAGGCATAGATGCAGTTGGATGACGGTCTATGTACTTTGTCGTAATGCCCAATTAAATCTCACAATACTCATCATAATATGTATGTGCATGGTCATGCCCTCTTTATTTGTCAATTGCCCAACTGTAATTTGTTCACCCAACATGCTGTCGTCTTATGGGAGAGACACCTCTAGTGAACTGTGGACCCCGGTCCAATTCTCTTTAACAAATACAATCCATCAATACTTGTTCTACTGTTTTCGCAAACAATCATCTTCCACACAATACGGTTAACTCTTTGTTACAGCAAGCCGGTGAGATTGACAACCTCACTGTTTCGTTGGGGCAAAGTACTTTGGTTGTGTTGTGCAGGTTCCACGTTGGCGCCGGAATCCCTGGTGTTGCGCCGCACTACATCCCGCCGCCATCAACCTTCAACGTGCTTCTTGGCTCCTCCTGGTTCGATAAACCTTGGTTTCTTTCTGAGGGAAAACTTGCTGCTGTGCGCATCATACCTTCCTCTTGGGGTTGCCCAACGAACGTGTGAAATACACGCCATCGCTCTATTAAAAGGAGTACCTTAATTTCCAGTAGATTCCCTAGAGGCCCGGCTGCCACCGGCTGGTAGGACAAAAGATGTTGTACAAGTTTCTCATTGCGAGCACGTATGACTATATATGGGAAACATGCCTACATGATTAATAATCTGGATGTTCTGTCTTAATGCTATTTCAATCCTATCAATTGCCCAACTGTAATTTGTTCACCCAACACTTGTTATTGGAGAGTTACCACTAGTGTAGATAGCTGGGAACCCCGGTCCATCTCTCATCATCATATACTCGTTCTACATGACATTGGAAGTAGTATCAACTATTTTCTGGTGTCATTGCTCTCATATTACTGCTACTGCTGCTGTGTTACTGTTACTACTGCTCTCATATTACTCTGCTTTCACATCACCCCTGTTACTAGTGCTTTTCCAGGTGCAGCTGAATTGACAACTCAGTTGTTAAGGCTTATAAGTATTCTTTACCTCCCCTTGTGTCGAATCAATAAATTTGGGTTTTACTTCCCTCGAAGACTGTTGCGATCCCCTATACTTGTGGGTTATCAGCCGTATAGCGCCACCAATGCACTCCCGCAGGTAATATATTTTTAGCATTATCTTTGTTCATGCCTTCGTTTTTTCCTTCTATCTCTTTCATACTACTTTTTCTTTCAAACACTTCATGCCGATATTTTTCTGTCTTTGAATAGAACCACGCAACTGCGTCACCTCTTCCTCCCCTTCCCGAAGGTGGGTTGAAGAAAGGGCCGTTGTCACCGATGACAACCAAGCACTTCTCGCCCTGCCAGGGAAGTTGCGGGTTCTCACAAATCCGCGGCTTCCACTGAGTCAGAAGCCACTGCCTCGACACACTCCCTTCCTCACGCTTCTCCAAGGATGAAGAGGAAAAGAGATGAAGTCAAATATTCCGGCACCTCCAAAGCCGAAGAAGCTGAGCCTTCAGATAGGAAGGCAGATTTTAATCCATATACTGATGCCCTCGTCAGCCCGTAAGTTACTTCTTACTCTTTACTTTTTTGTTTTGACGTTTTTTGTCTATCTTGCTTCTTATACTGTCGCCATTTTGTTGTAGTGGTGACGAGGAAGAAGAACAACCTGTTGACGCGGCTGCTCGAACGAGTACGTCGCGTACTTTGATTGTGTCGGAAGCTCAACATGATGGGGATGAAACTTCTCCTCCCCAACAGGACATCGTGCAACCGCCGCCAGTTGAGAGCCCCCGAGCCTCTCCTCCAAAGAGAGCGAGGGTTGAGCCATCCAAGGAACCTATCCAATTTCCTGGTAGCTCCTCGACACCTTCATTGGATGATGTAAGTTCCAAACCTTTCCCTTTGCTTTTTGCTAAATGTTGTCGAATTTACATTGGCTATATTGACTTCTTTTTCTTCCTTGGTCGTTTCTTCAGCCTCTAATGAAGGAGTTTATTCGTCTTGGTACCCAATTTGTCGGGTACCGCGACTTTTCCAAGAAGCTGGAAGGTATTACTTTTATTTTCCTCTGTTGCATGTGTACCATTATTTTGTCATGATATTTGACTGTCATGTATTTTGCCAGAGATCTTGCAGAGGCCAACAAACGTGCCGACGCTCTTGCTGTTAAGTTAGAGCAAAGCGAAAGAGCCCGCAAGAAAGCTAAAAAAGATGTTGCCGCCATTGAAGATCTTCGAAAGAGACTTCATGACGCGGAAACTTCCTTGAGCGAGAATATATCTCGACAATCAGCTCGAGAGACAGAAATCCTCACTCGCTTCGAGTCGCAGAGTCGACGTTTTGTTAGTGAGTGCCTGAATCCTTGTGCATTTCCTCGGGTTTCTTGACACTTTCCCCGCATTCTTTATTTAGAAGCTACTCTTTGCTTGTTTTTAGGGAGGACTCATCAGGAATACGAAGTTGAGGGTCCTGAAGGCGACGATCTTCTTGATGCGCTGACCCTTCTTGAAATTCATGGGGATGAAGCACGCGACGGCCTTGAAAACGCTGAGGCAGGTCTGTCGAAGCTTTTCCCCTACTTCTTCCCGAAGAAAGAAGCCCCCATTACTTTTGTTGATCTCGCCAAAGCCTTCAATGGGCCGGAAGATCTTGGGCTAAAACTTCGCCAAGAGGGTCTGAAGATTGGCGTTGAGGGCACCATCGCGCTGATCGCTAATAGTCAGCAAAACGTCGACTGGGCCAAGGTTGGCGACATAGGGGAGATGGAGACGAAGAAATGGCAATCTCTAATTAGAGCTGCCAAGCCTTCTGCAAGACCAATCCTTTCCTTCCTTGGTGTTAAACCAGCACCTGCTCCAAGTGCATCCAAGCCGGAGGTCAAGTAGACCACCTTGTCTTTTTTTTTTAGTTCTATCTTTTGATGCTGTCGCCTTAGTAGTTTTGGCGACAGCTACTTCAGTAGTCCAGTAGTGACCTTTCTTTTGTAATAGCAATGTACATACTTCGAGATTTAATGGAAATCTATGTTTGCTGGATGATTGATGTCGAAAAATCTTTATTTTCAGTTGATTTTTGACAACTATTCTGCAACTCCTCGTCCTTCCGATGTTTTACCTGCTTCCTCTCACTCGAAGAAAACACCTGTTGCTGCCGGCTTTATTGAAAATTCGTCGAGTAAAGGCTCAGCACCAGATTTGGAGGAACTTCGCCAAGAACTCCAATCCACGAAGAAGCAATCACTTGTACTAATGGAGCAATCTCGAAAATCTTCCGAGAGGGAAAAAATTGCACTTCGACAAGCTCAAGATGCCATAGCTGAAAAGGAAACTGCGGTTGCTGAGGCTGCAGCAGCTTCTGCTCGAGAAAATTTCATGTTGCAGCTGCTGGATGATGCTAGCTTGGATATGGCAGGTGTGCTTCAGTAACTTAGTCGTACTTTTTCCTTTTTCTTGTCTCCTCTTTTTCTGATGACTTTTTCAAAGTAGGTTCTTTCTTGAACGCTGCTGCCGAAGATGAGCGTGTTGAAGCTCGATCCAATGCACTTCTCAGACTTGCACGGGAGCATGGTTCTAACTTTTGGGGCACACCTGAACGGACTCGCCAAATCGTCAGATTTCAAGATCGTGCGCTTCAGGTCCGCGATTTTCTCGACTTTTGCACGAGGACCTTGTCTTTAGTTTACGGGACCATGTTTCCACGTAATAAGATGCCAGAGACGCTTCCCGCTCTGATGGAACAATTTCGAGATGCTCCTCGGATCCATGGCTTTGTGCGAGCCCAATTAGCTGCTGGCGCAAGGTTTGCCATGATCATGATAAAAATCTGCTGCCCGAAATTAGACATGGGTCAAATTGTTCCGAAGTGCCTGGCGAAGATGGCGAAAAGGAAAAGGAACTTCGGCAAGTATGATGACACTGTCACCCCTGTTGCTGAGGATATGATGGATGAACTTCTTCGACTGGACGCCGAATTCTTTGTGAAGGGCAGTTATGCGGAACATAGCACTCGCGCTGTAAATAATAAGTGATTGACCATAGATAATATACTGGGCAACAATTGAAAATTTGCTTCCCAAGACTTGTATCCCATATGTTGTAAACATAAGCTATATTGTAAAGTTACTAGATTCATTGTTTTTGTCCTCGCCAAGCCCCCGGGCGTTTTGTTGGCGATGTTTTCTTTTTATAATGCGAGGTTGACCCAAGGCAAAATAAATTATTTTGAATACTATTTTTGCAGGCATTAGCCCCCGAGCTTTATGTCGATCAATTTTTCGCACTGTTTTATTTTTGCGAGGTGCTTTGCACCAAGGCGAGATATTTTGCAGGTTGTATTTGTCGGCATTGTGGATATATATATTGTATCTTCTGGGTACAAGCCCTCGAGCCAGTCGAAAAAGATATATAATTCCACTATCTTTATTATATTGCAGCACCGCGAGTCCGCCTCATTAAAAACCTTTCCCGGCCCCACTCGGTGCCCCGAAAAAGGAAAAGAGTGCGTCTGATCGAAAACTCGCAGGCGTTTCAGTACATTGTATTTTTACAAGCAGAGCTATATTTTGGTGCTAGGCATAGAAACGCCTTAGCTGCGCTACGTTCCAGGGGTTTTTCTTGGGAACCCCTGTCTTCTTATCTTTGATCCTGTATGCTCCTCCTTCAATTACTTCTGTGACGATGTAAGGGCCAAGCCATGGTGACTCGAGTTTTTCAGTACGATCTTGATTGAGTCGTAGAACTAAGTCTCTAACCTGAAAGGACCTTGGTCGCAAACATCGACTGTGGTAATTTTTCAGGTCTTGCTGATATTTGGTGACCCTTGACAATACTTCATCTCGAGCTTCGTCTAGTGCGTCGACGTCGTCTTCCAATGCTCTCCTGGAAGCTTCTTCATTGTATTCTGTGACTCTCGGAGAATCGTGCTCTATTTCTATTGGCAGCACTGCCTCTGCTCCATGGACCAGGAAAAACGGAGTCTCCTGTGTCGCTGATGACCCACAAGTATAGGGGATCGCAACAGTCTTCGAGGGAAGTAAAACCCAATTTATTGATTCGACACAAGGGGAGACAAAGAACACTTGGAAGCCTTAACAACGGAGTTGTCAATTCAGCTGCACTTGGAAACAGACTTGCTCGCAAGGGTTTATCAGAGTAACAGGTTTATAGCAGAGCGTAGTGAAATAACAAGACAGAGTAACGAGACAGCAGTAGTGATTTTAGTAAACAGCAGGATTAAAATACTGTAGGCACGGGGACGGATGACGGGCGTTGCATGGATGAGAGAAACTCATGTAACAATCATAGCAGGGCATTTGCAGATAATAATAAAACGGTGTCCAAGTACAAAGCAATCAATAGGCATGTGTTCCATATATAGTCGTGCGTGCTCGCAATGAGAAACTTGCACAACATCTTTTGTCCTACCAGCCGGTGGCAGCCGGGCCTCTAGGGAAACTACTGGATATTAAGGTACTCCTTTTAATAGAGTACCGGAGCAAAGCATTAACACTCCGTGAACACATGTGATCCTCACATCGCTACCATTCCCTCCGGTTGTCCCGATTTCTGTCACTTCGGGGCCATCGGTTCCGGACAGCGACATGTGTATACAACTTATAGGTAAGACCATAAACAATGATTATCTTGATGAAACAATAACATGTTCAGATCTGAGATCATGGCACTCGGGCCCTAGTGACAAGCATTAAGCATAACAAGTTGCAACAATATCATCAAAGTACCAACTACGGACACTAGGCACTATGCCCTAACAATCTTATGCTATTACATGACCAATCTCATCCAATCCCTACCATCCCCTTCAGCCTACAGCGGGGGAATTACTCACACATGGATGGGGAAACATGGCTGGTTGATGTAGAGGCGTTGGCGGTGATGGCGGTGATGATCTCCTCCAATTCCCCGTCCCGGCGGAGTGCCGAACGGAGACTTCTGGCTCCCGCGACGGAGTTTCGCGATGTGGCGGCGTTCTGGAGGGTTCTGGCGACTTCGACTTCTCCCGTGCGTTTTTAGGTCAAGGCCGATAAATAGTCCGAAGGAGGGCGTCGGAGGCCGGCCGAGGGGCCACACCACAGGCCGCGCGGGCCCCCCCGGGCCGCGCCGCCCTATGGTGTGGGGCCCTCGGGCCTCCACTTCAATTGCCCTTCTGGCTCCGTTAGTTTCCTGGGAAAATAGGGCCTTCTGCATAAATTCCGAGGTTTTTCCGAAAGTTGGATTTCTGCACAAAAACGAGACACCAGAGCAGTTCTGCTGAAAACAGCGTTAGTCCGTGTTAGTTGCATCCAAAACACACAAATTAGAGGCAAAACAATAGCAAAAGTGTTCGGGAAAGTAGATACGTTTTGGACGTATCAACTCCCCCAAGCTTAGCTTATTACTTGTCCTCAAGCAATTCAGTTAACAACTGAGCGATAAAAGAACTTTCACGAACACATTTGCTCATATGATGTATATATTCTCATGCTATGGCTAATACTCGAGCAGTTCATAATGAGATATATGCAAATAAGATCATCTAACAGCTATGTCAATCATGGAGAGGTACCAACAATTAATAAGAAGCATCATGAATCATGTGTATAAGCAAGATTGCAATGTTCATAAGAGAGTATGATAAAGTGGTATCTCGCTGCCTGTATTTGGTTGGCAAAACATAAATGCCCGGGCACCTCTGGAGTTCATAGAAAGACTAGAAGTAGTGATTGTCAAAAGATAAATGCATCAAAGTTATACCACAATCAATCATATTTTGAGACAAGCATATTATACTAAGAATGACAGTTGTGCTCTCAAGATAGTGCTCAAAGAAATAATGGAGACACAACATAAAAGTAAAAGATTGACCCTTCGCAGAGGGAAGCAGGGATTAACATGCGCTAGAGCTTTTCATTTTTATAAAGACAGGAGTAAAATTATTTTGAGAGGTGTTTGTTGTTGTCAACGAATGGTAATGGGTACACTAACTACCTCGCCAACCGGACTTTCAAGAGCGGCTCCCATGAATTATTGCATATTTATTTGGCACTCCTTCCAACCTTTCTTTCACAAACCATGGCTAACCGAATCCTCGGGTGCCTGCCAACAATCTCATACCATGAAGGAGTGCCTTTTTTATTTTGGTTTTATTATGATGATGACACTCCCCCCAACCTTTGCTTACACAAGCCATGGCTAACCGAATCCTTCGGGTGCCGTCCAACAATCACAAACCATGGAGGAGTGTCTATTTAAGTTAATTAATTTGGGACTGGGAATCCCATTGCCAGCTCTTTTTGCAAAATTATTGGATAAGCGGATGTGCCACTAGTCCATATGAGAGTCCATCAAAAGTAAATGACAAGGTTGAAAGCTAAACACCACATACTTCCTCATGAGCTATGAAACATAAACACAAATTGAGAAGCATTTTGAAGGTTTTAAAGGTAGCGCATGAGAATTTACTTGGAATGGTTTGAAATGCCATGCATAGGTATTTATGGTGGACACTTTTGGAACAACTTGGTTTTCAGGTGTTTGGAAGCACGAGCAGCGTTCCCGCTCAGTACAAGTGAAGGCTAGCAATAGACTAGGGAGCGACAAATCAAGAGAGCAGTAACTGTCATAATCATGCTTGCGGCAAAATAAATTAACGGAGGCATAAAAGTGATACAAGAACTCTGAAGCAATATAAATCATCGAGGCTTAATTGACTTTTTGTTCAGTCATATGCATGCGTGAGCATGTGCCAAGTCAATATAAATGAATTATTCAGAGGAGGATACCACAATGCCATACTTACTTATGAATAAAACAATGCAAACAAACATACATGACATGCTACTCATATTAATAAATTGGAGCTAAACATGAGAGGTCATGAACTACTAGACTTTCCCAAATAACATATACCTCACATGAACCAACTAAGCATGCTCACATGGATGAGTATATGTACAAAAATGAAAACAAATAGAGTTCATACCAGCCTCTCACCACAATCGATTGTCGTAGATCGTCATTATTGCCTTTTCACTTGTGCAGCTTGGATAATATGAAATGAAAACCACGCTCCAGCCACCGAAGACCATTGAACTCATAAAGAACTTTACAAACCAGAGAAGAACAGCAAATATTTTTGGTGTTTTCAAATTGCAAATAAGAACAAGAGGAAACAAACAAACAAAGCAAAATCTTTTTGGGTTTTCTTATAGCAAACTAGCAATAGCAAATAAAGTGAAACAAATGCAAGAAACTAAAGCAAACAAATGGTGAAGAGAAATAACAGAAATATTTTTGGTCTTTTTGTGTTTTGGGAAGGAAACAAAGCGAAATCAAGAAATAGCAAACTAAAAGAAACACAGAAAAGCGAGATGGCAGAAATCTGCCAAAACCTGACAGCAGTACAGAAATCGATTTTTACAAAAATCTTACGTTGCTCAGATCGAAAAGTGTTCAACTAATGAAAGTTAGATAACAACCTGGGGAACCTACACAAAAATTTGCAGCTCAAAATGACGCTCTGGCTATTTTTGACGATTTTTACAGTAACGTTCCAGAATCTGTTTTCAGGCAGCATTTCCCCAAATATCATCTTCCTCTCATTAGAAAACCACTCAAACGAACAAAACAAGTATGTGCGAGTATCCAGCAACCATAATATGCAAAGAATGAGTGATGCCGGTATACCTCCCCCCAAGCTTAGGCTTTTGGCCTAAGTGGAGTTCAATCCCATCGATCCCATGAGGTAGTGTCTCCGTAATATGAAGATGGGTCGTATTCCGGGTATGTGCTAGAAGAAGCACCCGGATATGTGACGGTGTGGTCGTAGGAGGTCCCGACGTCCTCGGAGTCATGTTGCTGGTGGAAGTCTCTTATCTTCAAATGTTCATCCACCTCCTCCTTAGTGCACGACCATGACTGCCTGTCAATACTCAACAAACTAGGTTGGGGAAGAGGGATTTCCTTCTCCTCCCCGTCAGAAAACAACATTCTATACACCATACTATCTAAAGTAGAGTCAGTAGTAACAAAATGATGACTCTTCATAGCAGTAATATCAAGTCTCCTAGGGGCCAATGGCACATCATTAGGATCAATAGGAAGATTAAGATATGTTAAAACGCGCAGTGCAATGGTTCCTCCAAAAATAGGCCCCCTGGTAGTCAGGCGGCGAGCAATAAGAGCACCAAGGTGATAGGAGGTTTGACCAGTAAGTGCAATATTCAGGAAAGCAAGATGGTAGCTAGAGATATTACTAGTGTTCTCCCTACCAAGAATGCTAGTAGCAATGTAGTATGCAAAATATTTAATGGCGGGGAGTTGAATGTTCCTTATCTTGCCCCGCTGAATGGTGCGACAATCATCGTCGGTGATCCCACGGTAGAGCTCCAGCAAGTCCCGGGGGTTGTCATCAATCCTACTTGCTGTACCTACAGGGGCAATATCCAAGGCACAACAAAAATCCTTCAATGGCATAGTCACAGTATTACCATAAATCCTGAACGCAACTGTTGGCTCATAGTGTTTGTTGTTGAACTGGAAACTCTCGACGAAGATTTTGGTGAGCAAGTAGTATTGCTCCCTTTCATCGCCCATATAAGTGGTTAACCCTGCCCTGTTGACAAGGGTTAAGAAATCCTCCAGTATCCCTGCATTCCTTAGAAAATCATAACATGGAAAAGTAGAAGCATTAGGAGGACCGTTGTCCTCTTCAGGCGCGAAGCTAGGCGCGAGGATGTCTTCATTATATGATTGCCTAATCCGGGTGGCGGCCCTAGAAGGCCTCCCGGTGCTGGTTGTCCCCTTCTTGAACAACTCTCCAAAGCTAAACTTCTTCATAGCTTCTCTGAAATTTTCAACAAATGACATAATTTTTTTGATTTGGTGACATATAATTGAGGGAAACTACCATAGGAACTTGCTAGAGTACTAATCATGCATCAAAACTAGTTTCTACCACTTAGAACAAGCATGCAAGCTCACTAAACATGTTACCTACAGCAGCAAAATATTCAAGATGTACTCAACCAAACGAAATTCTACTTGGATGGGTGGAGGAGTCACATACCGAAGAGCAAATGTGCCAAATTTCAGACAGAAATCTGGGCTGAGCAAAGAGATCGAAAAATCCGGAGCTCTGGAGCAAAAACGCGAGTGAGAGGAACTTGGTACGAGTTTTTTCGGGAGAGAGACTGTTCTGGGCGAAAGAGATGACAAAGTGGGGCAGAGGGGGCCCACACCACATGGTGGCGCGGCCACCTCCTTGGCCGCGCCGGCCTGTGGTCTGGCGCCCTCTGGTGCCCCACAGGTCATCCTCTGGTGTTCCCAGGTGCCTCGTCGAAAAATAGGACCAACGGTATAATTTTTGTGAATTTTTGAAAACTTTGAAAAACGCACATTTCTGGGTATTTAGTTTATTATTACTGGCCAGGAAAAATTTTGAAATCTTCAAATAACTAAAGAACTTTGCAAATTAAAAGTGCTACAGCAACTAGAGCAAGTGGAGGAAGAAAGAGATGTTGTTTACCCTCTCTATGCATACAAAAAGTATTTGTTAACAAGGTTGATCAAGTCTTGCCACCAAATAAATTTTACATAGCATAAGAAGAAATAAACCTCAAATCAATCATGTTACCTTGAATTGTATTGATATGGATCCAATCACGAGAATTTGATATTCTTCCTTAGGCTCATATATAGGACAATCAATAGTTCCCACTTTGATAGTTCTCACATTAGAAATAGTATTAACTCCACACGCTTTCTCAATCTTCTTGGGAAAATAAACGGTATGCTCCCTATCATCAACATTGAAAGTAACCTTTCCTTTATTGCAATCAATAACAGCCCCTGCGGTGTTAAGAAAAGGTCTCCCAAGAATAATAGACATATTATCATCTCCGGCATTTCCAACACAACAAAATCAGTTAATATTAAGCAGTTAGTAGTAACTTGAACAGGAACATTCTCACATATACCAACAGGAATAGCAGTAGATTTATCAGCCATTTGCAAAGATATATCAGTAGGTATCAACTTATCTAAGTAAAGTCTCTTATAAAGAGAAAAAGGCATAACACTAACACCAGCTCCCAAATCACATAGAGCAGTTTTAACATAATTATTCTTAATAGAACAAGGAATAGTAGGTATACCTGGGTCGCCCAACTTCTTTGGAATTTTGCCATTGAAAGAGTAATTAGCAAGCATAGTGGAAATTTCCTCATTGGGGATTTTCCTTTTGTTAGTAACAATATCTTTCATATACTTTGAATAAGGTGGCAATTTAATAGCATCAGTCAAAGGGATTTGCAAGAATAAAGGTTTCATCCAATCGCAAAATTTATTATAGTGTTCTTCTTCCTTTGATTTTAATTTCTTAGCAGGAAAAGGCATTTGCTTTTGCACCCAAGGTTCTCTTTCATTACCATGTTTCTTAGCAATAAAATCTTCTTTAGTGTACTTTTTATTTTTAGCATGCTTTTCAGGTTCTTCTTCAACCTCTTCTTTATCAGGAGTATCATTCTTATCATTATCATTATCATTATCATGTTCATTACCACTTTCAGTTTCAGCATCAGAAATAGAAATACTATTAGGATCATTAACAGGTTCAGAGGATTCTACAACATTTTTATGTTTCTTCTTCTTTTTCTTCCTAGAATGAGCACTAGGTTCAATGCGTTGAGAATCTTGTTCAACTCTTTTGGGATGCCCTTCAGGATATAGAGGATCCTGGGTAGAGACACCACCTCTAGTTGTTACTTCATAAGCATGTTTCTCTTTAGAATTATTCCCTAACAAGTCATTTTGCACTTTAGTGAGTTGATCAATTTGAGTTTGAATCATTTGAAAATGTTTAACAAGCATCTTAACATCATTGGAGGTTCTCTCCACAATATCATGCAATTCACTAATAGCTTGAGAATTTTCCATTAAATGATTCTCTACTCTCATATTAAAATTTTCTTGCTTAACAATATAATTATCAAACTCATCTAAGCATTGTGCAGGAGGTTTCGAATACGGAATATCTTCCCTAGTAAAGCGTTGAAGGGAGTTTACCTCAATCATGGATGAAGGGGGAATTATCTCACATATATCTTCAATAGGAGGTAGATTCTTCACATCTTCAGATTTAATACCTTTCTCCTTGAGAGACTTCTTGGCTTCCCTCATATCTTCATCATTCAATTTAATTAAACCCCTCTTCTTCAATATTGGAGTTGGAGTCGGTTCAGGCGTAGTCCAATCATCATGATTCCGGCTTATTTTAGCCAATAATTCTTCAGCGTCGTCTGGAGTTCTTTTCCTGAAAACACAACCAGCACAACTATCCAGGTATGCCCTAGACTCAATGGTTAGTCCACTATAAAATATATCAAGTAAATCATGCTTTTCCAAATCATGCTCAGGTCGAGCTCTAATAAGAGAGCAGAATCTCGACCAAGCCTCAGGCAATTTCTCTTCATCTCCCTGATTAAAATTATAAATTCTCTGCAAAGCAATATGTTGAGCACTAGCAGGAAAGTATTTGCGGAAGAAAACATCAAGCAATTCTTTCGGACTTTTAATAGAATTAGGTGGCAAATTATTATACCAAGTTTTAGCGTCATCCTTTAATGAGAATGGAAATATTTTAGCAACAAAGTAAGTACGCATCTTAACATCATCAGAAAACAAGCTACTAAGAGTAGATAGCTCAGTCATGTGTTCAACAGCACTTTCTTTTTCAGTACCACAAAAGGGTGTTTTCTCAACAATAGCTATATGAGATAGATCAAGAGAAAAATCATAATCTTTATCCCTAATGTTTATAGGAGATGTGGCAAACTTAGGATCAGGAGACAGTTTATATCTAACAGCATGTTCTGCAAGCAACTTTTTAATTTTTCTTGCATCAGTAGTAGCATTGCATTTTTCAATAAAATCATCATTAAGCTCCACATAATCTTCCTCAGGATCATCACTAAAATAACCAAGTTCAGGTGAACTAACAGGTGTAGTAGCATTAGGAGTTTCAGTATTTTCAATTTGTCTAGACCTAGCAATTGTAGCATCTAGAAAAGATCCCAATGAACCACTATCATCAAGCACAGCAGAAACATTATCAATATTATGAGAGTGTTCAGATTCAGCAGATGTACCCGCATGCGAAGCATGTGGCGGTGAAACAAGTTTATCAATCACAGATGGTGAATCAAGAGCAGCAGAGGTATTCAGAATTGTACCTTTTCTTGTAGTGGATGGTAATATGGCGATCTTAGTATCGCGAGGTTTACCCATGATGGAGAATTTGCAGCGAACAATATTAATCCAAGTGAACTTCCAAATAAAGCTATGCTCCCCGGCAACGGCGCCAGAAAATAGTCTTGATGACCCACAAGTATAGGGGATCGCAACAGTCTTCGAGGGAAGTAAAACCCAATTTATTGATTCGACACAAGGGGAGACAAAGAACACTTGGAAGCCTTAACAACGGAGTTGTCAATTCAGTTGCACCTGGAAACAGACTTGCTCGCAAGGGTTTATCAGTAGTAACAGGTTTATAGCAGTAGCAGTAGTGAAATAACAAAGCAGTGTAACAAAGACAGCAGTAGTGATTTTAGTAAACAGCAGGATTAAAATACTGTAGGCACGGGGACGGATGACGGGCGTTGCATGGATGAGAGAAACTCATGTAACAATCATAGCAGGGCATTTGCAGATAATAATAAAACGGTGTCCAAGTACAAAGCAATCAATAGGCATGTGTTCCATATATAGTCGTGCGTGCTCGCAATGAGAAACTTGCACAACATCTTTTGTCCTACCAGCCGGTGGCAGCCGGGCCTCAAGGGAAACTACTGGATATTAAGGTACTCCTTTTAATAGAGTACCGGAGCAAAGCATTAACACTCCGTGAACACATGTGATCCTCACATCGCTACCATTCCCTCCGGTTGTCCCGATTTCTGTCACTTCGGTTCCGGACAGCGACATGTGTATACAACTTATAGGTAAGACCATAAACAATGATTATCTTGATGAAACAATAACATGTTCAGATCTGAGATCATGGCACTCGGGCCCTAGTGACAAGCATTAAGCATAACAAGTTGCAACAATATCATCAAAGTACCAACTACGGACACTAGGCACTATGCCCTAACAATCTTATGCTATTACATGACCAATCTCATCCAATCCCTACCATCCCCTTCGGCCTACAGGGGAATTACTCACACATGGATGGGGGAAACATGGCTGGTTGATGTAGAGGCGTTGGCGGTGATGGCGGTGATGATCTCCTCCAATTCCCTCCCCGTGAGTGCCGAACGGAGACTTCGGGCTCCCGCGACGGAGTTTCGCGATGTGGCGGCGTTCTGGAGGGTTTCTGGCGACTTCGACTTCTCCCCGTGCGTTTAGGTCGAGGCCGATAAATAGTCCGAAGGAGGGCGTCGGAGGCCGGCCGAGGGGGCCACACCACGTGGCCGCGCGGGCCCCCCCGCCGCGCCGCCTATGGTGTGGGGCCCTCGGGCCTCCACTTCAATTGCCCTTCTGGCTCCGTTAGTTTCCTGGGAAAATAGGGCCTTCTGCATAAATTCCGAGGTTTTTCCCGAAAGTTGGATTTCTGCACAAAAACGAGACACCAGAGCAGTTCTGCTGAAAACAGCGTTAGTCCGTGTTAGTTGCATCCAAAACACACAAATTAGAGGCAAAACAATAGCAAAAGTGTTCGGGAAAGTAGATACGTTTTGGACGTATCAGTCGCTGTATTTGATGTTGTTCGGATGCTCCATAGCACACTCGGCAACTCCTCTGGCCAAGTATGTCGGGCTTTTTCTAATGGCCCTAAAAAACGCTTCTTGATACCATTGCCTTTCTCGACTTGACCATTGGTTTGAGGATGCGCGACTGACGCGAAGTGCAGTTTGATGCCTACCTCTGCACAGTACGCCTTGAATTCCTTGGATGTAAAGTTACTGCCATTGTCCGTGACGATGCTATGAGGTACTCCAAATCGAAAAACGATGCTCTTCACGAACTTTATGGCTGACGCTGCATCTGGTGAATTTATCGGCTTCGCTTCTATCCACTTGGTGAATTTGTCGACAGCGACGAGCATATACTCGTATCCTCCTGGCGAGGCCTTGTGTAACTTTCCCACCATGTCGAGACCCCATTGAGCAAAGGGCCAAGATAAGGGTATTGGCATTAGTTCCGCTGCCGGAGAGTGAGGCTTTGCGGCAAATCTCTGGCACGCGTCACAAGTTCGCACTATCTCCTTTGCATCCTCAATTGCTGTTAACCAGTAAAATCCAGCTCGAAAAACCTTGGCCGCGATAGCTCGGCTACTTGCGTGATGACCGCATACTCCTTCGTGTACTTCCTTCAGAATTACTCTTCCTTCTTCGGGTGTGACGCACCTCTGTAGCACACCCGAAATACTTCGCTTATACAACTCCCCTTTGACCACAGTAAAAGCTTTAGAACGTCTAATTATCCGCCTTGCTTCAACTGGATCGTCGGGTATTGTTTTTCTTAGGATGTATGATATGTACGCTTGCATCCATGGAATTTGCACCATCATGACTAGCTCCTCTTCCTCTTCTTCTTCGTCCAGTGATTCTTTTGCAACACCCGAGGGTTTTGCATCCTTCTCCTTCTTTTTTGATTTCATCGGCTTGGTGGATCTCTCGCTTATTTCTTCCCAAAACACGCCTGGAGGAATCTGACCAAGTCAGAGGTGGGCCACGATTGAGATAGACTTGAAGATATACATGGAAGGAAGAACAAGAATTGGCCTTATACACGAAGTTGGGCTGAATTGCCCATGTATCTGTAATATAGTAGATCGCATCTTAGATTAAAAGTTAGAGTTTTACCCGTGCACGGTTAGGTGCACGTCCGAATTAGAAAGTCCGCTGGACTATAAATATGTATCTAGGGTTTATGGAATAAAGAACAACTCACGTTCAACCCAAAACAAACCAATCTCGGCGCATCGCCAACTCCTTCGTCTCGAGGGTTTCTACCGTAAGCGACATGTTGCCTAGATCGCATCTTGCGATCTAGGCAGCACAAGCTCCACGTTGTTCATGCGTTGCTGAAGCGTCTTTGATGGCGAGCAACGTAGTTATCATAGATGTGTTAGGGTTAGCATAGTTCTTCGTATAACATGCTTACGTAGTGCAACCCTTGCATATCTAGCCGCCCTCACGCCTATCTCAGGTGTGGGGGCGGCACCCCGCTTGATCTTTATTTAGTAGATCTGATCCGTTACGATTGCTCCTTGTTCAAGGATTAGTTTAATATCTGCAATAGTTAGGCCTTACAAAGGGGTGGAGGATCCAGCGGCAGGGTGGCGTTCGCAAGTCCTAAACAGGATGTTCCGAGGATCAACTTCATGTTGGTTTTTAGGCCTTGTTTAGGATCGGCTTACGATCACCGTGCGTGGCCGCGAGGCCCAATCGTGAGTAGGATGATCCGATTATGCGGTGAAAACCCTAAATCGTCGTAGATCTAATTAGCTTTATCTTGATCAAGCAGGATCACCATATATTCGTGCACCCCGTACGAATCATGGGTGGATCGGCTCTTTGAGCCGATTCACAGGATAACCCGAGAGCCGATCGAGGCTCGTATTTAATGTTTACGTGTATGCCATGCAGGAACTAAGCGAGGCATCCCCATCACCTTCCTGACCAGGTATAGGTCAGGTGGCACGCCCTTGCACTTCGCATCGGACGTGTGACCAGAAGAGCATTGCGGGCCGTCGCTCGGAGGGTCTCAGCCAGCCGCAGCTCTAGGCTCTTCCCGGCTCTACCGTGCTGATGTCGCCGCCCGCCGGTGGGTTTTGGCACAACACATTCTGGCACGACGGTGGGACTATCTTCTACATCAACCACATCGCCATCTACATCCGAGATGGCGGACGGCACGCCAGTCACCTACGAGGAGCTGCCCGACGAGCTCAAGAAGAGATACGACGAGATCAAGGTCACCTCGAAGCCGACCTCATCGGCTCTTTTCAGAACCCGTGCGTATGGCGTCAGGCGGAAGGGGTTCTCACCGGAAGGCGCACTCGATGAAGTGGATCTATCCGTCCCGTCAGAGGAACGTACCAGGGCCGTGCGCCAGGAGATTGGTGGCATGGTGGCTCACTCGTTGCGCCTCCATTCCGAGAGCCTGGTGAATACTTTGGAGCATGTCGCCGTTCGGATGGTCAAGGAGGTCATGAAGAATCAGCACTCTCTATTAGAGCTCTCAGACCTACCGAGGAAAAGTGCCACTCCAGCCCCGTCTGCCGTTGTCGTGCACATCGGCGGCACCAGGAGTGCCTCATTCACCGTCGCGCACCGTTGACAGGATCAACGGTACTTACCCTGGGAGGTGCCAACCAGGACACTCGTTCAACATCAACATGATAGAACTGGGACACCCCCTTGATGGAGATAAAGGCGAGGGCAACTGCTCTCGTGGCAAAGATAAGGAAGAGGCTGCTCCATGCGATCGGCCCCGACACCGCCAAAACATCTTGGTGATGATCAAGGTAGAAGCCGATGCTAGTAATCGGCCCGTAGTATCCGCATCACCTGCTCTCCCGGGCGTCGACCTCACAGGTGACGGAAAGCTAGGGTACGGGTTTACATCAGCTGATGAGCTAGAAGAAGTCGACATCGGTCCTGGGGATAAGCCTCGACCTACTTTTATCAGCAAGAAGTTAGATCCACAGCTCAGGGGACAGATGATAGCCCTGTTGAAGGAATACCCAGATTGCTTTGCATGGGATTACACGGAGATGCCTGGGTTGGACAGGAGCATCATTGAGCATCGGCTCCCCCTTAAGAAAGGGTTTCGGCCGTTTCAACAACGAGCACGTCAGATGAGGGCCGAAATCCTGGAAGAAGTCAAGAAGGAGATCGAGAAAATGTTGGCCGCCGGATTCATCAGGCCATGCAGGTATGCTGAGTGGATCTCCAGTATCGTTCCGGTGGAGAAGAAGGACGGCCGATGGCGCGTGGCCATCGATTTCCGAGATCTTAACAGAGCCACCCCAAAGGACGAATACCCAAGTCGGCCAAGATTATTCTCACTACACGGTCTGCTTGGTTTCAACGGTGATCTAACGAACGGCGGCCACGTCGGCTACACGAATCCCAACGGAGCCGAGGTACGAGTATGGCGCATTGGCATAATACAAAGCCGATATCTGCAGTCACCTGTCAGATTCGGCTTGGGGGAGGCATATGGTTATCAGACAGACGCATGGGCAAGAAAATATCGGGAGCCGATGGAAAATCGGCCAGTAAAAAAAAATTGTAGCAAGTACAGAAAGATCCAGTCCAATGAAGCATCATCTGTCTCTGAAGGCCCTACTGAAGAAACACACCGAGGGCGAGAATGGCATCGATACGGACACGATCTGCCTCAGCGATCTCAGCCTTGTCATCCTCGTCCTTACCCGTCACCAGCTGATTGCTCAGGGTACGGATTTCAGCCAAATCGGTCTTCAGATCGGCTGTGAGGCCTGTCATCCTCGTCCTTACCCGTCACCAGCTGATTGCTCAGGGTACGGATTTCAGCCAGATCGGTCTTCAGATCGGCTGTGAGGCCTTTTGCTTCATCTTGAGAACGGGCAACAAGGGCTTCCTTGTCCTGGATGAGCTGTTTGGTCACCCTTACCTCTCTTCAAGATCCTCCAGCTCCTTGCGCAGGGTCTCGAGTTCAGCACGAGTGGCAGAAGTATCCGTCGTGGCGTCCAGAGCAGCCTTCTTCTCATTGAGCCGTCGGGACAATCCTTTTTGGTCCGATTGTACCCTTGACTTAAAGACCGGCAGGGTAACAGCGGGCCAGAGCTTCACTTGCAGGGTCATAGGGAGATGAAGCTGGATATCCTCGAGAATGCCTTTGGCTTCCTCGGAATCTTCAAAGTCTCGCTTTGGGCAGAGCAACCTTTGAGACGCTGGAGTGACCACGGATCGCATTAGATCGCCTCATGTTTGGAAGAACTGGTCGGGGAATCATCAACGCAGCAAGCTCGAGAGATCACAACCTGGTAGGGCAAACAAAGTGAGTTCAGCGGACAATGGTGGAATTGATGGAGCCAAGGATGAAGACATACTCCTGAAGGCCGAGGCAAGACCCACGGGCTTTTCGTGACGAGGTGGGTTAACCATTTACCGCCGAGTGTCCAGGAGAATGGCGGACGGCATCGTATCTCCTCAACGTCTCCACTAGAAGTTTCTTCGGCCCAAGGAAGTTATTAGCCGATCTATACGTAACGACGGAAAGCATGAAGTATGATCAGAAGATGATTACATTTGAAACCTCCTGGTTTGATGAAGAGGTGCGTGGGTTCTTGGTTTTTGACGCGGCAAGAAAGTGACGAGCCCGCTGCTTGGGCGGCACAGTTTCTGTGATCGGACGCTTGCCGGCGCGGAAGCCGTCGTCAGTGGGTGGACCTCTCGGAATTACCGAGCTTGAGTCCCCTTGACTGGTTTCCTCCCGCCAGTTCCTTCTGGAAGGTCAGAGTACGAGCGTATTATAAACAAATGGTGTTGAGCGACGAGCGTCAGCCTGAACCAACTTACACGCAAGCTTTTTGAGCCGGATACTCGTCAGGCTGGCAGCCACCTTCCTCACCGCCCCTCTGAGTCGAGGCTCGGCAACCGGCCCTAAGATGCTTTACTTGGGAGCCGATTTGGTGAAATGCTGACTAAAGATTATGACTTCGGCGGTGGCGAGCTCTGGCGTAAGAGAACCACGGGCAGGGGGAGTGAAGACAGTGGGATTCTTGTTACTCGCATGATAAACAGGCAGGACTCAGAAGAATCGAGGACCGAGTACACGTAATTTGGGTAGAGAGTGGGTGGGGTGCAGGAGACAACCACCGAGCCAAACATTGTCCAGGGTGCCTACATACATCTACGTCAAACCGAACGGCGAGAGAGGTTGAGGACACTAGTCCGAAGCCGGGAGAGCGTGTTGGATGACTACAGTGGGAGGCGACCCCACGGGCGTGGTCGAGATCGGTAGGTGGTTGTGGGTTAACCGCCAGCGGGGTGATTTGTATTGCATGAGGGTCACAGTTACCGTTTGGAAGGGCGCAAGGACACTCTCGTATCACTGCATGCGATGTCATCGCTTTTTTGGAGGACACCATCGGGCAAAATTGATTGGAGAATAATTTTCAGCATCAGAGGGAGAATGAAGAATGATTGCTCAGAGGAACAGAGAAGAGCCGGCAATCTATCGTCTATTGCCACTATTTCTCGCTGCCGTTAGCCAAGATCAGATATCATCATGCAGCCTGAGACTCTCACCGCCGCTCTAGCCTCGGGTTGGAGTTTCTTCGTCGCCACACTGCCTCATAGCACTCTGAGCTCCGACATTGGCTCGGCTGGGGGAGTAGATTGAAAGAAAGGACGATGGTTAGACGGATGAAGAGGTTAATCGACTCCAAGACGTATTGAATAAAGGGAGCTTGATGAAACGTAACGCTATTATTAGCTTCATGAAGTACGTGCAGCTATAGAGTTTTCTAGAAGAGCTGACAGGGCATAATGATGACGGGTGCTGCAGCGACTCTGCTCTACCATGACATGACCCGACGAAGGAAAGCATAATGATTTTGGAAATGTGCACGCCATTACAGTTTCCAAGGAAGTGATGCAGAGCTATAGAGTTTTCTAAAGAGCTGACAGGGCATAATGATGACGGGTGCTGCAGCGACTCTGCTCTACCATGACATGACCCGACGAAGGAAAGCATAATGATTTTGGAATTATGCCCTGTCAGCTCTTTAGAAAACTCTATAGCTCTGCATCACTTCCTTGGAAACTGTAATGGCGTTAAATTTCCGCCAAGCTCCCCTTTATTCAATCGTGCCGATCGATTAGCCCTCTTCATCCTCTGATCTAACCATCGACCTTTCTTTCCAATCTACTCCCCCAAGCGAGCCAATGTCGGAGCTCAAGTGGGATTTTAGTGAGGACGATGATGACGACGCAGAGAAAGAAACTCCAGCCGAGGGCTAGAGCAGCGGTGACGAGGAATTCTCCGGAAGCAACGCCGGTGATAGCTACGATGCTGACAACGAGGGCAACGAGGACTAGTGACGTAGCATCAGTAAGATGCGAGCAACCGGCTCTTCTTCTGTTCCTCTTTGAGCAATCGGCTCTTCATTGCAACAAACCCTCCTCTGTTGAAGAAGTATTCTCCAATCAATTGTTTTGCCGATGGTCAAAGTCACGCAGTCTCCAAAAAGAGCCGATGACATCGCATCGGCCTCCATTATAAAAATACGAGGAACGTCGACCTAGCCGCCCTTCCAAACGGTAACCTGCGACCTCCATCTGAAAAGGGCGAACTCAGATCCCCAAATCGCCGCCTGAGCAGTTCCAACCCACAACCACCTACACAGATCTCGACCACGCCGCCCCCGGCTCCTTCAACGCATCCCATGGCGGAGTCATCCAACACCGATACCACGGCTTCCGGACTGAAGGTAATCCTCAACCTCCTCTCGCCGTTCGACTTGACATGAGATTAATGGCAAACACCTGAATTAATGTTTCGCTCCGTTACTAATTTAGGCTTCAGATATCCTTCTGCCACACCCTTCTCTCGCAAATTCGATGTGCCTCGGTCCTCGTTCTTCTGAGAGTCCTGCCCTGTTAATTTCGTGCGAAGCTAACAGAATCCCCTTTCGTATTCCTCCCCCCTGCACCAGTGGTTCTCTTCTGCCAGAGCTCGCCACCCCTGAAGAAAGTCATAATGCAGGGTCAGCCGATTTCACCGAAATCGGCTCCCAAGAGTAAAGCATCTTCGGGGGTTGCCCCCGAGCCTCGACTCAGGCGAGGACGGCGGTGAGGAAGGTGGCTGCCAGAAAAACTCTGAAGCGTAAAACTCCGGCTCACGAAAGCTTGCGTGTAAGTTGGTTCAGACCCTGCAGACGCTCGTCCGCTTTCAACCATTTGTTTATAATACGCTCGTATTCTTTCCTACAGCCTTCCACTGAAGGAACCTCCAGCGGGGCTGAGGAAACCAGTCAAGGGGACTCAAGCTCGGGTAATTCCGAGAGGTCCACCACCCAGAGCCAGACGGCTTCACCAGCGCCGGCTTTCAAGAAAACGTCGATCACTAAAACTCGTGCCCCCCAAGCCCCGAGCAGATCGGGGTCACGCACAAAGCGCCGCTGCGTCAAAAGGGCTCGCAAGAACCCACGCACCTCTTCATCAAACCAGGAGGTTTCAAATGTAATCATCTTCCTGATCATACTTCATGCTTTCCCGTCGTTACGTATAGATCGGCTAATAACTTCCCCTTGCAGGCCGAAGAAACTTCTAGTGGAGATGTTGAGGAGATACAGATGCCGTCCGCCACTCTGGACCTGGCCACCTCGGCGGTGGCGGCTGCCCAAATGGTTAACCCACCTCAGTCCACAGAAAAGCCGATCGTCACTGCATCGGCTGTCCCCCCTTCCTTGGGAGAGGTATGTCTTTCATCCTTGGCTCCATCAATTCCACCATTGTCTGCTGAACTCACTTTGTTTGCCCTACCAGGGTTGTGATCTCTCGAGCTTGCTCACGTTCGATCCAGAATCCATCGAACCAACTTCTTCCAAGGCAAGTGGGGAGCCGATCCCTAGTACGGTCCGTGGTCCACTCCAGCGTCTCAAAGATTTGCTTTCTGCCCCAACTGAGACTCTGATTGAAGATTCCGAGGAAGCCAAAGGCATTCTCGAGGATATCCAGCTTCATCTTCCTATGACCTGCAAGTGAAGCTCTGGCCCGCTGTTATCCTGCCGGTCTTTAAGTCAAAACCCACCGGCGGGCAGCGACTGTCAACACGGTAGAGCCGGGAAGAGCCTAGAGCTGCGGCTGGGTGAGACCCCTCCGAGCGACGGCCCGCAATGCTCTTCCGGTCACACGTCCGATGCGAAGTGCAGGGCGTGCCACCTGACTATACCGTCGTCGAAGGTGATGGGGATCGCTAGTTTCCGCATGGTACACGTAAACATTAAATCCGAGCCTCGATCGGCTCTCAGGTTATCCTGTGAATCAACTCAAAGAGCCGATCCACCCATGATTCGTACGGGGTGCACGAATATATGGTGATCCTGCTTGATCAAGATAAAGCTAATTAGATCTACGACGATTTAGGGTTTTCACCGCATATCGATCATCCTACTCCCTTGGGCCTCGCGGCCACGCACGGTGATCATAAGCCGATCCTAAACAAGGCCTAAAAACCAACATGAAGTTGATCCTCGAACATCCTGTTTAGGACTTGCGAACGCCACCCTACGTGCCGCTGGATCCTCCCCCTTTGTAAGGCCTAACTATTGTAGATATTAAACTAATCCCCGAACAAGGAGCAATCGTAACGGATCAGATCTACTAAATAAAGATCAAGCGGGTGCCGCCACACCTGAGATAGGTGTGAGGGCGGCTAGACATGCAAGGGTTGCACTACGTAAGCATGTTATACGAAGAACTATGCTAACCCTAACACATCTATGATAACTACGTTGCTCGCCATCAAAGACGCTTCAGTACGAGCAACGCATGAACAACGTGGGGCTTGTGCTGCCTAGATCGCAAGATGCGATCTAGGCGCATGTCGCTTACCGATAGAAACCCTCGAGACGAAGAGTTGGCGATGCGCCGAGATTGGTTTGTTTTGGGTTGAACGTGAGTTGTTGTTTATTCCATAAACCCTAGATACATATTTATAGTCCAGGGGACTTTCTAACGTGGGAACAATCCCAACCGGGCACGAGCCCAGACTCTAACCTCCAAACGACACGCATCCTAATATGTTACAGATACATGGGCAATTTAGCCCAAACTTGGTACACAAGGCCGATTCATATATTTCTTCCACGTATATATCTTCAAGTCCATCTTGGTCGCGGCCCGCCTGATTTGGTCAAATTCGGTGATAACACATGCCCCCTGGTTTTGGAAATGACATTTCCAAAATCATTATGCTTTTCTCTCGTCGGGTCATGTCGTGGCAAAGCAGAACCGTCGCAGAGTCCTTCATCATGACAACTTGCCTTCCAAACTCCTCTGCACGATTTGACAGTTTTGGCATCACGCCCTCGGAAACTGTTTGAGCATTAAATCTCCAAGATATCTCCTTTATTTAACCGCATCAAACAGTTCTCTTCCTCATCCCCTTCGCATTAGCCTTCAAAAAACCCTCCTCTGCCACCATGTCTTCGTCTTCTTCGTCTTCCTCCTCATCGGGACTTTCCTATGTGTCCTCTCCCATCCGAGAGTCGACGCCTGAGTGGGGTACGCAGGCGGCGTACGACATTCTCGCCCCAACGGCGTGGGACCAAGAGGACCACGACTTCTCTGTCTGGTCCGAGGATGACAAATCCCTGACCGACGGGGAGAGTGACCCCCTCTTCCTTGCTGACGGGGAACCGGAGGAGGAGAGCGATCACGATCGCCTCTCCTGGGCGGACTTCACCACCTCCGAGGAGGAGGAGGAGGAGGAGGAGGAGAACAGCTCCTCCGACGAGCCCCCGGCCAAGCGATTTGCCCCCGGCCGGGGAACCTTAGTGACTTCGACAACAACAACGATGTTGACGAGGAGGATGAAGACAACGAAGGCCCCGCGGCGGCCGCTGGAGCAGCGACGACGAGCCGGTGAGGCAGCGCCGACAGCGGTGATGACGGCGACGATGAGGGCAGCAATGGCCCGTAGATGGGATCCTTAGACTAGGATCAGCAGTAGTAGATAGGGCACTGTATCCCTTGGCAACTCCTTTTGAGAGCAATTTTAGCTCTTCATGTAAGAATCGGCTATCAATGAAGAACTCTCCTTAATTTGATCTCGCCGATTCCTTGTATGTTAATTTAGCCGATTCTTCCTCATCGGCTTTGCCGACTGCTATCCGATCAACGCTCCACGAGCCGATGGCAACGCATCGGACTCTTATGATAAATTTCGAGATGATCAATTCAGACCCAAGATCCCGTCGAACAGGACCAAATCGTAGTCGCACAAACCTTAGACCTCGGAAATCCAAACCCCCTGAGCTTAATGTTAGCTTAAATCGGCAAGACTCCAGAGTCAATGCCTTCAGGAGAATTTTAGGACCATTGCTGAAAATCTTGACCGCCTACAACTTTCCTTGCGATGCTGTGTTCTTTGCAGCAACAAACTGGCCCAAAGCCTGTCAATTATGACGGCTTCCTCTTCGAATTAGTGGTTCTATTCTGCAAGAATTCACCACCTTTAACCAAACTGTGACAGAGTCAGCCGATTCCAACAAGATTGGCTCCTCGGAACGAAAAACCCTTAGGGCGAGCTGCCCCCGAGCCTCAGTCAAGGCAAGAACTGTAATGAGCCCGCCCAATGTGTCGTCCTTAGCCTCCCAGCTATATTGCAGAGTCAGCCGATTCCAATAGAATCGGCTCCCCAGAGCAAAGAACCCTCAAGGTGAGTTGCCCCCCGAGCTTTTTCAGTCCAATTCTTGCCCTTTGTTGGTCGGATCGGCTCGTCAGCTTGGTCCAGCCCCAGGAGCAAACGTCACAACCAATTAGATGATCATCGGCCGTTCTCATGGTTGTAGCAGAAAATAACTCCCTTTGTTGAGCTCACCCTCATCCTGTTTTGCATGCTCTCAATGAAGAACTTGATTTGCTAATGGGGTCACCAAACAATTCCACTGAGGAGTTCCTCCGTAGAGCCTCTCCACGTGACTCGATGACTGCTCCATTCGGCTTCTGCTTGTAACAGTCGTATCCCTTGAGTCGATGGCCCTGCATCGGCTTTTTATTCTTAAAAAAATTTCAATTTTTACGCGACCGATTTGCTTATGTGTCGGCCCCCATACTTTGTCGGAGAATGTATCTTGAGTTGCTACAAGCTCCGTATCCTCGCGTTCCATCCTTCTATGTGCCCCCCGAGCCGATTCTGTCAAGGACTTGATGGTATCGGCTCTTCAGGCATCTGTTGGATCAATACTGAATCCAAACAAACGTATGTTAAGGATAAATTTGGCCGATTGCTGGGATCGGCCTCCTTTCTCGTTGCAATGTTTGATGATGGTTTGCAACTTCCTGGACTTCCACTGTAGCTACGTGGCGTGTTTGAGATAAGATTTCCACTTTCCATTTTTGGGGCTGACCGCAGGGACCGGCCTTGCCACGTGCGTCCAACGTCTTGGACCTGCTACTCTGTCGGGATTATGGAGACCATGTTTGTAGTATTAGCCTGACTGATCTCATGAATCGGCTCTTTCTGGGTACATACTCCGTGGCCTTGGACTTCCTCTAGGTATATGCCCCCCCGAGCCGAATCTTTCGAGTGATTACCGGCTTTTTTGGCCAATTTTCGCCTGTCGTACCACCCATCACGCTAATTAGTACAGCAGTGAACACATGTGGTGAGAATAATTTTAGCCGATTACTGGAATCGGCCTTCCTTGCCGTTGTCAATCTGACTATTCACCCTTCGGAGTAGCGTTGCTAGGGTCTTGGTCGTTTATAGCGACGCGCCATCGGCCATCCTTTCTCTTCATAAGTACAACATTGGAAATCCATTCAATGTACCTGTGTGGCCTGATGTACCCGGCGTCCAACATTTTCCTGACCTCCCCCTTGACTTCCTCAATCTCTTCTAGCTCGTCAGCTGATGTAAACCCGTAACCCAGCTTCTCGTCGCCTGCTAAGTCAATGTTGAACACAGGCAAGGCATACGTTGGGGATAATACTGGCCGATCGCTAAAATCGGCCTTTCTTTTCATTGCACTACCCAACGAGGGTTTACCACTTCTTGGTCTCTTATCCCGGCGACGTGACTCGCTGGAGGAAGGTTCACTACGTCTTGGGTCATAAATCTCTGACGAGATCCTGGTCACTGTGTTTATAACAGCCGACGCTTCTGCATCGGCATCAGCTGGTGCCTGTGCATCGTCTTTCGCCTGTTTAGGGCGCCATACTCTCTTTGGCAGGCGCACCTCTGTCTTCAATGTTTGTTGAATTTTCACGGCCAGACCGGGCCGTGCCTTCCTCAACGTGTACGGGTGCGTGTCCCGCCTCCCAAGCTCGCAGCCGCTGCCCTACGCTTTTGAGAATGGCCGAGCCCATCAGGGCACCACCTTGGTCGGTGATACCTATCGTCTTCTCCATCTGACTCCTCAAAGTTTTCTTCTTGAGATGACTCAGCTCGTTTGCTCCGAGGTGGGAGAGGTCCTAGACGCTCGAACATTGAAACCTCGTTCGCTTTCTTCATGAGTTGTTTGCATTCGGCAGTTCTCGATCGTCGGCAATCGGCTCATTCTGAGTCCCACAGTGTTTGAAGAAAGGACAATTCCAATGCTTATCCATATTGTCTTGCTCCCTTGACCTCCCTCTCGCGTGGCGTTCGCACCCGTTGCCTCCGTCACGCCGACGGTACCTCCTATCCTCCGCATTAGACCGATGACATCTTTTATCATCTTCGTCGTAGCGGCGGCGTCGGTCGTATTGCTGCTCATACTTGTTGAGGAGATGTGCGGAGTGTGGGCGTTGATGCCATATGCTTTCACCTCCTCTTCGGTTAGGTACCGTCTATCGTCCTTGGGGCCGGTCGCGTGGAACGGCCTCCTCTTATCCTCGCCACGGAGTGGCCGTCTCCTGCCTTATCTTTGTCATGGCGGCTTGCAAGCCCTGTTGACACCAAAGGAGAACTCTGGCTTCCTTATGCGGTGGCTAAGGTCCACCATGTTGACACCAGCGACGGACGCGTGTCTCCGTTGAGCTTGATGCCGTGCGAACGGGTCTTCTCCAAGGAGCCGATGAGTTCGGTTTCGAGGACTGCCTTGATCTCGTCATGCTTTTTCTTGAACTCGCCAGCCAGGTCCTCGTAATTGACCGGAGTGCTTTCCGCCATCTCAGATGTAGATGGCGATGTGGTGTTGTCGAAGATGTGTCCCACCGGGCGTGCCAGAATGTGTGATCGCCAAAACCCACCGGCGGGCAGCGACTGTCAACACGGTAGAGCCGGGAAGAGCCTAGAGCTGCGCCGGGCCGAGACCCCTCCGAGCGACGGCCGCAATGCTCTTCGGTCACACGTCCGATGCGAAGTGCAGGGCGTGCCACTGACCTATACCGGTCGGAAGGTGATGGGGATGCCTCGCTTAGTTTCTGCATGGCATACACGTAAACATTAAATCCGAGCCTCGATCGGCTCTCAGGTTATCCCGTGAATCGGCTCAAAGAGCCGATCCACCCATGATTCGTACGGGGTGCCGAATATATGGTGATCCTGCTTGATCAAGATAAAGCTAATTAGATCACGACGATTTAGGGTTTTCACCGCATAATCGGATCATCCTACTCGGGTTGGGCCTCGCGGCCACGCACGGTGATCATAAGCCGATCCTAAACAAGGCCTAAAAACCAACATGAAGTTGATCCTGGGAACATCGTTTGGACTTGCGAACGCCACCCTACGTGCCGCTGGATCCTCCCCCTTTGTAGGCCTAACTATTGAGATATTAAACTAATCCTGCGGAACAAGGAGCAATCGTAACGGATCAGATCTACTAAATAAAGATGTGGGTGCCGCCCCCACACCTGAGATAGGTGTGAGGGCGGCTAGACATGCAAGGGTTGCACTACGTAAGCATGTTATACGAAGAACTATGCTAACCCTAACACATCTATGATAACTACGTTGCTCGCCATCAAAGACGCTTCAGTACGAGCAACGCATGAACAACGTGGGGCTTGCCTGCCTAGATCGCAAGATGCGATCTAGGCAGCATGTCGCTTACCTGATAGAAACCCTCGAGACGAAGGAGTTGGCGATGCGCCGAGATTGGTTTGTTTTGGGTTGAACGTGAGTTGTTTTTTTTGAAGTCCAGGGGACTTTCTAACGTGGGAACAATCCCAACCGGGCACGAGCCCAGACTCTAACCTCCAAACGACACGCATCCTAATATGTTACAGTTACATGGGCAATTTAGCCCAAACTTGGTACACAAGGCCGATTCATATATTTCTTCCACGTATATATCTTCAAGTCCATCTTGGTCGCGGCCCACCTCTGACTTGGTCAAATTCCGGTGATAACAGAATCGCCAGACATTGCGACCCGATATTTGCAAGAACATTGGCTTCATCATTGCTCAATCTACTGATGTGATTTACCTCGCATCCATCGAACAGTTTTTCTAGCTCATTATACATCTCCTTGTATGCTATCATACTCTCATTGACTGCATCACATTGGTTCATGACTTGTTGGGCCACCAATTGTGAGTCGCCAAAGATTTTTAGTCGAGTTGCGTGATGCGTGTGGTTGACACGTCCGTTGGGAACCCCAAGAGGAAGGTGTGATGCGCACAGCGGCAAGTTTCCCTCAGTAAGAAACCAAGGTTTAATTGAACCAGTAGGGGAGTCAAGAAGCACGTTGAAGGTTGATGGCGGCGGGATGTAGTCGGCGCAACACCGTAGATTCCGGCAGCAACAGTGCACAAACCAACCAAAGTACTTTGCCCCAACGAAATAGTGAGGTTGTCAATCTCCCGGCTGGCGTAACAAAGGATTAACCGTATTGTGTGGAAGATGATTGTTTGCATTTAAACAGTAGAACAAGTATTGCAGTAGATTGTATTTCAATATAGAGAATTGGACCGGGGTCCACAGTTCACTAGAGGTGTCTCTCCCATAAGAAAAATAGCATGTTGGGTGAACAAATTACAGTTGGGCAATTGACAAATAAAGAGGGCATGACCATGCACATACATATCATGATGAGTATAGTGAGATTTAATTGGGCATTACGACAAAGTACATAGACCGCCATCCAGCATGCATCTATGCCTAAAAAGTCCACCTTCAAAGTTATCATCCGAACCCCCTTCGGTATTAAGTTGCTAACAAGAGACAATTGCATTAAGTATTACGCGTAATGTAATCGTAACTACATCCTTGAACATAGCATAATGTTTTATCCCTAGTGGCAACGACACAACCTTAGAACTTTCTCACACTGTCCAGATATCAATGGAGGCATGAACCCACTATCGAGCATAAATACTCTCTGGAGTTACAAGCATCTACTTGGCCAGAGCATCTACTAGTAACGGAGAGCATGCAAGATCATAAACAACACATAGACATAACTTTGATAATCAACATAACAAGTATTGTCTATTCATCGGATCCCAACAAACGCAACATATAGAATTACAGATAGATGATCTTGATCATGTTAGGCAGCTCACAAGATCCGACAATGAAGCACAACGGGGAGAAGACAACCATCTAGCTACTGCTATGGACCCATAGTCCAGGGTAGACTACTCACACATCACTCCGGAGGCGACCATGGCGGCGTAGAGTCCTCCGGAGATGATTCCCTCTCGCAGTGCCGGAGGCGATCTCCGGATCCCCGAGATGGGATCGGCGGCGGCGCGTCTGGAAGGTTTTCCGTATCGTGGCTCTCGGTACAGGGGGTTTCGCAACGGAGGCTTTAAGGCAGGCGGAAGGGCAGGTCGAGGCGGCACGAGGGCCCCACACCACAGGGCCTCGCGCCAGAGGGCCGCGCCGCCTGGGGTTTGGGCACCTCGTGGCCCCACTTCGTCTCCTCTTCGGACTCTGGAAGCTTCGTGGCAAAATAGGACCCTGGGCATTGATTTCGCCCAATTCCGAGAATATTTCATTACTAGGATTTCTGAAACCAAAAACAGAAAACAGGAGACTGGCACTTCGGCATCTTGTTAATAGGTTAGTTCCAAAATGCACGAATATGACATAAAGTGTGCATAAAACATGTAGATAACATCAATAATGTGGCATGGAACATAAGAAATTATCGATACGTCGGAGACGTATCAGCATCCCCAAGCTTAGTTCGCTCGTCCCGGAGGTAAAATGATAACAGAGATAATTTCGGAGTGACATGCCATCATAACCTTGATCATACTATTTTTAAAGCATATGTAGTGAATGCAGCGATCAAAACAATGTATATGACATGAGTAAACAAGTGAATCATAAAGCAAAGACTTTTCATGAATAGCACTTCAAGACAAGCATCAATAAGTCTTGCATAAGAGTTAACTCATAAAGCAATAATTCATAGTAGAGGCATTGAAGCAACACAAAGGAAGATTAAGTTTCAGCGGTTGCTTTCAACTCATACATGTATATCTCATGGATATTGTCAATCATAGAGTAATATAATAAGTGCAATATGCAAGTATGTAGGAATCAATGCATAGTTCACGCAAGTGTTTGCGTCTTGAGGTGGAGAGAAATAGGTGAACTGACTCAACATTGAAAGAAAAAGAATGGTCCTCCATAGAGGAAAAGCATCGATTGCTATATTTGTGCTAGAGCTTTGATTTTGAAAACATGAAACAATTTTGTCAACGGTAGTAATAGAAGCATATGATCATGTAAATTATATCTTACAAGTTGCAAGCCTCATGCATAGTATACTAATAGTGCCCGCACCTTGTCCTAATTAGCTTGGACTACCGGATCATCACAATGCACATGTTTTAACCAAGTGTCACAAGGGGTACCTCTATGCCGCCCGTCAAAGGTCTAAGCTCGCATTGGATTTCTCGCTATTGATTATTCTCAACTTAGACATCCATACGGGACAACATAGACAAGATAATGGACTCCTCTTTTATGCATAAGCATGTAACAATAATTAATAATTTTCTCATATGAGATTGAGGATATATGTCCAAAATTGAAACTTCCACCATGGATCATGGCTTTAGTTAGCGCCCAATGTTCTTCTCTAACAATATGCATGCTTAACCATAAGGTGGTAGATCGCTCTTACTTCAGACAAGATGAACATGCATAGCAACTCACATGAAATTCAACAAAGAGTAGTTGGGTAGTCTGTGGAACATGGTTATCGCACAACAAGCAACTTAATAAGAGATAAAGTGCATAATTACATATTCAATACCACAATAGTTTTTAAGCTATTTGTCCCATGAGCTATATATTGCAAAGGTGAATGATGGAATTTTAAAGGTAGCACTCAAGCAATTTACTTTGGAATGGCGGAAAATACCATGTAGTAGGTAGGTATGGTGGACACAAATGGCATAGTGGTTGGCTCAAGTATTTTGGATGCATGAGAAGTATTCCCTCTCGATACAAGGTTTAGGCTAGCAAGGCTTATTTGAAACAAACACAAGGATGAACCGTGCAGCAAAACTCACATAAAAGACATATTGTAAACATTATAAGACTCTACACCGTCTTCCTTGTTGTTCAAACTCAATACTAGAAATTATCTAGACCTTAGAGAGACCAAATATGCAAACCAAATTTTAGCATGCTCTATGTATTTCTTCATTAATGGGTGCAAAGCATATGATGCAAGAGCTTAAACATGAGCACAACAATTGCCAAGTATCACATTACCCAAGACATTTTAGCAATTACTACATGTATCATTTTCCAATTCCAACCATATAACAATTTAACGAAGAAGAAACTTCGCCATGAATACTATGAGTAGAAACAAGGACATACTTGTCCATATGCTACAGCGGAGCGTGTCTCTCTCCCATAAAGTGAATGCTAGGATCCATTTTATTCAAACAAAACAAAAACAAAAACAAACCGACGCTCCAAGCAAAGCACATAAGATGTGATGGAATAAAAATATAGTTTCAGGGGAGGAACCTGATAATGTTGTCGATGAAGAAGGGGATGCCTTGGGCATCCCCAAGCTTAGACGCTTGAGTCTTCTTGATATATGCAGGGGTGAACCAACGGGGCATCCCCAAGCTTAGAGCTTTCACTCTCCTTGATCATGTTGCATCATACTCCTCTCTTGATCCTTGAAAACTTCCTCCACACCAAACTTAGAACAACTCATTAGAGGGTTAGCGACAATAAAAATTAACATGTTCAGAGGTGACACAATCATTCTTAACACTTCTGGACCATTATAAAGCTACTGGACATTAATGGATCAAAGATATTCATCCAACATAGCAAAAGAGGCAATGCGAAATAAAAGGCAGAATCTGTCAAAACGAACAGTTCGTATTGACGAATTTTATCGAGGCACCAGACTTGCTCAAATGAAAATGCTCAAATTGAATGAAAGTTGCGTACATATCTGAGGATCACTCACGTAAATTGGCATAATTTTCTGAGTTACCTACAGGGAAAACAGCCCAGATTCGTGACAGCAAAGAAATCTGTTTCTGTGCAGTAATCCAAATCTAGTATGAACTTTACTATCAACGACTTTACTTGGCACAACAAAACACTAAACTAAGATAAGGAGAGGTTGCTACAGTAGTAAACAACTTCCAAGACACAAAATAAAAACAAAGTACTGTAGGTAAAAACCATGGGTTGTCTCCCCAAGCGCTTTTCTTTAACGCCTTCAGCTAGGCGCAGAAAGTGTGTATCAAGTATTATCGAGAGACGAAGTATCAACATCATAATTTGTTCTAATAATAGAATCAAAAGGTAACTTCATTCTCTTTCTAGGGAAGTGTTCCATACCTTTCTTGAGAGGAAATTGATATTTTATATTACCTTCCTTCATATCAATGATAGCACCAATCGAAGAAAAGGTCTTCCCAATATAATGGGACAAGATGCATTGCATTCAATATCCAAGACAACAAAATCAACGGGACAAGGTTATTGTTAACGGTAATGCGAACATTATCAACTTTCCCCAAAGGTTTCTTTGTAGAATGATCAGCAAGATTAACATCCAAATAACAATTTTCAATTTGGCAAGTCAAGCATATTATAAATTTTTCTTAGGCATAACAGAAATACTTGCACCAAGATCACATAAAGCATTACAATCAAAATCTTTAACCTTCATCTTAATGATGGGCTCCCAACCATCCTCTAGCTTTTTAGGAATAGAGGCTTCGCGCTCTAGTTTCTCTCTCTCTTAGCTTTTATGAGAGCATTTGTAATATGTTGCGTGAAAGCCAAATTTATAGCACTAGCATTAGGACTTTTAGCAAGTTTTTGCAAGAACTTTATAACTTCAGAGATGTGGCAATCATCAAAATTCAAACCATTATAATCTAAAGCAATGGGATCATCATCCCCAATGTTGGAAAAATTTCAGCAGCTTTATCACAGGCAGTTTCAGCAGTTTTAGCAGCAGCAGTTTCTCGCGCTTTGCATTAGAAGTGGAAACATTGCTAACACCAATTCTTTTATTATTAATAGTAGGAGGTGCAGCAACATGTGTAGCATTAGCATTACTAGTGGTGGTAATAGTCCAAACTTTAGCTACATTCTTCTCTTTAGCTAGTTTTTCATTTCTTCTCTATCCCACCTAGCACGCAATTCAGCCATCAATCTTATATTCTCATTAATTCTAACTTGGATGGCATTTGCTGTAACAATTTTATTATGATGATTCTCATTAGGCAAAACTTTCGATTTCAAAAGATCAACATCAGTAGCAAGACTATCGACTTTAGAAGCAAGTATATCAATTTTCCCAAGCTTTTCTTCAACAGATTTGTTAAAAGCGTTTGTGTACTAATAAATTCTTTAAGCATGGCTTCAAGTCCAGGGGGTGTGTTCCTATTATTATTGTAAGAATTCCCATAAGAATTACCATAGCCGTTGCCATTATTATAAGGATATGGCCTATAGTTATTACTAGAATTGTTCCGGTAAGCATTGTTGTTGAAATTATTATTTTTAATGAAGTTTACATCAACATGTTCTTCTTGTGCAACCAATGAAGCTAACGGAACATTATTAGGATCAATATTAGTCCTATCATTCACAAGCATAGACATAATAGCATCAATCTTATCACTCAAGGAAGAGGTTTCTTCGACGAATTTACCTTCTTACCTTGTGGAGCTCTTTCCGTGTGCCATTCAGAGTAGTTGATCATCATATTATCAAGAAGCTTTGTTGCTTCACCAAGAGTGATGGACATAAAGGTACCTCCAAGCAAATCCAATAAATCCGCGAAGAAAAATTTAGTCCTCATAGAAGGTTTGGATGATCATCCAAGTAGTCAGTCCATGTGTTGGGCAATTTTTAACCAAAGATTTCATTCTTTCCCATGCTTGTGCAACATGTTCAGTATCTAATTGTTTAAAATTCATTATGCTATCCTCAAAGATATAATTTTAGCAGGGGGATAATATCTACCAATAAAAGCATCCTTGCATTTAGTCCATGAATCAATACTATTCTTAGGCAGAGATAGCAACCAATCTTTAGCTCTTCCTCTTAATGAGAAAGGGAACAATTTTAATTTTATAATGTCACCATCTACATCCTTATATTTTTGCATCTCACACAATTCAACAAAATTATTAAGATGGGCAGCAGCATCATCAGAACTAACACTAGAAAATTGCTCTCGCATAACAAGATTCAGTAAAAGGTTTAATTTCAAAGAATTCTCTGTAGTAGCAGGTGGAGCAATAGGTGTGCATAAGAAATCATTATTATTTGTGGTTGTGAAGTCACACAACTTAGTATTCAGGGTTGGCCATTTTAGCAACAGTAAGTAAAGCAAACTAGATAAAGTAAATGCAAGTAACTAATTTTTTTTGTATTTTTGATATAGCAAACAAGATAACAAATAAAGTAAAACTAGCAACTAATTTTTATGTTTGATTGATTTTGCAGCAAACAAAGTAAATAAAACTAAGCAAGACAAAAACAAAGTAAAGAGATGGGAAGTGGAGACTCCCCTTGCAGCGTGTCTTGATCTCACGGCAACGGCGCCTTAAATTTGCTTGATGCGTGTGGTTGACACGTCCGTTGGGAACCCCAAGAGGAAGGTGTGATGCGCACCGGCAATTTTCCCTCGCAAGAAACCAAGGTTTAATCGAACCAAGGAGAGTCAAGAAGCACGTTGAAGGTTGATGGCGGCGGGATGTAGTGCGGCGCAACACCGAGATTCCGGCGCCAACGTGGAACCTGCACAACACAACCAAAGTACTTTGCCCCAACGAAACAGTGAGGTTGTCAATCTCACCGGCTTGCTGTAACAAAGGATTAACCGTATTGTGTGGAAGATGATTGTTTGCAAACAGTAGAACAAGTATTGCAGTAGATTGTATTTCAGTATAGAGAATTGGACCGGGGTCCACAGTTCACTAGAGGTGTCTCTCCCATAAGACAAAACAGCATGTTGGGTGAACAAATTACAGTTGGGCAATTGACAAATAAAGAGGGCATGACCATGCACATACATATCATGATGAGTATAGTGAGATTTAATTGGGCATTACGACAAAGTACATAGACCGCCATCCAACATGCATCTATGCCTAAAAGTCCACCTTCAGGTTATCATCCGAACCCCCTTCGTATTAAGTTGCTAACAACACAATTGCATTAAGTATTGCGCGTAATGTAATCAGTAACTACATCCTTGAACATAGCACTAATGTTTTATCCTTAGGGCAACAAACACATCCACAACCTTAGAACTTTTCGTCACTGTCCCAGATAATCAATGGAGGCATGGACCCACTATCGAGCATAAATACTCCTCTTGGAGTTACAAGCATCTACTTGGCCAGAGCATCTACTAGTAACGGAGAGCATGCAAGATCATAAACAACACATAGACATAACTTTGATAATCAACATAACAAGTATTCTCTATTCATCGGATCCCAACAAAACGCAACATATAGAATTACAGATAGATGATCTTGATCATGTTAGGCAGCTCACAAGATCCGACAATGAAGCACAACGGGAGAAGACAACCATCTAGCTACGCTATGGACCCATAGTCCCGGGGTAGACTACTCACACATCACTCGGAGGCGACCATGGCGGCGTAGAGTCCTCGGGAGATGAATCCCCTCTTCGGCAGGGGAGGCGATCTCCTGGATCCCCCGAGATGGGATCGGCGCGGCGGCGTCTCCGAAGGTTTTCCGTATCGTGGCTCTCGTGGGGGTTTGCAACGGAGGCTTTAAGTAGGCGGAAGGGCAGGTCAGGAGGCGCACGGGGCCCCACACCCACGGCCGCGCCGGCCAGGCCGCGCCGCCCTAGGGTTTGGGCACCTCGTGGCCCCACTTCGTCTCCTCTTCGGACTTGGAAGCTTCGTGGCAAAATAGGACCCTGGGCATTGATTTCGTCCAATTCCGAGAATATTTCGTTACTAGGATTTGAAACCAAAAACAACAGGAACGGCACTTCGGCATCTTGTTAATAGGTTAGTTCCAGAAAATGCACGAATATGACATAAAGTGTGCATAAAATATGTAGATAACATCAATAATGTGGCATGGAACATAAGAAATTATCGATACGTCGGAGACGTATCATTGCGCCACAAGCTTTCGCCATCTTCATCCCATGTATAAGAGCTTCGTATTCTGCCTCGTTGTTGGATGCGTTTGGGAACGTCATCCGTAAGATGTATTTTAATTTGTCGCCTCAGGTGATATAAGAATCACGCCTGCTCCAGCTCCCTCTAATCTCTTAGATCCATCGAAGTTCATGGTCCAAGTTCTCGATAAATCCGGAGGTCCTGTATTTTGCAACTCCATCCACTCTGCGATAAAAAGAATTTGCGACTTTATTGCCTTTCTTTTTCATACGTGATGTCCCGAGGGAAAGTTCTATTCCCCAAAGGGAGACACGACCCGTAGCTTTTGGATTGTTTAGTATATTGGATAGGGAGCCTCGTTAACCACTATTATCGGATGCGCCAAAAATAGTGCCGCAATTTTCTTGCGGTTGTAAACACTCAGTATGCTAGTCTGGTACTACGGGTACCGCTGTTTTGAAGGCGATAAAACTTCACTGATGAAGTATACCGGTCTGCACCCCGTGGAGTTCCTTCTTCTTCTCTTTCGACAAACAAGTTGTGCTGCAACTGGGGTGTAGCGCAATGTACAACATGAGAGGTTCCTTCTCTTTGGCGCCACCAAGATTGGTGGTGTCGAAATTGTCCGTTTAAGATCCTCGAAAGCCCTGTCTGCCTCTTCGTTCCACGGAACTTTTCTCCTTGCTTGATTAAGGCGTAGAACGGTGCGCCTTTCTCCCATGACGACGAACTTAAGGTTGCGACTCGCCAGCTAATTGCCGTATTTCCTTCAACTTTGTTGGCTTCCTCATTGTTACGATAGCTTGGATTTTTCGGGATTTGCTTCAATCCTCTGCTGAGACTAGGAACCAAGAAGTTCTCCTGAGAAGCCGAAAGAACATTTTGTCGGATTCAGCTTGAGACAAAATTTGTCGAGATTGGCAAAATTTTCTTTCAAATCCTCGATCAACGTTTCCCCCTTTTTGAAGTTATGCACATCATCGTAGACTTGTACGTTTTCCAATGTGTGTTGCTAGGCATTTCTGCATCATCCGCGATATGTTGCTCCCGCGTTTTTCAAACCAAAAGGCATTGTTCGTAACAAAACACGCCATATGGTGTGATGATATTTGTCTTGGCTTCATCGTCTTCTTTAGTCGGATCTGGTTATTGAATATGCGTCCAAGAAGGAAAGACGTTCGCATCCTGCCGTGGAGTCGATAATTTGATCGATCCTTGGGAGGGAAAGTGATCCTTTGGACAATGTTTATTGAGGCACGTAAAGTCGACACACATGCGAAGGACTTTCGTGTTTTTCTTGCACCATCACCGGGTTAGCTACCCACGTGGCTTGTAGATATTTCTTTAATAAAACCAGCATCTTTGAGTCGATCAATTTCTCGCATAGCTTTGGTTTGGTTCAAAACGCCGCAAAGGTTGTTTAATTGGTCTCGCAATAGGAACCAAATTTAGGTGGTGCTCGGCAAGTTCCCTGGGTACTCCTGGCATGTCAGCTGGACACCATGCGAAGATTTTCCAGTGCTCACGAAGGAACTCGACGAGCGCGCTTTCCTATGCGAGGTCCATATTTGTTGCAATGGACGTTGTTTTCTTCGGGTCCGGGTGGATGCACCTCTTTTGAATCCTTCGTCGTGTTAAAGGTTGGTTCCCTGAGTGGCCTCCCTGTGTCTGGCAACACATCATAATCGGTGAGCCTTGGCGCCATATATTCTGCCTGCATCCCGAAAGTTTCCGACAGTCGATGAAAATCTTTATCGCACTTATCAGCCAATGCGAAGCTTCCCTTGACTGTGATTGGTCCTTTTGGTCCAGGCAACCTCCACAATAAGTACGTGTAGTGAGGTACCGCCATAAACCTGGCATATGCTGGCCGTCCCAACAAAGCGTGATATTGCGACGGGAAATCCACGACTTCAAACTCCAATTTCTCTATCATGTAGTTTTCTCGGGTCCCAAACTGAACGTCGAGATTGATCTTGCCCAACGGGTAACTTGGCTTCTCTGGCGTGATCCCGTGGAAACGTGTATCGGTTGGTGTTAAATTTGCCAGGGATATGTTCATCTTCCTTAATGTATCTGCGTACATAAGGTTTTACCGCCGCTCTATGAAGACTCTCGACACGTCAAAACCAGCAATTACTACGGGTAAGATAAGTGCGGATTGCCCTGGTCGAGGAACCTACTGTGGGTGATCCGCAATTGTGAAGCCAATGTCCCCGACCAATTTAGGTACTCAATTGGTGGAGGCATCTTTTGCCATGAACACTTGCCGCGAAATTACTTTCTGCGCCCGTTAGATGGCCTAATTCATCATCAAGACTGCACCATTAGAGTTAGGGTCAACATATGGAGGTGGATGTGGTGCCGCTATTGGTGCCGATTTTCGTCCGTAATTCGGGAGGAGGTGGGAGGTGTATCTCTCCTTGGCCCCTGGGGTTTCTATTCATCGCTTGAGCGTTGGCCTTCCTGCGCTCGCAACATTGCTTGAAAATTTCGACAATCCTTGCAGATGTTGATTGCCTCTTCCCATTATTATCAAGGTAGAAATGCATCTGGCATGGTCCGTTCATCATTTCCTTGGGAGACACATATGGTCTCTGAAACCTTGGTCCACTATTTTGCCTATTACCACGGTAGTCACCTCTGTTGTCGCCTTGTTGCTCATTACTTCTTTGGTAATCATATCGATTATTTCCTCCAGAGTTTCCTAAACCAGCCGATATGTGGCCAGAGCATCATTATTGTAGAACCGGCGAGAAAAACTTCTATTTTGAAAATTTCGACCGCGGTCTCTCTGCGACCTATGTCGCTTGTTATGTATAGCATCTTCTCCATCTGCCCACTTGTTTGCTATTTCCATGCGCTGATATTGTTTTTGGGCTGGTTCTTCCTAGATCCTCGACGAAATCTCCTCGTCGAATTCGCCACGAACGCATCTATTGCCCTCTCGTCAGATATATCTTCTGAGTTTTTGATGATGTTCCACCTCTGTATATATTTTCTCATAGATTCGTCGTGTTTCTGTCACACGCCTCAACTCTTCCAATGATGCTGGTTTCTGGGTGGACCGGAAATTTTTCACGAAGATGTCTTCGAAACTATCCAGTTGTCGATAGAACCTGGGGGAAGTTTCTTTATCCAAGATCGTGCGGCTCCACTGATGTACCTGGATGCTTTGCATAGCTGTTGCCCTGGTTCCTCCTATCAACTTCACCATCTCGAGATAGTCAACGAGCCAATCTTCAGGCCCGAATTTCTTGAAGTTTTCGGGTAGCTTGAACCTGACGGGACTCGAGTTTTTCGGACTGTCTCGTAGCACGGAGCCGCATGCATCTTCATCGACAACTTCTGTGAATGCCGATTCTCTTCTTTCTTGTTGCGCGTCTGTCTACCCTTGCTTGAGCCGTTGTATCTCTTGCTCCACTTGTTCTCGGTGGATCTAGCATTGCTGCAGTGAGTCGTGGACTATTTTGCCTTGCTTCCTTCGGGAGGTGTAGCCGACGCGTTCCCATGACTCCAACTCCAGCCATTGCCATGTTAAACAATGCTTCTCTCGGGTCCCAGGAGGTGGTCTGGACGCGAGGATATAAGCTTGCGTTGCCATGTACCCAGCTTCGGTGTTTTAGGGATAATATTTTGGTGTCGATAGACATGAAAGACATGTCGAGGTTTTGAACTAAATTCTCCTCTCTCTTCGGTATATTTTGCAGCCGAGATTGTGCTCTCCTTCGAGCCTCTCGTGACTATCTCCCGAATTTCCGATTGTCGACTTAGTTCTGCTCTTCGTGCTTGACGCGGAAAGTCTTCCTTCTTCGTTCAGGGAAGTGTTTGTTTTTCCAACTCCCTACTCACACGAGCAAGTCTATATTGATAGGCTTGTAATTCTTCTGGGTTGTGGTCATTGGTTCTGACCGTCCATGGCTCTTGCGGCTCTATCCCACGCTGCTTGTGGGAGTTGAACTCTTCGCGAGGTGAAGACCCGACATATTTAGTGCCTAGGCCTCTTGAGATCAGCGGGATCGACGTATGGGTTTCCCAAATCATCGAAAGCCTCCGACGTCTCGGTTCGCTCGGCTTGCCTCCTCGATTGCATAGACTTGATGATATTTTGGGTGTTGGTTTTTGTCGATTGGTGACACCGTCATAGAGATTGGTGAAGACCTTTCCAATGGCAGCAGATTTGTCGATGAAGTTGTCGACGCTGTCGGAGTCGCTGCTTATAAAGGAGTCCGCAGACGACCGAAGGATGTGTCGCTGAAGATCTTAGCGAGCATTCCGCTTGCCTTGGTGTTGATGAAGCGTGGCGACGAAAGCTCGTCATCGCTTGATGAGAAGTCAGAATCGATCGCTGAAAATTCCGACGAGATCGGAACTTCGAGATGATAGGATCCTTCCTTGTTGACGCTAAATCGGAATTCTCCGAACATCATGACGATGGGCTCCTCCAGATAGGCACATGCATCCAAACGGGAGGCGGGTGAGGAATAAAATCGACTAGATCAGTTTTCCTGTTTACCTCGATCCATCGCATTGCTTGCTACCGATGAAGTCGACGATTCTGGACGTGCCATCGAGATCAGCTCCTTGCAACCTCTAAATCCCACAGACGGCGCCAATTGACAAGGATTAACTTGTCAATGCCTACGGATTGTAGACTAGGGTTTAGTTAGATGTAGAGGGCAAGTAGATCTCGAAGATTTCAGCCGAAAAGTACTCGACGAATATGAAACTAGGGTTGTGTTGACAGTAAAATTCGATCCTTTCTTTGTCCCTCGACTCCTCCTTATATAGGCGGTGGAGCCGAGGGTTTCGTAATACACAAGTTTACAGAGTCCGGGAGGGTTTCTAACCCGTCCCGCAAGATTACAAGTATCCTTTCCTAATACAACTCTAGCTTTCCTTAATAGTATCTTGAGCTTCCGAATCTTCTTATTCTTCGGGTCATGGGCCTTCAGTAAACCCCGGGTACCATCTTCGGCAGGCCTATTGGGGACGCCTATGTCACCGAGGACAACAAGCTGGATGAGAACCTGCCGAGTGAATCGCTGGTGTAGTTAGTTCGTGGAGTTTGTTAGGAGGCAGCATGTGCATGTTGGCTTGGTCAAGTTAGTGGCCGGTATGGTGGCCGTGGGTTAGTGCATGCATGGGTAGTTAGCCATTAAGTTGTTAGTGGCGTGAGTTGAATGAAGAAGTGCCCAGCTCTTGTATATATACTACATATCTAAGTAATGGAAAAGTTAAGCCGTGAGGGCTGAGCAAAACAATGTAGCCAAAGTGGTTTCACCAGGAGAGAGATTCAAAGCAATAATTCTCCTAGGTGAGCTGTGCGCGCGTGTGTGTTCTTCAGTCTATCTCATCTTGTGTGTGTTCTAGGTGAGACAAACAAGAGAGATGGTGAGAATTAGAGGTAGAAGAGAGGAAGAAGAAGGGAGCTGCGAGATGCAGCTCCAACACCCACCTCAGGTTTTGCTTTGACGTGGCCGCGTGCAGATCCTCGACGCCAAGTCGGTCGGTGAAAAAAAGATGGCTGGTCTGTCTGAAAGAGCGGAAGATACGCAGTCGTACTTCCACTCAAAATGATAACACCTCAGGTTGACGTGCAGATTAATCTTCCTCTTGCACCTGGGAGCCGAAGTGAATTACCGCCTTTGTTTGACACATCTACACTCTAGAAACATTCATAAACATATTTGCTGGACTCCCACGCTCCAAAATACTCTAACACGGTATAATTGTGTGTAAGCATAGTACAATGATATTCATTGAGTTTTGTATATTAACTTTAGATGCATGTGTTTACTTTGTTATACTTATAGCAAAATCTTGTCTAACAAAAAAAAACTGAAAAAGATCATCACATAGAATTTACATGACGAAAGTATTTTTGTGACTAATTAAATGTGTCTTCATTATTGCACAAGAAAAAGATTTGTAACAATGAATGGTGACTAATGTGGAAACATGACGTCATTGTCACATGCTTCATTTTGCTATACATGTATGAAAACAAAGACACATTAGCATACTGCACTAACTAATGTACCAATAGAAAGAACATATAAAATACAATTAGTGATGGGAAAAGTTATTAACAAAAATAAAAATGATTAGCATAAATAAATGGCAGCACAATCTTAATCACTGCTTGAACAGCCTTTGGAATTGTAACTCAATCATGGCGACGAGGACACATGTGTCGCTGTCACCACGCTAGAGAACACATGATGGTCCAGATTCTAAATCTTGGCTTTAAATGTGTGTTGAAATTAATTTGATAAAATATTTTGAAATAATTGCTAGGTGTTAAGAAGCCTCTGTAAAATCTGAAAGAAACATGTAAATAGTAGGTGCTATGAATTGTGATTGTTATTAGGTTCTCCAAAATCTTAAATTGAGTGATAGTACAATACTTAGGTGCAGGTCGGTTTTCCCCCATCTGATGGCTACAAATGTTTGTTAACCAAGCACATCTAGATCAGAAATATAGTTTGCTTTAGAAGATTGATGTTTGTCAATTTTGAGAGCAATGATTCTGAACTTGAAGATAAGGAAATCCATTCTTATCGCACCTAAGTTCTTTCAAATTCTGGTGGTGGATACAGTTGCTATTTGAAACATTCTGAACTTTCAACAGATGGAGAATTTTTTTCAAAAATCAACTTGTATCTCCATTTCCTCCAGTCGTCCTGGCCGCGGGTATGGTGACGAACACTGGCGCGCGCCCGATTAGGACGTGCCTAAGCCCGACCAGGATTGCAAGGGGAAGGACGCTTCCTAGTGAACGTCGTCGCGTCATGCGCAACTAGCGTCTAGTCGATGTCTCGCCTATGCCACCACACTCGCCGGGCGGTGCAGTTGGACCACCCGGAATCGAGCGAGCGATATCCGCCTCCCACTCGCGTTGGAAGACGCCCATCCACGCCTGGTTGTTCGGGCCCCATGTCGGGTCGTTCCGCTGCGATGGCGAAAGCTGCACCCTGCACTCCACGATGAGGGTGCGAAGCTCCCCACTCCGGCAACGGCGGCACCGCGTAACCGTCATTGGACAAGTGTCAGCCGTGAGAAAGCCGGTAGTACGACGACACAAGGTGACGAGCTCGGTGAAGCACCGTCGCCTCCTCAAGATTGAGGTTTAACAGCAGGTGCTCGTCGTCCCCGGCACCGGTGCCACTTCCACCGGCTTCGTGGTTGTGCGCCATCGGCGGGGAAGAAGGTGGGGATAAGAAGGCCGTTGGCGGCGGCTTAGATTTTCGGAGGACTGCCAGGAACGAATAGCCATGCGGGCACGCCAACGAGGGTGGTTTATAGTGGAAAACTCATAGAGGAGCGTCGGGGATACTGCATCGTATGATCCCGCGCAGTGTTCGCTGATCCTTAATGGAAAAAACCAAAAATGTCATTCTTCATAGAACAAGAATTATCAATAGTGAATTGATATTGTTTAAGTGAAAGGAGATTTGTAATGATAGCAGGAACAACCAGGACACTGGTTAAGTGAAACGTGCGATAAGGTGTGGATAATGTAGTGTGACCGGTAGTGGAGATAAGTGAAGAAACACCGTTGCCAATGGTGACGTGGGAGGGAGGGGAGAGTTGGGTAGGAGAAGATGTTATGTTGTGGTCGGAAACCATGTGGGAGGTGGCGCTGGAGTCCATGACCCATCCGTCGGTGTCGGTGTTGGAGGAACTGGCTGTGTTGTTCAGGACTGACCAGTCCCATGCTGGTGTGGTGTGGCCGTGGACGCCAAAGTCGTACAAACACTGCACTTTTATTTGCTATAGAACGGATTATATATTATAGAGAGGAGGTAGTATATTCTTCAGTCATCTACTTTCACAGCAACGAGCGGGAAACCTTCTAGTTTTGTACTAACGGATTGTTCACTGTGATTCGAAATAGGAAGTGTCTTATCAGAAGATGGCTAGCTCATTGGTGTATGACCGCCTATCAGAGAAGGCGCGCGTACAAGGGCGGCGAAGGAGGCAGGTGACTGTGATCAGGTAGCAGCCCGTTGATGTGAAAGTGATGAAGGGGTGGTATCCTGGCGGCGGAGCGATGGGCACGGTGTGATGCCAAAACATAAGTTGAACGTAAAACTATAGCAGTTCCAGTAATCCATCCACAGCTGGAAACTATAGAGAAGTACGCCAACAAATACGCTGGCTGGACGTACGGTTGGAAGTGGAGGAGGTTATATGCGACCAAAGAAGCTACGTGCTGTCCACGGAGGTGATATGAAGAGGTACTTGAAAGATTCAGTTCTACGTAGTACGTACCAGATGAAATAATAGTACCACACCGCTAGTTCAAGGCTAGGAAGACCAGGATATATTGGTAGCACCCGGCAGGTTACAACAGCCGGGCTTGGTGGTGCGAGCCTGTAACTCCAGCTTGCGAGGGCTAAAGGGTTGGCATGGAAGGTGGGCTCGAGCCCATGGGCTCCGGCCCGGTCCGAGATGCGCTTCTTCAGCGCTCTGCGAGACGTGGCGGGTGGGCTTGGCTGATAACCTCAGTCGGAACTTGATAACCTCCGTGTACACGTGCCTTGGACGTACGGGTTCGCTCATCTCTCAGGCCAACTTTTTTTTTTTTTTTTTTTTTGAACAGGAGAAGGGTCCAGAGGACCCCCGAAGTTTCATTCATAGCGGTGGGATACAATTACACATAGGACCTTGGAAAAGATTGAGAAATACAACCTATTCCTATGTTTTACAAAGAGGACCTCGCCGAAAATCTTGAAACGCAATCCAGTCCTCCTCCACCGTCGCCATCGCCAAGCTTCGGCCGCCAATCCTACCGCCGGGGACAAACCACTTGGGGTAGGGCTGACGCAGGTTGCCGAGCTGAAGCAGTAGATCCTCCCGCATGGAGGATGAAGAACCATCGGGGCCAAAGCCTCCGAGGCGCGGAGTGACCCTTTCGGTCAAGGGTAGCGGCGGCGCACCTCGCCGTCGCTTGAGAATCTCCGCCGGCGAAACTTCGAAGATTTCTCCGATATCGCCAGATCTCATCATCTTCCTCACCTGCTCGCCACCGAGGCGACCAGATCTGAGGGAGATGACCAGCTCCAGCCACATCCCGGGCTTATTTAGCAGGGGAACGGAAGGACCTCCACCCGCCATCCTCGGCTCCAACCTCCAGAGCACGATGGCCAGCAGCGCCCACCTCACCCACCAGCGATGGCTGCCCAAGCACCACCACGGTGAACTTCCCCTCGGCATGACGCCATACGGCACAGAGGCACCATACTTACGTAAACTAAGCCTACTAGAAGTACTACTATGTACAGGGGGCCGGCCTCTCCCCTCCCATCGTCTCCGGGCGGCAGAGCCGCCGGCGGCGAGAGAGGGGAGAGCTGGAGGAGAAGAGGAAGCTCTCAAGTTACTGTTCAGAGGGGAGAGGTGAGGAGGGGGGAAGTGATTGTAGGCCAACTCTTTTCTGTTTTGCACTACCTCTTAGCAAAAAGATTAGAAATCTAGAATTATCAACTTAGTTGGCTCAATTTTGGTTTTCTTGCACTACCTTTTCCTTCTTAGCAAGCCCCTAGATAGATTAGATGTACTCCCTCCGTGGCTTTAATTGTGTTGGAGCCTAGGAGCTCAACGTGCTGGTTGAAGTTCGACATTAATTTGGGCAAACATGTCATCAAGTGTCCACCCCTATATGCGAGCATCTAGTGCCACCACGAGGGATTGTACTTCTCGTCCAATCCTGCCAACATATAGGATACAAGCTCATTTTCTGTGAGTGGCTTACCTAACGTGGTGAGTTCTTTGGCGCAGGATTTCATCTCGACGAAGTAGCTTTTGACAGTGTATTGTTCCGCTTTGTCGGCGTTCGTGAGGGAGATCTGCAGGTTGGTTGATGTGGGAGAGCGAGGTTGAAGAAAACATGCCGTTGAGCGCCTCCCACATTTCATGCATGGTGGGGAGCGCGGCGACTTGGATTCAAGATCTCCTTCCTCAGCTGGTTGAGGAGGCTTCCACTAAGTTGTTGGTCTTTCTCTTCCATGCAACATAGGCAGGGTTTGGCACTACCTTGTCCCCGCCTTCTGCATCCTTTGAGGCAAGGGTCTTGGCTGGTGAGACGATCGTGCCATCTGGGTACCGGAACAGGCTGGCACTTTTGGTCTGTGGTAGAACCTAGAACGTGGCACAAAAGAAAATTCTCATGAGTAAGTTTCTCATAGACTTGGGATGGTTGGTTTGTGGTTCGATGGGGACGCCATGGTACAACATTTTGTAGTCAGTTTGGGCTATATGTAGGTCAAAGAAGAAGGCTCTGATACTATACCACTTTTTAAAGTGAGGCGTTTGACCCCATATATATTCATAGAACCATAGCCGGGGGCATATGCTGGGTGATATATATATTGATAGGCTGGGCCTTACCCCAGATACTCCTACATGATTTTGGTTAACAACACATGAGTATCAAGTTTACAAGCATAAGACGAAACTGCCTAATTGATCCTAACTGATCGTGACATATTCTAACACCACTCTGCATGCCACATGGCCGAAAAGCCCGCAGCGAAGCCTGTTTGTGGCCAAACCGCTCATAAGCATGAGTTCTGTGTCAGGTTTCACATTCTGAGAGATGAGTGATCGATGTGCTCATCTCTGAACCAAAGCTTACTTCTCATGACTGCTTGGAGAATTGCTGATAATAGGGATACATATCTTTACTCGGTTTTAAAGTCTAAATATTTTGTCGATTCTTCTATTTGGAGACCAAATGTTAATACACCTAAATCAGCTTTCTGGGCTTCTATTCTAAAAGTCCTTCCTATTCTCAAAGATCACACTTTCTATCAGCTATCATCTGGACAGGTTTCAATTTGGAGCACTCCTTGGTGCAATGGTTGGGTTAACATTTATGACTCACTTATTATTCAAGAAAGGAATTTTGTCTACCCTGCGCAGGTCAAGGATCTTTGGATAGGAAGTCAAAAGCAATGGAATAACCACTTAATTGAAGCTTTATTTCAGGAACCCTTAGCCACTTCTATCAAGCAGACGCCAATACTGCATACAGAGGACAATGATCTCCTTGTTTGGAAGCTCACGCCCACAGGGATATGCAACACCAAGAGTGCATACAAAGCATGCCTACAAAGGATGTATGACAATGGTGAACCACAACCTACACAGGATACAAACTTTCGGCTGGAGACTCTTACGAAAAGCTATCCCTACAGGAGCGCGTGTAGGTAGATACTCGAAACACATAAGCAAGCTTTGTTGTAGGTGCAGCATGGAGGAAACAGATGTTCATCTATTCTTCCTTTGCCCTTTTGCTAGGGCTGTCTGGTTCGCTTTTCCTTGGTGTATCAGAATAGATCAAGTAGTGGATGAGAGCAGAAGTATAACTCAAACTCTTTTAAACATCCTTAATATGAACCATCCTTATGCTTCTATTGAAAATCTTCTCACCTACCTTTGGTGTATCTGGAAATCTAGGAATGATTGTTTATTCAACAGACAAGTGAGGCAGGCTTTTCAAATACAACATATGGCTAATGCTTTGAACCAGAATATGGAAATGCTTGATGTTTTGCAGGTTGCGACTAACAGAAACCTTGGAGCAAGTGAAGAGAATCATCAGCAGGAGAAGAAGGAATTGCAGGTGAATGATAAAGATATGACTCAAGGAATTACACTGAAATCTCACCTGCTTATCAATGGCAGTAAGATTTTCACTGATGCAGCCTGGAAGACTAGGAAGATTCCAGGAATAGAAGACGATACTTCTACAGGACTGGGAAGTTTCTTCCTTATTCATAGACAGAACATACAAGAGAAGATTTTGATACAAGCTTCTTCGATCTCAGCAACTCCATCCCCAATTTATGCTGAAGCTATGAGTCTGCTCCTAGCTGCCCAGATTGCTGAAAAGCTCAATGTTGATAGACCTGTTTTCTTCAATGACAACCTCACTTTGGTAAAGGCAGCAGCAGCCTCAAGAATTTCAGATAAGCAGGTACCATGGGAGCTAAGGGAACAAATAGAGCACTACCAGAAGGTCTCAAGAAATTTAGATGCAAAGATATTTCATATAAATAGAGACCTCAATGGTATATCTCACAACTGTGCTAAACAGGCAACTAGACAACTTCAGTCTTTGCCAATCTTCAGTTGCAAGAATTCAACTCACTTAAAAGTAGGAGTATGCCCTGTAGTTTCTTCTCTCTCAAATTTTCATTACAAGGGCATTGTTCTACGTGTTGTACACTGTATATGAGTTGAATCAATATATCTGGCGCCCCCGGCGCCCCTCTTGTTCAAAAAAAAAAGAATAGTTCATTCACCATTGGAGTGTTTCCCTCAAAGGCTCGAACCAAAATATGCAAATTTGTGATTTCAGTGGACCTCACAAATCTAATAAAGGAAATCATAAAAACTTGACACAATCTCCATACTAACATTTCCATTACAGTAATGTTAGTAGCTTGACACAATCTCCATACTTGCTACAAGAACTGCTAGAGAATATATACAATAACGGATAAGATGTCGGTCACCTGATAACCAATGTCCGGACGATTCAGGACATATATATAAGTGCTAAATACTGATAAGGACACTCAGGAGTAACATATCCACATCCTAACTTAGCAGATACGCTTTTCCAAGTCTGAAGTCCTTATGTCCAGCTCTAACAACTCTTGACAAAATAGCTTCACACAACCTCCATCCCTGCTACACTAATGACCAATGGCACCCTCACCGATCATCATTCATATGCTCCATATCGTCCTCATCATCTTTCTGATCTTCGTCTACACCCACCTCTTCTTCCTTGTCCTCTTCATCATCATCAACGTCGTCATCACCCGAGGAATGCATGTCAACGTCATCTATGTAAGAAGAGCCATCGAAATCGCTGCCCGTGCCCCGGATGATGAAAGGATTTGTATCAGGCTTCATAAAGTAAAATTCATATGTCAAAACTGTATCATCAAACACATATTCGTCTCTGCATACAGAAGCAAAAGTACAAACAAATACGGAATACTGAAGTTCCCAACCCTGTTCCAACATCGTTATTTGCAAGTAGGACAGCTACAACTGATATCTTGAGTACACGACACGGTGGAAAAAAAAGAAGCAATAACTACACCAAATATTGCTTTCTCATGTGTAAAATTGCCCCTTCATATTTAGCATTTTGTGATGAAAATGACCGACTATTTTCTAGTATATCTCATAGTCATACTGCAAACAAAGCACCTTTATGATTTCTTGACAAATTTAAATTGAAGATATGAAGCAAGGAATCACACTTGACTTCAATGCAAAATCATAAAGCACAAACATATCTGGAGCAAAATAAAAAAATATTCAAGTGTTATGTATTAGTTTAGATTAGAAGTCCGGAAAAATCCTACCTAACATGTTACATCAAATTTGACAATATGTGTAACCAAAGTATGAAAATAATCATCATAGCAAAAATAATAAATAAAAAAGAAACATAACAATCCATGTGTAATACGTAATATTTGAGTAAAAGAAAGGACGTACGTCATAATTGTAAGTGGAGGGATTCTCACTATCACCAGGTGCCCAAATTTTGACATCTGTTTCAAGGCCGCTGCTTGCAATAACAATCTCAGTGGGATGTTGCTCAACACAGTCCACACTCCTTATATCAGCTTGCATCGCACGCAGAAGCTGTCCATCCTTCTTTCTCCAAATAAACACATGGCCACAGTCTGATCCAGAGATAACATAGTCACAATTGGGACCAAAGAAGCTAACACCTTTAATGGGCTGCATGTTCTCATGACCCTTGAAGGTCTGAGGTACAGGCAACTTCTCACTGTAATTCTCCTCAAAATCGTTCAAGTATAACCCATGCTCTCTTGAGAAAAGGTAGATGTTTTCATAACTATAGGATGCTAAAAGTTCACCAGCGTGTGAGAAAGCCAAACCACTGATTCCATCTCTCTTGCTGTCGCTGGATACCAAATGTTGAGGGCAGAATTGCTCTACTGGGACACCAAATGTAGATATTTCCAGAGAAATCTTACGGGCATCATATAACCGTGCATACTCATCACAGCCACAAACTGCAAAACAAGAGGGGTTTCTTGGGTCTACGGCAATAGCACGGAGTATCACAGTGCGACCAGATAAGAAACCAAATCTTCTAACCTCACCACACTTAAAGAGCTTCGTGGGATATTTCCTCCTCAGGTCAAACTGGAGGAAAAACATAGTCAGAAATAAAGGAATTCAACATCGATAATAGCAAGTAGGAGCCTGGTTAACAACTTACAAGCAAAACAGAGCCATCCTCCACGCAGCTAAAGAATGTGTGAGGACTTCCCGGCTCAACAGCCAACTTGTTCACCGCGTACCTCAGGTCAGCAAGTTTATCCGTAAACACGCAACCACCTTCTCGTATACGCGAATGCCTCACCTGTTCCGCGACCACAACGAATAGCCAAACCATGACCATTACAAACAACATAAAAAAACTCAACACTCAGGCACGCAGCATGGAAGCATCTGTGTACCTCCCCATCAGCGCCGCATGTGACGATGCTCCGGTCATCCGATAAGGGCATGAACTCCGCGTCGGACACATCGCCGCCGGCCTGGAACATCAGTCTCGGCACCGCCTCTTCCAAGTTCCACAGTGCGATAGTCTGGTCGTGTGAAGCTGACATGAGCAAGCTCCCACTACTGTTGAAGCTTAAGGTGTCCACGCATCTCTTGTGCTTCTGCAGCCTCTTCTGGAGGCCCAGAGAATGCACAAACTCCTGCATGGAGAGCAAAAGAGCAGCTCAATGAGAAAAAGACCGACACCTCGGTATTTGATTTCAGTACGAGAGCTCGCCCGCATTGTTACATGTGGGTGTGAACATAAAATGCCATTGCATCGAATATTTCTGTGTGAACCAATGGCCCAAGCGTAGCTGCGTGTCGGTGCTACATAAAACCACTTTTATTTTCTTGGTTACACAACATATTTCGCTAGTGCGACAGTAAAAATATGAGATGATGCACCTGAAAATTTTAACCAAACGTTGTTCTCTTCGTAATTTATATTACTCCCTCCATCTAAAAATAAGGGTCTCAACCTTTTCTACATTCGGATGTATCTACAACTAAGATGTGGCTAGATACATCCATATATCTAGATAAAACTAAGACACTTATTTTTGGACGGAGGTAGTATGCAACATTATTTGCATGCAAATTTTCAAACAACTACGATCGCAGTTTTTTTTTTTTTAATTATGCAACATTGTTTGCATGCAAATTTCCAACAAAAGTAGACAACAATTACGAACGTAATGTCGGACGAGGAAGCGACCAATCGGTGCCGGTGGGTAGGGATCATTTCCCAAATCCCAAAGAATAAGCATGGTTTGGGGAATCCGAGAGCTGCAAGAACCCCTGATCCAAGATGAACCGCAGTAACCACAGTAGTAGAGACCGATCTTGCGCACGGTAAACCTAGTGCATGCTCGATTCGAAGGTCGAGTGGCCGGCTCAAGCAGAGTTGAGCTGTGAAGGGGCGGGCAGAAGACAGAGAGAGAGCTGGACCTCGGAGGCCCTGACGGCGCCGGCGAAGCGCCTGGGCGGGAGGCGTCCGACCTCGCGCTCCCACAGCCGCGCCATCCGCGTCCCCTCCGCCGGCATCGCCTCCTCCGCCGCCCGCGACGCGACGGTTTCTTCTCCCACTCACTCTCCGCTGCTGCAAAGCCTGCAACTGCTCTGCCTACCCTGCGCGCATGGCGGTGTCGGAGAGCCAAATACTGGGCCCAAAGAAGCCCGCACTCCCTCGCGAATTCCGGTGGGCCTACTCCGCGCCTGTCGTGGCCCAGCACGGCCCAGACCACCTCGCTCCCTCCACCGCTGCACAAAATCGAAACCCATTTGAGCTCCAGCTCAACCAGACCGACCGGGGGAAGGAGACCGAAGCGCAGCCAAACCCTAGCCGCGACCCGCCGGAACCAGCCGGGAGCTCCGCCGCCGCCGCCGCCGCCGCCGCATCGCGCCATGGTAACCCCCTCCCTTCCCCCGTTTGCCGTTGTCGCTCCCGAACCCGTCGCCGCGTTGATCTCCGTACTGACGCCTGCCGTGCTGCTCCTCTTTTCGCAGGCTGACTCCCCGCGCCGCAGGTAATGGCGAGCCCGACCTCCTCGGGCGCGATCCTCCCCCTCTCGCTCTCTCCGATTCCGTGCATGGTTCGAGTTTTTCCCGTTGTGTTGGTCGCCGGCGGCTCTGATCTGGGGCTAGTGACGCCGCCTAGAACGTAGGCTCAGTTCAGGTGATGGGCGGTAGATCCAGGGAAAGACGGGGCGTACGGCGATTTGTGTTGTGTGCGACCTACCTGTGGATCTTGTTGACTTGCGTGTTGTTAGATGTCACACTGGCCCCTGGTACGGGAGCACGATTGAGGTGGCTCCGTATCGCTGTGCTGTGCTGTGCTGTGCAGCCCTTGTAATTCGACAGCTTGTTAGGATTCGTTGCCCACTACTATTTCACCTGGAAAAGATTTTCACTATTAGTTTGCCAGTAACCTTCAGAGTGTTAAGTGTTTACTAGTAACAAACTTAAATAAAACGGCGTAACAAGTATTTGATTGAAGTTCGAGCTGAGCTGGTGAGGAGGCGTGGGCGGCCCTGCGCTAGTTTTGTCTGAAATGTGGTTGATCGACTAGATCTGTCTAATTGAGGTTATCAAGAGTTTTTATACGATGCTGATGGATGCTTGTTTCATGAGTCAACGTAGAGAGCTAAGCCTGGCCTTATTTTTCGTACTGTTCGTATTCCCTCTTTCCGTTTCTCATAATATGGTTATTCATGTCGTGATATTTCTACCATTGAAATTTCATAAGTTAAGCAATTGGCTATGGCCACCGAACGCTAAAAAAATTATGCTGACTCCCGAGAACTATGTTATCAGCATTTCATATTGTTGTCTTTAAACTTGCATCTTTACATTAAAGTTATGGTTGTGCTCTGTTATCCAATGTGCTATGTTCTCTTTGGCCAACCAGCACGCTTCTGTGGGATAAAGTCAAAAACAAGAGAAATTCTTTGTCACAATTATTAGGTCCATATTTAACACTTTATGGATAATTTCTTACTGTCAGGTACACAAGGTCCTCAAGGTCCCCTTCTCCTTACAAGGGACGCCAAAAGGCAATGTCAAGGTCAAGATCACCTGTAGCTCGATCCCAATCTAGATCTCCGTCGCCTGATCCTAGATCTCAGGCCAGGTCAAGATCGAGAAGCCCTGGGAGGTGTGAATTCTTGCTACATCTTATTTGCTAATACTGCTTGTACTCCATTTATTCTGCATGTTGTGTTTCTCGGACCAAAAACTAAATAAAAGATTACCATGCACTCTTGCAATATCGTACACAACATGTTCTTGCCGTTGAGAGTTATATTCACAATAGTAAGTTTATCTGGTCATACTAACTGTACAGTCGTGGTGTAAAACTTCATGTGATCTTTTGTAGGATAGAACATTTATATAAATTTTGGAATAGTTGGTTATCTGGTTGTAGTGGCTGATAGTGTTGGGGTAGTTAAATTACTTGCTAGTCATACACGCTAGTTCTAACTTCTAACAGCTGTGACATTCAAAATCACTTTATGGTACTATGTTACTCCCTCCTTGCCATAATACAGTGCGCATTGGTTCCACGAAAGTCAAACTTCACTAACTTTGACTAGTTTATTGAGGAAAATCTATATCTAAAATGCCTAATATATACCATATTAAAATATACTTTACGATGAATATAATGGTATTGATTTGAGATTCTAAATGTTGGTATTTTTTGGTATAAACTTGGTCAAAGTTTACATGGTTTAACTTAAAAAAAACTTGTAAGCACTATATTTTGGCATAGAGGGAGTAGTAAGTAGCTAATGGCGTAATGGCTAATGATCACTAAACTTGTGGTGTGAAGCTATGAGATATTGCTATGTTAAAAATGCATTCTAAATTCTAATATCCCTTGCAATAGGAAAATGGATTTCCATCCATGGAACTAAAGTAGTGTATATAGTGTATATGGAAAATTGGCAATATATCAGCATTTTGAAATGCAGGAGATAAGGAACATGAAGTAGACACTTTCTTTTTTCTGAATGTGGCATATGCTTAAAAAATGGTTAACCTCTTAGAAAAGTCACAAGTAACAGTTTGTTCATATGTAATTTGTACATTCTTAATATGTTCCTTGTAGCAGGGAGCCTGAAGCTGTGAATCATGGAAATACTCTGTACATAACTGGACTTTCGTCTAGAGTGACGGATAAAGAACTTAGAGAGTACTTCAATAAGGAAGGAAAGGTTAGTTTACTTGGGTGATATCACACAGATTTCCTGGTTGTCTGAAGTGCAAAGTTACGACATCTGCTGTTTGTAGGTGGTTTCTTGCCATGTTGTTCTTGAACCCCATACCCGTGTTTCTCGTGGGTTTGCCTTCATCACCATGGACACTGTTGAGGATGCTGAACGCTGCATCAAATATCTTAACCAGTCTGAAATGCAAGGCCGAAACATCACTGTTGAAAAGGTAATTGTTTATGCATCCACATGGGCTGTCGTCTTGTTTTTTTTTTCAGATGCAGCGTAATATTTCATGTGTGTTGACCTGGAGGTTTTTTGGTTATTATTCAGAAGAGATTGTGCAAGCTTTGTGCCAGCAATCAAGATGCTGAGTTCATCAATTTCAACTTTAGCTCATACAGCTTGATCAATGGGCAGCCCAAAGGGTTACTATGCAACACCAGATTCACAACAACTAAACGTAGCAAACTTTCAACTAAATCTCAGCACCAAATCATTAGTCAAGATGTGTGGTGACATATGCATAGCAATGTTGGATGCCTAGCAATGTTGGATGCCTTCAACTCCAATTCAACTAATCAACGGGCATTTCCAAATCATTAGTCAAGATGTGTGGTGACTTATGCATAGCAATGTCGGATGCCTGCTAGTTGGAGTTTGTGCTCTTCATTACCTATTTGCTCCTTGGTCCATTAATGCAGGGTGTGTATCCACTGATCGTAAGGGAACCTCATAATTACCTACACAATCCAGCATGATACTTTATTTTCTACCTTATATAAATTGGAACTTGATATCGTACTGATTGTTGGTCTGATGATTATTTCAGTCACGCCGAGGTCGCCCAAGGACACCAACTCCTGGAAGTTATCTAGGTATGAGAAGTAGCCAAGCTTGTGGTATACAATGTCGGATAATAGTTACCCTTTAGTTTACGTCATACTGTCAAAATCTTACCTCAGTACTCTCTTCTTTTCTTTGCATTTTCTTATATTGTACTTATATGCGATGTAAAGATATGCCTTGTTATTTACAGCTTGCAGTTTACTTTCCTTGGATAGGGCACGATTCCTTATTTTTAATTCTATTGTGCTTATATGAGATCTCTACATATGCTTTGATGTTTACAACAACTTTAAGCTTACTTCCAATTTTCCTTTGACAGGCCATCGCTACGAGCGTAGAGAGATGCAGCGTGGTGGTGGTGGCAGATTCCGCAGAGGCGGCTATGGTGGCCGTGATGACTACTATGGCGGCAACAGCTACCGCAGGTCTCCACCTCCCATGTACTCGTCCTACAGGGACACCCGAGACTACCCTCCCTACAGGGATGCCCGGGACTACTCGCCACCCCCCAGGGATGGCCGAGACTACTATGACAGCAGGGGTGGTGGTCGGGGCTACTCCCCTCAACGTTCTCCCCCTCCTTACGGTGGCAGGGCAAGAAGGGAGCGATCTAGATCGCTTCCCTACTCCCCATACCGGATGCCCGAGAGGGGCTATGGTAGCCGCCGGGCTGGGGGCGGTGGCTACGACAGGTGATTTCTATGCCATTGGGTGTTGGTAGAGGCCTGATGTTGATCAAGTTGGATGGATGACATTCTGTTGGTGATGCTAGATGGGTGTAGTTGTACTATCTTGGAACGATATATTCAGGATTTTCCCTGATGTTTGTACTGGCACCAAGTTTGTAACTTATGAAATGATCCTACCAAGGACCTGAGACGTTATATTCGGGCATCTTTGAACTGTTTGGAACCATGGTATCTGGCATTTCCCATAATTTTCCCTGGAATGTGTGAAGCCAAGGGGTGGAATATTCAGGCCTTGTTTGGTACATGTCGTTTTGCGTGAATTAGGCCTTGTTTGGTAGTGGAGTATTTGTGAGGATTAGTGGGGATAATCTCCTAGGGGCCCAATCTACTTTAATCACCAGAAGACCCCATCCCTAATCCCCATTTTTGAAGAACTTCCGTTTGGGCTGCAGGGATTGGTGCACAACAGCAATGGCAATCAGCGAGGCAAATGGACAAATGTTAGTATAGATTCATACTTGAGGTTGAGCATACGCTAAAACTGACAATAGTATGGCCTCAAGCAGTACATAAGTTTGATCAAGTCGTGAATATTCTTGAAATAAACCATAGACCACATGGCAGCACATGTACGGTTCTGAACTAACGTTACAGGCAATCTTAGTAGATGATCATTCTGAATGCTTGTGAATCCATCCACTACTTCATCTCGGCTGAATATCTTCTTCTTGTGCAATTACGCCAAATTGAACCATTCATGTATAACACATTAGAAAAGGAGGCAGTCTAACATGGAGGTCTTAACATTATGCCTAGAATGTAGCCAGGTACTCATTCAAGAGAATAAGGAGCGAATATGATAGTTGTGCAAGGACCTTAGAAAAGCATATACATACAACATTTGTGTATGTTCCTAGTTTTACTTCTAACAAATAATAAGAATGAAAAATGCGACCGTTTAAATATGTGCTGTGTGAGCTAAAAATCAAACCGGCCTGTAATTTAGGACCTACATTGTTTAGTACTCCCTTTGTCCCAAAATATAAGCCGTTAAGATTAGTTAAAAATTAACATTTCTTAAGTTTAACCAAATTTATACAAAAAATATGAACATTTAAAATACTAAATCAATACCAATAGATTCAACATTTAAAATACTAAACTTTCTCAGTGTATACATTGAACATTATACATATGGATTTTTTTTTAAAAAAATATTTGGTCCAACTGAGTAAGATTTAACTTTTAGCGAATCTTACACGTCTTACATTTTGAGAAAGAGTGAGTATTAAAATGAATCGGAAGAGTTTTGGTATTGCAAGTCAATCTCGAAATCAGGACCAAGAGTTTGACTCAAAGAAATACCCAATAGATCCTAAGAGTTTGATGGTTTTGGTCGACATGTGATGCTGGGTAATGGCGGTTCCAGACAACGGTACGGCGAATCGTTTCTTTCCTCTGCCCGCCTCAGTTGCGTGCTTCTGAATTTTGGTCGATGCGTGTAGTGGAGAAAGAATAAAGTGGTCCAAACTTGATCATTTGAAAAGGAAAAACTGGTTCAAATTTGACTCCACCAAAGGGGAGAACTTTCAGTTGGATAGGCCTTCGGGATGTATGCTACACCGAATTTTGGAATTCATAATGTACCATTTCAATAATTATGTATATACAGAAGGGCACAAGGTATATTTACTCAGAGCTTGCAAGATATGTAGAAATAAATTTATAATTAATGCCTAAGATTTTGCCATGTCCCTATATGAAAACACCAACACACTACCATGAATGATGCAATAAATATACTCCATCCGAGTCATATTAATTACTTGCCATTACTTCTACTCCGTAGAAGTAAAATATATCTAGATGCATCTATATTAATAGCAAATAATTAATACCAAAGATTTTGCCATGTCCCTATATGAAAACACCAACACACTACCATGAATGATGCAATAAATATACTCCGTCGGAGTCATATTAATTAGTTGCCACTAGTATGGATGTAGCTAGAAGTAAAATATATCTAGATGCATCTATATTAATAGCAACTAGTATGAGTCGGAGGGAGTAGTGTACTATCTATCAACGTTATGCAAACATTAACTCAGTATATCTTTCGCATTAACTCAGTATATCTGTATAAATGAAAAGAAAATTGTACGCAGATTTTATCATGTCTCCCTATAAATACATGTAAACGAAGCAGCTTATTTGCAAGCAGTGCGCAAGGAGAAATAAACACAAGATAGAACCAGGAATAGAAGTGAGCGATCTCTTTGTCCAGATCATGGCACTGGTCAAGATGAGCAGCAGCAGGGCCGTGTACTCCATGGCAGTCGCTCTCCTGGTGCTTGCAATGCTTTCTTCTACCTTCGAATCTTGCCAAGCAGCTGACACTACTCCTCGTAAGTAGCGACCCATACCCTTGTTTAGGTGTTTTACTCCTGGCTTTCGATGCCAAAGACGAAATCAGGACGCGTATTCTGAAATGTTTACATGTTTCTTTTGCAGAATCTAAGGGTCAGAAATGCCAGCACCATTTTCCTTGCACTCAGATTGAGAATTGCCGCGCATTATGCGAAGCACAAGAACCTGGGAAGGGTGTTCATGCCAAATGCAAGAACAAACACACGTGCTGCTGCACTTGACGCTTTAAATTAGGTTGACGGCCTAAGATGCCAAATAAATCCCATATTGATCTGATTTGTAGAGCAGTCTTGTGCAACAAAATGCCCAGTGCCATATATATAATAAAATATCTCTACCGCATAATATTTATATGAGATTTTTAGAACTCTTGTGTTTTATTTTTTCTTTCACATGAGTTGCATAGTTTAAATTATCATTACCCTAAAAAAATGAGTGGGCGAACGGCGGTTCGTCCGAATCTTTCGGTACAAAAACACGCATCCGCACTCCTCTCTACCCCACGTATGCATGGCTTAACAAACAGACACATGAGTTGCAAAAAAAAGACACATAATAAACAACCAAACATATGCACAATAACGGTATGTACACAAAAAGTATACAAAACAAAACAACAAAATCCACTCATAGCAGATTCATTTTTTAAAAAACTGCTTGTGTAATTTTATTTTGTCGCTCCGTAGGCGCATTGACACTTAAATAGTTTCATTATTAAAGAACCAGCTGAGCAGAAAAAGATCGATGAAGACCAAGGAAACAAAGAAAATGGCTATAGAGTATAGACACTAGAGAGAGAGAGATCTCGATTGCTACACAATGGCCATTTTCTCCGCTACTACATATGTCTCTTGCAATTCATAGTCGACGTTGTCATCCTCGAGGCCCTCTAGGTGGGCCTCGATGGAATGGCGGTGAGCATCGTGCTCGGCCTCAAACAACCTGCCCCATATAGGAGATTCCACCACGTAGATAGCTCCCGCTGTAGATCCGGTGCCAGGAAGGCCTGCCCCGCAAGATATCGTGGCGGCATGCCGGGTCGCTCGTTGGATCGACGAAACGGGCACCCTAACACAACTGCCACCTGTGAGATACCAAAATCCTAATATATATGTTTTCTCTGGCAAGTTTAGATTCCTGAGAATCTCTTAATCTACATTTAAGCGATTAAAATTCCAAGAAGAGCACCGTGAAGAAGAAAAAATGCATTATGTGCATGCGCCGAATACTTCTCGTGCGTGTGTGCTTTCTGTACAACTATATTCGGAAATGACATGCGTAGCTAGAAAACCACACACCTCACATGAGCAATTCCAGCCCAAATTTAAGCTGGAGATGGGTCAGGCTGATCCTTTTTTTCTGGGCCACTAGACTGGAGTTTTGCTTCCAGATTGTCCGCGAGGACACGAAGGGATTGCCACGGTCAGTTTGCATCAGGCCTCGCTGAAGATGCCCTAAGGCTAAGCGCTAAGGGTTTGTTTGGTTTCTCCGATGAGTTTGTCGCTTCCGAAAATAGTATTCTTGAGTCAAATCATAAAATTTTGGAAAAAGTGCTCTAGAGCACGTGCTCGGTGCGCACGTCTATCCTAGTCGTCCGTTGTTTCCACGAGATTTGTGAGCTGGTCGCAGAAGTTCAGCAGTATGCGCTGCTTTGTATAGCGTGGTAGCTGCTAATTATTTCTAGGCTTAGCTCACTGTAGTATAGAGTTGATTTAACCCTTCGTTTGTCATATTCTGAGCACCAGCAGGGAGTGAAACAGCGATAACTTTCACGTGTGCGCCAGTTTGCTTGCTGCAAGACAAAAGCTACAACTCTATCTTTTGGAACTTCTCTTTTAGAATTTCAACCAGTGCATTCGTTGAAAGAAAAAGTAAAACCACCTAAAGTACCTGCCTTTATAGAAATAGTAGAAGAAAGTTTTATAAAAAAATATGGACAAACAATGAGAAATCAATGAATAATTTGTGGAAACATGTAGAGAAGTACTCATGAAAGGGTGATTATAAACACAAAAAAAATCTTTTTTTGAGTGTGGAATACACAAATCTGTGACTAAATTATGCAATGAACACAAAGAAAAAATTAAAGAAAATAATCAATGCAAACCTAGTTAAAAAATACCGAAGAAAATAGTGAAAACATGATCAAAGAATTAACATATTCTCTAGCTAGAAGATAAAAGTAGTGCTAGATTCTCTCAGGTAGAAGCCAAATTGGTGCAAGCTGTGCCGTCTTTTCACTGAAGAACAGACCAACTGTGCTACATGCCAGCCTACCGTGTGAAGAGCCCTTGATTAGCACGTTGCTTAATCTGCATTGTTAGACTGAAGCCCCACCTGAAGACCACTTCAGTCTCTATCCACTCGTGCATGCAGCGCGTGCACATAGTGATCGACGTGCCGCCCTAATAGCTAGGATCTGTAACTATCTAGCGCAATGTGTGTGGCGTGCGTTATCTCTTCTCATCCCCTGATGTACCTCTATAAATACTTGTACACAGCCTCAGATCAATATACAACGCAATTGCAGGTGTGCATACACACCACCATATCTGTCTCATTCTTTACATGGTATCAGAGCGAGGGCAGTGACCGTGTTGAGGTTGAAGAGCTTGCGAGGCTTGACATCCACTTCGTGCGCGACAAGGTTCAAGTTGGCGAGGTCCGAGTTCTCCATGTTCCCACGGCCTACCAATATGCCGATATTTTCACCAAAGGCCTTCCTTCTGCTGCTTTTGTTGAGTTTCGCTCCAGTCTCACCGTTCAAGAACCTCCCGATGACACTGCTGCATTGTTAGACTGAAGCCCCACCTGAAGACCACTTCAGTCTCTATCCACTCGTGCATGCAGCGCGTGCACATAGTGATCGACGTGCCGCCCTAATAGCTAGGATCTGTAACTATCTAGCGCAATGTGTGTGGCGTGCGTTATCTCTTCTCATCCCCTGATGTACCTCTATAAATACTTGTACACAGCCTCAGATCAATATACAACGCAATTGCAGGTGTGCATACACACCACCATATCTGTCTCATTCTTTACATGCATGCTGGTTAAGATGCGCCAGTTACAGCCTAGGAGGAGACCATGCATGCGAGGAGTGAATGGTGCTCCACGTATCTCAATCTGTAAATGCTTGCTCCGCCGCTGACGGGGACATGGTTGTGTTTCCACACCAACTCGATGCTTTTCCCACTTTTCTGAGAATCGGTCGTTATATTTTTCCTCGAGTGCAACGTGATGGATGCATGATGCATGCCGTTACTGACACATGCACCGAATCCATTCCCTCCAAAACTGTGCATTAATATGCGGATCGATCATTGTCTCAGACACTTGTCTCCAGTGTTCTCCTATATAGATATATATATAGCTACTACAGACGACCAACCCTTTGTACACAACTTTGTTCTAGGGCCTTTATCAAAGAAAAAGACTTTGTTCTTGGGTCAGCATGGATTTCAATGCAGGCGTGACCCCGTCTTCAGCTGGGTGGAAGACGCCCTTGTCCATGGTGCTGGTGCAGCTCTTCAACACGGGGATGATCCTGCTGTCGAAGGTGTCCATTGGCGGCGGCATGTTCATCTTCAGCCTTCTCGCCTACCGCAGCTTCTTCGGCACTGTCTTCATCCTCCCCTTCGCGCTCGTCTACGAGAGGTATTCACATCTACCATGCGTGCATCATGGGATCTTGTAAAGATGGTTGGTTTTCAATGTATGTTCATTCCATTTCGTCGTAGGGGAAAGTGGAGGGACATGAGCTGGCGAGCTTTCGGGTGGATATTCTTCAATGCGTTTATCGGGTGCACATTTATGCGTTCATATAATCACTTGATGTTTTCCACTTCCTGTTACCATGCATACTCTGTTTTCTGTTTCCTTTTCCGTTCAAATTGTGCATCTCCATTTTTTTAGCAAGTTCAGAATGTTGATTGGACATATCTCTTGCTTAAACTTTCGTTAGATGCTTCACCAGCAAACTGATTATTCATAAATCCAACTGCATTATTGTAGTGATTATAGTGGGATCAACCTTATGTATATACAATGTCATTTTTGTTATGAAAAAAGGCAACTGGTAATATGCTCTTTAAGAGAACGAGTAGAGCTTCAACGGTGGAGGTTCAGCTTTGAAAAAGGCAAACCTAACTTCTGCTTAGTTTTTCTAGGAGATACACCAAAAGTATGTGCAGGCTTATACCAGTAGCATGCATTATATCCTTTTGGCGGAAAACATGTTTATGGACCAAATGGATGGCCAGCTTTTAGGATATGGGAATCGGGAAAGAGAGTTCTCACATCGCGAAAGCAAACACAGTTTATGGACTGACGGCAGCATTACAGATAAAAATGTTATATTGACTAGCACTAGGTGAGCACTAGGTGAATCGGATATTTTAAGGAGTACTATGAACACTCGATAAGAGCATCTCGTTGGCGCTCCCCACGCCCAAATCTGGCGATAATTTCGTCCGGATAGGACGAAAAAATGGCGTGGGGAGGGCCAGTTTCCCAGCCGCGATCCCAGGCCTAGCCGTTGATTTAATTTTGGAAAACGTAAACTTGACGAAATACGGCAAAAACCTGACGAAATTCGGCAAAGACGACTGAATTTAGACTAACTTTAATGATATTTACTATATAGAGGGCGAAGTTCATACATAGAGGCCATATTCGACTATATTTCGAATTCGGCAAGGGGAATACAACTCTAAATTTTAAAACACGGCGCTCTACATGCCCAAATGGCGGTAGAACACCGTGTAGTCGCCGCCGTCGCCGCCATCGTCGTTGGAGCCGTCGTCGTCAAACTGCGGCGGCGCGGCCTGGCTGCTGCCCTGGCCGGCATCTCCCCACCAGCCGCTGGTGCGAGGCGGGGACGGCGATGGCTTGTACCATTCATCGTCGGAGGCTTCGAGGTCGACGACGGGGACGGCGACGCCGGATGGAGGAGTCGCAGGCCGGCGGTAGCGAGCGACGTCCTCGCGCAGGGTGTTGTCGGCGGTTGGAGCGGCGGCGCGTGCGGCGAGTTGACGCGCGGCGGCGGTCCGCGCCACCGCCGCTCCGCCTCCTCGCGCTCCCATTCGCGCCTCGACCACTCTGCGGCGTCCTCGGGAGGCGTTGTCGGCGGGCACCAGGTCTTGAGCGCGCCTCGCCGCTCCGGCGGCATCCTCCGCGCGCTTCGCCTCCTCCTCGGCGAGCTTGTTTGCGGCGGCGTTGATGGCGGCCGCGGCGTCCTCCTTCTTCGCCGACTTCCTCTTCCGCCCGCGCTGCGGAGAGGATGGTTGGTCGCGGATGACGAGGGCACCGCTGCTGCGGCTCGGCGGTGGAGACGCCGCTCCCTGACGCGCGCCGGTGTCGACGGAGACGCCGCCTCCTTTTCACCGGCGCCAAGGATGGCCTCGACGCCGATCCGGAAGACGACGAGCTGGCAGCCATGCGCCATGGCTGCCGATGTTTCCGGCGGCGGCTGGCCGATGCCCTCGATGGAGGGGGCATCGTGCACCGGGAAGTTGCCGCCCTCGATGTGCTCGAGGACGTTCGCCAGCGTCCTATCCGGCGCGCTCCACCAACGTCGGCGACCCGCGGCGTTGTTGCGCGGAGGCGGAGGCGGCGGGCCGTCGTAGGCCGCCAGCTTCCGCTCCCACCGCCGGAGAAAGAACGAGTTCCAACTGGTGTAGTTGTCGGGGTGGTGGCGCGGGTCGGCGCGCTCTTCGTCCGTCATCGTCATCCGAGCCTCCTCGATGGCGACGTCGAGGGTGGCCCGGGGCGGCGGCGGGATTGGTACGCCGCCGGCACTTAGCCGCCACCCGCCGCCGGGAGGCCTCGTGTCCGGGCCGGGGTACCCTGCCTGGTGGAGGAGGTGCCCCTCCCACGCGTGGAGCGACCGGCGGGGAAGCCGTTGTTGGCTGCGCCGTCTTCGTCGTAGAACGCCATGGATCGGGAGAGTGGAGGGAGAGTGACGCGTCGCGGCGAGTGGAGCGGGGTATATAGGCGCGGCTGGTGCCGGCGATTAAATGACGCGTGGAATGCGACGCGTCCGCGACGAGCTGACCGGCAGCAGGCTTTTAGTGCGCGCGGAAGACGATGCGCGCGCGGAAGACGATGCGTGTGTCGCTGACCGGTCGGGTCCACCTCTGCGGCGAAGACGAAGCGAAAAGCGCGGGAGAAATATCTCGGCGTTTCGCGCGCTTTCGCTTCGTCCGGAGTCCCCGAGCGCTCCCCGGTAGGCTGGGGTTGGCGTGGGCTCGCCGGATGGATGAAAGGCCAAATCTGGCGAAAAACGAGGAACCGAGGGCGCGACTGGGTCATTTTTCGCCGTCCGGATGAAAACACTTGGCCTATCTTCCATCCGGAACAGTTTCTACTTCCTCCGTTAATAATTTCCCCGCGATCTGGGTTTAGCCAAAATCAAATACGGAGTATATAAAGTTTGACCAACTAAATAACCACATGGAGTATGTGGTGAGCAACCTAAACAAATAATATCAAGTTTGACCAACTATACAGGAAATATATTGACATCTATAAATAATACAAAATGTATATAATGTGACAATAAATTTTATAGCAATTATAATAATCTAGAATTTTATTATAGATGTATTTAGTTAAACTTGAAAAGTTTGACTTTGACTAAACAGATAATTACAACTAGAGAGCGTATTGACTATCTTGAGTTCTTGCCTTTTTTCTTTCGAATGAAGGTTGTATCCCAGCCTCTACACTAAATGTACACAATTTTTTTATTAAATATTCAAAGAAGGTATACAAGATAATACATTGATCAACCCGAAGCCACAAGAGTCGCAAAATCTAAAAGCTTGATGAAGCGCTGGCCATGATCAGGGCCACTACCTTGACCACACACCTCTGCACATCATCTGACGAGTCAAACAAACCTTCAACGCATGCACTACATAAGTTGCCGCTGCCATCTTTGCCAAACTCATCTTGAAGGCAGGGATCACTACATTAGACTTCTCAGGCCTACCATCCACAATACAACGGCGCCAGAAAACTCGTCCGGTGACCATTTTTCTCTTCATGTTTCAGACCAAATAAATCCTCTGCAATCTGAAAAAACAAAACGGAAACAACATTTTAGTCTTCTGAATTTTGGGCTAGTTCTATCTGTATTTTTTCTGAATTTCACATCACCTGCACCTCGACGCTCAACCCTAGTTTTCTAGATGGGCCACGTTAGTGGATGGAGAATGGACAGGAGGTTGGCTGGCGTCCTGAATAGTCTATGTCTCCTCTCCTATTTTTTCTATTTTCTCATTTTTATACCTGTAATACACTATATATGACTAGTTTTTTGTCATTTTTTTTGGGTATTCACTTGAATACCCTTGAATTGAAGTGGGCCTACCCTTCACCTGAACCCACCCGCGTAGTAGCTCCAAAGGAGCCAAGCCGCCGCAGGGGAGGGAGCTGCCTCCACACGACCACACCTTGCCGCAGCTCTGCCTTGAAGGAGGTCGACCACACGAGTCCGGCCACCACCACCAGCCCGTAGAGCTGTGATGGTTGTCATCCCCATGATACCTCCCACTTTCTACATGTGCTGCCCCGACAATGGCCCACTTCCACGCGTATATCACCCTCCGTCTTTGCCCCGAAGCGCTGCTCCACTGTCATAGTTTTTACTGAACACAATATATCTAACTAAATCATTAAGAAAATAGAACGAGTTATATAATGCTTCTCCTCACATGGTGTCACGTTATGCTACACAGGTACTCTGTCCCTTTGAGTCTGTACTACTATGGCCTCCAGGATACTACGGCGTCTTATGCCGTCATCTTTCTAAATATAATTCCTCTGGTCACTTTCATGATCTCTTTGATTCTCAGGTGCTTAATTTATCTCAGTTTCTCTGGTCACGTTCATGATATAGCCATACTGCAACTGTCAATGTTAACATAACATGCTCAGACTCATTATTTAAGTGACAACTTGAAGCCACAAAACATTTCAGTATACAAACTTGAAACCAGTTCTATTTCACTAGAACATGTGTATGTTTGAACATGTCAGAATGGAGACATTGAAAATTAGCAGCGCATCAGGGTCGCTGAAGATAGTAGGTGTTTTCCTCTCTGTTGGAGGCACCATGCTTATCAGCCTTTACAAGGGTAAGACGCTTCATCTCTGGAGTCCAATATTTGAGTACCATAAGGACAAACAATTGGAGGTGGCAAGCAATCAACTAAGAGGGACAATAATCTTGGTTGCTAGCAGCTTCGCCTTCGCTTGTTGGTACATAATTCAGGTAACCATAGATGCCAGTGCTTCTTTCTATGCTCATCATGTACGCACAGCAAGAGTAACATTTGTAATATCTTGTTGCAGTCAAAGGTTCTCAAGGTGTATCCGCACAAATACTGGTCATCCATGGTGACATGTCTAGTTGGAGGATTTCAGACAGCAATTGTTGGTATAATATTGAGAAGAGATACGGCTGCTTGGAAGCTAGGATGGGATCTGAACCTTGTGACTGTTCTGTACTCGGTGAGTCATCTGATACCACAATTTTTTTGAAATGAAACTATATTGTGAGAAGTATTTGAAGCAAAAAAACCTGCAAATTCGATACAACCTTTTTCCCAATCACCGGAGGTTAAATAATACCTAGTGGTCACCTTTTTTTAGAAAAATATTGCGGGCATGGAATAAATTTAATACATTTTGAACCTCACACTGAAGTTTACATGACCTATTGTTGATTCAGGGAGCACTTGCAACCGCAGCAAGATATAGCCTCAACTCGTGGGCTGTGGCTAAGCGAGGCCCAGCATATCCACCAATGTTCAGCCCATTATCAGTTGTATTCACTGTTGTCCTGTCCTCTGTCTTCATTGGTGATCATATTACAATAGGAAGGTATTTTGCTTGTCATCACATTTTTTTTAGATATGAGAGCATGGCCCCGACCTCTGCATCAATCGATGCACACAGCCAATCTTTATATTCTTAATACATTTTATATGCTTGTATTCATATGCTTGTCATCACATGCTATCCCTTTTTTCAAGTAACATACCATATCTTTATATTTTTAATATAGTAAATACTTCTCAACCTGTAGTCTTATTATCTGTATAATACATTTTATTAAAGAATACCTTGTTTGAACTGATATACTTTTTGATCTGCAGCATCCTTGGAACAACAATGGTGATTTCTGGGCTCTATGTTTTCCTGTGGGCGAAATCAAAAGAAGTATGAAAACATATGAATACAATGTTGACGAGTTTTTGTGGATGTATAATTTGTTTATTTTTGTAGAGGTTCGCTTAGGTGTTGAAATAGTGAATTTGTCTTATCAATGTTTTTCTAAGAACAATTTATCTTATCAATGTTTTTCTCAGGAACAAATTGTATTATATATGTGAAAGCCTATAGGTATTAACATGCGAACAAGAGACTTTGTATTAAGTTGACGAACATCACATGCATTTGTCGGTTGCGTGGGCAGCGGGATGTGCTGCGTGGGAGGCATTTGTGGTGTTGGAGTCCTTGTGCTCATGCCTAGATCTTGGCGTAGCCTACCCTGATCTTCTTCGGGAAACCTCGATCATCGATTGACCTTAATGAACCCGCACGTATATCAATGTTTCCGATTAATACAGTTATAGCATGGCAGGAAACTATTATGAATTATTGATATATAATAATGAACACTATTTATTATTTGCCTCCAGGGCATTATATCCAACATAATATATAAAATGTCTAGCACTACCATGAATGATGCAATAAATGTTTCAAAAAAAGAATGATGCAATAAATATAGTATATCTTATGAAAGATATGCGAACATTAATTCAGTAAATCTGCAAAAAAAATCTACACAAATAGATTAATACCTAATATTATATCATACGGATGAAGCCCGGTGATCAGGTGGATACGTGAGCACGCATCCTTTGTCCGACACGTGTGTAACGCTGTTAACTAAACCGTTAAGATAAGAGAACGTTGTTGATTCGAGCGAGGCTGTCCTCGTCGCATGCGAACGACACATGTCCGCGGGCCCTACCCACCGCTTCTCTCCCCCTTATCTCTTTCCTTTGGCTCGTTTCCCAATTCATCTTCCCCGAACGAAAATTCATGCCCAGATCTTAGAGCATCTCCGTCGCCCCCAAAAAGCGTGAAAAGGAATGGAGGCGCCGGGATAAAAGCCATTTTGGGGTGCCCGATCCGCCGAGCCCGTCCCGTCCAGGAGGACCGGCGTGAAGCTGTGGAACGCGGGCGAAAAGAGGCGCGGCACACGGTCGGCTAAAACCGTGGGTCCCCGACCGGCCTCCAGCGGCCACGTGGCCGTCCCCCGCCGAGCTGCAACGCACCCACGCCCGCCGCTTTAAACGCCCCGCTTCTCCCTCCTCAATCTTCTCGCCGCCGCCTCCTCCCTTCTTCCTCGCCGCTCCAAAATGTCGAGCTCGTCCTCCCAAGATCGCCGCGGCGAACGGCTTCGCCGCGGCAGCCTCACCGTGCCGGAGGCGTGGGGCGCGTGCCACATCCGGTATCCCCGCGGACATGCGGTGCAAGCAGCGGCGGCTGGAAGATGGCCGTGAACGGCATTGGCTTTCCGCCGCTGCCGAAGCCGCGCACGGACCAATAGAGGGACGCCATCAAGGCCCGTCGGGCTCAACTCACCGCGCAGGAGCGGTTGGATCCGACGTGGGCGGTCGAGAACAATGACGCCTGGTGGACGACGTACTTCCAGGCGAAGTACGACGTCGAGATGCACAGCACCGACAACCTCGTCGGCGGCCCCAACAGCTGAACAGGACGGCCCGCCTGTCGGGGCGTTCCGGCGCACCCTCGAGAACGTCATTCACGGCATCCGCAACGGTGCTCCAAGGCGGAGATGCCGCCGCCGCCGCCGTCTCCTCAATGGCAGCCGAGGAGGACGACGTACTCGTCCTCCTCGCACTCTTCTTCCTCGGGACCGGCGCGATCGACGCCATCCTCGTCTTACCGGTCGGTGCCCTACATCGTCCCCAAACGGGAGGTCAAGGAGGAGCCGGCGACGCCCGTCAACACGAGGCGTGGCGGCAGCAGCAGCGGCAGCCGGCGGCAGCAAGGGAGGCGCGGCGGCGCCTCCTCATCCCGGCCGGAGGTGAAGGAGGAGCCGGAGGAAGCGTCGCAGCGGCGCCGCGGCGGAGTACGAGCGGCGCAGCGGCTCATCGCCGCAGCGACGACCCCGAGGACTGCCAGGGCTGCGGGCGGCGTTCTTGGCGTCCATGGACGACAAGCACGCCTGGAGGGGCGACCTGGACGCGGCGATCGCCATGTCCATCCGCGACTCCGGCAAGCCGCTGGTGGACCTCTCCGACGACGGCGAGGCAGGACCAAGCGGCTTGGGAAGGACGAGCCCGTCGACGAGCGCGTCGCAGGAGGTCGTCACCGACGACATGTACAACTTCCAACAGTACTACGACGCCTCCGGCCGCCGCAAGTGGTTCTAGATTAGGTTTAGTTTAAATTTAGTCAAATTTCATTCGAATCTATGTAAGTTTGGACGAATCTTAATCGAATCTCGTTAAGTTTAAAATTTCCGAAATTTCGTTTGGGGAACGCGACTGGGAGCGACGTCCTCCAAACGCGGCACGAACGAAACACGTCCCCCAAACGCTCAATCCGGCGTGGTTTGGGGGACGGTTTGGAGGACGCGGCTGAAGATGCTCTTAGACTTCTCAAGACCTCCACGCGCTGATGGCTTCTAGCTCTCTCCCTTGCTCCAAGATCCAACCACGGCTCTCTCGCTCTCGGATACCGACCTTGCCGGTATTTAGGAGGTTGGAGGGAAGGCTGCGATCCGCGCCCAACGGTTGCTGCTTGCCGCCTCCGCGGTTGCTGCGAGCCTGCTGCCGCCGTTGATGCTGTGAGCAGGGCGGCGCCGGTGCCGTTGCTACTTGGCGCCTCCGCGGTTGCTGCAAGCCCTCCGCCGCCATTGATGCTGTGAGCGGGGCGCCGCCAGTGCTACTAGGAGGCCGCTCTGGTGCTACGAGTGGTCTACGTCGCAGGAGAATGGCTATGCTGCTAGCGACGGCTACCATGCAGCTCGACATGAGTACCTGCTCCTGCCCGTTCTCCGCCTTGGGCGAGGAAAAGACGGATGCAGTGGCCTGGTGCTCCCCATCGACGGGAGATTCCCATTCTCCTTTTTTATCTTGATGTATTTGCCTCTAAATTTCTTGTCCTGCATGCATTTGCGATTTCTTGGTTTGCCGATTCCACCATCTTCAGATTTTTGTAGATGCATGGTTCGGCTAGCCAAACTGATTAGAATCTTGCAAAAATCCATTCTCGCTGACAGTAGCATCTTTACCTCACTGGTTAAAGGCTACGCTACAGTGCCAGTCCCATATGGTTCCGCTAAAAAAAAGTCAAAGCGGGTGACCATCGTCTTCAGTATCATCATGTTCCTCCTCGATTTAGGGTACAGCTATGACGGGGAACTATTCACCCCACGTGGTCCAGAAGATACCAGGCATAAATAGTATTCACGCTGTGTGATCACCGTGAGGCAGAAAACGAATCTCAACGCTGATCCAACGATGGCTAGATCGTGCTCACGTACCCATCTAATCACCAAATCCACTTTTATATCATATTCCAACCTAAAAAGCAAAACACTACCGTGAATGATGCAATAAATATTGTATATCTATCAAAGATGTGCTAACATTAATTCATTAAATCTGCACAAATAAATCTGCAAAAATAGATTTATACCTAAGATTTTGTCATATTCTTATATAAATAGCCAGCACTACCATAAATTTTGAAATATATATAGCATATCTATCAAACATATTACAACATTAATTCAGTAAATCTACACAGATAAATCTGCTCAAATATATCAATACCTAAGCTTTTCTAAAATTAGATGATATCCCACGCGTTGTCGTGGGACTCTTAGTTGGATTGAGAAATTTCGTATAAAGAATTTTTTCGATAAAGGGAATATATTAATATCAAAAGATACCAATTACATCCAGCCTCTGCAGCAACGCACCACCCTAATGGCAGTACGGATGCACACAGCCAAAAAAGAGAAAAGAAAACTAAGAAATAAAAGTCCCGCTGCAGTCTTCTAGACCTAGCAACAGCAATACAACCACCACTGTGACAACACCTGAAATACAGACTCTCCAAAAGCGACGCCTCCAAGAAGGAAACAGTGCACCAGTCGTCGTCGCCCGACCAAAGGTCTTAGGATTTCTCCCCAAGATAGTCCCCACTCTCAAAACAATGCCTCCAACAAGAACATTGCAGCACAACCAGTTAAGGCTGACCTTGGGTTTTCACCCTGAGAGGTAAGACTCCGAATTTCCCCTATGTTGCCGTCCCCACATGCATACCACTGCTGCAAGCCCGGAACGCCAAGCAGATCCCTCAGCATCACGTTGACTCGAACCTCCTTTAGTCAGTCCACCAATCCGACCTTCATGATATTCCTTCTTCTGACTTCACCATGGACCAAAAAGTCACCAGATGTCAACACAGAATATAGCTTCGCGTCACTCCCTCCGAAACCAAACGGTCGGAATAAAAACATGGGTGCGCGCGACCGAATACCACCCGATCTAGCAAACTGCATTTCGTATAAAGAATAGAATGCCAAATCGGCTTGGAAAATTCCAAGGGTGTACCAACCTTGAAAGATGATTACAATGAATATATCTTTGATTATCTGAGTGTGAACATGCCATGGCAACTGTATAATAGGTTAGAAGACTAAAAAAAGGAAACTGCTGGGCGTCCCCCGGGGGATCTGATTTCCCAGCCCCCGGGTCGCCAGCCGTTGGATCGACCATCTTGAACGGCCAGATCTGCTTTTACTCAATATAGCAAAAAAAACACCTCCCGGCAGCAAAAAAAATAACCCGTTTTTGCTACATTGTAGCAAAAAACGGTTCAATCACGAAATCAAATAAAAAGGCTGAGCTCGCCGGAGACCTCGTAGCAAAAAATACATGATATTGTAGCGAAAAAACCCCTTTTTTTGCTTCATTGTAGCAAAGCCGTAAAAAAGTTATAGCAAACAAATTATTCATATGTTGCAACTCCTCGGAGACATCAACGAAGACCTCGGCTGCAACCGGCATCAGCCCCGTCCAAGGTTGAAGAAACTCCACCCGCCCAAGGCAGCAATGCCCATAACCACCAGTAGCAACGCCTAATGCGTAAGGTAGCAAAGTAGTCCTCCCGCCGGTAGCAACGTCGAAGGTCTAAGTTAGCAAATCCGACCTCCACCGGTAGCAACACCGGAGGCCTAAGGCAGCAAACTCCCGGAGACGCGAGGTGCCGGCGCATGGAGGTTCTTGGAGCACCAGCAGCACCTGCGACTGGGAGTGTTGAAGAGGTGGTTCCAGGGGGCAGCGCCGACCATGGAGCTCGCGGTCGTCCCTGACCACCCAAACGGCCGCGACGCTATGGCGAGAGGACAACCGACGGAGGTGCTCCACCGGGAAGGCGTAGGGCTGGGCCGGGGTTAGAGAACAGCGGCGGCGCTCCGTGGGAGGGCGACGGTGGCGACGCTCCTTGGGGAACGACGGCGGCGGCGCTCCGTGGGGGATGGAGGCGGCGCTCCATAGAGAAGGGTGATGAGGGAGAGGTGAGAACGGAGGGGATGGAGGACCAGGAGGCTGTAGGGGAGTGCGGTTGTGGGAGCTGCAGGAGGCGCGGCGGCGCGAGCGCCCGTCGTGGCCTCCATCTCCAACAACGTCGGCGGCGGCGATGTGCGACTTGGCGGCGGCAGCGGCGGGCACGTCGGTGGTGGAGGGCGCAACACACGACTAGGCAGAGTCAGCGGCGGGCACGTCGGCGGCGGAGCGCGGCGTACGACTGGCAGACTGGGCGACGGCGGCAGGGTCGCGCGGCCGGGAGAAGTTCCGCAGCGGCCCGTGCGAGGAACTGGGGAAGGGATAAGGCAGCACATCGTGCGTGGGTCCCACGAACACGTGTCGTTACCTGGAGGTGGAGGTTGGCAGCCACGGGATCCCCCGGAGGTTTCTAATCATTTTCCCTAAAAAAATTGAGAGCTCTACATCCAAGAAGGGAATAATCTTATCATGGGTCGGGGTGCGCAGGAGGTATTATTAGCGCATAACATTTGCAAAGAAGAAAACTAAGAAATATACTTATTTTTTCATCGAGAGATGGAAGGCAAAAGACTTGCAATTATTGGTGAGGAAAAGAAAGGTCAGCTTGTCAGTTTCATTGGTTTTCCAATACCATTTTCAAGGAAACAATGAACTTTTTATCTGAATGGATCCACATGTGACTGATGTAGTAGCAGATGGCCGTATGATGATAAAATGGTGAATTCAAGTGATTGATTATAAAGTTGTGTGGACATTTGACAAAGCCAAAAAGGAGATCACATCTACTGGACGTCCTTTTTTTCTTTTCTGGGGAAGGTACAATAGTTTTATGAATAGGAAACACCAATATTGCACTGATTTAAAACAAAATAAGACAAATGACCTTTTAAATATTGCACTTCATAAAACTAAGAAAACCTCACCTACAAAACAAAAGCAGATTTTAGTAATCTCTGCTCCTATTTTAAAGAACATCATGCAAAGGTAACCCAAGACTAATCCAAGATTGTGTCTTCGTGATATTATTCCCTTCATCCAAAAAAATTCCAAGATTAATGTAGGAAGATTCAATATCATATCACGTCCAGGTAAATACACCAAATATTTGCAGGTTATACAAAGCAGGATATTAATAGGAAGACACTAAGCATTCTTGCCATAAGGTAGGTCCAGCTAGCACAATGGAAGGACATAATCCATTACACAGATGTAGAGAGCATACCTGATACTTCCATGCAAGTAATCGTAATTTTTAGGTGATGCGTGCCTACAAAATACTTGGTCTGTGTCATATCATACCATTGGAAATCAGTAAGTCGATGCTGCAAACTCATACGAGATAAACCATTAAAGGAAGTTGTGGAGAACATGCGGTAATTTTTATATTTAGTTAAATGTCGAGTCAGACCTCCCGTTATCCACGACCCCCAGGGTGACACCAGGGCGATCTCACGACGCTGCCTAAAACAGATCTCAAGCGGCCTCGTCTGTTGCCGCCGGTGTTTTCCGCGGTGGCAATGGCCCCTATTGATTAAGGCACCAGGGGAAGATGGTGCGGTGACTCATTCAAAGGGGCGGCACCAACGAAGCGGGTCATGGGCAGTGGCCGGGGTGGCAAACTCGGTAAGCCGGCGGCGGTTGCTAGCTTCTGCCTTGGATCATGCTGATGCGGGTGATGGTGAAAAGCCATGGCCTAGGGTGCCCGCCTAGGCCCATCATCTCCGACATCATGGATTGAAGGATTGTGGAGGAGGAGGCGTTGTGGTGCCAACACTGGCCGGATGCAGATCGGCAAGGAACTCCTCAAGGGCGCTGACGTGCGGCAGCCATGGAGGGCGGCGGCTGCAGCAGGGTTCTGGCGTGGCCGGCTGGACCATCTTCTCCTCTGCCTCCAGCTGGTGACGTGGGGGCTGCTGGCTTGATCGAATAAAGGAGGCGGTCCTAGGGGTTCTCTCATGCCAAGACGAAGATCTGCCCGATATTTGTCTTCAGTGTCGTATTTCGGAAGGCTACACCGGCAAATATAACAGTGCTTCTCTTTCATGGAGTTTACCGAATCAGCTGGTATTCGGTCTTGCGCATCCATGTTTATCTCTGGCCATTTAGGTTTAAAGGGAGCGCCTCAAAACTCGGTTGGCTGTTAATATCATAGGGAATGTTCTCGTTCCATGGTGCTAATGCAGAATGTCATGGAGACCGAGATGTGTGGACTGACAATGGTGGTTCGTGTCTGTGTGGTGTTGAGGAATTAGCTTGGTGATTCGTGACTTGAAGTAGCAGCATGCAAGTGGGAGCGACTTCACATGAGAGCGTCATAGTCCTAAATACTTTTTAGGGTGAAAATCTAGGTCTGGCCATAATTAGTTGTACGTGCATGGCAATGGTCTTGTTGAAGGTATTGTTTTAAGAGCGAAGATTTTCTTTAGGGTGAAATCTAAGATCTATGATTGGACAATAACAGTGTTTGTGCACTATTCCTTTCTTGTAGACGTTCGTTTTTTGAAGAAATTGTACTCGAATGCTTTCTTGGTGGTGTTAATACTACTGTTTCGAGGAATGAATCACTCTAGCGACACTTTTCAACGTTTTCTTTGAAGGACAGAAGGAATACGAATAATTTTTTTCCTTGAAGAAACGGTGACTGCTTTCATTTATTGAGGACGAACGTCCCGCAAGATCGTGAGCCCACAAGTGGCCTTTTAGGACTGCGACTTTTTTTAGTCTGTAGTGACGTTAGGGCAACACGAGCTTGGCTGTAATTGATATGTTCGTGATATTAATATATACTCTTTGTCCAAAAAAGATATTGACCTGCTTGCAAACAATACAAACATGATATAAATTAAATTGGACTGAGAAAATAGAGCTGGCAAGTGCAAAAAAAAAAGATGAGCGAGAGAGGACTGGTACAAACTCTTATCATCGTCCACTATCCAGTTTGGACTTTGGAGGACATGAACTACAGCATACCCTGGAGCTTTAGTTGCTGCAACAAAAAAAGTAAATTCTATATGGTGTTGTGGTCAATTAGTGAATAGGTGCAGACAAAAAAAATCGCTTCCTCCGATTAAATCGAAACGCATGGAATTTGGTACATGAACAGATCAAACGGGTAGAATCTATGCTAAGAACGGTGATTATAAACACAAAATCATGTTAGGAGAATGAGAACAGCTGTTTGTACCCGTCGGGGGAGCCGGAGTCGCCGAGTAGGCGGTGACACTGGCGCAGCAACGAAAGCGACTATTTTCCAGATTAATGTCGTCCTACGCTCTACACGCATGGTACCTGAAGTCTGAAGAGTAGGAGATTGGGCTGCAAGAATAATCTGATCAAATCAGGTGCAGGGACAAACCGTCGAGCGAATCTCGAGCCAGAGCTAAACCTACCAGATTGGTATGTTCAGGGTTTGAAAAAAACAAAAGGGGGATTAACATGGGGAATGGGTACCAGCATGCATGGAGGCCGGTGGCAGCGGCGGCGCGAACAAGCTGGCCTGATTGGTGTAGACTAGATGGACCCAGCGCGTCTTGCCGCGCCATCCTCCAATAATAGCGTGTAGCTTTTGTGGTGCGACTTTTCTTTTATCCGGGGTTTCGTTGCTGCTTTGCAGAGTTTTGGTCCTGGTTTCAAAAAAAAAAAAAAATGAAACTGTGTCTAGGAGGAACTAGAACACTTTTGATATAGTAGAAGCGGGACTTGGCGTGACAATTCCGAAATTCGTCCCTGACAGGAATCGAACTCCGGTCGTTGGGGTGCGCCACTGCGACCCCAACCACTGGGCTAAGCCCACGTCGACTTGGTCCTGGTTTCAGACTCGGGCTAATTTTAGGTCCTGCCCATCGCTGGCTAGGATGAAACTTAGCCCATGGATCATGTGGAACCCTCTGAGATGGTGGCGGTGTTGCAGGTTTGGCCTCTCGGAGCTCGACAAACCTACACACAAAAAACCTAGATACAACATCTCAAAAGCAGTGGAAAGCTTTGTTGATAAAAAAGGAAAAAGAATAAAAGGACAATAAGTTATCGTATCTCGAGATTCCAGGGAGCAAATTTTTGATATGGTGACAATCTTTGCCGCATTTCCTAAACCTTCAACTACATTGGCACATCAAACTCTAGACCCTATCCTAAACTGAACAACTTCCTTCATCACCTAAATAGCTATCAAAGTTACATTTCACTGACTATGCTTTTGACAGTATGACGATTCATTAATTTCAGAAGGTTTTTAGCAGCGACTTCTTTCAATTAAATCAAGTGTCCATTAAAATTAACCTTTTTCTCAAGCACTGGCATCTTCAACGTCAAGCAAAGGCAAAGTCAAAGCGTACAAGGTAAATGGACCAACAATTACCACCATGCGGAAATGTAAGGAAGTACAAACGAAGGTACTTACTCAATGTATGCCATTGGTGCGGCATCACCAATCTGTATCCTAGTTCATAACAATCTCGTATATCGACCAGCTCAGTCTCTAAAACATGAAGAAATTATACCCTACATAAAGCTCAAACAGTTTACCGCACCTCTCCTTAGTTTAGGCACTGTAGATTCTAATTTTTTGCCAATCTATTTTCTCCATGAACCCCTTTTCCAGTCAACAACGCTTTAAGGTGAACCCTTAATTTTTATTTTCCTTATTTTCGCATCCTCACTGCCGGTTACTGGTAATACTTCTTCACTGTGTTATTGGAGACTGAAATCGTCGCGACTGCCGGTTTCCTCTATGTCTATAAGAAGTAAATGCTTAGAATCCTACAAGACATGCTTGCAGTTATCGAAGAAAGTGTTTTTTTGTCTCCGCAAAATGTATGTGTCGCTCCTATTTGAGTTTGAGTCGTTTTGTTAGATCGAAAAGTGAGTTTCTCCAGCAACAGAGTAGCATTGAGTGGTGCACTTCTCTCTGGTTGGATGTACCGTGTCTAGTGATAATGTCCTTGGTTTAGGTCATTTCTGGGAATTTACCAAAAATGGGAGGTTGATAGCTACTTGAATTCAAGTGGGTGACAATATAGAACCATTGTTTCTGGCTCTTCCAAAGGACCGAGGAACGGTCTTCAATGATGGGTTCCGGCACGAAATAAGTTAGGTAGATATTGTTGTGTTTAAACACTTTTCTGACGGTTTGAAATGTTGTTTCACCGAAGAGAAATATGGTCCATACATTGGTATTAGTTGCCTCAGGACCTGGAATCTGAACTTCTACTATAGCCACTATTTGTGAGCAAAGATTTAACTGGCCAGTTTTCTTTCTTTATTTGAGGTATGTATCGTGGCAGTTATAAAATGGTTATGTTTCATGTATACACTACAACTTCATAACAACTACAACAACCTCCAACCAGGGGACATTTATTGTTCCTGTGCATTCTATCTTATTTCTTCTGCTAGCTTATACTAAATAAATATTTAATAATTTTTTCTTGCAACTGTTTCTATTATATTGGGCAGACGAAGTATATAGGGGAAGACAGCCAAGATACCTGCCTTCTAATTGGTTTCATCTCTATTAAATGTTGTATGGATGTTTTTTTATTGGATTCTTGCAACTCAATCTTCATAAGTTCTACATTTTTCCTATCTATATGTAGCTCTGTTACCTTCTAAAGTAGTTTTCACAAATACATTCCTACAGAGTAGAGTCTGGGTTGCCTCCTTGCTTCGCAAAGACAAGCTTAGGCCAAAGACCAAAGAAGAAGAAGCTAATTGGAACTTAGACATCCAAGCCGCAGGAGCCATCTATGCTGTGTATCAGCGGGAAAACTTTCTGTTGCTGGCAAGGTATAGCATGGCCTACCGCAGGTTGCAAGTCTCCAACAACAAATATCAGTTGTTGAAGGAAAATGGAGTATTTTGAAAATAAGGAGATGTGAACCTGATGTTATGACACAACCTAGACTTGCCCAGTAGGTGATTCTGCTAAGAAGAAACTGAGAGAGTTAGCGACTTAAATAGATGTATGATTTAAGCAGAATGCGCTTCTCAATGGAGATCTGCTTCACCTATTTCTTTGAAGTTCCATTTCCTTTGCACCCTTTTAGTGCCATCAGGTGGTCTTATTTATCTTTCTTTCTCTGAATCAGATGTGACTTTGGAACCGGGAGGTTGAGCAGCAATATAATCTGTTGTCAGGAGAGACATACTAAGAGCCGGTTATAACCTTTAGTTGTTTTCTACTACTTGAGACCACCCGCAAATTATAGTGAGATTTGATCTCTATTTTCACACGTAGATACTCTCCAAACACAGAATTTAACTGTAGTACTACAAGAATCTTATAGCAATTGACATAACATCACAGCCGTGGCGTGCCACTGCGCCAAAGCTTCAGAGTAAATCAATATGTTCAGTTTGAATATCCTCCTCTGTTTCAAAATATATGCAATTCATTAATTAATTTCCAGCCTTACAATTTTGTTCCTAAAAACATGTCATCCTACAGCGCCTACAATATATCTCTTCCTAAATACCCTCGACCACTTAAAAACTCAATTTTCCAAGACAAAATAATACCATGATCATGCAGGAGTGTTCACAAAGTTCAAAGGTAAAACAAATGGAATAGCAAAAAACAATTGGTGCTGCAGTACCAATTGTGTAGTCAAATTATCTGATAGGAAGACCTCCAGTCCAGATAAAACCATATCAGATTGCAGCTAGTACACTTGACTAAGGATCAAAGATATTGGATAATCTCATATACCTGTAATTCTTCGTCCTCTGAATCAAGTTCTAAAACCAGCTGGCATCCTCTTTGTCAACTATCGACAACCTTGGCACATCACAAATTTCTCCACTGCATATGAATTGCCTCTTAACCATGAACAACCTGAATTATCTCTAGGCATCACAATATAGGTGAGAGTTGGATTGGGTTCTACAATTTTAGGTTTGACATAAAAAGCAACATATTGGCGAGGACAATCTTGATCTTATATGCAGCAGAAAACATACATTTAGTGTAAGAAGGTAAAATTAAAATTAGAGTACAAAATACAATCAATACATGATTGTTCTTTTATTTGGCTATCTGCTTGCACCAAAAGTACAACCCATCAAAGAAAGGGTGTTATACCAGAAAAATACACACTTGAGGCATGTCCGATAGAAATAGGGTAAAAGTGCCCAGAGACTACACCTACCTGGAGGAGCTTTCAGGCGCTTATCCCCCTGTATCGCTCTATTAGTCGGGTGGAGCCCCGGGACGGGCGCTCAACCTCCCTCTGGCACGATTCCTGGTGCCTCCTAGGTCCGCTCTCTGCGGCCCTCCCAGCAGCTTACTCTCACTGCCGCCGCCCCCTTGCCACTGTTGCTGATGCCCTTGAAGACGGAGGGGTTGACGTTCCCACCACGCACCGTCGGAGAACTGGACTTTCTGCGAGTTTGCCTCTCACGGATCTCCCTCAGGGTGACGCCCGGCGTCCGTACCATCACCCTTGGCCCCTCTGCCAACTTCAACACCGGAGACGTTTATAGAGCCTTGCACTCCTCTGGGTGCATCGTCCCCGGCCAGGACATCAACTGGGCCTGCTTTGCACCGCTCAAGGTTCGCGTTTTCTTCTGGATTTTACGCCTCCAGAAAACCAGAACTCGCTCGCTGCTACACCTCCTCGGCTGTGTGCCCTCCCCCGACTGTCCATTTTGCCCCGGGCATACAGAGGACGTGTCGCACTTGTTCGTCTGCTGCCCCCGCCTCCGTCCCCTGTGGAGCATCATCTCCCCCTCAGGGAGTCTGCACGCCGGTACCGACCTGCCATCTCTCCTGGATGGCCTCTCCGAAGACCTGCCATGGATGCACGTAAAGGCGCGGAATACCGCCATCCTTGCTCTCGGTAAGAAACCAAGGTTTAATCGATCAGTAGGAGAAAGGCGTGACTTCCGAAGGCGTTGCTAGCTAACTAGTGGCAGGGCGCACTACCGACGTCAGCAACAACGTGGAACCTACACAAAACACAACCAAAATACTTTGCCCCAACTTACAGTGAGGCTTTCAATCTCACCGGTTTTGCTGAACACAAAGAATTAAATGTATCGAGTGGAAGGAGATGTTTGCAGTAATTAAAGAGAACAATGATTGCGAAAAGTAAACCGAACATGATTGCAGTGGTTGAATTCATCACCGTAAAGGAAAGGACTGAGGTCCACAGTTCACTAGAGGTGTATCTCCATAAAGATAAATAGCATGTTGGGTGAACAAATTACAGATGGGCAATTGACAAAATATCAATAATACATGACAATATGATTTCTATGAGATTTGTTTGGGAATTACAATATGATACATAGACCGTAATTACTAAAAATCCACCTTCCGGTTAGCGTCCGCACCGATTTCAGTATTAAGTTGCAAGCAACAGATAATTGCATTAAGCATTGTGTGTAATATAAACAATAGAATTATCCTCGGATAAAACATTATTGTTTTCTCCCTAGTAGCAACAACACATCTACAATCTTAGAAGTTATTGTCACTCTTACAGAAAACTAGAGGCATGAACCCACTATCGAGCATAAATACTCTCTCTTGGAGTCACAAGTATCTACATGGCTAGAGTTTCTACTAGCAACGGAGAGCATGCAAGATCACAACATATGTTATGAATATATGATCGACCTCCACATAGTATTCAATATTCATCGGATCCCAGCAAACACAACATGTAGCATTACATAAAGATGATCTTGATCATGTCGGGCAGCTCACAAGATCTAAACATGCGCACAAATTGGAGAAGACAACCATCTAGCTACTGCTATGGACCCATAATCCAGGGATGAACTACTCACGCATCACTTCGGAGACGAGCATGGTGATGTAGATGCCTCCGGTGATGATTTCCCCGAGGGTGCCGGAAGAGCTTCAGAACCCTCCCGAGATGGGTTCTGCGATGGCGGCAGCGACGGAACTTTTCGTGGATGGAGACTCAGGTGTTTAGGTTTTTCCCGAGATCGTGAATAAATAGGCGGAAGGGCGAGGTCGGTGGTCGCTTGGGGGGGCACACCACCCCTCGGCGCGGGCCCACCATAAGACGCGCCATGGGGTGGCCTAGCCGCCCTGTGGCGCCTCTTCGTCCCCCCTTCGGTCTCTTGTCTTCATTACAGAGAAATATTGACTTCCGCTTTTGTCCCGTCCAATTCCGAGAATGTTTCCTGTACGACTTTTCTGAAATAAAAAACAACAGAAAACATGGAACTGACACTGTGTCATCTTGTCAATAGGTTAGTGCCGGAAAATGTATAAAAATGTAACGAAGTGTAAGTAAATCATAATGGAATTGGTGTAAAACAAGCATGGAGCATCAAAAATTATAGATACATTTGAGACGTACCAATGGTTGCCTACGCCGTCGTCGTCTTCCGAGGAGGAGTGGGAGTTCGAGTTCATAGTTGTCCTCAATGGTGACCCACTCGGTATCCAAAGGCTGCCGAACAAGGTTCACTGAGATCATCGTTGTCAACGAGCCGGCCACGCTGCAGCTGCGGGAGGCTGGCTGCGGCTTTTGCCGGTGGATGGTGGACGTGCTCTTCGACTGGCTCGGTAAGATGTACCTCCACACCGGCTGGGAGAAGTTCACGTGCTCCCACGACCTTCAAGCCGGCTGCGTGCTCACCTTCTGCTACCAAAGCGACGACGAGAAGAACGTGAAGGTGTCTGATGACACGTCTTGCCGCCAGCACTACCACACCGATGATGAAGAGGACGATGATTGAACATGGCAAGTCTTCTTTTGTTTGAAGCGAAGATGGCCGTCGGCTAATTGAAGCCACTACTGTCAGTTTCTGTATGTTCTCCCTACGCATCAAAGAATAAATACATGGCATTCTTACAGCCAGCTTGATTTCCCAGATTTGGTGAGGTGACTGAGAGTGTGTGAGAGTGTTCTTTTTTGGCAGCAAACACACGAAATCTGTGAGGCCAACACTAATTTGGTTTCCTAATTGTATAATAATTAACCATGTTCCAAGCTATGTATTAGTTTGTGTAATGTTCCTCCTATCTATTAAAATGAAAATGCAGCAAAAACAAAAAAATAATATAAAAAAAGTTTGGGGGTGTGTTTGGGGGACGCGGCTGGTAAGAGACGCGTCTCAAGCGCGACACAAAGTGGAGGCGTCCATCAAACGTTCAATCTGGTGTCGTTTGGGGACCGCTTTGGGGGACGCCACTGGAGATGCTCTAAGGTCACCGCGTGAACATTCGTGGTGAGGAGGCCCGACGGTTGCGGTGGCGGAGGAGTTACTGCCAGCCACCAATAGAAATACGAACAACGTTTTTTTGAGGAAATACGAACAAATTTTTTTGAGGAAGTACGAACAACATTTTTCTGAAAGATACGGTGACTAATTTCATTTATTGAGGACGAACGTCCAGCGAGACCGCGAGCCCACGAGTCCACGAGCAGACTTCCAGCACTGCGAGGTCATGAGCGAACTTTCGGCCCACGTCGGTAAAGCCCACGTCAATCCAGCCCACACTAGACAGCGGGATAGGGGATCAAAGAAAGGAGAATCCAGACGCAACGGAGGCATGTGTGACCGAACAACAATAGAAGACTAAGAAGCCAGGAATATCATGTAGCTGGGGTTTTTTATTTCTAGGTAAAAGATTCTTATATAAAAAGGCCAACACCAACATTAATGGTGTAATACATCTTTACTATTAAATTGCTAACCGTTGTTCGTAGGTGTACGTCGTGGCTGTTCAGCGAGTTTCGTCGTTCCCGCAAGCACATATGGGCCGAGGCCCAACAAAGCTCTGAAACGTTTTCCACTTTAGCCAAGTCGCGGATATGGCTCTATGCTGCGACTTCTTCGTGCTCTTGTTGTGGTTGTCGGATGGGAACGGGGAGCTGCCGTTGTGGTGCGCGTCATGGGCGTGGAGTTGGACCCGCTTCTCTGATGCAGACGCTAACTACGTACAGAGAAAGGCAGAGATGAGACCGTGTTGCTCTAACTCAGCTAGGCGATCCAAACGACGCGGAGCGACCGTTTGCGTCCGCGCGTGTTTAAAATGCGTCAGGAACCAGGTCTACCAGGTCAACGCATAGTGATCGGGCCTTTCGCGAAGACGCAACGCGACGCATATTTGCGTCTCGGATGCGTCGCGGCGGACACTATGCGGACGTACCAAGTGACCGCTCGTTTTTCCAACGGGTCCGCCTGACAGCGAGCCGTATCGATTGCATCGCTTCCACAGCCGTCGCTTCGGTAGTCTTCACTGTAGTGTCTGCGCCATAGCCTTCGCCATCAATGGCTTCGCTTCCTCTTCCGCAGCAGGACTGGTGGGCGACGGCTGGGCTTCTGCGCCATCATCAATGACATCGTGTCTCGCGTGCGCCCGACCTTTATAAGTCGACCGACATCGTCCGTGTCGTCGCACACACCACAGACACCTCCGCTCCCACCCGCACCATTGCGTGCCACCACATCACCATGGGGAAGAAGAATAACGACTTCGATGCGTCCGGCAGCGGCACCAAGAAGGAGGCGCGACCAAACAGGGTGCCGCTGCCCGTTGACGTGGCACGGCTCATGCACCAGAGCTGGACGCCGTGCCACCGCTGGGGGGACATTCACCTGCCTGGCGGCAGCTGGCGGCTTAGCCACCTCCGGGTGCATGTCTCGCATGTGCCTCTGTGCGAGCCAGAGAGGAGCGTCGAGATCCGGCGCAGGCGGCGGTACCTGACGCCGGACCTCCGCGATGATCCCGCCTTCGCCGTCGACTCCTATAGCTAGCACAGCTGGCGCGAGACCGACATCATGCCGCCGGAATTCACGGAGGAAGAGGCCCTACAACGGGCGCTCCAGAACTCGGCTCCGCAACCGCCGACTCCACCTCGACCACCGGCGTAAAATCCGTTGGCGGCTCCACTTCCACCTCCACCACCAGCGTGGGCTGCTGCACCTCCAGCTCCACCACCGGCAGCACCGGCGTATGTTCCGCCAGTTCCCAGCTGGCCGTGGCCGGTACCGGATTTCGTCGTGCTCGACTACGACGACGAGGAGTAGGCGTAGGCGTTAGTTTTTATATATTTTTTACACTATGTAAATTATATTTTTATGTTAAAAAAGGCAACCCCCCTCCCCCCAAAATGCTCGTGCCGCAGGGGGGCACCCCGACGCAAACGGACGCGCGCAGACATTTCAGGCGTCCGAAATACGTCGCCCCACCCTTACCCACTAAGCAAAAACACATCTAAATAGATCTGTGTCTAGACAAATCTACACCAAATAATTTTGAATTATCAAAAATAAATTGTGTTGATAGTGCATATTATTAGAAAAATTACAAGGTATGGTAAACATGCAAAGCATGAATTCATCAATTAAGTTATTGTTTATCCGCGTCAACGCGCGGGCATAATGCTAGTATAATATATATCTGTATCTAGTACTCCATGATTTGCAGTATATTAATTAATAAAGACACGATGCAATAAAGATATGCCAACATTAATTCATCAATTCATTAGATAAGTGAAAAACAAGATCCTACGCAGACTTCATCGTGTCTCTCTATAAATAGCAAGGTATGTAGAACACGAATAGAAGTGAGCGAACACCAGTGAAGATGAGCAGCAACACTGCGAGGACGGTCGTGTGCTCCATGGCAGTTGCATTCCTGGTGCTTGCAATACTGTCTTCTACCTTTGAATCATGCCATGGAACTGACACTACTCCTCGTACGTAGTAGCAACCCATACACACCCTAATTTTGCTCTTCCTTTTCGATCCCTGCATGCACAAGTCTGAAATCAGAACATGTCCATATTCTAAGATGTGCTTACATATGTGTTGCTTTTGCAGGACTCGAGCCGTTCCGTTTCGAAAAACCCAAGTGCGCGTTTGTGTATCCCTGCGAGAAGGGTACTTACTGGTGTGTTTTACATTGCTATGAACTTGATCCCCAGAAGCATTGGCATAGCTACTGCAGGAGTCTCTACTCATGTTGCTGCGTTGGACCCCCTTAACTAGGTTGATTGTCTAAAGATACCGAATAAATTCCATACCAATTACACCCTCCAGACTGGTTTAACAGCTGCGCACGCAGTTTAAATCAAACAACGACATTTAATGTGGTAAAAAAATAAAAATATATATCTACAAAATTTATAGCATTAGACTCATATTCAATTGAGGTTTCCAATGATATAATTTTGTGACATATTTTCTATATTTTATTGACAAAAATAATAATCAAAGCAGTTTTTGAACTATATACATGCCTCTTAAACCCATCCCGAGGAGGCAAGTGACAAAGTTATCAAGTTTCGACCTAGTCGCTAGTGTCATAACTCGCAATCTATGTCGTCATGGTGAACAAACAGATGTCATGGGTAGGCTTATATTGAGATCGATGTGCACTGAGGGATCCGAAGGAGGGGGAGATGGAGAATGAACACACAAAGACACAAGGGTTTTACCTAGGTTCGGAGCCCTCGTGAGGAGGTAACACCCATACTCCTGCCTATCTGATCTGTATAATCTCACAAGGAATTACAATGGTGATCCTCAAGCCCTTGGCTAGAGGTAGAAGAAGATGTTCTACCAAAGGAGAAACCCTAGAGTTACCAGATCGTATCCTTCCGTGCAAGGGAGTGCCACCTCTCCCTATATAGTGGAGAGGAGACTTACATGAGAAGAAACCCGGGTACAGGGAATCTCAGCCTACATCAGACGGTCTTGGACTATAGCTTTGACTCTGGGATCGTGCTGTCCTTCCCTGTCCTCTGTGGCGCTGACCTCTGCTAGTAAGTGCACTCTAGTATGTGCACTGTAGCATCTTCGTCATCCGCATGTTGTGGCTTCAGTTGGAAGCTCGCGAGACTCACGTCATAAAAGAGATCCTCCGTACCTCTTCGATGTCATGTAGTGGCATGATCGGATCTTTGACTCCGGGATCGTCATATGACCGTTGGCCCTATAGCGGACCCCCTTTCGGTTATATCTAAGCATGTCGGATCTTCTTCTTCCGTCTATGTTGACACAGTCCGGATTAACTTTAACTCTTCCGGCTTGAGGTATGCCGATATCTCTTATTCCGGTATACCTATGCCGGTATCCCGTATCGCACAATCTGGCCGACCTTTAACCCAGTCGCCCTCATTTTCAGCGAGTATCATGTTTCTCCGGATTACTTACGTAAACCGGTTATTAGTTGCATGACTTAGGCATATTTGCCATGCTTTTGACCTACCGGGGGTCATCCCCTGACATTAGTCCCCGAACCTGTGTGGTCCATTGGTGCGACCTGATGGACCGCAACAACTTTACTGACGACACTTTTGTACTGGTTTAACCATCTCGGTTTCAATTTCAATCGGCAACTTCTCTGCCAACCTACTTCCAATCCGGAATATTTTTAAACCGAAGCCTTTCACCCTGTAGCCGGTCTCTAACCGACGCTTCTCTAAAATTATTTCCCGCCATCGGATGTATCGGGAATATCTCGTAACTCATAGCTGTCAGAGACTGATGCGTGCAGTTAACACACGTCCGTTGGGAACCCCAAGAGGAAGGTCTGATGCGTACAGTAGCAAGTTTTCCCTCAGTAAGAAACCAAGGTTATCGAACCAGTAGGAGTCAACGAACACGTGAAGGTTGTTGGTGACGGAGTGTAGTGCGCGCAACACCAGGGATTCCGGCGCCAACGTGGAACCTGCACAACACAATCAAAGTACTTTGCCCCAACGTAACGTGAGGTTGTCAATCTCACCGGCTTGCTGTAAACAAAGGATTAGATGTATAGTGTGGATGATAATTTGTGTTTGCGAAGAACAGAAAGAACAATTGCAGATTGTATTTCAGATGTAAAGAATGGACCGGGATCCACAGTTCACTAGTGGTGTCTCTCCCATAAGATAAATAGCATGTTGGGTGAACGAATTACAGTTGGGCAATTGACAAATAAAGAAGGCATAACAATGCACATACATATATCATGATGAGTACTATGAGATTTAATCGGGCATTACGACAAAGTACATAGACCGCTATCCCAGATGCATCTATGCCTAAAAAGTCCACTTTCAGGTTATCATCCGAACCCCTTCCGATATTAAGTTGCAAACAACAGACAATTGCATTAAGTATGGTGCGTAATGTAATCAACACAAATATCGTTAGACAAAGCATCGTTGTTATATCCCTAGTGGCAACAGCACATCCACAACCTTAGAACTTTCTCACTGTCCCATTCAATGGAGGCATGAACCCACTATCGAGCATAAATACTCCCTCTTGGAATTACAAGTATCAACTTGGCCAGAGCCTCTACTAGCAACGGAGAGCATGCAAGAACATAAACAACATATATGATAGTTTGATAATCAACTTGACATAGTATTCAATATTCATCGGATCCCAACAAACACAACATGTAATATTACAAATAGATGATCTTGATCATGATAGGCAGCTCACAAGATCTAACATGATAGCACAATGAGGAGAAGACAACCATCTAGCTACTGCTATGGACCCATAGTCCAGGGGTGAACTACTCACACATCGATCCGGAGGCGATCATGGCGATGAAGAGCCCTCCGGGAGATGATTCCCCTCTCCGGCAGGGTGCCGGAGGCGATCTCTGAATAACCCGAGATGGGATTGGCGGCGGCGTCTCTGAAGGTTTTCCGTACCGTGTCTCTTGGTACTGGGGTTTCGCGACGAAGGCTTTAAGTAGGCGGAAGGGTACGTTTAGGGCGACACGAGGGCCCCACACGCCAGGGCCGCGCGGCCAAGACCTGGGCCGCGCCGCCCTGTTGTGTCGGCGCCTCGTCGCCCCACTTCGTTTCCCTTTCGGTCTTCTGGAAGCTTCATGGAAAATAAGACCCTAGGCGTTGATTTCGTCCAATTCCGAGAATATTTCCTTTGTAGGATTTCTGAAACCAAAAACAGCAGAAAACATCAACTGGCTCTTCGGCATCTCGTCAATAGGTTAGTGCCGGAAAATGCATAATAATGACATATAATGTGTATAAAACATGTGAGTATCATCATAAAAGTAGCATGGAACATAAGAAATTATGGATACGTTTGAGACGTATCAAGCATCCTAGCTTAGTTCCTACCTCGAGTAGGTAAAAGATAACAAGGATAATTTCTGAAGTGACATGCTATCATAATCTTGATCAATACCATTGTAAAGCACATGAGATGAATGCAGCGATTCGAAGCAATGATGAAGACAATGAGTAAACAAATGAATCATATAGCAAAGATTTTTTATGAATAGTACTTTCAAGACAAGCATCAATAAGACTTGCATAAGAGTTACTCATAAAGCAATAAATTCTTAGTAGAAAGCTTTGAAACAACACAAAGGAAGATATAGGTTTCAGCGGTTGCTTTCAACTTCAACATATATATCTCATGGATAATTGTCAACACAAAGTAATATAACAAGTGCAATAGGTAAACATGTAAGAATCAATGCACACATTGACACAAGTGTTTGCTTCTAAGATAGAAGGAAGTAGGTAAACTGACTCAACATAAAGTAGAAGAATGGCCCTTCGCAGAGGGAAGCATGGATTACTATTTTTGTGCTAGAGTTTTTCATTTTGAAAACATAGAAACAATTTTGTCAACGGTAGTAATAAATCATATGTGTTATGTATAAGACATCCTATAAGTTGCAAGCCTCATGCATAGAATACTAATAGTGCCCGCACCTTGTCCTAATTAGCTTGGATTAACACGGATTATCATTGCATAACATATGTTTCAACCAAGTGTCACAAAGGGGTACCTCTATGCCGCCTGTACAGAGGTCTAAGAAGAAAGTTCGCATTGGATTTCTCGCTTTTGATTATTCTCAACTTAGACATCCATACGGGGACAACATAGACAACAGATAATGGACTCCTCTTTTAATGCATAAGCATTCAACAACAGATAAAATTCTCATAAGAGATTGAGGATTAATTGTCCAAACTGAAACTTCCACCATGATTCATGGCTTTAGTTAGCAGCCCAATGTTCTTCTCTAACAATATGCATACTCAAACCATTTGATCATGAAAATCGCCCTTATTTCAGACAAGACGAACATGCGTAGCAACTCACATGATATTCAACAAAGGTAAAAGTTGATGGCGTCCCAGAAACATGGTTACCGCTCAACAAGCAACTTATTAAGAAATAAGATACATAAGTACATATTCTTCACCACAATAGTTTTTAAGGCTATTTTCCCATGAGCTATGTATTGTAAAGACAAAGAATAGAATTTTAAAGGTAGCACTCAAGTAATTTACTTTGGAATGGCAGAGAAATACCATGTACTAGGTAGGTATGGTGGACACAAATGGCATAGTTTTTGGCTCAAGGATTTGGATGCACGAGAAGAATTCCTCTCAATACAAGGCTTAGGCTAGCAAGGTTGTTTGAAGAAAACTCAAGTATAAAATGGTGCAGCAAGACTCACATATGAATATATTGTAAGCATTATAAGACTTTACATCGTCTCCTTGTTGTTTAAACACCTTAACCAGAAAATATCTAGACTCTAGAGACCAATCATGCAAACCAAATTTTAACAAGCTCTATGTAGTTCTTCATTAATAGGTGCAAAGTACATGATGCAAGAGCTTAAACATGATCTATATGAGCACAACAATTTCCAAGTATCAAATTATTCAAGACATTATACCAATTACCACATGCAGCATTTTCTGTTTCCAACCATATAACAATGAACGAAGTAGTTCAACCTTCGCATTGAACATTAAGAATAAAGCTAAGAACACATGTGTTCATATGAAACAGCGGAGCGTGTCTCTCTCCCAAACAAAGAATGCTAGGATCCGATTTTATTCAAACAAAAATGAAAACAAAAACAAACAGACGCTCCAAGTAAAGCACATAAGATGTGACTGAATAAAAATATAGTTTCACTAGAGGTGACCTGATAAGTTGTCGATGAAGAAGGATGCCTTGGGCATCCCCAAGGTTAGATGCTTGAGTCTTCTTGAAATATGCAGGGATGAACCACGGGGGCATCCCCAAGCTTAGACTTTTTACTCTTCTTGATCATATTGTATCATCCTCCTCTTGACCCTTGAAAACTTCCTCCACACCAAACTCGAAACAAGCTCATTATAGGGTTAGCGCATAATTGAAAATTCATATATTCAGAGGTGACATAATCATTCTTAACACTTCTGGACATTGCACAAAGCTACTGAAAGTTAATGGAACAAAGAAATCCATCAAACATAGCAAAACAGGCAATGCGAAATAAAAGGCAGAATCTGTCAAAACAGAACAGTTCGTAAAGACGAATTTTTCTGGGGCACTTAACTTGCTCAGATGAAAATGCTCAAATTTAATGAAAGTTGCGTACATATCTGAGGATCACGCACGTAAATTGGCAGATTTTTCTGAGTTACCTATAGAGAATTCTACTCAAATTCGTGACAGCAAGAAATCTGTTTCTGCGCAGTAATCCAAATCTAGTATCAACATTACTATCAAAGACTTTACTTGGCACAACAATGCAATAAAATAAAGATAAGGAGAGGTTGCTACAGTAGTAAAAACTTCCAAGACTCAAATATAAAACAAAAGTGCATAAGTAAAATAATGGGTTGTCTCCCATAAGCGCTTAACGCCTTTCAGCTAGGCGCAGAAAGTGTGAATCAAGTATTGTCAAGAGACGAAGCATCAACATAATAATTTGTTCTAATAATAGAATCATAAGGTAACTTCATTCTCTTTCTAGGGAAGTGTTCCATACCTTTCTTGAGAGGAAATTGATATTTAATATTACCTTCCTTCATATCAATGGTAGCACCAACAGTTCGAAGAAAAGGTCTTCCCAATATAATGGGACAAGATGCATTGCATTCAATATCCAAGATAACAAAATCAACGGGGACAAGGTTATTGTTAACCATAATACGAACATTATCAATCCTCCCCAAAGGTTTCTTTATAGCATTATCAGTAAGATTAACATCCAAATAACAATTTTTCAATGGTGGCAAGTCAAGCATATCATAGATTTTCTTAGGCATAACAGAAATACTTGCACCAAGATCACATAAAGCATTACAATCAAAATCATTGACCCTCATCTTAATGATGGGCTCCCAACCATCTTCTAACTTCCTAGGAATAGAAGTTTCAAATTTTAGTTTATCTTCTCTAGCTTTTATGAGAGCATTTGTAATATGTTTTGTAAAGGCCAAATTTATAGCACTAGCATTAGGACTTTTAGCAAGTTTTTGTAAGAACTTTATAACTTCAGAGATGTGACAATCATCAAAATCTAAACCATTATGATCTACAGCAATGGGATCATTGTCCCCAATATTTTGAAAAATTTCAGCAGTTTTAGCACAAAGAGTTTCAGCAGTTTCAGGCAGTTTTGCACGCTTTGCACTAGGAGTAGAAACATTGCCAACACCAATTATTTTACCATTGATAGTAGGAGGTGTAGCAACATGTGAATCATTATCATTACTAGTGGTGGTAATAGTCCAAACTTTAGCTACATTATTCTCTTTAGCAAGTTTTTCGTTTTCTTCTCTTTCCCACCTAGCATGCAATTCAGCCATCAATCTAATATTTTCATTAATTCGAACTTGGATGGCATTTGCTGTAGTAACAATTTTATTATCATTATCCCTATTAGGCATAACTTTCAATTTTAAAAGATCAACATCAGCAGCAAGACTATCAACCTTAGAAGCAAGAATATCAATTTTACCAAGCTTTTCTTCAATAGATTTGTTAAAAGCAGTTTGTGTACTAATAAATTCTTTAAGCATGGCTTCAAGACCAGAGGGTACACTCCTATTATTGTTGTAAGAATTACCATAACCATTACCATTATTAGAAGGATATGGTGTAACACCCCAACTTTTGCAAACAAGTTTAATTATCCAAAATGCAAAAATTAGAGGGAACAAAAACTTTTTCTATAGACTAAATTGGATGAATTGCCTTGATCTGCTTGTCTTACTAAATTGTTTTGATCTGTTGGTAGTTGTATCGTCTTGTTCTATTTGTTAAGTTTTGTCTTGAGCTACCTCAAAGAACAACACCTCTAGTGGTAAAATCATCCTTGAATTCAAAACTTGGGATCATCTGCCCCTTCATACATCCTTCTCTCTTATTCCCGAGTCAAAAACCCTCAACCTTGACTAAGTCCTAAATCTATTTCCAGGTTCCATTTTGGAGCCCCTAGATTAAGCTATCTCTTGCCATCTAAAGCAATGCATCTGGTCTTAACTCTACCTTGCCATGAGCACTTCCCAGCCATGTTCTTGCCTTGAACCAAATCACTCTTATGCTAATTTATCCTTATTGGTTTTGAGGCCAAGTCAATAAGATGTTTTGGCAGGCTTAAAATGTTCAAACTTTGGCAGTTGATCTCTAAGCACCCTCAACTGTTATTGGTGACGTCAATGCATGGATCTCATCTATGCAACATCCTCTACAACTTCCACGTCATGCATGTCCCATGCAACCCCTACAATTCTTATCTTCACTTGATCTTCTACCCTATCCACTATTTCGGCACTAGATCACTTCCTCTTGTTTTACCTCTAGTTTTTTTAGTCCCAAGTTTAATCCCCACAAAACCAAGAGTGAAGATGGTAGCTACATTATGTAGCCACTCTCTACCCTTGAGATCACTTCTCCCAAAATATTTTACTCACCAAAAACCCTATTTAAGATTCTTCTCAAATTTTTTTCTCTACAAAAATAATCCTAGTTTTATCATAGCTTTTCAAACCTTTAAATAGGAAATGTGTGTGGTATTTTGTATCACCTCATTTCTTTTCCAACCCAAAAATAATTTGTATAAAAGTATGTATTGTATTCTTTCTTTTAAATTCATGGCTATGGTACATGTGCCATCCTTGCACCTTTTAAAATCAAATATATTTCAGGAAGATCTACCATGCATAGTTATGCATGTAGTTTTACTTTTTTTACTTTTAAAATCACAGTACTACCTTGCTGCTCTCTAAATTTTCAAAATATATTCAAATGACTTGTATTCAAAATTTGCCATAAACTTGTGAAGTGATTCAAACCACTCCCATTTGACTCATAATTGAAGAACCACCCTTAAGCACCTTGTGCACCCCTCTGATCTTGCCCCATTATATTTTATTCACCAAACCATGATTGGGTTTCTAGTGATTCATCTCCAACTTCCTTTTGGTTTCTGAAAAATCTTTGAAAACAATTCCAGTTTTCTTCATAGATCTACCACCATCATCACCACCCCTAGAAGAGAAATATTGTTGATCCACTTGTGCATGGCACAAGTAGAAGCCGGCCATGCCAAGCTTTGGCAAGTTGTGAGCCAGCCACATCTCTCTTCTTCTCACTCAAATTCTTTTTGGATCACCACTACCCATCACACTAACCTCTCCAGCACCCTATCCCTCTCTTGTCAACCTCCACAATAACTACAGCACTCCCTTTTTGCTGATTGGGTTTGAGGAAGGGGAAGAGAGGAATGATGAGGCCGGTGCATTGCTCCTCACAAAATCTTGAAGAATCTTGCTGCCACCCTCACCCTCCCTTTCCACCCCATACCACACCAAACCAGCACCTCCTGCACTCTATCCCGCAGCCCTAGCCAAACCTTAGACCCCTCCACCACCTTTGCTCTCCTCCTTCCCAATGCCCTAAATTGCATAGGCATTGACCAAAAGCCCTAGGACTGCAACCCTGCGCCCCTAGCCATGTCCAGAACCTCTCCCTGGATTCCTGGAGGTCATTAGTACCTTTTCCTCGTGCCCAACGCACCCCTACACTCCTGCATGAGCCTGCCATGGACGTGGTCACCCTCTTCCTGGATAGCAGCGACCCGAGCACCCCAACCCCCGAGGCTGCGCCAGGGAGACGTTATTTCATCCCTCTACCCGATGTGCATAGTCCCGAGGCCCATCCCTGCCCGAGCCCTCTCGCCCGTGCTCGCCCCGATCGTGGTCACCACGTCAAGAGCACGCCCACGTCGTTCCCAGGCCACAGCTGCTATAAAAAGCCTCGCCCCCGCCCCAGCCTCTCCTCTTCGCCACAACACTTCTCTACCACGCCTCTGAGCCACGAAGGAACACCGCAGCGTTCCCCTGGTCGCTGCACGCCGGCGGGATCACCTCCGTCCGTGATCACCAACGGGTGGCGGGGATGATGGCGCCCAGCTCCAACGTTCCCTGCCCTCCCTCTTCTTTCCACCTTGGTTCCCTTCTTCTTCCCACTCTAACGAGCTGCTCCTCGATGCCCAGAACCCCCTGAACCGCCGCGGTCGCCGCTTGGCCGAAGATTGCTGCGAAGAAGATGGCGTCGGGAGAGTTGCTGCGGAGGAGGAGGACGCCACCGTGCCCGCCACTGCACCGCCTCGACCCACCGCCACCCGCCGGAGGTTCGCCGCCGTCCGCTGCAGCCCGCCGGTGAGCGCCCGCCCTTCGCCTTCCTTCTCTGCAGCGCCGCCCGCGCGAGCATGGTCGCGGGAGGGAGAAGAGCCCCGACCCGATCATGCGTGCATGGCCACGTCGGCCCATGCACTGGCCCCGCCCACGGGCCCCTCTCCTCTCCCTTTCTTCTTTAATTTTTTTCAAAGCCACCTGGAAACAAACCACCTGGGCCGGCCCAATCCACCACCGCGCGGCCCAGGGTTCTTCTGTAGGATAACGTTGCATAGAAAACAAAAATTTTCCTACCGCGAACACGAAATCCAAGCCAAGATGCAATCTAGAAGACGGTAGCAACGAGGGGATTATCGAGTCTCACCCTTGAAGAGATTCCAAAGCCTACAAGAGGAGGCTCTTGTTGCTGCGGTAGATGTTCACTTGCCGCTTGCAAAAGCGCGTAGAAGATCTTGATCACGATCGGTTTCGGCGCCACGAACGGGCAGTACTCGGTCACACGTTCGGTTGTTGATGAAGACGACGTCCACCTCCCCGTTCCAGCGGGCAGCGGAAGTAGTAGCTCTCTTGAATCCGACACGACGGCGTGGTGTCGGTGGTGGTGGAGAATCCGGGAGCTTCGCTAAAGCTACGCGGAAGATATGGAGGAGAAGGGGCGGCTAGGGTTTGGGAGGGGTGGCGGCCACTTCAATGGGGCGGCCTTGTAGTCTTAGGGTGGCCGGCCCCCTCCCTTGGCCCCTCATTATATAGGTGGATTCCCAAGAGTTGGTCTCCAAGTCGAATAAGACCCGAACCAAAAACTTACCATAAGAGGGGGAAACCTAGCCAAGCTAGGACTCCCACCAAAGGTGGGATTTCCACCTCCTATATGGGGTTGGCCCCCCTAAGGGGAGTCCACTTGGGACTCCTCCCCCACTAGGGCTGGCCGGCCATGGAGGTGGAGTCCCATGTGGACTCCACCTTCCTTGGTGGTTTCTTCCGGACTTTTCTAGAACCTTCTAGAACCTTCCATAGAACCTTCCGCGACATTTTAATTCACATAAAATGACATCCTATATATGAATCTTATTCTCCGGACCATTCCGGAACTCCTCATGATGTCCGGGATCTCATCCGGGACTCCGAACAAATATTCGAACTCCATTCCATATTCAATTTCTACCATTTCAACATCCAACTTTAAGTGTGTCACCCTACGGTTCGTGAACTGCGGACATGGTTGAGTACTCACTCGACCAATAACCAATAGCGGGATCTGGAGATCCATAATGGCTCCCACATATTCAACGATGACTTTAGTGATCGAATGAACCATTCACATATAATACCAATTCCCTTTGTCACGCGATATTTTACTTGTCCGAGGTCTGATCTTCGGTATCACTTTATACCTTGTTCAACCTCTCTCCGACAAGTACTCTTTACTCGCCGTGGTATGTGGTCTCTTATGAACTTATTCATATGCTTGCAAGACATTAGACGACATTCCACCGAGAGGGCCCAGTATATCTATCCGTCATCGGGATGGACAAATCCCACTATTGATCCATATGCTTCAACTCATACTTTCCGGATACTTAATCCCACCTTTATAGCCACCCATTTACGCAGTGGTGTTTGGTGTAATCAAAGTACCTTTCCGGTATAAGTGATTTATATGATCTCATGGTCATAAGGACTAGGTAACTATGTATCGAAAGCTTATAGCAAATAACTTAATGATGAGATCTTATGCTACGCTTAAATGGGTGTGTCCATTACATCATTCATACAATGATATAACCTTGTTATTAATAACATCCAATGTTCATGATCATGAAACTATGATCATCTATTAATCAACAAGCTAGTTATATAAGAGGCTTACTAGGGACTCCTTGTTGTTTATATAACACACATGTATCAATGTTTCGGTTAATACAATTATAGCATGGTATGTAAACATTATCATAAACACAAAGATATATATAACCATTTATTATTGCCTCTTGGGCATATCTCCAACAGTCTCCCACTTGCACTAGAGTCAATAATCTAGTTTACATTTGTAAAGATATAACACCTTGGCCTTCCGGTGCTTTATCATGTTTTGCTCACGGGAGAGGTTTTAGTCAACGGATCTGACACGCTCAGAAACGTATGTATTTTGCAATTCATTTGCGTCTTAACGCATCACTCATTTTCCTAATGAGTCGGCATTAAATATGTTTGGTCTTCTGGTGGAACCTTAATTCCGCGGTCTGAAATATGTCACTAATATTGTCACACACAATATAGCTTCAAAGTTCTGACACTATCGGAACTACACCAAGTTCTCAAAGAACTTCTTGACTTAACATCCTCATTCATTGTCAAAACAATGACATACTCTGCCTTCTTTTGTAGAATCCATCACAACATCTAGAACTCTTCTAAATCTAGCATAGACAACTTCTAGCTCATTGTGCTACCTTTTAAACAACACTTAGTCTAATTTGAGATTGAAATTTTATTTTCATATGTGACAAAACAAATATCGGTGCAACACCTTACAGCGATTTATTTGTCATTTCTCCATACAAAACTAAACATATATATCCTTGGTTCTTCTAAAGTACACAGGGATATCCTTACTGTCTGTCCAATGATCATCATATGAATCATTCTGGTATATGCTCCTAACTCTTTTAGAGCACAGGACATCTGATTTTGTACATATTCTTCGTGATCTAAAATCACTCATGTGTTTTTACTCATCGAGTGTCAGATACACTTAAGTCTTGTTAAAACTTCACATGACAAGAACATTTTCTTAATATTTCTATATTGAACTATTTCAATATCCATTCTATGTACTTTGATTTAAACATATTATGTGTTTCAATCTATCTTCATAGATCTTGACACTAAATTTGTTTCAGTCCATATCCTTTCATTGAAGTTAATTTCTCAATGAAACCTTTTAATCAAGTATATAATTACATCATTTATAACCAACTATATGTCATCTACATAAGTATTATAAATATGTCTCAACGCTCCCACTTAATTTCTTGCAAATGCAAGCCTCTTCATCGTCTCTGATGAAATCAAAACTCTTTGATTATTTCATCCGGTGAAGATTCCAACTCCGCGATACTCACTTCATCCAATTGAAGTTTGTATACCTATCTAGTATTCTATGGACCAGCAAAACTCTTGGTTGTATCTTGTATACACCTTTAATACATACTTCTGTTAAGTAATGTATTTTGCCATCCTACTAGCATATCTCATAAAAGAAATATGTAGTGATTACTAGAATAATCCACATAGACTATAAGCATTGCTACGGAAGATCTTATCTTATCGTATTCAACTCTTTGAACTTTGTCGTAAATAATTTTTCGACAAGTCGAGTTTATTCAAGGATATTCCATCCAAGTCCATCAATTTTATAGATCTATTTACTTTCAAAAAGTATTCATCTATCTTGGATTTCATGGCGTATAGCCATTTTAACGGAGTCAGGGCCCATCATAATTTCTTTGTTCGTAGTTGGTTTATCATTGTTCAAAATCAATCCTTTGTCCACAAATCATTTATTTGATCACAAAGTAAACCATACCTACAAGGTTCAATAAGTACTTTGATTTCCATGGCTAAAACACTTTGTAGTCATGGAAGCCATGATCGTTGTGGCTGCTTCCGGAACCATTTCCGATGTTGCGCTACTCTGATCATTATGCTCAGGTTCATAAACCATATCAAGTTCTATTGTCCTCCCACTCAAATACTTCGCTAGAAAACAATTTCTTGGAAATAAGAAACATTGACAAACACTTTTGTATTTTATTTCATAGTGGAAAGAATTCCCAATCAATTCTTTGGGATAACCAACAAAGACATTTATCCGTTTTTGGTTGTAAACTCTTAGACCAAAATTTAAAGAAAGGACTATTAGGGTTTATACCCATGCCATAACTTATATGGTGTCATTTCAACGGATCATGATGATGCTCTATTTAGTGTAAAAGCGGTAGTCTCTAAAGCATAATCCACAAAAATTATAATGGCATTAATATTTTATCTCATCATTGACCCAACAAGATTTGGATACATCTCTTGGATACTTCATCATCACTATGATACTTCAAGAAATGTGAGTTGTAGAACAATTTCATAACTCTCTTAGATGTTTGCTAAAACTCGTAATTCAAATATTTCCACTATGATCCAATCATAGATATTTGATTTTTCTATTACGATGATTTCCACTTCATGCTGAAATTTATTTGAATCCATTCAAATGTTTCGAACTTCTTCCTTATCGAATATATCCACATATATATACTCAATTCATTGTTTGAAGTTTTCATGAAGTAGAAGAATCTCCCGCACACAACTATGCCCAGTGAACCATATACATCATCATGTATGTTTCCACTAAGTTAGTTGCCCGTTCAAATCTTGGCCTATGAACGGTATTTCAGTCATTCCTTTTAGAAGAGATTTGCAAGCGCCAAATGATTCATAAATCAAATGACTCCAATAATCCATTTGCATGGAGTTTCTTCATGCGTTCCTTTCCAACATGACCTAAATGGCGGTTCCACAAATAAGTGGAATTCAAATCATTTGCCTTACGGCATTTTAGCGTCAGTGTTATGTATGTGTGTTTCACCATTAAAATTTATAATAACTTATCCATCGTTCATGGAGTAATGTCATAATTTGAACAACTCATTATTTTTATTTGACAAGAGCAAAATAACAATTATTAAGTTCTTTATTATAAATTCTAAGGGCTAGATAGAATGCTAACGATGAACATAATAACACTTTATATTTTTGTTCCAGACGTGCATTCCTATCATATTCCTTGTCAGTCACTTAGGCCATTGTATTCTTGTATTGCGTTGTTTTGTATGACACTTCATACCAACCAATATGGTACAAATACCCAAGAATTTCATTGTGTGACCAAACGAGGAATACATCCATAACATGTATATCATTGATATACACCTGAGCTAGACTTTCTAGTCATTTCTTTTCTTTCTGCCAAAATATCTTTTGTAATTTCTCTTTTAGCTTTCCTTATTATTCAGAAAACATTTCTCCTTCAATAACTTCTAGGTTTGTTGGTCAAATACCAATAACCTTGAGGTTCTTACTTTGAAGTTGATCATCATATGACAAGTGTTTCAGATTTCACTATTAGTAACTTTGTAATATGATGAACAATTTCACTCATAATTTTATCCATCATATCATGACGACCTTTCAAGACCATGTCTATACATGCTAGGCTCGTAAAGTTTAACCTCAGTATTCGCATGTGCAAATCTGGCTTGCACCCGTTGTAAGCACACGTAGAATCTATAACACCCGATCATCACGTGATGCTACGAAACTACGAGTCTTAGCAATGGTGCATACTAAGGACTATAACTTCATGGATATGCGAATATCGTTAGTGCCCCAATAGTTGGAGGATTGGGACGCCTGGCGTCTTCAACCTTCATACATTCCCATAAAACTTATGAGTTTATGTAGTCTCACCAAATTATATTCTATCATCTTGCAATAAGGTCTTAGATATCACATATATCTCATACCTTGATTATTTCTGAAAACTAAATTTTCAGCTCCTTACTTTTCAAACAGATTTGAACTTCAAGTTTCACGGAGACAAGATAACTTTAGGTACTAATTGAAACCATAGTTCTTTGAATCAACAATGTGAGGTTTACTAAAATTTGCAATAGGACTTAATCAATTCTTGATTCTTTAACAATACGGTACCAATCCGTAAAGTTTCTTGTCAGATTTTAACAGTATTTCTATCTCAATTACAAGACTAGCGCATGGTAGAAAACGGATGCCAATACTACAAAATTAATTCAAAATACTACTCAGACTATGTTCATGATAATTAGTTCATGTTTTAATCTTATTACTAATGAACTCCCACTTAATACAACATCCCTCATAGTTGTTAAGTGGTACATGATCCACATCCACTACACCAAAACCGATCATCACGTGAGATGATGTAGCTTCAATGGTGAACATCAACATGTTGATCATATCATCCATATGACTCGTGTTCAACCTTTCGGTTTCCGTTGTCCCGAGGCCATGTCTGTACATGCTAGGCTCGTCAAGCAAACCCAAATATTCCGCGTGTGCAACATGGCTTACACCCGTTGTTTGTGAACGTTGAGTCTATCACATCCGATCATCACGAGATGCTTCGAAACGACGAACTTTGGCAACGGTGCATACGAGGGGAGAACACTTTATTATCTTGATATTAATGTGAGGGATCATCTTATAATGCTACCGTCGTGATCTAAGCAAAATAAGATGCATAAAGGATTAACATCACATGCAATTCATATGTGATATGATATGGCCCTTTAGTCTTTGCGCCTTCGATCTTCATCTCCAAAGCACGGACATGATCTCCATCATCAACGGGCATGATCTCCATCATTGTCGGCGTAGCGTCAAGGTTCATGGCGCCGTCTTCATGGTTGTTCACCTCATGTAGCAACTATTACAACTACTTTGAAATACTACTCAACATGAAATTTAAAGACAACCATAAGGCTCCTGCCGGTTGCCACAATACAATAATGATCATCTCATACATATTCATCATCACATCATGGCCATATCACATCACCAAACCCTGCAAAAACAAGTTAGACGTCTCTAATTTGGTTTGCATATTTTACGTGGTTTAGGGTTTTCGAGTAAGATCTAATCTACCTACGAACATGAACCACAACGGTGATAATAGAAGAGTAAATTGAATCTTCACTATAGTAGGAGAGACAGACACCCGCAAAGCCTCTTATGCAATACAAGTTGCATGTCGAACGAGGAGCAAGTCTCATGAACGCGGTCATGTAAAGTTAGCCCGAGCCGCTTCATCCCACTATGCCACAAAGATGCAAAGTACTCAAACTAAAGACAACAAGAGCATCAACGCCCACAAAACCATTGTGTTCTACTCGTGCAACCATCTATGCATAGACACGGCTCTGATACCACTGTTGGTTAAAGTTGCATAGAAAACAAAATTTTTCCTTCCGCGAACACGAAATCCAAGCCAAGATGCAATCTAGAAGACGGTAGCAACGAGGGGATTATCGAGTCTCACCCTTGAAGAGATTCCAAAGCCTACAAGAGGAGGCTCTTGTTGCTGCGGTAGACGTTCACTTGCCGCTTGCAAAGCGCGTAGAAGATCTTGATCACGATCGGTTCCGGCGCCACGAACGGGCAGCACCTCCGTACTCGGTCACACGTTCGGTTGTTGATGAAGACGATGTCCACCTCCCCGTTCCAGCGGGCAGCGGAAGTAGTAGCTCATCCGACGGCGTGGTGTCGGTGGTGGTGGAGAAATCCGGCCTTCGCTAAAGCTACGCGGAAGATATGGAGGAGAAGGGGGCGGCTAGGGTTTGGGAGGGGGTGGCCGGCCACTTCAATGGGGCGGCCAGCTTGTAGTCTTAGGGTGGCCGGCCCCCTCCCTTGGCCCCTCATTATATAGGTGGATTCCCAAGAGTTGGTCTCCAAGTCTTCGAATAAGACCGAACCAAAAACTTCCCATAAGAGGGGGAAACCTAGCCAAGCTAGGACTCCCACCAAAGGTGGGATTTCCACCTCCCATATGGCCGGCCCCCTAAGGGGAGTCCACTGGGACTCCTCCCCCACTAGGGCTGGCCGGCCATGGAGGGAGTCCCATGTGGACTCCACCTTCCTTGGTGGTTTCTTCCGGACTTTTCTAGAACCTTCTAGAACCTTCCATAGAACCTTCCGCGACATTTTAATTCATATAAAATGACATCCTATATATGAATCTTATTCTCATTCCGGAACTCCTCATGATGTCCGGGATCTCATCCGGACTCCGAACAAATATCCGAACTCCATTCCATATTCAATTTCTACCATTTCAACATCCAACTTTAAGTGTGTCACCCAACGGTTCGTGAACTATGCGGACATGGTTGAGTACTCACTCCGACCAATAACCAATAGCGGGATCTGGAGATCCATAATGGCTCCCACATATTCAACGATGACTTTAGTGATCGAATGAACCATTCACATATAATACCAATTCCCTTTGTCACGCGATATTTTACTTGTCCGAGGTCTGATCTTCGGTATCACTTTATACCTTGTTCAACCTCGTCTCCTGACAAGTACTCTTTACTCGTACCGTGGTATGTGGTCTCTTATGAACTTATTCATATGCTTGCAAGACATTAGACGACATTCCACCGAGAGGGCCCAGAGTATATCTATCCGTCATCGGGATGGACAAATCCCACTATTGATCCATATGCTTCAACTCATACTTTCGGATACTTAATCCCACCTTTATAGCCACCCATTTACGCAGTGGTGTTTGGTGTAATCAAAGTACCTTTCCGGTATAAGTGATTTATATGATCTCATGGTCATAAGGACTAGGTAACTATGTATCGAAAGCTTATAGCAAATAACTTAATGACGAGATCTTATGCTACGCTTAAATGGGTGTGTCCATTACATCATTCATACAATGATATAACCTTGTTATTAATAACATCCAATGTTCATGATCATGAAACTATGATCATCTATTAATCAACAAGCTAGTTATATAAGAGGCTTACTAGGGACTCCTTGTTGTTTATATAACACACATGTATCAATGTTTCGGTTAATACAATTATAGCATGGTATGTAAACATTATCATAAACACAAAGATATATATAACCATTTATTATTGCCTCTTGGGCATATCTCCAACACTTCCCGCCCGTTTCCTAAATTTAAATTTTCGTAATGTGCTGTAAAAAAAATGTGTTAAAACCAGAGGCATTAAAATGTTAATAACTCGAGATCTACTAACCCAAATCCAGTGAAACCAACTGCATTAGATCCTAAATTTCATTAGCTTTCCAATGACACTAGTCCCATATTTTTATGATTTTTGTACGATTTTTAATGTATTAAACATGATCACTGTATTCTGGTTGGTATTTCTAATTCCTAAAATTGTAGATTTCGTATTTTTGGATGAATCCAATCGTGTTAATCTTGTTTTATTATTTCCCATCTATGAAAAATATCATTTGTCACTGATCATGAAAATTTATCTCTGTTTGTGAGTGTATGTGTTTGTCACATGAATTGTTAAACCAAAATCTTTTTGTTTATTAAAACCCCTTTTACCACCACTTTTATTTAAAAACAGCCATATTGCGTTTTAATCTTGCAAAACAAGTACCCCTGCATGCTTAGACTTGTTCCTTTTTAAAACTTGCTTGCAAGTTGAAATATGGTGTTGATTGTATGTTGTGTGTTCTTTTATTTTACGACGCTAGATTCGAGCAAGGTTGGAGTTGGAGAGCAAGGGTTTGATGAAGTTGAAGAAGTCCAAGGACAAATAAGCCAAGGCAAGCCATCTCTTGATCTCTGATTGACGTGTCTCATATTGTTGTCACCTTATTATTACTCTTGTCTCTTGATCTTGTGTGTGTTAGTCTCTTTATCTTGTCGATGCATGCTTTGTCTTAAGCATGATGATCCTCTTGGTCATACTTCATGATCATCTTAGTAATTGTTGGTATACTTGTTGATCATGGCTATGCCATCCTACCTTGTTGAGTTACATGCTTACCTTAAGCATGTGACACTTCTTGTCGATTCACTCCTACACCCCTTGTGAGTGTAGTAGTAACAACATCATGATCTTGGTGTACTCTCATTTTGAGATGAGTATGCCTACCTACCTTAGGTATGTCAAATATCGTTGACCACCCTCACTTCTATTAGTGTTGGTTGGTTAACACCACAAATCTGAAAGTATTTTCCCTCTTATGTTGACAACATGCATGCTTACCCTAAGCATGTATGCCCCCTTGACCACCTATATTAGCATCTTCTTAGTGGCATGATGATTAACATCATGACCCTTGTTTAATCATACTACTTATGTTGTCCCTATGCATGCTTATCCTAAGTATGTATGATCCCCTTGACACCTCATTTATCACCTCCTTAGTGGTATGATGGTTGGCATCATGCCACTGTTGTCTCTTAGTTCTTACATGAAACCATAGGTTGGGAACCCCTCAAGGTTTACCTTGTTGTAAATGTTTATGAAAACCTTGGGTGAGATAACCTTACCCAAGTGTATGGTTTATGAAGGCAAAAAGGATCTTGTCAAAGATGATTGAGAAAAGGAATGTGTGTGTGACTTGGGTTTTGAGAAAAACGACACATGGTTCTTTGTATTCGCCCGGAACAACTAAACAGCGCAACCATAGCTACTCCAACGTGGGCACGGGGCTTAACTTGACGTTTGTTCTTCTTAGCATGAGGCACCGCACAACTATACAAGGGTACGGTTACCCCCGAGTCCGGGTTGTCATGGTTGGGACAATAGTATAACGGGAGGCCTTCGGGGCTGACCCGTCCGGAAGACACTATGGGTCTTGGCGGTGGAGCCACGCTCAAGAGGAGGTGAGCTGCCACGGTGCCGGGGAGGTACATACTCCATAGGGTAGGACCTCGTGTTAAGTCGAATGGGCGAAAGGTTATGTCCGGGTATCCGTCGTGGCATATGTCGTTATGCGGGGATGATGCCCACACGATAGGTATCCGGATAGTTGTGGTGAAAGTGTGCAAACTCTGCAGAGTCAAAACTATTCGAATAGCCGCGTCCGCGGTCATGGACGGTTGGGATGGCCGTTACCGAGCTGTGTCGAGTTTTGGTTTTGAAAATGTTTTCCAAAGGAAATGTGTGTTGGAAGTACCGGAAGGGTACGGGAAAGATGTTGTGCCGACCATGTGGAGATGGTCGAGGAAAATGAAACAAAAGTGGGTGACCCTTCCTAGTGTTTCATGTAGAGGAACTCTTCTTTAACAAAGATATAGAGATGTCATAGGACTTCCCTAGTATCCCCATCAATTGAGATGGCGGTATGCTACCTCTTCTTTAACAAAGATATAGAGATGTCATAGGACTTCCTTAGTGTTCCCATCAACTGAGATGTGGGATGCTATATCCACAAGAGAAACTGATTCTCTTTCACATGCTATATCCACCAGAGAAACTATTCTTCCTCTCTTGTCTTCTTTAGTTAGAATTGTTATCACCTTCTTGATGGTTTGCGAGTACAATTCAAATGTACTCACGGCTTTGTCCCTGGCTATTTACTTGGCCAGACCTGGAGGACTTCGACGGATGAAGAAGGAGTTGACGACGTCTATGCGAGCTAGGAACGTCTTCCCAGTCAGTTGCCTGTAGGGTTAAGGCAGATGACTTGGGCTCTACGCTGCTGAAGTGATTCTGCTACTCTGATTATTAGATTAGGCCCTTCGAGGCTATCTTGTAAAGATGGGTCATGTGACCTTATTGTAATTTTCTTATTCCGTTTTGTAAAGGATGATGTAATTTGATATCAGTTCGGTTATGTGTTCACGGCACACCGATCATGGGAACGTGAACTGTATACATAACAGGGTATTTCGGACAGCTAGTCCGGGGTCCCCACAGAGCTGGTATCAGAGCTATCCTGACTGTAGGAGACCTTAGTTAGCATGGACGTTAGTTAGGGCACAAGTACTTTGGGAAAAACTATTTACGAAACAAATTCTTTCTTTAGTCGGAAGCATAGCTTCTACTCCTCTTATTTCTTCAAAACTTCTAAATTCTTATCTCTCCGCTTATAAAAATGTTTGAAAGTTCTTACTCTCTTTTCTCATCCACTTCAAACCTACATATTGGACGATGTCCCCAACTCAGACCGGAGACTCGAACTCAAAGATACATCAATCCCTCAGGAAGACTCATGAATCTCCAACGACAGCTATTGAAGATTGGAGGCCGACTTAGTGTGCACATAAAAGAATGATAATATCATGTCTTTGGTTGTCACCAAAGTATGTCAAAGATCTGACCTTGTTCCTCCGTGGACTTGCACTTTTTGCAGTCGTCAGGGATCAAGTCCTCAGTTTTTGACTAGTAATTTTTAGGCCAGCCACCAGAAGATGCCGACTTTGGGAGTACCTACACAACTACCCCTTCGAAGACCCCACGTCCCCGGGATGTTGAGCAAGAAGACTACACAGTTTTAGCCTCTACCTCAACCTCGACGACTCAACACCAGGCCGCATCACCACTCTCTGCTTCAAGAATCCTTGTTGAAGACGATGTCAACAAGCTGAAGACTGCAACATATGTGACCAGCCCAAACCTATAGGATGGATAGGACAAAACTCAATCGCTTTGATTGAGCTACCCCCGCGTATTAGTCATCCATGGGTACTTGTGTTACCATGTCTGGTTTGATGATTGCTTGTAGTTCCCTAAGTGTGTTGCCTTGAGTGTTTTTATTTGTTTGTTGTGTGTTTGATTGTCTTGGTCTTTAGGTCTGAAAAACACTCTTGGTGTGATAAACCAGCGTAGGAAGCCCCTCTAAGACGTTTTCACAGTCATCTACCTCGCCGATAAAATGCTTACTGCTAGCTAAATGGATAAGTTAACCCTGTTAACCATCGATTCTCAACCGTCAGAGAAACTGACCCAGACCCCTATCTACGCCAACTACTTTCAAGATCAGCTGAAGCATCTCAACTAAGCCGAGAAGACAGAAGACCCTACCTTCAAGAGTGACTGCACCTCTGCAAGAAGACATGCATACTAACTTTGTCTAACCTTGGAGTATAATCGCGCTAACCTCGAGGATATCTTTTTGAAACCACCCTCTAACACACCATCTAACAAACTGAGAGAACAATAGCGTCAGACCCAAGTTACATCACATGGTTCATCTGTTCCTCATCAAGTGAAGCTCATGAAGATACCTCAAGACTCAAGATTAGGTGTATTTTACCTGCTCACTTCTTAAGTGGTATAAGTCAGCACCGACCCTCAAGCTGAAGATTGTCTTCGACGACCTTTGTTGTTGCTTCATATGGATACCAACCAGACGTTCCATTAACTTACTAACTCACCCTGCATCCTATGGCTTAGTTGACACCGTGTTGACCTCTTGAAGCCGTGGACTACACAACACCCTCGGAAGATGTTCGACTCAAGACGAGAGATCAATGGCTTCTTCAAAAAAGCGCCCGACAAGACCTATGGCTGAAGCTCTAAGTTTTCAGGAACCCCGCTGAACAAATTTAAGGGTGGAAGACTTCGTCTTCCACTAAAATATTAAGCTAACTCCAAAAAAAAATTCACCCCTGCTAAAGAAACCGCTCCAGTGCACTAACTTTCCCAGAATCTTGAACCCCCGCTAGGATCGCTTAGAAGCTACAGATCTAACACCTGCATGGAGTAGTCAACCTCTTCACGAAGCTCGCCATCGGCAGAAATCTATCATGTCTCCCAGAAGCTGAAGTTGCGACCTTCTCAACAATGGCACATCTACAGAAGAATGGAGTCTAACTTTAGCCAAACTTTACAACCCCTCTAGCCCTACGCTTAGTAATCTCGGGACGAGATTATTTTAAGGGTGGAAGATCTGTAACACCCCAACTTTTGCAAACAAGTTTAATTATCCAAAGTGCAAAAATTAGAGGGAACAAAAACTTTTTCTATAGACTAAATTGGATGAATTGCCTTGATCTGCTTGTCTTACTAAATTGTTTTGATCTGTTGGTAGTTGTATTGTCTTGTTCTATTTGTTAAGTTTTGTCTTGAGCTACCTCAAAGAACAACACCTCTAGTGGTAAAATCATCCTTGAATTCAAAACTTGGGATCATCTGCCCCTTCATACATCCTTCTCTCTTATTCCCGAGTCAAAAACCCTCAACCTTGACTAAGTCCTAAATCTATTTCCAGGTTCCATTTTGGAGCCCCTAGATTAAGCTATCTCTTGCCATCTAAAGCAATGCATCTGGTCTTAACTCTACCTTGCCATGAGCACTTCCCAGCCATGTTCTTGCCTTGAACCAAATCACTCTTATGCTAATTTATCCTTATTGGTTTTGAGGCCAAGTCAATAAGATGTTTTGGCAGGCTTAAAATGTTCAAACTTTGGCAGTTGATCTCTAAGCACCCTCAACTGTTATTGGTGACGTCAATGCATGGATCTCATCTATGCAACATCCTCTACAACTTCCACGTCATGCATGTCCCATGCAACCCCTACAATTCTTATCTTCACTTGATCTTCTACCCTATCCACTATTTCGGCACTAGATCACTTCCTCTTGTTTTACCTCTAGTTATTTTAGTCCCAAGTTTAATCCCCACAAAACCAAGAGTGAAGATGGTAGCTACATTACGTAGCCACTCTCTACCCTTGAGATCACTTCTCCCAAAATATTTTACTCGCCAAAAACCCTATTTATGATTCTTCTCAAATTTTTTTCTCTACAAAAATAATCCTAGTTTTATCATAGCTTTTCAAACCTTTAAATAGGAAATGTGTGTGGTATTTTGTATCACCTCATTTCTTTTCCAACCCAAAAATAATTTGTATAAAAGTATGTATTGTATTCTTTCTTTTAAATTCATGGCTATGGTACATGTGCCATCCTTGCACCTTTTAAAATCAAATATATTTTAGGAAGATCTACCATGCATAGTTATGCATGTAGTTTTACTTTTTTTTACTTTTAAAATCACAGTACTACCTTGCTGCTCACTAAATTTTCAAAATATATTCAAATGACTTGTATTCAAAATTTGCCATAAACTTGTGAAGTGATTCAAACCACTCCCATTTGACTCATAATTGAAGAACCACCCTTAAGCACCTTGTGCACCCCTCTGATCTTGCCCCATTATATTTTATTCACCAAACCATGATTGGGTTTCTAGTGATTCATCTCCAACTTCCTTTTGGTTTCTGAAAAATCTTTGAAAACAATTCCAGTTTTCTTCATAGATCTACCACCATCATCACCACCCCTCACCAACTCAATATCATCCATAGAAGAGAAATATTGTTGATCCACTTGTGCATGGCACAAGTAGAAGCCGGCCATGCCAAGCTTTGGCAAGTTGTCAGCCGGCCACATCTCTCTTCTTCTCACTCAAATTCTTTTTGGATCACCACTACCCATCACACTAACCTCTCCAGCACCCTATCCCTCTCTTGTCAACCTCCACAATAACTACAGCACTCCCTTTTTGCTGATTGGGTTTGGGGAAGGGGAAGAGAGGAATGATGAGGCCGGTGCATTGCTCCTCACAAAATCTTGAAGAATCTTGCTGCCACCCTCACCCTCCCTTTCCACCCCATACCACACCAAACCAGCACCTCCTGCACTCTATCCCGCAGCCCTAGTCAAACCTTAGACCCCTCCACCACCTTTGCTCTCCTCCTTCCCAATGCCCTAAATGGCATAGGCATTGACCAAAAGCCCTAGGACTGCAACCCTGCGCCCCTAGCCATGTCCAGAACCTCTCCCTGGATTCCTGGAGGTCATTAGTACCTTTTCCTCGTGCCCAACGAACCCCTACACTCCTGCATGAGCCTGCCATGGACGTGGTCACCCTCTTCCTGGATAGCAGCGACCCGAGCACCCCAACCCCCGAGGCTGCGCCAGGGAGACGTTATTTCATCCCTCTACCCGATGTGCATAGTCCCGAGGCCCATCCCTGCCCGAGCCCTCTCGCCCGTGCTCGCCCCGATCGTGGTCACCACGTCAAGAGCACGCCCACGTCGTTCCCAGGCCACAGCTGCTATAAAAAGCCTCGCCCCCGCCCCAGCCTCTCCTCTTCGCCACAACACTTCTCTACCACACCTCTGAGCCACGAAGGAACACCGCAGCGTTCCCCTGGTCGCTGCACGCCGGCGGGATCACCTCCGTCCGTGATCACCAACGGGTGGCGGGGATGATGGCGCCCAGCTCCAACGTTCCCTGCCCTCCCTCTTCTTTCCACCTTGGTTCCCTTCTTCTTCCCACTCTAACGAGCTGCTCCTCGATGCCCAGAACCCCCTGAACCGCCGCGGTCGCCGCTTGGCCGAAGATTGCTGCGAAGAAGATGGCGTCGGGAGAGTTGCTGCGGAGGAGGAGGACGCCACCGTGCCCGCCACTGCACCGCCTCGACCCACCGCCACCCGCCGGAGGTTCGCCGCCGTCCGCTGCAGCCCGCCGGTGAGCGCCCGCCCTTCGCCTTCCTTCTCTGCAGCGCCGCCCGCGCGAGCATGGTCGCGGGAGGGAGAAGAGCCCCGACCCGATCATGCATGCATGGCCACGTCGGCCCATGCACTGGCCCCGCCCACGGGCCCCTCTCCTCTCCCTTTCTTCTTTATTTTTTTTCAAAGCCACCTGGAAACAAACCACCTGGGCCGGCCCAATCCACCACCGCGCGGCCCAGAGTTCTTCCCGCCCGTTTCCTAAATTTAAATTTTCGTAATGTGCTGTAAAAAAAAATGTGTTAAAACCAGAGGCATTAAAATGTTAATAACTCGAGATCTACTAACCCAAATCCAGTGAAACCAACTGCATTAGATCCTAAATTTCATTAGCTTTCCAATGACACTGGTCCCATATTTTTATGATTTTTGTACGATTTTTAATGTATTAAACATGATCATTGTATTCTGGTTAGTATTTCTAATTCCTAAAATTGTAGATTTCGTATTTTTGGATGAATCCAATCGTGTTAATCTTGTTTTGTTATTTCCCATCTATGAAAAATATCATTTGTCACTGATCATGAAAATTTATCTCTGTTTGTGAGTGTATGTGTGTGTCACATGAATTGTTAAACCAAAATCTTTTTGTTTATTAAAACCCCTTTTACCACCACTTTTATTTAAAAACAGCCACATTGCGTTTTAATCTTGCAAAACAAGTACCCCTGCATGCTTAGACTTGTTCCTTCTTAAAACTTGCTTGCAAGTTGAAATATGGTGTTGATTGTATGTTGTGTGTTCTTTTATTTTACGACGCTAGATTCGAGCAAGGTTGGAGTTGGAGAGCAAGGGTTTGATGAAGTTGAAGAAGTCCAAGGACAAATAAGCCAAGGCAAGCCATCTCTTGATCTCTGATTGACGTGTCTCATATTGTTGTCACTTTATTATTACTCTTGTCTCTTGATCTTGTGTGTGTTAGTCTCTTTATCTTGTCGATGCATGCTTTGTCTTAAGCATGATGATCCTCTTGGTCATACTTCATGATCATCTTAGTAATTGTTGGTATACTTGTTGATCATGGCTATGCCATCCTACCTTGTTGAGTTACATGCTTACCTTAAGCATGTGACACTTCTTGTCGATTCACTCCTACACCCCTTGTGAGTGTAGTAGTAACAACATCATGATCTTGGTGTACTCTCATTTTGAGATGAGTATGCCTACCTACCTTAGGTATGTCAAATATCGTTGACCACCCTCACTTCTATTAGTGTTGGTTGGTTAACACCACAAATCTGAAAGTATTTTCCCTCTTATGTTGACAACATGCATGCTTACCCTAAGCATGTATGCCCCCTTGACCACCTATATTAGCATCTTCTTAGTGGCATGATGATTAACATCATGACCCTTGTTTAATCATACTACTTATGTTGTCCCTATGCATGCTTATCCTAAGTATGTATGATCCCCTTGACACCTCATTTATCACCTCCTTAGTGGTATGATGGTTGGCATCATGCCACTGTTGTCTCTTAGTTCTTACATGAAACCATAGGTTGGGAACCCCTCAAGGTTTACCTTGTTGTAAATGTTTATGAAAACCTTGGGTGAGATAACCTTACCCAAGTGTATGGTTTATGAAGGCAAAAAGGATCTTGTCAAAGATGATTGAGAAAAGGAATGTGTGTGTGACTTGGGTTTTGAGAAAAACGACACATGGTTCTTTGTATTCGCCCGGAACAACTAAACAGCGCAACCATAGCTACTCCAACGTGGGCACGGGGCTTAACTTGACGTTTGTTCTTCTTAGCATGAGGCACCGCACAACTATACAAGGGTACGGTTACCCCCGAGTCCGGGTTGTCATGGTTGGGACAATAGTATAACGGGAGGCCTTCGGGGCTGACCCGTCCGGAAGACACTATGGGTCTCCTGGCTTGGCGGTGGAGCCACGCTCAAGAGGAGGTGAGCTGCCACGGCGCCGGGAGGTACATACTCCATAGGGTAGGACCTCGTGTTAAGTCGAATGGGCGAAAGGTTATGTCCGGGTATCCATCGTGGCATATGTCGTTATGCGGGGATGATGCCCACACGATAGGTATCCGGATAGTTGTGGTGAAAGTGTGCAAACTCTGCAGAGTCAAAACTATTCGAATAGCCGCGTCCGCGGTCATGGACGGTTGGGATGGCCGTTACCGAGCTGTGTCGAGTTTTGGTTTTGAAAATGTTTTCCAAAGGAAATGTGTGTTGGAAGTACCGGAAGGGTACGGGAAAGATGTTGTGCCGACCATGTGGAGATGGTCGAGGAAAATGAAACAAAAGTGGGTGACCCTTCCTAGTGTTTCATGTAGAGGAACTCTTCTTTAACAAAGATATACAGATGTCATAGGACTTCCCTAGTATCCCCATCAATTGAGATGGCGGTATGCTACCTCTTCTTTGACAAAGATATAGAGATGTCATAGGACTTCCTTAGTGTTCCCATCAACTGAGATGTGGGATGCTATATCCACAAGAGAAACTGATTCTCTTTCACATGCTATATCCACAAGAGAAACTGATTCTTTTCACATGCTATATCCACCAGAGAAACTATTCTTCCTCTCTTGTCTTCTTTAGTTAGAATTGTTATCACCTTCTTGATGGTTTGCGAGTACAATTCAAATGTACTCACGGCTTTGTCCCTGGCTTGGCCAGACCTGGAGGACTTCGACAAATGAAGAAGGAGTTGACGACGTCTATGCGAGCTAGGAACGTCTTCCCAGTCAGTTGCCTGTAGGGTTAAGGCAGATGACTTGGGCTCTACGCTGCTGAAGTGATTCTGCTACTCTGATTATTAGATTAGGCCCTTCGAGGCTATCTTGTAAAGATGGGTCATGTGACCTTATTGTGATTTTCTTATTCCATTTTGTAAAGGATGATGTAATTTGATATCAGTTGTTATGTGTCACGGCACACTGATCATGGGAACGTGAACGTATACATAACGGGTATTTCGGACAGCTAGTCCGGGGTCCCCACGAGCTAGTATCAGAGCTATCCTGACTGTAGGAGACCTTAGTTAGCATGGACGTTAGTTAGGGCACAAGTACTTTGGGAAAAACTATTTACGAAACAAATTCTTTCTTTAGTCGGAAGCATAGCTTCTACTCCTCTTATTTCTTCAAAACTTCTAAATTCTTATCTCTCCGCTTATAAAAATGTTTGAAAGTTCTTACTCTGTTGTCTCATCCACTTCAAACCTACATATTGGACGATGTCCCCAAATCAGACCGGAGACTCGAACTCAAAGATACATCAATCCCTCAGGAAGACTCATGAATCTCCAACGACAGCTATTGAAGATTGGAGGCCGACTTAGTGTGCACATAAAAGAATGATAATATCATGTCTTTGGTTGTCACCAAAGTATGTCAAAGATCTGACCTTGTTCCTCCGTGGACTTGCACTTTTGCAGTCGTCAGGGATCAAGTCCTCAGTTTTTGACTAGTAATTTTTAGGCCAGCCACCAGAAGATGCCGACTTTGGGAGTACCTACACAACTACCCCTTCGAAGACCCCATGTCCCCGGGATGTTGAGCAAGAAGACTACACAGTTTTAGCCTCTACCTCAACCTCGACGACTCAACACCAGGCCGCATCACCACTCTCTGCTTCAAGAATCCTTGTTGAAGACGATGTCAACAAGCTGAAGACTGCAACATATGTGACCAGCCCAAACCTATAGGATGGATAGGACAAAACTCAATCGCTTTGATTGAGCTACCCCCGCGTATTAGTCATCCATGGGTACTTGTGTTACCATGTCTGGTTTGATGATTGCTTGTAGTTCCCTAAGTGTGTTGTCTTGAGTGTTTTTATTTGTTTGTTGTGTGTTTGATTGTCTTGGTCTTTAGGTCTGAAAAACACTCTTGGTGTGATAAACCAGCGTAGGAAGCCCCTCTAAGACATTAGATCTACTTGGGGGTCCCCACATATGGCCTATAGTTGTTACCAGAATTATTCATATAAGCATTGTTGTTGAAATTATTATTTTTAATGAAGTTCACATCAACATGTTCTTCTTGGGCAACCAATGAAGCTAAAGGAACATTATTTGTATCAACATTAGATCTACCATTCACAAGCATAGACATAATAGCATCAATCTTATCACTCAAGGAGGAGGTTTCTTCAACAGAATTTACCTTCTTACCTTGTGGAGCCCTTTCAGTGTGCCATTCAGAGTAATTTATCATCATATCATCAAGAAGCTTTGTTGCCGCCCCCAAAGTAATGGACATAAAGGTACCTCCAGCAGCTGAATCCAATAGGTTCCGCGAAGAAAAATTCAATCCTGCATATAAGGTTTGGATGATCATCCAAGTAGTTAGTCCATGGGTTGGGCAATTCTTTACCAAAGATTTCATTCTTTCCCATGCTTGGGCAACATGTTCATTATCCAATTGCTTAAAATTCATTATGCTACTTCTCAAAGATATAATTTTAGCAGGAGGATAATATCTACCAATGAAAGCATCTTTATATTTAGTCCATGAATCAATACTATTCTTAGGCAAAGATAGCAACCAATCTTTAGCTCTTCCTCTTAAGGAGAAAGGAAGCAATTTCAATTTTATAATGTCACCATCTACATCCTTATACTTTTGCATTTCACAAAGTTCAACAAAATTATTAAGATGGGCAGCACATCATCAGAACTAACACCGGAAAATTGCTCTCTCATAACAAGATTTAGTAAAGCAGGTTTAATTTCAAAAAATTCTGCTGTAGTAGCAGGTGGAGAAATAGGTGTGCATAGGAAATCATTATTATTTGTGCTAGTGAAATCACATAACTTAGTATTCTCAGGAGTACCCATTTTAGCAGTAGTAAATAAAGCAAACTAAATAAAGTAAATGCAAGTAACTAATTTTTTTGTGTTTTTAATATAGAGAACAAGACAGTAAATAAAGTAAAGTAAAGCAAGACAAAAACAAAGTAAAGAGATTGGATGTGGAGACTCCTGCAGCGTGTCTTGATCTCCCCAACGGCGCAAAAAAGTGCTTGATGCGTGCAGCTAACACACGTCCGTTGGGAACCCCAAGAGGAAGGTGTGACAACAGCAAGTTTTCTCAGTAAGAAACCAAAGTTATCAAACCAGTAGGAGTCAAGGAACACGTGAAGGTTGTTGGTGACGGAGTGTAGTGCGGCGCAACACAGGGATTCCGGCCACGTGGAACCGCACAACACAATCAAAGTACTTTGCCCCAACGTAAGTGAGGTGTCAATCTCACCGGCTTGCTGTAAACAAAGGATTAGATGTATAGTGTGGATGATGATTTTTGTTTGCGAAGAACAAGAAAGAACAATTGCAAGAGATTGTATTTTCGATGTAAAGAATGGACCGGGTCCACCGTTCACTAGTGGTGTCTCTCCCATAAGATAAATAGCATGTTGGGTGAACAATTACAGTTGGGCAATTGACAAATAAAGAAGGCATAACAATGCACATACATATATCATGATGAGTACTATGAGATTTAATCAGGCATTACGACAAAGTACATAGACCGCTATCCAGATGCATCTATGCCTAAAAAGTCCACTCAGGTTATCATCCGAACCCTTCCGGTATTAAGTTGCAAACAACATAATTGCATTAAGTATGATGCGTAATGTAATCAACACAAATATCCTTAGACAACGCATCGATGTTTTATCCCTAGTGGCAACAGCACATCCACAACCTTAGAACTTTCTATCACTGTCCTAGATTCATTGGAGGCATGAACCCACTATCGAGCATAAATACTCCCTCTTGGAGTTACAAGTATCAACTTGGCTAGAGCCTCTACTAGCAACGGAGAGCATGCAAGAACATAAACAACATAAATGATAGATTGATAATCAACTTGACATAGTATTCAATATTCATCGGATCCCAACAAACACAACATGTAACATTACAAATAGATGATCTTGATCATGATAGGCAGCTCACAAGATCTAACATGATAGCACAATGAGGAGAAGACAACCATCTAGCTACTGCTATGGACCCATAGTCCAGGGGTGAACTACTCACACATCGATCCAGGCGATCATGGCGATGAAGAGCCCTCCGGGAGATGATTCCCCTCCGGCAGGGTGCCGGAGGCGATCTCCAATCCCCGAGATGGGATTGGCGGCGTCTCTGGAAGGTTTTTCGTATCGTGGCTCTCGGCAGGAGGTTTCGCGACGAAGGCTTTGCAGGGGTAGGTTTAGGGCGACACGAGGGCCCCACACGCCAGGGCCGCGGCCAAGACCTGGGCCGCGCCGCCTGTTGTCGGCGCCTCGTCGCCCACTTCGTTTCCTTCGGTCTCCTGGAAGCTTCGTGGAAAAAAGATCCTGGGCGTTGATTTCGTCCAATTCCGAGAATATTTCCTTTGTAGGATTTGAAACCAAAACACAGAAAATAGCAATGGCTCTTTGGCATCTCGTCAATAGGTTAGTGCCGGAAAATGCATAATAATGACATATAATGTGTATAAAACATGTGAGTATCATCATAAAAGTAGCATGGAACATAAGAAATTATGAATACGTTTGAGACGTATCAGAGACATGCGGCACTATTCCTGACGCCATAGCCGTTAGGGTGGTCAAATCACCTAGGCTAATGTGTAGCCTTATTGTGGTAATCACACGTAGTTAATACACCCACTGGCGATCCCTGTGGCCATCCGTGTGGTCGGATACACGTGTGTATCACAACGCCATGTGTCAAGTTAGTGGGATCGTGGGTGTATTGGATCCACGTCCCACGATCCCACCGAGGGTATAAATACCCCTCCGGCAATTCCTTTTCTCTTTTACCCCATGATGAGTGCAAAGCACACCGTTGGGGAACCCCAAGAGGAAGGTATGATGAGCACAGTAGCAAATTTTCCCTCAGTAAGAAACCAAGATTTAATCGACCAGTATGAGAAAGGAGTGGCTTCTGAAGGTGTTTCTAGCTGACTTGTGGTAGGGCGCGCTACCGGCGTCAGCAACAATGTGGAACTTGCACACAACACAACCAAAATACTTTGCCCCAACTTACAGTGAGGTTGTCAATCTCACCGGTTTTGCTGAAAACAAATGATTAATCGTATAGTGTGGAAAGAGATGTTTGTTTGAAGTGGAATTAAAGAATACATTGCTTGCAGTAAGTAAACAAAATAGGTGATTGCAGTAGATGATTTTATCAGTGTAAAAGAAAGGATCGGGGTCCATAGTTCACTAGAGGTGTCTCTCCATAAAGATAAATAACATGTTGGGTGAATAAATTTCAGCTGGGCAATTGACAGAATAAAGACCATACATGACAAGATGATTACTATGAAATTTATTTGGGCATTACAACATAATAATATACCGTAATCCAACTGCGTCTATGAGTAGCGTCTGCACCCCTTTCAGTATTAAGGTGCAAGCAGCAGATTATCGCATTAAGCAATGTGTAAAGTAAACAATAGAATTATCCTTAGACAAAGCATTGTTGTTTTCTCCCTAGTAGCAACAACACATCTAGAATCTTAGTTATTGTCACTCTTCTAGATTACTAGAGGCATGAACCCACTATCGAGCATAAATACTTCCTCTTGGAGTCACAAGTACATATTTGGCGAGAGCATCTACTAGCAACAGAGAGCATGCAAGATCACAAATAACATTTGATAAGTATATAATCAATCTCAACATAGTATTCAATATTCATCGGATCCCATCAAACACAACATGCAACATTACATAATGATGATCTTGATCATGATAGGCAGTTTCTAAGATCTAAACATGAGGCACAAATTGGAGAAGACAACCATCTAGCTACTGCTATGTATCCGTAGTCCAGGGATGAACTACTCACGCATTACTTCGGAGGCGGGCATGGCGATGTAGAGGCCTCCGGTGATGATCTCCCTCTCCGGCAGGGTGCCGGAAGAGCTTCAGAACCCTCGCGAGCTAGGGTCGGTGATGGCGTCCACGACAGAACTTTTCGTGGATAAAGGCTCGGGTATTTATGCTTTACCAAAAAGGTGAATGAATAGGCGGAAGGGCGAGGTCGGTGGGTGCCCAGGGGCCCACACTACCCCTAGGAGCGGCAGGGGGTCGAGCCTAGGCCTGGTGTGGTTGCCTCCTGGCGCCCCTTCGTCTCTCCTCTGGACTCCGTTTTCGTTTCGGTAAAATAGGAACTTCGGCGTTTGTTTCGTCCAATTCTGAGAATATTTCATGTACAACTTTGCTGAAATACAAAAACAGCAGAAAACTGGAAGCTGACACTATTGCATCTTGTTAATAGGTTAGTTCCAGAAAATGTATTAAGGCGAAACGAAGTGTAAACAAAACATATAGAAATTGGTGTAAAACAAGCATGTAGCATAAAAAATTATAGATACGTTTGAGGCGTATCACCCCACCTCATCTTCCTTCGCCGCTCCGCTCGCCACCGAAACTCTCGAGAGCTTCAACCATCGCCGCGCACTTTCTTTCTCCAAATATTCCTCAACTTCGGCGCCGCCACCATCGGAGGCTTCCCTACCGCATTGTACGAAACCACCACCGGTGTCACCCGAACTAGGTTAGCAAATCCAAACTGCATTTCCCTCCTTGATTAGTTGCGTTCTTTGTTCTTCACGTTTTGCATGCTCCTGAGCTTTTCTAGTTAGATTCATCAGTAGTCTCTTACATTTTCTTTCTTTTCCTTTTCTAGATCTTCATTTCCTCATAGTTTTCAACGGGTCCAGTTCACTCCACCTCAAATCTACCGTTTAACTCCATGGATTTGGAAGATCAGGAGTTAGTGGTCATGGAGGAAGAAGGATCAGAGGGAGGAGTAGATTCCTACACCCGCGGCCGGTGGGAGGGATCAATTGTCACCTCAACCGAGATCGACTGGTTATACCGGTCGCGACGTATCCCGGCAGGAGAAGGACGAGATTGAACCGAAACCCGAGCATGTCGAAGTCGTTGTATTCACCGCGCATTTCGTGCGGGGCTTAGGTTTACCGGCCAGCGCATTCTTCCGGTCCTTCCTCGACCGGTATGCGCTCCAGCCGCACCACCTCCCGGCAAACACCGTTTTCATCCTTTCTTCCTTTGTCGCATTTTGCAAAGGGTACGTTGGCCTCTTTCCCTCCTTGAACCTCTAGGCCCGGCTTTACTCTATCCGGATTAACTCTATCCAAGATACATCTATACTGGTATCGAAGCCGGTGGTAGAGTGCGGGGTTTGTATCATTGTCCCTCGCCAGAAGAGCCCTCATGTCAAGATGGCTGGATTAGAGTCATGCCGGAAATGGTAGTGGACCTTCTTATACATCAAGAATATCGGCCCCGTAGACCTTATCAACCTGCCGGTTTATGTTCCCGACGAACCCTCCAAGCGCAACTGGTCTTTTAATCCGAAGGATAGTCGTAACGAGACTAACAGGATCTACAAATATATTGTGGGACTCCGTGAGTATGATGAGCCCTCTACTGACGATATAGTACACACACTCATCACCCGCGGGGTTCTGTCGCTCTAGCGCCGGTGCCACAAGATTTGCGAGATGAGTGGTCCACTAGATCCTACCCGGATCACCACTTTCGAGCTGACCAAGTCGGAAGTCGTCGTCAAGGTCAAGGACATCGTTGTGACCAAGATGATAGATGATTGGGAATGGGATTTGGAACCATTCTCACGGGCCAACCCGCCACCAGATATAAGGATTTGCAAGGTTCCAGAATACTCTTTTTGACACAATTCTTTCGGTATAGTTCTAACCGGGTTGATTTCACTTTTTCAGAACTTCACCCGCCAGGCTCGCGAGGCTCCCGCCGCTTTTACCGCAGACTGTACCGAGTTGGACGAGGAGGATCCGGATTCTATCCAGAACACCCCCTTGGACAAGATGGACCCCAACCTTAACGCCAGTTCCGGTAAGATTCCTGCCCTCCATCCATCAAGGACTTGGGCAGACGATGTCGGTAGTGATGATGATGACTGCATTATGTTAGAGGTATATGACCCCGTGCCCATCTCCTACGCATATTCCATGGATCCAGCTTCAGCTGATGCAGACGCCCAGGTGCTGGAGGATACCTTGCCGCTGGCGGCGCCGAAGACTGCGGCGCCGAAGACCACACGTGCCTCCAAGAGAACCGCAACTCCGGATTCCGGTCCCAGCGCTCCTCTGGCCTCGAAGCATCGGAAAGTCGGGAGTCTAGCCCCGCTTGGGGCAAAGAAGAGATCTAGGGCTCCCCCGACATCCTCCGGGTAAATTTTTATTTCGGCACACCTTTTCCAGTACGATCTTCTATTTTTATCTCGTAAATACCCCTTTTTACTGATAACCTTTGCCCTCTTGCTTAGCCCTGCGCTTGAGATCAACCGGAGTGCTCTGGGTAGAACTGCATCAGCCCCCAAGACAACATCAGCACCATCAGAACCACTACTCAAGATACCTAGCCCTGCTAAGGTCAAGGGTCCCGCACACCAGGCTCCTTCGTCGGAATCTGATGCTGGCGGGCTCCACTTTGGCCCTACAGGGCCTAAAACAAGTGAGGGGAACACGACCCTTGATTATGATGATCACCGTGGTGGATCTGACTTCCTTTCGGCTCCAGAACAAGCTGAAGACCCCGGCGCCAGCAACATAGGCACCAGTAACGACCAAGCCGGGCCGTTGGAACCCATCACAGTTATGTCGGCCCCCGGAAGCAGCACTTCTACAGCACCACCGACATCTTCTAAGCCGGCTTCGCCTTCTCCTCCGCCGGCATCGCTAAGACCGGCAAGATCTCTAGTGACCCTGCCTTCAAAGCCTGCCACTCCACCATGTAAATCTGCAACTCCTCCTCCGGAACCGGCTCCAACGACATCAGGCAAGCCTCCGGAAGAAAGAAGAAGATATCATCGCGCAACCCTATTGTTGTTTCCTCCGAGGATCTCTCCAGCGCGCTACAGCTTACCAAGGAAGTTCCGACATCCTCCAAAGCCATCACCTTGCATACCAGTAAGGCCACGGTAACTTTGTCAAATTTGACCAACATTTTTTTTAAAGTAGTAATATTTATGACATTAAATTAATATCTCTAGAGTCATCTTGACATGAAGTTCTATAATATAGTAATTTGATGTCACATATGTTACTATATTTGTGTAATAAATTAATTAAATTTAAAACAAGCACACACTAATTCAGATTAATACTACCTACTCCAATATAAAAAGGGCAGCACTACCATGAATTGACGCAATAAATATAGCATATCTACTAAAGATATGCCAACATTAATTCGGTAAATCTGCATAAATAAAAACCGAATCGTATGCAGATTTCACCGTGTCTCTCTATAAATAGCAACAAAGGAAAGAGCTCATTTGCAGTGCGCATAGAGAAATACAACAAGATACGTAGAACCACGAATAGAAATTAGCGAGCACTGGTCAAGATGAGCAGCAACACAACGAGGAGGGCCGTGTGCTACATGGCAGTTGCTATCCTGGTGCTTGTCATGTTGTTTTCTACCTTCGAATCCTGTCATGCAACTGACACTACCCCTGGTATGTACTACTTTCTTTCTAAAATAAGTACCTCAGTTTTATTCAGATATGAATATATTTAAATATATTTTAGTTGTTGATACATCTCTATCTACAAAAATGTCACACTTACCTACACTTGTTTTGCTCTTCCTTTTGGAAGCATGCAGAAGTCTGAAATTAGATCATGAACACATTATGACATTTGTTTACATATATGTTGCTTTTGCAGGAAGCGAGCCGTTCCGTTTTGAAAAGAACAAGTGCCATCCGTTGTATCCCTGCTCTCGACATGACTGGTGCCACGAAGAATGCCAAGCACTTCACCCCACGAAGCCTTTCCATTCCTACTGCAGGAATATTTACACTTGCTGCTGCGATAGACCCCGTTAATTGGCTTGACGGTTTAAAGATATATCAAATAAATTCCGTACCTACAATTCCTTAGTTGATCTATATAAAGTAGTGTATGATTCATCAAAGATTCTGGTTTGTGAGATCAGTCTGACTTTTTTTTGCCTTGTGCAACAAAAATGGCATAAGGAGTAATATCACATCTGTACCGCACAATATATATGGGATTTTTAGCACTTTCTTTTTCTTTCACCTGAGTTGAATGGTTTAAATTCTCTTTCATAGTATTATAGATGAGTTGGTAAATGGCGGTTGATCTCACTCACTTGGTTAAACACACCCATTTTCCACTCCTCTATACCCTATTTTTTCGACAAAGAACATATATTAATATCGTGAAGATACCAATTACACCTAGCCTCTACAATAACGCATGGTCCTAGCGGCATTACGAATGCACATAGCCCAAAAAGGAAAAAAAGAATTACAATAAAAGAAAGGTCCCACTACAATGATCTATTTCTTTTAACGGTCGTACTAACACCACCAAGACAACAACAGAAGTTCATTTTCTCCAAAAAACAATGCCTCTAAGAAGGGAACAGTGTACAAGAGCCATATCACCGGATCATAGATCTTAGATCTCACCCTGAAAAAAGTCCTCCTCACAAAATAATGTCTTTAAGAAGGCCATTGTCAGGCACAACCAATTAAGGCCTGGCCTTGGATTTTCACGTTGAAAGGTAAGACTTTAAACTTCTCTTGTGCTATCGCCGCCTTTTATAATACCGCTGCTCCAAGTCAGGAATCACCAAGCCAAATCCTCATCTCCACAAATACTCAAATCACCATTGCTAGTGCTTGGATCTCGGCTTTAATGACATTCTTCGCCAGCTAATATCACCATGGAACGAGAAATCGTGCTCCGTGATCAAAGGCGGACCCATGAATTTGTCGAAGCCTGGGCGCCCCGCATGCCACTGATTCTTTTCTCTGCAGGTCGAAGAAAACATATCGAAACCAGAAAACTCCTACCGTTTTCGATTTGTTTGCGTTTTTCGTGGCCTGAGTAGATACTGCGAAATGATCCGGACTGGAAACTTATATCCCGCACCGTGGAGCCATGGCACTTGCGTCGGGTGCGGTCATTGTGCCTTCTCTCGGAACAACCCGCAATCGTGGCAAGGACCTGGGTGGGATCTCATCAACAACATGATGTTTCTGGCACTCTACCACTCCCAGGGCTTCGTGGAGGCCTGGGTTGCTGCGAGAAAAAATCGCAGCAACGAGCCGTTGCGGTGCTAGGCCAAAGAGGGTATAGACGAGCACGAATATCACAAGGGGGTGCTAGCGAGCCTCGCCATTTCAGCACGACTTTACGCATTAGACAAATACCCAATGATTTGTAGAACGCATCTCGAATTTTCTGGTTCATGAGATTTGCAAAAAAAAAACACAAAGGTTAAAACATTTTTCCATGAGGATCGAAAATAAACGCGCACAAGGCAAAATAGAAAGTATTTTAATCTGAATAGATCAAAGGAGAAGAAATGAACCAAAACATAGACCCGCGAAAAGAAGCAGAGAGCAATAATGAGTTGTCGTGGCCGAATCTCGTCGCAGACGTGCTGTCGCTGCATTGTTTTTCACTTCGAGCACGGCCAAGGTCCTCACCAGCTGACATGCTCAGGAGGCCACGGATTGTGCCCCAGTCAGATCTAATTTTGTCGCTCCAAACGCACTGACGCAGGAGGCGAACGGCACCGCAGCCTAGGAACGCGTCTGGGTTGGAGGGGCGCTGGGTCCGGCTATGTCCGTGATGGTAATAGCCACTGGAGTTTCGTAACGCTCCCTCTGAAATCAAACGGTAAAAAACATGGTACGCATGACCGAATCCTACCCGTTCCAGCAATTTTCAGGTGTGAATCGTCCAGTGGAGTTCGCGGTGAAGCCTTCCGAAACATGACACTCTAGCCAGGTTGTGGAGACAGGCATCCGGCAGATCATCATCTTGGCACGAGTTGAATTCCTAGGAAAAACACCTTTATTTTTTTTCGAAATGGGGTGTACCCTGGCCTCTGCATCGGTTGATGCACACAGCCTTTTATTAAACCAATCAATATTCAAAGTTTACAACTCATGGATCAACGAGGGTCGATACAAAAATCAACCATCGAAAAAATAAAAGACTACTAAGCAATCTAAGCATCATGTAATCTCTTAACATGCCGCCAAGTAGCCTGGTAGAAAATATCCTGGGCAACCATGCGAAGGCGGTTGCATCCAGAAACCATGCATTCCAGCTGATCCTCCGGAAGCAAGAAACGCCGAAGTTGGATCCAGTGGACCATAGTGTGGATAACCTGCAAAAAATTAGTAGAGTCCTTTTTGTTAAAAACAATATCATTTCTGCAATTCCAAATTGACCAACATAAAGCCGAAACACCAATGCGAATTCTAACTTTATGGTCTTTGTCAATTCCATTAAGCCAATTTCCAAACATATTTGTTACATTGGATGGAGGTGGAATATTATACGCAGCGAAAATAACCCGTCAAATAAGCTTAGCAAAAGGACAGGAAATAAACAAATGTTCAACTGATTCCTCGGCATCACAGAAAGAACATTTCATTCCAATTTCTCTTTGCTAAATTATCACGGGTTAACAAGACTTTCTTACTAAGGAACCACATAAAGATTTTTATTTTCAGTGGAATTTTTATTTTTCAAAGATACTTGTGAAGATATCTTGTGTGTCCATTTAACATATCAGCATACATCGATTTAACCGTGAATTTCCCTGTGGATGTTAGACCCCAATTTTTTTTTATCAAGATCATCATTTAAATTTATCATCATTAAACGTTGACATAGGTGTGCCCATTGATCCCACTTATCCCCAATTAGTCTTCTCCGAAAACAAATATTTAAAGGAGTTGATCCCATAACATTCGCCACAGTATCATGCTTACGGTGGACTATATTATATAGTTGCGGATACTGAGTTGCAAACGTCTGATCACCTAGCCAAATATCCTCCCACAAACGCACTCCTTCTCCAGAGCCTACTACAAATTTACCTCTACTAAAAAATTCTCCCTTTATTTTCATTAGTCCCTTCCAGAATGGTGAATCAGTCGGCTTACTTTCAACTTCAGCCAGTGTTTTTTGTGATAGGTACTTATTTTTTAGCAATTCTTGCCATAATCCCTCTTCAGAAAGAAGTTTAAATAGCCATTTACTAAGAAGGCAGGAATTTTTAATCTCTAAAACTTCAATACCCAAACCACTTTGGTCCTTAGGTCTACAAATCAAGTTCCACTTGGTTAACCTATATTTCTTCTTATTTTCCTCACATTGCCAAAAGAAACGTGATCGGAAAAAATCTAACCTCTTCCTTACCCCTTTAGGTAGCTGAAAGAAGGATAGCATAAACATTGATAAACTAGTAACAACTGAATTAATCAACACAAGGCGATCCCCGTAGGAAAGTAATTTTCCAGCCCAACATCCTAATTTGTTTTCAAACCTACTTTCCACTGGATTCCACTCAGAGTTGTTTTAATTTTCTATAATGGATTAGAATACCCAAATATCTAAAGGGTAGAGAACCAGATTCACAACCAAATAGTCGTTTGTACTGTTCCTCTTCCTCTTTAGGCTTACCAAAACAGAAAATCTCGCTTTTGTGAAAATTAATTTTTAGTCCTGACAACTCTTTAAAAAAACGCAAAATCAGTTTCATATTAATAACCTTTTCCAAGTCATGTTCCATGAAAAGTATCGTGTCATCAACATATTGCAAAATGGAAATTCCTCCATCAACCAGATGAGGAATGAGACCTCCTATCTGACCATCCTCTTTCGCTCTTGCTATTAGGATGGCTAGCATATCTCCAATAATGTTAAATAACATGGGTGATAGTGGATCACCCTATCGAAGCCCCTTTCTGGTTTGGAAGTAGTGATCAATATCATCATTGACCCTGATCCCTACACTTCCTCCCCTCACAAATTGTTCAACAAAGTGACACCAACTAGGATGAAACCCTTTCATGCGCATAACTTGTTGAAGAAAATACCTTTATTAATCCGAGCTAGTATCCCCCACACCACCCGCTGACTTGTTGGATCTGCCGCTCCGAACCTCATCGGCTAGGCTACTCCAGGAAGACGACGACCGACAGGGGCGATCTTCCGCTAGATCCGGCCAAAACACGCAACAAGGAGGAACCCCTGGTCAACGCGCCGCCGTGAAAGACCTCCGCCACCACTCACGTTCCATATGCGTCGCCCCGTTCACGGCCCTCCTTGCGCATATGAGTCCACCAGAGCTCGCCTGCCCTCACCCCCCATCTTTGACGGGTGATACGTCCAAAACGTATCTACTTTCCCGAACACTTTTGCTATTGTTTTGCCTCTAATTTGTGTATTTTGGATGCAACTAACACGGACTAACGCTGTTTTCAGCAGAACTGCTCTGGTGTCTCGTTTTTGTGCAGAAATCCAACTTTCGGGAAAATCCTCGGAATTTATGCAGAAGGCCCTATTTTCCAGAAAACTAACGGAGCCAGAAGGACAATTGAGGTGGAGGCCCGAGGGCCCCACACCATAGGGCGGCGCGGCCGGGGGCCCGCGCGGCCCTGTGGTGTGGCCCCCTCGGCCGGCCTCCGACGCCCTCCTTCGGACTACTTATTCGCCTCGACCTAAAAACGCCAGGGGAGAAGTCGAAGTCGCCAGAAACCCTCCAGAACGCCGCCACATCGCGAAACTCCGTCGCGGGAGCCGAAGTCTCCGTTCGGCACTCCGCCGGGACGGGAATTGGAGGAGATCATCACCGCCATCACCGCCAACGCTCTACATCAACCAGCCATGTTTCCCCCATCCATGTGTGAGTAACCCCCTGTAGGCTGAAGGGGATGGTAGGGATTGGATGAGATTGGTCATGTAATAGCATAAGATTGTTAGGGCATAGTGCCTAGTGTCCGTAATTGGTACTTTGATGATATTGTTGCAACTTGTTATGCTTAATGCTTGTCACTAGGGCCCGAGTGCCATGATCTCAGATCTGAACATGTTATTGCTTCATCAAGATATTCATTGTTTATGATCTTACCTGCAAGTTGTATACACATGTCTGTCCGGAACCAATGGCCCCGAAGTGACAGAAATCGGGACAACCGGAGGGGATGGTAGTGATGTGAGGATCACATGTGTTCACGGAGTGTTAATGCTTTGCTCCGGTACTCTATTAAAAGGAGTACCTTAATATCCAGTAGTTTCCCTTGAGGCCCGGCTGCCACCGGCTAGGACAAAAGATGTTGTGCAAGTTTCTCATTGCGAGCACGCACGACTATATATGGAACACATGCCTATTGATTGCTTTGTACTTAGACACCGTTTTATTATTATCTGCAAATGCCCTGCTATGATTGTTACATGAGTTTCTCTCATCCATGCAACGCCCGTCATCCGTCCCCGTGCCTACAGTATTTTAATCCTGCTGTTTACTATAATCACTACCGCTGTCTTTGTTACTCCGTTATTTCACTACTGCATCGCTATAAACTGTTATTACCGATAAACCCTTGCGAGCAAGTCTGCAGTGTGCACTGAATTGACAACTCCGCCGTTAAGGCTTCCAAGTGTTCTTTATCTCCCTTGTGTCGAATCAATAAATTGGGTTTTACTTCCCTCGAAGACTGTTGCGATCCCCTATACTTGTGGGTCATCAAGACTATTTTCGCCGTTTGGGGAGCATAGCTTTATTTGGAAGTTCACTTGGATTAATATTGTTCGCTGCAAATTCTCCATCATGGGTAAACCTCGCGATACTAAGATCGCCATATTACCATCCACTACAAGAAAAGGTACAATTCTGAATACCTCTGCTCTTGATTCACCATCTGTGATTGATAAACTTGTTTCACCGCCACATGCTTCACATGCGGGTACTTCTGCTGAATCTGAAAACTCTCATAATATTGATAATATTTCTGCTGTGCTTGATGATAGTGGTTCATTGGGATCTTTTCTAGATGCTACAATTGCTAGGTCTAGACAAATTGAAAATACTGAAACTCCTAATGCTACTACACCTAATTCACCCGAACTTGATTATTTTAGTGATGATCCTGATGAAGATTATGTGGAGCTTAATGATGATTTTATTGAAAAATGCAATGCTACTACTGATGCAAGAAAAATTAAAAATTTGCTTGCAGAACATGCTGTTAGATATAAATCCTGATCCTAAATTTGCCACATCTCCTATAAACATTAGGGATAAAGATTATGATTTTTCTCTTGATCTATCTCATATAGCTATTGTTGAGAAAACATCCTTTTGTGGTACTGAAAAAGAAAGTGTTGTTGAACACATGACTGAGTTATCTACTCTAAGTAGCTTGTTTTCTGATGATGTCAAGATGCGTACTTACTTTGTTGCTAAAATATTTCCATTCTCATTAAAGGATGACGCTAAAACTTGGTATAATAATTTGCCACCTAATTGTATTAAAAGTCCAAAAGAATGCTTGATGTTTTCTTCCGCAAATACTTTCGCTAGTGCTCAACATATTGCTTTGCAGAGAATCTATAATTTTGACAGGGAGATGAAGAGAAATTGCTGAGGCTTGGTCGAGATTTTGCTCTCTTATTAGAGCTCGGCCCGACATGATCTGGAAAAGCATGATTTACTTGATATATTTTATAGTGGACTAACCATTGAGTCTAGGGCATACCTGGATAGTTGTGCTGGTTGTGTTTTCAGGAAAAGAACTCCGGATGACGCTGAAGAATTATTGGCTAAAATAAGCCGGAATTATGATGATTGGACTACGCCTGAACCAACTCCAACACCAATATTGAAGAAGAGGGGTTTAATTAAATTGAATGATGAAGATATGAGGGAAGCCAAGAAGTCTCTCAAGGAGGAAGGTATTAAATATGAAGATGTGAAGAACCTTCCTCCCATAGAAGATATATGTGAGATAATTCCCCCTTCATCGATGATTGAGGTAAACTCCCTTCAGCGCTTTACTAGGGAGGATATTCCGTATTCGAAACCTCCTGCACAATGCTTAGATGAGTTTGATAATTATATTGTTAAGCAAGAAAATTTTAATATGAGAGTAGAGAATCATTTAATGGAAAATTCTCGAGCTATTAGTGAATTGCATGGTATTGTGGAGAGAACCTCCAATGATGTTAAGATGCTTGTTAAACATTTTCATATGATTCAAACTCAAATTGATCAACTCACTAAAGTGCAAAATGACTTGTTAGGGAGTAATTCTAAAGAAAAACATGTTTATGAAGTAACAACTAGAGGTGGTGTCTCTACCCAGGATCCTCTATATCCTGAAGGGCATCCCAAAAGAATTGAACAAGATTCTCAACGCATTGAACCTAGTGCTCATTCTAAGAAGAAAAAGAAGAAGAAACATAAAAATGTTGTAGAATCCTCTGAACCTGATAATGATCCTAATAGTATTTCTATTTCTGATGCTGAAACTGAAAGTGGTAATGAACATGATAAAGATAATGATAAGAATGATACTCCTGATAAAGAAGAGGTAGAAGAAGAACCTGAAAAGCATGCTAAAAATAAAAAGTATACTAAAGAAGACTTTATTGCTGAGAAACATGGTAATGAAAGGGAACCTTGGGTGCAAAAGCAAATGCCTTTTCCTGCTAAGAAACTGAAATCAAAAGAAGAAGAACACTATAATAAATTTTGCGATTGGATGAAACCTCTATTCTTGCAAATCCCTTTGACTGATGCTATTAAATTGCCTCCTTATTCAAAGTATATGAAAGATATTGTTACTAACAAAAGGAAAATCCCCAATGAGGAAATTTCCACTATGCTTGCTAATTACTCTTTCAATGGCAAAATTCCAAAGAAGTTGGGCGACCCAGGTATACCTACTATTCCTTGTTCTATTAAGAATAATTATGTTAAAACTGCTCTATGTGATTTGGGAGGTGTTAGTGTTATGCCTTTTTCTCTTTATAAGAGACTTTACTTAGGTAAGTTGATACCTACTGATATATCCTTGCAAATGGCTGATAAATCTACTGCTATTCCTGTTGGTATATGTGAGAATGTTCCTGTTCAAGTTACTACTAACTGCTTGATATTAACTGATTTTGTTGTGTTGGAAATGCTGAAGATGATAATATGTCTATTATTCTTGGGAGACCTTTTCTTAACACCGCAGGGGCTGTTATTGATTGCAATAAAGGAAAGGTTACTTTTAATGTTGATGATAAGGAGCATACCGTCTATTTCCCCAAGAAGATTGATAAAGTATGTGGAGTCAATACTATTACTAATGTGAGAAGTATTAAAGTGGGAACTATTGATTGTCCTATATATGAGCCTAAAGAAGAATATCAAACTCTCGTGATTGGATCCATATCAATACAACTCAAGGTAACATGATTGATTTGAGGTTTATTTCTTCTTATGCTATGTAAAATTTATTTGGTGGCAAGACTTGATCAACCTTGTTAACAAATACCTTTTACATGCATAGAGAGGGTAAACAACATCTCTTTCTTCCTCCACTTGCTCTAGTTGCTGTAGCACTTTTAATTTGCAAAGTTCCTTAGCTAATTGAAGATTTCAAAAAAATTTCCTGGCCAGTAATAATAAACTAAATACCCAGAAATGTGCATTTTTCAAAGTTTTCAAAAATTCAAAAATTATACCGTTGGTCCTATTTTTCGACGAGGCACGGAGCACCAGGATGACCTGTGGGGCACTAGAGTGCCACACTACAGCCGGCGCTAGGAGGTGGCGCGCCACCATGTGGTGTGGGCCCCCTTTGCCCCACTTTGTCATCTCTTTCTCCCAGCACCTTCTCTCTCCCGAAAAACTCGTACCAAGTTCCTCTCTCTCGCGTTTTTGCTCCGAGCTCCAGATTTCTCGATCTCTTTGCTTAGCTCAGATTTCTGAAATTTGGCACATTTGCTCCTTGGTATGTGACTCCTCCACCCATCCAAGTAGAATTTCGTTTGGTTGAGTATATCTTGAATATTTTGCTGCTGTAGGTAACATGTTTAGTGAGCTTGCATGCTTGTTCTAAGTGGTAGAAACTAGTTTTGATGCATGATTAGTACTCTAGCAAGTTCCTATGGTAGTTTCCCTCAATTATATGTCACCAAATCAAATTTTTTATATTGTTTGTTGAAATTTCAGAAAATGGAGTGGAATAGATATCACTTGAACCAGCAAGAATTGGAAGTCCAACAAGTTATGATAGTCAATCGTGAAGAGGGAGTATACCCCTCTTACTACCCGTGCGCGGATTTCATGAGAAGCGCGGGGATATTTGAAGATGTTCAAACTCTAATTTCTCGTGCAGGGCTGAGTGACTTTGTTGAAGGAGAGCCAAGACAATATGTAAAATTAACTATGTCTTTTGTGCAGGACTTCAAGTTCAACTGGTCGCGATCTAACCCCACGGTCCAGTATAAAATTTACAATAAAGCTGTCAACTTGCCATTTAGTGCTTTTTGTGCAGCAATTAGAGTACCGCAATGGGGGTCATGCGAGAAGATAAGGGGATCGCCGCAAGAACTCTCGGATCTATACAAGATGATTTGCAATGGAAGGAGTTTCTCAGGTGACAGTGGTAAAATCACTAGTATTCAGCTCCCGGCTATCCGCTACTTTGCCTATTTTATTACCAAATGCGTTCTTGCTAAAAGAATTGGTGGTAAACTTTCTATTTCGGATTTGGCTTTTCTAGCTGCGGCACTTCAAGGTAGTAAGACTTATAATTTGGGGGCATTGATAGCTTATAGACTTGCTACTAACCGTGAGAAAGGTGGAATTTGTGGAGGTCTCATCGCCTCTCGTTTACTAGCTTTTCATAATGTAGAACCTCATCATTTTGATATTCCATTCCCCATAGAAAAACTTGACATAGCCTCTATGATTAAACATGAATTTGTTTCTGATTCCTCCAACTTGGGTAACCTGTATTACAAGATGATATTTTATAAGAAAGTTTGGAGAATAACTAAGAAAACTGAGAAATTAGTAAGATTGCCTGCGCCTGTTCTGTCTAACCTTGATTCCAGAGGAGATTGGTCGGTCACAGAAGGTGCACTGGATGCACACATAGAGAGAGGAGGCCAACATGCAAGAGACGACACAGAGATCGAGGAACACCTCGACTCATCATCCGATGCAGCAAGTTCCTCACATCAACATGGTGGATATGCGGAGCCTCCACGCTTTTCTTCTGCACAGGAGCTTTACTATGACTACTCCATGAATTACCCACCGGCGAGGAACAATGACCCTCGTTGGGGTTGAACTCCACTTAGGCCAAAAGCCTAAGCTTGGGGGAGGTATACCGGCATCACTCATTCTTTGCATATTATGGTTGCTGGATACTTGTACATACTTGTTTTGTCTTTGAGTGGTTTTCTAATGAGAGGAAGATGATATTTGGGGAAGTGCTGCCTGAAAACAGATTCTGGAACGTTACCGTAAAAATTCTCAAAAATAGCCAGAGCGTCATTTTGAGCTTCCAATTTTTGTGCAGGTTCCCCAGGTTGTTATCTAACTTTCATTAGTTGAACACTTTTCGATCTGAGCAACGTAAGATTTTTGTAAAAATCGATTTCTGTACTGCTGTCAGGTTTTGGCAGATTTCTGTCATCCTGCTGTTATGTGTTTCTTTTAGTTTGCTATTTCTTGTTCTTGCTTTGTTTCCTTCCCAAAACACAAAAAGACCAAAAATATTTCTGTTGTTTCTCTTCACCATTTGTTTGCTTTGGTTTCTTGCATTTGTTTCACTTTATTTGCTATTGCTAGTTTGCCATAAGAAAACCCAAAAAGATTTTGCTTTGTTTGCTTGTTTCCTCTTGTTCTTGTTTCTAATTTGAAAACACCAAAAATATTTGCTGTTCTTCTTTGGTTTGTAAAGTTCTTTATGAGTTCAATGGTCTTCGGTGGCTGGAGCGTGGTTTTCATTTCATATTATCCAAGCTACACAAGTGAAAAGGCAATAATGACGATCTACGACAATCTGATTGTGGTGAGAGGCTGGTATGAACTCTATTTGTTTTCATTTTTGTACATATACTCATCCATGTGAGCATGCTTAGTTGGTTCATGTGAGGTATATGTTATTTGAGAAAGTCTAGTAGTTCATGATCTCTCATGTTTAGCACCAATCTATTAATATGAGTAGCATGTCATGGATGTTTGCTTGCATTGTTTTATTCATAAGTAAGTATGGCATTGTGGTATCCTCCTCTGAATAATTCATTTATATCGACTTGGCACATGCTCACGCATGCATATGACTGAACAAAAAGTCAATTAAGCCTCGATGATCTATATTGCTTCAGAGTTCTTGTATCACTTTTATGCCGTTAATTTATTTTGCCGCAAGCATGATTATGACAGTACTGCTCTCTTGATTTGTCGCTCCCTAGTCTATTGCTAGCCTTCACTTGTACTGAGCGGGAACGCTGCTCGTGCTTCCAAACACCTGAAAACCAAGTTGTTCCAAAAGTGTCCACCATAAATACATATGCATGACATTTCAAACCATTCCAAGTAAATTCTCGTGCGCTACCTTTAAAACCTTCAAAATGCTTCTCAATTTGTGTTTATGTTTCATAGCTCATGAGGAAGTATGTGGTGTTTAGCTTTCAACCTTGTCATTTACTTTTGACGGACTTTCATATGGACTAGTGGCACATCCGCTATCCAATAATTTTGCAAAAAGAGCTGGCAATGGGATTCCCAGTCCCGAATTAATTAACTTAAATGGACACTCCTCCATGGTTTGTGATTGTTGGACGGCACCGAAGGATTCGGTTAGCCATGGCTTGTGTAAGCAAAGGTTGGGGGAGTGTCATCATCATAATAAAACTAAAATAAAAAGGCACTCCTTCATGGTATGAGATTGTTGGCAGGCACCCGAGGATTCGGTTAGCCATGGTTTGTGTAAGAAAGGTTGGAAGGAGTGCCAAATAAACATGCAATAATTCATGGGAGCCGCTCTTAAAAGTCCGGTTGGCGAGGTAGTTGGTGAACCCATTAACATTCGTTGACAACAACAAACACCTCTCAAAATAATTTTACTCCTGTCTTTATAAAAATGAAAAGCTCTAGCGCATGTTTATCCCTGCTTCCCTCTGCGAAGGGTCAATCTTTTACTTTTATGTTGTGTCTCCATTATTTCTTTGAGCACTATCTTGAGAGCACAACTGTCATTCTTAGTATAATATGCTTGTCTCAAAACATGATTGATTGTGGTATAACTTTGATGCATTTATCTTTTGACAATCACTACTTCTAGTCTTTCTATGAACTCCGAGGTGCCCGGGCATTTATGTTTTGCCAACCAAATACAGGCAAGCGAGATACCACTTTATCATACTCTCTTATGAACATTGCAATCCTGCTTATATACATGATTCATGATGCTTATTATTAATTGTTGGTACCTCTCCATGATTGACATGGCTGTTAGATGATCTTATTTGCATGTATCCCATTATGAATTGCTTAAGTATTAGCCATAGCATGAGAATATATACATCATATGAGCAAATGTGTTCGTTAAAGTTCTTTTATCGCTCAGTTGTTAACTGAATTGCTTGAGGACAAGCAATAAGCTAAGCTTGGGGGAGTTGATACGTCCAAAACGTATCTACTTTCCCGAACACTTTTGCTATTGTTTTGCCTCTAATTTGTGTATTTTGGATGCAACTAACACGGACTAACGCTGTTTTGCAGAACTGCTCGTGTCTCGTTTTTGTGCAGAAATCCAACTTTCGGGAAAATCCTCGGAATTTATGCGAAGGCCCTATTTTCCCAGAAACTAACGGAGCCGAAGGACAATTGAGGTGGAGGCCCGAGGGCCCCACACCAGGGCGGCGCGGCCGGGGGCCCGCGCGGCCCGTGGTGTGGCCCCTCGGCCGGCCTCCGACGCCCTCCTTCGGACTACTTATTCGCCTCGACCTAAAAATGCAGGGGAGAAGTCGAAGTCGCGAAACCCTCGAACGCCGCCACATCGTGAAACTCCGTCGCGGGAGCCGAAGTCTCCGTTCGGCACGGGACGGGAATTGGAGGAGATCATCACCGCCATCACCGCCAACGCCTCTACATCAACCAGCCATGTTTCCCCATCCATGTGTGAGTAATTCCCGCGTAGGCTGAAGGGGATGGTAGGGATTGGATGAGATTGGTCATGTAATAGCATAAGATTGTTAGGGCATAGTGCCTAGTGTCCGTAATTGGTACTTTGATGATATTGTTGCAACTTGTTATGCTTAATGCTTGTCACTAGGGCCCGAGTGCCATGATCTCAGATCTGAACATGTTATTGCTTCATCAAGATATTCATTGTTTATGATCTTACCTGCAAGTTGTATACACATGTCGCTGTCCGGAACCAATGGCCCCGAAGTGACAGAAATCGGGACAACCGGAGGGGATGGTAGTGATGTGAGGATCACATGTGTTCACGGAGTGTTAATGCTTTGCTCCGGTACTCTATTAAAAGGAGTACCTTAATATCCAGTAGTTTCCCTTGAGGCCCGGCTGCCACCGGCTGGTAGGACAAAAGATGTTGTGCAAGTTTCTCATTGCGAGCACGCACGACTATATATGGAACACATGCCTATTGATTGCTTTGTACTTAGACACCGTTTTATTATTATCTGCAAATGCCCTGCTATGATTGTTACATGAGTTTCTCTCATCCATGCAACCGTCATCCGTCCCCGTGCCTACAGTATTTTAATCCTGCTGTTTACTATAATCACTACTGCTGTCTTTGTTACTCTGCTGTTATTTCACTATCATATATAAACTGCGATAAACCCTGCGAGCAAGTCTGTTTCAGGTGCATGAATTGACAACTCCGCTGTTAAGGCTTCCAAGTGTTCTTTGTCTCCCCTTGTGTTGAATCAATAAATTGGGTTTTACTTCCCTCGAAGACTGTTGCGATCCCCTATACTTGTGGGTCATCAACGGGCTGTGCACAAAATTATGAAGGAACAACTACCATGATTTTCAAGTTCAACTGAACTCGCTGACCTCTGTTTTGGGTTGGTAGCTGCAATCAGGTCGAACATGCCCCACTTCCTCTCTTTCATCTCCTCACTCCAGAGCTTGATTTGGTTCTCACTTACTCCTTCCGATCCCTTTTAATTGACTCGGATTTAGTACAAAGTTATACTAAATCCGAGTAAATTAAAAGGGATCGGAGGAGTAGTTGGGAGCAATGGCAATCGATCCGGAGCATGCACATGAACTGAACGATGAACATGACAAATACAAGTCTGCAATTTCTCTTTATAATTGCTTTCCAGTGAATTAAAAAATGTGTCCAACTAAGTAAGAACCAAATCATGCACGTCTTGTAGCTGCAATGGGCTTCTCGGTCAGCCTCCGAGTTGGAATTAATCCGCCAGTTAACTGGTTTATCGGCCGATTTTGAAACTGGGCTTGTAGGCTATCATTCCTTCAAGCTAGCTCTGAACAAAGAAAGCATAAGATAACTAACTATATATCCCATCAAGCAATGCTTGAGTTATATTGTATAATATAAGCAAATGGTTGAATAATTTTACATCTTAAGCTTACAGTTTGGCAAAATGCCTCCGCACTTCAGAGTTTAGAGAGAACTGGGTATATAGGACTGCATTCAACAGATCAATCTAGGAGTTTTACCAGTTACACACAAAGCTGACTTTATGTATACCAGGAGCTTGCTAGAGGCAAGGTCTCTATTGAGCATTAATAATCTAAGATTGGTCCTCTGATTACTGTAATTAGATGCATGAAAATTATACGGGTGACAACCTCTCATGCAATTCATCCAACACCTTGTGATCTTGAGAAAAAATTGCAATGCATCTGATCAACAATAAACTAGGAGTAAACCAGATCAACTACCCATTAATTGACACAAAAGGTCGGTCAGGCACTCAGGCGTTTTCAGGCGAGAAACACACCAGACGCATCCACATCTTCTCGCTGACAGGAAGACCCACCAAAATCACACACGCCACAGAATGCGATGAGGTGCCGATGGGTAAGGCCAAAATGAGCGATGGTGCCCCAATCAACCACAGGGCTCCAAAACACATGGAGCTTAGAGGTCCTTAGAGATTTGTTTCTATGCTTGGGTGGGCTAACAAATTTAACCAAAATAGCTTTTAGTCCAAGCTCTGAATTCTGAAACGTGAAAGCCATCCCCACATATGTATTCGTGTACCATCTAGATTTATAAAAGTTCATATGGTTCAATCCTTGTGTATTTGCACATTTACGATTTCTAATCCTGTTTTAATGGCTGTAAACAGTTACTATTATTCTTAGGCTAGAACATTTTTTGATGTTTGAATAATTTCATTAATTAGCAATTCTTTCATGTACTTCTGATGGTTGTATAAGTTTGAGTATCTTTTCAAGTCAATGCTCACCTTGCAGCAACGGAGTAAGGAAGCTAGAACCATATTACTTGAGCCATAATTAACAAGCTCAGCATGGCTTAATTACAAAGGATTCCTTCTGTTGTAGAAGTCAAATTAAATGTTTATGGACTCTGAGCTCCTTCAGGTATTACAGTGGAAGACATCTGTCAGACAACATGGTCAGTGTAAAAAGGAACTGTCATTTTTTGTAAAAATATCAATATCCCGACTAAATAGTTAACAGGTTAGATATTCAGTAGCAGCAGTACACAATTCAAGAACTATCAGAGAATTCAGACTAACAGATAGATCAAGCACATTCAGAGAATTCAAGGCACAAATCTTACGAAAGCAAGAATTCCAGATTCAGCCATAAAAGCAGCCTCAGGACGATAAGTGATCTAGCAGCAGCAGTGCGCCAGAAACATAGATAACACTTCCATACAGATTTAATCAGAATAAACAAGACCACCCATTCCGTTTCAATAATAAAGTTACCCGCAAAAAAAAAAGTTTGAATGAATATAGTAGCAAATGATAAAATAAACGAACTTGGCTACAAGTTGCAGCCTTTTCTTGAGCTCGACAATGAGTTGTTCTAGCAAAATGACAAATGTTTCGACAGCAAGTATATTGATGCAAATCAACAGTCGATCAAAAAAACTATTCTTCCTCCACTACTTCGCCTGCAGAAGATCCTCGAGGCAATCTTGCAACTCTTGCTTGAGGCGCAGGGATGAAGTTCGCAGGCAGTTTGAACAAGGGGCTCTGGTCTCCACTGAATTCACCCTGCTGGTATGCCTCTCCGAGTGAACACCCCAGGGCTCGGGCAACGGGAACAGCGACAGCATTCCCAACTTGGATATATCTGTGTAAAAAATGCACAACATAAAACTAAGCTTGAGAACAAAGAAGGTCCAAATCTACTGTCCTTGCAGAAACCAATCTAGTGATGGTCTATTCTATCTGATGCACTACGTCAGATGTCAACATACTAGGTCAACTCACTTTTGTTTTATGGGGCCAGACAGCCTGTAGTAATCCGGGAAGCCCTGCAGCCTGGCGTTTTCTCGAACGGTCAGAACTCTGTCCTGCTTGGGGTGCAAAATAGCCTGCATGCAAAAAAGTAGCCATCAAACAAAATATATTGGCAGGTTAAAGAATCACACAAGGACCGAAAGTTTTATCAATATCATACTTGGTTGTGAGGCTCGGCTCTGGTCACAACAGTCGAGACGGTTTCATCCCACCACAGGCGTCCAAATGGTCTGCAAAGCAAGACAACAAGGATTATTGATAGTCTTCTACTAATAATACGACACATTCAGTCAGTATGCTTACTTCAGTGACTTGCCCTTGCAGAACTTCATAGCATAATTAGGGACCTACAGGAGAAGCAAGGGTGATTAAAACATGGGTAATATACACATTGTTACAACTGGTTAAACAACAACAGGTTTACCAAAGGCTTCCCCGGCGAAAGATATTGACGAGGAATATTCGGATCAAACTCAACGCTTTTGTTTTTTCCAACCCTGACACCTTTCAAGTCGCGGAAGTTTGCCCCCTGGAATACAATAATTGCTTAGAAATTACAGGTTATGGTAGAGAAAAAGAATGACGGGTTCAGCCTTAACTTACCTTTTTTTGGGGAATCTGCTTCACTCTTTCATAATCATCCTTATTCAGTTGAAGCGGCTGATGATCGAATAGCTGGCATTCCTTTGGAGGGGCATCTCCAATCGAGTCATCCCTCATGTCTTAAAATGAATAACAGAGCAAGGTAACTCACAATAGAGACTTAATAAAGAAATTCACTTGCAAAGACACACAATAAATGTTGAAAACTATGGCAAGGTAACATCATTGAACCACCAACATGACTGAAAATACAAGAAATACATGACACTGCATACTCTTTGAAAGGTATAAGAAATGAATTGAAAACTCATTACATAAATATAGGTTTACCATTACGGTTGAGACGGAGATAGCGTTGTAGATCTGTTTTGGGTCCACTTTTATATGCCATAATGTCTTCAGGTTGATGGTTTTCAACCTGAAGAAAAACAATATCACTTATAACGAGATAGAAGTTCACAAATGGTCAGGCAGCACTTTAAATGACCCCAGCATACAACGAAAACAGTCAGTGCCTACCTTCGGTAAATCATCTATGGCGTCCCTAAGACAAAGAGCGTTCTCCAAGTCCTTAGATTCATTTTCATCACATGCAACTAGACATTGCTGATAACAGAACATCATTTTAGCAAGACATAATAATAGTAATAATAATAATAACATAGTGCTAGTAATGTATTCTCGTACCGTGAATTCAGTTGGCTCGTGTTGTCCTCGATTAATAGCATCATGTGTGGGAAGGGGGAACTTTGGAAGTACCTACATTACCATATAAACATTCTTAGCAATAGTGTTACAAGGTAAAAAAAGAGCATATGAAAAGAGAGATACCACGGAAGGTAGAGCTCCCCACAGAAAGGCTCGCATCCTAAACTGTGGTAGCCCATAACGTCCTGCAACCATCATTCCAAGTCTAGCTTGGTAACGCATGGCGACAAGTCGGCTCAGGGCATAACGCCCAAGAAATCCCTTTGCAAACTTCAGAATATCTACTACGTTCTCCATAAGAACGTATTTAGGTCTGAGGTAGTTGACAATGTCCATGAACACAAGCAACTGTTTGTTTTTTTCATCTGCCAGCGGATCTTCATGCTTCCGGTGTCTATTGAAGCCACTAATTCCTTGGCAGGGGGGACCACCACAAATAACATCCACATGGCCCTTTGGAATTAGAAATACATTAATAGGTAGCACAAGATCAAGATCCCAAAAGGAAGAAGGATGGATGTACTTACAGGCAAGGGTAAAATGGATTCCCTATATCCACTCTCCACAAATTCTTTAATAGCTTCCGGAGAATCTCTGAAATGTTAAGTAGGGTAAGATATATTGAAAAAACAAAATAAAGAGGATTGTAATGAAGCAGATACCAACCTAAGGCCATCAAGGGGCTCCCAGGTATCATGACTAGAATCATATGTTTTCCACCGTACCTATATAAATAATATATATATATATATATCGTCAACCAAACTTTACGTACAAATGTTCTAAATTAACGAATATAGTACATAACTAAATATACAAGATAAAGAATAAAAGTAACCGCTAAATCCAATAGAATTACAGAAATAGAAACTCTAACGATAGATCCTGCAGTACCTTAAAACACAAGCCATCTATTTTAGTTTTATTTGGATCACCGTAGCATATATCAACAAGCTTCTCAACCTCAAATGTACCCTCCGAAAGAGATTCATTTACTCCGTTTTCGTCATCTTCATCATCATTCGAAGTCCGCGGTAGAGAAGTGCTATTATGGACATCATATTCCTTACAAAGTCTATCCCACTCCTGAAGGAGTTTAAGAAAATTCTCGGCCTTCTCATTTCGTACCTACAAATTAGAGGTTAAATCATACAAGCTATCATGTGTGGTGAAACAAGGAATGTGATTTAGTGCCAATTGCAGTTAGTACCTGTGCACGTGGGTGGTTGTGCTTTAGACTGTCGCAAGCATATTTGTTCATGTCTACAGCCCATTTCTGCACAAGACAATAATAGTTAGATTGTCAATTATTACAGTAATTTCAGGCCAATGGAAGTCCTAAACCTACTAAGCAGAAAACTTACAGTAGTCAATTTTAAGCCAGACAATGGAGCACCCATGCAAAGCCCGGTTGACATGGCACCACAGCCAGAGTATAGATCCAGCAGTGTTGCTGTTTCCATTTGTGCATCAGGTGATACTACAAGATCAGCAACTGGTTTTTCCTTAGAAGAGTCAACATTGTCACAAGAAATATCTGATGTCGTTTCGCTGCCTGTTGGGTCAACATTTTCTACAAAAGATTACGTCATCAACAAACACGAAGAAAATATCATGGTATACAATATTTATGAATTTTTACTTTAGCAATTGAAGTTCAGATGATCAAAACAATTAACGTATTGTACCGCTTTAATAAAAAATTGTGCTCAGACCATACGATTCTATGTTATTTTAATTTTAATATAAGTTGGATACAGGCAACAAAAAGAAAAGTATGATGATGGCAACATAAACAAAATAACAACTAGAGATGATTACCTGGTGGCACATTGGCAAATGTGGAATATGCCACTGAATACGCCATATCATAATACAAATCACACTTTGATATAAGCTCAGCTTTTTCTGGTTGTGTCAACTGCAGTTGTTTCACCATAAAGCAAAGTGTAAAAATCAGCAGAAAAATGGGAGGTAATATGTAGCACACATTCATTAAATTGAAAGAATGAGTGAAACACTTACGTTTGGGCCAACATAAGTAATATTTACTTTCGAGATAATTGACCCAACCAGGTTATCATCCTTTTCCTCTGAAAGGAAAACACGCTTATGATCATGTTCATGATCAGGAACGTTCCACACATTGGATGTGATAACCTGCAAATTGGTCTTAGACACAAGCTGAAGTGTATTTAGAAAAAAAAAAGAACACAACATGCTTGACACATACCGTATCAGCCACACGGTAAAACCAACGGCAACAGAAATATGATCCACGTTCAATTTCTTGGAAAATTTCGGTAATCCTTCCAATGTAATCATCCTCGCCATCACCAGCCTGCAGCCACTCAAAACAACAATAACATGATTACCATTGTTGGTTGAAGTAGAGCGACCCAACAAGATAAAATGCAGAAGAGTAAACTAGAATATTTGACCCTCAATGGTCTGCACAAAAGAAACGAAAACAGTGCAAAAACATTCAGGGCATTTCTTAGAAAGCTAAATAACACAGAAGACAGTAAAATTTAACAACTGATGAGAGAAAATGAGTGTGCAGAGGAGCACAGAGCAAGTTTCTAATGAGAGAACAATATCTAGTGGAGTAGACTAGAAGGGCTGTGCGAAAAGGAACCAAGCAGAGAAATATGTAGTCCTAGTGTCCAACTATGCTTGAAGGTTCAGCACACTAAAACTCGATTTACACACATAATCTTTATCCTCGTGATCGAAAACAGTATAGCACAGGCATACACTGAATTTAGCATTGTATAGTACAGTACAGAATTATTACAAGCTAGGAACCTGCTGGTTACTTGCATGCGTGTACCAACAGTGCACGAAACAGAAAGGACTTGAGCAATTAGCATAACAAGCTTCCCCGCAAACAAAAATAGCATAACAACTGAAGAGAGAAAATGAGTGTGCAGAGGAGCTCCTCCAAAGCTGGACCTTATTACAAATGAAGAGCAGAGGAGCACAGAGCAAGTTTCTAATGAGTGGACAATATCTAGTGGAGTACACTAGAAGGGCTGTGCGAAAAGGAACCCATCAGAGAAATATGTAGGTCCTAGTGTACACCCAGGCTCTTATGGTTCAGCACATTCAGAACTTGATTTACACACATATCTTTATCCTACACAATATTTTTTCGAGGTGAAAAAAAAAAGAATTTTTTCGAGGTGATTATCCTACACAATATAGCACAGGTATAAACTGAATTCAGCATTGTACAGAATTAGTATAGGCTAGGTTTACTTGCATGCTTGCACCAACAATGCACGAAACAGAAAGGACTTGAGGAACTAACATAACGAGCTGCACTAGTCATCTAGGTACACTAGAACCATGCATTTATGAATGCTCTAGCAAAAGGATAAATGCATAATGGCAATCGATCCTGAAAGTGGCTAGCTGATCACGGTTGTTTACCGGCCGGATGTAGACATCATCGCCCAGATCAAAATTGACACCTTCCACGATAGCAGATCTGTAGTGGCACCGAGCACGCTTCTCCTTTTCCTCCTCCGGCGCATTAGACCTGCATGCAGAGACAACATGCACAAGGGTTTCAGTTAGCGCGCGTGTACGTGTTAGATAAAAGCACCTCAAATTGAGGCGTATGAATTACAGTGGCACAAACAGGTGCATGCATACCGCTTTTTACGCTTATTAGTAGTAAGTTGTGGATGGTCAGAATCCTGCATGCAATGTGAAAATAAAGGTAGATGTGATTATCTTCAGCCATCGTAATAATAATTTATAAAGATGGAAGAACATGCCTAGGATAGGATCTATCTGCACGATGAGAGGCTGGGATCGATGGATGGAGGTATTACCTTGGGTTTGTACCTCTCGGGCCACCGGCGCCGCGCCTCGTCGTCTGGTATCGGGTCGATGCCGACGAAGTGGTCCTCGGCCTCGGAGGCGTCCTCCTCCTCCTTCTGCTTGCTCACCGGCCTCGTCGCCACCCTCCTCTTCCTCCTGATGGTGCGAAGCGTCCCCGCCTTGGCCCGCTCCGCCGCCTCCAGCGCGGCGGCCTCCTCCTCCTCTTCCGCCATCTGCATCTCGTCCGCGTCTGGCTCCGACGCGCACATGTCATCGTCGTCGTCGTCGATCGCGTCACCCTCCTCCGCCAAGCGCCGCCTCCGTTTCGGCTCGCCCTTGGCGGGGCCGCTCTTACGGTTACGGGTACCCGCCGCACTGCGTCGGCGCTTTCCACCGCGTTTGGGCTCGGCGTCGTGGTCCGCGTCGGCGTAGGACAGTTTGGGCCGCCGCCGCGTGGAGCGCCTCCTCTCGGGCACCGGCGATGACATGGGCGCAGACGAGATGAGGAGCGACGGTGGTTGAGGCTTTCCGGGGTTTAGCAGGGTTGTGTTGTGGTGGACTGGTGGTGATGGTGGGCTGGGTGGAGGAGGGGTTCAGTATTTAAGGAGAGCGCGCGGCTGCGGCGGGCGACGTGCAGAGCGCACGCACGACCTCGATCCTCTGCGTTTTTCTCGCCGCAGTCGTCGTCTACCCTGCATGCATCCTGGTTGTTCCGAAATCTCATCCGGTTTCGGAGTTCCCGTTTTGTGGAGTGATGAAGAAGGAAAAAGATCACGACGTAGGCGCGCAATTAACTGAGGCGCGCGGTTTGAATTTCGAAAGCTCGATCCTGGATGGTGGATTGATTGGGCCTTGGGCGTAGACCGATTCTCAATTACTATTGTGATCGTCACGATTTGTTGCCATCCGTGTTGAGTTACAGAAAGGAATTGTAGTTAAGGAATTATAGTTGGAAACAAATCACAATAACTAAGGCTAGGAATTGTAGTTAAGGACCTTCTTTTTTTTTTTTTGAAGAAACAACCGGCCTCACATAACACCGTTTCAGGAAGCACCGAATGCGGATGGGAACATAGAGCCCATCTATCTGCAGCCTTTTTTTAGACAAGCCGTTTTGACATGCTCCCGGATTATGAAATGTATTTTAAGCGTAGTTCAAAATCTAAAACAAAATCGAACAAAAAATTGACGTGTACATCTCGATATTATACGTGCGTAGAAAGTCATTTCGGTTTAGGGTTTTAATTAATAGTTGAAGTAATGATCAATTAGGATTTTCATATGATTAAACATAATCATCAAGAAACATTTGTTGTTTTATATGGTATTTTAATGCACAGTATTATTTAATATTTTCTTTATGTGAAGAATAGAAACAAGAAAATTATATGTTTAGTATTTAGGTCTTAATAGTTTAAGATTTAAAATTAGTCTTTTAAAATTTAAAGGAAAATTCAAATTATTGTTCCTTTAATTGTTAATGTATTTGTATTTATATTATTATAGAGGTGATTTTCTGTTACTCACTTTTATTTATTGGTTGTTATTTAATTTATTTCAAATGATAAAATTTCCTAGGAAAAAGAAAGAAAGAAGAAAAATATGGATAAATGGCTCAATGGGCTGGCCCAGCTAGTCTGGCTGGACCAGACAGGCCCACTCTGGTTTGGGTCAAACCGCGACCCGACACTCTCTCACTCTCTCCTCTCTCACACACAAGCACGCACTCGACCCACACCTCTCTCTCTTGGGACCACCAAGCTTCTGCGGCGTCGCCGCTCACCCCCGGCCGTTCCCGGCCAACCCCGATACCATTGTGATAGGGATTTTGCTCTCCTCGATGAGCTCTACCAGCCGCCTTGTTTGATTTGTTTCTTATGGCCCATGTCTCTCACCCACGACCCCGGAAACCTAGCTACTGCTGGCCGATTTGGCCATCCCCAGCCTCCTCCTCCGACGCTGCTCCCCGGCGTGGCTTCACCATGGACCTCCCTACCATCTACCGCTGCCTCAGCGCCTCCCATTTCCCGCACGCGTGCCTCATGGCAACCCTAGCCCACGGATGGCTCGATCGTCGATGTGTTTCCGCCGCCGCGGCCAGCCTGCTGTGATGACGGTGAATTGGTGGTGTGGTGTTGCGGTGTTGTTGTTGTAACATCCCAAAAATTTCAAAACAAAACAAATGAATTTCCCTATTTTCCAAATTTTGGAACCAACAAAAACTTTTATTCAATTAAGTTTGATACATAGTGATCTTGCTTAATTCTTGTGCTATTGTCATGATTGCTTGTTAAAGTATTTTGAAATGATCTTAAACCCTAAACCTCACCCCTCTTTTCACCACCCAAGTTAAAATAAAATAAAAGGAAATTAAATAAGAAAAAGGTATATGTGCCTATGGCTATTTTTGTAAAACTTTACCCTAGGATTTTCTACTTTGTTTAGAGGTTTGGAAAACCTTCATAAACCTTACCTAGTACTTAGCAAACCAAATCCAAAGTGAATCCAAAGAAAATAAAAAGAAACTAAGAGTGCCATAGAGGCATATGAGAGCAAAATAGCAAATTTGTGAATTTAAGGATCTTGACCCTAAGACTTGTGGTGAATGGTTGGATCACTCCTCTATACCATTTCAACACTCAACAACATCAATTGGGTCAAGCCAAGTCAACTCAAAAAGAAAATGCAACATATGCATAGAGGCATATGTGACACATAGCCATAATACCCAATTCTTGTCCTATGCCTTTATACCTTACCCAAATGGTGTGAAACCATCTCTAAACCTAATCTAACACTAAATTGACCCTCAACCTTGCCCAAGTAAAGCAAGGGGAACAAATTACAAGATTAGTAAAAATTGACACATCACCTCTTATGTGTTATGGCCATTTTTGCAAATCTTTGAGCTAGACCTTTTGGAATGGTTTCAATGGTTTGGAAATGTTCCTAAACTAATAAGAATCACATTTGAGTCAAGAAAAGTCAAATCAAATGGAGAGAAATCAAATAGTAAGAAAATTTCATTTTCACTCACATACACTTAGCCAATTTTGCAAATCTTCAACCAAGGCCACATTTGCTTCTGCCATTGTTTGTAAAACACTTATATATCAATAACACACCCTTTTGAATCAAAGAAACCCAATTCAAATCAAAGATGAATTCAAATTCAACTAACATGTGATAATGGTCATGTGACCATTTTATAACATCTTCACCACTTGGCACCCCTGGTTTTGACTTTTCTTAAACCAACCTTGACCAACTCTTGCCACCTCATCCAAGACCATGTCAAGGTGAACAACTTTGCTGTTGACCACCAGTGCTGACTTTGACCAGGTTGACCAGAATAAATGAGACAAGATGTGACATTGAAAAAAGAGAAGATCAACCCCCATTTTGAAAACTTGCAAACCATCACCAAATTCATCACCACCACCACCATTCTACCTCTCTAATTATATAAAAGAGATCCACCAAAAAGATTTCCAAAATTCGAATAAAAGTTTCATGCGGCCATTTTGTCAAACACTTGGCTGGCAGCATCTTGCATTGGACACACACTCTAATACCCATCAGATTTTAGCCTACACTCCTTTTGGTTTGTGATCATCAACCTTCCTGTACCTCCTCTGCATCATCCTATGCCCTGCAGCCCTGCTAAAAGTGAAGAAATGATCAAGAACTCCACCATGCCGGCCATGATGGACACACTCATGCCAAACCCTACCCTGGACCTCAACTCTCCCTCCAACTTTGCCAAACTAGCCTCTCTCACTTTACTGAGCAAGCTAGACAAGGTTCTGGGACAAGAGGAAGACTCCACAGCCCTAACTAGACCGTGATCACCTCGCCAGGGCTCGCCAGCGCGCGCACTGGCATGTCACTGGATGCCACAGGACACTGCCTCGCCCAGTCGCTCTCGTCCTCCCCTCGCCTCCGCCGTTTGCACACGCACGCTCCTACTCACCTGCTCCCTCCTAGACATCCTCACTGGCATGCTGAAGCACTGGCAACGTCGCCATGATCGAAACCCTGTCGTGCCCGTACTGCTAGGACGGCGACGACGCCAGCACGCTCTCATCCTCCCCTCGATGTCTCTTCACGCGCGTCGTGCTTGCCATGATGCCTAGAAGCGCACGCCCCTATCGCCTTGCCCCTTCGCTCCCTGGAAACGTCGCGCCACCGTCGACCTTGCCAGCACCCTTCGGCCTCACCTCAATCCTATAAGTAGATCCCCTCCCCGAGCTAACCGAGCACACCATCAGCCTCCACTCTTCTCACTCGCTTTCCTCGACCCCTTCTCCACCTCAATTACGCTCACCATCGCTGGAATTTGGATGGACTCCGCCGCCACAGAAGCTCAGCGAAGCCGTTGATTTCCTCCTCCCCAAGCCTTGCCGCGACCACCCTCTGCTTCCTCGTCCTCGACAACGCCACCGCGAACCCTCGCTGTGCCTCGCCGGAGCTCCGGTAAGCCGCCAGCACCAAACCCTCGCCGTGCCTGTGCCGCCGCTCGTCGACGTAGACGACGACTCTGCGTCGTTAGATCCTCATTTGATCCTACGGTCCACAACAGAGCATACCGCTTCGGCGTGTAAAGCTCACTAACCGCTGGGACCCACTGTCAGTTGGCCGCAGCGTTAGTTGGGCTGGCCCTTCTGCGTTTTAAATCTTTTGGCCCAATTGCTTTCCCGCCGAGCCCATTTAGGTTAATTCAAATAAGTTTGATTTAGAGAATTTCAATTCTGATCCTTTGCCATATTTTGAATAGTTTCAAATCTACAAGTCCAAATTTAGCAAATCAAAATGTTCCAGAAAGCTTATGAAATTATCTAGCTAACCCCACTGGTCTCAACCTCATATCTTGTGTAGATTTTGAATAGAAAAAATAACAAGATAGAGACTTTTCAGTATTCAATTAAATCTAGAAAATCAACCAATTTGAATTTTGAAGTGAATCCAATTGCTATAATTCACATTTCACCAACTCTAATTTACTATGTAAAAATATGATATGGGTTTTGTACATGATCATGGGCTAGAAGCAAAATATTGGCTATGTAGTCAATACTAGTCCATTTAAACTCTTTCAAGTTTTAGGATTTTAAATCTATGAGGTATAGCACCTCATTTAAATCATTTTCTCAAGTGTTGTGAAGTAATGTGATGACCTCTATTGCTTAGGCTCATACTTGCTCATTTGGGAACTTAAATCATTATAGTGTTTAATTTACAATGGTTGTTTAAATCACATGAGATGATGAATCTCATTCAAATCATTTTTCTCAAATGATAAGTATGAAGTGTTGACCTTGGTCAACAAGTGATCATACATAGTTATTTGAGGAGATTAAATTTTAAGAAGATTCAATGAGAGAAAATTATTTCTCCAAGTAAATAGAAACCCTAATTCCAATTTCAATGAGAGGAAATTACTTTCCTAATACTAAGTAAGAAACCCTAGCATAATTTGTGAACAAATGTAAGTAGTAATGCTAGATCATTTGTGTGAGCCATTAAGGCTAATTAAGACTACTTAAGTGTTGTTTGGTGATTGTATCCTCGTATTTGTTTATAGACGCTAGTACCGGAGACTATCAAGAGGAATGGGTCTTCTACCAAGAGGAAGAAGAAGAAAACTTTGATCACCTCACCAATCAAGGCAAGCTAGACTAATGCAAGCTATTTTGGTTGCAAGCTTATATTCTTGCAAAGTGCAAAGCTCTACAAGAGCAAGGCACCATTACTTTTTGCTTTATGATCCTATCCCAAGTTTTTTACTTTACAATCTTTATTGGATTTTATTTATCAAAGTTACTTTTTGATTTATGATTCACTTGGTTTAGTTATGGAATAGTACAAGAGCATCACACTTAGCCTAGCAAGCTCCAAGATATTTTAGCACCCCTCATAACTAGTGCTAGTGCTCAATATTAAAAGTGACTACTCTAGTTGGGATCTTGTGAATTGAAATGACTTTGAAAACCTTGGAATGATGAGTCATTCTATTGAAAGATCTTGAAGGTGAATACGACTGGTGAATGACTTGGTGAATTTTACAAAACTGATGGTTGGGTTCGGATGCGATACCATTCCAATTTTACAAGTACCCCCACAATACCTGAATCTAGGTAAGGCTTAGCTGGAAACTTATGTATTTTAGTATGGGTTCCCTCTGAACAAGCGTCATAGGTGTTATGCCGAGGCTGCGTCCATTTGAATGTGAAATGACGTGAAATGAGGTGAATGTCCTACCCAAGCCCTGTGCAGTTTCCGGGTTGACGGTTTGTTTTCACCGGGAGGCCAAGCTCATGGGGAGAGGTGCCTATACTAGAGTATGTAAATGAAAGGTTAGGATTGGTAGTTCGCGTACTGTGTACGATAAATCAAGGCCAGTTACCCCTGACGAACTATTGCAATTGTTGTGGCACAAGTGTACAACCTCTGCAGAGTTTAACCTATTCGAATAGCCGCGTCCGCGGTCATGGACAGTTGGAAAGGCCATACTGTTCCGTCATCAGAACTTTTCTAAAAATATGAATGGTGACTTGTGTTTTGAATTGAAAGGTGACTTTGACTTTGAATCACAACTGAGTTGTGGGAATGACACTAATGTTCCCACTTGAGTTAGTTAAGCAAATGAAGAGTTTTGATTATTAAAAGTGCTTAATAAATAAAACTGGCTTTATGCAAATGAAACTAGAGCTTAGAACCCCTTACTATAGTTGATAGTATTTACCTTAGTATTAGTTTGCTAGTTTAAAGTACTCATGGCTGTGTCCCTGGCTATTCAAATGGCCAGATTATGAAGAACAGTACAGAAGAGGACGGGACGTCTACGACAACTAGGATCACTCTGACGTCAACGTTGCCTGTGGAATAAATGGACTACTACTACGTTACTTCGCCTCCGCTATGTGTTATGTAATTGATCAATAGAACTTCTATTATTGTAATGAGACTGGATCATGTGATCCTTTATTTGTAAGACGATTATGGTATGTAATGAATGATGTGTTATGATATCAATCTATTAAATCTCGCAAAAACAATATTCCTGGGATTGCGATGAATGGCATAATAGGCATCTGGACTTAAAAATCCGGGTGTTGACAAGTTGGTATCAGAGCCATTGTTGACCTTAGGAGACCCTAGTTAGAATGGACGTCTGAAAAATTTAGTTTCAAAACAAATGAAGTGACTATTTAAGAAAACTTATTCTCCCTCTTATCATTGAGATCTTCTTCAAAATAAGAAAGTTATGCTCTATTCTTCTTATACTACTACATAAAATTTTGATACACTACTCATTTCTCTAACTTACTCATCATAATTATTCACAGATGGAGTACACCTGCAAGTCCTATCAGCTTGGTCACGGAGGAAACCTGATGTTTGAGAAGGATTTGAAACAACTGGTTGATTATTTAGGACGCCCGTATCCCGAGTTCTTCGGAATACCCCTCAACAATACATCGGGAGGACAACCTCGGTGGGAAATTACTACTATCGAGAGGAAAGCTTGGAGCCCCAATATGGGAAACCATCTGGTTTTCTGTAACGGGAAGCACTTGGAAGGAAGGACTAGTCAGAGCGATGCAAGAAGCAATTGCCCGTCTGTGCGGACAGAATATCAACAAGCTCCAGAATACCCGCTTCATTTACTACCCAGACATGACCCCATGGGAAGACCAATAATCATGCCCCCGCACCAGAGATGAACCACTATGTTGCCTACCTCGACTACATGCTGTACAAGACCCGCAAGGAGTTGGACAACACCCTCGCCTTTCGCCAAGCACATTACCCGTGAAAACGAAGAATCCCCCCTGAAGAGTAGTATCATTTAAAGCACTTTCGTATGTGTGAGTTGTATCAGGATCCCCTTGTATCGTAGAACGAATGAATGGTTCTTCAAACCAACGTTGTGTTAGATTTGTAATGTGTGATGCTTGGTATGAATGAAAAAGTGTTGTTGGTTTTTACCCCCGCAACACTACTCAAATTTTCAAGTTATGAACTTTTTAAACTTTAACAAAACAAACCATAGAAATTTCCCTCTTATCTTATCATCTACCTCAATGTTCAGATGGCCCCACCAACCCGCAGCGCCACCCAGGATGCCATGATGCAGATGCTGCAGACGATGATGGCAGACCGAGAAGCCGAGAGAGCTGAACGCCAAGCCAACATTGCTGCACTGCAACAGATAGCTTAGAACAATCAAGGCCATGGAAACCATGATCACCCTGGATCAAAGCTGAAGAACTTTCAGAACACCAACCCTCCAATTTTCAACAAGACTGAAGAGCCCCTTGATGCTGATGACTGGCTCCAGACCATGGAGAACAACCTTGAAGTTGCGGGAGTTGAAGCCGCAGAAAAAGTACTGTTCGCCACCCACTACCTGTCAGGACCTGCCAAAGCCTGGTGGACAAGTGCCCGTGCAATGAATGCGGGACAGATGATGACTTGGGAAGAATTCAAGCTGAAGTTTAGCAAGTACCATGTGCCCCAAGGACTGATCAAGAAAATGAGAGACGAATTCCGGGAACTCAAGCAAGGAAGGATGTCCGTGGTGGAATACCGCGACAGGTTTCTCAATCTGTCAAGGTACGCCCCGGATGAGACCGACACCAATGAGAAGATAAAGGAAAGATTTCTGAATGGACTGCATGATGAAATGCAAACTGTGTTAGTGAACATTCCGTTCGCTGACTTGGAAGCCCTCGTAGACTCAGCCATACAGATGGAAGGAAAGCTGCATCAAGCCAACGAGAATCGCAAGAGAAGGATGATGAACCAGAATGGACCCCACCATACCCAGAAGTACCGCAACAACTCCTCTGGAGGATTCACCCCAAGATACAACAAGCCCCTGCTCAGAATTATCGCCCCAACTACACCAACAACAACGGAGGACCCCCGAAGCCCGGAGGCAACAACAACAACATCCACAACAACAACAAGCACAACAACAACAACAACAACAATGGGAACAACAACCACACCAATACTGCCCCAAGGACTGGAAGCAATGCTACCCCCATCACCCCCAAGGACAAAGCAACAATCACCTGCTATGAATGTGGCACTGTAGGCCACTACTCCAATGAATGCCCCAAGAAACTTGCCAAGACTGTCCCCAATACTGCTGCACCTGCCCAGCAACAGCGCCGCTTCGCAGGTAGAAGGAACCAGAACAACAACAACGGCCGTCTCTACCACATAACTGGCACTGAAGCTCAGGAAGCACCCCAGACCATGCCAAGTATGTTTTCTAGTTAATCCAAAATGCTCAATCGCTCTTAGGAACCTAAGTTTTCTTAAAATCTCGGGATGAGATTTGTTTAAGGGGGAAGGGTTTGTAACATCCCAAAAATTTCAAAACAAAACAAATGAATTTCCCTATTTTCCAAATTTTGGAACCAACAAAAACTTTTATTCAATTAAGTTTGATACATAGTGATCTTGCTTAATTCTTGTGCTATTGCCATGATTGCTTGTTAAAGTATTTTGAAGTGATCTTAAACCCTAAACCTCACCCCTCTTTTCACCACCCAAGTTAAAAAAAAATAAAAGGAAATTAAATAAGAAAAAGGTATATGTGCCTATGGCTATTTTTGTAAAACTTTACCCTAGGCTTTTCTACTTTGTTTAGAGGTTTGGAAAACCTTCCTAAACCTTACCTAGTACTTATCAAACCAAATCCAAAGTGAATCCAAAGAAAATAAAAAGAAACTATTTTTTAAGAGTGCCATAGAGGCATATGAGAGCAAAATAGCAAATTTGTGAATTTAAGGATATTGACCCTAAGATTTGTGGTGAATGGTTGGATCACTCCTCTATACCATTTCAACACTCAACAACATCAATTGGGTCAAGCCAAGTCAACTCAAAAAGAAAATGCAACATATGCATAGAGGCATATGTGACACATAGCCATAATACCCAATTCTTGTCCTATGCCTTTATACCTTACCCAAATGGTGTGAAACCATCTCTAAACCTAATCTAACACTAAATTGACCCTCAACCTTGCCCAAGTAAAGCAAGGGGAACAAATTACAAGATTAGTAAAAATTGACACATCACCTCTTATGTGTTATGGCCATTTTTGCAAATCTTTGAGCTAGACCTTTTGGAATGGTTTCAATGGTTTGGAAATGTTACTAAACTAATAAGAATCACATTTGAGTCAAGAAAAGTCAAATCAAATGGAGAGAAATCAAATAATTAGAAAATTCCATTTTCACTCACATACACTTAGCCAATTTTGCAAATCTTCAACCAAGGCCACATTTGCTTGTGCCATTGTTTGTAAACCACTTATATATCAATAACACACCCTTTTGAATCAAAGAAACCCAATTCAAATCAAAGATGAATTCAAATTCAACTAACATGTGATAATGGTCATGTGACCATTTTATAACATCTTCACCACTTGGCACCCCTGGTTTTGACTTTTCTTAAACCAACCTTGACCAACTCTTGCCACCTCATCCAAGACCATGTCAAGGTGAACAACTTTGTTGTTGACCACCAGTGCTGACTTTGACCAGGTTGACCAGAATAAATGTGACAAGATGTGACATTGAAAAAAAGAGAAGATCAACCCCCATTTTGAAAACTTGCAAACCATCACCAAATTCATCACCACCACCACCATTCTACCTCTCTAATTATATAAAAGAGATCCACCAAAAAGATTTCCAAAATTCGAATAAAAGTTTCATGCGGCCATTTTTTCAAACACTTGGCAGGCAGCATCTTGCATTGGACACACACTCTAATACCCATCAGATTTTAGCCTACACTCCTTTTGGTTTGTGATCATCAACCTTCATGTACCTCCTCTGCATCATCCTATGCCCTGCAGCCCTGCTAAAAGTGAAGAAATGATCAAGAACTCCACCATGCCGGCCATGATGGACACACTCATGCCAAACCCTACCCTGGACCTCAACTCTCCCTCCAACTTTGCCAAACTAGCCTCTCTCACTTTACTGAGCAAGATAGACAAGGTTCTGGGACAAGAGGAAGACTCCACAGCCCTAACTAGACCGTGATCACCTCGCCAGGGCACGCCAGCGCGCGCACTGGCATGTCACTGGACGCCACAGGACACTGCCTCGCCCAGTCGCTCTCGTCCTCCCCTCGCCTCCGCCAGTTGCACACGCACGCTCCTACTCACCTAATCCCTCCTAGACATCCTCACTGGCATGCGGAAGCACTGGCAACGTCGCCATGATCGAAACCCTGCCGCACCCGTACTGCCAGGACGGCGACGACGCCAGCACGCTCTCGTCCTCCCCTCGCTGTCCCTTCACGCACGTCGTGCTCGCCATGATGCCCAGAAGCGCACGCCCCCATCGCCTTGCCCCTTCGCGCCCTAGAAACATCGCGCCACCGTCGACCTTGCCAGCACCCTTCGGCCTCACCTCAATCCTATAAGTAGAGCCCCTCCCCGAGCTAACCGAGCACACCATCGGCCTCCACTCTTCTCACTCGCTCTCCTCGACCCCTTCTCCACCTCAATTACGCTCACCATCGCCGGAATTTGGACGGAGTCCGCCGGCACAGAAGCTCAGCGAAGCCGTTGATTTCCTCCACCCCAAGCCTTGCCGCGACCACCCTCTGCTTCCTCGTCCTCGACAACGCCACCGCGAACCCTCGCTGTGCCTCGCCGGAGCTCCGGTAAGCCGCCAGCACCAAACCCTCGCAGTGCCTGTGCCGCCGCTCGTCGACGTAGACGACGACTTTGCGTCGGTAGATCCTCATTTGATCCTACGATCCACAACAGAGCATACAGCTTCGGCGTGTCAATCTCACTGACCGCTGGGACCCACTGTCAGTTGGCCGTAGCGTTAGTTGGGCTGGCCCTTCTGCGTTTTAAATCTTTCAGCCCAATTGCTTTCCCGCCTAGCCCATATAGGTTAATTCAAATAAGTTTGATTCAGAGAATTTCAATACTGATCCTTTGCCATATTTTGAATAGTTTCAAATATACAAGTACAAATTTAGCAAATCAAAATGTTCCAGAAAGCTTATGAAATTATCTAGCTAACCCCACTGGTCTCAACCTCATATCTTGTGTATATTTTGAATAGAAAAAATAACGATACAGAGACTTTTCAGTATTCAAATAAATCTAGAAATCAACCAATTTGAATTTTGAAGTGAATCCAATTGCTATGATTCACATTTCACCAACTCTAATTTACTACGTAAAAATATGATATGGGTTCTGTACGTGATCATGGGCTAGAAGCAAAATATTGGCTATGTAGTCAATACTAGTCCATTTAAACTATTTCAAATTTTAGGATTTTAAATCTATGAGGTATAGCACCTCATTTAAATCATTTTCTCAAGTGTTGTGAAGTAATGTGATGACCTCTATTGCTTAGGCTCATACTTGCTCATTTGGGAACTTAAATCATTATAGTATTTAATTTACAATGGTTGTTTAAATCACATGAGATGATGAATCTCATTTAAATCATTTTTCTCAAATGATAAGTATGAAGTGTTGACCTTGGTCAACAAGTGATCATACATAGTTATTTGAGGAGATTAAATTGTAAGAAGATTCAATGAGAGGAAATTATTTCTCCAAACTAAAGAGAAACCCTAATTCCAATTTCAATGAGAGGAAATTACTTTCCTAATACTAAGTAAGAAACCCTAGCATAATTTGTGAACAGATGTTAAGTAGTAATGCTAGATCATTTGTGCGAACCATTAAGGCTAATTAAGACTACTTAAGTGTTGTTTGGTGATTGTATCCTCGTATTCGTTTATAGACGCTAGTCGGAGACTATCAAGAGGAAGGGGTCTTCTACCAAGAGGAAGAAGAAGAAAACTTTGATCACCTCACCAATCAAGGCAAGCTAGACTAATGCAAGCTATTTTGGTTGCAAGCTTATATTCTTGCAAAGTGCAAAGCTCTACAAGAGCAAGACACCATTACTTTTTTGCTTTATGATCCTATCCCAAGTTTTTACTTTACAAGCTTTATTGGATTTTATTTATCAAAGTTACTTTTTGATTTATGATTCACTTGGTTTAGTTATGGAATAGTACAAGAGCATCACACTTAGCCTAGCAAGCTCCAAGATATTTTAGCACCCCTCATAACTAGTGCTAGTGCTCAATATTAAAAGTAACTACTCTAGTTGGGATCTTGTGAATTGAAATGACTTTGAAAACCTTGGAATGATGAGTCATTCTATTGAAAGATTTTGAAGGTGAATATGACTGGTGAATGACTTGGTGAATTTTACAAAACTGATGGTTGGGTTCGGATGCGATACCATTCCAATTTTACAAGTACCCCCACAATACCTGAATCTGGGTAAGGCTTAGCTAGAAACTTATGTATTTTAGTATGGGTTCCCTCTGAACAAACGTCATAGGGGTTATGCCGAGGCTGCGTCCATTTGAATGTGAAATGAGGTGAATGTCCTGCCCAAGCCCTGTGCAGTTCCCGGGTTGACGGTTTGTTTTCACCGGGAGGCCAAGCTCATGGGGAGAGGTGCCTATACTAGAGTATGTAAATGAAAGGTTAGGATTGGTAGTTCGCGTACTGCGTACGATAAATCAGGGCCAGTTACACCTGACGAACTATTGCAGTTGTTGTGGCACAAGTGTACAACCTCTGCAGAGTTTAACCTATTCGAATAGCCGCGTCCGCGGTCATGGACAGTTGGAAAGGCCATACTGTTCCGTCATCAGAACTTTTCTAAAAATATGAATGGTGACTTGTGTTTTGAATTGAAAGGTGACTTTGACTTTGAATCGATCACAACTGAGTTGTGGGAATGACACTAATGTTCCCACTTGAGTTAGTTAAGCAAATGAAGAGTTTTGATTATTAAAAGTGCTTAATAAATAAAACTGGCTTTATGCAAATGAAACTAGATCTTAGAACCCCCTTACTATAGTTGATAATATTTACCTTAGTATTAGTTTGCGAGTACTTTAAAGTACTCATGGCTGTTCAAATGGCCAGACTATGAAGAAGAGTGCTAGAACCCGGAAGAAGGAATAGTAGGACGTCTACGACAACTAGGATCACTCCTGACGTCAACAGTTGCCTGTGGAATAAATGGACTACTACTACGTTACTTCGCTTCTGCTATATGTTATGTAATTGATCAATATAACTTCTATTATTGTGATGAGACTGGGTCATGTGATCCTTTATTTGTAAGACGATTATGGTATGTAATGAATGATGTGTTATGATATCAATCTATTATGTCTCGCAAAAACAGTATTCCTGGGATTGCGATGAATGGCATAATAGGCATCTGGACTTAAAAATTCGGGTGTTGACAGTTGTACTAGTGGAGCGGTGTGGTGTTGGTGGTGACTATTGCATCCTCGACGCTGGCCGGACAACGTCTTTGACCGCAACCCTGGCGTCCGTGTACTGGTCGTGATGCACTGCTGGGGAATGGTGTTGTGCTTGTGGTGATTATTTCATCCTCGACGCCGGTTGGACGGTGTGGCGGACGCAACCCCGGCATCGATCTCGTCTGCACCTCTACAGCATGGTGAGCTAACTTCCCCACTCACCCTCTCTCTCTCTCTCTCTGTATTCTCTATGGCTATGAATTTATTTGTCAAGAACTTGCGGGTGTTTGAACTAATTGCTATATGTCAATGGTGATCATCATATGATACTACTGCTAGGTAACCCAGTGCCTTGTGCTTGATCCAAGGCCTCAACTTGGATGAGCGGATCATCCCAGTATGTGTAGCTATGTCTCTAATGATCCGTGCTTTATATTTATACTACTGTCCATGATTAGAGATTTATGCTGCTAGCATGATATTTGTTTGTAGTTGTCTTGGTTCATCCATTTGATGAACTGGATATACTGGTTTGATCTAGTGTGGTGGATAGTTTACTGTTAAACCACTGCGAGTGATATATTTTAGGGATTTCTATTTTGTGCCCTTGCTCAGTTCTGCTGCTTCTATTTTTCCTTTTTCCTCCTCTTTTTGAAGCACAAACGGCCGCAACCAGTGTCGAGGCCTTGACCGTTAGTCTAACCGGGTGGGGCCGCACAGGGCAGCTCCTCCCTCACCGTCTCGTGCTGACGGGTAGGGTCAGGAGACACGTCGGAGCAGCCATCCATCTATCGCTAACGTGTGGGCCGTTTTATGTCATGATTTTATACGCGTTGCTGCCAATGACAAATGGGGCCGCTCTATAGGGCTGCCGCAGTCAATGACCAGTGGGGTCGTATATTTTTCAGGAAAAGACCTATATTGCCGCTCTGTGGGCTGCCGCAGCCAATGACCAGTGGTGTCGTCTATTTATTTAGAGAAAATCATATATTGCCGCTATGTGGAGCCTCCGCAGCCAATGACCAGTGGGGTCGTATTTTTCCGGAAAAGACATATATTGCCTCTCGTGGGCTGCCGCAATGACCGGTGGGGTCGTCTATTTATTTAGAGAAAATCATATATTGCCGCTCGTGGGGCCGCAGCCAATGACCGTGGGGTCGTATATTTTTCAGGAAAAGACATTGCCGCTCGTGGGGCTGCCGCAGCCAATGACCAGTGGGGTCGTCTATTTATTTAGAGAAAATCATATATTGCCGCTCGTGGGCCTCCGCAGCCAATGACCAGTGGGGTCGTCTATTTTTTAGGAAAAGACACATATTGCCGCTCGATATATGTCTTTAGAGAATATCATAGAGAGAAGCAACAAGTTCGCTAATTAATTATTCTTAAGCTAGACCGGAGAACCGCTGGCAGCTCGTTCCCCACCGTCGGATGGAGCAGCCATCGCCGGCGCCTCGTCGCGCCGCCAGCTCTGGCGGCGTCATATGGACTGCGGCGCTGCACGTCAACCACGGCTCCAGCACTTGTTTCGTCCGCACACATTCTACCCACCGCAGGAAAGTCCGCCGCAAGCAGATCCACTGCCCACGACGACCGGGATTTGTTCCGCGCACCAATTGGTAGTCTAGCTTGGTAAGACCTCCGCTTCTGCCTCCCCGCCCCCTAATCGATTCGGTTCCCGTAATTTATTGGAGTTTGCAGGTACGAAATAGTCCTCAATGTCTGGTCGTAGCGGGTACACCGGCGAGGGTGGGAATTCGATCATGTCGTGGCCACGTTCTACTTCTCCTACCTCGTCGGAAGTGCAGGTATCTACCTTCAGCTCTCTGTACTACCGTTGAAAGTTCCGCCATGGCCTGTTGGAGTGATATCAGTTGTTCTTTTTTTCCATTATTGTTACAGTTAGCCAGGCAAGCCGATGATCCATGGTACATTGCATACCAAGATGAATCAACCCAGTGGTGTAGCCAGAGGATGGATTTGGAGGAGAAGGTGGCCAATTTAGGTGATGAATTGGCCCGTAAAAACCTGATGATATTCGAGCTGAAGCGTATTGTGGAGGAAGAAAATAAGAATTCAGAGCTTATTCGCAAGGAGAAGTTGAGAGTTGAGACAGATCTTGCCGTATTTGATCAAGTGGTAGAAAATCTAGAACATGAACTTAAAGTGATGGGAGAGGAGAAAAGTAGATTCATCTGGGCAGTTTTATTAGGTGTCATCCCTGTCCTAGCAGTTATGTGGTTCTGGTAGACGATTTAGTATAGAATTGTTATTCAGTAGATGGCTCTAACCACTGTATTTTGTTGTGGCTCTAAGCACTGTATTTTGGCGTACAATTTCCTAGTTGTGCTATGTAATGCGCGCGATAATTTTAGCATGCATGAACATTTTATAAAAGTGAAGGGATCCCAAAAGTGAAATCATGTATCAGCCTCCGGATCAAATACATATCAATATCTTCCCAATCAAGTTGGGATAGAATTCAAATCATACATACGGATGTACATGGACACATCAAGAACGTGGAGAAGCTTTTTTTTTAGACGGTGGTAGTAGTTCAAACAATTTTATCCCAATTGGAAATTGAAAAATACAAATTTATCATAATTTATCTCAATTTGCGGCGTCGAACACGGCTGCGCAGCGATGGGCAAGAAAGGCCGGGACGACGGGCGGCTGAGGGTGGTCATCTGCGCCATCCGCCGTTGAAGCGATGTTATCGGCGATGGCTTCAATGTTCGTGGCATTGATGACCACTGTCGGAACCGCCGCTGTCTTGGTGTACTTCATCAGCGACGGATCTGCGGAGGGCTGGAACGGCGGCTTTGCAGCGCGGTTGTAGACGATGGCTTCAATCGTCTTGGCATCGATTCGCACTCTCGGCACCGGAGGTGAGACATCAACAGCCTCCGACATTGAATGCTGGATCTGCGCCGTCGAAGCGATGTTGTAGGCGATGGCTTCAATGTTCGTGGCATCGGTGACCACTGTCGGCACGGCCGCCGTCTTGTTGTCCTTCATCAACGGATCTGAGGAGGGCAACGGAAGTGCGACATCAACTCCGATATTGAATGCTGGATCTGCGCCGTCGAAGCGATGTTGTAGGCGATGGCTTCAATGTTTGTGGCATCGATGACCACTGTCGGCACGGCCGCCGTCTTGTTGTCCTTCATCATTCAACAGATCTGAGAAGAGAAACGAAAGTGAGACAGAGAGAGACATTTCAACTATTTCTGACAGTTAGATCATCACCGGCACTCTTAGATCCGCGTCGCCGCACGCCACCGCACGCACGGTTAGATCCGCGCCGCCGCACGGTGCCGCACGCACGGTTAGATCCTCACCGGCACTCTTAGATCCGCGCCGCCGCACGCCACCGCACGCACGGTTAGTTCCGCGCCGCCGCACGGCGCCGCACGCACGGTTAGATCCGCGCCGCCGCGACCGCCGGAGTAAGAGAGGAAAGAGGAGAGAGGAAGATGCGACTGGAATATGCGACTGCCAGGGTTGGTAGGTGTTGTGGGTATACTTCATGGGTGTACCATCGACAGTGGCTAGATCCGGCAAGCCCGGGTGGCCCACAGACGGTGATGAGGCATGTGGCCCATCGGGCGGCCCAGTTGCTGTTGATCATGAAGGAAGAAGTCCAGCCCAGGATCAGCAGGCCGGATCCGTACCGACCTTAGGAGTAACCCGGATCCATGGAGGCCCATGAGGAACCCGGATCCAGTAGGACGTGTATGGAAGGCGGATCCGTGGCGTGCACGGCAAGATATTGTACCGTAGCTAGGCTGTCTGTAATCCGGCTAGGACTCTCCATGTAAACCCTAGATCCGTGCGCCTTTATAAGCCGGATCCCGGGAGCCCTAGAGGCACAACCACAACTCATTGTAACAACGCGAAAGCGCCAGATAATTCCAGACAAGCAGCAGTAGGCCCTGTCATCGTGCGGGTGTTCCGAAGCTGGGTAACTCGCGTACCACCGTCCGTGTGCACTCCGCCCTATGGCCCCTACTTCTTCTCCCCTCGTGAGGATCCCTCCTCCGAGGTACCGTCGATTAGGCAACGACAGTTGGCGCCCACCGTGGGGCCTGCGGCGTCCGGAGGCCGGAACCGGGAGGGTTCCGCCATGGGAAGCTACGACGACACCATCGCTGTGGGGCGCGTCCTTTACGCCGGAATCTGCCGATCGTCCCTCCGGATGAGTGCTGGATTCCGGCTAGGACAAACCCGTCAAGCTCTCCATCGTCCCAATTGGCGGCATTCACATCTTCATCGGGGAAACCGTCGATTCCGACGGAAACCCACTGGTAAGTAACGCAGACGCGACCGCCGCAGAGCTGGACGCTGTCGCGAAGATCCGATCTGAGATGCAGGAGCTTCCCAAGGAAGATTCCGCCTCGGATCTGGAAATTTCAAAGCCCACCCAATCCGCCCTGAGCAGGAAACAAAGGTGGAAGACCAATGCAGATCCGCCTGGGTTTCGGTGTTAGAAAAGCAGAGGTGCCACTTCGTACACTTCTTGGCCCATACCGCCGGAACCGCCCCTCAAGAAGTCGGAGCTGGTCCCGAGCAGGAAGAGGCACCGGAAAACGGCGCAGATCCGGATCAGGCTCAGCCTGTCGGAGAAAGCGAAGCTCCGGTTGAAGAGTCGATTTTGGGCAATCTGAGCCCAATTTCCGGCGACACCCCGTCCACGGAATCTGATGACTTCGTTCGCAAGATAAGGGAGTACGGATACGGCGATCAGCCTGAAGTCGACTCCGCCCAGCCCAAGCAGGTTCTCGCAACGGTAGCAGCGCTGGGACAAACCGGATCCGGAGACCAAGTCAGCCAATCTGACCCCCAACCATCCCATCAAGGATCTCCAATGTCTCGGGTGCGACCCCAAAGGGATTCTCCCTCGGAGGAAATCTTGTCAGCAGAGGAGGTGGCCGCGCGAGCAGTTCTTAACACACCTATAACCCCGGGCGACGCCGCAGATCTGGAGGCCCTAGAGACCGCCAGAAAGGAAATGCTGGCCACAGCCAAGAGGCTCGCCGATACCGAAGCTGCGTTAAGGATAGGAAGGGCAGATCATGCAGCCTGGACGGAAAACTTCGAGAGACAGGATCGCGAGATTGCTGCCACACTCGAGCAGGTCAAGAGCATGAGGGCTGAGTGGGAGGTAAAGATGACCTATGCGCAGGCGGAGGCCGATCGAATTGTTAGAGAAGCAATTCCGCCTCGCAGAATACCCTTCAACACGCCCGCAGATCACCAGCCGCTGGAAACTCCCAAGGACAACATACAGAAAGCAGCGGAATTGCTGAAGAAGAAGGACGAAGAAGTTGACATCAACTATCTCCGCACACTTGTCGCTTCAGCAATGCAGCAGCAGAGCAAGGCAGATACTTCACGCAGGTTGGAATCCAATCCGGATAACGTGTATCTACCGCGCAGAAGGACGATGAATCGCACACCGGATCCTCGGAGCGCAGAAGAAGGGCCAGGGAGCACCCAAATCCGATCCCCGTTCCGTCACAGACGCCTCCGTCGGATCCAAGGAAGGGAAAGGACGCGATGTACTCCGGAAGAGACAAATACCGCAACCCCTCACCTCCACCCAACGGTTACCCGCGACCCCCTCGCCGCCGTAGTCCAGCCGGAAACACCAGGCCCGTAGGGCATGGTGCGCTTGTTATCCGCGACAACGTGCCGCCAAGAAACAGAAACAGGGAGCGCTCGCCGGAACCTCGCCGGAATCAGAACAATGTTCATGAGCCCGAGCCCAGGAGGAGTCGGAATGAAGACCGCGGTCCAGAGCCTCGCCGGAACCGCGATCCAGAACCTCGTCGGAACCGCGATCCAGAACCTCGTCGGAGCCGGGACCCAGAGCCTCGTCGGAGCCGTGACCCGGAGCCTCGCCGGAACGACCAGGGCAGCCAGCGCCAAGGCAAAGGCAGCCACAGGAGCCGGAGTCAGCACCAGGAAGGCCGAGGAGATTCAGATGGCGGAAGCAAGAAGTCGACCGCCCACCTCGCAGGTCTCCCTCACCACCACCTAGCGGTGGCGGCGGAGGTGGAGGCGGAGGCAATGGCCGGAGATCTCGCTCTCGCTCCAAGTCTCCTCGCCACGGCTCGCGCGACGCGCGGGACCGCCTTAACGAGTACGTAACCGACTACATTGGTCCGAAGTGCTTTGGCAGGATGATTCGAGAGGAACCAAAGCCAAGGATGAACCTCAAGCTACCCGGAAATCTGAAGCATTATGATGGCACCGAAAGGCCGGATACCTGGATTGAGGATTACTACAATGCTGTAACCTTCGCCGGAGGAACCCCTAACATCGCCTGCCGCATGCTCCAGTTGTACCTTGTAGGTCCAGCCCGGATCTGGCTCAGCGACCTCGAGAAGAACTCCATCTTTTGCTGGTTCGACCTGAAGAACGCTTTTGAGAAACACTTCAGGGGCACCTACAAGAGACCTGCCACAACAAGCGACCCCAGGCTTGCATCCAGAAGAAGGGCGAAACATCAAGGAATTTCCTCACCCGATGGTTGGCATGCAGAAACGAGTGCGAGAACGTTGACAACCGCACAGCAATGCACGCCTTCATTGGGGGCTTGCAGCGAGGAGGATTGCTGCGACACAAGCTAACCTGCATGGTCAATGCAAATCAACTGACGTTGGATGACATGATCACCATCGCTAGCGATCACACCGCCGCCGATGACGACGCAGCGGTGATCTCGCAGCCACAGCAATCCCCTGCACCAACAAAAGAAGAACCGTGACAACGGCGGCAGCAGCCATAAGCGCAAGAACCCGATGACCGAAGAGTGGCGGATCCGAGATGGTCGCCATGGCGTTTCAACGCGGAGGTCCAGGAGGCGGAAGAGGACGCGGACGCGGAGGCGGAGCGGCGGGGTCGCAGCATACCTCCGAGGTCACCGCCGCCGGATCCCGCGCACCGCAAACCTATGAGGAGTACAGAGACATGCCCTGCCGGCCCATCGGATCCGGTTACGGGAAGTCCACTCATACCAACCGCAACGCAAGTGGGTCAATGATCTAAAGAACGACCCGGAGGCCGGATACAAGCGCGCCCGGAAGCACCGCCCTCGCGGAAAAGGTGGCAAGGGCAAGAACAAGGACAAGGAGGACGATAGTTCCGAGGCGATGGATGAGGATGATAACTCGCCGGATCCCAAGGCAGGATCCGCAGGAAAATCCAACCCATTCGACAAAAAGAGCGTGGGGGCTTACCACACTTTCCTCGGAACCCCAACAGACGCGCCTCCAAGTCAGCTACCCGGATCCTGAACGCCATAGTTCCGGCTGTGCCGCAGTACGTCAGGTGGTCGGAAATCCCGTGCACATTTGATCGGAAGGATCATCCCGCAATTGTGCCGAAGGAATGCTACGCCTTGGTTGTAAGTCCCCGCATCGATGGGTATGACTTCTCCAAGTGCCTCATGGATGGTGGAGCTAGCCTGAACATCATGTACCTAGAGACTCTAGAGCGGATGAACCTCACCAAGGAACAGCTCAAACACAGCACCACTGAGTTTCATGGCGTGGTTCCGGGTAAGAAGGCGAACTCCCTCGGCAGCATCACACTTCCCGTGGCTTTTGGCGATGTTCATAATTTCCGCGAAGAAAAGATCACGTTTGAAGTTGTGCCCTTCAAGAGCTCCTACCACGTCATCTTCGGCAGGCCCACCTACCACAAGTTCCACGCAAGAGCGTGCTACATCTACAACAAGCTCAAGATTCGGGTCCTAAAGGTATGATTACCGTATCCGGAGATTACAAAAAAGCTCATGAGTGCGAGTTAGGCGAAGCCGCCTTCGCAGAATCTGTGATATCCGGAGAAGAGCTGAAAGGCTACAGAGCCGCGGTGGATCCGACTGAAATGCAGACCACCAAGAAGCAAATCTCCGAGCAGAAAACCTCCTTCAAGCCCGCGATAGAAACCAAGAAGCATGACCTCATCCCAGGTGACTCTTCCAAGCAGGTTTCAGTCGGAGCCAACATGGACCCCAAATAGGAAAGCGCGCTCGTCGAGTTCCTCCGCGCTAACATGGATATCTTCGCATGGCAACCTTCTGACATGTCCGGAGTACCTAGGGAACTCGCCGAGCACTACCTCAACATAAATCCGGGGGCCAAACCAGTGAAGCAAGCTATGCGACGCTTTGGAGATAAGAAGCGCCGCGCCATAGGAATGGAACTAGCAAAGTTACTAGAAGCAGGTTTTGTAATAGAAGTTATCCATACCGATTGGGTCGCGAATCCCGTCCTTGTACCCAAAAAGAACACTGAAATACTAAGAATGTGCATCGATTACTCTGGCTTGAACAAACATTGCCCGAAGGATCCGTTCCCCTTGCCGCGCATTGACCAAGTCATTGATTCGACGCGGGGGCGGAACTTCTGTGTTTTCTTGATGCGTATTCCGGGTATCATCAGATCCGGATGAAGGAATCCGACCAAAAGGCGACTTCATTCATTACCCCCTTTGGTACTTACTGCTATGTTACTATGCCTTTTGGTTTGAAAAATGCAGGTGCTACTTACCAACGTACGATGCAGCGGTGCCTGAAGGACCAAATTGGCCGGAACGTGCACGCACGTCGACGACATCGCGGTCATGACCCGGAAAGGATCCGACTTGATCAGCGATCTCACAAACCTTCGACAACCTCCGCAGTACAAGATGATGTTGAATCCGCTGAAGTGCGTCTTTGGCGTGCCAGCCGGAAAACTCCTTGGCTTCATAGTCTCTCACAGAGGCATTGAGGTTAACCCGGAAAAGATCAAGGCAATCCTGTGCATCAAAAGGCCAACTTGTCTCAAAGATGTGCAACGACTAACTGGTTGTGTTGCGGCAATCAGTAGGTTTGTTAGCCGTCTTGGCGAGAAGGCACTACCTCTGTACAAGCTGCTGAAGAAAACAGACAAGTTTGTCTGGGATGATGCAGCCGATGCAGCTCTTCGAGGGTTGAAGGAAATACTTACCTCCCCTCCTATCTTGGCAGCTCCAGCAGAGTCCGAGCCAATGCTCCTTTACCTGGCAGCTACCAACAAGGTCATCAGCCTCGTCATCGTGGTGGAGCAAAGGAAGAAGGTCATGAATATGACGTCCAGAGACCTGTCTACTACATTAGCGAGGTCCGAATCAAAACAGAGATATCCTCACTTTCGGAAGCTAGCTTATGGCGTGTTCCTAGGCAGCGGAAGCGAGGCATTATTTCAAGAGCATCCGGTAACGTCGTGAGCAAGGCTCCGCTGTCAACAATTCTCAACAACGCTGACGCAACAGACGTACGGCTAAATGGGGCATCGAATTATCCGCCTTCGACATCGCTTACAAGCCAAGGACTGCGGTAAAATCTCGTCGGCAGATTTCGTTGCAGATTGGACAGAAGCTCCGGATGCAAGTCTGGAGCCGGAACCAGAAACATGGGTCATGCACTTCGATGGATCCAAGCAGCATCAAGGCTCAGGAGCCGGAGTCACCCTGAAATCCCCTACCGGAGAAGAACTGCAGTATGTTCTGCATCCACTTCGAAGCTACCAACAACATGGCGGAATATGAGGCTCTACTACACGGTTTGCGCATCGCTAAGGAAATTGGGATCAAGCACATCATATGCTGTGGAGATTCCGACCTGGTGGCACAACAAGTAGCCGGAACCTGGAACGCCGAAATTCCGTCATGGCGGCCTACAGAGACGGTTGATGAGATTGCCAAGAGCTTCCTCGGATACGAAGTCAAGTACGTCAGAGAGACGATAACACAGCGGCAGACATGCTATCCAAGCTCGGATCCGGCAGGAAACCAATTCCGCCTGGCATTTTCCTGGAGCATCTCCGGATACCCTCGTTAAGGGCGCTAACCCGGAAAACCCATAGGTGGCAGTGTCTCCGGCTAGGGAAGTGATGGCTATCATTCCGGCTTGGACCTTTCTGGACTACCTCATCGATCAGAAGTTGCCGGAGGACGAGGTCCTCGCACGACAGATCGTCAGACGAGCAAGAACCTACACAATAGTTGATGGACAGCTCTACAAACGAAGTGCAACGGGGTATTTCTTAAATGCGTCTCCAATCAAGATGGCATTGAAATCCTCGGAGAGATCCACGCAGGGACTGCGGGCATCACGCCGCTCCCAGATCACTCGTTGCAAAAGCTTTTCGGTTAGGTTTCTATTGGCTTACAGCTAAAGAAGACGCTGATAAAATAGTCAAGACCTGCCGAGGTTGTCAGTACTACGCTACTCAACCAAACGCTCCAGCCCAAGAGCTGAAGACCATACCTATCACCTGGCCATTTGCGGTCTGGGGGCTTGATATGGTTGGTAAGTTAAAAAGATCATCTCCTGGCGGTTTTGAGTACCTCCTGGTCGCTGTTGACAAGTTCAGCAAATGGATCGAGGCTAAGCCAGTGAGAAAAGCCGACGGTGCTACGGCACTAAAATTCGTCTGCAGCCTCGTGATGAGATTCGGCATCCCTCACAGCATAATCACAGATAATGGCACGAACTTCGCTCAAGGAGAATTGAGGGATTATTGTGAAACAATGGGGATACGACTGGACCTCGCATCTGTGGCTCATCCACAGTCCAATGGTCAGGTTGAAAGGGCTAACGGCCTAATATTATCAGGAATTAAACCACGCCTTGAAGGACCGCTGACGAGCAGCTGGAGCTTGGGCTGATGAGTTGGAGGCTGTTCTGTGGAGTTTACGAACTACCCCTAACAGATCAACAGGTTTACCCCTTTTTCCTGGTATACGGATCCGAAGCCGTGCTTCCCTCCGACATCATCCACGATTCACCGCGAGTTTCCGCCTACAATGAAGAAACAGCTGACGAGGCCAGACAGCTATCTGTGGACCTGATCGAGGAAGCTCGGAACTTAGCAGACCAGAGATCCGCCATCTACCAGCAAAGCTCCGACGTTATCACGGTCGAGTTGAAACGCTCCTTCATGGCAGGAGACCTGGTCCTCCGCCTTCGACAGGTGAAAGACCATAAGCTGCAATCTCCATGGGAAGGACCCTTCGTCGTTAGCAAAGTGCTTCATAACGGGTCGTACTACCTTGTTGATTTCCGCGAGCTAAGGGATAGACCTGCTAACTGGCACCGGAAACGCAAGCGTGAGGATCCGGATGACATCTACGATGAAACAGATCGCCCCTGGAATATCGCACAGCTACGTCCTTTCTACACTTAGCATATATTTTCCGAGTTATAAACTCTGTTATACATGATCAATGAAATAAAGCTTCTGGTTCACTCTTTGAGTCTTTTACCTCCTTTACTTGTTCATTTTAGATCGTGTATGTTTTTTCCGACTAAAACCGCAGAGCTGGATATTTCCGCCTAGGCGTGTATGAAAGTTGTGATTTTCAAAATCGTCCTTTAGGACGTAAGCTTAAGTTTTCTGATTAAGTTGTTATCTGTTGCAAACTCGTGGATTCCTAGTAGCGATTTCCGGCACCTATGCTGGGGGCTTGTTTCCGCGGTTATGGACGGATTGCCATTGGGCTTCGTCGCCGCTGGCGAGCGTTTCCGGCTAAGGTTTTCCGGCTCGTGGAAGGTCAAGCGAGCAAGCCGGAAAATAACGAAGTCAGCACTTGCTTTCCGACATAAAACGAAACATGCACATAATATTTAACGGATAGCAGGATAAGTGTTTCCGCCCCATGCATTATCGTTTCGTTCCTAGCTACTTAAGAATTTAGTCTTATTACAAACCCACTCCGGGGCCAAAATGATGCAACTTGTTTCAATGTTTCAAACAGGAACTCTACTCGGAGTCCTCCTCTTCAGATTGCTGGTAGCTGGAGCCGTCGTCGCTGCCACCAGATCCGGCTTCAGAGTCTTCTCCAGAGTTTTCTCCGGAGTGCTCGCTGCTGGATCCGGAACCTTCCCCATAAAACTCTGGCTCGCTTGCTTCCTCCTCTGCATCGGAAAAACCTTCGGGCAGATCGTGCTTGTTGTACCAGAACGAGTGATCCACTCGCCTGACAAACAGCTCTTCATAGCCTTCAGTTTCCGCGAGGAGGGCGCTCATGTCGGAACTCTCGGGGGCTCCGCGTGCAACTTGCGCCAGGTTGAGTGAGGGGAAGAAAGCCTTGCAGGTGGCCAGGACTAAGGAGGCGGCTCCGCGCGCTGAAGACTTCTGCCAGTCCTTCATGAACTCCGGCACCTGTCGCATAAGTTTGGTCATCGTGTCGACAACTGTGGTTTTGGCTTTCTTTAGCCGCAGAGCCGTGGCAATCCCGCGACAAGCTCCAAACAGCGCATCAATTGAGATCCGCGCTTCATCGTACGCCTCCGTCCTCGTCAGGTTTGAGTCCTTTGTCCACTCAAAGCCAAGGCTTGCTGTGAAAGAAAGAGGTTCAGTTCCGTCAAAAGAAAACATGCAAGGTGGTCGGAGCAACGACGCGGAAAAATGCTTACGGAAGATAAGCTTGTCAATGGCTTCCGCCTCCGCTTCCAGGGCTTTGTTCTTGGCAATCAGGGAGAGCGCGCGGCCTTGGCTTTTCTCCAGCTTGTCGATCAGTTCCGCCTTCTCACGGGCGTGCTTCTCGGAGAGCTCCTTCCTCGCCTCAGTCTCTTTGCTTGAAGATTCTTTCATGAAGTTTTGGAGGGACTCGTTCTCCGCCTCAAGCACCTTGACCTTGGCGGAAAGTTCATCAAGCGAGGAATGCTTGGCAGTTTCTTCTGAAAGCAGAATTGAACATGTTATGCACCCTGAACAACTGTCAGCGCAAAACAAAAAGTGAAGATCCGGATCTCGTACCTTGAAGTCGGGTCTCAAGCAGCTGGATAGCCTTTCGGCTATTTTCCGCGTGTTCGCGCAGTCCCTCGATCTCCTTGATTTGCTCCAGCACGTGAATGCGCAAATCTTCGTGCGTTTCCGCGTGGACTGAGAAGCAGCAGAGAGAGTCGGATATTAAAATCTGGGGGGCTGGCAAAGATTTCGAAGACTTGGCGAAGATTTCAAATTTCCGCCTAACAGTACATTTTGAGAAGCATCGGCTAATACATGTTACACGGAACTATATCACCCAATGCTTGGGGGCTAGTATTACCTGCCGCACTTCCTTGTGCTTGACGAAAAATTCCTTCAGGCTGTCCTCCAGTTCCGCGAGATAACCCACCTCTTCCTCCGGCTTCCCCCATACCTTGTTCAGCATGGCGGAAACTTCCGCGTGACGCTCTGCGAGTGTAAGTTTTTGGAGGGATGGAGTTGGCTCGAGGTTGACGCGGGTCGCATTGGTAACTTGGAGGAGCTTGGCCTTTTGCTCTTGCTCCTCATCAGTAGGTCCCGCGAAAGCGGAACTTGGTTGATCTGGTGGAGGCACGGGTGAGGAGGTCCTCTGGGCGGAGTCGCCATGGTGGGCAGGGTCTTCCGGAAGGTCATCGAGGTCAATGATGTCCTTCGGATTTGGCTTGCTGGCAGATGAAGCCTTAGGCGGAACTTCCACCTCAGGAGTGATAGGGAAGGAAGCCGGAGATGGTTTGACTTTCTTCTTGATGACCCTTGGGGCCTTGGGAGGTTGGCTTCCGGAACTTCAGGAAAAGTATACAAGTATAAGAGCAAGTGTTAAACCAGAACTTGGGTCTCGGAAGAAAACGCTAACCCGGAAGGCTTGAAAAAGTGCTGGATGGCAGGCTGCCCTTTGTTGCTGGTATTAATCAGCGCGAGGCGCTTCTTTTCCGCCTCAGCTTTCCGGGTAGCCGCGATGCTGAGCGTTTCGCGGGGGCGTTTCGCGTAAGGGCTGGAAGGGGCTGGTTTCTTCCTCTTCGCGGGACGTGGAGCTTCAGGAGCTTCCGCCTCTGACGTGGCCTCCGGATCCGCGTGGCCGGTGGATGGGACTCGGAGGAGAGTTCCGAGCTCATTTTCCTCAAGCGCCTCGAGCTAGTTCAAAATTACACTTAGCAAAAGTTTGAAGAAAAACGATAAACCAAAGTCAAGACGACGTACCGCAGTTCCGGTTCCCTCCGTGTGGATGTCTTTGTTGCATACGTGAACGTGGAGTTCACGTGGGATTTTGATGAGGACCCGGATCCTCTTGTCGATGGCGTCGGCGGAGAGATTATCCTTGGTGGCGCGCATCGGATCGTCGCGCCCTGTGTATTCAAACATCAGGCGGTCCCGTGCTGCAGCGGCTGGATCCGCTTCGTGAACCAGAAAGGGTTAAATCCTTCTGTAAGCCCCTCCTCCGTGAGCTTGCAGATCCGCCTGACAGCGCGGGTCAGCTGTGGCGAGTCGGAGAAGTGGGGGCAGTGCGTCCAAGACGGAAGCTCGGTGGCGGGGCAGTTCTTGAAAGGCGGTAGCTTCTTATCGCTCGTGGGGTCGGAGACGTCCTTTAGATAGAAGAAACCCCCAGACCAGTATCTCGCGGATTCATGGCGGTCGGTGGGGGGATAGACGCGACCCGGGCGGATGATGAAGGTGATAGATCCGCAAGTCGCCAACTCGGAAGTTTGGCGGATCTTCTCCTTTTTGACAGAGAAATAGTATTGGAAGAGGGGAAGCTCTGGAGTTACCCGGAGGTGACCTTCGCAGAGAGCGACGTGGTTGCTGATGGCGAGCACGCTGTTCGGAGATATATTGTGGGGTTGGAGTCCATACGTCTTCAGAATCTCCCGGAAGAAATCTGAAGGCGGAAATGAAAATCCGCGCTCCACCAGTGCCTTCGTCACCACCATCTCGTCGTCCCTTGGAGCCGGAGCTGGTTCATCTGGAACTGTCCTCCAGCTTCCGGGTTGCAGGAAGCCCTCCGACTCGAGATTCTTCAATTCCATCTCGGTGGTGGTGCAGGGCCACCACTTCCCCTTAGCTTCGGAATCGCGCTTTCGAGCTTTTGACTTCTTGGCAGCTTCTTCTGTTTGCTGCTCCGACTGGCCCGCCCCAGAGGTTTTCTCCGGGTGCGCGGAGGTCCCCTCAGTCTCCTTGCCGGAATCCTTTGAAGGGTCCAGCCTGATGGGGACAAAGGGAGGAGGGGCGGAGGAAATTGGCGTCGCCATGATCGGTTCCGAGCTCGGAGGCGGAGTCGTCGAAGACATCTGAAGAAAAAGGTTGGCGGAAACTTTCCTTAGTCGGATCTCACTTCGTCTTCCCCAAAGTTCATCCCTATCAACTACGGCGCGAAGTTTGAGCTCGAGGATTACCGTAATGGCGCGTGCGGTGGTCGGAGTTGCCGGCGGCGAGTTTTCCGCGCGGTGGTTCGCCGGAGTTAAGAACACGAAGAACACTGCGGCGGAGGGCTCGCTCCGGCGATGCTCCGGCGACTTTCCGGTGGTTTCCGGCGCGGCGGAGGAATGGCTCTCGGGCGGCGCTCGGAAGAGAGGTAAGAAGGGGGTGAATGAGGTGAGAAGGGGTCGACGGCTGATATTTATAGGCAGAGGGGATGAGATTCGTGTTCCGCATCCTGTGGTCGGAACGCAAGCGTCGCGCCGTTGGATGCGTGACACGTGTCCCAAACCCTAGCGGTAAAAATGGCTAGGGATAAGTTACCGCGCGGATCGCGCGAAAATGGCGCCAGAATTGGCGGAACCGTTTGAGTCTTTTAAGATTCCGGGTAAATGCGTGAAGATAAGTTGGCTCTTGTTCGCGAGCAGGGAGTAACCCGGAAATGTTCTTTGGAACGTCGATGGATGAAGTCCCGCAGGATGAGAGCATTTTCCGGCTATAAGTTGGAAAAAGAAGAAAATGCAAAGTTTGAGCTCTTCGAGTTTTCGCGTTGCCGACGATGCCGGAAACCTAAGGAACAAGCATGGCGGAAAGCTGCAGATGAAACTGGAGAACTACCTGTTGTGGGTATACTTCATGGGTGTACCATCGACAGTGGCTAGATCCGGCAAGCCCGGGTGGCCCACAGACGGTGATGAGGCATGTGGCCCATCGGGCGGCCCAGTTGCTGTTGATCATGAAGGAAGAAGTCCAGCCCAGGATCAGCAGGCCGGATCCGTACCGACCTTAGGAGTAACCCGGATCCATGGAGGCCCATGAGGAACCCGGATCCCAGGGGACGTGTATGGAAGGCGGATCCGTGGCGTGCACGGCAAGATATTGTACCGTAGCTAGGCTCTGTAATCCGGCTAGGACTCTCCATGTAAACCCTCGATCCGTGCGCCTTTATAAGCCGGATCCCGGGAGCCCTAGAGGCACAACCACAACTCATTGTAACAACGCGAAAGCGGATAATTCCAGACAAGCAGCAGTAGGCCCTGTCATCGTGGGTGTTCCGAAGCTGGGTAACTCGCGTACCACCGTCCCGTGTGCACTCCGCCCTATGGCCCCTACTTCTTCTCCCCCTCGTGAGGATCCCTCCTCCGAGGTACCGTCGATTAGGCAACGACAGTAGGTATGTGCTCTGCTCTTGTCTCCGTATGCGTCCATCGTGGTAGAGAGAGATATACAGGCCGTCCGATCATAAATGATCGTACGGTGCAAGCGTTCGTTGAGCTTTCAACCAACCAAGATCCGTGTGACATACATCTCGACCAATCGGAGATCAGCCAGTGAGTACAAGTTAGGAAAACTGAGTAGAACTAAGAGGGGGAAAAGTGAGGAAATGTTTATCGGAAGGGACGAGTAGGATTGAGTAAAACAAGTGGGCCCGGAGGGGGAAAACTGAGTAACACTAAGTAAAACAGGGGCACCAAATAATAAAGGGACTAAGGGAAATTGAAGCTTTTGGCATAAAAATTGTAAAATTGTGTTATTTGAACAATATATTACATTTTGGCCGACTAGATATTGTTTGCAATTCAAAGATACACAAGTGTGACGATTTTGGACTCATTTGGACAAAGTTTGTAGGCATAGTGGGTATTTGGGAGGTGTATTGAGCAGAAAGCCCTGCATCTTCATAGCTAGTAGCTCATGGACTAGGAAGTGGTTTTGAAGCTTTTGGCATAAAAACTTCATATCTCTATATTTCCTTTTCCATTATTATTTCTCTAGGTTGTAGGTAACATAACAAGACTCCATGGGAAGGTTCCACCATGTTTTGAATTATTTTGAATTAAACCCTAAACCCTAAAACCCTAAAACCCTAAAACCCTAAACCCTAGAAAAATGATAAATGCGGCTTAAATGTGGCATACAAATTGTTCATACAAATTCAAATTGTTGAACACAAAGGGATCCCCAATACAAAGGGAACCCCAATACAAATTGTTCATACAAATTCAAATTGTTCATACAAATTAAAATTGTTCAACACAAAGGCATCCCCAATACAAAGGGAACCCCAATACAAATTGTTCATACAAATTCAAATTAGACATTCAGAATAAAATCTTTCTCTTGCTCCTGGTGTTACTCGCTGGGGCCACCACCTTACTCCGGGTAACCCTACCAGGGATATTACCGGTGTCTACCTTCCTTTTGCCCTCTTTCTTGTTCTTCTTCTTCTGCGAAGCTTGTGCTTTTTCTTCTACCATCTGCTCTTCGAAGTTAGCAATAATCTGGGCCATAGCACTTTCGGCGCACTCTCGATTATACTGTTCCTTCTCCTCTAGACTCATCGGTTGAAGCAGCTCTACATCCATCTGTTCCCTCTGCTCTCGATCCATCGGTTCAATCTCCTCATGTTCAATTGCTGCTTCAATCTCCTCTGCATTTGCTGCTTCAATCTCCTCTGCATTTGCTGCTTCAATCTCCTCATGTTGAACTGTTGCTTCAATCTCAAGTTGAATTGCTGCTTCATTCTCCTCTGCATTTGCTGCTCCCGCCTGATCTTCCATTCCAAAAGCTGGGTCAACTCCATTTTTACAAAGCCTAGCAATGTGTCCAGGGATTCCACAACGTTTGCACTTATGTTTTCGAATCGGTGCACCACCCTCTGCACTAGCTCTGATCCTATTCTTCCTCGGCCTACCCGCCGGCCTAGTCAATACTGGAGAGTACAGTTTGAAGCCTGGATCGACTTTCATCCATTGGTCTTTTCCCAACAAGGTAGGAACATTCATAGCATATGCAGCCCTAAATTTGGCAACAGAGAAATACTCGACACATACGATCAACTTCACCATCTTCACCCCTATAACACTCATGAAAAACAATGCGTGTATGCAGGGTATCCCACGGATCTGCCATCCCCTACAATGGCATGTCCTATCAACCAAACTCATTGGATACCTCCACTGCCTGTTTTTACTGTCAGTGTAGGTTACCTCAGCCTCCATTCCTTTTCTGACGCATTGCATCCTCAATTGTTTTGCCCTATCATGCAAAGACTTAATCAAAGATGGGAGCATGAGATGGCCAGCATATTTTGTGTATGCAATTCTTCGACGCAGATCGATCTTTATTATTGTCGTGGTATCGTCACGGCATATGCCATAGGGTGGCTAACGAAGGTGGTTCCTAGGTGATCTCACGGCGGTATCCGGATGCGGGTATGGGGACGAGCGACACGACGACGTACCCAGGTTCGAGGCCCTCCGATGGAGGTAACACCTCTACTCCTGCTATGAGTGTATAAGGTGATCACACAATACAATGATGCTCCTAGAGCTGTGTCCGGCTGCTCCTGGGAGGCTAAGGGAGATGATGATCTCTCTCACAGGGCAGCGCTAAGGGTGGAAATGGAGTGAGAATGATCCATCCCCTGCACGAGAGGGGTAGTGCGGCTTATATAGGCACCGGCTTTCGCTCCTTCCCGAGGCACTGACGTCAGGAGCCGTTGAGGCCTCATGGCCTGTCCCATCCGGCTGCCGAAGTCAGCGGTATGGAGAGGAAGTGTCCCTGTCGCCGTCAAGCACTGTAGCCAGTACGAATCGACGTACACCATGATGGCCTGTCCGGCGCGTGGCACTATTGCTCCACAGTGCCCCGCGCTTTACGGGAGATGAAGTCAGCGTGGACTTTCCGAACCCGGATCACCTACCCGGTTCCTTCTAGTGCAAGACTCGCCAACCTCGAGTCGGTCTGAGGTACAAACCCCCAGTCGGATATGGATTGTAGAAGCCGGCCCAGCTACAGCATTGGCGGCCGTAGCCAGGCCGACTAGGACCTAAAGCCAGCCGGCTTCCGGACCAGCCGGCCACGGCTCCAGCCGGCTGCTCCTCAGCCGGCCTTTGCAGCCGGCCGGTGGTCAGCCGGCTGCTCCGCGTCCATTGCCCTACCCGGGGTCTCCCCCCCGACATTAGCCCCCGAAGCTGGCAAGGTCCTGCGTTTAGAGGGACCTAGGTAGGTTTTCCTGGCTTTTTGATCTCTTGAATACACTTGACGGCGCTAGGAGGGGCTGACTGAGAATTTCCATTCAGCCGGCTGCGCCCTCATCCGGCTCGTTTCGGCCGGCTGCTCCTAGCCGGCCGCTATTTTCACTTCTGCAGCTTTCGCTTTTTCACAAGTTTTGGTGATGTCTCCGCCTTGCTGGGAAAGTTTTGGGCCGGATTGAATTTAATGTCCGGCTCCGGCTTGATTGCACCGGAGTCTCCGCCGCCTCGGGTCCTGCGCCCGACTTGACTGGTCTGACGTCAGGCTGCTGCTGCCGGTTCGTTTGGTCACATCAATGTCTCCTCCGTATCCGGTGCGGTCGTGGGGGACGTGGTGTGGCGGTTTCCAGTAACCGCAGCGGTCGTGGGAGGCGTTATGGCGCAGTTAATCCGGGCGACGTGGCCACGATCGCCACTTGGAGGCTAACCGTCCGCCGCGGGTGGCTATAAATGCCGCGCGGGAGGGTACCGAGGCGGCACTCCCCGCACTTCTTCTTCCTCGCGCTCTCACTCCACTCGCTCTTCCTCGCGCTCGAGCTCCTCGCTGCGCCGCCTCGATCTACTCCCGGCCGGGTACGCCCTTCCCGAAGATTCCGACTGTCGACTCGGTGAAGAACTGGCAGATGTCGTTCTTCTACGTGCGCAACGAGAATCCGGGCTTCGACCGGATCGACCTGCCGGAGTACAATCCGGCTCCTCCAGTCGGCCGGATCAACTGGGGCTACAACGCCCGCACGACGGACCCGGACGCTGAGGTGAGCCAGCTCTCGGACTTCCTGGGGGCCGCCGTTGCTGGCGGGTTGACTGTCGAGAACCTCCTCTGCACCGTCGCCGAGCGCCGGGTGCTGCCGCTTCAGCTGCGCACCCTCAAGATTGGGCACATGTCCGGCTTGTTCGATCCGACCCGGACGTCCAAGGTGGGGCTCAACAAGGCCCAGGTGGCCCGCCGGGTGAACAACATCACCAAGGCCAACATGCCGGAAGACTGGAACTACGGGCTGGCGCCCCGCAACCGGGACTTGCCGCCTGAGCTGGTAAGTTTGTTGTTTTGGCTGATTTCCGGCTTGCGGCTGCGTGGCCGACTTCGCTCTTCGCCGACTTCCGGCTTGCTAATATTTCTTCTGCCTTCTAGCTCTTCGACCGCCAGAACGTTGAGGACGGCGACCTGGCGACAAGGAGGTGGACGCCGGATCACGCCGATCCGGCTGACCAAGCCGGCGACGACGATCTGCCGCAGGCGCCTGACCAAGGCGGCCAAGGGGAGCACAATCCGCCCCCTTCGCCAGAGCAGCAGGACGACGACGAGCCGGCGACGTCCACCACGGGGCCGATCCCCGCAGTGCCTCTGCGCACGAGGCCGCCTAGCACCAAGGCGACTTCGGTGCCCAAGGGGAAGAAACGGGTCGGCGACCCCCGCTCCACCGTCGCCTTGGAGGCGAAGGTGAAGAAGCAGCGCCGGCAGCAGCCGAAGAAGGTTCCGGAGCAGGCCGGGTGAGTTCTCTTCTCTCCTTGTTTGATTCCTTTTCTTTCCTTTCTCTTTATACTTATCTTTCTCTTATTTGTTCGGCTAGGGCTCCCATCAAGTTCACCCAGGGCGGCGGCTCCCGGCAGGCTCCCCGTATTGTTTCGCCGCCTCCGCGGCAGAGGAGGGAGTCGACGCCGCAGCCTTCGGCGCGCGCGCCCACGCCGCCACCGGTCGTTGTGCCGCCTGCGGGTACTCCGCCTCCCGCGGGGGCGCCTTCTTTCGCTGTGCCTTTGGCTTCAGCGCCTGGCCGCGGCGCACGGGGCGAGCCGACGCGCCAGCCGACACTGGACGACATGTTCCCGCGCCGCACTCGTCTTCTGGACCCAGCAGCTGGAGCTGGCAGGGGCATGCCGCCTGCGACCGGAGCCGGAGCCAGCGGGGCTGCGCCGCCTACGACCGGAGCCGGAGCCGGGCCCAGCGTGGTGGTGCTGGAGGAGAGCCCGGAGGGGGCACCTCAGGCGCCGGAGACGGCTGCCTCGACCGGGCCGACTGCTTCACCTGGAGCGCCTCCATCTTCGGAGCCGATAAGGGAGGAGCCGGCCAGGCAGGAGCCAGCAAGGGACGAGCCGGCGCGCACGGGGGACACCGGCTCGCGCGCGTTGGTGAGGATGGAGGGCTCGTCGGCGCCGTTGGAGGGCCTTCATGTGGCTAAGGGCGCTCGGCTTCTGCATGTGCCGTCCGCCTCCGACTCCAGCCTTGGCTCGGCTGGCACTATGGAGCAGGCGTGGCTCAGCGCGGACTCCTACGAGGTGACCAGCCGGGAGGGGAACCCAGGTGTGGCGTTGGTGAAGATGTTCTTCTCCGGCTTCCAGGCCAACCTCAAGGCCAGGGCTGCTGAGACCGCGGCCAACCTCGCCAAGGTGGAGGAAGCCAGCAAGGTAAGCACTTCGTCTTTTTTTGCAATTTGGTTATTATCCTGGTAGCCCTCCGAGGCATGGGCCGGCTGCTTGGAGCCGGTCCGGGTTTCGTCTGGTTGACTGATTCTCTTTTTCCTTAGGCGGTTACGGAGCGGCGTACTAAGCTGTACAACCGCGTCGTGACCCGCTACCACAAGGCCAAGCTTGAGCGGGCCGACTTGGCTCGCGAGCTGGAGGCCGTCAAGGGTAAGGTCTTGTTCCTTCCGACTTGATTTCTTTTTTCTTTGATCTTGTTTGGCTGACGCCTTTTCCGGCTGTCTTGCAGCTGAAGCCGCCAGGGTCCCGCAGCTGGAGGCGGACCTTCGGGCCGCCCGCGCTCAGTGCGCCGAGAGCGAGGAGGCGGGCTGGGCTACTGCCGCCAAGCTCAAGGTGGCTGATGGGGAGCTGGGGCGGCTGCGCCGGCTTGAGGAGAACCACCTCAAGGAGCTTGCCCTCCTCAGGACGGCTGAGAAGGAGAAGGTGGAAGACCTGAGCAAGCGGCTGCATGAGGTTGAGAAGCAGCGGCTCGCGCTTCAGGAGGAGGTGACCACCAAGTCCGCGGAGCTGTCGGCCACCGCCAAACGCTGGGTGGAGGAGATTGGCACGCTTGATCGCGGCTTGTCAGGTAGGCCTTTTTATTTTTCTCTTTCCTTCCCCTTTGCCGGCTTTCGGCTGTCGGCTGTCGGCTTTGGCAGGCGGCCGGCAGCGGAAACTTTGGTTTTTTCGCTATCTCCCTCTTCGAGCTAGGGGCAGTCGGCGGCGCAGTGCCTCTTCTTTTTCTTCGAAATCTCCATCTTCGAGCTGGGGGCAGCGGCTCGTGCCGGCTGCCGTCAGTCTTACTTTTAGAGCTTCGGAATCTCCTTCTTCGGGCTGGGGACAGTCGGCTCTTGCCGGCTGCCGCCAGGCCTACTTTAGGATTTCGAAAATTCGCATTTTTCAGCTTTTTCGGCTTTTGACAGATTTCTGACGCACTTTTCCTTTGCAGCGGCCTTCCCGGAAGCGCAGGAGACGGCGCTAGCAGCCGTTGGTGTTGCGCGCCAGGCTAGGAGGTTGGCGACTGGCGAGGGCAGCGCGGAGTACTTCACCATGGAAGATTACATGGCGTCCATGGCCGCCCGCGTCGAGCCCATCACCAAGCTCGGCTGGGAGCTCCGGAAGGCGGCTGAGCAGCTGATCCAGATGCTGTGGCCAGCGGAGACGTTGCCGCAAGATCTCTCCAATCTCATCTCCTGGCTGGATCGGGCGCCCGACCGCTTCCTCGACTGGAAGGAGTCTGCCACGCGCGCCGGAGCCGACATGGCGCTGTCCTTCGTGCTCTCCTGGTACAGCGAGGTGGACCTTGGGCAGCTCGAGTACCGGCGGGCCGGCGTGGAGGATGCTCTTCCGGCTGAGATCAAGACAGCCCGGCTCGCCCGTGCCTGCGCCATCGCCGACTTCGTCGACAAGGGCCTCTTCATCCCGGACCCGAACCCGCCGTCTGAAGACGAGGACGAGGAGATGGAAGACGTGGAGGCGGAGGACGTGCCTGAGGATGACCCGGCAGCCGGCTGCGCTGATGCTCCTCCGGCTGGTCCTCCTCCAGCCGGTGCTTAGTTTACCTGTCTGTATTTTGCTTTTGCCAAGACCATTCGTTAAATCCCCGGAATGCCGGGTGCATATGTATGAATATTATTATCCTTTTATTATGTCACACTTTAAATGTGTTTGTTAATCATTTGTGTGCCGACTTGCTTTCTTTCGACTTGCTCGCTTCTTCCCATCCGCCCCACTCTTTGGCTTTGCTCTTGCCGATCGTACGTCCGACTTGCGATCCGTCGTCGGATCAAGAGCGGGCCGCTGGGTGAGGCCGACAGTATTTCAGTCGAACGAGCCGAGTTCGGCAATCCGGCACTTTTATGAAAAGTTACAAGTTAATTCGCTTTCACTCTTTCCCTTAGTCGTCTTTCGCGTGCCGGCTCCCTAAGCCTTACTCCCGCCAGCCGGACAGCCGGGTTGCGGTCTAGCTGGATCGGAAGCCGGCTGTTGGAAACCGGATCACGTTACTTAGCCGGCCACGTGAGAGGGTGTAAGCCAACTGGCGAAACAAAGTAGAGTACGCGAAAAACTTGTCGGAAACGGCGCTCTTGGCGCACGCTTTTTCATAGCTTACAAAAGGAGTACAAGGGATACATACATTCTGCTCTCAAGTGTAAAATGGGCGGAGCAAGTTGACATTCCAGGGACGTTTAGTCTCCTCGTCAGCCTTGTCCGGCTTGTTTTCTCTAGCCTCTTGGGCATCTATGAGATAGTAGGAATCATTGCCCACCGCCTTGCTCACGATGAAGGGACCCTCCCATGGGGATGACAGTTTATGCTGTCCGGCTGTCCACATTGGATCAGCCAGTCTCCTTCTCGGAATGCTAAGGGCTGGACCTTCCGGCTGTGATAGCGTCGGAGGCTCTGTTGGTAAATAGTAGATCTGGACGCGGCCAGCAGCCGGGCCTCTTCGACCAAGTCGACTCCATCTTCGCGAGCTTCTTTGGCTTCGGCTTCTGTGTAGAGCTTCATCCTTGGCGCGTCGTGCTCGATATCCGTCGGCAGGACGGCTTCGGCCCCGTATACGAGGAAGAATGGTGTGAAGCCGACTGAGCGGTTTGTAGTTGTCCGCAAGCTCCACAATACATTGGGCAGCTCTTCAATCCAGCAGCCGGCTGCTCGCTCGAGCGGCTCCACCAGCCGGGGCCGGATGCCGGCTAGGACCAGGCCGTTAGCCTTTTCCACTTGTCCGTTGGACTCCGGGTGCGCCACAGAAGATAGGGCCATCCGGATCCCCATTTCCCCGCAATAGCGAGAGAAGATGCCTTGGGAGAAGTTGCTGCCGTTGTCGGTGATGATGCTGTGGGGGTAGCCGTATCTCACAATGATTTCCTTGAGAAATGTGACGGCTGTGGAGCCGTCCAGCTTCTTGATTGGCTTGGCTTCGATCCACTTGGTGAACTTATCAATCATCACCAAGAGATGTGTCATGCCGCCTCGCGCTGTTCTGAACGGGCCCACCATGTCCAAGCCCCATACGGCAAACGGCCATGTGATGGGGATGGTTTTCAAGGCGGAAGCCGGCAAGTGCCTCTTCTTTGCGAAGCGTTGGCAGCCGTTGCACTTCTTCACCAGTTCTTCTGCGTCTCTGAGCGCAGTCGGCCAGTAAAAACCATGCCGGAAAGCTTTGGCCACTATGGCTCTGGATGAGGCGTGATGTCCGCACTCTCCTTGATGGATTTCCCGTAGGAGTTCAATCCCTTCAGCCGGCTCGACGCACCGCTGGAACACCCACTTACGCTGCGTTTGTACAGCTGGTGGTTGATGATTGTATAGGCCTTGGCCCTTCTCTCAATCTGCCTGGCCTGGACTCTATCATCAGGCAGCACACCGTCGGTGAGGTAGGAGAGGAATTCTTGTGCCTATGAAGGTACGCATCTTATCTCGAATACGCTAACCAACAAGGCCTCCTGCGTGGGAGCTTCCGGATTCGACTGCATGGTCGCCGGGTTCGGCTTGCTAGCCGGCGGGTTCGGCTTGCTAGCCCCCGAGTTTGGCGATGAAGCCCCCGGGTTGGACTGAGAAGTCCCGGGTTCGGCATGGTAGCCGGCGGGTTTGGCTTGTCGCCCCCGACTTGGGCGATGAAGCCCCCGGGTTGGTGAGCAGCCCCCGAGTTAGCCGGCACGAATATTGAATCCGAGTCCGGTGACGGTGTGATGGACGGCTTCTTGAGAACCGCCAAGGCAACACCCGGCGGAATGGCTTGCCGGGTTGAGCCAATCTTGGACAAGGCGTCGGCCGCCTCGTTGTTTGCCCGTGGCACATGGTGGAATTCGCAGCCGTCGAAGAAGCCGGATAGCTACTGGACGTGGAAGCGGTACGAGGCCATGTTGGCGTCCTTCGCATCCCAGTCGCCAGACGCTTGCTGTATAACCAAGTCGGAGTCGCCGAAGCAAAGTATGCGACGCACGCCAATCTCCTTGGCCAGCTTCAGCCCATGAATGAGCGCTTCATATTCCGCCACATTGTTGGATGCGGCGAAGTGGATCTGCAGGACATAGTCCAGCCGGTCTCCCTTGGGAGAGGTGATGACGATGCCGGCTCCCAAGCCGTTGCGCATCTTCGAGCCGTCAAAGTGCAGCTTCCAATGTGTGGAATCCGGCACAGGCGGCAGGTATTGCATCTCGGCCCAGTCGACAAAGAAGTCCGCGAGGATCTGCGACTTAATGGCCGTGCGAGCCTCGTAGAGGATGGTGTGGGCGGCTAGCTCCAGAGCCCACTTGGCGACCCGGCCGTTGGCGTCCTTGCTGCCAATGACTTCCGCCAGGGGTGTTGTGGCAACCACCTTGATGGGGTGCTATTGGAAGTAGTGCTTGAGCTTCTTGGCCGCCATGTACACGCCGTAGGTGACCTTCTGGTAGTGGGGTAGTTTTGCTTCGACTGGGAGAGCACTTCGCTGAGGTAATAGACCGGGCGCTGGACCAGCTGCTCCCTGCCGGCTTCTTTGCGCTCCACCACCAGGACAACGCTAACCACTCGATTGGTGGCTGCGATGTACAACAGCATCGGCTCCATTGAAGCCGGCGTTGCGAGGATTGGCGCGGTTGAGAGCACGTGCTTCACGTTACGGAAGGCTTCATCCGCCTGCGGTGACCAGGTGAACTTGTCCGACTTCTTCAGCAATTGGTACAAGGGTAGTGCCTTCTCCCCCAGCCGGCTGACGAAGCGGCTCAAGGAGGCCAGGCAGCCAGTGAATTTCTGGACGTCCTTGAGGCACTGCGGCAGTTCCATCTTCTCCAGGGCAGATCTTCTCCGGGTTGGCTTCGATCCCTCGCGAGAGACGAGGTAGCCAAGGAGTTGGCCAGACGGCACGCCGAATGTGCACTTGGCCGGGTTGAGCTTCATCTGGAATCTTCGCAGATTGGTGAAGGTTTCTCTCAGATCATCAAGGAGGGTAGTCGTCTCCTTGGTCTTTACAACGACATCATCCACATATGCGTGAACGTTTCTGCCGATTTGATCCTGCAAGCATTTTTGCATGCACCTTTGGTAGGTGGCGCCTGCATTTTCAAGCCGAACGGCATAGTCATGTAGCAATAAGCCCCATACGGGGTAATGAACGAAGTCTTTATTTGATCATCCGGATTCAAAGGAATCTGGTGGTAGCCTGAATAGGCATCTAGAAAAGACAACAGTTCACAGCCGGCAGTCGAGTCTATGACTTGATCTATGCGGCAGGGGAAGGGGTCCTTCGGGCACGCCTTGTTGAGGCTGGTGTAGTCGATACACATGCGCCAGGAGCCGTTCTTCTTCAAAACCAGGACCGGGTTCGCCAACCAGTCCGGGTGCAGCACTTCCATGATGAAGCCGGCTGCGAGCAGCCGGGCGATTTCTTCACCGATGGCCTTCCTTCTTTCTTCGGCGAAGCGGAGGGCTTCACCGGCTTGGCTTCAGGCCGGACGTGGAGGTGGTGCTCAGCCAACTCCATCGGCACACCCGGCATGTCTCTTGGAGTCCATGCGAAGATGTCCCGATTCTCACGGAGGAAGCTGGTGAGCTCGCTTTCCTATTTCTTGCTCAAGCCGGCACCGATGGTGACGTACTTGTCCGGCTGCGCCGGGTCTAGCAGGATCTTCTTGGTGTTGTCGGCCGGCTGGAAGTGAGTCGTCCCAGCCGGGTTGCTCGCCCGGCATGTCCGTCTGCGCGTCTTTGGCGAGGGCGACGGCGTCGTGGATGAGCTGTTTCTCGGTGGCGATGGCCAGCGTCTGGGCCATCTTGGAGCTCTGCGTGGCGCAGTCCATGGAGCGGCGGTAGTCGCCGGCCATGGTGATGACCCCTTTAGGGCCAGGCAGCTTCATCTTCAGGTACCCATAGTGGGGCACCGCCATGAACTTGGTCAGGGCCGGCCTGCCCAGGTGGTAGGGACTGACGAGGTCCACCACCTCGAACTCGATCTTCTCGGTGCGGAAGTGATCCGGCTTCCCGAACATCACCTCCAGCGTGATCCAGCCGATCGGCTGGCAGCAATGGCCCGACACGATGCCATGGAAGACGGTGGGGGGGGGACGCAGCTCGGCTTCTTGGATGCCTAGCTTGCGGGCGGTGTCGCGGTAGAGGATGTTGATGCTGCTGCCGCCGTCGATGAGGACGCGCGAGAAGCGCACGCTGCGCCGGGTTGTGCCAATGGTGGGGTCGAGGACCATGGCGTAGCTGCCCGGCTTCGGCAGGACAGCCGGTGTGTCGCGGCGGTCAAAGGTGATGGCCTGCTCTGACCAGTTTAGGTACTGGGGGACCGGCGGTATGACCGTGTTGACCTCGAGGGAACGGCTCTGCTGGCTCGTCTTGTCCTCGGGCTCGGAGGTGAAGATGATGTAGGTAGCATCTTCGGCCAGATATCGGCCATGGTGCACTTGGTTAGCCTCGTGGTGCTCGAGGTTGGCGTTCTCCGCCGGCTTGGCCACCCGGCCCGCCGGGGGGGGGGGTGGAGCGGGAGAGGTTCGCCGCTTGTCAGCCGCTTCATGAAGTGGCAGTCGCGGGTGGTGTGGTTGGAGGGGTTCTTGCCGCTGTGGTACTTGCACGGCGAGTCGAGCATCTGCTCGAAGGTGTACTTCAGCTTCCACTGCCGGTCTTGCTTCTGGCGGCGGCTGCCGCCTGCCGCGTTGCGGCTGCCACATGGGCGGAGCCGTACCGGCGGTCCGGCTGGTCGCTGTGACGCTTGCCGCGATAGTTGTCCCGCCGGCTGCCATGAGAGGCGCCGTCTGCCGGCTTGTGCTCAGCCGACTTGTGGTGGTCCCGCCTGGAGGGAGCCGGCGTTGGTTCAGCCCTCGCCTTGCCGGCTTCTTCAGCCAACGCATACTTGTCGGCAATGGCCATGAGGGAGGCCATGGACTTGGGCTCGCTGCGGCGCAGCTTGTGCCACAACATGGTGTTGGGCCGGCAGCCGCTCATGAAGAAGCTGATGGCCTGGATCTCGTGCACGCCCTCGCAGGAGTTGCGCATCTCGCACCAGCGCGTCAGGTATGCGCGATCTGTCTCGTCCGGGCCCTGTTTGCACATCTCTAGCTGCTGGGGGCGACCCGGCCGGCGGTAGGTGCCGGTGAAGTTGCTGATGAAGGCCTCCTCGAAATCAAGCCAGCCGTTGATGCTGCCGGCTGGCAGGTTGTTGAGCCAGGTGCGGGCGGAGCCGACCAGCATCGGGGGAGTATCGCACCGCCCAGCGCTTGTTGCCTTGGAGATGCCGACTGCGGTGGAGTAGTCCTGCAGCCAGTCCTCCGGCTTGGCGGTGCCGTCGTACATAGGCGTGTCGCGGGGGAGCTGGAAGCCGTCGAGCAAGGGCTCGTTGGCGATGCGGGGCCCGAAGCACTTGGGGCAAGCCGGCGCCTCTTCTTCCGCGATGCGGGATTCGACCAGCCGATCGAGGCGGTCTCTGGCGTCAGCGGGCTCGATGCGGGGGCCCAACCGGGAACGTGCCGGCTGGCGAGTGCCGGCTCGCTCTGGGGCCGGCCTATGCTGGCGCCTTGGCGCCGCCTGCTCGGAGTCATGCTCCTGGTTCCGGCTTGGTGGTCGGCTGCGGCCGCTGTGGCCGCTGTCCAGCCGGCTTGTCCGGCTTGAACCTGCGTGCGTGGCGCGGGAGTCCTTGTGCCGGCTTGGCGCGGGCGAGGCGGTCTCGGCCGTGTCCCTGTGGGGGTCCTTGCTGTTGCCTGCAGCAGCGCGGACGTGAGGAGCTTTGGGAGCACCGTACCTGGGGTCCTTGGTCTGCTCAGCTGCAGCCCGGCACAGGTCAGCTACGCGCTGCGTCTGGCGGCGCAGCTCTTCTCCTTCGAGGAGGGCCAGCTCCTTCGCAGCGGCTTCGGCTGCGAGGATGTTCTTGTCGGGGTGTTGTAGACGGGTAGCTCCGTGGACGGAGCCGGCGCTTCCGCGCCGTCGCGCTCGATCTCGGCGCCTAGGCCGCCTCCTCGCCGGCGGATCATGCCGGCTCGGCTGGGGTTGTTGCCGCCTGGCGTGAAGCCATGGGCGTGCTCGTACTCGCGCTGGGTGATGGCCAGCTGGCGCTTGGCGGTAGCCAGCTCGTCGGCCTGCTGGAGGAGGAGCTGGCGATGCGCCTCTAGGTCCGCCTCGACGGTGGTGGCGTCGCCGCCTGCGGTGAGCGGAGAGCTCAGCTTCACCCGGACTTCGTCCAGCCGGGATGGTGGCGGGGGCGCCTTTGGGCCCGAGCCGGATGCGTTGGGGTCGACGTTGCGCTCCAAGTTGGGGCCGCGGACGCGCGGGTTCTTGGTGGGGAGCTCCTCGCCAGCCATCATGACTTGCACGACGGTGGGGCTGGCGGGGGCGCTGCAGGAGCCGGCTCGCGGAGGAGGGCTTGCGCAGCGCAGCACCTGCCGCGGGTAGCGCGGCGGTGCGACGGTGGCGACGTAGACGTCGTGGCCGCCGAAGGAGATGATGCGGCCGCCGGCAGGGAAGGGCCGGTCGGCGAAGCAGCCAGCGTTGTCGCTAACGCAGTCGAGGGAGCCGAATCTCCAGATCAAGCCTGAGCGACTCGCTCGCCGGTGGTGATGGTGAGGCCCGCCCGGATGAAGACACCGGCCGAGGATGCTGAAGGCCCCACGGTGGGCGCCAAATGTCGTGGTATCGTCACGGCATATGCCATAGGGTGGCTAACGAAGGTGGTTCCTAGGTGATCTCACGGCGGTATCCGGATGCGGGTATGGGGACGAGCGACACGGCGACGTACCCAGGTTCGAGGCCCTCCGATGGAGGTAACACCTCTACTCCTGCTATGAGTGTATAAGGTGATCACACAATACAATGATGCTCCTAGAGCTGTGTCTGCTCCTGGGAGGCTAAGGGAGATGATGATCTCTCTCACAGGGCAGCGCTAAGGTTGGAAATGGAGTGAGAATGATCCATCCCCTGCACGAGAGGGGGTAGTGCGGCTTATATAGGCACCGGCACTTTACATAAAAGACCCTATAGTCTACGCCGGCTTGGCGGCTCCGGCTTCCGCTCCTTCCTGAGGCACTGACGCCAGGAGCCGTTGAGGCCTCATGGCCTGTCCCATCCGGCTGCCGAAGTCAGCGGTATGGAGAGGAAGTGTCCCTATCGCCGTCAAGCACTGTAGCCAGTACGGATCGATGTACGCCATGATGGCCTGTCCGGCGCGTGGCACTATTGCTCTACAGTGCCCCGCGCTTTACGGGAGATGTAGTCAGCGTGGACTTTCCGAACCCGGATCACCTACCCGGTTCCTTCTAGTGCAAGACTCGCCAGCCTCGAGTCGGTCTGAGGTACAAACCCCCAGTCGGATATGGCTTGTAGAAGCCGGCCCAGCTACAGCATTGGCGGCGTAGCCAGGCCGACTAGGACCTAAAGCCAGCCGGCTTCCGGACCAGCCGGCTGCTCCTCGGTCGGCCTTTGCCGCGAGCCGGCCGGTGGTCAGCCGGCTGCTCCGCGTCCATTGCCCTACCCGGGGTCTTCCCCCCGACAATCATGATCATCTGCCTAATCTTATCAAATATTTGCCACAGCATAAGCCCTTTCAATGACTTGACCTTTGCATTGAAACTCTCCGCAAGGTTACTTGTTACATAGTCTATCTTGCAAATTTCATTGAATTGGCTTCTTGACCACACCTACCATGATGTTCATCCAAGTACTCCTTCACCCCAGGTTTTTGTTTATACAACACATCCAAATGAAACAGATGCTTCCTAGAGCTGCATGTGTATGAAGCTGGCCATAGGTTGTCAGAAAAAATTTACCCTTGAATTTCTTTGTAAAATTCTGTACCAAGTGTCGCATACATTCCCTATGCTCCACTCCAGGGAATAATGCTTCTACCGCAGTCTCCAAACCTTTGCAAGCGTCTGTGTGGATAACAAGTCCTGGTGGATGACCTATAAGGTCGCGCAAATTCTCAGAAACCAAGTCCAACTTTCCTGTGACTCAACCTCCAAAACCCCATAAGCAACAGGGAACATCCAATTATGTCCATCAACTGCAGTAGCAGCAAATAGCTGTCCTTTAAACCTGTCATGAAGAGCTGATGCATCCACGGCCAAATAAGGCCTGCAACCGTCCAAAAAGCCTTTCCAGCAAGCTTTGAAACAAACAAAAGCCCTTCTAAAACATTCCTTGTGCATTACCTTCCCGCTTTTCAATTTGTAGGGAACTGTATGCTTGTCTATCGCTACAACACTGCCTGGACTAGCCATCTCCACTTCAACTTTGAAAGTGTAAAGCAACTGAAAGCTTTCATTCTATGGACCATTGATCTTGTCAAGAGCCATTTCCTTTGCATAGAACATCCTCATGTAAGGTACTTCCATTTTATACTTCTCAACCACCTTTTTTACGAGTGCTGTTGGACCAAGTGAAGGATCTTCTCTCAACCAATCTAGGATTATATCTGCCAACCACCTAGTCTTCGCTAGCTTTGTTTTCAGCTCTGGCTCTCCCCTAGAGGTGGACACCTATGGATCTCCTTATTCTTCTTTATCTGAAACATAATGATAAGGGATGTCAGTAATAGATAACAAATTTTACACCGTGATCTAAATACACAACTGGTTGGCGTAGTACCTGAACCAAGCTGCTTCTGCGCATTGTGGATGCATGCAGCCTAAACCTACACCTTTGGTATGGGCATTTAATTGTGAACCTACCTGGCTCACTTTTAATAACCTCATAATTATTCTTAGTGAGAATGTGATATGTAGTAATTGCATTACGGCAGTCCATCATCGTTTGAAACACGGTGCCTTCTGCAAGCTGGGGATTCTCCCTGTTCCAATCAATTGTTGGCAAGTCTTCACCTTCGTAATCGGCTAAAACGAGGTTGTCATCATTCTCATTCTTCTCTTCATCATCAGTGTCATCAAATCTGGCACCAAAAGCAATATCTTCCATGTATTGATCCTCCATTGCCTGCTGCATCGATCTACCAATTCAGAAACATCAACTCATCCTCATCATCTTGAGGAGACTGATCCTCAATGTCTGCATCGTCCTCCACATCGACCGTACGGACGATCTGGCTACCACTAGCACTGGGGACAGATGGTGCTGCTGTGGACCTACAAGGAGCGCCACGGCGCACACTATTAGCAGAGGCAGCAGCGGAGAGACATGATGCCCGACCACCATGATGCCCCCACCAGATGATGCCTGGCCCCTGTCCACATGGATACGAATTTTACCGAACCGGCAAGAAGCATTCAAAGCAAAAAGAATTCCCAGATCGTCTTCGGAAATTAGTGGAACAAATCTTCCCTCCGGGCTGTTGAAATATTCGAAATGAACTGCATCGAAAGAGCTCTAGGGGTACTTATCGAAGATGTTAGCTTTGAAATCCCTTAACGAGATGGTGGTTGCAACCACCGCAGGGAAGTCAAACCCATTCTTACAGCGTTTAGAATCACGCGTAAAGCTAGAATCCAGCCTAACCACCAGCCGAAAAGCCAGCGCTGGATCCATCCTATTCGAAAAGCAACGCAGTTAGTTGAGCAACAACGATTGGCGCTCAAAAACTGCCTACGTTAATTCACATAGGCAGACGATGCTTACCCAGATGGAATCCATGCGTTAGATCCCTCCGATTCCCAATCTTCTCCACGGCTGACGGGAATAGGCGGCACACCAGAAGGAACTACAAAGAGGACAGGGGTATATCCAGATCTGGTGGAGGCGGAGCCCGGGGGTGGTGGTGGGGGCGGGGCCGGCTCGGCGGCGGACGACGCCATAAGGTAGGTGGGCAGGATGGCGTGGCGCCGGAGGGGCGGTGTGTGAGCTCCTCCAGTCTCGGGCGGAGGGGAAAGCTTTGGGTCAGCTCTTCCAGTCAATAGTCAACACATTTCGAAAGCAACGGTCAAGTCAAAACCACCGCGGCTCCCTAGCCGTCACCGTAACGGAAGGCCTCTGACAGACGGCAACCCTCCCGTCCGAGCCTCTGCAAGGGGTTTCAAACTAGAGGGAGGGGAAAACTGAGGAAAAGTTAAGAGGCTGGGGAAAACTGAGTACAACTAACGAACCAGGGGAACGAAAATAGAAATCCCTATATTTTAAGTGCTTCAGTTTGTTGGCTTAAATCAATTGGCTGCTGGCTATCTATATTATGCTATTATTAAACTACTGGTTGTTTATGTGAGCTTGTTACCTGCTAGTGGCTTTGCTACTGCTAGAGTAATACTTGATTGGCCTGGAAATTATTCTTGGACCCTATGTAAATTCTCGTGACATGTTAATTAATAGTGGCTGTTTATAGTGATGACTCAATCAAGTGCATATATGATCTGGATAACAGTTTTGTTGGAATACACAAAGGGATGATTTGCTTGTTTCTTGAATATGATCTAGTTGCTGATGAGCAACTAGAGATTTTACAGGATAAGATTTTTATTGGTGGATCTGGTTGTCCCTTGTTGGATAATTTTAAATTGATAAGAATAGATCTGACTTGATCTTGTAGCCTTGCCAATGATGCAAAGGCAGAGACACAACCTTGGCTAAGAACAGATACTATTTATGCCCAATAAACTCTGTGATGAGACTAGCATACCATTTGTATGCAAATCGGAGAGTTTCTACCTACCAAAATGCTTTGAACTAAACTGAGAAGAATATATGCTAGATGATCTAAAGATCAACCTGTTGTAGCAGAGTGGACTAGCTTGTGGTGATGTTGTTCCGGTGGTGAATCTTAATCAGCTGTAACTTGTGATTGTTGGCATGTTCCTCCTCTCCTTCCCCTCCTTGATCTACTCAAGTTGATTTTGCTCCTCTTCTGGAAGTCCTCATCTTCCTTACTGTTGTATTGGGCCGAGGCTGCATCTATGTAGCCATAGTGGAGGTGGTAGTTTTAGTGATGAACTGATGGTATTCTTGGGTGGATACACTACTAGGAATTAGCTTATAGCCGCACTTCTTACCGCCGGCGAGTATGATTTCTTTTTTTTTTTTTGAAGAAACAACCGGCCTCACATAACACCGTTTCAGGAAGCACCGAATGCGGATGGGAACATAGAGCCCACCTATCTGCAGCTCTTTTTTTTAGACAAGCCGTTTTGACATGCTCCCGGATTATGAAATGTATTTTAAGCTTAGTTGAAAATCTCAGAAAAATTCGAACAAAAAATTGACATGTACATCTCGACATTATATGTGCGTAGAAAGTCGTTTCATGGAAAATCGGTATTTTTTGTATCATGTGCAAAAAAAAAATTAATGCTTCAAAAATCTTTTCACGAGACATTACTTTATCTTTTTTACACATGACACAAAAAAGTCAGTTTTCTGCGAGACTTGGCGTGCACATATAATGTTGACATATACGCGCCAAGTTCTTATTTAGTTTTTTTTTTACATTTTAAAATGTTTTTCATGTGTAGCGGGAGCATATGCTTTCATATTCAAAAGTGGATTTTCGTTTTTTTAACATAGTATAACGCTCATAAAACATATATACACTTACTCCTACATGTATGCAGACCCTGTCCCTATAAGCACCTTCAAAATACTAGACCAAGAAATAAATTTGGTGGGTCTTCAAATTAATGAAGTCACCCTAGGACATCGCCTCCCACTGAAAAGTATCTTTCCTTTATAAGGCACGAAAGTGGTCTTTCTCTTACCATCATTTTTTGTAGTGATGACTTAATGATGCATGTAAATTACATAAATGAACTTTATCCTTTATCATATTGAATTCTCATATATTTACATCATATTTGATGATAATACAATGTTTTACATTGATTTATGAGGATTTACCAATGATCCCCTTTATTTGGTTTATAACTCTACAGAATAGGAAAATATTGTTTTGTGTATTTTTCACTATTAGAAACCTATACGAAGTCAAAATAACCTTGGATTTTTGGAGCATCACTTTTTCATCAGGAGAAGCACCCTGGAGCTTTGGAAGACACCTGGATGGGTCCTAAGGCCCAAAATACCTCATGTGGCGCACCCAAACACTTAGGGTGTGCCACCTGTGCTCTTTCGGCCATCGATTGTCCAATCAACCTGATTCTTTCACTCACCGAAGTATTTTGACCTAAAAATCACTATATATATGGCCCCAAAGAGTTCTCGGGAGGAGAGCGCCGCATAGACACACAAACACGAAAATGGAGGTTGCAGCAGAGATGATTGGAGGGGGAAACTCCACCGAAATTGCCGCCGGAGGATCTCCACCTTCTTCAACGTCTTCATCATCATCACCATGATCAAGGGAGAGTAGTCCACCTTTGAACTACGAGTTTGTGGCGGTAGCTTGATCTATTTCTCTCATGTTCTTCATAGTTCTTAGTACCATATGAGCTGCCTCACATAATTATGGCCATATTTGTAATACCTATGTGGTGGATCTTTACTCTATGTTATTGTGATATGAGATCCGATCATATTATGTGTAAGATGTATTGATAGATGCATATTATGTACCCTTCTTAAGTATTTGTTCTGATCCAACATCTATGCAATAGCGTGTGTGGGGTGATCTATGTATTATATGGAGTAGCGTGGTTTTAGTGATTGGATAGTGACAATATTTTCATGATCTATTATGGATTTGCCTTTTGTTATGCTACCTCACTAGGAATAAAGTGAATGCATGTGCTATGTTCGTCACGTGAAAGTAGTGATGATCATGTTTGTTCAAGGTAGCATATTTGATATTCAAACATCATGTCAAAGTACTTATGGCTATGCTCTGTTAATTTTTAATACAAGATTACATGGAGTTTTCCCTTTCTTGTGGAGTATAAGAGAGATGTGTTGCATCATCTCTATGTTAGGACGCGATGCCCATATGAATTCTGATCTCACGCATACTTTTATTTGCATCCTTATATCTCATTGGCTAATTACTATTTGTCGACCATAACTTAAAGAGAGAATAGTCAAGTGAACCCATGAATCCAGGTGCATTTTTAATCATAAGAAACACCTTTATATTGCTTTTATCTTATTTTTTATTTTCTGCACTATTTAATCTGAAAATACAAAAATATTTACTTTTCTTATTTGCGTCCAAAACACCAAAAACAATCAACTTCTTTACAGTTTTTACTTAGTTAGTTTGTTTAGTCTAGTCTTACTCGCTTTATTTTAACTTGATTTATTTACGCGAAACCTTGTGCTTGACAACCACGCGGTGGAGTTGGGGACATGTCGGGGGTGCCCCCCAGCAATGCCACCATGAGGGGCTTAGGGTTGATAGAATCCTGCAGGCTAGCACGAGACATCGGTGATCGAACAAACGGGGAGAGAGATTTACCCAGGTTCAGGGCCCTCGATGAGGTAAAACCCTTACTTCCTGATGTTCTGATCTTGATTATCGAAAGAATATCGGGTTACAATGGGGTAGCCGATAGGCTATGGTGGTGATCTCGTCGAGAGGTTAATATTCTAAGCTCTAGATCTGATCTTTGTGGTGATTCTATGCATGTAAGTTATGTTCCGGCAGACCCTCTCCTGGCCTTGGCAGACCCTCTCCTGGCCTTTATATAGCAGGCTAGGTCCCGAGAGTTTTGTCCGGATTCGGCTAAGTTACAAAGAGTCCTTTGCCAATCTTTCCTTGTATGGCGCCCTCTTGCCTTGTCCATCAAGAAGTCTTCTTCAAATAAGCTTCCTCCTCCGGTACCGACGTGCTGGCCCACCTTGATATTGAGCAATCTTCGTGGGCCCCTAGTTGGGCCGGGGGAGGTAGTCTAATGTTGGTTACCCGAAGGGTAATGCCCACATTAGTAGCCCCCGAGTGACTGGCCGAAGTGAAGCTTCGGGCAGTGACTTTAATTGTATTCATCCGAGTATCTTCTTCTGTAGAAAGAAATTGATACTTCGTGTCCTCCATCTTTTTATCGGGTGCGCGTCCATCGCTCCCGATGTGAGGAGCCCCTGAGTCTAGGGACGGATGCTTGCAACCTTGCGTAGACTCAAGTTGTACTACTCGTAAATTTTTGCTTTCGATGCTTTCCTCATTCATCATGAAGCTAAATTTTCTTGATATCGGGTGCGCGTCCACAGCTCCCGATGGGAGTAGCCCCCGAATCTAGGGACAAATGCTTGCAACTCTGCGTAGACTCAAGTTGTTCTACTCGAAGATTTTGAAGCCGATTTTTTCCGAATTTCCTTCATCATCCGATATCTTTTTATATCGGGTCCTATGAAGCTTCGAATGCAGTTATCCAATATGATAGTACGTAAGGGATAGGAATAATGTGCCCAGTTTTACTCGATAAATCGATGATGGTTAACTGCCGATGGCAAAACAACATTACTCTACTCAGCATCAAGTCCCCGGGCTCGATCCTGGATCTTCTGAAATCTTCGGGTTCGTTTTCCTTTGCCTTCAATGATTTTTATCGGGTGCGCGTCCAGCGCTCTTGATGGGAGTTGCCCTCGAGTCTAGGGATGGTGTTATCACCAGATTTTGGTCGAATCCAGAGGTGGGCCGTAAGAGAGATGGGCTTGGAAGATTACACGTGGAAGATCTTTGAAGCGGCCTTGCACGGAGGATTTGGGCTAGTTTGCCCGTGTATCTTTAATTATAGTAGGTTATATCTTAGATCAAAAGTTAGAGTTTGTATCGTGCACGGTGGGATATTCCCACGTTAGAAAGTCCGCTGGACTATAAATATGTATCTAGGGTTTATGAAATAAACAACAACACAACGTTCACCCCAAAAACAAACCAATCTCGGCGCATCGCCAACTCCTTCGTCTCGAGGGTTTCAATCAGGTAAGCGACATGCTGCCTAGATCGCATCTTGCGATCTGGGCAGCAAGCTCCACGTTGTTCATGCGTTGCCCGTACTGAAGCGCCTTTGATGGCGGGCAACGTAGTTATCATAGATGTGTTAGGGTTAGCATAGTTCTTCGTATAACATGCTTACGTAGTGCAACCCTTGCATGTCTAGCCGCCCTCACGCCTATCTCAGGTGTGGGGGCACCTGCTTGTTCTTTATTTAGTAGATCTGATCCGTTACGATTGCTCCTTGTTATGCAAGGATTAGTTTAATATCTGCAATAGTTAGGCCTTACAAAGGGGAGGATCCAGTGGCATGTAGGGTGGGGTTCGCAAGTCCTAAACGGGATGTTCCGCGGATCAACATCATTGTTGGTTCTTTGGCCTTGTTTAGGATCGGCTTATGAGCACCGTGCGTGGCCGCGAGGCCCAACCTGGAGTAGGATGATCCGATTATGCGGTGAAAACCCTAAATCGTCGTAGATCTCATTAGCTTTATCTTGATCAAGCAGGACCACCAAGTATTCGTGCACCCGTACGAATCATGGGTGGATCGGCTCTTTGAGCCGATTCACGGATAACCTGAGAGCCGATCGAGGCTCGTATTTAATGTTTACGTGTATGCCATGCAGGAACTAAGCGAGGCATCCCCATCACCTTCCGACCAGGTATAGGTCAGGTGGCACGCCCTTGCACTTCGCATCGCCGCGTGTGACCAGAAGAGCATTGCGGGCCGTCGCTGGGAGGGGTCTCAGCCAGCCGCAGCTCTAGGCTCTTCCCGGCTCTACCGTGTTGACAGGCCGCTGCCCGCCGGTGGGTTTTGGCGATCAACACATTCGGCACGCCGGTGGGACAATCGTCTACATCAACCACATCGCCATCTACATCGAGATGGCGGACGGCCGCCAGTCACCTACGAGGAGCTGCCTGCTGAGCTCAAGAAGAAACATGACGAGATCAAGGCCACCCTCGAAGCCGACCTCATCGGCTCTTTTCGGAGAACCCGTACCCATGGCATCGATGGAAGGGGTTCTCACCACAAGGTGCACTCGATGGGATAGATCTCTCTGCCCCGTCGGAGGAACGCACCAGGGCCCTACGGCAGGAGATCAACTACTTGGTGGCTCACTCGCTACACCGCCACTCTGAAAACTTGGTCAACGTGTTGGAGCGTCTCGCTCTGCGCGTGATCCAGGAGATCATGAGCCACCGGTACTCGCCGTCAGGACCAGCTCTCGGGACGCACCAAGGAGAGTTGCCACTCCAGTCCCGTCCACCGCTGCCATATGCGTTGGCAGCGCCACCTGAAGTGCCGGCTACACCGGCATTCGTCGTCTACAAGATCGGTGGTGACCCTAGTGACTACCAGTTCTTGGCTGAGGCGCCTAAGGAGATCCCTCAAGGATACGCGTGCACGTATGTGCCGGATTGTGGCTGGGCACTCTCAAACCAGGCCACAACGTCGGGGACTCCGGCGCAGACAGGAGGGACGTCAGCGATAGAGCTTGAAGCGACGTGGCTAACTAAGTACGCCACCCCGACGAAACTCAGAGCCCAGCTCCTGCAGTTGGCTCGAGCTGGAAAAGCAAACATGGCTGGCTAAACGCCACCCCGGCGAATCTTCGAGTGCATCTCCTGCAGCCAGCACGGCGGATCGATCGGTACCATCGAGAGACCAGTTCGGCATTATGCCGAAAAGGAGGGCAATCGGCTATTCTAAGCCGTACCCCGACGAGTACGAGATGACCCGCTGCCACCTAAATATCGGCTCCCGACTTCTCCAAATTCAGTGGATCAGATGGCTCCAGCTCCATCGAGCACATCGGCCGATATTTGGCGCAACTAGGACCGGCTTCGGTGTCGGATCAGCTACGTGTGAGGCTCTTTTCACAGTCCCTCACAGGATCGGCTTTTGGATGGTATACCTCTTTGCCAGCAAACTCCATCCAGTCTTGGAAGCAATTGGAAGAACAGTTCCATATGCAATATCATTCAGAAGCTTCCGAGTCTAGCATTGCCGATCTAGCACAACTACGTCGAAGCGCGGAGAAACGGTGACAGAGTACATCCAGCGCTTCAGGAATCTTAGGAACCGATGTTATTCGGTTCGTATAACTGAAAAGGAAGCAGTCGAGTTGGCGTAGCTGGCCTTGCAACACAGCTCAAGGACATGGCCTCCCAAGCAGATTATCCCTCGCTGGCGCACATGGTTCGAAACTATCGCATATGAACAGCGCCACCCAGGACTGCCAAGACAAGTTCAAGCGTGCGTAGTCATGGTCGATACAGAGGAAGGTGAAGTGCCTGCGGGAGACCAAGAAGTAGCGTGGCTGAATGGACTCGGGGAGGAACCCCGTGTCCTGCAAATGGGTAAAGCCACCAGGGCCGCCCAGGGGATTTGATTTTGACGTGACCAAGACTGAACAAATCTTCGACCTCCTGCTCAAGGAGAAACAGTTGACGATTCCTGAAGGTCTCAAGTTCCCACGGCGCAAGAGCTAAACGGAAAGCCATACTGCAAGTTCCACAACTCGCTTTCCCATGCCACCAACGACTGCAGGGTGTGGCGTCGGCACATCCAAGCGGCGATAGAGAAGGGGCGTTTAATTTTCAACCAGTACGCCATGAAGGTAGACACCCAGCCCTTCCCCGCCGTTAACATGGTAGAAGTCATCTACCCTGAGAGTTGCCAGCCAGGTCCCACGTTCGCATCAACATGGTAGGACCTAGGAACCACTCTGGCAAAGATGGAGATGAGGGCAGCTGCTCTCATAGCAAGGATACAGAGAGGCCGCTCCACGCGATCGGCTCCATCATGATGGCAAGCGCTACGTCAGAGGGAGAAGTGAAGAACATAAGATATCAACGACCTCTCTCTGATCACCTCCTCAACAAATATGTGAGACAGTATGACCAACGCCGACGGTCCAACTATGATGATGAAGGAGATCGTCTGGCTAGAGAAGAGAAGACATCGTCGGCAGGATCGCTATGAGGAGGAGCACGAGCGCCGTGCCACGGACACATCAAGGGAGCAAGATGACAACGCCAGACACTGGGACTGCCCTTTCTTCGGTCTGCTGGGATTCAGGAATGAGCCGATTGCCCACAATCGGCAATTGCCAACGAGAAGAAGAAGGAGGCAGCCAACGTGTCTGTGTTTGAGCGCTTAGGGCCTCTCCCACCACCAAGCAAACGTGCTGAGTCACTTCATTGGGCAAATTTTGAGGATTCCGAAGACGAAGGACTTGAAGAAGAAGAAGACAGGTGCCACCGTCCGAGGTGGTGCCCTGACGGACTCAGCCGTTCACAAAAGCGCAGGGTTCAACGTTTGCGGCCGGAGGAAGCCGAAAGGTTATACCTGCATACGCTAAGGAAGGCACGGCCTGATCTGGCCGCAAAGGTTCAGCGAGCCCTGGATGAAGAGGGTCGTCCACGAAGAATGGAGTGGCGTCCCAAGCAAAAGAAAGCCGATGATGAAACATCGGCTGGCACAAACATGGTGCTTCTCTTGCCGACGGAGCTTAGTGTTCCACGATTATACGATGCACTTAAGGTGGACGACAGCAGGCGCATCAAGTCAGAGGTTGGGTTGGTTTTATCCAGCCTAACCGAGTAGCAAGATTAAACCAATGAGCAAACCGTGCGAGGCTGATCCTTGTGATCGGCCCCGAAAAGCTTATGGAGGGACATTACAAAACCTTCATCGAACAAGCAGTGTGGAGGCCGATTCCAGCAATCGGCCAAAATTATCTTCTGCACATATTCTGTTTATGGTCAGCAACGATCTATTGGGCAGCGGCCACGTCGGCAGATGAAAGTCAGCAAGTGCAGCGCCCTGACTAACCATGAAAGCCGATATCTGCAGTCATTTGACAGATTCGGCTCGGGGGGCATATAGTCAGATAAACATGTGCAGGTAACACGTGCAGGCGTGCGTGCAGTGGAACATTGGGGGGGCCGATTAAGAAAAATCGGCCAAAAAAAAAAAAATTTCGCAAGAAGCAAAGCCGATGCGCAGCCATCGACTTTAGTACAGTTACGCAAGATCACGACCTACTGACTATGTACTCAAGGTTTGCATCAACGTCGACGTTCAGTAGAAGAAAGATGGTCAGCGACCTGTGCATCCTTGCCGGTGTTCTTGCCTTAATTAAGGCTCGGGGGGCAGCTCACCCTGAAGGTTCTCTGCTCTGGAGAGCCGATTTTGCTGAAATCGGCTGGTTCCGCATCATGACTTGGAAACCGATGGCGACACATTTGGTCAGTCCACTGATATGCTCGCCTTGATAAAGGCTCGGGGGGCAACTGATGGCGCAGAGTTTGCCGTTCTTAAGAAGCCGATTGAGATTTCATCAGGCTGAAAACCCAGTGGTATCGACTTCAGGATCAAGTCGTTTTCGGCAGCAATTCTGGGGCTCTCGTGAGAACGACGATTTGCATAGTTGTCCGCCAGAGCTCAAAGGGGTGGGGCATTGAGATACTGGTGCGTTGTTATCGGCTCGTTGGGCATTGGTTAAGTGACGATCGGCAGGGTCAGCGGAAGAGGGAATCGGCTCGATTAAACTCCGAAGAAATCGGCAAACTCAAATTGGGGAAAAGTTCTTCATTGATAAACCAGATTTCTTACATAGAAGAGCTGATTGCTCTCAAAAGGGAGTACTAAGGGGATACATTGCCCCGTCTACTGTTGCTGATCCTATTCTAGAGGACCTATTCTACGGGCCGTCACGCCCTCGTCGTCGCCATCGTCGGCGCTGTCGGCGCGCTCCCGCGAGCTCGTCGCTGCTGTAGCGGCCGCCGGCAGGACCTTCGTTGTCCTCGTCCTCCACGTCGTCGTCGTCGTCGTCGCTATCATAATCACGAGATTCCCTGGCCGGGGGCAATGGCGCTTGGCCGGCGGCTCGTCGGAGAGAGTCGTCGTCCTCCTCTTCCTCTTCCTCTTCCTTCACCTCGGAGGAGGTAAAGTCATCCCAGGAGAAGCGATCGTCATCGCTCTCCTCTTCCGATTCCCCGTTGGCGAGGAAGCGGAGGTCGCTCCCCGTCCGTCGAGGATTGGTCGTCCTCGGACCAGATGGAGAAGTCATGGTCGACTCCTCCCCGGCCTCAATGGCGCGGCGGATGTTGGCCGCATGGACTTCTTGTGGGCTCGGTGCTGGCATCGGCTCGGGAGAAGAGGACTCGAAGGAAAGTCCCGACGAGGCAGAGGAAGAAGAAGACATGGTGCGCAGAAGGGTTTTTTGGAATGCCGATGGCTGGAACAGAGGAAGGGGATAAAGATGACTATTCAGTCGGCACGGTTAAATAATGAGAAACCTGGTGGGAATTACTGCCATCACAGTTTCCGAAGGGGTAGTGTCAGAGCTGTCAAATTTTGCAGAGAAGCTGAAAGGACAGGGCATAATGATGACGGAGGCTGCAAATGGCTCTGTTCTGCCACGACATGACCCTTCGAGAGGAAAATATAATGATTTTGGAAAAATTATTTCCAAAACCAGGGGGGCATGTGTTATCACCAGATTTTGGTCGAATCCAGAGGTGGGCCGTAAGAGAGATGGGCTTGGAAGATTACACGTGGAAGATCTTTGAAGCGGCCTTGCACGGAGGATTTGGGCTAGTTTGCCCGTGTATCTTTAATTATAGTAGGTTATATCTTAGATCAAAAGTTAGAGTTTGTATCGTGCACGGTGGGATATTCCCACGTTAGAAAGTCCGCTGGACTATAAATATGTATCTAGGGTTTATGAAATAAACAACAACACAACGTTCACCCCAAAAACAAACCAATCTCGGCGCATCGCCAACTCCTTCGTCTCGAGGGTTTCAATCAGGTAAGCGACATGCTGCCTAGATCGCATCTTGCGATCTAGGCAGCACAAGCTCCACGTTGTTCATGCGTTGCCCGTACTGAAGCGCCTTTGATGGCGGGCAACGTAGTTATCATAGATGTGTTAGGGTTAGCATAGTTCTCCGTATAACATGCTTACGTAGTGCAACCCTTGCATGTCTAGCCGCCCTCACGCCTATCTCGGGTGTGGGGGCGGCACCTGCTTGTTCTTTATTTAGTAGATCTGATCCGTTACGATTGCTCCTTGTTATGCAAGGATTAGTTTAATATCTGCAATAGTTAGGCCTTACAAAGGGGGGAGGATCCAGTGGCATGTAGGGTGGCGTTCGCAAGTCCTAAACAGGATGTTCCGCGGATCAACATCATTGTTGGTTCTTTGGCCTTGTTTAGGATCGGCTTATGAGCACCGTGCGAGGCCCAACCTGGAGTAGGATGATCCGATTATGCGGTGAAAACCCTAAATCGTCGTAGATCTCATTAGCTTTATCTTGATCAAGCAGGACCACCAAGTATTCGTGCACCCGTACGAATCATGGGTGGATCGGCTCTTTGAGCCGATTCACGATAAACGAGAGCCGATCGAGGCTCGTATTTAATGTTTACGTGTATGCCATGCAGGAACTAAGCGAGGCATCCCCATCACCTTCCGACCAGGTATAGGTCGGGTGGCACCTGCACTTCGCATCGCCGCGTGTGACCAAGAGCATTGCGGGCCGTCGCTCGGAGGGGTCTCAGCCAGCCGCAGCTCTAGGCTCTTCCCGGCTCTACCGTGTTGACAGGCCGCTGCCCGCTGGTGGGTTTTGGCGATCAACAGATGGATGCTTGCAACCGTGCATAGACTCAAGTTTAAGTAACCCAACATCGTAGATTCTTTCGGATGATCTGTGACCGAGGAGTCTATACTTTTGGTGATGTCATTTGTGACATGGTTTCTGCGGTCGTTCGATTGATAGGACATGACATGCTGGGCCCACCCTACTTCTGCGCAGTCAGTTAGGAAATGACCGATCCTTGCATGCTGACCGAGGTGCCTCCTCGATTTCTGTGCGTAGTGGGGGTAACTGTCCTTTGACATGATGATTTTGATGACACGTGGTGACCTAACCGCAGATTTCTCGGGCCAAGTCCTTGGTAATTCATCTTTTCATAAAGATAAACACAAGCTTCCCTTCCTTTACTCCATATTTCATTGCTTTCTTCCTCCTTTGTTCTTGTTCTTCCAAAACTACTGCCCCGCCACCGCCGTCATACTCCAATCACCACCGCCCCTCAAGCACCCTAGGATGGTGAAGAAGAGCTCTGCGGCTGCTGCCGGTGTTGTTTCGAGAAGTATTGTCTCCAAGACGACCGCCGACGCGGCGACGAAGGCCGCGCCGGAGGTTTCCGCCACAACGGCCAAGAGCGCCCTTGGCGACTGGCCTATCTCAACAATGACAAAGCGCGACGAGAAGAAGGTGCGCAGCCTCGGCCTGATCTCTGATGAAGAAGGAAACATCATCCACCCACGTCTAGCCTCGCGTCCTAATCCTCCCGATGGATTTACCGTAATGTTTATTGCGTTCTTGTACCATGGGTTATCTTTGCCCGCACATTAATTTCTCCAACTTTGGCAGTTAACTCCAAACTCCATTCTCCATCTCTCAATCTTTATCAACCTTTGCGAGGCTTTTCTTGGCATTGACCCTCACTGGGGTTTATGGAAGAAAATCTTCTTTGTTAAATGTTACAATAGTAGCAGTGGATCCTTCGTTACCGGTGGGGTGATACGTTGCAAACGTATCTATAATTTTTGATGCTCCATGCTTGTTCTACACTAATTCCTATGTGTTTTATGTGCACTTTGCATCATTTTATGACATTTATTGGACTGGCCTATTAACAAGTGCCCAAGTGCCAGTACTGTTTATTATGTCTCTTTATTGCAGAAAATGTCCAAAAAAGAAAGTGCTTGGAAAATTCTGGAAAAATCACTTGGAGTTACAAGTATCAACTTGGCCAGAGCCTCTACTAGCAACGGAGAGCATGCAAGATCATAAACAACATATATGATAGATCAATAATCAATTTGACATAGTATTTCATATTCATCGGATCCCAACAAACACAACATGTAGCATTACAAATAGATGATCTTGATCATGATAGGCAACTCACAAGATCTAAACATGATGGCACAATAGGAGAAGACAACCATCTAGCTACTGCTATGGACCCATAGTCCAAGGATGAACTACTCACGCATCAGTCCGGAGGAGGACATGGTGATGTAGAGCCCTCCGGTGATGATTCCCCTCTCCGGCAGGGTGCCGGAGGAGATCTTCTGAACCCCCCGAGATGGGGTTGACGGCGGCGGCGTCTCTGGAACTTTTCTCGTATTTTGGCTCTCGGTACTAGGGTTTTCGCAGACCAAGGAATAAATAGGCGGAGAGGCAGCGTCAGGGGAGCCAGGGGCTCCCTCCCTATAGGCCGGCGCGGCAGTGGGGCCCCCCACGCCGCCTTATGGTGTGGGCCCCCTGCTGCCTTCCTCGACTCTTCTTCGGACTTCTGGAAGACTCCGTGGAAAATAGGGCCATGGGCTTTTGTTTCGTCCAATTCCGAGAATATTTGTAAACTAGCTTTTCTGAAACCAAAAATAGCAGAAAACAGGAACTGGCATTGTGGCATCTTGTTAATAGGTTAGTCCCAGAAAATGCATAAAAACATTATAAAGTGTGAATAAAACATGTAGGTATTGTCATAAAACTAGCATGGAACATAAGAAATTATAGATACGTTGGAGTTGTATCAGACAGCAGGATGTCTATGATAACTAGGATCACCTCCCAACGCCAAGCGTTGCCTGTGAAACAAATGGACCGCTACTACGTTTCTTCCGCTATGTGTTTTGTATCTGATCTTTAGATCAACTGTTGTTTTAAGATTGGATCATGAGATCCCTTGTTGTAAGACGATTATGGTTTGTAATGAATAATGTTCTGTGATATCAACTATTATATCTCGCAAAAACAATCTTCCTGAGATTGCGATGTATGGCGTAATAGGCATCTAGAATTAAAAATCCGGGTGTTGACACGGAACCAGTTTCACATGGCCTAATATCTCTTGGCCCAATAATGCACTCGAGTGCATTATTGGGCCTGCCTTTTTTTTTTTTTGCTCTATGTCAAACTCCTTTTGTCCCAGATAATTGTTATTCAGTTCATCTTAATTTTTTGCATGACGCCTAACAGACCTAAGTTACATGCCAGTGTACATAATTGGTAACAGAGGACTAGCCAGCAATGTACCTAATGCTCTATGGTGCCCGCTTTTTTTTTTTTTGTTTAACTGTGCAGGTGCACTTCATGTAATCATTTTTTTTGTCGAACTTACGTTTAGAATAAAAAATATTTATATAAGTACAATAATATTTCGTGATGCTGAGATTAATTTGACTTCCCGTTGTCAAAAGGAAGAAAAGTAGAATGAATACCATTTCTCCTCTGAAGTCTCGCCTAATTTTATAGTACACCTATTTTCGACTGCAAAACAGATGTTCATGTTAGCTTTTTGTCACAACAAATTTTGAAAGTCGAATGAAAATAAAAATACCTAATCAAGCTACATATATACATCACAAGGGAGATAGCTAGAAACGGTCAGGTAAACATATGCTAGCTAGCTGTGCTGGAAAAAAAAAGGAAAATGATTCGTTGCCCCCGGGGGATAAGGCGCTCCCAGCCTCCGGCTCGCGCGACGCACGATTGCGTGCCAACGCGTGGTCCTGGTAAAGCCACGTCATAGTTGGGGCCCACACCACCGTTTCCCTGCAATCTCTTCTTCCCCAAATTCATACGGGACAAACAAGAGCTTGCCCCAGCGCCGCCGCCGCCACCGCCAGTCCTGACCTCCGCCAGTAGCCATCGGAGAAGCCCCACCGCCGGGAGCTCCGCCGCCGGGAGCCCCGTCACCAGGAGCCATCAGAGGAGCCCTGCGAGCGGCCGCCGCCTGCCCCAAACTCGTCCTCCTGCTGCGGCCGCGGATATCGTCCCCCGCGGTCGCCGGCTCCGCTGCCCTGATCCCCTCCACGTCCTCCGCTTGCGCACTCCTCCGCCGAGCCGCCGTTCTCCCGCGCCTCCCTCTCGTCGGTGTTCGCCCATGCCGTCGCGCCGCCTACCTCCTCCTGCAGCCACCCCATCGTTGTCGCCGGCCGCCTCCGAGCTGCTACCTTATGGGCGACGGGCGTTGCTACATGAGACTGGCGGAGTTGCTGCCGGCGGCCATCGAAGTTGCTGTCATGGGCGACGGCCGTTGCTACCGGGAGTTTGCTGACTTAGGGCTCTAGCGTTAGCATAAATTTTTTGATACAACATTTTTGCTACATTCGTATATATTTTTTGATACAACTTTTCTACGATTTTGCTACAATTGTATAATATGTTTGCTATGTTGTCTCCGGCGATGTCTCCGGACGATATCTCCGGTGAGTTCTCCGGCGATGTCTCCGACGATTTTCATTTTTGCTACATTAGCACATTTTTTTGCTACGTGGTCTCCGGCGAGGTCTCCGGCAAGGTCTCCGGCGAGCCCAGCCTTTTTATTTTCTTTTCTGAACGAACCGTTTTTTGCTTCAGTCATTTGCTGCCGGGGTGATTTTTTGCTACCGGAGGTGTTTTTTAACCGTCAAAATGGTTGATCCGACGGCTGGGGACCCGGGGGCTGGGGAATCAGATCCCCCGGGGGACGCCCAGCACTTTCCAAAAAAAAACCACTTTCTCATATATAGAAACAATAACCTGCGAACGTGATCCTTGGCTCCACTCACTCACCCTCCTCCAAACGTCCTCCGGGAGGCTACATTAACAAGGTGGTTCCGCTGGATTTTGTACGCTTTGACATTGTCTCTCATCAGCTTCCATCAATCATAGTCGATCATGTCATCAATCCGCCCTCGTAAAACCAGTCCACACGGCCGGTCACCTTTGTCAGGTCGACACTCCAACACATATGTGGCACAAAGGCACTCCAATACATACATTTCCTTAACTAGCCTAACCGGTCTAGCTTGTCGTCAAGCTCGATCAACAAGCATCCTCTCGCCAACACTGATGGATATGCCGCCGCCTCACCTTCTGATGGCAGCCTTGGTGTCCGTTCTGCTACTGTGGCAGCCAGCCGACGGCACCGATCACGCTGTTGGGGGTGGTGGCATCAATGGCTGGGACACCGGCACCAACTACGCCACCTGGGCGCAGTCCCAATCCTTCGCCGCCGGCGATGTCCTAGGTCAGTATATACCTCCAACTCCATCAACACAACGTCGACCTGGCCTAGCTACCTAGCTAGTAGATGATTATGTGGATCAATTTGTGGTGCAGTGTTCAGCTATGTCAAGGGCCAGCACAACGTGTACGAGGTAACGGAGGAGGCATACCGGTCGTGCGACGCCACAGCCCCGGGCACCGTGCTCGCCACCTACGACAGCGGCCTCGACAGGGTCGTGCTGCCCGATGCCAAGACCTACTGGTTCATCTGCCAGGTCCCCAACCACTGCATAGGAGGAATGAAGCTCGCCGTCAACGTCTCAGTATGACACCCCTTGGTGTAATTAAGAAGGAATGTTTTCCACAAACGGGTATTGATTGATGAAATGATGAGATTACAAAGTTGTCGAGAATAAAAATGGGTCTACGTCGAGGAGGATATGCGCAAATAGCTAGTTTTGTTTGTTGTTATTCGGTTACCTAAAAAAGCATTGAGCTTGGGTCGATTTTTCACCGAGGCTGATTGCCCGAAGCGTTTACGAGCATAGCACCGACACGGCGACACGGCCGGTAGATAAATGTCAGGTACTCAAATGTTAGGATGAGGAAACAAAGATGCGGAGCAGTGAGGCTGACGAGGGTGGAAGACTAGTGATGCATATGCTCCGTGTTGATCTAGTTAACAAATGTTTGATGTTGATAAGAGATTGATTAAAGAGGGAGAGCCTACCGGATCCCGCACACAGAGAGCCGCGCTGAAGAGAGAGCATGTTGATGTCATCTATTTGGACATCTATCTTTTGATTATCCTTTAGCAATATGTAAGAAATGTCTTTCTCTCATGATAACCAAGGAAAGTATCTAATTTGAATAAATATATTATATATTATTGTGTCTACCAAGTGATCTCAAACCAACATCATGTCGTGCCAGGCGATTTATTTGGTGTGCCTAGAAAATGAAAATCTTCTCCGCCCAACCCAATCACCATAGCCGACGCCTTACTTTGTCGAAGATCGATTGCCACCGGGTGTTCGTGCAGTGCTCCACACTACTGCTCTTGCCACTGTTTGAGAGTGTCTATCACTCCCGTGTGACACGCACGTTGGATGCAACTATCGGTATCTCGTAAGTTGTACTACACCAAGGATTGCTTGAGCTGCTTCTCATTGCCTCTCTTCGCCTTACTCACTGCTGCTCTCCTTCAAACGCCGCCACTAGTTACCTCACCGATAACATGCTACAACACTCTCTGGTGTTTGGGGGACTTTCAGAAGGTTAAACTCTAGAGTGGAACCATGAGGGCTCCTTTGATTTAAAGGATAGGAAAAGCATAGGAATATGAAAGGTATAAGATTGGAATGACATGTCTAATTGAATCTAATAGGAAGATGAAGTTTGTTTGATTGTAGCAAAGGAATTTTTCCATGAGGTATGAGCTAATGCTTTTTTTTCCTATAGGAATTACACTACAAGATTCCTATAGGATTTTTTCCTATAGAATATGTTCCAATGAATCAAACAACATGTATAGGAAATTTTTACCATAGGAACCAAATCCTACACAATTCCTATGCAAATCCTTTGAATCAAAGGAGCCTGAGATCAGTAGTCACCAATATACACCAAGGGGTATTAAATAGCCAATAGCATATATCCAACATGGTCAATATTTGTTAAGAAAATCTCCAACCGGGCAGGTCAAATAGAATCTTGCCTTGCTACACAACAAAAGTAGGAAGGATGTGGAGCGGGGGAGGTGGTGTTTCGGTACATAGGTGCATATGAACCTATTATACAAAATGCGGAAAAAAAAAATTTAAAATGTTAAGAAATTCAGAGCTAAAATTTCGTGTGTACATTTGAACATTCTACATTCGCACACAAGTTTTCGGAGGGTACGTAGTCGGTGTAAAAAAGATTAAAAAAATGTCCCGTAAATAGTCATGTTAGAATATCAAAAATTGTCTTTTTTACACGGGACACAAAATATGTTATTTTTTCTAAAAATGTGTGCGCTTACATAGAATTAATGTCTAGATGTATATGCATAATTTTATTTCAGAATTTTTTGATATTTTGAAATGTGTTTTCACACAATAGATTCATATGCATCTATGAGCCGAAATGAATATTCTGTGGAGCGGGCATTTGATGTGCTACTAGCTGTTTTTGCTATTATTTGACGCCCAGCTCTTACATGGTCGATAGGTGACAAGGTATCGACTTGTCAATGCCTACAGATTGTAGACTAGGGTTTTCAGGGAAGTAAAGGGCAAGTAGATCTCGAAGGTTCAGCCGGAAAAGTATTTAACTGCTAAGAAACTAGGGTTCTGTTGACAATGAAATCGATCCTCTCTCTGTCCCTCGACTCCCCCTTATATAGGAGGCGGAGCCGAGGGTTTCGTGATGTACAAGTTAAAAAGTCCGGTAGACTCTTTGAGTTCGTCCCGTAATATTTACAAGTCATTTATTCCTAATACAACTCTATCTTTCCAAACTATCTCGTAGTTGGGCTTCCGGGCTTCATAAACTTCGGGTCGTGGGCCTTCCATAAACCCTGGGTACTATCTTCGGTAGGCCCATTGGGGATGCCTATGCCAGTAGCCCTCGAGATTTTGCTTGAATCGAAGAATCAGGGAAAATATCCATCTTTACAATTATCATATGACTTCTTCGAGTCAATAAATAATTTTCATAAACAGTCGTATATTGTATAGGGATAACGGTGGTTGGGGCTGGTTCATCTGACGGATCAGGTACCAGTTAACTGCTCTTGTGGCAATCCGCAAAAACCTACTTCAAGATCATGTCCCTGGACATGATCTTGGGATACTGGCGTAATTCGACATGTGCCGCTTATGGTCTTACCAGATGCCGAATTCCAGTCATGTTTTATCGGGTACCTAACGTGTCCGTTAGGATTTTTCTTCGTATCTGTTGATACGGAAAAAGTAGCAGAGCGTAGTCAGAGGCGGTGCCACGCCGCGCAGGACGGATCCTGGTACTTACCTTCGCAAAGTATTGCGGCATTCAGAGATTAATTCGCGACTGAGGCGCTCTGAGAATATATTGTCGAGTGCATTTTTTGGCTGCTGGAATAGCACATTTATTCGAGTCAACGGATGACTTGTATATTTTTTTCCTGTCCTGCCGATGGGAGTATATGAAGAGTTATTTTTATAACTCAAAATATGATCACCATGCCTTCTTTAATTTCATCGGGCACGCGAACAACGTTCCCGATGGGAGTAGCCCCCGAGGCTACAGCCAAGTGCTTGTACTTGGTTTTAGGCTCACCTTTTTATCACCCGTGTCGCTATATTGTCATCTCTTTGAACTCTCCCATCTTTATCGGATGCGCGAACAGCGCTCCCGATGGGAGTAGCCCCCGAGGCTACAGTCTAGTATTTATACTTGGATGTAGGCTCAACTTGCTTTACTGTTTGAACAGCTCTATATTTCATTATCCGCGTTATTCTCTTATCAGAAGTATAAACAATATTTCTGATAAGAGTAGTCCCCGAGCATTTGAACAAAAACTTGTATTTGATCAAAGGCTCCCGAAGACATCATGAATGCTCCTCTGTAGCCAATCCTCAAAGCACCGCAGTCGAAGTTTTTCTTTAAAGTAACATCAGTGCTAACGATGGCCACGACCACTGTATCGGGAAGATGCGAGTTCTGTCCTGTCACTGACCTGTGGACCCGAAACTCTGCGGCTTTTGACACGTTACGCAAGTGGGGGACACACGTCCTCCGCTTTTTCTGGCACGCGCACTGTGGTGCCTGTTTAGTTACCTCCAAGTAAAAATACTATTTTACCCCTTGAGACACATGTAAGGTCTCAGATCCATTTCTTCTGCATCCAATGGCGCGGCGATTTGATGGCTTGCTATAAATAACCGTCGTCTTCCTCAGAAATCCCCATCGCTGCGCCACGCTCCTATCCTCTCTCTGTCCACAAGCTTCCATTGCAACCAAACAAGCTCTTGCGCTCGTCTACATCCCCAATCTCTCCAGCGCCAGCGTTGGTGCCACCGCGGTCGAAGCTCACAAGGCACACCACCCCAGAAGCAAGCATGGTGACACAAGATCTGGAGGTTTTTGAGTGGGAGAGATCTAAGATCTCAAACCAAGACACGAACCTGATGAAGAAGCTTGGCTTGATGAAGAAGAAGGAGGCGTTGATCTTCCCCAGCGAGGAAAGTTTTCCGACGCACCCCCATCCAATATCGGGTTAGCTTCTTTGAACACCTCATCCGCGGTCTCTCCGCTCCTATCCATGAATTTCTTCGTGGATTACTCTTTGTGTATGGGTTGCAGCTGCACCAGCTGACTCCCAATTCTATCCTCCATATTTCTATCTTTATCACCCGCTGCGAGTGCTTTCTCGGGACCCAACCGAATTGGGCCCTGTGGAAATGCATTTTCTGCATTGCCGCAACGACTCCCACAACATTTCCTACAACATAGGTGGTGTTGTTATCTGTGTCCGCCCTGACGTCGAGTATTTCGACGTCAAATTCCCCGACTCCGTCCAAGGGTGGCGCAAAAAATGGCTATACGTCCGCGAGGAGTGCTCTAACTCGCAGGAATACAACATCACCCCCTTTGATGGTAGCGCACAAATTCTTCGCCGCCGATCCTAGGATGCAGAAGCCACCGAAGAAGAGAAAACGGCGACAAATGCACTGATGAAGCGCATCCACGAGCTGCAGAATACCCGAGGCAAAGAATTGTCGGGTATTCAAATTACCGCCTATTTCCTTAGGATTAGGGTGCAGCCTCTACAGGCTCGCAAAAACCCTATGTGGCTGTATGCTGGCGAGAAAGATGTCGACCGCCTATCCAAAGATCTCTCTGTGAAGGATTTGCAGAAGCTGGTTCGGCGTGTTTCATCGTTAAGCAAAAAAGACTCAGTTCCAAACTCCTGCCGCGTGGAACCATACAGTGGTGCCCACGCTCTCCCCAAAGTAAGCAACCTGTCTCTCGAGTTTTTTGATTCCTATCTCGATTAACCTGCTTTCTCGACTTTGATTCAAATTTCAACTGCTATCTTGTTATTTTGCTGTTGACTTCCGTCCTCAATTGTCCTTTGTTATTGTTTTTTTCCTTTTGCAGAACCAACAAGTCACCTCTTCTTTGCCTCCCTTACCTGAAGGTGGGGAGGTCGATGATCGAGCCATCGTTGCCGACGATGCGCAGGGTACTTCTCGCCCTAAGAGTAAAATCGCGGGATCTCACAAATCCGCGGGTTCCTCTGAAAAAGAGACTGAATCGGAGGCTTCCGAGTCAGCGCATTCTCTCCCTTCCGATGTTTCCCCCGGAGCAAGAGGAAGAGGGGTGATGTCGAAGACTCCGGCACCTCCAAAGTCGGCGGATCACCTGCCGGGGAAACTTCTCCCGAAGAGGAGGATGCCTTCAACCCTTACAATGATGCCCTCGTTAGATCGCAGGTTACTCTGCCGTCTTTTTCTTTTTATATATTGCTTTTTGAATATTCTCATACTATCTTTTGTGCACTGTGGCGACGAAGAAAAGAATCCACTGCTAATGTGACGGCTCCTACGAGCACGTCGCAAACTTTAGTTCTTTCGGAAACTCGCCATGCAATGGAGGAAACCTCGCCCCCTCAGCAAGACTTAGCGAATTCGCTTCGCCGAAGAGAGCGAGAGTTGAACTTGGCGGGGAACAAAGCCTCTTGGGCGGGAGTTCGGTGACTCCTTCTTTGGACGATGTAAGAACCATTTCCACTATTTTGTCTTATGTCGAGTTTTTTCCCTTTTGACCTTCTCAGCCACTTTCTTTTTTCCAGCCTCTGATGAAAGAATTCATTCGTCTAGGTAATTAATTTATTGGGTACCGTGACACTGTTGACAGTTTGAAAGGTACTCCTTTCTATCATCCCTTTTTATCGAGTAAACTTTCCTTTGCTATTTTTATCTTGACATTGCCGTCCTTTCTTTTGTTAGAGGCTCTCGCCAAAGCTAACAAGTGTGCCGATGATCTTGCCCTTGAGCTGGAGCAAAGTGAAAAAACTCATGAAAAGGCCGAGCAAGACGCTGCCTCTGTTGGAAGTCTTCGAGAGAGACTCCATCAAGCTGAAACTGCTTTGAGTGACAAAATAACTCAGCAGATCGCTCGTGAGGAAGATGTCATCGCCCGCCTGGAGTCGCAGAATCGATGTTTTGTCACTAAGTTCATAAATTAGTTTTGATCAAGTTTCCTCCACAATTATCTTCTCCTTATACTTGTTGATAACCCGAAATTTGTTTCAGCAGGGAAGATGAGTCAGGATTTCGAACTTCACAAGCCTGAAGATGACCGTCTTCTCGACGCTCTTTCCCTCCTCGAAATTCATGGGGGTTTGGTGCGCCGCAGTATCTCTGATGCTAAGACGGCATTCTCGCGCCTTTTCCCCTAATTCTCCCCGAAGAAAGAGCAGCCAGACACCTTCGCTGCCCTTACCAAGCACTTCATTCCCGAAGAAGATCTTGGGCTGGTTCTCCGGCAGGAAAACTTGAAGATTGGCGTTGAAGGCACCATAGCTTTGGTTGCCGAAAGCCAACAGAACGTTGACTGGGCGAAAGCTGGTGAGACGAAGAGGATGAAGATGGAGAAGTGGCAATCCTTGATTAGAGCTGCCAAACCGCACTCGAAGAAGATCCTCTCCTTTCTCGGATACAAGCCAGCTGATACGTCTCCAACGTATCGATAATTTCTTATGTTCCATGCCACTTTATTGATGATACCTACATGTTTTATGCATACTTTATGTCATATTTATGCATTTTCCGGCACTAACCTATTAACGAGATGCCGAAGAGCCAGTTGCTGTTTTCTGCTGTTTTTGGTTTCAGAAATCCTAGCAAGGAAATATTCTCGGACTTGGACGAAATCAACGCCCAGGGGCCTATTTTCACAGCTTCCAAGACCGAAGGAGTCACGAAGTGGGGCCACGGGGCGCTGCCACAGTAGGGCGGCGCGGCCTACAGGGCGCCAGCGCGGCCCTGTTGTGTGGGGCCCCCGTGACGCCTCCTGACCTGCCCTTCCGCCTACTTAAGGTTTTCGTCGCGAAACCCCCAGTAGCGAGAGCCACGATACGGAAAACCTTCCAGACGCCGCCGCCGCCAATCCCATCTCGGGGGATTCAGGAGATCGCCTCCGGCACCTGCCGGAGAGGGGAATCATCTCCCGGAGGACTCTTCACCGCCATGGTCGCCTCCGGAGTGATGAGTGAGTAGTTCACCCCTGGACTATGGGTCCATAGAAGTAGCTAGATGGTCGTCTTCTCCTAATTATGCTTCATTATCGGATCTTGTGAGCTACCTAACATGATCAAGATCATCTATCTGTAATGCTACATGTTGTGTTTGTTGGGATCCGATGAATAGAGAATGCTATGTTATGTTGATTATCAATTTATTATCTATGTGTTGTTTATGATCTTGCATGCTCTCCATTATTAGTAGAGGCTCTGGCCAAGTTTTTGCTAGTAACTCCAAGAGGGAGTATTTATGCTCGATAGTGGGTTCATGCCTCCATTAAATCTGGGACAGTGACAGAAAGTTCTAAGGTTGTGGATGTGCTGTTGCCACTAGGGATAAAACATCGATGCTATGTCTAAGGATGTAGTTGTTGATTACATTACGCACCATACTTAATGCAATTGTCTGTTGTTTGCAACTTAATACTGGAAGGGGTTCGGATGATAACCTGAAGGTGGACTTTTTAGGCATAGATGCATGCTGGATAGCGGTCTATGTACTTTGTCGTAATACCCAATTAAATCTCACTATACTCATCATATCATGTATGTGCATGGTCATGCCCTCTTTATTTGTCAATTGCCCAACTGTAATTTATTCACCCAACATGCTTATTCTTATCGGAGAGTGATACGTCTCCGACATATCGATAATTTCTTATGTTCCATGCCACATTATTGATGATATCTACATGTTTTATGCACACTTTATGTCATAATTATGCATTTTCTGGAACTAACCTATTGACGAGATGCCGAAGGGCCAGTTGCTGTTTTCTGCTGTTTTTGGTTTCAGAAATCCTAGTAAGGAAATATTCTCGGAATCGGACAAAATCAACGCCAAGATCCTATTTTTCCGGAAGCATCCGAACACCCGAGAGTCGCCGAGGGGGGCCACAGGGCCCCGGATGATAGGCCGGCGCGGCCCTGGCCGCGCTGCCTTATGGTGTCGTCGCCTCGTTGACCCCGACGCCGCCTCTTCGCCTATTTAAGCCCCTCGACCTAAAACCTCGATACGGAAAAGCCACGGTACGAGAAACCATCCGAGCCGCCGCCATCGCGAAGCCAAGATCGGGGGACAGGAGTCTCGCCGGCACGCCGCCGGACGGGAAGTGCCCCCGAAGGCTCCTCCATCGATACCACCGCCATCTTCATCACCGCTGCTGTCTCCCATGAGGAGGGAGTAGTTCTCCATCGAGGCTCGGGGCTGTACCGGTAACTATGTGGTTCATCTCTCTCCTATGTACATCAATACAATAATCTCATGAGCTGCCTTACATGATTGAGATTCATATGATGATGCTTGTAATCTAGATGTCGTTATGCTAGTCAAGTGAATTTTACTTATGTGATCTCCGGAGACTCCTTGTCCCACGTGTGTAAAGGTGACAGTGTGTGCACCGTGTGGGTCTCTTAGGCTATATTTCACAGAATACTTATTCATTGTTATGAATGGCATAGTGAAGTGCTTATTTATATCTCTTTATGATTGCAATGTGTTTTGTATCACAATTTATCTATGTGCTACTCTAGTGATGTTATTAAAGTAGTTTTATTCCTCCTGCACGGTGTAATGGTGACAGTGTGTGCATCCGTGTTAGTACTTGGCGTAGGCTATGATTGTGATCTCTTGTAGATTATGAAGTTAACTATTGCTATGATGGTATTGATGTGATCTATGCCTTCTTTCATAGCGTGAATGTGACAGTGTGCATGCTATGTTAGTACTTGGTTTAGTCATGTTGATCTTTCATGCACTCTAAGTTTATTTAAATATGAAGATTGAATATTGTGGAGCTTGTTAACTCCGGCATTGAGGGTTCGTGTAATCCTACACAGTTAGTGGTGTTCATCATCCAACAAGAGGGTGTAGAGTATGCATTTATCTATTCTGTTATGTGATCAAAGTTGAGAGTGTCCACTAGTGAAAGTCTAATCCCTAGGCCTTGTTCCTAAATACTGCTATAGCTGCTTGTTTACTGTTTTACTGCGTTACTACTGCTGCGTTACTACTTGTTGTCCCCAAAGCACTTTTCTGGTGCCGTTGCTACTGCTTATATATATTCATACCACCTGTATTTCACTATCTCTTCGCCTAACTAGTGCACCTATTAGGTGTGTTGGGGACACAAGAGACTTCTTGCTTTGTGGTTGCAGGGTTGCTTGAGAGGGATATCTTTGACCTCTTCCTCCCTGAGATCGATAAACCTTGGGTGATCCACTTAAGGGAAACTTGTCGCTGTTCTACAAACCTCTGCTCTTGGAGGCCCAACACTGTCTACAAGAATAGAAGCTCCCGTAGACATCAAGCACTTTTGGCGCCGTTGCCGGGGAGGAAAGGTAAACGGCACACACACACTGGACCCCGGCAACTAGCCACTTTTCTGGCGCCGTTGAGGAGGAAAGGTAAAGGCACTCATCCGGTTCCGTAAAGTACTTTTCTGGCGCCATTGTGTTTGTGCTCGAAGCTATTTCCTTTAGATCCTGCAATTGCAACTTTTTGTTTCTTGTTTACACTAGTTAGGCATAATGGAAAACAACAAAAATATGAGAGATCTTTATGAACTTTATCTTGAATTAGGACATGATGTGTTTGAAGAAAGAATTAAAAAACCCATGGAACTTTATATGCATGCTAATGGGAATGTTATGAATGCTTTGAACACTATTGTTGCTAATGCTATGGAAAATTCTAAGCTTGGGGAAGCTGGTTTTGATGAGCATGATCTTTTTAGTCCCCCGGGCATGGAGGAGAAAATTTACTTTGATGATACTTGACCTCCTATTTATGATGATTATAATGATAGTAGTCTTTTGTTGCCGCCTGTTATGGAGGATAAATTTGATTATGACTACAATATACCTCCTATATTTGATGATGAGAATAATAATGATAGCTACTTTGTTGAATTTGCTCCCACTGCAACTAATAAAATTGACTATGCTTATGTGGAGAGTAATAATTTTATGCATGAGACTCATGATAAGAATGCTTTATGTGATAGTTATATTGTTGAGTTTGCTCATGTTGCTACTGAAAGTTATTATGAGAGAGGAAAATATGGTTGTAGAAATTTTTATGTTACTAAAACACCTCTCTATGTGCTGAAATTTTTGAAGCTACACTTGTTTTATCTTTCTACGCTTGTTGCATTATGCTTCTTGAACTTGTTTATTTACAAGATTCCTTTTCATAGGAAGCATGTTAGGCTTAAATGTGTTTTGCATTTGCCTCTTGAAGCTCTCTTTTGCTTCAAATACCATTTCTTGCGAGTGCATCATCAAAACTGCTGAGCCCATCTTAATGGCTATAAAGAAAGAACTTCTTGGGAGATAACCCATGTGTTATTTTGCTACAGTACTTTGTTTTATATTTGTGTCTTGGAAGTTGTTTACTACTGTAGCAACCTCTCCTTATCTTAGTTTTGTGTTTTGTTGTGCCAAGTAAAGTCGTTTATAGTAAGGTTCATACTAGATTTGGATTACTGCGCAGAAACAGATTTCTTGCTGTCACGAATCTGGGCAAAATTCTCTGTAGGTAACTCAGAAAATTATGCCAATTTACGTGAGTGATCCTCAGATATGTACGCAACTTTCATTCAATTTGAGCATTTTCATTTGAGCAAGTCTGGTGCCTCAATAAAATTCGTCTTTACGGACTGTTCTGTTTTGACAGATTCTGCCTTTTATTTCGCATTGCTTCTTTTGCTATGTGGGATGGATTTCTTTGTTCCATTGACTTCCAGTAGCTTTGAGCAATGTCCAGAAGTGTTAAGAATGATTGTGTCACCTCTGAACATGTGAATTTTTGATTATGCACTAACCCTCTAATGAGTTGTTTTGAGTTTGGTGTGAAGGAAGTTTTCAAGGGTCAAGAGAGGAGGATGATACAATGTGATCAAGAAGAGTGAAAAGTCTAAGCTTGGGGATGCCCCGGTGGTTCATCCCTGCATATTTCAAGAAGACTCAAGCATCTAAGCTTGGGGATGCCCAAGGCATCCCCTTCTTCATCGATAAATTATCAGGTTCCTTCTCTTGAAACTATATTTTTATTCGGTCACATCTTATGTACTTTACTTGGAGCGTCTGTATGTTTTTGTTTTCACTTTTGTTTGAATAAATGCTTGTGTGGGAGAGAGACACGCTCCGCTGTTGCATATGGACAAATATGTCCTTAGGCTTTACTCATAATATTCATGGCGAAGTTTCTTCTTCGTTAAATTGTTATATGGTTAGAATTGGAAAATGCTACATGTAGTAATTTGCTAAAATGTCTTGGATAATGTGATACTTGGCAATTGTTGTGCTCATGTTTAAGCTCTTGCATCATATACTTTGCACCTATTAATGAAGAAATACATAGAGCATGCTAAAATTTGGTTTGCATATTTGGTCTCTCTAAAGTCTAGATAATTTCTAGTATTGAGTTTGAACAACAAGGAAGACGGTGTAGAGTCTTATAATGTTTACAATATGTCTTTTATGTGAGTTTTGCTGCGCCGCTTCATCCTTGTGTTTGTTTCAAATAGCCTTGCTAGCCTAAGCCTTGTATCGAGAGGGAATACTTCTCATGCATCCAAAATCCTTGAGCCAACCACTATGCCATTTGTGTCCACCATACCTACCTACTACATGGTATTTCTCCGCCATTCCAAAGTAAATTGCTTGAGGGCTACCTTTAAATTTCTATCCTCTACCTTTACAATATATAGCTCATGGGACAAATAGCTTAAAAACTATTGTGGTATTGAATATGTACTTATGCACTTTATCTCTTATTAAGTTGCTCGTTGTGCGATAACCATGTTCCTGGGGACGCCATCAACTACTCTTTGTTGAATATCATGTGAGTTGCTATGCATGTTCGTCTTGTCTGAAGTAAGGAAGATTTACCACTAAAATGGTTAGAGCATTGCATAATGTTAGAGAAGAACAATGGGCCGCTAACTAAAGCCATGATCCATGGTGGAAGTTTCAGTTTTGGACAAATATCCTCAATCTCATATGAGAAAATTAATTGTTGCTACATGCTTATGCATATAAGAGGAGTCCATTATCTGTTGTCTATGTTGTCCCGGTATGGATGTCTAAGTTGAGAATAATCAATAGCGAGAAATCCAATGCGAGCTTTCTCCTTGACCTTTGTACAAGCGGCATAGAGGTACCCCTTTGTGACACTTGGTTAAAACATGTGCATTGCAATGATAATCCAGGTAATCCGAGCTAATTAGGACAAGGTGCGGGCACTATTAGTATACTATGCATGAGGCTTGCAACTTGTAAGATATAATTTACATGACACATATTCTTTATTACTACCGTGACAAAATTGTTTCTTGTTTTCAAAATCAAAGCTCTAGCACAAATATAGCAATCGATGCTTTCCTCTTTGAAGGACCATTCTTCTACTTTTATTGTTGAGTCAGTTCACCTATCTCTCTCCACCTCAAGAAGCAAACACTTGTGTGAACTGTGCATTGATTCCTACATACTTGCATATTGCACTTGTTATATTACTTTGCATTGACAATATCCATGAGATATACATGTTATAAGTTGAAAGCAACCACTGAAACTTCATCTTCCTTTGTGTTGCTTCAATGTCTATACTTTGAATTATTGCTTTATGAGTTAACTCTTATGCAAGACTTATTGATGATTGTCTTGAAGTACTATTCATGAAAAGTCTTTGCTATATGATTCATTTGTTTACTCATGTCATTTACATTGTTTTGATCGCTGCATTCACTACATATGCTTACAAATAGTATGATCAAGGTTATGATGGCATGTCTCCAGAAATTATCTTTGTTTATCGTTTACCTGCTCGGGACGAGGAATAAGCTTGGGGATGCTGATACGTCTCGACGTATCGATAATTTCTTATGTTCCATGCCACATTATTGATGATATCTACATGTTTTATGCACACTTTATGTCATAATTATGCATTTTCTGAACTAACCTATTGACGAGATGCCGAAGGGGTTCTGTTTGCTGTTTTTGGTTTCGAAATCCTAGTAAGGAAATATTCTCGAATCGGACGAAATCAACGCCCAACATCCTATTTTTCCGGAAGCATCCAGAACACCCGAGAGCCGCCAGAGGGGGCCACAGGGGCCCCAGATGATAGGCCGGCGCGACCCAGGCCCTGGCCGCGCCGCCCTATGGTGTCGTCGCCTCGTTGACCTCCTGACGCCGCCTCTTCGCCTATAAGAAGCCCCTCGACCTAAAACCTCGATACGGAAAAGCCACGGTACGAGAAACCATCCAGAGCCACCGCCATCGCGGGCCAAGATCGGGGGACTCTGTTCCGGCACGCCGCGGGACGGGGAAGTGCCCCGGAGGCTCCTCCATCGACACCACCGCCATCTTCATCACCGCTGCTGTCTCCCATGAGGAGGGAGTAGTTCTCCATCGAGGCTCGGGGCTGTACCGGTAGCTATGTGGTTCATCTCTCTCCTATGTACTTCAGTAAATAATCTCATGAGCTGCCTTACATGATTGAGATTCATATGATGATGCTTGTAATCTAGATGTCGTTATGCTAGTCAAGTGAATTTTACTTATGTGATCCCCGGAGACTCCTTGTCCCACGTGTGTAAAGGTGACAGTGTGTGCACCGTGTGGGTCTCTTAGGCTATATTTCACAGAATACTTATTCACTGTTATGAATGGCATAGTGAAGTGCTTATTTATATCTCTTTATGATTGCAATGTGTTTGTATCACAATTTATTTATGTGCTACTCTAGTGATGTTATTAAAGTAGTTTTATTCCTCTCACGGTGTAATGGTGACAGTGTGTGCATCCGTGTTAGTACTTGGCGTAGGCTATGATTGTGATCTCTTGTAGATTATGAAGTTAACTATTGCTATGATGGTATTGATGTGATCTATGCCTCCTTTCATAGGGTGTGTGCATGCTATGTTAGTACTTGGTTTAGTCGTGTTGATCTTTCATGCACTCTAAGGTTATTTAAATATGAACATTGAATATTGTGGAGCTTGTTAACTCCGGCATTGAGGGTTCGTGTAATCCTACACAGTTAGTGGTGTTCATCATCCAACAAGAGGGTGTAGAGTATGCATTTATCTATTTTTATGTGATCAAAGTTGAGAGTGTCCACTAGTGAAAGTCTAATCCCTAGGCCTTGTTCCTAAATACGCTATAGCTACTTGTTTGTTTACTGTTACTGCTACTGCGTTACTCACGTTTTTATCCCTGGCAAAGCTTTTTGGTGCCGTTGCTACGTTTATATCATACCATGTATTTCACTATCTCTTCGCGAACTAGTGCATCTATTAGGTGTGTTGGGGACACAAGACTTCTTGCTTTGTGGTTGCAGGGTTGCTTGAGAGGGATATCTTTGACCTCTTCCTCCCGAGATCGATAAACCTTGGGTGATCCACTTAAGGAAACTTGCTGCTTTCTACAAACTCCTCTTGGAGGCCCATCACTACAAGAATAGAAGCTCGTAGACATCAGACCTCTAGTGATTGTGATGGTCCATTTAATCGAATAATCTCTGCAATACTTGTTCTTGTTTTGCAAAATCATCATCCACACTATACATCTAATCCTTTGTTACAAGCCGGTGAGATTGACCTCACTGTCACGTTGGGGCAAAGTAATTTGGTTTTGTGTTCCACGTTGGCCGGAATCCCTGGTGTTGCATACACTTCTTCGCCATCAACCTTCAACGTGCTTCTTGACTCCTACTGGTTCGATAAACCTTGGTTTCTTGAGGGAAACTCTTGCTGTACGCATCACACCTTCCACTTGGGGTTCCCAACGGTCGCGTGTTGTGCGCGTGTCAAGCTAAATTTCTGGCGCCGTTGCCGGGGAGATCAAGACACGCTGCAAGGGGAGTCTCCACCTCCAATCTGTTTAATTTGTTTTTGTCTTGCTTTATTTTATTTAGTACTTTGTTTGCTGCACTAAAACAAAACACAAAAAATTAGTTGCTAGTTTTACTTTATTTGCTATCTTGTTCACTATATTAAAAACACAAAAAAATTAGTTACTTGCATTTACTTTATCTAGTTTGCTTTATTTACTGTTGCTAAAATGGGTACTCTGAAAATACTAAGTTGTGTGACTTCACAACCACAAATAATAATGATTTCTTATGCACACCTATTGCTCCACCTCTACTACAGCAGAATTCTTTGAAATTAAACCCGCTTTACCGAATCTTGTTATGAGAGAGCAATTTTTCTGGTGTTAGTTCTGATGATGCTGCTGCCCATCTTAATAATTTTGTTGAATTATGTGAAATGCAAAAGTATAAGGATGTAGATGGTGACATTATAAAATTAAAATTGTTTCCTTTCTCATTAAGAGGAAGAGCTAAAGATTGGTTGCTATCTCTGCCTAAGAATAGTATTGATTCATGGACTAAATGCAAGGATGCTTTTATTGGTAGATATTATCCTCCTACTAAAATTATATCTTTGAGAAGTAGCATAATGAATTTTAAAAAATTGGATAATGAGCATGTTGCACAAGCATGGGAAAGAATGAAATATTTGGTTAAAAACTGTCCAACCCATGGACTGACTACTTGGATGATCATCCAAACCTTTTATGCGACTGATTTTTTTTGAACTTATTGGATTCAGCTGTTGGAGGTACCTTTATGTACATCACTCTAGGCGATGCAACAAAGCTTCTTGATAATATGATGATCAATTACTTTGAATGGCACACGTAAAGAGCTCCACAAGGTAAGAAGGTAAATTATGTCGAAGAAACCTCTTCCTTGAGTGATAAGATTGATGCTATTATGTCTATACTTGTGAATGGTAGGACTAATGTTGATCCTAATAATGTTCCGTTAGCTTCATTGGTTGCTCAAGAAGAACATGTTGATGTAAACTACATTAAAAATAATAATTTCAACAACAATGCTTATCGGAACAATTCTAGTAACAACTATAGGCCATATCCTTATAATAATGGCAACGGCTATGGTAATTCTTATGGGAATTCTTACAACAATAATAGGAACACACCCCCTGGACTTGAAGCTATGCTTAAAGAATTTATTAGTACACAAACTGCTTTTAACAAATCTGTTGAAGAAAAGCTTGGGAAAATTGATATACTTGCTTCTAAAGTCGATAGTCTTGCTGCTGATGTTGATATTTTGAAATCGAAAGTTATGCCTAATGAAAATAATAATAATAATAATATTGTTACTACAGCAAATGCCATCCAAGTTAGAATTAATGAGAATATAAGATTGATGGCCGAATTGCGTGCTAGGTGGGAAAAATAAGAAAATGCTAAAGAAGATAATATAGCTAAAGTTTGGACTATTACCACCACTAGTAATGCTAATGCTCCACATGTTGCTGCACCTCCTACGATTAATGGTAAAATAATTGGTGTTGGCAATGTTTCCACTTCTAATGCAAAGCGTGAAAAACTGCCTGAAACTGCTAAAATTGTTGAAACCTGTGATAAAACTGCTGAAATTTTTTCCAACATTGGGGACAATGACCCCATTGCTTTAGATTATAATGATTTGGATTTTTATGATTGCCACATCTCTGAAGTTATAAAGTTCTTACAAAAGCTTGCTAAGAGTCCTAATGCTAGTGCTATAAATTTGGCTTTCACGAAACATATTACAAATGCTCTCATAAAAGCTAGAGAAGAAAAACTAGAACGTGAAGCTTCTATTCCTAGGAAGCTAGAGGATGGTTGGGAGCCCATCATTAAGATGAAGGTCAATGACTTTGATTGTAATGCTTTGTGTGATCTTGGTGCAAGTATTTCCGTTATGCCTAAGAAAATCTATAATATGCTTGACTTGCCACCATTGAAAAATTGTTATTTGGATGTTAATCTTGCTGATAATTCTACAAAGAAACCTTTGGGGAGAGTTGATAATGTTCGCATTACCATTAACAATAACCTTGTCCCCGTTGATTTTGTTGTCTTGGATATTGAATGCAATGCATCTTGTCCCATTATATTGGGAAGACCTTTTCTTCGAACTGTTGGTGCTATCATTGATATGAAGGAAGGTAATATTAAATATCAATTTCCTCTCAAGAAAGGTATGGAACACTTCCCTAGAAAGAGAATGAATTTACCTTTTGATTCTATCATTAGAACAAATTATGATGTTTACGCTTCGTCTCTTGATAATACTTGATTCACACTTTCTGCGCCTAGCTGAAAGGCGTTAAAGAAAAGCGCTTATGGGAGACAACCCATGATTTTACTACTGCACTTTTGTTTTATATTTGAGTCTTGGAAGTTGTTACTACTGTAGCAACCTCTCCTTATCTTAGTTTTGTTGCATTGTTGTGCCAAGTAAAGTCGTTGATAGTAAGGTTCATACTAGATTTGGATTACTGCGCAGAAACAGATTTTTGCTGTCACGAATCTGGGCCTAATTCTCTGTAGGTAACTCAGAAAATTATGCCAGTTTACGTGAGTGATCCTCAGATATGTACGCAACTTTCATTCAATTTGAGCATTTTCATTTGAGCAAGTCTGGTGCCTCTTAGAAATTCATCTTTACTGTTCTGTTTTGACAGATTCTGCCTTTTATTTCGCATTGCCTGTTTTGCTATGCTTAATGGATTTTTCTATTCCATTAACTTTCAGTAGCTTTGTGCAATGTCCAGAAGTGTTAAGAATGATTATGTCACCTCTGAACATGTGAATTTTGATTATGCACTAACCCTCTAATGAGTTGTTTTGAGTTTGGTGTGGAGGAAGTTTTCAAGGATCAAGAGAGGGAGATGATACAATATGATCAAGGAGAGTGAAAGCTCTAAGCTTGGGGATGCCCCGTGGTTCACCCCTGCATATTTCAAGAAGACTCAAGCGTCTAAGCTTGGGGATGCCCAAGGCATCCCCTTCTTCATCGACAACATTATCAGGTTCCTCTAGTGAAACTATATTTTTATTCCATCACATCTTATGTACTTTGCTTGGAGCGTCGGTTTGTTTTTGTTTTTGTTTTGTTTGAATAAAATGGATCCTAGCATTCATTGTGTGGGAGAGAGACATGCTCCGCTGTTGCATATGGACAAACATGTCCTTAGGCTTTACTCATAGTGTTCATGGCGAAGGTTGAATCTTCTTCGTTAAATTGTTATATGGTTGGAAACGGGAAATGCTACATGTAGTAATTGGTGAAATGTCTTGAATAATTTGATACTTGGCAATTATTGTGCTCATGTTTAAGCTTTTGCATCATATACTTTGCACCTATTAATGAAGAAATACATAGAGCTTGCTAAAATTTGGTTTGCATAATTGGTCTCTCTAAGGTGTAGATAATTTCTGGTAAGAGTTTGAACAACAAGGAACACGGTGTAGAGTCTTATAATGTTTACAATATGTCTTTTATGTGAGTTTTGCTGCACCGGTTCATCCTTGTGTTTGTTTCAAATAACCTTGCTAGCCTAAACCTTGTATCGAGAGGGAATATTTCTCATGCATCCAAAATCCTTGAGCCAACCACTATGCCATTTGTGTCCACCATACCTACCCACTACATGGTATTTCTCCACCATTCCAAAGTAAATTTCTTGAGTGCTACCTTTAAAATTTCTATCCTCTACCTTTGCAATATATAGCTCATGGGACAAATAGCCTAAAAACTATTGTGGTATTGAATATGTACTTATGCATTTTATTTCTTATAAGGTTCTTGTTGTGCGATAACCATGTTCCTGGGGACGCCATCAACTACTCTTTGTTGAATATCATGTGAGTTGCTATGCATGTCCGTCTTGTCTGAAGTAAGGGCGATTTACCATGAGTTGAATGGTTTGAGCATGCATATTGTTAGAGAAGAACATTGGGCCGCTAACTAAAGCCATGATCCATGGTGGAAGTTTCAGTTTTGGACAAATATCCTCAATCTCATATGAGAAAAATTAATTGTTGTTGAATGCTTAAGCATTAAAGAGGAGTCCATTATCTGTTGTCTATGTTGTCCCGGTATGGATGTCTAAGTTGAGAATAATCAAAAGCGAGAAATCCAATGCGAGCTTTCTCCTTAGACCTTTGTACAGCGGCATAGAGGTACCCCTTTGTGACACTTGGTTAAAACATATGTATTGCGGTGATAATCCAGGTCCGAGCTAATTAGGACAAGGTGCGGGCACTATTAGTATACTATGCATGAGGCTTGCAACTTGTAGGACATAATTTACATGAAGCATATGCTTTATTACTACCGTTGACAAAATTGTTTCTTGTTTTCAAAATCAAAGCTCTAGCACAAATATAGCAATCAATGCTTCCCTCTGCGAAGGGCCTTTCTTCTACTTTTATGTTGAGTCAGTTCACCTATTTCTCTCCATCTCAAGAAGCAAACACTTGTGTGAACTGTGCATTGATTCCTACATACTTGCATATTGCACTTGTTATATTACTTTATATTGAAAATATCCATGAGATATACATGTTATAAGTTGAAAGCAACCGCTGAAACTTAATCTTCCTTTGTGTTTCAATACCTTTACTTTGAATTTATTGCTTTATGAGTTAACTCTTATGCAAGACTTATTGATGCTTGTCTTGAAGGTACTATTCATGAAAAGTCTTTGCTATATGATTCATTTGTTTACTCATTGCATTACCATTGTTTTGATCACTGCATTCATTACATGTGCTTACAATAGTATGATCAAGATTATGATGGCATGTCACTCCGAAATTATCTTTGTTATCGTTTACCTACTCGAGCAGGAACTAAGCTTGGGGATGCTGATACGTCTCCAACGTATCGATAATTTCTTATGTTCCATGCCACTTTATTGATGATACCTACATGTTTTATGCATACTTTATGTCATATTTATGCATTTTCCACTAACCTATTAACGAGATGCCGAAGAGCGATTCTTTGTTTTGCTGTTTCGGTTTCAGAAATCCTAAGGAAATATTCTCGAATTGGACGAAATCAATGCCCGGGGCCTATTTTCACGAAGCTTCCCGAAGACCGAAGGAGTCACGAAGTGGGGCCACGGGCGCCGCCACGATTGGCGGGCTCCGGGGCCCGCGTGGCCCTGTTGTCGGGCCCCCGTGACGCCTCCTGACCTGCCCTTCCGCCTACTTAAGGTCTTCGTCGCGAAACCCCAGTACCGAGAGCCACGATACGGAAAACCTTCCAGAGACGCCGCCGCCGCCAATCCCATCTCGGGGGATTCAGGAGATCGCCTCCGGCACCCTGCCGAGAGGGGAATCATCTCTCGGAGGACTCTTCACCACCATGGTCGCCTCCGGAGTGATGAGTGAGTAGTTCACCCCTGGACTATGGGTCCATAGCAGTAGCTAGATGGTCGTCTTCTCCTAATTATGCTTCATTGTCGGATCTTGTGAGCTGCCTAACATGATCAAGATCATCTATCGGTAATGCTACATGTTGTGTTTGTTGGGATCTGATGAATAGAGAATGCTATGTTATGTTGATTATCAATTTATTACCTATGTGTTGTTTATGATCTTGCATGCTCTCCGTTATTAGTAGAGGCTCTGGCCAAGTTTTTGCTAGTAACTCCAAGAGAGTATTTATGCTCGATAGTGGGTTCATGCCTCATTAAATCTGGGACAGTGACAGAAAGTTCTAAGGTTGTGGATGTGCTGTTGCCACTAGGGATAAAACATCGATGCTATGTCTAAGGATGTAGTTGTTGATTACATTACGCACCATACTTAATGCAATTGTCTGCTATTGCAACTTAATACTGGAAGGGGTTCGGATGATAACCTGAAGGTGGACTTTTTAGGCATAGATGCATGCTGGATAGCGGTCTATGTACTTTGTCGTAATGCCCAATTAAATCTCACTATACTCATCATATCATGTATGTGCATGGTCATGCCCTCTTTATTTGTCAATTGCCCAACTGTAATTTGTTCACCCAACATGCTTATTCTTATCGGAGAGACGCCTCTAGTGAACTGTGGACCCCGGTCCATTCTTTTAATCAAATACAATCTTGCAATATTTGTTCTATTTTTCGCAAACATCATCATCCACACTATACATCTAATCCTTTGTTACAGCAAGCCAGTGAGATTGATAACCTCACTATCACGTTGGGGCAAAGTAATTTGGTTGTGTTGTGCAGGTTCCACGTTGGCGCCGGAATCCCTGGTGTTGCGCACTACACCTTCGCCATCAACCTTCAACGTGCTTCTTGACTCCTCTTTGGTTCGATAAACCTTGGTTTCTAACCGAGGGAAACTTACTGATGTACGCATCACATCTTCCACTTGGGGTTCCCAACGGTCGCGTGCTGTACGCGTGTCACCAGCTCCTTCCCCCAGTTCTGCCAAGCCGGAGGTCAAGTAGACCATCCTGTCTCTTTTTTTTCTTTTTCTTCTTCTTTTGATGCTGTCGCCTTAGTAGTGTCTTGCGGCAGCTTGCCATTGGTTCACTAGGAGCCAATTCTTGTAATGAACGTGTAAATATCCAAATGATTTAATGGAATGCTGTTTTGCCAAATGATTGATATCGGGATTTTATTTCTAGTTGGTTTTTGACAGCTATACTACGACCCCTCGTTCTTCGGATGCTTTGCCCTCTTCCTCCTACTCGAGGAAAACTTCCGCTGATGAGATTTCATTGAAGATTCTTCGAACGCTGATCCAGTACAGGATTTGATCGAACTTCGACAACAACTCCAGTCGATGGAGAAGCAAGCACTTGTGATAATGGAACAATCTCGAAAATCGTTCGAGAGGGAGAAAATTGCTCTTCAATAGGCCCATGAAGCCTTATTTTTAAAATAGGCTGCGGTCACTGAAGCTGTGCAGGCTACTTCCCGAGAAGATTATATGCTTGAGTTGATGACTGACGCTAGCCTGGATATGGCGGGTATGCTTCATAAGTTTGAAAATCCTCTCTACTTTACTTACTTGTTTTTCACCTCTCACTATGATACTTCCGTCGAGTAGGTTCCTTTTTGGATGCTGCTGTCGAAGACCAACGAGTTAACGCGAGATCAAATCTACTTGTCAAACTTGCTTTGGACCATGGCTCCAGCTTTTGGGCTACACCGGATCATACCCGACGAATCGTCAGATTTCAAGACCGCGCAGGCCAAGTCCGTGAGTATCTTGATTTCTGCACAAGGACGCTGGCCCTAGTTTATAACACCATGGTTCCTCGAAACTCCCAGCCGAAAACCCTTCCTGATTTGATGAATAGATTCAAGGATGCTCCTCGAATCCACGATTTTGTGAAGACCCAATTGACTGCTGGAGCTAGATTTGCTATGACCATGCTGCAGATTTGCTACCCGGACTTAGATATGACCAACATCATTGAACTTTGCCATGCAAAATTGAAGAGTCGGAGGAGGAACGTCGACAAAATCAGCGATGTTGTAACACTCGTGGCCGAGGAAATGATGGATGATTTACTTCGGATGGATGTTGAATTCTTCGTGAAGGGTAACTATGCTGATCACATGGGTGCCACTGCTGCCGATGAAAGAGTGAACATAGATGACCTGATAGGTCATGACTGAAGGTCTGTTTCTTCTATTGAAATTTTTCTTGATAAAGGGACCCTGTATATTTAAACACTATGTATATTGTAAATCAACTTGTATGTTGTTTCTTTCCTCTAGCCCCCGAGCGTTTCGGTGGCTAATGTTTTTATTTTCATTGGGTTTGCGAGGTGTTTTGGACCAAGGCAAATAACTTGTAGATTATATATTGTAGATATTTGTGTATATATATTGAATTTGCGGGTTGCAAGCCCCCGAGTCTGTCGAAGAAAAAAGTGTATATCACCAATATCTTTACTATATTGCAGCACCGCGAGTCCGCCTCATTAAATACCTTCCAGCCCCACTCGGTGCCCTGAAAGGAAAAGAGTGCGTCTGAAAACTCGCGGGCGTTTCAGTACATTGTATCTTTACATATATGACTATATTTCAGCTTAAGCGTAAAAACGCCTAAGCTGCACCACGTTCCTGGGATTTGGCTCGGCAATCCCTGTCTTCTTGTCCTTTATCCTGTATGCTCCTCCTTCAATTACTTCGGTGATGATGTACGGGCCTATCCATGGCGACTCGAATTTCTCATGGCTATCTTGCGTAAGCCGAAGGACTAGGTCGCCTACTTGGAAAGACCTTGGTCGCAAACGTCGATTGTGGTAGTTTTTCATATCTTGCTGGTACTTGGTGACCCTTGACAATACCTCGTCTCGAGCTTCGTCGAGTGCATCGACATCATCTTCCAATTCCTTTCTCGAGGTCTCTTCATCAAATTCGGCCACTCTCGGAGAATTGTGTTCTATCTCTATCGGGAGCACTGCCTCAGCTCCATGAACCAGAAAGAACGGAGAGTTTCTTGTTTCACTGTATTGGGCGTCGTCCGTATACTCCATAGCACGCTAGGTAATTCCTCTGGCCAAGTGTGCCGAGTTTTTTCCAATGGTTTTAACAGACGCTTCTTGATGCCGTGGCAGATGTTGCCATTCGTTTTCTCGACTTGGCCATTGGTTTGCGGGTGCGCAACTGAGGCAAATTGTAATTTGATGCCTACTTCTGCGCAATACGCCTTGAATTCCTTGGAGGTGAAGTTGCTACCATTGTCTGTGACGATGCTATGAGGAACTCCAAATCGAAAAACGATACTTTCGATGAACTTGACCGCTGATGCTGCATCTGGCGAGTTTATCGGCTTTTCCTCAATCCACTTAGTGAACTTGTCGATAGCTACGAGCATATACTCGTATCCTCCTGGCCACGCCTTATGCAATTTTCTCACCATATCAAGACCCCATTGAGCGAAGGGCCATGATAGTGGTATTGCATCAACTCTGCTGCCGGAGAATGAGGTTTTGCGGCAAACCTTTGGCATGCATCACATGTACGCACTATGTCCTTTGCATCTTCGATTACTGTTAGCTCGTAGAATCTTGCTCTGAAAACCTTGGCTGCTATAGCTCGACTGCTTGCGTGGTGTCCGCACACTCCTTCGTGCACATATTTAAGAGTACTCGTCCTTCTTCGGGTGTAACGCATCGCTGCAATACTCCTGATATACTTCACTTATAAAGCTCGCCCTTAACCACAGTGAAGGCCTTGGACCGACGAACAACTCGCCTTGCTTCTATTGGATCATCGGGTATTTCTTTCCTTAAGATATATGCGATGTAAACCTGCATCCAAGGAACTTGCATGTCAACACCCGGATTTTTAAGTCCAGATGCCATTATACCATACATCGCAATCCCAGGAAGAGTGTTGTTGCGAGACATAACAGTTGATATCATAAGTCATCATTCATTACAATCCATAGTCGTCTTACAAAAGTAGATCACATGATCCAATATTACAATAATAGTTGATCTATTGATCAACGAACATCACAAATAGCGAAGCGAAGTAGTAGTGGACTATCTAATCCACAGCCAACGCTTGACGTTAGGAGTAGTCCTAGTTGTCGTAGACGTCCTGCTGTCCATCATCTTGATACTTGCTCCTCTTCATAGTCGGCCATTTGAATAGCCAGGGACACACCGTGAGTACTTGTAAAGTACTGCAAACTAATACTAGTGTAAGTACCATCAATTTTATTAAGAGGGTGCTAAGCTCTAGGTTTATTTGCATAAAGCCAATTTTAGTTCATAAACATTTAATAAAAGACTCTTCATTTGCTAACTAACTCAAGTGGGAACATTAGTGTCATTCCCATAACTCGGTTGTGATTCAAGTCAAGTCACCTTTTACCTTTCAAGTTCAAGTCACAAGTCACCCTTCACATGTCACATTTTTGAAAATTGTCTGATGACGGAACAGTATGGCCTTTCCAACCGTCCATAACCGTGGACACGGCTATCCGAATAGGTTTACACTCTGCAGATGTTGCACACTTGTGCCACAATATTTGATTACATCCGTCAGGGATAACCCTGAATAATTGTACCTCAGTACGTGGATCATCAACCATAACCTTTCACTTACATATCCTAGTATAGGCACCTCTCCCCATGAGCTTGGCCTCCCAGTGAAGACCGTCGACTGCACAGGGCTTGGGCCGGACATTCACCTCATTTCACGTCATTTCACAACAGTTCACTTTCAACGGAGGCAGCCTCGGCATAACCCCTATGATGCTTGTTTAGAGGGAACCCATACTAAGACATATAAACTTCTAGTTAAGCCCTACCCATAATCAGTATTGTGGGGGTACTAAATAATTGGAATGGTATCGCATCTGAACCCAACCATCAGTTTTTATCAAATTCACCATGTCATTCAAGTCACATTCACCTTCAAAATCTTTCAAAGTCATTTCATTTCACATGTTCCCATCTAGAGTAGTCAAATTTATTTGTTAGCACTAGCAACTAGTCATGAGGGGTGCTAATTATCTTGTAGCTCTCTAGGCTAAATGTGATACTCTTGTAGTACTCTATATTTAGACCAAAGTTAACTATAAAAGTAAGCTTTAATAATCAAAGTAAAAGCTTGTAAGGATAAAACTTGGGATGGGATAATGAATCATAAAGTAATAGGTGAGTGTGCCTTGCTCTGGTAGAGCTTTGCACTTTGCAAGAATATTAGCTTGCCTTGGTTGGTGTACTGATCAAAGTGGTCCTCTTCTTCCTGGTAGTAGACCTCCTCCTCCTGGTTCTCCTCTGTACTAGCGTCTAAAAACGGATACGAGGTAACAATCACCAAACAAGCTTAAAAGCAAGACTAAGCACACACAAGGTTCACACAAGCTAATCTATCATCACCACAAAGCTATCATGTTGGTTGACTTTGTTTTCTTCTTAAGAAAAATAGTTTCATCTCATTACAATATTGATTAGGGCTTCTCTTTGGTTCTTGGAGAAATAATTTCCTCTCATTGAATCTTGTTAAGATTTAATCTCCTCAATTCATAAGTATGAGGTCATGTTGACTAAAGTCAACACTTCATATTTACCATTTGGGAAAAAGATTTAATTGAGATTCATCATCTCATGCAATTTCAATACTACTTTGATTTAAGATCCTCAAGTGAGCAAGTATGAGACCATGCAACAAGGGTCATCACATTACTTCATATTACTTGGGAAGATAATTAAATGAGGTGCTACACCTCATAGATTTAAAATCCCAAATTTGAAAGTAATTTAGATGGGCTAGTATTGACTACATAGCCAATTTTTGATTCTAGCCCATGATCATACAAAGTACCCATGTGATATTTTTACATAAAAAAATAGAGTAATTGAAACTTGAATTAAGAGAATTTTAAATACCTCAAACTTCATCAGGGTTGATTTTTAAAAATTGTTTGAAATCTGCAAAGTTACTGATTTGTTATTTTTGGTGTAGATGATCTAAGAAGAATTTTGATTTGGGGCTAGTGGGGTTTGATAGATTATTTCATGATCTTTCCAAATATATAAATTTCAACAAATTTGGTTTAGTGGATTTGAAGTTATTTAATTTCTAGCAAAGCACTAGTAAGTAAATTAAATGAAAAGATTTAATACAAACTTTGAATTCAAACACTGGCGGGAAGCTAACTGGGCCGCCCAGCTTTGCTCTGGCGCTCAGCGGGCCGCCTGATAGTGTGGGTCCCACATGTCAGTGCGTTTTAACAGCGAAGCGGTATGGGCGAAGGAGGGGCGTAGGATTAAAGATGATCCGACGGTCGAGGATCGTCACCTTCTTCGACATGGTTCGCCGGCGAGCAAACCCTACCGGCGGCCAGGGGGTTGCGAGAGGAGGGTTACCGGCGTCCAGCAGGTTCGGCGAGGTGGGAAATCGACGTTGTCGACGACGGCGAGTCGAGCGGTGGTCGTGGGAGGAGCTACGGTGGCCGGGATCGTCTCCTTCGTCGAGCTTCTGCGGCGGCGGTCGTTGGCGAAATTGGAGTTGGCTAGGGTGCAATGTGGATGGGCAAGAGGTCGTGGATGCTCAGGAGAAAGAGGGGAAGCGAGGGGTGTGAGGATTTGAGGAGGGGGAGCTCTCCTTTTATAGGGGCGAGGAGGTCTGCGGGGGTGCGCGTCGGGTCGACCATGGCAGCGACGTTTGGGACGGCGAAGGGGAAATGTGAGGTGGGCATGAGCTTCCTGGCATCATGGCGGTCCTGTGGAGCGTGATGGCGAGGACGGGGGTGGTCGGGATAGCTCTGGCGATGTCGATGCCGTGCGGCACGGTGGCGGAAGAACGGCGATGATGTAGACGGCGACAGCGCTCGCGCGGGCAAGGGAGTGTGTCTGGCGGGTAGGTGGCATCGTGGCGAAGCTGTGGGCGAGAGGGGAGAGCGAGAGATGGCCGGAGTAGATGGGGGCAGGTGATGCACTGGCGCGTCCAGAGCGTGTCCACGCGCGCTCTGGCGTGTCTGGGCGCGTCGGGGCATGTCGCGTTCCCGGGGCTGTCGGGTTCCTCTTCGACGAGGGCGTGCACAGGCGTTGCCAGGGGAGCAAGGGGGAGCAGGATGGCATGGTCGTCCAAGCTAGAAAGGAAAAGAGGGAGAGATAGCATGTGCATGGTGAGCATGGCCGGCATGGCATGGCATTGCCATGTCTATCCCTTTCTAGGGTTGGGCAGCAGTGGCATTTGGTGTTAGAGGGGACAAGGGGACAGGGTTGAGCAAGTGGAACCAAAATTTGGCCAAACACTATTTGAAATAGTGAAGTTTGGATTTGATTTGATTTTGCTCACAAGGTGTTTGCTATAATGGCCGCATGAAATGGCTTTGCAAAATTTTGAATGAACTTTGGTGAACTTGATTCAAATGATCAAAGACACACCATGGTGGTGGTGGGGTGAAAATTGGAGTTGGTTTGCAAGATTTCAAAAAGTGCACAATCAAGAATCCGATTGGATGTCTCAACTTTGCTTGATCATGATTTGAAATTGGGAAGGAATTTGCAGGGGTGGTTTTGAGCAAAGTTGTTCACCTTGATGTGGTCTTGGATGAGGTGCAAAGATTTGGATTTGTTTGGTTGGAAAAACTCTAAATACAGAGGCTCAAAGTAGGCATCAGGTTAAAAATTGCAGTTTTGACCATTAGTGCATGTGAGCACAATTTGAATTCAAATTTGATTTTATTTGAGTTTCTTTGGTTCAAAAAGTGTTTACAAGTGTTTAGTAACATTCTCCAACCAATGGCACAAGCCAACTTGGCCTATGTCAAAGTTTTGCAAAATGGCCATAAGCACATGTATGTGATGAATCGCATTTTTCTTATTTTCTTATTTTCTTTTTCTTGGCTTCACTTAGGCATGGTTTAGTGTTTATTTAGTGTTGGATTGAGTTCGGTAAAGGTTTCAAACCATTTGGGCAAAGTAGAGGTGCATAGGTCAAGATTTGGTATTATGGCTATGTGCCACATATGCCTCTATGCATATGTTTATTTTCTTTTTGTTTCACATTTGATTTAGTTGGTAATTGATAGGTTGGGTTTGTTGAGGTTTTTCAAACCATCTAAACAGGGTAGAACATGGAATAGTTTATTATTTGCAAAGATAGCTATTTGCTCTCACATGCTTTTTCTCTTATTTTGTTTTGTTTTTATTTTGTTTCTCTTTAGTGTTAAAAAGGGTAGGGTTTAGAGTTTAAGATCATTTCAAAAGTACTTCAACAGACAAGCATGGCAATATCACAACATATAAGCATGATCACTAAGCATCACACTTAAATTAATAAAAGTTTGTGTTGGTTCCAAAATTTGGAAAAGGAAATTCATTTTATTCTTTGTTTTAAAATTTGGGATGTTATATTGCACCACCATCACCTCATGTGATTCTTCTTCATCTCCTGATACACTTGCTTATGATGTTGCTGGATCCCCCGAGCCTTTCTCAACTTTCTCCTTTTTCTTTGACTTTTTCTTCGCCTTAGTCGACCTTTCACTTATCCTCCCAAAATACGCCGGGTGGTATTGCTAAACACTGCGACCCGATGTTTTCCAGTACGTCGGCCTCATCATTGCTGAGTCTACTGATATGATTCACTTCGCACCCGTCAAAGAGATTCTCGAGTTCATTGTATACCTCCTTGTATGCTATCATACTATCATTGACTGCGTCACATTGGTTCATCACCTGTTGAGCCACCAATTGGAAATCGCAGAACATTTTTAATCGGGTTGCACCACAGGCTTTCGCCATCTTCATCCCATGTATCAGTGCTTCATACTCTACCTTGTTGTTAGATGCGTTAGGGAACGTCATCCGCAGTACATACTTCAGCTTATCTCCTTGAGGTGATACTAATATCACGCTGGCTCTAGCTCCTTCTAACCTTTTGGACCCGTCAAAGTTCATAGTCCAGGTTCTCGACAAATTTGGGGGTCCCGTATTTTCCAGCTCCATCCATTCTGCGACGAAGTCTGGTAAAATCTGCGACTTTATTGCTTTTCTTTTTTCATACGTGATGTCCCGAGGGGAAAGCTCTATTCCCCAAAGGGAGACACGACCCGTAGCTTCTGGGTTGTTTAATATATTGGACAAAGGTGCTTCGTTGACTACCATTATCGAATGTGCCAAGAAATAGTGTCGCATTTTTCTTGCGGTTGTGAATACTCCATACGCCAACTTTTGGTACTGCGGGTACCGCTGTTTTGAAGGCGATAAAACTTCACTGATGAAGTATACCGGCTGCTGGACTCCATGGAGTTTTTCTTCTTCTTCTCGCTCAACCACAAGTACTATGCTGACCACCTGAGGGGTGGCCGCGATATATAACAGAAGAGGTTCCTTTTCATTGGGCGCTACCAATATTGGTGGTGTCGAGATTGTGCGATTGAGATCCTCACAGGCTCTGTCTGCTTCTTTGTTCCACTCGAACTTTTCTCCCTGTTTGATCAAGGCCTAAAACGGAAACGCCTTTTCTCCCTGCCCGGCGACGAATCTGCTCAAAGCTGCGACTCACCCGGTTAGCTGTTGTATTTCCTTTAACTTTGTTGGCTTCCGCATCGTCACGATAGCTTGAATTTTCTTTGGGTTAGCCTCGATTCCTCTTGCTGACACCAGAAACCCGAGGAGTTCTCCCGCAGGAACGCCGAAAGAGCATTTCGTCGGGTTCAGCTTGAGGCAGAATTTATCAAGGTTGTCAAAAGTTTCCTTGAGATCATCGATCAAGGTTGACCCTTTCTTTTGTTATGACGACATCATCGATGTACACTTGAGCGTTCTTGCCAATCTGAGTGGCAAGGCATTTCTGCATCATCCGCTGATATGTTGCTCCCGCGTTTTTCAACCCGAAGGGCATTGTTCTGCAGAACACGCCATAGGGTGTTATAAAAGCTGTTTTGACATCATCTTCTTCTTTTAATCGGATCTGGTTGTAACCAGAATATGCGTCCGGAAGGAAAGACGTTCACAGCCTGCCGTGGAGTCGATAATTTGATCGATCCTTGGGAGGGGAAGTGATCCTTTGGACAATGTTTATTGAGACACGTGAAGTCGAAGCACATGCGAAGGACCTCTGTGTTTTTCTTCGGGACCAGCACTGGGTTAGCTACCCGTGTGGCCTCTGTGTGTAACTCCTTTATAAATCCACCTTCTCTTAATCGATTAATCTCCGACAGCATAGATTTGCGCTTTGGTTCCGAAAAACGCCGCAAAGGTTGTTTGATTGGTTTGGCCAATGGATCCAAGTTTAAAGGGTGCTCGGCAAGTTCCCTGGGTACTCTGGCATGTCAGCTGGACACCATGCGAAGATTTCCCAGCGCTCACGGAGGAACTCGACAAGCGCGCTTTCCTATGCAAGATCCATATTTGTTGCGATAGCTGTCATTTTCTTGGATCTGTCGGGTGGATCTGCACTTCCTTTGAGTTTTTGGTCGTGTCAAAGGTTGGCTCCTTTATTGGCCTCCCTCCATCAGGCAACACATCATAATCAGTTGTTAGCCTGGACGCCATGTACTCTGCTTGCATCCCGAAGGTTTCTAACAGTCGATGAAAATCTTTGTCGCACTTATCTGCTAGCGCGAAACTGCATTTTACTGTGATTGGGCCTCTGGGTCCAGGGAATCTCCACAACAGGTATGTGTAGTGTGGTACCGCCATAACCTGGCATACGTGGGTCATCCCAGTAGAGCATGGTACTGTGATGGAAAATCCACGACTTCGAACTCCAGCCTTTCTATCCTGTAATTCTCTCGGGCTCCAAACTGAACGTTGAGATTGATCTTTCCCAGTGGATAACTTGGCTTATTTAGTGTGATACCATGGAAATGCGTGTCGGTTGGTTTTAAGTTCACCAAGGATATATTCATCTTCCTCAATGTATCGCATACATGAGGTTTAAACGGTGCCTCCATCTATGAATACTCGTGAAACGTCGAATCCTGCGATCACCGCTGGTAAGATCAAAGCTGATTGCCCTGGTCGAAGGACTTTCGGATGGTCCGCTATAGTGAAGCCAATGTCCTGTCCCGACCAATTCAGGTACTCGATTGTTGGTGGAGGCATCTTTTTGCCATGAAGACTTGTCGCGAAATTACTTTTTGAGCTCTGTTGGATGGCCTGGCCTTCTGAATCATCGAGACCGCACCATTGGTGTCGATATAAGGAGGCGGGTGTGGAGCTACCGCCAATTGCAACTGGTGTCGATTTTCGTCCGTGATTGCGGGAGGAGGTGGAAGGTGGATCTCACTCCTTGGCCCCTGAGGGTTTCTATTTGCTGTATGTGCGTTGGCATGCCCCGCGTATCTGTTCAGCGCCTTGAAAGTTCGGCAATCTTCTGTAAATGCCCCGACTGCCTCTTCCCGTTGTTGTCGAGATAAAAGTGCATCTGGCATGGTCCGTTCATCATATCTTCGGGAGATATGTACGGCCTCTGGAACCTTGGTCCATTATTTTTCCTGTTGGGACGTGGACTATCCATGTAGTCATTACGCTGTTCACCACTCTTTTGATAATCATTTCGATTATAATTTCCGCTATTTCCTCGGAAGCCAGCCGATATTTGGCCGGGACCGTCATAGTCGGAGAATTGGCGAGAAAATCGTCGTCTATTTGAATATTTCGATTACGATCGTCCTCAGGCGACCTATGCCGCTTGTTGTGAACAACATCTTCTCCATCTGCCCAGCGATTCGCTATTTCCATTAGTGCTGCTATTGTTTTGGGATTAGTCCTTCCCAAATCTTCGACTAGGTCCTTCTTTCGAACCCCGACGACAAACACATCTATCGCTCTTTCATCAGATATGCTTTCTGCCGAGTTTTTGATAATGTTCCACCTCTGAATGCTCATCGACTCATCATACTTTTGTCTACAAGCTCGTAGTTGCTCTATTGACGCATGTTTCTTGCATGTAGATAAGAAAATTTTCACAAACATGTCCTCGAAAGTTTCCCAACTATCGATGGATCCAGGTGGTAACTTTTTTATCCATGATCGCGCTGCTCCACTTAGGTGCACTTGGATGCTCTGCATGGTCGTTGCTTTGGTCCCTAACATCAATTTCACTGTTTCCATATAATCGACTAGCCAATCCTCTGGATCTTGTAGGCCATCAAACTTCATATAATTGACGGGTAACTTGAAACCAGATGGAACTCGCGCTTTGCGAACTCTTCGAGTGAAACAGGGGAGCCCGCACATCTCCTCCTCGTCGACTTCTGGTGACTGTCGACGTTCTCTCCTTTCTTGCCGCGCCCTATCAACTCGCGCCTGTGTCGATGTATCTCTGGTCGCGCTTGTTCTTGGCGGGTCTTGTACTACCACTGTGGGTCGTGGACTATTTTGCCTTGGAGCACCTTCGGGAGGTGTACCTGTGTTTGCGAATGTTGTTCCCATGACTCCAACTCCTGCTATAGCCATGTTGTACAATGCTTCCCTCGGATCTTCGGGGGTGGTCTATTTGCCAGTATGAAGGCCTGAGTCGCCATATATCCAGCTTCCGGTGTTTTGGAAATAATGTTTCCCCTTGTATCTATTGACATAAAGGACATATCGAGATTTTGGATCAGATTGTCCCTCTCGCCTTCGGGCACGTTCTGGTGTTTTGGGAATAATGTTTCCCCTTGTATCTATTGACCTTGCTCTATTACGGGCTGGCCTATGATTAGATTCCGAAGTTCCTGAATGTCGGCTAAGCTCTGCTCTTCTTCGGCTTGACGCAGAAGCTGCGGCTCTCCTCCTATTAAGCTCAGCTGTTTGCTTTTCGAGTTCTCATCCAGCACGGGCGAGTTTATATTGGTATGCTTGCAATTCTTCGGCCGTGGCAGTTGTAGTCATCGGCTCTGTACCGTTCATGGCTCTTGCAGCTCTGTCCCAAGCCGCTTGCGGAAGTTGCACCATCTGTCGCTCCGCAGGCCCGATGTACTTAGTGCCCAAACCTCGCGTAAGATCAGCGGGATCGACGTATGGATTTCCCACATCATCGAAAGCCTCTGATGTCTCCTGTTGCGGGCGACTTGGTTCTCCAATTGCATAAACTTGATGATATTTTGAAGCTTGACTTTCGTCGGGGTTGGTGACACCATCGTATAGATTGGTGAAGACCTCCTGAACGGAAGTAGATTTGCCAATGAAGTCGAAGATGTCGATGATGTCTGAGTCGCTGCTTATATTAGAGTCCGCAGACGACCCGACGAACATGCTGCCGAAGACCTTGACGAGCGTTCCGCTTGTCGTAGACTTGGTGAAGTGTGGCGACGAGATTTCCTCGGTGCCAATCTCGAACGACGACGATGATTCCGAAGTATCGGAGTTGGCTGCCGATGATCCCGACGAAATCGGAACCTTGAGACGATGCGATCCTTCTTTTCCGACACGGAAGTGGAACCTCCCGAACGTCATCTCCATGGGCTCCTCCAGATACGCATATGCATCCACACGGGAGGGCGGGTGAGGAACAAAATCGGCTAGATCAGTTTCGATATGTTTACCTCTGGCCATCGTGTTGCTTGCCACCAAAGATGTCGACGATGTTGAGCGTGCCATCGAGATCAGCTCCTTGTCATCTTCAATTCCCACAGACGGCGCCAATTGATAAGGTATCTACTTGTCAATGCCTACAGATTGTAGACTAGGGTTTTCAGGGAAGTAAAGGGCAAGTAGATCTCGAAGGTTCAGCCGGAAAAGTACTCGACTGCTAAGAAACTAGGGTTGTGTTGACAATGAAATCGATCCTCTCTCTATCCCTCGACTCCCCCTTATATAGGAGGCGGAGCCGAGGGTTTCGTGATGTACAAGTTACAAAGTCCGGGAGGCTCTTTGAGTTCGTCCCGTAATAGTTACAAGTCATTTATTTCTAATACAACTCTATCTTTCCTAACTATCTCGTAGTTGGGCTTCCGGGCTTCATAAACTTCAGGTCGTGGGCCTTCCGTAAACCCTGTGTACTATCTTCGGCAGGCCCATTGGGGATGCCTATGTCAATAGGTCAGATGTGAGAGGTCATGAATACCTATATTATCACTTGTGCCATGACCAAGTGAGAGTGAGCGCGATGATATTGTAGTGTTTGATGATGTGTAGCCATCATGACAGGCCACAAGTGTACACTGACTGCCTCGCCATGCACACGGAAATTCATGACCAACTAGTTTGTCGATAACTTTAATTTTATCTACTACCTCCATACCGGATTAATGAGCAATTACACACTTCGAGAAACAAGTTTGACTATTAATTTGGTCAATGAAATATAAGATATATATATATATATATATCAAAAAAATTATATTATTGAAAACATTCTTTTAATACGAATCCAACGGTATAATTTTTGTGGCATATATCTCATATTTTGTTGACCAAATTTATAGTTAAACTTGTTTCTCGAAATGCGTAATTTCCCATTAATCCGGTATGGAGGTAGTAGTTGATAACTTGTGGGTGCTCAAAGGGAATGAAGCCGTTTGAGAGTCATGTTAGAATTTAAATTTAAATTTGAATTATTGTATGAATTACATTATATTTATGTCTAAATTATCGCTAAACTAATTTATGTGAGAAATTCTATTAAATATAAAACTATGAAATATCTTCCTATATGAGGTAAATTATGATGGTATTGATGTGACAATAGCCACAGAGCGAATAGGGTTGTCCGGTTGGGGCTCCGCTGGGGTTGGCTGCCCCAATAGGTCGTACTTCCTCCGTTCTATTTTAGTTTACATTCTAAAAAAAATCAGAAAAATTAGTACTGTATTTATTTCTAATACTAAAATAGGTAAACAACATTGTTTTGTTTAAAAGAGGACTGCTTTGTTTTCTATGTTCTTGTTGACTAAACGCTGGAATGTAGAGTATTTCAAAATAAATTTTCGGTCTAGAACGTAGAGTATTTCAGAATGGAGGGAGTACATGTGTGTGGTGCCTCCATACAGTGTCTGCTATGGGTGTTGCCAGACACGCTTTAGGGTTTCCGGTGAAGATGCTTTTAATACCACTGGATTCAAGGATTAAAACGTAAAAACTAAGAGAACAAAAGGTGTGTAAGGGTAATTTTCCCATATGGTCTGTTTTGGTGATTGATGACAATTCCTAATGTTTTCATTGAGTTTTTGTTTGAAGAAACACTCCATAGGTTTTGCTTGAAGACCATATGTTGGATTCAAGATACTTGATGTCAAGAGAGAAGTTTTGGGTCTAAGTCGGTGTCACAATCCTCCAAGGCTCATCAGTCGAGCTATTGGTGACCAATACCTATGACATGCAATCAACTGAAGTGTCTCAGTTTGAACGAAGCATTAGCGTTTTCATCAAGGTCAAACGGGACATAGTTAATTCTCTCGCCCTCTTAAGGTGTCAGGTCATGATGTGAGAAGGGAGAAGATGAGCGCGACAAGAGAACTCGAAGACGAAGTTCATGAATAGCACGACAAGGTAGTCTCCCTCTTTTTCGGGTTTTCTTGAGTATAGGACCCCGCACTATTAAGAGGGGGTTGGAGTCGTTATTTGATTTTTTTTTAGCTCAAATCACCTTTCTCTTTCATCCCATTCGTTTGGCATGTTTCATCCTTTTTTTATCTTCGCCACCATTTTACGCCTTTGATTCCCTCTTTTCCGCATCTCCTAAGGTGGGTCGAATTTTTTACTCGGTGGTTGCCATTTCTTTTCTACCACTTTTGCTCGCCAACAAAATATTTTGCCTCTTTTTTCTATCTTATTCTCCACCATATAGCCACATTTGGTTCTCTCCAATATTTTGCTTCCAAAAGATGACTGGAAGTGTGCTCGATGTTTGATAAAAGAAAAGAGAGGAGCAAGAAAGAGAGAACAAAAAGAATTAGCAAAACATATATACTTCATTTTTTCCCACCTCAAATCATTGATTCCTTGAGATTTGACCATCGATTTTAAGAGTTGATCCGTACATCTCGAAGACCTCATCATTCTTTCTCTTTCAACCATACATATTTTGATTTTAGCCATCGTACCAAGTTCCCTCTCCGCTCTTGTTACTCTTTGAGGTTGAGTACTCCTAGGCGGTAGCGGTCGCCATGAGCGATCAGGTTGTGATCGAGCCGAAAAGTTGGCCTCCCTAAAGTCTTCACATAGTGGAAAAGGGCTCCTACTACGTGGATGCAGGTCACGGAGAAGAAGGTGTGCATTCGTGGCGTTTGGTGTCCTTCGTGGTACCGCACCTCTCCTATGGTGACTAGCTTCCCCTCAAGGAAGTGAACATCATGATTCATCGTAATCTCCACGTGCTTTGGTTATTTCTTTGCACCTATTTAATTTGTGATAGCATCGAGCTTGAAGTCTTGATATATGTATTTTGCCATATAGAGTGCTCCACCTACTTTGCATTAGACCACTTTATTTTCTGTATAGCCTAAAATTGAAAACAAGTCAAGTAAAATTTTGTACAACCTATTCACACCCCCTCTAGATTACCGACATTGAACTTTCAAGGTTTCAGAAAAAAAATCCTGATTCGACTTACAAACGGCACCAATGCATTTGAATTTTTCTAAAGAGTTCTAATCCACAAAATATGTTTTGATATTTAGACCCATGAATTGTAGAGTTTTCCAAATCCTTTTCAGATATCAACATCGGGCCACTCATCACCGCATGAGCGGATAAACACATATAGACACACTACAATCCATCAAAGAGGCACAAATTATTTAGTCTGGATGTTGTTTTGTCATCTTTTTATGCTTTGGTTACATTTGGAAGAAATCAGTTCCACAAAAAAGTCATATACGTAATGTGGAAAAATAATGATGTTTGTAGTGAAAATATAATTATAATTAAGTTTTGGTGTGGTCTGGGTTGTATAACATAAAACTAAATGCAATGTCAACAGTGAATGTATATGGTCTAGATTGTGGTCTACCATGAACAAAAAAAATCCTCTAAGGTTTTAACATGATGGTTGTGTCCACTATAAAACCTAATTAAGCTTTTTATGGCATTAATTTATGTTATAATCAAGATGCACAATAAACGAAGAACGAAAAAATAAACACTGCAGGGGACACGAGATTTTAACGTGGAAAACCCTTGCAACACACAAGGGAAAAACCACGGGCGCCAGCCAGCAAAACTTCACTATTTCGGTGGTGTTTACAAACGCCGTGGGTGTACAATGATGCGACCAAACCCTAGCGGCGGCTTACAAGGAATATAAGGGCCTCGCTCCGCTCGTCAGAAGTTAGCCTCTTCTTGGATTTTTGGATCACAATATAACAAACTCCACCTTGAGACAAATTCCTTGTAGCACGAACTTCAACAATCACCTGAATCAACAAAGAAAACACTTACTGGCGCCAATAGCCACTTGGGCTAAACAGTTATACCAACCAAGCTTGAGTAAAGCTCAAACTTGGACACAGGGACAGGCTAGTCATCATATCAGCAGGATTATCATGAGTACTAATCTTGCATACCTTCACTTTGCCTTTTGCAACCACATCTCTGGTTGCGTGGTACTTAATATCAATGTGCTTTGTCCTCTCATGGAACATCTGATCTTTAGTAAGATAAATAGCACTTTGACTGTCATTGAACAACTTAATGCAAGAATTATCTCCACAAAGCTCAGCATATAAACCTTTCAGCCAAACAGCCTCTTTACCTGCCTCAGCAATAGCCATGTACTCAGCCTCAGTAGTAGATTGTGCAACAGCATCCTGCAAAGTAGCCTTCCAGCTAACAGCACATCCACCAACGTAAACACGTAACCTGTGAGGGACCTTCTCTTATCCAAATCGCCAGCATAATCTGAATCCACATATCCGGCGAGCCCCTCACCAATCCTGCCAAACCTCAAGCAAGCTTTTGATGTGCCGCGAAGGTACCTGAAAATCCACTGAACAACTTTCCAATGGTCTTTACCAGGATTAGCCATGTATCGACTGACCAAACTCATAGCATATGACAGATCAGGACGTGAACAAACCATGGCATACATCAAGGAACCAACAGCACTAGAATAGGGAACTCGAGACATGTACTCAATATCATCTTCAGAGCTAGGACATTGCAAAGCCGACAACTTGAAATGAGAAGCAATAGGAGTAGTAAGTGACTTTGCATCATGCATATTAAAACGATGAAGAACTTTCTCAATGTACTTTTCCTGACTAAGAAACAACAAACTAGACTTTCTGTCCCTTTTAATTTCCATGCCTAGTATTTTCTTAGCAGGACCAAGATCCTTCATCTCAAACTCACTACTTAATTGATTCTTTAAAATAGTGATCTCTTTCATGCTCTTGGCAGCATATCATCAACATATAGCAACAAATAAATAGGTGATCCATTAACAAACTTGATATACACACAACTATCATACTGAGATCTCTCAAAACCATGTGTAAGCATAAATGAATCAAACCTTTTATACCACTGTCGTGGCGACTGTTTCAGACCATAAAGGGACCTCTTTAATTTGCAAACAAGATCCTCCTTACCAGGCACAACATAACCTTCAGGTTGGTCCATATATATCTCCTCCTCCAACTCACCATGCAGAAAAGCAGTCTTTACATCTAGCTGTTCAAGCTCAAGATCATGCATAGCAACAATACCAAAGAAAGCACGAATAGAACTATGCTTCACAGCCGGGGAGAAAACGTCATTATAATCAACACCTGGAATTTGACTGAAACCTTTTGCTACTAACCTTGCCTTAAACCGTGGAGGCTTATTAGGAGACAAACCTTCCTTTCTCTTTTAAATATCCACTTGCAGCGGACAGCCTTCTTTTGTTTAGGCAAGTGCACAACATCCCATGTGACATTCTTCTCAAGCGATTGCATCTCTTCTTGCATCGCACCTACCCACTTCTCTTTATCAACCGAAGCAATGGCTTCAGTATATGTAGGGCCTCTTTGTTTGGGCTGGCTGCGGCTGGCTGTGGCTGGCTGTGTTGCTGTGTAGGAAAAGCTGTTGTGCAGAGAAAGCTGCTATTTTGAATTTTCCTGTTTAGCAACTTAGTTGGCTGTCTGGCTGCAAACCGATGAATTGTCTAAAATACCCATATACTTATGCAAGAACGTATAGCTTTGCAAACTTTTGTGTAAACAATATACATGTCACATATATTGTCATGAATAGACATTAAAAAAACACACGTATAATAATTCACAGTGTTTGTCCTCCAAATAAAGTTCTTGCTTATTTTAGCAAACTACAGTGAGTGTTGATCAGGGGCGTACAAAAACTGATTAACATGGAGTGAGTGCACAATTGATAGAACACCAAAGTACATTCGTCCCAGGGAGGGGACGAAAGCAACGAACATGCGCAGCAGGCGAACACTGGTCGGACGCATGGCGAATCAATGCAGGCACGAAGCGGAGCTCACAAGCCGCGAACTGCGACTTCGAGCTGCTCCTTGTCGTCGTCGTCTCCGGCTACATGACCGTGGGCGGATGAGGAACGGACGGCGCACGGATAGACAGCGGCGGACCGGACGAGTGCGACCGGCGGTCGGGGACGAGCGCAGACGGCTGTCAGGGACGAGCACGGGCGACGGTTCAGACACGCACTGGCGGTGGTTGGAGACAAGCTCGGCGGCACAGTTGATCTGCCAGTGAAGGGAGGAGACGAGGCCGGGGCGCCAGAACGGGGCCGGTAGGAGAAGGAGATGAAGGAGTGCGGCGGCAAAGGCGAGGGGCGTCGGAGGAGATGGGTGTGGGGGTCGAGCTCCGGCGGTGGAGATCCTAATGCACTGGTCGCGCTGGTCGCGTGACTCCTGTGGACAAGAAAAGGTAGCAGTTATCTTCTCGATTCTTTTCCACCCCGTACAAGTGTAGGAGCAACGCAGGGTGCGGTTCAGGCCTCCCCAGTGGCAAGTTTCCAGTAAATACGACTAACGAAATGGGCAAAGTGACAAACCTTTTCGGTTTAAGCAGAAAAAGCTCGGGAAGCACCCCTAGTAGGTGCTTTTTCTCGTGTGTGGGAGATGAATGTGCTTCGGCCGAAGCCAACCGCGCAGCCTGACCCTTTGTTTGGTTCACCCTACTTATTTCTATGGAAAGCACTCAAAAGCTCAAACAAAGAGGCTCGTAGCTGGTTCAATATCATGCTCCACCTGTTCAGCACAACTCAAAGCATAATCAATAATATCACATTCTTGAATTAATCGGGTAGGAGTTGCAATATTTCTCTTAGGGCGGTCAGCAGCAATAGACCGTCCTTGTCGCTGAACAATAGGTGGTGAAGGTGGAACATCATTATCATCATTGTTGGTTTCAGGAACCACATTTTCATTCTCCTTTGCGTTCTCCACCTGCACGCCAATTCTGTGATGTTTATCATCAGAAACATCAGGAGAATCAATAGCATCAGAAATATCAGTAGACGGACTATCATTAAACATAACCGCCTCATTAAAAACGACATTCCTGCTCAACACAATTTTCTTAGTTTAAGGATTCCATAATCTATATGCCTTAACTCCTGAACCATAACCAAGCAAGATGCACTTAACAGCCCTTGGCTCCAACTTTCCATTATCAACATGAGCGTAAGCAGTGCAACCAAAAACTCTCAAATCTGAATAATCAGCAGGTGAACCAGACCATACCTCAATTGGAGTTTTCTTATCAAGTGGAACAAAAGGTGACCTGTTGATTAGATAACATGCGGTGGAGGCTGCTTCAGCCCAAAAACTTCTATGCATCTTTGCATTAGACAACATGCAGCGAGCCCTCGAAATAATGGTCCTGTTCATGCGTTCAGCCACGCCATTCTGTTGAGGGGTGTACGAAATGGTATGATGTCTTACCATCCCATCATTGCTGCAAAACTCATCAAATTCATTTGAAAAAAATTCCATACCATTGTCAGTACGGAGTATCTTAACCTTCTTTTCAGTTTGGGTTTCTACCATAACTTTCCACTTCTTAAAAGCATTAAAAACATCAGATTTATGTTTCAGGAAATATGGCCACACTTTCCTTGAGTAATCATCAATAATAGTAAGCATGTAATTAGCACCACCATTTGAAGTTCTACGGGACGGACCCCAAACATCAGCGTGTACATAATCTAAAATGCCTTTGGTGGTATGAACGGAAGCATTAGATTTTACTCTTTTATGCTTACCAAAGATGCAGTGCTCATAGAACTCAAGCTTACCTAAATTGCAGCCATCAATTAGCTCTCTCTTTGCCAATTCTGCCATGCCAAGCTCACTCATATGTCCAAGACGCTTATGCCAAAGGTTAGTCTTACTAGATTCATCAGAACTAACAGCAGCAGCAATACCACGCAAAGTGCTACCTCTAAGGACATATAATTTTGCAGAATTCATATCACCAATCATAATAATGAGAGAACCTGATGATACCTTCAAAAGTTTGTTCCCACCTTTGTACTTGTACCCGTCACAATCAAGGGTACTCAAAGAGATCAAATTCCTCGCCATGGAGGGTATGTGTTTCACTCCTATCAACGTGTGTGTCATCCCATCATGGGTCTTGATCTGAACAGAACCAATGCCAACAATGCTGCACTGGTTGTCATTTCCTACACGCACAAAATCTCCACTCTGCACAGACTCATAAGAACTGAACCAATCTTTGTTATAGCAAATATGAAATGAACATGCAGTATCAAGAATCCATTCATCATCACGTGAAACACATGCAACCAAGACAGCTAAGCAATCTCCATCAGAACTATCACTACCATCATTACCAGCAACAACATCAGCCTCACCCTTACCGGTGACAACGGCAGCCTTACCATTACCATCATTATTTTTCGGTTGGTAAGTTCCGTTCCTTTTCTCCTTGTTCTGCAGCTTCCAACAATCATCAATATTGTGGTTAGATTTCTTACAATACCTGCAGAACTTGTCATGTCCTTTGGACTTTGAGCGACCTCTGTCTCCCTTGCTCTTATCTCTGTTGTTGTGGTAGTAGTTATCTCGCTGCTCAGGCCTGCCACGGACCTCTAATGCCTCCGCCTTGGAGGACGAACTTTCAGCCTGCACCATAGATTTCATTTTCTCCTTTTGTTGGAGAGCATCATAAACTTCCGCGAGAGTTAGTTTGTCGCGGCTCAATAATATGGTGTCACGAAAATTACTGAAAGAATTAGGCAGCGAGCATAAAAGAAGAAGACCTAAATACCCATCCTCATACTTAACTTCTATAGACTTCAAATCAGAAACAATCTCTTTCCAGGAAGATAGGTGATTCATTACCGAACCTCCCTCTTGCAACTTATGCGAGAACAGCTTCATCTTCACGTGCAATCTGCCCGTGAGATCCTTGGACAAACAGATCTCCTCTAGTTTGACCCATAACTCGGCGGTGGTTTTCTCCTGCAGCACTTCCTGCAGAATATTATTGGACAGATGGAGTTGAATCAACGATAAAGCCTTACGGTCTTTCCGCTTCTCCGCATCGGTCCAGGTATCATTCGCTTTCTCGCCGAAAGCATCGATCGCTTCATCCAGATCTGAAGATTGGGCGAGAATCGCCCTCATCTTCACTTGCCACAAAGCAAATCTCGTGGTGTGGTCCAGCTACGGTAGATCGAACTTCAGTGACGACATCTCGTAAACCCTAGATCCAAAAAACACGGGCTCTGATACCACTTGTTATAATCAAGATGCACAATAAACGAAGAACGAAAAATAAACACTGCAGGGGACACGATATTTTAACGTGGAAAACCCTTGCAACACACAAGGGAAAAACCACGGGCGCCAGCCAGCAAGACTTCACTATTTCGGTGGTGTTTACAAACGCCGTGGATGTACAATGATGCGACCAAACCCTAGCGGCGGCTTACAGGAAATATAAATAGACGGTGGCAACGATCTGTACACCCACGGCGACGGGCCAAGCCTACCGGCGACGGGCCTCGCTCGGCCCAAGCCTACCGGCGACGAGCCTCGCTCCGCTCGTCAGAAGTTAGCCTCTTCTTGGAATTTGGATCACAATATAACAATTTAGTGTAGTGGAACTAAGAGACTTTTACCGCCTTAACAAGGAGAACAATTTGAACAAAGATGAGAAGTTGATTCACATAGGAAGAACTTGTTGCAATAAGTTGTGAAAAGAAGTAAAAAATATTTAGTAAAATTAGATAATGGTCAATCATGAAGTCAATCAATCTAAAACTTAATTATGCAATGAAAAATTGGCGAGCACTGAACACTCCAAGCATGGTTTAGAGTTTTCATGTTTGAACTTTTCAATGATTTGCAGATTGTCTCGTCGGTTTGTATAGGATTTTAGTGCAATTACATCTCCTTTGAAAAAGTGGGCTTGTTAGAATGTTGTTCTTTCGTGTGTTCTAAGACACACAAAAGTTATTCTCAAAGCTTAAGAACGTTTAACCAAAACTAATCTGCTTGTGCTACCTGATTTCACAAAAATATGGAAATTGAGTGTGATGCTTATGAAAAATGCGGTGTCCTTATGAATAATTGTTAGCAACTAACTACGACCCTAATAATTAAGAGGAACTATATGATATGGTTCTCATGTGCTAATCAAGATTTGTGGAGAAAGGCCCTTATTACCAATTGGGGTTCCTCGTAAGATTAAAGTTTATCTTTGGCAATTAATCAGGGAGAGACTGCCGTCAGCTGAGCAGCTCGCCAAGACAAATGGCCCCTCACATGGGAGTTGCATGCTATGCGGCGAATTGGAAGGTTGCGATCACATCTTCTTCAAATGCCACCTAGCAAGGTTAATGTGGGTGAGAGTTAGGGAACTCCTCTCATGTAACTGGAATTTAGCAGGGATGAATTCGGCAGGGGTTGGCGACTTCGTCTCCTTAGTGCAAGATCTGTCCGGATCTCCATGTAGGCTAGCTTGATTTGTGTTCGCAGCGTTAGGACAGACGCTTTGAAATACTCGTAACAAGCTAGCTTTAGAGGGAAAGTTGATCTCCCATCCGGCTGATGCGTTGTTCAAAATATCTATACACATGTAGAGTTGGAGGGTACTGGTCAGACGGGGACAGGGACTTGTTAGACGAGGCGTTGGTCGAGCTTAGGTGCCTTCACGTGAGGACGAGGGCTGGAGCTACACAGGATCCAAGAATCTAGGTGTTTTCCCTGTGTTTTCTAGGTGTGGGTGGACCTGGGCTGATGTATGAACATTTGATATGTTTGGTGTTGGTGTGTTTGGTCTTGGTTGTATGTGACTTGTTGGTTGCCGTGATGACTTTATATATAAAGCTGGGCCTATGACCTTATGTTTATTGGGGTAGAGTTTTTTTAAATATCATCAACTGCAATGAACTCTGTTTCTGCAATTGCCGACCAAGTTTAGAAAAAATTGTCTAGTAGCCGGCCTAGTGATAGAAGAGAGAGGTCAATCCTAACACAACCAAAGAGAGACGCCGAAAAAATTGTGGGCGCAACGCAAAGCAGACGAGACGCAGCGGAAAATGGGAAGCCAGCGAGTTAGACAAGAGTACGAACATGGCTACACAGTGCGTGCTAGCGGTCAAATCATACGCCGCCTGGGAGAATACCCGATGAGGCGCATTGGCGCATGTCAACGGCGAGGGTGTCTCCAACATATATATGGGGCCAGGCACATGGGTGAAAAAAGGCAACCTTACAACGTGAAATACATAAGATGTTCCTGATGGCTAAGTGTACTAATACTTAATTTTTGATGTATTATTGCTAATTTAAACCGGTCAATAACATCAAATAAACGATCTAGAACGATTCGATGTACCATAAAATAACCCAAAAAAAAGCTCTAAGAGTTGCCCATAAAGATGCTCTTAGTACCAGTGAAGTCCAAGGACCAACGCGGAAAATCTTACAAATCAAATGATTTTAGAAAATGAAAGCTGCGGGTTCAGCATACACACACCACCAATGCATTCTATCATTTTCTATTACTAGTTGAAGTAAGATAGTTCTAATCCCCAAAAGTATTTCAATATATTTTGGACTTGTGAGTTGTAGTTTCCTACAAAAGCATGTTCAGATATTAAATTAGAGGCACCCACGCGTACATATATATAGGAACACTACAATAGATCAAAGAGGCACAATTTATTTTGTGCGGATGCGGTTTTATGATATTTGTTTGTTTTCTTGACATAGGGAAATAATCAGTCCGACAAAAAAGTCATATAGTTAATTTTGAAAAACAATACTCCCTCCATTTCATTCTATAGTGCCTATAGTTTTTTGGCACGGAAATTAGCATAAGAATGTTCTTTACACAAGACCCCCTAGATTAACGATTTGAGATCTGAGTTAAATCAGCTAAATCCGTAAGTTCCTAAATTAACATAATAAATCCCACAAATCTCTCTGGTTGACTCTCCATATATGTGTAGCCAGGTTATATTAAGGAAATAAAAATATTACCTCCTAAATCTAAGGAATCATTGGGATCATGCATTAGGAATCTCAATTAATTGTTTCCTTTTTGTTGGATTTTTTTCACGCATGTCATGTGGGAGCTGACCGGTAGAGGGGGTAATTGAAAAAGAGCAAAGCTACAACTTTATATTATGAAACAAATGCCAAAAAATTATAGGAATTATAGAAAGGAACGGAGGGAGTATTGTTCAAAATATATTAGTAATTTAATATTTTTGTTTGTTGGGTTGTATAATATAAAGTTAAATGCAAAGTCAACACTGAATCTTTGTGGTCAAGGTTATGGTCTACCATGAAAAAACAAATGTTCTCTAAAGCTGTAAGATGAAGGGTGTATTGACTATAAAACATACTAGATCATGGAAGCGCGCGTTGCCGCGCCCGTCCATTCCAAGAAAGAAATAACATATGGTAGTTGAGAATAATTGGCTAGTTCAAATATTGGAGGAATACGGGTAATGTATGAGTGATGCAGTTCCTATAGAAAAATTATACATTCTACATTCTAGTCTAACGTTAAGAGATTTTACAAGCGGCAGTTAAAAGGGATCCCATTGATGCTACACACAACTTCTTCTAATATTGGAAATATACGAGTTATACAAATGTTTTAGAAAAAAGTCTAATTATACATTCTAGTCTAAGCGTGGACAGATTTTAAAAGCAGAAGTTAAAAAGGATCACATTGATGCTACACACGGCTTCTCCTAGTCTTTACAACCATGGTCAAAAAGAATCAATTCGGCTTCCTAGTGCCTATGCTCCCTCTACCAAAAAACTATATTTCAAAATATTAAAAAATTATGATAAAAAGTTCTACATATACATCTTCATAATATACATGTGTTCGTCAAGTTTCAAGAGGAACCAATATTTTTTGCAATCTATATAAAAAAGTGAAAAATTATCTTCTAAAAAGTTTTATTTTTAGCATTGAATTTTGTCTTTTTTACACACGCCACACGACAAGTTCGATTTTTCATGAAAGACTTTGTGAGCGCGTAGGTGGCTATTCCACGACATGGCTCCGTTGATTTGATCAACAAGTACAACCAAAGAGATCTATATGATGAATATATAGCAGGTACTTTGCACACAAAATTCTGAAATCTAGCAAGAATTGGACACCTTTGGTGCAGAAGGGAGATGTTTCTACATAATATGGTACAGTACCAAGTTACCAACACCACCTTTTCCAACCCAAAGACGTACACACACACTTTGTAAGGTATCAGTATCGACTGAATACAAGTTTGCTGACAGCTAGGTTTCAGAAAGCCGCTTATGCTCCTCTAGTATTTTGCTCTCGCCAAAATAGTAATTCCAGGAAAATAAGCCACCTTGTCTTCATACATCACAGTCAGGATCGTCTACCACACCAGCAATGATTTTACCAACAGGCCTGATCAGTATCGACTGAATACAAGTTTGCTGACAGCTAGGTCTCAGAAAGCCGCTTATGCTCCTCTAGTATTTTGCTCTCACCAAAATAGCAATTCCAGGAAAATAAGCCACCTTGTCTTCAGTATACATCACAGTCAGGATCGTCTACCACACCAGCAATGATTTTACCAACAGGCCTGAATGATGTGTGCTGCATGAAAGAAAAACGAAGGAGCAAAACATGCTCAGGCTGTTCCCCCTCATCACCTCATGGAAGACACAAAATGCTTTGACCAAATATTGGGTGCTGACTTCAATACCAAGATTTAATTAGGAAAACTCCAATACACAATGCAGCAAATAAACTACTGAATATAGATAAGAGCATACAATGAAGCTTAGCCTTACATTCACTTCCCAACTGAAACGGAAATGATTGAAGATTTGAAAATTTTCCAAGTCGGCCGTTGGCGAAAATGAAGCTGAGGCTTACAACATTGGTAGGCGTAAAAAAGTGAAATACAGAAATTCCATAGAACTTACCTATGAATGATTCCGTCTTCCCAACAAGTCCAGGTAGTTGGTTAAATTCAGTGAGGGAATATGCATATCTTGGAAAATTTTGTGGAACTTCAACCTGGACTTGTATCTTTGTCCAAGGTGATATCTTCATCATAAATTTTGCATCCACAGCCCTAAACATGTTCTTTGCTGACTGCACAAAGAAATCACGGAGAATGCAGAGGTTTCCTTCCTGAAGCAGACTCTTAAACTTGTCTGCATGACCTGGTCCTACCTCAGCATACATTTTGTTCCCCTGCATAAATGTTTATCAGTGAGTTAATTGAAGTGCAGTTCAGCATGCCACGAGAAATGAATTCCATTTATAGAACCTTATTGCGAAAAGTACCTCTGCATCAATGAATACAATATCGAGATGAGCAAGCCTGTTGTCTTTATTGAATTCCCACACACGAGCTACACGTGCACAGACCGCGGCACGTCTTTTGCTTGGATTAAGGTCAGATAAACGAAGAAGATCACTCTGTGATTGGCATGTTCAATTTGTTAGTAAATAGTATTATAAAAATTGTAAATAAAGAAAGGTATTTCTGTTGCTGGACTGACCTGTACATATTATTTGTAAGTAAAACTATAGTAATGTACAACGAATAATTTGAAATATTATTGAATGGCAGAAAGGACTTCGCGGTACACAACATTGTTAGTTGTGGTTGGCGCGGTGTCAGCTTCAGTATCGATAAGAATTTTTAGTCCCTTTCTAGTAGTCACACGTGAAATTGCAACATAAAGTTGTCCATGTGTAAAAACAGGTCTTTTTAGGTATACACCAACAGATTGAAGTGTTTGTCCTTGGCTCTTATTTATTGTCATTGCGTAGCATAACCTTATAGGATATTGCCGCCTTTCAAGAACAAATGGATACTTAGACTTTTTGGATGTCAGTGTAATTCTAGGAATGTATACAGTATCACCAACATGCGAACCTGTCATTATTGTAGCTTCAACTACTCGAGTTGCCAATCTAGTTATTAGTAGTCTTGTTCCATTACATAGTCCAATAGTCTGGTCAATGTTTCTAAGTAACATAACTGGGCATCCAACTTTTAAAACTAACTTATGGTGTGGGAAATTTCTGATTGTAATTGAGTTTAAATATTCAGTATTATATAGTTCATCAAAGTCTCCTAGCTTGTCACTCATTTTTGACATAGAATCGCAGCTTAAATGTTCAAAAGAGTCACCAGGAAGCATTTGTAATACACGTTCGTTGATAGCATCAACGGTATCATTGTTTGGACAAACAATAGCACGACTACTGAGGTACTCTACATCTGAAAATCTAGTCTGTAGGTCACCATATACTGCGTCTATTATAGCACCTATTGCATCACCATTACAATTGAGAAGAAGGTCATTTGGTATTTTTATCTCGTCTTTATTTAAATGTAAGTCACCATCATTTTCATTAACCTTGCCATCTCCTACAGCTAAGACCCATTCACTGAATTCTTTTAGCTCTAACTGTTGTTCAGGCAGTAAATTTGGGTTTGATAGACGCATATTGTCTTCTAATTTGATCACACGTACATATTTCCATAGAGGCGAATTTGTGATTGTTGCACCAACAATTTGGGCACGTGAGCCACCTTCGATTACAGGTAGGATCTGTCTGAAGTCCCCACCAAGGACGACAGGCACTCCACCAAAGGGTACAGTCGCTGCTTCAGGATTTGACTGCCCCAGGATGTCTCGTAAAGTCCTATCTAGCGTCTCAAAGCAGTGCCTATGTGTCATAGGAGCCTCATCCCATATTATGAGAGAACATTGGATGAGAAGGTCACTTAGATTGGTTCCCCTCTTCACATCGCACAGTGTTGTTTCATCAATGTCTATTGGGATCTTAAATCGTGAGTGAGCAGTTCTGCCACCTTGCAGTAAAAGAGAAGCTACTCCTGATGACGCAACTGCAAGTGCTATTTTGCCTCTCGAACGAATGAAAGACAATATAGCTTTCCAAACAAAGGTTTTACCAGTCCCACCATGTCCCGATAGGAAGAAAAACCCAGGTTTTTTATTCATAACACAATCAACAATCTCTTCATATGCCTTTCTTTGGTGTGCATTTAACTTAGAGTTTAATTGAGCGGAAGTTTCTAACAGGTCAGCTAAATCATATGAAAACTCTTCTTCAATTAGCCTATTAGTCTGACTTCCAGAACCTACTGAACGTGCTTGTGGCAGATTGAAATTGCTTATGGAAGAACCATTGCGCATAAAAAGGTGATTTAGTTCCTCTATTAACATATCCTGTAACTGGTCTGCTGGCACGATAAAAGATGGGTCATTTAACAAACCACGGTACCTAAGCTGAATATCATCGGTTAAATATGAGTAATATTTGTTATAAAATGCACGTTCATCATCTACGCTACAGAATAAAATAATGGTTACGAAGAGATGCCTAAGCTGGCGTGATGTTGCCCATACTAAAGCTTCATCGAATGCAGTGTACCATTCAGTATCATCGCCTAACAATCCCCGGGCTGCACAAGCTTCTTTGAAGGTTTCATAGGTGATAGTGTTAAATGTACGTAAATCTTGATAGCTAGATGCACCTTGAACAACCATTAAAAGCATTCTAAGGTAGAAACGCTCACCAGCAGATGGATGGACATAATATACACGACCTATCTTAGTAGCAGCAGTGGGTGTTCTTTTGGTGGGTTTTCTTTTCCAGATTTTTTCCGTTGCTTGCCAGTTCCATTCAGTTGGGAAATTACAGTACGCTAAATGGCGAGCTTGTGGAAATTTTTTGTTTGCAACAAACCATTCAGTTAGCATAGTTTTCTTGAAGTGCTTAGAATTTTTCACAATAGAATGCAGGTTTGAATTTGATTTGTAAGTAACAGAGTTCATGCCAGGTAAATGTATGTCTAATCTTTCAACCGTTGGCATTTTGCAGTGCAGAGGGAATTCATATATACGCCACAGTGAATCATGAGGGACCAAGTGCCTGCAATCTAAGTATTCTTGGACTTCATCAATCTCCCTACTTTTCTTAATTTCACCTTTACCAGTACCACCTTTAATAGTCTCAAATACAACTCGGGATCTGTCTTTTCCTTTTGTGACATACTTAAATAGGTATTTTACAATTTTTGTTTTGTTGCACCACTCAACATTTATATGGCATTGGTATTTTTTCAAAAGCTTCAGGTTGTACGGAACTACAGATTTGTTGTCAAGTTTGAAATCATTTTTGTATATATAACGTCCATCATCACGACGTCTATAAATCGGAAAACCTTGTTGATCAATTGATGTCTCATTGTTAAAAGGCTTTGGATAATGTTTTGAGCATGAACCTTTTTTCATGCAAGGGCATTTATCATTCATAGTGCCACATGGACCATGCATCATAAATTCTTCTACAAGCGCATATCCTAGTGGGTCAGTACGAACGTCAGGAATTTCAGCACTAATGTAAGAATCTATAATGGATTGTGTATCTACTTTGCTTTTGTTTTTTAGCCATGTAAGGCAGTGTACATGTGGTAGGCCTCTCTTTTGAAACTCAGTACTGTGTAGCACTGCAACAGAGCAAAAAATTGGTTATACTAAGAGCTAACATATTTTATTGTTCTGCATACTGTTGGGAAAAGAAAAATACCTGCCACAACTGGTCCAAAAACTTTTCCCTTCTTAATATCAGCAATGAGTTGGTCTTGTTTCATTTTATAAACCCTATTGACAATGTCTGGACGGTCTGCTGGGCATTGTCCAGGTTCAAAACGGAGTGCCTCAGCAATTTCTGGCCATTTAGAATTGCAAGTAAAAGTAATAAAGAGATCAGGACCACCATGCACTCTGCAGATGGCCATAGCATCCTGATAGTGCTGAACATAGTATCTCATACCTCCTGTAAAGGACCCTGGGAGCACAGTTTTACGACCTATTTTCTCTCCATCAATACAACCCTCACCTACAGCATCCATAATCGTTTGAAAATTTTCAGATCTTAATTCCTTTTGTTTGCGAACTATAAACCAAAGGCGGTTTTCTTCTAAGCATGCAAAGCTGTCAACTTGTATCTGGGAAGTAGCTCTACCGCAGCATAAATATGGGTTGTACTGGCCAGGTCTGTAGTGGCAACAATATGCGTAATAATCAAGCATTGTAATTGTTTTGCGAGTTTTCGTAGACAACTCATGAGCATCAGTATACTGCATACCTAAATGGAAGCCAACATCACCGTGCGGAAAAAGTAGTGGGTACTGTAAGAGCATGTCTAACAGGCCCCGTATTTTTTCGCCCCTTAAAACGCGAGTAGAGGGCCCTGTATTCACTTTTCGCCGGCCGAAAACTCGGATGAGCTAGCAGACCCCGTATCCCACCCCGTAAAACAGAAAGCTCGTCCGAGTTTGCAACCCCTCAAAACAGGGTTTTTTGACAAATTGCATATTAGAACCAACACACCATTCACATAAAATAAATGTTTTACATCACACAATAATTGTCATAATTATTACAATAATGTTTTTCGGAAATGTCAACAAATGTTCTAATGGAAGAATTAAACAAATAACAAATGTTTCACACATACAACAAATAGGAAATGAATGTTTCACACATACAACAATGGGAAATGAATGTAATAAATCATTGGCCATGTAACTGCCAATGGTGATCAATCAAATCTTGGGTGAGCTGGTGATGAGTCTCGGCATTTTCAATGCCTCGATGAGCTGCAAGAAAAGCTTCAAGCCGATCAGGGTTCCTCTCGGGCTGCACTCGGGTGCCAACATTGTCATAGAAACATGGCAAGTTTAAACCTCTTTCATCTTCAATGATCATGTTGTGAAGAATCACACAACATGTCATGACATCAACAAGAGTTTCCTTGTCCCAAAACCTAGCAGGACCCCGGACAATTGCAAACCTTGCTTGCAAGACACCAAAAGCTCTCTCAATATCCTTGCGGCGTGCCTCTTGATTTCTGGTGAAGCAAGCTTCCTTTCTTGTCAAAGGCCTGTCCTTTTTCTCTTTTATGGACTTGACAAGGGTTGCATAGTTAGGGTAAATACCATCTGTGAGATAGTACCCCATGGTGTACTCATTGTTCATAACTTTGTAGTTACAAGGTGGAGCATCACCCTTAACTAGTCTTGCAAACAAAGGGGATCTATTCAAGATGTTGATGTCGTTGAGTGTCCCGGCAATCCAAAAAAAGCATGCCAAATCCATAAGTCTTGAGAGGCCACAGCTTCAAGAACAATGGTAGCATCACGGCTTTTGCCACAATACATTCCATGCCATGCTTTTGGACAATTTTTCCATGTCCAATGCATGCAATCCAAACTACCAAGCATCCCCGGCCACCCCCTCTTTTCATTGATCTCCATGAGCCTTTTTATATCATCCTCATTTGGAGCTCGGAGATACTTCTCTCCATACAACTTGATCACCATCTTGGAAAACATACGCACGCAATCCGTGGTTGTTTGCACACCAATGCGAAGGTACTCATCGGTATAATCTGCTGGTATACCGTATGCAATAACCCTCATGGCGGCAGAAATTTTTTGGTATGGGCTAAATCCCATGACTTGGGCAGCATTTCTTCTTTGCTTGAAATAATTGCAATTTGCCTCGCAATCTTTGACGATTCTCTCGAACAAAGACCTACGCATTCGGTACCGTCTACGGAAGAGGCGGGGAGGATAGGTGGGTACCTCGGCGAAATAATCTTGCATCAGCTGTTCGTGGCCGAGCGCGCGGTTCCGCGGAATGCACATACGCCCCATCACGGATCTTTTCCGCTGATCCAGCAGCTTCATGCGGTCCTCCGTTTGCTTCAAGCCGAACAGGAGCAGCATCATCTCCGTCTCGTCGTCGTTGAGCAACTCGTCGATATCCGAATCGTCGGAATCCGACGACGACCAATCGGTCGACGTCGCATCCAAATCCGCCATGTGCACATCCTCCGAAGCCATCTACCACGGTGTACCATACATCAGCCCCAAATCCGACCAATTTACCGGCGGCAACGAAGAAGAACGCGGCGGAATACTCACCGGCGGAGAAGACCACGGCGGGAGGGCGGGCGGCGCGCGCGGAGGGACGCGGAACTTCGGCGGGGGTGCGGCGGAGGTGCGGCGGGTGTCGACAAACCTCGACGCGGCTCGGCGGATGGCGGAGGGGCGCGGATCTGACGGATTGCGGCGGCGGCGCGCGGGTGGCGGCGGCGGCGCGCGGGGGAAAACGGGTGGGGGGAACTGAAATGTCCACGCGCGCTTTCGGAATTGGGATAGTGGTTTCGCCCACTATCCCCGCTCCCACCCCGCACAAGTAGGGGGCGACGACCCGCCCGTGCTCGCAGCAAAAAACGATACGGGGGCCGTTTTTACGGGGCGTGCTAGACGGCCGGGTAGAGCCGAACCCCTCAAATCGGCGGTTATTATACGGGTTTGCCCCTTTTACGGGGTCTGTTAGACCTGCTCTAAGGACATAAGGGCAGGGTGTAAATTGGAGACGTAGGTTAAGCCATGGTCCTTGTCATGAACAATTATATCGCGTTTGAAAGTTTCGGTTGTGAAATCACCAACAATGAGCAATGCAAGCTCGTTGCAGGTGGGTAAGTTATACTGTATATCACCATCAGTTTGTGGAGACAATATTCTAATCGCAATACGTTCATCAGGATTTTCTTTTAGTCGGTCTCTAGCTGTCCTAAATGTTTTCACAAATGGGTTCACATCATCCAACATGTCTTGGAAGTTTTTTCACTATATCTCGATCTAAGTGGCCATCAACATCACCATCAGCACACAAATCAGCACACAAAGCCTTGATTCTATGGTCAATCTCATTGTCAGTATCATATATGCAAATTTAGGATTCTGACCATTTGCAGGCTTTAGTGTTCCCATTTTGTGTGATAGCTGGCCACTTATGCGGAAAACGTAGGGACCATGACCATCATTTATGCTCTTATCAATTTTAGCTCCAAGTGATGTGAAATTGAATAGGCAATTATACTGTCTTATGTGGTTCACGAATTCACGACTCTTTTGCCCACCGTTAAACCGCATCAACTCTGCAAGCACCGGGGGAGGTGGCTGGAAGGGTTCAATATGAACACGTCCACCGCCGCAGCACCGATTAAACTCAACACGCCTCTTTTCCCAGCTATAATTCTTTTGGATGTGTTCCTTCCACCAGAAAGCTGCACCGCAGTGGCGGCATCTGAAACACGGTCCTCCCAAATTTGATCGGCCACGGAAAGTAGCTGGAATAACCCGGTAGGGGGTAGAATTAAATTTTAAGTGAGAAAATTTAATATACTATATTTCTTATTTTGTGGTAAAGTTGGCCGCACCTTTTAGGGCCTGAACAAATTGAGCAGCAAGAGGCAATTCGGGTTGTCCGTTGGGGTCAAGTGTTGGGCCTTCTGAGACCATAACTTTCTGCTTTTTCAGTCTAATGCGATCAGCCCGGTTTTGCTTTGCATGTTCCACATAGTATACCGGGAAGAAAACATCTTCTATTGTTTAGAGGAAGAGGAAAACAACAATAGAATCATCAATCGAAAAAGAACAAAACTTTTCTTTTCAACCAGCGTATGCAGAGTTGAGCAAACATACTTCTTTTTCTTTGCAAAATTGGATTGGACACAGCAATTGGTTCATTAATCCTTGCCCTCTTACTCTGGGGGCCAGAACTACTTGAGCCACGAAAAAAACGTGCCTCGTATGTATTCTTAACTTGGGTTTGTGCTCGCGAACGCTTTGTCATTTTTTCTATACAGGTATAACCTGTGATATAGAGGATTAGAAAGAGAGGAAAAGGTACGACATGCGCAGAGAAGGATGCAGTTATATGCAAACATTTCGTTGAACTAAAAAGTTTATAGCGACACAGAATGTAAAGGTAACTGTAATTGAAATTGGCAAATGCATATCAAATAATTTTAAAAGGGGTGTGCAATACAATGATTCAGCAAGCGTACCTGTCCAGCAGCCATTGTGAAATATACTGAAGGACACACAGCAGCTCGCAGTTATCCGTGAATAAGAATGCGGAAGAATGAAGGATTCCCTGTAAGAAGATAGAATAAGTCAGTTGGCTACATATTTCTCGCGACAATGTAAGGAGAGATGAAATTTGGAACTGCAGCAAACAGAAAGAATAACTTACGCAAAGAGGATGGAAGCAGTGAGGAAAGATAGGTTACTGTGTCCACATATTTATATTGAAGAGGAGGTAGAGCTGAAAGTACGGTAGCATTAAACAGAATAATCACAGGACGTGGCATAATTAGATGAATGATAATGAATGGGACGAAATTACCACCATGAATCCATCATTAAGTCGCTGGCAAATACAGTTAAGTCGTCCAGAAGGAGAAGTGTTCCTTCTGTTACGCTAATTGGTCTGGTCTGGTGTGCGAACGAGAAGGAGGGCCGTTGGTCGCATTCAGTACATGGGCCTTCGATTTCGATCGACCGCGTCGAAAGAGTTCAGCCGAGGGCCTGCAACGAACACAAAATTTGCCGCCCGGCGGAGCGCAAAAAGAGAGGAGATTGGTCAATTCTCCTGTACTAATTACTACTTATCTGTAAACTTACTGAAATATGGAAATAAAATGTGGTGAAGTTCAGGGAAAATAGTAGTAAAATAATTGTGAAATTGGTAACCTCATGTCGCTGTCCAGCCGTGGGCGGGATTTGTCGGCACTGGCGGACGAACCCGGTGGGATTTGCCGCAGCTGGCGGAGGCCTGCCGCCCCAGGCGGAGGAAGCACGGCGCACCCGCGTTGAGCCGCACGGCGCAGATGCCTCCCGCAGCGACGCGCGCCTGCCTGGTCACCCGCTTGGCCCGAACCGCCGGCCGATATTCCCAGGCGCAGCCGCTCGCCGCCAGCCCCAATCCCAGACGCAGCCGCTCGAAGGTAGCCGCTCGTCCCCAATTTCCAGAACTGCTTTGGAAGCCCAGAACAGGCTAGCCCGTTCAGTGTGTCGTCGGCCCAATCAACGTGGTGAGACGTACATCAATCCTGGGAGTAGAAGCCCTCCAACGAAGATGGGCCTGAGAACACGGGAGTTCGGTCGCTGTAACGTTTCGGCAAGGCAAACAAGTGTCGACCATTCGATTGTCCCATCTAACGGCTTAAAACGTCCAGACGCTGTGGAGGCTCCTAGGTGGTTCAATTATACTGTTAACTAATTTACATATTTTATTGCACACGTCAAGTGCAGTGGAACTACGAGATCCTTTTACCGGCTTATAACAAGTAGAAGGATACGAATAAAGATGAAAACTCAAGTTAGAAGCATGAAGAATTGGTTTTAATAAGTTGAGAAAAAGAAAAAATATTTAGTATAGATGACAATCAATTATGGTGTGAACCAATCTAAAACTTAGTTGATTCAAAATTGGATAACACCTAACATTTTGTTGTCGATTTTGTATTTTTGTGTTTGAAATTTCCATGTTTTAACAGTTAATCTGATGTGGAGAAAAGCCCCAAGAAAAATGTTGTGTTAAGAGCTTAACAGCCGTTTTACCAAATCTCATTACTTTATTCTTCTTGATTTTCGAAAAACTTTAGAAATTAAGTGTGATGCTAGTGACAGAAAAATATGTGGTGTTCTTATGCAAGATGGTATGTGAAGTTTGTAGTATAGAGAAAAACTAAATGGTGAGCAACTTAACATCATACCATTAATTATAAGGAAGTCTATAATTTGGTTTCGTGTGCTTACCAAAATTCTCTCGGAAAGGTCCTTATTATCAATTGGACTAGAGCATGTCTAGCTGCGCCCCCGAATTATGTCTGACAACAGCATCGGACGAGCCCTTTTGGGGGGGCCGGCCCAAGCAGCCGATATACTGGGGGCTTCTGCCCACAACGGCGCCCAAATGAGCTTGCTGAAATAGATTTTTTTCAAATAAATTGAAATGATCAAATTAATCAAATTAAAACATGCAAATTGTTCAAATAGTCCAAAGACCATCAAAGTATTACCACACCCAAAATTCTCATAGTCCGGCCACCAAAACACGCCACCCAAATCCAGCAATCACGGTACAAAGGCATTAATGGAAACATCAAATGGAGATGGCGGAGGCTACTCCATGACCACTGGCGTTGGCTCCTCGGTGATTGACGGCTCCTCTGTCGCCGCTGATGCCACCGCGGTATCCACCTCTATCTCATGCATGATGCAGTGCCGCTTCACATAGCATACCAAGGCTTGGCCGAGAGATCATGTTCGTCGCGTCGGTCGTGAAGATCCTGGATACCATTTGATATCGAGCAAGAGAATGGGAGGTAAATGGTAGTCGAAAGAATTGATTGGGAGGTGAATATAATTAAGGATTTTTGTGTGTGTCATTGTCAGGACACGCTAATCGTATGTAGTCGTGTTTACCGGGCTCTCTCATGCCAATCTCTATAGGTGATAGAATTTTGGTCGCACCACTGCCAACATCCTTTTAGGGGCGCCGCTGCGATCCCATTTTCAAGTGAGCACCCAAATAGCCCTATCGGAGGAGCATTTGGGGACCTTGTGGAGATGCTTTTAATAAATACCATCAATTGTAATAAACTTGGGGCTGTTTCAGCAATGTCCAACTATCGATCACAGATTTAGAACGTTTATTAGGATTGGGGCGCTTGCCATTTTATGGTCGCTATGGCTATGTCAAAATGACAAAGTTTTTTAATGATAAGTATTATTCTCTCTTGCAGGTTATCTACAGATGTACAGCTACTCTCCGTTCGTGGTCTGCATTGCAAAAGATGGAGAATCCTGACCTCTTTACGGAGGTCTATACACGGTTGGAGGACACGGAGAGGGATACTTTTTCCCTACATGGGTGGCAACATACAGATTGGGCCCCCGCTTCACCTTAGGCGTCTTACAGTGTTTGATATGTAATTCGCTTTTTTATCATTACAGACTTTTGATACTTTTAAACGGCTGTGTGCATCTTAACTATGCAGAGGTCAGGTGTAATTGCTTCCTTAAGTAATAAAACGCTCATTATCTCCCAAACAAACTTTTGGACCAATTGTCAAATCGGAATTGCTTCACCACAAACTACGTCGGATTTTGGTAGGGCGAGTAAACGGGCCGTGTGGATGGTTCGTCGGCTTGCAATCTATGGTGCATTGTCCCTCTCAATCGATCGAATATATGAATTGTGACTGTTCCCTCAAAAAAAATATGAATTGTGACCGTTGAGTGGATAACCACGAGAGAATAAACAATCAAGTGAATGAACAAACCAAATGAACAGCCACCGACATGTATGCACAAAATGAGAGGTACGTGACTGAACAAACTTTCTTGGGCTGCATAAAACTTGACAACACATGTGCACTTTCCAAACCCGGCCTAAAGAAAATCTGCAATACTGCGCGCCACCTGAATTCTCTGACGCCACTTGGAGGCAACCAGCAACATGCATGAGCAGTGCAGACTATAGTACACCAAAAGACATGATCAAGAACGCTGACTGCTCATCAGCATAACCATACATGTAGCAACCTGTGTCACTGGCAGCGCTCACCACCCCAGCCTGCTTGGGCATGTGGGGTGGTGGCCTGACCTCAAGACCATGACTTGCAGAGAGACGGTACCTGGTGAAGTCTGTACGGCAAATCATACACATTATTCGCATAGTTATATGCAATGTTGTGCGAAACTGCTACTGCAATTGACTCTTATCAACCAAGCAAAACTTAATTAGGAGTAGAAGCTATACATATCTACTAAGAGAAACCTGTAGCTCGGAAATTGTTGTATGTTAGGTGAGACTTGTGCTCATCTACAATCTCATCTGTTTTGGTTAGTTATCTTTTTTCGATAACTTACTTAAATTTTAAGCATTACGTCCGAGCTTTGCATAACTAAGAATCTAAGATGCACACAACCATTTCGATCTCAAGAACAAATGCACAAGTCTCTTGTGGATATCTTTGCATTGTAGCCAAGAAATATTCGACACGCTTGTCACCCTGGCGATCTTGCCGGATATATTCGCACTCTGGAGAAGAATGTTATTAAAAAGAAATGGGTGGAGAATATGGGTTGGGAATTCGTGTTTAAACTGACGAAAGATCTTGCGGTTTTGAGGCGGGACAGCGGGAAGAACCCGTTGAAATAACAGAACACGGCGAGGGACAGCGGCTCGCCGGCGGAGTGGAAGAGCACAAGGAAGCACGCCATGATGCGCCACCTGCTGGGTGCCAGCCGGGTTGGCACATTGCCGAAGTGGCATAAGACAAGAAGGAAAATGTCAATCATTTTTGCTAATAAGATTGAAATCCCATGATTGCATATTCATGGATGGAAAATAAGTATCATTTTTTGTATTAAGATTGAAATCCCAGGATTGCATATGCATGGATGGAAAATAAATAAGGGAAAAGGAAATACAAACCTTCTACAACTAAAATCTTGGGGTCAAAGGTACGCTCTATCTGGGCTACTGTGCAACTGGCTACATATGCCCTGCAACAGATTGAAATGGCGATATGAACAACTGGAATCATGGACTGAAAGATAGGCTTTATCTGGGCTAATGCGTCAGGTATACATACATATGGCCTGCAGCAGATTGAAATGGCGACCTATGAATTGTACATATGAAATGTGACAAGCTGAGCATGCTGAAAAGAAGAAAAAAACGCCTACGAAAATGGTGGACCAGGACGTAGATCAGGTTGCCATCCATGTAGGGTAATAAACAGGTCGCGATGATCCACACATTGTAGGGATGACAATAAGAAAAGGTAAACACAACCTACAACGAGTACCATAATAAAACTCATAATGAAATCAGACATCATCCCTATCCATCTCCTGTCACCCTTTCTGCCTAGTCCCCACCGCTGTGTAATAACTTCACATTACATCAAAAATAAGAAAAGGTAAACACAACCTACTACGAGTACTATGTGTAAACCATGTTATCCTTTTATTACATTGCTAGCTCAGAAGTCACAACACTACGAAGAACAAAATTGAGCACCACTGTGTGAGGGCCTAGTGGATTTAATTAGGATTAACCCATATGGATGAAACCTACGAATCCTTTTCAATCCAATCACATCGCAATGAAGGTTGTTGATGCCACTTCCTAATGGAACCACAATGACAAACCTACACCGTGTGATAGTGCAATGCCATGGGGGACTTCTTCTCCCTGCCCCCACAATCACGGTCGGCGCCCTGCAGCCGCACTCGTACGAGCACTCTCCGCAGCCGCACCCGTAGATTCGTCGATCGGTGGCGTTCGATTACCAGAGCAAGGTCTACGGCGATGCCCCCACAGTGCGGTTGGCGGTAGCAGCTACGACAGTGACGTAATGGGGTATGTCTACGTGATCGGCCCTAAGAAACGATGCTTGCACGGATTTCACAATTGTATTGACACCTAAGTTTGTAACTTGTGCAATGATCCTACCATTACCTGAGACATAATCTATTAAACAGTTTCAATTGTTTCGAATCATATTTTTCGGTATGGCCATAATTTGATACACCCTATAATGCGAGAAACCAAGGAACGGAACATTCATCATCGTGAATTCGTGATGGTATGTTTGAAGTGTGGGGGTATGAGAGGGCAGATTATTTGGTGTGCATCTGCCCCTTGTATATGATTGTGTGTCTGATTATTGTTGGATAATTAGGCACAATTTCCATGATTAATTCCAGAATATTAAGCATGACGACAGTAACTACTAACATGTGAAACTCGAACATACTAGATGTAGTGATCAACATGAACAGTAGCATGGCAAACAGTACAACATCCATCGCTAAACAGATCGAGATATGTCGCACGTACCGATCTGGGTGGAGGTGTAGCAGATGATGTGCGCGTAACGTTGTTGATGACAACGTTGTTGACGACGGTCGAAGTAGATGGCGTTGAAGACGACGGTAGGCAGCACCGCCCGACTTGGACGGAAGACGACCCGTGATGAAGAGCTTCGCGCAGAGCGCTTCCAAAACCTAATTCGCCCTCTCCCGTACAGGATCGCAAGGACGAGCGTTCCGGAGACCTGCCCGTTCGCCGATGCACGTCGGCTCGCGGGATGGAGTAGGCTACGATACGGCGCAAGCAGAGAGAGGTGGAAACCCTAACTCGTGTATTGGATATGTTTCTGCGGTAGCCGGGCAGGAGATTATATAGGCTCGGGAAACCCTAGCCAACGTGGGCCACGCCCACGTCGAACGTTTGGAGTCGGTTACGGATAGCCCACGATCGGGGCGACCGAACCGACTAAGCTGCGACGCGTCCGTCTGGACTCGTTCGTTTTCTGAGCAAAAAGTAAGGAAAGTCTCGGCTCGAGGCTCAATCCACTCACCACGAGCGGGCGCGTCGGCGTGTCGAGCGAGCGAGGAGGAGGAGGAGCGCGCGTGTAGCACTCCTATTCTCACTCACTTACTAGTGGTGGAACAACCCACCTTATAAGGTGGTCTAACTTCCTCCCAACTTTCCATGTGGGACTAAACTTCCCACCTCTTGCCACTCCCTAGTGAGCTGCCACCAACTTGGGCTCAAACTCACAAGGCTGCCACTATGTGGGCTTTGAGATTTATAGGAAAAACTGAAATCTAATTTGGGCCACTAAAAGTGGGCCCAATATTTCAACAATCCCCACCAGATCTCAAATCCCCATTTAGAGATTTACCAATACTCTGCTTGTTTATATACCAGTGTTTCAGCGGAGACTGTTAAGTTGAACTTCCGCCTAGAACCTTAAGCTACATCCACTCACACTTGAACAATGGACTAGGCCTTGAATTGCAAGTTTTGCGTGAGCAGGGTTTCACTCAAAGTCATGACCAGTACATGGCTGCCAGTAGCCTACCCCGCGGGTGAAGCATATGCGTCATACTTCATGGTCTCTTCATGAGTTTACTAGAGATCACCCAAATCTCATAGATTGCGACGTTTAACAATCGGACTCATATAGGTGTGTTATTTCAAGAATGCTCTGTAGGACAGCATCTTTGCTAAAATATTCACATAGAGAGGGTTACATAATACTCTCCTCAATTAAACCACTAGTTTGTTCTTCCCAGGTCCTAATTCACGGGATCTCCGATCACAAAGGTTGGGTTGCCTCTATGGTGTAACATCAACGGGTCTCAAACCCATCTCCCTCGATGCACTTTCTATCATATTACGTGATAGTCCCTTTGTAAAGGGATCTGCCAGGTTTTTGTCTGTTTGAATATATGTAACAGTTATTACTCCGGAGTTTCGCAATTTCTGACAGACTTCAAACGTCTCTTGACGTGTCTTGATGACTTCGCGTTATCCTTAGAATTGTTCACTTTGACAATTACAGTTTGATTGTCACAATTCAAAAGGATTGCCGGAACAGGTTTTTCAACCACGGGCAAGTCCATCAAGAGCTCACGCAACCATTCTGATTCAACAGTGGTTGTGTCAAAGCGAAGTTCTGCTTCCATAGTTGACCTCGTCAATATGGTTTGCTTACAAGATCTCCATGACACTGCGCCACCTCCAAAGGTAAATACATACCCACTTGTGGCATACAGATCAGCTACATCTGAGATCCAATTCGAATCACTATATCCTTCAAGCACAGCTGGGTGCCCTGAATAGTGAATCCCATAACTCATTGTACCACATAGGTAGCGCATGACCCTATCAAGTGCATGCCAATGATCAGTACCCGGGTTTGACATGAACCTACTCAACTTGCTAACAGCAAAAGAGATGTCGGGTCTAGTCGCGCTCGCTAAGTACATGAGTGAGCCAACGATCCGAGAATATCTCAATTGATCTATGGCAATCCTCCGGTTCTTGCGTAGTGTCACACTGGGATCATAAGGTGTTGAAGAAGGCTTGCTATCAATATAGCCGAAACGGCTCAAGATCTTCTCAACATAATGGGATTGCGTTAGAGTAATCCCACTCTCGTTCTTAATCAGCTTGATGTTCAGAATCACATCAGCTTCTCCCCGATCTTTCATATCAAAGCTCTTTGACAAGAAAGACTTGACCTCGTGTATTACTTTCATGTTTGTACCAAAGATCAGAATATCATCCACATACAAACATAGTATAACACCTTCGCCCCCACCATGGCGATAGTAAACGCACTTGTCAGCCTCATTGACAACAAAGCCTACAGAAGTTAAAGTTTCAAACTTCTCATGCCATTGCTTAGGTGCTTGTTTGCCATATAAAGATTTCAGCAACTTGCACACCTTTTTTCTTCACCTTTTACTACAAACCCATCAGGCTGATCCATATAGATTTCCTCTTCCAACTCTCCATTAAGGAAAGCTGTCTTTACGTCCATTTGATGAACGATAAGACCATAGGAGGCAGCCATGGATAGTAGTACTCGAATGGTGGTAAGTCTAGCGACAGGTGAATAGGTGTCGAAGTAATCTTCGCCTTCTCTCGTGTAGCCTTTCGCTACAAGCCGTGCCTTGTACTTTTCAATAGTACCATCAGGTCTTAGCTTCTTCTTGAACACCCATTTGCAGCCTACAGGCTTGCATCCATGGGGTCGTTCTGACAACTCCCAAGTTCCATTAGAAAGAATCGAGTCCATCTCATTATGGACAGCTTCTTTCCAGTCATCTGCATCTGGAGATGCATATGCCTCTGCAATGGACGTGGGAGTATCATCCACAAGGTACACAATGAAATCATCACCAAAGGATTTTTCAATCCTTCGTCTCTTGCTCCGTTTAGGAGCTTCATTGTCATCCTTCTCAGTAACATTCTCATGTGATTGTTCAAAATACTCATTAGATGTACTGGACTCAGGAATTATCTCAGTAGAAATTCTAGCAATGCTATGCATATCTTTCATAGGAAACATATTCTCAAAAAATGTTGCATCACGAGATTCCATAATAGTATCAACATGCATATCAGGTACCTCGGATTGAACTACTAAAAATCTATATCCTACACTCCGAGGAGCATAACCTAGAAAGATACAATCCACTGTCTTTGGTCCAAGTTTGCGCTTCTTAGTAATTGGAATATTGACTTTCGCCAAACATCCCCATGTGCGCAAATACGAAAGTGATGGTTTTCTCCCAGCCCACTCCTCGTAAGGGGTTTTATCTTTATTCTTGTTAGGAACTCTATTCAGGACATGACATGAAGTCAACAAAGCCTCCCCCCACCATGCCGTTGATAAACCAGCAGTGGCTAACATGGAATTCACCAAGTCAGCGTCTCGGCAACCCCGTTTGATTGGGGTGAATAGGGAGGCGTCCTCTCATGAATAATGCCATGTTCCTCACAGAATTCATCAAAGATTTTAGGAAAATATTCGCCACCACGATCCGACCTAAGACGCTTGATCTTTCTCTCTAGTTGATTTTCAACTTCAGCCTTATAAATTTTAAAGTAGTCTAAAGCTTCATCTTTAGTTCGCAACAAATAAACATAGCAAAATCTAGTCGCATCATCAATCAATGTCATGAAATATCTCTTTCCACCTTTTGTCAACACACCATTCATCTCGCATAGATCAGAATGTATGAGTTCTAGAGGTGCCAAGTTTCTCTCCTCGGCCGCCTTGTGAGGCTTCCGAGGTTGCTTTGATTGCACACAACTATGGCACTTAGAACCTTTGGCAATGGTGAAATTCGGAATTAAACTTAAACTGGATAGCGAGACATTAAACCAAAATTAATGTGACATAAACGAGAATGCCAAACACTGGTATCATCACTAACATTGCCACAAATATGGTTCACAGACTTATTACTGAAATCAGAAAGCGAAAAGCGGAACAAGCCTCCGCACTCATAGCCTTTACCAATAAATTGTCCAAACTTGGAAACAACTACTTTATTCGACTCTAAAACAACCTTAAACCCATCTCTGCATAGAAGGGAGCCGCTAACGAGATTCTTGTTCATAGTAGGGACATGCTGCACGTTCCTCAGCTGCACGATCTTCCCGAAGTGAACTTGGATCTACCGTGCCAACACCACGAAGAAGCATGTGACCCATTCCCCATCAAGACGGAAGAATCCCGGGCGACCTGGTAAGAAGTGAACATGGATATGTACACACACATGAACATTAGCACCTGTATCAATCCACCAACATGGAGATTGAAATGAAAGAACAGTAAAGAGATTACCGTACCCATCAGCATTGCTAGCGGTCACCGTGTTGACTTGTCTCGCCTTTTTCTTGCGGTCTGCCCTCTCTGGACAGTCCTTAGAAAAGTGGCCAGTCTCTCCACATGTAAAGCAGCTCAGATCTGCTTTGTTTATCATCTTCTTCTTCTTGAAGGTTGTAGTCTTCATAGGCTTATTGAAGGAGGGCTTGTTATTCCCTTTGTTCTTGTTGTAGGGTTTCTTCTGCACCATGTTGGCGCTAGACTGACCCTCTCCTTTCTCGTATTATCCTTAGCCCGAGCTTTCTCCTCAACATCAAGAGACGCTATCAGATTTTCAACTGATATCTCCTGTCTCTTGTGTTTGTTGTGGCAAAGTTCCTCCATGAAGGGGGCAACTTAGCAATAATGCATCAGCCACAAACTTGTCAGGTAAGGCACACTTAAGGAGTTCGAGCTCTTTCGCAATGCATTGTATCTCATGAGCTTGTTCGACTACAGAACGTTGTTTACCATCCTGATGTCATGGAAACTCTCCATGATGTACAGTTCACCTGCATCGGTTGCACAATTTAGCATTCAGTGCATCCCAGAGCTCTTTACCATCTGTTATGTGCATGTACACATCACACAGACGATCAGCAAGAATACTCAGAACGCATCCGACGAAGAGAGTATTGTTTTCCTTGAACTTGTTCTGATCTTGGTCGATATAGTTCCTTGGTAAACCATCACTAACCGAACACTTTCGAGATGAGAAGCGGAGCGTGGCCTTAACCTGCCACCTCTTAAAGTGCACACCGGTAAACTTATCGGCCTCGGTGCATCGCAAAACCAGCCATTGTTAACTCGGAAATTGCCTACAATTAGGTTTTTGGATTGTTGGATAATTAGGCACAATTTCCATGATTAATTCCAGAATATTAAGCATGACGACAGTAACTACTAACATGTGAAACTCGAACATACTAGATGTAGTGATCAACATGAACAGTAGCATGGCAAACAGTACAACATCCATCGCTAAACAGATCGAGATATGTCGCACGTACCGATCTGGTGGAGGTGGCGGTGGAGGTGTAGCAGATGATGTCGCGGCGTAACGTTGTTGATGACAACGTTGTTGACGGAGTAGATGGCGTTGAAGACGACGGTAGGCGCACCGCCCGACTTGGACGGAAGACGACCCGTGATGAAGAGCTTGAGTCGCGCGAGCGCTTCCCAAAAACCTATTCGCCCTCTCCCGTACGGGATCGCAAGGACGAGCGGTTCGGAGACCTGCTCTCCCGTTCGCCGATGTCGGCTCGCGGGATGGAGTAGGCTACGATGGCGGCGCAAGCGAGAGGTGGAAACCCTAAGCGGCCGAACCGACTAGCTGCGACGCGTCCGTCTAGGACTCTGTTCGTTTTCTGAGCTGCAAAAGTAAGGAAAGTCTCGGCTCGAGGCTCAATCCACTCACCACGAGCGCGGCGCGCAGGAGGAGGAGGAGCGCGCGTGTAGCACTCCTATTCTCACTCACTTACTAGTGGTGGAACAACCCACCTTATAAGGTGGTCTAACTTCCTCCCAACTTTCCATGTGGGACTAAACTTCCCACTCTTGCCACTCCCTAGTGAGCTGCCACCAACTTGGGCTCAAACTCACAAGGCTGCCACTATGTGGGCTTTGAGATTTATAGGAAAAACTGAAATCTAATTTGGGCCACTAAAAGTGGGCCCAATATTTCAACAATTATTACGATTTCTGATGCTCCAGAACGAGGAGTGCGATTGTGATTGCAAAACTTGTAGTCCGATGGTGTTGGGTAATGTGACTTCGATCTGTTCCCGGTGCTCTGCCTGGACTGGAATAACAAGGGAGATGCAGAAACAGTGGCAAAGCAAGGCCAAACAATTGCTAGTGACCTGGTACACAAGGATTCTGGCCTGGCCGGGCATTTTTTGTTGTGTTTGAACCCGTCTGTTTCTTGCTCCGTAGGCATCTCATCATTAAAACGGGGCCAGGCCCTTGGACACCTTGGTTGATTGATTAGATATTTTGATTCTGTGAAAAGGTGCCCTGAAATATATTCTCTGGTGTGAGATTTGCGTGAAGGAAAAAAGGGGGCAAAATGGGAGAGATTCCTTCCTTGTACCCAGCGTATATATCATGGTGATCATGATGCCGGCTCCGACAGGGTAGTGATGTCCCATTAATCCTCTGTTTGCATGGTCACAACAAAAGATCTTACTCGTTTTTTTCGCATCTTGGAACATGACAACAAAATGCCCTGCTTAGTTTACATTTCCTAATCTTTAAAAGAAAAAATGTTTTATTTTGAAATCGAGTCTAGCTTCATTTTTTTTAATACGACCAGATAATCGTGTGATTGGGCCCATAGACAAATAAATGATGATCCTAAACAATAAGACTAGGATCTTATGACTCAAATCTTCCTGAACTAGCAGTCGTCCTCATCGTTGTAGCACTAGCTCTCGACTCTCTGCTCATAGCGGAATGTTGACAGATGAAGTATATGCAAGGACCCTCTATAACGCCATGCCAGGCGCCACCGAGACGGAATTCGAGTCAGGGGACAAAATCGTATCGAGGTTGTGGTGATCGACACCGACACTATACCGAGGAGATCGGACGAGAGTCCAAGGCCCTCGAGGGTGCCGTAGTGACGGCCAAGGGATATCGATGCCGGTTAGCTAGGTTCTGTCTGGCGCGAAAACTTGGGCATTGGTTTCAGAGAGGTTCCTCAACTTCTGATCGTGTCATTTCTTACATGTCATTTTGGAGCAATTAACAGATTAGCTCGCGCGGTGTGGAAGTTGAGCGGTTACTCGGAAAGAAAAGAAAAGAAAATGGCTAGCTGTGTGCTTGTGTAGTTGTGTACGTGCACCATGCACGTGGTTTCGTCGGGTGACATATGATCCGATGACATGAGATTGTGCAGCTGCACCTGCACGTACTTTCCGAAATGGGAGCAGGAGCGGCAGCGGTACTTTCCTTTCGATGATCTTGTGATGCTGAAATGGGAGTAGGAACGGCAGCGGTACGTTCCTCATGGAGCGTCTATGCATGTGTCCCCTGCCACCGGAGCAGCTCGCGTCTGCGTGCCGATCTCCCTCCTCCATGATTAGGCCTCGCACAGCAAACACTGGTCCATCGAGCTGTCACGCTACCAGTCTACCACTTCACGGACGTCGTCAGACACAGGCGACAGGCGAGGGACATGCTGATCTTTTTTTATAAGAGAAATATATTAATATCAAGAGATACCAATTACATTCAGTTTCTCTAACAACGTAACCCTAATAACAGTACGGTTGCACACAACCAAAGCCAAGAAAGAAAAAAGAAAACTAAGAAACAAAAAGGTCTCATTACGGTATTCCGGCTCTGACAACAACAATACAACCACCACGAAGACAACACCTAAATTTTAGACTCTTCAAAAGTGACGCCTTTAAGAAGGGAACATAGCACACGCACCGTCGTCGGCCGATCAAAGATCTCAGGTTTCACCCTGAAGATACTCACCGCTCTCAAAACAATACCTTCAATAAGGTCATTGCTAGTCACAACCAATTAAAGTCAGATCTTGGATTTTCACCCTGAAATGTAGGACTCTAAACTTCACCTGTGATGTCGCCCCCGCTTCCATACTGTTACTACGAAATCCAAGCAAGTCCCTCAACAGCGCAGAGACTCGAAACTCCATTGGTAGTCCTCCAACCCAACCTTCATGATATTGTCCGCCTCTTTGTATTCATCATGGATCAAAATGTCACTTGATGGTAACAAAGGGTAGAGCTTCGCGCCGCTCCCTCCAGACCCAAACGGTCGGAATAAAAATATGGATGCGCACGGCCGAGTACAACTTGATCCAGAAAACTCCAGGTATAAGTGCACTGTTACATCTGTCGGCGGAGCCTTCCGGAACTCACCACTCAGGTCAGAGGAAGACCGACCGGTCACATGGAGATCTCCATGTTCGCACAAGAAAGACCCTAGGACCGCCACCTTTATTCTCCGAAGCAGACAAGCAGGCCCCCACGCTGCCATCCGCTGGACAACGACGACGAAGGAGGACTCGGTGGACACCGCAACCACACCATCCTCGCACCGCAAGATCGCCGCCCCCTCCTCGTGCCGCCAGCTGAAGCCCATGATGGATCTAAGCGGGCACTAGATCCAATAGCCGCCGCCACCATCCATTGCTCGTGAGGCCGTGGAGGGAGAAGCCGCTGCCGCTCATCCAGTGTCTCTGCCCTGAACGATGTGCACGTCGAATCCAGCAGCCACCACCGCGGGTCGCCGCCACCACCAACCCCCCGAGCACGTTTGGCGCCGAGGCCCGCCGGGGCCGGCACCGACGGTAGCGGCGTAGGGGGAGAGGCCACATGAGGGGGGCTGACAGCACTAGGGTTGGGGCCCATGGCGTCGCCCTGGGGAGCGACGCGAGATGCAGTTTTTTTCCATACGACTGGTATGTTTAATATTGGAATAAAGCTTTGGGAAAAATATTTTTCTCCTCATATGAACAACAACTCTGAATGAGGAACATCTGCAATACTGGATATTCATGTGGTTGGTTTAATTTTGTCACTCTTATGTTGTTGACTCCAGAAAAGTTTGATTGGGCAAAAGGATTTCTCTCTTCACACTTATGGGATATTATCAAACAGCCTATTAAAAATGAAAATACTATTTTCTTTGCTACCCCCGACAAATGTGTTGTATCCTAGGCCCCTGTCTGCAAGACACTGGATGAGCGGCTCGGATGAATGCTGTGAATCCTTGTCAACCCCCAATAGGAAAAGAAGGGTGGGGAAATTGCCTCTGTTGGAATCAGAGGTAAGGAGGAGTCCTAGACTTGTTATGATAAGCAATGTATGTCTTGCAATATTGCCCCACCTATCATAAAATCTAAGGTGGTTAAGAATTTGTCCATTTCATTTTGTAAGGTTGATGAAGAATAAGTGGAACAAAGGTTGCCGAAGAAGAGCAAGGTTGTTGCTGGAGCAAAAAAAAAAAGGCTCCTGGTCCTTCTGTGGGACAACGCAAGGACAAAACTAAAGAAAGCTCCAAAGCTACTAGAGTGTCCCAGCAGCCTAAGAAGAAACCAGCAAAATAAATGATAATGTTGACATAATGTAATGTTTTGCACAGTTGGATGAATCTAAAGACTTGCTACTTATCTTGAACTCTGTGAGCTTCGATGAGCTTTTGGTAAAAACCTATGTAATGTGGCCCATGGTGGCAAACTTGGTTTCCATGGAATGTAAACTTATGATGTGTGGGGACTGGCTCTCCATATCAAGTTCTGTAATATTCTGGTTTGCTTATGGATAACAAAAGATTATGGAAAATCTTGAACTAGAATCTCAGTGGTATTAATTCTGAAAAAAATAGCTGGCTTTAGCCTCAAATATTGAAGAATCTGGTTGCGACGTTATTTACTTAAAAGAAACAAAGAGAGAAAACTTTGATATGGATTGTCTCAATTTTTTTGCCTAAACAGGTTCAAAAAAATTGAATTTCTTCCGTCAATTGGAGCATCTGGAGGGCTTCTTATTGTTTGGAATGGATCTCTCTTTACTAGAGTATTATCGTTTCAAAATGACTTTTCACTGTCAGTAACTTTCACCAGCAAGATTACAAATGAAACATGGATTCTCACTAATGTTTATGGCCCTTGTTTACCTTAAAAAAGTTGTTTACCTAGGCTGCTTTTCCAATATTGATATACCAGATGGTACTGATTAGATTGTGCTAGGGGACATTAACTTCATCAGAAGTCCCTCTAATAGAAACAAACCAGGGGGTGATATTAACAATATTTTTTTATTCATTGAAGCCATTAGCTATCTGGGACTGGTAGAATTACCTCTTAAGGAAAGAAAATTCACATGGAGCAATATGCAGAATGACTCACTCATGGAAAGATTATACTTGTTTTTCACTTCCTCCTCTTGGACTGTCTCGTACCCTTCAACCTTTGTTTACCCCTTGGTAAAACCAACATCAGATCACCTCCCAAGTGTTCTTGCAATTGGCACAAAAATACCAAGAGCTAATGTCTTTAGATTTGAGAATTATTGGTTGCAACATAGTGAGTTCAAGCAAATTGTACAAAATGCTTGGAATATTCCAGTGGGTCACTCCGATAGTGCAAAAAGAATAAATGCTAAGCTAAAAAAATGTAAGAAGCATCAAATTATGGGCAAAGAATCTTCCCTGATTAAAAAATCTTATTTCCCAAATGTTGTCCTTGATCTTCTAGATACCTTTGAAGGAATGAGAACTCTCTCCCTTGAGGAGTGGAATTTGATAGATATGCTAAAGACTCATGTCATCATACTTTTGCAAAATCAAAAGCCTTACTGGAAGCAAAGAGGGAAAATCAAATGGGTAAAATTAGGAGATGCAAACACAAACTTCTTCCACTCAGAAGCCACTACCAACTTCAGGCACAATTACATTTCTATGCTAAAAAATGAGGACGAAACTGAAATCAGGGATCATGAAGGAAAAGCCTCAATTCTTTGGCATGCTTTCAAGGAAAGAAAGGGAAATCTGACAAACCAAATATGCAGTTTGACTTATAGGATATTATGGGAGAAGGACTGAATGAGGGAAAAAGAAATGCACTAGAAGCTCCTTTTAATGACAAGGAAATTAAAGATGTGGTGAAAGATCTCCCAAATGATAAATCCACTGGACCTGATGGTTTTAATAATGAAATTTATAAAAATTGTTGGCAAATTATTGGTGATGATGTCAAAGCACTTATTAAAAAAAATCACAATGGTAATATATTACCTGAGAGCAGAAATTCCTCCTATATTACTCTGATCCCAAAGATTGATTCTCCATTATAACAAAACTTCTAACACACGGACTTCAGCACATTATTCTTGAACTAGTCCACAAAAATCAGTATGGTTTCTTGAAAAAGAGATAAATTCAAGACTGTCTTGGATGGGCTTTTGAATAACTTTACTAGTGCCATAAATTAAGGAGGAAATTTTGGTTCTAAAGCTAGCTAGATTTTGAAAAGGCTTTTGATAAAATAGAGCATGCAACAATTCTTCAAATATTACAAGACAAAGGATTTGGGCCAAAATGGATAAGTTGGATTAAAGAAATTATATCTCCTGAAACTTCTGCTGTAATGCTAAATGGGGTACTAGGAAAGAAGTTTTACTGCGAAAGAGGTGTCAGACAAGGAGATCCTCTTTCACCTCTGTTATTTGTGCTAGCTACCGATTTTCTCTAAGCAATTCCATGCCCTACATGCCCTAACTTTCGTGTAATTCAGTATGCAGATGATACTTTAGTGGTGACGAAAGCAGATGCTAATCACCTAATTTTTTCCGAGAGCTTTACTTCACTCCTTTGCTGAGTCTACTGGGTTGGTACTAAACTATCACAAATCTAATATGATCCCCATAAATATGGATGACACAAGGCTATCTCACTCTGCATCTACTATACATAGTAAAAAAGGCAGTCTCCCTTTCACATATCTAGGACTACCATTGGGAATCACTAAACCCTCTCTTGAGTATTTCATACCAATGGTTCAGGGAGTTCAAAAAAGGCTTTGTGGCATTGCGGACTTCCTCAATTGTGGTGGGAAATTAGAAATGGTCAATTCGGTACTCTCTTCTCTGACAATGTTCTACATGTGTTGCTTAGACATTCCAGTTACTACAAAAGACCAAGTTGCCATATACATGAGACACTGCCTTTGGAGGAAAAAAGAACAATGATGTGCAAGCACAAGGAAAAGCACTGGTAGCATGGAACAAAATTTGCATACCAAAGAATCAAGGAGGTTTTGGTTTTCTGAATTTGGAAACACAAAATAAAGCTCTCCTCCTAAAAAAAAAATCTACACAAATTTCACATTAACTTGGACATTCCATGGGTGCACTTGATTAGGGGTACATACTAAAGTTTTGGAAGACTGCCTGGACCGATGGAAGGATCCTTTTGGTGGAAATCTCACCTTAAGCAGCTAGATGCCTATAAGGCCATGGCTAGATGTAATTTGGGAAATGGAAAATCTGCTCTATTTTGGACTAACATTTGGGAAGACACCACACATAGATAAGGTCCATAAAACATAACAAATAGTTCACACCAACTAATAACCATAAGTCACAAGCATAAAGAGTCAAAGAAATCGCAAGCTTGTGACTTCCCATGCAAATCCCAAACCTAAATAGAACTCTTCTCCCCCTTTGACATCAAGATGTCAAAAAGGTTGAAGAGCGATGCTATCGTCCCAAGAAACTCAAAGGAAGTCCCCGCCAATGTCGGAGTCGACACTGTAGGAGGGTCCGTCTTCACCGTCAGACCACTGGCTGTGAGAAGAAATCCACTGGGGCTTCGGAAGGATATTCTCTTCATATCCTGGAGGAGACACTTCCACACCAAGCTTACTCATGATGCTCTTCTGGCGGCGCCGAGCTTTCTTCTCGGCCACATAGGAGTCATACATACGCTCCTGGATATCCAGCTGGAGGCAGAAGGTCTTCTTTATCATGATCTTGAGCTTGGTGCACCAAGATGGCTCGAGCGTAGGGTCATATATGGAGGTGAGATTTTCCCCAAGTGCCATATGAGCAGCAAATCCATCGATCTTGCGAGCAGGAGCAGTGGAAGGATCTGAAGGACCTGTTGTAGGTGCTGTTGTGGCAGAAGCTGGGAACCCATGATCTTTGACAAGGAGATTCTTGCGACGATGCTCGGTGTGTCTGTGTGGGAAGTTATATCCCAAGAATTTCTACAAGATATGGTTCACCTCCCTTTATCACAGCAGGCTTTCAATGAGTTTGAGAAATTGGAAAATATTTGCCACAATACCATGATAATTGCACACAAAGATGTTGGACATATGCCCAAGAGGCAATAATAAAAGTGGTTATTATATATATCTTTATGTTTATGATAAATGTTTATATACATGCTATAATTGTATTAACCGAAACATTGATACATGTGTGATATGTAAACAACAAAGAGTCCCTAGTATGCCTCTTAACTAGCTTGTTGATTAATGGATGATTAGTTTCATAATCATGAACATTGGATGTTATTAATAACAAGGTTATATCATTATATGAATGATGTAATGGACACACCCATTTAAGCATAACATAAGATCACGTCATTAAGTTATTTGCTATAAGCTTTCGGTACATAGTTACCTAGTCCTTATGACCATGAGATCATGTAAATCACTTATACCGGAAAGGTACTTTGATTACATAAAACGCCACTGCGTAAATGGGTGGTTATAAAGGTGGGATTAAGTATCGGAAAGTATGAGTTGAGGCATATGGATCAACAGTGGGATTTGTTCATCCCGATGACGGATAGATATACTCTGGGCCCTCTCGGTGGAATGTCGTCTAATGTCTTGCAATCATATGAATAAGTTCATAAGAGACCACATACCACGGTACGAGTAAAGAGTACTTGTCGAGACGAGGTTGAACAAGGTATAGAGTGATACCGATGATCAAACCTCGGACAAGTAAAATATCGCGTGACAAAGGGAATTGGTATCGTATGTGAATGGTTCATTCGATCACTAAAGTCATCGTTGAATATGTGGGAGCCATTATGGATCTGATCCCGCTATTGGTTATTGGTCGGAGAAAGTACTCAACCATGTCCACATAGTTCGCGAACCGTAGGGTGACACACTTAAGGTTTGATGTTGAAATGGTAGAACTTGAAATATGGAATGGAGTTAGTATTGTTCGAAGTCTCGGATGGGATCCGGACATCACGAGGAGTTCCGGAATGGTCCGGAGAATAAGATTCATATAGGAAGTCATTTTATAAGTTTGAAAATGATCCGGTGATTTTACGGAAGGTTCTAGAAGGTTCTAGAAAAGTCCGGAAGGAATCACTAATGAAGGAGGAGTCCCGGAGGGACTCCACCTCCCCATGGCCGACCAACCCTAGTGGGGAGTCCAAGGTGGACTCCACCTAAGGGGGCCGCCACCCACATGGAAGGGGGAATCCCTCAAGTGGGAGTCCCACCTTGGGTAGGTTTCCCTACTACATGGAAGGTTATTGTGTTGGGGTCTTATTCGAAGACTTGTAGTCCAACACTTGGGCATCCACCTATATAATGAGGGGCATAGGGGAGGGGGTCGGCCACCCCAAGACCACAAGGTGGCCGCACCCTATAGTGGCCCGCCTCCCCAAACCCTAGCCCCCTCTCTCCTCCACCTCTCCCGCACTTAGCGAAGCTCCGCCGAGTTCTCCACCACCGCCACCACGCCGTCGTGCTGCCGGATTCAAGGAGGAGCTACTACTTCGCTGCCCGCTGGAACGGGGAGAAGGACGTCGTCTTCATCAACACCGAACGTGTGACCGAGTACGGAGGTGCTGCCCGATCGTGGCACCGTGATCAAGATCTTCTACGCGCTTTTGGAAGCGGCAAGTGATCGTCTACCGCAGCAACAAGAGCCTCATCTTGTAGGCTTTGGAAATCTTCAAGGGTGAGTCTCGGTCATCTCCTCGTTGCTCCCGTCTTCTAGATTGCATCTTGGCTTGGATTGCGTTCTCACGGTAGGAAAATTTTGTTTTCTATGCAACGAATCCCTACAGTGGTATCGAGCCGTGTCTATGCATAGATGGTTGCACGAGTAGAACACAATGGTTTTGTGGGCGTTGATGCTCTTGTTGTCTTTAGTTTGAGTAGTTTGCATCTTTGTGGCATAGTGGGATGAAGCGGCTCGGACTAACTTTACATGACCGCGTTCATGAGACTTGTTCCTCGTTCGACATGCAACTTGTATTGCATAAGAGGCTTTGCGGGTGTCTGTCTCTCCTACTATAGTGAAGATTCAATTTACTCTTCTATTGACAACACTAGTATCACCGTTGTGGTTCATGTTCGTATGTAGATTAGATCTCTCTCGAAAACCGTAAACCACGTAAAATATGCAAACCAAATTAAAGACGTCTAACTTGTTTTTGCAGAGTTTGGTGATGTGATATGGCCATAATGTGATGATGAATATGTATGAGATGATCATTATTGTATTGTGGCAACCGGCAGGAGCCTTATGGTTGTCTTTAAATTTCATGTTGAGTAGTATTTCAAAGTAGTTGTAATAGTTGCTACATGAGGTGAACAACCATGAAGACGGCGCCATGGACCTTGACGCTACGCCGACGATGGAGATCATGCCCGAAGATGATGGAGATCATGTCCGTGCTTTGGAGATGAAGATCAAAGGCGCAAAGACAAAAGGGCCATATCATATCACATATGAACTGCATGTGATGTTAATCCTTTTATGCATCTTATTTTGCTTAGATCGCGACGGTAGCATTATAAGATGATCCCTCTCACTAAAATATCAAGATAATAAAGTGTTCATCCTTAGTAGCACCGTTGCCAAGACTTGTCGTTTCGAAGCATCTCGTGATGATCGGGTGTGATAGAATCAACAAGTGCATACAAGGTGCAAGCCGATTTGCACATGCGGATATTAAGGTGGCCTTGACGAGCCTAGCATGTACGGACATGGTCTCGGAACACGTGATACCGAAAGGTAGAGCATGAATCATATGATTGATATGATGAATACTTTGAGTGTTCGCCATTGAAATTACACCTTGTCTCGTGATGATCGGACTTAGGTGTGGTGGATTTGGTTCGTGTGATCACTAAGACAATGCGAGGGATATTGTTTTGAGTGGGAGTTCACCTAGATTTTTAATTATGTTGAATTAAAATTTGAACTCAATTTGTCATAAACTTAGTCTAAACTATTGCAAATATATGTTGTAGAGATGGCGTCCCCAATCAATTTTAACCATTTCCTAGAGAAAGAAAAGCTTAAGAGCAACGGTATCAACTTCACCGACTGGTTTCGTCATGTGAGGATCTTCCTCTCGGCGGAAATGCAATATGTGCTTGATGCTGCTAGGTGAACCTCCTGCAGAAACTGAAACCGATGAAGTAAAGAATGTTTACGCGACTCGGAAACTCGGTACTCTCAAGTTCTGTGTCATCCTGTGCAGTGGAAGCCGATCTTCAAAAACGTTTTGAGCACCACGATCCTCATGAGTTGGTCAATGAGCTGAAAGCTATATTTGAAACTCATGTGGCCGTGGAATGCTATGTGATGACCCACAAGTATAGGGGATCGCGATAGTCTTCGAGGGTAGTATAACCCAAATTTATTGATTCGACACAAGGGGAGGTAAAGAATACTTATAAGCCTTAACAACTGAGTTGTCAATTCAGCTGCACTGGAAAAGCACTAGCAGCAGGGTGATGTGAAAGTAGCGTAATATGAGAGCAGTGTGGCACAGCAGCAATAGCGATATGAGAGCAATGGCACCAGAAAATAGTTGGTACTACTTCCAATGACATGTAGAACAGGTATATTTTTTTTTTTAATGATACGGCGACCACCGGGGTTCCCAGATCTACACTAGTGGTAACTCTCCAATAAGTGACAAGTGTTGGGTGAACAAATTACAGTTGGGCAATTGATAGGAATCAAAGCATTAAGATAGAACATCAAGATTATTAATTATGTAGGCATGTTTTCCGTATATAGTCGTACGTGCTCGCAATGAGAAACTTGCACAACATCTTTTGTCCTACAGTAGGTGTGATCGGGCCTCTAGGGAATCTCTGGAAATTAAGGTGCTCCTTTTAATAGAGCACCGGAGCAAAGCATTAACACTCCGTGAAAACATGTGATCCTCATATCTAAGCCTTCCCCTCCGGTTGTCCCAAACTGTCACTTTGGGGCCTTTGGTTCCGGACATAGACATGTGCATACAACTTGTAGATACAATCTAAGCAATAAGTATAGAGCTTAAATCTAAGATCATGCCACTCGGGCCCTAGTGACAAGCATTAAACATAACAAGATTGCAGCAACAATAACTTCACAAACTTTATAGATAGACTAATCATAATGTATCATCCATCGAATCCCAACAAACACAACACTGATTACATCAGATGAATCTCAATCATGTAAGGCAGCTCATGAGATCATTGTATTGAAGTACATGGAGGAGAGAATACCAACTAGCTACAGCTAGAACCCGTAGTCCATGGGGGAACTACTCACGGAGCATGATGGAGGCGGTGGCGTCGATGGAGATGGCTTTCGGGGGACTTCCCGTCCAGTGCCGGCAGAGACGTCCCCGAATTGGAGTTTGCGATGGCGGCGCAGTAACTTTCGAGTTTCTTCAATTGGTACTGCGTTTTTAGGTCGAAAAGGGATTTTATAGAGCGAGGCGGCGCGAGGGGCACTGGAGCGCCCATAGGCCGGCGGGCCCGGGCCAGGCCGCGCCGCCTTATGGTCGGTGGCCCTCGGCCCCTCTCAGACTCTTCTTCGGTGTTCTGGAGCCTTAGGAAAAATAGGAGGTTTGGCGTTGATTTCGTCCAATTCCGAGAATATTGCCGAACAGCCTTTCGGAACCAAAAACAGCGAGAAAATAGGAACGCGTGGCATCTCGTTAATAGGTTAGTTCGGAAAACGCATGAAATCATCATAAAGTGCAAGCAAAACATGTAAGTATTGTCATAAAACAAACATGGAACACAGAAATTATGGATACGTCGGGGACGTATCAGCATCCCCAAGCTTAGTTCCTGCTCGTCCCGAGCAGGTAAACGATAAAAAGAATAATTTCTGACATGCTACTTACATAACCTTGATCATACTATTACAAAGCATATGAAATGAATGAAGTGACTCAAGGCAATGATCTATAGTTGCTAACAAATAGATAACATATAGCAAAACTTTTCATGAATAGTACTTTTAAGACAAGCATCAAAAGATTGCACAAGAGTTAACTCATAAAGCAATAGATTCAAAGTAAAGGCATCGAAGCAACACAAAGGAAGATATAAGTTTCAGCGGTTGCTTTCAACTTTCAACATGCATATCTCATGGATAATTGTCAACACAAAGTAATATGATGAATGCAAATGTGCAAGTATGTAAGAATCAATGCACAGTTAACACAAGTGTTTGCTTCTAAGATGGAAGGAAGTAGGTAAATGACTCAACATAAAGTAAAAGAAAGGCCCTTCGAGGAAGCAGGATTAAATCATGTGCTAGAGCTTTTTAAGTTTTGAAATCATATAGAGAGCATAAAAGTAAAGTTTTGAGAGGTGTTTGTTGTTGTCAACGGAGTAGTGGGCACTCTAACCCCCTTTCAAAGAGCGGCTCCCATGAAGGACGTTATCTCTACCAGCAAGGTAGATCATTCTTCTTCTCTTTTGTTTACACATGTACTTTAGTTTTATTTATGGTTGACACTCCTCCCAACCTTTGCTTACACAAGCCATGGCTAACCGAATCCTCGGGTGCCTTCCAACAATCTCATACCATGGAGGAGTGTCTATTTGCAAAATTAAGTTGCTTACTGATGAATCAGAGCAAAACATGTGAAGAGAATTATTACTGAAGTTAATTAATTGGGGCTGGGAACCCCCCACTCTTTTGCAAAATTATTGGATAAGCGGATGAAGCCACTAGTCCATTGGTGAAAGCTGCCCAACAAAATTGAAAGATAAAACACCACATACTTCCTCATGAGCTATAAAACATTGACACAAATAAGAGATAGTAAATTTTGAATTGTTTAAAGGTAGCACATGAAGTATTTACTTGGAATGGCAGGAAATACCACATAGTAGGTAGGTATGGTGGACACACATGGCATAGGTTTTGGCTCAAGGTTTTGGATGCACAAGAAGTATTCCCTCTCGATACAAGGCTTAGGCTAGCAAGGCTATTTGAAGCAAACACAAGTATAAACCGGTACAGCAAAACTTACATAAAAACATATTGCAAGCATTATAATACTCTACACTGTCTTCCTTGTTGCTCAAACACTTTTACCAGAAAATATCTAGACCTTAAGAGAGAATAATCATGCAAACCAATTTTAACAAGCTCTACAGTAGTTCTCCACTAATAGGTTTAAACTACATGAAAAAACTTAATCATGATCTACTTGAGAGCTCAAAACAATTGCCAAGTGTCAAATTATCCAAAGCATTATGAGGCATTTTCTGTTTCCAACCAAATAGCAATAAGTATTGTAGCTTCCAACTTTTATCATTGAACATTAAAAGTAAAACGAAGAACAAGTGTTCATATGAAAAAGCGGAGCGTGTCTCTCTCCCAAACAAGGATTGCTAGGATCCGAATTTATTCAAACACAAACAAAAATAAAACATACAGACGCTCCAAGTAAAGCACATATGATGTGACCGAATAAAAATATAGTTTCGGAGGAAACCTGATAAGTTGATGAAGAAGGGGATGCCTTGGGCATCCCAAAGCTTAGACGCTTGAGTCTTCTTGAAATATGCAGGGATGAACCACGGGGGCATCCAAGCTTAGACTTTTCACTCTTCTTGATCATATATCATCCTCCTCTCTTGACCCTTGAAAACTTCCTTCACACCAAACTTCTCATAAACTTCATTAGAGGGTTAGTACATAATCAAAAACTCACATGTTCAGAGGTGACACAATCATTCTTAACACTTCTGGACATTGCTCAAAGCTACTGGAAGGTAATGGAACAAAGAAATCCACCCAACACAGCGAAAGAAGCAATGCGAAATAAAAGGCAGAATCTGTCAAAACAGAACAGTCCGTAAAGACGAATTTTTAATAAATACTTCCGTTGCTCAAATCAGAAAACTCAAAACTAATGAAAGTTGCGTACATATCTGAGGAATACGCACGTAAATTGGCATATTTTTCTGATTTTTCTACAGAGAAAACAGCCCAGATTAGTGACAGATAGAAATCTGTTTCTGCGCAGAAATCCAAATCTAGTATCAACCTTCGATTAGAGGCTTCACTTGGCACAACAAAACACAAAACTAAGATAAGGAGAGGTTGCTACAGTAGTAAACAACTTCCAATACACAAATATAAAACAAATTACTGTAGCAAAATAACACATGGGTTATCTCCCAAGAAGTTACTTTCTTTATAGCCATTAAGATGGGCTCAGCAGTTTTGATGATGCACTCGCAAGAAATAGTATTGGAAGCAAAAGAGAGCATCAAGAAGCAAATTCAAAACACATTTAAGTCTAACATGCTTCCTATGCAAAGAAATCTTGTACATAAACAAGTTCATGAAAAGCAAAGTAACAAGCATAGGAAGATAGAACAAGTGTAATTTCAACAATTTCAGCACATAGAGAGGTGTATTAGTACCACGCAAATTTCTACAACCATATTTTCCTCTCTCATAATAATTTTCAGTAGCTTCATTAACAAACTCAACAATATAACTATCACATGCAGCATACTTTTCATGATTTCCAAACACATAATTTTTATCAAGTTCAAGAATAGTGGAATTAAAACTTTCAAACTTACTTTTATTAATAATATAACAAGGTAGTTGATCAATCTCAAGAGATATGGGACTCATAGAATAAGTCAAGAACTCTCCAATCCCATTTTCATTAGTAGTACAATTAATATTATCAAGTAACATAGGACCATCATCTAGAGCTTTATCATAAACATTTGCTAAGCAAAATTCTTTAGTACCATGCATTTCGACATCAGGCACAAACAAAGCATTATCATAAGATTTATCAAAGTAGCATGGATTATCATATATAACAGTAGCATAATTATTCTCACAAGTTTTACTCATAGGTAATATTTCAAGAGAATCCACAGGAACATAACATTCAACCTCTTTCGGTAAGCATGGAGGACAATCAAATAGTGTAAGAGATAAAGAGTTACTCTCATTAGAAGGTTGGCATGGGTAGCTAATCCATTCTTCCTCCTTTTGTTCGTCGCTCTCCTCTTCTTTTTCATCCAATGAGCTTTCAGGTTCATCAATTTCCTCCTCTTTTTCATCCAATGCGCTTTCAGGTTCATCAATTTCTTCTTCCACCGGTTCCTGCAAATTGTGAGTGCATTCTTGTGCATTAATGTGTCTCTCTTTATAATCAAGGATATAAGGATTCCTACTGTAGCATTCTATGCAAGAATTAAGGATAGTAGAGACATAATCTTTAAGGTCCTTACAAATAGCACAAGTTTCATAATTCTCAACCATGAAGGATTCTATCTCGGAGGCTCCCATAAATAAGACAAATTGTTCTACCTCTTCGAACCCATAATGAATATAGCAATTCCGATTATAGCTCTTAATTAAAAATTCCTCACTAGAGCCACATTGAAATTTAAAATGCTTATCCTGTTGAGAGCAACAGTTTATATCATGGCGTCTAAGCAAGATTCTAGCCATTGTATTCAATTTTTCTATCATAGCACTCATTATTTTACCAGTTCTTGATTCTCTATAATTATTATAGCATTCTATAAGCTCCAAGTAGGTTGTAGGTTCTCCCATAACAGCAGTTTTTAATTTTTTGGTTTTTCAAATTTTTATGGGTTTTTGGGTATATGAGACAAATAAACAAGACAAAAATAAACTAAGCAAAAGTAAACTACGCAAACTAATACTAGACAGAAATAAACTAAGCACAAATAAACTAGGCAAAAGTAAACTAAGCAAAGCAAAATAAAACAAATTAAAAACAGAGAGAGAGGTCGAGTGTACTCCCCGGTGAACTTATGAGTAGAGCTATGCCTCCCAGCGCGCCGAAAACAGTCTTGATGACCCACAAGTATAGGGGATCGCGATAGTCTTGGTAGTATAACCCAAATTTATTGATTCGACACAAGGGAGGTAAAGAATACTTATAAGCCTTAACACTGAGTTGTCAATTCAGCTGCACCTGGAAAAGCACTAGCAACAGGGGTGATGTGAAAGTGTAATATGAGAGCAGTAATAGCAGTAATAGCGATATGAGAGCAATGGCACGAGAAAATAGTTGGTACTACTTCCAATGACATGTAGAACAGTATATAATGATGAGATATGGACCGGGGTTCCAGCGATCTACACTAGTGGTAACTCTCCAATAAGTGACAAGTGTTGGGTGAACAAATTACAGTTGGGCAATTGATAGGAATCAAAGCATTAAGATAGAACATCAAGATTATTAATTATGTAGGCATGTTTTCCGTATATAGTCGTACGTGCTCGCAATGAGAAACTTGCACAACATCTTTTGTCCTACCAGCCGGTGGCAGCCGGGCCACTAGGGAATCTACTGGAAATTAAGGTGCTCCTTTTAATAGAGCACCGGAGCAAAGCATTAACACTCCGTGAAAACATGTGATCCTCATATCTAAGCCTTCCCCTCCAGTCCCAATTTCTGTCACTTTGGGGCCTTTGGTTCAGGACATAGACATGTGCATACAACTTGTAGATACAATCTAAGCAATAAGTATAGAGCTTAAATCTAAGATCATGCCACTCGGGCCCTAGTGACAAGCATTAAACATAACAAGATTGCAGCAACAATAACTTCACAAACTTTATAAATAGACTAATCATAATGTATCATCCATCGGATCCCAACAAACACAACACCGATTACATCAGATGAATCTCAATCATGTAAGGCAGCTCATGAGATCATTGTATTGAAGTACATGGAGGAGATAATACCAACTAGCTACTGCTAGAACCCGTAGTCCATGGGGAACTACTCACGGAGCATGATGGAGGCGGTGGCGTCGATGGAGATGGCCGGGGCACTTCCCCGTCCGGCGAGGTGCCGGAGCAGAGACTTGTCCCCCGAATTGGAGTTTCGCGATGGCGGCGGCGTCACGTAACTTTGGAGTTTCGTCAATTGGTACTGCGTTTTTAGGTCGAAAGGGATTTTATAGGCGAAGAGGCGGCGCGGGGGGCACTGGAGGCGCCACACCAGCCAGCGGGCCCAGGCCGCCGCGCCGCCTTATGGTGCAGTGGCCCTCGGCCCCTCTCCTCTTCTTCGGCGTTCGGAGCCTTCAGGAAAAAATAGGAGGTTTGGCGTTGATTTCGTCCAATTAGAATATTGCCCGAACAGCCTTTACGGAACCAAAAACAGCGAGAAAATAGGAGCTGTGCATCTTTAATAGGTTAGTTCCGGAAAACGCATGAAATCATCATAAAGTGCAAGCAAAACATGTAAGTATTGTCATAAAACAAACATGGAACGACAGAAATTATGGATACGTCGGGGACGTATCACTATGAAGCATCGAAACACTTCTTCAGCTGCATGATGGAAGAAGGCAGCTCCATTAGTGAGCACATGACCTGCATGCGAAGAAACTCAGTGACTTGGGAATAGTGATTCCTAACAGACTGGGGATTAATCGTGTCCTTCAATCACGCCACCAAGTTACAAGAACTTTGTGATGAACTACAATATGCAGAACATGAACAAAGAGTTACTTGAACTCTTTGGCATGCTAAAAGCTGCTGAGATTGAGATCAAGAAAGAGCACCAAATGTTGATGGTCAACAAGACCACCAGTTTCAAGAAACAGGGCAAGTCTAAGGGAAAATTCAAGAAGGGTGGCAAGAAAGCTGCCACGCCTCCTATGAAACCTAAGAACAGCCCTAAGCCGATCTGAGTGCTATTCTGCAAGTAGAAGGGACTGGAAGCGTAATTGCTCCAAGTATCGGCTGATCTGAAGAGCGGCCTTGTCAAGAAGAAGAAAGAAGGTATATCGATATACATGTTATAGATGTTTATCTCATTGGTTCTCGTACTAGTACCTGGGTATTTGATGGTTCGGTTGCTCATATTTGTCACTCGAAACGGAACTAAAGAATAAACGAAGACTCTTGAAAGATGAAGTGACGATGCGCGTTGGAAACGGATCCAAAGTCGATGTGATCGTCGGCACACTTCCTCTACATCTACCTTCGGGATTAGTTTTAAGCCTAAATAATTGTTATTTTGTACCGCGTTGAGCATGAACATTATATCTGGATCTTGTTTAATGCAAGACGGTTATTCATTCAAGTCTGAGAATAATGGTTGTTCTATTTTTATGAATAATATCTTTTATGGTCGAGCACCGAAAAGAATGGCTTATTTCTGTTAGATCTCGATAGTAGTGATACGCATATACATAACATTGATGCTAAGCGAATTAAATTGAATGATAATTCAACTTATATGTGGCACTGTCGTCTTGGTCATATTGGAGTGAAACGCATGAAGAAACTCCATACCGATGGATTACTTGAATCACTTGACTTTGAGTCACTTGATAGATGCGAAGCATGTCTAATGGGAAAAATGACTAAGACTCCATTTTCTGGTATGATGGAGCGAGCTACTGACTTATTGGAAATCATACATACCGATGTCTACGAACCAATGAGTGTAGCATCGCGCGGTGGTTATCGTTATGTTCTAACCTTCACAGATGATCTGAGTAGATATGGGTATATCTATTTCATGAAACATAAATCGAAACTTTTGAGAAGTTTAAGGAATTCCAAAGTGAAGTAGAAAATCAACGTAACAAGAAGATTAAATTTCTACGATCTGATCGCGGAGGTGAATATCTGAGTTATGAGTTTGGCATGCATTAAAAGAAATGCGGAATACTTTCACAATTGACACCGCGGGAACACACAACGAAACGGTGTATCCGAACATCGTAATCGAACTCTCTTAGATATGGTTCATTCTATGATGTCTCTTACTGATTTGCCGTTATCATTTTGGAGTTATGCATTAGAGACAGCCGCATTCACTTTAAATAGAGCACCATCAAAATCCGTATAAACGACACCGTATGAATTATGGTTTAATAAGAAACCTAAGCTGTCGTTCCTTAAAGTTTGGGGTTGCGAAGCCTATGTAAAGAAGTTACAACCGGACAAGCTAGAACCCAAAGCGGAGAAATGCGTCTTCATAGGATACCCTAAGGAAACTATAGGGTACACTTTCTATCACAGATCCGAAGGCAAAATCTTTGTTGCTAAGAACGGAACCTTTCTTGAGAAAGAATTTCTCACTAAAGAAGTGACTGGAAGAAAAGTAGAACTCGATGAGATTGATGAATCTTTACTCGTTGATCAGAGTAGCGCGACCGGAAGTTGTCCGCCTACACCGGCAACAGAGGAAGCTAATGATAATGATCATGAAACTTCGAACGAGGAAACTACTGAACCTCGCAGATCGACAAGGGAACGTGCCACTCCTGATTGGTATGATCCTTGTCTAAATGTCATGATTGTAGACAACAATGATGAAGACCTGCGACGTATGAAGAAGCGATGATGAGCCCAGATTCCAACAAATGGCAAGAAGCCATGAAATCCGAAATGGGATCCATGTATGATAACAAAGTATGAACTTTGGTAGACTTACCTGATAGCCGTAAGGCTGTCGAGAATAAATGGATCTTCAAGAGAAAAACAGATGCTGATGGTAATATTATTGTCTATAAAGCGCAACTTGTCGCAAAGGGTTTCCGACAAATTCAAGGAGTTGACTACGATGAGACTTTCTCACCTGTAGCGAAGCTAAAATCTGTGAGGATTTTGTTAGCAATAGCTGCATTTTTCGATTATGAGATTTGGCAGATGGATGTCAAAACGGCGTTCCTTAATGGAGACATTGAGGAAGAGTTGTATATGGTACAACCCAAAGGTTTTGTCGATCCTAAAAATGCTGACAAAGTATGCAAACTTCAGCGTTCAATCAATGGACTGAAGCAAGCTTCAAGAAGTTGGAACCGACGCTTTGGTAAGGTGATCAAAGACTTCGGGTTTATACAGTGTCATGGAGAGGCCTGTATTTACAAGAAAGTGAGTGGGAGCTCTGTAGCATTCCTGATATTATATGTAGATGACATATTATTGATTGGGAATGATATAGAACTATTAAGCAGTGTAAAAGGTTATTTGAATAATAGTTTTTCAATGAAAGACCTTGGTGAAGCATCGTATATATTAGGCATCAAGATTTATAGAGATAGATCAAGACGCCTAATAGGGCTATCACAGAGTACATACCTGGATAAGATTCTAAAAAAGTTTAGAATGGACGAAAGTAAGAAAGGGTTCTTACCTATGTTACCAGGCAAGGTCTTGAGTAAGACTCAAGGACCAGCTACGGCAGAAGAAAGAGAAAGGATGAGTCAGATCCCCTATGGGCAGTAGGCTCTATCATGTATGCCATGCTATGTACTAGACCGGATATAGCACATGCTGTTAGTTTGACTAGAGATATCAAAGTGATCCAGGAATGGAACACTGGACAGCGGTCAAGAATATCCTGAAGTACTTGAAAAGAACTAAGGATATGTTTCTTTGTTATGGAGGTGACCAAGAGCTCGTTGTAACAAGTTACACGGATGCAAGTTGGAACACGATCCTGATGACTCTAAGTCACAATGCAGTACGTGTTTATATTGAATGGTGCTGCAAGATGGGCAAGCTCGAAGCGGTGCAGTGCGAAGTCTTCAGAATCGAGTACATAGCGGCTTAGAGGCTTCATCGAAGCGGTATGGATGAAGAGGTTCATTGTAGAGCTCGGTGTGGTTCCTAGTGCATTGGACCCACTAGTCATCTGTGACAACATTGGTGCCATCGCCAATGCACAAGAACCAAGGTCACACAAGAGGCTGAAGCATATCAAGCTACGTTATCACTCGATTCGCGAGTACATCGAAGATGGAGAAGTAAAGATTTTCAAAGTACACACTGATCAGAATGTAGCAGATCCGTTGACTAAAGCTCTCCCTAGGGCAAAACATGACCAACACCAGAATGCCATGGGTGTTAGGTACCTTACAATGTAATCTAGATTATTGACTCTAGTGCAAGTGGGATTGGAGATATGCCCAAGAGGCAATAATAAAAGTGGTTATTATATATATCTTTATGTTTATGATAAATGTTATATACCATGCTATAATTGTATTAAGAAACATTGATACATGTGTGATATGTAAACAACAAAGAGTCCCTAGTATGCCTCTTAACTAGCTTGTTGATTAATGGATGATTAGTTTCATAATCATGAACATTGGATGTTATTAATAACAAGGTTATATCATTATATGAATGATGTAATAGACACACCCATTTAAGCATAAGATCACGTCATTAAGTTATTTGCTATAAGCTTTCGATACATAGTTACCTAGTCCTTATGACCATGAGATCATGTAAATCACTTATACCGGAAAGGTACTTTGATTACATCAAACGCCACTGCGTAAATGGGTGGTTATAAAGGTGGGATTAAGTATCCGGAAAGTATGAGTTGAGGCATATGGATCAACGGTGGGATTTATCCATCCCGATGACGGATAGATATACTGGGCCCTCTCGGTGGAATGTCGTCTAATGTCTTGCAAGCATATGAATAAGTTCATAAGAGACCACATACCACGGTACGAGTAAAGAGTACTTGTCAGGAGACGAGGTTGGACAAGGTATAGAGTGATACCGATGATCAAACCTCGGACAAGTAAAATATCGCGTGAAAAAGGGAATTGGTATTGTATGTGAATGGTTCATTCGATCACTAAAGTCATCGTTGAATATGTGGGAGCCATTATGGATCTCCAGATCCCGCTATTGGTTATTGGTCGGAGAAAGTACTCAACCATGTCCACATAGTTCGCGAACCGTAGGGTGACACACTTAAGGTTTGATGTTGAAATGGTAGAACTTGAAATATGGAATGGAGTTCAAAGTATTGTTCAAAGTCTCGGATGGGATCCCAGACATCACGAGGAGTTCCGGAATGGTCCGGAGAATAAGATTCATATATAGGAAGTCATTTTATAAGTTTGAAAATTATCCGGTGATTTTACGAAAGGTTCTAGAAGGTTCTAGAAAAGTCCGGAAGGAATCACTAAGGAAGGAGGAGTCCCGGAGGGACTCCACCTCCCCCGGCCAACCCTAGTGGGGGAGTCCAAGGTGGTGCACCTAGGGGGCCGGCCACCCCCACATGGAAGGGGAATCCACCTCAAGTCCCACCTTGGGTAGGTTCCTACTACATGGAAGGTTCTTGTGTTGGGGTCTTATTCGAAAACTTGTAGTCCAACACTTGGGGATCCACATATATAATGAGGGGCATAGGGGAGGGGCCCGGCCACCCCAAGACCACAAGGTGGCCGCACCCTATAGTGGCCGGCACCCCCCTCTCCCAAACCCTAGCCGCCCTCTCTCCTCCTCCACGCTTAGCGAAGCTCGCCGGGTTCTCCACCACCACCGCCACGCACGTCGTGCTCCGGATTCAAGGAGGAGCTACTGCCCATGGAGCGGGGAGAAGGACGTCGTCTTCATCAACCCGAACGTGTGACCGAGTACGGAGGTGCTGCCCGATCGTGGCACCGTGATCAAGATCTTCTACGCGCTTTTGCAAGCGGCAAGTGATCGTCTACGCGCTTTTGCAAGCGGCAAGTGATCTTGGCTTGGATTGCGTTCTCGCGGTAGGAAAATTTTTGTTTTCTATGCAACGAATCCCTACAAAAGAAAACAAGGATACTTGGAGCTATATATGGGGAAATACTGAATTCACTACAAAAAAATGCTTACAATGTCATGATTAGATAGAGGCACACACCAGAAATCTTCTCCTGGATTTGGAAATCAGCATGTCAAGCAAAATACAAATTCTTCTTCTGGATGGTTCTTTTGGATAGACTGAACCCAAGAAATCTTCTAGCTCAAAAGTATTTTAATATCCCATCATACAATTGTGCCACATTACAATGCAGTCAAGAAGAAAATTTGATACATCTGTTCTGGGAGTGCCCTTTTGCTCTGAAATGCTGGGATCATATTTTCCCTCAAAGAACTTTTCATTTCTCTGTCATGGATGCTTTCTATGATGTCAAGAATAAACTAAATGTTCCTTTTGCCATGGAAATTATCATTACGATTGTTTGGAGACTATGGATTGTCAGAAATAACAAATGCTTCAAGAATCAAGTGCCCATATTTTAAAGCTAGAAGGTCATTTTCAAGAATGAGCTTACAATGATTCAGTACAAAATAAAGAAAAAGCTAGCAGAAGCCTTCAAAGTTTGGATTCAGGATCTAGTGTAGCTTTTAGTTTTAGATTACGTGTTTTTGTTTTCCTTTTTCCTTCCTTTTTTGCCTTATACTTCTGGTACAATGGCTTTGCTCTGTACAGTTACCTTTATTTTTTTATAATAAAAAATTGCAGTGGGGATTTCCCCACTATTTAACCTTCAAAAAAATGTTTAATGTTGGGTATGCTGATCTTGGATGCATGTTTTTAAAAATAAAACTGAAGGGAGGAAACATAATAATCCAAAGAAAAAAATTGAACCTTGGGATATTCTTGGTGATTTGGCCCAACTGAAACCCCATCTAACAAAAGGTGACGTTTACATATCTCAAGTCAAACTGTTAGATTATTTTCATCTCAAAAACCTTTTAAATGTTGCCCTAATATCACTCAAATATTTGGTTTGGGAACTTGTAAAACTTATATTTAGATTTGTTCAAAAAGGACATTTTTTTGATAAAGGGAATATATTAATATCAAAACGATACCAATTACACCCAGCCTCTGCAACAACGCACCACCCTAATGGCACTACGGATGCACACAGCCAAAAAGAAGAAAAGAAAACTAAGAAACAAAAGTCCGCTACAGTATCTCGGGCCTAACAACAGCAATACATCCACCGCCAAGACAACACCTGAAATACAGAATCTCCAAAAGTGCCTCCAAGAAGGGAACAGTGCGCCAACACCATCGTCGCCCGATCAACGATTTTAGGTTTTCAACCTGAAGATAGTCCCCGCTCTCAAAACAATGCCTCCAACAGAGTCATTGCCAGGCACAACCAGTTAAGACCAGACCTTGGGTTTTCACCTGAAAGGTAGGACTGAACTTCACCTGTGTTGTCGCCCCACTTTCATACCGCTGTGAAGCCGGAACACCAAGCAAGTCCCTCAACAACGGAGACTTGAACCTCCCTTAGCTAGTCCTCCCTCCGGCCTTCATGAACTTCTCTTCTTCCGACTTTCATCATGGATCCATAGTCACTTGATGTCAACACAAAAAGAGCTTCGCCGCTCCCTCCAGAACCAATCGGTCGGAATAAAAGCATGGGTGCGCACGACCGAATACCACCGATCCAGCAAACTCCAGGCAAAAAGCCTTTACATTCGCCGTGAGCCTTCCGAACTCAACACTCCGGCTAGATCACGAGTCCAGGCCTCCGGTAGGTCTTCCTCTTCACGCAAGAGACCCTAGGACCACCGCCTTTATTCAGGTTGGACCCCACGTCGGCGACCATCCCGGGCTGGCCACTCAACCCTCCACCGGCGACCTCGTCGGCAGCATCTCCATCTCGCCGCCGGAATGCGGTGATAGATCGATAGATCCACCACCACCAACCGGCAACCCTCTCCGGCGAAGAAGAGGGCCACCTCCACCGTCTTACCCAAGGCTGCTGCCTCGGGCGACCTCGTGTCGCGGGTGAAGCCGAGATCGCCTCCACTCACCGGCGCGAGGCGGGGAAAGTGGCGCAGGCCATGAGCCTGGCCGCCCACCACCAGCCCTGTCGGAGTGCGGAGAGCCGACGGGAGGAGGAGGCGCGCGGCAGCCGCCGCCCATCCCAACCGCGCCGGCCGAGGGAGCCGACGGGGAGAAGGGGACGCAGCGTAGGCCGCCGCCGCCCAACCTATCCGCGCGCCGCCATGCGTCGAGGAAGGGGATCCGGCCGCCGTCCACCGGCGTCGACGAGGAAGGGCCCCCGTCGCCGCCACGCCCCAAGGGTCTTTGCCCCGGCGGCGCTAAAGGCGGCGGCGGCAGCGGCGTTTAGGGCTGGGGAATTACGGGAGGGCAGCCGCGGGCGCCAGGATCCAAATCCCACTCGATGAGCAGTTCTTCAAAAAGGACATATTAATAAAATAATATTATCTTATGTTTTACACATATTTATAATGAGAGGTAAACCTTGAAGACTATGTCAATATAAACAACGACGTATATTGGCCATGAGGAGGAACTAGCTTTTGGCTACCTGTTGTGGGGTATCATCTTTAGTATCACGCACTTTATATGTGCAAAAATCTAATGTGTAACTATAAATAATGACGAGAGAGATCATATTTGTATCATACCGCCTTCGGGGCAACATGTGTGTATGTAGTTTAAGAAAAAAAATTAACCACTAATTTGGTCAACAAAATATGAATTATATGGCGTAAAAATTATACTATTGGGAGGATTCCGATACCATGTGAGAGCATGTAGAACTAGAAAAATAATAAATATAATGAGACTAATAAATAAATACATGTAATAAGACTATGATATTATTACATGATATCATGCATTGTAGAGATAATATGACAAGAATGATACTACTATTCTATAATAGTACCACTGTGACCAAACTAAGTCGCCTTACCTATGCCAAACAATAATGGGAGCGTGAAAATTGGTATTTTATGGAAAACTCCTCGGATTATAAGTCAACTTTGAAACCTAACACCAAAAGTTTATCAAAGTGAGGTAGCCAACACTAACACCCCCACGCCTCCTCCTAGGCGGTTTAGGGTTCCCAAGGTGGAGCTGTTATGCATGTACCGCGTCCATGACGATGAGTATCGTCGGGGGAGGGGGGCAACGGTGCCTCGGTGGTAGACACGATGTGATGCACGCCCGTAGGGTAGGGACGCTCTCAGAAGCAATGGCGGCGTCGATGGCAGGCCTGGCAAGGGCTATGCAGATATTTTCCCTATAGATGGACAAGAGGTCAGTGCTGACGGCTTTCATAGTGTGTGCACGAGGTGCTCGATAAAGAGTCTACTAGAGCGTAAGCGCTCCCTTTTTGTTTAGTGGGTATCTAGGGGTGTGCGATGTTCCGGTTTCTAGTTGATGCTAGTTTCTCATTGTTTTTCAGAGAATTGGGCGCTCTTAACATCTTCTTCACTCATTGTTGGATACGTAGGTGTTGTGTGGTCCATTCGAGTTTTATGTACTTCCTTCATCCCACCTATTTACCAAAAATGTCTCAACTTTATCAAGATTCAGATATATTTACTTACTTTTGGTGGGATGGAGGGAGTATGATTTTTATCATACGTACATTTAATAAATCAATAAAAACACGGTATTTTCAATGTACAGGCCGCCAGGCCGAGTACTCCCTCCATTTAAAAAACGAATCATGATCTATTAGTCGTGACAAACTGCCAAATCAAGTGGCAACAAGCCCAAGCTTGCTATGGCCTATGGCTAGTCGACCTAGGTAGCTCGACAGCTCTACACATGCGACGTTTTTCATTACGATCGATCAAAGCCCTACTGATGGAAACATTGCCTTACCGGCCGGTGGGTGTTACATACATGCATGTATACCATGTCACGGGCTGGCTTGGCATTCTCAGTGCACAGTGCGGTGAGTTGGTTCTTTCCGCGGCTTGATTTAGCCGTGGAGGAGAGAAAAAAAAAATGGCAGCTGGACGCATCCATTCACGCATCTATCCAATATATGCGTCTCCCCTCCCGGGCCGGCCTTGGCCTTGTGCAGTGCACTGAAGCGAAGTGACGTTGCAGCAAGAACACGAAAACATTCCTGCTAAGCCTAAGCGCTAAACCTTACCTAGTCTCTCTAATCAGCTCTCTATGCGCCGTCCTCGGTTTGTTCTTGTGTGCATCATGCATGCAAGCCTGCCTTGTCGGGCCCACAGGCTAGAGACAGTCGTCGGCATCGCGGTTCCCGAGGAGAGCTGTGGCACCTAGCGCTTGTCCTCCTGCTTCTCCATGGCTACCTAGCCAAGCCCTACCCTGCGTCCACGGTCCTGCCAACGTCCGTCGCCAAGCTAGCCATGTACCGAGTGCAGCTCGCGACGACGGACGGCCGGCCGGCGAAAGACGACGGCATGCACGCCTGTCCGTCCGTCACGGGCCACGGACAAGCACGCCTCCGATCCCTACCCTGCCTGCTGCCTGCATTTTCGGCAACACATTTGCATTTTTCGGAAAAATTACTACGTTCTGTATAGCGCCTCTCTCAAGTTTGATTCTACTGGACGTCCGTTCTATTATTAAGGTTTTGTATACTTTCTCCGTCTCAAAATAAAACTGCTCTACTTTTTTTATATATACATGTATACAGTCTGTACAACCTACTAGATGTGTAGCACGCGGTAGCTTGGTTTGTCGGAATGTGACATGAGCGTATATAGGCGACATGAGCTGCACGGAGAAGGAAAAGTGACACAACGTATTGTCATATGTTTCATGTCTGTACAAACACAGTACTCGTATAGTACAAAAGCATATTCCGTGCATACGTATACGACAATTAGAAAATCTGTACCTGTAGGCTTATGGCTAGCTACGGTACTAGTACGTAGCATCTTTTGTGTTGCGCCCAATCGGTGGGCCGCGCGTACGTACGTACAAGGGAGCAATCTGCAGGCCTGGCCGGCACGCGCGCCCTGTGCCTCTTTGTCTGTGCATGTGTACACATACCGTACCGTACGTTCCTAGGAAACATGGTGTACATCTCTGCAGGGGCACACGCAGCAGGACGCACGAGAGTGGCGAGATCGAAATGTACGAGTCAATAGTCAACTTGACGCATATGGGACAACTTAGCCTCGTGTGAGCACCAGGTTACGTTTGTAGCCACATGCGTGCATGCCACATGGATCTGTTTTGGAATGTTTTGTTCTTGTTTACATATATGTATAAAGTTGTATTTACATTTCTTTGGCGATATGTTTATGCCAAACAAAATCGTATTTGCATCGAGGAGTTAGGAGTGTATATGCGCAAATACCGGATGGTATTTGTTGATCTTCGGTTGCCTACAGAAACTGAGCTTCGTTCTATGCTTCACCAATGCCAGGTTGAGGACAAGGCGATGACGAGGCGGTGCACAGACAATTTTTTTAAGTCGAACTAGAACATCTAAGTTTTGGTTATCCTCCCACTAGAGGTGAACCTTTTTTGTTTGCGGGGACACTAGAGATGCAAAATGTCTAATTCAACACCCATATTATTTTGGCTAGCAAGCGGGATGCTAGTACTTGCTACACATATGGTGCAAACCCCGTGGCGCCGGAGGTGGAAGAAGAACCGAGATGTCACTCAAAATTGCAGCGTATATGAGATCAGACTAGAAATACGAATGAAAAATCCAGCGAAATTATTAACTGATAAACCCCATATACGCTCTCTAAACCGGTGTCAGCCAGTGTCTACACTCTCTGAACAGGTGCAAGTTAGGTGCTTCGATTTAGTGCTTCGATAGCATTTCTTCCCCATAGCGTCGATGTGGTGGATACTGTGGGATTTGGCAATGGTTTTGGTCGGGGAAATAGGCGCCGGCAGCGTCCCTTTAAGAGGCTCCGACACCATCTCGCCTTCAATGGCCTGTCAATGCAACGCCTACTAGCTGCGCACGCTCGCGGAAGCCGAGGCACGCCATTAACGCGGCCCTGCAAAGGCTGCAGCGCGCCTCCCGGAAGTAATGCCGCGGAAGACGCAGCCGTGCTGCCGGGTGGGCTCGTGCGACCGAGCGGACCGCGTCCGCGCGGTGTCATGACGCAAACACAGCGCATATTTGGGCCTTGCGGACGGCCCGGTCACTTTGCGTCGCCCCGCTGGAGGTGGTGCCAGACGCATTTTCGATCACGGCGGACACAAACGGTCGCTCAGCGTCCGTGCCCTAACTTAGATGTGGTTTCATTCAATGTGTCATTACTTATATTGTAGACTCATATTGTTTTGGGATGTGTGATGTTATGGTAACATAGCTAGATACCACCTCACTCTCTTTCTTCTTTTATTGTCATGCCATGTCACTAAAGTGTCTTGAGATGTGTGATGTTACCACCTATGTTACCCCCACTATGAGCAGTCTAAGAGCAAGTTCAATAGTAGAGCCAATTGTTGGCTATAAGCCAAGTGCCATGTCATCTATAGTCATCTTAGAGCTAACATGTACAATAGTGAGCTACAAAATTGTACTATTTTATTAGTGCATGGCCCACCATTCACTCTCACATAGGCATAGGAGCACGTGCTAGAGCTGGCTCTTGCATAAGAGCCCACTCCTCTTCTCTCTCCTCCAACTAGGCAACAATATATTATTTTAATCCTTATAGCCAGCTGACTAGGATTTATTGTACTTGCTCTAACATAGACGTTTATTTATCTTTTTTCATAAAACCTCGAAATTATTAAAATATTTTTTGACTATATATATTCAATTGTTGAGAAATTTATTTATGTATTTTACGATTTGAAAAGATGGTCATAAATCTATTCATACAGGTTTAGTATAAAACTCAAGAGGTTCAACATAAAATATAAATTACTCCATCCAATTAGTATTAGTTAACAAACCCGTCCAGATACATTCGTATATACACAAAGTTGAGTCAATTAATTCAAATTTGCTTCTTTTTTTCATTTGTGAGATGTATAATTGTTTAAACACATTTGCACGTTATACGGAAGAACATATTACTACATGTACAATAAGTAGTAATGATCACACTTTCATATGAGAGTAAAATGAGCTTGCAATGGGCCGTAGAGGTTTTTACATCGTACCTTGGATTTTTTTTTATAAGTGGCTTCATGAGTTGTGTCCCATTGAACTAGGTTGGTTCAACAAAAATATCATGGATTAAACATATTAGAGCCAGCTTTTTGATCCATCGGTGTTTAGATGTTGTGGATGGCGGCGAGGCCAAATAAAGCTTCCTTCACTCTCTTCGAGCTTGTGTGCTTGGGTGGTACTTGTGAAGTGGATGCATCAAACGTCGCTTTGGAATATTGTTCTCCAACTTTCAACCATGTCAGCGCACGACTCCAATTTTCTGCTGGCACATTAGTAATTTTATTCCATCTTGCTATCAAGACGATAACAAAAAAAATTAAATCCATTGACGTGACCTATGATGATTGACAAAATAAAATAGTAGCAACACACATGCATATTTCCTAGTTTTAAATTAAAAGAAACTGACAAAAAAGGGAAACAGGAAAATGAAACGAAAAGAGAAAAACGAAAAGAAAAACGAACAAAAAACACTTGACAGGCCGGCCCAAGACTCTCTCGTGCAGGAATAGAAAATCACTGATACTCGCATGTTCCCAGCAAATACTTCTTCACGTCGACCGGAGAAGGGAGAAAAGCCTGCGGCGGATCTGGCGCTGCCCCCAACACAAATATTGTGGGCGCTGCAAGCGCAGAAGAAGAGACAAGGGAAAAGCCGGCGTGGAGCTAGAACCAAAACCACCGGGGGTTTCTGGTTTCGCCACCTTTTGACGTGTTTGGACCCTTGCGTCCACCACCTTTCTGCATTAGAGAGAGGGAATGCACAAGAAAGGAGCAAATTAGCAAACCTACGAAACACCATTATGCAAGTACTGCTATGCCCACCGGCGCGGCGTATATAATTCTTTTTTTTTTTTTTTAGAACGTCGTGAGCTTTATTAATCAGAAAACACCAAGTTACAATCAGCCTCTAGGCTGGCGTATATAATTCTATTGCCGAGAGAATGTTTTATGAAACAAGATAATCTCACCGTTTCATAAATCTTGTCATAGATTGGGAAGTATCTATTTACAAAGTATATCGAGGTTTTTGCATTTTACGAGCCCCTTTTGTTAATTTCTAGAAATAGCAGTGCTGTGGATGACTACAAGGGGCTTGTTGTAATTTTGTACCTGTCTGTTTGTTAATGCAGCTTCTTCGCCCTTCGGGGCATTTTCTGTTCAAAAAAAAAAAAAAACAAAGTATATCGAGGCAAACCCAAATTTATGAACGAGGGGATAGGTAATTGCAGCTATGGGCATCTTCAGCAGCTGACCCATTTTAAACACAAAATCAGGCAAAAATCAACGTGTAATGCTCACATAATTCTACTAATCACTGTAAGATTAGTAAATCCGGATATTTTTTCCCAGGACAAGGCACCGCACAGGATACGCCCTTAATTCACATTCTAGGTTTTGTCAAGATTGACCGAATATTCGGAGAAAAACATTACCATCTACAATGTAAAATCTATTGCACTCCCACCGTCCGTAAATAAATGCCTCCACTTTATCTAGATACTATTATATTTGAACGTGTTCTTAGTGTGTAGATAAATCAGTATCTAGAAAAAGTTGATTCGCTTATTTTTGGATAGAGGGGATATTATAATTGTCCTAGAGTTTATTTACTTATTAGATTATTTGCTTGTAAATGCTGATACTTTTTTATAAATTTGTAGTTAAATTATACAATGTTTAACTTTTACTAAACCTAGAACTTGAAGTAAAAAAAAAGTAGCAAATACGTATAATAATAGTTTTTTTGCGGGTAATAATAATAGTTAATGGCATCACCAGATTGAACTTATAAATCATGGATGGAGAGTTTCACTAGCCAGCAAGAGTATTCTAGTGTGACGACCGTTGGGTGGAAAACCACAGGAAGTGTTCAAGTTTGGCTCCCCCAGATGAATAGCTAGCGATATGTATGCACAAAATCAGAGGTACGTGACTGAACAAACTTTCTTGGGCTGCAGAAAACTTGACAGCACATGTACACTTCCCAACCTTGAAAGAAAATACAAAACTACTGCCACCTGAATTCTCTGAAGCCACTTGGCGGAAGGGAGGGAACCAGCAACGTGCATACATGAACCGTGCAGACTATAGTACAGCAAAAGACATGAACAAGGACGCGGACTGCTCATCACCATGCACATACATGTAGCTCAACCTTACGTGTCACAACTCACAAGCTTCCGAATCAGACCAGGCCTGGCCGGGTCTCTTTCTCGGCCGCCCGCAACCATGATCATGACTTGCAGGTTGCAACCAGAGCCAGCCGTTTCTGATCGGGTCGGCAATGCAAAACACATTATGAGTTCACACATGTACCTGGCACGGGTTCAAAGAATCTGCTGCAGCTGCTGCAATCAGCTTCGATTATTTAGTATACCAAAAGTTAGGATTAGAATCTACAAGGACATGGCTGACAAGATTGTTATCTTACACCCTCTGTCTTTTTAAATAAGTGTACCATCATAAGTCAAATTATATTAACTTTTAACATTTTTTTAGAAACAGTAGCATCATTAATGGTACTAAAGTAATATCGGCATATCGCTAGATTCATCTTAACATGTAGTTCAAGTGTCACATATGTTTGCTATTTTTGGTGTAAAGGTCAAATTTGAAAATGTTGACTTACAAAAAAAAACCGTACACTTATCCATGGACGGATGGAGTAGGTAATACTTATGATCATCTAAATATCTCTCTAGCCTGTCGGACGGGTTCACTTTAGAGTATCTGTAGCACGTACCGTAAGAGCATGTGCGTAAAAGCAGTTTGCAATAATTCTCAAAACAATCTATGATTCCGCAGAACAGATAATGGATGCATTTGGTCCAGCCTAGCCCGGTGGAGCAGATAATAGACATATTGGTTGCCCGGATACCTTCTTGTTGTGTACAACGCCAACGCGGCTCTCACACCAGTGTTGGGACTAGCTCATGTGGAACTGCCGAATCGGCTGTTCCCTTGAAGGCCACCACCGTCTCGCGCTCTACTAATGCAAAAGGGCATTGACTGCACGAGCACGGCCCGTGCGGGCTGCAACAAGAAGGGAAAAGGTGGGCGGGGAGGATCTGCCACCTCCCGCCGAATACCAACCACTCTTAACATGTGATTCCAAACTCTCCATTCCCCTCCTGCTTTTCGACCTCCATCACTGGCCCTAGATTAGGTAAGCAACGCACCAAACTCTGGCTGACGACAATGGCCATGTCAATGGTGGGAGCGGTAGGGCTACTTGCTCTTCTTCCTCGAGTTCTCATTCGCCTTCAACGATGAATGTAAGTTACCACATTGCAAGCTTGGTAGGCATGGCCATAACATGAATCCGCCGAATGCGAGGAACCAATATACGGAATATGCTTCGTCGTGATGGTAAGTCTGATTTTTTTTTTTTTTTTGAACAAGGGTTGGGTTCCGAAGGACCCTGGTCTGCCTATATTATAGCGGTGGGATTACACATTACAGAAAGATTCAAAGATAAGAGGAAATTCCAAAAAGGATCTCCACTTTTACACAAGGACCCCAAGAAGAAAACGAAAAACACAATCAAGACTTTCGGGACCTTCTCCACCGCAACACAAGCACAAACTCAAGAGCCGGGGCAGTGATGCCATCGCCGAGGACAATCCACTTGGTGCAGCTTCTCTTTGTGGTCTTCGGCCGGAGTTGAAGGGCCTCAGTGTGGCCATAAGGTTGACAAATCACTAGATCGTAGCCTTGGAGAGCCGCTTACCGGCCGCCGTTGCTCGTACTTTACAGAAAAGAGCAAATGTAGAACCCTACCATGCAAATCGACCCAAAACCGCGCTCCATCGCCCCCTTCCTCCATCACATTGATGGCCGCAGGAGAGAAAGAAACGCCAGTCGAGAGTCACCTGCACAGCCGGCCGAAGCCTCTAAATCCAGATCTCCCCGCCTCCGTCTCCACCCACAGTAGTACTACACGGGGATTCTGGACTGGCCGACTGGCCAAGCATTTTTTTGTTGTTGTGTTTGAACCCGTCTGTTCGTTGGCCCGTATAGGCATCTCATCATTAAACCGGGGACAGGGCTTTGGACACTTTGGTTGATTGATTTTATATTTGGATTCTGCGAAGAGGCGTCCTGAAATCTATTTCTCTCGTGTGAGATTTGCGTGGAGAGGAGAGAAGCGGGGCAAAAGGAGAGATTCCATCCTTGTACCCAGCGTATATATCATGGCGATCATGATGCCGCCTAGCTGCTCCAGGGTAGTGATGTCCCATTGATCGTCTGTTTGCATCGTCCCAACCAAAATCTTACTCTTTTTTGTTGCCGTTTTCGCATTTTCGAACAGGACAATAAAAGATCCAACTCAGTCTACATTCCATTTTCTTTAAAATACAAACAAAGGCTTCTTTTCAAATCGAGTCTGGCTTCAAATATATTTTTATACGACCAGATAATCGGGTGTAATTGCACCCATAGAAATGTTAATGATGATCCCAAACAATAAGAGCATCCCCACTCGTTGGCGCTCCCCACGCCCAAATCCGGCGAAATTTTCGTCCGGATTGGAGGAAGATTTGGCGTGGGGAGGAGTAGTTTCAGCCGCGTGCCAGGCGAAGACGACGATGCGAGTTTGAAAAACGGAAACTTGATAAACTTCGGCTGGGCAAATATAGACTAAATTTAATGATATTTAGACTAAAACGGGCGGAGTTAATACATAGAGGCGGGTCGACTATATTTCGAATTCGGCTAGGGGAATTCAAATGCTAATTTTAAAACACGGCGCTCTACATGCCCAAACGGCGGTGTAGTCGTCGCCGCCGTCGTAGGAGCCGTCGTCCTCGACCTTGGCACCTTCGGCGCGCGGCCGGCGGCTGCTGCCCGGCCGCGTCTCACCGGGGATGGCTTGCCCATTCGTCGTCCGAGGACTCGAGGTCGACGACGGGGCGACGCGGATGGAGCGTCGCAGACGCGGTAGCGCGCGGCGTCGTCGGCGGCGGTTGGGTGGCGCGCGCGATCGGCGGCGGCCCAGGTCCGCCGCGCGCGCCTCCAGCGCTCCCACCGCCGGACCACGCGGCGGCGTCCTCGAGGGCGTTGCGGGCACCGGTCGTTGACGGCGACGATCGCCACGGCGGCGTCCCGGCGCGCGCCTCCCTCCGCGAGCGAGCGGCGGCGCGCCTCGTTTCCGCCTTCCTCTTCCGCCAGGGGAGGGTTGGTCGCCGATGACGAGGGCGCCGTGCTGCGCCCGCGTCGCGCGAGACGGGCTCCGTGACCGCGCCCGGCGGCCGCCGCTCCTCTTCACCGGCGCCAAGGATGACCTCCGCGCCAGACGGCTGGGCGGCAGCCCATGCGTGGCTGCCGGGACGTTTCCGGCGGCGGCTCGCCGATGCCCTCGATGAGGGGGCATCGTGGAAGTTTCCGCCCTCGATGTGATCGAGGACGGCCTCGAGTGTCCGGCCGGCGCGCTCCACCAACGTCGGCGGCCCGCGGCGTTGCGCGGAGCGGAGCGGCGGGGCCGTCGTGAGGCGAGCCGCCCCGCCGCGAAGTACGAGTTCCACGCCGTGTAGTTGTCGGGGTGGTGGCGTGGCTCGGCGTGCTCCTCATCCATCAAGGTCATCCGCGCCTCCTCGATGGCGACGTCGAGGCGTGGCCATGAGCGGCGGCGGGATTGGTACGCCGCCGCACTAAGCCGCCACCCGCCGCGGGAGGCCTCGTGTCCGGCGGGGGTACCCGCTGGTGGAGGAGGTGCCCTCCACGCGTGGAGCGACCGGCGGGGAAGCCGTTGTTGGCTGCGCCGTCGTCGTCGTAGGACGCCATCGGGAGAGTAGAGGGAGAGTGGAGGGAGAGTGGAGCACGGGTCGCCTCGCGTCGCGGCGTATATAGGCGGCGGGGCGCCGGTGATTAATGACGCGTGGAATGCGACGCGTCGCGGCGAGCTGACCGGCGGCCTTTAGTGCGTGGGAAGACGATGCGTGCGCGGAAGACGGCGACATTAACTCGCCGCGTGGCGGCGAATGCAGACGCGCAGCCTTACGGCGCGGAAGACGATGCGATGAGGACGACGATTGGTTTCTCTCGCCGACAAGTTGGGGCCACCAGACGCGGAAGTTTCCTCGGTGTTTCCGCGCTTTCGTTTCGTGGACTCCAGCTCTCCGGGGGCGGGGATGGCGTGGGATCGCCGGATGAATTTAGGCCCAAATCCGGACAACGAGGAACCGGGGGCGCGACTGGGCCAATTACGCCGTCCGGATGGAAAAAACGTCGTTCGGGGGCCTCGTCGGGGAGACGAGTGGAGATGCTCTAAGGCTAGGATAGTAGGATCTTATGCCTCAATTTTTTGCGAACTCACAGCCAAACTCATCATCGTTGTACCATTATAGCTCTCACTCGTAACGGAACGTTGATAAGTTTAACAATTGAAGTATGTGCACGAAGCTCGGTGACGCCATGGCAGACGCCGCTGATATGGGATTTGAGTCGGGTGAGAATGTCATGGCCATTATCATCGTATCGAGGTTGTGCCGACACCGATACTGTACCAAGGAGATGGGACGAATGGCGAGAGTCACCCCCCTACGCCCGAGGGAGCCGTAACGAGTTGGCGACGGCCAAGGGATTGATCCCGAGGGTACCTGTCTGTCCGGCCAGAAAACCTCTAGCATCGTGTTTTTTCTTCTAGACGTCATTTTGGAGAAAAAGATCAGCTCGCGTCGTGTGAAAGTTAATAAGTCGGTGGGAAATAAAAATAAAATGAGCTAGCGCTGTGCTTGTGTACTGCACCATGCACTGATGCACGCGGTTTCGTCGGGTGACGATACAGTGCATAGGATCCCATGACATGAGATTGTGTAGCTGCACCTGCACGTACTTTCCTTTCGATCTTGTGATGCTGAAATGAGAGCAGGAGCAGCAGCGGTACATTCCTCATGGAGCGTCCATGCATGTGTCCCCTGCCGCCGGAGCAGCTCGCGTCTGCGTGCCGATCACCCTTCTCCATGATTGAGCCACGCCACACACCGCGCGGCACTGGCCCATTTTGGTCTTGGGAGCGTATTGAAAAATTGAGAAGATGAATCATAATAATCAAAAGGAAAAAAGGTTAATTTTGAAATGTGGGTTATTATCCTTTGAAATTCGGTCTAACTTTCACGCCATCTAAACAAAGACGAACATTTACGGGTCTCAAGCCAACCTTTTAAATTTTGGGTGTGTCTATGTCTCAGTTGACTGAGATTTTTTCTTAAGTCTAAGTCACATCAGAAAAGTGCAACAGCAGTTCAAAGAAAAGTGCTGGTAGAAAAGTGCATTTGCACTTTTTTAACAGAAAAGTGCAACTCAAGTACTTTTTTGTAAGTGACTTAGACTTAAGAAATTCTCAGTTGACTGAAACATAGCAAAACCGTTAAAATTTTGACCCTAAATATTACAACAATTATTTGGATTGGAACTTGTGAAAGTTTTATTTAATTTTCTCCAAAAGTACATATTAATAAGCAATATTTTCTTGTCTTTATGCATATTTTATGGGTGTTAGTAATTCTCAGTCGACTGAGAATTAAACTAATCCTCTGAGGTGATGTCATTGAATTTCAGTTGAAACTCATAAGCACCATGAATCACGAAACAAACCTATGGTCGAGGGAAGTGGCAATCCGTATTGCAAGTCATGACTAGCAAGACAATCCAACATCTGGACATTGTTTCTCAGTTGAACCTCATTTGCAACTAGAAATTCTCACTCGATTCTCAGTGGACTAAGAATTAGCAACAACGATAATTTATAGCAAAAGTTTGTGATCGGAGGTAAATCTTGGATAACATGTTACATGTGTGAAAGGCCTAATACCTCCTTGAGGCAATAGGTAGGTCTCGTCATCTAGGCCTCTTTGGGGGTGGTGTTACTTGTGTTCAATAATGGTTCCTCTATCTACATTTCTGTGTGTGCCATATGATCCAGTGACGAGATCTGGCTAAGAGGTATGTCCTCGATGTTCGTTGCTTCGGGCCTTTCGGTGGTGGCGGTTGCAGTGCTCAACAAGATTCATATGTGTTCTTCTTGTACTACGTGGCATGTGCATAGTTAGATCTAGCGACGAGATGGAATGTCGGCTATGGTGAACGTCTACGTGTCAACCTAGTGTCACTCTCTTCTCCGAGCCGTAGATCCTTCAGAATAGAAGTGGACATTATTGTCTTGTTCCGGCCGGCAATGGTGCGGAACTCGGATGGCCGCAACATCATCGTCCTACGCGGGATTAGGAAGATGTAGGACTAGTCGTAGACTGAATGCAATTAACCATTTGTTTTAGGGCTTTTCTTGTGATGTTGACGTTTGATACTTTGATTAATATACCACTTCGATCCATAATAATTGTTCGGGGACTTACTTCAAAATTATTACAACTTTACATGAAACCGTTACCTTTATTATGGATCGGTGAGTAGATATTTTGCTCCTCAGAGAAGAAAAAGAAGACTTAGGCAACTCCCAACGTAGCAAGCCCTAAAACTCCCAACGGACCCGGCCCTAAGCGTTTGATGGTTTTGCTTTGGCTGATGGCGGTTTTCAACAACAACATAACTCGACCATGAACCATTATCTGTCGTGACAAACTGTCAAAACAAGTAGCCAAGCTGGCTATCGGTAGTCGACCTAGCTAGCTCGACGTACAGCTCTACGCATGCGACGTTTTTCAGCTCGACCAAAACACTATACACAGGTGCAAACATTGCCTTACCACCGGCCGGCCGGTGGGTGTTACGTACTAGTGTACATGCATCCATGATATAGATGTCACGGGCTGGCTGGTATTCACAGTGGACAGTGCGGTGAATTGGTCCTTTCCTTGGCCTGTTTTGTTGCTTGGTGGTCGTGGGGGCCAAAAACGGCAGCTGATACGTTCATTCACGCATACATCCATGCAACTCCAGGACCGCCTTGGCCATGTGCGTATGCATGCAGATGCGGTGTAGTGTGCAGCGAGCGAAGGGACGTAGCAGCAAGAACACGAAACATTCCTGCTAAGCCTAAGCGCTAAACCTTAGCTAGTCTATGTGCATCAGTAAGGGAATCTCCAACGAATTGAATGCGATCTAAATGGACCGAGCCAATTTCTTTTGGTCCGTGTAGACAATAGGACACGAAAAACATGAACCGCGGACGCGGTGTAAACTAGCCGACGATCCCAGACCAACTAATTTATAGTTCTATGGACCAGAAATGCGTCTACGTGGGCCGCCCGCTTGTTCTCCGCCTGCTCATCCTTCTAAAGCAAGGATGTGTGTCCATCTCACACAAACCGTTACCATTGCCAGTTCGAGGCACGTTTGCTAGACAAAACACCAGCGGCGAAGCACGCACCACCAATGAGCAAGGGATTGTGGCCGCGGAGGAAGGAGGCTGCAACGACCAGGAACTTGGTTCCTCAACGGAGCAACCGCCAGTATGTCCTTGTGGAGGTGGCCCACGCGCTATGAAAATCGAGGAGACAATTGGCGTGACTCAGCGTCCACATTGCACCTCAATACATAGACGGTCTCGATACCTCCCATACCACGGGCATGGTCGGTGCGACACCAAGAAATCCGACGAAATAGATACCTACACCCTCCTGATCTGCGGTAGGGATCTCGCATTCGCTCCAAACTCGATGCCATGGTTCACGTTCCCCCAGTGGTAGATCGACCGGCGACGCCGCGCTGCCTTCCTGAGCAACGGCATGTAGGAGCAGGACCAGGATGACGGTGGTGTGGACAAGGAGCTTCAGGTGGGTGGGGACGCCACCCTAGGGAGGAGCCCCGCGACAACACCCTCGACTACCTCGGCCTCCTCACGTATGTGTGAGAGCAGGCGACGACCGTCAGATTGGAAGAGAAATTCCACAACTAGCCGCTAGATTTGGCTGACAAGGAAGCCTTGATGGTGGCCATCACCCAGTCCGAGTTGGAGGACCTGGCCAATTGGGACGGCCTCGCCTTTCTCCTTCAGGACTCCGCCGCTAGGGCAAGGGTGTCCTACCGCGCCAGATGTCACTGTAGGCGATGTGGCCCGCGCCTTTTCCTGCCCCTGCACCTAGGTGACAGGTCCCTGTGCCACCGCCTCCACCTCCTGCGTCGTAAGCGCACTGTTAAACGAGTTGTAGTTATGATATGTGTTTATCTCTAGATTAGCTTTCGTGTTCTACAAGTTGTCTAGATATAACCGGTTGTTGTAACAATCTCTAGATGAGATATGATGTAATCTTGTATGCCAAGTATTGGCCCATATATAAGTGAAGCCGCGGCACCCATAGAGGTCAAGCCGTTCCAATCTATTTCGTGTTTTCTCATATGGTATCAGAGCCTAACCCTACCACCGCCGCCACCATGTCGAACGGTGCTTCTTCCTCCTCGACTCCGTCTGGACTCGGCCTGCAGTATGGCTCGGTGACGGAGAAGCTTGGGAGGGACAACTACCCTCTCTGGAAGGCGCAGGTCATGCCGCCACTACGGGCGCACCAGCTCGTCGGTTTCCTCGACGGCACAGCTGAGGTGCCGCCCAAAACCATCACGGTGGAGATAGAAAACAAGCAGGGGGAGAAGCTTCCCCAGGTCGTCCCCAACACGGCCTACACTGCGTGGGTCTCTCAGGACCAGCAAGTCCTGGGGTTCCTCCTCTCATCTCTCTCACGGGAGGTGCTCACGCAGGTCACGGCGCTCACCACCGCCGCGGACGTCTGGGCTGCACTGTCGACGATGCACTCGTCGCAGTCCCGGGCGCAGGTCATGCAGCTGCGGATGCAGCTCGCCACCACCATCAAGCGCGACCTCAGGGTTGCGGACTACTTCACCAAGATGAGGAGCCTGGGAGACGCCATGACTGCGGCAGGCTCCAAGATGGAGGACGATGAGCTCGCGTCATACATCCTTGCCGGTCTTGACTCCGAGTGGAACCCGCTCGTCACCGCCATGACAACCAAAACTGAGACGGTATCGCTCTCTGAATTATATGCTCATCTTCTTAATTTCGAGAACAGGCTCGACATCCAGAATGGTGGCAACGTTGCTGCCATCAACCACAACAACGGCGGTGGTGGTCCTCCTGGCGGCGGCGGAGGCATGTCCTCCGTAAATCTAGCGTCCCGTGGAGGGCGCAATGGAGGCAATCGCGGAGGCCGTGGCGGTGGCCGCGGTGATGGAGGCCGCGGCGGAGGTGCTGGCGGTGGCAACTACAACAGCAATGCCAACCGCAGCCAGCAACCCTTCGACGCCAACGGCAATCCGCGCCCACAGTGTCAGCTTTGTGGCAAGTATGGCCACGTGGCGGCGAAGTGCTGGAAGCGCTTCAACAAGGAGTACATGGGTGAAGAGAAGGTTGCCGCTGCCGTCACCCACTCCTACAACGTCGATCCATCATGGTACATCGACACCGGTGCCACCAACCACATCACGAGTGAGCTAGACAAGCTCACCTTCCGCGAGCGCTACAATGGGCATGATCAGGTCCACACTGCCAGTGGATCAGGTATGGATATTCACCATGTTGGTCAATCTACAATTCATACCCCTTGTGATAAACTTGTTCTTAAAGACATATTGCATGTTCCTAACGCCACCAAAAGTCTTCTTTCTGCTTCTAAGTTAGCTTTTGATAACAATGCCTTTCTAGAAATTCATCCGTTTGATTTTCTTGTTAAGGAACGGGGCACGAGGAGAACCATTCTTCACGGTAGAGGTCGCCATGGTCTCTATCCTCTCCAGCCAAGTTCATCTTCGGCGTCCAAGCAAGCTTTTGGAGTCAATAAGCCGTCCACTTCGCGATGGCATAGGCGTTTAGGACATCCGTCTTCCACCATAGTTCAACAAGTTTTGAGTCACAATAAACTTCCTTGTGTTAAGGATTTGTCTACGCAATCGATTTGTGATGCGTGTCAAAAAGGGAAGAGTCATCAACTCCCTTACCCCAAGTCAACTAGTGTGTCTAGTGCTCCTTTAGAGCTAGTGTTTTCAGATGTGTGGGGGCCAGCCATTGCTTCGGTTGGTAACCAAAAATACTATGTAAGCTTCGTTGATGACTATAGCAAGTTTACATGGATCTACCTCCTTAAAAATAAATCAGATGTGTTTGCACATTTTCATGACTTTCAGAATTATGTTGAACGTCTCTTTGATCGCAAGATTCTTGCTATACAATCTGATTGGGGAGGAGAGTATCAAAAATTGAACTCCTTTTTCCAGCGCATCGGCATTGAGCACCATGTATCTTGTCCTCATGCACATCAGCAAAATGGTTCAGCTGAGCGCAAACATCGTCATATAGTCGAAGTTGGACTCACTCTTCTAGCACATGCACATATGCCTCTCAAATTTTGGGATGAGGCTTTCCTTGCGGCCACTTTTCTCATCAATAGACTCCCTAGCAAGGTCACCAACAATGTCTCTCCACTTGAGTTGTTATTCAAACGTCCACCAGAATACAATTTTCTTCGCACTTTTGGATGTGCTTGTTGGCCAAATTTACGCCCTTATAATTCTCGCAAACTTGAATTCCGCTCCAAGCGTTGTGCCTTCATTGGTTACAGCAATCTTCATAAGGGCTATAAGTGTCTAGATATTTCTAGTGGTTGAGTTTATATTTCTAGGGATGTCGTCTTTGATGAGGATATTTTTCCTTTTTCGGAATTACACTCTAATGCTGGTGCTCGTCTTCGTGCCGAAGTCCTTCTACTTCCACCCGAACTGGTTGCTTTTACTCGTTTTGATCAAGGGGGAGATTTGATAGATGATCAACTAGGTGCTAATCCTACTAATTCTACTTCCAGTGGTTTTTCTGGTACGCAGGACGGGGTGCACGGAAGAAATTCGTCTGGCACGGAATCTGATGCTGATTCCCTGACCAGATCCTCCTCGGGATCGGAGGGCGCGCGATCCGGAGCGGATCCTGCCGCGTCTGCCCCGTCAGCGGCTGCAGGAGGCAGTCCGACATCCCCTGCCCGTGCGACTGCCGCCAGCGACGTGGCGGGCGAAGAAACGTCGCACGCGGGGCCAGAATCGCCCTCGGTCTCCACGTCGGGATCATCTGCGGCCTCCCCCACTTCGTCTTCGGCCACATCCAGGGCCACTGGATCCTCTGCGCCAAATGCTGCCGAATCAGGAGATTCTCCTGCTGACACGTCCGATCAGCCTGCTGCTCCTCTCTCCAGATCTTCTGTGCCAACCCGTGTTGTGACCAGGCTGCAAAATAAAATTATCAAGCCTAACAAGCAATATGATGGTTATATTCGCTATGGTAATATGTGTCTTACAGGAGAACCTGAGGATGTTCAGCAAGCTCTTAAGGATCCTAAATGGAAAGCTGCCATGCAAGAAGAGTATGATGCCTTGGAGAGAAGGAGACATGGCATCTTGTACCATTCAGAGAAGGAAGAAACATAATTGATTGTAAGTGGGTTTATAAAATTAAGAGGAAGTCTGATGGTACTATAGAAAGATATAAAGCCAGGCTAGTTGCTAAGGGCTTCAAACAGCGGTATGGTATTGACTATGAGGACACTTTTAGCCCAGTTGTGAAAATTGCTACTATTAGACTTGTTTTGTCTATTGCAGTCTCACAAGGATGGACACTTCGACAGCTTGATGTTCAGAATGCCTTTTTGCATGGTGTTCTGAAGGAGGAGGTCTATATGAAACAGCCACCTGGTTTTGAGAAAGGTGATCAGCTTATTTGCAAATTGGATAAAGCATTGTATGGGTTGAAACAGGCACCCCGAGCTTGGTATGCTCGGCTGAGTACTAAGCTTCAGCAACTTGGGTTTTCTCCATCAAAGTCTGACACATCCTTGTTTTTCCTTGCTAAACCTGAAGTCACTATGTTTGTATTGGTGTATGTTGATGATATTATTGTGGCAAGCTCTACACAAGCAGCTGTTTCAGGTTTGCTTCGGCAGTTGAGAGGAGATTTTGCTCTCAAGGATCTTGGAGACTTGCACTATTTTTTGGGCATTGAAGTAAAGAAGGTGGCTGATGGTATCACTCTTTCGCAAGGGAGGTATGCGAGAGATTTGCTCAAACGTGCTGGGATGGAGAAGTGTAAGGGCATTGCATCACCTATGTCCTCGACTGAGAAGTTAACAAAATCTGAAGGAAAATTCTTAAGTCTGGATGATGTGACACGGTATAGGAGCCTAGTTGGTGGTCTTCAGTATTTGTGTATGAAACGGCCTGACATTTCCTTTGCTGTCAATAAGGTATGTCAATACTTACAAGCACCAACAGTTTTGCATTGGGCTGCAGTGAAGCGTATCTTGAGGTATATTCAGCACACCATAGATATTGGTATGAAGATTAGAAGATCTCCTTCCTCTCTTGTGAGTGCTTTCTCAGATGCTGATTGGGCTGGATGTCCAGATGATCGCCGATCTACAGGAGGATTTGCTGTATATTTTGGTCCTAATTTAATTTCTTGGAGTGCTAGGAAACAAGCAACAGTCTCTCGTTCTAGCACTGAGGCAGAATATAAATCTCTTGCTAATGCGACTGCTGAAATTATTTGGATCCAGTCGGTTCTTAGAGAGATTGGTGTGAAACAACCAAGAACAACATGTTTGTGGTGTGATAACTTGGGAGCCACTTATTTATCAGCAAACCCGGTGTTTCATGCAAGGACCAAACACATTGAGGTGGATTTCCATTTTGTTCGTGAGCGAGTGTCGAACAGACAGTTGGAAGTCCGGTTCATTCCTTCTGGCGATCAAGTCGCAGATGGCTTCACAAAACCTCTTCCGGTGAAACAACTCGAAGCATTCAAACGGCATCTCAATTTAGAGAGTTGCGTTTGAGGGGGCGTGTTAAACGAGTTGTAGTTATGATATGTGTTTATCTCTAGATTAGCTTTCGTGTTCTACAAGTTGTCTAGATATAACCGGTTGTTGTAACAATCTCTAGATGAGATATGATGTAATCTTGTATGCCAAGTATTGGCCCATATATAAGTGAAGCCGCGGCACCCATAGAGGTCAAGCCGTTCCAATCTATTTCGTGTTTTCTCATACGCACCAGGTGATGTACTGGCCTCCGATGCATGCGCATCCATGGCCATGGTTCCAACCGGTCGTCAGCCAGATCGACGACGATGAGGATGGGTAGGCGAAGTCGGCGCAAACCCTAGTTTTGGGTCGGCCCGGCTAATCTGGCTAAGTGCGGTCCTCGGTTCGGTGTATGCATCATGCATGGTCCGTCTCAGTCCGTTCCTCACGTGTCCGAGCTTGCATTGTAGGGCCCAAGGTCTAGAGACAGTCGCGTTTCCCGAGGGAGGCAGCCGTGGCATCTACCGCTTGTCCTCCTGCTTCTCCTTGGCTACCTAGCTAAAGCCTGCAGTCTCACGGTCCCAGCTCCATCGTGTGTTCGTTTCTCAAGCCATGATGGAATGCATGCACTGCACTGCAATGCAATGCACCGCCAAGCCATGTACCGACCGCGGCTCTGGGACGACGGGTGGCCGGCGAAAGACGACGGCATACACGCACGTCCGTCCGTCCGTCCGTCACGGGAGAGCATGCCTCCGTTTTCTATCTGAACGTGACATGAGCGGCACACGACATGAGCTAGCTGCACGGAGAGCCAAAGGTGATAGAACGCATACTTGTATCATATCTGTCCCAACACAGACAGAAGTATATACGTACGTGTCTATATATACACAGTACACGACAACGTACAATAAATTCAGCAGATACCGCGCACAGCGCGTACGTACGTACGTACAAGGGAGCAATCTGCAGGGCCTGGCTAGCTCTCTGTATGTGCATGCATGCATGTGTACGTACCGTACCGTACGTGTACGTTCCGAGGAAACATGTTGTAGTACATCTCTGTGTAGGCTGCAGGAGCAGATCGATCGAAATGAATGAGTCACGCCAGCCAACTTGACGCATATGGGACAAGTCAGCCTCGTGTGTGAGCACCAGGTTACGTTTGTAGCCATACGCGTGCATGCCACATGGACCTGTTTCGGAATGTTTCCTTCTTATTAGGCCATCTTCAACGGGCCACGAAATTAGTTCGTATAAGGTGGCATGTGGACACGAAAGTGGCAATGCCATTTATAGATGGTAAACTAAAATAACTTACATATATTTTAGGACACAAAACTACTCTTCTTTACATTACAAAGAAAAATCAAAGGATAATCAAAGGATAATGCGGCGGCCTCGAACCACCAAGTCTAGAGCGGCGAGTCGAAGATGTAGGCTGGGTTTTGCCGCAGATCCCGCGGCATGTAGGCCCACCAACATATAGGATTGCGAAAAGGGCCGCGCATAGGGATAGAGGGAACTAGAACCTGCGGAAAGTTCGGAAACTACCCATCCGAGAGGTGGACATCCGGCTAGGACATAGGCACGCCGGCCTCCGAGAACTACCACCCTGTCTCCACCTCGACGTAGACGCGCCACTCCCAACGCGGTACATGAGGTGGTCGCGATGGTCTCTGCACGGACGCACAGAAGAAGTGGCGGCCTCCATTCTTGTCACCGCCGCGGGAGCAAGACCCGGTGGCCTCTTGGTTGTTTTGCTGCTCAGCCGAAACTAGCCGTCGCCCTTCGCCATGGCCTCTGTTAAGCTTCATGCACTAGCCACTTGAACCAAAAGTCCGAACTGATGGAAAGGGCTAGGCAATATCCACTTCACAACACCCCGCTCGCGTGTGACGGGAGAAGAGAAAGTCAACACGTGAAAAAGAAGAAGAAACAGCGGTGGCTAAAGAGGGGCAACAACAATTTTTAGGCTTAATTGCGAAAACCATGTAAGAGGGCAACAACAATTTTAGGCTTAATTGCGAAAACCATGTGGAAAGGATTTGAACTTGAAACCGGGGCACGATCTATGTTAAGCATCTACACTAGCCACTTGAACCAAAAGTCCGAACTGATGGAAAGGGCTAGGCAATCCACATATACACTTCACAACAGCCTCGAGCTACGGTTTAGCTGGGGTTTTGGGTCGGTGGGAAGCTTCGAGGGCTAGTGAGTGGGAACTAGAGTGGGATCCTTCGAGAACGACAATCTTCATTGAAGAAGACCAAAAGTGTTTGCGAGTGGACCTCGTCCCTGATATGCGGGCACAACACAATCTAGAGCGGACGAGCGTGGTTCACAACAATTGTTCCGAGGTTCAAAATAATTTCTCCGAAGGTTCAAACTAATTATTCGCAAGTGAAATAAATCCAAACCATTTGAGAAGATGGTTGCACAACTTAAAATGTCTTATTCGCAAGTGAAATAAAATGTCGTGTAAATTATTTATGCGGTTCACAACAATTGTTCTGGGGTTCGAAATAAAATCCCAAAAGGTTCAAAGTAATCACTCACAAGTTAAGTAAATCCAAACCATTTGAGAAGATGGCTGCGCTGTTCATTAATATTGTTCACACGTACAAAAGCATGTTCATAGTTCATACAGCTCAAAACTAAATTCAGAGGGTTCGAAATCAAATAAGCATGTGGTACATAAAAATCACATTACTTTAAAATAAATGGAATTCGAAAAAAGGAACGAATATTTAAATACTACAAAAAAGGGGAATGCAAATACTTTACGTCGACCGGAGAAGGGAGAAAGAAAAGGCTGCGGGGGATCTCGCGCTGCCCCCGACACGACACAAGACAGCGATCGAGCATCGGAGCGAGAAAATATTGTGGGCGCAGCAAGCGCAGAAGAGACAAGGCAAAAGCCGAGCTGTGTGCAGCTAGGACCAAAACCACCGCGGTTTCTGGTTTCGCCACCATTCGACGTGTTTGGACGCTTGCCCAGAGAGAGACATGACACACAACTCAATCAAGAGCGAGAGAATGCAGAAGAAAGGAACAAATTAGCGAGCTGCAAAGCACCATTGTACAAGAGAAGAAAATTCAGAAATGAACAAATTAACAGGCTACAAAACAACGTTATTATGCAAGTACTGCTCCGATGCCCACCGGCCACCGGCATATATAATTCTTGGAGAATTGCGCGAAGAATCTTTATTATGAAACAAAATAATAGTGCTCCTACATAGGACCCAGAAAGCGAAAGAGGAATATGCGAGGGAGCGACTAGATGCGAGAGGAAGGGGCCATGTATACGTGTGCATGTGGATATCAATCTGCGTGGCTTTTTTTCCCCATCAATCCTGGGCTCCATTGATTCGCCAAAAGAAAATCCTCAGCTCCATCGATCCATCAATCCTCGCGGGTAGGTACGTACGTGCACGTCGTGGTAATAATTATTGTGGTGAATGGTTAGAGCATCTTCAGCCCTTGGGCTCTCCGGGCCGAAATCCGGTGCTATTTAGCGCTGAATTGGATGAAAGTTTGATCCGGAAAGCACCGAAGTTCTAGCCGTCTCCCGGTAGATACCTGTGTTCGGCCTTTTTTTAGAGAAAATTGTCCATGCATGTCAAATTTCCTGCATAATTCGGCGAATTTGACCAGTTTTGCCAACATTTGGCTTATTTTTACAAATAAACGTTACAATTCAACAAAACAAGACAAATTTTCAAACAAATCAAATGGAAACTAGTTGGTGTTGCCTTGAAGCGTCCATATGTGCTCCACCAGATCATCCTGCAGTTTGATGCATTGTGGAGTCTCGAATCTCTGACGCATAGCGATGAGCATGACCACGATCTGAACTTTGGTGGTTAGCTGTACAAGAGGACCCTCTCTGTCATATGGTGCAGCTTGCTCGGAGGAACCGGATACTTCTGCTCATTCTCGATAATCATGTTGTGTAAGCACACACAACAGTTCATCACCTCCCACATCTGATCTTTCGACCAAGTCAAAGCGGGGAACCGGACTACATCAAATCTTTGCTGGAGGACACTAAATGCACGCTCGACGTCCTTTTGGCAACCTTCTTGTTCCTTGGCAAACTGTTGCTCCTTCGGAAAGGCGGGGCTTGAGATAGTCTTCACAAATGTTGCCCACTTTGGATCGATACCGTCTGCAAGATAGTATCCCTTGTTGTACTGGCCATTGATCACAAAGTTAACCGGGGAGCATGACCCTCAACAAGCTTGGAGAAGATCGGGAGCACTGCAAGACGTTGATGTCGTTGTTGGATCCCGGCATACCAAAGAAGGAGTGCCAAATCCAGAGATCATGGGTAGCCACTACCTCAAGCCCTCAAGTATCACGGTGCGGCATTTTTTGTGACCCTTGTACATTCCCTGCCAGCAAACAGACAGTTCTTCCATTTCCAATGCATGAAGTCAATGCTTTCAAGCATCCCTGGAAATCCTCGAGCTTCATTGACAGCGAAGATCTTAGCAGTGTCTTCGACGTCGGTGATCTCAAGTAGATGTCCCGAACACTGCTACCGCCCAGAACCGGTAGAAACAATCAAGGGCGGTGGACTCCGCCATCCGAAGATAATCATCGGTAGAATCACCAGGAGCTCCATATGCCAGCATCCGCATAGCCACCGTGCACTTTTGGAGGGCGGAAAACCTGCCATGCGGTGCAATCCAACTTGCATCGAAATAGGAGTCGTACTCCCGAATACACAATTTTCAGGAAGAGCTTCCGACTCATCCTGAAACGACGCCTAGAAACAGCCTCACCGTGCAACGGATCGTCGGCGAAGTAGTCGGCATAGACCATGCAGTAGCCCTCCATTCGCTGCCTCGGCTTGCACTTCCGGCGACCTGGTGCCGACCCATGATGTCTACGCACGCTTCTATTCCTGTAGACAGTGTTGGGCCTCCAAGAGCAGAGGTTTGTAGAACAGCTGACAGTTTCCCTTAAGTGAATCACCCAAGGTTTATCGAACTCGGGAGGTAGAGGTCAAAGATATCCCTCTCAGCAACCTGCAATTACGATACAAGAAGTCTCTTGTGTCCCCAACACACCTAATACACTTGTCGGATGTATAGGTGCACTAGTTGAGCGAAGAGATAGTAAAAACGGGTGGTATAGATGGTGGTAATATTGCAGAAGTAAAGATGCAGTAAAACAGTAAACAAGCGATGTTTGCGGTATTTGGAAACAAGGCCTAGGGATCATACTTTCACTAGTGGACACTCTCAACATTGATCACATATTTGAATAAACAAATACTACTTTCTCTACACTCTCTTGTTGGATAACAAACACCATTCATTGTGTAGGGCTACAAGAGCACCTCAATGCCGGAGTTAACAAGCTCCACAACATTCGATGTTCATATTTAAATAACCTTAGAGTGCATGATAGACCAATGCAATTATACCGAGTACTAACATAGCATGCACCTGTCAACATCAGCTATGAAAGGGGAATAGATCACATCAATACTATCATAGTAATAGTTAACTTCATAATCTACAAGAGATCACAATCATAACCTACGCCAAGTACTACATGATGCACACACTGTCCACATTACATCATGAAGGAGGAATAGACTACTTTAATAACATCACTAGAGTAGCACATAGATGATATTCAACTAGATCACAAAGCTCATGATCACATAAAGATCACATGGGGAGAGAGATGAACCACATGCTACGGTAGAGCCCTCCGGGGAGAATTCCCTCCTCATCATGGAGACAGCGATGGCGGTGAAGATGGCGGTGGAGATGTCAGGGCACTTCCCGTCCCGGCGGCGTGCGAACAGAGACTCTGTCCCCGAATCTTGGCTTCGCTATGGCGGCGGCTGCGGAACTTTTCTCGTATCGTGGCTTATTCGTTTAGGGTTTCGCGACGGAGTCCTTAAGTAGGCGGAAGGGCAGCCTCGGAGGGCCCCTGGGGGGCCACACAATAGGGGCGCGCCCCACCCCTTGGCGTGTGGCTGGCTCCCCTCTCTGGTCTCTCTTGTTCGGAGCTTCGTGGAAAAATAAGATCTGGGCGTTGATTTCGTCCAATTCGAGAATATTTCCTTACTAGGATTTGAAACCAAAAACAGCAGAAAGGCACTTCGGCATCTTGTCAATTGGGTAGTTCCGGAAAATGCATAATAATGACATAAAGTGTGTATAAAACATGTCTGTATCATCATAAAACTAGCATGGAACATAAGAAATTATGGATACGTTTGAGACGTATCAAGCATCCCCAAGCTTAGTTCCTACTCAGCCTCGAGTAGGTAAACGATAAAGGATAATTTCTTAAGTGACATGCTACCAACATGATCTTGATCAATACTATTGTAAAGCATATGAGATGAATGAAGTGATTCAAAGCAATGGTAAAGATGATGACTAAACAACTGAATCATATAGCAAAGACTTTTCATGAATAGTACTTTAAAGACAAGCATCAATAAGTCTTGCATAAGAGTTAACTCATAAAGCAATAGATTCAAAGTAGAAGGCATTGAAGCAACACAAAGGATGATTAAGTTTCAGCAATTGCTTTCAACTTGTAACATGTATATCTCATGGATAATTGTCAACATAAAGCAATATAACAAGTGCAATAAGTAAACATGTAAGAATCAATGCACACAGAGTTGACACAAGTGTTTGCTTCTAAGATGGAAGGAAGTAGGTAAACTGACTCAACATAAAGTAAAAGAAAGGCCCTTCGCAGAGGGAGCATGGATTACTATTTTTGTGCTAGAGCTTTTCATTTTGAAAACATAGAAACAATTTTGTCAACGGTAGTAATAAATCATATGTGTTATGTATAAGATATCCTATAAGTTGCAAGCATCATGCATAGAATACTAGTGCTCGCACCTTGTCCTAATTAGCTTGGATTAACACGGATTATCATTGCATAACATATGTTTCAACCAAGTGTCACAAAGGGGTACCTCTATGCCGCCTGTACGAGGTCTAAGGAGAAAGCTCGCATTGGATTTCTCGCTTTTGATTATTCTCAACTTAGACATCCATCCGGGACAACATAGAAAACAGATAATGAACTCCTCTTTTAATGCTTAAGCATTCAACAACAGATAATATTCTCATAAGAGATTGAGGATTAGTGTCCAAGCTGAAACTTCCACCATGATTCATGGCTTTAGTTAGCGGCCCAATGTTTTCTCTAACAATATGCATACTCAAACCATTTGATCATGAAAATCGCCCTTACTTCAGACAAGACGAACATGCATAGCAACTCACATGATATTCAACAAAGGTGTAAAAGTTGATGGCGTCCCCGAAACATGGTTATCGCTCAACAAGCAACTTATAAGAAAAAAGATACATAGCAACATATTCAATACCACAATAGTTTTTAAGGCTATTTTCCCATGAGCTATGTATTGCAAAGACAAGAATGAAATTTTAAAGGTAGCACTCAAGTAATTTACTTTGGAATGGCAGAGAAATACCATGTAGTAGGTAGGTATGGTGGACACAAATGGCATGGATTTTGGCTCAAGGATTTGGATGAGAAGAATTCCCTCTCAATACAAGGCTTAGGCTAGCAAGGTTGTTTGAAGCAAACTCAAGTATAAAACGGTGCAGCAAGACTCACATATGAACATATTGTAAGCATTATAAGACTTTACATTGTCTCCTTGTTGTTCAAACACCTTAAGCAGAAAATATCTAGACTCTAGAGACCAATCAAGCAAACCAAATTTTAACAAGCTCTATGTAGTTCTTCATTAATAGGTGCAAAGTACATGATGCAAGAGCTTAAACATGATCTATATGAGCACAACAATTGCCAAGTATCAAATTATTCAAGACATTATACCAATTACCACATGAAGCATTTCTGTTTCCAACCAAATAGCAATTAACGAAGCGGTTTTCAACTCCGCCATGAACATTAAAGATAGAACTAAGAACACAGCGTTCATATGAAAAAGCGGAGCGTGTCTCTCTCTCACACAAGCATAAATTTATTCAGAGAATAAAAATAACAAAACGAAAATAAAAACAAACAGACGCTCAAGTAAAGTACATAAGATGTGACGGAATAAAAATATAGTTTCACTAGAGGTGACTGATAAGTTGTCGATGAAGGGGATGCCTTAGGCATCCCCAAGCTTGCGCTTGAGTCTTCTTGAAATATGCAGGGATGAACCACGGGGGCATCCCCAAGCTTAGGCTTTTCACTCTTCTTGATCATATATCATCCTCCTCTCCTGACCCTTGAAAACTTCCTTCACACCAAACTCGAAACAAACTCATTAGAGGGTTAGTGCATAATCAAAAATTCACATGTTCAGAGGTGACACAATCATTCTTAACACTTGGACATTGCCCAAGGCTACTTAAAGTTAATGGAACAAAGAAATCCATCAAACATAGCAAAAGAGGCAATGCGAAATAAAAGGCAGAATCTGTCAAAACAGAACAGTCCGTAAAGACGAATTTTTCTAGGGGACTTAACAGGCTCAGATGAAAAAGCTCAAAACTAATGAAAGTTGCGTACATCTCTGAGGAACACGCACGTAAATTGGCAGATATTTCTGAGTTACCTACAGAGAGCCCTGCCCAAATTCGTGACAGATAGAAATTTGTTTCTGCGCAGAAATCCAAAGTATCATCCTTCTATTAGAGACTTCACTTGGCACAACATTGCAATAAAATAAAGATAAGGAGAGTTGCTACGTAGTAACAACTTCCAAGACACAACAAAACAGTAGCAAAATAAAGACATGGGTTATCTCCCAAGAGGTGCTTTCTTTATAGCCATTAAGATGGGCTAAGCAATTTTAATGATGCTCACATGGAATAAGAATTGAAGCAAAAGAGAGCATCAAGAAGCAAATTCAAAACACATTTAAGCCTAACCCACTTCCTATGAAAAGGAATCTTGTACACAAATAAATTCATGAAGAACAAAGTGACAAGCATAAGAAGGCAATACAGCGCAACTTCAAAATTCTCAACATAAAGAGGGGAAACTTAATATTATTAAGATGCATATAACCATGTTTCCCTCTCTCATAATAACTTTCAATAGCATGATGAAATCCACAATATATCCATCACTTAAAACATTCTTATCATGGTTCATGTGCATAAAAGTATCATTATTTTTGGCATAAGAAAAACTCTTCTCATTAATAGTAATTGGAGCAGGATCATTATCAAGAATTTGAACATGGTAAACAAGTTGCATACTAAAGGAATGGTTTTTGGCAATTCTATCATAACTATGACAAGTTTCATAAGGATAATTATAACATGTGTCATATCCATCTCTATAACTAGAATATATAATATCATCTTTTTCACTAAAAGTAAAGGTCTCAAATATAGGATCTTCAAGCACAACATCCCCAAGCTTAGAGCTTTCAATATCATTATGGGAAGAAGCATGGATAGTACTAATACTATGGCAATTATTAACATCATCATTTTCAGAATTAGTTTCCCAGAGATTTTCAATATCAAAAGTAGTGTGCTCTTTCAAATCATGATCACTAATGTAGGTAAAGGCATCGGAAGATCATTGTACTCAGATTCATTATCATAATAATCATTAGGAGCAACATACTTCTATTTACCTATCGTTATCTCTCATACCGGGATATGCCGTTACCTCTTTCTTTTATTCCTCCTCTTCTTCTTCTTTCTCCGTTCCTTCTTCTTCTTCTTCTCCTTCTCCTCGTTCCCTTCTTGGGAGGGAGAGGCTTGAAGGCTTCTCCACATAACCTGATTTATTTCAGAAACAATAGAAGAAACTTGGGAGGATTCCTCCTTTTCATTAATAAGTTCAAAACACAGCGGTCCTATCATATTTTGGCAAGGTGTCATCTTCTAAGATATTCCGTATGTAAGTATTTGTATGGCAATTATTAATGCAATAAGAAAGACACCCATGCAGGACATCATCAATATCAAGATCACTCATATGTAACAAAGAGATTTTCTTGATAGCTTCATTAGTACAGCGTCGTTGGGAACCCCAAGAGGAAGGTGTGATGCGTACAGCGGCAAGTTTTCCCTCGGTATGAAACCAAGGTTTATCGAACCAGTAGGAGCCCAGAAGCACGTTGAAGGTTGATGGCGGCGGGATGTAGTGTGGCGCAACACCGGATTCGGCGCCAACGTGGAACTGCACAACACAACAAAGTACTTTGCCCCAACCAGTGAGGTTGTCAATCTCACCGGCTGCGTAACAAAGGATTAGATGTATAGTGTGGATGATGATTGTTTGCGACGACAAACAGTATTAAGTAGATTGTATTTCGGTATAGAGAATTGGACCGGGGTCCACAGTTCACTAGAGTGTCTCTCCCATAAGATAAACGACATGTTGGGTGAACAAATTACAGTTGGGCAATTGACAAATAAAGAGGGCATGACCATGCACATACATATTATGATGAGTATTTGAGATTTAATTGGGCATTAGACAAAGTACATAGACCGCTATCCAATGCATCTATGCCTAAAAAGTCCACCTTCGGGTTATCATCCGAACCCCCTCCCATTAAGTTGCTAACAACAGACAATTGCATTAAGTATTGCGCGTAATGTAATGAGTAACTACGTCCTCGAACATAGCACCAATGTTTTATCCCTAGTGGCAACGGCACATCCATAATCTTAGAGATTTTGTCACTTCCCCAGTGGAGACATGAAACCACTATCGAGCATAAATACTCCCTCTTGAGTTACAAGCATCTACTTGGCCAGAGCATCTACTAGTAACGGAGAGCATGCAAGATCATAAACAACACATAGACATAACTTTGATAATCAACATAACAAGTATTCTCTATTCATCGGATCCCAACAAACGCAACATATAGAATTACGGATAGATGATCTTGATCATGTTAGGCAGCTCACAAGATCCAACAATGAAGCACAATGGGGAAGACACCATCTAGCGCTATGGACCCATAGTCCAGGGTGAACTACTCACACATCACTCCGGGCGACCATGGCGTAGAGTCTCGGGAGATGATTCCCTCTCCGGCAGGGTGCCGGAGGCGATCTCCTGAATCCCCGAGATGGGATTGCGGCGGCGGCGTCTCGGTAAGGTTTTCGTATCGTGGCTCTCGGTCTGGGGGTTTCGCGACGGAGGCTTAAGTAGGCGGAAGGGCGAGTCAGGCGGCACAAGGGCCCACACTCAGGCCCGGCAGCCGGAGCTTAGGCGCCGCCAGCCTATAGTCTGGCCACCTCGTGGCCCACTTAATCTCCTCTTCGGTCTTACGGAAGCTTCGTGGCAAAATAGGACCCTGGGCGTTGATTTCGTCAATTGAGAATATTTCTTTACTGATTTCTGAAACCAAAAACAGCAGAAAAGCAAGCGGCACTTCGGCATCTTGTTAATAGGTTAGTTCAGAAAATGCACGAATATGACATAAAGTGTGCATAAAACATATAGATATCATCAATAATGTGGCATGGAACACAAGAAATTATCGATACGTCGGAGACGTATCAGCATCCCCAAGCTTAGTTACGCTCGTCCGGCAGGTAAAACGATAAAAGATAATTTCGGAGTGACATGCCATCTTAACCTTGATCATACTATTTGTAAAGCATATGTAGTGAATGCAGATCAAAACAATGTATATGACATGAGTAAACAAGTGAATCATATAGCAAAGACTTTTCATGAATAGTACTTCAAGACAAGCATCAATAAGTCTTGCATAAGAGTTAACTCATAAAGCAATAATTCATAGTAAAAGCATTGAAGCAACACAAAGGAAGATTAAGTTTCAGCGGTTGCTTTCAACTTGTAACATGTATATCTCATGGATATTGTCAATATAGAGTAATATAATAAGTGCAATATGCAAGTATGTAGGAATCAATGCACAGTTCACACAAGTGTTTGCTTCTTGAGGTGGAGAGAAATAGGTGAACTGACTCAACAATAAAAGTAAAAGAATGGTCCTCCATAGAGGAAAAGCATCGTGCTATATTTGTGCTAGAGCTTTGATTTTGAAAACATGAAACAATTTTGTCAACGGTAGTAATAAAGCATATGTATCATGTAAATTATATCTTACAAGTTGCAAGCCTCATGCATAGTATACTAATAGTGCCCGCCCTTGTCCTAATTAGCTTGGACCTGATCATCGCAATGCACATGTTTTAACCAAGTGTCACAAAGGGGTACCTCTATGCCGCCTGTACAAAGGTCTAAGGAGAAAGCTCGCATTGGATTTCTCGCTATTGATTATTCTCAACTTAGACATCCATACCGGGACAACATAGAAACAGAGATAATGGACTCCTCTTTTATGCATAAGCATGTGGCAACAATTAATTTTCTCATATGAGATTGAGGATATTGTCCAAAACTGAAACTTCCACCATGGATCATGGCTTTAGTTAGCGGCCCAATGTTCTTCTCTAACAATATGCATGCTTAACCATAAGGTGGTAGATCTCTCTTACTTCAGACAAGACGAACATGCATAGCAACTCACATGATATTCAACAAAGAGTAGTTGATGGCGTCCCCAGTGAACATGGTTATCGCACAACAAGCAACTTAATAAGAGATAAAGTGCATAAGTACATATTCAATACCACAATAGTTTTTAAGCTATTTGTCCCATGAGCTATATATTGCAAAGGTGAATGATGGAATTTTAAAGGTAGCACTCAAGCAATTTACTTTGGAATGAAGAAATACCATGTAGTAGGTAGGTATGGTGGACACAAATGGCATAGTGATTGGCTCAAGGATTTTGGATGCATGAGAAGTAATCCTCTCGATACAAGGTTTAGGCTAGCAAGGCTATTTGAAACAAACACAAGGATGAACCGGTGCAGCAAAACTCACATAAAAGACATATTGAAAACATTATAAGACTCTACACCGTCTTCCTTGTTGTTCAAACTCAATACTAGAAATTATCTAGACCTTAGAGAGACCAAATATGCAAACCAAATTTTAGCATGCTCTATGTATTTCTTCATTAATGGGTGCAAAGTATATGATGCAAGAGCTTAAACATGAGCACAACAATTGCCAAGTATCACATTACCAAGACATTTTAGCAATTACTACATGTATCATTTTCCAATTCCAACCATATAACAATTTAACGAAGAAGAAACTTCGCCATGAATACTATGAGTAGAAACTAAGGACATACTTGTCCATATGCTACGCGGAGCGTGTCTCTCCCACAAAGTGAATGCTAGGATCCATTTATTCAAACAAAACAAAAACAAAAACAAACCGACGCTCCAAGAAAGCACATAAGATGTGATGGAATAAAAATATAGTTTCAGGAGGAAGATAATGTTGTCGATGAAGAAGGGGATGCCTTGGCATCCCCAAGCTTAGCTGAGTCTTCTTAGAATATACGGGGTGAACCAAGGGGCATCCCCAAGCTTAAGAGCTTTCACTCTCCTTGATCATCTTGTATCATCTCCCTCTCTTGATCCTTGAAAACTTCCTCCACACCAAACTTAGAATAACTCATTAGAGGGTTAGTGGACAATAAAAATTAACATGTTCAGAGGTGACACAATCATTCTTAACACTTCTGGACATTGCATAAAGCTACTGGACATTAATGGATCAAAGAAATTCATCCAACATAGCAAAAGAGGCAATGCGATAAAAGGCAGAATCATCCAAAAGCAGAACAGTTCGTATTGATGAATTTTATCGAGGCACCAGACTTGCTCAAATGAAAATGCTCAAATTGAATGAAAGTTGCGTACATATCTTAGGATCACTCACGTAAATTGGTATAATTTTCTGAGTTCCCTACAGAGAAACAGCCCAGATTCGTGACAGCAAAGAAATTTTATGATAATCCAAATCTAGTATGAACTTTACTATCAACGACTTTACTTGGCACAACAAAACACTAAACTAAGATAAGGAGAGGTTGCTAAAGTAGTAAACAACTTCCAAGACACAAAATAAAAACAAAGTACTGTAGTAAAAACCTTGGGTTGTCTCCCATAAGCGCTTTTCTTTAACGCCTTCATTAGAAGTGTGTATCAAGTATTATCAAGAGACGAAGTGTCAACATCATAATTTGTTCTAATTATAGAATCAAAAGGTAACTTCATTCTCTTTCTAGGAAGTGTTCCATACCTTTGAGAGGAAATTGATATTTTATATTACCTTCCTTCATATCAATGATAGCACCAACAAGAAAAGGTCTTCCAATATAATGGGACAAGATGCATTGCATTCAATATCCAAGACAACAAAATCAAGCAGGGACAAGGTTATTGTTAACGGTAATGCGAACATTATCAACTTTCCCAAAGGTTTCTTTATAGAATGATCAGCAAGATTAACATCCAAATAACAATTTTTCAATGGTGGCAAGTCAAGCATATTATAAATTTTCTTAGGCATAACAGAAATACTTGCACCAAGATCACATAAGGCATTACAATCAAAATCATTAACCTTCATCTTAATGATGGGCTCCCAACCATCTTCTAGCTTTCTAGGAATAGAGTCTTCGCTCTAGTTTCTCTTCTCTAGCTTTTATGAGAGCATTTGTAATATGTTTTGTGAAAGCCAAATTTATAGCACTAGCATTAGGGCTTTTAGCAAGTTTTTGCAAGAACTTTATAACTTCAGAGATGTGGCAATCATCAAAATTCAAACCATTATAATCTAAAGCAATGGGATCATCATCCCCAATATTGGAAAAAATTTCAGCAGTTTATCACAGCGGTTTAGTTTTAGCAATTTCAGGCAGTTTCTCGCGCTTTGCATTAGAAGTGGAAACATTGCTAACACCAATTCTTTTATTATTAATAGTAGGAGGTGCAGCAATATGTGTAGCATTAGCATTACTAGTCGTGGTAATGGTCCAAACTTTAGCTACATTCTTCTCTTTAGCTAGTTTTTCATTTTCTTCTCTATCCCACCTATACACGCAGTTCAGCCATTAATCTTATATTCTCATTAATTCTAACTTGGATGGCATTTGCTATAGTAACAATTTTATTTTCAATATCCCTACTAGGCATAACTTTCGATTTCAAAAGATCAACATCGAGAGGCAAGACTATCAACCTTAGAAGCAAGTATATCAATTTTCCCAAGCTTTTCTTCACATTTGTTAAAGGCAGTTTGTGTACTAATAAATTCTTTAAGCATGGCTTCAAGTCCGGGGGTGTGTTCCTATTATTGTTGTAAGAATTCTCATAAGAATTACCATAGCCGTTGCCATTATTATACGGATATGGCCTATAGTTGTTACTAGAATTGTTCGGTAAGCATTGTTGTTGAAATTATTATTTTTAATGAAGTTTACATCAACATGTTCTTCTGGGCAACCAATGAAGCTAACGGAACATTATTAGGATCAACATTAGTCCTATCATTCACAAGCATAGACATAATAGCATCAATCTTATCACTCAAGGAAGAGGTTTCTTCAATAGAATTTACCTTCTTACCTTGTGGAGCTCTTTCCGTGTGCCATTCAGAGTAATTGATCATCATATTATCAAGAAGCTTTGTTGCTTCACCAAGAGTGATGGACATAAAGGTACCTCCAGCAGCTGAATCCAATAAATTCCACGAAGAAAAATTTAGATCATAGAAGGTTTGGATGATCATCCAAGTAGTCGGTCCATGGGTTGGGCAATTTTTAACCGGAGATTTCATTTTTCCCATGCTTGTGCAACATGCTCAGTATCTAATTGTTTAAAATTCATTATGCTACTCCTCAAAGATATAATTTTAGCAGGGGGATAATATCTACCAATAAAAGCATCCTTGCATTTAGTCCATGAATCAATACTATTCTTAGGCAAAGATAGCAACCAATTTTTAGCTCTTCCTCTTAAGAAAGGGAACAATTTTAATTTTATAATGTCACCATCTACATCTTTATATTTTTGCATTTCATAGTTCAACAAAATTATTAAGATGGGCAGCAGCATCATCAGAACTAACACCAAAAAATTGCTCTCGCATAACAAGATTCAATAAAGCAGGTTTAATTTCAAAGAAGTGCTGCTGTAGTAGCAGGTGGAGCAATAGGTGTGCATAAGAAATCATTATTATTTGTGGTTGTTAAGTCACACAACTTAGTATTTTCAGGGGTAGCCATTTTAGCGGTAGTAAATAAAGCAAACTAGATAAAGTAAATGCAAGTAACTAATTTTTTTGTGTTTTTGATATAGCAAACAAGATAACAAATAAAGTAAAACTAGCAACTAATTTTTTTGTATTTTGATTTAGTGCAGCAAACAAAGTAGTAAATAAAATAAAGCAAGACAAAAACAAAGTAAAGAGATTGGGAAGTGGAGACTCCCCTTGCAGCGTGTCTTGATCTCCCGACAACGGCGCAGAAAAAGAGCTTGATACGCGTACAACACGCGTCCGTTGGGAACCCCAAGAGGAAGGTGTGATGCGTACGGCGGCAAGTTTTCCCTCAGTATGAAACCAAGGTTTATCGAACCGTAGGAGCCAAGAAGCACGTTGAAGGTTGATGGCGGCGGGATGTAGTGCGGCGCAACACCAGAGATTCCGGCGCCAACGTGGAACTGCACAACACAACCAAAGTACTTTGCCCCAACGAAGCAAGAGGTTGTCAATCTCACCGATTGTGTAACAAAGGATTAGATGTATAGTGTGGATGATGATTGTTTGCGAAAAACGAGTAAACATATTACGATGATTGTATTTGGTATAGAGTGGACCAGGGGTCCCGGTTCACTAGAGGTGTCTCTCCCATAACACTACAAGAGAATTAGCATGTAGAGACACTATTTTGGTCCCGTAGAGACACTTAAATTGCTCCTACATAGTTATAGAGGCACTTTCCATATTGTCTCAAAACTGTCACTACGGGCGGTGTCTCTACGTGGTAAGGACATTAGTAATAATGTCTCTACATTTTAGAAGACATAAAAGAGGCATTATATTGTGTCTCTAGAGTAAATAAATGAAAAGAAACCATGTGAAAAGTGATACTCGAACTCATGACCTTAGTGATTAAGACTTATTCCATTAACCATCTCACCCTTTCACAAGTATATGTTGATACTTGGAACAAATTTCTAATTAGTATTATCCACCATGACCCAAACATAGAACAAATGTCTCTAGAGAACAAGCAAAATGCCTCAAACATTGTCTCTAGATAAAAATTAAAGACATAGAACGAAGTGTCTCAATGGTTGTCTCTTGATAACTTATTTGTGACACTTTGGAGTGTCTCATTAGTTGTCTATAGAATGAAAACAGCAACCCCTTATAGAAATGTCTCAACTAACGTCTCTACATATGAGACTATTTCTGAAGTGTCTCAAAAAGTGCAACTACAACATGGAAAGTGTCTTAATGTGATTTCTAAAGAGGCAAAGTAGGAAGTGTCTCTAGTAAAATGTCTCTATGGAAGGTTTTTCTTGTAGTGTAAGATAAACAGCATGTTGGGTGAACAAATTACAGTTGGGAAATTGACAAATAAAGAGGGCATGACCATGCACATACATATTATGATGAGTATTGTGAGATTTAATTGGGCATTACGATAAAGTACATAGACCGCTATCCAGCATGCATCTATGCCTAAAAAGTCCACCTTCGAGTTATCATCCGAACCCCCTCAGTATTAAGTTGCTAACAGGACAATTGCATTAAGTATTACGCGTAATGTAATCAGTAACTACATCCTCGAACATAGCACCAATGTTTTATCCCTAGTGGCAACAACACATCCATAATCTTAGAGATTTATGTCACTTCCCCAGATTCACGGAGATATGAACCCACTATCAGGCATAAATACTCCCTCTTGGAGTTACAAGCATCTACTTGCCGGAGCATCTACTAGTAATGGAGAGCATGCAAGATCATAAACAACACATAGACATAACTTTGATAATCAACATAACAAGTATTCTCTATTCATCGGATCCCAACTAACGCAACATATAGAATTACAGATAGATGATCTTGATCATGTTAGGCAGCTCACAAGATCCAACAATGAAGCACAATGGGAAGACAACCATCTAGCTACTGCTATGGACCCATAGTCCAGGGTAGACTACTCACACATCACTCGGAGGCGAGGCGGCGTAGAGTCCTCCAGGGAGATGATTCCCCTCTCCGGAGGGTGCCGGAGGCGATCTCCTCCAGAGATGGGGCGGCGGCGGCGGCGTCTCGGTGGGTTTTCGTATCGTGGCTCTCGATGCTGGGGGTTTCCGACGGAGGCTTTAAGTAGGCGGAAGGGCAGGTCAGAGGCGGCACGAGGGGCCTACTACAGGCGCGGCCGGGGCGGGCCGCGCCGCCCATGGTCAGCCACCTCGTGGCCCCACCAAGTCTCCTCTTCGGTCTTACAGAAGCTTCTTGGCAAAATAGGACCCTGGGCGTTGATTTCGTCCAATTCAGAGAATATTTCTTTACTAGGATTGCGAAACCAAAAACGAAAACAGGAAGCGGCACTTCGGCATCTTGTTAATAGGTTAGTTCCAGAAAATGCACGAATATGACATAAAGTGTGCATAAAACATGTAGATATCATCAATAATGTGGCATGGAACACAAGAAATTATCGATACGTCGGAGACGTATCAATAACTCTTCACACCCCAAAAATAGAGTAAGTTCATCATGCTGATTAGGAAGGATTTCATCATCACAATACAAATTTGCAGCACTCATGGGGTTCGAATTATCATTGGAGGAACATTGAAAACTAAAATGACCCACTCTATGGCAAAGTTCACAAATAAAAGGATAGAGGGCACAAACTTTTTCACCAAGATCATCTAGAGCCCTAAACCACTTTCTAGTTTTTCATTCCTATGATGGATACAATATTCATCTTGATTTGATTAATTCCACAAGGTCTATGCATTCCACAAAAATTAACATGCTTATAGGAAATAGCATTCTCAGAAGTTTGAGCATGTTTATTGCAATCATTAACAACAATTTCATTTTCCTTGCAAGTGTCTTTGAAAGGTTCATGATACTTATCAAAATTCTTCCTAGGCAATTCAAAATGAGAGGCAAAAGCTTTATAAAGATTTGCAACAACTTGAGAGTCAAGACCATAAGTAGCACTCATATTTCGAATTTTATCGGTATCCATAAAAGTTTCAATGCATTCATAATCATAATTTATACGACTCTTTACCTTTGTTGTTCTCCCATCCTTGAGTATTCTCCGAATCCGATTAAGAAGGTACCATTTAAACTCTTCTTTATTGCGTGTGAATGATCCGGAACAAGCAGTATCCAGCAAGGTTCTATCTTGAAAAGAAAGTCTTGCATAGAACTTATCAATGATGATATTACCAGGAAGCTCATGAATGGGGCATTTGAGCATTAAAGACTTTAATCTCTCCCATGCTTGGGCAATACTTTCTCCATCATGAGGCCAGAAATTATATATGCGGTTTCGGTCTTTGTGAATTTCACTTGGAGGATAGAATTTAGAATAAAATAGAGGCACAATATCTTCCAATCAGAGAATGCCCATCCTTGATTTATTGCGCCGCTTTACCAGACAACGACATAGAGAATAATTTCTTCTTCACTTCATCCATATAGATACCTGCACACTTGATTAACCCGCATAATTCATGCAAAGAGAGTAAATGATCTCCAGGATGGACAGTTCCATCCCTTCATAGCGGTTATCACAACACGTTCAATAATTTTCATGGGTATCTTGAAAGAAATACTTTCAGTAGGTGGATTTAAAATGTCACAAGCATTATTAGAGTTATCACATATGGGAGATAAAGCATTATCAGAGCAAATTTTCTCCCCTAAAGATGGGAAGCTAAAAAGATCACAAAAACTAGCTTCCCCAAGCTTAGACTTTCCATAGCATTAGCAGTAATTGCGTTCATACTAATAACATTGCTACTAGCATGCAAATAAGGTTCCATAGGTTTTTAATTTTCGCATCAAACACTTAACTCAGGAAAAAGATTAAAAAGCTCACCAAATTTTTTTGTTGTTTTCCATTATGCCTAACTAGTGAAAATAAAAACAAGAAACAAAAAGATGCAATTGCAGGATCTAAAGGAAATAGCTTGTTGGATAACAAACACCATTCATTGTGTGGGGCTACAAGAGCACCTCAATGCGGAGTTAACAAGCTCCACAACATTCGATGTTCATATTTAAATAACCTTAGAGTGCATGATAGACCAGCACAATTATACCGAGTACTAACATAGCATCACCCTAGCTATGAAAGGGGGAATAGATCACATCAATACTATCATAGTAATAGTTAACTTCATAATCTACAAGAGATCACAATCATAACCTACGCCAAGTACTACATGATGCACACATCCACATTACATCATGAAGGAGGAATAGACTACTTTAATAACATCACTAGAGTAGCACATAGATGATATTCAACTAGATCACAAAGCTCATGATCACATAAAGATCACATGGAGAGAGAGATGAACCACATAGCTACGGTAGAGCCTCAAGGGGAATTACTCCCTCCTCATCATGAATCTGATGGCGGTGAAGATGGCGGTGGAGATGCCTTGGGGCACTTCCCGTCCCGGTGGCGTGCCGGAACGAGAACTCATCCCCGAATCTTGGTTCGCGATGGCGGCGGCTCTGGAACTTTCTCGTATCGTGGCTTATTCATTTAGGGTTTTCGACGAGTCCTTAAGTAGGCGGAAGGGCAGCCTCGGAGGGGCCTGGTGGGGCCACACAGGGCGTGCCCCACCTTGCCCATGCCATGGCGTGTGGGGCCCCATGGCCCCTCTGGTCTCTCTCAGGTGTTCTGGAAGCTTCGTGGAAAAATAAGATCTTGGCGTTGATTTCGTCCAATTCCAGAATATTTCCTTACTAGGATTTCTGAAACCAGCAAAGAAAACAGGATCGCACTTGGCATCTTGTCAATAGGTTACTTAGGAAAATGCATAATAATGACATAAGTGTGTATAAAACATGTGTGTATCATCATAAAACTAGCATGGAACATAAGAAATTATAGATACGTTTGAGACGTATCAACCCACCCACGACGACCAATGACCGACTCGTACAAACCGGACGAGCAATCTAGGATCAACGGGTGCTCTCGTCTTGGGCGGCGGCTGCCGTTTCTTCTTCAAGAATCTCGCGAACATCCTCCTCCTCTCCTTGTTGGAGTCCATGTCCGACCAGGCAATTGGACGAACACCTGCCGGGTGTGTCGACGAGGAGCGAAGAGGGAGCTGCCGGCGGCGGAAAATAGGCGAGGGCACGATGGGTGGCGGAATATAGGCTGTTGGGTGGAGGAACGGCGGAGTTGAGGCAGCCGTGGCGGATTGAGGGGTGGTGCCGGCGAGAGCAACGGGAGGGGAGGAGGGATTTGCGTCGACAAAGTGGTGGGGTTCGTCTGTTCTCTCGCCGATAGAGCGGGCCCGTCCCCGCTTTTCTCTCGTCCGGAGTCCCCGAGCGCATCCTGGGGGGCCGGGGATGGCCTGGGCTCTCCGGACGGATGAAAGGCCTAATCCGGGCGAAAACGAGGAACCAGGGGCGCGATTGGGCCGTTTTCGTCCATCCGGATGAAAAAAGGCGTCCTGGGGGCCTCGTCGGGAGACGGCCGGAGATGCTCTTAGGAGCATAGTGGAGTCTCAATCAATTAGAGTTCAAATTTCAGTTTTGTCATTTTGGTGTCTCGTAAATATAGAATTTTTTTTGCGAGAGACGAAGTACATCTTTTGTCCCTACACGTTTTTTTAACACAAGAGGGGTATGGAAAGACCACGATGCTGCATTAGGATAGCGTCGATGGAGTATATTTTACAAGAGTGACCTCAAGTAAGTAGAAAATTATAGCAAGGCCCAGAATATTTGCAGTAAAGACCCTCAAACTCAAATTGCAAAAGCAATCAAGGAGAGGGCTTCGTCTAGCTCCATCTCCACCGCAACGACAACACAACCAAGTGTGGCAAACTAGTTCACCTCCAGGGACTAGGCCACTTGGGGTGGAGCAGCGGGAGCGCACCGCCTTGGAGCAAAAGAACCTCCATATCGGCATCAAGGCGTAGAAAAATATCACCTTTTGTCGTCCTAACGGCGAGCAGGGAGGGAGTGGTTGCCCTACAACCTCGAAGCTTGGCAGCTCAGCGGCCTCAAGCCGTCGACGAGGAGCTGCCGAAGATGAACTCCCGGACACGAGAAGCAGCAGCCCTTCAGCTGATGTACTCAACGACAGTGATGCCGTCGAGATGTTGCTCCTAGCAGACGCAGCATCAGCGTCTCCAATGCCCCCATCTCCAAGACGCAACAGCACCAGCAACACCACTCTCATCTCCCTCGCCGCCACGACCGGCCAAGAGGAAGAGCAGAGTTGTGCAGTCGCACCTCCGGAGATGGTGGCGCTTATTTCCGAATCTCGCCCCCGAACCAAGTCCACCCCACTTCCTCCATGGTAGCGGGAGAGAGAGTTCCAAGAGCAGCACCCCGGCGCTACGCCGGAGCACCCGGACATGGAAGCTTGTGACACTGACCTTATTAAGGAAGTTCCATGTTGCCTCCCGCGCCAGCCACATCGCACATCAACACACTGCAACGATGAAGAACTTGCACATGCCGCTCCAGATCTGGCCGAACAAACCGTAGCACTACTCCGAGACGCCATGCATGACCAACTACACCTAGACCTAATACTATGATGTACAAAACTAGGGTCGGAGCCTCCCCTCAGCCATCCCAAGTGACATCGCCGTCAGGAAGGACCACGGTTTTGTCTGGGTCTAACAAAGGAACTCTCGGTTACTTTTCATAAGAGAGAAAAGGTAGCGGATAAGAAATTAAGAATGACTTGTTTTGTCCCTACACGTTGAGTGGCTTTATACATATTTACTTTGTTCCAAAATAATTGTCCCAGTTTATGTACCCCAAAACTTCGACAATTATTTTAGAACATAGGAAGCACAACCGAACGTGGTAGTGTATTCTCAAAATTGTTTTTATCGACGGTATTTCCTAAGCAGATATCAATCTAGGGTTCATGGATCACTATCCTAGCCTATGTTGTCTCCATTCTTATGTTTTAGGTATTTGTATTGTCTTCTTTAGAATGGTGAGGTGGCAGTTACGTCTCATAATAAGGTTCTCCCTGCATGTCCTCCTTCCAGCGGTGTGTCAAGCCCCGGTGGATGACATGTGTTAGTTGGCGTGGCAACAGGTTTGACCCTTCCAATTTATGGTTCTAATCCTTGACGATGGTTGTTGGTGCGATGCGCTGGTCATTTGAGCTCTTAGCACGACTTCTTCTTGTTTGTTGTATACAACAAGACCTGAAATCCCTTAGCACGATCCACGTCTTGTCTGTTGTATACAACAAGACCTGAAATCCCTTAGCGGACGTAAATATGCGTCGCCCCGTTGGAGATGCCCTTAGCAATTCTAGTGTGCTGCCTAGCTTCTTGTGGCCATCTTCGAAAGTTGGGCACAACAAATTGTTGTGATCCTATAACATCTGCTCGAACTGCAACCGCTCATTTTCTGTACCGCAGCCTCGCCGTGCATCAGAAATGACCCGACCAAAATCATCAGCGGGCTCATCTGGTTCCTTTTCTTCACCATTACCTTCTTCTTCATTGTCTTCCATTACCGTATCAGCGTACTCATGGAACATAGATCGGTAGTCATCATCGTTCTCTTCTTCATCATCGTCTTCCATCATAGCCCTTCTTTCTCCGTGCTTCGTCCAAACATTATAGCCAGACATGAAACCGGAATGAAGCAGGTGGCTCTGAATGACTCTTGAGGAAGTGTGATCCTTCACATTACGATAATCAACACATGGACAATACATAAAGCCATCATCATGTTTGTTCGCCTCGGCCATCGCGAAAAGAATGCACGCCTTTTCTGTAAGCGGGTGTGCGTCGATCACCGTAAATCCATGGATGGCTCATCTGCATCAAACAAGTGTATATCAAACACAATCACGATCCTAAAATTAGTACCGCACGGTCTAAACGAGAAAATAGTTGCTAACCTTGTAGGACAAGTGGAAATTAAGAGGATGAAGCTTAAGTGTGGCTTGGGCACCTTATATCATGCTTGTCTTCTGTGAACTCGAGTGGCGTCGCTCTAACACACATTTCAACAAACACCTCTAGTGCATACTAGCAAAAAAACAAGCACAAAGCCACACTCCTCCACCAGCAAAAACAACAAGAGAGTGGGAGGGGGCTGCCATATATATAGGGCTCACCCATATGTCCGGTTTGAAATACAAATCGGGACTAAATGGGTAGCTAGCACCTGACCGCAGCGGGCCGTAGAACCCTTTAGTCTCGGTTTGTATCTCAAACCGGGACATATGAGGCCTAATGGACCGGGACCAATGGGTGTCGTACGCTTGGACGTTTTCGGGGTGACGTGGCTAGACCTTGGGTCCCGGCCCAGAACATGACCGAGACAAAAGGTTCCTGACCAAAATCATGTTTTCTACTAGTGAGTTCCAGGAGAAGCACCCCGGCGCTGCACCGGAGCACCCGGACAGGCAAGCTTGTGACACTAACCTTATTAGGGGAGTTCCATATATTGCCTCCTTCGCCAGCCACAACGCACAACAACACACTGCAACGATGAAGAATTTGCACATGGCGCTCCAGATCCGGCCGAAGAAACCCGTAGCACTACTCCCAGACGCCATGCAGGACAAACTACACCTAGACCTAATACTATGATGTACAAAACTAGGGCTGGAGCCTCCCCTCAGCCATCCCAAGCGACATCACCGTCGAGAAGGACCACGGTTTGGTCCAGGTCTAACAAAAGAATTCTTAGTTACTGTTCAGAAGAGAGAAAAGGTAGAGGATAAGAAATTTAGAATGACTTGTTTTGTCCCTACAAGTTGAGTGGCTTTATACATACTTACTTTGTTCCAAAATAATTGTCGCAGTTTATGTACCCCAAAACTGCGACAATTATTTAAGAACATAGGACGCACAACCGAATGTGGCAGTGTATTCTCAAAATTGTTTTTATCGTCGGTATTTTCCTAAGCAGATACCAATCTAGGGTTCATGGACGATTATCGTAGACTATGTTGTCTCTGTTCTTATGTTTTAGGTATTTGTACTGTCTTCTTTAGGATGGTGAGGTGGCGGTTACGTCTCATAATAAGGTTATCCCTGCATGTCCTCGTTCTAGCGGTGTGTCAAGCGCTGGTGAATAACATGTGTTAGTTGGTGTGGTTACAGGTTTGACCCTTCCAATTTATGGTTCTAATCATTAGCGATGGTTGCTGGTGCGATGCGCTGGTTCTTTGAGCTCTTAGCACGACTACTTCTTGTTTGTTGTGTATACAACAAGCCCTGAAATCCCTTAGCACGATCCACGTCTTGTCTGTAGTATACAACAGGCCCTAGAAGCCCTTAGCAGGACTACTTGTTTGTGATTGCGCAGCGCTTTCGGGTAGAAATAAACATCAAACATGCATGCACAATGCTTGCAGCAAATTAAACCATGTACTCCCTCCGTCTCAAAGAAAAATGTCGTTCAACTTTACCTAGTTACGGAGATATCTTGTTATCTTTTTCTAAATACAAATAATTTTACAGCTAAACTATGTGTCTATGTCTATACAGCTCCGTATTCAAACAAAGTTGAGCAACTTCTCTAGTAACGGAAAATACTCCTTTAAATATTTTAGTGTGACTGTTGGGTGCGGAAACCTACATGGATCGAAACAATAGTCAAGCGCATATTTTGTTCCCCGAAATGAAGAGCTAGCGATGTGCACGCGCGCACAAAATCAGAGGCACTGTGACTGAACAAACTTTCTCGGGCTGCAGAAAACTTGACGGCACATTGCACTTCCCAACCCCTGAAGAAACACTACAAAACTACTACTGCCACCTGAATTCTCTGAAGCCACTTGGCCGTTGGAGGGAACCAGCAACGTGCATACATGAACCGTGCCGTGCAAAGCCAGACTATGCTATAGTAGTACACCAAAAGACATGAACAAGAATGTGGACTGCTCACCACCCTGCACACATACATGCAGACCAGGCCTGGCCGGGTCTCTCTCTCTCTCGGCCGGCCTCAGCCACGATCATGACTGGCAGGTCGCCGCCGATTCTGATCGAGTCGCCATTGCAAACTACATCACGATCGAGTTCACACACGGATAGGGGCGGCAGGGGTTGGATGAATCTGCTCTGCCGCTGCTGCAATCAGCTCGTACCATTAACTAGTGCAACAAATCTAGCTAGCGCAGGATTTACTTAGCTATCTGATTAGGTAAGACGTGTGCTCATCTACACCTCTCCCCTTTGGGCCAAGGGTGGATGGTCCACAAAAAACATATACACACGGCAAACGTCAGGGAGATTAGCAAGTTGTGGCTGGGTTTATCCAATGATTGGTTCCTGTCAAGTGTTAAGTAACCGCCACGAGCTGAGGTGGTGGACCGAGGCGAGCAGCACCAGAGAATCACAGGTGGACGCCACCACGGATGGGCCACGGCAGCGAGGGAGGACACGTGGGGGGCACACCATACCGCAGCACACAGAAGGGAGGCCCATGAGCCCTGCCTGACACAGTCGCTGCTGCCTCCCCAAAGCCAATGCCGTTTTCGATTCCATTCAGACCTCCCGCTGTGGGTCAAACCTCTCGCCACGTCACGCACCCGTAGGGCCCCCTATGTCAGCCAGCCAGGGATCCCATGCGGCCCAGAACGCAGCAGCCTGCACGGCAAAAACACTTAGGGCATCTCCAGCGGCGCGACGCAAACGGACGTTGAGCGACCGTTTTCGTCCGCCGTGACCGGATCACTAGGGCATCTTCAGCGAAGACGCAAAGTGACCAAGGCCGTTAGCGAGAGCAACAAGCCCAAATATCGATTTTGCGTCTCCGCCAGACGCTCGGCGGTCGCGGAAAATGTCCGCGTTGGATACATCCGGGCCCGGTCGGCGTGACTAGGTAAGCAAAAGATTTTTTTATTACTATTGATTGGCCAAAAGGACCATCTTTAAGATGGTTAGTCGAGTTAACATAAAACTACAACGGCGTACCTACTCGCCGTCGCGCCCTACTGCAAGCCTCGGTTACGCGATGATCCTACTCTCGCCCTAGGATGCGGGCCTGTCGTCGGCAGGAGCGCTTCTTGCACTCCCGCACCACGCACGCGGCGAACGGACATCTCGCCTGCGCTGCGGCGTTCGGGGTCCTCGGCCGAGTTGTCCCGGGTCGCCTCGCGGGCCTCCTCTCCTCTCTCGCCGCTGGACACCGCGCCGCCGGGCCTCCTTGCTGCCGCTGACCGCCGCTGGATCGCCGCCACGTCGGCGGCAGACGGGCCCCTCTGCCGCGCCGCACGGCTTCGTCCCTGGCGGCGATGGCGGCCTCCGGCTCCCGGTTCTCTGCTCGACCCGCGCGGAGAAGGGCCCTACGCTAGAGCGAGTCCGGTCGGAACCCCCCAGCCATGGCCATCGCATGATGTGGGCTTCCTCCTCTGCCCAGCACGGCGAGCGGCGTCGGCGGGGACTCGAAGGACGCGGGGAACCGGACGGTCATAGGCGCACTCGAAGCGCATGGGCACGGGGACGTCGTCGTCCGCGATATCGTGGATGACGGCGTCGGCCCAGGAGGCCGCGATGCCGCCGCGCCTCGAGCTTCGACCCGCGTCGGCGAGCTCGGCCATGGCGTGGCGATCTCCGCCCTGGTCGCGAGCTTCCGGCTCTGCCGCCACCTCTGTCCAGTGCTGCTCTGCGCCGCGCCGGCGGCGGCCACCTTGTCTTCCTCCTCCTCCGGGTGGGTGGCGGCATGTGAACAACGTGCTCCCAATTCATGTGGTCGGCCATGGATGGGTAGCTTGAGGTGTGCCCGTCGCCCCCGGCGGTGTCCACCATATATAGCCACGGCGGGCGGGTGTAAGTATTGCCCTATGTGTGGTTTTGGTAATTAATGACAACCCTATGGACTAATGTTTTCATTGAGTTTATATGAAGGAATATTCCATAGGTACTACTTGTTCTCCATGTGTTGGATTCAAGTATGGATGCCATGAAGATAAAGGTATACCTTGTGTATTGGCATCAAGATCATCGGTTTGAAGATACATATGTGATATGATCAAGAAGAAGAAATGAAGATGGAGTTCTTATGTGGAACTCAATATTAGCCATGCTCTATCTTATGAGAGTATGAGAAGGTACAAGGTTAAGTCGGGCAAGTTCAAGATGAGCATCTCAAGTGGATCACATGCTTGAAGCTTGCCGTCCATTTGGTGATAATGGACATGTGAAGATGTGCATCAATAGAGCTTTCCCATCATGGTGTATGGGGAGCATTTGTGAGTCTTCACGAAGCGACGATGATCAAGTGAGGCATTCGGCTTGAGTGGAGCTTGAAGAGCTATCATCAAGATCAGCGGGATGCGCAAGGCAAAGGTATGGCCTTGCTAGTTTTCCTTTTACCGGTCTCAAGGTGGTTGTTGGGAGACCGGATTATAGGATAAATAGCCGCACTATCAAGAGGGCTTTCGTTTGGGTAACTTGATCGCATCATCTTAGGGAGCTCAATCCTTTGCATACTTTGCATATCCCTTTGCTTCTTGGTGTTTCTCTTGTGAGGTTCTTGAGCTTGTTGCTAGCTTTACAACAAGCCCAAGTTCATCAGCGGAATCCGCATGCATCTTCTATTGCGTTTTCGAGTTTGGACGTCTTCTCCGTTTCTTGACGGTGGGAGACTCCTCTAAAATCTCTAAAATGTTTGTGAGGATGGCGTCAGCCCGGAGCCGGGTCCTAGACCGGACGGCCCGTCCAGGCCCGGTTGACCGGCCTCCTCCCTTGATTCAGCCCAACTTTTCCCCAACGGTTATATTTGCTCTTGGGCTATAAATAGCCCTTCTTCCACCTTGGGCTGAGTACTTCTTCCCTTTCTCTCACCTCCATTGTTGCATTTTGAAGAAGTTACTCTCTCTCTTGTTCCCCCCCATGATTCTTGCTCATATTTGAGGATTTGAGAGGAGATCTAGATCTACTCTTCCACCAAACCAATTCTTCTCTAAGTGAGGGAATCTCTTGGGATCTAGATCTTGGAGTCTTTGGTTGACTTTCCCCTTGTTCTTCCTCTCCAATCTCATCCTAGCATTCGTTGCTTTGGTGGGATTTGAGTGTGAAGGACTTGAACACCTCCGTGTTCTTGCTTTGCATCATTGCATAGTGTTGAGCTCTCCACCCACGATTTGTTCGAGTGAGAGACCGTGAGCTTGTTACTCTTGGAGGGTGACCTCCTAGTTGGCTTGGTTGGTGTCCCGGTGATCTCTTCAAGAAGATTGTGAAGAGGCCCGGGCTTCTCCTTCGTGGAGCTTGTGAAGTGGTTGTGGAGCTTGCCATCTCCGGAGCGGAGGAAAAGCTAACCATACGGAAAGGGCCATTATCCTTCGTGGGTGTGGTTCGGAGAATAGGGTGAGCCTTCGTGGCGCGGGGAATCCTTCGTGGGACCTCCACTCCTCCAAACGTGACGTACCTTGTTGCAAAGCAAGGGAACACGGGAATACATCCTCGTCTCCGCGTGCCTCGGTTATTTCTATGCCCGAGCTCTCTTTCCTTGTGATAGCCATCGTGCTTGAAGTACATATATCTTGCTATCACTTGTGCTACACATATCTTGTGCCTATCTTGCTTAGCTCTAGTTGCTATTGTTACATTTAGTTGAGCTTAGCATATTTAGGGTTTGTGCTTGTAAACTAAACGATAGTTTAATTCCGCATTCTTACAAGACAAATCCGCAAGAGTTTGTAATTGCCTATTCACCCCCCTCTAACATCTCGATCTTTCAATTGGTATCGAGCAAGGTCTCTCCTTGTTTTAGGCTTCACCGCCTTGAGAGTAAAGATGTCGGCTAGTAATTTAGTGCACAATGACACAATTATCTTTGTTGGCACAAATTATCATTTGTGGCAAAATTGCTTGCTTTGTAAACTTCGGACCTTGTGTCCAAACATTGAGCAATTTCTAGATGTAGGTTTTCTCCTCCGATGGATCCTCAAAATCTATCTTTAGAGGATGAGAAAAACTTACATCTTGAAGCTCAAGTATCTAATGAGCTTTATTCTCCTTGAGACCCGATTTTTCGTAGGTTCTTGATATATATAAAGCGAAAAAGTCTCATGAGATGTGGATCAAGCTTAAGGAAATGTTTGGTGGATCCACTTCTCATTTGGTCGGTGGTGACTCGAGGAGCTCTCTTCTTCTTCACATCATGAAGAGCTCCAAGTTGCTTCCACCTCCGGCCGTGATGAGTCATCATCTTCTTCCACTTCACCAACGTGTTGCAAGACACAAGGTAATGATATGGTGAGTGGTGAGGGAAATTGCAATGTTGATATTATGCTCAATAGTGATGACTCTTCATCTCTATCTCATTGCAATGTTTCCTCTTTGGACTTAAACACATCTTGCATTGAAAATAATCTACATACTTGTGTTGATAGTCCTTGCATATCATGTGTAAATTGCTTACATAGATCTCATGAGGATATGCTTGCCTTGTCTTGCTCCCATAATCAAAATGTTTCTATTTCCTCTAGTTGCTTGTTGACTAACATTGTAGAGGAAACCAAACACTCTATGGATCAAGACATGATTTCAAATGAGGATTCAAGAATATCTTCATCTTCATCCTCCGGTATGCACATGTGCCTTATGGCAAATGGACCAAAGGTATCTCCTACTTTGACTCCTAACACATCCTCTAATGATGAGAGTGATGATGATGATAATGATGAAGAACATAATATCTTGGTGCATGATATGGCAATGGTATATGCTTCTCTTCGTGGTAATAAAGAAGCTCGTGCTTATCTCGAACACTCTATGGATACCTTGAATAAATATAGGGAAACCATAGTGGAGTTGGAGTCCCATGTTGAAAATGGGGAAATGAGATTCACTCTCCTCAAGCATGAGCTAAAAGATGAGAAGCATGCTAATTTCATGCTTACACAAAAATTGAATCCTATATGCATGAAAATGAGAAAACTATTGTTGATGCTTGTGCTACTAACTCTAATTCTTGTGAAGCATCGACCTTAAAGGAGAATGTTGAGCTAAGGGCTCAACTTGAGTTGCTAACTAGCAATTATAGGGAATTGGAAGAAAGTCATAAAAAGCTCTCAAGCTCTCATGATGATCTTCTAATTTCCTATGATGGGCTAAAGTTAGCTCATGAGGCAAGTATCACTAAGGTAACATCTTGTGAGCCTCATATGGATGTTAGCACAATCTATACTACAAATGTTACATTGCCATGTGCTAGTCCTTGTAATCCATCTAGTCAAACTAGTGATACACCTTGTGTTGGATTACTCACTTTGCCTTGTTGCTCTAACAATGAAGCTTCTACTTCCTCTAGTACTTGTATTTCTACTAACCATGTAGAGGAAATAAAAAGAGGCTCAAGTCCTTTCTTTGAAGAAAGACTTGGAAAAGCGTCATGAAGGAAAATCCGCACTTGACAAGATGCTAAGTGTGCAACAATCCCCCAATGACAAAAGTGGACTTGGATTCAACTCCAATAACAAAAACAAGTCCAAGAGCAAGAGCAACAAGAAGAAGGGCCAAGACAAAGTCAAGGATCCGGCCAAGTTGGTTTGCTTCAAGTGCAAGGTTGAAGGGCATCATGTTAGATCATGCCCATTGAAGAAGAAGAAGCACTTGAGTGAGAAACAACAAGGGAAACGACCACAAGGTCAAGGCCAAGCTCATGCTCGACCTCAAGTTGAAGATAGGGCACTTCCCAAGAAGAATCAAGACATTGTTCCCCAAGAGAAGAAATCAATAAAGAAGAGAAAGGGAACACTTGCTACTTATGTCGTGAAAGGGGCACTTTGCTTCTTCTTGCTTAGGTGGTACCTTATCTAACCCTATAATTGTTGATAATGATTATTCTCTAGGGAAGGATAAGGATGGCAATGTGTTTGCCAAGTTTGTTGGAACTCAAAGTGGTTTCAAGAAAAGAACCATTTGGGTTGCCAAGCCTATTGTGACTAATCTCTTAGGACCCAACTTGGTTGGGGACCAACAATCTCAAACTTGATCAATAGGTGCAAGTGGAGGTCATTGGAGACTTGGCTACTTCATGAAGAATTAAGGGATCTTCATATATTATATTTTGACCAAGCCAAGTCGTATGGATTATCATCTATATCTCATAATCCAATGTTCCTCCTTGCGGTAACTTATACTTCAACTCTTCATGTTTATTGTAAGTTACTTGCCCCTTTGCATGTTTGGTTTTGTACCAAATATGTGTATGTATGTGTTGTGTCTTACTTGCTTATCTTGTGTGTTCAAGTATGTTTGTTTGACTCACCATATACTTGTGTATTGTTTTGAGCCTAATGCATCTTGATGATATCTTATTTGGCTCTCTTTGAAGTGATTAATGGAACATCCCATTTTGGGGGAGTGATATGCTTTGTGCATCTCTCCTTTTTTAAAATGTGTACATGGGTACCACCACTTAGTATTGATATTGCAAGATTATCTAGTCACTATGTGGTGTGCCATACTCATGAGAAATTCAAATTCTAAATATCCATTAATCATCTCTAGTTGAATTTTAGTTGCCTCTTAGAAGAAATATTTTATCACATTATGGGGGAGTAATATGTTTTGTACATATCACAAGCCTAGAAAATGTGAACATATGAGGTTATGCCACTTAGAGTTGATGCTCTTAATTATCTTGTTCCTAGGTGGCATGTTTGCTCAAACAAGCTCCATTCCTAATAAAAATATTTTATTACTCATCTTGTGGGCTTTTGTTTGAATATGAAATTCTTGGTGCGGTTTTCCTCAAATACATATCTCTATATCTTATTTGGGACACCGTTTGCTTCAAGTTATTCTAATCATTGCCGTGCGTGATTGTGTGACTAGTTGAAGCTATCAAGAATCTTCATCCGTGCATAGTGCTCAATTCTATATACTTATCCTATGCCTTTTATTGTGAAGTTGATCCTTACTAACATTGTGAATACTCCCTGGAAATTATTTCCAATATACTCATTGTCTTTGACAATTGATAACCTTGTATGTGGTTGAATTTTTGGATCATCTTCACCTTGGATTGTTTCTTATTGCCTTATTTTATTTCCAACAAATCTTTGTTGCTCCCATGTGTCTTCCTTGTCCCTTTGAAAAATCTTTTGATAAATTCTCTTGATTCATATCAAGTGTTTGTTTTGGAAGACAAACCTTTTCCTTACGGTACATTGTGCCATTGTGAAAAGTGTATAGGGTTTGGTTTATTTTGTTTGAACCTTGCTCTTTGGGGAGTTTGCTATCTCATTCTTTCTTACATGATTTATTTGCTTGAATGAGATAAATCCTTGAGCATGTTTGCTTTATTTCATCCTTTATGCTCAATGGTTTCTTCTTAGTTCATTTGTTGAACTTTTTTGAACAAATCTTTTGTGATTTGCGTCTTTGATATATTTTGGACAACAAATTTGTTTGGTGACACCTTTATGCCTTATTCGATTCTTTTGGTGTTTTGTCCAAAGTATATCTTTCTTGGATCTTTAAAGTCTTTATGTGTGCTTATATGTAATTTGTTTATATTTGTAGCATGCTTGCTTTGTTTGATCCATTATATAGGGTATACTCCATCAAATCCTAAATGGCTAAGATGTGCATGAAATTCAAATTCATCTAAATATGCACATATTTATATGGAGTGTGTCCTATATATTGTGGTTTGTCTAACCATGTTGGACCCAATAAGTTTGGGGGCCAAGATGTACTTGAATGATGTTTTAGGTACATTGGAGATGCAATGGAGGCTTGTCTCATCTATAAGGAAGGTGTTATCACCATATGAGAATTGGAGTCAAGACTAGGATGATCGATGAACTCCTATCTACGACATCATGCCATTGCTATCTCGGTAACAAGTATCTTATTCATGCATACTCATATAGCATCCAACCTCTTGTAGGTTGCATCTTGGCATGAAATTCTTTATTTCGAAAATATTGAGGTTCTTGAAAAATCCTTTTAAAGAAAACTTCTTATTGTACACTTGAGTAATTTGAGAAGATGCATATGATTGGGATATATATATATCATGTTTATGATTCACCTATCCCAAATATGCCCTCTAGCAATTTATTGCATATCAATTCCTCAAAGAACTCTTATGTGCAATATTGATGAAATTGCGAAATAAATCCGCATTTGTGATACTTGTTGCCTCTCTCAAAACATTCCAACTAGCTTGACTTCCCTTATTGTTGGTTGTGATGTTTTTGAGATTTTACTTGGTTGAAGCTCATTCATATACCATAAGTGAAAATTGGAGCCATAGGCTATATATATGCTTTATTAAGCAAACATCCTTTGGTATATTTTATGACTTCATCTTGGATACATTGTCTTATCTATTTTGTTAACCTCTTGTGTGTGCATGTTTCTTTATGGATCACTTTGTCCACTTTAGAAACTCATATACATAAGAGCGCTAATCCATCACCTTGATATCCTTGTTCTTTGCCAACCATCTTCTTATCCTTTTGATTTTAATGTTGTTGGTAAAGAAGATTTATGAGTGCTTAGTTTATTTGTTTTCCTTCTTGCACTCATATCTCGTAATTGTTGGACTAAAGTTGTTCTTGATAAGCATACTCTCTTTATCTTAGTTGTGTTCTAAATGATATATAGGGAGTGAGGATTCCATGTTTGTGCATATTGTATTCAAACGCAAACATTATAAATTGTGCACGAACCTTGGGGAGCTTTCTTATTTTTAGAGCACCATATCTCTCTTATCATGATATCTTTGTTTGTCCAATTGGATCCTTGATTGCTTGCCTTTATTTGTTGAAGCTCACTTCACCATATTATCTTTATGCAATCTTTGATCCTCAATATAGTTTGATTTCCTTCAAGTATTCATCATTGGATATGTGCACTTGATTCCACTCAAATTATGAGAAGTGCACACTTTGGGGAGGAACTCACATTATATTGGCCTTCTAAATTTTTCACCCATTTTGACAATCGATGCCAATGGGGGAGAAGTTTAGAGGGTTTAAGGAATGGCTTTATACTTAAGCTTGGTTTGTGGTTAAGTGTTTTGCCTCTCATGCATTCCATATTTATATGTCTTGCATGGTTGTATATATATAGTGGAAACTATCCCAAAGGTTAATCTTGACAATATATGCAATGAATTCATGTTCATCACACGTGCATACATTGTGGGGGAGTTTTCTCTATATATATTGGTTCTACTCACATCCATTGCATTTGTTGTAGTTGTGTGAGTAGAGCGGTTTTGATATGGGCTAGTAGCTTTGTGTTACTTGACCATATCAAATACAACCTCTTGTATACAACTTATTCTCGGATAAGTTGAGTACTTGTTTCTAATATTCATTATATAAACCCTCTTATTATGGTTGTCATCAATTACCAAAATGGGGAGATTGTAAGGGTACATTGCCCCTATGTGTGGTTTTGGTAATTAATGACAACCCCTATGGACTAATGTTTTCATTGAGTTTATATGAAGGAATATTCCATAGGTACTACTTGTTCTCCATGTGTTGGATTCAAGTATGGATGCCATGAAGATAAAGGTATACCTTGTGTATTGGCATCAAGATCATCGGTTTGAAGATACATATGTGATATGATCAAGAAGAAGAAATGAAGATGGAGTTCTTATGTGGAACTCAATATTAGCCATGCTCTATCTTATGAGAGTATGAGAAGGTACAAGGTTAAGTCGGGCAAGTTCAAGATGAGCATCTCAAGTGGATCACATGCTTGAAGCTTGCCGTCCATTTGGTGATAATGGACATGTGAAGATGTGCATCAATAGAGCTTTCCCATCATGGTGTATGGGGGAGCATTTGTGAGTCTTCACGAAGCGACGATGATCAAGTGAGGCATTCCGGCTTGAGTGGAGCTTGAAGAGCTATCATCAAGATCAAGCGGGATGCGCAAGGCAAAGGTATGGCCTTGCTAGGTTTTCCTTTACCGGTCTCAAGGTGGTTGTTGGGAGACCGGATTATAGGATAAATAGCCGCACTATCAAGAGGGGCTTTCGGTTGGGTAACTTGATCGCATCATCTTAGAGAGCTCAATCCTTTGCATACTTTGCATATCCCTATTGCTTCTTGGTGTTTCTCTGTGAGGTTCTTGAGCTTGTTGCTAGCTTTACAACAAGCCCAAGTTCATCAGCGGAATCCGCATGCATCTTCTATTGCGTTTTGAGTTTGGACGTCTTTTATTTCTTGACGGTGGGAGACTCCTCTCTAAAATCCTCTAAAATGTTCTGTGAGGAGTCTCCATATTTCCGTTTTTGTTGGGGTTCTATTCGTCGTTATCTTTCCAACAAAATTGGTTTCATGTCAATCGGGGTCGGACACAAAAGTTATCACTTTTTGTATAACATGATTTCCTTGGCCAGTTTCTTGGCGTGACCGGCCGTCCGGATGGCGGTTCAAACCGGCCTGGACCGGTGCCATCCGGCACTATCGATGAAGCTTTTAATCTTGGTCCGGTTTCTAGCCCGGCGTGACCGTCACCGGATGGCCGGTTCAAACCGGCCTGGACCGGTGCCATCCGGCACTATCCGATAAGCTTTTCGGCTTGGTCCGGTCACTAGCCGGTCGACCGGTCTGTGGACCGGATGGCCTGCGTGGCCCGGTCGGGGTCTGAGCCAGACGGCCCGGTCCGAGCCGGTTGACGGCCTCTCGACGGTGACTCAGCCCAACTTTTCCCCACGGTTATATTTGCTCTTGGGCTATAATAGCCCTTCTTCCACCTTGGGCTGAGTAGTTCTTCCCCTTCTCTCACCTCCATTGTTGCATTTTGAAGAAGTTGCTCTCTCCCCCATGATTCTTGCTCATATTTGAGGATTTGAGAGAGGAGATCTAGATCTACTCTTCCACCAAACCAATTCTTCTCTAAGTGAGGGAATCTCTTGGGATCTAGATCTTGGAGTCTTTGGTTGACTTTCCCCTTGTTCTTCCTCTCCAATCTCATCCTAGCATTCGTTGCTTTGGTGGGATTTGAGTGTGAAGGACTTGAACACCTCCGGTGTTCTTGCTTTGCATCATTGCATAGTGTTGAGCTCTCCACCACGATTTGTTCGAGTGAGAGACCGTGAGCTTGTTACTCTTGGAGGGTGACCTCCTAGTTGGCTTGGTTGGTGTCCGGTGATCTCTTCAAGAAGATTGTGCCGGGCTTCTCCTTCGTGGAGCTTGTGAAGTGGTTGTGGAGCTTGCCATCTCGGAGCGGAGGAAAAGCTAACCATAAGGAAAGGGCCATTATCCTTCGTGGGTGTGGTTGGAGAATAGGGTGAGCCTTCGTGGCGCGGGAATCCTTCGTGGGACCTCCACTCCAAACGTGACGTACCTTGTTGCAAAGAAAGGGAATACATCCTCGTCTCCGCGTGCCTCGGTTATTTCTATACCGAGCTCTCTTTCCTTGTGATAGCCATCGTGCTTGAAGTACATATATCTTGCTATCACTTGTGCTACACATATCTTGTGCCTATCTTGCTTAGCTCTAGTTGCTATTGTTACATTTAGTTGAGCTTAGCATATTTAGGGTTTGTGCTTGTAAACTAAACGATAGTTTAATTCCGCATTCTTACAAGACAAATCCGCAGAGTTTGTAATTGCCTATTCACCCCCTCTAAGCGACATCTCGATCTTTCAGAAAAACGGCGTTAGCGCAGGCGTTTCCAGCGCGCAACCGGCTGCCAATATATTGCGCAGCGATCGTCGGTGCGGACGATTAATCCCGTGGCGGTCCTCGACGGGACGTAAAACGCCATTAGCGACCTTTGCTGTCCGGGATAAAATATGCCGCACCGCTAGAGCTACCCCCGCGCAAACGGTCGCCCTGGCCCCTACGCGTCCGTGGCCGACGCAAACGGATATTTCAGACGTCCGAAATGCGTCGGCCCGCTGGAGATGCCCTAAGGGTATCTCCAGGGCATCTCCGGTGCGATGCATTTTAGCGTCCGCGCGCATCCGTTTGTGTTGGCCCTTTTGGTCGAAATCGACCACGCGTCCGTTTGCGTCGGGGGTGGCTCCAGCGGCACGACGCATTTTTTAGGACGAATCATTTTTTTTAAACATGAAACATAATTTACATACTTAAAACATAAAAAACCTAAACCCTGCTGCTCATCGTCGTGTGCTGCTCCTCGTCTGTCGAGCACGATGAGCTCCGGTATGACCCACAGCCAGTAGCCATCCGGGAGAGCCGCCGGTGCTCGAGGAGCGCCTGTCGAAGTGCTTCGTCGACGTCGGCGGCATGACGGCGTGGCGGAGCGGCGGCGGCTGCGGGCGCGTGCCGGAGGGGACGGCGGCGCATCTCGCGTCGTGTTGTTCCGGGAAGTCGAAGTTCCGGCCCTCCGCCATGGCCTGCGCCATTCGTGGAAGACGACAGCGACGTAGTCGTCGCGTCGTCCTTCACCTCCTCGCTATGGTGCGTGAGCGCCTCGCGTAGTCGTCGTCGTCGCGGCGTAGGCTTCGTCGACGTTGTCTCTGCGTGGCGTCGTTGTCTGCGTCTGCTGCGCGTCGGCGCCGCTGACGACGAGCGGCTGGGCCGAAGGGATAATCCCTGTCGCCCATGAAGCCTGCCCTTCGTCTCTATCCGTCTCCGTGACACGTACACCAAACCTCGAGTCGATGGCGTACGCCGAATCGGCGCGGAGGTCCGCCCGGCTGAATCGGATCTGCATCGGATCCGATCAGGCTCTGCAGTCGGAGGGATGGGCACCCGAGCTGGCCGCCCGTAGCACGTCGGACCAGGCGTCATCGCACGACATCCATTTACCGTGCATGAGCCTCCGTGACGGGGATCGGGATCTTCTTGGTGCCGCTGCCGGAGGCTCGAAGTCATTTTCTTCCCCATGGCGCTGCGGCGTGGTGGTGCGAGTGGAGGTGTGGTGTGGGCGAAGGAGCGCGGCGGTGGACTTGTAGGGCGCCGCGCGAATACGATGCCACGAAGGCGGCGCAGCCCGGCCGCCGCTGCCGGTGCAGAACATGCAGCCGCGCCATTGATGGCGAAGGCTGCGGCGCGGCGGAAGCGCTGACCGCGAAGCGGTGCCCTCGTGCGGTCGCGCCAGGCGGGCTCGGTGGAGACGCGACACTTTGCGCGTCCGGACAGCGTCTGCGAAACCTGGCGCATATTTGGCCAGCGTCTGCGGTTATTTTTTGCGTCGCGCCGCTGGAGAGGGTGTCAGACACATTTTCGTCGCGCCGCTGGAGATGCCCTTACTCCACATTTCTCCCAGTTAGTACTACTACTTCAGCTCAGACCTCACAGTGAGCACAGCCTCAGCTCAGCCGCAGAAGATCCCACTTGGCCACACCTCTACCGCCGCTGCTATCGCCAATTTTTTTACTAACCGGTGTGGTCGCTGATAAAATGGAGTACTAGTAGTCTACTAGACTAGGACTGACAATGAGGAGCAACTTTATAGTATTATTACTCACAACTAGCATAATTTTATAATGTCAAGTTTACGGAGAGAGTGTCCGTCATCAAGCGTGTTGCTGAGCTGAGCCCCTTTTCAAGGGGATCAAAGTCTGTGCCCCTCAATGCAATGACCGTCCCAGAAAGATAGCTTTGGACCTTTCCCGGTGACTCCTACCTCCACTAACCTCATCCAAGAATCACGCTGGTAAAAACAATTGCTACCCCCCGTCCATACGTGGCATGCTAATCTAATTGGCACGGCCGGATTAGGGCATGTCCAATGCATAGCCCCAGGGTGCTGCCTCGCAGCTTTATCTTGGTTCGGGTGGTCTAAATTAGGTTCAGATAAGGAGGCAGCCTCTTCATCAGGAGGCAACCTCTTCAACCATAAAGTGAAAACTGAGTGAAAATGTGAGAGAGAAAGAGACAAAACAAATCAGCTTTTGATAGAAATTCATATTAATGGAACCATAACATGGCATGCATATGTCAAAGTTTTTATCCAAGCCTAGTTGAACAGCTGCCTCCATTGCTCATGCCCTTAACATCTCTGCGAATTCATTCTGATGATGAGAAACAATCTTTTTCACAAAGTTTCATCACCCATGGGTCGTGCACCAACTTTTTCCTACTGGTTTTATATTTTAGTTCAAGTTCAGGGAGGACGCTCATGATCGAAGTGCGCTGAGCCCCTTTCCAAGGGAGTGAAAGTCTGCGTCCTGCGATGACCATCCCAGAAAGATTGTTTTGGATCTTTCCCGGTGACTCCTACCTCCACTAACCTCATCCAAGAATCACATCGGTAACGATGACATTTGCTACCTTTAACCCTGCACGCATGGCATGTTACTAAAGTAAGTGACAGTGCTATATTGACATCTCCAGGATACTACAATCTTTTTCACAAGTTTCGTCAGCCATGGCTTGTGCACCAACCTCTTCAGGGCCATTTCTCCAGCGGCATGGCGCAAACATATCTAGTTGGTTTGTTTTGCTCCGTGAAGATATAGAGACACAAAAACTCATCCGGTGGACCGATGTAAACGGACCGAGGCATGCTCACCGATCCAATTGTAGCCCATATTTATTCTCGGAATGCGTCAGCGCGGACGCGTCGCAAGCCCGTCGCGTGTCCCCCCACTTCCGCAGCGTGGCAACATATGTGCACCCACTTCGCCTTCTCTCGCTAGTCTTCTATGATATGGACGACGCTCTAAGGCTGGCCATCTCCGCCACTACAGGAGTCCGAGCTCGCGCACAGGCGCCCTGCCACGCAGTCGCGGACTTCACAACGTTGAGCCCCCCGTGCGCAAACTCCTTCTATACCGGCCCCACCTGCAGCGTCACCATGGGACTAGTGGGCCACATATGACTAGTCCCTTAGGCGCCACCAATAGACCTGTATTGGCCTTACTCATGGCAAGAGCCAGAGCTCGTCGACCTGACCAAGGAGGTGACGAGTAGGCGACGCGTCCACTGCAAACCCTAGATAGAGCTATCTAGTTCTTTTTTTTTTTTTTTAGTATCCTTTCTTTTCCATTTGCACCGTGTAAATTAACCTTGTAATATTTTTTTTTATCAAAAATGAGTTTTGCCGTTGGGTAACCAAGAGGACAAGCGGAAGGCATAGCCGAATTTGTATCCGTGAACCAATGTAAATAAACCAAAACGAAAATGTTTTGTATCACAAATGGGCCATGCCGTTTATGAGCTGCGAACCATGGAGAAGCAAATCTTGGGATCGTTTCATCATGATTCATGAGGTCTCTGCATGTTCACATGAGTCTTGCCTTGCATTCTTTCAGGAATAAAACACACACACACAGCACCTGGTGCATGTTTTTCTCCGACGACATGATTAGCCTGCCTTTATGTCCAACAGAGACATCATATCTCTCAATCTCCTGTCACCCTTTCTGCCTATTCCCCACAGCCGCGCGCGTAATCGCTTCTCATTACACACGAGAAGAGCAATGGGGGACTATGCTAAGCAGGACACGCCCTGATTCCCTGAACCCTATCACTGTTATCCTTTTTCATCACTACCCAAGTACCACTAGCTCACAGGTCACAACACTACAAGACCTGAATTGTGTGATTGACAGTGAGCAAGGGCCTAGAGGATTAAACAAAGATTAAGGCAGATGGATGAGAAGTGTGGAAAGGCATGATTCCTTTCCAATCCAATCACATCCCTAGGCTGCATGCATGCACTCCCTAATGGAACCACAAAACCTACCTTAACACCACTGTTCACCATTCATTACAGGGAATAATTGTCCCCCCCTTCCCCTTCCTCCCATATATTAATCCCCCTGATACCTGATTCTCCCTCACCATTGACAGCACCACCTTCTTCCCCTCCCATCTCTCTCTACTACTATCTCTCAGAGACGGACCAGACACAACTTCTCTCTTCCAAGGGCTCGCAAGCCATTATTAAGCAAGAAAGCTTGGAGGAGGAAGGAATGGAGCTGGATGAGCAGGCATTCTTGGAGGAGCTCTTCTCCGTGAGGAGGGACCAGGCCGGTGCGTGGGGGGAGTGCAATGCCATGGGGGACTTCTTCTCCCCGGCCTGCGGTGGGCCCGGCGGCGGGGGAGCCGCCATGGCTGACTGCTTCCAGGAGCGGCACCAGGCCACCGTCAGCGTCCTGCCGACCTTCACTGCCTCCTACGACCACCAGCAGCAGCAGCAGCAGCAAGCGCCGGGGCCGGGCTTCGACTGCCTCAGCGAGGTCTACGGCGGCGGCGTCGTCCCCTTCAATGCCGTCGGGTACGGCGGCGGCGAGATGGGGTTCCTCGACGCGCTGGAGTCCAAGGCGGCGGACGGCGGGCTCGGCGCCTGCAAGGTGGAGCCCGGGCTGCTGGCGGCGGCGGCGGACGGGTTCGGGATGCCGGCGGCGGCGGCCCCCGCGTCGAGGAAGAAGCGGGTGGAGGGCATGCCGTCCAAGAACCTCATGGCCGAGCGCCGCCGCCGCAAGCGCCTCAACGACCGCCTCTCCATGCTCCGCTCCGTCGTGCCCAAGATCAGCAAGGTACAAAAAAAGAGCATTCCTTTTTTTTCCCACCAGATAGCAGCAATCCGTCAATCTTGGCGCAATGGGGCAAGAAATCTGAACCTGTTCTTGGTGTGGATTTGGAGCAGATGGACAGGACGTCGATCCTGGGGGACACGATCGACTACATGAAGGAGCTGCTGGAGCGGATCCGGCGGCTGCAGGAGGAGCTGGAGGAGCAGCAGCCGGAGGGGGAGGCGCCGGCGCCGGCGCTGCTGAGCGTGTTCCGGGAGCTGAACCCGAGCGAGATGCTGGCCAGGAACACGCCCAAGTTCGAGGTGGAGCGCAAGGAAGACGGCCAAGACACCCGGGTGGAGATCTACTGCGCCGCCAAGCCGGGGCTGCTGCTGTCGACGGTGAACACCCTCGACGTGCTGGGACTCGACATCCACCAGTGCGTCGTCAGCTGCTTCAGCGACTTCGCCATGCACGCTTCCTGCTCCGAGGTACTCGGCCGTTCCGTCAGTTAATTCAGCAGCCGCCGCCATGGCCGTGTGCTGCGTTCTTCTTCATGAACTAGTTAACCAATTCCAACTGGTTTTTGCTTGCAGATGCAGAGGGAGATGCTCAGCGCCGACGCCATCAAGCAGCAGCTCTTCAAGAACGCCGGCTACGGAGGCGGCTGCTTGTAGACCAAGATGCAGTTTAAGCAGCAGCAGGAACAATGATGATAATAAAGTAGCAGTAGGGTTAGCACTGGTAGCAGCAGCAGTAGCGATAAAGGCTCGACCTTTTTAGCAAATCATAACAATGTCGCCGTGATCAAGACTCTCTTCCTCTCCTGTTAACAAAGATCGGCGCCTTTCTGATGAATGATTGATTATCCATCGCCTTTGCTGTACTTTTCCTTTACGAGCCATGTTGCTGCATCTCCTGCCCTATCGGTCCAGAGAAAGCGAAAGCATCGTGCATCTCAATTTCAAGTCAATGCTCGTGTTGTGCTGGACACCTACTGGTGCTGGATCATGTAAAAATACACTACCAGTTCTCACAGCAAACATCCCTTTCTTTGCACATTGCCTCAAATCTTCACCGGTGACGATGATCAAGACATGTACGTATGGTTAGCACCAACTGATACTCAATCATCCTGTAAAAAAATAAGCACATCTTCACTGGTGACGATGATCAAGACATGTATAGTTAGCACCAACTGATACTCAATCATAAACACACCTTTTTTTTCACTGATGAAGACATGGATGACAGGTAGATTGGGACAACAGACGTATTTGATAGAGAAGGCAAGTTATTGTCAATTATGTGTGAGATGAGCAAAAAAAGATTCACCACCTAAGCGGATCACTGCCTCTTTGTCGTATCTTCTGGCCTTCTTCCCACAACGAGGGCTGGGACCGCCGATTAGTTAAGCATAACTCTCGAGCTGGAGCTACCCACCATTGACCCCTAATCTATCTAGTAGACCGGCCGAGCAGACAAAGATCGTGTCGGTTTGCAGCCTGCCAACCTGCCGCCTGCCCAGTTTTATTCATCCTTCATCCACCCCCAAGATTTCTAATGTGCCCTTACAAAAAAAAAATGGTTCTGAATTTTGTTATGCGCCAAGGGTCAGCTATCATGGTTTTGTAATGCCCTAGAAGAGGAAACACTTTTTGCAGAGCACCACCAACTGCCACTTCTTTTGTACACACAGGTTTTGTTTGGCTCTCCATGTTCGTGCAGGAAGTCGGTCAAAAAATAAGTTTCATTTGGCTCTTCTTCAGCTACTAATGCCACTCTCAATTTCTAGTGCCCTAAACAATGATCTGAATTCTGTAATGCCCTAGCGGTGGTCAGCTATCATGGATAGTTTTCTAAATGCCCTAGAGGAGGCACTTTTTGCAGAGTGCCATCAACTGCTACCTTTTTTTTTTAACAGAAAAGCTCTCTTTGGCTCTTCTCTTCAGACTCATGCAGAAAGTCGGCCAATCTAAACTCCAGAGTTTGTACTCTTGTTCCAGGCCAAGATCAAGAGCAGCAACCCTTTCATCAGAACATAAATAAAAGGATAACAATGCCAGGTTCCCAATATTAAAAGGTACTTATTTCAGAAATAAGAAGAGAATGCAACGGGATGGATCATGGTCGTGGATGGGGCTTTGCCCATGATATTCCGCAGCCAGAGATGCGGCTGGCAGTTTGACGCCATGACGACCGCTTTGGATCTCTTCAGTTGGTGGCATGGCTGCATTGGTAGTGCCCATCAAAAGGCCATGACCCCAAGCAGAGAAATACATGCACGTGTTACCTGTCAAATGTCACCAAACCCGAAATAATCGCTCCAAATACCATGACAATGGTGAAACTTTTTTGCAATATTAAGACCCCAAAATGTCTCGCAAGGAGGAGTATGTCCAGTAGCTAACAGCCTAACACTAACAGTGGCAGGTAGTAACAGGAGCAAAGGCAGCTAAAGGGCCAGTGACAAAATGCTGCTAGCTGCCTTTTAAACCTATCTACCTCCATTTCATCCAAGGTCAGGGAGAATACATACATTAGCAGCGTGTGCAGGGGTGAGGGGGGGGGGGGACCTGTTAGAGTGTTAGAACCAGGGCATCCACCAGATGTACATCTTGCCAAGGTTTTTGTGGGAGACCGCCTCGGCGATCAGGCGGCGCGCCTGGCCTTCCACGGAGAGCGGCAGCGAGGGGGCGGCATTGACGCCCACCACGACTCCCTGGAGCCTAGCCGTGATGTTCGCGATGGCCCTCTGCAATCATTCGAAGCGAGAGGCAGGGTCAGGAGAGCGACATGGTTTGTTTACCAGTGCACAAGTATGTACATATAGCAGTGGCATCGGTGCGAATGTGCGATGTCGGCAATACCTGTGCCTGTGGGTTGCGGACCTCGCCTCCGCTGGATTTGCTGGTTTTGGTCCACTCTACCAGCGGGTCATGGATGAAGGTCTCGAGGACGGTCATGAGCGCCTCCTTGTGACCCCTGAGAACCGACAGAGTGATTTCGCAGACCTTCAGAAAGACGCCTTCGTATCCGGTGATGCCCAAGCCGTCGATCATGTTCTGGAATTGCAAAGTTAGCATGCCCATGTTAATAATACTTGTAACAAAAATCAGATTCAGTGTGTTGGATAAGCTGCTGCTAGAAAGAAACTGCAAGACAAGGTTTTATTGCTTACCTGCGTAAGCCTAAATGGCACCACCTCTGGCTTCTCAAGCTGCAAACCCTTATCAAACAGGCAGCTGAAATCGACATGCACACAGTCCCCGGTTGTCGCATCAATAAGGATGTTTTCGCCGTGCCTGTCACCAAGCCCAACAATGTGCCCAACCATCGACCAGACTGCAGCAGTATGTGCATATGCTAATCTGGCACGAAACCATGCAGCTGGTTCAGAGAATGTCATCAAGAACCACTTGTGGAAAACTGGGGGGAACAGTGGAAGAATTTTTGTTTTCAGCATCACGTCTTCAGCCATTTTGCTAGCATGGCATTCATCATATAGCCTCTTGATTTGCGAGGTTGTTTTCATCCTATCGTACTTCCCGCAAGTTATGTATATGTCCTGAAGAATATGCCGAAGACCACGCGTGTTGGGCACCCATTCTACTAGTCCACAATCTTCTGTAAGTGGAACCACTGCAAAGGTTCTGATATAAAGCTTTCTCCTGCGGCTCTCAGGAACTTTGGAGAGGAGACGGTTGATCACGGCATTGAACTCCATCATACGTGAATCCTTCCTAAGATCATCCTTCGGTTTGCATAAAAAGGGGCGAGCGACTCCATCACTTCCAAGGAACACGACCTGGCATCCAATATGATCATGCTTGTCAGTTACCATTAAAACCTACTACCTCCGTTTCAAGGAATAAGGCATCCTCGTTTTACGAGCTTTTTGTTTGACCAAAAATTACTTCAAATAGATCAAAATTGTTTGTATGAAATTAGTACCATTAAAAAGTTCTTTTCAATACGAATCCAACGGTACTAATTACATATAATATGATCAAGATTTTGTTGCTCAATTTTTATGGTCAAAGTTCGTCTTGGAATACGCGTGCGCCTTATTCCTTGAAACGGAGGTAGTAGTGAAGTATGACTAGCTAGTTTTGACCCTTCAAAATGAAAACAAATCATAAACGGGCAAAACTGTGATTAAATGAGTGCAAAGAAACAATCTGGACCCTGGATAGCTCCCATTCTCCCACACAATATCCAAACAACGACTTGCACCCACAATCCCATGATGTCCATCATTCATAAGAGTTCGTTTGACATCTAGGTATTCAATTCATTTTGTATAAATGAAATGAACTTAGGAATTCATTTCATTTACATTGAGATTCCAATACTACATACTTGTTTGGCTGCCACATAGATTTCTAAATGAACTGAATTCCATATGAAACTGATGAAAATTAAAAACATGATCTTTTCCTTCAAAAATATACATGGTCTCAATTCTTGAAATGATGCCAGGGAGAAAATCCAAGTTAATCTAGAGAAATAAAGTCAAGTTGGATATTTTCCAAAAAAGAAAAAGAATAAACACACACAAACTTACAAGATCAAGCACATGTGATTCACAAGATCAACTAATAATCACATAGACTACTAATTAAGTGACTACTGCTCTGCAAATGCAAATTGTGTCTGAATCATGCAACACCTTCAGTGGGCTACGACATCAAACAGCAGCTAAGGTGAGCTACAAAATCAACCTCAGAATCCCACCGATGGCAGCAAGCATACAGAAAGAAAATCTTGGTACTGGAGAAGTAAACATCTAAGCTGATCAGTAGTGGTGATCTATCTGTCTTCCTCTTGAACATCTTCTATCCTGTTCAGTATTTTTTTTTTTTGAGGAATTGTTCAGTATCTTGTTACGATTGGGAAAAATTGATTGGGGGTTCAGTCAGTAGGAGGGAGTGGCCAGGGCTCGCTAACCAACGCACAACGCCGTCGTCGTCGTCCCTTCCGGCAGGCCAGTGGTGGAGACGCACGGCAGGGACGACACATCCTGCGCAGTGTGCCGGTGCTGCAGATCAGGGCCGGAATGAGGAGCCTAGACGTCGCCGTCCCTGGGGCTGCAGGTGGCCGAGGGCGGTGGCGGTGGCTGGACCGGTGAGTCCGGGGCAGGGAGGAGCAGGAGCTTCCTCGTCCATGGCAACTCTCGAGGTCACCGGCGACGATGGCGGCGCAGCTCCGGCCACTGGAACAACCCCTGTGGCTTGCAGATCCGTTCGCTGCCCTTCCTAGACGTCCTCTTCCCGCAAGCTGGGGAGGATCCATGGCGAGTGTCAACGGCAGGGCAGCAAGATCCAGGGCGGCGATGTGGGGTTTCTTTTTTGTTCGGTTGTTCAGGAGGAGATTTCCACACAAAAGACAGGTTGAGAACGGGAATCGACCTAACGCATGGCGTCATTTCAGAGGAATTGTCAAATGAAATGACGCTACAATTTCTCGGCAGCCAAACAGGTTATCATTGGAATTGCCAAATGAATTCCACAATTTTGTAAGGAATGCCTAGATACCAAACGAGCTCTAAAGGAATCTAGGACTACTTTCCTACACAAACTTCACTATGTATAGACAGCTGCTGCTCCTCAAACATGTGTAATTATCAAGGCAGTATTAAATATATATGGATGTGCATACCTTCTTTGGTTTCTGAAGAGAAGAAAGGATCTCTGCCTCATCCGCTATTCCAGCTATAGTAGGATGCTCAGATACCGAAAACGGGTGAAAAGTAGATTGACCTGACATATTTGAATCGTACGATGGCAGAGTCACAGTTAGAGACTGCTGGACAGGTAAGATAATTCCCAGTGGCATCATTCTTTTCAAGGAACTGAACTCAGTTGAGATATTTATTGCCTTAGCCTTGGCCTGCCCTGGATGAAAGCACAGCTTAATCAGATGTTCTATTAGAGAAGGAAACTGATTAAACAGTGCAACATTGCCCCCCTTCCGACAGCCCTTCTTTGCTGAGTTTAATATATGAGTAGCTGCTTCTCGTCTTGCAGAAACTGTTGACTTTGACACCGCAGCCATCATCCAAAGTGCTTGCTGAGGGTATGCCTGTAACACACACGTGATAATGTATCTGACAGTTTTGACAACATCACCATTCTGATGACAAATGCGGGATATCAATTGGGAGAGCACAGTCAGCCACTGATAAGTTGGTAGATCCTTCGAGGACCCACGAATGATGCTTAACATCTGCAATTAGATGGGATGATCAGATCTTTTACAAAAATTCAAAATAATGAGGAAAAATTACATGTGAAACAAAATTTACCCTATTATGAACGGTTACCATTCCTCCATTGGAGGAATTGTCATCTCTGATGTATATGTTTCCAAATTCGAAATAAAGAGTAAGCAACCGTGGTAGTGCTTGAAAAAGATTCTTGTGTCCTTTGTGAAGTCCTTTTGCATAACATAGTGAGACTGTTGGAAGCAATTCCCACCAAGGCTTCTCTTGAGCTTGGGTACTTAAAGGGCCAGCAGAGCTAGGAGTGACAGATCCAACTCCACCTGTGAATTTCTTATCTTCCTGGCGTTTCCTAGCATCAACAAGTAAATCATCCAAAAACTTTGCCATGCAAAAGAAACCTTTTTCCCATTTTGGCCGCAATTCTGCTACTCTATTGTAGAGACATCTGATTTCCTCGCTCTGTTTTTGCCCTGTATTGTGGATCCATCTAGTATAAAGAAGAAGGGTTTTAGACACATCTGGGTTCTCTTTTGATGCTTGTGTTGCAGAGAAAGGTGCATTTGGCAATGCGAGAGAAAGGCTGCAAAGGGAGGAAAGGACAACATTTCCCAAAACCTCCGCAGGCATGTTCAGAAGTGTTTGCTGAAGTTCAGCTATAGCACTATCAGATTTCCGTATATTCCAGAGGTGCTTTGCCTTCTCCATGTGAACGTTAGGAGCACCCGATGCGTCTGCTTCCAGTATTGCACGGTGGGCTGTTTCATAGTGACCAGCCGAACGGCAGAGCTTAGCGTACTGAAGCCAGCAGTTCCCAACTTGAGAATTCATATGACTCAGATTATAAACCATCCGCCGGAAAGCAAGCAAAGGCTCCCTTGCCCACAGAGATGATTGTGTACATCTAAGACGGTTATCCCAGTCTGTTGTTAATTTCAGAAATTTTGGATCATCTGCACTGAACGATTTATCGAGAAATGACTCGTCTCCCAGCAGCGAGTTGAAGTCTTCCAACTCGCACAGCATGTGGAGCTTTACAATGTAGGGATATGCACGCATGTATGAGTCCATGCCTGCTGCAGCCAATGGAACAAGCAATGCTTGCTTGGACTGGGCAATCTTTTCAGCAACCATAAACTGGTCTTTGTTCATCATTGCCTTGAATATCTTAGCAAGACCTATGTCAAACGAAGCACTGTTCTCAGAACTGCTGCACACAAGACCTTTGTCTGCCTCAGGTAGGTACTCATCCATGAGATCCCATCTCCCTAATCTCCAAGCTGCTTGCACTCCTTGCATGCACCAAGTTTTCTTATACTGAGGTATTCTGCACACCAAACCATCTACATGTGCAATCATGGCTTGAAGGTGGCACATGTTGAGCGAACAGTTGAGAACATCACAATGTCTCTGGACAGAATCAGGTTCCATTTGCAAAGCATGTTCACATAGTGTTAGCACTTCAGCCCAGTTTCCAGTTTTCTCATTGATGATTAGTTGATCTTGTAGGCTTGATGATTTCCTCAGATTAGCTAAACCTAATAGACCATCGGGCTCATCCAATCCTCCATATATTTCCATGAGAAAAGAGATGTCATCATCTGAAAAAGTGCCACTATACTCTGCAGCTGGATTAGAGGAACCAGACATCTCTCGGACATGAGATTCAAAATATGCTAGAGCACGAGCATGAGCTTGACATCTAAAAGATGTCTTAGCTAGAGTAACTTTAGGTATAGCAGCCAGCAGCTCCGCAACATTGCTACACTGCACCAGCAATTGATCTTGGCCATCATTTTTCAGTTTACCTGCATGCTTCCCAGCCATGGCATGACTAGACTGGGATAGAGCGATTTCCTGTTTGAGGTCATCAACCCATTGCCCAAGATTATCAAGTAAAGTGAAGATCGCCTGAACACAAACCTCACTCTGTCCCCCAGTAATACCATGAACAGTAGCCCCACTACTTTCTGAAGCAGCTGCATTGAGAACAGACAAAATTTCATCGGTGATACTTTGCCGAGCCTCTGGGGTTCCATAGCAAACAGCATTTAAAACCAAGTACGGTAGAAGATAGAGTGCAGTTGGCATGTCATGCCGAACAATTCCCCGACATGCACTGAAAATACCATAACGCGATCCAGTTGCGTGTGATGTCAACTTTCTAATCCAATAATATATCCATCTTCTAAAAGACATTGTTGGACGGTATATTGGGCCGAGTAGAGCAGCATCACTCACATTAGGAAGATGAAATCTTGATGTCAAGCACGGTGCAATTATTTCCTTAACATAACTAGAAAAACGTCCCCACAACTTCTGGCCCCTTTTGCTCATTTCACAACTACTTGAATCCTTCCCATTATCTTCATTGGGTAAAGATTGACAGCCAGCCAATTTCAGTAGCTCTTGAATAGCCAAGGCAGCAGAATCTTGTACTGTAGTGTCAGAAGCAGCTCTGAATGCCCTTGCAAGATGCTTGTGGATCAACTCAAATATAAGATCATCATCTGAACATTCAATCTTAAAGCGCTCACACGAAATCACCTTGAACTTAGCAGGATCAACTGCACCCAGTGCACCAAGACAATCAGCACAAACTAATTTCAATCTCTGGCCAACAATTGTCCTTGATTCCTCAGCACATCCTTTAAGTAAAGCCGTAATCAAAGCGCTAATTACATCCAAATCAGAAATATCTTCACCAATTATAAGGGCGGTAATATCCTCCCGTTTGGCCTTGAATAATTTACTCAACTCACATGCTACCATGTACCTTACATTCAAGCTCTCATGATTAAGACCATCAACAGCATCCTTTAGATGATCTTGCAAAGTCATTGATCCTCTGGCTTCCTGTATTACTTTGTTTACCTCCGACAAAGATGGTAAGCTAGGCAACAACGGCAATTCACGTATGTGCTGTTTAAGCAACTTGTTGTTTTTCACAATAAGTTCTTCCAGAATTTCAACAGTTTTGCTCAGGTGCACAGAAGCACGTTCTTTGCACCTTTCCAGAGATGGAATGAAAGCAGCTACAACTTGGGACATAACATACTTGATACTCGTCGGTGATACCTCAGCCAATTGCTTTATAAAAAAATGTAGCACATCAAGACCATCCATTTGAAGAGCTTCCTTATCAGTGGCAAAAATCAACAGAACCATAATCTTTGGTGCATGTGTACTCAAATAAGGGCCCATCATCTCAACTAACTTCCGTATACGCTGGAGAGCTTGTTTTTGAATTTTTGTGTCATCAGAATGAAGCATCTTCTTGTCAATGCTATTGAGAAGTCTGACAAAATCATTCTTCAAGAACTCAGGAAGGGTGTCATTGCCTGTCAAAATTCTTGCAATATTCTGTATTGTTGGGGAGATTTTTGTTGTCCTGAAAATCAAAACTACATTACAACTCGTTCAACATTATGCCTAATTGTGAGAGAAGTATGTGGACAGCTGTGTCTATGATGAAAAGAGAAGTTACCTTCTATCTGTCTCAGTGTGATCAGATTCTCCAGGAAAACATATGATCTCATCAAGCAGTGTTGGCAAAGCAGCTGCAAATATCTCTTTGCTATCAGTTCCAGTTTCAGTGTGATAAAACTGTAGAACAGATGGCAAATGCTTCCCATCTTCATAAAATAGAGCGAAGGAGAGCACTTTAGGTAATGAATTAACAATCAATGGTACTAGTTCAGTGTTTAGATGGTTTGCCAGTTCATGCAGAGTAATAACTGCTTGGTCGCTCTTTGGGTGAGACACAATAAGCTTTGGTATGACTGATGGAACCATTCTCCTAATCAGCTCTTCAGTCTTAATCCCAAAAACAGCCTCAGCAAATTCACTGATCACTGCAGGATGACTCACAAGTCTAGATGACAGATAATCATATAAATTATCTCTAACACGGAAGTTCTTCGAGAGGAAAAGTTCTATTCCTCCTTTGAAACAGTAAGTACAGCATCTGCGAAGTAATCTCGATGCGGTCTTCCTTACAATGGGATCGGGGTTATCGAGCTGAGCAATAAGCAATACAAATGAGCAGAAAAACACTTCTCCTTGAGTATCACTAGCTTGCATAACTGTAGCAGTTGATTCCAAAAGAGTCAGTAGAACGTGAGAATCTCCAGCTTGTGCGAAAGCATGCTTTATTTTGTCCATGAAGTTGACTTCTTTGGTCCCCCCCTTCATTTTCACTTCATCTGAGAACAGAATGTCCATAACTCTATTTTCCAAGAAGCAGCATACTACAAGAGAAAATGCATCTCTGACATCTTTCATTCCATTAAGCAGTAGAAAATCAATACATTTTAGCCACTTAATTTTCATCTCAAGGAGAACCTCTCTGCTAGAATGTCGCAATACTCGTGGCAAAACTTCAACCATAGAAATGATACATTCTTTGGAAGTCTGTGCATAGAGGAACTTGAAGAAAAGTATGTGGGCCTTCAACATGTTACTTTTCAAGCCAACATTTTCAGCTTGCATTACTGCCATGTCCACAACAGAAATTTGCTCTTTAGTATTGACAGTATTGATATCACACTGAGGGCAACAGAAACCTTTTAAGAGAAGATCTAACGTTGAGACTGGTTGCTTTGCCTTCTTGTCCACGAACAGCTTGCAACTGCTCCCTGCTTTGTCAGTAACATTAGTGGTTCCATTTAAACAAGAGAGGAGGCCAAGTGAAAAGGCAATACATTTCCACACTTGCTCAGATCCTAAATCACCAAACAACCTGAAGAAACACAAGCCAACTCGAGGCTATCAGATCTTGCAGAACTAGGAAAACAAATTAAGTGCAGTTTTGTTAGAAGCAACTGCAGATAAATTAACATTCCTCGACCAAGGGAATGCCTTCAATAATATTTGGTAACCATAAGTCCATAACCCAACCAGAACATGTTTTGTTTCTAAAATGCATAGTCTGAAATCAGGGAAAAGGAAGCATATTTACTTACTCAAGTTTCTTGAACATCACTCCCAGCATCCTAGGACCAGTGTACATTACAATAATGGGTAGTGACATAAGAGCCTCATTTTGAACCTCCGCAGATTCACTATGGGTAGCCAGTTCAAGGACTTCAAGGTAACATTCAGTATTCAGTTTATCGCCAATCTTGGCAATAACTTGTACCATAAGGCATTTTAACTTCCAGTCCAAACATGCTTGAGTGGAAGCATGACCGTCAGACCACATCCGTTTCAGCAAATTAACAAGATCAACATAGTCTTCACCACTGTCACCAATCAACCGAGCTTCATCTTCAAATAGTCCAGTGTCTCCAGGATGAGAGGCTACATAGACATTCAGACATGAAGTGAACAATAAAATTGAAAGAAAGAGAGCTACATGAATACATCATCATGTATCCATGAATGTTAGGTCTGGCCAAAGATCAAAGCTACGAGGCTTATAAGCTTATCCTAGGACAATGGCATCAGTAGATCCCTTATTCATATTTATAACCTTCTGATTCTGATAGGTTCAAGTGCTGCTCTATGTTCTCGATGATTTGATTCAGGGAAGGATGGATTGTTGGGGATGTAAGCATGCAGGGTCTATAAGCTGGGCTTGCAGAAACAGCCCATCAAAATTATTTAGTGAGCTACCTTATATAGTGTCCAAGTCATTCCAAGAAGTTGTATTGAATAAGCCTATGCTACACAAGCAAACCTCAAAAGGGATATTAAGAAGTAATGCATTTGTTATAACTAAAGCAACCTAAGATCTCATATATACTTCACATGAGTTGCAACATGGCATGTCAAAAATGCAGAAGGAGGAAAACCTTACATCGGAGAAGCATTACAGTCTGAAGAGCTTTGAAATATAGTAATACGTCAAAGGAAAACAAACATTTCTCGGTTGGCTGCATCATTCAATGATGGTTAGCAAGTCAAGTTAACAAACGATGACAAGCTAAAATCAATTACGTGCAGCTTCATGATTTCTGCCTACCTGCTTGCAGATCCAAGGGATCCAGGATAGAACTTGCTTAGAAATTCTAATAAACAGACTTGTCTTTGGATTTACGCAGAGCGAAAGACAGAGAAGACTAAGCACTTGTATGGCAATCTCAGGCTCCAATGGATAAGCATTATGATTGTCAGGTGATAAGAACTTGATGCATGAGCTTAGTGACAGTTGAAGATCATAGGCATAATCTTTTGCTAGTTTATGTCTTATGCCAGCAGAAGATAATAATTTAGTCATAGATGAATCAGCAGACGATTGTGATTCTGAAACCTTTCGACGTTTGTAACAAATATTTTCCTGGTTCTGAGCTATTCTTTTCTGGCCCGCTTTTGGCAGGCCAGATATTTCAGATTTCTCCTGAAAGCTGCCTCGATCACCTCTGTCATCCACAGATATAGAACTCTGACCGAATTTGTCAACAACCAGCCAAATGCATTCAGTCAGTTTGCTATAAGGCTTGGGCAAGTACAGCAACTTCAGAAGGATCTCTGGGTTCCATACTTGTGGCGGGCAGAATTCTACTATTCTCTTGTATGCATTACACATCGCAGCCTGCAAAAGGTAGCTAGCATTAGTACATGGAAGAACCCACAAAAACCAGGGAGATATAGTTGTTAACCTGAAGCTCTGAGCTTCTGCTGGTCTGTACTGCTCTTGCAAAAACATTGACAATATCAGCAGCCGTGGATTCAACAATATAACCAGGACACGAAGAATGCAGAGCATGAAGACAGGCACCCATTGAAAAGTCATAATCTGCATCACTGCAGAAACGAAATAAACTGTAATGCTACTTGACAATGTTTGTGCACATTCCAATAATATCCAGAACAAAATAAAATCTACATCAAAGTGAGGCTTTTAACATTAGGCACAGGGAACCAGTACAATGCTTGTTGCATTGTATGCTCTTATCTTAAGGTCCTCAATTGTGACTCTTTTCAAGAATACCCCCGTTATGACTAACAAAAGTTTTGGAAAGCCTATAGTTGATCAATTCGACGACTACCATTATCAGTTTTATCATGTACAATGTAGTTTGACACAAAAAAAAAAGGCTATTGTGTATGAAGCATATCCAGAGAAGGCAAACAGATCAGTATTTTTGTAACAAAGTGAAGGGAAAAGGGTACATATCGGATGTCCCCGAAGGGACAAAAGGGTACATAATTATTGACCAAAAAAGTGCAAATATAATCCAGCATTACAGATTTGCGTTCTATGTTTCTTCCAGGTGACAAATTCATTGTCTACATTACTACTGAACTATTTAGAGACTGATTCATGAAATCAAATATTCACCTGTGACAGAATAAAAATGGATTATAATTAGGTAAACATAGAAGAAGTACAAATAGAATAAAAATGGATTATAATAAGCTAATACAACCTAGGATGCCTGCATACTGGTTCTTCTTATCTCATTGGAAGAAATATAAAGAAAATACAGTTCGAACTAAGGTATTATAAGCATTTCAAAAGATAAATATCAGCTGGTAAATATGCTAAACCAAAAAAAAAATGCCCAAGACCGGCAGAACAAAGTGATCTAGTAAAGCATCTAACTATTACTATCTCATAAATTCCTTTCACACAGTAAAACCAATGTCAGGAATTATCTTCAGCACCATGTAACTTTTAACTGCTCCAAATAACATCACTGAATGGAGTACAATAATCAAGACAAGAGCATACCGGACACTAGAAAGCTCATTAATATCTTGGCTTAGAATCCAAGTGATTGAGCGAATGATAGTTTCCATAGGAAGAATCTCAACAGTTGTCACCGTTGCAACGATCCGCACAAAATCAAAACAAACCTGTCAAGCCAAACTGATTAATCAGTGTGTCAAAGTTACATAAGTCTTAACTGAAAATATACGAAGGCTCAAGGCTAACTACCAACCTTGTGCAGGGATTCATCCCCATAGCAGAGAATAGACCAAGCAGCGGAAACAAATGGCATGGTAACAAGCCCTTCAACATGCAGGGTACCATCTGTAAGGCATTTGTTGATGAGTCTCATCAGCGAAGTGGCAAATGGACACCACCTCATGCCACCTGACAGGTCAACCAGCACGCCAGGCCCACTTTTAGGCTGGAACCTGTCTGGGAGCTCACTAAAAATCGCAGGGGAGTCCAAAATGTCTGAGAAGGATCCGCAGAGGCACTTAACAAGACATCCACTCTCTGTGTTATTTGATGCTACGTATTCTAGATCTGTTACAATTGACAAGAAATTCAATTTCAATCCTCTCTGCATAACATAACAAGCTGAAATCGTACAATTTATTACATTGACAGTTGTAACTAATTAAGGGAACAGAAACACAGGCCTTCTACTGCAATCATCAAATCCAAGAAGAACTGCCTGTATGCTTCTCTGTCACCCGTGCGGAGAAGTGAGAGAAGAGACCAAACCGTGTCGAATATGATTGACCTGCAACAGTGGAAGAGACCATCCAGATGTAAACAACGTGTAGCATGTGACACAAGTGATATGTATGCTCGTGATTTACACGAATGCCCTGAAAACTAGCACCATTAGGACAAATAAACTAAGCAAGCTAAATCCTAAAATCCTTGTAATTTTCAGTGTCGGGGGCTATTGGGCTAGGGTTTATAGGGGAAAGGGGGAGAGGAAGTGCTTACTGGTAGTCGGGGTCCGCGAAGAAGGGGAGGATGCGGCCGATGACGCGGACGACCTCGGCTGGGCGGCCGTTGAAGAAGACCCCGGGGAACCTGCGCGCCGTGTAGGTGAGCAGCTTCAGCACCGCGGTGGTCTCCCTCTCGTTCGCTGCATCGGCCGACCACGGAGAATGTCAGCCGGGCGACGGGAATGGGACGGGGAGGGAGTGGGGGGAGGGAGACGGACCGGTGGGGGAGGGGAGGACGTGGTCGCGGAGGAGGCTGGGGAGCACCTCGCGGAGCTTGGCCTCGAAGTGGGCGGAGGCCGGGCCGGCGGCGGAGGAGGAGCCCGCGATGAGCTCCCGGAGCTCCTTGATGTGGCTGGAGAAGTTCGACATGGCGGGCGGTGGTTTCCGCCGCCGGAGCGGCCGGGGCGGCGGGGGAGGAAAGGGTTCGTCGTCGGCGGCGGCGGCGGCGGCGGCGGTCCGCCCTTTTCCCTCCCTAATTTCGAAACGGATTCCGAGAAGGGCAGCAGCCAGTCTTCGTTTTTTTTTCATTTTCTTCGGAGAGTTTCCGTCGTTTGTGGGCTTTGTCAGCTCCTGAAATGTTGGGTTAAACGGTTCCGGTTGGTTTCCTTCGATATTATTTTTTCTCAATTCTTTTTCTGTTTTTTTTTCCTTTACTGTTTTTTTTTTGTTTCTCCTTTTTGGAGTCTTTCTTAAATCCGAATAGTTTTTTCATGTCGAACATTTTTAAAATTCGAACATTTTTCAAATTTTAAAATTTGAAATGTGAACTTTTTCACCTTTTTAAAATATGAACTTTTCACTTTTTTAGCGGGAATAGCGAACACCGGTACAGACAAGTCCGCCCGTACCGTCCACCCGTACTGGGTGCCGGAGCACTCCTGACATCAAACCCTATAATTTTCGTGAAGGGAGTCAGTCCAGAGAGAGTCATTCGTTGCGGAACAGAACCGCCATCCACCAGATCCATCTGCAACGCACCGGAGGAGATCCACTACCATAGTTCACCCGTTTCCTCTCCAATTCCCCCCATAGTCACAGCCATCACCTTGTAACAGAGATCTCCTTGAGACCATTGTAAGAAAATTTTAATTTTAATCCAAGTATCTGCCACAATGAATTATATCTTTGATCTTGTTATCATGCGTGAGTAGTCCTCACGGGCTGCGGGTTGGGTGAATCCTCGCGGCGGTTATGTGCATCTAATCATATGATTTTTGTGTATAAATTGAGTAGGAGCTTTGCAATCTTGTAATCACTTGAGATGCGTGTTTGCCTCGATCCGAGGACTTGCAGGTACACATACCTCTCGATATCGATCAAGGGGAGAGGGGGATGAGTGGAGAACATCGTGCTATCTCGAAACCTTAGTGACAGAAAGGGGAAGCAACAGTACACGTTTAGTGATTTGCTTGGGATAAAAAAACAGCATTATCTATCTAATGCTTTGGTTTGTTTTATTTAATAACTATTGTTACTTGCGGTTGTGAGGACAATGGTTGGATCAAGAGACTATTGTCACCTCTAGTTTTAGGGGCAATAGTATTTAGGGATGTGTTGCTCACAAATCTCTTATCACTATTTTATTTGCTACACAATCATTTCTATATATATGCATAGGTGCAGGAGAATCCGTAACCTTGACCTATCTTACATCCATATTGAATACACCACCAAACAAAATAAACTAAAAAGGTCCGGTAAACGTAAGATAAAACTAAATAGCAAGTCTTGTAGACGTTTCCTTTATACCATTTTAGCAGTGTTTTCAAGGTTCAATTAAACCTAGGTTTTCTATGGAAAAATCTTACAAATCGAAGATATCATGTATTCATGTGGTTAACACACATGTCTATCTTTGATTGGTCCATGTGTCTGTCTCTGATTGGTCCATGATCGACTGAAGGGGGGACAATTTTTCCCTGTAATGAATGGTGAACAGTGGTATTGAGGTAGGTTTTGTGGTTCCATTAGGGAGCCCGCGCATGCATGCCTAGGGTTGTGATTGGATTGGAAAGGAATCATGCCTTCCCACGCTTCTCATCCATCCGGCTTAACCTTAGTTTAATCCTCTAGGCCCTTGATCAGTGTCAATCACCCAACCCAGGTCTTGTAGTGTTGTGACCTGTGAGCTAGTGGTACTTACTTGGGTGGTGAAAAGGGATAACAGTGATAGGGTTCGGGGAATCGGGGTTAGCACAGTCCCCATTAATTGCTCTTCTCGTGTGTAATGAGAAGCGATTACGCGCGCGCGCGGCTGTGGGGAATGGGCGGAAAGGGTGGCAGGAGATTGAGAGGATATGATAATGCCTCTGTTGGACGTAAAGGCCGGCTATTATGGCGTCGGAGAAAAACATGCACCAGGTGGTGCGTGTGTGTGTGTTTTGTTCCTGAAAGAATGCAAGGCGAGACTCATGTGAACATGCAGAGACCTCGTGAATCATGATGAAACAATCCCGGAATTTGATTCTCCATGGTTTGATCTATTTCGATCGGGTCACGGATACTAATTTGGCCATGTCCTCCCTTTGTCCTCTTGGGTAGGGGTTAGACCTGATGGCAAAACATTTTTTTTATATAAACAGTTATATATTATATTACAGACTTAACTTACATAGTGCAAATTTTTTTAAAAAAGAAATTAAATAAAACAACTAGATAGAAACTCTATCTAGGGTTTGCACCGGCCACATCGCCTACTTGTCGCCTCGTTGGTCAGGCTGACGAGCTCGAATTGGCCACGAGTAAGGCTAGTATGGGTCTATTGGTGGTGTTGAAGGGACCGGTGGAGATGCGGCCCACCGGTCCCGTGGCGACGCTGTTGGTGGGGGCGACGTAGAAGGAGTGGAGTCCCCAACGGCGTGGCAGGACACTGTGTGCTGACTTCGTGGATGATGATGCATGATGAGTGGCGTGCCACGTGAATCAATGCATTTATATATAATTTATTATTCATTGATATATTTCATATTGGGACACAATACTTATGTTATTTCATCTATTTTGCATGTTTCATCATTATTGGAGGATCGAACACAGGAGCCAGGATTTGCTGGAAAAAGCACCGTCGAACGCAATATTTCGGAAGATCAACGGAAGGAAATTATACCAAAAATCCTATTTCAGAAGATGACGAAGGAAGCGAAGGAGGACAGGCAGGGTGGGTGACACCTAGGCTGCGCGGCGAGCTCCCGCGCCACCAGTGTCCAGGGGCCCACCCCTTTCGCCTCCTTTTCTTCGCCTCCGATCGAAGACCTAACCAGGTACTCCGAAGAGTTCTGACCGCTCTGGCGGCGGAAATAGAGAGAAAGAGCTCTCGGCGAGGAATCGCCGGAAATTCTCAGGAGGAAATCGACGCCATCGTCACCGTCATCGAGCTGGACATCATCGCCATCACCATCATCATCATCTCCACCATCATCACCGCCGTCATCACCGCTGGACACCGTCACCGCCATAGCAATTTGGGTTTGATCTTGATTGTTTGATAGGGGAAACTCTCCGGTATCGATTTCTACTTGTTGTTGATGCTATTGAGTGAAACCATTGAACCAAGTTTATGTTCAGATTGTTATTCATCATCATATCACCTGATCATGTTCCATATGATGTCTCGTGAGTAGTTCGTTTAGTTCTTGAGGACATGGGTGAAGTCTAAATGTTAGTAGTGAACTATGGATGAGTAATATTCAATGGTGTGATATTTAAGTTGTGGTGTTATTCTTCTAGTGGTGTCATGTGAACGTCGACTACATGACACTTCACCATTTATGGGCCTAGGGAATGCATCTTGTATTCGTTTGCTAATTGCGGGGTTGCGGGAGTGAGGAAACCTAAACTAGTTGGTATATCGATGCGGGAGGATCGCAGGATCTCGAGTTTAAGGCTGTGGTTAGATTTATTTCTTAATTACTTTCTTGTAGTTGCGGATGCTTGCAAGGGGTATAATCACAAGTATGTATTAGTCCTAGGAAGGGCGGTACATTAGCATAGGTTCACCCACACAACACTTATCACAACAATGAAGATTATTTGGTATGTAGGCGAAAGCACTAGACTAAAATCCGTGTGTCCTCGAGAACGTTTGGTTATTATAAGTAAACAAACCGGCTTGTCCTTTGTGCTAAAAAGGATTGGGCCACTCGCTGCAATTATTACTCTCGCACTTTACTGTTATTCAACTGCTACATCAAAACCCTGAATACTTGTCTGTGAGCATTTGATGAATCCTTCATCGAAACTGCTTGTCAACACCTTCTGCTCCTCGTTGGGATCGACATTCTTACTTATCGAAGATACTACGATACACCCCCTATACTTGTGGGTCATCAAGACCTTCTGGCGCGTTGCCGGGGAGTGAAGCGCTATTGGTAAGTGGAATTAAGGAAAAACTTTCTTTTGTGCTGATTTTATTTCTGCTGCTGCTATCATTATGGAGTGATGGCGTGTATTTCACACGTTCGTTGGGCAACCCCAAGAGGAAGGTATGATGCGCGACAACAAGTTTTCCCTCTCGAAAGAAACCAAGGTTTATCGAACCAGGAGGAGCCAAGAAGCACGTTGAAGGTTGATGGCGGCGAGATGTAGTGCGGCGCAACACCAGGGATTCCGCAACGTGGATTTTGCACAACCAAGTACTTTGCCCCAACGAAAGCTGAGGTTGTCAATCTCGACCCACGCTGTAACAAAGGATTAACCGTATTGTGGGAAGATGATTGTTGAAAACAGTAGAACAAGTATTGCGATGGATTGTATTTGGTATAGAGAATTGGACCGGGGTCCGAGTTCACTAGAGGTGTCTCTCCCATAAGACGAACAGCATGTTGGGTGAACAAATTACGGTTGGGCAATTGACAAATAAAGAGAGCATGACCATGCACATACATATCATGATGAGTATAGTGAGATTTAATTGGGCATTACGACAAAGTACATAGACCGCCATCCAAGCATCTATGCCTAAAAAGTCCACCTTCAGGTTATCATCCGAACCCCTCCAGTATTAAGTTGCAAAGCAACAGACAATTGCATTAAGTATGGTGTAATGTAATCAACAACTACATCCTTAGACATAGCATCAATGTTTTATCCCTAGTGGCAAAGCACAACACAACCTTAGAACTTTCTGTCACTGTCCCAGGTGTCAATGCAGGCATGTACCCACTATCGAGCATAAATACTCCCTCTTGGAGTTACAAGCATCTACTTGGCCAGAGCATCTACTAGTAACGGAGAGCATGCAAGATCATACAACACATAGATATAACTTTGATAATCAACATAACAAGTATTCTCTATTCATCGGATCCCAACAAACGCAACATATAGAATGAGATAGATGATCTTGATCATGTTAGGCAGCTCACAAGATCCGACAATGATAGCACAATGGGAGAAGACAACCATCTAGCTATGTGGACCCATAGTCCGGGGTAGACTACTCACACATCACGAGGCGACCATGGCGGCGTAGAGTCCTCGGAGATGATTCCCTCAGGTCGGAGGCGATCTCCTGGATCCGAGATGGGATCGGCGGCGCGTCTCTAGAAGGTTTTCCGTATCGTGGCTCTCGGTCTGCGAGGGGTTTAATGGAGGCTGTGTGGAAGAGCGGGGAACACACCACACACGGCCGCACGGCCAGAAGGCCGCCTTCTGGATGGCTGCTGTGGCCCTCTTTCTCTCTTCGGACTTGGAAGCTTCGTGAGAAAAAGGACCTGACTGGTTGTTTCGAAATATTTACCACTATTTTGAAACCAACAGCAAGGAATTGGCTTCGGCATCTTGTTAATAGGTTAGTTGAAAATGCACGAATATGACATAAAGTGTGCATAAAACATGTAGATAACATCAATAATGTGGCATGGAACATAAGAAATTATCGATACGTCGGACTATCAGCATCCAAAAGTTAAACGCTCGGCGAGGTAAAGCGATACACGGATAATTTAGGTGACATGCCATCATAATCTTGATCATACTATTTGTAAAGCATATGTAGTGAATGCGCGATCAAAACAATGTATATGACATGAGTAAACAAGTGAATCATATAGCAAAGACTTTTATGAATAGCACTTCAAGACAAGCATCAATAAGTCTTGCATAAGAGTTACTCATAAAGCAATAATTCAAAGTAAAGGCATTGAAGCAACACAAAAGAAGATTAAGTTTCAGCGTTGCTTTCAACTTGTAACATGTATATCTCATGGATATTGTCAACATAGAGTAATATAATAAGTGCAATAAAGTATGTAAAATCAAATGCTCACACAAATGTGCTTCTTGAGGTGGAAAAATAGTGAAATGACTCAACAAAAAAAAAGAATGGTCCTCATAGAGGAAAAAATGTATATTTGTGCAGAGCTTTTTTTGAAAACATGAACAATTTTGTCAACTTAGTAATAAAGCATATGCATCATGTAAATTATATCTTATAAGTTGCAAGCCTCATGCATAGTGTACTAATAGTGCCCGCACCTTGTCCTAATTAGCTTGGACTACTGGATTATCACCGCAATACATATGCTTTAAACCAAGTATCACAAAGGGGTACCTCTATGCCGCCTGTACAAAGGTCTAAGGAGAAAGCTCGCATTTGGATTTCTCGCTTTTGATTATTCTCAACTTAGACATCCATGCCGGGACAACATAGACAAGATAATGGACTCCTCTTTTAATGCTTTAAGCATTCAACAACAATTAATTCTTTTCTCATTAGAGATTTGAGGATGTTTGTCCAAAGCTGAAACTTCCACCATGGAACATGGCTTCGGTTAGCGGCCCGATGTTCTTCTCTCACAATATGCATGCTCAAACCATTCAACTCGATGTAGATCGCCCTTACTTGAGACAAGACGAACATGCATAGCAACTCACATGAAATTCAACAATGAGGTTGATGGCGTCCCCGGTAAACATGGTTATCGCACAACAAGCAACTTAATAAGAGATAAAGTGCATAATTACATATTCAATACCACAATAGTTTTTAAGCTATTTGTCCCATGAGCTATATATTGCAAAGGTGAATGATGGAATTTAAAGGTAGCACTCAAGCAATTTACTTTGGAATGGCTGAAAAATACCATGTAGTATAGGTAGGTATGGTGGACACAAATGGCATAGTGGTTGGCTCAAGTATTTTGGATGCATGAGAAGTATTCCCTCTCGATACAATGGTTTAGGCTAGCAAGGCTTATTTGAAACAAACACAAGGATGAACGGTGCAGCAAAACTCACATAAAAGACATATTGAAAACATTATAAGACTCTACACCGTCTTCCTTGTTGTTCAAACTCAATACTAGAAATTATCTAGACCTTAGAGAAACCAAATATGCAAACCAAATTTTAGCATGCTCTATGTATTTCTTCATTAATGGGTGCAAAGCATATGATGCAAGAGCTTAAACATGAGCACAACAATTGCCAAGTATCACATTACCCAAGACATTTATAGCAATTACTACATGTATCATTTTCCAATTCCAACCATATAACAATTTAAGAAGAGAAACTTCGCCATGAATACTATGAGTAGAAACCAAGGACATACTTGTCCATATGCTACAGCGGAGCGTGTCTCTCCCATAAAGTAGTGCTAGGATCCATTTTATTCAAACAAAACAAAAAACAACAAACCGACGCTCCAAGAAAAAGCACATAAGATGTGATGGAATAAAAATATAGTTTCAGGGGAGGAACCGATAATGTTGTCGATGAAGAAGGATGCCTTGGGCATCCCCAAGCTTAGACGCTTGAGTCTTCTTGATATATGCAGGGGTGAACCACCGGGGCATCCCCAAGCTTAGAGCTTTCACTCTCCTTGATCATATTGCATCATACTCCTCTCTTGATCCTTGAAAACTTCCTCACACCAAACTCGAAACAACTCATTAGAGGGTTAGTGCACAATATAAATTGACATATTCAGAGGTGACACAATCATTCTTAACACTTCTGGACATTGCATAATGCTACTGGACATTAGTGGATCAAAGAAATTCATCCAACATAGCAAAAGAGGCAATGCGAAATAAAGGCAGAATCTGTCAAAACAGAACAGTTCGTATTGACGAATTTTAAAATGGCACCAGACTTGCTCAGATGAAAATGCTCAAATTGAATGAAAGTTGCATACATATCTGAGGATCATGCACGTAAATTGGCTTAATTTTCTGAGTTACCTACGGTGGACCCAGATTCGTGACAGCAAAGAAATCTGGAACTGTGCAGTAATCCAAATCTAGTACTTACTTTTCTATCAACGGCTTAACTTGGCACAACAAAACACAAAACTAAGATAAGGAGAGGTTGCTACAGTAGTAAACAACTTCCAAGACACAAAATAAAAACAAAGTACTGTAGGTAAAAACATGGGTTGTCTCCCATAAGCGCTTTTCTTTAACGCAGCTAGGCGCAGAAAGTGTGTATCAAGTATTATCGAGAGATGAAGTGTCAACATCATAATTTGTTCTCATAATAGAGTCAAAAGGTACCTTCATTCTTTTTCTAGGGAAGTGTTCCATACCTTTCTTGAGAGGAAATTGATATTTTATATTACCTTCCTTCATATCAATAATAGCACCAACAGTTCGAAGAAAAGGTCTTCCTAATATAATGGGACAAGATGCATTGCATTCAATATCCAGACAACAAAATCAGCAGGGAACCAGGTTATTGTTAACGGTAATGCGAACATTATCAACTTTACCCAAAGGTTTCTTTGTAGAATGATCAGCAAGATTAACATCCAAATAACAATTTTTCAGCGGTGGCAAGTCAAGCATATTATAAATTTTCTTAGGCATAACAGAAATACTTGCACCAAGATCACATAAAGCATTACAATCAAAATCTTTAACCTTCATCTTAATGATGGGCTCCCAACCATCCTCTAGCTTTTTAGGAATAGAGGCTTCACGCTCTAGTTTCTCTTCTCTAGCTTTTATGAGAGCATTTGTAATATGATGCGTGAAAGCCAAATTTATAGCACTAGCATTAGGACTTTTAGCAAGTTTTTGCAAGAACTTTATAACTTCAGAGATGTGGCAATCATCAAAATTCAAACCATTATAATCTAAAGCAATGGGATCATCATCCCCAATGTTGGAAAAAATTTCAGCAGCTTTATCACAGGCAGTTTCAGCAGTTTTAGCGTTTTTCGCGCTTTGCATTAGAAGTGGAAACATTGCTAACACCAATTCTTTTATTAGTATTAGTAGGAGGTGCAGCAACATGTGTAGCATTAGCATTACTAGTGGTGGTAATAGTCCAAACTTTAGCTACATTCTTCTCTTTAGCTAGTTTTTCATTTTCTTCTCTATCCCACCTAGCGCGCAGTTCAGCCATTAATCTTATATTCTCATTAATTCTAACTTGGATTGCATTTGCTGTAGTTGTAATTTTGTCATCTAAATTCTCAGGTTTAGCAGCCATTTTATTAATTAAAGAAGATTGTGATGCAGACATGTATGAGATTCGGTTTCAGCATTAGCAAGTTTAGTTTGCAACCCCGAGATCTCCCTATTCAGATTTTCAAGTTGATTCCCTATATTCTTCAACAAGGTAGATTGCTCATTCATGGTTTTAGTAAACAATTTATTTTGCTCATATTGTGATTGCATAAAGCTCTTGGTGGATCTTTCAATTTCTAGCATCTTTTCTTCATTAGGTGAAACATATCTACCATAAGAGTTACCATTAGCAGGGTATGGCCTAGAATCATTGTGATTGTTATTTTTAATGAAATTCACATCAACATATTCTTTTTGAGCTACCAATGACGCTAACGGAACATTATTGGGATTAACATTAGGCCTACCATTCACAAACATAGACATAATAGCATCAATCTTATCACTCAAGGAAGAGGTTTCTTCGACAGAATTTACCTTCTTACCTTGTGGAGCTCTTTCCGTGTGCCATTCAGAGTAGTTGATCATCATATTATCAAGAAGCTTTGTTACTTCACCAAGAGTGATGGACATAAAGGTACCTCCAGCAGCTGAATCCAATAAATTCCGTGAAGAAAAATTAGTCCTGCATAGAAGGTTTGGATGATCATCCAAGTAGTCAGTCCATGGGTTGGGCAATTTTTAACCAGAGATTTCATTCTTTCCCAAGCTTGAGCAACATGTTCAGTATCTAATTGTTTAAAATTCATTATGCTACTCCTCAAAGATATAATTTTAGCAGGGGGATAATATCTACCAATAAAAGCATCCTTGCATTTAGTCCATGAATCAATACTATTCTTAGGCAGAGATAGCGACCAATCTTTAGCTCTTCCTCTTAATGAGAAAGGGAACAATTTTAATTTTATAATGTCACCATCTACATCTTTATACTTTTGCATTTCACATAGTTCAACAGTTAAGATGGGCAGCAGCATCATCAGAACTAACACCAGAAAATTGCTCTCGCATAACAAGATTTAGTAAAGCAGGTTTAATTTCAAAGATTCTGCTGTAGTAGCAGTGGAGCAATAGGTGTGCATAAGAAATCATTATTATTTGTGGTTGTGAAGTCACACAACTTAGTATTTTCAGGGTTGGCCATTTTAGCAACAGAAATAAAGCAAACTAGATAAAGTAAATGCAAGTAAACTAATTTTTTTGTGTTTTCGATATAGCAAACAAGATAATAAAGTAAAACTAGCAACTTTTTTTGTATTTTGATTTAGTGCAGCAAACAAAGTAGTAAATAAAACTAAGCAAGACAAAAACAAAGTAAAGAGATTGAGAAGTGGAGACTCCCCACGCAGCGTGTCTTCCGGCAACGGCGCCGGAGAAAGAGCTTGATGGCGTGTATTTCACACGTTCGTTGGGCAACCCAAAGAGGAAGGTATGATGCACAGCAGCAAGTTTTCCTCAGAAAGAAACCAAGGTTTATCGAACCAGGAGGAGCCAAGAAGCACGTTGAAGGTTGATGGCGGCGAGATGAGTGCGGTGCAACACCAGGGATTGGCGCCAACGTGGAACACGCACAACACAACCAAAGTACTTTGCCCCAACGAACAATGAGGTTGTCAATCTCACCGGCTTGCTGTAACAAAGGATTAACCGTATTGTGTGGAAGATGATTGTTTGCGAAAACGGTAGAACAAGTATTGCAGTAGATTGTATTTCAAGTATAGAGAATTGGACCGGGTCCAAGTTCACTAGAGGTGTCTCTCCCATAAGACGAACAGCATGTTGGGTGAACAATTACAGTTGGGCAATTGACAAAAAAATGAGAGCATGACCATGCACATACATATCATGATGAGTATAGTGAGATTTAATTGGGCATTACGACAAAGTACATAGACCGCCATCCATGCATCTATGCCTAAAAAGTCCACCTTCAGGTTATCATCCCCCCTCCAGTATTAAGTTGCAAAGCAACAGACAATTGCATTAAGTATGGTGCGTAATGTAATCAACAACTACATCCTTAGACATAGCATCAATGTTTATCCCTAGTGGCAACAGCACAACACAACCTTAGAACTTTCATCACACATCCCAGTGTCAATGCGGCATGAACCCACTATCGAGCATAAATACTCCCTCTTGGAGTTACAAGCATCTACTTGGCCAGAGCATCTACAAGTACGGAGAGCATGCAAGATCATAAACAACACATAGATATAACTTTTAATCAACATAACAAGTATTCTCTATTCATCGGATCCCAACAAACGCAACATGTAACAATTACAGATAGATGATCTTGATCATGTTAGGCAGCTCACAAGATCCGACAATGATAGCACAATGGGAGAAGACAACCATCTAGCTACTATGGACCCATAGTCCAGGTGAACTACTCACACATCACACGGAGGCGACCAGCGGCGTAGAGTCCTCCGGAGATGATTCCTCTCCGGTGGGGCGATCTCCTGGATCCCCGAGATGGGATCGGCGGCGGCGTCTACGGAAGGTTTTCCGTATCGTGGCTCCTCGGCATCTGGGGTTTCGCACCGGGAGGCTTTTAAGTAGGCGGAAGAGGCAGGTCAGGAGGCGGCACGGGGCCCCACACCACAGGGCCGCACGGCCAAAAGGGGCCGCGCCGCCCTATGGATTGGCTCCTGTGGCCTCTTCGTCTCTCCTTCGGACTTCTTGAGCTTCGTGAGAAAATAGGCCCCAGGCTTTGATTTCGTCCAATTCGAGAATATTTCCATACTAGGATTTACAAAAACAGCAGAAAACAGCAACTGGCGCTTCGGCATCTTGTTAATAGGTTAGTTCCAGAAAATGCACGAATATGACATAAAGTGTGCATAAAACATGTAGATAACATCAATAATGTGGCATGGAACATAAGAAATTATCGATACGTCGGAGACGTATCAGGAGATCTTCTCTTGAATTTCTATTTGGGAAATCTACTACTGCAACGGTAGTGGATGAGGCGCAGGTGAGGAAGTGATACCATATAAAATACCTATGAAAATTATTGACGTGTTATGGATAACCGCTATGAAGGGGATGGAACTGTCCATCCTGGTGATCATTTACTGTTTTTGCATGAATTATGCGGGTTATTCAAATGTGCAGGTATTGCTATGGATGAAGTGAGGAAGAAATTATTCTCTTTATCGCTGTCCGGTAAGGCGGCACATTGGTATAAATTATTGGATAATGGGGATTCTCTTGAATGGAATGATATTGTGCCCCGGTTTTATTCTAAGTTCTATCCTCCAAGTGAAATTCATAAGGATCGGAATCGCATATATAATTTTTGGCCTCATGATGGAGAGAGTATTGCCCAAGCTTGGGGAGATTGAAGTCTTTAATGCTCAAATGCCCCATTCATGAGCTTCCTGGTAATGTTATTATTGATAATTTCTATGCAAGACTTTCTTTTCAAGACAAGACCTTGGGATACTTCTTATCTGGATCATTTACGCCAAAGAAGAGTTTAAAGGGACCTTCTTGATCGGATCAGAAAATCTGAAGGTTGGGAGAACGACAAGGATAGAGAATCAGGTATAATTTATGATTATAAATGCATTGAAGCTTTTATGGATACTGATTTATTTCGTAATATGAGTGCTACATATGGTCTTGATTCTCAAGTTGCTGTAAATCTTTATAAAGCTTTTGCCTCTCATTATGAATTGCCGAAGAAGAATTTTGATAAGTATCATGAACCGTATAAAGATAAAATTGATTCATCTATTAATAAATGTGCTGTAGTTGAAACTGCTGATCATGTTATTCCTGAAGTTTATATTGAAAAAACTCCTTTCCCTGCTAAAATGAAAGAGTATTCTGTTATAAATAGTGCGGTTCATAAAAGTGAAAAGAAACTCAGAACCTGAAGAACAAATAAAAATTGAACCTGCTATTGCAATTGTTAAAGATCTTGTGACTGAAAATGTGGAGGATGGTCATATTATTTTCTGTGAAGATGCTTCTAATATTGTTTCACATCCTAATAAACCCAAACAAGCTAGTGTTCCTATGATATCTGTTAGAATTGGTGATCATTGCTATTATGGATTATGTGATATTGGTGCAAGTGTTAGTGCTATTCCGTATGAGCTTTACACGGAGATTATGCACGAAATTGATTCTTGTGAACTTGAAGATATTGATGTGGTTATTCAACTGGCTAATAGAGAAACTATTTCTCCAATTGGTATTGTTCGAGATGTGGAAGTTTATGCGGTAAGATTAAATATCCTGCTGACTTTTTGGTACTTGGTTCTGCTACTAGTGATTATTGTCCTATTATCTTTGGTAGACCTTTTCTAAATACTTGTGGAGCTATTATAGATTGCAAGAAAGAAAATTTTTTGACTAAATTTGCTGGTGAATCTTATGAGTTTAACTTCTCTAAATTTACTAAAACTCCTTATAAAGCTGATTTGCCTAGTAATGATTTTAAAATGGAGCAATGTGCATCTATTGTTCTTGTTCCTAATAATCCTTTGCAGCAACATTTGGAGGATAGCGAGAGCGAAATTTTTAGGAAAGAAAGAGATGAGCTTGAGGAAATTTTTCTTCGCCAACCTATTCTCAAGCATGATTTACGGTGGAAGATTTGGGTACAACACGCCACCAAAGGAAGATCCTTTTTTGATTTAAAGCCTTTACTGATAATCTTAAATATGCTCATATTGATGATAAGAAAATATATCCTGTTGTTATTAGTTCTAAGCTTTGAGATTGAGGAAGAAAGGTTATTGGAAATATTGAAGAAGCGAGGCGCTATTGGCTACACTCTTGATGATTTGAAGGGATTTCTCCTCTATTTGCCAACATGCTATTAATATGGAAGATGATGCAAAGCCTGTTGTTGAACCTCAGCGTCGTCTAATTCCCAAGATGAAGGAAGTGGTAAGGAATGAGGTATTACGACTTCTTGAAGCTGGTATTATATATCCTATTGCTGATAGTAGATGGGTTAGTCCTGTGCATTGCGTTCCCAAGAAAGAGGAATGACTGTTGTGCCTAATGATAATGATGAGCTCATTCCTCAAAGAGTAGTTGTAGGGTATAGAATGTGCATTGACTTTTCGAAAAGTTAATAAGGTTACTAAGAAAGATCATTACCCTTTACCATTTATTGATCAAATGCTAGAAAGATTGTCTAAAAATACTCATTTTTGCTTTCTTGATGGTTATTCTGGGTTTTCACAAATTGCTGTTAAAGCTAAAGATCAAGAGAAAACCACCTTTACTTGTCCTTATGGAACTTATGCTTATAGGCGTATGCCTTTTGGTTTATGTAATGCTCCTGCTACTTTTCAAAGATGCATGTCTGCTATTTTTCATGGTTTTTGTGAAAGTATTGTAGAGGTATTCATGGATGATTTTTCCGTCTATGGGAATTCTTTTGATAGCTGCTTGCGAAACCTTGATAAAGTTTTGCAGAGATGTGAAGAAACTAACCTTGTTCTTAATTGGGAGAAATGCCACTTTATGGTTAATGAAGGAATTGTATTGGGACATAAAATTTCGAGAGAGGTATTGAAGTTGATAGAGCTAAAGTTGAAGCAATTGAGAAGATGCCCTATCCGAGGGATGTTAAAGGTATTCGTAGTGTTCTTGGTCATGCTGGGTTTTATAGGAGATTTATTAAAGATTTCTCCAAGATTTCAAAGCCTCTTACTAATCTTCTTCAAAAAGATGTACCATTTGTTTTTGATGATGATTGTAAGGAAGCGTTTGAAACTCTTAAGAAAGCCTTAACAACTGCTCCTATAGTTGAACCTCCTGATTGGAATTTACCCTTTGAAATAATGTGTGATGCTAGTGATTTTCTGTAGGTATTGTTCTTGGACAGCGAGTAGATAAAAAACTGAATGTTATTCATTATGCTAGCAAAACTCTTGATGCTGCTCAAAGAAATTATGCTACTGAAAAAGAATTATTAGCTGTAGTCTTTGCTTGTGATAAATTTAGATCTTATATTCTTGATTCAAAAGTTACTATTCATACTGATCATGCTGCAATTAGATACCTAATGACAAAGAAAGATGCTAAGCCGAGGCTTATTAGATGGGTACTTCTTTTGCAAGAATTTGATTTACATATTGTAGATAGGAAAGGTGCTGATAATGTTGCTGATAATTTGTCTAGATTGGAAAATATTGCTTATGATCCTGTTCCTGTTAATGATAGTTTTCCAAATGAACAATTGGCTGTAATAAAGGTGAGCTCAGAGACAGTCCTTGGTATGTTGATTATGCTAACTTTATTGTTTCAAGTACTTGCCTCCAACCTCAGCAAAGGAGGAAATTCTTTTATGATTTGAGGTATTATTTCTGGGATGACCCACACTTATATAAAGAAGGAGTGGATGGTATTATGCGAAGATGTGTTCCTGAATATGAACAACAAGAAATATTGAGTAAATGTCATGGTAGTGCTTATGGAGGACATCACGCCGGAGAAAGAACCGCGCAAAAGGTTCTACAATCAGGTTTTTATTGGCCGACTCTCTTCAAAGATGCGAAAGTTTATTTTATCTTGCGATGAATGCCAAAGGGTTGGTAATATCTCCAGACGCAATGAAATGCCTATGAGTTATACTCTTGTTATTGAACCGTTTGATTGTTGGGGATTTGACTTCATGGGACCTTTTCCGTCTTCAGAAGGTAACACTCACATACTTGTTGCTGTTGATTATGTTACTAAATGGGTGGAAGCTATACCTACAAAAGTGCTGATGGTGAGACCTCTTTAAGAATGCTTTTAGATATATTTTTCCTAGATTTGGAGTACCTAGATATATTATGACTGATGGAGGTTCTCATTTTATTCATGGAGGTTTTAGAAAAACTCTTGCTAAGTATGGTATTAATCATAGAATTGCTTCGCTTATCATCCTCAAACTAGTGGTCAAGTAGAATTATCAAATAGAGAGATTAAATCTATTTTGCAAAAGACCGTTAATAAAACTAGAAAGAATTGGGCTAGTAAATTGAAGGATGCACTTTGGGCTTATAGAACTGCTTATAAAAATCCCATGGGAATGTCACCTTATAAAATGGTTTATGGGAAAGCTTGTCATTTACCTTTAGAACTAGAGCACAAAGCTTATTGGGCTGTTAGAGAATTAAATAAAGATCCTAAACTTGCCGGTGATAAGAGGTTGTTGCAATTGAGTTCCCTAGATGAATGGAGAAGTGAAGCTTATGAAAATGCTAAACTCTTTAAGAGAAAGTTAAAAAATGGCATGATAGGAGGATTATCAAAAGAGAATTTAATATTGGGGATAAAGTCCTATTGTATCGTCTCGTCTCAGATTCTTTGCAGGGAAATTACTCTCGAAATGGGAAGGACCATATGTTGTCGAGGAGGTGTATCGTTCAGGAGCAATCAAAATTAGCTCTCTCCAAGGCAATGCTACGCAAGTGGTGAATGGACAAAGACTCAAGCATTATATCTCGGGTGATTCCTATAATGTTGATGTCGATATTATTCAAGTGGAAACACCGGAAGATTTCATCAAAGGGCAAATTGACAGTCCGCCAGAACTCGACTTTGAATAGGTAACAGTACTGGTAATGAAAAGTACGCAATTTACCTTCCGAACTATATTTTTGCTGTTTTTGGAAAATATGCGAAATTACGAGTTAAACAGTGGAAAGGACGCACGGGGTGCCACCATGGGCGCGCGACGACTGGGCCCGCGCGCCTATGGTTTGGCCGTCGCTCCGACTCTGGTTCGATGGTGCTTTCCTTTTGTCGAGAAAATTTTTGCTTTATAATCCCGGATGGAGGTCCGTATATCGTGTTCTCGACGTGTTTTGTTTCAGGATCTGTTTTCCTAGAAGCACCATGGTTTCCAAGAACAAGGGCAAGGAGTCTCCGGATGAAGATGATCGAGATCTTGGGTGGAAAGAGGAAGACAAGGACGTCAAGAAAGAAGATGAAGAAGAGGTGGAGGAAGACTCGCGCGCACACCCGCGTGCTACCATCGCAAGCATCAAGGTGGTGGACAACCCTTTTAGTGCAAACAAGAGCGCAAGAATTCGCACTGGAGGAGCGGTTCCACGTCATTACCTAGCTCCGAAAACATCTCCATCAGGCACTCATCACCCCTTCCACAATCTAATTTTCAATAATCAAATTGAAGGGACTCCCAAGGCAGCATTGCCTAGCCAGTGGGATATAGATCGCTCTAACAATGGGAGAGAAGGAGCCGAGGCTGAAGAGTGGGGAAATAACTCAGAGCTGGGACTCGCCATCAGACGACTCTTTAACCGCGTCGAGCACAACTCGAGATGATTCGCAATCTCATACACAGGATTGACGAGCCGGAGCTTATTGAGAAGCTTGTCAAGAATTCATCACCACCATCTCCGGAGGAGTAATTCATCATCGGTATTGGCATCCCCTTGGTTTGTTCCAAGCTTGGGGAGTGCCGCGGTATCACATTATCACTACCTTTTACTTTTATTGTCAAGTAGTGTCATATCATGAGTAGGGAAGTTATCATATAAGATGGGTTGCGTTTGGAAGTATCTCTCCTTTAGTTGGTTGTCTATGTATCCCTTGGTGTGAGTTATCGTTATGGAATATTAATGAGAAGTCTTATCATTTACATATTGCACATCTTATTTTAGTTTGCAATCTTTACTCTATGATTCATCTTGTTGTTAGTATTGGTATCACTTTGGGAGCATTGAATAAATCTATTTGGTTTTGGCAAACTTAGCATTGGTCAATAGCAACAACACTTTGAGGTTTAAATAGAAAAGAGAAATACATGTAGATGTTTCATTGTCTTTCTTGTTAGCTCATAGCTTATTATTCTGAAGTTAAAATTGTTTGTGCTTACAAGGAAGATGCATGATTGTTTCTATCACATGTATATTTGTTTGTTTCCTCACTCTTATGCTTGCTAATTAACCTTGCTAGCCAAAGACCTGTACTGAGAGGGAATACTTCTCGTGCATCAAACCTTAGCCCAAACCTATGTCATTTGTGTCCACCATACCTACCTATTACATGGTATTTTCTGCCATTCAAGTAAATACTTCATGTGCTACCTTTAAACAATTCAAAACTTAGTATCTCTTATTTGTGTCAATGTTTTATAGCTCATGAGGAAGTATGTGGTGTTTTATCTTTCAATCTTGTTGGGCAACTTCCACCAATGGACTAGTGGCTTCATCCGCTTATCCAACAATTTTGCAAAAGAGTGGCAATGGGATTTCCCAAATTAATTAAACTAAATAGACACTCCTCCATGGTATGTGATTGATGGACGCACCCGAAGGATTCGGTTAGCCATGGCTTGTGTAAGCAAGGTTGGAGTGTCATCATCATAATAAAACTTAAATAAAAAGGCACTCCTTCATGGTATGAGATTGTTGGCAGGCACCCCGATTCGGAGCCATGGTTTGTGAAAGAAAGGTTGGAAGGAGTGCCACACAAAATGAAAATAATATGGGAGCCGCTCTTAGGAGGTTGTCTGGCAAGGGGGTTAGAGTACCGCTACCATCGTTGACAACAACAAACACCTCTCAAAATGTTACTTTTATTCTCTTTATATGATTGAAAAACTAAAAAGCTCTAGCACATGATTTAATCCCTGCTTCCCTCTACGAAGGGCCTGTCTTTTACTTTATGTTGAGTCAGTAAACCTATTTCCCTCCATCTCAAGCAAGCATTTGAGTAGTTGTGATCAAACCATTATATTGTGATTTGCTACATCATGTCTTTTATTCTTCCTTGTTTAGTACAAGTTTTATCTGAATGAATATAGCTTTGCAAGTTATCAATGATCGTGAGAAGACCATTATGATTGAGTATGCAAGTTGTGCCTTATAAACTTTAACATGAGAGCTGCTCAATGAGATAAATATAATCTGTCAATTGTTCTCTGACCAAGAACGAAGTTTGCCATCACCAATCATGATTTCTCATGCACCTTTACTTGTGATTACCTTATACTTGTTTCAATATGAGTTATAAGAGGTTGTTTGCTATAATGACCTGTGTGAATGAATATGATGCTTCTTGTCCGTATTTTATTTATCGACTCTTCACTCCATAAACTTGTGGTCATGTCTATCGAGCTCTGTTTCGCTTGGGGACAAGCGAAGTCTAAGCTTGGGGAGTTGATACGTCCAATTTGCATCACTATTTTATATCATAATTTCCGTTATTCATTGATATATTTCATATTGGGACACAATACTTATGTTATTTCATCTATTTTGCATGTTTCATCATTATTGGAGGATCGAACACCGGAGCCAGGATTCTGAAGCACCGTCGAACGCAATATTTCGGAAGATCAACTCGGAAGGAAATTATACCAAAATCCTATTTTTAAGATGACGAAGGAAGCCGAAGGAGAGCCAGGAGCGCCGGGCCCACACCCTAGGGCGGCGCGGCCCGGCCCGCCGCCAGGTCTGGGGGCCCTTTCGCCTCTTTTCTTCGCCAAACCCTTCGTCCCGAAGACCTAAGCCACGAGGGTACCTCGCGAAGAGTTACGGCTCGCGGGCGGAGAACACAGAGAGAAGAGCTCTCGCGAGGAATCCGCCGGGAAATTCTCGGGAGGAAATCGACGCCATCGTCACCGTCATCGAGCTGGACATCATCGCCATCACCATCATCATCATCTCCACCATCATCACCGCCGTCATCACCGCTGGACACCGTCACCGCCATAGCAATTTGGGTTTGATCTTGATTGTTTGATAGGGAAACTCTCCCGGTATCGATTTCTACTTGTTGTTGATGCTATTGAGTGAAACCATTGAACCAAGTTTATGTTCAGATTGTTATTCATCATCATATCACCTCTGATCATGTTCCATATGATGTCTCGTGAGTAGTTCGTTTAGTTCTTGAGGACATGGGTGAAGTCTAAATGTTAGTAGTGAACTATGGATGAGTAATATTCAATGGTGTGATATTTTAAGTTGTGGTGTTATTCTTCTAGTGGTGTCATGTGAACGTCGACTACATGACACTTCACCATTTATGGGCCTAGGGGAATGCATCTTGTATTCGTTTGCTAATTGCGGGGTTGCCGGAGTGACAGAAACCTAAACCCGTTGGTATATCGATGCGGAGGGATCGCAGGATCTCAGAGTTTAAGGCTGTGGTTAGATTTATTTCTTAATTACTTTCTTGTAGTTGCGGATGCTTGCAAGGTATAATCACAAGTATGTATTAGTCCTAGGAAGGGCGGTACATTAGCATAGGTTCACCCACACAACACTTATCACAACAATGAAGATTATTTAGTCATGAAGCGAAAGCACTAGACTAAAATCCCGTGTGTCCTCGAGAACGTTTGGTTATTATAAGTAAACAAACCGGCTTGTCCTTTGTGCTAAAAAGGATTGGGCCACTCGCTGCAATTATTACTCTCGCACTTTACATACTCGTACTTTATTCACTGCTACATCAAAACCCCCGAATACTTGTCGTGAGCATTTACGTGAATCCTTCATCGAAACTGCTTGTCAACACCTTTGCTCGTTGGGATCGACATTCTTACTTATCGAAGATACTACGATACACCCCCTATACTTGTGGGTCATCACCAGCCTTAGAGCATCTCTAGCAGTAACCGAAAAACCAGCCGGAACCGTATTTTTCGTTACGGTTCGGGCCGAAAGTGGCCCAGAATGGAGCCTGAACTCGCGGCCTGGCCCGTAAACTCGGTTCGGGAGCCCGAGAAACGCGACGGTCGCCCCGTATCAAAACGGGTCGCGGAGGGGAGTTCGGTTTCCAAACCCTACTCCCCTCCGCCGCTGCCACCCGCTCCGCCACCTCGCTCGACCATCTCCGACGAGGAATCCGCCTCGGTCCAGCGCCGCTCCGCCCGCGAAACGCGACCCCATGGCTAGCCGCGGTAGCGGTGCTAGGGGTGGCGCACGTTTGGGCGGCGGGGACTCGCCGCCGCGGCCCCCGTGGCTCCGACGAGGAGGATGCCGTCATCGCGCAGGTGGCGGCCATCACGGAGGCGGAGGCACGCGCTCGCTGGCGCCGGGAGGAGGCCGACGCCGTCCGCCAAGTCAGGGAGTACGAGGTGGCGCGCCGGGAGGAGCGCGTCCGTCGAGCTTGATGACGAGTAGGAGCTCGACGCCTTCCTCCGCCACCACCGGCACTGCCGCGCGCAGAGGCCATCGGTGCCGCATTTTAGTCGAAATTAGATCGCGCGGTTAGGGCTATTAGTTAATTTAGGTTTTTAGTACATATTTTGTAAAGTTTGATGAAACTATCATCTATATGTGTTCATCGATGAATTCTCCCGTGAGAATTTAATTTCGTTTTTTCAGTTCGTATTTTACGATTTCTGTTCTGCGCGACTGCAAAATCATCGTGACAGACATTTTCGGGAGACTGAATCCCACTTTTCCGGTTACCGTTAGAGATGCTCTTAGAGCGTTGTCCATATTAACAGACCAAGGTGAAGTGGGTACTAGGCACTGCGAGGCAGAAGTAGGGGGCTTGCGTGGTGCTTGCGGACGACGCATTTGGAGGTTAAATTTGGGCTAGAATTGAACCGGTCATCGTGTTTGGATCATTTTTGTGCCTTCCTACCTACGCAGAGCAAAACAGAGAATCTCGATCCGTTTACGTCTCGGGCCGCTGGAGATGCTCTAGAAGATTAGAAATGGCCCTGAAAAAAAGTTGGCGCACCAATCCATGGGTGACTGAAACTTGTGAAAAAGATGCATGGTCTCCTCACAACGAATTTGTCGAGATGTCGAACATAGCACCGTCTGGACGTAGGCGTCACCGGGAAAGACCCAAAACGATCTTTCTGGGATGGCCATTGCAGGACGCAGGCTTTCACTCCCTCGGAAAGGGCCTGATGAGCACGTTTCGATCATGAGCATCCTCCCTGAACTCGGAAGTGAAATATAAAACCAGTACTGTAGGATAAAGTTGGTGCGCGCACGACCCCTGCATGCGTTGATTAACACGCCACATGCCCGGTAGGAGTAGTACGTAGCACATGGTATTAGTACCAGCGCGCGTGATTCTTGGATGGGGTTTAAGTGGAGGTACTAGGAGTCACCGGGAAAGGTCCAAAACCGTCTTTCTGGGACGGTCATTGCGTTGCGTTGCGTTGCGTTGCGGGGCACAGACTTTTTTTTTTTTGAACGGGGAAAGGCCCGAAGGCCCTGGAAGCTATATTACTTGGCGATACCAAATACAAAGAGGACTTGAAGAAATACAGACATAACAACCTGGTCCTCAGCATATGCAAACAAGACCCTAAACAAAATAAAGAAAAAGCAATCAGGTCCTTCGCCTCCGCCGTAGCTCAGGTACGGTTTCGAAGCATGGCCACCGCCGATGACACCGGGGACAACACCACTTGGGCCGAAGGCAGTGTGCTGCGCCATGCCGAAACCAAAGATCCTCCAACATGGCACTCTGACCTGGAGGAAGAAGAAGCTGTAGTGCCAGCTGCACATCACAGCGCGGAGTGGCCTCCATTGGCCAAGGATCACATCGGCAAACATGGCCTCCGTGGATGAACTCCGCAGTCGAGCTAGACGATTAGTCCCCAGAGCTCCAGACCCCGTCACAAGAAGCCACCTTCCATAATCCCCCTCGCCACCACGGCCGGCCGGAGAAGGAAAGACAACAAAAGCAACATGGAACCAGAGCTCACAACCACCACAGATCAAACCCCACCAACGCCAAGCAACAGCCTCCAGAACGCCACAACCTCTTCTCCCCTCGCCACCTCGGCCGGCCGGAGAAAGAGGCATCAGCACCTTCAAGAAGCAGAGCTCACCGCAGCTCCCCTGCTGCAGACCCGGCGCATGGCAACCAGCAGCACCAAATCCTCCCTCTTCTCTATCACCACCACCAGAAGAGAGAGCCTTCAGGCGTTGACCACCAGCAAGAAGCCTGCAAAAGACCAAGGCCTTATTCTCGGAGGCTTCAGCAGCAGCTTCCATCGTCGCATGTGGCTCCGACCATAGGAGCTCCACCACGAGAAAGCCCAGCGCCGGCCAACACCGAGTTCGGCCTGAGAAACTCGGCATAGCGCCAAAGCATGGCATACAGCCGACAAGCAAAACCAAACCTAGTACTACTACTATGTACGAGCTCTCCGGCGTCACCTCCTAGCCATCTCCAGCCGGCCTCACCGGCAAGGAGGGCATCGGAGCGACCCGGCTCACCGGGGTCGACTCTCAAGAACGCCTTTCCTTGTGGGTGAGGATAAGGACGGCCTGTCGACAGATGGGGACTACTGAAGTTGGGGACGGGGCACAGACTTTGATCCCCTCGAAAAGGGGGCCTCAGCTCAGCTCAGCAACGCGCTTGATGACACCTCTCTCCCCCTAAACTTCTCTCACCTTATAAAATTCTACTACTCCGTAGTACTACAAGTTGTAGGAGTACAGTACAAGTTGTAGGAGTAATATAGGAGTACTAAAGTTGCTCCTCATTGTCAGTCCTAGTCTACTACTAGACTAGTGTAGCGCTCCATTCTACGTATCAGTGACCACACCGGCTAGTAAAAGAATTGGTGATAGCTGCGGCGGTAGAGCTGACGAGGGCTGCGTGGCGACAGGTTTGACCCACAGCGAGAGTCTGAATGGGAATCGAAAACGGCTTTGGGGAGGCAGCAGCGACTGTGTCAGGCTCATGGGTACATACATGTACACTGGCATGGGCCTCCCTGTGTGCTGCACCCCACGTGTCCTCCGTCGCTGCCGTGGTGATTAAGCTGACCATCCTGTGCTAGTTAAGTAATCATAGGAGCTGATCGCAGCAGCAGCAGCGGCAGAGCAGATTCATCCAACCCCTGCCGCCCCCTATCCGTGTGTGAATTCGATCGTTGCATTGGCGACTCGATCAGAAACGGCTGCAAGTCATGATCATGGCTGAGACTGAGAGAGACCCGGCCAGGCCTGCCTGGCTGGTCTCGTTGGGGCCGGCCGGGATTCGTGACGCGTGCGGCCGAGCTACATACATGTATGTTGTGCATGCTGATCAACAGTGCGCGCCAAGGAACTCTCGCCCCTCCCAGAAGCTCCCTCGCTTTGAAAACCGGCCGGGCAGCCACTCCCTCCCTTCTTTGTCCAGGGGATTAGCGAGCGGTGGTTCGGTTTATCAGAGCGGAAGCTCCAAGTCCATGTATCATGTACTACTATGCATCACGTTGCCGGCCGGTTCCCTCCCTCCGGCCAAGTGGCTTCAGAGAACTCAGGTGGCACTAGAGTAGTTTTGTAGTGTTTCTTCGGGGGTTGGGAAGTGCGCGCAATGTGCCGTCAAGTTTTCTGCAGCCCGGCCAAGAAAGTTTGTTCAGTCACAGCGCCTCTGATTTTGTGCACGTACTTCATCTGGGGAACAAAATAAGCGCTTGACTATTGTTTCGATCCATGTAGGTTTCCGCACCAAACGGCGACACTGCAATATTTAAAGGAGTATTTTCCGTTGCTAGAGAAGTTGCTCAACTTTGTTTGAATACGGAGCTATATAGACATTTAAAGGAGTATTTTCTGTTACTAGAGAAGTTGCTCAACTTTATTTGAATACGGAGCTATATAGATATACTTTAGTTATAGATATATCTATATTAAAAAAAGGTTAAACAAATACCTTCGTAACTAGATAAAAATGGAAGGCTTTTTTTTTAAGATGGTGGGAGTACATGATTTCTGCAAGCAATATACATCAGTATCATTGTTGTGTAATCAAGTTGCGTCAAGTATACGTTCTATCTATAGCTATGATGTCATTATTATATACTCAGCATGTATACGTTCTATCTATGATGTCATTATTATGGTCTAAAGTATCATTATTGTGTAATCAAGTTGCGTCAAGCTTTGCACCGGGAGTTGTCAACCATCCATGTTGCTGAAGTTGATTTGGGTGTAACCATGCATATACTTTGGCGTACGTTGTCGAGGACTATTGTGAACATAATGTTGATCAGTACAATTAAGTGCTGGAGTTGAGCTGATTTGGCTGCACGCATTGTGCATGCATGTTCAATGTGTATTTCTGCCCAACTTCTTCATACACAACAATCATCAAAAGTAGCACAAAGATCTACGCCGCTGGGCATCGGATCGAGCAGTACTTGCATACTGCCGTAGCTTGCTAATTTGTTCACTTCTGAATCTTTTTCTCTCTTATATACTCCCTCCGATTCATATTAATTGACTCCAATATGGATGCATCTAGCACTGAAATGTGTCTAGATTCATTCATATTAGAGTCAATTAATATGAACTGGAGGTTTTGCAGCTCGGAAAGCTTGTTTCCTTTCTTCTGCATTCTCTCTCTCTCTTGATTGAGTTGTGTTTCATGTCTCTCTGGATTGAGCACATTTAAGTGTGCTCCCTCCGGAACAAAATAAGCTTCACGTTTTTTCTTACATATAGATATATCTACACCAAAATGCGTCTAGATACATTTGTATCTAGTCAAAACCGCGACAATTATTTTGGAATAGAGGTAGGTATGTATAAAGCCACTCAACGTGTAGAGACAACAGAGGTACTTTCTTCGTCCTAAAAATAAGTATCTCAACTTTTTTTAGATACGAATATACCTACACATTAAAATAATGTATAGATATACCTGCATTTAGATAAAGTTGAGTAACTTATTTCTAAACCGAGTACTAGCCATGCACAAAAGAGACGGTGGGCATACATGTCAAGCTTCACTTCACCATGCATGCATGTGTACATACCGCAACCTTTACCACGACGTGCACGTACAACGTACGCAGATTGGGAGGAATTGACGGCACATACACAATCACAAGGGGGAAGAAAAGCCACGCAGATAGATATCCACATGCACAAGTATACATGGCCCCCCTTCCTTTTGCCTTCGATTCCTCCCTCACTCATACTGTTCCTCTTTCGCTTTCTCGGTCCTATACATACCTTTTTTTTATTTTGTTTCATATGAAAAGATTCTTGGGGCAATTCTCTTCGAATTGTGTATATGCAGTACTGGCATAATGGTGTTTTGTAGCTTGCTAAATTGTTCCTTTCTTCTGCGTTCTCTCTTTTTCTTGATTGCGTTGTGTGTCCTGTCTCTCTCTGGGCAGAAGCAGAAGGGTGGTGGATGCAAGCGTCCAAACTCCAAACACGTCAAAAGGTGGCGAAACCAGAAACCGCGGTTGTTTTGGTCCTAGCTGCACACAGCCGGTTTTTCCCTCGTCTCTTGTGCGTTTGCTGCGCCCACAATATTTTCTCGTGCCGCGTCGGGGGCAGGGCGAGATCCTCCGCAGGCTTTTCTCCCTTCTCCGGTCGACGTAAAGTATTTGCATGCTTTTCCTATATCTATACAAAATTTTCGTTTATTTGATTTGATTCTTATGTATGACATGCTTCTTTTATTTCGAACCCTCTGAATTCTAGTTTTGAGAACATACGTTTGAACATGCGAACAATATTCTTTAACTGCGCAACCATCTTCTCAAATGGTTTGAATTTATTTCACTTGTTGTGAATAATTACTTTGAACCTTTCGAGAAATTATTTGGAACTCCCGAGCAAATGTTGCAAAACAAAATAAATAATATTCTCGACGTTCTAATACATTTAGCTAAAATACTCTTACTAACAGTTTTGAATTTTTCCAAAAAGATAAAAAGGCCGCAACATGTCATGTACATGTTAAAAGGCCTTCAAGCGCCGGGCGTGTGCGTCAAATAGGAGCACCCGACTAGCACCGGTTTAGAGAGTGTATACATTGGCTAACTACCGCAAATTCCACGATTAAAAAAGAAATTACAATTGCTACATGGGGTTTATTTGTTAGTAAGTTCGCTTGATTTTGCATCGCGTTTTTAATTTTGTCTTATATAGGCCGCAATGTTGAGTGACGTCTTGGTTTCCCCCCGCCTCAAGTGCCAAGACATTTTACCGTCTCGCTGGCAAGGCCTCGCACCCGGCACCCCACTTGCTAGCCACAATAACATGGCTGTTAAATAAGACATTTTCCAGGTTCATCTCTGGTGCGAGGATAATAGATACTTCATACTTTGATGTCCAAGACCATCTTTCGTAATTGTCTGCGCTCGGCCTAGCCGTCACCTGATCCTCGGATCTCAGCCGGTGTCATCGTCCTGCTATCATCGTCGTCTCGAGCACCTGGCCTCGGTGAAGAATAGAATGAAGCTCGAGAATTTTTTTGTTTAGATCAACAAACACAATTTGGTATTTTCTCATATGCTCCTCGACGCAACCTAGATATGATCTTGTTTTGCAATTCCATGGAATCGTGGCATAGACATCGTCGCCCAGGAGATATAAGTAAAACATCTTCTTTACCATAAGAACAAGAAGAAAACATTCCGAAACAGATCCATGTGGCATGCGCGCATGTGGCTACAAACGATAACCAGGTGCTCGCACGAGGCTGACTTGCGACTTGTCCCATATGCGTCAAGTTGACTGGTGACTCGTTCATTTCGATCTGGCCAGCACGTACGTCCTGCTGAGTGTGCTCTGCAGATCTCTACGACATGTTTCCTAGGAACGTACGGTACGGTATGTACACATGCATGCACAGACACGTAGGGTGCCTGCAGGCTGCTCCCTTGTACGTACGCGCGGCCCACTGATTTGGCGCAACACACAACAAAAGCTACTAGCACCTGCTATACCACTATACTTTCCGAGTTTATTATTGTCGTGTACCTGTGTACAAACACATATACAGAACCCTGTATACGAGCATACGTTCTGTCACCATGAATTGGTTCTACGTGCAGCAGCTCATGTCGTATACCGCTCATGTCACATTCAGATAGAAAATGGGGCAAAAATCTATTGGAGGCGCCGCCAGGTAGAGACGTTCACATACGGAGCAGCTGAGAGCATCTCCAGTCGCGTACCCCAAATCGCGCCGAACGTTTGGGGGATGTTTTTTCTTCGTGTCGTGTTTGGGGAATGTTGCTGCTTAGCCACGTCCCCTATAACCACCCCCAAACATAAATTCAAATAGTTCACATTCAAAAGAGATTGTTCCCGCCGAAGTCATCGCGATCAAAGTAGCCGCGATCATATTACGGACCGGGGGTACAAATTGAACATAATTTAGAAGAATGGGTTCGGCGACGTCGACAACGCATCTTGAGTCGACGTAGGGCCATTGAGCACGACGACCTCGTCGTGCTCTGCCGGTCTAGCTGCTCCGTCACCGATGCCGAGGTTGACGCCGATGCCGATGTCGATGTAGACGCAGGTGTACTAGCAGACGTTGTCACCGACGCGCCTGCTGGTTCCATCGTTGCCTCCGGTGGTGGGGTTCACTGGTGGAAAAAGGGCCAATAGTCACGGTTCGGAACGTCCATTAATACCGGTTGTGCAACCGGTATTAAACATGCGGGACTAAAGCCCCTCCCCCCCTTTAGTCGCGGTTGGTTACGAACGCGACTAAGCGTCACGTGGCGCGGTCGGGGCAGAGGACCTTTAGTCGATGTTCTCCTGGCCAACCGCGACTAAACACCGCCGCAAGTTTAGGGTTTTAGCCCCCCCCCCTAAACCTGGTTTCTTTTTAATTTGTATTGTTTTATTTCTTTGTGTTTTATTTTAATTTTGAAGGAGTTTCACATATTCTACGTTACTACATACATGCATATGAATGTACAATTTCAAACAAATTTGAAATTAGAACCAAAGAGAATTCAAGAGGAATATACAATATATATTCAATATCGGATGACCGCATATACAATTTTGAACAAGTTTCCATACATAATTCATGCATCGAAGTTCTACGTCCTCTACATAGTGTTCTCCTTTAGGATCGATGACTTCCCTCACGAACCATCCAGCTAGTTCCTCTTGAAGTGGTCGGGCGAGCTTGGACTAAGCATCTTCCGAGGTTATTCCTCTTGACATTGTTCTCACACGGAACCCGCTCGAGGTGTATCTCGGATCATCTCACAAACATAGTATCCACATAGATTGGTACCCGGTGGCTAATATCCCCGGTCAGTCATTGACCTTTTAAATTGTAGCTCTTTTTTGAATTCACCGACCTTTTCATCTACGAACCGTCTCCAAACCCTACGAGGCAAAGAAAATTAAATGAACAAGAGAGTTATTAGTTACTTGATATTAGGAAATGAACGAAATAGGCCGATCGATATAGAGCGCAAATGAATGAAAATAATTACTTCGCATCATTTTTCTCATGTCGGCCCAAAGCTTTGCATCAGATTCGAGAGTCGTGGACGAAGCGTGTCGTGAAATTGAATTACTGAATCCAGTGGAACTCGGACACGATACATGCACAGTCATGCATAACTCATCGATTAGCCACATACCATGCATGGAGTAAACAAAAGAGAATGTGCTCAAAGAAACACTCACCCAAAATGGTAAGGAAATAGAATATCACTTTTGAGAGCTTTGAAATAAACCCGGGTCTTCCTCCATCGGCGGGGTGATTTTTTAAAACATTTCCATTAACGATTTGTGTCAATTATCAACATTATCCAATTAGTTTTATTCTGCATTACTGTAACAAGATATTAAGATATATATATATATATATATATATATATATATATATATATATATATATATATATATATATATCGACGCGGATTTTCTACCTAGGGTGATAGCTATGCACACCCTTAGGATAGCTACGCATACCCTTAGAGCCATTAGATATGGTTCCACGATTTGTGTTGCCGTTAACATCTGTTAGACTGAGTCAGCAATAGTTGTGCGTCAGTTTTCATTCAAAAGCAAGAGCAACCGCACTGGTACCCTTTTTCAGGAAAAGGATGTGAACTTTCACATGGGGCAGAGAGAGTCGTGCCATTGTCTTTTAATGCATTGTAGGATGAGGTCGGAACCTTTTTAGTTTCTACTATTTCCACGGTATGCGACATGCCATAACACTTTCACCGGTCCTTCCTCCCGCTTCGATGAGGCTTTTTTTTTTTTGAAAAACTTCGGTGAGGATTTTATTAAGGACAGAAAAAGTGCTCGTAATTAGGGAGAGAAAAATGTTTCCCAAAACGGCAGGAAAATTAAGAGAGTAAAATAAGGGATTAAATTAAGAGAGTAATTTAAGGCACTAAAATTAGGAGAGTAAATTTAGCTGTGTAGTTGAGACTTTCTAGTGTCCATGTAAAAAAAAGATTTTAAAGTGTCGCCTTGATCTCGCATCCACCGAAAAATTGTCTAATGACAAATATGGAATTAAATCTCGAAGTAAAACTGGAATTAAATCTGAAACATTAGACACCAATCCGAGTTTATTTTTCCACAAATAGCACGTCAAACAGATCTGTCGAATGTCAATGCTAGACATTCAAACGGAAAGGCAGACACTTCCTCTAAATTGGGAACTCATTTACACCAGAAAATCCCACAGATTGATAAAATAGATCTAGATCAGGAACACACAGTGCACAAAATGAATCTGATTCCTTCTCGAAAAAAAGGTGAAACAAATTTAGATCGAGAAAAAAAAAGCCAAACTCAAATGATCACGAAGCTGATTGCCACACGAACAGCCACCTCTGCATCCGATTCAAACGTTGACAGCCACCTCTGCCTACAGAATCTTCACGCCTGGAACAGATGAGAATCACAGGTCCCTGCCACCAGCCCGGCTCCCGCCTCCCGACCATCGACCACCATTGTAAGAAGAACCATTGTAAAAAAAAAACTGTAGGATTATGCACAAATCAAGAAAGCTATAATCCTCGCCTGCGTGCACGCCTAGGAGTCCAGGAAAAGAGTCAAAGATCAGCCACTTCAGCTTATACCTGAGAACACATCAAGCCCAAGTAAAAAATGAAACAGATAGTCCTGTACTAATCCCATCTCCCGGCCGAGAAAATCGTCCATCCCCATTAGCGTTTTTTCCCTGCTCAAAATGTTTTCGGCAGATAAAAAGAAAGAATAAATAGAAGATAAGTGCATCCAAATGTCAGTAGTATATGAAGAAAAATGATACAGAGACATGGATCTAATGAAAAAACGAATGAATCCTGAGCATCAAGTACTAGCTGAAATACATTCGCATCAAAAATCACATAACAATATTTGGATCTGGATCATGAACACACAAACGAGCATGGCATCTTGGAAGGAATGTCACCAGATCAGGGGTGACCAAAAAAGAAATTCAACTGCATCTAGAATAAGGTTGGAGAAAATGCATCAAAGAACCGGAGAAAACTGAGATTTCCCACTAACAAGATTTCCCAGAGATTCGTGTGATTGAACAGGAGAAAACTGAGAATCATCTGGCTGCCGGCGCTCAACCATCCTGGGCGCTGCCCCACAGCCATAGGCCCGTAGCAAGCCCACAACGGGGAAAATGAGCTTGGATGGAAAAATATCTGATTCGGAAAAAGTTACTCGAGATAATTAACCTAACTTTTTTCCCTCATAGGATTCTACCCTCTTTATTCAAATGAGGATGGGATCTGGATTCGCAATGGAATCAACGCCAAAATGATTCCTTAAAAATTACAGATCAGAAAAAAGGAGGGGAAGCAAATTTAAATCAGAAAAATAAACACAAAGATAACAATATCTAGAAAAACATGCGGATCCACACCACGGGCAGAACTAGATCTAGAAAGAACAAGAAAGGATTGGGAGAGATGGAGATAGTGGATGGACATGGGATCCCAGCTTCGGCTCTGGCAGGACGGAGAGCTCGCTAGCTGAATCGCGTGTACGACGCCACCAACATCCAGCGTCACGCCATTGGTGACCAGCAGCACGGACCCAAACTCGCCCAAAAATACAGAAAAGGAGCAGGCCTCCTGCCACCTCGCCGCAAACCACGGACGGAGCAGGGTCCTCCGTCCTCGTCGACATGGGAGACGCAGAGAATGGAGGCCATGGGGGAGGAGGATGGAGGGGCGCTTGGCTGTGTCGTGGTAGGGCGGCAAGGGGTGGATGGTGGTGATAGGATAGGGTTGTGGGGCTTGGAGAGGGAGACGAGTGCCGAGTGCGGGCCTGCGGGTAGGTGGTGGCGTGGTAGTTTTTTTCATATTTTTTTTTTTTGCTTCTGTCGTTGTGGGTTTGGGTCAGGTCAGTCAGTAACGCCGTTAACTTTGATGAACGGTGGAAATGCTCTATAGGGCTGATTCAATGGCCAGATGGATGTGCGTAGCTATGCCCCATGGTAGCCCATATATATATATATATATATATATATATATATATATATATATATATATATATATATAGGCGAATGAATTAGAAATAAATCACTTACATAACGTAGCCCGATGATAGATTTGTTTGCTACATGTGATTGAAGTGGAACAATTCACTCCGATGTTACATAGTAATGTTTGAAGTGATGCTCATGTCTAACTTCCGCATAAATATATTCTTTGGCGTTTTTATTTTTTATGTAACCCTTGTACCAAATTAGCAGATTTTTCATTTGTGGAGGTAGATCCTCTTCTCGCGCAAGCTCGACGAGAGGCCCATTCGGCACATATGTAATTACTACCTCACTCATTGGCGCCTCCTCAAGGCCTAACACCGCACGAAGAGCCATACCCATTCGGTCTTGTTCTCGGCACCCGTTACATCAATCTTGTCTTGCGCTTTATGATTGTCGGGTCCATTAGTTCAGCCTGACCGGTGGCTTTCACTATGAGCGGGGATCGATTGTTTACTTTGTTTCCCGAGTGCAAGCAACTCGTTCCCGCTTATTTTACTTTCTAATTCTTGCCCCTCCTCAAGGCTTTCTTTCTCTCCGCCAACTCATTCTTCTCCTTCAACATGAGTGCTTGCCTACGAAGTTCACGTGCATAGTCCTCAGATTCTTCGCGCTTGGGATGGTGTGCTCAAAAATGACTTAGCCCACTTCTTTTCCTTAGAAAATGGCTTGGGCTCGGGCTCTCCTTTCTTCTTGCAGTCCGCCTTCCATTTCTCATAATCGCGAGTCGCGGCCGCGTCGACTTCCTCGGCACTACGTTCCTAAGGCCTTGTGGGGAGAGGCTTCGGTGATCCGGTACCTTTGTGGTCTTAGGTACATAAGGGTCCGGGTTGATAGTCCAGGACTCGCTTCTTCGCCGGAGGTGGATTGGGGGGGCGCGTCGCTACCCGCCGAGGCGGGGCGGCGGTGCTTACCGCCGGGAGGTGAATTGGGGCGTCGGTGCGTGAAGGAGGTGTAGGTGAAGCACCACCAGCCACCGCCACCACCACCGTGGGGTGGACTTGTTCCTTGGCGCCTCGCCCGAAACTTGATAAACTTCTTTGCCATAGAATGAATGGCGCTTGACATCTCCAAGTCTTCTCTCCCCTTCGGTGTAGCAATGTCAATCTCAGGTCCTCAAACCCTTGGACTATGTCCTCCACCGTGACACGAGCATAGCCATCTTGAATGGGGTTGTTGTGGTGGAGTGCTCCAGTAAACATGGTAAAGCATCGCCGATGGCTACCTTCATGGACATGTTCCCCATTGGATAATGCGGACATTCTTTCATCTCCTTTACATCGTCCATGGGGTAGCGAGGCTGCGCATATCGATCGAGAGGCTCGGTGCGTAATTTCGATCGTCGGTGCATGTGCACCACCAGTCGGGCCTCCGTGGAAGCCACGCGCTTCTCCGTGCCTTGACATCCGGTGGATGATCTTCATGCGTCCGAGCGCTCTCTTTCTTGTACTAGTACATCCACGGTTTTCTTCATCTCATTGAATTCCGATGCCGCGCCGCCATCTTTTGCCGATCCGCCTTTCTCTCGGCAGAACGGGTCATTTCCTGGGGAAACCCTTCTTCCCACGGAATGACGCCTTTGCCTCGTACACGTCCTCCGTGTTCAGGATTCCCGAGGGCTTTTGTCACTGGTCATTCTCTCGTTGAACTTGATCTTCCCCTCTTGAGCATCCTCATTGTGTCAATAAGGGCTTGGGTGGGTTTAAACTTTGTGTCTCGGTGGGTACTCCCGTCACCGGGTCTAGCCCCCATGCCCGTACCACCGCTTTTGGCCCTAGGGTCCCATCCTCGGTACCTAGAGGGATTCCTCGTGCCCTCGGTCATCCTCCATCTTCCGCCACTTAGGCTCCAAGGGTATCCTCCTGGCCCCATAATATGATTGTACCTTCTTAGCCGCATTTGCCTTATTTTTATCCGATATGGCCTTGAATTCCTCTGATTTCTTTTGCCTCACAAATTCGGGCCAATCATTTTTCAGCTTCTCATACCGTCAGTGAAATCCGGAGTCTTCCCCTTCTCGACATATTGAGCCGCTAAATTTTTCTTGTATGTCCGGAATGTTGTCCTTCTGAAGAGCGAACTCTTTGACCAGCCTCCTCCTCTTACGTCCCTCAGGATCGTCGTTACCGAATTCATCTTTTTGCGGTATTCCGGAGGTAGAACGAAATGCTCCATAAGCGTTCTCCAGCATTCCTTTTTCTCTTGCTGACGAAAGCGGAACCAACACGTGCCTTCACTGGCTCATGCCATTCCTGGACTGTGATCAGGACGCTGTCTCTAACAACGACTCCGCATTGGTTGATGAACTTGGTGTACGCTCTTCGGGCTCCAGCGGCTTACCTTTTGGACTGATAACATCAATGGTATATATTACTCCTTGTTTCAGCGTCTTGGTTTTGCCACGCTTTGTCTTCACCGATTTTTTCGACGATCCGCTGGCCGAGGGCTAAAATAAGAAAGAGAGTCGAGTTAATACACATATTTATTGAAATCGGTAAATTTGTATAACCAGGTGAGGCTCAATGTATATATATACCTCGCCGGAGGTGGTGATTGCTAATTGCTTATCAACATCGCCGGAGGTGTTTGTCGACGGTTCACCTCCATCAACAGTGCCCGTTCCTTCGTCATCACCTCGCTGACGACCTTCATCTTCACCGCCAAGGTAAAGATAAGAAGAGATATCGTCTTCTTCATCTTCTTGGGGCGGCACATAAAGAATGTCGCCGTTTATGATGCCGTACAGATGTGCCTCGGCTTCTGAATTATAGTTATCCCTAATCGGGTCGGCTCTATCGTCCGCCATATGTGTCACTCCTGAAAACATGTAGTAAAAACTAATTAATTAATTGTGTATATGCCAGCATTATCACATCTCTTCTACATATAAAGAGAGAGGGCGACGAGGGAGGCGAGAGGGGGGACGCGTATTAGATGTGTATATGCGGATGATCGACAAAAAAACAAAAAAAAAAAAAGATACGGAGGGCGGCGAGGGCCAATGGCCTGCGAAAGGGCGGCGGTGTTTCTTTTTTGTTACATAATCGGCGACGGTGGTGTTTTTATTAGTCACATAATCTGCGGCGGTGGTGTTTTTATTTTTCAAAATTTTAAGTTTACAAAATTTTAAGTTTTCAAATTTTTAAGTTCACAAAATTTTAAGTCAATTTTAATTACCAAAATGTGAGTTCATGAAAAAAACAAAAAAAAACAAAAAACCGGCTGCCCACTCCCTCTCTCTCTCTCTCTATAACGCCTTGTCAGGCGGCGGCGACGGCGCGGCTAGCTAGAGGCTTGCGCGGCAATGATAATCTGGAACGCGGTGCGAATGAGCGGCAGCAGCAGCTTACCAGCGGCGGCGCTCTGATTGAAAGCGAAGATGTTGGACGTATTTTATTTGCATCACGACAGCTGGAGTTTGACGGCGACAATCTTTTACACAATCTTTTTAAGTCAAATTTTAGTTTTTTAAGTCAAATTTTAGTTTTTTACATAATCTTTTAAGTCAAATTTTAGTTTACAATTTTAATTAACAAATTGTGAGTTAATTAATAAAAACAAAAAAATGAGAGAGAGAGCGGGGCGCCGTGTCGTGGCGCGCCCGCCCCTCTCTCTCCCCGCTGCTAGGCGGCGGCGGATCGCGCGCGCTGTGCTGGCGTGTGCTGGCGGTGAAGGCCTGCGGCAGCAGCGCCGGAGAGGCGTCGCAGGCCGGCGGCCCAGCGCGAGGCAACGTCGGCGGCGCGCGTTGTCTTGGCGCGGCGGCGGTCATCGAGTGTTCGATGGCGGGCGAGGGCGGCGACGTCACGAGAGGGCAGCCGGAACGCGGCGTCAGCGCGAAAGCGAGCAGATGACGGAGAAACGGTAATGAACCGCCGTCCATGTGTGGGTATTTATACCTCGGGCCTTTTCGCGGTTGGTGGCCAACCGCGACTAAAACCCTTTAATCGCGGTTGGTGATGCCGCGACTAAAGCCTTTTCGCCCGTTTTTGCGGTTCCCGCTGAAATGACCCGACTAAAGGCCTTTTTCGAAATTCTTTCATTTTCTAAATTCAGAAAAATAAAACTAATTCATTTCAAAATCTTAAAAATACAAATTATATATCAAAAAAATCAGAAAAATAAAACTAATTCATTTCAATATGTTAAAAATACAAATAATATATCAAAAAATTAAGAAAAATAAAACTAATTCAATTCAAAATGTTAAAAATACAAATAATATATCAAAAATTCAAAAAAATAAAACTAATTCATTTCTAAATGTGAAAAATACAAATAATATATCAAAAAATTCAGAAAAATAAAACTAATTCATTTCAAAATCTTAAAAATACAAATTATATATCAAAAAATCAGAAAAATAAAACTAATTCATTTCAATATGTTAAAAATACAAATAATATATCAAAAAATTAAGAAAAATAAAACTAATTCAATTCAAAATGTTAAAAATACAAATAATATATCAAAAAAATCAGAAAAATAAAACTAATTCATTTCTAAATGTGAAAAATACAAATAATATATCAAAAAATTCAGAAAAATAAAACTAATTCATTTCAAAATCTTAAAAATAAGGCGAGCGCCCTGTCTTCCCGCCTCCTGTCTTCCCGCTCCCATCTTCCCGCCACTTTCTTCCCGCCTCATGTCTTCCCGCCTCCTGTCTTCCCGCTCCCATTTTCCCGCCATTTCTCACTACATATATGTAGCCCGGCTTGGCCAGCATTATCACATCTCTACAATCTCTCATCACTCTCTCATGGCTTCCGCACCCACTCTAACCTACCGACGGTGGAGGAGCTTTGCGCCTCGAACTACCCTTGCCCGCACCGGAAGCGTCCCAGCAGCTGGAGCCTAGCGGCCGGACGTGCGGTCCCTCCCATCCCATCAGTGCCAGCGCCAGGCGGCCATCACGAACCACTACTACCTCGATCTCACGCCGGACGGATGAATCCCCGCTGGCATCACGATAACCAGCATACTTGGGATGCCTTCTTCATCAATCGGCGTGACAGGCGCTCGCGGGTATGAGGAGGACGGTCTGCCTCCCGGGAACTTCCACGAGGCCGCCATCGGCTGTGGTGGTACGGACTCTACAGAGCGTCATGGACTACATCCCGGCGGCGATATCCCCGCTGCGCTACCCTCGATTCGAGCCACGGCAGCCGTCCGACAGCAATGACGACGACAACGCAGCACAGCAGCGGCAACTTAGAAGGCGACGACTACAGTACAACGGCGGCGACTATGAAGACTACGAGTATGCATATATACGCCTAGGCAGGAGTATGACTAAGTCACTCCAAATTTCATGTATCATCAGTGTATTTATGGCATGGCCAATCAATTTGGGCAATGCTAGATCCACCAAATCCCATGCAATTACGGCTCCTCTAGTCCTTTTCCCATTATACGCCTAGGCGAGAGTATGACTTAGTCACTCCAAATTTCATGTATCATCATGGTATCTCGAATCAATCGAATCATTCGAAAATGGACACCAACACATCACAGATAATATAATTCACATGATCCATTCAACAAAGTTTGGTACAATAAATTATTACACATCATTTCTTCCCTTGTGTCCCTTGCTTACGATTGGCCGTATCCATGGAGCATCCTCATCATTTAACTTAATGCTTGGGTCGGTGTTCACTTTGAAGGGCGGAATTTCACCAAACATATTATAATCTTCTGACATGTCTGTCTTGTCCTCCACTATGTTTCTTTTCCCTGAAAGAACAATGTGGCGCTTTGGATCATCGCATGATGTACTGATCGTTTTCTTATCTTTCCGTTTCCTCGGTTTGCTACTCATGTCCTTCACATGGAAAACCTGAGCGACATCTTTCGCTAGGACGAATGGTTCGTCAAGGTAACCAAGATTGTTGAAATCCACCATTGTCATTTCGTATTGCTGGTCCACCTTTACCCCACCTCCTGTTAGCTTGAACCATTTGCACGGAACAAAGGGACCTTAAAGGAGGTTCCATAGTCAAGTTCATATCTCCTCTATGTAACCATAATATGTGACCTTTTGCCCATTCTCGGTTGCAGCAAAGCGGACACCACTGTTTTGGTTGGTGCTCTTTTTATCTTGGGCGATCGTGTAAAATGTATTCCCATTTATCTCGTACCCTTGGAAAGTCGTTATAGTCGAAGATGGTGTCTTGGCCAACATGTACAGCTGATCTACAACATGATCGTCATTCATTAAATGTTTTCTCAACCAACCGCCGAAAGTCTCCATGTGTGCCTTCGTAATCCAGGATTCAGCTTCCCAGGTTGTCCTCGCGTAAAATATTCTTGTGTTTCTCAAAGTACGGAGCCACCAAGCTGGAATTGGTCGAACTGTGTGGTGTGCTTCTCATAGAATGGCCGTCCATACATATCGTTAATTTCCTACCGATCGTGCCTTTTCCACTTAGTCTCCCCTCGTGCCGCGATCGAGGAAGACCAATCGGCTTAAGGTCAGGAACAAAGTCAACACAGAACTCAATTACCTCCTCATTTCCATAGCCCTTGGCAATGCTTCCTTCTGGCCTACACGGTTACGAACATATTTCTTTAATACTCCCATGAACCTCTCAAAGGGGAACATATGTGAAATACAGGACCGAGGATGGAAATCTCTTCGACTAGGTGAACCAGGAGGTGCGTCATAATATTGAAGAAGGATGGCGGGAACACCAACTCGAACCGACAAGACATTGGACCACATCGTTCTGTAACCGTGGTAGATCTTCTGGATTGATTACCTTCGAGAGATTGCATTGAGGAATGCACATAGCTTCACAATGGCTACTCGAACATTTTCCGTAGGAGCCCCCTCAAAGCAATCGGAAGCAATTGCGTCATAATCACGTGGCAGTCGTGAGACTTCAGGTTTTGGAACTTTTGTCCGCCATGTTTATTATTCCCTTTATATTCGACGAGAATCCAGACAGGACCTTCATATTGCTCAGGCATTCAAAAAAGATGACCTTCTCTTCTTTGGTCGAGCGTAGCTGGCACGACCTTGAAACCATTCCGGATGCCGGTCATTAGGGTCTTTGAAACGTTGCTGGTCCTGCCGTGCTTCCTTTGTATCATTTGTCTTTCCATACACACCCAAGAAGCTTAGGAGGTTCACGCAAATATTTTTCGTAACATGCATCACGTCGATTGCAGAGCGGACATCTAGGACTTTCCAATATTCTAGCTCCCAGAATATAGATTTCTTCTTCCACATGGGTGCGCGCCCGTCAGCTCCCTGCGGAACTGATTGTCCGCCAGGACCTTTCCAAAGATGACTTTCAAATCCTTGACCATATCAAATACCTCGGCACCAGTGCGTTCAGGCTTCGGCCGGTGATCTGCCTTACCGTTGTAATGCTTGCCTTTCTTTCTTCGGATGAATTTTCGGAAGAAATCGACGATGCCCAAGGTACACGTTCTTCTTACAATTTGGCAAATATACACTTTCAGTCTCATGTAAGCAGTGCGTGCATGCATTGTATCCCTTATTTGACAGTCCGGAAAGGTTACTAAGAGCAGGTCAATCGTTGATGGTTACGAAAAGCAACGTTCGTAGGTCAAATTCCTCTTCTTTGTGCTCATCCCACACACGTACACCAGGTCTGCCCCACAACTGTAAAAGTTCATCAACTAATGGCCTTAGGTACACATCGATGTCGTTGCGGGTTGCTTCGGACCTTGGATGAGCACTGGCATCATAATGAACTTCGCTTCATGCACAACCAAGGAGGAAGGTTGTAGATGCATAGAGTCACGGGCCCAGTGCTATGGGTGAGCTGCTCAAAAGGATTCATGCCATCTGTACTTAGACCAAATCTTATGTTCCTTCGTCACTGCAAAATCTTTGAACTCTCTCGTCGATCTTTCTCCATTGCGTTCCATCTGCGGGTGTCTCAACTCCCCGTCAGACTTACGGTCCTCTTTGTGCCATCGCAACAACTTGGCATGCTCTTTGTTCCAGAACAGTTTCAACCGTGGTATTATAGGAGCATACTACATCACTTGGCGGGAACCCTCTTCCTGGGTTTCTCGCCCTCAGCATCGTCACGGGGTCATCGCCCGATCTTATAACGCAATGCGGTGCATATTCGTTCAAATTCTCGTATTCACCGCAGTGAGGATGGTCGTTGATGCATGCATGTATCTTCGGAACCTCTAAACCTAGAGGGCAGACAACCTTCTTTGCTTCGTACGTACTGGCGGGCAACTCGTTATTCTTTGGAAACATATTCTTCAACATTTTCACAAGTTTTCAAATGCGATCAGCTACACCTTCCTGTGCCTTCCATTTCAGCAAATCCAATGTGCAACCAGCTTTTCAGACCATTATATCCGGTACAGCGACTTTTTGTGATCCTCTAACATGCGATCCAAATTCTCCCTCTCCTTTTCAGTTCCGCAGCTTCTCCGTGCATCGGCAATGGTCCGACCAAGATCATCAACGGGCTCATCACGTGCCTCTTCTTCACCTTCCCCTTCACCTTCCCCTTCACCTTCCCCACCTTCATCCTCCATGAAAGTATCACCGAAATGATCAAGATAGTTGTCATCGATGAAATCATCCCCTTCTTCATCTTCTTCCATTATAACCCCTCTTTCTCCATGCTTGGTCCAACAATTATAGCTTGGCATGAAACCCTGCCGAAGCAGGTGCATGTGAACATCTCTTGAGGAAGAGTAACCCTTCGATTCTTACAGGCAACACATGGACAGATAACAAAACCCCCCCATGTGCATTAGCCACTACGAGGAAATCTTTCAAACCCGTAGTGAACTCGCCGGAGAGTCGGTTACCGTACATCCATTGCCGATTCATCTGCATTATTATGATATAAAATATATAATTAACCATCATGCATTTGTTAAACTAATTAACTAACTACAAACAATAGAAATCAAACAATGAACTACACACATGCATATTTTATCAATGACACATGAAAGGTTCAAGTTGCTAACCGCGATCGAGGAGGAAAAATAAATGAGGAAGCTCAAGTGTGGCTCCGACACTTCATATCATGTTTGTTTCATGCTCTTGGGGCATTTCATCAAACACCTTGTGTGCATAAGAGGAACCAAAAGCAAACCTAACACCCCCTTGTGAAGTTTGTGAAGAGAATGGCTCCAAATGGCTAAGTGATGGCTGCTGGATGGGTATATATAGGGGAGGGCTTTAGTCGCTGGCACGGCAAACCGTGACTAAAGGTGCCGAGAGGTTTAGTGCGGCCACAGCGCGCTAGCCTCACGTGCACGGGCGGCCCGAGCGCCCTGGGCCCGGGCCTTTGGTCGCGGTTCGCCTCCCGAACGCGACTAAAGGTCCCATTAGTCACGGTTCGAAATATTTGGGGACTAATGGGGCTGGATGGAAGGCCCTTTTTCCACCAGTGTGTTGCTGTCGCTGCCTCGGCTGCCGCCATTTTGGCTTGGATGTCGTCGAGGATCATGGCTTTGTAGAAGTTGTGCGCCGCTAGCGTCCGGGGAGACATTCCAGCGGTCGACGCGGTCAACATGGAGAAGTCCTCCTTGCGTTTCTTGAGCTCCATCTTCTCATCTTGCCTCTTGAGCAGCGTCATCCACCTTTCGTCGAACTTTTTGTCGCGGATGAGCAGGGTCAAGGAGACCTCGGCGAGGCACTTTGTCCAGTGAAGGCAACGCCGTCCGCACCGTGGCCTTGCTGGCACTCTTGCGCGTCGTACGTCGGGGAGAACAAGGCGGTCGGGTTGAAGCGGCCATGCGGCAGCACATCCTCGTACCGCGGCGACAAGTTCGGTGTCGGGAACCCGGGCAACGCTGATGCGGCCTTGCCGAAGAAACCGGGTGTCGACGGGGACGTCACTCCCGAAATGTACGTGTTGGTCGATGTACTCCATGGTCTCGCGGTGGTCGCAGCGAGACATGCGGCCAGCGCGGCCTTCTACTGCGCAAGCAACGCCGCCATCTTTTTCTCCTGCTCCACCACCCGCCGCCCCTCCGCTCCGCCGTCGACAACTTGCGCCGCAGGCAGTTTTGCTGCCACCATTCATCGGTGGCAGCGGGAAGTGGCGGGAGGCGCAATGTGGCGGGAGACCTGTTAAATTTCAATGCGTCAATGATGCATCGGGCCCGCCACTCCCCGCCTCGCTTCTCGTTCTGTCCGGCGCGCCCGAAGCGTCCCCTGTAGAGCGGGGACGGCCTCGGGGCGCCGGACACCGTATTGGGCCGCACCGGACAGAAGGAGGCTTTGGGACGCGCGACTGGGGCCGAAAAAATGTCCGGCGCGCCCCAAAAACCTTTAGGGTACGCTTTGTGGGACGCGACTGGAGATGCTCTGACGCCCGATTATGTCGCGCTGACAGTACCAAACGTTAGCGTACCAAGCCCAACTTCAAGCACCCGTGTCGTGTTTTAGGTGCTTGGCGCATCCGACCTAACATAGAAACGGAGAGCCATTTCCTTCCCAAAAATTAGCCTGATAGAAACATCGAGTATGTATTTTTGTAGCTCGGGCTACATGACGACCCAATTTTGAATCTCTGAAAATTCGAATTTCATTTCAAAAGAAAAATCGAAAAAATACTTGGATGTAGACAGTATTGAAATCGCAGTATTGAAATCCACATCTACTAGAAAACAGGTCTTTCATTCGGAGTTGTCTGGAGTATTAGTCTCGGTCATGTTTTGATCCAGGACTAATGTGAGCATTAGTCCCGGTTCGAACGGCTAGGATTCCGAAAAGTTTTAGTCTCAATTCGTAACGGGACCTTTAGTCCCGGTTGGAGACACCAACTGATGTGGGTATTACCCTTCGGGTACCCGACATTAGTCTACCTCCCTTGACCCAACTAGGGGCCCACGAAGATTATCCAAGGTCAAGATGGGCCCGAACGTCGGTTGCAACGGAGGAGACCTACCAGGAGACGAATTCTTGATGAACAAGACAAGAAGGCAATGTTTAAGGAAAGCTTAGATTAAATCTCAATGTAATCTAGTCGAGTTCGGACAGGACTCTCGAGACCTGGCCTACTTTATAAAGGCCAGGAGAGGGCCTGCCGAACTCAAGAACTCAGAAGAAAAACAATACGTAGAACCACCACAAACCCTAGAATCCTTGCCTCCCGGCGAGACGATCATAGTTGTCTATCGGGTACCCCATTGTAACCTGTTTTACTCGATAAATCAAGATTAGACAAGCAGGAAGTAAGGGTTTTACCTCAACGAGGGACCCGAACCTGGGTAAAATCTCTCTCCCCGTTTGTTTGTATCCGATGTCTCGTGTTAGCCTGCAAGATTATGTCAACCCTAAGCCCCTCATGGTGGGCATTGCTGAGGAGCTCCCTCAACAACTGGCGCCGTCTGTGGAAAACATGTTGGTACAAGACACTGCATCGGCTGCTCCGATCATGTTGGCTACAACTTCGTCGGCATCGTCACCACCATCGGCTCCATCATCTTCAAACTCAGGGAACTCGATTCATTTCGGGTCCTTTGAGTTCGCTCCGCACGCCGACGCGTCGCGTTCGGCCTTTTCGGGCCTGCGCGGCGGGATGGACATGACGTTCGGGAGCGTTCACTTCCGCGTCGACTCCGGGGGCGTTCTTCGGCTCCCAGGCCCGATCGCTCCTGGCGCAGCAAGAACTACGACTTCATCGACAGCTACATCTACAGCTTCATCACCAATCGCAGCCGATCTATCGGCTACGCCATCATCTTCGACCCCGGCGACCTCGCCATCATCGTCATCGCGCCGTACCATGTCCACCATGCCTGTCGGATCTGATGACTCTGGATCATCGGATCTAACATCGTACTATTGCCTCAACTGCGACACCAGGCACGGACTTGGCTCTGACGCACCACCGTTCGTCTGCGGTACCAAGTACTCCTCTGATGAAGAAAGTATCGACAACATCACTCCCATAGCCGCGGCACGAGCGGCTCATCACCAAATCTGTGTTATCATCAACCCTCAGACCGGAGACGAAATCTCCGGGGGCGAGCGCACCCCGCGTGTTGATCGAGAGAGGCAACGAGATGGCGAAGCCAGCGGCAGTAACGCCCACATCACCTTTACTGTTTCCTAGGAGGAGTGGGATGTGGCTCGCAATGCCGTAGTAAACAACGTTAGCCTCCCCGTCGGAGTATCAGCAGGCACCCTCAATGCCTACCACATTATTCTTGAGAAAAACCGTTCTCGGCTGGCCAAGGAGCAAGCCGAACTTGATCGACATCGGCAGGCGACCGATCTATCGAGTGAGCGACGAAGGGGGTTATCTTCACTTGGGAGCGCCTCCAAAAGCAACCAAGGATCTGGGAGGTATCGCCCACGTAACCCCCGCCTTTCGGAAGGAGATGCAAGGGAGATCACATCAAACCTTTCCAAATCTTTCATGACAATGGATACAGCTGGCATGCTTAGGCCCAAGACTGTCGAAGGATCGACAGCAAACCTTGTAGCCTATCTGATCAACAATCAACCAACACCCGACAACCCAATGGCTCCGGCCCATCGGAGCGCCCTGGAAAGTCTCGCAATTCTCGGAGACAAGCTTGCCCCTAGAAAGGAAAAAGCTACCCACCACGGTAGCGGCTCGCAACATCGCTCATCATCAAAGGACGCCCGTGACGATACCACGCAGAGCAGGATTGATAAAGCCCGACGACGACACGCTGCGCGTGCTGGTTTCGACAGCGAAGACTCTGAAGAAACTCAAGAGCATGATGGTGAGTTCCGCGGAGCCGATTGTTTGAGTCACAAGATTCGGGAGACAAAGCCACCGAAAAAGTTCAAACCAACACCTACCGATGCTGCCAAATACGACGGACAGCAGGAGCCAAGGTCTTGGATAGAAGATTATCTACAAACTATGATCTTGAATAAAGGAAACCAGGTGGCCGCGATGCAGTGTTTGCAGCTATACCTCAAAGATTCGGCACTAGCATGGTTGAGAAGTCTACCGAAAGGGTCCATCAAATCCTGGGAGGACTTAGTCGATGCTTTCGTCAAAAACTTTCAAGCAACATACAAGAGACCTGTTGGAATCGAAGAACTACGCCAATGCCACTAAAAGCCAAAGGAGTCAATGCGTGCATACATCGGGCGCTTCACTAAACTTCTGAATGCTGCCGAAGAAGTCTCTGTCGACAGGGCAATCGACGCCTTTAGCGATGGCATCCGACGGGAAGCATACATCGAAGAACTAGGTCGAAAGAAGCCGAAGACTATAACCAAACTCATGGAGATTGCCAACAGTTGGGCTGATGGCGAAGACCATGTACGGAAACCTCGCCAACGCAGTGACGACGAAGAAGACGAGCATAAGCACGGAAACGACTCAGGTCATCGACGTGATCGTCGCAAAAAGAGGAGAGATCGTGGGTATGAAACCTTCAATGACACCAATATCATCGCAGCATGATACACTGATCGACGCGACGACCGATACAACGATCGACGCGATGATCATCGAGACAGCAATCGCAGCGGGTCCGGAGGGAATCGAAACAACTATAGGGACCGATTACCTCGGGTGCCAGAACTACCATTTGCTGAGCAGCTGAACGCTCCCTGCTATATACACACATACATCGACCCGAAAGACAATGTCAAGAAGTCGAGTCATCTGCTCAGGGACTGTCGACAAATTATAGAGCTCCAGAAGTTTTATGAATCAGCCAAAGGGCAAACGTACCCGACGGTACCTGGAACACAGGCCCCTAACCCGCCGCCAGCATCACAACATCAAGTTCAGCAAGTTCAGCCTCGTGCACCCAATGAAGCTTTTCCACCACCTCGAGGGCAGATGAGCATGATTCACAAAACCAATATCTCCAAGAGGGAAATGAAGAGGCTCATGCAAGAAATCAATTTTGCAGAAGTCACCATGGCAAATTTTCCTGAATTCATCGATTGGTCTGCACAAAGCATCTTGTTTAGCAAAGTTGACCACCCGATGTCTATCCCAAGGCCAGGGCACGCCGCTCTGGTACTCGAAGCACAAATTGGTGGATTTACTATGAGCAAAGTATTCATGGACGGAGGAAGCGGATTAAATCTCATATTCGCAAGTACGATCAAGGCAATGGGCATCACAGCCGATATGTTGCAGGAATCTGATACGGGCTTTCATGGCATTGTTCCAACCTCGCCAGCATACCCTCTCGGCAAAATCTCCTTAAATGTCGTTTTTGGCAAATCTGATAATTTCAGAAGAGAAAGACTCGAGTTCGAGGTAGTAAATTGGGAATCACAGTACCATGCTATCCTTGGAAGGCCAGCTTATGCCAAGTTCATGGCTGTACCTCATTATGCATACTTGAAGCTCAAGATGCCAGGCAACAATGGAACCAATATTACGGTTCATGGAAGCTTTTCTCGGTCCAACAATTGTGACCAAGAATTTCAGAAGATTGCTACCAAATTTGGGACAAAGCAAGAAATCAAGACCATGGATATTATCCCAAGAAAATTAGCTATCGAAAGCGAAGAATTTAAACCCAGGGAGGAAGACAGCGGCAAGAAGTCGAAGAAGCAGCCCGACAATCCTGCTACATCAGTTCCAGTCATAAAGGCCTTGGCGGAAGCTGTGGGTGCCTCGACAGAAGCCACCAATACTTCGGCAGCAGCTACCAAAGCTTCAACAGAAGCTACCGGCACCACACTAGAAGCTATCGACACGTCAGCAGACGTCGGCCAAATTCAGGAAGACCCTCCTCTTACCTAAGAAGACGAGCGGTGGCATATATCTTTACCTTTCGTAGCAATTTTACTTTCGATAAGGCTTTAGTAGTTTAGCTTACTTTTCATTTCAACCTTATTAATAAAGTTCAAGTTTCGTCTCTGCAAGTGCTATTCCATATGGAGTCAATTCGGGCCACCCGACAAATTCTCAAGATCTTCGCTTCACATCACGCAACGCAGTAAGCAAACCCGATAAAAAACTCGGGGGCTGTGTACAATGTTTTTATCTAAGCCTCGCAAAAATTCGAGTGCTGCAATCGATGATACGACAAAATACAAACGATTTCCACGAAAGCCTCAGGAAACATGTGAGTGCTGCAATCGATGGAAACAATACAAATTAAAAAGGCCCACGCCGGTGCACCGTGCTACGAAGCCAATCCGGCACATGGTTCCCTCGATTAAATCGGGGGCTGCTCCCGATAAAATACAAAAATACATTTTCGGTTTTAAGCAAAGTTGCGATTGCTACAGGTTCCTAGGGCCTGCAACATGAGCTGATCACTCAGAAAATTTGCTGTCGACGCTTATCAAAATACAAGCATCATAATGCCGATGCCAAAGGGCTAGCACGCCAAAGCCTGCAGCTCAATCAACAATACTCAAAAAAGTTGCCATCGGCACCTGAAGACACTTCGACAAAGCAAAAGTGCTTGATCAAAAGTTATCGACTTCAAAGATTTGCTCATCTCCATGAGCATCAATATGATCATTACATTGAGAAAAATAAGTTACATCGTGTACACGAATAAACTTATATCTCAAGTTATCCAAGTATTCAGAGAAGTATCATAGACAAAGTAATTTACAACAAAAGTTTCGCAAAGCGATTACCCATGATGCGCTTCAAGCTACATAATTTGCTTCAGAACTAACCTCCAATCTAGCAACTTTAATGGAGGCAGGCTCTCTGACAATAGGGAAATATTGGTTTACATCGGCATCCGCCTTAGCAATTGCTTCCAAATCCAGTCAAGGATGCTGGGATAGCACAAAAGCAAGAGTTGTTTCTGCTCCAGCAAGAAGTTGGCTGCGCACCAAAGTGCGAACCCTTTCGGCATTCTTAAAATTTGACATCAAGGCCAGCAGCGTTGGAGGAACTGGGTTAAGAGGGAACATGGCCTTCCATATCATCCTCAAGCCTGTGTGATATTTATCAAAAAACTGGTGCACCTGTTGCACCCGATCCTGGAATTTTGCAATAAGCGCAGCCTTTGATTTGTTGGTCCAGAAGACCTCATTAAACTGCGACAGATTCGGCAAAGCTTCGACTCGCTCATGGACTCGCTTGTTCTCTTCAAACAAGTTTAGAGCAATGACTGGTAAAAATAAGTAAAACAAAGTTTAGGCACCAAGGAGAAGCACTCTCAAAGTGAGGAAGACGAAGGAGTATCGAGTACTCACAATTCAAGCTCTCTGTGGCCTTCTGCAGTTCGCTTAATGCGTATCGTTCTGCTTCCAGTGCCAGTTCTCCTTTCTTCTTTATCACAGCTGCCATGGCATGAATACCTAGCAAGTCTTTTTCCATCCAAGATATTCGAGTCCTCATTTGTTGGATAAGACCGGATTCAGAGCCAGCAGCCGAAGCGTCTTCGACAAAGGGAGCCACTGGTGTCACCTACAAAATAGCATCGAGTGTGCACCATGAATATATACAATGGCAACAACTCCAATCACTCCCATCGGGAGCGCACAATCAAAGATAAATATTACAGTTACAAAGCAAAGAACTGACAACATTGCCAGCTCAAAATTCATTACAAAGTAAGGCTTTGAAGCCATTGTTGAAACAAAGTATCGGTTACAAATTCGACAGAAAATATCAAGGAGCCTGGGTTTGAGTCGACAAGCTTGAGGCAGATCTACCAGCAGATAACTTAAAGGCTTCTACTAGATCAAGAAGTTGCCGTGCGCATTTGCGTGCGGGAGCGCTAAAAGGGCTAAGATCAATAGCCAGCCAATCTTTATCTTTTGTCAGCTCCTTTGTCAGTAACTCCATATCAGCCTTGAAGCCATACCCCATCAGAAGCTGGAATGCAAGAAGAGCACCGTAGGTACGCGAGGTACGTTTGAATACCTCGATGGTGCCCTCGGTGTCGATAGAAAAGTCATCCGCCAGCTGCCCCAGAGTTTTGTCCTGACTCGCCTTTGGAAAGATCATAGCATGAAGCCTCGACAGTACTGCCTTGTTCTTCTGAAGAAGAGCTTGGACAAGCTCGCCGGAGTCGACTGCAAAAGCGACAGCATCGGCTGAAGAATCGGCTGGGAGCTTGCCCACAATATTCGTGGGGATATCGGCAGCTCCTACAAAAAAGTGAAAACAAGATCAAGAAATTAGTGCAAGTTAAACAAGAAAGAAGCTTGAAGTTGCTGCAATAAATTACCCAACAAAGATTCGACAGAGTTGCGGAGCTTGTCTTCCTTCTCCTTCGCCTGGGTCTGGGCCTCCACCTTTTCCTTCTCCTCCTCTTTCAGCTTTTTCTTCAGCTAGTTCAGCTCCTTCTTCAGCATATCAGCTTCTTGCCGAGCAATGGCTGTCATTTTGACTGCCTGGTCAAGCTGGGCAGAATTTGACTGAACAGTTTGCTGAAGCCGAACGTTTTCAGCTTCAAGAAGAGGGAATCGGGAGGCGAAGTCCTTTATTATTGATACGACAGCTTGGATGGGCAATGATACGACACAAGGAAAAATCGATATGAGTATATTAAACCCTTCTTTGAGTCTACATTCGACTGCAAGCAGCCGAATATAGACTCGGGGGCTAGAAGAGAAAGATACACCACTATATATGAATAATGTTACGGTACTTACGTGCCCTTCAGGAGCCGATGGGGAAGAAGCAGTTGTCGAAGGTATTTCTTTTTCCTTCGGGAGAGAAGGGGCAGCTGGTGCTTCCTTTGGCGCTGGAGCTGGAGCTTGCTTGCTGGAGCTGGTTTTCGCCTTCTTCGGAGGAGGCTCTATATATCCTTCGTCAGTACACAAAGATATGTGTAGTTATGTCAGCAATATGGGTAAAAGGACGAAAAAGCTTGAAAGAAAAAGGGAAATACTTACGAATCAAAGAGCAGCTCATCCTCGTCGGCGAAACCACCCGATGGTCTTTTCGGCGGCTGGGCGGCGGACGTCCCCGGAGCTGCACCAATAAAAACAACGTGATCAGCATCATTGTCATGTTGACTCGACTCCGCTGTATCGGTTAATTCATCTTCAAGGATATTATGATGTTCAGCAGAAGGGTGTTCGGGGTTGCAAGGGCTGTTGTCCTCTTCTTTGGAGGCCTCACTGTCCTCAGCTACTACAGCGTGCGATCCTACATTGCTAACGGAATCATCATCTTCGGGTTCTTCATCGATATCGGATACAACTGGGTAATATTTATCGGTTGCAAGGACCTGTCGAAGCAAGCGACAGCTTTAACAAAGGTGTTTATATAAAAATATCAACACAAGTACAAGAAAGTTGGATAGTACCTCAGTTGGTTGATGAGTAAGTTCATATGGATCTTGGAGGGTCGACAGGGGAATAGAATCCTCTTGGCTAAAATAGGTCAAGCATCTTACTTCATCCAATAACTCCTTACCCGACAATTCTGCAGCATTGACTCAAGTTTCATCCTTGGGACCCGAGTATAGCCACATCTGATGAGCTCTAGACATAACTGGCTGGATGTGGCGCTTCAGAAATACAACAACAACCTCAGTGCCAATCATTGTTTGACCATCGGCATCCTTAAATTCCAAGGTTCTTTTGTACAGTTTATCGGCTCTCAATTTTTCTTCTGCAGTTAATATGTTCCTCCAAGATTTCTTCGGCACTGCCTCGAGTACATCAACAGACTTCGGCAGACATGTGTTGCATCCAGGTGTCGATGGATCCCTAAGATAGAACCACTTCAACCTCCAACCTTGGACAGATTCTCTCATCGGAAAATTGAAATAGTTTACTTCTTTTCGGACAACAAACCCAACTCCACCAGTAATATATGGTCCATTGCTACCACTGTACCGCTTGAGGAAGAAGATCTTTTTCCATAGGCCCCAATGGGGATCGATGCCAAGGAAAGCCTCACAAGTGGTGATAAAGATTGCAAGATGGAGGATGGAATTCGGGGTAAACTGCCAAAGTTGAATCTCATATGAAAGCAAAAGGCATCGGAGAAACTCATGTGCTGGCAAGGATAATCCGTGGAACAAGAAAGTAGCAAACATTACAGTAAATCCAGCAGGAGGATTGGGACGAGAATCTGAACCTGGCAAGCGAATATCTTCCTCCTTGTCGGAGATCAATCCAAGGCTCCGCGCCTTCTTCTCGTCGCGTTTCGTCATGGTAGACGCAGTCCAGTCGCTTGGGAGCTCTCTGGAAATGGTGGCGGCAGTTTCTGGAGCAGCTCTCTTTGGTGCGGTCGTGCTGGCCTTTGGGTCAGTAATGCTTGCGGCGGCGCTAGCTGCGGCGGCGCTAGCTGCGGAGGCAGTGCCCTTCTTCTTCACCATCTTGGTAAAGGTTCTTAAGAACTTTGACGATTTGGGTGCAATGGGAGATTAGGGCGCACTAGCAATGGGTGCAGGAGCGAAGGAAGAAGAAGAAGATGGCAGGGGAAAGATGAATAAAATTCCTGGGTCCCCTTTATAAAGGAAAAATTACTCAAGATTTAGGCCGGTGGATCCGTACCATAAAAATTGGGTGCAGATCTAGCTCAACACGTGTCAAAATAATAAGTGGACCAGAGAATTATTACCTCTGTTGCTCGCGGAAATCGAGGAGACGCATTGGATAGCGCGCGATGTTCGGTCAATTCCAAAACTGACTGCCCAGACAGAGAATGGGCCCGCCAGGTCGCATCCCCATCAGACTCACTGCTGCGGTTACAACATCATTGATGATGTCATCAAAGTTATCGACTACCCTTGGTGGAACACCCGAATGAAAAGAGGTATACGAAGGAAATCACAACTTTCGGTTACTCGACTTAAGTCTACGCATGGTTGTAAACATCTGTCCCTAGACTCGGGATGCTACTCCCATTGGGAGCGCTGGGCACGCACCCGATAGAAAACAACAAAAGACATCAATAATCGAAGAAAACCAAAGAAGAACGGACCCGAAGGTTCCAACAAATCCAGGATCGAGCCCGGGGACTTGATTCTGTGTAGGGTAACATTGTTTTGCCATCGGCAGTTAACCAGCGTTGATCTATCAAATAAGACTGGGCTTGTTACTTATATCCCTTACGTATGATTAACTATTCCTCTTCACCCGAAGACTTAGAAGACCCGATATACTAAAAGTATCGGATGATAAAAGAAGTTCAAAAAAGCGTCGGCAGCAAGACCTTCTAGTAGTACAACTTGAGTCTACGCACGGTTGTAAACATCCGTCCCTAGACTCGGGGGCTACTCCCATTGGGAGCGCTGGACGCGCACCCGATATCGAACGACTTCGGATCTACGATGAACATGAAGACTCAAAATTCCTTCGATTAATCAAAATGATCGGATGATCGGATGAAGACAACAATAGTCCCTGCCCAAAGCTTCGCTTTGGCCAGTCACTCGGGGGCTACTGATGTGGGCATTACCCTTCGGGTACCCGACATTAGTCTACCTCCCTTGACCCAACTGGGGGCCCACGAAGATTAGCCAAGGTCAAGATGGGCCCGAACGTCGGTTGCAACGGAGGAGACCTACCAGGAGACGAATTCTTGATGAACAAAACAAGAAGGCAACGTTTAAGGAAAGCTTAGATTAAATCTCAATGTAATCTAGTCGAGTTCGGACAGGACTCTCGAGACCTGGCCTACTTTATAAAGGCCAGGAGAGGGCCTGCCGAACTCAAGACCTCAGAAGAAAAAAAATACGTAGAACCACCACAAACCCTAGAATCCTTGCCTCCCGGCGAGACGGTCATAGTAGTCTATCGGCTACCCCATTGTAACCTGTTTTACTCGATAAATCAAGATCAGACAAGCAGTAAGTAAGGGTTCTACCTCAACGAGGACCCCGAACCTGGGTAAAATCTCTCTCCCCATTTGTTTGTATCCGATGTCTCGTGTTAGCCTGCAGGATTCCGTCAACCCTAAGCCCCTCATGGTGGGCATTGCTGAGGAGCTCCCTCAACACCAACCGGGACTAAAGGGGTTGCGGCGGGCTGCCACTGGTGCGAAACCTTTAGTCACGGTTGGTGTTACAAACCGGGACTAACCCGGTTGGTACCCTTTAGTCCCGGTTGGAGACACCAACCCGGACTAAAGGTTTTCTAGGGTTTTTTTTAGCTCCACACCCCCTGGATCCCTTTTTTTAGCTTTGTAAAATACAAAAGAAATGATAAAAAAATCAAACAATAAAATCCTTCGCGATGTCCATGTGTTATGTCATCTAGTTGCAAGAGAAATTAACAAACATGAATTTTGACCTTTTTTGCAAAATTGCGTCATGTATCGGTAAAATGGGATTTCTAGTAGCATACGAACTTGAAAAAACGTATAATATATGAAAATATATCTATGCGAAAAGTTACATCCAAATTCACCCGATTAGCCAATTTGTAGTTTCTCAAACTGCCAAACGGAAGTATGAAAATTTTCAGGTTTTAGGTTTTGCAAAAACAAAATTTTAAAATTTTATTGTTATTTATTTATTCAAGATTATTATTACATCATTATGTTTGTTTATTAAAAGAATTATTTGGAATTCAAACAATAAAAAGTGTGACATCGTGACCAACAGGGAAATAGGATTGATATGATAGTAGTATCAATAACGTGCGCGCGGAACACTTGGAAGCGGGACGGAAGGAACTTGAAGTTAAGCGTGCGGGAAGTTTGACCATAAGTGAGCAATTTGACCTGAGATTAAGTGTAGTTAAGGACTAAACTAGTCAAATAACTGAAATACTAGAAATTCTGAAAAAGTAGAAAAAATAAGGGAGTGGAAACAAAAAAAATTGAATAAAAAATAGCCGTCATGGCCTTTAGTCCCGGTTGGTGTTACAAACCGGGACTAAAGGTACTTCGCCCCGGTGGGCGCCCGCAACCCACATGGAGGGGCCTTTATTTCCGGTTCGCAGCACAACCGGGACAAAGGGGGGGGGAGGGGGGGGGGAGGGGGGGCTTTAGTCCCGATTCCGTAGTCCCGGTTGCGAAACCGGGACTAAAGGCCCTTATCAACCGAGATTAAAGGCCCATTTTTTAATAGTGTACTAGTGTTCAAATTTTCAGAAAGAAATGTGTTGTGTATTAAAAACAGACAACTTTTCGGTTCGTTTTTGTCCAGATGCGGGGGCCTGTTGACACGAAATAGGCAGCGGTCAATATGCGGTTGGTAGCGGTCCTAATGCCCCCCTCCCCTGCATTTCCGTGGATCCAGCCATTAGCTCGATCTTAACAAATGGTAATGGCTGCCGCGGCTGCTAATTGGAGTTTAGCCGACGTGCACGGGAAAAGGCCACGAACGCGGGAAACGGCCTCGTTCTTACTGCCCGCGCAACCGCTTTTCCCGCCGGGTCCTTCCCGTCCACGCCACTGCTTTCCTGCCAGCCCACCACACTATAAAATTAGCTCGATGGAGGCTTGGGCAGGGCCATACATCCATAGCCAGGGCGCCCCCTTCTCCCCCGCCACTCGCTCATCACGCGGGCCGAGGTCAGCGAGGCCGCCCTCGAAAGGTACCCTCCAAATTCCGCGGCGAACGGCGAGGACGAGTGCGGAGCCTAGTAGGATGAAGATGCCGGTCGAGACCATCTTCGCTCCCCCACCACGACAAAGCAATGTGTACACCTAGAGTCCTTCTAGAGCATGCGGGAACGCGATCTCAAAGAGCACGAGGAGCCCATCGATGCCGCCACCGTCGAGCTCTCCTTTCAGTCAGCGGCCTTGGAGGAGCGTGGCCGCCAGTTCATCGCGGATGAATAGCGGGCGTGGTACGAGATGGAGGAGCAGCAGGCGGCGGACGAGGTCGCCAAGCTAACGGACAAAGGAGAGGCCGTTCAGCAACATGCTACACTCGCAGCTGCTCTCGAGGTGGAAGAGGCCACCCGCATGCAGGCGACCTATGCCAATGTGTAGGTGATGTCTCCCAAGTGCAGGAGATCAATTGTAGTCTTTTCAATAAAGAAAGGTTGTCGAACTCACGAGGTGCTGAAGGTATTGGTTAGCAAAAATAACAAGAAAACAGTAATAATAAAGTAACGGTTTTGGTGTTTTTGGGTAGGTAGTTTGCAATAAAAATAAAGTGCGGAAAGTAAATAGCAAATAAGTAAATGCTCTCGATGAGAGAAAAGCCCAATCCTCTATGCAGCAAGAGGACAATCTCAAGTGTGTGTGCTTATATGAGACTAAAGTTCCCGAGGGCGGCATGGATTCACTAGCATCTGAGTTCTAGACAACATGGTAAATATCTTGTCAAGTTTTATTCAACTAGGGGCGGAGCCTTAATTAGGTGCAGCCATATACATGTGCAAATACACCCCTTATGATGGGTCCTAGAGCCATTTTCATGTGCAAGTATAGGAATCATTAAGACATAAATGTCCCATCATAGCCATAAGATTTAGGGTCCCCGACATAAACCCCTCTAATGCAACCCATAGTGTTGGAAGACGGTTTATGTCATTCCGACCCCTCCAACACTAATGCATTACATCAAAGTGCAGCCCTATGAGCCCATATAGGTGAAGTAATATGCAGTCGACGTTCGCATAAAACCATCATAGAACAACATAAAAGATAGAAAACTTGACCAAATACTAATTGCACATCATATAGAATCATAGCCAGATCATCCTATGCCCTCATGAACGTGGGGAACTACTCAAAAGTGTCAAACATGATATGGACCAGAGGCATAATAATTACAACACAATCTGAATATATAATCTCCCCACCAAATAATGACAAAGTACCAATCATGAACATGCAATAGCACTAAAAACAATATCTGGGGTTCAATTCAACACAAACTATGAGGGGATTGACGTCGATCTCGTAGATGGAGATGGAGGTGATGATGGTGCTGGTGGAGATGTTGATGGAGATGCCTCCTCCCAAGCCAAGGAGGAGAGGTGATGTCGATGGCGTCGATTTCCCCTTCACCATAGGCACCGGTGCAGCAGGATCTGCCCTCTCCCGGAGTAGGCGACGACTTTCGCCTCCGCCGCCACCTCAATAAATATCTGGAAAAATATGACTTAGGTTTTTGGGCGAAACACAGCGTTTGGAATAAAAGGGGGGCTGAAATGATGTCCGAGGTGCGGACGGACCTGGGTGGCGCGGGCAGGAAGTTGGTCCGTGCCACCTGGTGCCGTTTGCACCCCGTGGCTCTTCTCGCGTGATTCTTTCGCTCCCTGCCTTCCTTCAGGTGAAAAACTGATCAGGTAATTTTCCCTTGAATTTTTGCGATCCAGAAAGTCCTGAAACAAATAAAATACGAAAAAGGAGGTTTTCTGCCTCCCAGGAATTAAATACCAAAGAAGGGGCCTACAAGTCCTGGAAATCATCTAAAAATGCATAAATAACAATGTATGAAGGCAAATAACAATGAAAACTAACCCTATATGTAGCAATAATGATGATGCAAAATGCACGTATCAACTCCCCCAAGCTTAAACCTTTGCTCGTCCTCGAGCAAATAAGCGAATAGATCATATCATGCATCAATGAGCGTATGGTTGATAAAAGAAATATAAGCAATGTATCATCAACTTATGCATATTCAATTGTAAAGAAAGATTTCTGAACCAACAATCATGCAAATATGAACTTCATAAGTAGAAACTCTAGAAATTACCTCTTACCATTTGAACAAGATCAACCATTGGATGTTGGACATTTGAACAATGCTTCATGTGTGTCTATAAATATATATCACTTCTTTGCTTGGCCTTTTACCAGCTTGTTCTTCAATTACTCTGCCGTTGTATCGAAGATAAACTCTCATAGAGCAACTAGTTACAAGAAGAGGAATTGCTAAATGACAAGAAGAGCATGAAGTTTGATGTTCATCAAACACTTTGCTTTTTCTTTTTCATGATTAGTTAATATTCTTGCCTCTAGTAACCAGTATAAACCTTATTCATGGATCTTTCAATCATGTCATATGCTTTACATGCACCTTTATCTTTCACTTTCCATGGCTAACCGAATCCTCGGGTGCCGATCTTTTCATTCACAAACTTGTTGGAGCATATGTATTGAAATATCCATGACATCAATTTACCCGCTGATTACTAAGTAGCACAAGAATATCTCATACTTCCTTGTCATCTCCTCTTCCTAACTATTTGTCCTCCAAGACCACATCTCCAACACAACTTCAAGGTATTTTTATATTTTTCTTATCATAATTAGTATTGCTTGCTTGATCTTTCCTTTGTTGCAAGCCTTACTTACAAAATTCAATGCTTGTCCAACATGTTCAAGTTAATTAAGTTCAAGATAAGATGTGATTGAAATTTCTAAATACGAGGAACACATCTGCATGAGTGTTACCCATATATCTCCATACAAAAGAATCATGGATGACACCATACTTCCAATTTCATTAAAAACCACTTGACCAAAGATAGATGATAATGCTCCAAGAGCTCTCTAAACTATGAGAGACTTGATACTACTAGATGAAAGCAAAGATCAAACTAAGATGACGAACTAAAGATGATATGATAAACTAAAAAGCATAAAAGTCTTGATATAACTCCCCCAAGCTTAGTTCGTTGAAGTGGTGTCATCCTTCTTGGCGCTCTCCTTCTCATAATGGGCGTCCAACTCCTTGAGTTTCCAAGGGTAAGGCCTCCCATTGTAGAAGGATGTAGGTGGATCATTGAACTTGGTGGAGGCAGCTTGGGCGATCTTGTTGAAGCGGTCTTCATACTCACAATTCTAGTTTTCCACATCCCACATAAGGGCTTGGAACCTATCCAGCTGTGTGAGGATGTGAAAGATCTTCTCCTCCATGTCCTTGATCCTAGCTTCATAGGCTTCAACCTTCTTCTCCATCTCGATGTTCATAAGATGATGAGCATCAAGACTACCCTCGATCACAGTACTAATGGAATTCGTAGCATAGAAAACAAAAAATTTCCTACCGCAAGAACGAATAACAAGCCAAGATCCAATCAAGAAGATGGTAGCAATGAGAAGATCATGAGACTAACCCTCGAAGATTTCCAAAGCCTACGAGATTAGATCTCGTTGTTGATGTAGTCGATCACTTGCCGCTTTCAAGAGCAGAAGATCTTGACGGTGCCACGGTCGGGCAGCACCTCCGTGCTCGGTCACACGTTCGGTGTTGATGACGATGTCCTTCTCCCCGTTCCAGCGGGCAGCGGAAGTAGTAGATCCTCCTCGGAATCCCGTCAGCACGACGGCGTGGTGGCGGTGGTGGTGGAGATCTCCGGCAGGGCTTCGCCTAAGCTATGCGGGAGAAAGAGGGAGGAGGGAACCGCTAGGGTTTTGGGAGAGGGGGTGGTGTGGGGCGCCGGCCTTGGGAGCCTCTTGAGGTGCGGCTGAACTGGTGGCCAGCCCCTCCCTCTCCCTCTCTTTATATAGGTGGAATCCCTAGGGTTTGCCCAAAGGTTCGAATAAGACCCCAATTCAAATCTTTCCGTATGAGCGAAACCTAGGGGGACAGGGACTTCTCCCTTTCCTTCCCTCATGGCCGGCCAAGGAGGTGGAGTCCACCATGGACTCCACCTTCCCACTTGGTTGGCTGGTTAGGGTTGGTGGAGTCCAACCGGGACTCCACCTTCCATGGTGATTTCTTCCGGAAGATTCTAGAACATTTTAGCGCCTTCCATAAATGCACCGGATCATTTCCAAACTTGGAAAGTGACTTCCTATATATGAATCTTATTCTCGGACCATTCCGGACCTCGTGATGTCTGGATCCCATCCGAGACTCCGAACAACATTTGAACTCCATTCCATATTCCATATCTACTTAAAACGACATCAAACCTTAAGTGTGTCACCCTACGATTCGTGAACTATGCAGACATGGTCGAGACTCCTCTCTGACCAATAACCAATAGCGGGATCTGGAGATCCATAATGGCTCCCACACATTCAACGATAAATTAGTGATCGATTGAACCATTTACATACGATACCGATTCCCTTTGTCACGCGATACTTTACTTGTCCGAGGTTCGATCATCGGTATCTCCATACCTTGTTCAACCTCGTTACCGACAAGTACTCTTTACTCGCGTGGTATGTCATCTCTTGTGAACTATTCACATGCTTGCAAGCTAATTAGGCGACATTTCACCGAGAGGGCCCAGAGTATATCTATCCGTCATCGGGATGGACAAATCCCTCTTGATCCATATGCTTCAACTCACACTTTAGAATACTTAATCCCATCTTTATAACCACCCATTTACGCAGTGGCGTTTGATGTAATCAAAGCATCCTTCGGTGTAAGTGATTTACATGATCTCATGGTCGAAGGACTTAGGTAACTATGTATCGAAAGCTTATAGCAAGTTGAACTTAATGACTTGATCTTATGCTATGCTTACTATGGGTGTGTCCATCACATCATTCACCTAATGATATGATCTTGTTATTAATAACATCCGATGTTCATGATCAGGAAACCATGATCATCTATTAATCAACAAGCTAGTTAAATGAGAGGCTTACTAGGGACTCTGGTTTTACACAACACACATGTATCAATGTTTCCGGTTAATACAATTATAGAATGGAGTGTAAACATTTATCATGAACACTAAGATATAACAATAACTATTTCATTATTGCCTCTCGGGCATATCTCCAACAGTCTCCCACTTGCACTAGAGTCAATAATCTAGTTTACATATGTAAAGATATAACACCTTGGCCTTCGTGCTTATCATGTTTTGCTCACGGAGAGGTTTCAGTCAACGGATGACATGCTCGAAATGTATGAATTTTGCAATTCATTTGCGTCTCAACGCATCACTCATTTCCAAATGAGTCGGCATTAATCGTATATGTTCGGTCTTCTAGTGGAACCTTAATTCCGCGGTCTGAAATATGTCACTAATATTGTCACACACAATATAGCTTCAAAGTTCTGACACTATCGGAACTACACCAAGTTCTCAAAGAACTCCTTGACTTTAACATCCTCATTCATTGTCAAAACAATGACATACTCTGCCTTCGTTTGTAGAATCCATCACAATATTTAGAACTCATCTAAATCTAGCATAGACTTCTTCTAGCTCATTGTGCTACCCTTTAATCAACACTTAGCCTAATTGAGATTTTATATGTGACCAAACTAATATCGGTGCAATACCTTACAGCGATTTGTTTGTCATTTCCCCATACAAAACTAATATCCTTGGTTCTTCTAAAGCACTCAGGGATATTCTTACTGTTGTCCAATGATCATGACATGAATCATTCTGGTATATGCTCCTAACTCTTTGGAGCACAGGACATCTGATTGTGTACATATTATTCGTGATCTAAAATCACTCATGTGTTTTTACTCATTGAGTGTCAGATACACTCAAGTCTTGTTAAACCTTCACATGAAAAGAACACCTTCTTAATATTTTTATATTGAACTACTTCAATATTCATTCTATGTACTTTGACTTAAACTTATTATGCGTTTCAATATATCTTCATAGATCTTGAGCTAAATATGTTTCATCCATATCCTTTCATTGAAGTTAATTCTCAATGAAACCTTTTAATCACATCAAGTACATGATTACATTATTTATAATCAACGATATGTCATCTACATAAAGTATTGTAAACATGTCTCAGTGCTCCCACTTAATTTCTTGCAAATGCAAGCTTCTTCATCGTTTCGATGAAATCATAACTCTTTGATCATTTCATCCGGTGAAGATTCCAACTCCGTGATACTCACTTCATCCGGTGAAGTTTGTATACCTTTTAGTATTCTACGGACTAGCAAAACTATCAGTTGTATCTTGTATACACCTTTAATACATACTTCTGTTAAGTAATGTATTTTGCCATCCTACTAGCATATCTCATAAAAGAAATATGTAGCGATTACTAGAATAATCTACATAGACTATAAGCATCGCTACGGAAGATCTAATCTTATCGTATTCAACTCTTTGAACTTTGTCGTAAACAAATTTTTCGACAAGTCGAGCTTCTTCAAGGATATTCCATCCAAGTCCATCAATTTTACAGATCCATTTACTTTCAAAAAGTATTCACCTATCTTGGATGTAATGGTGCTTAGCCATTTTAATGGAGTCAGGGCCCATCATAACTTCTTTGTATGTAGTTGGTTTACCATTGTTCAAAATCAATCATTTGTTCACAAATCATTTATTTGATCACAAATTAAACCATACCTACAAGGTTCAATAGGTACTTCGATCTCCATGACTATAACACTTTGTAGACATGGGAGCCATGATCATCGTGGACGCTTCCAGAACCATTTCCGATGCTGCGCTACTCTGATCATCATGCTCAGGTTCATCAACCTTATCAAGTTCTTGTTGGAGATATGCCCAAGAGGCAATAATAAAGTGGTTATTATATATCTTTATGATTATGATAAATGTTTACATACCATGCTATAATTGTATTAACCGAAACATTGATACATGTGTGTTATGTGAACAACAAGGAGTCCCTAGTAAGCCTCTTGTATAACTAGCTTGTTGATTAATAGATGATCATAGTTTCATGATCATGAACATTGGATGTTATTAATAACAAGGTTATGTCATTAGATGAATGATATAATGGACACACCCAATTAAGCGTAGCATAAGATCACGTCATTAAGTTCAAATTGCTATAAGCTTTCGATACATAGTTACCTAAGTCCTTCGACCATGAGATCATGTAAATCACTTATACCGGAAGGCTTTGATTACATCAAACGCCACTGCGTAAATGGGTGGTTATAAAGGTGGGATTAAGTATTCGGAAAGTATGAGTTGAGGCATATGGATCAAGAGTGGGATTTGTCCATCCCGATGACGGATAGATATACTCTGGGCCCTCTCGGTGGAATGTCGTCTAATTAGCTTGCAAGCATATGAATGGTTCATAAGAGATGACATGCCACGGTACGAGTAAAGAGTACTTGTCGGAGACGAGGTTGAACAAGGTATGGAGATACCGATGATCAAACCTCGGACAAGTAAAATATCGCGAGACAAAGGGAATCGGTATCGTATGTAAATGGTTCAATCGATCACTAAGTTATCGTTGAATATGTGGAGCCATTATGGATCTCAGATCCCGCTATTGGTTATTGGTCGGAGAAGAGTCTCGACTATGTCATTTTCGCAGTAGGGTGACACACTTAAGGTTTGATGTCGTTTAAGTAGATATGGAATATGGAATGGAGTTCGAAGTTTTGTTGGAGTCTCGGATGGGATCCGGGACATCACGAGGAGTTGGAATGGTCCGGAGAATAAGATTCATATATAGGAAGTCATATTCCATGTTTGGAAATGATCCGGTGCATTTATGGAAGGTTCTAGAAGGTTCTAGAAAGTCCGGAAGAAATCACCATGGAAGGCGGAGTCCTTGAGGGACTCCACTTGCATGGCTGGCCAAACCCTAAGGGGAGGAGTTCCAGGTGGGCTCCACCTGGTTGGCCGGCCCCCCCTCAAGGAAGGGTGGGAGTCCACCTTGACTAGGACTCCCCTTGAGTAGGTTTCCCACCTATGGTGGTTTTGGGTTGGGTCTTATTCGAAGACTTGTAGTCCAACTCTTGGGGGTTTCCACCTATAAAAAGAGGGAAAGGGGGCCGGCCACCCCAAAGCCTCGTTGCCGCACCCTCAGTGGTGGTGCCCAAGACCCCCCTCCCCAAACCCTAGAACCCCTCCTCCACATACAACTCCCGCAGCGCATAGGCGGCTGCCGGAATCTCCACCACCACCCCGCCACCACCCGTCGTGCTATCGGGATTCGAGGAGGATCTACTTCGCTGCCCGCTGGGGGGAGGAGGACGTCGTCATCAACACCGAACGTGTGACCGAGTACGGAGGTGCGCCGTTCGTGGCACCGTCGAAGATCTTCTACGCTTTTGCAAGCGGCAAGTGATCGTCTACATCCACCACGAGAGATCTCGTTAACGCTTTGTGAACTTCAAGGGTATGTTGATCTTCACCTCGTTGCTACCATCTTCTTGATTGGATCTTGGCTTGTTCTTCGTTCTTGCGATAGGAAAATTTTTGTTTTCTATGCTACGAATCCCAACAGTGGTATCAGAGCCGTGTCTATGCATAGATTGGTTGCACGAGTAGAACACAATGGTTTTGTGGGCGTTGATGCTTTTGTTGTCTTTAGTTCGTGTACTTTGCATCTTGCGGGATGGTGGGATGAAGCGGCTCGGGCTAACTTTACATGACCGCGTTCATGAGATTTGCTCCACGCTTGACATGCAACTTGGATTGCATAAGTGGCTTTGCGGGTGTGTCTCTCCCACCATAGTGAAGATTCAATCTACTCTTTCTATTGACAACATTAGTATCACCGTTGTGGTTCATGTTCGTAGGTAGATTGGATCTTACTCGAAAACCCTAAACCACGTAAAATATGCAAACCAACTTAGGGCGTCTAACTTGTTTTTGCAGGGTTTGGTGATGTGATATGGCCATGATATGATGATGAATATGTATGAGATGATCATTATTGTATTGTGGCAACCGGCAGGAGCCTTATGGTTGTCTTTAAATTTCATGTTGAAGTATTATTTCAAAGTAGTTGTAATAGTTACTACATGGGAGCACAACCATGAAGACGACGCCATTGACCTTGACGCTACGCCGACGATGATGGAGATCATGCCCGTTGATGATGGAGATCATGTCCGTGCTTTGGAGATGAAGATCAAAGGCGCAAAGACAAAAGGGCCATATCATATCACATATGAATTGCATGTGATGTTAATCCTTTTATGCATCTTATATTGCTTAGATCGCGACGGTAGCATTATAAGATGATCCCTCTCACTAAATATCAAGATAATAAAGTGTTCATCCTTAGTATGCAGTTGCTAAGACTTGTCGTTTCAAGCATCACGTGATGATCGGGTGTGATAGATTCTACTTGTGCATACAACGGGTGCAAGCCATTTGCACCGGATACTAAGGTTGCCTTGAGCCTAGCGTATGCAGACATGGTCTCGGAACAGGATCTGAAAGGTAGAGCATGAGTCATATGGATGATATGATGAACACTTTGAGTGTTCGCCTTTGAAGCTACATCTTTTCTCGTGATGATCGGAATTGGTGTAGTGGATTTGGTTCGTGTGATCACTAAGACAATGCGAGGGATATTGTTTTGAGTGGGAGTTCACCTAGTTAATTTAAGAATTAAAATTTGAACTCAATTTATCAAAAACTTAGTCTAAACTCTTTGCAAATATGTTGTAGATCATGGCGTCCCCCTCCATCAATTTTAACCGGTTCTAGAGAAAGAAAAGCTTAAAAGCAATGGTAGAAACTTCACTGACTGGTTCTGTCATGTGAGGATTTTCCTCAATGGTGGAAATCGCAATTTGTGCTCGAAGCACCGCTAGGTTCCCCACCACCACCTGCAGTATCCGAGGACGAAAAGAATGTTTACGAGACTCGGGTGACTCGATACTCTCAAGTTCAGTGTGCCATCCTGTGCAGCCTAGAGGCGGAGCTCTAAAAGCGTTTTGAGCACCACGACCTTATGAGCTGGTCCATGAGCTAAAAACTATTTTTGAAACTCATGCGGCGTGGAAAGCTATGAGGCCTCGAAACACTTCTTTGGTTGTATGATGGAAGAGGGTAGCTCCGTTAGTGAGCACGTGCTCACTATGTTCGGGCACGCGAAGAAGCTCAGTGACTTGGGGATAGTGATTCCTAACAGACTGGGGATTAATCGTGTACTCCAATCACTGCCACCTAGTTACAAGAACTTTGTGATGAACTACAACATGCAGAACATGAACAAGGAGTTACCTGAAGTCTTCTCCATGCTGAAATCTACTGAGGTGGAAATACAGAAAGAGCACCAAGTGTTGATGGTCAACAAAACCACCAGTTTCAAGAAGCAGGGCAAACCTAAGAAAGGCAACTTCAAGAAGGGTAGCAAGAAAGTTGTTGCGCCTCCTGAGAAGCCTAAGGCTGGCCCTAAACCTGATACTGAGTGCTATTAGCAAGGAGAAGGGGCACTGGAAGCGGAATTGCCCCAAGTACATGGCTGATCTGAAGAGCGGCCTTGTCAAGAAAGGTATATTTGATATACATGTTATAGATGTCTATCTTGCTGGTTCTCGTAGTAGTGCCTGGGTATTTGATATTGGTTCGGTTGCTCATATTTGTAACTCGAAACAGGAACTACGGAATAAACGAAACCTAGCGAGGGACGAGGTGACGATGCGCGTTGAAATGGATCCAAGGTCGATGTGATCGTCGGCACGCTCCCTCTACATCTACCTTCGGGATTAGTTTTAAACCTAAATAATTGTTATTTGGTGCTGCGTTGAGCATGAACATTATATCTGGATCTTGTTTAATGCAAGACGGTTATTCATTTAAGTCAGAGAATAATGGTTGTTCTATTTATATGAATAATATCTTTATGGTCATGCACCCGAGATGAATGGTTTATTCTTGTTAAATCTCGATAGTAGTGATACACATGTTCATAACATTGATGCTAAGCGAATTAAATTAAATGATAATTCTACTTATATGTGGCACTATCGTCTTGGTCATATTGGAGTGAAGCGCATGAAGAAACTCCATTCGATGGACTTCTTGAGTCACTTGACTTTGAGTCACTTGATAGATGCGAAGCATGTCTAATGGGAAAAATGACTAGGACTCCATTCTCTGGTACAATGGAGCGAGCTACGGACTTATTGGAAATCATACATACCGATGTATGTGGACCAATGAGTAGCATGGTGGTTATCGTTATGTTCTAACCTTCACTTGATGATCCTGATATAGGAATATCTATTTCATGAAACATAAGTCCGAAACTTTCGAGACGTTTAAGGAATTCCAAAGTGAAGTAGAAAATCAACGTAACAAGAAGATTAAGTTTCTGCGTTCTGATCGCGGAGGCGAATATCTGAGTTATGAGTTTGGCATGCATTTAAAGAAATGCGGAATACTTTCACAGATTGACACCAGAACACCACTCGAATGGTGTGTCGGCGTGCGTAATCGAACTCTCTTGGATATGGTTCGATCTATGATGTCTCTTGCGATTTCCATTATCGTTTGGGGTTATGCTTTAGAGACACCGCATTCACTTTAAATAGGGCATCATCTAAATCCGTTGAAACGACACCGTATGAATTATGGTTTGGCAAGAAACCTAAGTTGTCGTTCCTTAAAGTTTGGGGTTGCGAAGCTTATGTAAAGAAGTTAAAACCGACAAGCTAGAACCCAAAGCGGAGAAATGCGTCTTCATAGGATACCCTAAAGAAACAATTGGGTATACTTTCTATCCATATCCGAAGGCAAAATCTTTGTTGCTAAGAACGGATCCTTTCTTGAGAGAGTTTCTCACTAAAGAAGTGAGGAAGAAAAGTAGAGCTCGACGAGGTTCTTTGAACCTTCTCTCGTTGATCGAGTAGCGCGTACCGGAAGATGTTCCTGTGCGCCTGCACCGGTACGGGAGGAAGCAAATGATAATGATCATGAAACTTGAAAAGGAAACTACCGAACCTCGCAGATCGACGAGGGAACGTACCACTCTGATTGGTATGATCCGTCTAAATGTCATGATTGTGGACAACAATGATGAAGACCTGACGCGTGAGGAAGCAATGATGAGACAGATTCCAACAAATGGCATGAAGCCATGAAATCCAAATGGGATCCATGTATGATAACCAAGTATGGACTTTGGTAGACTTACGATAGCCGCAAGGCTGTCGAGAATAAATGGATCTTCAAGAGAAAACAGAATCTTGATGGTAATAATACTGTCTATAAAGCTCGACTTGTCGCGAGGGTTGAGACAAATTCAGGAGTTGACTACGATGAGACTTTCTCACTGTGCGAAGCTAAAGTCTGTGAGGATTTTGTTGCAATAGCTGCATTTTTCGATTACGAGATGCGGCGGATGGATGTCAAAACGGCGTTCCTTAATGGTGACATTGAGGAAGAGTTGTATATGGTACAACCCAAAGGTTTGTCGACCCTAAAAATGCTGACAAGGTATGCAAACTTCAGCGTTCCATTTATGGACTGAAGCAAGCATCCCGGAGTTGGAACCGGCTTTTAAGGTGATCAAAGACTTCGGGTTTATCTGATGTCATGGAGAGGCTGTATTTACAAAAAAGTGAGTGGAGCTACCTTAGCATTCCGATATTATATGTAGATGACATATTATTGATTGGGAATGATATAGAACTATTAAGCAGTGTAAAAAGTTATTTGAATAAGTGTTTTTCAATGAAAGACCTTGGTGAAGCAGCGTACATTTTAGGCATCAAGATTTATAGAGATAGATCAAGACGCCTAATAGGGCTTTCACAGAGTACATACCTGGACAAGATTCTAAAGAAGTTTAGAATGGACGAAAGCAAGAAAGGGTTCTTGCCTATGTTGCCAGGTAAGGTCTTGAGTAAAACTCAAGGTCCGGCTACGGCAAAAGAAAGTGAGAGGATGAATCAGATCCCCTATGCCTCGGCAGTGGGCTCTATCATGTATGCCATGTTGTACTAGACCGGATATCGCACATCCTGTTAGTTTGACCAGCAGATATCAAGTGATCCGAGGAATGGAACAATTGGACAACGGTCAAGAATATCACGAAGTACTTGAAAAGGACTAAGGATATGTTTCTTTGTTATGGCGTGACCAAGAGCTCGTTGTAACCCGTTACACCGATGCAAGTTGGAACAACGATCACGATGACTCTAACTCTCGGTGCAGGTACGTGTTTATATTGAATGGTGCTGCGGTAAGCTGGTGAGTTCCAAGAGTGCACGGTGGCGAAGTCTTCAAGAGAATCGGAATACATAGCGGCTCCGGAGGCTTCATCGGAAGCGGTATGGATGAAGAGGTTCATTATTGAGCTTGTGGTTCTAGTGCATTGGACCCATTAGTAATCTATTGTGACAACACGGGTGCCATCGCCAATGCACAAGAACCAAGGTCACACAAGAAGCTAAAACATATCAAGCTGCTTTATTCGTGAGTACATCGAAGATGGTGAAGTAAAGATTTGCAAAGTACACAGAGATCTGAATGTGGCGGATCCGTTGACTAAAGCTCTCCCTAGGGCAAAGCATGACCAACACCGAATGCCATGGGTGTTAGGTACCTTACCATGTAATCTAGATTATTGACTCTAGTGCAAGTGGGAGACTGTTGGAGATATGCCCAAGAGGCAATAATAAAGTGGTTATTATATATCTTTATGATTATGATAAATGTTTACATACCATGCTATAATTGTATTAACCGAAACATTGATACATGTGTGTTATGTGAACAACAAGGAGTTCCTAGTAAGCCTCTTGTATAACTAGCTTGTTGATTAATAGATGATCATAGTTTCATGATCATGAACATTGGATGTTATTAATAACAAGGTTATGTCATTAGATGAATGATATAATGGACACACCCAATTAAGCGTAGCATAAGATCACGTCATTAAGTTCAAATTGCTATAAGCTTTCGATACATAGTTACCTAAGTCCTTCGACCATGAGATCATGTAAATCACTTATCTGGAAAGGTACTTTTTACATCAAACACCACTGCGTAAATGGGTGGTTATAAAGGTGGGATTAAGTATTCGGAAAGTATGAGTTGAGGCATATGGATCAAGAGTGGGATTTGTCCATCCCGATGACGGATAGATATACTCTGGGCCCTCTCGGTGGAATGTCGTCTAATTAGCTTGCAAGCATATGAATGGTTCATAAGAGATGACATGCCACGGTGCGAGTAAAGAGTACTTGTCGGAGACGAGGTTGAACAAGGTATGGAGATACCGATGATCAAACCTCGGACAAGTAAAATATCGCGAGACAAAGGGAATCGGTATTGTATGTAAATGGTTCAATCGATCACTAAGTTATCGTTGAATATGTGGGAGCCATTATGGATCTCCAGATCCCGCTATTGGTTATTGGTCGGAGAAGAGTCTCGATCTATGCGCATAGTTCGCGAACCGTAGGGTGACACACTTAAGGTTTGATATCGTTTAAGTAGATATGGAATATGGAATGGAGTTCGAAGTTTTGTTCGGAGTCTCGGATGGGATCAGGACATCACGAGGAGTTCCGGAATGGTCCGGAGAATAAGATTCATATATAGGAAGTCATATTCCATGTTTGGAAATGATCGGTGCATTTATGGAAGGTTCTAGAAGGTTCTAGAAAAGTCCGGAAGAAATCACCATGGAAAGTGGAGTCCCGGAGGGACTCCACCTGCATGGCCGGCCAAACCCTAAGGGGAGGAGTCCCAGGTGGGCTCCACCTGGCCGGCCACCCCCTCAAGGAAGGGTGGGAGTCCCACCTTGACTAGGACTCCCCCCTTGAGTAGGTTTCCCACCTATGGTAGGTTTTGGGTTGGGGTCTTATTCGAAGACTTGTAGTCCAACTCTTGGGGGTTTCCACCTATAAAAAGAGGGACAAGGGGAGGGGGCCGGCCACCCCAAAGCCTCAGTTGGCCGCAAGACCCCCTCTCCCCAAACCCTAGCACCCCTCCTCCACATACAACTCCCGCAGCGCTTAGGCGAAGCCCTGCCGGAGATCTCCACCACCACCGCCACCACGCCGTCGTGCTGCCGGGATTCCGAGGAGGATCTACTACTTCCTTGCCGGCCGGAGACGGGGAGGAGGACGTCGTCATCAACACCGAACGTGGCCGAGTACGGAGGTGCTGCCCGTTCGTGGCACCGTCGAAGATCTTCTACGCGCTTTTGCAAGCGGCAAGTGATCGTCTACATCCACCACGAGATCTGATCTCATTAACGCTTTGTGAACTTCAAGGGTATGTTGATCTTCACCTCGTTGCTACCATCTTCTTGATTGGATCTTGGCTTGTTCTTCGTTCTTGCGATAGGAAATTTTTTGTTTTCTATGCTACGAATCCCAACAGTTCTATTGTCCTCCCACTCAAATACTTCGCTAGAAACAATTTCTTGGAAACATCGACAAACACTTTTGTCTTTGACTTCGTAGTGGAAAGAATTCCTAATTTGTTCTCTGGGATAACCAACAAAGACATTCATCCGATTTTGGTTGTAAACTTATTTACTTATGCTATGCATACCAAAATTTAAGAAAGTACTATTAGGTTTATACCCATGCCATAACTCGTATGGTGTCATTTCAACGGATTATGATGATGCTCTATTTAGTGTAAAAGCGGTAGTCTCTAAAGCATAATCCACAAAAATATAATGGCGTCATATTATTTTATCTCATCATTAATCCAACAAGGTTTGGATACGTCTCTCGGATACTCCATCATCACTATGATACTCCAAGAAACGTGAGTTGTAGAACAATTTCATAACTCTCTTAGATGTTCGCTAAAACTCGTAATTCAAATATTTCCACCATGATCCAATCATAGATATTTGACTTTTCTATTACGATGATTTCCACTTCATGCTGAAATTTATTTGAATCTATTCAAATGTTTCAAACTTCTTCCTTATTGAATAAATATATCCTTATATATACACTCAATTCATTGTTTGGAAGTTTTCATGAAGTAGAAGAATCTCCCGCACACAACTATGCCCAGTGAATCACATACATCATCATGTATGTTTCCACTAAGTTAGTTGCCCGTTCAACTCTTGGCCTATGAACGGTATTTCGGTCATTTTCTTTAGAAAAGATTTGCAAGTGCCAAACGATTCAAAAATCAAATGACTCCAAAAATCCATTTGCATGGAGTTTCTTCATGCGGTCCTTTCTAACATGACCTAAATGGCGGTTCCACAAAGAGAGTGGATTTATAGCCACCCGGTGGCAATGCCCCCCCACTGGATGCCGTCCAATGACTTGGTGGAGATTCGGTCTGCACCGCAAGCTGTCCCTCACAGTGCAGCAAAATCTCAATGAATCAATTTCTACTCTAAATTAGCCCCTAATTATACGTTCATACTTCAGGAAAAAGCTGACACGTACAGTGCCAAAACAGGCGCCCATGCTGACGACTTGCATCAGTTGCATGCATAGCGCGGTAGTAATTATTGCATGCACGAAATACTGAGTTGTTCGGTTCGACAAACCCTACGGCGTGGAGATAACTTCTACCTCCCAGCCCAGCTTTTGTAGCCATGCACTTTCTAAGGGTGCAGCAACAATGTATCAGCTGACATAAATGCCTGTTTGTGTGCACATGGCTGGCTTGACCAGCAACTCGGCAGCGCGCTGGTTAGATTTCTTAGGAAAGCAAGTACCGCTGGCCTGCTGGATCTTAACGCTGCATGAAATTGCTCCTAATTAACGCACTTACCAGATACACGCAGAAAACCAAAACTGAAATTGGTCCTAATCGAATTCCATCCAAATAAAAATTACAGATACACGCAGAACACAAAACTGAACGAGGAAAATAATCCCCTTTCCCTGGAGATCGTCTGCATCGGCAATGGCCGTATCGACAGCAGCGTCTACACTTCCGGCCAACTCCACGCCACAACGGTGGGGGGAGCTCTTGCGGTTGACTCCTTCGCCAAGCAGCTGGGCTTCTGGCGTGCCGTCTGCTAGCACTGAGGAAATTGCACAAATCACCACCTTTTGCTGTCTTTGTTGCACAAAACACCACCTTTACATATTTGTTGCAGAGATCACCACCTTTTGATGTAATATGTTGCACAGAGGTCCAAATCTGATATTGGAGTCAGATTAAGCTAATTACCTTCAAATTTGACAGCTGGCCCCATAAAACAGAGATGATGTGGCGTCCACTATGTCATCTAGTGTGTTTTCAAACTTTTTTAAAAAAGAAAATCCAATAATTAAATCATTATTAAAGAATAATTCTGGGAAAGTTTGAAACGAATCTAACATGTTGTCTGAAATTTGTGTCAATTTTTTTAGATTCGATTAGTGTTTGATGAAATTTTCAAAAAAATATGAGAAAACATTCCGTGTATGTTTGAATATTCTATGTTGGCCCACTAAATTTTCGGCATGAAAGAACATTTTTTGTGACTTGGGTAAAAAAGATAAAACAGTGTCTTGTCTGTAATGAAAATATAGCATCGCAATTTGTCTTTTTACAGGGAACACAATTTTTTTCTTTCATAACGCTATCGTAAATAATTAAGTTCAAACGCTATCGTCTGACCCTAGATATGTGAATATGAAAGACCTTTAACTTCATCTTCTCCCTGATTTACTTCTCTAAATTATGTCATTATTTTTCAAATTATTCAGATCATATTGTTTTAATTGCTAGAATATTTACATTGTTTTTTTGAAAATTTCATCAAATGTTGACCGAATCTAAAAATGTGACACAAATTTCACACGGCGTGTTAGATTCGTTTCAAACTTTTCCAGAATTATTCTTTAATATTGTTTTAATTATTGGATTTTCTTTTTTCTGGCAATGGTGACATGGTGGACGCCACATCATCTCTGTTTTATGGGGCCAGCTGTCAAATTTGAAATTAATTAGCTTAATCTGACTCCAATATCAGATTTGGACCTCTGTGCAACACATTACATCAAAAGGTGGTGTTCTCTGCAACAAACATGTAAAGGTGGTGTTTTGCGCAACGAAGACAGCAAATTGTGGTAGTTTGTGCAATTTCCTCGCTAGCACTAGCCTCCTCGCCGACGAACCTTCAACCCTTGTAGCCAGCTCCCGGTGCCGGCTGCCGCCTACGGCGTTAGGCGCCATGCCATCTAGCTAGCCTACCGTAGTAACTCTCCTTATGTCCATGGCTTCACGTGCGCCCTCCATCCTAGTGTCGCCGCTCGAGCAAGTGCGGCGACGCATCCCACCTCAGGCGCAGAACTGGCGCCCAATACCTCAAGACGATCAGCTTCCTGCAACGCCGCCTTGGCGGCCATGCCGTCCGCCGCTGCCGGTTGTTCCACTTCTCCTCCCTTCGGAGCTGGGTGCGTATAGCAGAGTTCATCTCCCTCCACTCCGAATTGCAGCACTGCTCGCCGCCGACCAACGATGTGAAATCTCATGGAGCAGCTCAAGAGTTTCAAGTAGCCCTCTTGAGCTCATGGAGCAGCTCGATGGAGGCATGGACCAGCTCCGCTTCCGAGCAAAGATGCCATGCCCGGCCACGGACGTCGTAGTTCTTCTTCCGGTTTCCTAGTAGGCTCTGCTGCTAACTAAGACAAGGAATATAGCCCCGTCCGAACAGCATAGCATCTCCGTGATTTTCTCAGTCCATCATGCATGCGTACTTCCACATAAACTTAAGTCAGGTAGCTCATGGCCTAATTATTGTAGAACAAATCACACATGCATACAAATAGAACAACATGCTTTTAGGATGGAGTCTATCACAGTGCCACCAAACTGCATACATAAATCATGCCAACTACTCTATAGCAATCAACCCAAATCTAGCTTGATTATTAATTTATAGTGGGACAACCTGACATCACCACATGTTTGTGGCATGCAAATTTATTGAGTGAAGACAACATCCATATGTTGTGCATGACATTTGCAGGCCATCGATTCACATTTGACTGGCGCTGCTGTTTGGAGGACTGCTCTTTGCCTGCCATGCGCCAGGTAATTTGCAGAAGCTAGGTTAATTAAGAAATGAGAGACAGAGATCGATCCGAATCTTGATGATCAATCGCACGGCAATGACAGGGGGGTATTGCCACCGGGTGGCAACACCATATTTACCGTTCCACAAATAAGTGGAATTCAAATCATTTGCCTTATGGCATTTTAGCGTCAGTGTTATGCATGTGTGTTTCACCATTAAGATTTATAATAACTTATCCATCGTACATGGAGTAAGGCCACAATTTTAACAACTCATTGTCTTCATTTGACCAGAGCTAAATAACAATTATTAAGTTCTTTATTATAAATCTGAAGGGCTAGGTAGAATGCCAACGATGAACATAATAACATTTTATTTTGTTCAGACGTGTATTATTATTCCTTATCAGTCTCATAGGCCATTGTATTCTTGTATTGCTTTGTGTTGTATGACATCTCATACCAACCAATATGGTACAAATACCCAAGAACTTCATTGTGTGACCAATCAAAGAATACATTCATAACATGTATATCATCTATATACACCTGAGCTAGACTTTCTAGTCTTTTCTTTCTTTCTGCAAACTTTTGTAGTTTATCTTTTGGCTTTCCTCATATTTCAGAAAAACACTTCAACATCAATAACTTCTAGGTTTGTTGGTCAATTACCAATAACCTTGAGGTTCTTACTTTGAAGTTGATCATCACATGACAAGTGTTCCAGTTTCACTAGTAACCTTTTAATGTGATGAACAATTTCACTCATAATTTTTATCCATCAAATCATGACGTCTTTCCGAGACCATGTCGTACATGCTAGGCTCGTCAAGTTTAAGCTCGATATTCACATGTGCAAATCGGCTTGCACAGTTTGCACACACGTAGAATCTATAACACCGATCATCACGTGATGCTTACGACGAGTCTTAGCAACGGTGCATACTAAGGACGATCACTTCATGGATATGCGAATATCGTTAGTGCCCAACTAGTTGGTGGATTGGGACGCCTAGCATCTTCAACCTTCGTACATTCCCATAAAACTTATGAGTTTATGTAGTCTCACTAAATTATATTCTTGTAATAAGGTCTTAGATATCACATATATCTCACACCTTGCTTATTTCACTAGTAGAAAATCTCTCATGCGTACCGGTTCCAGAGGGGCATTCGTACCGGTTTTGCCAGGCAAAATCATTAGGCACTAAAGCCCTCTTTCGTACCGGTTGCTGACGAACCGGTATAAAACAGGCCTCCACGTGGGCACCAGAGCTCGAGCTAAGGATCTTTGGTACCGGTTGGTAATGAACCAGTACCAAAGGTTCCCACCCGCGGCAGGGAATTTTCCCAAATCTCTGCCATGACGAAGAATTTTAGGGTTTTGGAGAGGTTTAGGGATATCGGTTTGATTCATATCGCGTCGATGCTACGCGTTTGGGTTTAGGTAGTACATGAAGATCAAGATGATGCATAGCAAGTTGGTGCATATAATATAACACACATGTTATTGCATGAGATCGCAAATTAAGTAGCACTATGCATGAAGATCGATCTTCATGCATAGTGGTGCTCTCCGAGGCGTACTCTATATATGTCTATTACATGTAGCATAGTGGTACTCTTCGAGTCAACGATATATGTAACATGTACATCTTCATTCATTGTGGTGCTCTGCGAGTGGTGGTATGACGTCCCGAAGGAAAAATCCCGCCAATTCCTCGCCTATTGCTATGAAGCGGTCATCGATTGAGAGCTTGTTCCGCTTTCTTGCCAACTATAAAAGAATAAGATACAAATGAATACATGAAACAACTATTACTGAAACTCAGCACAACTTATGATAACAAAACAAATTTGTGAAGATTGTTTTTGTACCTCTTTATTTCTTTCATTATTCGTTCTCTCGTTGACAATTCTGCGGATGTACTCGCAAACGAAGAATCCACAGAGATCGGTCCCCGGAGGTTGTTGCGGGCATTTCTTTACAAGAATATAATTCAATCAAACAATAGTCAAGTATGATAATTGAAAGGTGTGTGGACCTAGGTAGTACTACTTACTTTCGCACGCCATCGCAGCTTCGGTGGCCATTCACGGGACGTATCTTCCTTGATGAAAGTTTGCCATACGCTGCTCGACAAAAGAAAATGCATAAAAGAGTCATCAATTAGTTCAAAGCAGGAAATTAACGAAACAAACCGATAAGAATTAAAATTACCTTCTGAGCATTAAAAAACAAGACACGTATAGATCCTTTTCTTTGCTTAGTGAGTCCAAGACTTCAACTTCTCCAATTTCCAAATTGATGACGAGAAGAATAAAGTGAAACCTACGCACGTGTCATATATATAAGTCATTAGTTAAAATTTTGACATACGGTGAGCAAAATATAATGTGTTATAAGACAGTAAGACTCACTCGAAGTTGTAAGGCCAAAGTATTAGCTTTTTGTCACGTTGTCGCTTCAAAAACCTTAGCAAAGTCTGCGGTGTATCCTTGTTATAGAGGGGATCATCTATGGTTTTGACATGCATTGTGTTCGGGTCAATGAACCCAATGTCTGTGATATCGTCCCTTTTGCATTCGAGCATCTTCGATATGCATAATATAGCGCACAAAAGATTATAATCTGCAGACAATGAACGACTTCTCAAATTAAATAAATAAATCACTTACAGACATAGCAACTGATGATTGATTTGTCGAGGGCCCGGAGATTGTATAACTGAAAGAGTTCGGCGAAGTCAACGTTCACACAGTACTCCTGGAAGTAGTGCTCTTCCCTAACTCGCACCATGATAGTCTCGATCCCTTCCTTTGAGGCCTTAAGGTACACGAATGCAAGTTACGCATACATGTTGGTACCTTCTGAGATTCTCGACCAAATCTTTCCCTTGAACAAACTGATATGCTCGTTCAGCTAAGGCGTAATCGGTGCGTCTTGTCGAGAACTTTGAACAGTCTTCCGTCAAACACCTTGAGAGGGGCGGCCAGGTTGAGCGGGTTGTTGTCCAGCTGGTGACATTGTGTATCCCTTTTATCTCCCTGATACCCGATTTAACGGGTTTGTCGCCTCGATCATCTTGTCATACGACCTTTCAATAGAGCGCATAGTCAGATGGCGGCGATGGTACGGGGTCATATAGATTGTCAACTGTACGCACAACTTTCTCCCGATCTAGTGTCTTCTCGAAAGGTATCTCTGCACTTTCGGTGCAAAAATTTCTTCACCTCGGCCTGAACGGCCTCGTTTTCCTCGGAGTTTTCCCAGGTAACTTCTCGGAGAGGCGCGGTTGTTTCTGCCTAGCTTTCTTCCTAGGCGGCGTACCGTTCCTCTTAACGGACGCTGTCTTACGCGGAGGATCTCGAGATGGTGGACTCACGCTGGGGTCCCTCTCAGGTAGGTGTGGACTTGGCTGCTCACCAGGACTGCCACCAGGAGGAGTCGATGGCATTTGCTGCTCATGTGTAGGAGTCGGTGGTCGCCGTATCATTAAAAGGACGACGTACTTCTTCGGCCATAGGGCGAAACCGTGCTTGACATCGGCCAGTGTCCTCTCATCTTCACCTCTAGGAATATCAAGCTCCACTTTTTCAAAACAACTTCATCCACCCCGACACGAACACAACCAGGTGGAATGGGCATATGATGGTGCATTGCTCCATCTTCACTTGGGTACACATAGCCGACCGCCACCTTATGAGACGCGGTCCTGTTAACATATGTAGCTCGCAATCTGTCTTCTCAGTGACATAATCCACGGAGTAGCTTCCTCACACATCCGTCAAGATGCGAGACAAACCTTCTTCGCTGAGATGGGGCAACATCGGCTTGTGGATCCTGTAGAAACAGCTGATCAGGTGTCTGATTTCTCTCAAGAGCCTCCACCCTAGATAACAACTCCATTACAATGTCGGCGTCCTTCTTCTTCTTTCGCGAACGGCTTCTATAAGTGTCAGCGTTGTCCGGCCACGCTTCCTTCATGGTGAGACATGGGCGAGCTCGTACCCGTCCAACATGTTCAGGGTTCCCCAGAGCGAGTGTCAGCTCGTCATTCTCTCGATCGGGAATGTACTCTCCCTTTCCGACCTTTTCAATTGCATCTACAAGCTTCGGTACAATTGCCTCAATTTTTTCCTTCCATTTTCCCTTCGCAACGATCAACCCTGTCTTTGGGTCCAACCTGCCCCATGAGCGAACAACCAGAACTTGGACCGTTCGGGCCAGTCCCATGTCTGTGGAGTGATTCCATGATCCATCAGTTTATTCTCAAACGCTGTCCACTTCGGAATGGCACTCTTGTAGCCACGACCCCAAATGATGCGGAAGTTTCTTCTTTGCAGCATTTTCGGTATTTTTCTTCGATCGGGACACAAAAGTAGACGATTTCTTATACTCCTTAAATGCGGCCCAGTGATCTTTTAGCTTCACTAGATTATCATCGAATACTGGATCTTCATTCTTATATTTGTCCCATAAATTTTTCTTGAAGCTGGAATTGTATGGCCATCTTCTTCCATGTCCATTCCTTGACTTTATTCTTCTGGCCTTCCGTCATGTTTCCGGTAGGCTGAACTTTGTCATGAGCGTGTCCCAAAGAAATTTTTCATCGTGTCGTTGACATAACTAGCACCACTCTCCGGGTTCTTCGGCTTATGCCACTCTTGAATGCTGATCGGTACATGGTCCCTAACAATAACTCGGATTGACTTGTAAATTTGCGGCAAAACTCCTTGGGCTCCCTGGTTCACCATTATCCTTGAATGCGTGAGGGCTAAACCTTTCTCGCTTTAGCTTTGCGTCGGGCCTCGTTTTGATCTAACAGACTTGCTCGATGATCCAGAAGGCTAAAAGAAAAAATTATTCGTTAATAAGTGCAATACAAATAAATGAATGCATCTAGGGATGAACATATAGACTAATTGATACATAGATATACACCTCGCGAGTTTGTGATGGACACTTCGTTGTCTCTTCTAATTTGTTGAGACTCAAGTCCCTACCGAAATCATTGAAGAAAGTCTTGGAAATCGTTGTCTCCATCTGGGTTCCGGACCACGGGCACTCTCATAGATCAATTGCTGCACCGCTTCTTCCCCCTCCTCATCTCGGACGAAGGTTGGTCCTCCATACCTCAATGTCACTGCAAAATTAAGAAAGCAATTGTATTTCATTCATCATGTAATGATCATATAACAGATTTCTAGATGAATAACAAATTGAAATGAAGAAAGCAAGAAAAACCTAACAGATTTCTCGACCCTAACCCTAACACTCGGCGCTCCTCCTCTCGCTCTTCTCTCTATGTCGCGGTGGCACCGCCACGGACTCGGCACCGCTACAGACCCTAACCCTAACACTCGGCGCTCCTCCTCTCGCTCTTCTCTCTATGACACGGCACCGCCACGGACTCGGCCTTCGACCTAACCCTAACACTCGGCGCTCCTCCTCTCGCTCTTCTCTCTATGTCGCGGCGGTTTGTGAATATTCCAAAATTTGGGGAAATCTAAAATTTGTTTCAAAGTTGCCACTTTGCATGCTTATATTAAGAGTTTGACTTTGAATCAGCAAGGTTGACTTTAACCAAGTTGTTCACTTTTATGAGTACTATTGATCTGGGCAAAAAGATTAGCAAGTTTAGTTTAGAAATAGTTAACCAAAGGGGCTCAAAGTAGGCATCATATTATTTTTGGCAGATTTGACCATTAGCATATGTCACTTAGGTTTTTTCACTTTCTTCCCTTTTTCTTTGATTTTCTTTGACCCAAATGGTGTTGTCTTGTGTTGAAATGGTATAGGGTTGTGTTTTAATAATTCAAACCAAGAAAGTATGGCCTTTGCTCAAATTTGCAAATTGGCCATACACTCACATGTACCCAAATGTTGTTGTCTTGTGTTGAAATGGTATAGAGAGCATGGCAGCGGCTTGCAGCGACAGTAGCAGCGCTGCACGGCGGGGGCACGACGAGCAGGGCACGGCACGGCGCACGGGAGAACAGCGGCGAGGGCAGGGCACGCGGGGCAGGCCCACGCTCACGAAGGCGAGCGGCGGCACGGCAGCGCCGAGGAGCACGCGGCGGCGGGGGGGCGCGAGGCACGGGCAGGGCACGGGCAGGGCACGGCAGCGGCGGCGGCACGGGCAGCGCCGGCGGCGGCGGCGGCACGCGGCAGCTCACGGCGAAGCGAACGGCGGCGAACGAGAAGCGGCATGGGCGTGGGCGTCTGCGGCATTTCGTCGAACACCCTAAGGGTGGTGTCGACGAAGCCCCATGAAGTGCGGCGCAGCGTCGTCGGCGTGGCGTCTGAGCGTCGGGAAACGGCGGGCGTCTTGAGCGACGTCGGGGCAATGGGCGTGGTGGCCCAATCGGCGGCGGCGACGCCTTCGAACGATGCCGCGTGCGACGGGGAGAAGAAGGCCGGGAGGAGCGGCGGGCTGCGGGCGCGGCGACGGCGCCGCGTGGCGCGAGACGGCGCGGCGTGGCTCGGATGGCGGCGCGCGCGGCTCCGATGGCGGCGCGCGCGTGGGTGCGGACGGCGGTGCGGGCGTAGGTGCGGCGGCACGGCTAAGTGTGTGAGAATGGAGAAGACGATGGTTTGCCCGCGCGGCTAGTGTAAACAGGAGAACCCCTTTGGTACCGGTTGGTACCACCAAGTCTGAAGGCCTTTGTCGGTTGGTGGTACCAAAGTCCAAAACTTTTTGTTTTTGGTTTTCTTTTCTGTTTTCTTTTTCTTTGTTTGTTTCTTTTTCTTTTTCTTTTCTTGTTTCTTTTTTTGTTTCTTTCTTGTTTCTTTTCTTTTTTTATTTTCTTTTCTATTTTCTTTTCTATTTCTTTTTCTTTGCTTTTCTATTTATTTTATTTTCTTTTAAGTTTCTTTTCTATTTATTTTCTATTGCTTTTCTATTTATTTTTTCTTTTTATTTGCTTTTCTTTTTGTTTCTTTTATTTTTTTTATTTTCTTTTCTATTTCTTTTCTATTTCTTTTATTTGCTTTTCTATTTATTTTCTTTTCTGTTTTCTTTTCTATTTATTTTTTCTATTGCTTTTCTATTTATTTTCTTTTCTGCTTTTTCTTTCTGTTTCTTTTCTTTTTATTTTCTTTTCTATTTCTTTTCTATTTCTTTTTCTGTTGCTTTTCTATTTATTTTCTTTTGTTTCTTTTCTATTTATTTTCTATTGCTTTTCTATTTATTTTCTTTTCTATTTATTGTTTCTATTTCTTTCTTTACACTCCCATACGGCGCGTTTGCATAGAAAGTTTCCAATCGACGTCGCGCGAAGCTTTCGCCACGGTCGCGCGCTTTCCCGCGCGTGAAAAAGCGAGAAAGAAAGGGCGAGAATAAAATTTTATTACGATTGAACTCGAATTAAAAGTACATAGCTTAACTGAAAATACATGGCCAAATTCTCTGTTGGAGTCATTCAGTCATACTCGTGCCTAGCCACTGTGGTATACTTTGACGTCGTGATCGCCGTCATCATCGTCGGCATCGGGGTCGCGGTACTCTCCGGTCGGCGGGTGAGCACGCGTGGGGCGGCGCGGGAGCGCAGGCGGGGGCCACGGTAGGCCATGACGCCCTGGAGAGTTCGGCCGCGCCACCCGACGGCCGGCCTCGTTGAAGTTCGAAGGAGGCGGACCGCCCTCCTCATGCCTGGCAAGCGCCCTCTCACGCCGATTGATGAAGAAGCTTCCCAAGTCTGTAGTCGGGATGCCACTGGGGATTCCTCCGCTGCTCTAGCGTGAGCTCGAAGTAGTAGTGGTTCGTGATGGCCATCTCGCGCGCCACACCTAGAGAGACTGGAGGGACCGGTGCGCCTCCGGCAGCTTAGCAACCAGCCGGTCGGACGCGGTAGCCCGGCGGGGAGGGGAGTAGTTCGAGCGCAGCGCCTCGCCTCCGGGGGTTAGAGATGCGATGGAAGCCATGGGAGAGAATGATGAGGTTTGCAGATATGAGTCTAGATGTGATATGTAAATGGTGGCCAAGCCTACATATATATAGTGAAAAAAAAGACAGGCGGGAAGCGGTGGAAAGCGTGGGAAGAAAATGGCGGGAAGACAAAGGCGGGAAGCGGTGGAAAGCGTGGGAAGAAAATAGGGGGGACGAGAGGGAAACCTTTAGTACCGGTTGGTGGGTGCAACCGGGCACTAAAGCTGTCGGCAGATAAGGATGTCGGTGGGATAAGGACGCGTGGGTAACCGTTTAGGTTGGTGGGTGCAGCGGTACTTAAAAGCTGTCGGCAGGATAACAATACTGTCGGTGGGATAAGGACGCGTGGGTAACCTTTAGTACCGGTTGGTGGGTGCAACCGGTACTAAAGCTGTCGGCGGATAAGGGCGCCCTGCTCGATGAGATAAGTATGTATGTAGCGGACGCCCTGTCGGTGGGATAAGGACGCGTGGGTAACCTGTAGTACCGGTTCGTGTCTGCAACCGGTACTAAAGCTGTCGGCGAGGATAGGACGCTCTGCCTATAAAAGGGCATCGATAGACCATGGGAAGCAGCTCAACAAGCCAACATGGATGGAGAGTTTCATCACCATGGATGGAAGAAAGGGTTGGGAAATCTCCCGTGGCGGAACTTGTCGAAGATGCCCTTGGTGCACACGCCCTATGGCATCTTCGGAAGTTCCGCCTCGGAAGAATTTGCCTGCAAGCCCGTGGAAGACTCCATCTCCTCTAACAATGTTGGGGAAAGGGTTGGGAAATCTCCCGTGGCGGAACTTGTCGAAGATGCCCTTGGTGCACACGCCCTATGGCATCTTCGGAAGTTCCGCCTCGGAAAAATTTCCCTGCAAGCCCGTGGAAGACTCCATCTCCTCTAACAATGTTGCGGAAAGGGTTGGGAAATCACCCGTGGCGGAACTTCTCGAATATGCCCTTGGTGCACATGCCCTATATATGGCATATTCGGAAGTTCCGCCTCGGAAAAATTTCCCTGCAAGCCCGTGACTTAACTAGTAAAACAAGCCAACCATCTCCATTGTTAATATACACAAGTAACATCATTACACAAAAGGGATTTCCATATTGAGATACACAAGTTATACTCCATCTCCTCTAGTCTTCTGAGTTTTCTTCGCCCGTTTCCCTTTCTTCTTACTGCGACGCAACCATGGACAATCTTCATTGTTTAAGATGATGCTTGGGTCAATTTTTACCTTGAAGGGTGGAATATCGTCAAACTTATTATAATCTTCGGACATGTCTGTCTTGTCCTCTACTCCCACGATGTTTCTTTTTCAGAAAGAACTATGTGCCGCTTTGGCTCATCGTATGATGTGTCCTCTTGCCTTTCTTTTTTTTTTCGTTTGCTAGACATATCCTTCACATAAAAAACCTGAGCCACTTCACTGGCTAGGACGATGGTTCGGTGTCGTACCCAAGATTCTTGAAATCCACTGTAGTCATTCCGTACTGCGGGTCTACCTGTACCCCGTCTTTCAGGTTGAACCATTTACACCGGAACAAAGGGACCTTGAAATTAGGTCCATAGTCAAGTTCCCATATCTCCTCTATGTACCCATAATATGTGACCTTGTTCCCATTGCCATCTTCTGCATCAAAGCGGACACCACTGTTTTGGTTGGTGCTCTTTTTGTCTTGGGCGAAAGTGTAAAATGTATTCCCATTAATCTCGTACCCTTGAAAAGTCGATATAGTAGAAGATGGTTGCTTGGCCAACAAGTACAGCTGCTCGTCATCGGTGACATTCATGAGACGTGTTTGCAACCAACCGCCGAAAGTCTTCATGTGTTCTCCATCAATCCAATCTTCACGTTGCTCCGGGTATTTAGAGCGTAAGATCTCCTTGTGTTCCTCTTTGTACGGAGCCACCAAGATGAAATTAAGTAGAACTGTGTAGTGTGCTTGAGTGAAAGAATGTCCGTCCATACACGTTGCTGATTTCTTTCCTAGCGTGCCTTTTCCACGCAGTCTCCCCTCATAGCGCGATTCAGGAACACCGATCGGCTTAAGGTCAGGAATAAAGTCAACACAAAACTCAATGACCTCCTCTGTTCCATAGCCCTTGGAGATGCTTCCTTCTGGCCTAGCACGGTTATGAACGTACTTCTTTAAGACTCCCATGAATCTCAAAGGGGAACATGTTGTGTAGAAATACAGGACCGAGAACGCCAATCTCTTCGACCGGGTGAACTAGGAGATGTGTCATAATATTGAAGAAGGATGGTGGGAACACCAACTCGAAGCGACTAGACATTGGACCACATCCTTCTGTAAATTTTGTAGAGTAAGTGGATTGATCACCTTCTGAGAAATTGCATTGAGGAACGCACATAGCTTCACAATGGGTACTCGAACATTTTCCGGCAGAAGCCCCCTCAATGCAACCGGAAGTAATTGTGTCATAATCACGTGGCGGTCATGAGACTTTAGGTTTTGAAACTTTTCTCCGACATGTTTATTATTCCCTTTATATTCGACGAGAAGCAGACGGGACCTTGATGCTACTCGGGACTTCAAAAAGATCTCCTTCTCCTCTTTGGTAAGAGCATAGGCTGGCAGGACCTTGATACTTCTCTGGATTCAGGTTGTTTCCTTCGTGGATACTTTGCTGGTCCTGCCGTGCATCCGGTGTATCTTTTGTCTTCCCATACACCCAAGAAGTTTAGCAGGTTCACGCAAAGATTTTTCGTCACGTGCATCACGTCGATTGCAGAGTGAACCTCTAAGAATTTCCAGTAGGGTAGCTCCCAAAATATCGACTTCTTCTTCCACATGGGTACGTGTCCGTCAACATCATGCGGAACAGATTGTCCGCCGGGACCCTTTCCAAAGATCACTTCTAAATCCTTGACCATATCATATATAACTTCCCCATTAGGGCGGGTAGGTTCGGTTATCTGCCTCACCTCCGAAATGCTTTCCTCTCTTTCTTACGTGATGTTGTTTTGGAAGAAATCGACGATGCCCAGGTACACATTCTTGTTTCCCAAATAAATACTATCAGTCTCACCTAAACAGTGTGTGCATGCATTGTATCCCTTGTTTGACTGCCTGAAATGTTACCAAGAGCAGGCCAATCATTGATGGTTACAAATAACAACGCTCGTAGGTTAAATTCCTTTTGTTCGTGCTCATCCCACACAGGTACACCTTCGTCACGCCACAACTCTAAAAGTTCTTCAACCAATGGCCTCAGGTACACATCAATGTCGTTGCCGGGTTGCTTCGGACCTTGGATGAGCACCGGCATCATAATGAACTTCCGCTTCATGCACAACCAAGGAGGAAGGTTATAGATACATAGAGTCAATGGCCAGGTGCTAGACTGGAGCTCGCCGAAAGGATTAAAGCCATCTGTACTTAGACCAAATCTTAAGTTCCTTGCGTCATCTGAAAATGACTTGAACTCTCTGTCGATTTTCTCCACGCGACCCGTCAGCGGGGTGTCTCGGCATCACATCTTTCTTACGGTCCTCTTTGTGCCATCGCAACAACTTGGCATGCTCTTTGTTTGAACAAGACGTTTCAACCGTGGTATTATAGGAGCATACCACATCACCTTCGTAGGAACCCTCTTCCTGGGGTGGACTCACCCTCAACATCGCCAGGGTCATCTCGCCTGATCTTATACCTCAATGCACTACATAGGGCATGCATTCAAATTCTCGTACTCCCCGCGGTAGAGGATGCAGTCATTGATGCATGCATGTATCTCTTACCTCTAATCCTAGAGGCGGACAACCTTCTTTGCTTCGTACGTGCTGAGGGCAACACGTTCTCCCTGAAGCATCTTCTTTATTATTTTCAGCAACTTTTCAAATCCCTTGTCGAAGTACCATTCTCTGCCTTCCCTTTTGCAATTCCAGCGTGGTACCCGACACCGACCATTTTCGCAATTTGGGTACAACAGGTTGTTGTGATCCTCTAACATTTTCTCCAACTTCAACCTCTCCTTTTCATTTCCGCAGTTCATCTTCGCATCAAGAATGGCCCGACCCAAATCGTCATCGGGTCATCAAAAATCGGCTCATCGAAAATGAGCTCTTCTTCAGCTTCGTCTTCCCCCATTCTACTACCACCGTCTTCAGTGAATAAGCTGGGATAGTTGTCACTATCCTCTTCTTCTTCGTTGTCTTCCAATATAACCCCTCTTTCTCCGTGCTTGGTCCAACAATTATAGCTGGGCATGAAACCATTCTCCAGCAGGTGGACGTGAAGGGTCTTCGAGGTAGAGTAATCCTTCATATTCTTACGGGAACTACATGGACAATACATGAAACCATTCGACCGCCTGTTTGCCTCAGCCACGTTGAGAAAATAATGCATGCCATTAATGAACTCGGGATGGCACCGGTCACCGTACATCCATTGTCGACTCATCTGCATTTTATATGTATATCAAAAATCATTAAGTACACAACATCATGGATATATGAGTGACCAACTTAATTAATATTCAAGTTCATCACATATAAAACTAAGGTTGTTTGCCGGCTAGGGGACGACGCTAGCGATCGACGGCGGTGAGGACGGGGATGATACTAATTAAAACCTACAAAATATACCATAATTTCAGCTCAAATTGATTATAAAATGTAAAATCCCTAACTTAGGCATTTCATCGAACACCTTGCTAGCACTAGAAAAATAGTACGAGTTAAACTACCAAAGAAATGAGCTAAATTAGGAACGCCGGAAGAAAGGATGATATTGCTAACCCTTGGATAGATGAAGGTCGTTAATCTTGTTAAAATGGTGGAGAAAAATAAAGATTATTGGAGTGTGAGAGGTGGAGAAAAATTTAGAGTGTGAGGAAGAAGAGAAAAATGAGAAAGGGGGCTACGTGGGCGATTTTGATATGGCTGGGTACCCTTTGGTACCGGTTCGTGTTACGAACCGGTACGAAAGGTCCAGCCCGGGCCCCACCACGCGTCTGAATTTTGGCCGAAGACCTTTCGTACCGGTTCCTAACACGAACCGGTACGAAAGCCCCTCCCAAACCGGTACCAAAGCTCCTCGCCCACCTGAGCCCTCAAACCGGTACAAATGGCCCCATTGGTACCGGTTCGTAAGGGAACCGGTACCAATGGCTTAGATGGATGAGAGGTTTTCTACTAGTGTTTCTGAAAACAAACTTTCCAGCTCCTTACTTTTCAAACGGATTTGAACTTCAAGTTTCACGGAGACAAGATGATTTTAGGTACTAATTGAAACCATTGCTCTAATGTGAGTTTTACCAAAAGTTTGCAATAGGACTTAATCATTACTTGATTCTTTAACAATACGGTACCATCCGTAAAGTTACTTGTCAGATTTAACAGTATTTCTATCTCAATTATAAGACTAGCGCATGGTAGATAACGGATACCAATTCTACAAATTTAATTCAAAATACTATTCAGACTATGTTCATGATAATTAGTTCAAGTTTTAATCTAATTACTAATGAACTCCCACTTAATACAACATCCCTCATAGTTGTTTAGTGGCACACGATCCATATCCACTACACCAAAACCGATCATCACGTGAGATGATGTAGCTTCAATGGTGAACATCAACATGTTGATCATATCATCCATATGACTCGTGTTCAACCTTTCGGTTTCCGTGTTCCGAGGCCATGTCTGTACATGCTAGGCTCGTCAAGCAAACCCAAGTATTTTCGCGTGTGCAACATGGCTTACACCCGTTGTATGTGAACGTAGAATCTATCACATCCGATCATCACGAGATGCTTCAAACGACGATAGCAACGGTGCATACGAGGAGAACACTTTATTATCTTGATATTAATGTGAGGATCATCTTATAATGCTAAGCGATCTAAGCAATATAAGATGCATAAAAGATTAACATCACATGCAATTCATATGTGATATGATATGACCCTTTAGTCTTTCGCCTTTGATCTTCATCTCCAAAGCACGGACATGATCTCCATCATCATCGGGCATGATCTCCATCATCGTCGCGTAGCGTCAAGGTCCATGGCGCCGTCTTCATGGTTGTCCACCACGTGTAGCAACTATTACAACTACTTTGAAATAATACTTACATGAAATATAAAGACAACCATAAGGCTCCTGCCGGTTGCCACAATACAATAATGATCATCTCATACATATTCATCATCACATCATGGCCATATCATATCACCAAACCCCTGCAAAAACAAGTTAGACGCCTCTAATTTGGTTTGCATATTTTACGTGGTTTAGGGTTTTCGAGTGAGATCCAATCTACCTACGAACATGAACCACAACATTGATACAAGTGTTATCAATTGAAATTGTAAATTGAATCTTAATTATGGTGAGAGAGACAGACACCCGCAAAGCCACTTATGCAATACAAGTTGCATGTCGAGCGTGGAGCAAGTCTCATGAATGCGGTCATGTAAAGTTTGCCCGGGCCGCTTCATCCCACCATCCCGCAAGATGCAAAGTACACATAACAAGAGACAACAAAAGCATCAACGCCCACAAAACCATTGTGTTCTACTCGTGCAACTAATCTATGCATAGACACGGCTCTGATACCACTGATGGGATTCGTAGCATAGAAAACAAAAAATTTCCTACCGCAAGAACGAATAACAAGCCAAGATCCAATCAAGAAGATGGTAGCAACGAGAAGATCATGAGACTAACCCTCGAAGATTTCCAAAGCCTACGAGATTAGATCTCGTTGTTGATGTAGTCGATCACTTGCCGCTTTCAAGCGTAGAAGATCTTGACGGTGCCACGGTCGGGCAGCCTCCGTACTCGGTCACACGTTCGGTGTTGATGACGACGTCCTTCTCCCCGTTCCAGCGGGCAGCGGAAGTAGTAGATCCTCCTCGGAATCCTGCCAGCACAACGGCGTGGTGGCGGTGGTGGTGGAGATCTCCGGCAGGGCTTCGCCTAAGCTATGCGGGAGAAAGAGGGAGGAGGGAACCGCTAGGGTTTTGGGAGAGGGGGTGGTGTGGGGCGCCGGCCTTGGGATCCTCTTGAGGTGTGACTGAAGTGGTGGCTAGCCCCTCCCTCTCCCTCTCTTTATATAGGTGGAATCCCTAGGGTTTGCCCAAAGGTTCGAATAAGACCCCAATTCAAATTTTCCATATGAGCGAAACCTAGGGGGACATGGACTTCTCCCTTTCCTTCCCTCATGGCCGGCCAAGGAGGTGGAGTCCACCATGGACTCCACCTTCCCACTTGGTTGGCTGGTTAGGGTTGGTGGAGTCCAACCGGGACTCCACCTTCCATGGTGATTTCTTTCGGAAGATTCTAGAACATTCTAGTGCCTTCCATAAATGCACCGGATCATTTCCAAACTTGGAAAGTGACTTCCTATATATGAATCTTATTCTCCGGACCATTCCGGACCTCCTCGTGATGTCCTGGATCCCATCCGAGACTCCGAACAATATTCGAACTCCATTCCATATTCCATATCTACTTAAAACGACATCAAACCTTAAGTGTGTCACCCTACGATTCGTGAACTATGCAGACATGGTCGAGACTCCTCTCTGACCAATAACTAATAGCGGGATCTGGAGATCCATAATGGCTCCCACACATTCAACGATAACTTAGTGATCGATTGAACCATTTACATACGATACCGATTCCCTTTGTCACGCGATACTTTACTTGTCCGAGGTTCGATCATCGGTATCTCCATACCTTGTTCAACCTCATTACCGACAAGTACTCTTTACTCGTACCGTGGTATGTCATCTCTTGTGAACTATTCACATGCTTGCAAGCTAATTAGACGACATTCCACCGAGAGGGCCCAGAGTATATCTATCCGTCATCGGGATGGACAAATCCCACTCTTGATCCATATGCTTCAACTCACACTTTCCAAATACTTAATCCCATCTTTATGACCACCCATTTATGCAGTGGCGTTTGATGTAATCAAAGCATCCTTCCGGTGTAAGTGATTTACATGGTCTCATGGTCGAAGGACTTAGGTAACGATGTATCGAAAGCTTATAGCAAGTTGAACTTAATGACTTGATCTTATGCTATGCTTACTATGGGTGTGTCCATCACATCATTCACCTAATGATATGATCTTGTTATTAATAACATCCGATGTTCATGATCAGGAAACCATGATCATCTATTAATCAACAAGCTAGTTAAATGAGAGGCTTACTAGGGACTCTGGTTGTTTACACAACACACATGTATCAATGTTTCCGGTTAATACAATTATAGCATGGAGTGTAAACATTTATCATGAACACTAAGATATAACAATAACTATTTTATTATTGCCTCTCGGGCATATCTCCAACAAGTACCATACCTGAAAAAGGTGTCCTCCAGCATCTCCAGCCTTTCTTCCATGGTGCCCTCGGTCTTTGGTGCCTTCACCTCCTTCATGAGCAGCACCCCCTCCTTGAAGGTTAAGGTCTTCAGCGGAGCCACCACGGAGCTGAGGTAGCGGTTCACCACGCCCATCTCCTTGGAGCCTTCACCTCCGAGATTGGATCTACAGCTTGACATGATCAAAAAGCTAAAAGTTCTGGACAAGAAAAACAAGTTACGCTCGAAAAGACTCGATGCGAGATTAGATCGGCAGAAGGGGTATATATTAACGAGTTTTAGGTAAAAACAAAGAGTTTGAGTCGAAAACGAGGCGAAAAGGAAGTCCGAGGCGCGAACGAGCACATGTGGCGCGACCAGAAGTTTGGGCCGCGCCACCTGGTCTCTTGCGTACCTCGTGGCTCCGTTTCGCCCAAATCTTTCGCGAATCTTCCTTATTTTGCAAAAAAGTAACTATCCTAAAATATGAACAGATTCCGAGATCGCTACGTACCAGATTTCGACTTTTATTGGTTTCCGGTGTCTGGCTGAAGGAAATTCTCGGCGATGATAGCTTCCGGGTCCCGGAGATGTAACTCCTCCACGTTTCCAATGAAGTGTTGTCCTGCAATATAATGTTTAAGATGTTGTCCATTAACGACATGTGGCTTACCCTTGTAATCTCCATGGAGACGGATGACTCCGGAGCGATACACCTCCTGCACAACCAATGGACCCCGCCATCTTGATGCTAGTTTTCTTGCAGAGAACTTGAAACGAGAGTTGAACAATAATACTTGGTCTCCTACTTTGAAATCTTTTCTTTTTAACCTTCTATCATGTCAAATTTTAACCTTTTCTTTAAACATCCTAGCGCTTTCATAAGCTTCATTTCTCCATTCATCTAATAAGTTTATGTCTAAGATTCTCTTTTCCCCCGCAGTTTTAAAATCAAAGTTAAGTTCCTTAACGGCCCACCTAGCTTTGTGTTATAATTCTACAGGTAAATGACAAGCTTTTCCATAAACCATTTTATAAGGAGACATTCCCATAGTATTTTTAAAAGAAGTTCTATACGGTCATAATGCTTCATTAATTTTAGTTGGCCAATTAGACCGGGACTTATTAACTGTCTTTTCCAATATAAGTTTTAATTCCCTATTACTCAATTCAACTTGACCACTAGTTTGTGGGTGATATGGAGATGCTACTCTATGATTAACACCATATTTAGCCAAGGTTTTTCTAAAAACTTGATGAATAAAGTGAGAACCACCATCAGTAATTAAAAATCTAGGTACTCCAAACCCGGGGAGAATGATGTTCTTCAACATCTTCATTGCAGTAGCATGGTCATCACTCTTTGTCGGAATTGCTTCCACCCACTTAGTACCAATACCACTGCAACTAAAATGTGAGTATGCTGTGTTTTGGAGGCAGGAAATGGCCCCATAAAATCAAATCCCCACACATCAAATGGTTCAATAGGTAATGTATAATTCATAGGCATTTCATTTCTCTTACCAATGTTCCCAACGCGTTGACATTTATCACAAGCTTTAACATAAGCAGCACAATCTTTAAATAAAGTAGGCCAATAAAAACTAGATTGCAATACCTTTGTGGCTGTGCGGTCTCCCGCGTGGTGACCTCCATAAGGACTGTCATGGCAGTCTTTTATAATGCTCTACTGTTTAAACTCAGGCACACAACGTCTAATAATACCATCAACTCCCTTCTTATAAAGAAAAGGATCATCCCAAAAGTAATGTCTAAGATCATAAAAGAATTTCTTTCTTTGTTGATAGGTAAAATGTGGTGGCATAACTTTCCCAACAATAAAATTAGCATAATCAGCGAACCATGGGGAATCTACTCTTGCACTAGACATATTTATATTTGCAAGTTGTTCATTAGCAAATCTATTAAGAGGGGTTGGATCATCCAGAATGTTTTCCATTCTATACAAATGATCAGCTATAGGATTATCCTCACCTTTTCTATCAATAATATGTAAATCGAACTCTTGCAATAATAAAACCCATCTAATAAGTCTAGGCTTAGCATCTTTCTTATTTATAAGATATTTAATAGCAGAATGATCAGAGTGCACAATGACTTTAGAATCTACTATGTAAGATCTAAACTTATCACAAGCAAAGATCACTGCTAAAAATTCTTTTTCAGTAGTAGCATAATTTTTTTGAGCACCATCAAGGGTCTTACTAGCATAATATATAACATTTAATTTCTTATCAACTCTTTGTCCCAAAACCACGCCTACTGCATAATCACTTGCATCACACATAATTTCAAAAGGTAAATTCCAATCAGGCGGTTGAATTATGGGAGCACTAATTAAAGCATTCTTTAAAACATTAAAATACTCCACATAATCATCATCAAAGGAAAATGGAACATCCTTTTGCAAAAGATTAGTAAGAGGCTTTGATATTTTAGAAAAGTCCTTAATGATTCTTTTATAAAACCCAGCATGCCCAAGAAAACTTTTTATACCTTTAATATCCCGCGGATATGGTAGCTTCTCTATGGCTTGTATCTTCGCGCGGTCCACTTCAATGCCTCTTCCAGATACTCGATGACCAAGGACTACACCTTCCATAACCATAAAATGGCACTTCTCCCAATTAAGGACTAGGTGTTGATCCTCACATCGCTGCAGAACTTTGTTAAGATTGAATAGGCAATTATCGAAAGAGGTACCATAGACAGAAAAATCATCCATAAATACTTCCATAATCTTTTCAATATAGTCAGCAAATATAGCATTTATGCATTTTTGAAAAGTAGCAGGAGCATTACATAAACCAAATGACATTCTTCTATCAGCAAAAGTACCAAAGGGACAAGTAAAGGTAGTCTTTTCTTGATCATCTTTGTGCACAGGTATTTGAGAAAAACCGGAATAACCATCAAGATAACAAAAGTGCGAATGCTTAGATAATCTTTTTCTAACATTTGATCAATAAATGATAAAGGATAATGATCCTTACGAGTGGCTTTATTTAATTTTCTGAAATCAATACACATTCTATAGCCAGTAACAGTGCGTTGAGAAACAAGTTCATTTTCATCATTTGGAACCACAGTGATTACACCTTTCTTAGGAACACAATGAACATGACTTAACCATTTACTATCAGCTATAGGATAAATGATACCAGCTTCTATAAGTTTGATTACCCCTTTTTTTTTTACCACTTCCTTCATTTTTGGATGAAGACGGCGTTGATAATCAACAACGGGCTTTGCGTCTTCTTCCAAATTAATTTTATGCATGCATAGAGCTGGACTAATAACTTTAAGATCATCAAGAGAATATTCAATAGCCAGCCTATGAGCACGCAATACTTCCAATAATTTTGTTTCTTCTTCTCCTGAAAGATTAGCACTAATAATAATAGGATATATTTTTTTTTTCATCAAGGTATGCATATTTCATATCATTAGGCAAAGGTTTTAATTCAAAACTAGGATCTTCCTTGGGTGGTGGTAACACTCCAAGATTATCAGGTGGAATATGCAATTGTAAATACGATGGTTGTTGAGATAAAATTTGTTCTAAAGCTTCTCTTTCTTCATTACTATATGGTTCCATTTGATTAAGTACATATCGTTCCACCGCGTCCGATGAAGCAACTGCTGACGAGGTGGTTCCTCGGCAATGCCCACCATGAAACTTTTATTTTAGAAAGGCGATGGAGAAACTTGGAGCGAGGTGGCACACGACGTACCCAGGTTCACGTCCCCGCGGTGGAGAATCGCTACGTCCTGCTAGCAATCTAGTATATAAATATATGTGTACAGGGGGCCACCGTAGGCGGAGTTATTGTATGTAGTCTAGTTCTAATCTGCGGGTTGCGATGTCTAGGCGTATCGCGTGTATGATCTTACATATTGAGTTGAGTTATAAGGGGTGCCCCTGCCTGGCTTTATATATGCAGCCAGACTAGGGTTTACAAGAGATCTAGTAGAATATGTATTGGAGTCCTCTTTCTTGTAGTCCAAGTTATTACGTGCAGGTCCAGCTTGTCGAGTCCTTGCGCTGGTCCACTTCCTTAATTTGCACCAGGTATAGCAATGTCGGGTACCCGAAGGGTAATGCCCACAACAACTGCCACAGAAGCAAGAGTTTCCATAATATCTTTTTGAAACTTTTATTTTTCTAAATGTTTATCAGTAAACTTGGAAACAATAAATTCTAACCTTTCTCCAGCACATTTAATAAACACTCTCTCTTTAGGCAAATCAATTTCAGCACCAACGGTATGTAAGAAAGGTCTACCAAATATAATAGGACAAAATTCATCTTGGGAGCAACCAAGCACAATAAAATCAGCAGGATACTTAATCTTTCCTACTAATACTTCAACATTTTTTACCATACCAAGTGGACGAATAAATTATCTATTAGCAAGTTGGATAGTTATACCTGTTTCCTCCATGTGTATGGGATCAATATCGGGCTTTATTTCAAAATAAAGAGAATATGTTATCACACTTATACTTGCTCCAATATCACAAAGACCATGATAACATGAAGTTCCAATAGCACAAGATATAATATGTTTACCAGTTCTAGTAGTTTTACCTTGGATTACCTTAGTGGAATCTTCGCATAAATAGACATCACAAGGAGTTTCTTCATTTAATTCCTTCATGGCCGAAATTTGATGCTTCATAGAGATTTATTCATAAGGCTCATGATATCTTTTAGCACTCTTATTTGCAACAGCGGTGAGTAAATTTTCTTTCACCTTGTTCAGATATGGAGGAGATTCCACATATTCTTCTATAATAACCGATGAAGTTTGCTGAACCTGTTTCTCAACTTTAGCAATATATGGTGAAGTCTTAATAGGTTCAGTAAATACCTTAAATCCTTTCTTAGGAACATTCAAATGGTTAGAAAAAGATTTAGTAACTTCTACTAAAATATGAGGATCAAGGCCAGACCTATCCTCCAGTTCTTCAAATAATATATTAGTAGAGAAATTCTCTACACATTCATATTCAAAATCAAAACGAGGCTCATTACCTTTATCAAGGTCCCATGCAGCTGAGTTATTAGCAATAGTATCCAATAAATTCCTTGCTTCTTGTTGAGTTCTATTAGTAATACTGCCTTCAGATGTATTATCCAGAAAATCCCTATGATGCTGGGGCAGCCTCACATAGAAGTTTATCAATATCAGACTATCAGGAATACCATGACAATGATTCTTACGGATGAGTTCATTAAGCCTCCCCCAAGCTTGAGAAATACTTTCTCCAAGATGAGGCCAAAAATTATAGATATGACAACGATCATCATAAGCTTCTTTAGGAGTATAAAACTTGGTGTAGAAAGCCTTCCTCAATAATTCCCAGTCAAGACGGCATTTAATATCCAGAGATCTAAACCATATGCGAGCATTACCAGAAAGAGATAAATATAATAACTTCCGCTTCACATTATCATGAGAAACATCAGCCCATTTGAATAAAGAGCATAGATCTTCAATAGCATGGAGATGTCCCATAGCTGTTTTACATTGATCACCCGTGAAGGTTAGTTCTATAACTTGTTTGGCAATAGCAATAGGAATTTGAAACGCCACCTTAAGCTCAGGTGGTTTTTCTTCATTTTCTCTTAGAGATTGAATATAAGCATAATCATATAAAACCAAAATAACATCATCACGGCTAGAATCCATGATGAGACAAATAGCAAATAACAAAAACAGTAAAAGCTTTCTTACCATTCACTTACCAATAGCGCTACGCTCCCCGGCAACGGCGACAGAAAAGTGTCTTGATGGCTCCCAAGTGCAGGAGATTAATTGTAGTACTTTTCAATAAAGAAAGGTTGTCGAACGCACGAGGAGCTGAAGGTATTGGTTAGCAAAAATAACAAGAAAGCAGTAATAATAAAGTAACGGTTTTGGTGTTTTGGGTATATAGTTTGCAATAAAAATAAAGTGTGAAAAGTAAATAGCAAATAAGTAAATGCTCTCGATGAGAGAAAAGCCCAATCCTCTATGCAGCAAGAGGACAATCTCAAGTGTGTGTGCTTATATGAGACTAAAGTTCCCGAGGGCGGCATGGATTCACTAGCATCTGAGTTCTAGACAACATGGTAAATATCTTGTCAAATTTTATTCAATTAGGGGCGGAGTCTTAATTAGGTGCAGCCATATACATGTGCAAATACACCCCCTTATGATGGGTCCTAGAGCCATTTTCATGTGCAAGTATAGGAATCATTAAGACATAAATGTCCCATCATAGCCATAAGATTTAGGGTCCCCGACATAAACCCCTCTAATGCAACCCATAGTGTTGGAAGACGGTTTCTGTCATTCTGACCCCTCCAAGACTAATGCATTACATCAAAGTGCAGCCCTATGAGCCCATATAGGTGAAGTAATATGCAGTCGACGTTCGCATAAAACCATCATAGAACAACATAAAAGATAGAAAACTTTACCAAATACTCATTGCACATCATATAGAATCATAGCCCGATCATCCTATGCCCGCAGGAACGTGGGAAACTACTCACAAGTGTCAAACATGATATGGACCAGAGGCATAATGATTACAACACAATCTGAATATATAATCTCCCCACCAAATAATGACAAAGTACCAATGACGAACATGCAATTGCACTAAAAACAATATCCGGGGTTCAATTCAACACAAACTATGAGGAGGATGGCGTCGATTTCGTCGATGGAGATGGTGGTGATGATGGTGCTGGTGGAGATGTTGATGGAGATGCCTCCTCCCAAGCCAAGGAGGAGAGGTGATGTCGATTTCCCCTTCACCGAAGGCAGGTGCGGGATGCCCCTCCGGAGTATGAGAGGACTTTTGCCTCCGCCGACCTCAATAAATCTCGGGAAAATATGGCTTAGGTTTTTGGCGAAAGGAGCGTCTGGAATAAAAGGGGGCGAAACGATGTTCGAGGTGCGAACGGACCTGGGTGGCGCTGCCCGGAAGTTGGGCGCGCCACGGTGCCGTTTGCACCCGTGGCTCTTCTCGCGTGATTCTTTCGCTCCCTGCCTTCCTTCGGTGAAAAACTGATCAGGTAATTTTCCCTTAAATTTTTGCGATGCAGAAAGTCCTGAAACAAATAAAATACGAAAAGGGAGGTTTTCTGCCTCCCAGGAATTAAATACCAAAGAAGGGGACTGATACGTCTCCAACGTATCGATAATTTCTTATGTTCCATGCCACATTATTGATGTTATCTACATGTTTTATGCACACTTTATGTCATATTTGTGCATTTTCTGGAACTAACCTATTAACAAGATGCCGAAGTGCCAGTTCTGTTTCTGTTTTTGGTTTGAAATCCTAGTAAGGAAATATTCTCGGAATTGACGAAATCAACGCCCAGGGGCCTATTTTTCCACGAAGCTTCCGAGAAGAAGACGAAGCGAAGTGGGGCCACGGGGTGCCCAAACCCTAGGCGGCGCGGCCCCCGGCCGCGCCGGCCTATGGTGTGGGCCCCTGTGCCTCTGACTTGCCCTTCCGCCTGCTTAAAGCCTCCGTGATGAAACCCCGGTGAGAGCCACGATACGGAAAACCTTCCGAGACGCCGCCAACGCCGATCCCATCTCGGGGGATCCAGGAGATCGCCTCCGGCACCCTGAGGGGAATCATCTCCGGAGGACTCTACGCCGCCATGGTCGCCTCCGGTGTGATGAGTGAGTAGTCTACCCCTGGACTATGGGTCCATAGCGTAGCTAGATGGTTGTCTTCTCCCATTGTGCTATCATTGTCGGATCTTGTGAGCTGCCTAACATGATCAAGATCATCTATCTGTAATTCTATATGTTGCGTTTGTTGGGATCCGATGAATAGAGAATACTTGTTATGTTGATTATCAAAGCTATATCTATGTGTTGTTTATGATCTTGCATGCTCTCCGTTTTTAGTAGATGCTCTGGCCAAGTTGATGCTAGTAACTCCAAGAGGGAGTATTTATGCTCGATAGTGGGTTCATGTCTCTGTGAATCTGGAGGGGTGACAAGAACCTCTAAGGTTATGGATGTCTTTGTTGCCACTAGGGATAAAACATTGGTGCTATGTTCAAGAATGTAGTCACTAGTTAGATTACGCGCAATACTTAATGCAATTGTCTGTTGTTAGCAACTTAATACTGGAAGGGGTTCGGATGATAACCTGAAGGTGGACTTTTTAGGCATAGATGCATGCTGGATGGCGGTCTATGTACTTTGTCGTAATGCCCAATTAAATCTCACTATACTCATCATGATATGTATGTGCATGGTCATGCCCTCTTTATTTGTCAATTGCCCAACTGTAATTTGTTCACCCAACATGCTGTTTGTCTTATGGGAGAGACACCTCTAGTGAGCTGTGGACCCCGGTCCAATTCTCTTTCTGAAATACAATCTACAATACTTGTTCTACTGTTTTCTGCAAACAATCATCTTCCACACAATACGGTTAATCCTTTGTTACAGAAGCCGGTGAGATTGACAACCTCAGTATTTCGTTGGGACAAAGTACTTTGGTTGTGTTGTGCGGGTTCCACGTTAGCGCCGGAATCCCTGGTGTTGCGCCGCACTACATCCGCCGCCATCAACCTTCAACGTGCTTCTTGGCTCCTGGTTCGATAAACCTTGGTTTCTTTTTGAGGGAAAACTTGCTGTTGTGCACATCATACCTTCCTCTTGGGGTTCCCAACGAACGTGTGAGTTACACGCCATCAAGCTAAATTTCTGGCGCCGTTGCCGGGGATCAAGACACGCTGCAAGGGAGTCTCCACTTCTCAATCTCTTTACTTTGTTTTTGTCTTGCTTAGTTTTATTTACTACTTTGTTTGCTGCACTAAATCAAAATACAAAAAAATTAGTTGCTAGTTTTACTTTATTTGCTATCTTGTTTGCAACATCTAAAACACAAAAAATTAGTTACTTGCATTTACTTTACTTATTTCATCATGTTTCCTCCTAAGTTTGTTCTTAAAGATGTACCGGTAGGCCGAGGGTCTATCCTTGGGAAAGACAATATAGAAGATTTTTTCACTCATATTAGTACGGTCGAAGATTTTGAAGATAGACACTTGGTAGAACTTGCCCCCACTTATGAAATTGCTGTTGCTTCTTTAGTACATGCGTTAGAAGCTAGATTTGTTAATCTTAATCCTGTGATTCAACATATGTTTCTTACACTCAGTGATATGGAAGAAGGAGAAAAGAAAGATTTTGTATTAGAAACCCTTCTTAAAGAATTTGGGGGAATAGCGAGAGAAGCTAGGAAAGTTTTCACTAAATATAATATGTTAGGCTCACATACCAACTTTGCCAGTACCCTTGAGAAGATGGAAAAGGATAGACAAAAGTACACTAATAAAGTTAATTGTGAGGGGGATATTAAAACATCAATACCTTGTAAGCTCTTGGGAATGTGTGAGGCATTAGAAAAGAATTTTGATTGGATTGTTCCTGAAGATTTGTTTGATGAGGGTAGCAAGCCCAAGACTAATGAAAAGGGAGCCTCTGAAACTCACATAGAAAAGATAATATGCATAATTGAGAAAACTCCACATCCCGCTGTAGAAGCCCCATCCTTCGATAATACTTGATACACACTTTCTGCGCCTAGCTGAAAGGCGTTAAAAAAAAAGCGCTTATGGGAGACAACCCATGTTTTTACCTACAGTACTTTGTTTTTATTTTGTGTCTTGGAAGTTGTTTACTACTGTAGCAACCTCTCCTTATCTTAGTTTAGTGTTTTGTTGTGCCAAGTAAAGTCTTTGATAGTAAAGTAAGTACTAGATTTGGATTACTGCGCAGTTCCAGATTTCTTTGCTGTCACAAATCTGGGTCTACCTCCCTGTAGGTAGCTCAGAAAATTAAGCCAATTTACGTGCATGATCCTCAGATATGTACGCAACTTTCATTCAATTTGAGTATTTTCATTTGAGCAAGTCTGTTGCCATTTTAAAATTCGTCAATACGAACTGTTCTGTTTTGACAGATTCTGCCTTTTATTTAGCATTGCCTCTTTTGCTATGTTGGATGAATTTCTTTGATCCATTAATGTCCAGTAGCATTATGCAATGTCCAGAAGTGTTAAGAATGATTGTGTCACCTCTGAATATGTTAATTTTTATTGTGCACTAACCCTCTAATGAGTTGTTTCGAGTTTGGTGTGGAGGAAGTTTTCAAGGATCAAGAGAGGAGTATGATGCAACATGATCAAGGAGAGTGAAAGCTCTAAGCTTGGGGATGCCCCGGTGGTTCACCCCTGCATATTCTAAGAAGACTCAAGCGTCTAAGCTTGGGGATGCCCAAGGCATCCCCTTCTTCATCGACAACATTATCAGGTTCCTCCCCTGAAACTATATTTTTATTCCGTCACATCTTATGTGCTTTGCTTGGAGCGTCGGTTTGTTTTTGTTTTTGTTTTGTTTGAATAAAATGGATCCTAGCATTCACTTTATGGGAGAGAGACACGCTCCGCTGTAGCATATGGACAAGTATGTCCTTGGTTTCTACTCATAGTATTCATGGCGAAGTTTCTCCTTCGTTAAATTGTTATATGGTTGGAATTGAAAAATGATACATGTAGTAATTGCTATTAATGTCTTGGGTAATGTGATACTTGGCAATTGTTGTGCTCATGTTTAAGCTCTTGCATCATATGCTTTGCACCCATTAATGAAGAAATACATAGAGCATGCTAAAATTTGGTTTGCATATTTGGTTTCTCTAAGGTCTAGATAATTTCTAGTATTGAGTTTGAACAACAAGGAAGACGGTGTAGAGTCTTATAATGTTTTCAATATGTCTTTTATGTGAGTTTTGCTGCACCGGTTCATCCTTGTGTTTGTTTCAAATAAGCCTTGCTAGCCTAAACCTTGTATCGAGAGGAATACTTCTCATGCATCCAAAATACTTGAGCCAACCACTATGCCATTTGTGTCCACCATACCTACCCACTACATGGTATTTTCCGCCATTCCAAAGTAAATTGCTTGAGTGCTACCTTTAAAATTCCATCATTCACCTTTGCAATATATAGCTCATGGGACAAATAGCTTAAAAACTATTGTGGTATTGAATATGTAATTATGCACTTTATCTCTTATTAAGTTGCTTGTTGTGCGATAACCATGTTCCTGGGACGCCATCAACTATTCATTGTTGAATTTCATGTGAGTTGCTATGCATGTTCGTCTTATGAAGTAAGAGCGATCTACCACCTTATGGTTAAGCATGCATATTGTTAGAGAAGAACATTGGGCCGCTAACTAAAGCCATGATCCATGGTGGAAGTTTCAGTTTTGGACATATATCCTCAATCTCAAATGAGAAAATTATTAATTGTTGTTACATGCTTATGCATAAAAGAGGAGTCCATTATCTGTTGTCTATGTTGTCCCGGTATGGATGTCTAAGTTGAGAATAATCAATAGCGAGAAATCCAATGCGAGCTTTCTCCTTAGACCTTTGTACATGCGGCATAGAGGTACCCCTTTGTGACACTTGGTTAAAACATGTGCATTGTGATGATCCAGGTAGTCCAAGCTAATTAGGACAAGGTGCGGGCACTATTAGTACACTATGCATGAGGCTTGCAACTTATAGGATATAATTTACATGATACATATGCTTTATTACTACCGTTGACAAAATTGTTTCATGTTTTCAAAATCAAAGCTCTAGCACAAATATAGTTATCGATGCTTTTCCTCTATGGAGGACCATTCTTTTACTTTCAATGTTGAGTCAGTTCACCTATTTCTCTCCACCTCAAGAAGCAAACACTTGTGTGAACTGTGCATTGATTCCTACATATTTGCTTATTGCACTTATTATATTACTCTATATTGACAATATCCATGAGATATACATGTTACAAGTTGAAAGCAACCGCTGAAACTTCATCTTCCTTTGTGTTGCTTCAATGCCTTTACTTTGAATTATTGCTTTATGAGTTAACTCTTATGCAAGACTTATTGATGCTTGTCTTGAAGTGCTATTCATGAAAAGTCTTTGCTTTATGATTCACTTGTTTACTCATGTCATATACATTGTTTTGATCGTTGCATTCACTACATATGCTTTACAAATAGTATGATCAAGATTATGATGGCATGTCACTCCAGAAATTATCTTTGTTATCGTTTTGCCGGCTCGGAAGAACTAAGCTTAGGGATGCTGATACGTCTCAACGTATCGATAATTTCTTATGTTCCATGCCACATTATTGATGTTATCTACATGTTTTATGCACACTTTATGTCATATTTGTGCATTTTCGGAACTAACCTATTAACAAGATGCCGAAGTGCCGTTCTTTGTTTTGTTGTTTTTGGTTTCAGAAATCCTAGTAAGGAAATATTCTCGAAATTGGACGAAATCAACGCCCGGGGGCCTATTTTTCCACGAAGCTTCCAGAAGACCGAAGACGAACGAAGTGGGGCCACGGTGCCCAAACCCTAGGGCGGCGCGGCCCCCCTGGCCGCGCCGGCCTATGGTGTGGGCCCCTGTGCCCCTCTGACTTGCCCTTCCGCCTACTTAAAGCCTCCGTGACGAAACCCCCGGTACGAGAGCCACGATACGGAAAACCTTCGAGAGAGCGCAGCCGCATCCCATCTCGGGGGATCCGGAGATCACCTCCGGCACCTGCTTGGGAGAATCATCTCCCGGAGGACTCTACGCCGCCATGGTCGCCTCCGGTGTGATGAGTGAGTAGTCTACCCCTGGACTATGGGTCCATAGCAGTAGCTAGATGGTTGTCTTCTCCCCATTGTGCTATCATTGTCGGATCTTGTGAGCTGCCTAACATGATCAAGATCATCTATCCGTAATTCTATATGTTGCGTTTGTTGGGATCGATGAATAGAGAATACTTGTTATGTTGATTATCAAAGCTATGTCTATGTGTTGTTTATGATCTTGCATGCTCTCCGTTATTAGTAGATGCTGGCCAAGTTGATGCTAGTAACTCCAAGAGGGAGTATTTATGCTCGATAGTGGGTTCGTGTCTCTGTGAATCTGGCGGGGTGACAAGAACCTCTAAGGTTATGGATGTGCTGTTGCCACTAGGGATAAAACATTGGTGCTATGTTCAAGAATGTAGTCACTAGTTACATTACGCGCAATACTTAATGCAATTGTCTGTTGTTAGCAACTTAATACTGAAGGGGTTCGGATGATAACCTGAAGGTGGACTTTTTAGGCATAGATGCATCTGGATGGCGGTCTATGTACTTTGTCGTAATGCCCAATTAAATCTCACTATACTCATCATGATATGTATGTGCATGGTCATGCCCTCTTTATTTGTCAATTGCCCAACGTAATTTGTTCACCCAACATGTTGTTTGTCTTATGGGAGAGACACCTCTAGTGAGCTGTGGACCCCGGTCCAATTCTCTTTCTTGAAATACAATCTCTGCAATTTGTTCTTTTGTTTTACGCAAACAATCATCTCCACACAATACGGTTAATCCTTTGTTACAGCAAGCCGGTGAGATTGACAACCTCACTATTTCGTTGGGACAAAGTACTTTGGTTGTGTTGTGCGGGTTCCACGTTGGCGGAATTCCTGGTGTTCGCCGCACAACATCCCGCCGCCATCAACCTTCAACGTGCTTCTTGGCTCCTCTGGTTCGATAAACCTTGGTTTCTTTCTGAGGGAAAACTTGCTGCTGTGCACATCATACCTTCCTCTTGGGGTTCCCAACGAACGTGTGAGTTACACGCCATCAGGGACTTTGTAGGAAAGTCCCGGAAATCATCTAAAATGCATAAATAACAATGTATGAAAGCAAATAACAATGAAAACTAACCCTATATGTAGCAATAATGATGATGCAAAATGCACGTATCAGTAGGCGGTGGCGGAGCGTCTCCAGCGGAACAGAGCAAAGAGGGCCTACCAGGAGGTGGCTAGGGCCCAGCAGGATGCCATGATCACCAAGATCGAGGCGTCAGCCGCGACAGAGGCGGCGGATATCACGGCTGCCCATATTCTCACTAAAATGTAATGAAGATGGATCATAGTTAATCTTTGTGAGAAAACATGTTCTATTTTCACTGAACTGAAGTACGGGCCATCGTCGGCCTTGTGTCCAGTCCGCGCGTGTCCGCGGTGCCGCAAACCTAACCCAAATCTAAATTGGGTTTGCTTCAGAACGGACGCGCCCGCGAACCGCAGCCCATGTGCGGTCGACTGTTGGACCTCATATGACGACAAACCCGGATACGGGGCAGCCAAGAGGATCTTCACTCGCGTCCCTTAAAGCGGCCCACAAAGCTCGTCGGATTTAGCGTTTGGAGATGATGTTGCTTCGTGCCGCGTTTGGGGCGCGTCGCTACCCAGCAGCGTCCCCCAAACAGAAATCTAGTTTTTTTCAAATTGAACCGAAAACAGTCGAATTCATTCAAATTTGTTATATATTACATGGATTTGAACGAAATTCGATGAATTTAAACCTAAAACTAATCTAGTAGTACTTTTGGCGCCCAGAGGGGTCGTAGTACTGGTGGAAGTTGTATACGATGTCGTCGACGACGTCTTGCTTGCCGCGCTCGTCGACGGGCTCGTCTTTCACCGCGCCGATGGCGTCGCCGTAGACGGGCTCGTCCTTCACCGTGCCACTTGGCCCAGCTTCGCCGTCGTGGGTGAGATCGACGAGTGGCATTCCGGTATCGCGGATGAACATGTCGATCGCCTGGTCGATGTTGCCCCTCCAGGCGTCGGTGTCGTTCACCGACGCCATGAACGCCGCGTTCAACCCGGGGCAGTCCTCGGGGTCGTCGCTGCTGGCGATGAGATGCTGCCGATGCAGGTACTCCACCATCGTTGCGGCCTTTGCGGCCTCCTTGTCGTCCTCCTCCTGCTTCACCTCCGGGTTCGGCATCAGAGGGTACCGGCTCGCCTCTGCTCCTGCTGCGCCGGTTCGCGGATGGTGATTCCACCACCGCTGCTACCGCGCCTCTGAATCGCGGGCGGCGTGGCGTACTCCTCCTTCCTCTCACGCTTCGACACGGTGTAGGGCGTAGCGCGACACGAGGAAGACGCCGACCGCGCCTGTCCCGAGGAAGACGAGTGCGAGGAGGACGAGCTCGTCCTCCTCGGCTGCCAGCTCGCGGGAGCCCAAGGCGATGGCGGATTCGAAGGAGGAATTGTTAGCCTAGGGGCGCAGTTGTGGATGTCGTCGATGACGTCCGGGAGGGTGCGCCTGGGAACTCCCCAGAAACGGAGGTGCCCCTCCCTGTTCCATGTGTTCGCCCTGCCGACGAGGCCGTCGGTGCTGGCCATGTTGGCGTTGTACCGCGCCTGGAAGAAGTCTGCTCACCAGTCGTCATTGCCAGTGGGGGCCCAGGTGGGATCGGTGCGCTCCTCGACGATTTGGTGCAAGCCTTGGGCCCTGATGTCGTCCCTCCGCCGCTGCGTGTCCGGCGGCAGCGGCGGGACACCGATCCCGTTGGCCGCCATCCTCCATCCGCCGCTGCTTGGCAGGCGCATGTCCGGCGGGACAGGGTAGCGCGCGTGGTACAACGCCCACGCCTCCGCCACCGTGAGGCTGTCGCGCCCGAGGCCATTCGCGGCGAGCACGCTTTTGCGGGATGAAGACATTGGCGAGAAGAAGGAAGGTGGCGTGAAGGAAGGAGGCGGCGGCTGTCGAGAGCCGCGCGACGAGTATGGAATGTGGAAGTGACGAGAAGGAAGGAGGGGGGCTCTTTTTACAGCGGCGATAGGCGAAGCGGCAGCGGCAGCGGAGAGCGTTGGCCACAATAACACCGACGCAGATGGCCACGCGGCCATGCGCGACGAGACGCTTCACTGCGCCGCCTGGGAAAACCGCGAGGCCTTTAACGTCGCTTGACCAGAGGTAGGCGACGGGTTTTAAACTTCCGTGCCAATGACGCGTTGGGTCCGCCACTCGCGACGCGCCTTCGCGCTCTATCCGGCGCTTCCAAAGCGTCATCTGTGGAGCAGGGACGGTCTCGGGCGCCGGACACCGTATTAGGCCACGCCAGACGAAAAAGGCTTTTGAGGCGCGTGACTGAGCCCGATTAAATGTCAAGCATGCTTCAAATAATTTTGGGAACCGTTTTGAGGAACACCACCGGAAATGCTCTACAGGCAATGCCTATCGCCGGCAGCTGGCGGGGCAGGGATGGGATCGAGGCAGGAGGCCATGCGTCTTTCGCCGGATGGCCGGACGGACGTGCGTGTATGCCGTCTGTCTTTCGCCGGCCATGCGTCGTTCCTAGCCGCACTCGGTACATGGCTTGGCGGTGCATTGCAGTGCAGTGCATGCACTTGTGAATCCAACACGCTATGGAGCTGGGCAGGGCCGTGAGATCGAGTTGAGACAGCAGGCTAGCCAGGTAGCCAAGGAGAAGCAGGAGGACAAGCGGTAGATGCCACGGCTGCCTCCCTCGGGAAACGCGACGCCTACGGCTGTCCCTAGCCTGTGGGCCCGACAATGCAGGCTCGGACACGTGAGAAACGGACTGAGACGGTCATGCTTACAGTTATGTTTTAGATGGTACTTCAAAAATGTGTGTATTTCTTTTGTTATATTTTGGTCGATCCGCAAAAATGTGTATCCCTGTTTCGTTTGTACTATCAGGATTAACCCAGCAGCAGGACGCATATTTGTTTCCTTAATATTTTTCATATTAAACATATTTTTTTACATATAGGGGTGGAAAACAAAATACAGCTGCAGGCCCGTCGATGGCCATGATCGAAGCAGCATGCCCTTATTGCAAACGCACGTAGACTAGCTAGGCAAGGTTTAGCGCTTAGGCTTAGCAGGAATGTTTCGGGCTCTTGCTGCTACGTCCCTTCGCTGCATGCATACGCACATGGCCACGGCGGTCCTGGAGATGCATGGATGTATGCGTGAATGAACGTATCAGCTGCCGTTTTTGGCCCCCACGACCACCAAGCAACAAAACAGGCCTAGGAAAGAACCAATTCACCGCACTGTCCAGCCAGCCCGTGACATCTATGTCACGCACGTACGTAACACCCACCGGCCGGTAAGGCAGTGTTTGCATCTGTAGGGTTTTTGATCGATCGGAATGGAAAACGTCGTATGCGTAGAGCTGTCGAGCTAGCTAGGTCGACTACCCATAGCCAGCTTGGCTACGTGCATGTTTTGACAGTTTGTCACGACAGATAATGGGTCATGCTTGAGTTATGTTGTTGTTGAAAACCGCCATCGGCCCACCGATACATAGTAACGGTAAGGATTTAATATAAAGTTGTAATAATTTTGAACTAAATCCTCGACGGCTATTATGGATTGGAGGGGGTATGTTAATCAAACGTCAACATCACAAGAAAAGCTCTGAAAGAAAAAGAAAAATGCATTCAGTCTACGAGGAGTCCTACATCGTCCTACTCATCCCACACAAGCCAATGATGTTGCAGCCATTGGAGTTCCACACAATCGTCGGTAGGAACAAGACACGTCGATTCTTAAGCATCTACGACTGGGAGAAGAAATTGACGTTAGGTTGACACAAATACGTCATAGCTGATATTCCATCTCTCGTCGGTAGATCTGACTATGCACGTACCACGTAGTACAAGAACAACACATATGTAATCTTGTTGAGCACTGCAACCACCACCACCGAAAGGCCCGAAGCAACAAACAACAAGGACTTACCTCTTGACCAGATCTCTTCATTGGATCATATGGCACATGCACCAATGCAGATAGAGGAACCATTATTGAACACAAGTAACACACCACCCCCGGAGAGGCCTAGGCGACAAGACCTACCTATTGCCTCAAGGAGGTATTAGAGCAAGAACAATAGCATAGCCGGCTGCCGGCTCTATACTAGTGCCATGTCATTTAAAGTTATCTTAGAGCCAAAGCCATACAATAGGTTAGCTGTAGACTGGCTGTAAGATTGTTCAATTTTAAACATTTAAGTACTTGATGCTTGCATGCTATTGGGTACAAGGCTGCATGCAACTACTTTTTCTTGAACCATGTGCTATAGCCCGGCTATAGAAGAAGAGCCCGCTTTGCTCTCTTTCCCCCTTTCTCTCTCTTCCACATTGGATTCTGATGACATGGCAGATGTTATAGCATGCTGAGTGTAACTTATTGTACTTGCTCTTAGACCTTTGAAACACGGCCAGACGCAGCGGGTGGGCCAGGGTGAGGGCCGTGGCGCACCCAAAAATTTAGAAGATTTATTTACGTATTACTAGTCACTAGTCAGACTGGCGAGCAGGCTTAGATGCCTGGGAGTGATGAAAATGACCATGGCTTGAGCCTGACCTTTTCAGGCTAGACTTCTTTAGGCCTGACCCAAAAATTTCCTGGGTATGGCAAAAAGTTACTTCCTTCCTATCGTCAGTAGACCACAAACTTTCGCTACAAATTATCGTTGTTGCTAATTCTCAGTCGACCGAGAATCAAGTGAAATTTTCCTAGTTGCAAATAAGGTTCAACTGAGAAACAATGTTCGAACGTTGGATTGTCTCATGTTTCTTGCTAGTCCTGACTTGCAAAAACGGATTGCAACTTCCCCGGACCAGAGGTTTGCTTCGTGATTCGTGCTATCTATGAGTTTCAACTAAAGTTCGATGATATCACCTAGGATTAGTTTAATTCTCAGTCGACCGAGAATTAGTAACACCCATAAAATATGCATAAGACAAGAAAATATTGCTTATAAGTATGTACTTTTGGAGAAAAATCTAAACAAAACTTTTACAAGTTCTAATCAAAATAACTGATGTAGTATTTAGGGTTAAAAAAATTAAAGTTTGGCTTCAGACATGTAAAGGTCGTCTTTGTTTAGATGGGGCGAAAGTTAGACCGAATGTCCAAGGATAATAACCCGCATTTCAAAACGATTTTGTTTCCTTTTGATTATTATGATTCATCTTCTCAATTTTTTTGAATATCGTCCCAAGACCAGCATGCCCCTCGCTCTGTGTCTGACGACGTCTGTGAGGTGATAGGATGGGCCAGTGCAGTGCGGTGTGTGGTTTGGCTCAATCATGGAGAAGGGAGATCGGCATGTAGACGCGAGCTGAAAGGAAAGTACGTGCAGGTGCATTTGCACAATCTCACGTCACCATGTGTTGCATCGTCACCCGACGAAACCACGTGCATGGTGCAGTACACAAGCACAACGGCCCATTTTCATTTCTTTCCAACCGACTTACACTACACCATGAATCAAATGTTGGGGCACATTATGTGCCGGGAAAGGTCGCATAACATGGCAATTTAACTGCCGGCAAAGGATTTTTTTTCGGCTGTTTGGCCTACCCGCAAAATTTCTGCCGGCAAAAATCTTTGCCGGCAAAAACTTCTACCCGCAATAATCTTTGCCTGCTATTAACTTCCATACAACGCGAGCTAATCTTTTTCTCCAACATGACCTGTAGAAGGAAAGACACGATCATGAATTTCAGAATAGAACCCTAGCTAACTGGCATCCTCTGGATCAATCCCTCGGCCATCGCTACGAGCCTACGACACCCTCAGGCGTAGGGGTGGTGACTCTCACCACTCATCCCATCTCCTTGGTATAGTGTCAGTGTCGCCGTAACCTCGATACGATGATAATGGCTGCGACGTTGTCCCCCCGAATCTAACCCCATCTCAGTGGCGTCTGCCATGACATTACCGAGGTTCTTGCACATACTTCCACTGTTAAAGCGAGAGCTATAATGGTACAACGATGATGAGTTCGGCTGTGAGTTCGCGTAAATTTGAGGCATAAGATCCTTCGGCCTTATTGTTTGGGATCATCATTAACATCACTAGTAGAGAAACCCCCCTTTAGTACCGGTTCCAAAGAGCCTTTAGTACAATAAGTAATTCTGCTCCCTGGTCGGTCCATCGAGCCAGATCGCCCCGGGTGGTTCCATCCAACCATGTCCGTGGGACTGGTAGCGCTGACCGTTGTAATTTTATTACGTATAATATATTTTATTTTATCGACGGTTTCCTTTAACCAGGTCGTGGGGTTTCGTAGCTGCCACTAACCGTGTCACCGTATTTTGTTTCTCCTCCTTTCCAATCGTGTGGACACGGCGGCGAGCGATTGGGAGAACGCGGCAGCGGCGACCGCGTGAACGGCCGGCAGCGAGAGGTGGTGAGTGGAAGCTGTGCTCTGCGCGCTGTGTGTCGTCGGCTCCGGCCGTGGTCGTCAGGCTGGATCGGCGGCAATGGCGGCGTGGTGCAGGTTGCCAGCGGCGCTACAGATGGCTTTGGCATGATGGTCGGGAAGCGGAACGGGTGGTGGTTGGGGGCGGCATCGGCATCATCGGCATCATCGGCCGCCTCTTGCTCTGTCTCCGGATCCCCTACGTCGAGCACCTCCTGCTCCGTCGCCAGCGCCCCTCCGCCGCCAAGGCCCAACAGGCCAACACTGCCCGCGGCCGATGCATGCCCAGAAGGTTTTCTCCTCCTCCTTCTGTCTGATCTGCCGTGTTACCAGTGGGTAATAGCTTTTTTTTTCTGATTTTTAGTCTATTTCTAGTAGCAGTCCTGGGTTGGGTTCGGAGGTGGTCAACTGAAATTGAACCGGCGTCCTGCGGCGGCTGCCACAATGGCTCTGAACTGGCATCTAGCCCCTTACAATTTTACGTCAGGTTGCAGTTTGGGGGATTCCCATGGAGATACCAATAGTCAATTCCAAAAGATAGGTTATTTGTCTCCAAAGTCAGGTTGATGTGGTTTGTTCGGACGGAAGCACGGTCAATTCTTTAGCTCACTTTTGTTATCGTGCATATCCAGGTGATACACGACGATATCACCTCTATCTAGCTCTGTATAGATTGTGTGTAGCTTTACAAGCCTATCAATTCATTTATTTAGGGTATTAATTGACTTCTAAATTCATTGGTACATATACTCGTATGGAGTCTATAGAATGTTTGGACAGTAAAACAACGAACTTATTTGGCAGTTTTTGCACAGGTTTATCTAATCAATTAATCAACATTAGAAGCTCCAGTTCTGAATTTTGCAGTTGAGGAGTAGCTAGCTTGGGTGCATTTTTTCAAACATAAGTATTCTTCTGTACTGCTCCTGGATCTCTGCTCACTCAAGATTCAGTACATCACGCAAATTTTTTGTTTTAGTTTTTATTAGACAAATATCGATGCAACTGCAAATTCGAGTTAGGTTCATTTCAATTGCAATGAGGTGGACTCATAGTGATCCTCACCCAGCCTGTTAGTCTTCGCTGCATTTTGGTTTAAGCCTGCCCTCAAACCAAGAGTAATAATCTTCTATAGCATGAATTTTGATTGTTTATTCAGATGATTGCTTGTTAGTTTTCTGTAGCGTAAATGAGATAAGAATGTTCTATTTCGTGAGTGCTCATGTGAGTATAGCTAGAGAGAGGGGAATGTCCTACTCAGTAACATTACTCTCACCTGGATTTTCGTAGTGCCTGAGTGAGAATTGATGTTATGGCAGTCACATTCTTTTGGAGAAATATGGTATAAAAGAAGATGCAGATTCTGAATTTTATTCAGTAGTTAGTTCTGAAAATATTTCTTGCTTGTATCCGACGTTTATTTTTCAGAATCCTTGTTTGTGTGTGACGAGTAATAATTTTTCAGGATTCTCCCAAAAAAATCAAGGGATGGAAGATGTATGCAAGGGACTTGGAGACGATGAGCCAATGTTGCAGAGCCAAACAAATGTCAGCGTTTGTGTTCTTTTTGTAGCTAGCCTGGTGTCGCCCGAGCTGAACCTCCATGAGCATGGGTACCCCCATAAGGCAGAGTTCGTGACCACTCTGTTGTCGGTTGATTTTCCCTTCATGTCTTTCTTTCTCACCCTGCATTTGATTATAACCAAATTTTCAACCTCTCTGCTATCTTCTTTCAACTGTGCCATTGAGTGAAGTACTCATCTTACCTCTGAACTGATGGATATTCTATACATATGGCCTGGCGACAAACCGACGACGACTATTGTTTTGGCATGGCACCAATGGCCTTTTGGGGCATAAAGCAGTCAGTCCAGAGGACTGCGGCCAGGATGATGGCCTTTGTCCCTACGGCGTGATTAAAAACAAAAGGTCAAACTTTTTTGCACTGTGTTTATTTTCTTTTGGTACTTCTTTGGACTACATGGCTGTGACTCTTGTGATTTTAGTTACTCCCTCCGATCCATAATAAGTGTCGACACTTATTATGGATCAGAGGGAGTACTACTTCTCTAGTTTGTAAATACCTCAGTCTGTTATCGTGCAACCAAGCAGCTAATGTCTCGTGGTAATTAGAAATATGTTCTCGATCCCATTGAAAGCATTTAGTCATAGTTATTTCATTTTTTCCTCAGTGTAGTCCATATACCATTCCATGGATCTCTCAGCAGTAATATTTTATTGAGGATAACCGAACTGTAGTTTGTTGGCGGCTAGTTTTAAAATGTTAAGAACATGCTACTATCATACAGCAAGAGAAAATGATGTACTGACAAAGCACCTATGTTGCCCCAATGCGATGTCAGCTGTACTTGCCCTTTTGAAATGGGTATATGTACAAATAAGAAGTATGTATGTCCTTTTAATTACTCTTTTTGCAGTTTCTTTCTTTTCTTTACTGGCATTTTTGAGTTTCAGCTCAACACATGGCCGTAGTAGATACATGGTCCTTGCGCCTTTGTGTTTGCTAGCTGCTCACAATACCATCTGTTAGTAAGAAAATTACCTCTTTCTACTAGGCGTGCTTCTAAATATTTATGCTTTTCCCATCATTATACATAACTTTTGTTATGTAGAATGATTCTCACCTATTCAACTACATGGAAGTTGGTGTAACATGTTCATTCCTTTGCTTCGAGCTTTGATCACGTTTCGAGCATAGTAATTTTACATTACGCACAGATACAGATTTAGTATGCCAAACGTATTTTAAATCTGGGAAAAGCATTATGCATCTTATTTCTGTTTCCTAGCCGTGCATAGATGACATTCTAGGACTTTCAAGCGGAAAATGACAGAATTCCAAGTGGTCACATAATACAGTTGTCTTTCAGTTTCTTGCAGATTGCTAATTAAAACGGCAAGCGCCCCCTAGTTTCCATTGGCAGTGAAAGGAAATTAATCCAATTGCTCCTGAAACACAAATATGTACAACAAAGGTTACCCTCTGTCTATTTTCAGTTTCTAGAAAATTCTAGGCCAAATATCCCCGGGTTGATTAAAAATAAATGTTAGTATTATACTTATAGTTTTGCTATGCCCAAAACAGCTGATCAAATACTCAATTCTTCACCTCTGCATTTGGGGATTTAAGCTAACAGGCTGACTAGCTTCTAAATCTTGTTATATATACTGGTGATGGAGTGACAATGGACATCCCTTTTCTCTTCGCTGATTCAATTTTTGCCAATGGAATTCTACGCTTGCAAATTATGTCCAGCTTCTTGATTGTTATGGTAATTCTCTGCCCATTTTTTCAGGACAGACGGCAATGTTCAAAAGATTAAGTGGGATTGGGGGTGTGTTCTGCTCCTGGGTACACAATGAAATGTAGAGCTGCACCGCATGTGTGGTCTTCAGCGTCAGGCTGCCTAGTACAGTAGAAATACAACATCAAAGCATCGTCGAGTGGAGCTGATGTAACTAAATAATTTTCACCGACTCATGTAATTTATTACATGTTAACATATTAATTCCTTTATTTTTGATATGTGCGCAATGCCTGAAATATGTAGACGCATGTGTGCATGGACACATTGGAGTTCATACTCAAGCCGTACGTGCAAAACTTGCATTGTGTAATCAGGTCATCCTTACTATTCTTACGGGCATTAAACTTTTGCGTCACCTCTGAAATATCTTAGCTTTATTAAGTTGTAATCGTTCTTAGCTTTATTAAGTTGTAAGTTTTTTTTTCTTTTATCAAGTTTTTACATCGACTCTGAGATTTCCTACGTGAGTGGTTGGTCCAGAATTTCTTGCGATGGAGTACAAATTAAATTAGTCGCCCATGCTCGTTAGCAGATTTTTTTAGCAGGTTTATTTTTCTTGCATAGATGCTTTCTAATCAGTCAGCGATACACATGGGTTTGCATGGTTAGCTATCTTATGTTGCATGCAAAGAATCTTACGCTGCACGGGTAGAATCAGCCAAATTAGAAAAGTACAGACCGGAAATGCTGGGAGTCTGGAATGGACGGACCGAGCAGCGAGCATGCGAGATGCGACATAATTTTACGTCGCCTTTTGCGTGGATCAAGATCGTGGTGCGGGGCTTGGAACGAACGGGGACGCATAATTTTACGACGCCTGGCGCGTGGACGGGGATCATGGTGCGCGCGGCCTGGTGCGGACGTGCGGGCTGGCGCGCCTGGTGCGGTGGGGTGCAGAATAATATTCTAGACCTTTGGTACCGGTTCGTAACACGAACCGGTACTAAAGGCTATTTTCGTTTAATTTTTTAATCCATTTTTTCTAATTATTTTTCACTCCCTCTTTTATTTTATTTTTTTCACTCCCTATTTTTTTATTTTTTTCAAGAATTTCTAGTATTTTCGTTAGTCTCTAACTACACTTTATCTCTAGTCAAATTACTTACCCGCGGTCAAACTTCCCGGTCACCCATCCTCACACTTCACTTGCGCTTAACTTGATTCCCGTTCCACTTCCTTGCGCATGTATGTGATAGTAGTATCATATCAATCCTATTAACATGTTGGTCGATGTCACGCATCTTTATTGTTTAAATTTTCAAATAATTCTTTTAATAAAAAAAGTAATGATGTAATAATAATGTTGAATAAATAAATAAAATTAAATTTTTTAATTTGTATTATTTTTAATTATTTTTTAAAATTTTAATATTTTTTTGCCAAACCTAAAACCTAAAAATTTGAAAATCTTATAATTTGCTAAAAGTAATAGTAATATTTTAGGACTCAAAAAATCTTATAATTATTAATTTAATTTTTTTAAAAAATAAAAATATATATAAAATTTTAAATTTCTGGAAAAAACTAAAATCTTCCTGCTTTCATATTTTCATTTGGAATTTTGAGAATCTAAAAATTGGCTAACCTAAACCGGTGAATTCGGATGTAACTTTTTCTCACGATGATTTTGATATATTATACGCATTTTTCGACGTCGTATGCAAAATTAATGCGATTTTACCATTTTTTAAATTTTTTCCAAAAAAAGTCAAAATTCAATTTCTTAATTTCACCGAATAGTAGGTTGCATAACATACAAGAATCGAAAACATTTTATTTTTGAATTTTCTATCATTTTCATTTGTATTTTATAAAGCAAAAAAAGGCGATCCAGGGAGGGGGTGGAGGTGCGTGGGGAGCGGAAAGCCTTTAGTACCGGTTCGTGACATGAACCGGTACTAAAGGTCTACCCTTTAGTACGGTTCGTGTCATGAACCGGTACTAAGGTTTCACACGCTAACCCTTTAGTAGGTTCGTGACCGTACTAAAATCACGGTACTAAAGGTCTGGCGAACCGGTACTAATGCACCCTTTAGTACCGGTTCGTAAGGCTGTACTAAAGGCACTGGACGGAAGCCCCTTTTTCTACTAGTGCGTGTGTGTGGGTCTAATTGCACCCGGTCATATAAAAAATTAATTGAAGCCAGACTCGATTTGAAATAAGCCTGTGCTTTCTTTTGAAGGTAACGCAATGTAAACCGAGTAGGATCTTTTGTTGTCCTGTTCGAAGATGCGAAATTAGCAACCAAAAGCGAGTAGGACCTTTGGTTGTGAGGATGCAAACACATGCTTAACGGGCATCACTACCCTGGAGCAGCTAGTCGGCATCATGATCGCCACGATATACACTAGTAGAAAACTGGGCTTTCGTCCAGGCCATTTGTCGGCTACCGGAGCGGGACAAATGGCTCCACGTCGCGAAACAGCTGGAGGGCACGGGGCCTTTTGTCCCGGTTCGTTAGGACCCTTTTATCGCGGGTGGTGGATAGGGCGGGACAAAAGGGTCTGAACTTCTGCGGTCTGTGGCACCCCTTTTGTCCCGGGTTGAGCCACAAACCGGGACAAAAGGTCCACTATATATACACAACCACCCCCTCCCACCTCCCTACATTTTTTCCTTGGTGGTGAAAGGTGGAGGTTTATGCTAGCTCTTTTTTTCTTCATGTACACAAGAGGTGTTTGATGAAATGTTTGTGAGGATGCCACTTGATTTTATTTGATAAAATTTCTCCTCTTTTTGGTCCTAAAAGGTTAGCAACTATTTTCTCGTATATATAGTCCGCACAATACTAATTTTAGCATGGTGATTGCATTTGATACATAATTGTACTTATGGTGCAGATGAGTCATCCATGGATGTACGGTAACCGATGCGATCCCGCTTTCAGAGAGGAGGTGAAATCTTTCCTGCTTGTGGCCGAGGCCAACAAGTCGAAGCAATGTTTTATTTGTTGTCCATGTCTGAAATGTAAGAATGAGAAGGATTACTCTTGCTCAAGAGACATTCAGAGCCACCTGCTTCGGCACGGATTCATGTCCGGCTATAATGTTTGGACCAAGCATGGAGAAGAAGGGGTTATGATGGAAGACGGCGATGAAGAAGATAACGATGACAAGTACCGATCTATGTTCTCTGAATACGATGATACCGCAATGGAAGACAATGAAGAAGAAGGAGGTGAAGAAGGGCACCGATGAGCCTGGTGATCATGATCTTCGTTGGGCCATTTCTGATGCAAGGAGAGTGGCACAGATAAGGAGAGGTTGCGGTTCGACAAGATGTTAGAGGACCACCAAAAATTGTTGTACCCAGGTTGTGAAATGGGCAGAAAAAGCTGGGTAGCATATTGGAATTGCTGAAATGGGCGAGAGGCGGTGTGAGTGACTCGGATTTGAAAAATTCTGATAATATTAAAGAAGCTGCTTCAAAAAGAGCAATTTCGTGCGTATGAAGCAAAGAAGCGTGCCCTCTAGGATTAGATGTGAAGATACATGCATGCCTAATTTATCCTCTACCGCGGTGAAATACGAGAATATGAATAAATGCCCGATATGCGGTGCATTGCGGTATAAGATCAGAAGAGATGACCCTGGTGATGTTGAGGGCGAGCCACCCAGGAAGAGGGTTCTGCGAAGGTGATGTGGTATGCTCCCATAATACCACGGTTGAAACGTTTGTTCAGAAACAAAGAGCATGCCAAGTTGTTGCGATGGCACATGGAAGAACGTAAGAAAAACGCGATGTTGAGGCACCCCGCTGATGGTCGGCAGTGGAGAAACATCGAGAGAGAGTTCCCGGATTTTGCAGGTGAGGCAAGGAACTTATGGTTTGGTCTAAGTACAGATGACATGAATCCTTTTGGGAGCAGAGCTGCAGTCACAGCACCTGGCCCGTGACTCTATGTATCTACAACCTTCCTCCTTGGTTGTGCATGAATCGGAAGTTCATTATGATGCCAGTGCTTATCCAAGGCCCAAAGCAACCCGGCAACGACATTGATGTGTACCTAAGGCCATTAGTTGATGAACTTTTGGAGTTGTGGGCCGAACCAGGTGTACGTGTGTGGGATGAGCACACCGAACAAGAATTTGACCTACGAGCGTTGCTATTCGTAACCATTAATGATTGGCCTGCTCTTAGTAACATTTCAGGACAGACGAACAAGGATACAATGCATGCAAACACTGTTTAGATGAGACTGAAAGTAAATATTTGGAAAAAGTAGGAAAAATGTGTACCCGTACAGTCGCCGTTTTCTTCCGCGCACGCATGCCTTAAGGAAAAAAGGCAAGCATTTCAATGGCGAGGCATGTCCCCCGTAGTGGTGCTGATGTATTTGACATGGTCAAGGATTTAAATGTTATCTTTGGAAAGGGTCCAGGCAGTCGACCTGTTCCGAAAGACGCTGACGGATACGCGCCCATGTGGAAGAAGAAATCTATATTTTGGGAGCTAGAATATTGGAAAGTCCTAGAAGTCCGCTCTGCAATCGACGTGATGCACCTGACCAAGAATTTTTGTGTGAATATTCTAGGTTTCCAGGCGTGTATGGGAAGACAAAAGATAGAACGAAGCACGAGAGGACCAACAACGTCATAAGGGACGAAGACAATCATCCAGGCAGTTTCAAACCAGTTACGCTCTTACCAAAGAAGAGAGGAAATGTTTTTGAAGCCCTATTCGTATCAAGGTTCCGTCTGGTTTCTCGTCGAATATAAGGGAATAGTAAATATGAAGGAGAAAAAATTGGAACCTAAAGTCTCATGACGCCACGTGCTTATGACACAATTGCTTAGGTTGCATTGAGCGGACTTCTACCAGAAAATGTTCGACTAGCCATTGTGAAGATATGTGCATTCCTCAACGCAATTTCTCGAAGGTAATGGATCCGAAACTTTGTCAGGGTTACAGGTTGATGTGGTCGAATGTCTTGTCAGCTTTTTGTTGTTCCCACCATCCTTCTTCAATATTATGACGCACCTCCTCGTTCACCTAGTTGAAGAGATTAGAATTCTCGGTCCTGTATTTCTACACAATATGTTCCCCTTCGAGAGGTTCATGGGAGTCTTAAAGAAATATGTTCATAACGCGCTAGGCCGGAAGGAAGTATCTCAAAGGGCTACGGACAGATGAGGTCATTGAGTTTTGTGTTGACTTTCTTCCTGACCTTAAGCCGATTGGTGTTCCTGAATCTCAGTATGAGGGGAGGCTGACTGGAAAATGCACTCTAGGAAGGAAAGCAAAGGTGTGTAGGGACAAGCTTTCTTTCAATCAAGCACCACACGATTCTATACAATTCGCTTGGTGGCTCCGTACATCGAGATACACAAAAATGTTGTACGAGAAGTAAACCCGGGCCAGCCTGAGTCCTTGATTACACGTCAATACATGAATACCTTCGGCAGTTGGTTGCAAACACATCTCATGAGTAACACCACTGTTGGAGAGCAGCTGTACTTGTTGGTCAGGTTACCATCTTCAAACATATGTACATTCCAAGGGTACGAGATAGATGGGAATACATTTTACACGATCGCCCAAGATAAAAGGAGCACCAACCAAAACAGTGGTGTCCGCTTCGATGCAAAAGACGAGAATGGGCAGACCACCACATATTATGGGTACATAGAGAAGATATGGGAACTTGACTATGGACCTACTTTTAAGGTCCCTTTGTTTCGGTGCAAATGGGTGAAGCTCAACGGTGTACAAGTAGACGATAAGTACGGTGTGACAACAGTGGATCTCAACAATCTTGCGTACATGGACAAGCCATTCGTCCTAGCCAACGAGGTGGCTCAAGTTTTCTACGTGAAGGACATGTCTAGCAAACCGAGAAAAAGAAATCAACAAAAGAATACATCAACCGAGGAGCCAAAGTGCCACATAGTTCTTTCGGGGAAAAGAAACATCGTGGGAGTGGATGACAAGACAGACATGTCAGAAGATTATAATAAGTTTAAAGAAATTCCGCCCTTCACGGTGAAAATTGACCCAAGCATCTTGCTAAATGATGAAGATTCTCCATACGGCGTAGAAGAAAACCACATCACTAGATGGCGATGTTGGCGATATTTAAACCTGTAATGTAATAATGTATTCTTAATAGTTCCCAAGACAAACTCTATATTTATGTAATAATGAGAACCCTCCTCTTGTACCCTGAGCTACTGGTTGTTGGGTGTATATATACTAGCAGCTTCCGGGCAGAGTCTGCGGGAAGAGTTCCCTCGGAGCTTCCGAAGATGTCTAAGACGGCTGGCCATCTAAGACATCTTCGAGAAGCTCCGCCAGGGCTCTTTCCTTCCAGGTCGTCGTCGCCGAGTGTATACCAGCTCCGGTGGCTCTCTCTGCTCTCCCTCCTTTTGTACCCTGAGCTACATGTTGTTGGGTGTATATATACTAGCGCTTCTGGGAGTCTGCTTGCGGAAGAGTTCCCTCGGGCGGAGCTTCGAAGATGTCTAAGACGGCTGGCCATCTAAGACATCTTCGAGAAGCTCCGCCGGAGAGGCTCTTTCCTTCCAGGTCGCCGTCGCTAGGTGTATACCAGCTCCCGGGAAGCCACCACCCCAGATTAAGCCCCCCATATTTTGTCCCGGTTTGAGCACCCACCCGGGATAAAAGAGGTATATAAACTAACCCACCATCTCGGTCGAAAGCCACCACCCTAGATAAGGCTCGTTCATATTACTTTAACTAAATTGAAACTAAAACAACGACAACGACTTTATTGAAATTTAACTAGATACGTTAACTAAATTTAAACTTAAATAACGACTTCGACTATTTCTTCTTCGCATCCGCTGCTGCCCTCCTGGCTGCCGCCTCCTTCCGCAGCTCTTCCTCACGACGACGCTTATGCATCTCCTCACTATCCAGCTCCGCCACACGCCGCCGCTTATGCAGCTCCTGGAGACTCTGCCTCTCAAATTCTTCTATGGTAGCCGCTAGCGCCGCCTCCTCCCACTCCTCTATCTCCGCGAGCTGCGAGTCCACCTCATCCGATGCTGCCCTCCTGGCTGCCGCCTCTGCCGCTTGTTCTGTGAAGCTCCTCCCACTCCTCTATCTCCGCGAGCTGCGGGTCCACCTCCGCGGGTGTGGCTTTGGGGGCATTGTGAAATGGGCTAGGGTTCGGTGAGTGAAGTGGGAGGCGGGGACGTAGGAGCTATTTATAGAAGCGTGGGGAAACTTTCCCGCGCGGCGTCTTGGCAGGAAACATGCGTCCTTATCCCGGTTGCACCAGCCGGGACTAAAGGACACATGCATCCTTATCCCACGACAGCTTTAGTCCCGGTTACACATGCGTCCTTATCCCACCGACAGAAAATGAAAATGGCAAATTTGTTAATTGAAAATTGGACTAAAGGTTACACATTTTTGTAGAACATAGAAGATCGAACATAGTCTAAAAAACATTGAAAATACAATTAAAATAGATAAACGACTAGTCTAGTCTACTCGTCGTCGGAGGTTGTCTCGGTCCAAATGTCGTCCCAGCGAGGGTCGTTGTCGGCCCAATTTGTATTCGGGTTGTCGAGCTCGAACTCGGCGATGGCCCGACGGTGGCGCTGTCGGACCTGCGCTGTGCCGTGAGGTCAGCGAAGAAACGCGTCGGTGTTGTCGACGTCTGGGAAATGCGCCCTCCTTGGCGCATCAACTCCTCGTCGTGCTCGGCGATGGCGTCCGGCTGCACTGGCGGTGGCGGCGACGGTCCTCGTCATCGACGAGGCACGGCGCTGGCGCAGGAACTCCGCCTCCTCTAGCGATTCGACGTCGGAAGTTCATGTCGCGCCGTGGCCGCCGAAGCGCCACGCGCCGCGTCGTAAGCGCGCGCCGCCAGCTCGGCGTGTTGTACGTGCCGAGGGTGAGGCGGAAGCCGCCGGCGTGAATCTCGGCGTAGAACCTACCGTTCGGACGCGCTCGGACACCGCGGAAACCGGACGACCCGCGGCGGCGCGGTGGCATCCCGGAGACGAATGAGCGGAGGTGGCGGCGAGGCGTGGCGAGGCGAAGCGGCAGGTGAAGTTTCCGTGGCGGTTGGTTGCGCGCGCACGCGGTAAGTTTTGCGACACGTGGCGCGGGGAAGCGGCGGCGACACATGGCGCGGGGAAGCGGCGGGGCATGGCACGTGGAAGCGGCGGCGACACGTGGCACGGGGAAGCAACACGTGGCACGGCGGCGGGGCGAGGCACGTGGAAGCGGTGGCGACACGTGGCACGGGGAAGCGACACGTGGCACGGCGGCGGCGGTGGCCAGTAGAAAAGAAACAGAAAAGGCCACCATTGGCCTGGAGCCCAAGTCCATGGATTGAGCTACATGCCATTGGATTAAAACGGCCGGAGCCGTTGGATGAAAAGGCCACGGATCAGCCCCGTCCCCCGTCGTGGGTGGTGACACGACCCGCGACAAAAGGGTACCTTGGATAAACCCGAACATCTAACATGGCATTAACCGCCGCCGCCGCCCCACGCGCCGCCGCCGGCCTCTCCTCCCCACGCGCTGCCGCTGGCCTCTCCTCCCCACGCGCCGCCACCCCAAACCCTAGCTTCGCCCGTGCCGCCGGCCTCCGCCCTCCGCCGGCGATTCCGGCCACCTCCGGCGACGCCGTCAAGCTCCCCGTGATCGCGGTGAGCTGCTGAGCCCCCTGGTGCCCTCCTCCTCTTCGATTGCTTCCTGTAGCGCGCCCGCACCGAGTACCTGTCGCTGCCGCCGGTCGGGCTCGCCGGAGGAGGCCCTCCGGTGACCATTGGCGGGCGGCGCCGCCACCTTCGGGTCGCCCGCGAGCCCCTCTTGCGAACGCGCATGCCCGCGCTGGCCCTGGCGCCCCGTAGCGCCGAGCCCGTGCTCGACCTGAGAGGTCCAGGCCGCGATGACATCGTGCTGACGTCATTATGATGTCATCCGACATTTTCTATTTTCTGTTTTATTGTTTTTCTATTTCTTTTATTTATATGACATGTGGGTCCACCCTGTCAGGGATTTAATCATTTCTAAATTATCAAAATGCTGACAGTGGGTCCAACTTGTCATATTTTTACTATTTTCCAGGAATTTCAGAAAATGGTTAAAACTTGAATAATTCATAACTGTTTCTTTTTAATTCAGAAAAATATGTGTAATATACCAAAATGTTCAGAGAAACATTCTCTACATTGCAAAAGTAGTGGAACCCTAATAAACCCCTCTCATATGTCGGGGTCCGATGTCGGAACCCCCTTAACCTGATGATGCACCTAGGGTTTACTCAATTACTTTAACATGACATATCATTCATTTTGTATGCGCATTGCATTATGCCATGTCTTGAATGTGTATTTTCCTTTCAGGTGTTTGGTTCTTCGCGATAGGATCTGAGCCAGAGTCCGTCGTCAACACCACCGAAGAACCGTACTCATCTGCTGAGGGACAAGGCAAGCCCTAAAACCCTGACAGTGGGTCCAGCTCGTCAGAGTTTGATTGATGATGTCTTAGGGTTATTTTAGTACCTAATTAACATTTCATGTCATCATCCTTGTATGTGCATTGCGTCAATGCCATGTGTTGCATTGAATAATGTTGTCACCGGCATCCCCCCTCTCCCCGTGTGTTACGATGACCCCCTACGTTATGTGGTCACCGGCATCCCCCCTCTCCCTTTACGTTACGATGACCCCCTACGTTACGTCGTCACCCCTACTCAAAATTAATCATGTACTTATCGATTTAGTATTTTGCAGAAACAATGGATCCATTATTCCATCGAGACTTCGAACAGGAAGACATAGTCGAGGACATAATCCGCGCAGCCGACCTAGAAGGTGACCGAGAAGCCGACGGATTCGTTGATGGAGAAGCCGACCGAGAAGCCGACCGAGAAGCAGACGGATTCGTTGATGGAGAAGCCGACGGCTCCGGTGATGGAGAAGCCGACGGCTCCGGTGATGGAGAAGCCGAGTGCTCCGGTGATGGCGAGGTATATGATCACTAGAGCCATTAATGGAATTCTATATGTACATGCATATAAATTAAATAATTTTTATTCTCTTAGGCCTCCCAAGATAAGTTGGACAAACGAGGCCCGGCAAAGAAGTTGGGCAAAAGTGACCACTACACAATTACACGTATATCACCTAAAGGCGAACAGGTGGAACCCGCAAAGGTCGCAACGACATTTAAAAATCAGTGCGGAGTTATGGTTAGGGATCGCATCCCGATCACTGTTACAGGATGGAACAAGAGCAGTGCCGATAGGTTCAAAGGCAAGCTTTTTTACGACCTCATGGCACATTTCACATTGCCAGAATTGGAATCGCAGATTGAGATGGACAAGTAGAAGGAGCTAGTGAAGAAGTGGACTCTTCAGAAGATGGGGGAACTATTCCGGGCGTGGAAGAAGCGGTTATGGGCAACTTATAAGCAGGAGAAGAAGCCTCCAAAATTCGAAGGCTATCTATCGAAGCAGGAGCATAACTGGGATGCATTTGTGAAGTACAAGACCTCAGAGGATGCTGAGGCATTGTCAAAGAAAAACAAGAAGAATGCAAGTGAAAAGGAATATCACCATCATACGGGGTGAGGGGGCTACAAAGTAGCCATGCCTAAGTGGGATGAACAAGAGGCTGAGATGCAGCGGAATGGGGTCACTCCAGAACCCATCCGAGAAATCTGAGATTGAGGGCTCGAAATTGGTTCCTTGCGCATGGCTGTGAGTATGACATGCGGACAGGGAACCTTGTTCAAAGTGACAGCAAGGTTAAGGTACCCAGGGAAAAATGGCTTCAAGTGACGGCAGATATTAATTCGAGAAAATTGAAGTTTGTTCCCGATAGAGAGAATGACTTGCTAACGCTTGTCCTCGGTAATCCTGAAAAGGGAGGACGAACAAGAGGCCTCGTCCCTAGTTATCCGTGGTCGCTTGGGTTTCCGAGCGACGCAGAGACTTATAGAAGCCGAGCGAGAGCAAAACAACGCCAGCAGGAGGTGCAGAATGACCGGTTATCCGAGTTCCAACGCCGACTTGACCAGCAACAGCGGGAGATTCAGCAGCACCAGCGGGAGATTGACGAACTTAAAGGACGGTGCGAGCCAGATAATACCACCGGCATATCTCAGCGGCGAAGCAGTGTGGCTGACTCGGAGGCCCCGCCTGAATGTACACGGATGATAGATGGCGGTCCTGGCTACCCCGTGGATGGAATCAAGGAGCAGACACATTGTGATCTCCATGAGGTGTTCAGGAACCTATCTCTTAAGGTGGCGGTCGGCTTTGTTTTACCTCCATTAGGACCTGAAGGTGAGCCGTCACTATGGCATGGCAATGAGATTCCAGCTGGTTATGCTCATGTCGGGGTGGATTCAATTGTACCGTCGTTTGAGTCATTGCAGCTTGAAATCCCTGGAGGTGAAGGTCAGCTTACACTCGGAGACGAACTGGGTGATGTCATTCTTTGGGACAAGAAAAACATCAAGCTTCCAGGCTAGGTACCCCCTCCAAGTGGTCGCAGGTCACCATCACCTCCTCCAAGTGGTCGCAGGTCACGATCACCTCCTCCGGGTGGTCACATGTCGCCATCACCCCATGAGTACGACCACCACATCCCTAGTCTATCTCCATCTCCTGCGCCGCCGCCTGCGCCCACTAAGACTCGGCAGGCACCCAAGCGGAAGCGTGTCAACAGTCCTATCCGCCGACTGTCGCCCCTCCCAAGAGTACCAAAGGTTCCTCCCCCCCGTACTTACGATCTTACTAACGAGGAAAGTGACGCCGTTGCAAAGAGCCAACTGCATGAACATTTTCATAAGGAAAAACCCAAGCCCCCGGCGCCATACACCAAGAAGCAAAAAGCATATGCTCTTGATTTTCTGAACATACCATCGCAATATGACTTACACGAGAAGAAGGATGACTATACACGCACACTTGCGAAGGTAATTGAGCATGGCAAAGAGAAGGATAGTGCTAGCACGAGCAAATCATCAACTAGAAGTGTAGCCGGGAAGAAATCAAGTACAAAAAGTGCACCCCTCAAGGCCAAGCAAGCGACAGCAAGCAGAAAAAGAAAGGAAGTTCCCCAGCTCGGAGAACAGGCCAAACAATCGATCCCACCCCTCAAAGTGTTAGATGTTCCCTCGGTGTACCAGGAACATGGTGGTTTCGATATGGAAGCAGCTGCGGCGCTAGCGGCTCAAATGGGCTGTACTGTGGAGCAATTGCTGAGTTCCCAAGATGCTGCACTACCCATTGCTGATACAGCCCCTAAATTTGTCTACGGGGCCGACTTGGTCAGCAAAGAGCGGCTGCATCAACTGCCAACGCATATGCGGAATTTGCATCGGTGGTACCTTGATGCATGCAAGGAGAACAAAAAATTCATCGTGGCGAATATCCCAGAAGAATATTACTTCCGAAGGGAGGATCTCCATATTGAGATTTCCGAACTCTGGCAGTTATTCAATTTAGACTCCCTCGACAAATCTCTCATGAGTTGCTATTGCTTGTAAGTTGTTAACTACATATAAGTTCCTATTCATTCAGTTGTTCCTGTTCATTGCATATACTCATTATATCTTATGTACTCTCTTATGCAGACTGAAGATCGATGAATGCAGAAGAAATAAGATAACCAATATTGGGTTTGTTGACCCAGATAAAGTACATCATGACACGGTAAGGGATAAAGACGAAGGGGAAACCTACTAAGGTTTACAACGGAGCAACATTTCTGTGATTCAATATTGTTTCCTTACAACTACAGGTGAGAGTCTTACTGATCTATTGTACACATTCAATTTTTCCTACTCGATGTTAAGTGTAATTCATGACGTATATATATATATATATATATATATATATATATATATATATATATATATATATAAACATGTGCAGTTTCCACTGGATTCTGCTAGACATTCAAGTTGATAAGGGAATAGTTGAAGTAAGGGACCCATTGAGTAGAGGCCTGGAAGGGTTCCGCGACTTGCAGCACTTGCTCCAGAGGTAATTTCAATCATTGTCGCGCTATATCTTTCGTGAGATATCAATTAATTATTCACTCATTCAATCATTCTTTTGCCTGGTAGGGTTTAGAGAGTTTTCAAGAAGAGGAATACGGGTGACTTCGCAGAGAATCTAACATTTACTCATGTACCGTGCGCCCAGCAGCCACAGGGGACGAATCTATGTGGATACTACGTTTGCGAGTCCATTCGCATGCTAACCACTGAGAAGAACGATAATAGATTCAACGTAAGCAATAACATTCACAACTTTTATTTATTATCGTCAATATTTCATTATCAAGATTGATATAGTCATATTCATCTCATTTTCCTATATAGGTCGAGTTCATGCGGGAGAAGCTCCAACCACACGAACACCTACTAGGAATTGCGGAGGAAGTGGCGGGACTTCTGATGAGAGAAATGATAGATGACAAAGGCTTGTTTAATCAAAATAGGACCTGGTGACAAGGGATTAACTTATCAATGCCTACAGATTGTAGACTAGGGTTTTAGCGGAAGTAGAGGGCAAGTAGATCTCGAAGGTTTCAGCCGAAAAGTACTCGACGATGTAAAAACTAGGGTTGGACGAAACAATGAATCGGTCCTTTCTTTGTCCCTCGACTCCCCTTTATATAGGAGGTGGAGTCGAGGGATTCATAGTACAAACATTACAGAATCCGGGAAGGTTTCTAACTCATCCCGTAAGATTACAAGTATGCTTTTCTAGCTTTCCTTAATACTAACTTGGGCTTCCGAATCTTCATATTCATCGAGTCATGGGCCTTCAGTAAACCCCGGGTACCATCTTCGGCAGGCCCATTGGGGATGCCTATGTCAGTAGCCCCGAGATTTTGCTTGAATCGAAGAATCAGGGAAAATCTCCAACTTTAATCATTCAATAACTACCAAATTTATCATATATCTTTTGGATATGCAATTATATATTGTACAGGGACAATGGTAGTTGGGGATAGTTCATCTGATGGATCAGGTACTAGTTAACTGCTCTAGTGGCAATCCGCAAAAACCTACTTCAAGATCACGTCCCTGGACATGATCTCGGAATACTGGTGTAAACTTCGACAGGTGCGCTTAAGGTCTTACCATTCCGCCGAGTCCCAGTCATGTTTTATCGGGTACCTAACGTCCGTTAGGATTTTTCTTCGTATCTGTGATACGGAAAAAAGTAACAAACCGCCGTCGGAGACGGTGCCACGCCGCTCGGAACGGATCTGGGGTCTTACCTTCGCAAAGTTTTGCAGCATTCAGAGATTATTCGCAACTTTGCTCCGAGAATATATTGTCGAGTGCTTTTCAGCTGTTGGAATAGCACATTTTATTGAGTCAACGGATGACTTATATTGCCTTCCCGATGGGAGTATGTTTCGAGTTATTTGTATAACTCGAAATATGCTCACTTCTTCCTTCTCTCTATATTTTTTATAATTCCATCGGGCACGCGAACAGCGTTCCCGATGGGAGTAGCCCCCGAGGCTACAGCCAAGGACTGGTGCTTGGTTGTAGGCTCAACATCTTATGCCGCTATATTGTCAATCTCTCTCGAGCTTTTTATGTCTATCGGGTGCGCGACCAGCGCTCCGATGGGAGTAGAGGCTATGAACAAATGCTTGCGTTTGATCATAGGCTCTCGCCATTTCTATTTTATCATACTCGAACTTTTCTTTTTTTCAAAGTAGCCCCCGAGCATTTGGGCAAAAACTTGTATTTGATCAAAGGCTCTCGAAATAATCGATAATTTTTCTCTGCCGCCAATTCCCTTACTTCTCTCTGCCAAAAATTTTCTTTAGTCAATGTTGTCACTACTGACGATAACTACGACCACTGTATCGGAAAAAACGCGAGTACTGCTCTTTCTCTGTCTTGCGGGCCCAGAATCCTCACCACGTTTACACGTTGTGCAAGTGGGGGACCCACGTCCTCCGCTTTTCCTGGCGCACGCACTGTAACGCCTGTTCCGTTCCTTCACAGTCAAAATACTCTTTTACCCCTTAGCCACGTGTACAACATCCACCGCCAAAATTACTCCATCCAACGGTGCACCGCTTCGCCATTTCCTTATATAAGGTCTTCTTCTTCCTCCGTTTATACTTTCGCTTGCGCCGCACCTCTGCTTCTCCTCTGCAAAAAAATCCCCTCTGCGCCCAGAGCTCAACCACACTCGCACGCTGCGCGTTCGCCATTGTTGATGCCACCACGCACGCGGCTGACTCGCCACACCACTCCCGAATCCAAGATGGCGGCGGAAGATCTGGAGTGGGAGAGATCCAAAATCTCCCACCAAGACCTGAACTTGATGAAGAAGCTCGGGCTCACGAAGACGAAGGACGCGCTGCGCTTCCCCAGCGACGAAAGCTATCCCTCGCCTCCAATCGAGTATCGGGTCAGTTTCGTCGATCACCTCATTCGCGGCCTGTCCACCCCCATTCACGATTTCCTCCGCGGTCTTCTCTTTGTTTATGGGGTGCAGCTACATCAGCTCACTCCCAATTCCATTCTCCATATCGCCATTTTTATTACTCTTTGTGAATGCTTCCCCGGAGTCCCTCCTAACTGGGCTCTGTGGAAGCGCATCTTCTACCTCCGCCGCAATGGCTCCCACAACTTCACCTACAACATAGGTGGTGTCGTTATTTGCGTTCGCCCTGACGTCGAGTACTTTGACGTCAAATTCCCCGACTCCGTCCAAGGGTGGCGCAAAAGATGGCTCTATGTGCGCGAAGAAAGCGCTAACTCGGTGGAGTACAACATAGCTCCTTTTGATGGAAGCGCGAAGATTCTTCGCCGCCGTTCCTGGGACGCTGAAGCTACCGAAGAAGAGAAAGCATCGACAGAGGCGCTAATGTCTCGTATTCATGAGCTTCAGAATACCCACGGCAAGGAACTGTCGGGTATCCAAATCACAGCTTATTTCCTTAGGATTAGGGTGCAGCCTCTGCAGGCTCGCAAAAATCCCCTTTGGACGTATGCTGGCGAAAAAGATGCTAATAGGATCTCCAAGGACCTTTCTGTAAAGGACTTGGAGAAACTTATCCGAAGAATTTCATCACTTACAAGAAAGATCCTATTCCATCTTCTTGCCGTGTGGAGCCATATAGTGTCTCCAACCCTCTTCCCAAGGTACTTTCTTCTCGAATGTTTTACTATTTGTCGACTACTATTTTGATGACATCCCCTGCGTAACTTCTTGTCGATATCCTTTGTGTGTAGAATCATCCAGTTCTAGCTTCTCTTCCTCCTCTTCCTGAAGATGGGGAAGTCGAAGAACAGGCTATTGTCACTGACGACAACCAGGGTACTTCTCGCCCTGAGAGTGAAATCGCGGGTTCTCAGAAATCCGCGGCTTCTTCTGAAAAGGATTCTGAGGCTACCGCATCGACACTCCTCCCTCCGCTGTTTCTCCAAGGAACAAGAAAAAGACGAAGTTGACGATTCGGCACCTCCAAGACCGGCGCACCTCCTGCCGAAGAAGTTGTTCCTACTGAAGAAAGGACAACTTTCAACCCTTACGAGGATGCCCTTGTCAGCTCGTAAGTTCTCTTTGCTCTTTGTTGTTTGCTCTCGATATTTTGTCTATGTTGTTTCTTACTTTGTCGCCTTTTATTGTAGTGGCGACGAGGATGAAAATCCACCCATTGACGCGACTGCTCGAATGAGTATGTCGCATACTTTAGTCGTCTCCGAAGCTCAACCTGATGAAGAGGAAACTTCACCTCCTCAGCAGGACGTTGAGCTCACTGCCCCAATTGTGAGCCCCCGTGCCTCTTCACTGAAGAGAGCTAGGGTTGAGCCAGCCAAGGAACCCTCCCAATTAATTGGTAGTTCCACAACTCCTTCACTGGATGATGTAAGTTCACTTCTGTCAACTCCCCTCTTTTTTGTGTCCCGAAGATTTCAATACTGTTGACTCCCCTCTTTTTTGCTTCTTACTGTCGAATTTTTCAATTCCTATATTGATTTTTCTTTCTCTACTTTTCTTTTGCAGCCTTTGATGAAGGAGTTTCTTCGTCTCGGTACCCAATTCGTCGAGTATCATGACCATTGTAAAGAGCTTGAAGGTACTTGACACTTGTTTTGCTGCTTCTCCTGTTTCTCCTATTAAATAAATTCTCCTGCTTCTCCTTCATTTTTTGCCATGACACTTGTTTATTGTCGATTGTTTTGCCAGCCAATCTTGCGGAAGCTAACAAACGTGCTGATGCTCTTGCTCTGAAATTGGAGCAAAGCGAAAATGCTCGCAAGAAGGCTGAATCAAATGCCGCTGTTATTGAAGATCTTCGAAAAAGACTTCACAACATAGAAAATTCTTTGAGTGAAAACATCACTCAGCAAACTGCCCGCGAGGAAGGGATTATCTCTCGCTTAGTCACAGAGCCGACGTTTTGTCAGTAAGTGCTCTAACCATTGCTTGTTCTTCGAATACCCATGCTTTTCTTGGCGTGCTTTTTGACAAACTATGTTGTGGTATCAGGGAGGACGCAGCAAGATTACGATCTAGAGAATCCTGAAGGTGATCGCCTCCTCGACGCGCTCTCCCTTCTTGAGATCCATGGAGACGAAGCACGCCAAGGTCTTACTGACGCGAGAACAGTTCTGTCTCGGCTTTTTCCCTTCCACTTCGCGAAGAAAGAAGAACCCGAGTCTTTTACTGCCCTCGCCCAGTGCTTCAAGTCGAAAGAAGATCTTGGACCCAGTCTTCGACAAGAAGGCCTTGGAGTTGAAGGCACCATAGCTTTGGTTGCTAACAGCCAGCAGGGTGTCGACTGGGCCAAAGTTGGCGATGTGAAGGATATGGAGACGAAGAAATGGCAGTCTTTGATTAAGGCTGCCAAGCCAAACTCGAAGAAGATCCTTGCTTTCCTTGGATTCAAGCCGACTCCAGCTCCTAGTTCATCGAAGCCGGAGGTCAAGTAGACCACCTTGTCTTTATTTTGCTTTGCTTCTCTTTTGATGCTGTCGCCAAAGTGGCTTTTGGCGACAACTTCCCCCATAGTTCAATAGGAACCTTTCTTTGTAATAGCCATGTAAATACCTGTCCTTATTAATGAGAAAGCTATGTTGCCGAGGTATTGTTGTCGAATTATTTTTCTCTCCAGTTGATTTTTGACAACTATACCACTGGGCCTCATTCCTCGGCTGCCCTGCCTGCGGCGTCTTGCTCTAAAAGGTCGTCCGCTGTCGAATATATTGGAGGTTTATCGAGTACTGCACAAAATGAGGACTTGGACGAACTCAGTCAAGAACTACAGTCGAAGAAAAAACAAATTCTCGTGATCATGGAACAGTCTCGAAGATCATCTGAGAATGAGAAACGAGCTATTCAACAAGCTCAAGAAGCCATGGCGTTGAAGGAAACTGCAGTTGCTGAGGCTGCCGAAGCTACGCGCCGAGAGAATCATATGCTTGAGCTGATGAATGATGCTAGCTTGGATATGGCGGGTATGCTCCGCAAAACTTGGTCATATGTTAGTTTAACTTTACTATTTTTTACTCCTTGCTGAAGTTTCCGGTGGACCAGGTTCTTTCTTGGATACTGCTGCCGAAGATCAACGTGTTGAAGCCCGAACCAATGTGCTTGTCAGGCTTGCTCGTGAGCACGGTGCCAACTTTTGGGTCACTCCTGAGCGAACTCGCCAAATAGTCAGATTTCAAGATCGCGCGAGTCAGGTCCGCGACTTTCTCGACTTCTGTACGAAAACTTTGTCGTTAATCTACAGCACCATGTTTCCTCGCAACAAAATCCCAGACACCCTTCCTGCTTTGATGGAGAAATTTCGAGATGCTCCTCGTATTCATCAATTTGTGCGGGCTCAACTAGAAGCTGGGGCAAGATTTGCCATGATTATGATACAGATCTGCTACCCAAAGTTAGATCTTACTCAAATTGTCGACAAGTGTCTGGCCAACAGGCGAAGCGAAGGAGAAACGTTGACAAAATTGACGACACTGTGCGCCCTGTAGCAGAAAAGATGATGGACGAACTGCTTCGGAAGATGCAGAATTCTTTGTCAGGGGTAGTTATGCTGAACATAGCACTGGTGCTGCAAATAACGAGGGAATCAACATAGACGCTATATTGAATGCTGATTGAAGAATTTCTTTGTTTTGTCTCTGTCGAAGAACGCCTGTATATTGTAAATATATATGTTGTCAAATATCTTGAACTATTTTTGTTTGAACAAGCCCCCGAGCTTGTTATTGGTTCTTCCTGTATGTCTGTATTGTTTTGCGAGGTGTGTTGCACCAAAGCGAAATTTATTGTTTTGCAAGTTCTATTTTGTCGGCAGTTCATATGTATGCTGTAACTGCTGGGTGCAAGCCCCCGAGCGTGTCGACAAAGAAAATGTATATCACCAACATTTTTTCTATATTGCAGCACCGCGAGCCCGCCTCATTAAAAACCTTTCCAGCCCCACTCGGTGCCCTGAAAAGGAAAAGAGTGCGTCTGAAAGCTCGCGGGCGTTTCAGTACATTGTATTTTTACAAAGGAGGACTATATTTCGACTCTAAGCGTAGAACCGCACGAGTTGTGCCACGTTCCAGGGATTTGGCTCGCAACCCCTGTCTTCTTGTCTTTTATCTGTATGCTCCTCCTTCGATTACTTGTGACGATGTAAGGGCCAAGCCATGGTGACTCGAGCTTTTCGTGGCTCTTTTGTGTGAGCCGAAGAACTAAGTCGCCCACTGAAAGGATCTTGGCATAAACGTCGTTTGTGGTATTTTTCGAGTCTTGCGATACTTGGTGACCCGTGATAGCACTTCATCTCGAGCTTCGTCAAGTGCGTCGACATCATCCTCCGTGCTTGTCTTGAAGCTTCTTCATCATATTAGTTACTCTTGGAGAATCGTGTTCTATTTCTATCGGCAATACGCCTCGGCTCCATGAATCGGGAAAACGGAGTTTCTGTGCGTATTTGGTGTTGTTCGAATGCTCCATAACACACTAGGCAACTCTTCAGGCCAGGTATGTCGAGCTTTTTGCAATGGCGCTAGCAAACGCTTCTTGATACCATTGCGGATAATTCCATTGGCTTTTTCGACTTGGCCATTGGTTTGGGTGCGCAACTGATGCAAAGTGTAGTTTGATACCTACCTGCACAATATGCCTTGAATTCCTTTGATGTGAAGTTACTACCATTGTCGTGATGATGCTATGAGGTACTCCAAATCTGAAGACGATACTTTTCACGAACTTGATTGCCGACGCTCATCTGGTGAATTTATCGGCTTTGCTTCTATCCACTTAGTGAATTTGTCGACGCGCGAGCATGTACTCGTATCCTCCTGGCGAAGCCTTGTGTAATTTTCCCACCATATCGAGACCCCACGAGCAAAGGGCCAAGACAACGGTATTGGCATCAACTCCGCTGCCGGAGAATGAGGTTTTGCGCAAATCTCTGACACGCGTCGCAAGTACGAACTATTTCTTTCGCGTCCTCTATTGTTGTCAACCAATAAAATCCTGCTCTGAAAACTTTGGCTGCTATAGCTCGACTGCTTGCGTGATGACCGCATATTCCTTCATGTACGTCCTTCAGAATTATTCTTCCTTCTTCGGGTGTAACGCACCGTTGTAACACTCCCGAGATACTTCGCTTGTACAACTCCCCTTTGACCACAGTAAAGGCCTTGGACCGCCTAATAACTCGCCTTGCTTCAACTGGATCGTCGGGTATTTGTTTCCTTAGGATGTATGATATGTATACTTGCATCCATGGAATTTGTACCATCATAACTAGGTCCTGTTCCTCCTCTTCTTCCAGTGTCGCTTTTATAGCCCCCGAGGGTTTCTCGTCCCTCTCCTTCTTTTTTGGTTTCTTCGACTTTGTAGATCTCTCGGCTATCTCTTCCCAGAATACGCCTGGTGGAATCGCGAGACACTGCGACCCAATATTTGCAAGAACGTCGGCTTCATCATTGCTTAGCCTGCTGATGTGATTTACCTCGCACCCATCAAACAACTTCTCCAGCTCATTGTAAGCTTCCTTGTATGCTATCATGCTATCATTGACGCATCACATTGATTCATGACTTGCTGAGCCACCAACTGTGAGTCGCCAAAGATTTTTAATCGAGTTGCACCACAAGCTTTCGCCATCTTCATCCCGTGTATGAGGGCTTCGTACTCTGCCTCATTATTAGATGCGTTTGGAAACGTCATTCGTAAGACATATTTTAATTTGTCGCCTTCAGGTGATATTAGTATCACGCCTGCTCCAGCTCCCTCTAATCTCTTGGACCCGTCGAAATTCATAGTCCAGGTTCTCGATAAATCCGGGGGTCCCGTATTTTGTAACTCCATCCACTCTGCGATGAAGTCTGGTAGAATTTGCGACTTTATAGCTTTCTTTTTTCATACGTGATGTCCCGAGGGGAAAGCTCTATTCCCCAAAGGGAGACACGACCCGTAGCTTCTGGATTGTTTAGTATATTGGATAAAGGCGCCTCATTGACCACTATTATCGGGTGTGCCGAAAAATAGTGCCGCAATTTCCTTGCGGTTGTAAACACTCCATATGCTAGCTTTTGTACTGCGGGTACCGCTGTTTTGAGGGAGATAAAACTTCACCGATGAAGTATTGGCCTCTCGTATCCATGGAGTTTTCCTTCTTCCTCTCTTTCAACTACAAGTACCGTGCTGACCACGGGCGTGGCTGCAATGTATAATAAGAGGGTTCCTTCTCCTTGGGCGCCACCAAGATTGGTGGTGTCGAAATTGTGCGTTTGAGATCCTCGAAAGCTCTGTCAGCCTCTTCGTTCCACTGGAATTTCTCTCTTGTTTGATTAGAGCATAGAACGGTAACGCTTTTTCTCCTGTTGCGATAAACCTAGCTGCGACTCGCCGTCAGTTGTTGTACTTCTTTTAACTTTATTGGCTTCCTCATTGTTACGATAGCTTGAATTTTCTCTGGATTGGCTTCAATCCCTGTTGCTGAGACTAGGAACCCGAGAAGTTCTCCTGCAGGGACGCCGAAGGAACACTTCGTCGGGTTTAGCTTTAGGCAAAACTTATCAAGATTGTCGAAGGTTTCCTTTAAATCCTCGATCAATGTTGACCCCTTTCTTGATGTTATAACGACATCGTCAATGTATACTTGTACGTTTTTTCCAATCTGTGTAGCTAGGCATTTTTGCATCATCCGCTGATATGTTGCTCCCGCGTTTTTCAGACCAAGGGCATTATTTTGTAGCAAAACACGCCATAAGGTGTAATGAACGCTGTCTTGACCTCATCTTCTTCTTTTAATCTAATCTGGTTATAACCGGAATATGCGTCCAGGAAGAAAAGACGTTCACATCCTGCCGTGAGTCGATGATTTGATCGATCCTTGGGAGGAAAGTGATCCTTTGGACAATGTTTATTGAGACACGTAAAGTTGACACACATGCGAAGGACTTTCGTGTTTTCTTCGGGACAATGCAGGTTGCTACCCACGTGGCCTCTGTATGTAATTCTTGATAAAAGCAGCTTCTCTTAGTCGATTAATTTCGACGGCTTAACTGGTTTGGTTCTAAAAGCGCCCGAGAGGTTGTTTAATTGGTCTCGCTTTGGATCCACGTTTAAATGGTGCTCGGCAAGTTCCCTGGGTACTCCTGGCATGTCGGCTGGACACCATGCAAAGATTTTCCGGTGCTCACGGAGGAACTCGACGAGCGCGCTTTCCTATGCGAGGTCCATGTTTGTTGCAATGGATGTCGTTTTCTTTGGATCTGTCGGATGAATCTGCACCTCCTTCGAGTATTTCGTGGTATTAAAGGTTGGCTCCCTAAGAGGTCTTCCTACATCTGGCAACACGTCATAATCAGTTGTGAGCTTTGACGCCATGTATTCTGCTTGCATGGTTCTGATCGATGAAAGTCCTTATGCATTTATCATTAACGTGAAACTTCCTTTGATTGTAATTGGTCCATTAGGCCCAGGTAGCCTCACAGCAGTACGTGTAGTGCGGTACCGCCATAAACCTGCATATCTGATCGTCCCGACAGGCGTGATATTGCGACGGAAATCCACGACTTCAAACTCCCTTTCTATTCTGAGTTTTCTTGGGTCCCAAAGCGAACATCGAGATTGATCTTCCCCAACGGATAATTTGGCTTTTCGGCGTGATACCATGAAACGTATCGGTTGGTTTCAGATTTGCTAGAGAAATGTTCATTTTCCTTAGTGTATCTGCGTACATAAGGTTTAGACTGCTGCCTCCATCTATGAATACTCGAGATACGTCGAATCACGCAATACTGCTGGTAAGATAAGTGCTGTTGCCTGGTCGAGGAACTTGCTGCGGGTGATCCGCTATTGTGAAGCCAATGTCTTGTCCCGACCAATTTAGGTACTCCGTCGTTGGTGGAGGCATCTTTTCCGCCATGAACACTTGTCGCGATTACTTTACGAGCCTGTTGACGGCTGCTTTCTGAATCATCGAAACCGCGCCGTTGGAATTGGGGTCGATATATGGGGGTGGGTGTGGTGCTGCCGCTATTCTGAGCTGGTGTCTATTTTCGTCCGTAATTGCGGGAGGAGATGGTAGGCGGATCTCACTCCTGGGCCCCTGGGGGTTTCTATTTGTTGCTGAGCATTGGCTTGCCCTGCAAACCTCAACATTGCTTGAAAATTTCGACAGTCCTTTTAGATGTCTGACTGCCTCTTCCCATTATTGTCGACATAGAAGTGCATCGACATGGGCCGTTCATCATATCCTCGGGATACAAAAGGTCTCTGAAACCTTGGTCCACTATTTTGTCTGTTCCGAGTCATCTCTATTGTCGCCTCGCTGCTCGTTACTCCTTTGATATTCATCTCTATTGTTTCCTCCAGTGCTTCCCCGAAAGCCACCGATATTTGACCAGGAGCATCATAACTCGAGAATTGCCGAGGGAATCGCCGTCTATTTTGAAAATTTCGACCACGGTCCTCCTCCGGTGACCTGTGGTGCTTATTGTGGACAGCATCTTCTCCGTCTGCCCATCTGTTTGCTATCTCCATCAATGCTGACACTGTCCTTGGGTTAGTTCTCCCCAAGTCTTCGACAAAATCTCCTCGTCGAATTCCTGCTATGAACGCATCTATTGCTCTCTCGTTAGATATGTTCTCTCTGAGTTTTTGATGATGTTCCACCTTCTGGATGTACTTTCTCATTGATTCATCATGCTTTTGTCGACACGATCTCAACTCTTCTAGTGATGCGGGTTTTTTGTAGGTGGATCGGAAATTTTTGACGAATACATCCTCAAAACTATCCCAGCTGTCGATGGAACTGGGGGAAGCTTCTTTATCCAAGATCTTGCGGCTCCACTCAGATGTACTTGAATACTCTGCATGGCTGTTGCTCTGGTTCCACCTATCGACTTCACCGTCTCAAGGTAATCGACTAGCCAATCCTCGGGATCTTGCAGGCCATCGAATTTTTTGAAATTATCGGGTAACTTAAACCTGAAGGAACCCAAGTTTTCCGGACCCTCCTTGTAAAACACGGTAGCCCACACATATCCTCGTCATCTATCTCTGGGGAATGCCGATGTTCCCTTCTATTTTGTCGTGCTCTGTCTACCCGTGCTTGTACTGCTGTATCTCTTGGCCCACTTGTTCTCTCGGGAACTGGCGCTGCTGCAGTAGGTCGTGGACTATTTTGCCTTGCTGATCCTTCGGGAGGCGAATTTATAAACGCCGTTCCCATGGCACCAACTCCTGCCATGGCCATATTGTACAATGCCTCTCTTGGATCTCCGGGAGGTGATTTGGATGCGAGGATGAAAGCCTGCGTCGCCATGTACCCAGCTTCTGGTGTCTTAGGGATAATGTTCCCCTTGTATCTATCGACATAAAGGACATGTCGAGGTTTTGAACCAAATTCTCCCTATCCTGCCTCAGGTATATTTTGCAGCGCGATCTTGCCCTATTTCGAGAGCTGCTCTGACTCTCGAAGTACCAGATTGTCGACTCAACTCCGCCCTTCGCACGCTTGACGCGGAAGCCGCTTCCTGCCTCCTATCCAACTCGTTTTTTGTTTCTCGAGCTCACTTTGATCGTGCGAGTCTATATTGATATGCTTGTAACTCCTCGGTGTCGCCGTTACAGTCATTGGTTTGTGCCATCAATGGCTCTCGCAACTCTATCCCATACCGCCTGCGGAAATTGTATCATCTCGCACTCCGCCCAACATATTTTGTTCCTAAACCTCGAATGAGGTCGGGGTCGACATATGGATTTCCGCATCGTCGAAGTTCTCCGACGTCTCCTCCTGTGGGCGACTTGTCTCTCCAATGGCATAGATCTGATGATATTTTGGATTCTGAACTTTATCGAGTTTGGTGACACCATCAGAGAGTGGTGAAGACCTTCCCACAACATTGGATCGTCGATGAAGTTGAAGCTGTCTATATTGTTCGTGTCATCGCTTATATCGAGTCCGCGGATACTCGAAGGACATGTCGCTGAAGATCTTGGCGAGTTTTCGCTTGCCACACGATGCGATAAAGCGTGGCGACGAAGTTTCCTCGTTGCGACTCGATTGACGATGCGAGAACTCGAAGATCGGGATCGACCGTGAATTCCGACGAGATCGGAATTTCGAGACGATACGCTCCTTCTTTCTCGACGCGGAAGTGGAACTTTCCGAACGTCATCTTCATGGGCTCCTCATACGCATATGCATCCAAACGGGAGGGCGGGTGAGGAACAAAATCAATTGGACCAGTTTCGATCTGTTTACCTCTATCCATCGCGTTGCTTGCGGTTGACGAAGTCGACGATCTTGAACGTGCCATCGAGATCAGATCCTTGACACCTCTAATTCCCACAGACGGCGCCAATTGACAAGGGATTAACTTATCAATGCCTACAGATTGTAGACTAGGGTTTTAGCGGAAGTAGAGGGCAAGTAGAGACCACACTGCCATGCTGCAGTAGGCCGGCCGGAGCACCGCCGCCACCCAGCCACCGCCACCGCACCTACTCCACCTCCAGGGAGTACCACCGGCGTGCCAAACGCAGCCCGCCCAGCCCCTCCGGGCCCCAAACTGGGCCCAGATCTGGGCCGAGCAGGCCCTGCCATGGCCGCCCGCCTGCGTTGCTCCGTCGCCAACGGCTGCGCCGCCGCTCCTCCGCCCACTCGACGCACGGGTTCCACGCCGCCGTGCCAGACCGCCGTCCGCCGAAGCGCACCGCCGCCCGCCGAGGTCCCCACGCCCCCTGCGAAGCCACGGGTAAAGACATCCCCGCCACCGCCGGCACCACCCAGGCAAGGCCCAGCGGCTCATGCCGACGGCGGCGGCAAGGGGGAGCGCGAGAGGGGGTCGAGAGGCGGCCGGTGAGAGGGCGCGGCCCGACCACCGCGGGGGGGGGGGGGGGGAGGGGGGGGGGGGTTTCGCTACTCACTGCTCATTCCCCACAGCCTCCAGGTCAGGTCTACGACCAGCCAAACTTGTCAATTTGTAGAGAGGGTGCGGGTGGGCGGGTGGCTCTCTGTCTTGTGAATTTGTAGAGAACCCCAAGGCTGAACCCTTGTCATCGAGGTCAAGGGATATGGTTGGTGGCTTTCTCTCTTGCTTCGGGAACGTTGTCTTGTTTTTGCGTGATGTGTTTTAGCCACAGGTTTGGTGTCCTTGTTTTGATGTCGATGAGGCGCAATAACACAGTTTATACATAGCGGCAAGGGCCGGTGCATGCCCGGCGGGATGGATACTTTTTATAATTCTAAATATAATAGTATGAGTTAGCGATAAAAAATAAAGTGAGTGACAATGGTCAATATAAAAAAACCTTCATCGATGGGATGGATAGGGGCCCTGTGGCGTTTCATTAAAAAGATTATGCAACATCATCGTAATTCCAAATAAGAGGACTCGAGCTTGGGTGCGCGAAAAGTTATCTGCTAATGCATAGTTTTGTGGCTAAGATATAAAAAAGTGAGTGATGAAGGGTAGCAATATCAATTTCATAAAATATTTTTAAAATGAGTGCAAATTAAGGTACACAACTATTATCCTACCAGATTAACTCAATAAAATATTACCGATTATCATATCGAACTCCTAAATCTTAGATCACAATATATGCCTAAATAAACCATAGACCCAATTTTTAATCATTGCTTATAATTTTTAATTTATCACACAATTATAGGCCGAAATTAGGGCATAGGCTAAAGAGTCATAGACATTACCTTCTACAAGTTCTTTGGATTGGAACACCAAGGTCTGGCGTTCACGTTCACACAAGATTGGGTGGCAAGCGTTTTGGATTGGCCGATCTTCTCTCAGCCTTAGCTTCATGCGCCTGAGATGAACACCAAGGTCTGGCGGCCGAAGTTTGGGACTAGCAGAAGAAGAAATAGATCGGGACGAGGACCAACAGATAGCCGAGATCGATCGCCAACCTCAGCCTGCAGGCCTTGATTGCCCCTCGCTGCATGGGCTACTGTGTCGTGGTGGACTCGTCTTCTCTCTGTCATCCTGCTATGCACGCTTGGGAATTTGGGCCAACCAAAGAAGAGGTAGTATACAATTCACGTATTCCAGGGCCCCCCTCATTTTCATGGGCCCAGGGCGGCCGCCCCTCCCGCCCTGCCCCAGGGCCGGGCCTGATGCCCGCACGGGCCGACTTAGGCAGAACTCCATTGTGATTATTCTGAGGCAGCAGTCAGATACCAAGCAACACAATGGGGAAAAGGCGGTATGCCTAAATGGGAGGCGGCCGTTTCTGGTGATCTTCATTTGGGCCATTGAAGTTCTGGTTGATGTGTTGACTGTTGGCTAAACTCTGCACCTCCTCTCTGAAATGAACACTTTCAGTTACTTTAGTAGTTCGAGTTGTTTTCGACAACAGCTAGATTTACGTCAGTTAAGGATTTTCCCTTTGTAGCTGACTAATTTGGCCACCATTTTTTGAGTTTTTTTCACGTGGCTTAGCTAGTTTTATGTTAGGTAGTTTGGCCGCCGCATGAGCTTCATGGGATGGCTTGATACCACTCCGTATGGTGGTATCAGCGGCATGGCGAGTGGACGTGGGGGATGGCACGTCCAATAAGCTCGTTATGTTGGTTCATTTCTTGACCGCATAAATAAGGTGAATGAGACAGAAAAGCTGCAATACTGCACGCAGCACAAAAAAACTCCCTCGTGGTCATCGTGATCGAGATCAGAGAGAGTGCGATCGAGTGTGTGTGTATGTGTGTGTGTGTGTTTTGGCAACATCATTTGGTTTTAGAGCATGATGTCAATGTTAGAAACTATACCCGTATAGTATACGGTGTCCCTGTAACGTACGCTTGTACATCATATATAATGAAAAGAACCTACCCGACGAGGCTTACGTCGGGTCGGCCCAATCGTTTCTCGTTCGTTTACATGGTATCACGAGCAAGATCCTGATCTTCGTCGCTGCGCGCATCTCACGCTTCCGCCGCCGGCCGGTGCTCCTGCGCCGCCCACCCCTGCCGCGCCGCGATGGCCTCTACTCCGCTGGGAACCGGGTCCGTGACCCTCCCCACGATGACGCTGCCTGCGATCTCCGCCCCGGACGCGACCTCCGTCCCGCCTTCCCTGGACGCGATCTCAGCTTCCGGCGCTCCACTTCCGGCGCTTCCAGCCTCGACGGTTCCCGCCGAGATCTCTTCATCGGCTTCCGCCCTGGATAGTGGAACCGCTGCGTCCTTCCCCGCTGCCATCTACACGGATGCGGCCCTTGTTGCCGCCTCGCTTGGTCGTGGAGCAGGTCTGGGACCCGGGTTTCCTATCTCCCCCATGGCCGGCTATCCAGGGTACTATCCCGGGTATCCCGGTTACCCAATGATGGGCTATGCTCCGCCGTCGCCAATGGTGTCGCCCTCAGCTGCTCCCATGTTAGGGTTTGGCTCGCCCTCTGCAGCGCCGACTTTGTCCTACAGCTCTACCTCGACACCGCCGTCCGGCGCTGCTTCACCGCCTATGTCTGCGCCTCCACTTCAGTATGGATTTTCAGCCCAGGGTCTGCCACCAGTTGTGACCATCGCCTCGTCAATCACCATGAGACTGACCAGCGAGAATTACCTGTTCTGGCGTGCACAAGTTAGTCCACTTCTTCGCAGTCACCTGCTCATGGGATATGTTGATGGCACTCTTCCATGTCCTAATCCCCATGTCGTTGTTCCTCTTGCCGGTGGCATGCATCATGCGCCTAACCCGGCACATCAACACTGGACTCAGCAGGACCAAGCTATTCTCTCTGGGTTTGTTTCTTCGATGACTGAAGGAGTTCTCGGCATGATCATGTTCTCGAGCACTTCTCGCGAGGCTTGGGAGACTCTTAGTGGAGCTTTTGCCTCCACCTCTATCGCCAGATCCTCGGCGATTCGACAGGAGATGGCTGAACTGAAGAAAGGGAACAAGACTGTCAATGCCTACTTTCACCAGATGAAGGCGCTCTCAGATTCTCTCACAAGCATTGGCGAGCCTTTGCGCGATGCGGAGTTTGTCTCATATGTACTCGCTGGCCTTGATGAAGAATATGATGCCCTATACCAAGTGGTGGCTAACCGTACCACTCCTATACTGATTCGCGACTTGTTCTCGCAACTTCAGGCTACAGAACAGCGCAAGTTGGCTCAGCGTCGCTCTGGTAGCTCCTCGCATTACCCTGCTGCACATGTGGCTACCCCTTCTACACCTGTTGCCGCCTATGGAGCTGGGCGTGGTGGACCCCGACCTCCAGCGCCGTCCTTCTCATCAGCCAAGACGACACCTGCATCCACCCCGCCAAAGCCAAACAGCGGCCGTGCACCTGTTGTCTGTCAGTTGTGTGGGATTCCTCGTCACGTGGCATCTACGTGCTACAAGCGGTTCAACCGCGATTTTCTGGGTCTTGGTAATGATGGGAGTAATACGGAGAAGCAACTGGCTATGGCGATGTCTGCCTCTCATGGCTCTCTGGGGGCTCCTCAGACTGTAGATCCAACATGGTATGCGGACTCCGGCGCTACGCACCATATCACGCACGAGCTGGACAAGCTCACGTCGCGCGAGCCCTACCACGGCACCGACCAGGTTCACACAGCCAATGGAACAGGTATGCACATTCATAATGTTGGTCAAGCTATTTTATCCACTCCGTCTTCTAGGTCTCTAGCTCTCAAAAATGTCCTTCATGTTCCTAAAGCTACTCGTAATTTGTTGTCTATGAGTAAACTTTCCCATGACAATAATGTCTTCATTGAACTTCATCCTCATGATCTTTTTGTAAAGGACCTGGACACGAGAGCACCCATCCTTAGAGGTCGTTGCAGTGGAGGTCTCTATGAGATTAAAGCGCTTGTCATCAAGCAAGCCCTTTCCAGTGTCAAGGTGTCGCGTGATATGTGGCATCATCGTCTAGGACATCCAGCATTACAAGTCGTTCAACATGTTCTCCGTAGTCATGAGTTACCATCTACACATGAGTCCAATAAAATTGAGTCTGTTTGTGATGCGTGTCAGCAAGGAAAGAGTCATCAGTTGCCCTTTTCTTTGTCTACTCGTGTAACAAAATTTCCTTTAGAGATTATTTATTCAGATGTGTGGGGTCCTGCCCAAACGTCTGTTAGTGGACATCGTTTTTATGTGAGTTTTGTTGATGCTTATAGTCGTTTTACTTGGCTCTATCTACTCAAACATAAATCTGATGTTTATGATGTATTTCTCCAATTCCAAAAACATGTTGAACGTCTCTTAAATCGAAAGATTATTCATGTGCAAACTGACTGGGGTGGTGAATATGAGAAACTCCATCCCTTCTTTCATAATTTGGGTGTCTCACATCGTGTGTCTTGTCCCCACACACATCAACAAAATGGCACTGTCGAGCGTAAGCACCGTCACATTGTTGAAACTGGTCTTACTTTACTTGCACATGCGTCTGTTCCATTATGTTATTGGAATGATGCGTTTGCCACAGCTTGTTTTCTCATTAACAGGCTTCCTAGTCGCACTATTGATATGAAAACGCCTCTTCAAAGGCTTCTTAATGAAACACCTGACTACACCTTTTTTAAGGTTTTTGGGTGCGCTTGCTGGCCTCACCTTCGACCCTATAATAATCATAAGCTTGATTTTCGTTCGAAGAAGTGTGTGTTTCTGGGCTATAGTTCTCTTCACAAGGGATACAAATGTCTCCATGTTCCGTCTAATCGTGTCTATATTTCTAGGGACGTTATTTTCGACGAGAATGTGTTTCCCTTTGTTAACATGCCAAACTCTCATGATCTACCGCCTATTTCGGAGTCTTCCTTACTTTCAGCTGACCACTTTATGGATGTTGCAAATGCCTCGCCCTTGCTTGCTGACCATGGTGCAGGTATCGGACGCGGTAGCCGTTTGGAAGTTTTAACTCCGTCATCACCTGGCTACGTGGATCAGGGAATACAGCTGCATGGCGCCGCCTCGGGCTGCGCGCAGCCATGCAGCAGCGCTGCTGCACCTTGTGCTCCGTCGGCTGAGCCGGCTGGGCGCAGGCTTGGCTCCACCTTGGGTTTCTACCCAGCACATGTGGAGAAGGAGCCTGGGATGCATAGTTCCCCTACGTCGCATGCATGGGAGATTCCCTTGCCGCGTGAGCCTGCTCCTGCGTTGCTGCTGCATGAGCCTGCGTCGCTGTCGCATATGCAAGCTGCTGCATTGCCGCATGCGCCTGCCACTGCGCCGACCCCGCATGCGCCTGCCAGTGCGTCGCGTGCGTGTGATGTGCCTGGATTATCTGCCGCGCCTGCTGCTGTTGCTGTGTCTCTGCCTGTGTCTACTGCTACGCAACATGCTCCTCCGGTACAGACACCTGCAGACAGCAGCGACAGCACCACACCAGTCTCCTCAGCAGTAACAACTCCGGTCTCGTCATTTGACACAGCTTCTTCATCAGCTGAGGAACCATCTGTGGGTACTTCAACAGCTCCTCCTCCACCTCCGACTGGCCCTATGACACGTCGGCGCCGTGGTATACATCAGCCTAAACAGCGCACTGATGGAACAGTTGCTTGGACTTGTGTGCTAGCGGCTCATGCAGCACTGAAACATACTCATGAGCCTCGTGACTACAAAGAAGCTCTTCGGACTCCTCATTGGCGTGATGCTATGGAGACTGAGTTTTCTGCTCTTCAGGCTAATGGCACTTGGCGTTTGGTACCCCCTATTTCTGGTGTAAATTTGATTGATTCCAGATGGGTGTTTAAGGTGAAGCTTCATGCAGATGGCTCCATTGAAAGGTACAAGGCACGTCTGGTTGCTAAAGGGTACAAACAACGTTATGGTCTAGATTATGATGAGACTTTCAGTCCTGTGGTCAAGCCGGCTACTATTCGTTTGCTATTATCAATGGCTCTTTCTCACCGATGGCATCTTCGTCAGCTTGATATTCAGAATGCCTTTCTAAATGGTTTTCTGGATGAAGAGGTATATATGCGCCAACCTCCTGGTTTTGTTGATTCTGCTAAACCTGGTCACTACTGCAAGCTGGTCAGGTCATTGTATGGACTGAAGCAGGCTCCTCGTGCTTGGCATGCTCGTCTCAGTTCTGTGCTTGGCTCATTGGGATTCACCCCTTCTGTGACTGATACCTCCTTGTTCGTTCTTCGACGTCCAGATGTTACAGTATATCTGTTGGTTTATGTTGATGATATCATTGTTCTCAGCTCCTCAGCAGCCGCTATTCCCAGGTTGATCAGTCAGCTTCGTTCTGAGTTCTCTGTAAAAGATCTTGGTGTTCTGCACTATTTTCTTGGGATTGAGGTATTGTCACCCACTCCTGGTAGTCTTCTTCTTCGACAGCGCAAGTATGCCATGGAGCTTCTTGCGCGTGCTGGTATGTTGAAGTGCACCCCTGTGACTACACCTATGGCGTCCTCTGAGCGTCTTTGCAGCACTGATGGTGATCCACTGTCCCCTGAGGAGGCTACTCAGTATCGCAGTATTGTTGGTGGCCTTCAGTATCTTACAGTGACACGACCTGATTTATCTTTTGTGGTCAACAAGGTGTGTCAATATCTTCATGATCCTCGCACCCCTCATTGGTCTGCCGTCAAGCGTATCCTTCGCTATGTTCGTTACACAGTTGACAGTGGACTGCAGCTTTGGTCTTCCTCCTCTACACTGCTTTCAGCTTTTTCAGATGCCGACTGGGCTGGCAGTATGGATGACAGGCGATCTACGGGGGGTTATGCCATCTTTTATGGAGGTAACTTGATCGCCTGGAGTGCTCGCAAACAGTCTACCGTCTCTCGGTCTAGTACTGAGTCAGAGTACAAGGCTCTTGCTAATGCTACAGCTGAACTTATTTGGGTACAGTCATTACTGCGAGAGCTTGGTGTTGCTCAAGCTCAGCCTCCCGTGCTCTGGTGTGACAATATTGGTGCTATATATTTGTCATCTAATCCAGTTTTTCATGCAAGGACAAAGCACATTGAAGTTGACTTCCACTTTGTCCGTGAGCGTGTATCTCGGAAGCAACTACAGATTCGATTCATTTCTTCAAAGGATCAAGTTGCAGATATCTTTACTAAACCTCTTCCTTTACCATTGTATGAGCATTGTAAGCGCAATCTCAATCTTTCCCTAGTTGAGATTGAGGGAGGGTGTTAGAAACTATACCCGTATAGTATACGGTGTCCCTGTAACGTACGCTTGTACATCATATATAATGAAAAGAACCTACCCGACGAGGCTTACGTCGGGTCGGCCCAATCGTTTCTCGTTCGTTTACAGTCAAGGACGCCATCAGAAAAAGCGAAGGTGTGGCACTTGACAAGGGGAGCGGCTGCCGGCGAACCGGAGTCAACTTCCCTCTGTGTCTCCTTCCCAACGGAGTGGGCATAGCTTGGCGCGCGGCAGCGAGGTAGCCGTGCATGAATGTGTCATGCGGGAAAACTCGGGCAATGACCAGTACCCGATGCTCACCTAACAAATTACGTGGAGTGGGCGATGGTGATGTGCGTCTAGCTCTAGGCGGCGTACTTGTTGGACCTCATCGAGTTCGGCACGGAGAAGGAAGGTGACGACTGCGGGCGTTGGCCGTGCTGCTCCGTGCCGTACCACCGAAGATGGTGCTCGTTGTCAGGTCCAACCTGCTGCTCATCGTCAGGTCGGCCTTGCATTGTGTCCAGAATCGAGGCGTTCGCTGCGGATTTTTGGCTTCCTCATTGTCTAGATTTTAGCAAATTTAACCTAAGTGCTTAATTATCTTTGTCTTACTAGCCTCTGTTTAGTGTTGAGTAATGAATGAGCCAAGGATATTAACGAGCTTAGCAAGTACTCGCAACTCGACTCATTAAACTTGTTTTCTTAAGAAGCTAAAAATGCTACTCCCTTCGGTTTATAATAATTGTTCAAAAATATATGTATCTACACACGAAAATATGTCTAGATAAATCCATTTCTGGATAATTATTTTGAACTGTAGGAAGAAAAAAGTGCGAGTCCGAGCTGAGTTGGGCTGAGTTTTGGAGTACTAGTGAGTTTTGAGTTTTATTAGTTAGGTGACATATTATCGTTTCCAAGCGTGACCCTATTTCCGTGCACAATCGGTGTTCAGAGATGGTAATATATATCATCTAAAAAAGAAGAGATGGTAATATCAGCAGCACTAGTAGTAGCAAGCATACCACATGCAGGGCCAAGCGAAGAGCCAGGTGCCGATGGGCTTGTCCAGACGAGCTAGCATTGCGTACGGGCGCGCCGCCTCAAGTGACCTCTCCACCCACAGCACCGGCTGGGGGACGCTGTCCTTCTCGTCTTTCTCTGGGAGGAGGCTGGCGGGGAGAAGGACCCTGTCAAGTTGGTGTAGTGGCTGAGGCGACGGAGCGCCATGGCCGTTTCAGGACCTTCGTGTACTGGATTGGCACCACGGAATGATATGGGTTCTTTTTTTTTGAGAAATCAACGGGGGGCGATTTGCCCACCTGAACTCGTATTTCATCAAAAATTCAGTAATACAAGGAGCGACGCCAGGGGGAGGCTGCAACCAGCATTCCTGGGTCTGGGGCGGCATACCGCGCCCAGGATAGGGGGGATACAGGGGGGGGGGGTGGGATCTGGAGAAGCTAGGAGATGGACTGGCACCAGGCCAACAGGGGGCCCGTGTCTATTCTAGATGAGGCGCGGACGACCCATAAGCGGAGGTGGTCAGCGACCATAGCTATCACCCGGGCGATAGGCATGTGAACTGCGTCAAAGACCATCCTGTTTCGGGACTTCCAAATGGACCATAGGAGAGCAAGGATGGCAGTGTTCCGCGCCCTCTTGTGCATCTGTGGTAGATCTCCAGAGAGGCCATCGAGGAGAGCTGGTAAGTCATCGCCGTTGTGGAGATGCCCCGAGGGGGAGACGATGTTCCACAAAGGCCGGAGGCGGGGGCAGTGAACGAAAAGGTGCGTGATGCTTTCTGTATGGCCCGGGCAAAACGGACAGTCGGGGGAGGGCACACAGCCTAGGCGATGCAGCATCGCACGAGTTCTGGTTTTTTGGAGGCATAGAATCCAGAAGAACACCCGAACTTTGAGCGGTGCGAAGCAGTCCCAGTTGATGTCTTGGCCGGGGACAACGCACCCCGAGGAGTGTAAGGCTCGATATACGTCCCCAGTGTTGAAGTTAGCGGAGGGGCCGAGAGCGATGGTACGGGTGTCCAGCGTCATGGTGAGGGAGATCCGGGAGAGGCAAGCATGCACAAAGTCGATCTCACTAGAGGCAGCAGCAGTCAATCGGTGGGTAAGAGGGATCTCAATGCCCCCATCCTCGAGGGCGTCGGCGATAGTGGCGAGGGGGCGGAGGCAGTGAGAGAAAGCTACAGGTAGGGCCGCAGACAGGGGGCCCAGGGGACACCAGGAGTCATGCCAGAGGGAGGTTGAACGCCAATCGCAGGGTTCCACTCTAGTAATAGAGCGGTACAAGGGAATAAGCGCCTGGAAGCTCCTCCAAGCGGGCGTGGCTGCATGGGGGTGGTCACAGAGGTAGCTGCGCCGCACCCACCTGGTCCAAGGCGAGTCGCGCCCAGAGAAAAGACCGTGTAGGACCTTCAGTAGGAGACACTTGTTTTGAAGGCCAAGGTCAACAATGCCAAGTCCACCTTCAGACCGCAGCCGACAAACGTAGTCCCAGGCGACCTGGTAGTCGCCGCCCGAGCATTTCTCATGTGCTTTCCAGAACATGGCGCGACGGGGTCTGTCCATCTTCACAAGAGCCCCTTTTGGGATTGGCAGGACAGACATTGCGAACGAGGGTAGAGCTGACAAAACCGCATCAGTGAGCGTGAGGCGGCCGCCAATGGGAAGCAGGGACGTGCGCCAACCCAGGATGCGCTTGGAGATCTTGACGGACAGAAATTCCAGCGCCGAGGCGGGTAACTTGTGATCCGATAGAGGCAGCCCCAAATAAGTCTGGGGGAAGGACGAGACGGGACAGCCAAGAATGCCGGCAAGCTCCGAGGCCAGGTCACCCGGGACCCCACCAACGGGGACGAAGGTACTCTTGTGGAAGTTGATGTGCAGACCAGTCGCCTGTGAGAAGAGGTCAAGCATCACTTTGAGGCAACGGACCTGGGAGTGCTCGGCTCGCAAAATCAACAAGGTGTCATCGGCGTATTGGATGACAGGGCAGGGGAAGTCATCCACAAGGTGGTGCAAGAGTCGTTCCTCGGGACTCTCCATGGCAATGAGGCTGGGGAGTAGGTCGGCGATGGCGAGATACAGGTACGGGGACAACGGGTCGCCTTGGCGCAATCCATTTTTGCAAGAAATCCATCGCCCGGGGACCCCGTTGAGCAGGATCGCAGTCCGCCCAGTGGTAAGAATAGAGGAAATCTAGGATCTGAAGAGAGGGCCGATGCCGCGCGCTTCTAGGATGGCGTCCAAAGCAGCCCAGTTGACGGAGTCGAAGGCTTTTTTGAAATCCAGCTTGAGCACCACCGTAGGAGTTTTGCGGGTTTGACAGCTCTGGACCACATCCGCAGCATACAGGAAGTTGTCAACTATGCTTCGCCCCTCGACAAATCCAGATTGTTCAAAGGAAATGAGGCGCTCAATGAAGTGCTGGAGTCTCGTTGTGAGGATCCCGGAGACAATCTTCATGACGCAGTTCTGTAGGGAGATGGGGCGGAAGCCGTCCGCAGTGAGCACAACGTCCTTCTTCGGGATCAGGGAAATAAATGCTCGGTTAAGTCCGTCGAGGGGGGCAACTCCATCATAGAAATCCTGAAGGAAGGCCATGAGGTCCGGACTGACAACGTCCCAGAAAGTGCGGAAGAAGGCAGGTCCGAAACCGTCGGGGCCGGGGCTACTATCCGTACGCATAGACCAGACAGCTTCTTTAGCTTCTTGGATGGTGAAAGGTTTTTCCAGGTCCTGCAAGCCCGCAACCCTGTGCATGACAGCGCTCAGGTCAAAGCCCCAAACGGGCGGGGTGGAGGTTCCTAGGAGGCCGACGTAGAAATCCCGCAGCAATTCCGCCTTCTCTGTGTGGTTGTACAAGACCCGATCCCCATCATGTAAGACCTTGATCTGATTTTTCCGGAGGCGTGTAGAGGCACAAGCGTGGAAGAATTTAGTGTTGTCTTCTCCAAAACGGCACAGACGGAAGGTGAAGCGTTGTTTCCAGTAAGCACCAAGGATTTTGTATTCCCGTGAAAGGTGCAGCCGGACGCGGTCCCTTAATAATTTTTCGGGGGCCCGAAGCGGTCGAAGTTCCTCAACCAAATCAAGAAGTTCTAGAACCCTTCTGCAATTGGAGACTACCTCAGCGGGGCGACGGCACTGTTTCGCCCATCGCTTGGATTCAGCTCGGACCCATTTCAGAGCATTGCAAAGTCTCAGAGAGGCCCGGGGCGGCATTCTTTTCTGGGGTCGGGCCCAAACGGAGGCCACAAGGGCCCTGTATTCGGGAGCAAACACCCAAGCTTTCTCATACCTGAATATCTGTGATTTCGGCGCGCGGGAGGATGCAGACAGCAGGAGGGGCACATGATCCGGGGTGGTACGAATAAGCGAGTGTAGAGTCGAGTTGAAGAGGCGGCTCCCCCATCCGAGATTAATGAAAGCGCGGTCCAGTCGCACTAGGGTGGGTATGTCTCGGGAGTTTGTCCAAGTATATCTGCGATCCAGAAGCGGTAGTTCCTGCAGAGCGAGTTCATCAATAAGTTCGTTCAGACTGGCCGCGGCGGGCACGTCGAAGTTGTCGTTGTTTCTGTCCTCCGCGTATCGGGCGATGTTGAAGTCTCCCACCAGGAGCCATGGGTCGGAGTCCAGGTCCTAGAGCGACTGTATCTCGGAGAGGAAGTCATCGCGTCGCTCGCGATCACATGACGCGTAGATGTTGGTGACGGTAAATCGGGTGCCGTCGGCCGCGAGCTCAAAGGTTGACGACAACGAGAATTGTAGCGGGCGGTCGGAGAGGTGAGTAACATGTCTTGAGTCCCAGGCCGTGACGATTCCACCGGACGCACCGATGGACGGCAAGAAGGAGAAGGTCGAGAAACCCTGTGGTAGGAACGTCGCTGCCTTTTGTAGAGGGATTGAGGAGAGCTTCGACTCTTGGAGACAGATCACATGAAGGGGTTGCGCGGACAGGTTCATCTTCACGTCTAGGCATTTGTCGGGATCATTCAGGCCTCGTATATTCCAGGAGGAGAGAAGGAGCTGCAGGTTTCGGGTTACTTCCATAGCGGGGTTTCAAGCACCAGGCGTCGCGAACAGAGGTGGATGGAAGACACGGAGCACACAAAGCGTCTAGCAAACCGCGTACATATTGGACACAACGGTCGGGGTGGAACATGCTCCACACCCAGACATGCCTGAACTACTAAGGGCAGGAAGAGTGGAACAGGCTCCACATCGTCCAATGCCAAGACCAACAAAACATGCGAGAATGATATGAACACCCCAGCGGGGACGCACGTAACAGACACAGAAGCATGCATGCAACGGGAGTAGCTGGAGGCGGGCACCGTGCGGACGTAGAGCTGCGACGCGCACACACTGGAGCCAAAATTGGCCCGCCTCGGGATGGCAGCGAGGAGACTCATGGGGCGACGCTCGGCGCCGCGGACGCGGACACAAGGTCGCGCACGTCCTCATCGGGGAGCTGGCAGGCCTGGGCCATGGACACCAGCTCGTCAGTACGGAAGGGTGGCGGAGCGGAGGTTGAGGTAGCGTCGCCGCCACCCCCCGGACTTCAACGCCTTGAGCCTGACCGCGCACGCCATGACGGTCTCGAAGAGGTGGCCTCCTTGCTCGCGCACGCGGGCGCTCCGTTTGAGCCCGACAGGGGCCTGGCTGGTGACCGGCGCGCGTGCGGCGCACGTCTTGGCGGGGCGGCCACGCTTGCGGGGAGGGAGCGGCGCCGGAACGGGCACAGCAGCGCCGGCCTGCTGAGCGGCATCATCATGCCCGGCACCATCAGCGGAGAAGGCAACGGAGCGGAGCGCCGGCGAGAGGTTTCTGGCCACCGTGGCAGCCTCAAGGGAGGCAGGCACCGTGCCGCGGAAGGGCACCAACTCCAGCGGCGAGGCGCGGGTGACGGCGTCGCCGAGGACGTTCACCGATAGGCATGAGGCCACTCCAGGGGCCTTGACGATCTGGTCGACGACGCCGACGGCGCCGGTCACCAGGTGGATGTGAGCGAGGCCGCGTGGTCCAACCACGCCGGGAGACGCCATGTCTCGCGGGACGGCGAAGTAGGCCGCCTCATCCGCCGCGCCACGGACGACGATGTGCAGGAAGCGCTCACACGCGCCCACCCTGATGTCTGTGTGCTTGGGGACGCCGCCAGGGGTGATAGCAGCGAACGGGGCATCGCGGCCATGTGCATTGCACTGCGGGGGCACGTCGATTGAGTACTCGTCATCGCCCGGGTGCGCTCCGTCCGCGGCAGGTTTTAATCTGAATCTGAAGTTAATTAAGCAAGCAATCGAAGGCAGGATATGACAAATGGGCATAATTTAGCAGCTACAGCTTTGGATCCCCTGGAATCCTGTCCTCTCACTTACCATTATTTTAGGATTAGGACGCGTCTAGCCGGCCTCCGGCGGTGCTCATTTGTCCGGGCAGGTTTTTCGCCGGCGCGCTTCCTGCCGCGCCAAAAGGCATGCATTCCACATCTCGCGCACCTGGTGCTCCCTTTCCTTTGGTGTCTGCCGTCCACCTCCTTGGCACGCAAAAACAGATTTTCATCATCCAATTCCAGCCCACCCCGGCCCCTCGCCTAGGCCAAGGTTAGTCTGCTGCAAGCCGCCATACGTACAACTTTTCTGCCTCCTATAAGTATCACAACGGATTCCTAGTTCATTGATTGATCGTCACCTGAACAAATGAAGACATGAAAGCACAAAAACTGAGGGCTTCCATGGCAATCAAATGCAATCCCATCTCCTTTCCCTCTCCCTCCCCTCCATCACCCCATGAGACCCCTAGGTCATGAACACCAAATGGAACACTGAAGCAAGAAACAATTTAGATAGATGGGTACATAAGAAAGTCCGTAACAACAACTTAGTTGTTTGCGCATATACTGCGTGTATGCACTAAGGAACAAACCTGGGACAACTAATTACATACATCGGAAATTCCAGGTCCTTGACATCATGAACAACAAAAATACCTTACCTCGGCAACAAAGAAAATCTGAGGTCCTTGACAACAACAATAATCACTAGAGCAGCTTAGCACTAGTGGAAAATGGTGCTTTTGCACCGGTTGGTAAGTGCCATATGCACCGGATGCCCAACCGGTGCAAAGCATCCGGTGCAAAAGGCCCCCCCCCCCTTTTGCACCGGTTCAGTTGCGAACCGGTGCAAAAGGGCACCAGCGGTGTCGGGCCCGAGCGAGAGGACCTTTAGTATTACGAACCGGTGCTAAAGGGTGCTGCGTCCGAAAATTCCCAAAACCCCGCTACCGTAATTTTTTTTCGAATTATTTTTTAATACCTCTTTTTTTCCTTTTTTTCAGAATTTCAAATATTTTAGTTATTTCACAAGTTTAGTCTCTAACTACCCTTATCTCTAGTCTAATTACTTACTCGTGCTTAGACTTCCCGCTCGGTCACCCATCCTCCCACTACTCTAGCACTAACGCTTAACTTCCTTTCCATCCCGTATCCAAGTGCTTCGCACGCATGTATGTGATAGTAGTATCATATCAATCCTATTAACATATCGGTCGATATCATATTTCTTTATTGTTCGAATTTCAAATAATTCTTTTAATAAACAAAAGTAATAATATAATAATAATCTTGAATAAATAAATAAACATTAACTTTATAATTTGTATTATTTTTAATTATTTTCAATTTTTTAAATTTTTTTGCCAAACCTAAAACCTGAAAATTTGAAAAACTTATAATTTGCAGAGTGTAATCTTTATGCAGGATGCAATTATTAATTTTAATTTTGAAAAATAAAAAAATATATAAAATCCTAAATTTCTAGAAAAAACTAAAATCTTCCTGCTTTCATATTTTCATTTGGAATTTTGAGAATCTAAAAATTGGCTAACCGGGTAAACCCAGGTGAATTCGGATGTAACGTTTTCTCACGATGATTTTGATATATTATACGCATTTTTCGACGTCGTATGCAAAATTAATGCGATTTTACCATTTTTTAAATTTTTTTCCAAAAAAAGTCAAAATTCGAATTTCTTAATTTCACCGAATAGTAGGTTGCATAACATACAAGAATCTGAAAACATTTTATTTTTTGAATTTTCTATCATTTTCATTTGTATTTTATAAAGCAAAAAAAGGCGATCCAGGGAGGGGGTGGAGGTGCGTGGGGAGCAGGAAAGCCTTTAGTACCGGTTCGTGACATGAACCGGTACTAAAGGTCTACCCTTTAGTACCGGTTCGTGTTCCGCCTGACGCTAACCCTTTAGTACCGGTTCGCGAACCGGTACTAAAGGTCCTTACGAACCGGTACTAAAGGTCTAGGCAGTGCAACCGGTACTAATGCACCCTTTAGTACCGGTTCGTAAGGAAACCGGTACTAAAGGCCTGGACGGAAGCCCCTTTTTCTACTAGTGCGTGTGTGTGGGTCTAATTGCACCCGGTCATATAAAAAATTAATTGAAGCCAGACTCGATTTTGAAATAAGCCTGTGCTTTCTTTTGAAGGTAACGCAATGTAAACCGAGTAGGATCTTTTGTTGTCCTGTTCGAAGATGCGAAATTAGCAACCAAAAGCGAGTAGGACCTTTGGTTGTGAGGATGCAAACACATGCTTAACGGGCATCACTACCCTGGAGCAGAAAAACCTTTTGCACCGGTTCGTAACACGAACCGGTGCTAATGACCCCTTTAGCACCGGTTCGTGCCAAATCCGGTGCAAAAGCTCTTTGGAGGACAGGATAAAAGCTCTTGTTTCTACTAGTGTAGTTTTATCCATACATACCAACTGTATGCAACAAACGAGCAAACCTGATACAACTTAGTATATATATTGAATGTTCCATTCCTTGCCAACAAGAACAATAATCGCTGCAACAACTAAGTTAGATTAAAAGGCTTCAGATCACGGAGCACATGACCCAAACCCTAGACTCCTCCCACCCCCCTCCCGCACCCCCCTCCCGCACCCAAACCCTAGACTCCTCCCGCCGCCGCCACCGGCGGCGCCGCCGGGCAAAGACCGCGGGGCGTGGCGGCAGCGGCGGGCTTCCCTCGTGACGCGGCGGGGACGGCGGCCGGGTGTTCCCCTCGACGCTGCGGCGGTGGACCTCCTGCCTCCCGTGTGATGGCTGGGCGGCGGCGGTCGGAGGATGGAGGGGGCGATGATGGCCAGATGATCTGTGCTGCGGCCTCCCCTGCCTCCCGGCGGCGGCACGCCGGTGGTGGCTGGTGGTGGGGCGGATTGCGCCGTCCCCTCCGCTTCTCGCCGGTGCGGGGTGATGACCTTGGGCTTCTCCCGCGGTACGAGGACGCCCGGGGCAGCAGCCTTGGGTTCGACGGTGGAGGCGGCCTTCTTCTTCGCCGGAGGAGGTCGGCTGGTTGCTGGGGTGGCGGATCTCGAGATCCCTCTACCCCGGTGATGAAGATCTAGTCAACGACGAGCTAGCGGCGAAGGGGTCACCGGTGAACACCGAGCCTTGACTTCGTTCTTGGCGGATGATGGCGGTGGCTATTGGCGTCGTTCCCTTGCGAAGGCATCATCTTTGCTGGCCTATCCGTTCGCTCTCGCCGAGTAGGGGACTCGCGGCTGTCGGTGAAAACCGTGCCACGATTGGCGGGCGATGGCGGCGTTAAGCGTCGCTTCCTTCTTGAAGGCATCGTCATCACAGTCTGCGGGTACTCACTCGTGCTGCTCCAGGGGAAACCCTAGATCCAGCCAAGATCGGACGATGACGGCGCTCCCTACGTGGTGCTACCTCTTGGGGTATCGTTTTTTGAGTAGCGGCTAGATGGAGGTGGTTTCTGGTGGAGTGGTGTTCATTTACCTCGTTGTCGTCGATGATTCTCAGCGGCGTGGAGCTGCGGGGTATTGAAGACGGGCAAGGACTGCTGGACGCGTGCAGGATGGTGGAGCTATTTGGTGTTATGGTGACATCGACGGCAGGCCTGACATGGTTAATGCGTTGATCTCGCTTGGAGATGGGTTCGAGATAGATGACGGTTGCGAACTCTGCGACATGTGCACCCTCAGGGTTTTGCTTTTTGGATGATGTGTGTTGGTGTACCGTCAGGGAGTATGGCCTTGTTCATGGTCCCCCCTTCATCGTAGGTATAGCGAGTTGTCGCTAGGAAGGAGGCTTCGAGTTGATCTTTGTATTCCCCTTGTAAGGCATTGCGAATAATTTAATAAAAAAGAAAGCTGTGTGCATCCTTTGGATGCAGAGGCTGGGGCTATGCTCCTTGATCGAAAAAAAAAGATAGAGTTTGGCGTGAACCACCTTTCCCCGTCTAGCTTCGTCTGCCAGCCATAGCTTTGGCTTTTGGGCCTAGCTGCACGCACTCTCACGACCAAGACGAGGTACGTGCATACGGTGAGCTCCCTAAAAAAAAAAGTACGGCGATGAAGCATGCATGAGTGCAGGTCCGACGCCCATTTCGGTTGAGGCAGAAGCACAAATATCGGACCTAACGCACGCATGTCGATCTCAACTAATTGCTAGGGGCGCGTTTGGTAGCCTGCATGCCCCTTGGCTCGCATCGGTCCAGCTTTTTTCGGCCCGTTTGGTTACCTGACCGAGACCGCGTTCTTGCAGGAACCGCTTCTCAAAGCACCCTCGGGCCAGACCCTGGAGGAACGTCCGGTTTGGCCGTTTCTAGCGAGCCACCCCCGTTTCCACAGAAGTGGAGAACGCGCCGTCCTCGCAGAGCCACCGCGGGAGATGGCGGGAGCTCGCGCGGAACGCGGAAATCTTAGCGGGATGAATTCGGTCACCGCGCTTGAATTTTTGCCACCGTATATAGGGGCGGCTCTCTCACCGGCAAATCCAAATCCCCCATTTCCCCCCATTTGGAGCTCATCCACCGTTCCCGATCTAGCGACATGGCCGGCTCTACCTCACCCGCACGATCGGCGAGGCTTGCGGCGGCGACGGCGGCTGACATAGGCATGCCGAATGGGCCTACCGAATAAGGTACCCGAGGTTATCTGGAGGCCCATGACTCGAAGCTTTCAAGGCCCAGAAGCCCAGTTAATCTCGATAAGGAATATAGAGTTGTATTAGGAATCACGAATCATGTAACAATATGGGAAAGTCTCGGATGGCTTCTCAGAGTTTGTAACTTGTACGACAAGAAATCCCTCGGCTCTGCCTCCTATATAAAGGGGAGCCGAGGGGAGAAGAAAGGATCGAATCTATTGTGAACACACACCCTAATCTCTGAGTCGAGCACCTTTTCGGCTGAACCTTCTAGATCTACTTGCCCTCTAATTTCTACGAAACTCTAAGTCTACAATCTGTAGGCATTGACAAGTTGATACCTTGTCAATTGGCGCCGACCGTGGGGATTGGAGGCTGCAAGGAGGTGATCTCGATGGCATCGTCAACATCATCAACGGCAAGCAATGCGATGGACGGAGGTAAACGGATCCAACCTGATCTCGACGGTTTTGTTCCTCACCCTCCCGCCCGTTTGCATGCATATGCCGATCTGGAGGATTCGACGGAGATGACGTTCGGGAGTTTCCACTTCCTCGTCGGGAAAGAAGGATCGCATCGTCTCGCGGCACCGATTTTTTCGGGACCGTTAGCGGCCGATTCCGATTTCTCGGGATCATCAGCATCATCAATCGAGTTAGGCCACGAGGAGGTTTCGCCACCAAGCTTCACCAAGCCCGCCATCGGCGGAGAGCTCACCGATCTGTTCGGCGACATGACTTCCGGGTCGTTCACAGATACCGATCAGGGTAGTGACTCGGAAAGCATCAACAACGTTGGCTTCACCAACTTCGACTTCATCGACAAATCTACTTCTATTAGGGAGGTTTTCGCCGATCTATACGACGGTGTCACCGACCCTGAAGATGATGAAAACAAAACTACAATATATCACCAAATCTGCGCAATCGGGGAAGCAAGCCGCCAAGAGGACGAAGCGTCGGAGGCTTTCGATGATGTGGGCAACCCATACATCGATCCCGCAGATCTTACGCGTGGAACAGGAAGCAAATAAATCGGGGCCACGCCGCGAGAAAAAAGGCAGCTGCCGCAAGAAGCTTGGGATAGAGCTCAGAGAGCCATGAACGGTACAGAGCCAATGACTACCACGGCTACACCGGAGGCGTTGCAAGCATATCAATATAAACTCGCTCGTGCTAGACGAGAGCTAGAAAAACAAAGAAAAATACTCGACGAAAGAAGAGCTGCAGCTTCTGCGTCAAGTGCGCGCAGGGTCAACATGAGTCAACAATCAGGAACTTCAGGAGATAGTCACAGAGACGCCCGTGCAAGAGCAAGATCTCGATTGGCAAATGTGCCCGAGCATGAACGGGAAAACCTGATCCAAACCCTCGATATGTCCTTTATGTCGATAGACACGAGAGGGCACATCATCCCAAAAAACTCCGGAAGCAGGATATATGGCGACACATGCCTTCATAATGACATCTAAACCACCTCCGGGAGACCCTAGGGAAGCACTGTACCAGATGGCTATGGCAGGAGTCGGCGTTATGGGAGCAGCGATAGCAGGCTCGAGTACACGATAACCCGAAAGTGCTCCACGAAGAAATAGTCCAAGGCAAAATAGTCCTCGACCCACTACGGTGGCGGCGCGAGATCCTCCACCAGAAGGCGACGTGAGGAACACGGTGACCCAGGCCCGAGTCGATAGAGCGCGGGATGAGAGGAAACGCGAAAACAGAACACGAGAACGTCGACACTCACCGGAAGTTAGCGAGGATGATTTGTGCGGACTCCCTTGCTTCACCCGACGAGTTCGTAAAACTAAAGTACCTTCTAGCTTCAAGTTACCTGACAGCTACAAAAAATTTGACGGATTGCAAGATCCTGAGGATTGGCTAGTTGATTACTTAGAGATAGTGAAGCTGATGGGCGGAAACAGAGCAACGGCCATGCAGAGCATTCAGGTCCACCTGAGCGGAGCCGCAAGATCCTAGTTGAAGAAGCTACCAGAAGGATCCATCGACAGCTGGGAAACTTTCGAGGACTTGTTCGTGAGAAATTTTTGTTCCACATGCAAGAAACCTGCGTCAATAGAGTAGCTAAGGACCTGTAGGCAGAAGTTGGATGAACCAATGAGGATGTACATCCAGAGGTGGAGCATCATAAAAAATTCGGCTGAGAACGTGTCTGATGAAAGAGCAATCGACGCGTTTGTTGCAGGAATCCGAAGAAGAGATCTAATCGAGGAAGTGGGTAGATCCAACCCAAGAACCATAGCAGACCTCATGGATATAGCAAATCGCTGGGCTGACGGAGAAGATGCTGTTCATAATAAACGGCAGAGGTCACCCGAGGAGGACCGCAATAGAAATAACAATCAAAATAGACGACGCTTTCGCCACTTCACAAACTATGATGGTCCCAGCCAAGTTGCGGCTGGCTTCCGAGGAAATAGTGGAGGAAATCATCGGGATGATTACCAGAGGAGTAATGATCAGCGCAACGATCATAGAGATGCACCGAGTTCCAGCAGGCAAAATAATCGGCCTAGGTTCCCAAGGCCATGCAACATGTCACCCGAAGATCTGTTGAACGGGTCATGCCAGATGCACTTCTACCTCGACAATGAGGGAAATAGACAGTCGGGTCATCTTCAGAAGGACTGCCGAACTTTTCAAGCTCTGCGAAGATACGCGGAAAACACCAACACGCAAGCAGCAAACAGGGGGTACGTGCAGGGGCCAAGGAGTGAAATTCACCTGCCACCACCACCCGCAATTACCCGCGCAAACCAACATCAGCTGCAACTTGCGGCACCTCCGGGCAATAACGATGGCTTCATAGACACAACGGGAGCAGTATCGATGATACAGAAAGGAAGACCCTCGAACATAGCGCAGAAGTTAATTTCGCGGCAGGTGTTCATGGCAGAAAAGTCGCCTCCACCAACCATCGAGTACCTCAATTGGTCGGGACAGGCAATAGGATTCACCCAAGAGGACCACCCACCTCAAGTTCCACGACCAGGGCAGTCAGCTATGATCTTACCAGCGGTGATCGTGGGATTTGAGATTTCCCGCATATTCATAGACGGAGGAAGCAGTTTAAATCTCATATACGCGGATACGCTGCGGAAGATGAATATCTCTTTGGCAAATTTAACACCAACAGATACGCGTTTTCATGGCATCACACCTGAGAAGCCGAATTATCCTCTAGGAAAGATTTTACTCGACGTACAGTTTGGAACACGAGAAAACTTCAGGAAGGAGAAGCTGGAGTTCGAAGTTATCGATTGGCCGTCACAATATCATGCTCTCTTGGGACGACCCGCATATGCCAGATTCATGGTTGTGCCGCATTATACATACCTGTTATGGAGGATCCCCGGACCCAATGGCCCAATCACAGTCAAAGGAAGTTTTGCTCTGGCAGATAAGTGCGACAAGGACTTTCACAAGCTCTCCGAAACATTCGGGATGCAGGCTGAGTATGAAGCATCCAAGCTCATCACCAACTACGACGTGTTACCCGACGGAGGTAGATCCTTGCAAGAGCAAGCTTTCGACACCTCCAAAGATTCCAAGGAAGTACAGATCCACCCGACAGACCCAAAAAAGACGACATCCATCGCTTCCAACTTGGACAGTGCATAGGAAAGCGCGCTCGTCAAGTTCCTTCGTGAGCGCTGGGAAATCTTCGCATGGTGTCCAGCTGACATGCCAGGAGTACCCAGGGAACTTGCCGTGCACCCCCTCAATCTAGACCCAAGAGCTAGACCAATTCGACAACCTTTGCGGCGATTCTCCGAGCCAAACCGCAAAGCCATGCTATCTGAGATCCGTCGACTCAACGAAGTGGGTTTCATCAAGGAGCTGCACACGGAGGCCACGTGGGTCGCTAACCCAGTGCTGGTCCCGAAGAAAAACACTGAAGTCCTTCGCATGTGCGTTGATTTCACATGTCTCAGTAAACATTGTCCAAATGATCACTTTCCCCTCCCGAGGATCGACCAAATTATCGATTCCACGGCAGGTTGCGAACATCTTTCCCTCCTCGACACGTATTCTGGTTATAATCAGATCCACTTGAAAGAAGATGATGAAGTTAAAACAGCTTTCATAACCCCTTATGGCGTATTCTGCTACAGAACAATGCCCTTCGGGTTGAAAAACATGGGAGCAACGTATCAGAGGATGATGCAGAAGTGCCTCGCCACTCAGATTGGAAAGAATGTCCAAGTATACATCGACGATGTGGTCATAATAACAAAGCAAGGGTCATCTCTGATCGATGATCTCAGGGAAACCTTCGACAACCTCGACAATTATCGTCTCAAGTTGAACCCGACAAAGTGTTCCTTTAGCGTCCCTGCGGGAGAACTCCTCGGATACTTAGTGTCAGCCAGGGGAATCGAGGCTAATCCAGAAAAAATACAGGCTATCCTGACGATGAGAAAACCAACCAAGCTTAAGGAGATACAACAGCTGACTGGGCGAGTCGCAGCTTTGAGCAGGTTTGTCGCAAGATTGGGAGAAAAAACGCTGCCCTTTTACGCGCTCATCAAGCAAGGAGAAAAGTTTGTGTGGAACGAGGAGGCGGACAAGGCTTTTGAGCATCTGAAGCGCACAATATCGACACCTCTAGTGTTGGTAGCACCACGAGAAAAGGAGCCTCTGTTACTATACATTGCGGCCACACCTCAGGTGGTCAGCACGGTTCTCGTGGTCGAGCGAGAAGAAGAAGGAAAAATTCATGGGGTCCAGCGGCCAATATATTTCCTGAGTGAGGTGTTATCACCGTCGAAGCAGCGATACCCACAGTATCAAAAACTGGCGTACGGAGTCATCATGACAGCAAGGAAACTAAGACACTATTTTCGGCGCATCCAATCATAGTGGTAAATGAGGCACCCCTCTCGAATATCTTGAACAATCCAGAGGCCACGGGACGTGTCTCTCTTTGGGGAATCGAGCTTTCCCCTCGGGACATCACATATGAAAAAAGAAAAGCAATCAAGTCGCAAATATTGCCAGACTTCGTGGCAGAGTGGATGGAACTTCAAAACACGGGACCCCCAGATTTGTCGAGCAACTGGCATATGAATATCGACGGGTCCAAGAGATTAGAAGGAGCTGGAGCAGGTGTGGTACTTGTCTCACCGCAGGGTGACAAGATGAAGTATATATACTTCGGATGACCTTCCCCAATGCATCAAACAATGAAGCAGAATATGAAGCCCTTATCCACAGGATGAAGATGGCAAAAGCATGCGGTGCAACTCGCTTAAAAATCTTCGGCGACTCCCAGTTGGTGGCTCAACAGGTTATGAACAAGTGCAACGCAGTTAATGACAGCATGATAGCATATAAGGAGGTATACAATGAACTCGAGAAAACCTTCGATGGTTGCGAAGTTAATCACGTGAGCAGGCTCAGCAACGACGAAGCCGACGTTTTGGCAAACATCGGCTCGCAGTGCCTTCCCATACCACCTGGAGTTTTTTGGGAGGAAATCAGTGAAAGATCAACCAAGCCGAAGAAAGTACCAAAGCAGCTGAAGAAAAAAGAGAAACTCAAGAAGGACTCAGGGGCTCCTTGATGGGATTCGTAGCATAGAAAACAAAAAATTTCCTACCGCAAGAACGAATAACAAGCCAAGATCCAATCAAGAAGATGGTAGCAACGAGAAGATCATGAGACTAACCCTCGAAGATTCCAAAGCCTACGAGATTAGATCTCGTTGTTGATGTAGTCGATCACTTGCCGCTTGCAAAAGCGCGTAGAAGATCTTGACGGTGCCACGGTCGGGCAGCACCTCGTGCTCGGTCACACGTTCGGTGTTGATGACGACGTCCTTCTCCCCGTTCCAGCGGGCAGCGGAACTAGTAGATCCTCCTCGGAATCCCGACAGCACGACGGCGTGGTGGCGGTGGTGGTGGAGATCTCCGTAGGGCTTCGCCTAAGCTATGCGGGAGAGAGAGGGAGGGAACCGCTAGGGTTTTGGGAGAGGGGGGTGCTTGGGGGGCGCCGGCCTGGTGGTGCTCTTGGTGTGGCCGGCCAGCCCCCCTCTCCTCCTCCTCTTTATATAGGTGGAACACCCAAGGGTTTGCCCAAAGATCCGAATAAGACCCCAATTCAAAACCGCCATATGGACGAAACCTAGGGAGACAGGGACTCCTCCCTTTCCCCCTTAGTGGCCGGCCAAGGAGGTGGAGTCCACCATGGACTCCACCTTCCCACTTGGTTGGTGGAGTCCTTCCGGGACTCCACCTTCCATGGTGATTTCTCGGAAGGTTCTAGAACATTCTAGCGCCTTCCATAAATGCACCGGATCATTTTCCAAACTTGGAAAGTGACTTCCTATATATGAATATTATTCTCCGGACCATTCCGGACCTCCTCGTGATGTCCTGGATCCCATCCGAGACTCCGAACAACATTTGAACTCCATTCCATATTCCATATCTACTTAAAATGACATCAAACCTTAAGTGTGTCACCCTACGGTTCGTGAACTATGTAGACATGGTCGAGACTCCTCTCCGACCAATAACCAATAGCGGGATCTGGAGATCCATAATGGCTCCCACACATTCAACGATAACTTAGTGATCGATTGAACCATTTACATACGGTACCGATTCCTTTTGTCACGCGATACTTTACTTGTCCGAGGTTCGATCATCGGTATCTCCATACCTTGTTCAACCTCGTTACCGACAAGTACTCTTTACTCGTACGTGGTATGTCATCTCTTGTGAACTATTCACATGCTTGCAAGCTAATTAGACGACATTCCACCGAGAGGGCCCAGAGTATATCTATCCGTCATCGGGATGGACAAATCCCACTATTGATCCATATGCTTCAACTCACACTTTCCGAATACTTAATCCCATTTTTATAACCACCCATTTACGCAGTGGCGTTTGTTGTAATCAAAGCATCCTTCCGGTGTAAGTGATTTACATGATCTCATGGTCGAAGGACTTAGGTAACTATGTATCGAAAGCTTATAGCAAGTTTGAACTTAATGACTTGATCTTATGCTATGCTTACTATGGGTGTGTCCATCACATCATTCACCTAATGATATGATCTTGTTATTAATAACATCCGATGTTCATGATCAGGAAACCATGATCATCTATTAATCAACAAGCTAGTTAAATGAGAGGCTTACTAGGGACTCTGGTTGTTTACACAACACACATGTATCAATGTTTCCGGTTAATACAATTATAGCATGGAGTGTAAACATTTATCATGAACACTAAGATAGAACAATAAATATTTTATTATTGCCTCTCGGGCATATCTCCAACACTCCTGCAGCCCTAGAAGCATATATATCGGATGACGAGGAGGAACCAGAGGAGGTCATGATGATCCAAGTTCCTTGGATGCAGGTATACTTGTCATACATCACGAAGAAAGAAATACCCGAGGATCCGGTGGAAGCAAGGCGAGTTATTCGACGATCTAAGGCCTTTACCGTGGTGAAAGGAGAACTGTACAAACGAAGCATATCGGGTGTGCTGCAAAGGTGCGTTACACCCGAAGAAGGGCGAATCATACTGAAGGACATACACGAAGGAATATGTGGCCACCACGCCAGCAGTTGAGCAATAGCAACCAAAGCTTTTCGTGCGGGATTTTATTGGCTGACAGCAATAGAGGATGCAAAGGACATAGTACGCACTTGCGATGCTTGCCAGAGATTTGCATCTAAGCCCCACTCTTCAGCAACAGAATTAATGCCAATACCATTGGCATGGCCTTTCGCACAATGGGGACTAGACATGGTAGGCAAATTGCACAAGTCCTGGCCAGGAGGACACGTATACTTGCTCGTGGCTGTCGACAAATTCACCAAGTGGATTGAAAGAGATACCCGTAACTTCGGCAGACGCAACATTAGCAGTAAACTTCATCAAGGGATTAGTTTTTCGATTCGGTGTACCCAACAGCATAGTTACGGACAATGGCAGTAACTTTACCTCTCGAGAATTCAAAGGCTACTGCGAAGGAGTAGGCATCAAATTGCAGTTCGCATCGGTGGTGCACCCGCAAATCAATGGACAAGTCGAAAAGGCGAACGGTCTCATCTGCAATGGCATCAAGAAATGCCTGTTGACACCGCTCGAAAAAGCAAGACACACCTGGGTTGATGAGCTACCAAATGTGTTGTGGAGTCTACGAACGACGCCAAACGCAGCAACACAGGAAACTCCATTCTTTTTGGTCCATGGAGCTGAAGCAGTACTCCCGATAGAAATAGAACACAACTCTCCTAGAGTCGCGGAATATGACGAAGAAGCTTTGCAGAAGACGCTGGAGGATGATGTCGACGCACTTGATGAAACAAGAAATGTGGTGTTGTCAAGAGTAACCATATACCAGCAGAATCTTAAAATTTATCACAGCCGACGTTTGCGGCCCAGATCCTTTGAAGTCGGCGATTTAGTTCTTCGACTCAACCAAGATGGACACGAGAAATTCGAGTCTCCATGGTTGGGGCCATTGTAGGGTTCGATGCATGGAAAACAAAAAATTTCTATCGCAAAGACTAATAAATCCAAGATCAAATCTATGGAAAAGCCAAGATCTAATCTATGAGATCGGAGCAACGAGATAGATGAGAAACTAACCCTCGTAGATCCAAAGCCTTAACGAGATTAGATCTCGTGATTGATGTAGACGATCCTTCCAGTGCTGCAATCCGGCTGCACTTCCGTACTCGGTCACACGTACGGTGTCGATGATGTCCTTCCTCTCCCCGTTCTAGCGGGCAGCGGAGGTGGTAGATCCCCTCGGAATCCCAGAGACGACGCGTGGTGGTGGAGGTGGAGGAGAAAGGCAGGGCTTCGCCAAGCCCGCGCAGAAGAAGGAGGCGAGAGAGGGGCGGCTAGGGTTTGGGGAATCATGTGCTGCGCCCCAACCCTCCCCTCCCTCTTATATAGGCGTGGGGGGGGCTGCCTTGGCCCCTCCTCCAAGCCCTTGGGTCGGCCAAAACAAGGGGGGAAACTTCCCCCCCCCAAGTTAAGTCCCTATTTTCAAGGGATTTGATCTTATCCACTTGATCCAGCCACATGGGCCTTGGGGGGCTGGTGCGCCTGGCCCATGTGGGCCTATGCGACCCCTCCGGTCCATGTTGGTCGTCCGAGATAGGTGGGCCCCACTATGGTACCCTCCGAAACCTTCTAGAACCTCCGGTACAATACCGAAAAATCCTGAAGTTTTCCGGTAACCCTGAAAATGACTTCCCATATATGAATCTTATTCTCCGGACTATTCCGGACCTCCTCGTGATGTCTTGGATCCCATCCGAGACTCCGAACAACATTCGGTCTCCATCTCATATTCCATATCTACTATACAACATCGAACCTTAAGTGTGTCACCCTACGGTTCGTGAACTATGCAGACATGATCGAGACTCCTCTCCGATCAATAACCAATAGCGGGACCTGGAGATCCATAATGGCTCCCACATATTCAACGATAACTTAGTGATCGAATGAACCATTAACATACGATACCGATTCCCTTTGTCGCGCGATACTCTACTTATCCGAGGTTTGATCATCGGTATCTCTATACCTAGTTCAACCTCGTTACCGACAAGTACTCTTTACTCGTACCGTGGTATGTCATCTCTTGTGACCTTGTCACATGCTTGCAAGCTAATTAGATGACATTCCACCGAGAGGCCCAGAGCATATCTATCCGTCATCAGGATGGACAAATTCCAGTCTTGATCCATATGCCTCAACTCATACTTTCCGAATACTTAATCCCATCTTTATAACCACCCATTTACGCAGTGGCGTTTGATGTAATCAAAGTACCCATGCGGTGTAAGTGATTTACATGATCTCATGGTCGAAGGACTAGGTTACTATGTATCGAAAGCTTATAGCAAGTTGAACTTAATGACTTGATCTTATGCTATGATTACTATGGGTGTGTGTCCATCACATCATTCACCTAATGATATGATCTTGTTATTAATAACATCCAATGTTCATGATCAGGAAACCATGATCATCTATTAATCAACAAGCTAGCTTAACAAGAGGCTTACTAGGGACTCTGGTTGTTTACACAACACACATGTATTAATGTTTCCGGTTAATACAATTATAGCATGGGATGTAAACATTTATCATGAACACTAAGATATAACAACAAACACTTTTATTATTGCCTCTTGGGCATATCTCCAACAGCCATACATCGTTACCGAAGTTATTCCGGGAGGAGCCTATCGACTAAAGAACAAGAAGACGGGCAAAGATGAACCAAACCCGTGGAACGTGGCGCAGCTGCGACGCTTTTATGCTTAGAGGGAAATCAATATAGTACCAACTATGTAAACATACAGTGTATCTGAAGAGCTCGCAAGTTTTCAGACGCACTCTTTTCCTTTCAGGGCATCGAGTGGGGCTGGAAGGTTTTTAATGAGGCGGGCTTGCGATGCTGCAATATAGCATGGTTGAAATAAAAAAAGTGGTGGCATATATTTATCTCTTCACAAAACAAGGCTCGGGGGCTTGAACCTGACAAATTTACAATATATTCGACTTCGTAATGTCTATCAACTTACACGCCTTGGTTCTACAAAAAAACCTCGTGAAAAAATAAACATAGGCATGCCAGCCGAGATACTCGGGGGCTCAAGGGAAGGAGCATAACACAATCAGAAGAAATTGCTTTGACTTTACAAAGGTCTCGCAATAGAATTACAATATATACGACATATATACATATACAACTTTGCGTTTTGGCTCAAAACTAACGCATTGGGAAAAAACAAAAAAGAGTTCCTATATCAAGCTATCTATGTTTATGTTCTCTTTGGCAGCACGAACATTCTGGGTGGAGTCATCATATCGAAATTCCTTGAAGAAAGCAGTGTCTACCCGAAGAAGTTCATCAATCATTATCTCGGTGACAGGGGATACAATAGCATCATACTTTTCAATCTTTACCCTTCTCTTCGACACCTTGCGGTAAAAAGTGTCGACAACTGTGCCAAACTACAACTTTGAATGGCAGATCTTCAACCAGATTAAGGACAACTTAGCACCAGCAATCATCTGAGCCTTCACGAAGTCATGGATGCTGCGCACGTCCTTAAATTTGCTCATAAGTTCTGGAAGATTACCAGGCTGTGGGTTTCGAGGAAACATGGCATTATATACCATGCCCAAGGTACTAGTGCAGAAGTCAAGGAAATCCCGAACTCGGGCGGCTTGATCCTAAAATTGCACAATTCGGCGAGTGCGATCTTTATCTGCCCAGAAATCACTGTCGCTCGCCCGAGCAAGTCGAAGAAGGGCCTCAACCCGCGAGTTTACTCTTTGTTCTACGGCGGCATCATCCAGAAACGGGCCTGTGAGTAACATAAGGAAAAAACAATATAGCGCAAGAAGGGATACGAAGAATATCAAGGAAGCAGCAAGATACAAGTAACGTACCAGCCATATCATGACTTGCATCAGTCATCAAGTCAAGCATATAGCTTTCGCGTTGAGCAGATCGCGAGGCGTTAACAGTCGTAGACTCCTTCAATTCAAGAGCCTCCTGCGCTTGTCGAAGAGCAGTTTGCTCGCGATCCGACGATTTGCGAGAGTGATCCATAACTGTTACAACCTGCTTCTTCATCGCTTGCAATTGTTGTTGCAGATCGGCCATCTCTTGGTGAGTTGAATCAGCACACGATGTAATATCCAAGGAAACGCCGCCAGGAGCTCTCGCAGAATGAGAAGTAGCGGGTGAAGCATTGGAAGGTCCAGCTCCAGTATAGTTATCAAGAATCAACTGGAAGACAAGAAAGATCGACATCAATCATTCAGCAAGGCACATCTTTTCATTCATATTCAGCACATTTACATAAGGCGAGTCCTTACAAAATACGGCTCCTAGCAGCCCATACAAATCGTCGGAAACAACAAAAGGCGGCAATAGCTACAAAAAGGAGAAAGAAAAAAGAGACGCGAGTTCATCTACCTGACCTCCGTCCGAGCGGCGCTAGCAGAAGCGGATGACTTCGAGTCGAGGAAGGCGATGATTTTCTTCGAGAAAGCTTTGGCGTCCTTCACCAAAACCTTCCACTTCTCCGAGTTCAAGCCCTTGGGAGTACCAGCTTTCACCCAGTCAACATTTTGGCCGCTAGCCGCGACAAGGGCGATAGTTCCTTCGACTCCAATCTTTAAACTCCCTTGACGGTAGGCTACAGCTGGATCATCTTGGCCCAGAAAATGATGGGTAAGTTGAGAAAAAATCTCGGGCTCAGTATCCTTCGGGAAGAAGTGGGGGAAGATGCGCTTCAACGCAGCCCGAGCAGAAGATATGCACTTGCGCGCCAGATCGCAATTGAGCTCAAGAATCTCGAGAGTGACCACGAGACGGTCATCCGATTCTTCGCTCAGGGTGTATTGTTCACCCATCCTCCCTGCTGAAGAAAAGCAGACTCTCGTCAAAACCAAGGATAATTTTAGCACAAGGAACAACAGAATGACAAAAAGAAAGATAGTATTTGTCGTCGTGGTGAACAAACAGATGCCATAGGATGGCTTAAGTTGGGGCCTGATGTGCGCAAGGGGATCCGGAGGAGGGGAAGGTTGTGAGAGAAAGCAGAAAAGCTCAAGGGACAAGCCCAACACGATTTATATACTCAAGATCAAACAAGGAGCTACAGAACTTGGCCTTTGGCCAGAGGTTGAAGACGCACGGCTAAACTAGCCTAGCACCCCTGTAACTACTCAGGAGATTGATCGTTCTTTTTCGTCCCGCGCAGGGGTGCCCCTCCTCTCCTTATATAGTGGAGAGGAGGCTTACAAGGGAAGGAACCCAAGGGGTATCTTTGATGATCTAAGCTACTTTATAAAGCTTCTTTGGCTCCAGGGGTGACGCTTCCTCCTGCATCAACGGTCTGGTCACCTCGTCCAGTACCTTTTACGTCATCTTCTTCTTTGGCCTCAGGGCTTCGATTAAAGCTGAATTGCTTAGCTCCTCACGTCCTTTGGTCCCTGAGGGAATCTTTGACCAGGGCACCGACATGCTACCGTTGAGGCTATACCGGATCCCACGTAATATGACCGGTATAAACCGGGCTCTTGTTCTTTTTATCCTGAGACTTTAGTTAACCTGGGTGTTCCTCCGGCTTAGTTATCACCGGTTGCCCTTACTCCGGCATACCCCATCTGGTATACCGGATCGTACCTTCCAATACTATTAAACCAAGCTTTCATAATCCGGATTATCCTTTAATCTGGTTTATAAACACCTTATCGTGGCATATTTGCCATAGTCTTGACCTACCGGGGGTCATCCCCCCGACAGTAATCCCCGAAGCTGGTGCGGTCCGGCTGATCCATCCGACGGGCCGCACCAGGCTCCTAGATAACGCGTACCGGATTAATCATACCGGTTTCAACTTGAAACAGACTGGCAACTTGCCGGACTCATCCTACCGTCCAGTCAAACTGAACTCTCCAAATCATTTCCGGCCTCTTTCCAGCGGTTCCTTCGCCTCTACGCTTCCTCGGCTAAGTCGAGAATATCTCGGTATCTGTGCCTGTCAAAGACATGTGCACTGTTTCTGACGCTGCAGCGGTCAGCGAGGGTCAAATCCCTCGTTTCCCGCACGCACTTATGGTGCCGCATCGGATCCGTGTAACCCCCGTGTGGCCTCTTGTCTGACGCATGTATTCTTGTTCCACGTGGTGGCCTGGCCACTGAAGCGACGTGGGCCGAGCGGTTTTCGGCCAACGAACCCCCTTTTCCTATTTAAGGGGCGACGGTTCGCACCCTTCTCCATCTCCTTCCTCATTCTCATCCTCTTCGCCTCGGACCTCACTGCGAACCGCTCCGCGCGTTTCTCCGCCGCCGCTCTCCTCGGCGCCCTTTTTCTCCGGCGACTGCGGCACCGCCACCGAGGAGAACGTTCGCCGCCCGTTTGTGGTTAGTATGACTCATTTCACCATCTCTTTTCTCCTCGCGTTCTTCGCGTTCGTCACCGCGGCCGTTAGATCTTGAGCATTTACTCATGTATTTCTTTCTCCTTTTTTCTATGTCTTTAGATCTTCTCAAACACGTAGACTTGGGAAAAATAGTTTGTAGCTTATACCGGGTCTGCTATTCTGTCCGATGGCCTCAGAAGAACAAGAGTTAGAGTTTTCCGGTGAGCCGGAAGTTGCCAGAGATCAGGAAGATGCCGGGGAGCTGGAGGTTACCGGGGAGCAGGAGGCCGGTCCCAGCTCCATGGCTTACTCGCGAGGCCGGTGGGAGGGCTCAGACGTTTCTCAGGCTGAGATAGATTGGTTATATCAGTCCAGGCGTATACCGAAAAGTGTAGAAAGCCGGATCCCTGGTGACGAAAGGGAGCCGGATGTGAAACCGGGCGAGGTGGTGGTGTTTACCGCCCACTTCATGCGAGGATTAGGGTTGCCGGTTTCCGACTTCTTTCGGCGCTTCCTTAATTTTTATGAACTCCAACCTCGCCATCTTCCCGGCAACGCCGTCTTCTACTTATCCTCCTTTTTAGCTTTCTGCGAAGGACATGTCTGCCTCAGGCCTACCGTGGAGGCCTTTGCCCGTTTGTACAACCTCCGGATCAACTCTATTCAAGATCCGGAGCTGCCGCTTCCCAAGCCAATAGTTCAGTGCGGGGCTTGCATAATCACCCCCCGCCAGAAGAGTGCGTATCTCAAACTTTTCGGCTTAGAATCCTGCCGGAAGTGGCAGCAGACATTCTTTTATGTCAAGAACTTCGGAACCACCGATCTCATCAACTTGCCGGCTTATGTTCCCGGTGAACCCACAAGGGTAAACTGGCTTTTCAATCCGAAGGAGTCTCATCCTGAGACAAACTAGATTATTCGGTTTATCCAAGCCCTCCACAAGCACAACGAGATTACGGCAGACGACATTGTCCGTACCTTCATCACGCGCCGGGTTCTTCCCCTCCAGCGTCGTGTCCACAAAATCTGTCAGATGAGCGGGCGCCTCGACCCCACCTGGATCTCTACCTTCAAGCTCTCCAAAGCTGATGTGGTCGCCAAGGCCAAGCTCATCTCGAGGACCAAAATGCCGATCGACTGGGAATGGGGTTTAAAACCTCTAAATCGCAAGCATCCGCCAGCTGCCCAAGTAAGGTCTTGCGGACTCCGGAATAACTTTTCCGGAATGTTTTTATTCACTTGTCTTTAACCAATTTATCTTGTGCATTCAGAACTTCAGCCGTTGGAGACGCGAGGAGCCGGCTTCTTTCACTGCTGACCGCACCGAGGAGGACAAGGAGGACCCAACTTCTATCCAGAACACTCCGGTGCACGAGATGGACGCCACCCATAACACGGGCTCTGGTAAGCCCTCAGCACCCTCTTCATCAAGAACTCGAGCAGATGATACCGGCAGCGAGGAAGATGACTGTGTTATCCTTGAGGTATATGACCCCATTCCCGTCTCCTACGCGTTTCCCGCGATGCCGGTTTCAGCTGATCTGGATCGTCAGGTGATGGAGAACACGGTGCCACTCTCTGCCAAACCTGGGGCACCTCCGGCCTCCCGCACCCGGAAGATTCCCACAACTGATGCTGGTTCTGGCGCTGCTCCACCCACCAAACGCCGGAAGACACCTGGTGCGGGTCCAGCGCGGGATAGGAAGCGGACCAAGGCCATTCCCACCACCACCGGGTGAGTTACGATAAGGTTCTTTTCCGGTTTAAACTTGTGCCTCCGATATCTTTTGTAGCTAACATCTTTTCTTTTCTGTTTTCAACGCTCCGCTTGAGCTTAACAGGAGCGCCCCTGGCAGGACCCGGCTTCCTCCCCAGAACACCGAAAACCTCGTGACAATGCCGAGGAAGAAGAAGAAGCTCCCCTCCTGGTGCCTAGTCCTGCTAAGGACAAGCGCCGCACCTCTCGCGCAAGTCCGGCACACTCTGGTGCCGGCAAGACTCCTTCCCCCTCTCGGGGGCCCACTACAAGTGAGGGGAACACGGCCCCAAGAACCGAAGATCACCGTGATGAGGGGGATTTCACCTCGCCTCCTGAACCAGAAGAAAACCCCGGCACCAGCAACATGGGAGTCGGTACAGATCATACCGCGCGGTCGGAACCTTTCGTGGTTCCGCCCGTCGCCGACAAAGCCCCTGAAGCACCTCCAGTTTCACCTAACAAGGTTTCATCCTTTGCACCACCGGAAGGTTCCAAACCGGCCTCTCCTGCCAAAGGTTCTCCTGCACCCCCGCCGGTATCCTCCAAGAACAAGCCTCCAACTGCTCCCGCTGCTAAGAAGCTCTCCTCCCGAAAGAGCACTGCCATCACTTCGGAGCAGCTTTCCGGCGCCCTCCAGGCCACTATGGCTCAGCCAACCGGCTCCCGAGCTCTTACCCTGCACACCAGCCGAGCCGCGGCCTCTATCAGTGACAAGATATCTGCGCAAGATGGCCGGATTATTGAGCTCAACCGGGGCGAAGCGACCTTGGGCTCGCTCCAGAGGTATGCTGACGAGTGGAACATCTCCGATATCACTGAAGTAACCTCTGGCTTGGGCAAGGATGGGCTGCCTCTGGTGGATCCTCGCGGACCCCGGAACACTATTCAACACAAATGCAGTGGCTCAAACAGTGCATGTGAGACTTCGATGCCGCCTGGTACGACGTCGACAAGAACATATCGGTAAGTTTCTCTTCCGGATCTGAACTTCAGCATTATTCCAATCTGCCATTAACTTAGACATTACACCTATATCCTCATAGTCCCCGAGTTTCGGGTTAAGTATGCAATACTTAGCGTGAAACTGCTCAAAAACCGACATACATAGTCCCCGAGTTTCGGGTTAAGTATGCCATACTTAGCGTGAAACTGCTCAAAAACCGGCATACATTATACCTCCACTTAATCCTTGCAGGGCGTGCTGGAATCTCACAAGAAGCTGTTCGAGCAGCTGCTGTGGGAGCACCGCGGGCTTTCTGACGCGCATGCAGCACTCCAGCTCACGCACAGCCAGTGCCGAGGTTTGTTTCTGTTTTTGTGTTCCTCTTTTCTGACCGGATTCTTATATACCGGTTTTGCCATTATTCATTTTTCTCACCCGGTTTCCTTTTGTGCAGCCGCGCTACCAGAGTCTTCCCAGCTCGATGAGCTTGTAAGCCGCGTTGCTGTCCTCCAAGGTTCGTTCCGTTGTGCTTTGTGTTTGCACTTCTCATTTTTTACCTTGCTAACTTTTGTTATTCCGATTTCTAGGTGAGAAGGAAAAGCTTTCCCTCCAGCACCAGAATGAATTGCAGGCTCAGAAAAATGAGACCACCCGGCTCAAGGAAGAGCTGATCCAGCTCGGGCTGCATCATGACAGCGCCCTGAAAGAGGCCGTCCATGCCGGAAAAGCCGAGGTGGAAGAAGCCAAAGCTGCGCTGGTTGAGCTGCACAAGCAGGAGGTCCAGGACCGGCTCTTTAAGGATATAGATGAAGAGAAGAATCTGCGTGAGCTGGAGAGGCAGCGAAACAACCAGCTGAAGCTAGTCCAGATCTCGTACGGCAAGATTATCAAGGACCTGGACGATAAAATCCGGAGTAAGCGTCCCTTTTCTTAGCTGTAACTCTTCCTATCTTGCCGGTTTGTTCTTATACCGGTTTCTTTTGTTCATTTCCGCAGCTGTCTTCCCTGAGTCACAGGCACGTGCCGAAGCGGCTGTTGCTAAGACCAGGGTCGAGGATCCGTCTTCTGATGCCGCCCCCTGGACCACAGAGGAACACGTTACTGCTCTCTCTGCTCGCGTGACTCGTATGACCAAGCTTGCTAAGCTCCCTGATGCCGCAATTCAAGCCTTCAAGTGCCTCTGGCCTGGTGAAACAGTTCCGGACCGTATTGATGTCCTCTGTGCCCGGCTTAATGAGTGTGGTGCCCGGCTTCATGAATGGCTGTGCTCTGCCACACGTTCTGGTGCAGACACCGCTCTGCGGTTTGTTTGCTCCTGGTATGAAGACCTGGACTTGGATGCTCTGGCCACGCTGCGCTTTGGTGCTCCAACTGACACCGATCTGGTTCTTACCGCCAAGCGCTACGAGCGAGCTTACCAAGTGGCCCATTATGCCTCCATGAGCACTTTCATACCGGCGACGGAAGATTTTGAAGATGCTCAAAGTGATGATGAAGTTGAAGAAACCGCTGAAGATGCCACTGCCAATGATGAACCAGCTGCGTCTGGACAAGCTCCGGAAAGCTCCTCCCCGGAGTACGCATGAGAAAGTTTGACCCTGCTCCCATAAAAAATTCGTGAAATGCCCGGTATGCCGGGTTTGATGATGTAATATACAGTTTAAGTCCTTCTGGTCCGTCGAACTTATTAGGTCCGGTATGTTTGAACTTATTTAGGTTCGGTTTGTCTGAACTTGTTATGTCAAGTACTCCGGGTTCAATCCCGAGTTCAATTTAGTGTTTGCTTAGCTTCTTGACTTTGGCTCTATCTACCTCTTTTGGGTGTTTTGACGTATGAGGTCCAAAGTCTTTTTGCCGAACACACAATCTCTTGAACTTAGAAAAAAACTTCGAGTAACTCGAAAATTTTACAAAAAACCGGTGTAACCGGGGTTAGTTAAATTTTATTCCGGATTGTTTGTTTTTGTTCTCTCTTTCATTTTTCATGTGTTTAGGTCCTTCCGGTTTTTCTTGCTTGCCATGAAGCCGGGTTGCGGACAGCAGCTAAGTCGAAGATGCACCTTTGGGTTAAACACACTACTAAACCGGAAAAGAAAATTTCAAACAAACCAACCGGCGTACAGAAAAAATAAACACGTTACATGCAATTTCGGCAAAGGCAGTCCCCGAGATTCATTCGAGGTGCCGGCATTTCATTGATAGCAAATGTTTGAAAGGTACAAGAACTCCTTACATTACATCTTCAGGAATAGAAAGGGCGAAGAAGGGCTACATTCCACGGTCGCTTTGTTTCCTCCCCTGACCTATCTTGCTTTTCCTCCTTGGGATCCTATGCATCTATAAGATAGTAGGCATCATTGTGCAGTGCTTTGCTCATTATGAATGGTCCCTCCCATGGGGGTGCGAGCTTGTGTTGTCCTGCAGTGCGTTGCACCAGACGTAGCACTAGGTCTCCTTCTTGGAATACCCTTGGGTTTACCTTCCGGCTATGATAGCGTCTGAGGTTTTGTTGGTATATGGCTGATCTTGCCAGTGCCAATTCTCTTTGTTCTTCGAGCAAGTCGACATCATTTTCTCTGGCCTCTTTGACCTCTTCCTCTGTATATAGTTGAACTCGCGGTGAGTCATGGAGAATGTCGGTTGGTATGACCGCTTCTGCTCCATATACCATAAAAAATGGTGTATATCCGATTGACCGGTTTGGTGTGGTCCTTAGACTCCACATCACAGACGGTAATTCATCAAGCCAGCACCCTGGCGTTTTTTCCAGTGGCTCAATAAGCCGGGGCTTTATTCCGAACATCACAAGCGCATTTGTCCTTTCCACTTGCCCATTGGCTTGTGGATGTGCCACTGAAGCGATATCAAGCCGGATCTTGTTATCCTCGTAGAACCATGAAAATTCTCCCTTGGCAAAATTCGTGCCGTTGTAGGTGATAATGCTGTGCGGGTAACCATACCGCAGGATGATGTCCTTCAGAAATTTCACGGCTGTGTGCCCATCACACTTCCGGATAGGTTTGACCTCTACCCATTTGGTAAACTTGTCCACCATGACCAGAATGTGAGTCATGTTTCCTCTCGCCGGCCGGAATGGGCCAACCATATCCAGGCACCAAACCGCGAACGGCCAAGTTATCGGAATCGTTTTTAAACCGGAGGCTGGGGTGTGGTTTTGCTTGCTATACCTCTGGCATCCATTGCACTTCCGGACCATATCCTCTGCGTCTTCCAAAGCCGTGGGCCAGTAGAACCCGTGCCGGAATACTTTGGCAACCAAGGCTCGTGATGAAGCGTGGTGCCCACATTCGCCTTGGTGAATCTCCCGGAGCATTTCTTTTCCTTCTTCCGGCTCCACACAACGCTGCAGTACTCCTGTTACGCTTCTCTTGTACATCTCACCATTGATGATGGTGTAAGCTTTGGACCTTCTTTGGATCCTTCTCAACTCAGCTTCATCAGCCGGCAAACCACCATTGACCAGGAACTCCTTGATTGGTTTCACCCAAGTTGGTGCTTCTCTAACGTCAAAGACCGGCATATCTATTTCCATGCAGTCCACCGACATAGTTTCTTCTGGCTTCGACTCTGAAGTCCCCGGGTCAGATGAGGTAGTCCTCGGGTTCACCTTGTCAATGTCCATCGGAACAACTTGTGATTCCGGAACAAAAATTGACACAGATTCCGGACTGGGCTTAATTGACGGCTTCCTTAGGTGGGATAAGGCTATTCCGGGAGGAATTTCTTGCCTGGACGAGCCCAGCTTTGACAGAGTGTCAGCTGCGTCATTCTCTGCCCCCGGCACGTGATGGAACTCGCACCCCTCAAAGAATCCGGCAATCTGTTGCACATAGAACCGGTATGATGCCATGTTTGCATCCTTCGGGTCCCAATCTCCGGAACATTGCTGTACTACCAGATCCAAATCTCCGTAGCATATGATCCGGCGCACTCCGACCTCTTTTGCGACCTTAAGTCCGTGGACCAAAGCTTCATATTTAGCGACATTGTTTGATGCCCTGAAGTGTATCTGCAGCACATATCTCAGGTTGTCCCCCTTTGGTGAGGTGAGAACCACTCCGGCTCTGAGTCCTTCCTTGAGCTTTGATCCATCAAAGTGCATCCTCCAGTACTCTGTTTCCGACAGAGGTGGCTTATACTGCATCTCGGCCCAATCCACCAAGAAGTCTGCCAGTGCCTGCGACTTAATCGCATCTCTTCTTTTGTATAGTGGCACATATGGTGATAACTGGATTGCCCATTTTGCGATCCTACCGCTTGCGTCCTTGTTGCCGATGATCTCCGAGATAGGAGCCTCGCATACCACCATCATCGGGTGTTCCTCAAAGTAGTGCTTAAGTTTTGTGGCGGCTCATAGAACACGCTTCCTCTTCTCTTTCCACCACCACTACAGCACTTACAACCCGGTTTGTTGCTACTATGTAAAGCATCATGGGTTTCTTTTCCAAAGGTGATGCAAGTATCGGCATGGTGGCCAGCATCTTTTTTAGTTCTTTGAATGCCGTCGGCTTGCGAAGTCCAGACAAAAGTGTCCGATTTTTTCATTAACGCATATAGTGGCAAGGCTTTTTCTCCCAACCGGCTTACAAACCGGCTTAAGGATGCCACGCATCCGGTAAACTTTTGTACATCGTTGAGACATTGTGGTAACTCCATCCTTTCGATGGCTCAGATCTTAACCGGATTGGCTTCTATGCCGCGGCTTGACACCAGGAAACCGAGCAATTTGCCGGCTGGTACTCCGAAGGTGCATTTTGCCGGGTTAAGTTTCATCCGGAACCTCCTCAGGTTATCAAATGTTTCCCTCAGATCATTGATCAGAGTGCCTTTCACTTTCGTTTTTATCACGACATCATCGACATACACTTGCATATTTTTACCGATTTGGTTGTGAAGGCATTTTTGCATACAACGTTGGTATGTTGCACCGGCATTTCTCAAACCAAAAGGCATAGTGACATAGCAATAAGCCCCGTGCGGGGTAATGAAAGCAGTTTTTATTTGATCTTCCTTTTTCAGGGGAATCTGGTGGAAACCAGAGTAAGCATCCAGAAACGACAACAGTTCACATCCAGCAGTGGAATCGATCACTTGATCAATCCGGGGTAATGGGAACGGGTCTTCCGGACATGCCTTGTTCAAGTGCGTGTAGTCAATGCACATGCGCCAAGCCTTCGGTGCCTTCGGGTCTTCTTCCTTCTTCTTCTCGACCAGCACGGGATTCGCCAGCCGCTCGGTATGCAGGACCTCGACAATGAAGCCGGATACCAGTAGCTTGGTAACTTCTTCACCGATGATCTTCCTCCTGTCTTCAGCAAAGCGACGCAAGGGCTGCTTCACCGGTTTAGAGTCTTTCCGGACATTCAGAGAGTGCTCAGCCAACTCCCTCGGCACACCCACCAAGTCATCAGTCGACCAGGCGAAGATGTTCCGATTCTCACGGAGGAAGTTGACGAGCGTGCTTTCCTATGCCTCACTCAGGCCGGCACCGATACGAACGGTGCGCTCTGGCTGAGCCGGGTCCAGCACGATGTCCTTCGTCTCCTTCGATGGCTTGAATGTTGTTCCTCCAATCGGGCTGCTCATTGCTGCTAAGTTCAGCTGGGATGACTGGGCCAGCGCGACAGCAGTTTGAATCCTCCTTTTCTCTTCTGCTATGACCAGTGATTCGGCCAAGTTTGATCCGGCTGAAGCAGTTTCCAGCGAGACCTTGTAGTTACCCACCACGGTTATTGGACCATTAGGTGCCGGTATCTTCATTTTCAGGTAAGCCGTATGAGTAGAGGCCATGAATTTTGCCAGTGCCGGCCTTCCAAGCAGGGCATGGTAGGGGCTTTCCAAATCAACCACTTCAAACAGGATATTTTCCACGCGGCAATTGTCTCGGCCGCCAAACAGCACATCAACCCAGACTTTGCCATCGGGGAGCAAGACAATCCCGGAACTATGCTGTGGAATGTCGTGTGACTTGGCTCCAGCATGTTTTGAGTTATGCCGAGTGTGTGCATGGTGTGCCGGTACATGATGTTAATGTTGCTGCCATTGTCCACTAGCACTTTGCTGAACCGGACTCGCGATGATGGCCCGTGCATGATGGGATCCACCACCAAAGCGTATCCGCCCGGATTAGGCATCACTTTCGGGTGATCTTTGAAGGACCAAGTGATCTCTTGTTCCGACCACAACATGTATCTCGGTACCGCTGGTATGACGGCGTTCACTTCCATGGAATGGCAGTGCACACTTTGCCGGTCCATTGGCTCGGTCACGAAGACCACACATCACATATCTGGGTCATGGTACACATTCCGGCCTTGTGGTGCCTGAGGCGGGGCATTGTTGTTATTCCCTTGTGCCACCTGGTGAACTCCTTCCTGCTGCTGCGGCCGGTTTGACTGTGTATGAACCGGTTGTGCATTTGCCCCGGTAAGCTGAGGTGGTGGTGGCAACGTTTCAAAGCCTTCTTTCATCAACCTCTTGGTCCAGTTGCAATCTTTTGTTAGGTGGTTCGCCGGCTTTGTCGGGTTAGGAGTATGCCAGCGGCACGGCTGATCCATTCCGGATTCCATGGTATACTTGGGCTGGTCATGCCAAGGTTTCTTCTCTCCCCATTGCTTCTTTTGGCCAGCCCACGGCTGACCTCCAGTTTTCTGCCTTTGGCTTCCGCCGGCTTCCGAATTATCTTGCACCGCGGCCACTTGCTGCATTCCGTATCTTCTATCCGGAAAATCTTCCCTTCTTTTGTTGTGGTTGTTGTTCCGGTATTGGTCTTGGCGCGGCAGGAATCTCGGCAGGGGGTCACCTGCGATTGCCAGCTGCATTGGACCCCCCAATGCATAGCTATCGGCCACCCGGATCATATCAGCCAAAGTAGTTGGCATATTTCTCTGCAGCCTCTGCCACAGCGGAGAGCCTCTCCGGCATCCGTTACGGAACCAACTTATGGCCTGAGCTTCTATCACGCCCTCGCAGGAGTTCCTCATTGAACTCCACCGGGTTAGATATTCCCGGTCGGTTTCGTTCTCGCGCTGCTGGCACATGGTGAGCTGCTGCGGATGGTTTGGCCTCCGGTATGTGCTGCTGAAGTTGCTCACGAATGCCTTTTCAAAATCAAGCCACCCATTTATGCTTCCTTTTGGTAAGTTGTTCAGCCAAATGCGTGCCGGTCCAACTAGCACCGACGGTATGAATCTTACCGCCCAGCGCCGATTTCCTCCTCCAGCTACGGTTCCTCCACCTCCAGCGACATATACCGTTGTGGTGTAATCTGCGAGCCAATCTTCCGGCTTAGTGCTGCCATCATATCCCGGGGCAACTGGAAGTTACGCACCGGAGGTTCTTCCCTCATGATCCGGGGGCCGAAACATGGCGGACCCGGTGGACCCTCAGACTCAATCATCTCGGACAAGTATACTCTGTCCAGTCTATGTCGCGCATCTTATTCTGGCAGGCATCTTTCTCCGACACGTTCTCCCAGGGGATTCCTGTGATACCTGGCTCTTTCTAACCCGGAATCAGCCTCATCATACCGGCTTGGCACCGCGGCATTGCCTCCTGGACATCTCGGCGACGACATTTCAGCGCCGACATATGCGGCTCTGACCGGCCGATAGTTTTGCCCAGTTTCACTGTTCCCGGCACGAGTGTTTCCGGCATAGCCATTCTCGGCATAGCCGTGGCCTGCTCCTTGGCTCCTCCTGCCAGCATTGAATTGCCTGGCTTTTTGTTTTCCGGCCAAAACCGGATCATACACCGTCATCTGTTGAGCGTTCACATCTTTTCCTCTTCTTCTGTCAGGATGGGGGGACGAGGCCTGCCCATGCGACTTACTTCCGGCATTTCTAGCCGAATGAACGATTTGGGATGCTCCGACAGCTTTCTTGCTCCGAGCAACCTCTGCATTTTGCTCAGCAACCATATCAAGTAACACTTTTACCCGGGCATGTTGTTTTACAAGAGCATCACCCGATAGAGAGTCACACGCTTCTACTGCAGCTCTAGCAGCCTTGAGAGTTTTATCCGGACTACTATATTTTGGTTTCTCTACCGGCCCAAGCGACACCGACATAGTTTTACCGGAAAGAACTTCCCGGCGCAAATCCTTGTCTAAGTTTCGACCTCTAAGCCGGGTTGCAGCTACCCTAGCGGGGTTTGCGCTAACTGAAGCAAAGCCATGTGCTGCATTGTACTCACGTAGGGTTAGGTTGAGCTCCTGCTGAGCTCGGGTGATGTCTACGGCTCCGGTAAGAAGTGTATGCCGCTGCGCCTCCAGTTCGGCTTGAGTGGCCGTGGCATCGGCGTTGGGCGCGATGGGCGTGGCCAACACGCTCATGGCGGCCTGCAGCGGAGTTGCCATCGGCGGCCCGTTGGAGGTGTCGGCGGCGTTCTCGTCCCGCTCGAGCGGGTGCTTCGCCTGGCGCCCGGACTTGGTGTGCCCGGCGTCTTCTCCTGCTGCTCCCTTGCCAGCATCTGCTGCGCTGGCCATCATCACCTCGACGCTGCCAGTAGTGCGATCGGTGCGCGACCCGCGGGCAGCTGCTGACCTTGGTGGATCCGGCGCCACCAGCACCATCGATGGGTACCAGGGCTCCGGCACGGTGCCGAGGTAGACACGGTGCGAGCCAAAGTGGATGATGCGGCCGTTCTTGGGGAAGCGACCGCCGTTGGCAAAGCAGCCAGTGTTGTCGTTGATGAAATCCAGCGAGCCGAGGCGCTACACGAGGCCAGACACCACGCGCTCGCCGGAGGCGGTGAGGAAACCCGTCCAGATATGAACCCCAGCAAGCGCAGCTGCAGGCCCCACAGTGGACACCAACTGTCGTCGTGGTGAACAAACAGATGCTATAGGATGGCTTAAGTTGGGGCCTGATGTGCGCAAGGGGATCCGGAGGAGGGGAAGGTTGAGAGAGAAAGCAGAAAAGCTCAAGGGACAAGCCCAACACGATGTATATACTCAAGATCAAACAAGGAGCTACAGAACTTGGCCTCTGGCCAGAGGTTGAAGACGCACGGCTAAACTAGCCTAGCGCCCCTGTAACTACTCAGGAGATCGATCGTTCTTTTTCGTCCCGCGCAGGGGTGCCCCTCCTCTCCTTATATAGTGGAGAGGAGGCTTACACGGGAAGGAACCCAAGGGGTATCTTTGATGATCTAAGCTACTTTATAAAGCTTCTTTGGCTCCAGGGGTGACGCTTCTGGTGACCTCGTCCGGTACCTTTTACGTCATCTTCTTCTTTGGCCTCAGGGCTTCGATTAAAGCTGAATTGCTTAGCTCCTCACGTCCTTTGGTCCCTGAGGGAATCTTTGACCAGGGTGCCGACATGCTACCGTTGAGGCTATGCCGGATCCCAGGTAATATGACCGGTATAAACCGGACTCTTGTTCTTTTTATCCTGAGACTTTAGTTAACCTGGGTGTTCCTCCGGCTTAGTTATCACCGGTTGCCCTTACTCCGGCATACCCCATCTGGTATACCGGATCATACCTTCCAATACTATTAAACCAAGCTTTCATAATCCGGATTATCCTTTAATCCGGTTTATAAACACCTTATCGTGGCATATTTGCCATAGTCTTGACCTACCGGGGGTCATCCCCCCGACAGTATTACTTATAAACCGACGGGATTGGGTCTCGAGGCGTGTGAGTATCTCATTTTCACGCCCGATCTGTCGGGCCTCCTTGTCGCTCAAAGCATCTTCGGCGGCCTGAAGCTTTTGGCGAAGACCTTCAGCAGCGGCAGCATCCTTTTTAGCTTTCTTGCGAGCTGCTTCGCTGGCTTTGAGCTTGGTCTCTAGATCATCGGCGCATTCTTCGGCACGACGAAGTGCATCTGAAAGAAAAGGGTAAGATGATGCAGAATCAAGATAGGGACATGTAACATGTTGGGAGCAGAAAAGTTTTACCTCTTAAAGCCGCGGCCTCATCGCGGAACCCGATAAATCGGGAGCCTAAGTTGACCAGCTCTTTCATTAAGGGCTGCAAAAAATCGACAAGGCAGAAGTACAGCATCAGCGGACATAAACTACTTCGAGTTAAACAAAAAAGGAGACAAGCAAGAAAAAGAAACTTACATCATCAAGAAGAGGACCCGACGTACTCCTAGCGGCAAGCTCCTGTGTGCTAGCAGCCCCGGTTTTAGCTTTCTTCGTCTTCGGCGCTCGGGGGCTGGGCACTGGAGTCGGTGCTTCTGGATTGTGCTGCGGGGGAGGCGAGGATTCTGAAGCAACACGACGTTCCTCGGAGAGAACAAGCGTGTTGGAGGTGCTCGTAGGAGCTGGCCCATGAGCTTCAGGTTCTTCGTTTTCTTCTCCCTCATCAGCTCTGTCAATATAGCAGCAAAATGAATACAAGGGAACCAAAAGTAAAAAAAGAGGTGGCCAAAAAATAGCAAAGAGCAACTTACGAGCTAACGGCGCCAGTCTCGGCGAAGGGGTCGAAGAATTCTTGGTCTTCAGGAGAAGATTCTTCGGTAGCTGGTTCGGCGAGTTTGGACGCGCCGGAATCTTCATCATCGTTTCTCTTCCTCTTGCGCACATCCGGAGAAGTGGCAGGAGGAGGAGAGACAGAGTGGGCAGAGTCAGAACGTTGTTCTGACTCTGTGTCTTTGTCAGAGGAACCTGCAGATCTTTGAGACCCTGCGGGTTCACTCTCAGGAAGGGAGGATTCTTGCGAGTCGTCGGCAACAACGACCCGCTCATCCACTTCCCCACCTTCAGGTAGTGGAGGAAGAGAGGAAAGAGTTTGATGGTTCTGTGAGTTACAAAACAAGACAAGAAGGGGAAGTCAATAAATGAAGGAAAAACAGCAGCTGTCAAGAAACAGGAAACATAACTTGAAAGAAAGGTACTTACTTCGGGAAGGGCGTGGCTACCACTAAATGGTTCCACGCGACAGGATGAAGGGACTTGATGGTTTTTGTTCAAGGAGGTGAAGCGGCGGACGAGTTTCTCCAAATCCTTCACAGAAAGATCATCAGAAATCCGGTCAACATCTTCAGCACCCGTGTACATCCAGAGGGGATTTTTGCGAGCCTGCAGAGGCTACACTCGAATCCGAAGAAAATGTGCAATGATTTGCACACCCAACAGTTCTGCACCATCGGTGTTTTGAAGTTCGCGGATGCGCGTAATTAGAGCGTCAGTGGCTGCCCTTTCTTCGGCTGTAGCTTTGGCGTCCCAGGATTTGCACCTCTGAATTTCTTCGGCAGCGTCGAAGGGCGCAATACCATATTCTTGGGCGTCAGAAGACTCGTCCTTAATGTAAAGCCACTTCTTGCGCCAGCCTTGGACGGAGTCGGCGAATTTCACATCAAAATAGTCGACATCGGGACGGACGCAGATGCAAAGGCCACCTACGTTGTAGATGACGTTCTTCGAGTTGTTGCGCCGGAGATAAAAGATGCGTTTCCAGAGGCCCCAGTGAGGGGGGATGCCCAGGAAACATTCACAAAGCGTGATAAAAATAGAGATGCAGAGGAGAGAGTTTGGGGTCGGCTGGTGCAGCTGGATCCCGTAGATAAAAAAGCAAGCCACGAAGGAATTCGTGGATAGGAACAACAAGGCCGTGAGTAAGGAAGTCGATGAAAGTTACTCGGAATCCAATGGGGGGATGAGGAGAACTCTCGTCTCCGGGCATCTTAATGGCCTCCTTCTTGAGCAGGCCCATCTTCTTCAACAGCTTCTGATCTTGAGCGGACAGCTTAGACCTCTCCCAACCGGAGATCTTGGCTTTCTCTGCGGACTCCTCCGTGCCTGGGGCACGTTTTGTGCACTGCTTCGAGCGTGGCGCCATGGCTGGTGGTTCGGCGGAGAAAAAGGGGAAGAGAAAGCAAGGTGTGTGCACAAGGAGCTCGAAGAGGAGCAATGGCAGAGAGAGAGAGAGAGAGAGAGGATTTGTGCGGCGCAGCGAAGGGGATGAATGAGGGCAAATGTGCAATATATAGGAGGAAGACGATGCGCCCAACCGTCGGATGAAAAGCGAGGAGTTCTTAACCTTACGCGTGTCCAAAGGGTAGATTAGTCTTACCGTTTCACTTTTACTGGAGGGAAGTTACTGCGTGCGTGCCGGGAATTCCGGAGGACGTGTGCGCCCCACCTGCGCAACGTGTCGAGCGTGCAGAGTTTTGGACCCACGGACCAGTGAGTTGCTAGGAGTCGTGGCTTTCCGAGGTGGACATACCTGGCTGTCGTCAGCAACGATGTCATTCAAGAAAACTTCGAGTGGTGGAACAAAATATAGCGACAAGAAAACGTCGAGATTTAAGGAAGTGCATGGTTAAAAAGAAACTTCGAGAGCCTATGTTCAGATGCAAGCATCTGTTCATATGCTCGGGGGCTACTCTTATCAGAAGTATTGTTTATACTTTTGATAAGATGATGGGCCAAAAGAAAAAAATATAGAGTTGATCAAAATAGCAAAAGTTGAGCCTACAACCAAATGCAAACACTCGGTTGTAGCCTCGGGGGCTACTCCCATCGGGAGCGCTGGTCGTGCACCCGATGAAATATGGAGAAGAAGGAAAAAGATAAGAAAAAGACAATATAGCGTTGCAGACGAAGACTTTTCATCGTACATCTTCGAGTTACACATAACTCGTCATGTACTCCCATCGGGAGATCAAGATATTGTCATCAGACAACTCAAAGAAATTCACAATTCCAGCAGCCGACAAAGGCACTCGACAATATATTCTCAGAGCGCGTCCGCCGCGGTAAAAACTCTGAATGCCGTAACTTGAAAGAGTTTACGAAGATAAGTCCCCAGGATCCGTCCTTGTGTGGCGTGGTATCGCACCCGAATGCGCTCTCCCACTTTCATCTGTATCAACAGATGCGAAGAAAAATCCTAGCGGACGCGTTAGGTATTCGATAAAACATAACTGGGATTCGAATCACGATAAGTCCTTAAGCGGCGCGTGTCGAATTACGCCAGTGTCCCGAGTTCAAGTCCACGGACTTGAGCTTGAAGTAGGTTTATGCGGGTTTGCCACAAGAGCAGTTAACTGGTACCTGATCCGTCAGATGAACCAGCCCCATCTACCAATATCCCTGTACAAAATAGATGTTAAGCAAAATATTCGACTTTATGATATATAAAGGTGCGACTCAATTCTACGATAGAGATTTTACTTGATTCTACGATTCAAGCAAAATCTCGGGGGCTACTGATATAGGCATACCGAATGGGCCTGCCGAATAAGGTACCCGAGGTTATCTGGAGGCCCACGACCCGAAGCTTTCAAGACCCAGAAGCCCAGTTAATCTCGATAAGGAATATAGAGTTGTATTAGGAATCACGAATCATGTAACAATATGGGAAAGTCTCGGATGGCTTCTCAGAGTTTGTATCTTGTACGACAAGAAATCCCTCGGCTCTGCCTCCTATATAAAGGGGAGCCGAGGGGAGAAGAAAGGATCGAATCTATTGTCAACACACACCCTAATCTCTGAGTCGAGGACCTTTTCGGCTGAACCTTCTAGATCTACTTACCCTCTACTTTCTACGAAACCCTAAGTCTACAATCTGTAGGCATTGACAAGTTGATACCTTGTCAGTGGCTACTGGCCGCGGATGGTCGTCTTCTTCCTCTGAGTCCATGACTTCGGTTGTGTTAAGCTTCTGCAAACCCTAGCGTTAGATCTAGATCTTTTGGGTACACAACCGGGGTCTGAACGAATCCATGGTAGGACATTCCTTCGTCGCCGGTGGAGGTTGTGGAGGTTTTCCAGGTTCCATCTGACTCTACGACGGGACCGTTCTCGCCGTTGACTCTTCCACTGGGGCGGTGGTGCTGCATCTTCGCCAGGGTCCCCTGCTTCCCTGACCTCGGTGCTGCGTGTTGCTCCTTTGACTGTAAGGCCGCTCTTACCTATCTCGTTGTTCATTGATGTGGTACTGGTACTTCATTGTTCTGCTACTGTTTAAGGATGTCCATGTGGTAGTTCATTGATCTGCTAGTGCTTAAGGATGTCCATGTGGTAGTGCTAGTTCATTGATCTGCTAGTGTTTGTCATGTAGGCCATCATACCTTTGGGCTCCCCTGATCTGTCTGCGCCAACTGTGAATGCTCAGCCATGTCTGATTGCAAGCAAACCACCATGGTTTGGAAACCTGAGCTATCGAGTTTGTGCTGAACCGGTTGGTTCAGCTCGTCCGTAGCGGCGTCTGCTTCAACATGGGATTCAAGGAGCAGCAGATGAAGAAGGTAGCCGCGGATGTTCTTGCATTCGCCGGTGTACATGTCACCACTCTTCAGCTGTACAACCACATCAGAAACTAGAGGACGAAGTGGAGCGTCATTATGAAGATGAAATCCGATCGCATTCTGGACTGGAGCGAAGATGGTTGCTGCTCTACGGCGGTGATGAAGGGACGGCGGACGAGTACATCCAGGTACGAATCCTCATTCAGTTCCTGCATAGATCTGAAAGTATATGTCAATGTCGTCCGCACTAACAGTTGTTCCTTGTGGATTGCAGCGCTGCCCGAAGCACCATCAGTACGTCGGCACCCCGATCACGAACTACGCTCAGATGAAGACGATCTTCACTCCCCGGTTTGTGTGCAAGGCGCACTGTTCCAGCCTAACTTGTGGTCGGGCTATCGACTTTATTGCAGACAATGAAGCAGAGTATGCCGTCACCGTAAGCTGCACACCGGAGAGGAGGAGCTGGCTTAGGACCTGGCTCCACAACCAGTTTCCTCGCTTACCGCTTCCCTTCGTCATGAACTGATTTTGGGAGGTGATCTTGTATCCCTCCATTAGCTAGGACTTGCTACAACCCGATCCCCGGTCTGTAATGATGAACTTGTTCGAGGTGGTATATACTAACCCCCTCGTGTGATGATGCATCACGAAGAAGTTCTCGTGATGCATCGCCCACTAAGTAGTTGCTGTGTATTACCAGCACCTTTTGTGATGAACTGAATCTGATGTGTCCTGTTATTCAGTACTGGGTAACCTCACCACTCTAAGTGAAGGGGTTACCACATCACTGAGCTATGTGCAACCAAACAGGCTGTGGGCTGCACGAGCAGGGAAGAAAGTACTGTAAACGGGCAACCAAACGATGGGGTCTGAGTTCCTTCTCCGGCGCGCAAAAGACCGCACAGGCTACCAAACGACCCGGCTTTTATAGCCCATGGCCCGTTCGCGACTCGCAGGTGAGCCCATCTCGCTGACGCAGGCATACACGAAATCGGTGCAGGTAACCAAACACGCCCTAGATCTGCCCTCCCCCTCTCTTGATCGTGGGCACGGTTTGCTGTCACGTGCCGAGCGCTTATGCAGTCTGAGGTTCCTAGGCTAACCAGCCATGCTCTGATTAAGAGCGATATTACTGTACCCGGGAAAAGTGCAACGAAGCACGTGCGTGGAGCGCACCCGTATCTGCATCGTCGATGGTAGCTGGAGATTCGGTGCCCCTGTCTGACGCTGGCAGGTGATTAGCAGCTTCCGTGCCCTTCCACTCTATAATTATCTAGGAGCCATAGGGCGCTGTAGGTCTGTAGCGTAGAGGTAGACTTATCACTGCATTGTCTCGTTTCAGTCACGTGTTTCTGGGAGATGCATTCTCCGCTATTTCTCCAACAGAGGCCTCTCCCGGCCATATCCGCTGCTAGTTTTCACACCTTCGATTCATTCATCGATAACTGTTGTTGGTTTGCCACGGCGTCGTCGAGCGGGCTGCACTTTTTCCCGCTGGCGCCCTGCTCCTTGCAGGCCGGCGGCAGCATGTCAACCTTCTTGCCGGCAAAATATGAACATACAAAGACAAAAGTCAGAGCCATAGGCCACAGCACAGCACAGTGACTGTTGGAAATAATCTAAACTTTGGTAAGTTTGGGTTAATTTCCTCGGTCTCATGTGAGTCTGTCCGGTTTGTTTTCTTGCCGTAGTAGGAATAAGAGTCTTAGTTGATTAGGAGTTAGCAGTTAATTTGGAAAGTGTAAGTGTTCTTGTCGGTTTAGCTGTCATGTACGTGAGAGCTAGTCCAAGTAGTACTAGGAAATTGTTGAGTTTGTGTACGAGTCTGTCTAGGAGTTCTAAGTCCTAGTAGGTCTAGGTGAGTCGGTCAGCTCGTGTATATAACATGGTGACCAGCGTGAGTTTTGTAATACCGGGAGTTGAGAAAAGCAGAAAATAAGAAAAAGAATAGAGGGCACGATATGTACCCTTGGCGATAAATATTTGTGTTTGCGTGTGTTCATCTAGATTGATGTGATCGATCCGTGGGCGAATCCCAACAATTGGTATCAGAGCGAGGTCGAAGATTTGAAGCTACACTTGCCCCGGGGAGGCGACCCTACTAGCGCCTCGGGGCGGGCGACCGTCGCTCGGCGGAGCGGCTGGGTGGAGACGGCGAGCAAGCTGTCGTCAGCATGGCGGCGGGCGATCGTCGTTCGGCGGAACGACAAGGAGGAGACGGCGGAGAGTTGTCGTCGCAAGGTGGTGGAGCTGCGGATGATCGTTGACGGGAGAGGTGGTGCCGAGGTGCGGTGCCGGGAGTCTCGTCAAGATCGTCTTCGGAGGAGTCGGTTGAGTCAAAGAGTCAAGTGTGTGCACGTCTACACGTGCGGTCGTCGTCGTGTCAGTGAGTCGTCGTTGTGTCCAAGTGCTCGTCTCTGTGAGAATCCATTGCAGTTGAAGCGCGTCACGTTCGAGGAGTTGCCCGGGAGCAAGGATCGACGTGAGCGAAGACAAGGTGGCAAGGTGGCCATCTGCGTGTCTCGGCGAGAAGATCAAGCTTGACGTGTAGTGGGACAGTGACCGGTTAAATTGGTTCGACGTGAAGACTGTCTGTGTGTCAAGTCTTGCACGTTGCACGCGAAGATGCGACCGTGTGGGCTGGTAGTCCGGATCATGCGTTGGAGTTGAGTCGACAAGCCGCGAATCTGCAAGGAGTCAAGACCAGAAGAAGTACGAGAAGATAACAAGTTTAGATTAGGGAGAGATTGTTGGAAATAATCTAAACTTTGGTAAGTTTGGGTTAATTTCCTCGGTCTCATGTGAGTCTGTCCGGTTTGTTTTCTTGCCGTAGTAGGAATAAGAGTCTTAGTTGATTAGGAGTTAGCAGTTAATTTGGAAAGTGTAAGTGTTCTTGTCGGTTTAGCTGTCATGTACGTGAGAGCTAGTCCAAGTAGTACTAGGAAATTGTTGAGTTTGTGTACGAGTCTGTCTAGGAGTTCTAAGTCCTAGTAGGTCTAGGTGAGTCGGTCAGCTCGTGTATATAACATGGTGACCAGCGTGAGTTTTGTAATACCGGGAGTTGAGAAAAGCAGAAAATAAGAAAAAGAATAGAGGGCACGATATGTACCCTTGGCGATAAATATTTGTGTTTGCGTGTGTTCATCTAGATTGATGTGATCGATCCGTGGGCGAATCCCAACAGTGACCTACGAAGCCCATATGGATTGAAAACTAGACCCCCACTCAGCCATCATTAACGAGCCTGAATTAAGGTGCACGTGAGCCAGTGTGGCTATTCACACGCCACCATCTACGGTGCAGATACGCGTGCGCCTTGCGCCCTGCGAAAAACCACTCTCGTACCTACTGTACCCTGCTACTCCTTGAAGAATGAAGATTGGTGGGACTACGAGCAAACCTGGACGTTAACATACAAGTTTTCTTGGTATTACATGCTAGCTAAATACAGAACAACATTATCTCTTCGGCGCACATCGCAACCATTACTGAGGTTTCATAGCTCAGATGTTGTTCACCTTTGCACGGCTTTTGTTAAGCCTGTCAACAATACTGTCTATACAAGGCCTTTTTTTCGGATCAATATGCACACACTCTAGGCTCAAGTCAATGCATGCCTTTACTTGCCAGAGGCCATCTTCATCTAATAATCCGTATTTAGATGCTATATGCTGTAAATCAGGCCATCTGTTTTCTATCTACATATGGAATTGGAATATTTGTCAAAAATTTATGGTAATAATACAAGCTAGATGTAACAGGAGTTACTAAATTTCGAAGTATGAAATCATCAAGTAATGCACGTTCTTACTTTGTAAATGTAACCCCATGCCGAAGGTTGGTCTTTCTCGGGGGAGTTCTTCTCTCCTGTGGTGATCTCCATTATCAGTAGACCTAGACTATATATGTCTGACTTTGCCGAGATTTCACCTCTGTATAGATATTCAGGAGGCATGTATCCACTGAATAACATTAAATTTGAGTGTTAATAACCATTAATGGAGAGGTGAAAGTGCAATTCAAATCATACTAAAGAACAAAATAATCTTGTCACAATCTAGGATCCGCTTACATTGATCCCACAACATCTTGTGTGCGTGTTTCCGTCTGTTCTTGGCCAAAGCAAACTGAGAGTTCAAAGTTCCCAATTTTGGGCACGTTGCTCGCATCCAGCCATATATTTTCCGGTTTTAGATCCATATGGATAATGGGAATATCCAACTTGTGTAGAAAATGTATACCTCGACAAATCCCCTCTATTATTTTGAAGCGTGTGGCCCAATCGTGTTTAGTCGAATAGAAATCCTGAGCACTTGCTTTGGACCCTGCATTTATCAGTCTATAAGAGATATAGGAAGTAGAAGGTAAATAATGTAAATCTGAGTGAAACTAGCTATGAGCGATGTCCAAACTCCACATGATATTAACACCAAGAGAATTAAGAAGACAAGAAATATGTGCCATATAGTGTGTTACGTACCTAAAAGATTCTGGTGAAGGCTCCCACCTGCTAAATATTCATAGCAGAGAAAATATTCAGTAACGTCTGCCTGAATATACCTTCTATGAAACTTCACCAATTTTTTAGCTGTTGCACTGCAGTATCCAACCAACTGTACTATGTTTTCATGATTGAGCGCCATAACATTCTGAACCTCTTTTGCAAATCTTGTCACAGCGGGTATTGTAGCATTTTCATGAAGTTTCTTCACGGCAATCAATTTGTCATTATCTTGATAAATTCCCTGTTTAATCTCATAGATATATTATAAATTGGCATATCTTTATCAACCTTTATGAAAAATTAAGGTCATACAAATATTAAGAGAAAAATCAAACCTTATAGAGTGTCCCAAATGGAGTAGCGCTGATTTTTCGCTCATCAGAGAAGTCATTCGTAATTTTCTTTAGAAAGTCAGATTGCAGTTTCGCCGGTAATTCGGGGCTCGTCTTGTTCTCTTGGGTTTTACTTCCCGTGGTCATTTCTGATGATTTTAGAAAAGTGAGCAGCCAGCCAGCCACAAAGTTGCAGATTTCCAACTAATTCTCTTTTTACCAAACATCTACTTTAACAAACATACACAAGACTAAAGATGCAAAACTTAACATGATGTTTCCCCGAACTTCTGAAAACAAAAATCAGCATAAAATACCAACCTTGAGAGAAGCAATAGCTTGAGGGATCCTTCCTGGGAAGAGAAAAATGAGAGGAAGCGTCTCCTTGCTGCAGGTAGAAGGGTAAGTTGACTTGACTAGAGCCTAAGTCATTCGTCGGTATATCAAAATAGATATGCCATTAGGTCCACTGTGTGATAGATGCCTAGCGGAATTATGTGGAAAAATGTGTGTTTCCTAGCTACCTCGATCAGCACCGTGAAATTTAAATATTGTTTACAATTAAGAAAGCTTCCAGTAAGTCTGCTGTAACTTGTCATGCACATAGATCAGGAAACCATAAAGTATGATTATCGACACTAATAGCACGACATACCTGGCCTAACATGCAATGGTGGTTATACAACTTTGGATTGTTTTGCCCTTGGAAGAAATCTTGAATTGTTGAAATTAATAACTACCATGGCTGGCTTACTTCTCGGGCAATAATATCATATGACAGGCTTTGGTACCATTGGCAGGTTAGCATTGGAAGGAAGCCACCACGGGACCGACCAACCATGCCCAGCGGCGGCGGACGGCGGACTTCTTCGTCGGGACGGCCGGTCGCCATGGATGGTGGAACAGAGCTCGAGCCTAGAGGATGCTGGAGACTGCTCGCTCGCCATGGTTATAAAGGCAGTTTTGGGCGCGAGCTTTTGGCCGAAAAAATTCAGAATTCAACAGAGAGAACACGGCGGGATCAATTTCAACAAAATTTTGTGCGAAAGCTTCGGCGCGGGATTGATTTTGGGATGCCAAATATTCGCTCGTCTCTGCGGAGAAGAAGAAACGAGAGAGAGCCGATCCGCGCGAATTGCCTTCCGCCAATGCATGCACGATTTCTACTACATGCAGGGAGCGCCTGTGGGCCTAAACAGATGGTTCAGCTCCTCTAATTACTCCCGCTAATGGACTAACGAAGCAAATCTCAACCAATCAACGTTTGCCTTAATCCTGCTGCGCCAGGTTAATTGCCTTTTAATCCGGTATGGAGGTAGTACTACATATATATAGCATTGATTGCCGCTTAGGTGACAGCCTTAATAAAGTTAACTATCTACAGGAAATTGGGTTATGATGTCAAAGTTTGTGCCCTGTACTGGTTGGAGTATTTGTGTGAACTGCTGGGTACTTTACTTTGTACGAAGTTAAATCTGTGGGCAGATATGTTTATGTATCAAAAAATACTGTAGATCTCAATTTATAATGCAAGATTTTGTGCATTCATGGAGATCACAATCTTAGGTGTCTTGACTATTTGGAATACTAGAAACGACTTCATTTTCAAGGGCATCAGGCCCAATCTTTAAAGATACGGACAGAAGTTAAGAACCATTGTTATCCAAAGGGCAAAGAGGGAAGGCCTACTTTTGCTTTCAGCCTTGGATAGAAGTTTGCTTGGGTATAATACAAAAAGTATAGAACGTGAAAGTATAGTTTATGATTATACTAATATTAATTTGATATTGTGTATGTTGATATTTCTTCTATATACCTCGTCAAATTTTACAAAGATTGACTTTGACCAAACCTAAAACACATGGTAATTTGGGAAGGAGGGAGTAAATGGCGAGGGGTGTCCAACAGAGCCACCTATGTCGCCCGTAAAAAAATGAGTATGTGGTTGTAGTGAGTGAGCCATGATAGTTTGGTTGAAGTGGGCAGACCCACAAAGTCACTTGGAGCCAGCAGCGCCAACGTATTTGGACATACACACGGGGTATTTGGTAGAACTCTCGGCTCTTGGCCTCCTGGCTGGATGGGGCTGAAGAAGAGAACGAGGAAATCCTCATTCTCGATTTGGAATCGAAGGTTTGACAGGGGTTTGGCACAGAAGTCAGCCTCCGTTGGGTGCAACTGAATACAAAGTCTCTGATGAGTTGGTGTAATTCTCCTAGCCGGTTGACCTGTGAAAACCAAAAGACTCTTGAATAGTTGGGGTGCTTTTATGGTTTCCTAGCGTTGCTATAAGTCTGAATAATAACTATCTCTCATCATCAGCGGCCATCCAGAAGAGGAGATCGTGATGAACTCGGTAGTACAAACTGATACTAAGGACACTCGTCATTGGCAATGGCAGCCAGAGGCCCACCTTAAAAATAATTGCACATGGCCGAGGATGGAGTAAACCTGTTTTATTTTCTTCGAAATTAGTGCCCTCTTCCTCCGCGTGTAGAAAAGGAAGAAAGGCCTGCCATGAATAGGCCACTGTTTGGCAACATACATCGGCCACAGAGATTTTCATATCTTTGTTGCCAATTAGGGGCGTCCCGTGCCCACATATTTTGGCAACGGTTGATTTTATTTGCCAATTTACAATATGAAACTCATTGGCAACGGAGATATGTATCTTTCTGTTGCCAAAATTGGCATCCCCAAAGCACGGTGGGCCTATAAAACCCCTCACTCTCGTCGCTCACACTCACTCCCAACCATAGCTACCTCACTATGTTCCCTCTCACCCACATAGCTTTGTTATGAACATGGTACCGCTGAAAATTGACATTTTGGGGACCATTGTTTGTGCAAATACTGTCGACAACCTGGTCGATGCCAACCTTAACAACCAAGCAGGTGTGTTCCATTTTAAGCTGCATTCATCGGACAATTTACGCTAAAGTCTATGTATGGGGCTTTAGTTAATAGCAATTGTCATTTCTCAAAAATAACATTTAAACTTCAAAATCTCCCTCAACATGAAGATATTCATGTGGTATCTTTGCAAGGCAATATTCTTAGATGGCGATCTCACCTCAGTCTCAGTGGTTGTGTCACGTGCTGATTGTGACACTGTAAATACCTGTGCTCCCTCTTGACAATTCTTATTGCCTATGCTTGACTCCAACAAAGTAGGCATAAGTAACAAACTTTCATCAGATTTCGCCTCGTCCGCCAATTTACCGTCTGCCTTGTTGATGAACATCTCGCCAGTCACAATCATATTATGGTATTGGGATGAGGGTTCCTTGCTTGCAGTAGCATTTGGAACTAGCAATTTGTTTTTACACTGCATATCCAGCTGCAACTCTTCGTGGGACTCGATCTATACATGCAAGGTGAGGCTTGTTAACAGACAAAATTAAGACTTGCTGATTTTAAGTTTCTGCTTGTTGGTTCTATAATTCATGGGGAAAAAGTAAAAGAAGCGTAACTCAGTCTAATCCACATATACTTGGAGTACTATTATGCAAATCATATTATGGCATTTCGATCATTCAGAAAAGTCAGCTCTGCCTGGATTTTGTTTAATTATCCAGTACGCATCTACAATCAAAGATCACTGCACTGATCACTTATCAAATATATATAGTTTTGCAAGTTAGTACTTCTTAGTCAGCTCACCTCACTAGTCTTGTCACTTGCTTGTTGTATCTCATTGGAATCCTTTGTTGCCTCTTGATGATTCTGCCTGCTTGTGCTTGACATCCACAAGTCCGTTGGTAACAAACACTCCTGGGATTTCTTCCCATCCCCCAGTGTACCATCTGTCTCATTGTTGGACATGTCTTCAGGGATACTGCATGATATGAGTTCCTTGCTTATTTTGGTGCTCTCTTCTGCATCAAAAACAACATCCAAGTTCATCGCATCAACCACACCACTCTCTTTACTGAACATGTTTATAGTTATATCCTCAGATGTAAGACCATCATTCACTTTGGTGCTCCACACAATTAACTCGCTAGCACGCTGCATATCCCGTGGTGCCTTGTCCCGCAGACGTAGTGTTATGTCAACACTACACTTGGATCGTGGCGGCACAATGCCCTTGTTTGGCTGCATGCAGTATGGAAGGGGGCTCATCTTTTGGATGTTGAAGGCAATGTAAGCATCTGTCTGGTTGGTTAGCTTAAGTGAGATTGATATCTGCTTGTCAAGCTTGAAAGGAAAATGTAGCTCAAGTGGCTCAACCCCAAGCATATCATCCTCTGAGTAAGGGCTTATCTGCGAGGAAAGACCAATCTAAATATGTATTAGGCACCAGGTGCCCATAAAGATACATATTCCCTGGCTAAAAATGTTTTGCCTCATCCCAAATACTTGCTCCCATTTTCTTCCGTTTCAAGTCACGCTTAGAAGGTTTACTGTCGAACTTTTTAAACATTGATCATCAACCTTCTAAATTAAAATTCTTTAATATTACTTCATTTTTCTAATATTACAATACAATAATAAACTGGAAAATATTAAAAACACATTAGAAAACCGTGAGAAACAAATTTGAACAAGAGGTCTAGAGCTAATTAATAGGGATTCTGCGCATACAGGGAGCATACAGCTTACCTGCCCAAACGTATATTCATCGGCATTGCTGATTGTACCATCAACACCTTCCATTTTTCTGATATCATGTATCAGATCCCATATAAAAGGTCGTTTTGACGGGTCAATTTCTTGGCACAGTAGCCCAACTTCCATGCATTTTGCTACCTGTTGGTAAACCAATGGTGTTTCCTTCCCTGTTTTTTTCCATCTGTGCATCCATCTTCTAAGTACCTGCCATTCCACATTATGTAACACAGAATAAGCCCAAATGTTTAACCAAAATCTCAAGACGAAGGGTCGTCCATTGTGTCTTAACACAGTGCCCGTGGGTGCTTCCGATCATGTGGCAAGAGAGGAGAAAGTGAAATGCACAACAAAACCATCCCTGACATATGTGTCTCTCTCCTATACATAAAGTTAGATGAGGTGGTGATGATGCTTATGATTCAAAGTGTCTGTACGTGAACACATACCAAGAATATAGCTATATCATCAACCATGTAATCTCCCATGTCTTTTTCCAAACTGACCATCCTATGTGGTCTGTTAGCTTCAAGAGAGAGACGTGAAGACTTGAAAAACGCAATGAGGCAACAGAGATGAATGTGATTGACACCATATATCTCAAGAGGAAACAAATTTCTTCTTTTCTTCTACTTGTTGATTAAACCTGTCAGTCTTTAACACAAAACTATGTAACTCCAACTTAGGAAAAATACGAATATAGTGAAAATCTAGTGGAAGTACCACTTTATGTAGTTTTTCGATGCAGAGACCAGAAGGCAATAAACCATTTTTTTATTAGAGAAAAATGGTGCAAAGTAGACCGGGCATGAAGACAGTGGCTTTTAAGACTTGCTGGCGATGAAGAAAAGACACATCACACCTTGAAGAACTTGCATGGGATGCACCAGAAGCTTGGTGCACTTGTGCTTGTTCTGAATCACGAGTTTGTGATATTTCCCTCATCTATTCAGTTGTATGAATTCTGGATGTTATTACTTAGTTCTATACTATTACTCTATCTATTCAGTTGTATGAATTCTGGATGTTATTATTTAGTTCTATACTATTACTCTATCTAGCATTTGCACTCAACCATGACTGGGAAACTGCGTGAGAAGACATTCTTGTGTCACACTGTCAATGGAACAGGGGCGCATCCTCAATATTTGTAAAGAAAAATCCAGAAAAGATCACGTCCACATGTTGTGTATCTTTGGAACAAAAAAGTGCTAATTTTTATCGTGGATAAATTGTCCATATTGATATTTCTAGTCACAGACCGCCACTTAGTACTGGTGAACATGCCCTAAAATAGTCTCCCACACTCTGCCAAAGCAATTACCCTCTGGTGTAGTGCGATTTTGTGCAGTTTCTCTTCCAAGTTATTATAGTTTAACTACATATGCCATCCAATACCAAAAATGTGCAGGGTAAGTAGGATTACTCAGAAATGTCATAGCAATATGCAACTCACAAAGTCAGAATCTTAAAACAGACGGTGTGCATGGTGAGATAAAATCACTCTTACATTGTTGTTACTATCATCTGGAATATCCTTTTCTCCTGTCACCAGTTCGATGATTATAACACCTAAACTGTACATATCTGATTTGAATGACATCTTTCCACTACGTAGGTATTCTGGAGCACAATATCCTCTGCATAAGAAGGATAAGTTTGATGCATTACGATATCAGAACATGTGAGAGTAAATACCAAGAAATAAAATAGGCTATTCTGATATAAAACTTACAGTGATCCAAGACGGTCTTCACTCATGGTTTCTGACTTTTGATCGAGTCTCGATAGTCCAAAATCGGTAATTTTTGGGACCATACGGCTATCTAGTAGTATGTTGGCGGGTTTCAGATCCATATGATATATCTGATTTTCCCTGTGCAGATGATGCAAGCCTTCACAAACTCCTCTAACTATTCTATAACGTGCATCCCATTCAAGTCCCCTTAGTTCATCTGCAGAAAGAAGAAATAAACTAGTTGGGTCATGAAAGTTTGCAATAATTAATTTGTCTGTGCTATGTTGCACCCTCAATGTGCCAGAACCATGAGTTGGTTACGAGATTTTATGGGTTTCACCTCTAGCCTACCCCAAATTGTTTGAAAATAAAGGCTTTATGTTGCACCCTCAATAATAGCAACATTTGTGTTTGTCCATACTATCCCTTGTCTACTGTTTATTTAAAAGGAGTGAAATAAATGAACTAGAGGTAAGATGCTAAGAGTTGCATCGCTGCAACATTGACGTACCAGTAATATGTTTTTGTAGGCTTCCATTGCTGATATACTCTAAACAGAACAGCCTTTCTCTTACCTCGGCGTAAATATATCCTTTTGCTCCTTCAATTTTTACAGCAGTCTCGTTTGTGCTAGCACAAAAGCCAAGGAACCGTACCACATTTTCATGGTTAACGGTCAACAGGCTGTCAAGTTCACGATAAAATAGCTTCGGGTTGATTGAATGGTTGCTCCTGATCCTCTTTACAGCGACTAAACCATTTGGAAGTATACCCTGTCTAACTACTTGTGTGAGCTTCTAGAGCATGCTTAGCTGAATTTGAAGGTGAGACAGAGGTACAGTAAAAATAATACAGAAAGTTGAGCATGCAACACCGAAAAAGCTTTTCCATGGTACAGTACAAAGTATAAACACATAACAGAAATACACCACACGTGCCAGTGGCGAAGGACGGGAAAAAAGTGAGGTCGGGCGAAATTTTAAACGAAAAAAATGACACAAAAGAATAAACTGTCTCGACATATTAATAGTTTATATGACGGTAAGAATAGTCATTCAGTACTATGGTAATAGCACCATGTTCAAATATAAGTATAACCTAGAAGCGTACCGGTAATGAAGCTTTAATGCCGTCTAGAAGTTCCAGGCAATGGCAAAGCTCTACCTTTCTTTTAAAAATCCTTTTTAATTTCACCAAGATCAAGACTTTTAAATATCCGTCGCTCGATGTAGCACACCATCAAATCATTAAGCCAACCATCTAACAAAATGGTCGAACTTCGAACTGCGAAATCTGGTAGATAACATAAACTGAAGCCGGGTGATCTGCAGCCTCCAGGACAGGTCTAGGAACGTGCTGGCGGGCAAGGAAATTCGGAGGGATCGGATCTGGTTGGGAGAAAGCTGCCAGGGCAGGGCGTGGGCGGTGGCGCGGCGTAGTGAAAGACGATGAGGCCGGCGTCGCGTACTCGGTACTCCCGCGATCGCGTCCAAGACGAACAGGCAGGCGGGCGCTGGTGGTTTTCCTGGGGGCAACGCGATCGTGACCCGTTCCGTACACGGTATGACTCCCGATCGATCTGGGACCTGGCCAGGCCAGCCCATTCCGTATACGCACAAGTAGCCCAGCTAGTTACGTAGCAGCACAGCTGAACGGGCCTATTTCCTCTTTTCCCTTCTGATTTTTCTTCAGAATCGGATAGAATTTGTATAAAATTGATTGTATGTCTATAGATGCATATATATATGTGATTTTTTGCAAAAAATCAAGGTAGGGCAGCTGCCATACCTTGCCCAAAGGGGAGCTCCGCCCCTGACACGTGCCAAACAGCACATGCACACACTAGGAAAAAAATTTAGGCTCCCTGAACAACTTGTTAATGCTGCAGGCGGATGCATGTGCATGCTTTTACTCCAAAACGTGGCACACTGTCTCAATGCTAGGCATCAAGTTTATGTAACAATTACTATGATATTTACTACTCCCTCCATTCCTAAATATAAAGATGTTTTGGCAAGATAAATTGACTTGCCAAAATGTCTTATATTTAGGAAGAAAGGTAGTACATAACAACTAAGTATTTACATACTGGATGGCTGCACCCAGGTTTGAGAAACACATAAATTCTTTGATGTACATTGTTGGACACAGAAATTCCTAACATACAACTGGAATCAGACTGAACTGAAGTCACCACAGCATGCACTAGTCAGGAGAGATGGTGGGATGGTGAAGCGGCCATTTACGCAGATTATGTCAACCTGAAGACAGCAATCTTTGAATCCGCTAGCTTTATTTTGAGAAAACTCATGACATATGTAATTGTTATTCTTTTCTATAAGCTGTTTGTAAAGTCTTTTTTCCTTTCTAGATGCACTCTATTGTTTCTGTATTAATTTCTGCTCGAGATCTTTAGGTGCTATGTGCCTTAATTTTAGAAGTATTTTTACCTTATAAACTGTTGCAAATCCACCTTGGCCTATTTCATGATCTTCAGAGAAATTTTCAGTGATCTTCTTCAAAAGTGAAAATGGTAGATTCGTCGGTTTCTCTCTTCCATCAAGTATATGCTCCAGGAGCACAACAGGTTCCATGAATATGCTGTTAAATCATTTGCATACATGTTATTAATATCACAGAAATTTACTTATTTCCCAATAGAACACACTAGCAGGCAGAACTACCGAATGACTAGACTAGCCTTTCCCTAACAGCATGACAGTTGTAGGAATGAACTGTCTATAGTAAGTCTTTCATGCCAACCACTATTTTGGTGGCAACAGTACTCTAAATATGACAACGTGATTTTATTATTACTATTAAGGAAGTCCATTATTTCATTTAGACTCTTTATTTATTGAAATATATAGTCAGGTACAAATTGGGTAGTATCTAAAAAAGGGTCCAAAACAAGTTAGTGAAAAGCAGTTCAGATGTTTCCTGAAGAATGCATAGCTTAGGCACCTTTTCAGACAAATGAACTCCATAGGAACCATGTAAGTAGTGCATTATTCCTAAAGTTCATTCCTTGATGAATCTTGCTTTTCGAACAATGTTGGACATGTTATTGGCAAGGTTCAAAAAAACGTAAAGCATAAACATAGTGACAGTCTCTCGCTTAGGGATTTTTGCGCTTAAGCTTAAGCGTTTTCAGAAAAATGCCTATTTCCCAGTGAACACATTTGACATGTAATACGAAGAAAATATATGAATGATATAGCAGATTAGCAAGCCAGCAAGCACAAATGAATTCAAATTGAAATATTAGGTCGACAAAGCAATCAAACCAGTCACAACCAAAGCTAGCATAGTAGCAAACATCAAATAAGTAAGTATGATAAGGTGATCAACGATCACACACACACGTAACAAGCAAATAGCAGGTTCAAATAACACGTAAACTTTAGTTCAAACGAGCAAACAACTATATGTTGCTTCCAAACCGCATAAATTACCGCTTTTGTCCAGCGTTATGCTTGTTATCAAGTGTATAAGTGGATTGCAGTAGCCTTTTTCATCAGTTCGGACTTTTGGTTGCGTTGACTAGTGCATGAAGCTTGACATGGTATCAGAGCCCAGGATCTCGAGTTCGAGTCCTGCCTTTCGCAATTTATACTAAAATTGTTGCCCCCCTCTTTGTCCGTGTATATGCTCATTCATATGTGTTCTCTTCTTCTATTCGCGTGTTGACTTTCTTTTCTCCCGTCACACGTGAGAGGGGGTGTTGTGAAGTGTATAAGTGGATTGCACTAGCCCTTTTCATCAGTTCGGACTTTTGGTTGCGTTGGCTAGTGCATGAAGCTTGACAATGCTCTCACTCAGCGCTTAAGCGTGCTTTAGAGTACGCTTAAGTACGCTTTCTTCAACCTTGGTTATTCGTATAGAATAATACATGAACCAGCTCAAACAAACTAACACTGAGCATCTATTTTGATCGATGCAAAATAACAAGAAGTGTATTTTAGATCTGGAAGTGTCAAGATAGAATCCAAAAGCACGTATACACAAACTGTACAACTGAAGGCTGGTTACTACCAGAAGTATTTGATGAGGAGCTCGAGGCCTGGAGCACCAACCTGGAAGATATGTAGGGACGCGGCTAGCTACTCAGGGTTAAGAAACCATCCAAGTAGAACAGAGGCGCGCAGGAAGATCAGAATGGATCCACTTACCAAAAGATACTTTACGATATATACCAAAAGAAAATTCGTATTCCTACTCTTTGAGGCTTAACTTGCATGTAGAACCGGAAAAATAGAGCTAGGACCCAAAAGAAAATTCAAGCAGTCTATTTTCCAGATCTGGAACTATCAGGACAAAAGTCAATCAAACGAATGTATACAAATTGTAAAACTGAAGGCTGGTCATCAAAGAGCTGAAGCACTAACCTAGAAGATCTGTAGGGATGCAGCTTGCTTCTTGGAAACAAGCTACCAGCAAGGTGCAATATCAGATTAGATGCAGATCCGCCTAACAGCTGGTTGTGACTTGCAGTCGCTTATATCGAAACGAGGATAGGCGCAAGAAGAGACCTTAAGTACACACGAGATCCTTTCAAATTGATATGCAATCAAGAAGACTAAGCAGAGCAGGCTTCATAATTAACAACTTGATATTAGGGATTGATGAATGTGATGGCTGACAGGTACATACAGGGTAACCATGGTGGTTGAGCACTAAAATATGGGTAGAATTCGGGCATATGATTGGAGTAAGTTGCTCTAAAAAATATTGTTGGATTGGGGAAAGAATTGAACCATCTTTTGTATTTAATCAGTGTGAAACCGTGACCTGGACATCTTTAATTCAGTACACGCCAGAGAAAGAAAAGTATTATACTCCTTCCGAATTCCGATCCCTTTAAATTAACTCGAATTTAGTACAAAGTGATGGGAGGGAGTATACATGCTTAAAGTAAGTGGAGGCAACAAGGTTCAGAGCAGCAGCATTACCTGCACTGGATGCCGCCAGAGAATCTAAAGGTCGTGGCCGCACACCCATCCAGCAGCCCATATGTTGACGAGCAGCCCTAGGTTCCGCGGCAGAGGGACTAGGCCAAGGGACACGTGCGGCAAGGTCAAATTGCCCTGCCCGGCAAGGTAGCTGTATGGTGCAAGCAGTAAAATAGCAACATCGGGGAAGGAAAATAACTGACACTAGTAGAAAAGAGGGCTTCTATATCACTCCATTAGTATCCAAACATTTTGAACCGCGACTAACGGGGTCTTTAGTCCCGGTTCTGCAGGGGAACCGCGACTAAAGCTCTGGGCCCAACGGCCTCGGTCGACAGCTGGTATACGGGTGGCCTGAGCACCTTTAGTCGCGATTGGCCAGACCAACCGGGACTAAAGACCAACCACTATAAATACTGCTACACATACTTGGCTTGTGTGTGTTAGTAAGTTGGTGTTCCACTTCTATTCACAAGGGATGGTGAGTTTGGCTTTGATCCTCTTATGCACAAGAGGTGTTCGATGAAATGCCCGAGAGCATGATGCCACTTGTGTTCACATAAAACAAACATGATATGAAGTGTTCGAGCCACACTTAAGCTTTCTCATTTATTTTTTTCTCCTCGATCGCGGTTAGCAACTTGAACCTTTCTTGTGTCATTGATAAAATATGCATGTGTGTAGTTCATAGTTTAATTTCTATTATTTTTAGCTAGTTGGTTTAACAAGTTAGAGAGGAGCATCACTTCAAACAGTACTATGTACAAGTTCATATGAGTGAATTGTTCCAGTTGTTCAATCTGCGCAAGCTCGACAAATCTATCCTGAGTTGCTACGTCGTGTAAGTGATTTATTTCTATAATTAAATCTCTAACTCATCTCGTTCATTGCCTGCACTATATTGTCCTAACTATATTCTTGTGTACGCTATTATGCAGAATGAAGCTTGGGGAATGCAAAAGAAGGAACATCCATGATGTTGGGTTCATTGACCCACATATCATTAATGGATATGTGTTAGAAAAATACCCCCAAGACGTGTAGAGAGACCTATACAAGTTTCTTACAAAGCAGGAACTCAAAAGTGAAATTCTATTTCCTTACCATTTTGGGTGAGTGTTTCTGTCTTGTGCACATTCTCTTTTGTTTACTCCATGTTACGTCTAATCGATGAGTTATGCATGACTGTGCATGTAACGTGTCCGCAGGTTTCACTGGATTCTGCTAATAATTCAATTTGATAACTCCAGAGTTCTAGTCATGGACTCTCTGAATATGGACCCAAAGCATTGGACCGGCATAAGATTAATGCTGCAAAAGTAATTATTTTCAATCATTTGCGCATTATATCGGCCTCTTTCGTTCATTTCCTGATATCAAGTAACTAATAACTCCCTTGTTCATTTAATTTGTTTGCCCTGTAGGGTTTGGAAACGGTTCAAAGATAAAATAACCGGTGAATTCAAAGATGAACTAACATTTAGAAGGTTAGCTAATGTGGATACTCAGCCACCGGGGACCAATCTATGTGGATACTATATTTGTGAGTTCATCCGGGGACACACCTCTGAGCGGAGGGCCCAAGATATCAACTTGCGGAGGAATGACTTGCGGAAGAAGCTTAATCCAGAAGCTCGCTTCCGACCAATTCAAGAGGAATTAACAGGATTTTTGATGAGGGAAGTCCTCCATCCTAAAGGAGAACACTATTACGAGGACGAAGAACTTCTACTACCGTAAATTGTATATGGAAACTTGTTTGAAGTTGTATATGGTCACCCGAGATTGAATATTATATATTCCTCTTGAATTCTTCTTGTTTGAAATTTCAAACTTGTTTGAAATTGTATATTCATATGCATCAACGTGTAACATGTATATAGTAGCGTAGAATATGTGTACTGAAACTTCTTTGAAATTAAAATAAAACACAAAATAAAATATAAAAGAAATAAAAACACAACAAAATAAAACCAGATTTAGAGGGGTTTAAACCCTAAACCTGCGGAGACCTTTAGTCCCGGTTGGTCACACCAACCGAAACTAAAGGTCCTCCGCTTGGACGAACGTCTGCAGCCCACGTGTAAGCAACCGCGACTAAAGGGGGGCCTTTAGTCTCGCATAATTAGTTCCGGTTGCGAATCCGAGACTAAAACCTATTACCAACCGGGACTAAAAGCCCCTTTTTCTACTAGTGTGAACATACGGTTGGGCAGTAAAGTTGCCTCCGGCGCTAACGGCAGCAAACGAAGTAGTCGGGATTGAGCGGGGTCAGGCTTGATATTTCGCAGGCGCGGAGGTGTTGGATTACTGGAAGTGGATTGAAGAAATCTCAGCTTCCTAGGATCTTGGGTTCGAGATGCACAAGCGAGGCTGGGAAAAGTCTGGAGCATTCTCGCTCCTTGTTCATTCCTCTCTTATCTTTAACAGTGAGGATTTTTCCTTTTACATTTTACACCCTCTACTATTTACTAAACTACACCTAAGTACACATACACATACAAACACAACTCTACACTCCCCCTCAAGATGGGGCGAAAACATCAAAAAGCCCCATCTTGCGACAAAGATTACAAAAAACTCTATCTGGTAATCCCTTAGTTAGGATGTCCGCTACTTGGTCCGAAGAGTTTACAAATGGCATGCATAGAATTCCATGATCTAGTTTTTCCTTGATAAAGTGTCGATCTATTTCGATGTGCTTGGTTCGACTATGTTGCACTGGGTTATGGACAATATCGAGAGCTGCCTTATTATCGCAATATAGCATTAGAGGCTTCGACTGAAATAAGCCTAGCTCCAATAGTAGGATTTTCAGCCACACCACTTCACAAACTCCATGTGCCATAGCCCTTAATTCCTCTTCAGCAATGGACCTTGCTACCACACTTTGTTTCTTGCTACGCCATGTAACGAGGTTGCCTCCAACAAACGTGCAATAACCAGAGGTTGACCTCCTGTCATCTAATGACCCGGCCCAATCAGCGTCAGTATAGCACTCTACTTGTAAATTACCATTTGACGTATATAATAAGCCTTTACCAGGACATCCTTTAAGGTAGCGAATAATTCTCATCACGGCATCCATATGGTGGTTTTGAGGATTATGCATATACTGACTGACGACACTAACAACATAAGCAATGTCAGGTCGAGTGTGTGATAGATAAATCAAACGCCCAACAAGTCTTTGATACTGCTCTCTATCTACAGGAAATCCCCCGTCCTTAACAAGGTGCAGGTTGGGCTCAATTGGAGTGGACGATGGATGACACCCAGTCATTTTAGTTTCAGCCAATAAGTCTAAAATAAATTTACGCTGAGAAAGATAAATACCTCTGGCACTCCGAGAAACTTCAATTCCCAAAAAATACCTTAGTTGTCCAAGATCTTTAACTTCAAATTCTCGTGTCAACTGCAGCTTCAACCTTTCAATTTCCTTGTCATTATCTCCTGTGATAATAATATCATCAACATAGACAATAAGGATGGTTAATTTATCATGGTTACGTTTATAGAATATAGTATGGTCAGCATTACTTTGCTTATAATCCATTTGTGTTACATCCTGACGGAAACGACCAAACCATGCACGAGGAGATTGCTTTAACCCATACAAAGAGCGATGCAATCTTAGCACCTTGCCCTCAGTTTGAGCTGTACCAAAACCAGGTGGTATATGCATATATATCTCCTCTTGGAAATCTCCATGTAGAATGCATTTTTTACATCTAGTTGATGTAGATCCCAATTCAGATTTGAAGCACATGATACTAGAGTTCGTATAGTGTTCATCTTGGCCACAAGAGCAAATTTTTCCTCATAATCTACCCCGTATGTCTGTGTATATCCTTTTGCAACTAAACGGGCTTTGTATCATTCCACTTTTCCTTCAGGATTGTGTTTAACAGCATATACCCACTTACACCCCACTGGTTTCTTACCTGGCGGCAAATCTGCTAACTCCCAAGTGTTATTCTTTTCTAAAGCATTCATTTCCTCTAACATAGCAGCTTTCCATTTAGGGCCCTTCATGGCATTCTCCCAATCCCTTGGAATATAAGTGGAATCAAGTGATGTCACAAATCCTTTAAATGATGGGCTACATTTCTCATAAGTCAAAAATTTAGCAATATCATGTTTATAACCCACACAATCTTTGAGACGTGCCGGCACATTAGTACGTCTAACAGGTTTCCGTAAGGCAATTGGATGATCAACTTCTGGATTATTATGAACTGTTAGAGGGATCTCAGTACCTTCTTCCTCGATTGTGGTAGCTGTGGGGTCGTCCACTGGAGAGCAACCTTGCAGAACAGGGGCAACATCTTCTTCTTCCACATTATCATGTTCTGCCCCACAAGGTGATGTACTAGAACGTGATGAAGACATATCGGACATATTCTGTTGCAATACTTGTTGAGGTGAACAAGTTTCACATACCTCATGATCATTTGAGCCACCATTATCTTCATTGATATTTGTATTCTCCTCCCCCTCTCGTTCATCATTCAGTTGTGATGTATTAATCATAGGAATCAACATTGAGCCTTCAACGATGGGTCCTTTACTTGGCATCTCCCCCTTGCTACCAATGCTAATAGCAGTTCTTCCGTTTGGAGAATAAAATGGTTCCTTCTCATGGAATGTCACATCCATACTAACAAAGAATTTCCTTTCGGTAGGACTCCAGCACCGGTATCCCTTCTGAGTAGGAGAATATCCGAGGAAGATAAATTTAACCGCTCTTGGATCAAGCTTCCCCACCGAGTTCCTGTAATCATGGACAAAACAAGTGCAACCAAAAACTTTGGGAGGTACTATAAAAGAGTTAGTACCACTCAAACACTCAATTGGTGTCTTGTAGTTTAGAACTCTAGATGGCAGACGATTTATCAAATATGTTGCTGTTTTAACGGCTTCACCCCACAGGAACTTTGGCACATTCATCATAAACATGAGGGAACGAGCAACTTCTAGAAGGTGCCTATTTTTTCTCTCTGCAACACCATTTTGTTCAGCGGTGTTCACACATGTCGTCTGATGGATAATACCACGAGAGGACAGAAAACTATTGAACTCTCTATTAATATACTCAGTTTCGTTGTCGAATCTGAATATTTGTACACTGGCATTGTATTGGTTGCATACGAGAGTATAAAAGTTTTCAAAAGCAGACAACACTTCAGATTTTTGCTTGAGCAGATATAGCCAAGTACACCTGCTAAATCCATCAATAAAAGTTACGTACCACCGCTCTCCTAAAAGAGAGGTTACATTGGAAGGACCCCAAACATCTGAATGCACGACTCCAAAAGGTACTTTGCTCCTCTCACAACTACTAGGATAATTAGTTCGCGTGTGTTTAGCTAATTCACACACATCACATACAAGCTTCTCTTTGTGGCATGACTCCAATAAAGAGGGAAACATACGACTTAAGGACTGATATGAGGGGTGTCCAAGTCTATAGTGTGGCAGAAGTAACTCATCTGTAGACGAGGCATTCTTTGTGTTGGATGCAAGTGGAGTTGAAGCATTATCAAGGTAGTACAAGCCATCATGTTCAGTTCTAGTTCCAAGTACTATTCCTGAATCCAAATCCTGAAACATACACCATGTAGGTTCAAACCAAGCTCCACAGTTTAGAGACTTACTAATTGAGCTGACTGACAATATATTCACAGGAAAACTGGGAACATGTAAAACAGGGTTTAATTTTATAGATGGTGTACATCTGATGGTCCCACTACCCATAATAGCAGCGGATGATCCATCAGCAATACGGACTTTTTCCCTCCCGGAACATGGTGTATAAGATGAGAATTTTCTTGGTGAACCAGTCATATGATTTGTAGCCCCTGAATCAATTATCCATGGGAGGGACGAATAATTCTCACCTTCTGCAGTATGAGCATTAGTAATTTTACTTGAACCTTCGGCAGAAGCAGCCATTAGTTTTTCCTTGAATTCATCTAATGCTTGCGGAGTTATCACAGGTGCTTGTCCCTGTGCCGATGAAAAGTGGACTCTGCCATGTTTCTTCTCTCGATTGTGACTAGCATAGGGCTTGTTCTGTTGCCTCCGCTGCCAACTAGGAGGAAAGCCGACCAGTTCAAAACAATCTTTTTTAATATGACCGGGCTTCTTACAGTGATCACATATCACTTCGCTCTTTCGTTTGTAATCAACACCCATGGCATTTTCCTTAGGCTGAGGTTGAGAGACCGAGGGCAAAGCAGCCCGTGTCTCTACATTTACTTGTCATGATGTTAGATTGTTGGCCAAGCATGTTTCTTCCTCCAGGATACTTGCGACTGCCTCCTCCAGGGTAGGCCATTTTGGTATAGCCATTATCAGCTCAGAGCGTAAATGGAACTCTGGATTTAGGCCATCTAGAAAGGTTTGAACAAGTAACGGCTCAAACCATTCTCGGAACAGAGGCAGGTCTCTTGGATCATGTGGTTTAATTGGCCTGAAAAATTCCAAGTCCCTGTACAATTTCTTGAGTTCACCCGCATATTCAGTCACCGACATTTGTTCCTGCTTAATGTATCTCATTTCTTGAAGAATTCTAGAGACCTGCATCTTATTAGACTTCCCGGAGAATTGTTTCTCAATGTCCTTCCACACTTCAGCTGCATTCTGAAAATTCTCAACTTGTTCCCTAATTGCCTTTTCCATTGAACTAAGAAGCCAAACCATAACCCATTTCTGGTTTTGTTCCCATTGGTCCTGTGACATATCTTCTGGTTTTTTTTCCATCTTCTTCCAGAAAATTCTGCAGACCATGTGCTCCCAGAATAAAGGTGGCATTCCGAGCCCAACTAAAATAATCACCTGGACCGGTTAATTTAATTGGATTTGGTTCCGGGGTGATCTTCAAAACATCAGACGTATTACTTGTTTTTGTCTTTACTTGTTCCATTAATTTAACAAGCATATGGTGCATACTCTCGCAGAGTTTGTCTACACTAGAATCACCCATGGTTCTCTGAATCAAAGTGCACAACCGAACAAGCTAAATAGCAGCACACCACCAGACAAACAAACTTCTCTTCACCGAGCCTTTTCACACCAAGATGACTAACTAGACTACCAGACAACAACAATCAGCAGAGCAGACGTACATCGAACCAAGACACAAGGCCAGGACGTAACATGTAAGACTACAAAGACCTATCACACAACATGGAAACTCCTACCACCGAGGCATATATATACTGAAGCCATTCGTCCAGAAGAGGTGGTTGAACACATCTACACCAAGTCAACATTGTAGCCATAAACCTTGATCTAGTATGTAAACCTCACCGGATGCATTTGCAATCCCATCGAGATCATCTTATAGCTAGCGTTCAAGTCTTGTACTGCGTTGTAATCACACCGATCGATAATGAAGTATGAGAGAAGTCCTTCATATCATCTCGATGTCTTAGATCCAAACCTGTTGACCCGAGCCCCTTGCTGAACAAAAAAAAAACCCTCTCTCTGACGTCCAGAGCAGGATTAACTCGGGGCCATGTAAATAATCATGCGTCAGTTGGCGCACCATGTAGGGGTGCACGCATCGTATAGATCATATCGGCGCCAGAGATCCCGCAAAGAGTAGAAGGAATGGCGACCTAGGGCAGCTCCGACGTAGGGCTCTCTAGATCATCATCACCATCTTCAACGAGTTCATCGAGCATGGAAGACTCCTCTACTCGCAAATCACAACCTATCGAGGAGGTGGAGCTTCCAACGCCTATCCGGCACCTTAGGTCACACCATCGTCCAGCGGAGGGAAACCAGACTCAAAGAGTTCATGAATGGCTCCTTTTGTTCTTACAACATCAAGGGAACTGGTGCGATATCTACAAGACGATGGCGCACTCTCACGTTGATTGGCTCCTGGCCCATAGTTTCCTCAAGGACGTCAGAGCTGAACATGCCTATGGCCCAGGGGCAACCTAGGAAGGGAAGCATTGTGTATCTGTGGCGGGGACTCTGAGTACGAGTCAGGGACCAAGGCCAAAAGCAGTACTGTTTTGTCATGGTTGGGGGTCCTATTTGCTTCATGTTGTAGATGTTTATATTTTTCCTTTATGCTTGGTCAAACTTTTTAATATTTGAATTTTGAATAAATTCATCAGTCTTACTCATGGGAACAAAGGTTTTAAAAACTGGCAAGATGTACTTCTCCTAATCCATCTATTTTATGAGGCGTTGCTTGGGGTGCATGATTGCGGTTACAATATAGTTTGAAGACCAACAATATAATTATGTTGAAATGAAGACGTTACATTAGATCAAACAAAAAGATACCAAAGCATCAATGATAAACATTTACAAACTAAAAAATGCATATTTCAGCCATTATGATATATATGAGTTCTATTAATAAACCATGGCATATATTAAGTCAAACCAAGCTGAATCAAAACCGATCGATTGTAACATTTACGAACCCTTTTTTGCTTGCAAATTCGCCATGGATTTGTTCACATGTTTTAGATCTATCCTAGTCTTTATTATAACAGATGCTCCACCATAGTTTCCATCGCTAAAAAGACTTATTTCTCAAGCTGCATCTATGTAATTACTCCACATAGTTCTTTTGATGGCTTTTCTCATTCATGTCGATTGAAAATCAATCATCAATAACAATTTATACTAAACCTTTTTATTTTTTGTAACTCATCTTAGCAATAAATGTTGTCATGTTTATAAATATACAATGGACTGCTATTTTCATGTGTAGCTCATAGAATTAGCAATGTGCTAGTAATGATTGTCTATATTAATATACATATTTCTTACATAATGTCAAATATATCATTTGTAGTTTACAGTGTTCAAATTCATATTGTTACAATGGCTTTCGCCCTCCAAGAAATAATTCATGAACCATAATGTATTAGAGTGTTTTATATGTTTTCTTATCTATGAGATCCTTAAATATCAACATGACTTGGTAGAGTGTTTTGGAATTTACTAATATACCTGAAAGATTCAATGGAGGGTTCCGAAGTACAAAAGCATCATATTAAGTGTAAACTGTTAGAGTACAAACTGTACCTAGCTCTGATCTGATCGAGTTATAAGATCAAGATCAATCCCCTTTTATCTCTATCTGTTGTAACCTTCCATGTACTTATCCCTGCCTGTATTGGGCATATATATATGTACACGAAACCGATGGAAGTCCCCATCGTTCCCAGAAAATCGCTAGCAATCATATGGTATCAGAGCCAACTTCCTAAACCGATCTATGTGCCTCGCTCCTCCTTCCCTCACCACCATGACAAATCCCTTAGCCGGCATCACCGTGAGCGAGAAGTTGACGAGAGCCAACCACCTCCTATGGCAGTCCTAGATTCTGCCTCCGATCCGCGGTGCTCGTCTGTTGAGTTTTCTCGACAGTAAGGCAGAGCCGACGCCGGAAACCATCATCATCGAGAAGGACGGGAAATCAAGCAAGGAGCCCAACCCTGCCTATGATGCATGGGTGGCCACGGACCAACATGTCCTAACCTTCTGCTCGGCTCGCTCACGCCGGACATCCTCGTCTCCGTCATTGGGATGGACACAGCAGCGGGAGTTTGGGAGGCAATCAAGGCGATGTTTGTCTCCCAGTCTCGGATGCGGGTCTCCAACCTGCGCGTCGCCCTCGCCAAGACAAAGAAAGAGAACATGATGACTGCAGCCTTCTTCACCAAGATGAAAGGCTTCGCCGATGAACTCGCCGCAGCAGGCCGGCCCATCGATGACGATGAGCTTGTCGAGTACCTCCTCGCCGGCCTGGACGACACCTACAACCCGCTCTTCGCCGCCATTAGGGTCAACGGAGGAGATGATCTGACCGTGAGTGAGCTGTACGCTCAGGTCTGCGCCTATGACAGCCGCATGTAGCTCCTCACCGACGGCGCCTACGGCAGCTCCTCCGTCAACTCTGCTCAGCATGGACGCGGAGGGCCACGAGGACGTGGCTATTATGGAGGACGTCGCGGAGGCCGTGGTGGCAACCGTGGCCACGGCCGCGGACAACGTGGCGGCAATGGCGGCAACGCACATCGGTGGTGAGTCAATTGATGCGAATGATTTATCCCTATGTAAAAAATTGACAAGATTTGATTCATCCCTATGTAAATTTACATGTTCTTCATTTTTTTGGGCAAATATGAATATATGTATGCTTAATTTGATGTTAAAAAAAAGCTTCAAAAGTTGCAAAACTACCCGTACAAATCATTTGCATCGTCCTCGTCCAGTAAAATATTTTCTGTCGTTGTTCCTAATACTTCCACGCGAGCCAGCTCGAGTTGGACCGAGCTAGAGACGAGCCCTTTTTCCCGGCTCGTGAGACAAACGAGCCAGCCCGAGCCGAGCCAATTTGGAGCGAGCTAAACTCACGCTCGCACCGAGCCCAGCCTGAGCTGGCTTTTGTCCAGCCTTAGCTGAGCTACAGCGGGCTACGGACGCAAGCCTTTCTTCTCTACCAGTGTGCCCGCACCGACGGCTGCCGCTGGAGTTCCTCCGCCTGATTCAGGCTCACTGATGCTACTCTGCGTGGGTTTTGCGCTGCCTTCGCTCCGGCTCCTCGACTCCACGGTCGCTGCTTGTCCGCGGTCGCTGCCGACTGCCGCCGCTGCTCGCGCTGGCTCCTGCACTTCGCGACGGCCGCCGCTCCTCGTGCTCTGGCTGCCACCATCTCCTGCACCCTCCAGCCGCTCGCCATCACAACTCCGTCACCCAACAATGTCTGCTTCAACCCGCGACTCCATGTCCGAACCAAGGTACCACAAAGTAATTACAACGAACAAGGATCTGTGACCGATGGGCAAAGAACGCAAGATACGCAAAGCAAATAGCCCCACCAGCCCATGGCTCCCGAGCGCCGCCTCCGCGTGCCGACAAGCCGCTCTTGTTAGGTTTCTGCCCAACCGCCGTCGCCTCCACCTCTCCGCAGTCTCGCACCAGTCGTCGCCACCACCTTTCCTCCACCGCCCTATGGACCTGCCTCTCGCCGCCTCACTCGACTAAGAAAATGCGCCTGGCCGCACCATGGTCCGCCTATGCTCCGCCGCCCGATGACTCCGCCTCGCCGTCTCCCTCGACCAAGAACCGTCCTCGCCGCACTATGGTCCGCATCTGCTTGGTCTCCACCGACCAGCTCTGCTCCGCTCACGACTCCCCGCTCCCTAGTGATGCCATCTGCCTAGCCAACACATCTTCGTGTAGCAGTTGGCCTCCCTGCTTCTGACGCCGTCTCTTTTCTGGGGCGCCATCATGGATGGAGCACCCATATACTGTTAGGAATAAACCGCGACACTTGTGTCCGTCGCATGTGCGCGTCTGTGTGTCGCGGTGGCGCGTGAGCCTAGGCTCATGTTCGAGTCCGTTGCGCTGGTTAGGTTGTTGGCGAGAGTAGCGGGATGCTCAAGTTCAGTCCGTTGGGAGCAGCCGCGTCGTGCGTGCGTGCGTGCGGCCGGAGCTTGCGGATCGAGCGCCAGAGCAGGGACAGCGTGCGTGCGCAAGCAAGGTGGAGAACGTGCGTGCGCGTACCTGTGCTATGCCCAGTATAAAGCCTGTACTGATCGTTTGATGTAAAGTGTGAGTTTCAGTTTGAGCTGAAGGAAATATAGCTGTCTGTGCAACAAGGGCGTTCGTCGCCAGAAAATTATACTGTCTCCTTGATTCTTCTTCCACCTCCATCCGTCAGAGCGAGAGCTAGCTAGTGCCAGCAACTACATATACTCCCTCCGAACTGTTTTAATCGACGTGGACAGCCTACTACCCACATGCATACATTGTGCTAGCTGGGCGTCGATTAAAAGGGAGCTAAGAGCATCCCAGCCGTTCGGGCTCCCCGGTAGCGCCGGATTGGACGAAAGTTTGGCCCGGGGAGCGCCGAAGTTCTAGCCGTCTCCTCGGTAGACACCCGGGGTTCGGCGTTATTTAGAGAAAAACGTCTTTGGATGCTAAATTTCTTGCATAATTCGGCGAATTTAACTAGTTTTGCCAACATTTGGCTTATTTTTACAAATAAACGTTACAGTTCAACAAAACAAGACAAGTTTTCAAACAAATCAAATGGAAACTAGTTGGTGTTGCCTCGAAGCGTCCATATGTGCTCCACCAGATCATCCTGCAGCTGTTGATGCATTGTGGAGTCTCAAATCTCTTGACGCATAGCGATGAACGCAGCCCACGATGCCGGCACCTGGTGGTTAGGCTGTGCAAGAGGACCCTCTCTGTCATATGGTGCAGCTTGTTCAGAGGAACCGGATGCTTCCGCTCATCCTCGATAATCATGTTGTGTAAGCACACACAACAGTTCATCACCTCCCACATCCGATCTTTGGACCAAGTCAAAGCGGGAACCGGACTACACAAATCTCTCTGGACACCAAATGCACGCTCGACGTCCTTTCGGCAACCGTCTTGTAGCTTGATAAACTCCACCTCCTTCGGGACGACGGTGCCTGAGATAGTCTTCAAAAATGTTGCCCACTTTGGATAGATACCGTCTGCAAGATAGTATCCCTTGTTGTACTGCCGGCCATTGATCACAAAGTTAACCGGAGGAGCATGACCCTCAACAAGCTTGGAGAAGACCGGCGAGCACTGCAAGACGTTGATGTCGTTGTTGGATCCCGGCATACCAAAGAAGGAGTGCCAAATCCAGAGATCATGGGTAGCCACCTCAAGTATCACAGCCTTTTTTGTGACCCATGTACATTTCCTGCCAGGCAAACGGACAGTTCTTTCATTTCCAATGCATGCATTCAATGCTTCCAAGCATCCCTGGAAATCCTCGAGCTTCATTGACAGCGAGGATCTTAGCAGTGTCTTCGACAGTCGGTGATCTCAAGTAGAGGTCCCCGAACACTGCTATCACCGCCCTGCAGAACCGGTAGAAACAATCAAGGTCGGTGGACTCCGCCATCCGAAGATAGTCATCGGTAGAATCACCAGGAGCTCCATATGCCAGCATCCGCATAGCCACCGTGCACTTTTGGAGGGCGGAAAACCCTGCCATGCCGGTGCAATCCAACTTGCATCAAATAGGAGTCGTACTCTCGAAGGGCATACACAATTTTCGGAAGTGCTTCCGGCTCATCCTGAAACGACGCCAAACAGCCTCACCGTGCAATGGATCGTCGGCGAAGTAGTCGGCGTAGAATGCGTAGCCCTCCATTCGCTGCCTCGGCTTGCACTTTGGTGACCTGGTGCCGACCCACCACGGCGACCAATGACCGACTCGGCGTACAAGCCGAACAAGCAAGCTAGGATCAGCAGGTGCTCCTCGTGCGGCGGCGCCGTTTCTTCTTCAAGAAGCTCGCGAACATCTGCTCCTCCTCCTCGTCGGAGTCCATGTCCGGCCAGGCAATTGGATGAACACCTGCCGGGTGTATCGACGAGGAGCGACGCGAGGGAGCTGCCCGGCGGCGGAAAATAGGCAGAGGGCACGACGGGCGGCGGAATATAGGCTGCTGGGTGGAGGAACGGCGGAGTTGAGGCAACCGGCCGGCGGATTGGCGAGGGGTGGTGGCGACAGAGCAACGGGAGGGGAGGAGGGATTTGCGTCGACAAAGTGGTGGGGTTGGTCTGTTCTCTCGCCGACAGAGCGGGGCCGTCCTTTTCTCGTCCGAGTCCCGAGCGCACCGGGGGCCGGGGATAGGCTCTCCGGACGGATGAAAGGCCTAATCCGGACGAAAACGAGAAGCCGGGGGCGCGACTAGACCATTTTTGTCTATCCATGTAAGATCGAGATGTCGCCTAGAGGGGGGTGAATAGGCAATTAAAAACTCTTGCGGGTTTGTCTTGTAAGAATGCGGAATTAAACTAACGTTTAGTTTATAAGCACAAACCCTAAATATGCTAAGCTCAACTAAGTGTAACAATAGCAACTATAGCTAAGCAAGATAGGCACAAGATATATGTAGCACAAGTGATAGCAAGATATATGTACTTCAAGCACGATGGCTATCACAAGGAAAGAGAGCTCGGGTATAGAAATAACCGAGGCACGCGGAGACGAGGATGTATTCCCGTGTTCCCTTCCTTTGCAAGAAGGTACGTCACGTTTGGAGGAGTGGAGGTCCACGAAGGATTCCCGCGCCACGAAGGCTCACCCTATTCTCCGAACCACACCCACGAAGGATAATGGCCCTTTCCTTATGGTTAGCTTTTCCTCCGCTCCGGAGATGGCAAGCTCCACAACCACTTCACAAGCTCCACGAAGGAGAAGCCCGGGCCTCTTCACAATCTTCTTGAAGAGATCACCGGAGCACCAACCGCCAAGCCAACTAGGAGGTCTCCCTCCAAGAGTAACAAGCTCACGGGCTCTCACTCGAACTAATCGTGGTGGAGAGCTCAACACAATGCAATGATGCAAAGCAAGAACACCAAAGGTGTTCAAATCCTTCACACTCAAATCCAACCAAAGCAACAGATGCTAGGATGAGATTAGAGAGGAAGAACAAAGAGGAAATCAACAAATGACTCCAAGATCTAGATCCCAAGAGTTCCCCTCACAAAGAGGAGGAATGGATTGGTGGAGTTGTAGATCTAGATCTCCTCTCTTAGATCCCTCAAGAATGAGCAAGAATCATGGGGGAATCAAGAGATAGGGCAAGTTCTTCAAAGATGACAATGGAGGAGGAGAGAGAGAACTAACTTTGAAGGTGGAAGAATTTATAGCCCAAGCCGAAATGTAAGGGGGAAAAAGTCGAGAAAACTACCGTTTGAGGCAAAGTCGAGCAACCCGGTACCGGTAGTACCGGGCCAGCTGCCGGCCACCCGGGCTGACCCGTTCGGCAGGACCTGTGCCGGCTGGTGCCGAATCTCCTGGCTTCGGTTCTCTCGTCATCCGGCAGCAGACCGGTGGGCTGGCTACCGACTTTTCCGGTAGCAGCACTCGGTGTACCGGGCTGGCTACCGACTTTCCCGGTAGCAGCACTCGGTCGGGCGATACCGGAATTCGGGACTGAAAAACCTTTTCTTTTTCTTAAAAATAGAAAATGCTCCCGAACTCCGATTGACATGAAACCAATTTTGTTGGAAAGATAACGACAAATAGAACCCCAATAAAACTGGAAATATGGAGACTCCTCACAGAATATTTTAGATGATTCTAGAGAGGGAGTATCCCACCGTTAAGAAACGGTGAAGTCGTCCAAACTCGAAACGCAATAGAAGATGCATGATTCCGTTTCGATGAACTTGGGCTTGTTGTAAAGCTAGCAACAAGCTCAAGAACCTCACACAGAGAAACACCAAGAAGCAATAGGGATATGCAAAGTATGCAAAGTATTGAGCTCCCTAAGACGATGTGATCAAGTTACCCAACCGAAAGCCCCTCTTGATAGTGCGGCTATCTATCCTATAATCCGGTCTCCCATCAACCACCTTGAGACCGGTAAAAGGAAAACCTAGCAAGGCCATACCTTTGCCTTGCGCATCCCGCTTGATCTTGATGACAACTCTTCAAGCTCCACTCAAGCCGGAATGCCTCACTTGATCATTGTTGCTTCGTGAAGACTCACAAATGCTCCCCCATACACCATGATGGGAAAGCTCCATTGATGCACATCTTCACAAGTCCATTATCATCCAATGGATGGCAAGCTTCAAGCATATGATCCTCTTGAGATGCTCAACTTGAACTTGCCCAACTCAACCTTGATGACGATCACCACTTGATGTCATCCTCTCATGGGCTATATGAGATCTCACTTTTGATGCATTCCCATGGAAAGATACCACATGACTTCATGTGGCACATTCTTCATGCTTCATGTGTTGACCAAACTTGAATCTATTCTTCACTCTTTGTATTGGTCAACCTTGTATCTTCTCATGCTCTATCATACTATCTTGAGGTGTAAAAAGAATTCTTCATTTGTTTGCATGCTCTAAATCTTAGTCAACCATAGCTCAACTTATGAGACTATCATGACACCGACTTAGAGCCATAACATGAATTCTTCACTTGGAATCAAGCACTCAAGATCTTGATCATTCATTGCTTAACCCATAAGCTAGAGCATGGCTAATATTGAGTTCCACATAGGAACTCCATCTTCATTTCTTCTTCTTGATCATATCATATATATATCTTCAAATCGATGATCTTGATGCCAATACACAAGGTATATCTTTATCTTCATGGCATCCATACTTGGATCCAACACATGGAATACAAGTAGTACCTATGGAATATTCCTTCATATAAACTCAATGAAAACATTAGTCCATAGGGGTTGTCATTAATTACCAAAACCACACATAGGGGCAATATACCCTTACAATCCAGATGAAAAAAAGACGTCTTGGGACCTCGTCGGGGAGACGGCTGAAGATGCTCTAAGGCAGTAGATGTCCCGTGGCTCGACGCTCGGGTGAAGACAGACAAAGCCACCAGCCCATGACGGAATTAATGTTTATCAGCAGCAGCAGCAAACCACCCAAAATCTCCTCCGAGAAAAGTTGAATGGAGCAGGTGCGCAGCATTTACTTTGTTTTTTTTGTATCTTTCAACTTATGTAATATTTCGATTTGATTTTTTTGCAAGTCACTTAAAAACATCAAATTGAATGGAGGAAAAATAGTTCGGAATTTTTTGTGCAAATTTAAATTTTAAATTATTTAAAATTCAAAATAAATTCTTGAAATATATATATATATATATAGAAAATGACATAAAAAAATCAAAGTATTTTTCCCACATTCTAATTGTTACGTTTAAGCGATCTGCGATTTTTCGAGTTCAATCAATATGTGGTGTGAGAGATACAAAAATGAGAAGTTGTTTGAGAGGGGAACAAAATAAAAACTTGCACGGATCTTGATGCAATATAGATAGTATGGATAAGGGTGCGCACCAAACGCCTGCTCTGAAAGTCCACTTTCCCTCTCCTCGACAATATCAGCAGATAAATACAGTCTGGAAGGAATCTAACCAACTGTGTGCTCTCATTAAAGCGAACAAAATCAATGTGCGCGCCACCAGCTAGTGTGATACATCTCCGGCTATGAAACTGTTTTGTTACATGCGCTAATTCTCTGATCACTCTCACGCACGAACGGCTAAAAATTTCGGACTGTCGGGAAAGAGGAGGGCCAACTACCAATCAACAGCGTCAGCTGGTTCCACGTAATCCCAATGGAGAGTTGATCTTTTTCTTTTACTGATGGATAGTTGATCTTTATTCGCCAGAGATCGAGCGAGAGCCAACCATTGATGCATTGGTGACCACAACCACGAAAATGTTTTCCTCCATTGGTGACCGCAAACCCAGCCATCCACGTAGCCAAGTCTAGAGTCAATGTGTAACCGCTAGTCTCCCTACCGACCTGCGACCTGCAACGGGTGTATAAAAAAATAAAATTAATACTGCACAAGTAATGGTCAACTGCCTAGATACACTATATATACCGCCTTAAGAAAAGGAAACAAAATACCAAAGTACTCGCACACCTTGATTGGTTTCAGATCTCTTAATCTGCCGCTGATATGGAGTTCTCGTTGTTGTTGCTGTCGGTTCCACTTTTTTCTTCTTCATCATGAATTTCTATCACCGATAGTGCATCCCGTTGTGCAAGCACAACCCTAATAGATAAATAGCATGCGGTTTACTATTCTAGCATCATAGGAAACAATTATGATGTAAATGACTACAACATGGATGTAATTAAGCAGGCAATGAAGCAACGACCTTTGACAGCAAAAAGAAAAAAAAAAAACAAGAACGGGAAATAGTGATTACCTTCCTGGCTCATTCAAACACGCGAAACCTCTTACCCGTGAAAGACCGCAGATATTATGTATTTTCTTGAGCCTGGGGAATGTGAAACACTCACCAGTTAACCATGACGGTATTACGTAACATACGTACGTGTGAAAAATATTTGTAAGCAGGCTTGTCGATCAGCAACTATTGTAATATTCAGTAACACAATCGATGATAGTATTAGTTGACGTATGTGCAATGAGATGTAAGGGTGATAAGTCCTAAATGTTTGTGCCACATGTTTCATAAGTACATTATTTGCTATCATTACCTGAAGTTAGTGGAGCTCCACAAATAAACATCACCATCGGTTGTACCTGTAATTAGAAGTGGAAGATTGGGATGGGGAAGGAGGGAACGAACTTTGGACCTGTGGGGTAGTGTATGGACGCACTCCTTTTGCATGTCCCATATCTTATTTAAAAAGTAAGGCATACGTTATTAGAAATGTTATATATGTAGTGTATAAATGTATTTTAGAAAGAAATAGCTAGCAGACCTTGGCAGTATTGTCATCTGAGCCAGTAATCAAGTACAACTGATCATCACACGTGAAAAAATCCAAGCAATACACCTTGTCAGAGTGCCCACTCAGAGTATACTTAGATTTGGGAGAATCAAGACACCATACCTGAACACCAATCGTCAAAGCTTCCAATCAAGGTATAGTAGAAAAACAAACATACCCCATCTTCATTACTACCTCCATACCTGTTTACATGTGTATTACGTATTTCGAAAAATAAGTTTGACTATAAATTTAGTCAACAATATATGAAATATATGCCACAAAAATTATATCAGTGAATTTATATTCAAAAAAAATTCTAATAGTATAATTTTTGTGATATATTCCTTATATTTTATTAACCAAATTAGTAGTCAAAGTTTTGTTCTCGAAATATGTAATACCTGTGTAAACCGGTACGGAAGGAGTACGTGAATTTCTGCTTAGCAGAGAAAGAAGAGAGGGAAAGAAAAACCTTTATTGTCCCATCATAAGATGCACTAGCAAAACTGTTGTAGTCCTCTGGGTTAAATTTGACTGCACTGACATAACCTGAATGTTCCTTAAATTTTTTTAGTGGAAGCGCAGGAGAGCTGCGATTTCATTGATAGAGGAAAGAGTTACAAGGAACTCAAAAACCAGAAAAGCAAAAGTACAAAGAAAAGCTGCCGAGGCAGCAAGGCGAAAGGCGACTACTCTCGCGCTCTAAGGTGCCGACAACCGGCCATCGCCCAGCACGAGCTCTCGTCTATAATGTCGCGAAGAACTACCACCGGTGTACGCTCGTGAGTGCGGAAGATACGGTCGTTTCGCTCCCGCCAGATAGCCCAAATGACCATGAGCGCGATGGACTTGCATGTCTTCACGTCCGCTGGCACGGCCGCCGCGAGGGAGGCGAGCCACGCCGGCAGGGATCCCAGCGATCGCCAGCTCTCAGGCCGGAGGGAGGAAAGGCCGAGGCGTGAAGCCACTTCACTCCAGAGGCTGCGCGACCATGGGCACTCAATGAGGAGGTGCTCGGCCGTCTCCAGGTTCCGCCGGCACAAGGGGCAGAAGTACGAATTGGGCCATTGCCTGGCCATGAGCCGGTCCGCCGTGAGGACGCGGTTTTGCACGATCAGCCAGGCTAGCAGCCTGTGCTTGGCCGGCGCCCAGGCCTCCCAGATGGAGGTGACGCGTGGGGAGTCCGTGGAGCCCATGAATTGAAGCCTGTAAGCCGAGGCCGCGGAGTAGGAACCGGACATGCACTTCCAGCCGAACCAGCCCTGGTCCCAGTCCCAAAGCTTTATTCCCGTAGGACATGCTGACAGCACATACGACTGGGTTGGATGAATGTTTACTGAACAAACATCGCAATCATGCGCTTTGAAACTAGTGATTTTTTTCATTTCGTTTTTATAGTTGTAAACACGGATGAAGCCATCACTTGACCCAACTAGACACCATTGTTTTCGTGCAACAAATCTAACAGAACTAGCTGCAGTAAGAATGATCGTCTTATTAGCAAATCAGTGTAAGGTGGAAGAAACTTATGTTAACAAAGAAATCGGAGAGCTCGCCTGCAGATCCCATTGAAATTTCAACTGAACCTATAGATTTCTGCCAGTAAAGATAAATGAGTTGTCCATCAGTCCAATGCAAACACAAAAATGGTACATACAGTTACCAGTGCAAGTTGAGCTTTTTGTGATGACCCTTGGCATTACCCATTGTAATTGTAATACTATGAAATGAAAATTTCTTCAGGGGTTACCCTCAAATGTTTGGTTTTTTTTCGAAATGGGGATTAAAACCCCGGCTTCTGCATCATGATGATGCACACGGCCTTTTATTAAGAAGTTACGAGTACATACAGTTACCAGTGCAAGTTGAGCTTTTTGTGATGACCCTTGGCATTACCCATTGTAATTGTAGTACTATGAAATGAAAATTTCTTCAGGGGTTACCATCAAATGTTTGGTAAAAGAACAAATTTATTATTACCATGAAAGAAGAGTTTTTTTTCAATGTAAACAACAAATTCAATGCTTATGACATAGTTTTATGTTTTGGATTCCGTTGAGCATCAGCCAACATAGGTTTTCCTGGTACTTATCAATCAAGAGAAACTTTATATATATGACTGCTGAGACAATACACAGTAACTTGCCTGGGTGTCATAGTCCCATATGCGGATGTGCCCAGATTCATAGCCTGTTATAATCCTGTATGACGAGAAGGTATTTAATGCACGATAAATCACACACAATGCACTCACTTGAATACAGAGCTGTGAATATTTGTTGTTCTTTAATCACCGGTTTCCAGCACCGGTTATATTTCCCTTAACTACTTTCAAAATAATTTTATATTTGTAATTTTGCTCACATTGACAATGGCTCTGTCTGATTTGCATCTAAGCTGCAGATCTTATCACCTTCCTCCATCGATATGATCTGATGGAAGAAAATTCTTGTTAACATTAGAAAAACCACCTCAAAGATCTAGAGAATGAAAAAGATGAAAAAACATACCTTTAAAGAAGGTGGGATTGACTGCTACATTGTCAATGCATGAAACAAAAGAGAAACAAAAGGAAGCATCAGTACAGAATAGCATGGTGTTGAAGGTTGAAGCAACATTATTTCAAAGTCACATAACATTCAGCCGCATTAGTGAATTTAGCTGGGATATATTTCTTGATATTCCTGAATCCTCTACTATGTAATATAGAATATTATTTAGATTTCTCATTTATCATGGCTTTGTGAATGACTTGCTAAGATTACAAATAGTATTGAGCCATTTTTGGACCGATTGGTACAACTCGTTTTAGCTGTGTTGTTTAATTTTTAGTAAAAGCAACACTTTTTTTCTCCAAAACAAAATTATATATACCCAACATTATGATATTTTTAAGGCAAAGGAGAAAAAACTATTTCTAGGTCACTGCAAAGAACCATCCAATATAAACATAGATTCTTGTCATGTAAGAGATAAGAAGATCTCAATCGAACAACTATCAATGTCGACTAGGAAATAACTATTTCTAAATCAATGAAAATACCTATTTTTAAGTCGACTGAGCTATAGACACTTAGTACCTTATTTCTATTGATGAGAAATAATTGTTCCTAAGTGAATAGGCTACATACATTCCTTATCATTTTGTCTCTAAACTTCCAAGACCACTTGTGTTTGTCATGGATTATTGCCCAGCCCTTGATTTGTAATATGTACTTCACGTATCTGTGGTTATATAAATTATGTTCTTATACTGGCTGAAACATTCTGCTTTAGAGAGTGGACTTTCAGAGCAACTGCTTGGTGAGCACCCGTATCTAGACCGTCTATGTTGCATCAAGATCCGTGCAAGTTATTTTTGTTCCCCTCTCAAACAATTTCTCATTTTTGTCTCTCACACCACGCATTGTTTGAACTCAAAAATCTGCAGATCACTTAAACATAACAATTGGAATGTGGGAAAAATATTTTGGATTTTTTATGTCAGTATCTATATATGTATTTCAAAATTTTATTTTGAATTTTAAATCTTTTAAATTTTAAATTTCCAAAAAAAATCTGAACTATTTTTCCTCCATTCTATTTGTTATTTTTGAATGACTTGTAAAAAAATCTAAATGAAATATTATATAATTTGAGAGATAAAAAAGAAAAGGACAAAAAATGAGAAGGTGCGTGGAGCGCACCTGCTCCACCACACTTTTCCCTTCTGCTTTATTAGGTAAAACAGAACAGAATATAAGATATCTTACTTCATAGCCCGCTAAATCGCGATAAATTTTAGTAGTTCCAGCATTATTCTGGAGCATTACATGGTATGTACAGTTTAGTGAGCAGTGGGATCATCATGGTAGAATTCAGCACTCGACGCTTTCTAGTACATTTATTTAAGGATCCTCTAGTACATTACTTTTGTCCAAAGAAGGTTTGAACTTTGAACACCCCCTAGTAACCAATAGTTCAATACCCCAAAAAAATGTTGAGTTGACAAACTAACCTCAGGTATTGTCTCTGCTTGCAGAGCACAAACACCTTTCAAAGTCACCTTATGCATAATTACCCCCAACGCCTCTGCATTCTGGAAATCTTGAGAGAGCATCCATGGGGTGGTAAGCTTTCCATGATACGGAATGGCATGCAGGATTAAATCGACATTGCTTTCTCGTGGTAGGCTTTCGTGCTTATTCATTATCAATATAAGAGTGCAAGTGGTGTTCGGTTCCACAATGCCAAAAATTGGCAGTATGCTTAAGAAGCACGTCTGCTCATTGCTCTGATTCATAAGCCCAAAGGCCACTTTCTCATCTGTGTTGTTTGCTAGGTGGAGTGAGCATGTCATTGGCTTGTTGGGTTCAAAGTCAAAGCGGAGCTCAAGCGGGTGGACGTCAAGAAGTGCGCTGGATCCTGGGATTAGCTGCAAGAAATGAGCTCATGTAGTCAACATCCGAGCATATTTCCTCCTAAATAGTAAATATAAATTTAAATAGACACATGCTTAATTAATTCGAGTCGTGTCTATCGAACTTGTAGTGCTGTAGTAGTTATAGAGTACTAGGTTAGTAAGTGGTATGCGGGATGGTCAATTGGATGAATGTCAGTGGCGGCTCAGGGGTGATTCTCGAGTCTAGCCTAGCAAATGAAGTAGGTGGAGATGAAGGTGAGGAGGCTGTGACTGTCTAGCCTCGCCGGTAGCGTCGCACAGAAGGGAGCAGACAGAGAAGGAATCCAAACGTTGGCCACCTGCTTAAGAAGCACCTCTCTTCACTGCTTTTCTTTTTAAGCAAAAATGCCATTTTTTCAGCTGTATTGTTTGTTATGTCAAGTGAGCATGTGATCAACTTATCTGGTTCATAAAAAAAGCAGAGCTCAAGCGGGTGAATGTCAAGAATCATGCTGGAGTCTGGGATTAACTGCAAAGAAAAGATAGTTCACGTAGTCAACACCCCAGCATATTTAATGTGTAAACATGATTAATTCTGTACACGGTAGTTGCCCTTTCCAACATTTGAAACGGAAATTTCTATTGCAAGTACAAGAAAGACAGTATACATATACACACAACACAGCCACATCATGTAGACATGTGTGTGCGTTGCAAAAGATAAGGGAAACATCCATAAATCTCATTAAGTTCTAGATATAGAAAAAGAGGATAAGTTCATTGAAAAGAATACTAGTAGTAACTTAGCATAATTCAAAAACAATCCGGAACAAGCCCCCGCTTCACTCACTCCCCTGGCAACACGGGCGGCGCAGAAATCCCGTCCGGCCACCACCACCTACCCACCTACCTCCGCTCCGCTGGGCAAAGCCAGCACGAAGCCAACGGCGGCAGGACCCGTTTCTTCTACGGCCAGCACCCGGCGGTGGCTTGCTGCAGGATTGGGGAACCAGCGGCGGCGGGATGCAACTCAAGTTCCCGTGGTTGAAGGAGCAGGATGTGGCGCTGGGGACGACGATCGACGATGGAGGCCGCGGTGGAGGAGTCTTGCGGCGGCCCGGGTGCAGCGGCAGGCGGCGGCGATGTGGGCCTGGTCTGGCTCAGCTTGGGCCGGGTGGGCTACGGTTGCGGTTGCTGCTTGGCGGTTGGACTTGGCTCTGGAGGAGGCATGCCCTGCGTCTGGCGGAGCGGGAGCAGCAGCCCCAGCCAGGTTCAAGGGTGAGGATGTAGGAGCGGATACGAGGAGGCCCTCTACTATGCGGAGATACATGGGCCGGCGCAAGGAGGCCCTATGCGGAGAGGAGATGCAGGGGGTGGTGGCTGCTGGTTTGGGGAGGTTCCTCCTACGGCTTTGGGCACGGCCAGGCAGGGCATTTGCCGCAGCGTGAGCTGCAGCGGTGGATGGTCTTGCGATGGAGCTCGGTGGTCGACAACGTGGTCTGGCTACCTTCCTGCTGCTCACCAAACTTCGCGTTTGGATCAAACTCCGGATGAAAGCCCTGTACCGACTGTGGTCGGCGCCGACGAAGGTGGCACCTTCATGGGTCGTATTTCTTGTTGGCGTCGTTGTGGAGTTTCGATTCCGGCCAACGCAAGTGGCTTCAAGTTCTCCGGATGAAAACCTAAGATTCATCGGGCAGGCCGCGGTGATGAAAGCGTCACTACCTTGTTGGAGGCGTCGCCTTGAATCTCTTGACTCTTGCGGTGTGACGGGCTCGCCGCGGTTGGTTGTTGGCTCTGTGGTCGAGTGTAGCAGACACGGGGGCGCAGGCTGTGGAAGGAGATTGGGTGTCCAGACGGCGGCCTCGAATCTCTTTGTACTGACGGTCCTATGGGGCTGCAGTAGTTTGGAGACAGCATCGGCATGTCTAGGAAGCCAAGCAGCTGGCTGGCAGGTCCGCGCAGACTGGAGAAAACCTGAGGCGTAGAGGAAAAGCAGCTAGGAAGCAGGCATGATGGCCCATGTGGAGCAGTTCGAGTGTAAGCGGCTGTGTATTCTAGGCTTGGTGTGCTATCAGGGAGAAGTCTGGCTCCTGTACTGTTCCGCCGCTCAATATAACTAGTGTTAGTGCTTCTCTGAAGTAGTCTGAGAAACTACTTGAGAAATTGGATCGACTGATGGTGGAGAAGAATAGGACGAATCTAATCTTGACTGCAGAAGTATCAAGCGGGGTGCTTCAAATCTCAGACAAAGAGCTGGAAAATTGGAGATAACATATAAGTGCAGAAAATACCAAGCAGACTATAAAAAGGAAAAGAAGCTTAAGCTAGTCTAATCTACATATTATAAGATTACTGCAATGTAAATTATATTATAGTATTAAATCATTTACATAATTAACTCACAATATTTTTCAATTACTGGTACTCAACAACAAACAAAGAAAATTTGCGCTGACCACTAACCAAATACTCATTTTTTGCAAGTTAGTATTATTAGTTGGCTCACCTCACTAGTTTTGTCACTTGATTGCTGTGGCTCACTAGACTCCTTCACTGCCTCTTGATGATTCTGACTGCTGGTGCTTGACGTCCACAACGGCGTTGGCAGCAAACACTCCTGGGATTTCTTCACTTTCCCCACTGTATCACCTGTCCTAATGTTGGACATGTCTTCAGTGATACTGTGCAGTATGAGTTCGTTGCTTGCATTAGTGTCTAGAACCTGCGACTTGTCCATGCACTGCATTTCTGAAGGCAACTCTTTACTTGCTTCCATCTATGTAATACGGACACAACCAATGTAATACGGACACAACCAGTGAGACATTTCAACAAATGTAATTAAGATTCATTTAAGTAAGTTACTTCTTTATTTGATATTTGTGAATCTGGACTATTTTCATAGCAAGAAAAAGATGGAACATAGTACAGTATGAAATAGACATACACAGACTGTTTAGTGTAAAGTATTCCTGTAAAAGGTTTTCATAAAATTAGTTTAGGAGATCATATAAAATGCTAATCATACCTGGTCTACTGCATTAAGCACTTGAATTACATTCTTCAATGTAGGTCTTTTCTCCATAACAGGGTCCACACATTTTAGGGCTATGGTGATGCATTCTTTTACTTGGTGGCTACATTTTTCCATTGATATATACTTCACCGACGATTCAAATTTATACCTCCAACTGCCAAGTACCTAAACATTTGCAACTAGTGAGATAGAATGATGGGAAATATGCAAAGGCTAGATTAATTCAACATACTTCCTCTGTGAAGTGCTGGCAAGATGTAGCAGTACTCTCGGGACTATCAAGCTGAAAATATGGATAGTCCCTACGACCTGTGACTATCTCTATTATTATAACACCCAGGCTGAAGATGTCTGCGTTCTTAGTGATTAGGCCTTGGTTTATGTATTCAGGTGCCATATATCCGCTGTAACAGAAATTTTACGTATGAGGCACTAGAAATGTAAACAAGAAGCCGAGAAAACGAAAAACAATATAGGTGCAAGTGGTGTAGCTTACCGCATTCCCGCACGATTATCAGTGAAAACTTTCGATTGTTGTTCCCCAAAGAGACGTGATAGACCAAAATCCGCAATTTTAGGTTTCATATTAGAGTCCATCAATATATTTTCAGGCTTAAGGTCCAAATGAATGATACGACATTCCTCATGAAGGAAATGCAAACCGTTGCAAATCCCAACGATTATCTTGTATCTAATATTCCACTCAAGGTCCAAAGATCTATCTGTAGAGGTTGATAAACAAAAGAAAAGAAATTATGAACACATTCAGAATTAATATTTTTGGTGTGTTTCCTTCCTATAAAAAGAGGTGCCGGTATAACATCCCATAACAAGAGATGCCTCGTCTCTTCATGTCATCTTCTCTCCATTTGTACATGGTGTAATTGTGCCACCTGATAGTGGTGAAATAAAATTCTATATAGTTTTTATTGTACCAATATATATCCTTAGGCGAGTAGCTAACATAAATATTGTTCTAACGAAGTGTCTTAAGAAATGACACATAGAGAGAAATAAACAATGTGTAGTGTGTTCATTGACGGTACCAGCAATATGTTTGTCGAGGCTTTTGTTGGACACATATTCGAAGCAGAGCAACCTTTTCTGAATTTCAGCCAAAATATGCCTCCCACTCCCACTTGGTTGCTCAATCGCTTCCCATTTTGATTCTGCACAGTAACCTACAAACTGCACTACATTCTGGTGCTTAATCCCCATAAGAAAACTGATCTCATTCTGGAATGCCTCATGTTTTAGAAGTGTTTCTAACAGCTTCTTGACAGCAATAACTTTCCCACTCTGAAGAACTCCCTGTGTTGTAAGTTAAACCTTTCATCATAACATGTACATGTGTCCTTTATTGATAACTGTTGCTTACAGTTCATAGTGGAGACAAGAAAATTTGCCATACCTTGTAGACCACTCCATAACCACCTCTGCCGAGTTCTGACTCAGTGGAAAAATCACAAGTGATGGCTTTCAAAAATTCTAGTTGAAGAAACATTGGTGTTGCATTTGGATCTTGTAGTTTCTTCTCTAATTCATCATGTAAGCTAGTCATTTCTGATTACACGAAAACTATTTTAGGAAAAAGAAAAACAACTACAAACTGTATTAAACAGATATCATGATGAGTTTAATTTGAGATGGTGTGTACATGTGAGGTTGGCAAAACTACTCTTGTTTCTGGGCTACTTTTTTTTTGCTCTCCAGTAAAATTCGATGCCTATAACAGACCACAAAGCGAATCAGTTGCTACATGCATTTGAGGAGTTAATAAAATAACAGGTGAACCATCTACAAGATGCGGGCCATGTGGCCATTTGACCAATTATATGTGGACACTTGTTTTGCAACCATTTAACTTTAAGGGACTGGGAAAGAGTGAGATTTTTACATCTACGCACTTAACAAGATTATAAGTATGTGCATATCGAATAACAGTTAATACTCCCTTCTAAGAGAAAAGAAAAAACATTAATGGATGGGTATTATTCCAAACAAACGCATTAAAATATGGGCATGTTGTTGTAGTTCAGGTGAAAGGTCCTAGCTAGACCGAACAAGTGTGTGCTCTAGAATAAGAGAACAAAAGAACAAAGCACAAAAGACATAAGCTCATATAGTGGCAATGAATTGTATCTTCATTGTTATCACTTGTGTGCAAATTGGAGGTTTTGGCGCATCTATGTATATGTGTTGGTCCATAGGAAACTAATAATAAATGTAGGAGAATCGCCTCGAGATGTACTGATTTTTGCTTAATGAAGTGCCTACAAATTAATAATTCTGTAATAGATATATATTTTCCACTTGTTTGTTGAATACAGATCCAGATTCAGTTTCCAATGCACTATGAGAGATCTATGTCCTCAACAGCTTGAACCACCATCACTGTGGGTCTCCATGTTAACTTGATGATTACTACAAGAAGAAGAGTAGTCATTTACGAGAGGAGCAGGGAACCTACCTGGTTATATTATGAGAAAACACCTTGATCCGATGAGTCACAGTTCAGAAATCCTCATATCCAACAATGTGAGCAATAGCCTGCATCCATTACCCGGTTAAGAAATCAAGCTACTTGTGTGTATCTGAGTCGATCAAAAGATAACGACAAATCATATTTCATCAATTTTACAGATCTTAAAGCGTAAACGTATATATTATCTAAAGGAGTGTCCAAATATTCAAAACCGAAGGATGGTACATTGTTCAAAAAGGAACCCACAGATTGAGAGCTGAAGCACTAACCTGGAAGATTTGCAGGGATGCTGCTAGCTTCTTGGAAGGAGCTACTGGGAGCAGAAGAATTGAAGAACAAGTTTCCAAAGGAGAAGAAAGGAGCAGGAATAACAGACTGGATCCAGGGTAATGAGGAGTGGTGCTAGAAAAGGTGTTAAGTACAGGTGAGAATGAGATCCATTGACTTTTGTATATTTAGATGCAATCAAGAAGACCAGAGCAGAGTAGACATCACAATTAACAATGATAAGAGTACAGGTGAGAATGAGATCCATTGACATCTTGTGATTTTGGGTGATGCATGTGATGGCACAGCTATCCATGGTTTACCACGTTAAGCGAGCACTAAAATAACGGGACAACTGGAAATATCTTTTCTGATTGTGTGTTAACAGACAATACACTACAAACCATTACTTAACAAACGCCTCTACTTGCTTGAGGTTTGATTCAGTACAAACCAGATAAACAAAAGCGGTATACATGTAGGCAGCCAGTGGAGGCAAGGAGGCGAAGAACAGGAACACTACCTGCACTGTATCCCGCCGGAGAAGCTCGTGATCGCAGCTGCGCGCTCGCCGAGCAGCAGAGCTGCGTGCGCCCGATGGACTCCAGCTCCAGCTCGACGAGGTCGCATTGCCCTGCCTGGCCACGGATAGATAACCACGTTGGCTGAGCATTGAACAATAAACATATGGGGAAATTTGAGAATACCATTTTCGGTTGCATGTGAAGAAACAGTCCTTCCCTGGTACTCCCTTCGAACCATCAAAAATGTCTGAGATTTGTCTAAATTCAAATATATCTAGACACTTAAAGCATATATATCCAATTATTGATAAATCTCATATACTTTTGGTGGGATGGAGGGACTATTTTAGTCGGTATAAAATCATGAAATGGGTACTACTAGTTTGGTTGGTATTTGACTCAGCACACACCAGAGCCATTGAACTACAGTAGTAGTATACGAACCTTAAAATAGGTAGAGGCAACGGGCTCCGGCGATGAAGAGCACGGGTCGGGCTCCGGCGCTAATGGCAGCACACGAAGTCGTCGGGATCGAGCATGGGGCCGGGCTTGATCTTTCGCAGGCGGAGGAACACATTCTGGCGCGCCTCCCGTCGATCTACGCCGGAGGGATTCCAGTCGCGGTCAGCGGCGGTTGGTTTCCACGGGCCGTGGGTAAATGTCGTCGGTCTCCAATCCACCATGGCGAGGTTGGCTTCATCCAGCGGAGGCGGAGCGGGGCGACGGCGACGACTAACGGACGGCGACCAGCCGCCGCCGCCATGGCCAGAGCTTGTCCCTATCCGGCCTGCAAATACGTGCCATGGCCCATGGGTCTTTCCCTCCGCTTGGGCCATCAGCCGTGCCGATGGAGGCACCCTCAGAAAAAAAACAAAATCTTTCCTGATAATTGCCGAAATCGTCAAGAAAAAAAGCCACGGAGAGAAAGCAACTCACTCTCACGTGACAAATGGCGTGTTTTGGTGCCAGAAAATTCATGAAAAATAATTTAAGCAAGATGAGAATAAGAAAGGAGAGGTGTCAGTTTTTCCATTTTTTTTCAATGAAATATCTTGAAAACCATAAATCCAAATTACGAACTATTTTCACTTTCAAGATCTTCGCGTTGAGATCTTCAAAATTAGATGCCATGTTGATAGGTTTTGAGATTTTTTTTTTTCGTATTTTCAATACTAATATGATTCTACTCGTGGTGTATCTAACTGTACTCGTGCTTGAACTACAAGAAACTATATTCTAGATGCATTAGGGCATGTACAATGGTAGGAAAGATGGGCCTTCTCTTAGCTGTCCACGTCATCTAAAGAAGACACTACAGATAAATGGTACAATGCATTGTCTCTTATTGTTATCCCTAGCAATAAATAAGAATTAATTAAATTTTAGAAATAAATTAAATTGCTAAGGGAAGACAAATGATACAATGGAGAAAATAGCCTTCTCTTATTTCATAAGAGCATCTCCAACAGACGCTCCATCCAGCGTTGTATCCAAAAAAGTAACCGGTTTAACGCGTGGGCGCAAATTAATGCTCCAACAGGTGCTGCAACCGGCGCTGTAAAATAGAGCTTGGGGCAAAAGCGCTATGTCATGTACTATATCTACCGCGCCGGAAAGAGCGCGCTGTATAAAGTCGCGCGCAGAAACAACTATCAATTTTATAGCTCCAACATTTAGAGCTTCTGTTGGAGGAGAATATGGTCTCACGCGCGAAACACAGATGGAGCGCGCTGCAAAGTAGTTTTAAAGCGCCTAAATTTAGCGCGTCTGTTGGAAATGCTCTAAAAGATCATCCCTTAGCTAAGGGAATGCAACCTTCTCTTTCTTCAATCTCTTTTCGCTAACTAAGCAAAAATCCTACATGGTAGCTCTAAGAGAAGGCTGACGTCACCCCATTATACATGCCCTTACATATTAATCAAAAACATGTTACAAACACTTATTCATTTCCTTCCGTGTGTGGAGACATCAATCCAAAAGGATACTGCTGAGGATCCTCCCGAGGTTAGAATCGTTCCAGCCTCCTGCTTCCCTGAGCGCCACGTGTCCACTTTCAGCAAAAAATCCTGATGTTGCTTCGTCGCAGCAAAAAAGACCCCGCTTTTGCTTCATTGAAGCAAAAAACGGTTCGATTAAAAACAGAAGGAGAGTTTGGAGACTCATTTAGACTTTGCTTCGTCGCAGCAAAAAAACCTCCCGCTTTTGCTTCATTGAAGCAAAAAACTGTTCGATTAAAAACAGAAGGAGAGTTGCTGGAGACTCATTTAGACTTTGCTTCGTCGCAGCAAAAAAACCTCCCGCTCCGGAGACTCATTTAGACTTTGCTTCGTCGCAGCAAAAAAACCTCCCGCTAAACGGTTCGATTAAAAACAGAAGGAGAGTTGCTGGAGACTCATTTAGACTTTGCTTCGTCGCAGCAAAAAAACCTCCCACTTTTGCTTCATTGAAGTAAAAAAGGTTCGACTAAAACAGAAGGTGAGTTCCCGGAGACTCGCCGGAGCACCATACTTCGCCGGAGACTCATCGAAGACCTTGTAGCAAAAATTCGTGCTATTGAAGCTGAACTGACCTCGCCGAAGACCTCGCAGGAGATCTTGTAGCAACAATTTTATACTAAAGTAGCAATATTGTAGACCATTTGTAGCAAAAGTTTTACACTATTGTAGCATCATCATCTACTCCTCGTCGGCGCAGCGCCGAAATCATCCGAACTCCGTCTGGCAGCACTGTGAATTTCTTACAGCACCGCCACTAAATGTTGGTAGCACAGCCGCTGATAGTTTGCAGCACTGATGGTACCACCGTTATGCCACTTGGCAGCGTCATTGTCGTGCAGCACCGCCATGCTACGTTGGCAGCAAACACTGTCGTGTGGTGGCAGCACCCGCCTTGCAAGCCCTGGTAGCATTGCCGCCATATCTTTGCAGCAACGTCGCTCATCATCCATAGCAACGCCAACATACCTTTGCAGCATCGTCGGCCGCCCTGCAGGCCAGCATTATTGTAGTAGTAGTACCGTTGCAGGCGACGTCCACTCTGCCGGAAAGCTATGGCTGGAGCAGGATGAAGGAGAGACGAGACGGCGGCGCTGGCTTCAGGTCGAAGAGCGCCTCCACCGTGGCCACCATCTCCAGGTGACACGGGCGACGTGACGTGGGCGATGAAGAGGCCGGCGGCTCGGAGCCCCTTGATGGTCGCGGAACTGCGAAGAGCCCCACGATGTAGAGGCCAGCCATGAGGCCGCGGCGTTCGCAGAGACGCTTCGACGGCGATCTGCAAGACGAGCGCCGACGGCATCAACGGGAAGGCTCCGGCGGCGGCCTGCAGGACGGACTGCGACGCTTCGACGGCGGTGAAGGTGGATGCCGGCGACGGGGCGGCTCGCGGAAGTGAAGGCCATCGCGGTCATAGTGGGACGAGGAACGCATTGGGCTATGGATCGACCTTGTAGCGCGGCAGAGGACGCCCCGTGTCCAGCGAGTGGGCGGCGCGTGGGCGGGATCTCGCCGGCGGCGTCATGGCCAGAGGGCCACTCCGCGGCGTGTACGGGATCTCGTACGGAAGGACGGAGACGGAGAAACGAGTGGAGGAGACGAGGTAACGGGAGAAGATAATGTTGCCAGTGGGGCCCTCACCAATCGCTGCAGTGGACGCGTGTCAGCAGTTGGAGCCGGAGGTTGCTTTTCGTGGATCCTCCGACGGAATTAAAGCATTTTCCAATCCAGAAGGCATTAGCCCCGTGGGCTCCCTGGCTTATCTTGTTGGTCCTGCTCGTTGAACATAGTTGGTGCTGTTAGGATGAAAATCATTGACAACATATTGTTCAGCCCTAACAGCTCGATGCTCTCGCGACCATGGCGCGGGGCGAGCTAGCGCCGCCGCCGGCCATGATCTCTCTCTGCCGGCGTCCTCTCCCACCGCTGACACCAGATCCGGTCTTCCCCGTGCCTCCTCTTTCCATCCTCACCAATATCCGACCCTGCTTCGCGCGTTGGTGGCGGCTGCCGCGTCCAGAGCTGGGCATGCCCGCGCTGGCGACCGCCCGTGTGTCGCCGCCCACCGCAGCTGCTCCTGCCGCCGGGCGCACCACGGCGCCTCCGGTCCACCCCGGTAAGGTGCTGGAGGCCTCTCCTGCGCCCACCGCGCCGGTCACTCCGGCTCAGCCGGCCACCTCCGCCGCCGTGCTGGCCGCGGCCATCCTGGCCTCCCGCAAGGCTGACCCTGCCATTGGGGGCCGTTTGGCTCGTCCTCGACGCCCCCATAAGCCCGCGATGGCGGCTGCACCTTCGCCTTGCCCGTCCATCGTCCCTGCTGCTTCCATGGAAGGTGGTTCAGTCACCCTGCTGCCGGTCCTCGAGTCTGCGCCGGTGGCAAAGTCGCCCAACATCGTCAAGTTGTCCGTCCCAGAGCAGTGCCTGTCTGGGTTGGCGTCGGGTGTATGTGCGGTTGTGCTGCCACCCAGTCCGGCAGTACCAGCCGCCACCGCTGATGTCAATCCTGCCGTGGTCGACACCGGGACGGGCGATGCTGGTCAGGAGGAGGCGCCTTGGGTGCTCGTCCAGCCTAGGCGCTCCCTACGCCGGATGGCCTTTGCCCATCCGACTTTGAAGACGCGTCCTCCGCCTCCTGCTTGGCTCAACGGGAGATGCCACCGTTGCCATGAAGCCGGGCACTGGGCTTCGATCTGCTGTGAGCCGCTCAGGTGCAACAATTGTCGACAAGTTGGCCAGAAAGCCAAGTGCTGCACTGGGAGAACTGCTCCTCGCCCACCTCCGGTCCAAGTTCGCAACACTGAGCAAACGCATGGTGTTGTTCGTCCTCGACCCTTGCAGCGACCTCCTCCCCGACCACAACTGCGGCCAGAGCTATTGGCCACGGCAGATGTGCAGCCTTCCCTTGCTGAGCAGGCCATGTTGCTCCGCTCCGAGCTTCGGGACTGCCTCGCGAGGGTCGAGTGTTTCTTGGTGAGAGCGGGGGCTGCTCTTGGCACATCCCCTGGTGCACATGAAGCCTCTCCTTCAACCGAGCTTGAAGTTGGGGATGAGGGCCTATATGGTGCTTTCTCCCCTCGTGCCATTCCCTGCCCGCTGCAGCAACCCCATGTGTCGTCTCCTTCTGAGAGTGAGGTCATAGATCCTGTGATGTTGATGATGCCCGAGCTGAAGCTGCAGGAATTGTGTGGGGAGTCGGCTTCTCCCTCATCGTTGATGCATTTGGACATGGACTCGATTGAGCCCTCGGCGGTGGTTTCCATGCCACCATCTCCAAAGCTCAGTCAGTCGCTTGCTTTAGTTGACTCCAAGGCTCTCTTTGCAAAAGAGCTTTGCGACCTTCTTAGCAGTTTGGAGACGGCTATCCCAGGATCTAGCAAAGAGATTGTGCACCTCCTGTCAAGAAAGGATTTGGGTGACAAAACCAAGAAGGTGAAAGAGTATCTCAAGAGAAAAAGCAAGAAGAGTAGCACCACGAGAAAGGCATCCGCAGCTGCTTGATGGATGATCTCATCTTCAGTGGGTTTCCGTTGTGTGTAGTGAGCTTTGTTTTGAGAGTTTGTGGCCACAACAGGTTGGGAGAGTTGGTTGATCTAGTTTGGCGATCGAGAAGTTGTGGACTTTGGGTTTAGTCCCCATGTGATGTTGTATCGGTTTTTGCCCGGTTTTCCGTTAATAAACTGGGCATTATCTTCTTAGTTAATAGATTGGGGCAAAGCTTTTGCCTCTGTTTCAAAAAAAAAATCATTGACAACTTTCCTGGGATATGGAGGTAGAGTGTACATCTTCAGCCGTTGCGGCTCCCTAGGCTGAAATCCGGCGCTATTTAGCGCCGGATGGATGTATTTTTTGGCCTGGGGAGGCCTATTTTCTTAACGGCGCGTCCAGGGTGGATGAAAACTTTTGACAAAATACGGCGAATTCTGACAAAACTAGGCCCGAAACTCGTTCAAACATAAGCGAAATTTAAAGATATTTAACTTATATATGCGAGTTCGTACACATATAGGCCGAATTCGTACATATATTTGAATTCGGCTAGATGGAAATATAAACTAAAACTAATAGCGGCCTTCTACATACCGAAATGGCGGTAGAAGGCCATGTAGTCGGCGCCGTCATCGTCGTCGCTCGAGTTGCCGGCATCCTCGGACGGCGGCGCCTCGTACCAGCGGCTAGAGCCCCGCCGGGATCGCCGCGCGTGGCGGCGCGGCCGGTAGAGGTCATCGTCGCCGCTCTCCTCGAGCTAGATCGGCACGCGCCGGGCGCGGCGTTCGTTGCCGCGGCCGGCGGCCGCGCACGCGCCACGGCCAGGCCGGCCGCTCTCCGCTCCGCGCTCCCCCCCCTGGACCGCCGAGCGCGTCGATGTGGAGCGCGTTGTCAGCGGGGACCAGGTCGTTGAGTGACCTGGTGATCGCCTCTGCCACTTCGGCATCCTCGGCGCGCTTGGCCTCCTCCTCGGCGAGCTGGTTCGCGGCGGCGACGGCGGCCTCCTTCTTCGACGACTTCCTCTTTCGCCCGCGCGATGGAGAGGAGGGTTGGTCGCGGATGACGAGGGCGCCGCCGCCGCGCCTCGGCGGCGGTGGCGACGCCGGCTCCTTCTTGACGAAGCGCGGTGTCGACGGCGGAGGAGCCGATCCGCCGGTCCTGGACACGGACCTCGACCCAGACGAGGAGGAGGACGGCGCCATCCTCCTCGGCGTCCAGGAACTACCGTGCCGGCGCGACACGGTAGCCGCCACCGGTGGCGGTATCCCCAGAACGGGGGAGTTCCCACCCTCGATGTGCGCGAGCACATTCTCGAGGGTGCGCCCAGGCGCGCTCCACTACCGGCGGCGGCCGGCGGCGTTGTTCCTAGCGGGAGGAGGAGGGGGGCCATCGTACGCGGCGAGCTCGCGTTCGTACATTTGCCGGAAGAACTGCGTCCACGCCTCGTAGTTGTCCGGCCAGAAGCGCTCCTCCATGCGCTGGTCGTCACTAAGAGTGACGAGCACCGCGTGGATCTCCGCCTCCAGGGCGGCGCGAACCATCGGCGGCGGCGGGACCGGGACGCCGCCTGCGCTGAGTCGCCATCCTCCCGGCGCGCGGAAGTCCGGCGGCACGGGGTAGCCCGCCGCGTGCAGGAGCCGCCCCTCCCATTGGTGGAGAGAGCGGCGGTCGAAGCCGTTGTTGGCTGCTCCGTCGTTCGCCATCGATAATCGTTGCTTGCTCTCGCTAGATGAGGTTGGGGAAGATTGGTGGTGAACAGAGAGACGGCGTGGTGAATGCGGCTAGACGCGGTAGTTCGGCAATAAATAGAGGGCGACGCGCGTGAAACCGAGGCGACGGCATTAACTCGCCGCGTGGAAGCTACGCGTCTGGCGAAGACTGACCGGCGGCAGCTTTTGAAGCGCGATGGACGACGATCGGACTTTCACGCCGACAAGTCGGGGCCACCACGCGCGGGAAGTTTTCTCGGCGTTTCCCGCGCTTTTGTTTCGTCCGAGTCCCCGAGCGCTCCGGGATGACGGCTCTCCGGATGGATGAAAGCCCAAATCGAACGAGGAAGGCACGAGGCCGTTTCATCCGATGAAAAAATGGTCTTGTCGTTAGCGGCAGACGCCTAAGTCCCAATAATCTTGATAGAATCCACCTAATTTTCAATAAAAACCCGCATCAAAACAGTGCTCAAACGACCAAGAAATCATGTACAAAAACAAGACACATCAACAAAAAAATTCCACAGTACTAGGTGCGGATGCCTGTGGCTCCGTCGATCAATCTATGCAGATGTCGGCGCTACCACAGTGACATCCGAGCAGCTCCAAGCCAACATTGAGATCGGTCGGAAAGAAGCTTCAACTTTGTTGTAATCCAGCATAACAATGACCATGTAGAAGCAGAGAAATTTGAAAATTATGCAACCAACTTGATGAGCAAAGTATAATGGTTTGGAAGCATGGTCAAAAGGAAGCATACATATTATGGTACCACATCATACCAAACAGGATGTGGAAGCACACAGATTACATTGCCACAAACATGGCGACATATGATCCGGCGTGAACTCGGTGTTTCATTGGTCCAGCTCAGTCCAACAACATGTGTGGGGTCTAGTGCAGAAGGTTGGCTCTCCCGTATAAAGTGTTACTACTACAAAATAGAACAAAATACTACATGTGAGGGGGACCGCTTTGAGGAGAGAGATTTCATTTGTTTTCTTCTTCTCCCTCTCGAGACTGCACCGGACGTGGTGGGTAGGCAGGCTCCATTAATACTGTGGTGTCGTTCTTCGTGCAAGCTGCGGCGACGAGAAATCGACGGTCAACAGCAGCCGGCGACAGAGATGTCTACGCCGGGTCCGGGGTCAAGGAAGGAGCAGCATGCGGGGAGGAGGACAGCTTAGGTACAAGCGGAGGAGCTCGCTGCCGTTGGCGACTGCGCGCGTCGTGCCGGTCGGTTGATGTGGTGGCAGCATGTTGTGTGCGCTTCCGCAGGGACGATCACACCACGTCGCTGGCAGTGGCACGCAGCCTCGGCGTTGAGATTGAGTTGCTCGGGCTCTTGTAGAACAGAGTCGGAACGCCATATGTGTGGAGAAATTTCAGAGGAGAGAGAAACTCCGAAAAAGCTTCAGACGCCGCCGCAGCATCCTTTTCGTTGGGAATTAAGGAGAGAGAAAGAGAGAGTCGAGGCTCGCTGAAACTCACGCGCCGACGGTAATGACTAATGAGACAGGGTCACAGCCTCACAGGGAGAGGCAGTCTTGCCACCAGATTTGAGGTTTCGCCGGCGCTATCTCCCAGAGCGCGGCCGCAGATCGAGCACGGCCGACGGCACGACTGGGCAGAAGAAGTTGGCACTGTGGCAGCCCGTGGTGTCCCTGGGCGAGGGGAAAAGCGGCGCCCCTGTACTGCGTCGGCTTCCTGCGGCGGACGGAGGCGGACGGAGTCGGACGGATTCTTGCTGTTGGAGGAGGCGCGGAACGCGAACGGCGTGCTCTCGGCCACATCCTCCTGTACCACCATCACGTCCACCTCTCGCTCCTACTTGGAGTCCTCGTCGAACTTCCGAAATGCCACCTCGAAGTCGTCGTCGGCCGCGGCGGCCTTCCGCTGCTACTTGCACTCTGACCAGAGGTGGCCCGCCGTGACGCACGGCGCCGAGGCCAACTAGGCTTTACCTCCACCCCACATCGCATCCTCTCCCCTCCTTTCCCCCGCCGCAGCAGCTACCTTGCTGCCATGGCCTCCCTCGCCACCGCCTCCGCCTCCACGGCACTCCTCTCCGCCTACCTCGGCTTCTCCACGCCGGCGAGTTGCGGAGGAGTTCCCGGGCGACTTCGCGAGGGGACGAGGAGGCGTTGGGCGCGGCCGCTGCGCACGCCGTTGCGGTTCCCTGCAGCTGGAGCACGCCAGGGAGAGCAGGCGCGGGCGGCGGCATGCGTGGCTAGGTGACGCCGAGGAAGACGGGCATCTAGAAGCACGCTGCCGGAACTCAGTCTCGCCTGGTTCGTGTTGGCAGACGCACGAACATAGCATGCGACACGAACTTGTCTGGGATCTTGCTGCACACGTGCGCCGCACAGTCGCCGGGGTTGGAGAAGAAATAGAGGAAGGCAGTGCAAACTGCGCAGACCAGAGCTATTTCTCTCTCTCCAGTCCCATGTGATAGCATTGATTACGGGTCCACTCCTTGGTATTCTCGTGTGTATTTGCAGTTATATGAAAAAAGGTCTGTTTCTCAGGTAGGCCCGGCAATCTACAGCTGGACCAATAGAAGGCTGATTTCCGGCCGGTGCAGGTGCCGCCCGGTTCAACCAAGACTTTCCCCACAAACATGCCAATATGTAATAATGTGATGAAAGTTAACCGGCTGCATCATCACAAAAACCCAGAAATATACAACATAGAACAACACAAATTGGTTGTATAAATCATCATACATATCATTGGGTGTAATTCAGCTGCAATTACCTGCTACCGATTTATGTAGGCGTTCAAAGAAGCAGCCTCCAGCATGCTGCTGTGCTTTGTGCGTAGTACAGCCTCTAGCAGATTCAAGATATAAACACATGGATCAGCCGGTAAAATTGATTTCACAACTACACAATTAAAGGAATATATGGATTTAATGTCCAAAAATTATAGGAAAATGCTCACATTGGGACCTAGTTCAGTTGATGCTAACTTCTCCCTGAATCTTGTTGTCAGAGGGATCAAGAGGGCTCTCGTGAGCGTGGAAGCAGCCAACTGCCAGCTGCTTCCGCCCGATCGAAGTCTTGACAGCCCGATTGACGAGAAGTTCTACCCCAGCGACGTGTTTTTCCAGCTCCGACGCCTACCGCCGCTGGCCAATTCTGCCCCGGTGACGTTCCCCGCGGTGGAGTGTCATGCTTGCTAGCGCACGAGACTGCGAGGTGGAGGTGCAGGGCTGGAGCGGGAGCGGGAGAGTAGTGATTTGGACGACGGAGGAAGCATGACGAGGGGAGGTGGGGAGAAATGCGGGAAGGGGGCAGCAGAGGAAGCAAAGCGGTTCAATGGAGAGGAGGGATGTGAGCCATGCTGCCTTCGCGTGGTTAGAGGAGGTGTTACGAGGGGAGAGAAGAGAGGAATCACCGTGAGATGATTATTATTGGGGGGAGGATGTGAGCCATTTATTATAAAAAGGTTCAAAATAGTATTATTTACGACTCACGTATCACCGAGGATTGATACAAAAATCAACCATCGAAAAAAAAACACATACTATGACTACTTATCAACATAGTCTTCTAGTATGTCGCCAACCAACCTAGCACAAGATATCCTGAGCGACCATCAGGAGCCGTGTGCATCCAGAAACCATGGCATCCCGCTGCCCCTCCGGCGAGAGTAGGGACCAAAGCTGGACCCAATGGGAGACCATATGGATAATCTGCAAGAAATAAAAAGAGGTTTTTTTATTAAAAATCATATCATTCCTGACCCTCCAAATAGACCAACATAAAGCAGAAACCCCAATCCGAATAAAAGCCATAGATTGTCTATCTACTCCATTTAACCAATTACCAAACATATTAGTAATACTGGTCGGAGGTGGAAGATCAGTGAAATTAACCGTACGCCATAAGAGCTTAGCTAAAGGGCATTCAATAAAAAGGTGCTGAATGGTCTCCTGTTCCCCGCAGAAAACACATTTTGTACACCCATTCCAATGACGTTTAGCTAGATTGTCCTTAGTTAACAACACCTTATTACTCAAGAACCACATGAAAATCTTAATCTTTAGCGGAATTTTAACCTTCCATAGATACTTTCTCAGAAAGGGAGGGATATGATCACACATAAGATCTTCATACATAGACTTTACTATAAACAAACCATTACATGTCAAATTCCAAACAAAACGATCATCCTCTTCATTCAAATGTACCATCATGAGTTTCCGACATAACTGCAACCATGAAGTCCATTTGTTACCACTCAACACTCTACGGAATGTAATATTCAGCGGTGATTGGGCTAACACCTGTGCAACTGTGACATTCTTATGGTGTACAATATTAGGGCATCTCCAGCGGCGCGATGCAAACGGACGTTGAGCGACCGTTTGCGTCCGCCGGGCCGAAAAATGCGTCGGGTACCTCCTCCAGCGGGGCGACGCAAAGTGACCGGGCCGTCCGCGACGACGCAAATCTGGCCCAAATATGCGTCTCGGATGCGTCTCTGCGGACGCTGCGCGGACGCGCAAAGTGTCCGCTCGCGTCTGGCGGACGTTTCGTCTGGCCCTCCTGTCAGTGACCCAGCGTCGATGCGTCTTCTCCGCTAGTACTGGCGCCGAGGCGTCGCTTCGGCAGGCCGCGTAATGGCGATGCCTCGCGTGGCGCGCGGCCGTCGCCTACCTCACGGTAATGGCGTTGACACGTGCCACGCCGTCGCCCTGCTCTCGATCTATATAAATAGCGGGCATCTCATCTCCTCCCCACAAACCCTAGCCGCCGCACAACCTCCATCGTAGCGCCGCTGCCGCTCAGCCTCCGAGCCACCATGAGCAGCGCCCGGCCGGCTGGCGCGCCTCCACCTCCACCTCCCCCGGCCTCGAGCTCCGACGAGGAGTTCGACTCCGATGACAGCACGGGCGACCTCCTATAAGTTGCAAGCAGGGATTACTCATGTGCTAGAGCTTTTTATTTTGAAAACATGGAAACAATTTTGTCAACGGTAGTAATAATTCATATGTGTTATGCATAAAACCTCCTATAAGTTGCAAGCCTCATGCATCGAATACCAATAGTGCTCGCACCTTGTCCTAATTAGCTCGGATTTCCATGGATTATCATTGCATTACATATGTTTCAACCAAGTGTCACAAAGGGGTACCTCTATGTCACCTGTACAAAGGCCCAAGGAGATAGATCGCATTCGATCTCTCAATTTTGATAGATCTCAACTTGAGGACATCCATACCGGGACAACATAGAAAACAGATAATGGACTCCTCTTTTATGCTTTAAGCATTCAACAAATATTCTCATAAGAGATTAGAGGATTAATGTCCAAGCTGAAACTTCCACCATGATACATGGCTTTGGTTGGTGGCCCAAAGTTCTTCTCTAACAATATGCATACTCAAACCATTTAACTCATGGCAAATCTCCCTTACTTCGACAAGACGAACATGCATGGCAACTCACATGATATTCAACAAAGGTGTGAGTTGATGGCGTCCCAGAAACATGGTTACCGCTCAACAAGCAACTTATAAGAACTAAGATACATAAGCGACATATTCTTTACTACAATAGTTTTTTAGGCTACTTTCCCATGAGCTATGTATTGCAAAGACAAGGAATGGATTTTTTAAAGGTAGCACGCAAGCAATTTACTTGGAATGGCAAAAATACCACATAGTAGGTAGTTATGGTGGACACACATGGCATGGGTTTGGTTTAAGGTTTTGGATGCACGAGAAGCATTCCCTCTCAGTACAGGTTTTTGGCTAGCAAGGTTGGTTAGCAAGCATAAGGGTTGAGGGAAAACAAACAAATATACATGTGATAGAAACAATCATGCATCTTCCTTGTAGTTAACAAGAAAGAAAGATAAAGAAATAATATATCTACATGTACTTCCCTCTTTTCTACTTAAACCTCAAAGTGTTGTTGTTATTGACCAATGCTAAGTTTGCCAAAACCAAATAGATTTACTTAATGCTCCCAAAGTGATACCAATACTAACAACAAGATCAATCATGTAACAGAAATTGCAAACTAAAATAAGGTGTGCAAAATGTAAATGATAAAACTTCTCATTAATATTCCATAACGATAACTCACACCAAGGGATACATAGATAACCAACTAAAGAGAGATACTTCCACATTGCAACCATCTTATATGATAACTTCCCTACTCATGATATAACACTATTTGATAGTAAAAAGGTAAAAGATAGTGATGATGTGATACCGCGGCACTCCCCCCACGCTTGGAACAAACCAAGGGGTTGCCAATACCAATGATGAATTACTCCTTCGGTGGTGGTGGTGAATTCTTCCCATCATCGACTTCCAAGGAAGAGGCTCTCCATCAAGAACGACATCTTGGTCTGGAATCCTGAAACTAGCATCATAGCTTATGTGTTTACACCTGTTTTCATACTCACGATTCTGAACATCATAGAGTTGATCTTGGAGTTTGTTGGTAGTGTCGTGAAGCGAGAGGATATCGTCCCACAGCTTTGCGGTCTCCTTCTTGTGCCCATCAATAAGTTCATACACAATTTTGTGGAATATGTCCACTTCACGCTCAGCCATCTTCTTGTAGTTGAAGACCTCTTGTTCTAGTTTCTCCATCCTGTCCTCCAAACTTCCTTCTCCTTTAGGACCCCGGACATCTTCAATCTGCAACTCTCCATCTACGAGCCTCAATTCCTTGGGGTGCATCTTCAGCTCGTTCATGTACGGGTTGACGACGTCCTCAAAGAAGCTGTCCTTCGGAATTCCCGACGAAGACATGGTGGCTCTAGATCCGAAACAGATCTCGAAACAGCTCGAAACAAAACACGACGAGAAGACAATATACGGACCCCCAGGGGTCCGGGGAATTATATAGCAAAATTTTTCACGACAAAAGGAAAGTACTAGGTCGAACCGGAGTGGGAGAGGGACTTCGAGGGGCTGTCTCATGGCGGCGCCGGGGGCCCGCCGCCTATGGGGGCACGCCTCGTGCGTCTCTCTCCACCGTTTCGATCTCGTATTTCTCATATTTTCCAAAAACAGAGAAAACATTGTTCGGAAAGTTAAACGCGGACTTTTTATTACCACGTTACCTATTCAAAGTCGAACTCGCAGAACTGTCAATTTGACCTTTGATGAAAGCTTCCGGAGTTACCACTCGAATAACATCAACATCTTCATTATAAGAATCTCCAGAAATATAATGCTTGGGTCTTTGTCCATTCACCACTTGTGTGGCATCGCCTTGCAGAGAACTAATTTTAATTGCTCCTGAACGATACACCTCCACAATGACATATGGTCCTTCCCATTTTGAGAGTAATTTCCCTGCAAAAAATCTGAGACGAGACCGATACAATAGGACTTTATCCCCAACATTAAATTCTCTTTTGATAATTCTTCTATCATGCCATTTCTTAACTTTCTCTTTAAAGAGTTTAGCATTTTCATAAGCTTCACTTCTCCATTCATCTAAAGAACTCAATTGTAGCAATCTCTTTTTACCGGCAAGTTTAGGATCTTTATTTAATTCTCTTACAGCCCAATAAGCTTTGTGCTCTAGTTCTAAAGGTAAATGACAAGCTTTTCCATAAACCATTTTATAAGGAGACATACCCATAGGATTTTTATAAGCAGTTCTATAAGCCCATAGTGCTTCCTTCAACTTACTAGCCCAATTTTTCCTAGATTTATTAACAGTCTTTTGCAAGATAGATTTAATTTCTCTATTTGATAGTTCTACTTGTCCACTAGTTTGAGGATGATAAGCTGAAGCAATCATATGATTAATACCATATTTAGCAAGAGTTTTTCTAAAACCACCATGAATAAAATGAGAACCTCCATCAGTCATAAGATATCTAGGAACTCCAAATCTAGGAAAAATAATATCTAAAAGCATTCTTAAAGAGGTCTCACCATCAGCACTTTTTGTGGGTATGGCTTCCACCCATTTAGTAACATAATCAACAACAACAAGTATATGAGTGTTACCTTCTGAAGAAGGGAAAGGACCCATGAAGTCAAATCCCCAACAATCGAATGGTTCAATAACAAGAGTATAATTCATAGGCATTTCATTGCGTCTAGAGATATTACCAACTCTTTGACATTCATCACAAGATGAAATGAACTTTCTCGCATCTTTAAAGAGAGTTGGCCAATAAAAACCTGACTGTAGAACCTTTTGCGCGGTTCTATCTCCGGCGTGATGTCCTCCATAAACACTACCATGACACTTACTCAATATCTCTTGTTGTTCATATTCGGGAACACATCTTCGCATAATACCATCCACTCCTTCTTTATATAAGTGTGGGTCATCCCAAAAATAATGCCTCAAGTCATAAAAGAATTTCCTCCTTTGCTGAGCTGAAAAGGTTGGTGGTAAGTACTTGGAAACAATAAAGTTAGCATAATCAGCATACCAAGGACTATCTCGCGAGCTCACCTTTATTACAGCCAATTGTTCATTTGGAAAACTATCATTAACAGGAACAGGATCATAAGCAATATTTTCCAATCTAGACAAATTATCAGCAACAGGATTATCAGCTCCTTTTCTATCTATAATATGCAAATCAAATTCTTGCAAAAGAAGCACCCATCTAATAAGCCTTGGCTTAGCATCTTTCTTTTCCATAAGGTATCTAATTGCAGCATGATCAGTATGAATTGTAACTTTTGAATCAACAATATAGGGTCTAAACTTGTCACAAGCAAAAACCACAACTAACAATTCTTTTTCAGTTGTAGCATAATTTCTTTGAGCAGCATCAAGAGTTTTACTAGCATAATGAATAACATTCAATTTTTTATCTATTCGTTGTCCAAGAACAGCACCTACAGCAAAATCACTAGCATCACACATAATCTCAAAAGGTAAATTCCAATCAGGAGGTTCAACTACAGGAGCAGTTGTCAAGGCTTTCTTTAGAGTTTCAAAAGCTTCCTTACAATCATCATCAAAAACAAAAGGTACATCTTTTTGAAGAACATTAGTAAGAGGCTTTGAAATTTTAGAGAAATCTTTAATAAATCTCCTATAAAAACCAGCATGACCAAGAACACTACGAATACCTTTAACATCCCTCGGATAGGGCATCTTCTCAATTGCTTCAACTTTAGCTCTATCAACTTCAATACCTCTCTCGGAAATTTTATGTCCCAATACAATTCCTTCATTAACCATAAAGTGACATTTCTCCCAATTAAGAACAAGGTTAGTTTCTTCACATCTCTGCAAAACTTTATCAAGGTTTCGCAAACAATTATCAAAAGAATTCCCATAGACAGAAAAATCATCCATGAACACCTCTACAATCTTTTCACAAAAGCCATGAAAAATAGCAGACATGCATCTTTGAAAAGTAGCAGGAGCATTACATAAACCAAAAGGCATACGCCTATAAGCATAAGTTCCATAGGGACAAGTGAAAGTGGTTTTCTCTTGATCTTTAGTTTTAACAGCAATTTGTGAAAACCCAGAATAACCATCAAGAAAACAGAAATGAGTATTTTTAGATAACCTTTCTAGCATTTGATCAATAAAAGGTAAAGGGTAATGATCTTTCTTAGTAACTTTATTAACTTTTCGATAATCAATGCACATTCTATACCCTACAACTACTCTTTGAGGGATGAGCTCATCATTATCATTAGGTACAACAGTTATTCCTCCTTCTTAGGAACACAATGCACATGACTAACCCATCTACTATCAGCAATAGGATATATAATACCAGCTTCAAGAAGTTTTAATACCTCATTCCTTACCACATCCTTCATTTTAGGAATTAGACGACGCTGATGTTCAACAACAGGCTTTGCATCATCTTCCATATTAATGGCATGTTGGCAAATAGAGGGAGAAATACCCTTCAAGTCATCAAGAGTGTAGCCAATAGCTCCTCGGTGTTTCTTCAATATTTCCAATAACCTTTGTTCCTCAAACTCTGAAAGCTTAGAACTAATAATAACAGGATATATTTTCTTATCATCAATATGAGCATACTTAAGATTATCAGGCAATGGTTTTAAATCAAAAACAATATCTTCCTTTGGTGGTGGTGTTGTACCTAGATCTTCAACCGGTAAATCATGTTTAAGAATAGGTTGACGAAGGAAAATTTCATCAAGCTCATTCCATTCTTCCCTAAAGACTTCACTCTCACTATTCTCCAAATGTTGCTGCAAAGGATTATTAGGAGCAAGAGCAATAGATGCACACTGTTCAACTCTAAAATCATTATTAGGCAAATCAGCTTTATAAGGAGTTTTGGCAAATTTAGAGAAATTAAACTCATAAGATTCACCAGCAAATTTAGTCACAATTTTCTCTTTCTTGCAATCTATAACAGCTCCACAAGTATTTAGAAAAGGTCTACCAAAAATGATAGGACAAGACTTACTAGCAGCAGAACCAAGTACCAAAAAGTCAGCAGGATATTTAATCTTACCACATAGAACTTCCACATCTCGAACAATACCAATAGGAGAGATAGTTTCTCTATTAGCTAGCCGAATAACCACATCAATATCTTCAAGTTCACAAGAACCAATTTCATGCATGATCTCCGTGTAAAGCTCATAAGGAATAGCACTAATACTTGCACCAATATCGCATAAACCATAATAACAATGATCACCAATTCTAACAGAGAGCATAGGAACACTGGTTTTCCTAGACTTATTAGGATGTGAAACAATATTAGAAGCATCTTCACAAAAAATAATATGACCATCTTCTACATTTTCAGTCACAAGATCTTTAACTATTGCAATAGCAGGTTCAACCTTTATTTGCTCTTCAGGTTCTATAGGTTTCTTTGCACTTTTATTAACCGCACTATTTATAACAGACTACTCCTTCATTTTAGCAGGAAAAGGAGTTTTTTCAATATAAGCTTCAGGAAGAATATGATCAACAGTTTTAATTTCAACACATTTACCTATAGGTGAATCAGTTTTATCTTTGTAAGGTTCATGATACTTATTAAAATTCTTCCTAGGCAATTCAAAATGAGAGGCAAAAGCTTTATAGAAATTGCAACAACTTGAGAGTCAAGACCATAAGTAGCACTCATATTACGAAATTTATCAGTATCCATAAAAGTTTCAATGCATTCATAATCATAATTTATACCCGACTCTCTATCTTTGTCGTTCTCCCATCCTTCAGTATTCTCCTGAATCCGATCAAGAAGGTCCCATTTAAACTCTTCTTTGTTGCGTGTGAATGATCCAGAACAAGTAGTATCCCAAGGTTTTATCTTGAAAAGAGAGTCTTGCATAGAAATTATCAATGATGATTTTACCAGGAAGCTCATGAATGGGGCATTTGAGCATTAAGGACTTCAATCTCCCCATGCTTGGGCAATACTCTCTCCATCATGAGGCCAGAAATTATATATGCGGTTTTGGTCTTTATGAATTTCACTTGGAGGATAGAATTTAGAATAAAATAGAGGCACAATATCCTTCCAATCAAGAGAATTCCCATTCTTCAGCAATTTATACCAATGCGCCGCTTTACCAGACAGCGACATAGAGAATAGTTTCTTCCTAACTTCATCCATAGAAATACCTGCACACTTGAATAACCCGCATAATTCATGTAAAAACAGTAAATGATCTCCAGGATGGATAGTTCCATCCCCTTCATAGCGGTTATCCACAACACGTTCAATAATTTCCATAGGTATTTTATATGGAACCTCTTTCTCACCTGGCGCCTCATCCACTACCTTTGCAGTAGTAGTAGATTTTCCAAATAGAAATTCAAGAGAAGATCTCCCCATAATGAATTATGGCAGCAGGCAGAAATAAAAACAGCACGTACAGTAAAAGTTCCCCTTACCAATTCCACTTACCAATAGCGCTTCACTCCCCGGCAACGGCGCCAGAAAATAGTCTTGATGACCCACAAGTATAGGGTGTATCGTAGTACTTTCGATAAATAAGAGTGTCGAACCCAACGAGGAGCAGAAGGTGTTGACAAGCAGTTTCGATGAAGGATTCACTGTAAATGCTCACAGACAAGTATTCAGGGGGTTTTGATATAGCAGATAAATAAAATACAAGTAAGTAAAATGCGAGAGTAATAATTGTAGCGAGTGGCCCAATCCTTTTTAGCACAAAGGACAAGCCGGTTTGTTTACTTATGATGACCAAACGTTCTCGAGGACACACGGGTATTTAGTCTAGTGCTTTCGCTTCATATAGCTGATTAATCTTCATTGTTTTGATAAGTGTTGTGTGGGTGAACCTATGCTAATGCACCGCCCTTCCTAGGACTAATACATACTTGTGATTATACCCCTTGCAAGCATCCGCAACTACAAGAAAGTAATTAAGATAAATCTAACCACAGCCTTAAACTCGAGATCCTGCTATCCCTCCTGCATCGATATACCAACGGGGGTTTAGGCTGTCACTCCGGCAACCCCACAATTAGCAAACGAATACAAGATGTATTCCCCTAGGCCCATAAAGGTGAAGTGTCATGTAGTCGACGTTCACATGACACCACTAGAAGAATAACACCACAACTTAAATATCAAACCATTGAATATTACCCAACATAATTCACTACTAACATTTAGACTTCACCCATGTCCTCAAGAACTAACGAACTACTCACGAGCCATCATATGGAACATGATCAGAGGTGATATGATGATGAATAACGATCTGAACATAAACCTTGGTTCAATGGTTTCACTCAATAGCATCAATAACAAGTAGTAATCAATACCGGGAGAGTTTCCCCTATCAAACAATCAAGATTCAACCCTAGATGTTACAGCGGTGACGAGGTGCAGCGGTGGAGATGGCGGTGATGATGATGGAGATGATGGTGATGATGATCCCAATGATGTCCAGCTCGATGACGGTGACGATGGCGTCGATTTCCCTCCGGGAGGAATTTCCGGATTTCCGCGGAGAGCTCTTTCTCTCGGTGTTTTCGCCCGTAGAGGCGGCTGTGTCTATTCGCGATCCTCCCCGGAGCTTAGGTTTTCGGGACGAAGAAGTACGCGAAGGAGAGGCGGCGAGAGGGGGCTGTGGGCCCCCTCCCACAAGGCGGCGCGGCCAGGCCTGGGCCCGCGCCGCCTATGGGGGGCCCATGGCGGCCCTCCTCGGTCCCTCCTTTTGGCTGGCTTCGTCTTCAGAAAATAAGATCTTCGGTGTAATTTCCGTCAATTGTTGATCTTCCGAAATATTGCATTCTGACGGTGCTTTTTCCAGCAGAATCCTGACTCCGGTGAGCGATTCTCCAATAATCATGAAACATGCAAAATAGATGAAATAACATAAGTATCATCTCTAAATATGAAATATATCAATGAATAACAGTAAGTTATGATATAAAATAGTGATGCAAAATGGACGTATCAATGTTGTACAGGGATAATGGTAGTTGGGGCTGGTTCATCTGACGGATCAGGTACCAGTTAACTGCTCTCGTGGCAATCCGCAAAAACCTACTTCAAGATCAAGTCCCTGGACATGATCTCGGGATACTGGTGTAAGTTCGACATGCGCCGCTTAAGGTCTTACCATATGCCGAACCCCAGTTTATGTTTTATCAGGCAATGGTTTTAAATCAAAAACAATATCTTCCTTTGGTGGTGGTGTTGTACCTAGATCTTCAACCGGTAAATCATGTTTAAGAATAGGTTGACGAAGGAAAATTTCATCAAGCTCATTCCATTCTTCCCTAAAGACTTCACTCTCACTATTCTCCAAATGTTGCTGCAAAGGATTATTAGGAGCAAGAGCAATAGATGCACACTGTTCAACTCTAAAATCATTATTAGGCAAATCAGCTTTATAAGGAGTTTTGGCAAATTTAGAGAAATTAAACTCATAAGATTCACCACAAATTTAGTCACAATTTTCTCTTTCTTGCAATCTATAACAGCTCCACAAGTATTTAGAAAAGGTCTACCAAAAATGATAGGACAAGACTTACTAGCAGCAGAACCAAGTACCAAAAAGTCAGCAGGATATTTAATCTTACCACATAGAACTTCCACATCTCGAACAATACCAATAGGAGAGATAGTTTCTCTATTAGCTAGCCGAATAACCACATCAATATCTTCAAGTTCACAAGAACCAATTTCATGCATGATCTCCGTGTAAAGCTCATAAGGAATAGCACTAATACTTGCACCAATATCGCATAAACCATAATAACAATGATCACCAATTCTAACAGAGAGCATAGGAACACTGGTTTTCCTAGACTTATTAGGATGTGAAACAATATTAGAAGCATCTTCACAAAAAATAATATGACCATCTTCTACATTTTCAGTCACAAGATCTTTAACTATTGCAATAGGTTCAACCTTTATTTGCTCTTCAGGTTCTATAGGTTTCTTTGCACTTTTATTAACCGCACTATTTATAACAGACTACTCCTTCATTTTAGCAGGAAAAGGAGTTTTTTCAATATAAGCTTCAGGAAGAATATGATCAACAGTTTTAATTTCAACACATTTACCTATAGGTGAATCAGTTTTATCTTTGTAAGGTTCATGATACTTATTAAAATTCTTCCTAGGCAATTCAAAATGAGAGGCAAAAGCTTTATAGAAATTGCAACAACTTGAGAGTCAAGACCATAAGTAGCACTCATATTACGAAATTTATCAAGTATCCATAAAAGTTTCAATGCATTCATAATCATAATTTATACCTGACTCTCTACCTTTGTCGTTCTCCCATCCTTCAGTATTCTCCTGAATCCGATCAAGAAGGTCCCATTTAAACTCTTCTTTGTTGCGTGTGAATGATCCGGAACAAGTAGTATCCAGCAAGGTTTTATCTTGAAAAGAGAGTCTTGCATAGAAATTATCAATGATGATATTACCGGGAAGCTCATGAATGGGGCATTTGAGCATTAAGGACTTCAATCTCCCCATGCTTGGGCAATACTCTCTCCATCATGAGGCCAGAAATTATATATGCGGTTTTGGTCTTTATGAATTTCACTTGGAGGATAGAATTTAGAATAAAATAGAGGCACAATATCCTTCCAATCAAGAGAATTCCCATTCTTCAGCAATTTATACCAATGCGCCGCTTTACCAGACATGACATAGAGAATAGTTTCTTCCTAACTTCATCCATAGAATACTGCACACTTGAATAACCCGCATAATTCATGTAAAAACAGTAAATGATCTCCAGGATGGATAGTTCCATCCCCTTCATAGCGGTTATCCACAACACGTTCAATAATTTCCATAGGTATTTTATATGGAACCTCTTTCTCACCTGGCGCCTCATCCACTACCTTTGCAGTAGTAGTAGATTTTCCAAATAGAAATTCAAGAGAAGATCTCCCCATAATGAATTATGGCAGCAGGCAGAAATAAAAACAACACGTAAAAGTTCCCCTTACCAATTCCACTTACCAATAGCGCTTCACTCCCGGCAACGGCGCCGGAAAATAGTCTTGATGACCCACAAGTATAGGGGTGTATCGTAGTACTTTCGATAAATAAGAGTGTCGAACCCAACGAGGAGCGAAGGTGTTGACAAGCGTTTCGATGAAGGATTCACTGTAAATGCTCACAGACAAGTATCAGGGGGTTTTGATATATGATAAATAAAATACAAGTAAGTAAAATGCGAGAGTAATAATTGTAGCGAGTGGCCCAATCCTTTTAGCACAAAGGACAAGCCGGTTTGTTTACTTATGATGACCAAACGTTCTCGAGGACACACGGGTATTTAGTCTAGTGCTTTCGCTTCATATAGCTGATTAATCTTCATTGTTTTGATAAGTGTTGTGTGAGTGAACCTATGCTAATGCACCGCCCTTCCTAGGACTAATACATACTTGTGATTATACCCTTGCAAGCATCCGCAACTACAAGAAAGTAATTAAGATAAATCTAACCACAGCCTTAAACTCTGAGATCCTGCTATCCCTCCTGCATCGATATACCAACGGGGTTTAGGTTTCTGTCACTCCGGCAACCCCACAATTAGCAAACGAATACAAGATGTATTCCCCTAGGCCCATAAAGGTGAAGTGTCATGTAGTCGACGTTCACATGACACCACTAGAAGAATAACACCACAACTTAAATATCAAACCATTGAATATTACCCAACATAATTCACTACTAACATTTAGACTTCACCCATGTCCTCAAGAACTAACGAACTACTCACGAGCCATCATATGGAACATGATCAGAGGTGATATGATGATGAATAACGATCTGAACATAAACCTTGGTTCAATGGTTTCACTCAATAGCATCAATAACAAGTAGTAATCAATACCGGGAGAGTTTCCCTATCAAACAATCAAGATTCAACCCTAGATGTTACAGCGGTGACGAGGTGCAGCGGTGGAGATGGCGGTGATGATGATGGAGATGATGGTGATGATGATCCCAACGATGTCCAGCTCGATGACGGTGACGATGGCGTCGATTTCCCCCTCCCGGGGGAATTTCCCATTTCAGCCTGCGGAGAGCTCTTTCTCTCTGGTGTTTTCCGCCCCGTAGAGGCGGCTGTGTCTATTCGCGATCCTCCCCTGGAGCTTAGGTTTTCGGGACGAAGAAGTACGCGAAGGAGAGGCGGCCGAAGGGGGCTGTGGGCCCCCTCCCCACAAGGCGGCGCGGCCAGGCCTGGGCCCGCGCCGGCCTATGGGGGCCCATGGCGGCCCTCCTCGGTCCCTCCTTTTGGCTGGCTTCGTCTTCGGAAAAATAAGATCTTCGGTGTAATTTCCGTCAATTGTTGATCTTCAGAAATATTGCATTCGACTGTGCTTTTTCCAGCAGAATCCTGACTCCGGTGAGCGATTCACCAATAATCATGAAACATGCAAAATAGATGAAATAACATAAGTATCATCTCTAAATATGAAATATATCAATGAATAAGTTATGATATAAAATAGTGATGCAAAATGGACGTATCAATGTTGTACAGGGATAATGGTAGTTGGGGCTGGTTCATCGACGGATCAGGTACCGTTAACTGCTCTCGTGGCAATCCAAAAACCTACTTCAAGATCAAGTCCCTGGACATGATCTCGGGATACTGGTGTAAGTTCGACATGCGCCGCTTAAGGTCTTACCATATGCCGAACCCCAGTTTATGTTTTATCGGGTATCTAACGCGTCCGTTAGGATTTTTATTCGTATCTGTTGATACGGAAAAAGTAGCAAAACGCCGTCAGAGGCGGTGCCACGCCGTACAGGACAGATCCTGGGGACTTACCTTCGAAAAGTTTTGCGGCATTCAGAGATTAATTCACAACTTAAGCGCCCTGAGAATATATTGTCGAGTGCCTTTTTCGGCTGCTGGAATAGCACATTTGTTCGAGTCAACGGATGACTTGTGCATTGTTATCTTATCCTCCCGATGGGAGTATATGAAGAGTTATTTTGATAACTCGAAATATGCTCGCCAAGACTTCTTGAATTTCATCGGGCACGCGAACAGCGTTCCCGATGGGAGTAGCCCCCGAGGCTACAGCCAAGTGCTTGTACTTGGTTGTAGGCTCACCTTTTTAGCACCTGTGTCGCTATTTTGTCATTTCTTCTGCTCGTCTTATCTTTATCGGGTGCGCGACCAGCGCTCCCGATGGGAGTAGCCCCCGAGGCTACAGCCAAGTGCTTGTACTTGGTTGTAGGCTCACCTTTGCAGTATCGCAATTGCTATATTGTCGACTTTTTCCAGTGCTTTTCATCTTTATCGGGTGCGCGACCAGCGCTCCCGATGGGAGTAGCCCCCGAGCCTATGAACAAATGCTTGTATTTGATCATAGGCTCTAGCCTTCCTTCTTGCCATACTCGAGGTTTCCTTCTTTCCAAAGTAGCCCCCGAGCATTTGATCAAAAATTTGTATTTGATCAAAAGCTCATGAAGTTATCATCAATCCATCTCTGTCGCCAATCTTCAAAACAACACAGTCGAAATTTCTCTCTTTTAAAGTGACATCAGTGCTGACGATAGCCACGACCGTCGTATCGGGAAAATGCGAGTTCTGTCCTTTCACTGACTTGTGGACCCAAAATCTGCGGCAGTTTGACACGTTATGCAAGTGGGGGACACACGTCCTCCGCTTTTCCTGGCACGCGCACTGTGGCACCTGTTCAGTTCCATCGTAGTAAAAATACGTTTTTACCCCTGAACCACGTGTAAATCATCAAGCCTGTTACTGCTGCATCCAACGGCGCGTCGATTCGCAAGCTTTCTATAAAGGATCGTCTTCCTCCTCCGTTCTCCCCTTTGCTGCGCCGCATCTCTGCTCTCTCTCCAAAAAAATCCTCCACTGCAAACAAAATCTCCTGAGCTCAACCACACTCCCACTCTCTTCTACGCCATTGTAGATGCCACTGCGATCGAAGCTCACCAAGCACACCTCCCCCGAAGCTAGCATGGCGTCGCAAGATCTGGTAGCTGCGGAGTGGGAGAGGTCCAAGATCTCCAACCAAGACATCAACTTGATGAAGAAGCTGGGCCTGACGAAGAAGAAGGACGCGCTGATCTTCCCCAGCGAGGAGAGCTTTCCATCGCCTCCTATCCAATACCGGGTCAGTTTCGTCGACCACCTCATCCGTGGTCTTTCTTCTCCAATCCACGAATTCCTTCGTGGATTGCTCTTTGTTTATGGGCTGCAGCTGCACCAGCTGACTCCCAATTCCATCCTTCATATTTCTCTCTTTATCACCCTCTGGAGTGCTTTCTCGGGATCCAACCTAATTGGGCCCTGTGGAAACGCATTTTCTACCTTCGCCGCAACGGCCCCACAATATCGCCTACAACATAGGTGGTGTTGTTATCTGTCCGCCCTGACGTCGAGTATTTCGACGTCAAATTTCCCGACTCCGTCCAAGGGTGGCGCAGGAGATGGCTATATGTCCGCGAGGAGTGCCCCGACTCGCTGGAATACAACATCGCCCCCTTCGACGGTAGCGCAAAAATCCTTCGCCACCGATCCTGGGATGCAGAGGCCACCGAAGAAGAGAAAACGGCGACAAAGGCGCTGATGAAGCGAATCCATGAGCTGCAGAATACCCGAGGCAAAGAATTGTCGGGTATCCAAATTACTGCGCATTTCCTTAGGATTAGCGTGCAGCCTCTGCAGGCTCGCAAAAACTCTTTGTGGCTGTATGCTGGCGATAAAGACGTCGACCGCATATCCAAAGATCTTTCTGTGAAGGACTTGGAGAAGCTCGTCCGTCGTGTTTCATCGTTAAGCAAGAAAGACTCAGTTCCATCTTCTTGCCGAGTAGAGCCTTTCAACAGCGCCAATCCCCTTCCTAAGGTAAATGACTTGTCCTCCCGAGTTTTTATTGCTTCGACTATTATTTTGCATAAATTGTCCTCCCGAGTTTTTATTGCTTCGACTACTATTTTGCTGAGCTTTTTCTGTTGATTACTTTCTTTAGAAACGCCAAGTTTTGTCTTCCCTGCCTCCCCTTCCTGAAGGTGGGGAAGTCGAAGATCGAGCCATCGTTGCCGACGATGCACAGGGTACTTCTCGCTCTGAGAGTGAAGTCGCTGGATCTCACAAATCCGCGGGTTCCTCTGAAAGAGAGACTGAATCGGAGGCTTCCGAGTCAGCACATTCTCTTCCCTCCGTTGTTTCCCCCCGGAGCAAGAGGAAGAGGGGTGATGTCGAAGACTCCGGCACCTCCAAGATTAGCGGGTCACCTACCGAGGAAGCTTCCCCTGAGGAAGAGGGTGCCTTCGACCCTTACGCTGATGCCCTCATTAGCTCGTAAGCTATCTTGCCTTCTTTTTCTTTTTATATATTGTTAGAATATTCTCATATCCTCTTTGGTTGACAGTGGCGAAGAAGAGGAAGAACCCGCTGCCAATGTGACTGCTCCGACGAGCACGTCGCAAACTTTAGTTCTTTCGGAGACTCGCCGTGCGACGGAGGAAGCCTCGCCCCCTCATCAGGGCTTAGAAATGTCGACTCCTGTCGCCAGCCCCCGAGCCCCCGAGCCGAAGAGAGCGAGGATTGAACTTGGCGAAGAACAATGCATCTTGGCCGGGAGTTCGTCGACTCCTTCCTTGGATGATGTAAGTACCCTTTCTATCACCTCTTTTTTGTGTGTCTTTAGTCGAGTTTTCCTCTCAACCTTTCTATCACCTCTTTTTCTACAGCCTCTGATGAAGCACTTCATCAGTCTTGGTACTCAATTTATTGGGTACCGTGACACTGTTGAAGACTTAAAAGGTAAGCCTTTATACGATTGTGATGTTTTTACTCGTTATCACGTAGATTATATTGCTATTTTTGACTTGTCTTTCTTGCGTTGTTTCCGTCCGATAGAGGCTCTCGCCAAAGCCAACAAACGCGCCGATGATCTTGCCACCAATCTTGAGCAGAGCGAAAAGGCTCGCAAGAAGGCCGAAGAAGACGCTGCCTCTGTTGGGGATCTTTGGAAGAGGCTTCACCAAGCTGAAGATGCCTTAAGCGAGAAGACAACCCAACAGATAGCACGTGAAGAAGCTATCATCGGCCGCTTTGAGTCGCAAAATCGGCGCTTTGCCAGTAAGTTTACTAAGCACTTTTTTCGAGTCCCTTCCAAGATGTGTCCTTATATTTGTTGATAACCCGCACTTTGTTTCAGCAGGAAAAATGGGTCAAGACTTCGAACTGCAGGAGCCTGAAGGGGACCGTCTCGTCGACGCCCTTTCCCTCCTTGAAATTCACGGGGATCTGGCACGCCGCAGCATTGCTGATGCGCGGACCGCGTTTACGCGCCTCTTCCCCTACTTCTTCCCGAAGAAAAAACAACCAGAGGCCTTTGCCGATCTCGCCAAGCAGTTTATCCCTGAGGAAGATCTTGGACTTGCTTTCCGGCAAGAGAACTTGAAGATCGGCGTGGAAGGCACCATAGCTTTGGTTGCCGAGGCCCAGCAGAGCGTCGACTGGGCGAAGACTGGCGAGACGAAGAGGATGAACAAGGAGAAATGGCAGTCTCTAATCAAGGCCGCCAAACCGCACTCGAAGAAGATTCTCTCCTTCCTCGGATACAAGCCAGCTACTCCTTCCAGTTCCGCCAGGCCGGAGGTCAAGTAGACCAACTTACTCCTCTTTCTTTTGATAGATGTCGATATCCTGACGATATGCGACTATTTTCGTCGACTCGCTAGGAGCTGACCTTTTGTAATGGACCATCACTTGTAAATATCCCCACTTATTAATGAAAAGGAGTAATCCTCTGTTTGGTTATTGATGTCGACCTTTTCTTTCTTTCAGTTGATATTTGACAACTATTCTAAGGCTGCTGTACCACCCTCTGCTTCTCCTGCAACTTCTTACTCCACACGTATAGCTGACGAAGTTTTGCTGGATGACTCCTCATCTGTGAACCTAAATCAACTAGAAATAGCTGAACTTCGACAACAACTCCAGGCCACGAAGAAACAATCCCTTATTTTTATGGAACAATCGCGCAAATCTTCCGAGCGGGAAAAAATGGCTCTTCAGCAGGCTCAAGAAGCCTCAGAGTTAAAGGATGCTGCCGTTGCCGATGCTTTGCAAGCTTCGTCTCGAGAGAATTATATGCTTGACCTGCTGACTGACGCAAGTCTGGATATGGCGGGTAAGTCTCACCTCATGCGTTCTTTTACTTACTTTGCATACGAGTTTTTCGGTCCTCATATCTTTTGATACGGTTAGGTTCTTTCTTGGATGCTGCTGCCGAAGACCAGCGTGTTGATGCGAGGACCGAGATTCTCGTTCGTCTTGCACAGCAGAACAACTCCAGCTTTTGGTCTTCTCCGGACCGAACCCGACAAATTGTACGATTTCAAGATCGTGCTTCCCAGGTTCGGGAATATCTCGACTTCTGCACAAAGACACTCGCCATGGTTTACAACGCCATGTTTCCTCGGAACTTGCAACCAAAAACTCTGCCCGAACTGATGAACAAGTTTAAAAGTGTTCAGCGAGTTCACGGATTTGTGAAGGCTCAATTGATGGCTGGTGCTAGGTTTGCTATGATCATGCTCCAGATCTGCTACCCGAAACTTGATATGTCCAACGTTGTTGATCTTTGCCACGAACGCTTAAAGAAGCGAAGGAGGAACGTTGATACGTCTCAAACGTATCTATAATTTCTTATGTTCCATGCTACTTTTATAATGATACTCACATGTTTTATATACACCTTATATCATTTTTATGCATTTTCCGGTACTAACCTATTAACAAGATGTCGAAGCGCCAGTTCCTGTTTTCTGCTGTTTTTGGTTTCATAAATCCTACACAGGAAATATTCTCGGAATTGGACGAAACAAAAGCCCAGGGTCTTATTTTTCCACGAAGCTTCCAGAAGACCGAAGGAGATACGAAGTGGGGCCACGAGGGCCCGTAACCATAGGGCGGCGCGGCCATCATGGGGCCCGCGCCAGCCTATGGGGTGGGACCCCAGTGCCTCCTCCGACTCTGCCCTTCCACCTACTTAAAGCCTTCGTCGCGAAAACCCTAGTACCGAGAGCCACGATACGAGAAGTTCCGACAGCCGCCGCCAATCCCATCTGGGGGATTCAGGAGATCACCTCGGCACCCTGCCGGAGGGGAATCATCACCGGAGGACTCTACATCATCATGCCCGCCTCCGGATTGATGCGTGAGTAGTTCATCCTGGGACTATGGGTCCATAGCAGTAGCTAGATGGTTGTCTTCTCCTCTTGTGCTATCATGTTTAGATCTTGTGAGCTGCCTATCATGATCAAGATCATCTATTTGTAATGCTACATGTTGTGTTTGGTGGGATCCGATGAATATGGAATACTATGTCAAGTTGATTATCAATCTATCATATATGTGTTGTTTATGATCTTGCATGCTCTCCGTTGCTAGTAGAGGCTCTGGCCAAGTTGATACTTGTAACTCCAAGAGGGAGTATTTATGCTCGATAGTGGGTTCATGCCTCCATTGAATCGGGACAGTGACAGAAAGTTCTAAGGTTGTGGATGTGTTGCCACTAGGGATAAAACATTGATGCTTTGTCTAAGGATATTTGTGTTGATTACATTACGCACCATACTTAATGCAATTGTCTGTTGTTTGCAACTTAATACTGGAAGGGGTGCGGATGCTAACCCGAAGGTGGACTTTAGGCATAGATGCATGCTGGATAGCGGTCTATGTACTTTGTCGTAATGCCCTAAGTAAATCTCATAGTAGTCATCATGGTATGTATGTGCATTGTTATGCCCTCTCTATTTGTCAATTGCCCACCTGTAATTTGTTCACTCAACATGCTATTTATCTTATTGGAGAGACACCACTAGTGAACTGTGGACCCCGGTCCATTCTTTTACATCTGAAATACAACCTACCGCAATCATTGTTCTCTGCTGTTCTTTGCAAACAAACATCATTCTCCACACCATACGATTAACCCTTTGTTTTCAGCAAGCCGGTGAGATTGACAACCTCACTGTTAAGTTGGGGCAAAGTATTTTGATTGTGTTGTGCAGGTTGCACGTTGGCGCCGGAATCCCTGGTATTGCGCCGCACTACACTCCTTCACCAACAACCTTCACGTGTTCCTTGACTCCTACTGGTTCGATAAACCTTGGTTTCTTACTGAGGGAAAACTTGCTGCTGTACACATCACACCTTCCTCTTGGGGTTCCCAACGGACGAGTACTTTACCGTCACAAGGAAGCTACTTTAGGCCGTTGCAATAACTCCCACGTCAATTGTACGCCACAGACTTTTCTGCGCCGTTGCCGGGAGATCAAGACACGCTGCAAGGGGAGTCTCTCACATCCAATCTCTTTACTTTGTTTATTGTCTTGCTTTACTTTACTTTATTTTTCGCTTTGCTTGTTTCCTTTATATCAAAAACACACAAAAATTAGTTACTTGCTTTACTTTATTTTATTTTCTGTCTTGTTTGCTTTCTTTATACCAAAAACACAAAAAATTAGCTACTTGCATTTACTTTATTTACCTTTTGTTTATTTCATCATGTTTCCCCCTAAGTTCACTCTGAAAGATATATCAGTAGGGCATGGGTCTATCATTGGAAGAGATAATATAGAAGAATTTTTCACTCATGTTAGTACGGTTAAAGATTTTGAAGATAGATCCTTGGTAGAACTTGCTCCTACTTATGAAATTGCTACTGCCTCTTTAGTACATATGTTGGAAGCTAGATTTGTTAATCTTAACCCTATAATGCAACATATGTTTCTTACACTCTCTGATATGGAAGAAGGAGAGAAGAAAGATTTTGTTTTAGAAACCCCTCTTAAAGAATTTGGTGATGTAGCTAGAGAAGCTAGAAAAGTCTTTATTCAACATAAGATGCTTGGCTTTTATACCAATTTTGCAAATACCCTTGAAAAGATGGAAAAAGATAGACTAAAGTACACTAATAACGTCAATTGTGAGGGGAGATTAAAGTAACAATACCTTATAAACTCATAGGAATGCATGAGGCATTAGAAAAGAATTTTGATTGGATTGTTCCTGAAAATTTATTTGATGAGGATAGTAAGCCTAAAAGTAATGAAAGAGGAGCCTCTGGATAAGATACAATGCATTATTGAGAAAACTCCTAACTCCTTTGTTGATGCTTCTTCTCTTGATAATACTTGATTTACACTTTCTGCGCCTAGCTGAAAGGCGTTAAAGAAAAGCGCTTATGGGAGACAACCCATTATTTTATTTCTGCAATTTTTGTTTTATATTTGAGTCTTGGAAGTTGTTACTACTGTAGCAACCTCTCCTTATCTTTACTTTATTGCATTGTTGTACCAAGTAAAGTCTTTGATAGTAAGGTTGATACTAGATTTGGATTACTGCGCAGAAACAGATTTCTTGCTCTCACGAATTTGAGTAGCCCCTTCTGTAGGTAACTCAGAAAAATCTGCCAATTTACGTGAATGATCCTCAGATATGTACACAACTTTCATTCAATTTGAGCTTCTTCATCTGAGCCTGTTAAATTCCGCTAAAAAATTCATCTTTATGGACTGTTCTGTTTTGACAGATTCTGCCTTTTATTTCACATTGCCTATTTTGCTATGTTGGATGGATTTCTTTGTTCCATTAACTTTCAGTAGGTTTGTGCAATGTCCAGAAGTGTTAAGAATGATTATGTCACCTCTGAATATGTGAATTTTTGATTATGCACTAACCCTCTAATGAGATTGTTTTGAGTTTGGTGTGGAGGAAGTTTTCAAGGGTCAAGAGAGGAGGATGATATAATACGATCAAGAAGAGTGAAAAGTCTAAGCTTGGGGATGCCCCCGTGGTTCATCCTGCATATTTCAAGAAAAAGCATCTAAGCTTGGGGATGCCCAAGGCATCCCCTTCTTCATCGACCACTTAAGGTCACCTCTAGTGAAACTATATTTTTATTCCGTCACATCTTATGTACTTTACTTGGAGCATCTGTGTGCTTTTATTTTTGTTTTGTTTGAATAAAATTGGATCCTAGTATTCATTGTGTGGGAGAGAGACACGCTCCGCTGGTTCATATGAACACATGTGTTCTTAGCTTTACTTTTAATGTTCATGGCGAAGGTTGAAACTGCTTCGTTATATGGTTGGAAACAGAAAATGCTTCATGTGGTAATTGGTATATTGTCTTGAATAACTTGATACTTGGCAATTGTTGTGCTCAATTAGATCATGTTTAAGCTCTTGCATCATGTACTTTGCACCCATTAATGAAGAACTACCATAGAGCTTGTTGAAATTTGGTTTGCATGATTGGTCTCTCTAAAGTCTAGATATTTTCTGTTAAGGTGTTTGAACAACAAGGAAGACAGTGTAGAGTCTTATAATGCTTGCAATATGTTCTTATGTAAGTTTTGCTGTACCGGTTCATACTTGTGTTTGCTTCAAACAACCTTGCTAGCCAAAGCCTTGTCGAGAGGGAATGCTTCTCGTGCATCCAAATCCTTGAGCCAAAAACTATGCCACTTGTGTCCACCATACCTACCTACTACATGGTATTTCTCTGCCATTCCAAAGTAAATTGCTTGAGTGCTACCTTTAAAATTCCATTCCATGTCTTTGCAATATGTAGCTCATGGGAAAGTAGCTTAAAAACTACTGTGGTAAAGAATATGTCGCTATGTATCTTATTTCTTATAAGTTGCTTGTTGAGCGGTAACCATGTTTCTGGGGACGCCATCAACTTTTGTTGAATATCATGTGAGTTGCTATGCATGTTCGTCTTGTCTGAAGTAAGGGTGATTTGCCATGAGTTGTATGGTTTGAGTATGCATATTGTTAGAGAAGAACATTGGGCCGCCAACCAAAGCCATGTATCATGGTGGAAGTTTCAGTTTGGACACTAATCCTCAATCTCTTATGAGAATATTATCTGTTGTTGAATGCTTAAGCATTAAAGAGGCGTCCATTATCTGTTGTCTATGTTGTCCCGGTATGGATGTCTAAGTTGAGAATAATCAAAAGTGAGAAATCCAATGCGAACTTTCTCCTTAGACCTTTGTACGGCGGCATAGAGGTACCCTTTGTGACACTTGGTTGGAACATATGTTATGCAATGAGAATCCATGGAAATCCAAGCTAATTAGGACAAGGTGCGGGCACTATTGGTGTACTATGCATGAGGCTTGCAACTTATAAGATGTCTTATGCATAACACATATGATTTATTACTACCGTTGACAAAATTGTTTCTATGTTTTCAAAATAAAAGCTCTAGCACAAAAATAGTAATCCATGCTCCCTCTGCGAAGGGCCTTTCTTTTACTTTATGTTGAGTCAGTTTACCTACTTCTTTCCATCTTAGAAGCAAACACTTGTGTCAATTGTGTGCATTGATTCTTACATACTTGCTTATTTGCACTCATCATATTACTTTGTGTTGACAATTATCCATGAGATATACATGTTGAAGTTGAAAGCAACTGCTGAAACTTATATCTTCCTTTGTGTTGCTTCAAAACTTTCTACTAAGAATCTATTGCTTTATGAGTTAACTCCTATGCAAGACTTATTGATGTTTGTCTTGAAAGTACTATTCATGAAAAGTCTTTGCTATATGATTCAGTTGTTTAGTCATTATCTTTACCATTGCTTCGAATCACTTCATTCATCTCATATGCTTTACAATAGTATTGATCAAGATTATGATAGCATGTCACTTCAGAAATTATCCTTGTTATCGTTTACCTACTCGAGGGCGAGTAGGAACTAAGCTTGGGGATGCTTGATACGTCTCAAACGTATCTATAATTTCTTATGTTCCATGCTACTTTTATGATGATACTCACATGTTTTATATACACTTTATATCATTTTTATGCATTTTCGGTACTAACCTATTAACAAGATGCCGAAGCGCCGGTGTTTTCTTTTTTGGTTTCAGAAATCCTACACAGGAAATATTCCCGGAATTGGACGAAACAAAAGCCCAGGGTCTTATTTTTCCGCGAAGCTTCCAGAAGATCGAAGGAGATACGAAGTGGGGCCACGAGGGCCCGTAACCATAGGGCGGCACGGCCAGCATGGGGCCCGCGCCGTCCTATGGGGTGGGACCCCCGTGCCTCCTCCGACTCTGCCCTTCCGCCTACTTAAAGCCTTCGTCGCGAAACCCTAGTACCGAGAGCCACGATACGAGAAAAGTTCCGGAGACGCCGTCGCCGCCAATCCCATCTGGGGGATTCGGAGATCACCTCCGGCACCCTGCCGGAGAGGGGAATCATCACCGGAGGACTCTACATCATCATGCCCTCCGGATTGATGCGTGAGTAGTTCATCCTTGGACTATGGGTCCATAGCAGTAGCTAGATGTTTGTCTTCTCCTCTTGTGCTATCATGTTTAGATCTTGTGAGCTGCCTATCATGATCAAGATCATCTATTTGTAATGCTACATGTTGTGTTTGGTGGGATCCGATGAATATGGAATACTATGTCAAGTTGATTATCAATCTATCATATATGTGTTGTTTATGATCTTGCATGCTCTCCGTTGCTAGTAGAGGCTCTGGCCAAGTTGATACTTGTAACTCAAGAGGGAGTATTTATGCTCGATAGTGGGTTCATGTTTCCATTGAATCTGGGACAGTGACAGAAGTTCTAAGGTTGTGGATGTCTGTTGCCACTAGGGATAAAACATTGATGCTTTCTCTAAGGATATTTGTGTTGATTACATTACGCACCATACTTAATGCAATTGTCTGTTGTTTGCAACTTAATACTGGAAGGGGTGCGGATGCTAACCCAAAGGTGGACTTTTTAGGCATAGATGCATGCTGGATAGCGGTCTATGTACTTTGTCGTAATGCCCTAAGTAAATCTCATAGTAGTCATCATGGTATGTATGTGCATTGTTATGCCCTCTCTATTTGTCAATTGCCCACCTGTAATTTGTTCACCCAACATGCTATTTATCTTATTGGAGAGACACCACTAGTGAACTGTGGACCCCGGTCCATTCTTTTACATCTGAAATACAACCTACTGCAATCATTGTTCTCTGTTGTTCTTTGCAAACAAACATCATTCTCCACACCATACGATTAACCCTTTGTTTTCAGCAAGCCGGTGAGATTGACAACCTCACCGTTAAGTTGGGGCAAAGTATTTTGATTGTGTTGTGCAGGTTCCACGTTGGCGCCGGAATCCTGGTGTTGCGCCGCACTACACTCCTTCACCAACAACCTTCACGTGTTCCTTGACTCCTACTGGTTCGATAAACCTTGGTTTCTTACCGAGGGAAAACTTGCTGCTGTACACATCACACCTTCCTCTTGGGGTTCCCAACGGACGAGTACTTTACCGTCACAAGGAAGCTACTTTCTGGCGCTGTTGCAATAACTCCCACGTCAATTGTACGCCAGCAGCTACTTTTCTGGCGCCGTTGTTGGGAGATCAAGACACGCTGCAAGGGGAGTCTCTCACATCCAATCTCTTTACTTTGTTTATTGTCTTGCTTTACTTTACTTTATTTTCCGCTTTGCTTGTTTCCTTTATATCAAAAACACAAAAAAATTAGTTACTTGCTTTAGTTTATTTTATTTTCTGTCTTGTTTGCTTTCTTTATACCAAAAACACAAAAAATTAGCTACTTGCATTTACTTTATTTACCTTTTGTTTATTTCATCATGTTTCCCCCTAAGTTCACTCTGAAAGATATATCAGTAGGGCATGGGTCTATCATTGGAAGAGATAATATAGAAGAATTTTTCACTCATGCTAGTACGTTAAAGATTTTGAAGATAGATCCTTGGTAGAACTTGCTCCTACTTATGAAATTGCTACTGCCTCTTTAGTACATATGTTGGAAGCTAGATTTGTTAATCTTAACCCTATAATGCAACATATGTTTCTTACACTCTCTGATATGGAAGAAGGAGAGAAGAAAGATTTTGTTTTAGAAACCCTTCTTAAAGAATTTGGTGATGTAGCTAGAGAAGCTAGAAAAGTCCTTATTCAACATAAGATGCTTGGCTTTTATACCAATTTTGCAAATACCCTTGAAAAGATGGAAAAAGATAGACTAAAGTACACTAATAAAGTCAATTGTGAGGGGGAGATTAAAGTACCAATACCTTATAAACTCATAGGAATGCATGAGGCATTAGAAAAGAATTTTGATTGGATTGTTCCTGAAAATTTATTTGATGAGGATAGTAAGCCTAAAAGTAATGAAAGAGGAGCCTCTGAAACTTACATAGATAAGATACAATGCATTATTGAGAAAACTCCTAACTCCTTTGTTGATGCTTCTTCTCTTGATAATACTTGATTTACACTTTCTGCGCCTAGCTGAAAGGCGTTAAAGAAAAGCGCTTATGGGAGACAACCCATTATTTTATTTCTGCAATTTTTGTTTTATATTTGAGTCTTGGAAGTTGTTACTACTGTAGCAACCTCTCCTTATCTTTACTTTATTGCATTGTTGTACCAAGTAAAGTCTTTGATAGTAAGGTTGATACTAGATTTGGATTACGCGCAGAAACAGATTTCTTGCTGTCACGAATATGAGTAGCCCCTTCTGTAGGTAACTCAGAAAAATCTGCCAATTTACGTGAATGATCCTCAGATATGTACGCAACTTTCATTCAATTTGAGCTTCTTCATCTGAGCCTGTTAAATGCTGCTAAAAAAATCGTCTTTACGGACTGTTCTGTTTTGACAGATTCTGCCTTTTATTTCACATTGCCTGTTTTGCTATGTTGGATGGATTTCTTTGTTTCATTAACTTTCAGTAACTTTGTGCAATGTCCAGAAGTGTTAAGAATGATTATGTCACCTCTGAATATGTGAATATTTGATTATGCACTAACCCTCTAATGAGATTGTTTTGAGTTTGGTGTGGAGGAAGTTTTCAAGGGTCAAGAGAGGAGGATGATATAATACGATCAAGAAGAGTGAAAAGTCTAAGCTTGGGGATGCCCCGTGGTTCATCCCTGCATATTTCAAGAAGACTCAAGCATCTAAGCTTGGGGATGCCCAAGGCATCCCTTCTTCATCGACCACTTATCAGGTCACCTCTAGTGAAACTATATTTTTATTCCGTCACATCTTATGTGCTTTACTTGGAGCGTCTGTGTGCTTTTATTTTAAGTTATGAGAGCTATGTATTTTTCCTTTAGCCCCCCGAATATAGTTATGTTATTTGCGAGGTTTTTAGACCAAGGCAAATTGGTTGTCTATATTGTAAAGACCGGGTATATATTGTGTAACTCGCGGGTTGCAAGCCCCCGAGTCTGTCGAAGAAAAAGATGTATATCACCAATATTTTTACTATATTGCAGCATCGCGAGCCCGCCTCATTAAAAACCTTCCAGCCCCACTCGGTGCCCTGAAAGGAAAAGAGTGCATCTGAAAACTCGCGAGCGTTTCAGTACATTGTATGTTTACATGCGTCTATATTTTGACTTCTATGCGTAAAAACGCCGAAGTTGCGCCACGTTCCATGGATTTGGCTCTGCGACCCCCGTTTTCTTGTCCTTTATCCTGTACGCTCCTCCTGCGATCACCTCTGTAACGATGTATGGTCCCACCCATGGTGACTCGAATTTTTCGTGGCTGTCATGAGTAAGCCGAAGAACGAGGTCACCAATTTGAAAAGATCTTGGGCGCAGACGTCGACTATGATAATTTTTCAAGTCTTGCTGATATTTGGTAACTCTTGACAGCACCTCGTCTCTAGCTTCATCGAGTGCGTCCACATCATCTTCCAGTGCCTTTCTCGAAGTTTCTTCATTAAATACCACTCTCGGGGAGTTGTGTTCTATCTCTATTGGTAGCACTGCCTCGGCTCCGTGAACCAGAAAAAACGGAGTTTCTTGTGTCGCTGTATTGGGCGTCGTCCGTATGCTCCATAACACGCTAGGCAACTCCTCTGGCCAAGTGTGTCGAGCTTTCTCCAATGGTGCTAATAGGCGTTTCTTGATGCCACTGCAGATGATGCCGTTTGCTTTTTCGACTTGTCCATTGGTTTGCGGGTGCGCCACCGACGCAAAATGTAACTTGATGCCTACTTCTGCGCAGTATGCTTTGAATTCCTTGGAGGTGAAATTGCTGCCATTGTCTGTGACGATGCTATGAGGAACTCCAAACCGAAAAACAATACTTTTGATGAACTTGACCGCCGATGCTGCGTCTGGCGAGTTTATTGGCTTTGCCTCAACCCACTTAGTAAACTTGTCGACAACTACAAGCATATACTCGTATCCTCCTGGCCACGCCTTATGCAATTTGCCCACCATATCGAGACCCCATTGAGCGAAGGGCCACGACAACCGTATTGGCATCAACTCTGCGGCCGGAGAATGGGGTTTCGCGGCAAACCTTTGGCCTGCGTCGCAGGTACGTACTATGTCCTTTGCATCTTCGATTGCTGTTAGCCAGTAAAACCCTGCTCTGAAAACTTTGGCTGCAATAGCTCGACTGCTTGCGTGGTGTCCGCACACTCCTTCATGCACATCTTTTAAGAGTACTCGACCTTATTCGGGCGTGACACATCGCTGCAAGACGCCCGATATACTTCGCTTATAAAGCTCGCCCTTCACCACGGTGAAAGCCTTGGACCACCGAATAACTCGCCTTGCTTCTACTGGATCCTCGGGTATTTCTTTCCTTGAAATATATGCAACATATACCTGCATCCAAGGGACCTGCACCACCATCACCTCGTGTGACTTTTCTTCATCTCCCGATGTACTTACTTCTATTGCTGGTGGGGCCCCCAAGGCTTTCTCGAGCTTCTCCTTTTTCGTTGGCTGCTTCTTCGCCTTGGTTGATCCTTCACTTATCTCCTCCCAGAATACGCCGGGTGGTATTGCCAAACATTGCGACCCGACGTTCGCCAAAACGTCGGCTTCGTCGTTGCTGAGTCTGCTAATATAATTCACTTCGCACCCATCAAAAAGTTTCTCGAGTTCGTTGTATACCTCCTTGTATGCTATCATGCTGTCGTTGACTGCGTCACACTGGTTCATCACCTGTTGAGCCACTAGTTGAGAATCGCCGAATATCTTTAGCCGGGTTGCGCCCAAGCTTTCGCCATCTTCATCCCGTGTATGAGTGCCTCGTACTCCGCCTCGTTATTAGACGCGTTAGGAAACGTCATCCGTAGCACATACTTCAACTTATCTCCCTGAGGTGATACTAATATCACGCCTGCTCCAGCTCCTTCTAGCCTTTTGGACCCGTCAAGTTCATGGTCCATGTTCTCGACAAGTCTGGAGGTCCCGTGCTTTGCAGCTCCATCCATTCGCGACAAAGTCCGGTAAGATCTGCGACTTTATTGCTTTTCTTTTTTATACGTGATGTCCCGAGGGAAAGTTCTATTCCCCAAAGGGAGACACGACCCGTAGCCTCTGGATTGTTTAATATATTTGATAAAGGCGCCTCACTGACCACTATTATTGGATGCGCTGAAAAATAGTGTCGCAACTTTCTTGCAGTTGTGAATACCCCATATGCCAACTTCTGATAATGCGGGTATCGCTGCTTTGAAGGTGATAAAACTTCACTGATGAAATATACCGGCCTCTGCACTCCATGAAGTTTCCCTTCTTCTTCCCTCTCGACCACAAGTACTGTGCTGACCACCTGAGGTGTGGCTGCAATATATAACAAGAGGGGTTCCTTCTCCTTAGGCGCCACCAATATTGGAGGTGTTGAGATTGTGCGCTTGAGGTCCTCAAAGGCTCTGTGTGCTTCTTTGTTCCACTCGAACTTCTCTCCTTGCTTAATCAGGGCGTAAAATGGCAACGCCTTTTCTCCTAGTCTAGCGACGAATCTGCTCAAAGCCGCGACTCGCCCACTAACTGCTGTATTTCCTTAAGCTTGGTTGGCTTCCGCATTGTTACTATAGCTTGGATTTTCTGGGTTAGCCTCGATTCCTCTTGCTGACACCAGAAACCCGAGAAGTTCGCCTGCAGGGACGCCGAAAGAGCACTTCATCGGGTTCAGCTTGAGGCAAAACTTATCAAGATTGTCGAAAGTCTCCTTGAGGTCCTCAACCAAGGTTGAGCCCTGCTTTGTTGTAATGACGACATCGTCGATGTACACTTGAACGTTCTTGCCAATCTGCGTGGCGAGACACTTTTGCATCATCCGCTGATATGTTGCTCCCACGTTTTTTAACCCGAAAGGCATTGTTCTATAACAGAACACGCCATAGGGTGTTATGAAAGCTGTTTTGACTTCATCTTCTTCTTTTAGTCGGATCTAGTTATAACCAGAATAAGCGTCCAGGAAGGAAAGACGTTCACAGCCTGCCGTGGAGTCGATAATTTGATCGATCTCGGGAGGGGAAAGTGATCCTTTGGACAATGTTTATTGAGACACGTGAAGTCGACGCACATGCGAAGGACCTCCGTGTTTTCTTCGACCAGTACTGGGTTAGCTACCCACGTAGCTTCTGTATGTAACTCTTTGATGAATCCAGCTTCTCTGAGTCGATTAATTTCCGATAGCATTGCTTTGCGGTTTGGTTCCGAAAAACGCCGCAAAGGTTGTCTAATTGGCCTGGCCAATGGATCCAAGTTAAGGGGGTGCTCGGCAGGTACTCCACGGCATGTCGGCTGGACACCATGCGAAGATTTCCCAGCTCACGGAGGAACTTGACGAGCGCTTTCCTATGCGAGGTCCATGTTTGTGGCGATAGTTGTCGTTTTCTTGGGATCTGTCGGGTGTATCTGCACTTCCTTCGAGTTCTTCGTGGTATCAAAGGTTGGTTCCTTGAGCGGCCTTCCTCCATCTGGTAACACGTCGTAGTCAGTTGTCAGCTTTGACGCCAAATATTCTGCTTGCATCCCGAAAGTTTCTGCTAGCCGATGAAAGTCCTTGTCGCACTTGTCCGCTAGTGCGAAGCTTCCTCTTACTGTGATCGGGCCCTTAGGTCCAGGGAGCCTCCACAACAAGTATGTGTAGTGTGGTGCCGCCATAAACCTGGCATACGCCGGTCGCCCTAGCAAAGCATGATACTGTGACGAGAAATCCACGACTTCAAATTCCAGCTTCTCTCCGTAATTCTCTGGGGTTCCAAACTGAACGTCGAGACTGATCTTTCCCAATGGATAACTTGGCTTTTCTGGTGTAATACCATGAAAACACGTGTCGGTTGGTGTCAGATTCGCCAAGGATATATTCATTTTCCTCAAAGTATCTGCATATATGAGGTTCAAGCTGCTGCCTCCATCTATGAACACTCGTGAAACGTCGAATCCTGCAATCACCGTCGGCAGGATCAAAGCCGATTGTCCTGGTCGAGGAACTTGCTGCGGGTGGTCCGCTATGGTGAAGCCGATGTCCTGCCCCGACCAATTCAGGTACTCAATTGTTGGTGGAGGCATCTTCTCTGCCATAAAGACTTGTCGCGAAATTACTTTTTGAGCTCTATTGGATGGCCTGCCCTTCTGAATCATCGAGACCTCCCCATTGGTGTTGATATAGGGACTATTCATTGGAGCTGCCGCTATTTGCAACTGGTGTCGATTTTCGTCCGTGATTGCGGGAGGAGGTGGGAGATGAATCTCACTCCTTGGCCCCTGGGGGTTTCTATTTGCTGTGTATTGACATGCCCTGCGTACCTATTCAGTACTTGGAAAGTACGACAGTCCTTTGCAAATGTCCCGACTGTCTCTTCCCGTTATTGTCGAGGTAGAAGTGCATTTGGCACGGTCCGTTCAACATATCTTCGGGAGATATATACGGCCTCTGGAACCTTGGACCATTATTTTGCCTATTGGGACGAGGGTCATCCCTGTAATCGCTACGGTGCTCACCGCTCTTTTGAGAGTCATCTCGACTGTTTCCTTCAATATTCCCTCGGAAGCCGGCCGATATTTGGCCGGGACCGTCATAATCTGGGAACTGTCGAGAAAAACGTCGTCTATTTTGAATATTTCGGTTACGGTCATCCTCAGGCGACCTATGCCGCTTGTTGTGGACAGCATCTTCTCCATCTGCCCAACGATTCGCTATCTCCATGAGTGCCGATATTGTTTTTGGATTAGTCCTTCCCAAGTCCTCGACTAAATCCTTCCTCCTGATCCCGGCGACAAACGCATCTATCGCTCTTTCATCAGATATATTCTCTGCCGAGTTTTTGATAATGTTCCACCGCTGGATGTACGTCCTCATCGACTCGTCATATTTCTGTCGACAAGCTCTTAGTTGCTCTATTGACGCGGGTTTCTTGCATGTAGATAAAAAGTTCTTTACGAACATTTCCTCGAAGGTTTCCCAACTGTCGATAGATCCAGGTGGTAACTTTTTTATCCACGATCGCGCTGCTCCACTCAAGTGTACCTGGATGCTCGCATGGCAGTTGCTTTGGTTCCACCCGTAAGCTTGACTGTCTCCAGGTAATCCACCAACCAGTCTTCAGGATCTTGCAATCCGTCGAACTTCTTGTAGTTGTCGGGTAATTTAAACCCAGACGGGACCCGTGTTTTACGAACTCGTCGAGTAAAACAAGGAGACCGCACATATCCTCCTCATCGACCTCTGGTGAGTGCCGACGTTCTCTCCTTTCTTGTCGCGCCTGTCGACCCGCGCTGTGTGGCTGTATCTCTTGCCGACGTTCTTGGAGGTCCTGAACTGTGGGTCGTGGACTATTTTGTCTTGCCACACCTTCGGGAGGTGTGCTTGTACTTGTGAACGCTGTCCCCATGACTCCAACTCCTGCCATAGCCATGTTATACAACGCCTCCCTTGGATCTCCGGGAGGTGGCATGGATTGTATGTACAGTCGATATCCAGGTGTTTTGGGGATGATGTTTCCTCTTGTGTCTATCGACATAAAGGACATGTCGAGGTTTTGGACCAGATGCTCCCTCTCGCCTTCAGGTATGTTGTGCAACCGAGATCTTGCCCTGTTGCGAGCTTCTCTGTGACTATCTCCGGAAGTTCCTAATTGTCGACTCAGCTCAGCTCTACGCCTGCTCGACGCGGAAGCTGCTGCCTTTCTTTGCTCCAGTGTCACCCTTTGTTTCTCCAGTTCTCGACCAGCACGCGCGAGCTTATATTGGTACGCTTGCAGTTCTTCCACCATCGCGGCGGTAGTCAACGGGTTGGTACCATTTAGGGCTGTTGTCGCTCTATCCCAAGCTGCTTGTGGTAGCTGCAACTTCTGGCGTGGTGTAGTTCCGATATATTTGGTCCCTAAACCTCGCGTAAGATCAGCGGGATCGACGTATGGATTTCCCAAATCATCGAAGGCCTCCGATGTTTCGTTCCCCGGATGGCTGGACCCGCCAATCACGTATACTTGATGATATATTGGTCTTGATTTGTTTTCTTCTGGGTTGGTGACACCGTCGTAACGATCGGCGAAGACCTCCCGACTAAGGGTAGATTTGTCGATGAAACTATCGACACTATCTGAGTCACTGCTTATATTGGAGTCCGCAGATGACCCGAAGGACATGTTGCTGAAGATCTTGACGAATTTTCTGCTTGACACGGGCTTGGTGAAGATTGACGGCGAGATGTCCTCTTCGCTTGACTCGAACGATGACGCCGATCCCGAGAAGTCAGACTCGACCGCGTACAATCCCGAAGAATTCGGTACCACGAGACGGTGAGATCCTTCCTTCCCGACGCGGAAGTGGAAACTTCCAAACGCCATCTCCATGGGCTCCTCCAGATATGCATATGCATCCACACGGGAGGGCGGGTGAGGAATAAAATCGACTAGATCAGTTTTGATCCGTTTACCTCCGTCCATCGCGTTGCTTGCCACCGAAGATGTCGACGATGTTGAACGTGCCATCGAGATCAGCTCCTTGTCGCCTCTAATTCCCACAGACGGCGCCAAGGTATTAACTTGTCAATGCCTACAGATTGTAGACTAGGGTTTTAGCGGAAGTAGAGGGCAAGTAGATCTCGAGGGTTTCAGCCGGAAAGGTACTCGACTGCTGGAAAAACTACGGTTATGTTGACAATGAATCGATCCTCTCTTTGTCCCTCGACTCCCCCTTATATAGGAGGCGGAGTCAAGGGCTTCGTGACGTACAAGTTACAAAGTCCGGGAGACTGTTTTAGTTCGACCCGTAGTAGTTACAAGTTATTATTTCTAATACAACTCTATGTTTCCAAACTACTACACAACTGGGCTTTCGGGCTTCATGAACTTCGGGTCGTGGGCCTTCAACAAACCTCGGGTATCTTCTTCGGCAGGCCCATTGGGGATGCCTATGTCAGTCGGTGGCCTCCACTTCATTGTCACAGTCTAGCAAGGGTGTCGAAAGAAAGTGAGTACAGAGGTACTCAGCAAGCTCAAAAGAGAAAATGTGTTTGATGCACTAGCTACGACCATTGATCAGAAAATCTCAGGTCAATGCATGTTTCGAAAACATTTCTTCAAAAGGTTTATTTTATTCTGAAAACTATGCCCGCCAGTCTTCACATGTTAAACAGAACTTCACGGAGTTCCTTTCTGCCGCGTTCGTAGTTCCCTTCCCGGAACAGGGAGTGACAACCACAATTTGATACACTCTGCAGAGGTGCGTTACTTTTCCCATAAGAGAACTTATCCTTGATACCAACCGAGACGCGTTTCTCGTCGACACTTCCTTGGTGTGGGGCCAGGTGTAAGATCCAAGCCAATCACTGTCTTCTCCGCGGCCCTGCATACCCACCCTTTTGTCCATCCGTACATCCCCGGTAGACATCTCCCGATCATACGGCTTTACCCCGATGTACTATGGACAATCCCTCATAGACGGTAGAGCCTCTCATCCACACGGATGGGGATTTAAAAGGATTTCCCAACCTACTGCGGTGTTATCCCAACACCCAGCCAGGCCCTATCAAGTCCGTTGATATGCAAGAGGGAAAAGATACAGCTGACTTCCCCAGAGCCATTATAGATCTCATGGTTAACGCGAAATGTACGGCGCTAGAATCACTAGACGACATTGGTGATTAGTCCTATATTAGTAGAACCCTTGCAATGGAACCTCCACCATATCAACACATACCATGGTTCCATTGCCCACCACATAGTCATATTCATAATTGGAAAAGTAACATTTGATTTTCAATGCAGGAATGATAAGTATAGTACTTTTGCGGGTAAATTGATATAAAATAATCAAGATGACATGAGCAAGGGTGAACTTACCTGGTGACTGCGAGATAGAGTAGTTCGATGTGTTGGATGGAACCTGGACCTCGGGTTCTGTAAAGAAGCATCATTGTCCGGTAAGTATAATGTTATAAAATCCAAATGATGCATGCATGGGTGTATTATTTCATGTTGAATCCCTTACCCCAGATTTAAGATTTAGGTTTGAGTTAAGTATTTATGCCTTTGGCGGTAATTTATAAATTCTTTAAATCCTTTAACATTGTTTTTTTTTCTAAAAAGAAAAGGATTTAAGAGTAAAAAAATTTCCTTTGGAAAATATTGATTTCAAATAACGAATTTGAAATAATAGAGTTTCCTCATTTTTGGAAATAAAAGGAATTTTGGAATATTAAGATATTTCCTTTTTGGAAAATCTTAAATCTTTAAAAGAAAAGATTTGGAATAATAGAATTCCTTTTGAAAACATTTGAATAACAAATATTTGAATTCATTTGGAATTTTTCTTGATTTTTAAATCCAAGGAAAATTGCAAATTTAAAATTCCAAGTTCATTATTAAATTCAAAAATTTCAAAATTTAAACTTTTGTTGTAAACTAGTACAAATGCCCGTGCGTTGCCACGGGGCTCATAGTTTCTTTGGTTAGCACAATATATAAAAGTACTGCGGGTGAAGATATCCAAGCTAATGTAGGAGAGCCGCCACCGCCAAGCCGATCTGGCAACCCAGCAGATCACCGGCAAGGTGATCCTTCCCTGCATTCACGAACTTCTTAATTAACGTATGATGAAGGCAAACTATAGTCAAGTTCATGTATATATTATGTAGTTATTTAGCAGAAACAATATTCTTCGAGAGACGAATAAACATGGGTTTGGTCATAAGAATCTCACTACAATAGAACATACTTTTATTTGAAAGAGAGCAATTATAAGGTTAACTACCAAAATACTACTTTGTTGTCAATATTTTTCGACATTTTAAAATATGTTTTTTCGATAGGGGGAGCATATGCACCTGGGAGCCGAATTGAGTTTTCGCACATCAAATACAAACCTCAGCGAGAAAAGAGTGTTTCATACTTCTCAAGTGAGCAAGTTTTATCATATAAGTTGTAGAGTTTAAAAGGTATTGGAAATGACTCCTATTAATCCACCGTGTAGACATCATTTGGCATGCTAATTCAGGAAGGCTCTTGGACCTATTTGACATGTCATACAGCACATTTGTAAACCTGTTCCATGGTGAAAAACAGAGCAAGTGAACACTGTAAGATAAACTTCTATATGTACTAATAACTATTTCAAAATATTTCAAAAGTTTACTGATTACCTCAGCTCTGGACTGCCAATGAGGTAAGCTTTTCTGAATAGTATGCAGATTAAACAGAGCTTTGCACAAGATATCTTCTAAGATGAGCAACTACTGTACTAATCAAAGTGTTTCTCACCTTGCGTAGTGAAATCGGGGACGCATATGGGTAGAGGGAGAGCAGAGTGTTGGCTCACGGGGCCAAATACCGAGCCGCCGCGGCAGCTCCGGATGGCACAGTGGAACCACCACCTCCATCATCAACTCTCCAAGCACCGCCTCCATCCCGCCAAGATCAGCAAATCGGCCCCTTCTAGTCGCCAGTCGCCGCGGGTGAGGGTGGCGTAGCGCGTGCGGACCATGTCGCCCTTGGTGACGGTTGAAGACGGAGGGCAGAGAGGGCGAGGCGAGTGCGCACCGTTGCCGTCATCGTGCTCTGACCGGGGGGCAGAGAGGGCGAGGCGAGCGCGCACCGTTGCCGTCATCGTGCTCTGACCGGGGACGGAGCATGGACCATCGTCCGGAATGAGCGGCGGACACATAATATTTGATACACATGAAAGTTTACGTATATAAAAAGGGAGATCCACATAATATTTTAAAAATAACAACATTCTTCTTTGCTTAAAATGTTACTCAAAAAACACAATGCGCATATCCACTAATGTACATTAAGCTGAGAATACTCAAAGCAAAAAAAAAAAGTCACGTCTACCATAGTATAATTTATCAAATTATATTTTAAAACAAAACCTACTTAAGAATATTTCGAGCAAAAAGAGGTGTGCAACCTCATCTAACCGCAATTGAAGAAAATCCCTCGATATTGTCGTCACATACATATAAATCTGAATATACTGGTGATGGTATGGCGAGAAGACTTGAGATACAACACCACCAAAAAAAGCTAGATCAACATTTTCAACAGATAGATCCAATTCTAACGCAGTGACAACTTCCTCGATTGCCTTTTTACCTGTACGTACATCTTCTTGAACAAGTTCTCTGCCCATTTCGTTAGCTTCCCCAGTCGTCATGTGAATCTATGAGGGCTTCTTCATGTGCATCCTCGACACACCTATTTCAGTAGAAACAGTGGGTCCAACATCCTCCCAGAAGACCCACAAGCTTCTCAACCAAAATTAGATTATCAGCCCCAGAGTCTTCGAAAACAATTGTCACCTCTCTAATTTCTTTCAAATCAGAACTATTCGTCCTCTCATCAGTATCCATCTGCATCCCCTAGTGTTTGCCTACTTTGTTACTACCCTCGTCAGTTGTCATCTTGAGAAGAAATCTGTCATTCAGTGCATTCCTTCGAAAGGCAATCTGGCAGTTCCTTGCCATCCACCTCCCTGGCCGAGCTCCTACAGGATCAGTGCCAACACCTGAACTGGTACTCTGAACTTTTGAATCTTCCTCATCTCCTGATCTTGGTCTTCCATGCTCTGAATTCCCCTGATCACTAATAATATTGCTATTCTGCACACTGCCACCATCAGCGACTTCAAGTACAGGCACAACATCAGCATTCTCTATAGTGCTACCATGACCCTGGCCATTGCATTGCTCCTCCTCCAACCTTGCTGCTTCTTGCATTGGCAAATGAGTGTAACATAGACTAATATAAACACTTCATGGTTGCTTCCATAAATAGACCAAGTGGTCAACTGTCATGAAATAATTTGGGTCATGTATTCATGATTATTTCAATAACCAGACCGAGCTCTAATTGTCATTAAATAATTAGGGTCATTTACAAGGGAAATTAGTTCTTGTATTTCAGAAATAACCAACTGATTAACGGCCATATATGATTCTGTCACTCAAACCAGTATGTTCTACTATAGTGATTATCCCAAGGGCAGGCTCTTTGTAAAACAATATAACTGAATTAACCAACATTGAGGGGCACTACAAGGGCATACAAAGCCTCCAAAAGTAAACCTTGTGGATTACCATTAATTTCAGAGATTTCAGGCTATATCTTCTAGAGCTTTACAAGAAGAAGAAATAAAGCACATGATAGGTAAAATATCGGTAAAAGTTTGTAAGTTCTACTAAAAATAACCAAGTACCTGCTCTTCGACCTACAATTTTAAAAATAATGGATTCCTCACATAGTCAAGGGGAAGTTCAACCATCTCTGGTGCATTGCTCTTTAGTGTACATCATAGGAATAGCCCATTTATTCACGAGAAGCACATGCAGATACATTATCTTCGATGGCTTTGGCCTCACGAACTAACCGCAAGTGAACCCAATTTGTTGGTTCCAGATAACTGTTTTGAGTAGTGGATACATCTTCCATAGCTTTATTTTAACCTGGAATCTGAATCAAACGCCTTGTCTACGGAAACAAAAAATGTGCGCAACATGCAATATCTTTTGATGAAAAAAAAAACTGGATATGAGGTAAATTGATAAAAATGGCGAACCTGGTTGCCCGTGATTTTTAGTTGCATCATTTTGTGTCTGCAACTGCGCAAGAGCTCTTGTCCCCCTCTTCTTACATTGCCAAAGCAGCAACTGCCTTGGTTTCTTGGTGGAGTGGCCAACACAACACGGAAAATAAGATGTTGTCTTCCTTTTAAGAGTCAACAACATGTTTCTTTTCCCAAACTCTCCACTCAGATATGCGTGTGTGTGCAGCCTGTTGGATGCAACAATGAGTGCAAATGGACAGTTAGCAACATGAAATTTCCTTATGTGACAGTAGAATAAATTCCCTTCGCTATACAGTACCTACATTAGAACAAATCAAGTTCGAGATGCTGTCATGTTCGCGTTGCCACTGCTTGAACTTGCTTGCCTCCTCCGTCTTTCTCTCTGGGAGCTGAGTACTTATGCCGTCCCCTGCTATTCTTTTGACTTTAGAAAACAACGACATTTGGTAACAAAATTGTTATTTCTGTTTTAAGGTAATCTGACAAACGATTGTCAAATTTTGTCAGTCCTGTTAAATTTTGCACTATTGTAACATACACACCTAGTCATGCTCAGCGGCACCCCAAAAATTATACTGTACATATCTGAATAAAGTTTTTTAACCACATGAAAGACTTTATATCGTATTGCAAAACATGAAATATAATATTAAATACGAAGTGATGGTGGTAGCACGAACCTACTGCTAAGCTAATCATGTGCTCCATCTGATATGGTGCGCTTCTCAAGGAGGATCTCTCTTCCAACCGGCCACTGGAGGTCACCGACGAATGATCAAAATCAATGATAGGCATCCCGTACCTTCAGAGCACAGACACCATCAGATCAAAAGCCGTAAACAGATACCAGACTACCAGTAGGCAGCAAGAAGGGAGGCAAGTAGGAAACTAACTCGTCATAGGGGGCCATGTGTTAACGAACGCATCATAATGGTCGCCCGCGACCCTGGCTCCGGTCTCATCGCAGAGTTTGAGGCGCATGGGGCGGCGGCCATGGAACCCATGGAGGAGGAATCAGCGGGAGAAGACGTCGCGGCTTCCAGGGATCCCGTGGAGGAAGGTGAGGGTCTCGAGTCTCGACTCTCGAGCAGACTATGGATATCGCTGCCATGGGCTCCTCCAGCTCCGCGGCGTGCGTCTCCACGCCCTTCCCGACTCCGTTCAGGAACTCCAGCCCGGTCGTTGGGGCGTGAGGCATCGCCGTCTCTATCACAAGGGCGCGGGATTCGGGAGGTTGTGGCGGGGGACGAACCTAGGTCTGCGTTGAGAGAGGGAGGAACGTGGAAGGACGGTGCAGCGTAGAGCATGCATGATTTGTTGGGCCTGGCCCATTTGCAGGCGAGCGATGGACGACGGAGTACGACGAAACCATTTGACGTACCGAGAGGTGGGGAGAATAGGGAATAGGTTTAGTCTTTTTAAGTAGTTTTTAATTCATTAATCCCATTTTTCTTGGATTTTTAGAGGTATTTATCATTATTTAGAATTTGGTAGAATTCAAAGGTTATTTTTAAAATTAAAAAGACTAAAGTACCCCTCTGGTCCAATTGGGCCAGCCCATTAAGGCAGCCCATTTGGCCAGCCCATCTGGCCTGACCAAAATGGTTCGGTGGAACCGAACCCGTCGGCCCACCTCACTCACTCACCTCTCTCTCTCTCACGCGCTCGCAAACCCTAACCTATCTGGCGACTCTGAGGCGATGTCATCGCCGCCATGGTCGCCGCCTTCCTCCGGCCAACTCTGGCGGTGCTAGGGCTCGCCGTGGGTCTCAATCGACGCAGCGCACGACGACGCACCTCCTCGTCCGCGTCGATCTGACTTCTCCTTCCTCTACGGCTCGTGTGCGTGCTCGACCCTCGCAGACGCCGACGGATCCTTGGCGGTCTCCGTCGATCTGCATCACCTCGCCACGCCTGGACGCTCGCCGCCTCCCACGCTGACGGTGCGTGGATTGGCACTGGCCTGGCCGCGGTCTGGCGCCGCCGTGGCTGGCCGTGCCACCGTGCCGCCATGGACGCCTCCATGATCTCGCCAGGTAACCTCCTCCTCTGCTTCTGCTACCCTCTCTACTCCATCCTCTCTGCCTGCTCGATCTGCTCGAGCCATGCCTACTGCTGCTCCTATGTGTATGCTGCTGATGTGCTTGCTGTGCTGTCGTGCTTGTTGTGCTTGCTGTCTTCTTCACCTAAGCCTACTGATGCCATGATCTAGCCTATCCCTGCTTACTGGTGCTATGCTATTGCCTATGTAGTTCTTGCTGGTTCCCTGTGCTAGGCTTACCCTATTGGTTCATGTCCATGTGTTGTTCAGTTGCTTACTGGTCCTTGTTCATATGCTTACTGGGCTTGTTCATCCTATTCTATCCAGTTGTGCTCCTCTGCTATGCAATTGCTTGCTAATGGCCTTGCTATTGACCTAGGTTAGCACTGCTGACACTTGTGGTGTCAGTGATGCTCACCTATGCCCTGTGTATGCTCTATTTGATCCAATTGGATCACTGCATGCTTGTGATGCTCTGCTATGTCTAGGGCTTGATGTAATTGATCCATTTGCTCAATCAGATACTAGTGGCTAGCTAATGGTTGATCATTGGCTAATTGAATGGATTATCTAGCTACTGCTGTGACTTATGCTTGCTCTAGCTGATGTACAAGTGTGTGTATGTGCTGTTGTTGCTGTCCATAGCTCATTGGATAGGATCCAATGGCTAGAATGCAATGGTTCATGTTGATGTTGCCTCTCCGTGATGCTATAGCTTGTTAATGCATGGATTACTGTATATTCATGCTTGGGTGGATTATTTATGGATGAACTGCTTATGCAGTGTTGATTATATGCATTGCTGTGCATGATTTGATATCTCCGTGATCAATTTGGAGATATATGAAGTTTGAATCCATTTCTGGATAGTGATGACTTATAGTTTTGGCTTAAATGGATGGATTTGTGGTTGATGTGACCACAGTAGCCTTGCTACTGCTTGGTTGCTCACACAGTTTGACTAGTACTTGTTGGCTACTCATCTCTGCTTGCACAGTAGGGTATCATACATGATATGAATGCCACTATGCTTGTCTGTGAAGAAATATAGGGTTAAACTGATGGTTTATGGGCTAGGATCTCACTAGGTAGTACTTGGTAGCTTCTAGTACATGTAGATCCTCTGCTGGTGCTATCTGTGCATCTATGCTTGTCTATTTGCACTTGAATAGTATCTAGATGGTTTTGGGCTCTAGCTGCTCCATTTCTTCCTGTGATCCTTGGTCAACACCAAGTGATGACAACCCCATGAGCATATGCTCATCTTATGCCTTGTGTCATGCTATAAAAATGGATTGGATCCACTGGATCCTCTCCAGGTATATGCTATACCTCGTTCCAGCTCCTAGATGGTTATGCTCAGCTGCTGTTGAGCTGTTGCTTGTTGTTTCTGGTTACTTGCCCTGCTCCTCCTAGCTCCTGGTGATCTTGCTTAAGTCCCCATGTCTCTGTTGGGTTTTGGTTGGTTTATTTGGATGGATAGATGGTTTCAGTGGTTGGTTTTGCTGTTCTTGAGCAAGAACAGGGATGAACTATGCATTGTTCATTGCTTGTGCTTGGTGAATGCTTATCTGGTCGACTTGTGAGTTGTTCCTGGTGGTTCTACTCTTTTATACTGCCTGTTGGTTCATCTCTGGCTGTGACACACAAGCCTGGCATGGCTTGGTGACTAAGCCATGGTCTTGGCTTGCTGTTGGATGCACAGCAGCTCTGTGAGTTGTGTGTGTCTTTGGTGAAACTTGAGACCATCATTGGCTCAGGTTTGGTCTGCTGATGCCTATCTTGCTTCTGGCCAAGTTTTGGACAGTGACAATGGCCTGTACACTTGTTTCTAACCCCCTGCCTAGTTTCTTTCTATTTGTTTTGCAGGTTGCAATGCTCAAGATGATCCAAGGACAATTCCTTTTCAAGACATTTAGTTTAGGTTTTAGGATAGAATCAAATCCTTGTAATCTTCTTTTATTTTGTTTTATTATTCATCCAATTCTTGTATAATAAATATTGTAAAGACAATGTATTATGTGTGTATGATCAATAAAGCTCAAGTTTTGCTTATGAGCTTATTTGTAAATGTATCATTTACTTATGAATTATTTGTGTATGTATGATGTGATTTGAAATATAAAGTGATTTGAATTATGAATTCATAATTCATTTATATATTGTTTATCTATTACTTCTTTTGTTTTAATTCAAATATGAATTGTCAATTCAAATCATCTCCCAAAATCAACAAGTTCAAAAGAGATCATGTCAAAATTCTTAACCTCACATTGCCTAACCCTAATTGCAATGAGAGAGAACCTCGATCCCTCTTAGGTTTTTATGCAATAAGGCGCGAAAATTTCCCTCATTTTGCGATGAAATGCACATCCCAATTCTAAATCTACCCTTCGATGTTCCTATGTTCTAGGTTATTACAACCTCTCCCCCTTAACAGAAACTTCGTCCCGAAGTTGTGATTGAGGTACCTGAATAGCTCGGGGTAGGATTTTCTGAGATCGTCCTCCTTTTCCCAAGTTGCTTCTCGCTCAGGATGATGCTGCCATTGTATCTTGCAGTACTTGATCGCCCTATTCCTTAGCTTCTTCCAATGTACTTCCAATATCTTCTCAGGTCTTTCGACGTAGGTTAGGTCTGATTACAATTCTAACTCTTCATGTACTGGGTAGTTATGTTCATGTGGCTTCAGTTGCCTTGATCCATAAGCTATTACCTTACGGTCTTGCATCAGAACACATCCAAGTCCATTCTTGGAAGCGTCACAATATACCGTGTAATCCTTTCCGGGTTCTGGAACTGCTAACACTGGTGCTGTGGTTAACTTCTCCTTGAGTTTCTGGAAACTCGCTTCACATTCATCAGTCCACACAAATGGGGTGTTTTTCTTGAGTAACTTGGTCATTGGTCCTGCAATCTTCGAAAATCCCTCAATGAATCTTCGATAGTAGCCTGCCATTCCAAGAAATCCTCTTATTTCCTTCGCATTCTTGGGTGAATTCCACTCCAATACAGACTGAACCTTGCTTGGATTCACAGCTATTCCTTCTTTGGTTATGACATATCCAAGAAATTCTACACTATCCAAAATTTGCACTTGCTAAACTTAGCATACAGCTGATGTTCTCTCAGGATTTGCAAAACTATCTTCAAATGCTTTGCATGTTTCTCTTTATCTTTGGAATATATCAGAATATCATCGATAAACACTATCACAAACTTGTCCAAGTACTTCATGAATATCTTGTTCATCAAATTCATGAAAATAGCTGGTGCATTTGTTAGTCCAAATGGTACAACCAAGTATTCATGGTGTCCATACCTTGATACAGAAGCTGTTTTTGGAACATATTCCTTCTTAATCTTGATTTGATGGTATCCTGACCTCAAATCTATCTTCGAGAAGACTCCAGCTCCTTGAACTTGATCAAAAAGATCTTGTATTCTGGGCAAAGGATATTTGTTTTTGATTGTTACATTGTTGAGATTCCTATAATCTCCACACATTCTCTTACCTCCATCTCTTTTATCCACAAAGATAACTGGTGTACCCCATGGTGACACACTTTCTTGGATAAATCCTTTCTGTTCCAGTTCATCAATCTGGGCTTTCAATTCCACTAACTCCTTTGGTCCCATCTTATATGGCGGTTGAGCTATTGGTGATATGCCTGGAATCAGGTCTATCGTGAATTCTATCTCCCTATCAGGTGGCATACCCGGTAATTCCTTGGGAAATACATCGTGAAACTCATTTACCACCGAGATTTCTTCAATTTTTACCTCCTTCAAACTGTTTAGCTCCAATCCTATCTCCAACTGAGTGTATTTGTCTCCCTGAAACACTATCTGACCTCCAATGGAATTGCGGAGTGATACTGTTTTGTCTCCACAGTTAATCACTGCTGCATTGTCCGTCAACTAGTCCATCCCTAGGATGACCGATATATCTTTCATGGGAATGATGAAAAGGTCCGTGAAATAAACACAGTCACATATGGTTATGACCTGTGCCTCTTTCACGTGGGTTACTAAGATCGTTCCCCCTGCAGATAAGACAGTTATGGGATATTCTAGTTTGGAACATCTAAGCCCGTATGTTTCCACGAACTCCCGTGCAAGAAATGATGTAGTGGCTCCCGTATCAAATAATACTTTGCCAGGATGAGTAAGAATGCTGAGCGTACCTAAGACTGCTTGATCCGACTCTCCAGCTTGTTCCAAGGTTGTGCAATTCAGCTTTCCATGCGGTTTGCCCTTCTTGTTGTTGTTGTTGTTGTTGTTGTTGTTGCGGTTGTTGCTGTTGCTGTTGCTGTTGCTTTTGCTGTTGCTATTGTTGTTGTTGTTGCTGTTGTTGTTGTTGTTGTTGTTGTTGTTGTTGTTGTTGTTGTTGTTGTTGTTGTTGTTGTTGTTGTTGTTGTTGTTGTTGTTGTTGTTGTTGTTGTTGTTGTTGTTGTTGTTGTTATTGTTGTTGTTGTTGTTATTGTTGTTGTTGTTGTTGCGGTTGTTATAGTTTCCACCTCCGGCTCGTCCTCCTCCCGAGTTCTGTCCACTCCACGATGCCTTGTTTGGACACTCAGGCTTGATGTGTCCCTCTTGAACACAACCATAGCATATGATCCTGGGCTTCTGACAGTCCTTCTGCACGTGTCCTTTCTGCCCACAACTGTGGCAGATGATCTGATTCCTTGGGTTCTGGTTCTGACCTCCACGGTTGTATTGATTACCGGTAGGTCGGAACCGTGGTTTGAAACTCCTGTCTGGTGTTGGTTTAGTAACTGGGTATTTCCTTGGCTCGATGCGAGCCCTCTTCCTCCTATCCTCCTGGACCTGCCTATAGTCATCCTCGAAAGTGATTGCCGAGTCAATCAGTTCCTAGAATTCTGCAGTCCGTGCCAACCTCAGTTGCATCTTCATGTAAGGGTTCATTCCTTTCATAAACCTCTTCTTTCTCTTTTCATCCGAGTTCACCTCCTCGGGCGCATATCTTGACAGTCTGTTGAAATCATGAACATATTGCATGATTGGTGCAGCGTTCTGTCGTAGTTCGTCAAACTCCCTCTTCTTTAACTCCACCACGCTTTCCGGAACATGAGCATCCCGAAACTTCTTCTTAAATTCTTCCCATGTGAACACCTTTTCTGGAGGATGTACTGCAACGACATTTTCCCACCATGATGCCGCAGGTCCTGACAGCAGATAAGTGGCATACCTAATCTTCTCCTCATCGTTGCATCCAACGGTTCTTAACTTCCTTTCTGTATCCATCAGCCAATCTTCTGCATCCATTGGTTCTGGAGCCGATGCAAAAGGTAGTGGTCTTGCATTTTGAAAGTCTAATAGGGTTACACCTCTGCCTTCATTGCCCCTGTTGTTGATGACATGAGCAAAGAAATCTTGCATGTTCTTGTTTTGGCTTTCCTGGTACCTTCTCCTATCTTCTTCCATTGATCTCATATACTGCTGGAAATCTGGATGCATCATAGGATGTGGTGGTGGTGGTGCATTCTCCATTCTGGCTGCTGCATCTGCTTCTTCCTTTTTCTTTTGCCTCCAGCTCTCTTCTAGCCTCTTCGGTCTCAACTAACGCCATATCCCCTAGTCCTGTAACAAAGAGCGATTACTCATAATTACACCATGCAAATGTTTTCTGAGCTCAACTCATTGCCCAGTACTAGTCACACAATGAAATCAAGAAGCAAATCCAAAGCAAACATTTATTATGTATATACACCGTATATAACATAACATTACACACATATATTACATGTGGCGTATATAACCACGTATTTTGGCTCAAAGCCCAAGCCAACGGAATTTAAAATACGTCGTAGTACAATACCACCTATACTACATTATTCCTCTCTCGAGCACTACTCCTCATCATCTTCGTTCGCCTCCGTGTACATGCCTGGAGTCCATCCGGTACAGCGGTTGGTCTTCCGAACACCGTCCGGAACATAAGTCCTTCCAGTTGGAATGTAGTCTGAGTCGGACGAAGTGCCGAGACAGAGATCTGTCATGCCGAAATAGCTGGACAGTGACTCGTATGTATCCCCAGTAGGATACACACCTCCCTCATTCGCCATCCATGAAGGGTTTCTATCAACTTGCCCCCTCATCTTCTTCTTTTTCTTCTTCTTCTGCACTCCAGAAATTTCACCTACCTCATATTGAGATGTTTTTGAGATCCCCATCTCCAAATCAAGAGAAATGGAGTTGGTATCTTTCTCTTCCTGCCCATAGTGTCGGTTAATATTCTGGTTAACCTCGCCTCCTTCATCATCCGTATCACATGTGATAGGTTCTTCTTCATCTCCAAAGGGTTCCCCGAAACGCCAACCAGTTGAGTTCTCGATTGGTGACTCCGAGCAAGCTAGGTTTCCTGAAGCATCTCCCCCATATCCTGCATCATATGACATTGACACATGTGGATAATGTGGAACGAAGTTGGGTGTATGTGACGCCCCGGAACCGGTACCATGAGGATTCCAGCGATCCCGCCGAAATCCGCATGATATCGATTCTGAGACGCCCTCCGACACGACGTGCGCGACAAATCACACACGTGATGCCAGAGGAATTAACACGAGCGGTAACATTACAACAGGATTACATTAGAGCCCACAAGAAACATATATTACAACAACCCAACGAGTCAAGATACAAATATACAATACAAAGATCCAAATCCTACAGAAGATCAAAACGTCCGAGTACGGACAAGATACAAATTGGACTAAGAGTCCTGAAGATAACCAGTGGCGTCCAAAACCCTGCCAGGCCAAGCCGGAAGGGTAACCTTGCTAACATCGTCTTCATCGAACAAAACTTCATACCTGCCCGGTTATGTCCCAAGAAGCAGCAATAAGTACGGGTTCGTACTTAACAAGACTTCAAGACATATAAGCATTCATCAACCAGTCGTCCTTTGTACTTGAGGCATGCAGGGGACTTAGAGGACGCAAGAAGAACGTCATAGGCAATATGGTGGGGTAAAGCAGCAGCGCGCAAGCACTAAAAAAAACCTATAGAGACACTCTACAACATTCGTCTAATCAGAGAAGGTGAGGAAGCGCATAAACTAACAGTTCTATACTCTGCAATCATAACCCGACCGATGTGTTCCCCCTCGCAAGGAAGTACTTACAAAGGCACTCACACGGTGGCCAAGTTTTATTAGGTAGCCGTTGTAGTAATGCTAAATTACTACGCAAGTTATTAGCAAATTATTAGCATCAGCATAAAGGTGTAAGTTGTTCTATGATCGAGCAATACAATTCCAAGTCGTCCATAACCGCGGACACGGCTTATCGATAAGATGTACACCCTGCAGGGGTTGCCGAAATGTAACCATACGCATGCTCGACCCGCTTCTTACAGGCGATGTCTCACAACAAGACCGTTCCCAGTTCAACAAGAAAGTCTAGGGGGCCACCCGACTAAGCTACCCGTGACGAAGTCCCCGTACTCCGAAGCGGACTCGGGTTTGCGTTAACGGCTAGGCGTGCAAACCACACGCTTCGCTAAATGTTCCGCGGGGTACCAGAATATAAACACCCGAAGGTAACAGGAAGTAAACACCCGAAGGCAACGGTAAGTAAAGCATGGCATACATGGCATAGGCAAATAAAACCAAGGTTGTGGCCCCCTTTTCAACTGACTTGAGAAAAGGTAATGGGTGAGGGGGTCCCAATAATCGTCCCCACGTACGGGTAGAGCGCTCAATCTCGGAACAGATAACAAGAACTCGGGTCCTAGGGGACATTAGCGAGTCAAAGTTCCAATGCTTTCGCAAAGGGGCTCAGATGCCTCTGCTTACAATTTTATTTGTTAACAATAAAGTAAGTGTGATTATCTCCAACAACATATCCATAAACCATGTGTCATGATTCCCCAACAGATAACCCGATAAGACAGCAATAACGGTATCGAGATATAAAACAGCACTAGCATGCACTACGACTCGCAAGGCAGACCCGATAACCAAACAAACAGCTGTAGGAGGTGGTGGTGGCAATATGGGCTGCTTGAGGTAACAAGTGGATAGGACACGTGACAAGAACGCAACTTAAGGATAGCATGAGGGAGAAGGCAAAATAAAATAGGAGCGACTCTGCAGGGGCAGGAGTATAGGGAAATGCTTGCCTGTTAAAGCTTGCCAAGGAACATCCGGAGAACTTGTCGTATCTCACAACACCACTTCGCGATCCTATCCGGGAAGAAGCAAATGCTGGACAAATAACGTGTGCAAGTCTTACTACTACGGATAAAGAAGAATCAGCATGAGCAAGATGATATGCATGACATGGTGGCGATGGTGCAATGCAGCTTATCCAAATTAATCGGAGTCGGAACCCCGGACAAACAAATTAGGTTGGAGTTGCATTTCTACCGACAAAGTTAAGGGTTGCTTAGCATGGCACAACATGGCAGGGGTTCGCTACTTCAATATTAAGCGGAGCGGGGAAAACCAAGATGGAATTCCGAAATACTCCGGTGTGGTACTTAGGGTGAACATACACGATCATCAACGAACAACATGATGCGAGATGCAAACAGATGAATGGATGGCATATTAATGTTCTTCATATTTTTCTGATCAATTTTCATATACAACATTTTTTTAATTGGAGTTACCATTTAAAAATTATTAAAGGAATTGTTTTTAGTGTTTAAAATATAGAAAACAGATTAATTTTAAATAGAAAAGGACTCGAAAATAAAGTTTAACCAGGGGAGGGACCCCGGGTTTGTTTGTAAAACAGGCAGGGGGGTTTTCAGGAAATGTTCACGGTGTGGACTGCGGGTTGAAGCTTAAAACAGAACAGGGGGCTATTTGCAAGATGAACAGATCTGGATCTGGGTGCGGTTTCTCACCTAGCTGGGTTCTAGCCAGAGGCGCTGACGCTTGGGGCCCGCTGGCCACGTGGCTGCCAGCGTGGCAAAGCTTGCGTGCACGCACTGCAGGTGCTCGACGCGGTGACCACCGGCGTCGGCGTCGCGTGTGCGGGCGTTCTCGGGCGTCCCAGGAAGCGAGGCCGGGCGCGTTGGCTTCGTCTCATCGCGGCGGACCGAAAGGAGGTGGCGCCATGGTCAAGGGGTCACCGTGGAGCTGCCGGCGGCGAGGTCTGCGGAGGCACGGGTCGGCAACAACGATGAGAGGAGGAAAACGGAAGAGAGAGAGGGGGAAAGGATGTCCACGGGGTGCGCACGGGTACCGGAGAACTCGAGGTGGAGTCGATGGCGACGGAGGGGAGCCACGGTGGTCGGAATCGGCGAAAACCCTCGCCGGAGATGGAGAAGAAACGGCGATTTTGTGAGCGATTGGAGAGGTTCCGGTTCGATTCCTCGCATGAGGATGGAGAGGACGGCGAGGCGGTTCTCCTGGTACTGTCGGCTTGGCGCGGGGTGGACGGTAGCAACGGCGCCATGGCAAGGTGGTGGCGGTGGTGCTCCCGCATGCTCACAGAGAGAAGAAGGAAGCGGGAGATGGTGGCGGCACGAGGGAGGAAGGGGAGCGTCTAGGGTTCGGAGGGGGCAGAAGAGGGATTAAAAAAGGGAGGGAGCAGGTAGCGCCGCGGTGGTGCGGTGGTGGAGGTGGTCACACACATCTCGTGCTCCTCTCTGGAGATGGCGACAAAGGGAAAAAGAAGGGGGCGAAGGGGTACGGGCTGGAGGCTGGCCGGATCGAGCTGGGCTGAGTTGGGCCGCAGAAGAAAAAGGCCAAAGTGGCCTGGTGCGTTGAAGGGAAGGAAGGAGGGATGGGCCTGAGGGAGTAGAGAGCCCGGGGAGAGTTAGATAGGTTTTATTTTATTTCAAAAATATGTTTCCTCTTTGATTTTAAATCTGGTTTTGAAAACAACTTATAAACCACACCAGAACAAGTGCAGCTTTAATTGAAATTTGAAAAACATTTGAAATAGTTTCATATGTTAAATAGTTGAGGTGTTAGGGTTTTGTTTAAAAGAATAGACAAGAAGAGGTTATATATATATAAACCATATGAGAGGGGAAACTCAAAATAGTTTTTATTCAAAATAAATTTTATTTCATAAAATCTTGTGGATGATATGATGCATATGCCATGATGATTCATAAAAGAAAAAGAACAAACAAATATAATAGGGGTGCTACCCGGGGCCGTTACAAACGACACCACTAACAAGGAACCTCGCCCCGAGGTTCCACGCCATGGTATGGGGGAGAGAGGTGAACTAGCGGATCTTCAGGCGACGTGTCGATCTCCTCGACACCACTAACAAGAGTTCTTGCTCCACGTAGATCGGCGACACCACTAACCAGAATTCGTTGTTCCGCTGTCGATGATGCGCTTCTGTCGAATCCTCCGAAGATCGGACCTATTAGGATAAGGGCACAGATCGTCCAACCCGCGTCGGAACCCAAGGAACTCAGATAAGAAAGAGGACTCAAAACTCGCAAAGGTGAGAGGAGCAAGAATAGAGGTAAGGAGAAAAATCAGAGCTAATCAGATCTATCCAACGAATTTCGAAAATAGGTTTTGACACTCTAAACTCAACGACCGTTGGCAAGGTTATCCTACATGCTGGACTAGTGGGGTACCGTCAACTTGAGCTCTGATACCAACTTGTGACGCCCCGGAACCGGTACCATGAGGATTCCAGCGATCCCGGAAATCCGCATGATATCGATTTCTGAGACGCCCTCCGACACGACGTGCGCGACAAATCACACACGTGATGCCAGAGGAATTAACACGAGCGGTAACATTACAACAGGATTACATTAGAGCCCACAAGAAACATATATTACAACAACGACTCCAACGAGTCAAGATACAAATATACAATACAAAGATCCAAATCCTACAGAAGATCAAAACGTCCGAGTATGGACAAGATACAAATTGGACTAAGAGTCCTGAAGATAACCCATGGCGTCCAAAACCCTGCCCAGGCCAAGCCGGAAGGGTAACCTTGCTAACGTCGTCTTCATCGAACAAAACTTCATACCTGCCCGGTTATGTCCCAAGAAGCAGCAATATGTATGGGTTCGTACTTAACAAGACTTCAAGACGTATAAGCATTCATCAACCAGTCCTCCTTTGTACTTGAGGCACGCAGGGGACTTAGAGGACGCAAGAAGAACGTCATAGGCAATATGGTGGTGTTAAGCAGCAGCGCGCAAGCACTAAAAAAAACCTATAGAGACACTCTACAACATTCGTCTAATCAGAGAAGGTGAGAAAGCGCATAAACTAACAGTTCAATACTCTGCAATCATAACCCGACCGATGTGTTCCCCCCTCGCAAGGAAGTACTTACAAAGGCACTCACACGGTGGCCAAGTTTTATTAGGTAGCCGTTGTAGTAATGCTATATTACTACGCAAGTTATTAGCAAATTATTAGCATCAGCATAAAGGTGTAAGTTGTTCTATGATCGAGCTATACAATTCCAAGTCGTCGGCTTATCGATAAGATGTACACCCTGCAGGGGTTGCCCAAATGTAACCATACGCATGCTCGACCCGCTTCTTACAGGCGATGTCTCACAACAAGACCGTTCCCAGTTCAACAAGAAAGTCTAGGGGGGCCACCCGACTAAGCTACCCGTGACGAAGTCCGGCCGTACTCCGAAGCGGACTCAGGGTTTGCGTTAACGGCTAGGCGTGCAAACCACACGCTTCGCTAAATGTTCCGCGGGGTACAGTACAGAATATAAACACCCGAAGGCAACAAGAAGTAAACACCCGAAGGCAACAGTAAGTAAAGCATGGCATACATGGCATAGGCAAATAAAACCAAGGTTGTGGCCCCCTTTTCAACTGACTTGAGAAAAGGTAATGGGTGAGGGGGGGTCCCAATAATCGTCCCCACGTACGGGTAGAGCGCTCAATCTCGGAACAGATAACAAGAACTCGGTCCTAGGGGACATTAGCGAGTCAAAGTTCCGATGCTTTCGCAAAGGGGCTCACAGATGCCTCTGCTTACAATTTTAGTTGTTAACAATAAAGTAAGTGCGATTATCTCCAACAACATATCCATAAACCATGTGTCATGATTCCCCAACAGATAACCCGATAAGACAGCAATAACGGTATCGAGATATAAACAGCACTAGAATGCACTACGACTCGCAAGGCAGACCCGATAACCAAACAACAGCTGTAGGAGGTGGTGGTGGCAATATGGGATGCTTGAGGTAACAAGTGGATAGGACACGTGACAAGAACGCAACTTAAGGATAGCATGAGGGAGAAGGCATAATAAAATAGGTGAGCGACTCCTGCAGGGGCAGGAGTATAGGGAAATGCTTGCCTGTTAAAGCTTGCCGAGGAACATCCGGAGAACTTGTCGTATCTCACAACACCACTTCACGATCCTATCCGGGAAGAAGCAAATGCTGGACAAACAACGTGTGCAAGTCTTACTACTACGGATAAAGAAGAATCAGCATGAGCAAGATGATATGCATGACATGGCGGCGATGGTGCAATGCAGCTTATCCAAATTAATCGGAGTCGGAACCCCGGACAAACAAATTAGGTTGGAGTTGCATTTCTACCGACAAAGTTAAGGGTTGCTTAGCATGGCACAACATGGCAGGGGTTCGCTACTTCAATATTAAGCGGAGCGGGGAAAACCAAGATGGAATTCCGAAATACTCCGGTGTGGTACTTAGGGTGAACATACACGATCATCAACGAACAACATGATGCGAGATGCAAACAGATGAATGGATGGCATATTAATGTTCTTCATATTTTTCTGATCAATTTTCATATACAACATTTTTTTAATTGGAGTTACCATTTAAAAGTTATTAAAGGAATAGTTTTTAGTGTTTAAAATATAGAAAACAGATTAATTTTAAATAGAAAAGGACTCGAAAATAAAGTTTAACCAGGGGAGGGACCCCGGGTTTGTTTGTAAAACAGGCAGGGGGGTTTTCAGGAAACGTTCACGGTGTGGACTGCGGGTTGAAGCTTAAAACAGAACAGGGGGCTATTTGCAAGATGAACAGATCTGGATCTGGGTGCGGTTTCTCACCTAGCTGGGTTCTAGCCAGAGGCGCTGACGCTTGGGGCCCGCTGGCCACGTGGCTGCTAGCGTGGCAAAGCTTGCGTGCACGCACTGTAGGTGCTCGACGCGGTGACCACCGGCGTCGGCGTCGCGTGTGCGGGCGTTCTCGGGCGTCCCAGGAAGCGAGGCCGGGCGCGTTGGCTTCGTCTCATCGCGGCGGACCGAAAGGAGGTGGCGCCATGGTCAAGGGGTCACCGTGGAGCTGCCGGCGGCAAGGTCTGCGGAGGCACGGGTCGGCAACAACGATGAGAGGAGGAAAACGGAAGAGAGAGAGGGGGAAAGGATGTCCACGGGGTGCGCACGGGTACCGGAGAACTCGAGGTGGAGTCGATGGCGATGGAGGGGAGCCACGGTGGTCGGAATCGGCGAAAACCCTCGCCGGAGACGGAGAAGAAACGGCGATTTTGTGAGCGATTGGAGAGGTTTCGATTCGATTCCTCGCATGAGGATGGAGAGGACGGCGAGGCGGTTCTCCTGGTACTGTCGGCTTGGCGCGGGGTGGACGGTAGCAGCGGTGCCATGGCAAGGTGGTGGTGGTGCTCCCGCATGCTCACAGAGAGAAGAAGGAAGCGGGAGATGGTGGCGGCGCGAGGGAGGAAGGGGAGCGTCTAGGGTTCGGAGGGGGCAGAAGAGGGATTAAAAAAGGGAGGGAGCAGGTAGCGCCGCGGTGGTGCGGTGGTGGAGGTGGTCACGCACATCTCGTGCTCCTCTCTGGAGATGGCGACAAAGGGAAAAAGAAGTGGGCGAAGGGGTACGGGCTGGAGGCTGGCCGGATCGAGCTGGGCTGAGTTGGGCCGCAGAAGAAAAAGGCCAAAGTGGCCTGGTGCGGTGAAGGGAAGGAAGGAGGGATGGGCCTGAGTGACATAGGCATCCCCAATGGGCCTGCCGAAGATGGTACCCGGGGTTTACTGAAGGCCCATGACTCGATGAATATGAAGATTCGGAAGCCCAAGTTAGTATTAAGGAAAACTAGAAAAACATACTTGTAATCTTACGAGATGAGTTAGAAACTTCCCGGACTCTGTAATGTGTGTACTACGAATCCCTCGACTCCACCTCCTATATAAGGGGAGTCGAGGGACAAAGAAAGGATCGATTCATTGTCTCACGCAACCCTAGTTTTTACATCGTCGAGTACTTTTCGGCTGAAACCTTCGAGATCTACTTGCCCTCTACTTCCGCTAAAACCCTAGTCTATAATCCGTAGGCATTGATAAGTTAATCCCTTGTCAATTGGCGCCGCCTGTGGGGATTGGAGGTGTCAAGGACCTGATCTCGATGGCACGTTCAAGATCGTCGACTTCGTCAGGCAAGCAACGCGATGGACGAGGTAAACAGATCGAAACTGGTCCAATTGATTTTGTTCCTCACCCGCCCTCCCGTTTGGATGCATATGCGTATCTGGAGGAGCCCATGAAGATGACGTTCGGAAAGTTCCACTTCCGCATCGAGAAAGAAGGAGCGTATCGTCTCGAAATTCCGATCTCGTCGGGATTATCACGGTCGATCCCGATCTTTGAGTTCTGCATCGTCAATCGAGTCGGCGACGAGGAAACTTCGTCGCCACGCTTCATCGCACGTGGCAAGCGAAAAACTCGCCAAGATCTTCAGCGACATGTCTTTCGAGTCAGCTGCGGACTCCGATATAAGCGATGACACGAGCAACATAGACAGCTTCAACTTCATCGACAGATCCAATGTTGTGGGGAAGGTCTTCACCACTCTCTATGATGGTGTCACCAAACCTAACAAAGTTTAGAATCCAAAATATCATCAGATCTATGCCATTGGAGAAACAAGTCGCCCACAGGAGGAGACGTCAGAGAACTTCGACGATGCGGGAAATCCGTATGTCGACCCTGCAGACCTCACTCGAGGTTTAGGAACAAAATATGTTGGGCCTGGAGTGCGGCAGATGATACAATTTCCGCAGGCAGTATGGGATAGAGTTGCGAGAGCCATTGATGGCACAGAACCAATGACTGTAACGGCGACACCTGAGGAGTTACAAGCATATCAATATAGACTCGCACGTATCAGGCGGGAGCTCGAGAAACAAAAAAACGAGTTGGATAGGAGGCAGGAAGCGGCTTCCGCGTCAAGCAGGCGAAGGGCGGAGTTGAGTCGACAATCTGGCACTTCGGGAGATAGTCACAGAGCAGCTCGAAATAGGGCAAGATCGCGGCTGCAAAATATACCTGAGGCAGATAGGGAGAATTTGGTTCAAAACCTCGACATGTCCTTTATGTCGATAGACACGAGGGGGAACATTATCCCTAAGACACCGAAGCTGGGTACATGGCGACGCAGGCTTTCATCCTCGCATCCAAACCACCTCCCGGAGATCCAAGAGAGGCATTGTACAATATGGCCATGGCAGGAGTTGGTGCCATGGGAACGGCGTTTATAAATTCGCCTCCCGAAGGATCAGCAAGGCAAAATAGTCCACGACCTACGCAGCACCAGTTCTCGAGAGAACAAGTGGGGCAAGAGACAAGCCCAAGCACGGGTAGACAGAGCACGACAAAATAGAAGGGAACATCGGCATTCCCAGAGATAGATGACGAGGACATGTGTGGGCTACCGTGCTTTACAAGGAGGGTCCGGAAAACTCGGGTTCCTTCAGGGTTTAAGGGATAATTTCAAAAAATTCGATGGCCTGCAAGATCCCGAGGATTGGCTAGTCGATTACCTTGAGACGGTGAAGCTGATAGGTGGAACCAGAGCAACAGCCATGCAGAGTATTCAAGTACACCTGAGTGGAGCCGCAAGATCTTGGATAAAGAAGCTTCCTCCAGGTTCCATCGACAGCTGGGATAGTTTTGAGGATGTATTCGTCAAGAATTTCCGATCCACCTGCAAAAAACCCGCATCACTAGAAGAGTTGAGATCGTGTCGACAAAGCATGATGAATCAATGAGAAAGTACATCCAGAGGTGGAACATCATTAAAAACTCGGCAGAGAACATATCTGACGAGAGAGCAATAGATGCGTTCGTAGGGAATTCGACAAGGAGATTTTGTCGAAGACTTGGGGAGAACTAACCCAAGGACAGTGTCAGCATTGATGGAGATAGCAAACAGGTGGGCAGATGGAGAAGACGCTATCCACAATAAGCGACACAGGTCACCGGAGGAGGACCGTGGTCGAAACTTTCAAAATAGGCGACGATTCCCTCGACAATTCTCGAGTTATGATGCTCCCTGATCAAATATCGGCTGGCTTTCGGGGAAGCACTGGAGGAAACAATAGAGATGAATATCAAAGGAGTAACGAGCAGCGCGACAATAGAGATGACTCCGGAATAACAGACAAAATAGTGGACCAAGGTTTGAGAGACCTTTTGTATCTCCCGAGGATATGATGAACGGGCCATGTCGATGCACTTCTATGTCGACAATAATGGAAAGAGGCAGTCAGGACATCTGCAGAAGGATTGTCGAAATTTTCAAGCAATGTTGAGGTTTGCAGGGCAAGCCAATGCCCAAGCAATAAATAGAAAACCCCAGGGGCCCAGGAGTGAGATCCACCTACCACCTCCTCCCGCAATTACGGACGAAAATAGACACCATTTCAATAGCGACACCCACCTCCATATATCGACCCCAATTCCAACGGCGCGGTTTCGATGATTCAGAAAGCTAGGCCGTCTAACAGGGCCAGAAAGTAATCTCGCGACAAGTGTTCATGGCAGAAAAGATGCCTCCACCAACGATTGAGTACCTAAATTGGTCGGGATAGACATTGGCTTCACAATAGGATCACCCGCAGCAAGTTCCTCGACCAGGCAGTCAGCACTTATCTTACCAGCAGTGATCGCAGGTTTCGACGTATCTCGAGTATTCATAGATGGAGGCAGCAGTCTAAACCTCATGTACGCAGATACACTAAGGAAGATGAACATATCCCTAGCAAATCTGAAACCAACTGATACACGTTTTCATGGTATCACGCCAGAGAAGCCAAATTATCCGTTGGGGAAGATCAATCTCGATGTTCAGTTTGGGACCCGAGAAAACTACAGGATAGAAAGGCTGGAGTTTGAAGTCGTGGATTTCCCGTCGCAATATCACGCCTTGTTGGGACGACCAGCATATGCCAGGTTTATGGCGGTACCACACTACACGTACATGTTGTGGAGGCTACCTGGGCCTAATGGACCAATTACAATCAAATGAAGTTTCGCGTTAGCTGATAAATGCGACAAGGATTTTCATCGACTGTCAGAAACCTTCGGGATGCAAGCAGAATACATGGCGTCAAAGCTCACAACTGATTATGATGTGTTGCCAGATGTAGGAAGGCCTCTCAGGGAGCGAACCTTTAATACCACGAAAGACTCGAAGGAGGTGCAGATTCACCCGACAGATCCAAAGAAAACGACGTCCATTGCAACAAACATGGACCTCACATAGGAAAGCGCGCTCGTCAAGTTCCTCCGTGAGCACTGGAAAATCTTCGCATGGTGTCCAGCTGACATGCCAGGAGTACCCAGGGAACTTGCTGAGCACCATTTAAACTTGGATCCAATAGCGAGACCAATTAAACAACCTTTGCGGCGTTTTTCGGAACCAAACCGTAAAGCTATGCTGTCAGAAATTAATCGACTCAGAAGCTGCTTTTATCAAGGAATTACATACAGAGGCCACGTGGGTAGCTAACCCAGTGCTGGTCCCGAAGAAAAACATGAAAGTCCTTCGCATGTGCGTCGACTTTACGTGTCTCAATAAACATTGTCCAAAGGATCACTTTCCCCTCCCAAGGATCGATCAAATCATCGACTCCACGGCAGGATGTGAACGTCTTTCCTTATTGGACGCATATTCTGGTTATAACCAGATTAGATTAAAAGAAGAAGATGAGGTCAAGACAACGTTCATTACACCTTATGGCGTGTTTTGCTACAAAACAATGCCTTTTGGTCTGAAAAACGCAGGAGCAACATATCAGCGAATGATGCAAAAATGCTTAGCAACACAGATTGGAAAAAACGTACAAGTATACATTGACGATGTCGTTATAACATCAAGAAAGGGGTCAACATTGATCGAGGATTTAAAGGAAACCTTCGACAATCTTGATAAGTTTTGCCTCAAGCTAAACCCGACGAAGTGTTCTTTCGGCGTCCCTGCGGGAGAACTTCTCGGGTTCCTAGTCTCAGCAAGAGGGATTGAAGCCAATCCAGAGAAAATTCAAGCTATCGTAACAATGAGGAAGCCAACAAAGTTAAAAGAAGTACAACAGCTGGACGCGAGTCGCACTTTAAGCAGATTCGTCGCCAGACTAGGAGAAAAAGCGTTACCGTTCTATGCTCTAATCAAGCAAGGAGAGAAATTCCAGTGGAACGAAGAGGCCGACAGAGCTTTCGAGGATCTCAAACGCACAATTTCGACACCACCAATCTTGGTGGTGCCCAAGGAGAAGGAACCCCTCTTGCTATACATTGCAGCCACGCCTCAGGTGGTCAGCACAGTACTTGTAGTTGAAAGAGAGGAAGAAGGAAAACTCCATGGAGTACAGAGGCCAGTATACTTCATCAGTGAAGTTTTATCTCCCTCAAAACAGCATCCGCAGTACCAAAAGCTAGCATATGGAGTGTTTACAACCGCAAATTGCGGCACTATTTTTCGGCACACCCGATAATAGTGGTCAATGAGGCGCCTTTATCCAATATACTAAATAATCCAGAAGCTACGGGTCGTGTCTCCCTTTGGGGAATAGAGCTTTCCCCTCGGGACATCACGTATGAAAAAAGAAAAGCAATAAAGTAGCAAATTCTACCAGACTTCATCGCAGAGTGGATGGAGTTACAAAATATGGGACCCCCGGATTTATCGAGAACCTGGACTATGAATTTCGACGGGTCCAAGAGATTAGAGGGAGCTGGAGCAGGCGTGATACTAATATCACCTGAAGGCGACAAATTAAAATATGTCTTACGAATGACGTTTCCAAACACATCTAATAATGAGGCAGAGTACGAAGCCCTCATACACGGGATGAAGATGGCGAAGGCTTGTGGTGCAACTCGATTAAAAATCTTTGGCGACTCACAGTTGGTGGCTCAGCAAGTCATGAATCAATGTGATGCAGTCAACGATAGCATGATAGCATACAAGGAAGCTTACAATGAGCTGGAGAAGTTGTTTGATGGGTGCGAGGTAAATCACATCAGCAGGCTAAGCAATGATGAAGCGGGTTCTTGCAAATATTGGGTCGCAATGTCTCGCGATTCCACCAGGCGTATTCTGGGAAGAGATAGCCGAGAGATCTACAAAGTCGAAGAAACCAAAAAAGAAGGAGAAGGATGAGAAACCCTCGGGGGCTATAAAAGCGACACTGGAAGAAGAGGAGGAACAGGACCTAGTTATGATGGTACAAATTCCATGGATGCAAGCATATATATCATACATCCTAAGGAAACAAATACCCGACGATCCAGTTGAAGCAAGGCGAGTTATTAGGCGGTCCAAGGCCTTTACTGTGGTAAAAGGGGAGTTATACAAGCGAAGTATTTCGGGAGTGTTACAAAGGTGCGTCACACCCGAAGAAGGAAGGATAATTTTGAAGGATGTACACGAAGGAATATGTGGTCATCATGCAAGCCGAGCTATAGCAGCCAAGGTTTTCAGGCAGGATTTTATTGGTTGACAGCAATAGAGGATGCGAAAGAAATAGTTCGTACTTGCGACGCGTGTCGAGATTTGCCGCAAAACCTCATTCTCCGGCAGCAGAGATGCCAATACCGCTGTCTTGGCCCTTTGCCTGGGGTCTCGATATGGTGGGAAAGTTACACAAAGCTTCACCAGGAGGATACGAGTATATGCTCGTCGCGTCGACAAATTCACTAAGTGGATAGAAGCAAAGCCGATAAATTCACCAGACGGAGCGTCGGCAATCAAGTTCGTAAAAAGTATCGTTTTTCGGTTTGGAGTACCTCATAGCATCGTCACAGACAATGGTAGTAACTTCACATCAAAGGAATTCAAGGCATATTGTGCAGAGGTAGGTATCAAACTGCACTTTGCATCAGTTGCGCACCCGCAAACCAATGGTCAAGTCGAAAAAGCCAATGGAATTATCTGCAATGGTATAAAGAAGCGTTTACTAGCACCATTGGAAAAAGCTCGACATACCTGGCCTCAAGAGTTGCCCAGTGTGTTATGGAGTATTCGAACAACACCAAATACAGCGACACAGGAAACTCCGTTTTTCCTGGTCCATGGAGATGAGGCAGTATTGCCGATAGAAATAGAGCACGATTCTCCAAGAGTAACGGAATATGATGAAGAAGCTTCAAGACAAGCACTGGAGGATGATGTCGATGCACTTGATGAAGCTCGAGATGAAGTGCTATCACGGGTCACCAAGTATCAGCAAGACTTGAAAAACTACCACAGTCGACGTTTGCGACCAAGATCCTTTCAGGTGGGCGACTTAGTTCTTCGGCTCACACAAAAAAGCCATGAAAAACTCGAGTCACCATGGCTTGGCCCTTACATCGTCAGAAGTAATCGAAGGAGGAGCATACAGGATAAAGGACAAGAAGACAAGGGTTGCAGCCAAATCCCGGAACGTGGCGCAACTCAAAGTTCTACGCTTAGAGTCGAAATATAGTCCTCCTTTGTAAAAATACAATGTACTGAAATGCCCGCGAGCTTTCAGACGCACTCTTTTCCTTTTCGGCACCGAGTGGGGCTGAAAGTTTTTAATGAGGCGGGCTTGCGTGCTGCAATATAGAAAAGATGTTGGTGATATACATCTTCTTTATCGACACGCTCGGGCTTGCACCCAGCAGTTACAACATACATATGAACTGCCGACAAAATAGAACTTGCAAAACAATAAATTTCGCTTTGGTGCAACACACCTCGCAAAACAATACAGACATACAGGAAGAACCAATAACAAGCTCGGGGGCTTGTTCAAACAAAAATAGTTCGAGATATTTGACAACATATATGTTATTTACAATATACAGGCGTTCTTCGACAGAGAAAAAACAACAAAGAAATTCTTCAATCAGCATTCAATATAGCGTCTATATTGATTCCCTCGTTATTTGTAGCACCAGTGCTATGTTCAGCATAACTACCCCTCACAAAGAATTCTGCATCCATCCGAAGCAGTTCGTCCATCATCTTTTCTGCTACAGGGGGCACAGTGTCATCAATTTTGTCAATGTTCCTCCTCCGCTTCGCTTGTTTGGCCAGACACTTGGTGATAATTTGAGTAAGATCTAACTTCGGGTAGCAGATCTGTATCATAATCATGGCGAATCTTGCCCCAGCTTCTAGTTGAGCCCGCACAAATTGATGAATACGAGGAGCATCTCAAAATTTCTCCATCAAAGCAGGAAGGGTGTCTGGGATTTTGTTGCGAGGAAACATGGTACTATAGACTAAAGACAAAGTTCTCGTGCAGAAGTCGAGAAAATCGCGGACCTGACTCGCTCGATCTTGAAATCTGACTATTTGGCGAGTACGCTCAGGAGTGACCCAGAAATTGGCACCGTGCTCACGAGCAAGCCTGACAAGCACATTGGTTCGGGCTTCAACACGCTGATCTTCGGCAGCAGTATCCAAGAAAGAACCTGTTTCACCGGAAACATCAGCAAGGAGTAAAAAATAGTAAGGTTAAACAAACATATGACCAAGTTTTGCGGAGCATACCCGTCATATCCAAGCTAGCATCATTCATCAGCTCAAGCGTATGATTCTCTCGGCGCGTAGCTTCGGCAGCCTCAGCAACTGCAGTTTCCTTCAACGCTATGGCTTCTTGAGCTTGTTGAACAGCCGTTTTTCATTATCAGATGATCTTCGAGACTGTTCCATGATCACGAGAATTTGTTTTTTCTTCGACTGCAGTTCTTGACGGAGTTCGTCCAAGTCCTCATTTTGTGCAGCACTCGACAAACCTCCAATATACTCGACAGCGGAGGACCTTTTAGAGCAAGACGCAGCAGGCAAGGCAGTCGAAGAATGAGGCCCAGTGGTATAGTTGTCAAAAATCAACTGGAGAGAAAATAATTCGATATCAATACCTCGACAACATAGCTTTTTCATTAATAAGATCAGATGTTTACATGGATATTACAAAAGGTTCCTATTGAACTATGGGGGAAGTTGTCGCCAAAGCTACTTTGGCGACAGCATCAAAAGAGAAGCAAAACAAAATAAAGTCAAGGTGGTCTACTTGACCTCCGGCTTCGATGAACTAGGAGCTGGAGTTGGCTTGAATCCAAGGAAAGCAAGGATCTTCTTCGAGTTTGGCTTGGCAGCCTTAATCAAAGATTGCCATTTCTTCGTCTCCATATCCTTTACATCGCCAACTTTGGCCCAGTCGACATCCTGTTGGCTGTTAGCAACCAAAGCTATGGTGCCTTCAACACCAATCTTTAGGCCTTCTTGTCGAAGACTGGGTCCAAGATCTTCTTTGGACTTGAAGCAATTGGCGAGAGCAGTAAAAGTCTCGGGTTCTTCTTTCTTCACGAAGTAGAAGGGAAAAAGCCGAGACAGAACTATTCTAGCGTCAGTAAGACCTTGGCGTGCTTCATCTCCATGAATCTCAAGAAGGGAGAGCGCGTCGAGGAGGCGATCACCTTCAGGATTCTCTAGATCATAATCTTGCTGCGTTCTCCCTAATAAGGCAAAAATATAGTTCATCAGAAAACAAGCAAAGGAATCATATGGTTATCCGAGGAAATCATATTGATCCAGGTACTTACTGACAAAACGTCGACTCTGCGACTCCAAGCGAGTGACGATTTCCTCTTCACGAGCAGATTGCTGAGTAATGTGTTCGCTCAAGGAATTTTCCGCGTCATGAAGTCTTTTTCGAAGATCTTTGACAGCGGCAGCATCTGATTCAGCTTTCTCGCGAGCTTTTTCGCTTTGCTCCAATTTAAGAGCAAGAGCATCAGCACGTTTGTTAGCTTCCGCAAGATTGGCTGGCAAAACAATCGACAATAAACAAGTGTCATGGCAAAAAATGAAGGAGAAGCAGGAGAATTTATTTAGTAGGAGAAACAGGAGAAGCAGTAAAACAAGTATCAAGTACCTTCAAGCTCTTTAGCATGGTCACGATACCCGACGAATTGGGTACCGAGACGAATAAACTCCTTCATCAAAGGCTGCAAAAGAAAAGTAGAGAAAGAAAAATCAATATAGGAATTGAAAAGTTCGACAGTAACAAGTAAAAGAAGCAAAAAAAGAGGGGAGTCAACAGTATTGAAATCTTCGGAACACAAAAAAGAGGGGAATCGACAGAAGTGAAGAACTTACATCATCCAGTGAAGGAGTTGTGGAACTGCCAATTAATTAGGAGGGTTCCTTGGCTGGCTCAACCCTAGCTCTCTTCGGTGAGGAGGCACGGGGGCTCACAATTGGAGCAGTGAGCTCAATGTCCTGCTGAGGAGGCGAAGTTTCCTCTCCATCAGGTTGAGCTTCGGAGACAACTAAAGTATGCGACGTACTCGTTCGAGCAGTCGCGTCAATAGGTGGATTTTCATCCTCGTCACCACTACAATAAAAAGGCGACAAAGTAAGAAACAACATAGACAAAATATCGAGAGCAAGCAACAAAGGGCAGCAAGAACTTACGAGCTGACGAGGGCATCCTCGTAAGGATTGAAAGTTGTCCTTCCCTCAGTAGGAACAACTTCTTCGGCAGGAGGTGCGCCGGCTTTGGAGGTGCCAGAATCGGCAACTTCGTCCCTTTTTCTCTTGTTCCCTGGAGAAACAGCGGAGGGGAGGGAGTGTGTCGATGCGGTAGCCTCAGAATCTTCTCTTTCAGAAGAAGCCGCGGATTTCTGAGAACCCGCGATTTCACTCTCAGGGCGAGAAGTACCCTGGTTGTCATCGTGACAACAGCCTGTTCTTCGACTTCTCCATCTTCAGGAAGAGGAGGAAGAGAAGCTAGAACTGGATGATTCTACAAACACAAGGAATATCGACAAGAAGTTACGCAGGGGATGTCATCAAAATAGTAGTCGACAAATAGTAAAACATTCGAGAAGAAAATACCTTGGGAAGAGGGTTGGAGACACTATATGGCTCCACACGGCAAGAAGATGGAATAGGATCTTTCTTGCTGAGTGATGAAATTCTTCGGATAAGTTTCTCCAAGTCCTTTACAGAAAGGTCCTTGGAGAGCCTGTTAGCATCTTTTTCGCCAGCATACGTCCAAAGGGGTTTTTTGCGAGCCTGCAGAGGCTGCACCCTAATCCTAAGGAAGTAAGCTGTGATTTGGATACCCGACATTTCCTTGCCGCGGGTATTCTGAAGCTCATGAATACGAGACATTAGCGCCTCTGTCGCTGTTTTTTCTTCTTCGGTAGCTTCAGCGTCCCAGGAACGGCGGCGAAGAATCTTGGCGTTCCCATCAAAAGGAGCTATGTTGTACTCCACCGAGTTAGCGCTTTCTTCGCGCACATAGAGCCATCTTTTGCGCCACCCTTGGACGGAGTCGGGGAATTTGACGTCAAAGTACTCGACGTCAGGGCGAACGCAAATAACAACACCACCTATGTTGTAGGTGAAGTTGTGGGAGCCATTGCGGCGGAGGTAGAAGATGCGCTTCCACAGAGCCCAGTTAGGAGGGACTCCGAGGAAGCATTCACAAAGAGTAATAAAAATGGCGACATGGAGGATGGAGTTGGGAGTCAGCTGATGTAGCTGCACCCCATAAACAAAGAGAAGACCATGGAGGAAATCGTGAATGGGGGTAGACATGCCGCGAATAAGGTGGTCGACGAAACTGACCCGATACTCGATTGGAGGCGAGGGATAGCTTTCGTCGCTGGGGAAGCGCAGCGCGTCCTTCGTCTTCATGAGCCCGAGCTTCTTCATCAAGTTCAGGTCTTGGTGGGAGATTTTGGATCTCTCCCACTCCAGATCTTCCGCCGCCATCTTCGATTCGGGAGTGGTGTGGCGAGTGAGCCGCGCGCGTGGTGGCATCAACAATGGCGAAAGCGTAGCGTGCGAGTGTGGTTGAGCTCTGGGCGCAATGGGGATTTTTTGCAATGGGGATGGAGTAATTTTTAAGGTGGATGTTGCACACGTGGCTAAGGGGTAAAAGAGTATTTTAACTATGAGGGAATGGAACAGGCGCCACAATGCGTGCGCCAGGAAAAGCGGAGGACGTGGGTCCCCCACTTGCACAACGTGTGAACTTGGTGAGGATTTTGGGCCCGCAAGACAGAAAAAGAGCAGTACTCGTGTTTTTCTGATACAGTGGTCGTAGCCTATCGTCAGTAGTGACGTCACTTTGACTAAAGGAAAAATCTCGGCAGTGAGGAGTAAGAAAATTGGCGGCAGGAAAAAATTATCGATTATTTCGAGAGCCTTTGATCAAATACAAGTTTTTGCCCAAATGCTCGGGGGCTACTTTAGAAAAAAGAACAAAGCTCAAGTATGACAAAATAGAAATGGCGAGAGCCTATGATCAAACGCAAGCATTTGTTCATAGCCTCGGGGGCTACTCCCATCGGGAGCGCTGTTCGCGCACCCGATAAACATAAAAAGCTCGAGAGAGATTGACAATATAGCGGCATAAGATGTTGAGCCTACAACCAAGCACTAGTCCTTGGCTGTAGCCTCGGGGGCTACTCCCATCGGGAACGCTGTTCGCGTGCCCGATGAAATTATAAAAAATATAGAGAGAAAGAAGAAGTGAGCATATTTCGAGTTATAACTCGAAACATACTCCCATTGGGAGGGCAATATAAGTCATCCGTTGACTCAATAAAATGTGCTATTCCAACAGCCGAAAAAGCACTCGACAATATATTCTCAGAGCGCCAAAGTTGCGAATAATCTCTGAATGCCGCAAAACTCTGCGAATGTAAGACCCCGGATCCGTTCCGAGCGGCGTGGCACCGTCTCGACGTCGGTTTGCTACTTTTTCCGTATCAACAGATACGAAGAAAATCCTAACGACGCGTTAGGTACCCGATAAAACATGACTGGGACTCGACAGAATGGTAAGACCTTAAGCGGCACCTGTCGAAGTTTACACCGTATCCCGAGATCATGTCCAGGGACGTGATCTTGAAGTAGGTTTTTGCGGATTGCCACTAGAGCAGTTAACTAGTACCTGATCCGTCAGATGAACTAGCCCCAACTACCATTATCCCTGTACAATAGATAATTGCGTATCCAAAAGATATGTGATAATTTTGACAGTTATTGAATGATTAAAAGTTGGAGATTTTCCCTGATTCTTCGATTCAAGCAAAATCTCGGGGCCGACATAGGCATCCCCAATGGGCCTACGAAGATGGTACCGGGGTTTATGAAGGCCCACGACTCGATGAATATGAAGATTCGGAAGCCCAAGTTAGTATTAAGGAAAACTAGAAAAACATACTTGTAATCTTACGGGATGAGTTAGAAACCTTCCCGGACTCTGTAATGTGTGTACTACGAATCCCTCGACTCCACCTCCTATATAAGGGGGAGTCGAGGGACAAAGAAAGGATCGATTCATTGTCTCACGCAACCCTAGTTTTTACATCGTCGAGTACTTTTCGGCTGAAACCTTCGAGATCTACTTGCCCTCTACTTCCGCTAAAACCCTAGTCTACAATCCGTAGGCATTGATAAGTTAATCCCTTGTCACTGAGGGAGGAGAGTGCCCGGGGAGAGTGTAACACCCCAAATTTCAATAAAAAGAAAGTTAGAGAATTCCAGAAAACAAAATTTCAAACCAACAAAAACTTTTTTATTTGCATATAGTACCATGCATAGGACTTGTGCATTTGAGTGATATGCCATGATGATTGCTTTTACTTGTATTTGATATGCTCTAAAACCCTAGTGTGATCATATGAAGATCACCAACCAAATAAATCAAAGAGGAAGAAATTCCATAAATTGAAAAAAACCTAAAAACCCTAACATATGCTCTATGGCATTTTTATAAATTTTGACCCTAGACCAATTTGGTCTTCACCATTAGTTGAATAATGTTATTAAACACTTATTACAACTTTTGGAATCAAGGTTTCACATTTCAAATGAAATTCAAACACATTTCCCACTCACATGTGATAGTGGTCAAATCTGCCAAATTTAGTCTGATCACCACTTTGAGCCCCTGCAATTCAATTTTCCCAAACCAATTCTTGCTAACTCTTTGCACCATTTCAAAGTCAACATCAAGGTGAACAAATTTGATGAAGATCACCCTGCCAAATTCATCTTTGATCAATAGCTATGCTCATCCAAAGTTGCAACATTTTAACAAGTGGAACAATCTCACACTTGTCAATTTTTGCAATCTTTGAATTCTAATTTTTCCTCCACCACCTCAATTCACCTCTGGTCAATTACAACTTATCTCAACACTCACATTTCAAAAACTTTCACCTTTTGAATTATTTCAAATTTGGACAATTTTGTAAATTCCAAATTTGAACACTATTGGACACTATTGCAAATAGTGATTCTACCCTAACTAACCTACCCCAACTTACACCAATTGGTCCCCTGGTTCCCTCTCTCACTAACACCAACATAGAAACCCTAGGAGGAGAGGCATAGCAAGCATGGCATAGCCATGCCGGCCACATGCCGGCCATGTCGAGCCCCTCTCTTCTCCCTTCACTCTCAGCCCTGGCCCTGGTGTCCAACGTCGCCACCGTACGCATCTACCTCGCCTAGCACCCACCAGCTCGCCGTAGCCGACGTAGACTCGCCGGAGATCGCGTGCCCTGGTCACCCCTGGATACCGCTCGCGTCGCGACCATGCGCGCCATGGACGCCGGCCACGCGCCGCGCAGCCACTCCGCTCACGCCCTGGACCCCCTTTCTTCACCAAGCACACCGCCGTGACACCTCAGCCGCGCCAGACACGCGCCCAGCCCCAACCCGTGACCGCCGGCGCCGGAGACGACAGCATGTTCCCGTACGCGCCGCGGCCGTCGTGGAAGCAATGCGACCCAACCGAGCCTCCCCCGACCGCGCTGTCGCCAAACGCTCGCCTGGACATGTAGAGCATCGCCATGACCACGCCTAGCTCGACCAGCCGCCGGAGAAGCCGCGCCATGGTCGACCTTGCCACTGCCCCGCAACCCTTGCTCAATCCTATAAATAGAGCGTTCCCTGGAAGCAACCGAGCACACCACCTCACTCCCCACCCTTCACCACTTCGCCTAGCACCGTTAGCCACCTCGATCGTCGCCGGAGCAAGGCCAATTGCCGATCGGAGCCGCGGAAGCCCTGGAGAAATCGCCATTGATCCAGGCCACCTCGAGCTCCGCCTCGCTACCTTTGCCGTCCACACCTTCCCGAGCACACTGCCATCCCTCGCTGGAGCCGCGGTGAGCTCTCCGACCCCTACCCTCGCCGCCAACCTCTCGCCTCTCGCCGGAGAAGACGACGCACCAGCGCCGTCCGATCCCGATCTAATCCTACGCCCCACGTTAAAACTTACCGTTTCGGGTTTTAAGAGAGACTGACGGGTGGCCCCCACCCTGTCAGCAGGCCCGCGCGCACTGGATGCGTTGCTGGGCCGTTTCTCCCTTTTTCAAACCATTTGGGCCCAGTTAGTTTCCGCCGGCCTTTTTAGTTTAAACTGAGTTTATTTAATTCAAATGAATTTCAATACTGCCTCCACTTTGAAATTCAACCATTTCAAATTGGCTAAACCAAATTTAGTAAATCTTATGTTGTTAGAAAGCCACTGAAATTCTCTACAACATGCCACTGGCCTCATGGTCAATTACATTGTAGAATTAATGTGACAAAAATAACAAGACAGGGACTTTTCCCTATTCAAATAATTCTTAAAAATCAACTAAGATAGATATTAAGTTAATTCCAACTCTAATAGCTCACATTTGACTTACACTAATTGTTTATGCAATAAAATGGTGTGGTCAATTTGCATGATCATGCCATGGTTTAATGAATGGATATTTTGGCTAGTTTAACTAGTTGATATTGTCCAAAACTATTAAAGTTAAATGATGTGAAGTCTTGTACTTCATTTAAACTTGTCTCACATGGATTCATGGGATGTTTGGACCCCTGGTCCCAAACTCTCTTATATGAATTACTTGAGATTTAAATCAAAGGTAGTGTTATTTAAATAGTATGAGGTGATCTACCTCATTTAAATCATTTTCACAAATGATGGTGATGAACATTTGACTAAGGTCAATATGAGTTCATCCATGATTGTTTGAGAAATTAAATCTTAAGAAGATTTCAATGAGAGGAAATTATTTCTCAAGAACCCTATGGAAACTATCATTTACATATGAAATACAAAGAAGTGAATTCTATTTAAATCCCACAACCCATGCACCCTAGTTAATTTATTTGTGTGCATAGAGTAGTTTGTGTGTTCTATGTGATGTATGGAATAGCCATTGAATTAGTGAGTAATTATACTCGTATTCAAATTTAGACGGTAGCACCGGAGAGTACGCCGAAGAAGAAGGTTGCTACCAAGAGGAGGAGGAGGAACAGTTTGAGAACTACCAAGGCAAGCTACTATCAATGCAAGCTATTATTCTTGCAAAGTGCAAAGCCCCTTGGGGCAAGGCACCATGTTTCTTATCTTATCTTACATAAGCCTATCCCAAGTTTTTACTTTACAAGTTTTTACTTGTTTTCCAAATGAGTTACTTTTATAGTTAACTTTGGTCAAAGTACAAGTGGTTACTAGAGTAGTGAGTTAGTCTTCTCCAAGCAAAGCAAGTTAGCACCCCTCATGAATTAGAGCTAGTGCTAATGAATTAAAACTTGACTACTCTAGATGGGAACTTTGTGATTTTTGGAGGATTTTTGAAACCTTGGAATGAAGAGGCATTCCATTGAATGAGTTTTGAAGGTGAATATGACCAAGAGAAGATGGTGATTTTTGATAAAACAATGATGTTGGTTGGAATGCGATACCTTTCCAATTATTAAGTACCCCCACAATACCTGATTATGGGTAGGGCTTAACTGGAAGTTTATGCGTCTTAGTATGGGTTCCCTCTAAACAAGCGTCATCGGGGTTATGCCGAAAGCTGCCTCTACCACAAAAGAAACAATATGATACGATGCGAAATGAGGTGAATGTCCGGCCCAAGCCCTGTGCAGTTCCCAGGCTGACTGTCTGTCTTCACCGGGAGGCCAAGCTCATGGGGAGAGGTGCTCATACTAGGATTCGTAAGTGAAAGGTTATGGTTGATGATCCGCGTACTGTGTTACGATGATTCGGGGAAATCCCGACGGATGAAATCAAATGTTGTGGCACAAGTGTGCAACCTCTGCAGAGTGTAAACCTATTCGAATAGCCGCGTCCACGGTTACGGACGGTTGGAAAGGCCATACAGTTTCCGACGTCATATCTTTGAAACTGATGTTGAAAAGGATGATGGTAAAATGACTTGTGGTGGATTGAATTGAAATCACCACTTAAATGGTGGGAATGACACTAATGTTCCCACCTGAGTTAGTTAGCACTTGAATAAGCATTTTCTCAAACTTTGTGAACTAAAACTAGCTTTATGCAAATAAACTAGAGCTTAGCAAACCATACTAGAATGTCTAGCACTTACATTAGTATTAGTTTGCGAGTACTCAACGTACTCACGGCTTTGTCCCTGGCTATTCAAATGGCCAGAGTATGAAGATGAACAAGGAGACGACCAGTAGGACGCCTACGACAACTAAGCGCCTTCCGACGTCAAGCGTTGGCCTGTGGACTAGAGAGTCCGTGTATCTTACGCTTCCGCTATGTTGAACTATGAACTTGTGTTTGTTCGTTGATCAATAGATCAACTATTCGTGTAATATGGATCATGTGATTCCAATTTGTAAGACTTATGGTTTGTAATGAATGATGACTGTGATACTTAACTATTATGCCTCGCAACAACAATATTCCTGGGATTGCGATGTATGACATAATAGGCATTCGGACTTAAAAATCCGGGTGTTGACAAGTTGGTATCAGAGCCATTGTTTGACCTTAGAAGACCTTAGTTAGAATGGGCGTATGAAAAATTTAACTTTGAAATCAAATGAAAGAAACTATTTGTGAAAATTTACTACACTCTTGTCTTTGAGACTTTGCCAAAAATTTGATGAATCATGTCTATCTTATTTGAATCAACTTAAAACTTTGCCACACTTTGCACTCTCTAAACTTACTCATCCAATTCTCTTTCAGATGGCGCTGAATGAACCCATCAACACCAAGTTTTATCAGCTTGGGAACGGAGGGAGCTTGATCTTCGAGCACGACCTCAACGCTCTCTCTGACTTCCTTGGGCGCCCACACCCCGAGTTTCACGGGGTTCAGCTGGACGACACGCCCGGAGGAGAGTTGCGGTGATCACTGCCGACTTGAGGGGCAAGATGGAGCCTCCCACTTCGGAGAGGATCCTCTTCTCCTTCCGCGAGAGCAACTGGCTCGACGGACTCGCACGTGGCCTTCAGGAGGCACTTGCGCGCCTCTGTGGACAGAACGTGGTGCGCATCCTCGCCTCTCGCTACGCCCACCTTGTGAGGCGTGATGCCGCGGGAGTGCCCATGGAGCTGCAGCCGCACCCGGAGTTGAGGCACCATGCTGAGCACCTGGACTTCATGCTCTACCAGACTCAGAGGGACCTCGACGCCACTCGCGCTTACGCGAACCAGACCCATGCTCACATCACCGAGCAGGGTGAGGCGATCAAGCTACTCAACAACGACCGCAGGAGCCTTCGCCAGCAGCGTGCCAAGAAGGACGCTACGATTCGTCGCCTTCGCGCCCGGATCGCGTCACTTGAGGCCACTGTCAAGGCCCAGGAGGATCAGATTCGTCAGCTGGAGGATGACGATGGAGGCATCGACATTCAGGGAGGAGACGCCTTTCTGAGCGATGACAACGATTTTGAGGAGGACGAGAACACCGAGGAGGAGGACTACGAGTTCCTAGAGGCAGGACCCGACGACTACGTCCCGATCGATGTCGATGATGAGGAGTAGTTGCACTAGTTCACTTATAGTAGGTGTGAGTTGTATCCCGTCCTTTGTATCGTAGCACGAGAATGGTTCTTAAAACCATTGGAGTATGTGTGTAGTTTGTACTATGTGTTGCATGAATGAATGAATGTTAAGTTGTCATGAAAAGATTACAAGTTTTCAAATGTTTTTCAAACTTAACCAAAATGAACCATAGAATGTTCCCTCTTATCTCATAATCTTCTACATCTTCAGATGGCCCCTCCGAATCGCACCAACGACGCGATGCTGCAACTTCTGCAGACCATGCTTGCAGACCGGGAAACCGAAAGAGCCGAACGCCAAGCCAACCTCATCGCCTTGCAGAACATCGCCAACCAAGGCCATGGAAATCATGACCACCCCGGATCCAAGCTCAAGAACTTCCAAAACACCAACCCTCCGGTGTTTAGCAAGACCGAGGAGCCCCTCGACGCCGACGATTGGCTCCAGACTATGGAGAACAATCTGGAGGTAGCCGGAGTAGAAGCCAACGAGAAAGTCCTGTTCGCCACTCACTATCTCGCTGGACCAGCCCGCGCTTGGTGGACAAGCACCCGTGCCATGAACGGAGGTCAATTCATGACTTGGGAGGATTTCAAACTCAAGTTCAGCAAGTACCATGTACCCCCGGGTCTTATCAAAAAGATGAGGGATGAATTCCGTGAGCTGAAACAAGGTCGCATGACGGTGGTTGAATACCGCGACAAGTTTCTCACCTTGTCAAGGTATGCCCCTGATGAGACCGACACCGTTGAGAAGAGGAAGGAGAGATTCCTGAACGGACTGCATGATGAGATGCAGACTGTCCTCGTCAACATCCCCTTCGCCGACCTCGAAGCCCTTGTTGACTCCGCCATCCAGATGGAGGGCAAGTTAAACCAAGCCAATGAGAACCGCAAGCGCCGCATGGCGAATCAGAGTGGATCAAGCCACCCCCAAAAGTTTCGCCCTAGCTCAAGCGGAGGTTTCACTCCGAGAAACAACAAACCCCAGATGCAGAACTCTCGCCCCGGTTATCGAACCGGAGTGGAGGAAACTCCAAGCCAGGAGGCTACAACAACAACTACAACCGCGCTCCACCCCGAGCCCCTAACAACAACAACACCAACACCAACACCGCTCCCAGAACCGGAAGCAATGCCGTTCCCGTTGCGAACAAGCAGGACAAGAGCACTATCACTTGTTATGAGTGTGGTGTAGTGGGGCACTACTCCAACGAGTGTCCCAAGCATCTTGCCAAGCTCGCCGGCAACACCGCTGCACCTGCTCAGCAGCAACGCCGTGTCTCCACCGGCAAGAAGTTCGTCCCCAACAACCCCAACAACCGCAACGGCCGCCTCTACCACATGAACGCCGAAGAAGCCCAGGAAGCACCAGATGTTGTGCTGGGTATGTTTCCTGTCAACCACATCCCCAGAGAGTGTTGTTTGATTCGGAGCATCGCATTCCTTTGTCACCGAAGACTTTGCATCAACAAGTAAAATTCAACCCCTCAGTTTGAAACATGTTATGATAGTTCAAATCCCGGATCAACCACCAAAGCCAGAAAATTTTGCAAAAATGTACCAATCAAAATCCATGATGTAGATTTCTTTGCCAATCGAATCATACTTGGAACCAAAGGTTTGGAAGTTGTCCTAGGAAAGGACTGGATATCCAAGCACAACGGATTGATAGACTGTGCCAAGAAAGCCATAACCATGACTAGCAGCACCGGTATCGTAGTTGAGCACGTCTCTGAAAAACTACCAGAAAATTTACCTGCAACCAAAGTGTATCCAAGCCAACTGGATCAAATCAGGGTCGTCTGTCGCTACCCTGATGTGTTTCCGGATGATTCACCCGGTATGCCCCCGGATCGGGATATCGAGTTTATCATCGAGTTAATCCCCGGAACTGGACCCATAGCCCAGAGAGCCTACAGCATGAACGCAACCGAGCTTGTGGAGCTGAAGAAGCAAATAGATGACATGTTAGCCAAAGGTTTGATTAGACCAAGTGCATCCCCCTGGAGATCCCCCGTCTTGTTTGTCGACAAGAAGGATGGTGCAAATCGTTTATGCACGGACTATCGTAAGCTTAACGATGTCACCATCAAAAACAAATACCCCCTACCCAAGATCGAAGACTTGTTTGACCAACTCACCGGATCCCGAGTTTTCTCCAAGATAGATCTTAGAACCGGATACCACCAACTGAAGATCCGAGCCACCGACATTCCAAAAACTGCCTTTACCACCAGATATGGGTTGTATGAGTACAACGTCATGTCATTTGGACTGACCAATGCCCCCGCTTATTTCATGAATCTCATGAATAAGATCTTCATGGACTTTTTGGACAAGTTTGTCGTTGTTTTCATCGACGACATCCTCGTCTACTCCAAGTCCGAAGAGGAACATGAACAGCATTTGGAGATTGTCCTAGAAACCCTTAGACAGCACAAGTTGTATGCCAAGTTTAGCAAGTGTGAGTTTTGGCTGGAAGAAGTTGGATTCCTCGGACACATCTTGTCTGCAGGAGGAATTGCCGTAGATCCCGCCAAAATCAAAACTGTTATGGAATGGAAGGCCCCAACCACACAAACCGAGGTCCGCGCTTTTCTTGGATTAGCCGGATATTACCGCAGATTTGTAGAAGGTTTTTCGAGCATCGCTCGACCAATGACCCAACTGCTGAAAAAGGACAGAAAGTTTGAGTGGACCGACAAGTGCGAAGAGAGCTTTCAACAGCTCAAGAGTAGGTTGACAACAGCCCCAATCCTGATCATGCCAGATATCGCAAAGCCCTTTGATGTATATTGCGACGCCTCCAAGACTGGACTTGGATGCGTGCTTATGCAAGAAGGCAAGGTTGTGTCCTACCTTTCAAGACAACTCAAGCAACATGAACAGAACTACCCCACCCACGACCTCGAGCTTGCAGCCGTGGTCTTAGCCCTGAAAGTTTGGCGTCATTACCTCATGGGTAATCGATGCGAGATCTACTCCGACCACAAAAGCCTCAAATATATCTTCACCCAGAAAGAGTTGAACATGAGACAACGCCGATGGATCGAATTGATCAAGGATTACGACATGGAGATTCACTACCACCCCGGCAAGGCCAATGTGGTAGCGGATGCTTTGAGTCGACTGCCGTGTCAGTTGAACTCCATGCTCGCAACCGAACAGCCCAGCTTGCATCAAGAGTTTGAACAGTTCAGACTTGAACTTGTTAGTGAAGGATTCCTAGCCATAGAACCGCAACCCACCTTGGTTGGTCAGATCAAGGAAGCCTGAAGGACAACGCTAGCATTGACGGAATCAAGAAACAGATAGCCGCAGGAAAAGCCCCGGATTCACCATAGATGAAGCCGGAATTCTTTGGTACAAAGAACGTCTCTGCGTACCATCGGACTCTGACTTAAAACAAGTCATTTTGCAAGAAGCCCATGACACCCTTTATTCAATCCACCCCGGAGGTACCAAGATGTACCAGGACCTAAAAGAACAATTTTGGTGGCACGGAATGAAGAGAGAGATCGGTAGCTATATCGCTAAGTGTGACATCTGTCAGAGAGTTAAGGCAGAACATCAACGACCCGCCGGATTGTTACAACCCCTCCAGATTAATGGAAATGGGACTCCGTAGGAATGGACTTTATCACCGGACTGCCCAAATCCAGCAAAGGCAATGATTCAATATGGGTAGTGGTCGATAGATTGACCAAAGTCGCCCATTTCATCGCCGTCAAAACCACCTATCAAGGCCCCAAGTTAGCTGAACTTTACATCTCCAGAATAGTCGCTCTGCACGGAACCCCCAAATCGATAGTGTCGATAGAGGATCCCAGTTCACCTCAAGGTTCTGGCAGAAGTGCATGAAGGACTAGGCACTCACCTAAATTTCAGCACCGCCTATCACCCTCAGACCGACGGACAGACTGAGAGAGTAAACCAAATACTGGAAGACATGCTTAGAGCATGCGTATTGGAATACGGATCCAAGTGGGAAGACTGCCTGCCCTACGCAGAATTCTCTTACAACAATAGTTACCAAGCCAGCCTACAGATGGCCCCATTTGAAGCCTTGTACGGAAGGAAGTGCCATACCCCCCTGAACTGGTCAGAAGTCGGAGAAAGCCAAGTTTTCGGCCCTGACGTTCTTCGTGAAGCCGAAGAGAAGGTCCACAAGATCCGCGAGTACCTCAAGACTGCGCAATCCAGACAGAAGAGCTACGCCGACAAGAGACGTCGGGAGATGACCTTTGAGATCGGAGATTTTGTCTATCTCAAAGTATCCCCTTGAAAGGAATGCAAAGGTTCCAAAGGAAAGCTTGCACCCCGCTATGTCGGACCTTTCCAAGTCCTTAGCCGCCGAGGTGAAGTGTCTTATCAACTGGAGTTGCCTGAAGAAATGTCGGCTGTGCACGACGTGTTTCACATCTCACTTCTCCGGAAGTGCCTTGAAGTCCCTGAGAAGACCGAAGTGTTCAAGAACATCGATCACAGATCGGTAGATATCAACAAGGATCTGACTTACCGCGAAGTGCCGATTCGCATACTGGAAGAAGCCTACCGAACCACCCGCACCCGAAGCATCAAGTTTCTGAAGATCCAATGGAGCAATCATACCGAGGATGAAGCCACCTGGGAACGCGAAGACTTCATGAAGAAGGAATACCCAGATCTCTTTAGTACCTAACTTTCTTTTCGATCTCGGGACGAGATCTTTTGTAAGGGGGAAGGGTTTGTAACACCCCAAATTTCAATAAAAAGAAAGTTAGAGAATTCCAGAAAACAAAATTTCAAACCAACAAAAACTTTTTTATTTGCATATAGTACCATGCATAGGACTTGTGCATTTGAGTGATATGCCATGATGATTGCTTTTACTTGTATTTGATATGCTCTAAAACCCTAGTGTGATCATATGAAGATCACCAACCAAATAAATCAAAGAGGAAGAAATTCCATAAATTGAAAAAAACCTAAAAACCCTAACATATGCTCTATGGCATTTTTATAAATTTTGACCCTAGACCAATTTGGTCTTCACCATTAGTTGAATAATGTTATTAAACACTTATTACAACTTTTGGAATCAAGGTTTCACATTTCAAATGAAATTCAAACACATTTCCCACTCACATGTGATAGTGGTCAAATCTGCCAAATTTAGTCTGATCACCACTTTGAGCCCCTGCAATTCAATTTTACCAAACCAATTCTTGCTAACTCTTTGCACCATTTCAAAGTCAACATCAAGGTGAACAACTTTGATGAAGATCACCCTGCCAAATTCATCTTTGATCAATAGCTATGCTCATCCAAAGTTGCAACATTTTAACAAGTGGAACAATCTCACACTTGTCAATTTTTGCAATCTTTGAATTCTAATTTTTCCTCCACCACCTCAATTCACCTCTGGTCAATTACAACTTATCTCAACACTCACATTTCAAAAACTTTCACCTTTTGAATTATTTCAAATTTGGACAATTTTGTAAATTCCAAATTTGAACACTATTGGACACTATTGCAAATAGTGATTCTACCCTAACTAACCTACCCCAACTTACACCAATTGGTCCCCTGGTTCCCTCTCTCACTAACACCAACATAGAAACCCTAGGAGGAGAGGCATAGCAAGCATGGCATAGCCATGCCGGCCACATGCCGGCCATGTCGAGCCCCTCTCTTCTCCCTTCACTCTCAGCCCTGGCCCTGGTGTCCAACGTCGCCACCGTACGCATCTACCTCGCCTAGCACCCACCAGCTCGCCGTAGCCGACGTAGACTCGCCGGAGATCGCGTGCCCTGGTCGCCCCTGGATGCCGCTCGCGTCGCGACCATGCGCGCCATGGACGCGCACTGGCCACGCGCCGCGCAGCCACTCCGCTCACGCCCTGGACCCCCTTTCTTCACCAAGCACACCGCCGTGACACCTCAGCCGCGCCAGACACGCGCCCAGCCCCAACCCGTGACCGCCGGCGCCGGAGACGACAGCATGTTCCCGTACGCGCCGCGGCCGTCGTGGAAGCAATGCGACCCAACCGAGCCTCCCCCGACCGCGCTGACGCCGCCAAACGCCTCGCCTGGACATGTAGAGCATCGCCATGACCACGCCTAGCTCGACCAGCCGCCGGAGAAGCCGCGCCATGGTTGACCTTGCCACTGCCCCGCACCCCTTGCTCAATCCTATAAATAGAGCGTTCCCTGGAAGCAACTGAGCACACCACCTCACTCCCCACCCTTCACCACTTCGCCTAGCACCGTTAGCCACCTCGATCGTCGCCGGAGCAAGGCCAATTGCCGATCGGAGCCGCGGAAGCCCTGGAGAAATCGCCATTGATCCAGGCCACCTCGAGCTCCGCCATCGCTACCACCTTCGCCGTCGTCCACACCTTCCCCGAGCAACTGCCATCCTCGCTGGAGCCGCGGTGAGCTCTCCGACCCCCTACCCTCGCCACCAACCTCTCGCCTCTCGCCGGAGAAGACGACGCACCAGCGCCGTCCGATCCCGATCTAATCCTACGCCCCACGTTAAAACTTACCGTTTCGGGTTTTAAGAGAGACTGACGGGTGGCCCCCACCCTGTCAGCAGGCCCGCGCGCACTGGATGCGTTGCTGGGCCGTTTCTCCCTTTTTCAAACCATTTGGGCCCAGTTAGTTTCCCGCCGGCCTTTTTAGTTTAAACTGAGTTTATTTAATTCAAATGAATTTCAATACTGCCTCCACTTTGAAATTCAACCATTTCAAATTGGCTAAACCAAATTTAGTAAATCTTATATTGTTAGAAAGCCACTGAAATTCTCTACAACATGTCACTGGCCTCATGGTCAATTACATTGTAGAATTAATGTGACAAAAATAACAAGACAGGGACTTTTCCCTATTCAAATAATTCTTAAAAATCAACTAAGATAGATATTAAGTTAATTCCAACTCTAATAGCTCACATTTGACTTACACTAATTGTTTATGCAATAAAATGGTGTGGTCAATTTGCATGATCATGCCATGGTTTAATGAATGGATATTTTGGCTAGTTTAACTAGTTGATATTGTCCAAAACTATTAAAGTTAAATGATGTGAAGTCTTGTACTTCATTTAAACTTGTCTCACATGGATTCATGGGATGTTTGGACCCCTGGTCCCAAACTCTCTTATATGAATTACTTGAGATTTAAATCAAAGGTAGTGTTATTTAAATAGTATGAGGTGATCTACCTCATTTAAATCATTTTCACAAATGATGATGATGAACATTTGACTAAGGTCAATATGAGTTCATCCATGATTGTTTGAGAAATTAAATCTTAAGAAGATTTCAATGAGAGGAAATTATTTCTCAAGAACCCTATGGAAACTATCATTTACATATGAAATACAAAGAAGTGAATTCTATTTAAATCCCACAACCCATGCACCCTAGTTAATTTATTTGTGTGCATAGAGTAGTTTGTGTGTTCTATGTGATGTATGGAATAGCCATTGAATTAGTGAGTAATTATACTCGTATTCAAATTTAGACGGTAGCACCGGAGAGTACGCCGAAGAAGAAGGTTGCTACCAGGAGGAGGAGGAGGAACAGTTTGAGAACTACCAAGGCAAGCTACTATCAATGCAAGCTATTATTCTTGCAAAGTGCAAAGCCCCTTGGGGCAAGGCACCATGTTTCTTATCTTATCTTACATAAGCCTATCCCAAGTTTTTACTTTACAAGTTTTTACTTGTTTTCCAAATGAGTTACTTTTATAGTTAACTTTGGTCAAAGTACAAGTGGTTACTAGAGTAGTGAGTTAGTCTTCTCCAAGCAAAGCAAGTTAGCACCCCTCATGAATTAGAGCTAGTGCTAATGAATTAAAACTTGACTACTCTAGATGGGAACTTTGTGATTTTTGGAGGATTTTTGAAACCTTGGAATGAAGAGGCATTCCATTGAATGAGTTTTGAAGGTGAATATGACCAAGAGAAGATGGTGATTTTTGATAAAACAATGATGTTGGTTGGAATGCGATACCTTTCCAATTATTAAGTACCCCCACAATACCTGATTATGGGTAGGGCTTAACTGGAAGTTTATGCGTCTTAGTATGGGTTCCCTCTAAACAAGCGTCATCGGGGTTATGCCGAAAGCTGCCTCTACCACAAAAGAAACAATATGATACGATGCGAAATGAGGTGAATGTCCGGCCCAAGCCCTGTGCAGTTCCCAGGCTGACTGTCTGTCTTCACCGGGAGGCCAAGCTCATGGGGAGAGGTGCTCATACTAGGATTCGTAAGTGAAAGGTTATGGTTGATGATCCGCGTACTGTGTTACGATGATTCGGGGAAATCCCGACGGATGAAATCAAATGTTGTGGCACAAGTGTGCAACCTCTGCAGAGTGTAAACCTATTCGAATATCCGCGTCCACGGTTACGGACGGTTGGAAAGGCCATACAGTTTCCGACGTCATATCTTTGAAACTGATGTTGAAAAGGATGATGGTAAAATGACTTGTGGTGGATTGAATTGAAATCACCACTTAAATGGTGGGAATGACACTAATGTTCCCACCTGAGTTAGTTAGCACTTGAATAAGCTTTTTCTCAAACTTTGTGAACTAAAACTAGCTTTATGCAAATAAACTAGAGCTTAGCAAACCATACTAGAATGTCTAGCACTTACATTAGTATTAGTTTGCGAGTACTCGACGTACTCACGGCTTTGTCCCTGGCTATTCAAATGGCCAGAGTATGAAGATGAACAAGGAGACGACCAGCAGGACGCCTACGACAACTAAGCGCCTTCCGACGTCAAGCGTTGGCCTGTGGACTAGAGAGTCCGTGTATCTTACGCTTCCGCTATGTTGAACTATGAACTTGTGTTTGTTCGTTGATCAATAGATCAACTATTCGTGTAATATGGATCATGTGATTCCAATTTGTAAGACTTATGGTTTGTAATGAATGATGATTGTGATACTTAACTATTATGCCTCGCAACAACAATATTCCTGGGATTGCGATGTATGACATAATAGGCATTCGGACTTAAAAATCCGGGTGTTGACAGAGAGTTAGATAGGTTTTATTTTATTTCGAAAATATGTTTCCTCTTTGATTTTAAAACTGGTTTTGAAAACAACTTATAAACCACACCAGAACAAGTGCAGCTTTAATTGAAATTTGAAAACATTTGAAATAGTTTCATATGTTAAATATTTGAGGTGTTAGGGTTTTGTTTAAAAGAATAGACAAGAAGAGGTTATATATATAAACCATATGAGAGGGGAAACTCAAAATAGTTTTTATTGAAAATAAATTTTATTTCATAAAATCTTGTGGATGATATGATGCATATGCCATGATGATGCATAAAAGAAAAGAACAAACAAATATAATAGGGGTGCTACCCGGGGCCGTTACAGTGTAAGTGGTTCTGACTTTGGCACCTAGTCACTCAAATCTACGTAGCTGTTTAGGCTGAAGAAAGGTGTTGTATGTTGGGGTTGTTCCCTAAGATCATGCATTCGAGCCTGGACTTTGTCAGGGTCCGTGAACTCAGCTAGCATGTGTGTGACTTCCTCCACCATCTTCATGTGAAGTAAATGCATCGTAGTCAGCAAGGACTTGCAGCTGTGTAACATCCCAAGTTTCAACTCAATAAAGAAAAGAAATTCAATTACTCAAATTTTGGAAATAACAAAAACTTTTCCTTACATATAGTGCTATGCATAATTGATCATGCATTCTTGTATGCCATTGCCATGATGAGTGTTTGTTTGTTGTTCTAATGTGCTTAAACCCTAACACATGATCACAAAACCCTAATTTGAGAGAAATAAGAAAAATAGAAAAGAATCCTATTTTCCCTCTCATACACATTAGGCCAATTATGCAAATCATCAAACAAGACCTCAATTGCTTGTGCCATTGCTTGTGAAACACTTATATATCAATAACAAACACTTTTGCATCCAAGAAACACAAATCAAATCAAAAGAAAAATCAGAATTCAATTACATGTGATAATGGTCACTTTGTCACTTTTTAACATCATGCCTACTTTGCACCCCTGGTTTGGAATATTCTTAAACCAAACTTGGCCAACTCTTTCCACCTCATCCAAGACCATGTCAAGGTGAACCATTTTGATGTTGACCACTAAGGTTGACTCTGCCTAGGTTGACCAGAATAGGGGAGACAAGATGCAACCATAAAGCAAAGTGAAGATCATACACATTTTGAAATCTTGCAAACCAGCACCAAATTGACCACCACCACCACCATTCTACTCCTTTAAATATATAAATGAAATGCACCAAAAATAATTTCAAAATTTGAACAAGAGTTTCATGCGGCCATTTCATCGAACACCTTGCAGGCAATATTTCAGAATTTGCACACACCCTATTACACAACAGATTTTGGCCTAAACCTCTTTTGATCAGAGATGATCATTGATCCTTTGTGTCCCCTGCATCATGCCAGTACCTGCCCTTGCTGATTAAAGTGAGGAGAGAGCATTTTCATCACCATGCCGTGCACCATGCCGGCCAGCATGCCACTCACCTCTCTGCTCCTGCCCTCTCACTTTTACCTTGTCCTGGAGAATCCCGTGACCCTGTTGATCATCGCAGTGCACGGCCTGAGCTCGCGCGAGGCTGGCATTGGCCAGGCCGCACGCGCCCAGAACCATGCCAGTACGCGCGCTCACCGCGTACTGGACGCGCCAGAGCACCGCTCGCCCCATCGCCTCAGTACCTCCCTGCATCCCTACTCCTGCATCGAGCAACGCCTCCCTCTCCTCTAGCTCCTAGACATGCTCCAGAGCGCGCAGAAGCAACGTCGCCGTCGTCCTCATCGACTTTCCGCCGCCAGTACTGTGACGGACAATGCATGCGCCCGAGCAATCCCTTCACGCTTTTGCCGCGCCAGCTAGTCGTTGAGCATCGCCATGATGCCGCCTACACGACGCTGTCCTTACCTTGCCCCTTCGCGCCCTGGAACCGCCGCGCCATGCTCGACCTTCCTCGGCACCCGTAGCACCTCCTCCCCTCTATAAATAGAGCTCTCCCGCATCCTAACTCTTCACACCATCAGCTTCTCCTCCCTTCCCTGCTTCTCCTCGACCAAGTCTCACACTCAATCGTCGCCGGAGTAGCACCAATTTGAAGATCGGAGCCGCCAGTACCCGCAGGTCGCCGCCGTCGATTGGAGCCTCCCCACGCCACGCCGTCTGTACCAGGAGCTTCGTCATCCACGCCAACGTCGCCGCACACCTCGCCGTTGACCGCGGGAACGCCGGTAGGCTCTCCCACCCCCTAGGCTCGCCGCCAGAGCCACGGCTTCTCGTCGGAGAAGACGACGATCGTGCACCGCACGATCGCGTTCTAATCCAACGCCTCTCGTTGTGCGTACCGCTTCGCGCGTTTAAGAGACACTGACGGGTGGACCCCACTGTCAGGCAGCCCACTCGCGCTGGCCGCGTTGCTGGGCTGGGTTTCTCTGTTAAATTTGTTTCGGCCCGTTAGGCTTTTCCCGCGCGGCCCAGAAATTCAAACTTGGTTTAATTCTTTTAGCTCAAATTCAATACTGAGGTCCACTTCAAAATTGAATAGTTTCAAATCTACTGTGCCAAATTTAGCAAACTTTATATCTTTGGAAAGCCCATGAAATTATCTAAACAATGCCACTGGTCTCACCTCCAAATTCATAGTAGAGTTCAAATGATAAAAATGACAAGGCAGGGACTTTTACAACTTTAAACTTTATTTAAAATTTAACCATAATTGATTTTGAGTTGATTCCAACTCTCATAAATCACATTTGATATACTCTAATTGATTATGCAAAAAGATAGCCTAGTTGTTTGTATGATCATGGACTAGAGCAAAATAATGGCTATGGAGCCATTTCCAGTGCATTTAAATCATGGCATTCAAATTGTTTAAATAGTATGAGAGCTACTCTCTCATTTAAATCTTGATCCTAAGTAATTCAATGAGAGGTAATGACCTTAGTCTAATGAACCTCATATTCTATTACTTAGTGATTTTAAATCATTACCATGCTATTCTTAAAATGCATGAGGTGTAGCACCTCATTTAAATTATACTCCCACCTAATAGATATGACATGTTGACCTTGGTCAACATATATTCATACCTTATTATTATGTGAGGAGATTAAATCTTAATAGGATTTAATGAGAGGAAATTATTTTCTCCAAAGAATTAAAATAGCAAACCAAATCAATAATTGTAATGAGAGGAAATTATTTTTCTCTTAAATAAGAAAACCAAGTCAATCACCATGCTATGAATGAGGTGACGTTAGAATAAGTTTGTGTAAACCTTTGGTGTGTTTAGTCTAGCATATAAGTTTGGTGTGGTGATTGTATACCTCGTATTCGTGTATAGACGCTAGTACCGAGGAATATCAAGAGGAGGAAGCCTACTCTCAGGAGGAGGAAGAAAACTTTGACCACTACCCTGCTCAAGGCAAGCTAATATTCTTGCCAACCACCCTAATGCAAAGCTCTACAAGAGCAAGGCACCATCACACTTTATTTTATGTCTTATCAACCTATCCCATGTTTTTACTTTGCAATTATTTTGCTTATTGTATTTCAAAGTTTACTTTTGATTTATGATTCACTTGGTCTAGAGTAGAACAAGAGCATCAAAGTTAGCATAAAGCAAATCGAAGCTAGATAGCACCCCTCATGAACTAGTTGCTATTGCTAACTAAATAAAATTGACTACTCTAGATGGGAACAAGTGGAATGAAATGACTTTGAAAGATTTGAAGGTGAATGTGACCTGGATGACTTGGTGAATTTTAATGAAAACTGATGATTGGGTTTGAATGCGATACCTTTCCAAGTATACAAGTACCCCCACAATACCTGATTATGGGTAGGGCTTAACTAGAAATTTGTGTCTTAGTATGGGTTCCCTCTAAACAAGCATCATGGGGGTTATTCCGAGGCTGCCTCCGTTAAAAGTGAAATGATGTGAATATGAGGTGAATGTACGACCCAAGCCCTGTGCAGTTCCCGGGTTGACGTTTGTTTCCCGGGAGGCCAAGCTCATGGGGAGAGGTGCCTATACTAGGGTGTATAAGTGAAAGGTTAAGGTTGATGATCCGCGTACTGAGTTACGATGATTCAGGGTTATCCTCGACGGATGTAATCAAAAGTTGTGGCACAAGAGTACAACCTCTGCAGAGTGTTAAACCTATTCGAATAGTCATGTCCACGGTTATGGACGATTGGAAAGGCCATACTGTTCCGTTGTCAGAACTTTGTCGTAAAAAGGAATGATGAATTGAAAGGTGATTTGACTTGAATCACAATTGAGTTGTGGGAATGACACTAATGTTCCCACTTGAGTTAGTCTAGCAAATGAAGAGTCTTCACTAAAGGTTTATTGAACTAAACTTGGCTTTATGCAAATAAACCTAGAGCTTAGCACCCCTCATTACAATTGATAAGTAATTACATTAGTATTAGTTTGCGAGTACTTTAAAGTACTCACGGCTGTGTCCCTGGCTATTCAAATGACAGACTTTGAAGAGGAGCAACAGTATCAGGATGACAGACAAAAGGATGTCTACGATAACTAGGAGCATCTTCTAACGTCAAGCGTTGCCTGTGGAATAGATAGTCCACAACTATTTCGCTTCCGCTACGTATTGTGTTGTTGAACAATCTATTTGTGTAATATTGGATCATGTGATCTATTGTTGTAAGACAAGTATGTGTTGTAATAAATGATGACTCTATGCTACTTAACTATCATGTCTCGCAAAAACAATCTTCCTGGGATTGCGATGTATGGCATAATAGGCATCTGGACTTAAAAATCCGGGTGTTGACAAGCTGTCCATGTGTTGTGCTGCTACTTCAGGATGTTTGTGTGCCATGAGTAGATGATTCAGAGAAGGATCCTCATCTTCCTCGGCATGAGGTACATGAGAATACTCTGAACACAAGAATTCTACGGACTTGTGTTGCCTAAGTTCGAGAATTGTCTTAAAGACAGCCATGTGGTACGCCGTTGTGAGTGTTTTGGCTTCTCCATACGGCATAATGCGACTCATCTCCAGTTGCTTAGGTAGTTGGACTGAAACTCTGCACTTAGCAACTATCTCGCCATCATAGTAGATGTACTTGAGAACAGGAATCCTCGTTTCACAGCGAAGTTCCTTCAGCATCCCTCGCAGGAGATCTGTAAGACTTCCCTCATAATCGCCAAGCCAGCCTTCAACCTTCCTTAAAGTCCTCTTTGGAAAAGTGTACGCCATTTTGGCTGTATACATGAGTAGAATATTAGTAGTGATTATGTAGTGATGATGTAATGATGATGCATCATAATAGTTATAATAAAGAATTATCGCACTAAAAGATATGATTTTGCTATTCTCAAGTGAATAAACGCCATATTTCTAGAGAATTCTTTACTATTCCTACTTGACTCCTACAGGTTTTTCCCTTTACTAGGTTTTTCCAACCTAAGGTCGCAACATTTGCTCTGATACCAGCTGTGGTGACCCAGCATACCACTGCATGTTGTAGTATACAAGTTGTTGATATGATCTTCATGAAGGGACTTCTTCACAAATATCACATCCCTCAGAGTGGTACAACAGAAACATTGCAGGTCATAACACTCTAGATTATATTACAATCATGGTCTTAACAAGTTGGTATTCTCACAGGTCCGATGAGAACACCCTAAGATACTACTGAAGTACTATTACAAACCAACATAAAGATTAAACTGAGCTCAGCAACTTATTTTTAGGTAAGCTACTACGCTGCTCGGCTCTAAGATAACTAGGGTAAAACTCTACTCCTCCGCCTCAGTGTTGTCAGCTCCGTAGACTATCCCATAGTCCACGCCTTCCACTCCTCCGGACAGATCAGGTTCCTCGTAGACCAGCTCGTAATCTCCTTCTGGTGCTCCGTCGGTGGCCTCCACTTCATTATCACAGTCTAGCAAGGGTGTCGAAAGAAAGTACAGAGGTACTCAGCAAGCTCAAAAGAGAAAATGTGTTTGATGCACTAGCTACGACCATTGATCGAAAATCTCAGGTCAATGCATGTTTGAAAACATTTCTTCAAAAGGTTTATTTTATTCTGAAAACTATGCCCGTCATCTTCACAGTTGAACCGAACTTCACGGAGTTCCTTTCCTGCCGCGTTCGTAGTTCCCTTCCCGGAATAGGGAGTGACAGCCACAATTTGATACACTCTGCAGAGGTGCGTTACTTTTCCCATAAGAGAACTTATCCTTGATACCAACCGAGACGCGTTTCTCGTCCACACTTCCTTGGTGTGGGGCCAGGTGTAAGATCCAAGCCAATCACTGCCTTCTCCGCGACCCCGCATACCCACCCTTTTGTCCATCCGTACATCCCCGGTAGACATCTCCCGATCATACGGCTTTACCCCCGATGTACTATGGACAATCCCTCATAGACGGTAGAGCCTCTCATCCACACGGATGGGGATTTAAAATGATTTCCCAACCTACTGCGGTGTTAACCCAACACCCAGCCAGGCCCTATCAAGTCCGTTGATATGCAAGAGGGAAAAAATACAGCTGACTTGTTGGAGATATGCCCAAGAGGCAATAATAAAGTGGTTATTATTATATCTTTGTGTTTATGATAATAGTTTGCATCTCATGCTATAATTGTATTGACCGGAAACATTAATACATGTGTGTTATGTAAACATAAAAGAGTCCTTAGTAAGCCTCTTGTTAAACTAGCTTGTTGATTAATAGATGATCATAGTTTCATGATCATGAACATTGGATGTTATTAATAACAAGGTCATATCATTAGGTGAATGATGTGATGGACATACACCCATAGTAAGCGTAGCATATGATCAAGTCATTTAGTTCTTTATGCTTCAAGCTTTAATATGCATAGTAACTTAATCCTTCGACCATGAGATCTTGTTAATCACCTACACCGGATGGATGCTTTGATGACACCAAACACTACTGCGTAAATGGGTTGTTATAAAGGTGGCATTAAGTGTTCGGAAAGTATAGGGTTGAGGCACTTGTATCAATAGTGGGATTTGTCCATCCTAATGACGGATAGATATACTCCCTCTCGGTGAAATGATATCTGATTAGCTTGCAAGCATGTGACTAGTTCACAAGGGATATCATATCACGGTACGAGTAAAGAGTACTTATCGGTAACGAGGTTGAACTAGGTATGGAGATACCGACGATCAAACTTCGGATAAGTAAAATATCGCGAGACAAAGGGAATTGTTATTTTATGTGAATGGTTCTTTCGATCACGAAGTCATCATTGAATATGTGGGAGCTATTATGGATCTTCAGGTCCCGATATTAGTTATTGATCGGAGAGGGGTCTCGATCATGTCCGCATAGTTCTCGAACCGTAGGGTGACACACTTAAGGTTTGATGTCGTTTTAAGTAGATATGGAATATGGAATGGAGTTCGAATGTTGTTCGGAGTCTCGGATGGGATCCAGGACATCACGAGGAGTTCCGGAATGGTCCGGAGAATAAGATTCATATATAGGAAGTCACCTTCCAAGTTTGGAAATGATCCGGTGCATTTATGGAAGGCGCTAGAATGTTCTAGAACCTTCCGAAAGAAATCACCATGGAAGGTGGAGTCCCGGATGGACTCCACCAACCCTAGCCGGCCGACCAAAGGGGAAGGTGGAGTCCATGGTGGAGTCCAACACCATGGCCGGCCATAGGGGAAGGAAAGGGAGGAATCCCACTTCCCCTAGGTTTCGCCAATATGGAAGGTTTTGAATTGGACTCTTATTCGGATTTTGGGCAAACCCTAGGGGGTTCCACCTATATAATGAGGGGAGAGGGAGGGGGCTGGCCACCACACCAGCCGCACCACCCAAGGGCACCAAGGCCGGCGCCCCAAGTGCCCCCTCTCCCCAAACCCTAGTCACTCCCCTCCTCCCGATACTCCCGCGGTACTTAGGCGAAGCGCTGCCGGAGATCTCCACCACCACCGCCACCACGCCGTCGTGCTGGCGGGATTCCAAGGAGGATCTACTACATCCGCTGCCCGCTGGAACGGGGAGAAGGATGTCGTCATCAAGACCGAACGTGTGACCGAGTGCGGAGGTGCTGCCCGACTGTGGCACCGTCAAGATCTTCTACGCGCTTTTGCAAGCGGCAAGTGATCAACTACATCAACCACAAGATCTAATCTTGTTAACGCTTAGCGATCTTCAAGGGTATGATGATCTTCACCTCGTTGCTACCATCTACTAGATTAGATCTTGGCTTGTTATTCGTTCTTGCGGTAGGAAATTTTTTGTTTTCTATGCTACGAATCCCTACAGTGGTATCAGAGCCGTGTCTATGCATAGATTGGTTGCACGAGTAGAACACAATGGTTTTGTGGGCATTGATGCTTTTGTTGTCTCTTGTTATGTGTACTTTGCATCTTGCGGTATGGTGTGATGAAGCGGCCCGGGCTAACTTTACATGACCGCGTTCATGAGACTTGCTCCACGCTCGACATGCAACTTGTATTGCATAAGTGGCTTTGCGGGTGTCTGTCTCTCAACATAGTTAAGATTCAATCTACTATTTCAATTGACAACACTAGTATCAGCGTTGTGGTTCATGTTCGTAGGTAGAATGGATCTTACTCGAAAACCCTAAACCACGTAAAATATGGAAACCAAATTAGAGGTGTCTAACTTGGTTTTGCAGGGTTTGGTGATGTGATATGGCCATGATGTGATGCTGAATATGTACGAGATGATCATTATTGTATTGTGGCAACCGGCAGGAGCCTTATGGTTGTCTTTATATTTCATGTGGTAGTATTATTTCAAAGTAGTTGTAATAGTTGCTACATGCGGTGAACAACCATGAAGATGGCGCCATTGACCTTGACGCTACACCGACGATGATGGAGATCATGCCCGTTGATGATGGAGATCATGTCCGTGCTTTGGAGATGAAGATCAAAGGCGCAAAGACTAAAGGGCCATATCATATCACATATGAATTGCATGTGATGTTAATCCTTTTATGCATCTTATATTTCTTAGATCGTGACGGTAGCATTATAAGATGATCCCTCTCACTAAAAATCAAGATAATAAAGTGTTCGTCCTTAGTTAGCACCGTTGCTAACACTCATTGTTTTGAAGCATCACGTGATGATCGGGTGTGATAAACTCAATGTGTGCATACAACGGGTGCAAGCCAGTTTTGCACATGCGGAAACTAGGGTTTGACTTGACCAGCCTAGCATGTACAGACATGGCCTCGGAACACGGAAGACCAAAAGGTTAAGCATGAATCATATAAATGATATGATGAACATGTTGATGTTCGCCATTGAAACTACATCATCTCACGTGATGATCGGACTTGGTGTAGTTGATTTGGTTCGTGTAATCACTAAGACAATTCGAGGGATATTGTTTTGAGTGGGAGTTCACCTAGTTAATTTTAAATTAATAGTAAACTCAATTTGTCATAAACTTAGTCTAAACTCTTTGCCAATATGTTGTAGATTATGGCGACCCCTACCATCAATTTTAATTCGTTCCTAGAGAAAGAAAAGCTGAAAAACAATGGAAGCAACTTTACGGATTGGTTCCGTAACTTGAGGATTGTCCTCACTGCTGGACAACTGCTCTATGTGCTCGAAGCACCGCTGGGTGACCCACCTGCAGAAACAGCTACCGATGAGGCTAAAGCTGTTTACCTCACTCGGAAGACACATTACTCCACAGTTCAGTGTGCCATCCTCTACGGTTTAGAATCGGAGCTTCAGAAACGCTTTGAGACCCACGACCCTCATGATATAATCAGTGAGCTCAAAATGATATTTGAAACTCATGCGGCCATGGAAAGCTATGATGCTTCTGAAAAGTTCTTTAACTGTAAGATGGAAGAGGGCAGCTCCGTTAGCGAGCACGTGCTCAAGATGTCTGGGCACGTGAAGAAACTCCAAGACTTGGGAATAACGATTCGTAACACCTTGGGGATTCATCGTGTTCTTCAATCACTGCCACCTAGTTACAAGAACATCATGATGAACTACAACATGCAGTGCATGGACAAGACGTTACCTGAACTCTTCTCAATGCTGAAAACTGCTGAAGTGGAGATAAAGAAAGAGCACCAAGTGTTGATGGTCAATAAGACAACCAAGTTCAAGAAGCAGGGCAAGCCTAAGGAAAAGGGTAAATTCAAGAAGGGCGGCAAGAAAGCTGACGCTGACAAGGTATTAACTTGTCAATGCCTACGAGTTGTAGACTAGGGTTTCGCGGAAAGTAGAGGGCAAGTAGATCTCGAAGGTTTCAGCCGAAAAGGTGCTCGACTATGAAAAACTAGGGTGTATATTGACAATGATTCGATCCTTTCTTTCTCCCTCGGCTCCCCTTTATATAGGAGGTGGAGCCGAGGTTTTCGTATCGTACAAGTTACAAAGTCCGGGAAACTTATTTGAGTCCTTCCCGTAATGATACAAGTCTATAATTCCTAATCTATCTCTATTTTCCATCGATGCTTATTGGGCTTCCGAGCTTCATAATCTTTGGGTCGTGGGCCTTTAATTATCCCCGGGTACCTTATTCGGCAGGCCCATCTGGGATGCCTATGTCAGTAGCCCCCGAGATTTTGCTTGAATCATAGAGTCGAGTAAAATCTCCATTGTAGAAACAATCCATAAGTTCTATGAATTCTTATAGTATTTTGCTCGAAATATTTATATCTTGTACAGGGATAACGGTAGATGGGGCTGGTTCATCTGACGGATCAGGTACCAGTTAACTGCTCTCGTGGCAATCCCGCAAAAACCTACTTCAAGGTCAAGTCCCTGGACTCGACCTTGGGATACTGGCTTAATTCGACATGCGCCGCTTAAGGTCTTACCATATGCCGAATTCCAGTTAAATTATACCGAGTGCCTAACGCGTCCGTTAGGATTTTTCTTCGCGTCTGTTGACACAGATAAAGTAGTAGAGCGCATTCGGGTGCGATACCACGCCGCACAGGATGGATCCCGGGGACTTACCTTCGTAAAAGATTACGGCATTCAGAGATTTTACCGCGGCGGACGCGCTCTGAGAATATATTGTCAAGTGCCTTTTCCGGCTGTTGGAGTGGCATATTTATTCGAGTCATATGATGACATAGTATCTTGTCCTCCCGATGGGAGTATATTTCGAGTTATATATAACTCGAAAATGTGATGATCTCATATTTCGTCGGGTGCGCGATCAGCGCTCCCGATGGGAGTAGCCCCCGAGGCTACGGCCAAGTGCTTGTACTTGGTCGTAGGCTCAACTTGTATTGCCTTCTCGCTATTTTTTACCTTCCTTTCATCTTCTTTCTTTTTATCTTTTTTTTACTTGACTTCCTTCTCTCTTTTTTTCAATGCGCAGCGCTTCCCGATGGGAGTAGCCCCCGAGGCTACAGCCAAGTGTTTGCACTTGGTTGTAGGCTCAACCTTTGCTATTTTTCACCAACCCTATATTTTTTCTTTTCAACTTGTCCTCTTATCAGAAGTATAAACAATACTTCTGATAAGATTAGCCCCCGAGCATATGAGCAAATGCTTGTATTTGATCATAGGTTCCCGAAGTTTCTCTGTTGGAACACTCGAGATTTTCTTGTCGCTATATTTTGATAGAAGCACTCGATGTTTCCTTTGAGATGACATCACTGCTGACGATAGCCACGATTGCCTCCTTGGGAAACCACGGCTCCTGTCACTTCACTGAGGCGTGGGTCCAAAGTTCTGCACCATCGACACGTTGCACAAGGGGGGGACACACGTCCTCCGTAATTTCCGGCACGCGCGCAGTAACTTCTGTCCTGTAACTTCAAGCTAAAAAGACCATTCTACCCTTGTGGACACGCGTAGGGCTAAAAATGCATCTCCTTTTTATCCAACGGCGTGACGGATCGACTCCTCGCTATATAGTCACCGCATTTTCTGCCTTTTTTCCCCTTCGTCGCGCCGCACATCTTCTTCCTCTCTCTGCTTCCGCCATTGCCATTCCTCTAAGCTCCTCAAGCCCTAGCTCTCTTTCACCCCGCTGCTCCACCAAAGCGCTCCCTCATGCCGTCGCGCACGAAGCTGACCAAGCACATAGCTCCGGGCACCAACGCTCCGATGGAGAAAGCTGAGGTCTCTGGATGGGAGCGATCCAAGATCTCCAACCAGGATCAGAGGATGCTCAAGAAACTTGGCCTGCTGAAGAAGCAGGATTCGTTGATCTTCCCTGGCGACGAGAGCTTCCCGCGTCCTCGAATCGGATACCGGGTAACTTTCATTGACCACCTCATTCGTGGCCTCTCCACCCCTATCCACGAATTCCTTCGTGGTCTTCTCTTTGTCTACGGGATCCAGCTACACCAGCTGACCCCAAACTCCATCCTCCACATCTCTATTTTTATTACTTTGTGCGAGTGCTTCCTCGGCACCCATCCTCATTGGGGCCTATGGAAGCGCATTTTCTACCTCCGGCGCAACAACTCCCGCAACGTCGTCTACAATGTGGGCGGCGTTTGCATCTGCGTCCGACCCGACGTTGACTATTTTGACGTCAAATTCCCCAACTCCGTCCAAGGGTGGCGCAAAAGATGGTTGTACATCCACGATGAGTACGACGTTTCCCAGGAATATGGCATCGCTCCATTTGAAGCTGCCGAAGCAATTCTCAGGCGCCAATCTTAGGCCCACCTCACTCACTCACCTCTCTCTCTCTCACGCGCTCGCAAACCCTAACCTATCTGGCGACTCTGAGGCGATGTCATCGCCGCCATGGCCGCCGCCTTCCTCCGGCCAACTCTGGCGGTGCTAGGGCTCGCTGTGGGTCTCAATCGATGCAGCGCGCGACGGCGCACCTCCTCGTCCGCGTCGATCTGACTTCTCCTTCCTCTACGGCTCGTGTGCGTGCTCGACCCTCGCAGACGCCGACAGATCCTTGGCGGTCTCCGTCGATCTGCATCACCTCGCCACGCCTGGACGCCGCCTCCCACGCTGACGGTGCATGGATTGGCACTGGCCTGGCCGCGGTCTGGCGCCGCCATGGCTGGCCGTGCCACCGTGCCGCCATGGACGCCTCCACGATCTCGCCAGGTGTTATCACCAGAATTTGACCGAGTCAGAGGTGGGCCGCGATCAATATGGGCTTGAAGATATGTGCATGGAAGAAATGCGTGAATCGGCCTTGTGTACCAAGTTTGGGCTAGTTTGCCCTTGTATCTGTAATTTATTAGATCGTATCTTAAGTTAGAAGTTAGAGTTTTACCCGTGCACGGTTAGGTGCAAATTAGAAAGTCCCTTGGACTATAAATATGTATCTAGGGTTTATGGAATAAACAACAACTCACGTTCAACCAAACAAACCAATCTCGCACGCCAACTCCTTCGTCTCGAGGGTTTCTATCCGAAGTGATGTTGCCTAGATCGCATCTTGCGATCTAGGCAGCACAAGCTCCACGTTGTTCATGCGTTGCTCGTATCGAAGCCTTGTTGATGGCGAGCAACGTAGTTATCATAGATGTGTTAGGGTTAGCATAGTTCTTCGCGTAACATGCTAGCGTAGTGCAACCCTTGCATGTCTAGCCGCCCTCACACCTATCTCGTGTGGCGGCACCCCGCTTGATCATTGTTTAGTAGATCTGATCCGTTACGATTGCTCCTTGCTCTGCAAGGATTAGTTTAATATCTGCAATAGTTAGGCCTTACGAAGGGGTGGAGGATCCAGCGGCACGTAGGGTGTCGTTCGCAAGTCCTAAACAGGATGTTCCGGGATCAACTTCATGTTGGTTTTTAGGCCTTGTTTAGGATCGGCTTACGATCACCGTGCGTGGCCGCGAGGCCCAACCTGGAGTAGGATGATCCGATTATGCGGTGAAAACCCTAAATCGTCGGAGATCTCATTAGCTTTATCTTGATCAAGCAGGACCACCATATATTCGTGCACCCCGTACGAATCATGGTGGATCGGCTCCTTGAGCCGATTCACAGGATAACCTGAGAGCCGATCGAGGCTCGTATTTAATGTTTACGTGTATGCCATGCAGGAAGTTAAGCGAGGCATCTCCATCACCTTCCCGGCCGTATAGGTCAGGTGGCACGCCTGCACTTCGCACGGACGTGTGACCGTAAGAGCTTTGCCGCCGCCGGAGGGGTCTCAACAGCCGCAGCTCTAGGCTCTTCCGGCTCTACCGTGTTGATGCTGCCCGCCGGTGGGTTTTGGCAGTCAACACATTCTGGCACGCCCGGTGGGACGATCGTCTACATCAACCACATCGCCATCTACATCTGAGATGGTGGACGGCACGCCAGTCACCTACGAGGAGCTGCCCGACGAGCTCAAGAAGAGGTATGACGAGATCAAAGTCACCCTCGAAGCCGACCTCATCGCTCTTTTCAGAGAACCCGTTCCCATGGCATCGATGGAAGGGTTCTCACCGAAGGTGCACTCGATGGGATAGACCTCTCTGCCCCGTCAGTCCCTGCGGCAGGAGATCAACTACTTGGTGGCTCATTCGCTACACCGCCACTCCGAGAACTGGTCAACACGTTGGAGCGTGTCGCTCTTCACGTGATCCAGGAGATCATGAGGCACCGCACTTCGTCAGACCAGCTCTGGACGCATCAAGGAGAGTTGCCACCCAGTCCCGTCCACCGCTGCCATATGCGTTGGCAGCACAGAAGTGCACACCGGCATTCGTCGTCTACAAGATTGGTGGTGACCCTAGTGACTACCAGCTTGCCCGAGGCGCCTAAGGAGATCCCTCACGGATACGCGTGCACGTATGTGGATTGTGGCAACGGGCACTCACGAACTGTGCCACAACATCGGGACTCCGGCGAAAACAGAGGAACGCCACGACGAGCTTGAGAAGCGTACGTGGCTAGCTAAGTACGCCACCCCGACGAACCTCCGAGCTCAGCTCCTGCAGTTGGCTCGTCTGGAAAAGCAAACATGGCTGGCTAAGTACGCCACCCGGCGAATCTTCGTAGTTCAACTCCTGCAGCCAGACAAGGATCAGATCGCACCATACGAGAGACCAGTTCGGCATGGTGCCGAAAAGAAGGGCATCGGCTATTCCAAGCCGTACCCCGACGAGTACGAGATGATCCCGCTGCCACCTAAATATCGGCTCCCCGATTTCTCCAAATTCAGTGGATCGATGGCTCCAGCTCCATCGAGCACGTCGGCCGATATTTGGCACAACTAGGACCGGCTTCAGTGTCGGATCAGCTACGCGTGAGGCTCTTCTCACAGTCCCTCACGGGATCGGCTTTGGATGGTATACCTCATTGCCACCAGACTCCATCCGACTTGGAAGCAGTTGGAAGAATAGTTCCATATGCAATACCATTCGAAGCTTCCGAGTCCGGCATTGCCGATCTAGCACAACTACGTCGAAGCGCGGAGAAACCGTGAGTAATACATCCAGCGCTTCAGGAATCTTAGGAACCGATGTTATTCGGTTCGTATAACCGAAAAGGCAGTTGAGTTGGTAGTAGCAGGCCTTGCAACGCAGCTCAAGGACATGGCCTCCTGCAGATTATCTCGGCGCACATGGTTCAGAACTCGCAAGATATGAACATGCTTCTGACTTACCAGACAAGTTCAAACGTGCGTAGTCCTGGTCGATGCAGAGGAAGACGAAGGGAGACCAAGAGGTAGTGGCTGAATGGACTCTGGAGGTACCCCGTGTCCCAAATGGGTAAAGCCACCAGGCCCACCTGGGGATTTGATTTTGACGTGACCAAGACCAGCAAATCTTCGACCTCCTGCTCAAGGAGAAGCAGCACGATTGACCAACCCCTCACGCAAGAGCTGAACGGAAAGCCATCGCAAATGGCACAACTCGCTCTCCCATGCCACCAACGACCGCAGGGTGTGGCGTCAGCACATCCAAGCGGCGATAGAGAAGGGGCGTCTAATTTTCAACCGTACGCCATGAAGGTAGATACCCAGCCCTTCCCCGCCGTTAACATGGTAGAGTTCACCTACCCTGAAGGTTGCCAGCCAGGATCCTCGTTCAGCATCAACATGGTAGGACCTGGGAACCACTCTGGCAAAGATGGAGATGAGGGCAGCTGCTCTCATAGCAAGGACACAGAGGAGGCCGCTCCACGCGATCGGCTCCATCATGATGGCAGGCGCTACGTCACAGAGGGAGAGGTGAAGAACATAAGATATCAGCGACCTCTCTCTGATCACCTCCTCAACAAGTATGTAAGGCAGTATGACCAACGCCGACACCAGCTATGATAATGAGAGGATCTCCCGGCAGAGAAGCCAGAAGACATCGTCGCAGATCGCGATGAGGAGGAGCACGAGCGCCGTGCCACGAAAAATCAAGGGAGCAAGACGACAACGCCAGGCATTGGGACTGCCCTTCTTCAGACACTGCTGGGATTCAGGAATGAGCCGATTGCCCACAATCGGCAATTGCCCAGAATGCAACCAGAAGAAGAAGGAGGCGGCCAACGTGTCTGTGTTCAAGCGCCTAGGGCCTCTCCCGCCACAAAGTAAACGCGCTGAGTCACCTCGTTGGGCGGATCTCGAGGATTCAGAAGATGAGGGAGAAGAAGAAGAAGACAGAGCCACCGGCCAAGCTGGTGCCCTGACGGACTCAGCCGTTCCCAAAAGCGCAGGGTTCAGCGGTTGCGCGGCCTGGAGGAAGCCGAAAGGTTGTACTTGCATACGCTAAGGAAGGCACGACCTGATTTGGCTGCGAAAGTTCAGCGGACCCTGGATGAAGAGGGTCGTCCACAGAAAATGGAGTGGCGCCCCAAGCAAAGGAAAGCCGATGATGAAACATCGGCTGGCACGAACATGGTGCTCGTCCTTCCGACAGAGCTTAGTGCTCCACGACTCTACGATGCACTCAAGGTGGACGATAGCAAGCGCATAAAGTCAGAGGTTGGGTTGGTTTTATCCAGCCTGACCAAGTAGCAGAATTAAACCAATGAGCAAATCCGGCGAGGCTGATCCTTGTGATCGGCCCCAAGAATTATGAAGGGACATTACAGAACCTTCAGTCAGCGCTCCAATAGATATGGAGGCCGATTCCAGCAATCGGCCAAAGTTATCCTCACCACATGTTCTGCTTGTGTTCGTCCTAGTTCCTACCGGAGCCGACGTACGAATTACAGAGCCGATATCTGCCATTCCCTGACAGATTCGGCTCGGGGGGCATATAGTCAGATGAACATGTGCAGATAAACATGTGTAAACATGTGTGCAATGAAATATTGGGGGCCGATAGGCCAGTAAAAAATTTTTTTTGGACAGCCGATGCAAGGGCATCGACTTTAGAATTGAGAAGCAGCCGATGCGCAGCCATCGACTCTAGTGGAATTATGCGAGATTTACTGAATCTCCACCAAATCCCGGCCAACTGTGGTGCCTTTTGCTTTGTCGCAGGAGTAAAACAATGGAAGTTGCTTCAAGCTGATCCGGGTTCCTGAGACTTCTTGTTGATATTAGTTCAGCCGTGTTGACAGAAGGGGTATATCGGCTGTCTAAGGAAGAAAGGGGATCGGCTTGGCGCATTCTCTCTGACATTCTCGCCTCGAGTAAGGCTCGGGGGGCAGCAGGTCTGGTGGATACTCTGTCTTGTTCTGTTCAAAGAGCCGATTGGGATACCATCGGCTGATCTTTCATTGCAACCTTCTTCACAAATGATGAGTATTGAAGAAGACCATTGGGTTTGGTTGGAAGGATTCAAAGGTTTTCCTGAAGAATTTTACATTATCCACCAGATTTAGAAAATCATCAGCTGAAGAAGGGAAGGGTGAATTTCAAAGGACTGATGCGTTGCTATCGGCTCATTACGCATTGGCAAAGGGGGCGAGTCGGCAAGGTCAGTATGAGAAGGAATCGGCTAAATTAAGCTCAAAGGAAATCGGCAAAATCAAATTGGGGAAAAGTTCTTCATTGATAGGCGAGATTTCTTACATAAAGAGCTGATTGCTCTCAAAAGGAAATACTAGGGGATACATTGCCCCATCTACTACTACTCGGCCCTATTCTAGAGGTCCTATCTACGGGCCGTCATCGTCTCGTTGCCGCTGCGCCGCTATCGGCGCTGCTTCCGGCGGGCTCGTCGTCGCTCCAAAGGCCGCCGATCGGGCCCTCATTGTCCTCATCTTCTTCGTCCGTCATCGTCGCTGTCGAAATCGCTGAGTTGCCCGGCCAAGGGCAGAACCGCTTGGCCGGCGGCTCGTCGGAGGAGGTGTCATCCTCCTCCTCTTCTGCTCCTCCTCTTCCTCTTCGGAAGAGGTGAAGTCCAGGAGAAGCTGCTGTCGCTCCTCCTCCGTTCCCCAACGGCGAGGAAGGAGGTCGCTCTCCCCGTCGGGGGGACTTGTCGTCCTCGACCAGATGGAGAAGTCGTGGCTAGACCTCCCGGCCGCAATGCGCGGCGGGTGTTGGCCGCGTGGACCTCCGCCGGTTGTACTCCGGCGTCGGCTCACGGGACGTGGAGGACTGGTTGGCAAGATCCGATGGGGCAGAGGAGGAAGAAGACATGGTGGCGCAGGAGGGCTTTTGGAGTGCTAATGCAAAGGAGATGCAGAGGAGAACTGTTCGTAGCGGTTAAATAAAAGGGGGTATAGTGGAAATTCAATGCCGCAGCAGTTTCCGAGGAAGTGGTGCCTAAAGAAAAAAAACTGCCAAGTCACGCGGAGAAGTTGAGAAGGCAAGGCATCATGATGAAGGATACTGCAACGGTTCTGCCACGACATGACCCGACGAAGAAAGAGAGTGATTTTGGAATTACCAATTCCAAAACCATGTGTTATCACCAGAATTTGACTCAGAGGTGGGCCGCGATCAATATGGGCTTGAAGATATGTGCATGGAAGAAATGCGTGAATCGGCCTTGTGTACCAAGTTTGGGCTAGTTTGCCCTTGTATCTGTAATTTATTAGATCGTATCTTAAGTTAGAAGTTAGAGTTTTACCCGTGCACGGTTAGGTGCACGCCTGAATTAGAAAGTCCCTTGGACTATAAATATGTATCTAGGGTTTATGGAATAAACAACAACTCACGTTCAACCAAACAAACCAATCTCGGCGCATCGCCAACTCCTTCGTCTCGAGGGTTTCTATCCGGTAAGCGACATGCTGCCTAGATCGCATCTTGCGATCTAGGCAGCACAAGCTCCACGTTGTTCATGCGTTGCTCGTGTTGATGGCGAGCAACGTAGTTATCATAGATGTGTTAGGGTTAGCATAGTTCTTCGCGTAACATGCTAGCGTAGTGCAACCCTTGCATGTCTAGCCGCCCTCACACCTATCTCAGGTGTGGCGGCACCCCGCTTGATCATTGTTTAGTAGATCCGATCCGTTACGATTGCTCCTTGCTCCGCAAGGATTAGTTTAATATCTGCAATAGTTAGGCCTTACGAAGGGGTGGAGGATCCAGGCACGTAGGGTGTCGTTCGCAAGTCCTAAACAGGATGTTCCGGGGATCAACTTCATGTTGGTTTTAGGCCTTGTTTAGGATCGGCTTACGATCACCGTGCGTGGCCGCGAGACCCAACCTGGAGTAGGATGATCCGATTATGCGGTGAAAACCCTAAATCGTCGTAGATCTCATTAGCTTTATCTTGATCAAGCAGGACCACCATATATTCGTGCACCCCGTACGAATCATGGGTGGATCGGCTCCTTTCACAGGATAACCCGAGAGCCGATCGAGGCTCGTATTTAATGTTTACGTGTATGCCATGCAGTTAAGCGAGGCATCTCCATCACCTTCCCAGGTATAGGTCGTGGCACGCCCTGCACTTCGCATCGGACGTGTGACCAGAAGAGCTTTGCGGGCCGTCGCTCGGAGGGGTCTCAGCCAGCCGTAGCTCTAGGCTCTTCCCGGCTCTACCGTGTTGACAGTCGCTGCCCGCCGGTGGGTTTTGGCAGTCAACACCAGGTAACCTCCTCCTCTGCTTCTGCTACCCTCTCTACTCCATCCTATCTGCCTGCTCGATCTGCTCGAGCCATGCCTACTGCTGCTCCTATGTGTATGCTGCTGATGTGCTTGCTGTGCTATCGTGCTTGTTGTGCTTGCTGTCTTCTTCGCCTAAGCCTACTGATGCCATGATCTAGCCTATCCCTGCTTACTGGTGCTATGCTATTGCCTATGTAGTTCTTGCTGGTTCCCTGTGCTAGGCTTACCCTATTGGTTCATGTCCATGTGCTGTTCAGTTGCTTACTGGTCCTTGTTCATATGCTTACTGGGCTTGTTCATCCTATTCTATCCAGTTGTGCTCCTCTGCTATGCAATTGCTTGCTAATGGCCTTGCTATTGACCTAGGTTAGCACTGCTGACACTTGTGGTGTCAGTGATGCTCACCTATGCCCTGTGTATGCTCTATTTGATCCAATTGGATCACTGCATGCTTGTGATGCTCTGCTATGTCTAGGGCTTGATCTAATTGATCCATTTGCTCAATCAGATACTAGTGGCTAGCTAATGGTTGATCATTGGCTAATTGAATGGATTATCTAGCTACTGTTGTGACTTATGCTTGCTCTAGCTGATGCACAAGTGTGTGTATGTGCTGCTGTTGCTGTCCATAGCTCATTGGACATGATCCAATGGCTAGAATGCAATGGTTCATGTTGATGTTGCCTCTCCGTGATGCTATAGCTTGTTAATGCATGGATTACTGTATATTCATGCTTGGGTGGATTATTTATGGATGAACTGCTTATGCAGTGTTGATTATATGCATTGTTGTGCATGATTTGATATCTCCATGATCAATTTGGAGATATATGAAGTCTGAATCCATTTCTGGATAGTGATGACTTATAGTTTTGGCTTAAATGGATGGATTTGTGGTTGATGTGACCACAGTAGCCTTGCTACTGCTTGGTTGCTCACACAGTTTGACTAGTTCTTGTTGGCTACTCATCTCTGCTTGCACAGTAGGGTATCATACATGATATGAATGCCACTATGCTTGCCTGTGAAGAAATATAGGGTTAAACTGATGGTTTATGGGCTAGGATCTCACTAGGTAGTACTTGGCAGCTTCTAGTACATGTAGATCCTCTGCTGGTGCTATCTGTGCATCTATGCTTGTCTATTTGCACTTGAATAGTATCTAGATGGTTTTGGGCTCTAGCTGCTCCATTTCTGCCTGTGATCCTTGGTCAACACCAAGTGATGACAACCCCATGAGCATATGCTCATCTTATGCCTTGTGTCATGCTATAAAAATGGATTGGATCCACTGGATCCTCTCCAGGTATATGCTATACCTTGTTCCAGCTCCTAGATGGTTATGCTCAGCTGCTGTTGAGCTATTGCTTGTTGTTTCTGGTTACTTGCCCTGCTCCTCCTAGCTCCTGGTGATCTTGCTTAAGTCCCCATGTCTCTGTTGGGTTTTGGTTGGTTTATTTGGATGGATAGATGGTTTCAGTGGTTGGTTTTGCTGTTCTTGAGCAAGAACAGGGATGAACTATGCATTGTTCATTGCTTGTGCTTGGTGAATGCTTATCTGGTCGACTTGTGAGTTGTTCCTGGTGGTTCTACTCTTTTATACTGCCTGTTGGTTCATCTCTGGCTGTGACACACAAGCCTGGCATGGCTTGGTGACTAAGCCATGGTCTTGGCTTGCTGTTGGATGCACAGCAGCTCTGTGAGCTGTGTGTGTCTTTGGTGAAACTTGAGCCCATCATTGGCTCAGGTTTGGTCTGCTGATGCCTATCTTGGTTCTGGCCAAGTTTTGGACAGTGACAATGGCCTGTACACTTGTTTCTAACCCCCTGCCTAGTTTCTTTCTATTTGTTTTGCAGGTTGCAATGCTCAAGATGATCCAAGGACAATTCCTTTTCAAGACATTTAGTTTAGGTTTTAGGATAGAATCAAATCCTTGTAATCTTCTTTTATTTTGTTTTATTATTCATCCAATTCTTGTATAATAAATATTGTAAAGACAATGTATTATGTGTGTATGATCAATAAAGCTCAAGTTTTGCTTATGAGCTTATTTGTAAATGTATCATTTACTTATGAATTATTTGTGTATGTATGATGTGATTTGAAATATAAAGTGATTTGAATTATGAATTCATAATTCATTTATATATTGTTTATCTATTACTTCTTTTGTTTTAATTCAAATATGAATTGTCAATTCAAATCATCTCCCAAAATCAACAAGTTCAAAAGAGATCATGTCAAAATTCTTAACCTCACATTGCCTAACCCTAATTGCAATGAGAGAGAACCTCGATCCCTCTTAGGTTTTTATGCAATAAGGCGCGAAAATTTCCCTCATTTTGCGATGAAATGCACATCCCAATTCTAAATCTACCCTTCGATGTTCCTATGTTCTAGGTTATTACAACCTCTCCCCCTTAACAGAAACTTTGTCCCGAAGTTGTGATTGAGGTACCTGAATAGCTCGGGGTAGGATTTTCTGAGATCGTCCTCCTTTTCCCAAGTTGCTTCTCGCTCAGGATGATGCTGCCATTGTATCTTGCAGTACTTGATCGCCCTATTCCTTAGCTTCTTCCAATGTACTTCCAATATCTTCTCAGGTCTTTCGACATAGGTTAGGTCTGATTACAATTCTAACTCTTCATGTGAAACTGGATCATCTGGTGCCTTTAAACACTTTCTGAGTTGAGATACATGAAATACGTTGTGAATCAAACTCAACTGCTTTGGTAATTCTAGCTCAAAAGCTGTTTCTCTGTTTTGACTGAGTATCTTGAATGGTCCTATATATCGAGGACTTAACTTTCCTTTCACTCCGAACCTTTTTAGTCCTTTTAGTGGGCTAACTTTCAAATATACCCTATCTCCCACTTTGGGTTCCCATAATCTTCTTTTCTGGTCGGCATAACTCTTCTGTCGACTCTGAGCTATTTTGAGTCTATCCCTGATAACCTCGATGACTCCTTGTCTCTCCTTGATGTAATCTGGTGTAAACTCCTTGTTTTCTCCCGTCTCGAACCAATAGATTGGAGATCTGCACTTTCTCCCGTATAATGCTTCATATGGCGCCATTTGAATACTACTTTGATAATTGTTGTTGTATGAAAACTCTTCTAATGGTAGATGGTCCTCCCATGAGCCTCCAAAGTCTAGAGCACAAGCTCTAAGCATGTCCTCAAGTATTTGATTGGTTATTTCCGTCTGTCCTCCGGTTTGTGGATGATATGCCGTGCTGAAATCCAACTTGGATCCCAGAGCTTCTTGGAGTTGTTTCCAAAATGGTGACGTGAAGATCGAACGTCTATCCGAGACTATCTTCTTTGGTACTCCATGTTTGCTAACTATTTCTTTGACATAGATATCCACAAGCTTCTCAGAAGTATCTTTCTGATTTACCACTATAAAATGGGCACTCTTGGTAAGTCTATCAACAATTACCCATATCATATCCTTCTTTTTACTGGTCATTGGTAAGCCGGTAACAAAATCCATTCCGATCTTATCCCATTTCCATTCCGGAATATGCAAGGGTTTAAGTAATCCAGCAGGACTCTGATGTTCTGCCTTTACTCGTTGACAAGTATGACATTCCGAGACATACTTAGCTATTTCTCTTTTCATGTTGTTCCACCAGAACATTTCCTTCAAATCCATATACATCTTGGTACTTCCTGGATGTATTGAGTAAGGTGTTTCATGCGCTTCCTTTAGTATGATTGCCTTAACTTTCGGATCATCTGGTACACAGATCCTCTTCTGAAAGTATAATGAATCAAACTCTCTAACATTGAATTCAGATGGTTTTCCTTCCTCAATTCTCTTGAGTTCTTCCTGAATGAATGGATCATCAACTTGCTTTCAAATGATCTCATACTTCAAATCAGAATACATCTCATCCTTGATCCTCAAGGTTGCTACACTTCCCACTGCATCACCTTGAATGAGTAAAATCTGAGCTTCTTCTAACTCTTTCCGAAGTTCCTTGGGAATCTCCCATTCCGTAGGTTGGTTATCGGTACTCTTTCTGCTTAAAGCATCCGCTACTACATTAGCTTTGCCTGGTGTATAGTTGATCGTCAGTTCATAATCCTTGATCAACTCTAACCATCTCTTCTGTCTCATGTTCAATTCCTTTTGGGTGAAGAAATACTTCAAGCTCTTATGATCTGTATATAGCTCACACTTGGATCCATAAAGAAATTGCCTCCAACTCTTCAAAGCATACATTACTGCCGCCAACTCTAAGTCATGTACTGGGTAGTTATGTTCATGTGGCTTCAGTTGCCTTGATCCATAAGCTATTACCTTACGGTCTTGCATCAAAACACATCCAAGTCCATTCTTGGAAGCATCACAATATACCGTGTAATCCTTTCCGGGTTCTGGAACTGCTAACACTGGTGCTGTGGTTAACTTCTCCTTGAGTTTCTGGAAACTCGCTTCACATTCGTCAGTCCACACAAATGGGGTGTTTTTCTTGAGTAACTTGGTCATTGGTCCTGCAATCTTCGAAAATCCCTCAATGAATCTTCGATAGTAGCCTGCCATTCCAAGAAATCCTCTTATTTCCTTCACATTCTTGGGTGAATTCCACTCCAATACAGACTGAACCTTGCTTGGATTCACAACTATTCCATCTTTGGTTATGACATATCCAAGAAATTTTACACTATCCAAAATTTGCACTTGCTAAACTTAGCATACAGCTGATGTTCTCTCAGGATTTGCAAAACTATCTTCAAATGCTTTGCATGTTTCTCTTTATCTTTGGAATATATCAGAATATCATCGATAAACACTATCACAAACTTGTCCAAGTACTTCATGAATATCTTGTTCATCAAATTCATGAAAATAGCTGGTGCATTTGTTAGTCCAAATGGTACAACCAAGTATTCATGGTGTCCATACCTTGATACGAATGCTGTTTTTGGTACATCTTCCTTCTTAATCTTGATTTGATGGTATCCTGACCTCAAATCTATCTTCGAGAAGACTCCAGCTCCTTGAACTTGATCAAAAAGATCTTGTATTCTGGGCAAAGGATATTTGTTTTTGATTGTTACATTGTTGAGATTCCTATAATCTCCACACATTCTCTTACCTCCATCTCTTTTATCCACAAAGATAACTGGTGTACCCCATGGTGACACACTTTTTTGGATAAATCCTTTCTGTTCCAGTTCATCAATCTGGGCTTTCAATTCCACTAACTCCTTTGGTCCCATCTTATATGGTGGTTGAGCTATTGGTGATGTGCCTGGAATCAGGTCTATCATGAATTCTATCTCCCTATCGGGTGGCATACCCGGTAATTCCTTGGGAAATACATCCTGAAACTCATTTACCACCGGGATTTCTTCAATTTTTACCTCCTTCAAACTGTTTATCTCCAATCCTATCTCCAACTGAGTGTATTTGTCTCCCTGAAACACTATCTGACCTCCAATGGAATTGCGGAGTGATACTGTTTTGTCTCCACAGTTAATCACTGCTGCATTCTCCGTCAACTAGTCCATCCCTAGGATGACCGATATATCCTTCATGGGAATGATGAAAAGGTCCGTGAAATAAACACAGTCACATATGGTTATGACCTGTGCCTCTTTCACGTGGGTTACTAAGATCGTTCCCCCCGCAGATAAGACAGTTATGGGATATTCTAGTTTGGAACATCTAAGCCCGTATTTTTCCACGAACTCCCGTGCAAGAAATGATGTAGTGGCTCCCGTATCAAATAATACTTTGCCAGGATGAGTAAGAATGCTGAGCGTACCTAAGACTGCTTGATCCGACTCTCCAGCTTGTTCCAAGGTTGTGCAATTTAGCTTTCCATGCGGTCTGCCCTTCTTGTTGTTGTTGTTGTTGTTGTTGTTGTTGTTGCGGTTGTTGCTGTTGCTGTTGTTGTTGCTTGGTTGTCGTTGTCGTTGTTGTTGTATGTGCTGTTGTTGTTGTTGTTGTTGTTGTTGTTGTTGTTGTTGTTGTTGTTGTTGTTGTTGTTGCGGTTGTTATAGTTTCCACCTCCGGCTCGTCCTCCTCCCGAGTTCTGTCCACTCCACGATGCCTTGTTTGGACACTCAGGCTTGATGTGTCCCTCTTGCCCACAACCATAGCATATGATCCTGGGCTTCTGACAGTCCTTCTGCACGTGTCCTTTCTGCCCACAACTGTGGCAGATGATCTGATTCCTTGGGTTCTGGTTCTGACCTCCACGGTTGTATTGATTACCGGTAGGTCGGAACCGTGGTTTGAAACTCCTGTCTGGTGTTGGTTTAGTAACTGGGTATTTCCTTGGCTCGATGCGAGCCCTCTTCCTCCTATCCTCCTGGACCTGCCTATAGTCATCCTCGAAAGTGATTGCCGAGTCAATCAGTTCCTAGAATTCTGCAGTCCGTGCCAACCTCAGTTGCATCTTCATGTAAGGGTTCATTCCTTTCATAAACCTCTTCTTTCTCTTTTCATCCGAGTTCACCTCCTCGGGCGCATATCTTGACAGTCTGTTGAAATCACGAACATATTGCATGATTGGTGCAGCGTTCTGTCGTAGTTCGTCAAACTCCCTCTTCTTTAACTCCACCACGCTTTCCGGAACATGAGCATCCCAGAACTTCTTCTTAAATTCTTCCCATGTGAACACCTTTTCTGGAGGATGTACTGCAACGACATTTTCCCACCATGATGCCGCAGGTCCTGACAGCAGATAAGTGGCATACCTAATCTTCTCCTCATCGTTGCATCCAACGGTTCTTAACTTCCTTTCTGTATCCATCAGCCAATCTTCTGCATCCATTGGTTCTGGAGCCGATGCAAAAGGTAGTGGTCTTGCATTTTGAAAGTCTAATAGGGTTACACCTCTGCCTTCATTGCCCCTGTCGTTGATGACATGAGCAAAGAAATCTTGCATGTTCTTGTTTTGGCTTTCCTGGTACCTTCTCCTATCTTCTTCCATTGATCTCATATACTGCTGGAAATCTGGATGCATCATAGGATGTGGTGGTGGTGGTGCATTCTCCATTCTGGCTGCTGCATCTGCTTCTTCCTTTTTCTTTTGCCTCCAGCTCTCTTCTAGCCTCTTCGGTCTCAACTAATGCCATATCCCCTAGTCCTGTAACAAAGAGCGATTACTCATATTTACACCATGCAAATGTTTTCTGAGCTCAACTCATTGCCCAGTACTAGTCACACAATGAAATCAAGAAGCAAATCCAAAGCAAACATTTATTATGTATATACACCGTATATAACATAACATTACACACATATATTACATGTGGCGTATATAACCACGTATTTTGGCTCAAAGCCCAAGCCAACGGAATTTAAAATACGTCGTAGTACAATACCACCTATACTACATTATTCCTCTCTCAAGCACTACTCCTCATCATCTTCGTTCGCCTCCGTGTACATGCCTGGAGTCCATCCGGTACAGCGGTTGGTCTTCCGAACACCGTCCGGAACATAAGTCCTTCCAGTTGGAATGTAGTCTGAGTCAGACGAAGTGCCGAGACAGAGATTTGTCATGCCGAAATAGCTGGACAGTGACTCATATGTATCCCCAGCAGGATACACACCTCCCTCATTCGCCATCCATGAAGGGTTTCTATCAACTTGCCCCCTCATCTTCTTCTTTTTCTTCTTCTTCTTCACTCCAGAACTTTCACCTACCTCATATTGAGATGTTTTTGAGATCCCCATCTCCAAATCAAGAGAAATGGAGTTGGTATCTTTCTCTTCCTGCCCATAGTGTCGGTTAATATTCTGGTTAACCTCGCCTCCTTCATCATCCGTATCACATGTGATAGGTTCTTCTTCATCTCCAAAGGGTTCCCCGAAACGCCAACCAGTTGAGTTCTCGATTGGTGACTCCGAGCAAGCTAGGTTTCTCGAGGCATCTCCCCCATATCCTGCATCATATGACATTGACACATGTGGATAATGTGGAACGAAGTTGGGTGTATGTGACGCCCCGGAACCGGTACCATGAGGATTCCAGCGATCCCGCCGAAATCCGCATGATATCGATTCTGAGACGCCCTCCGACACGACGTGCGCGACAAATCACACACGTGATGATAGAGGAATTAACACGAGCGGTAACATTACAACAGGATTACATTAGAGCCCACAAGAAACATATATTACAACAGCGACTCCAACGAGTCAAGATACAAATATACAATACAAAGATCCAAATCCTACAGAAGATCAAAACATCCGAGTACGGACAAGATACAAATTGGACTAAGAGTCCTGAAGATAACCAGTGGCGTCCAAAACCCTGTCCAGGCCAAGCCGGAAGGGTAACCTTGCTAACGTCGTCTTCATCGAACAAAACTTCATACCTGCCCGGTTATGTCCCAAGAAGCAGCAATAAGTACGGGTTCGTACTTAACAAGACTTCAAGACGTATAAGCATTCGTCAACCAGTCGTCCTTTGTACTTGAGGCACGCAGGGGACTTAGAGGACGCAAGAAGAACGTCATAGGCAATATGGTGGGGTTAAGCAGTGATAACCCACAAGTATAGGGGATCGCAACAGTCTTCGAGGGAAGTACAACCCAAATTTATTGATTCGACACAAGGGGAGACAAAGAATACTTATAAGTCTTAACAACTGAGTTGTCAATTCAGCTGCACCTGGAAAAGCACTAGTAATGATGTGAAAAAGCAGCAGTAATATGAGAGCAATAGTAACAGTAACACAGCAGCAGTAGCAGTAATACAGAGGCAATGGCACCAGAAAATAGTTGATACTACTTCTAATGGCATATAGGACCGAGTGAGTATTTGATGATGAAAGATGGACCGGGGTTCCCAGCTATCTACACTAGTGGTAACTCTCCAATAACAAGTGTTGGGTGAACAAATTACAGTTGGGCAATTGACATAATTATTATAGCATTAAGACAAACATCAGTTTATTAATCATGTAGGCATGTTTTCCATATATAGTCATACGTGCTCGCAATGAGAAACTTGCATAACATCTTTTGTCCTACCAGCCGGTGGCAGCCGGGCCTCTAGGGAAACTACTGGTAATTAAGGTACTCCTTTTAATAGAGCACCGGAGCAAAGCATTAACACTTGGTGAAAACATGTGATCCTCATATCTAAGCCATCCCCTCCAGTTATCCCAGTTGCTGTCACTCTGGGGCCTCGGGTTCCGGACATAGACATGTGCAAACAACTTGTAGATACAATCTAAGCAATAATTACAGAGCTTAAATCTAAGATCATGCCACTCGTGCACTAGTGACAAGCATTAAACACTACAAGATTGCAGCAACAATAACTTCACAAACTTTATAGATAGACTGATCATAATGTAACAATTCATCGGATCCCAACAAACACAACACCGATTACATCAGATGGATCTCAATCATGTAAGGCAGCTCATGAGATCATTGTATTGAAGTACATGGGAGAGAGAGTACCAACTAGCTACAGCTAGAACCCGTAGTCCATGGGGGAACTACTCACGGAGCATGATGGAGGCGGTGGCGTCGATGGAGAAGGCTCCGGGGTCGATCCGTCCCGGCAGGGTGTCGAAACAGAACTTGACCCCCGAAACTAGGTTTCGCGATGGCGGCGGCGCTCCGGGAGTCTTTCTGGAGTATGATCGATATATCTCGGGTTTTCGCGTCGTGGGGGAATAAATAGGCAAAGGGGCGATTTCGGTGGAGTCCCGAGGTGGGCTCCCCACACCCCGGCGCGCCTGGGGGCCTGGCCGCGCCACCCTATGGTGAGGAGGCCGTGGGCCTCCCCCTGGCTTGCCCTTCTGGCTCCGTGTGTCCCTCGGAAAAATAGGAGGTTTGTCTTTTGTTTCGTCGAATTCCGAGAATATTGCCCGAACAGCTTTTCTGGAACCAAAAACAGCAGAAAATAGGAACTGGCACTGTGGCATCTTGTTAATAGGTTAGTCCCAGAAAATGTATAATAATGATGTATAATGCATATAAAACATGTAGCAATTGGTATAATATAAGCATGGAACATCAGAAATTATAGATACGTTGGAGACGTATCAAGCATCCCCAAGCTTAGTTCCTACTCGCCCTCGAGTAGGTAAACGATAAAAAGAATAATTTCTGAAGTGACATGCTACCAACATAATCTTGATCAATACCATTGTAAAGCATATGAGGTGAATGAAGTGATTCAAAGCAATGGTCTATAGTTTGCTAACAAAAAGATAATGACTAAACAACTGAATCATATAGCAAAAACTTTTCATGAATAGTACTTTCAAGACAAGCATCAAAAAGTCTTGCATAAGAGTTAACTCATAAAGCAATAGATTCTTAATAGAAGGTTTTGAAGCAACACAAAGGGAGATTTAAGTTTCAACAATTGCTTTCAACTTTCAACATGTATATCTCATGGATAATTGTCAACACAAAGTAATATGATGAGTGCAATAAGCAAGCATGTAAGAATCAATGCACACAGTTGACACAAGTGTTTGCTTCTAAGATAGAAAGAAGTAGGTAAACTGACTCAACATAAAGTAAAAGAAAGGCCCTTCGCAGAGGGAAGCAGGATTAAATCATGTGCTAGAGCTTTTCAAGTTTTGAAATCATATAGAGAGCATAAAAGTAAAGTTTTGAGAGGTGTTTGTTGTTGTCAACGAATGGTAGTGGGCACTCTAACCCCCTTGTCAAACAGACTTTCAAAGAGCGGCTCCCATGAAGGACGTTATCTCTACCAGCAAGGTAGATCATCCCTCTTCTCTTTTGTTTACACATGTACTTTAGTTTTATTTATGGATGACACTCCTCCCAACCTTTTCTTTCACAAGCCATGGCTAACCGAATCCTCGGGTGCCTTCCAACATTTCACATACCATGGAGGAGTGTCTATTTGCAAAATTAAGTTGCTTACTGATGAATCATGTGAAGAGAATTATTAGTGAAGGTTAATTAATTGGGTCTGGGAACCCTGTTGCCGGCTCTTTTTGCAAAATTATTGGATAAGCGGATGTGCCACTAGTCCATTGGTGAAAGTCTGCCCAACAAGATTGAAAGATAAAACACCACATACTTCCTCATGAGCTATAAAACATTGACACAAATAAGGAGTAATAAAGTTTTGAATTGTTTAAAGGTAGCACATGAAGTATTTACTTGGAATGGAAGAGAAATACCACATAGTAGGTAGTTATGGTGGACACAAATGGCATAGGTTTTGGCTCAAGGTTTTGGATGCACGAGAAGCATTCCCTCTCAGTACAAGGCTTTGGCTAGCAAGGTTGTTTGAAGCAAACACAAGTATGAACCGTACAAGCAAAACTTACATAAGAACATATTGCAAGCATTATAAGACTCTACACTGTCTTCCTTGTTGCTCAAACACTTTTACCAGAAAATATCTAGACCTTAGAGAGACCAATCATGCAAACCAAATTTCAACAAGCTCTACGGTAGTTCTCCACTAATAGGTTTAAACTACATGATGCAAGAGCTTAAACATGATCTACTTTGAGAGCTCAAAACAATTGCCAAGCATCAAATTATTCAAGACAATATACCAACTACCACATGAAGCATTTTCTGTTTCCAACCAAATAGCAAGAAACTCTCAAAACAAATATAAGTGAAGTAAGAGAGTACTTTCTATAAAATAACTAATAGCTCTGAACAAGAGATACATGAAAACCAAGAGCTAGAAGCTACACAGTGCGAAAACTGAATACTCAACAAATATAAGTGAAGAATAGGAGTATTCAAATGAAAAAGCGGAGCGTGTCTCTCTCCCAAACAAGATAGATAGGATCCAATTTATTTAGAGAACTAAGATAACAAAACGAAAATAAAAGCACACAGACGCTCCAAGTAAAGCACATAAGATGTGACGGAATAAAAATATAGTTTCACTAGAGGTGACATGATAAGTTGTTGATGAAGAAGGGGATGCTTTGGGCATCCCCAAGCTTAGATGCTTGAGTCTTCTTGAAATATGCAGGGATGAACCGCGGGGACATCCCCAAGCTTAGGCTCTTCACTCTTCTTGATCACATTATATCACCCTTCTCTCTTGACCCTTGAAAACTTGCCACACCAAACTTCTCATAAACTTCATTAGAGGGGTTAGTACTCAAAAAACTTTAATCCACTTTAGTTCTATAGTGACACATTGCAAGAACTCAATAAAACATTAGCTACAGCTCTCCACGTCTAGAAAGCCTTACTTAAAGTCCACAAGAGACAATGCAAAAAACAGAGACAGAATCTGCCAAACAACAGCCAGTAAACATGAATTTTTTCGAGGTACTTCCGTTGCTCAAATCAGAAAACTCAAAACTAATGAAAGTTGCGTACATATCTGAGGATAACACATGAATTTTTTTCAGGATTTTACGATTCTTCTACAGAGAGAAAAACTCAAATTCGTGACAGCTAAAAATCTGTTTCTGCGCAGAAATCCAAATCTAGTATCAACTTTCTATTAGAGACTTTACTTGGCACAACAATGCGATAAAATAAAGATACAAAGGCATTGCTACAGAAGTAAACAGCACCTTGACTCAAAAATAAAAGAAAAATTGCAGAAATAAAATAATGGGTTGTCTCCCATAAGCGCTTTTCTTTAACGCCTTTCAGCTAGGCGCAGAAGATTTTAATGATGCTCACATGAAAATAGAAAATGAAGCAAAAGGAGCATCAAGAAGCAAATTCAAAACACATTTAAGTCTAACCCGCTTCCTATGCATAGGAATCTTGTACACAAATAAATTCATGAAGAACAAAGTGACAAGCATAGGAAGATAAAACACGAGTAACTTCAAAATTTTCAGCATGTAGAGAGGTGTTTTAGTACCATGAAAATTTCTACAACCATATTTTCCTCTCTAATAATTTCCAGTAGCATCATGAACAAACTCAACAATATAACTATCACATACAACATGCTTTTCATGATCTACAAACACATAATTTTTATCAAGCTCAAAAATAGTGGGATCAAAACTTTCAAACCCACTTTTTAAAAATCTATAACAAGATGATTGATCATTCTCAAGAGATATGGGACTCCTAGATAAAGTCAAGATCTCTCCAATCCCATTTTCATTAGTAGTACAATTAATATTATCAAGTAACATAGGACCATCATCTAGAGCTTTATCATAAACATTTGCTAAGCAAAACTCTTTAGTACCATGCATTTCGATATCAGGCACAAACAAAGCATTATCATAAGATTTATCAAAATAGCATGGATTATCATAGATAACAGTAGCATAATTATTCTCACAAGTTTTACTCATAGGGAATATTTCAAGAGAATCCACAGGAACATAACATTCATCCTCCTTTGGTAAGCATGGAGGACAATCAAATAGTGTAAGAGATAAAGAGTTACTCTCATTAGAAGGTTGGCATGGGTAGCTAATCCATTCTTCCTCCTTTTGTTCATCACTCTCCTCCTCTTTTTCATCCAATGAGCTTTCAGGTTCATCAATTTCTTCTTTCACAGGTTCCTGCAAATTGTGAGTGCATTCTTGTGCATGAATGAGTCTCTCTTTATAATCAATGATATAAGGATTATTGTTGTAATATTCTATGCAATAATCAAGGATAGAAGAGACATAATCTTTAAGGTCCTTACAAACAATACAAGTTTCATCATTTTTAGCCATGAAGGATTCTATCTCAGAGGCTCCCATAAATAAAACAAATTGTTCTACTTCTTCAAACCCAAGATGAATATAGTTATTCCAATGATAGTTCACAATTAAAACTTCTTCACTAAAGCCACATTGGAATTTAAGATGTTTAGTATCCTGTTTAGAGCAACAGTTTATATCATGGCGTTTAAGCAAGATTTTAGCAATTGTATTCAATTTTTCTAACACGGCACTCATGACTTTACCCTTTCTTGATTCTCTATAATTCATATATAATTCTATAAGCTCCATACAGGTTGTGGGTTCTTCCATAACAACAGTTTTTAATTTTTCGGTTTTTCAAATTTTTATGGATTTTCGGGTATATAAGAAAAATAAAACAAGACAAAAACAAAATAGACAAAAGTAAACTAAGCAAAATAATACTAGACAGAAATAAACTAAGCACAAACAAACTAGACAAAAGTAAACTAAGCAAAATAAAATAAAATAAAAACAGAGAGAGAGGTAGAGTGTACTCCCAGGTGAACTTATGAGTAGAGCTATGCTCCCCGCAACGCGCCAGAAAATAGTCTTGATGACCCACAAGTATAGGGGATCGCAAGTCTTCGAGGGAAGTAAAACCCAAATTTATTGATTCGACACAAGGGAGACAAAGAATACTTATAAGCCTTAACAACCGAGTTGTCAATTCAGCTGCACTGAAAAGCACTAATAACAGGGGTGATGTGGCAAAGTAGAATATGAGAGCAATAGTAATAACACCCAACAGCTTATATTGTAGGCAATGGCACAGAAAATAGTTGATACTACTTCTAATGGCATATAGGACCGAGTGAGTATTTGATGATGAAAGATGGACCGGGGTTCCCAGCCATCTACACTAGTGGTAACTCTCCAATAACAAGTGTTGGGTGAACAAATTACAGTTGGGCAATTGACATAATTATTATAGCATTAAGACAGAACATCCATTTTATTAATCATGTAGGCATGTTTTCCATATATAGTCATACGTGCTCGCAATGAGAAACTTGCATAACATCTTTTGTCCTACCACCGGTGGCAGCCAGGCCTCTAGGGAAACTACTGGTAATTAAGGTACTCCTTTTAATAGAGCACCGGAGCAAAGCATTAACACTTGGTGAAAACATGTGATCCTCATATCTAAGCCATCCCCTCCAGTTATCCCAGTTGCTATCACTCTGGGGCCTCGGGTTCCGGACATAGACATGTGCAAACAACTTGTAGATACAATCTAAGCAATAATTATAGAGCTTAAATCTAAGATCATGCCACTCGTGCACTAGTGACAAGCATTAAACACAACAAGATTGCAGCAACAATAACTTCACAAACTTTATAGATAGACTGATCATAATGTAACAATTCATCGGATCCCAACAAACACAACACCGATTACATCGATGGATCTCAATCATGTAAGGCAGCTCATGAGATCATTGTATTGAAGTACATGGGAGAGAGAGTACCAACTAGCTATGCTAGAACCCGTAGTCCATGGGGGAACTACTCACGGAGCATGATGGAGGCGGTGGCGTCGATGGAGAAGGCTCCGGGTCGATCCCCATCCCGGCAGGGTGCCGAAACAGGAACTTCTGACCCCCGAAACTAGGTTTCGCGATGGCGGTGGCGCTCCGGGAGTCTTTCTGGAGTATGATCGATATATCTCAGGTTTTCGCGTCGTGGGGGAATAAATAGGCAAAGGGGCGATGTCGGTGGAGTCCCGAGGTCGGCTCCCCACACCCCGGCGCGGGGCTGGCCGCGCCGCCTATGGTGAGGAGGCCGTGGGCCTCCCCCCGGCTTGTTCCGTGTGTCCCTCGGAAAAATAGGAGGTTTGGCTTTTGTTTCATCGAATTCCGAGAATATTGCCCGAACAGCTTTTCTGGAACCAAAAACAGCAGAAAACAGGAACTGGCACTGTGGCATCTTGTTAATAGGTTAGTCCCAGAAAATGTATAATAATGATGTATAATGCATATAAAACATGTAGCAATTGGTATAATATAAGCATGGAACATCAGAAATTATAGATACGTTGGAGACGTATCAAGCAGCAGCGCGCAAGCACTAAAAAAACCTATAGAGACACTCTACAACATTCGTCTAATCAGAGAAGGTGAGGAAGCGCATAAACTAACAGTTCTATACTCTACAATCATAACCCGACCGATGTGTTCCCCCCTCGCAAGGAAGTACTTACAAAGGCACTCACACGGTGGCCAAGTTTTATTAGGTAGCCGTTGTAGTAATGCTATATTACTACGCAAGTTATTAGCAAATTATTAGCATCAGCATAAAGGTGTAAGTTGTTCTATGATCGAGCTATACAATTCCAAGTCGTCCATAACCGCGGACACGGCTTATCGATAAGATGTACACCCTGCAGGGATTGCCCAAATGTAACCATACGCATGCTCGACCCGCTTCTTACAGGTGATGTCTCACAACAAGACCATTCCCAGTTCAACAAGAAAGTCTAGGGGGGCCACCCGACTAAGCTACCCGTGACGAAGTCCGGCCGTACTCCGAAGCGGACTCAGGGTTTGCGTTAACGGCTAGGCGTGCAAACCACACGCTTCGCTAAACGTTCCGCGATGTATATAAACACCCGAAGGCAACAGGAAGTAAACACCCGAAGGCAACAGTAAGTAAAGCATGGCATACATGGCATAGGCAAATAAAACCAAGGTTGTGGCCCCCTTTTCAACTGACTTGAGAAAAGGTAATGGGTGAGGGGGTCCCAATAATCGTCCCCACGTACGGGTAGAGCGCTCAATCTCGGAACAGATAACAAGAACTCGGGTCCTAGGGGACATTAGCGAGTCAAAGTTCCGATGCTTTCGCAAAGGGGCTCACAGATGCCTCTGCTTACAATTTTAGTTGTTAACAATAAAGTAAGTGTGATTATCTCCAACAACATATCCATAAACCATGTGTCATGATTCCCCAACAGATAACCCGATAAGACAGCAATAACGGTATCGAGATATAAACAGCACTAGCATGCACTACGACTCGCAAGGCAGACCCGATAACCAAACAACAGCTGTAGGAGGTGGTGGTGGCAATATGGGCTGCTTGAGGTAACAAGTGGATAGGACACGTGACAAGAACGCAACTTAAGGATAGCATGAGGGAGAAGGCAAAATAAAATAGGTGAGCGACTCCTGCAGGGGCAGGAGTATAGGGAAATGCTTGCCTGTTAAAGCTTGCCAAGGAACATCCGGAGAACTTGTTGTATCTCACAACACCACTTCGCGATCCTATCCGGGAAGAAGTAAATGCTGGACAAACAATGTGTGCAAGTCTTACTACTACGGATAAAGAAGAATCAGCATGAGCAAGATGATATGCATGACATGGCGGCGATGGTGCAATGCAGCTTATCCAAATTAATCGGAGTCAGAACCCCGGACAAACAAATTAGGTTGGAGTTGCATTTCTACCGACAAAGTTAAGGGTTGCTTAGCATGGCACAACATGGCAGAGGTTCGCTACTTCAATATTAAGCGGAGCGGGGAAAACCAAGATGGAATTCCGAAATACTCCGGTGTGGTACTTAGGGTGAATATACACGATCATCAACGAACAACATGATGCGAGAAGCAAACAGATGAATGGATGGCATATTAATGTTCTTCATATTTTTCTGATCAATTTTCATATACAACATTTTTTTAATTAGAGTTACCATTTAAAAGTTATTAAAGGAATAGTTTTTAGTGTTTAAAATATAGAAAACAGATTAATTTTAAATAGAAAAGGACTCGAAAATAAAGTTTAACCAGGGGAGGGACCCCGGGTTTGTTTGTAAAACAGGCAGGGGGGTTTTCAGGAAACGTTCACGGTGTGGACTGCGGGTTGAAGCTTAAAACAGAACAGGGGGCTATTTGCAAGATGAACAGATCTGGATCTGGGTGCGGTTTCTCACCTAGCTGGGTTCTAGCCAGAGGCGCTGACGCTTGGGGCCCGCTGGCCACGTGGCTGCCAGCGTGGCAAAGCTTGTGTGCACGCACTGCAGGTGCTCGACGCGGTGACCACCGGCGTCGGCGTCGCGTGTGCGGGTGTTCTCGGGCGTCCCAGGAAGCGAGGCCGGGCGCGTTGGCTTCGTCTCATCGCGGCAGACCGAAAGGAGGTGGCGCCATGGTCAAGGGGTCACCGTGGAGCTGCCGGAGGCGAGGTCTGCGGAGGCACGGGTCGGCAACAACGATGAGAGGAGGAAAACGGAAGAGAGAGAGGGGGAAAGGATGTCCACGGGGTGCGCACGGGTACCGGAGAACTCGAGGTGGAGTCGATGGCGACGGAGGGGAGCCACGGTGGTCGGAATCGGCGAAAACCCTCGCCGGAGACGGAGAAGAAATGGCGATTTTGTGAGCGATTGGAGAGGTTCCGGTTCGATTCCTCGCATGAGGATGGAGAGGACGGTGAGGCGGTTCTCCTGGTACTGTCGGCTTGGCGCGGGGTGGACGGTAGCAGCGGCGCCATGGCAAGGTGGTGGCGGTGGTGCTCCCGCATGCTCACAGAGAGAAGAAGGAAGCGGGAGATGGTGGCGGCGCGAGGGAGGAAGGGGAGCGTCTAGGGTTCGGAGGGGGTAGAAGAGGGATTACAAAAGGGAGGGAGCAGGTAGCGCCGCGGTGGTGTGGTGGTGGAGGTGGTCACGCACATCTCGTGCTCCTCTCTGGAGATGGCGACAAAGGGAAAAAGAAGGGGGCGAAGGGGTACGGGCTGGAGGCTGGCCGGATCGAGCTGGGCTGAGTTGGGCCACAGAAGAAAAAGGCCAAAGTGGCCTGGTGTGGTGAAGGGAAGGAAGGAGGGATGGGCCTGAGGGAGGAGAGAGCCCGGGGAGAGTTAGATAGGTTTTATTTTATTTTGAAAATATGTTTCCTCTTTGATTTTAAAACTGGTTTTGAAAACAACTTATAAACCACACCAGAACAAGTGCAGCTTTAATTGAAATTTGAAAAACATTTGAAATAGTTTCATATGTTAAATAGTTGAGGTGTTAGGGTTTTGTTTAAAAGAATAGACAAGAAGAGGTTATATATATATAAACCATATGAGAGGGGAAACTCAAAATAGTTTTTATTCAAAATAAATTTTATTTCATAAAATCTTGTGGATGATATGATGCATATGCCATGATGATGCATAAAAGAAAAAGAACAAACAAATATAATAGGGGTGCTACCCAGGGCCGTTACAGTGTAAGTGGTTCTGACTTTGGCACCTAGTCACTCAAATCTACGTAGCTGTTTAGGCTGAAGAAAGGTGTTGTATGTTGGGGTTGTTCCCTAAGATCATGCATTCGAGCCTGGACTTTGTCAGGGTCCGTGAACTCAGCTAGCATGTGTGTGACTTCCTCCACCATCTTCATGTGAAGTAAATACATCGTAGTCAGCAAGGACTTGCAGCTGTCCATGTGTTGTGCTGCTACTTCAGGATGTTTGTGTGCCATGAGTAGATGATTCAGAGAAGGATCCTCATCTTCCTCGGCATGAGGTACATGAGAATACTCTGAACACAAGAATTCTACGGACTTGTGTTGCCTAAGTTCGAGAATTGTCTTAAAGATAGCCATGTGGTACGCCGTTGTGAGTGTTTTATCTTCTCCATACGGCATAATGCGACTCATCTCCAGTTGCTTAGGTAGTTGGACTAAAACTCTGCACTTGGCAACTATCTCGCCATCATAGTAGACGTACTTGAGAACAGGAATCCTCGTTTCGCAGCGAAGTTCCTTCAGCATCCCTCGCAGGAGATCTGTAAGACTTCCCTCATAATCGCCAAGCCAACCTTCAACCTTCCTTAAAGTCCTCTTTGGAAAAGTGTACGCCATTTTGGCTGTATACATGAGTAGAATATTAGTAGTGATGATGTAGTGATGATGTAATGATGATGCATCATAATAGTTATAATAAAGAATTATCGCACTAAAAGATATGATTTTGCTATTCTCAAGTGAATAAACACCATATTTCTAGAGAATTCTTTACTATTCCTACTTGACTCCTACAGGTTTTTCCCTTTACTAGGTTTTTCCAACCTAAGGTCGCAACATTTGCTCTGATACCAGCTGCGGTGACCCAGCATACCACTGCATGTTGTAGTATACAAGTTGTTGATATGATCTTCATGAAGGGACTTCTTCACAAATATCACATCCCTCAGAGTGGTACAACAGAAACATTGCAGGTCATAACACTCTAGATTATATTACAATCATGGTCTTAACAAGTTGGTATTCTCACAGGTCCGATGAGAACACCCTAAGATACTACTGAAGTACTATTACAAACCAACATAAAGATTAAACTGAGCTCAGCAACTTATTTAGGTAAGCTACTACGCTGCTCGGCTCTAAGATAACTAGGTAAGACTACTACTCCTCCGCCTCATTGTTGTCAGCTCCGTAGACTATCCCATAGTCCACGCCTTCCACTCCTCCGGACAGATCAGGTTCCTCGTAGACCAGCTCGTAATCTCCTTCTGGTGCTCCGTCGGTGGCCTCCACTTCATTATCACAGTCTAGCAAGGGTGTCGAAAGAAAGTGAGTACAGAGGTACTCAGCAAGCTCAAAAGAGAAAATGTGTTTGATGCACTAGCTACGACCATTGATCAGAAAATCTCAAGTCAATGCATGTTTCGAAAACATTTCTTCAAAAGGTTTATTTTATTCTGAAAACTATGCCCGCCAGTCTTCACAGGTTGAACCGAACTTCACGGAGTTCCTTTCCTGCCGCGTTCGTAGTTCCCTTCCCGGAACAGGGAGTGACAACAATTTGATACACTCTGCAGAGGTGCGTTACTTTTCCCATAAGAGAACTTATCGTTGATACCAACCGAGACGCGTTTCTCGTCCACACTTCCTTGGTGGGGCCAGGTGTAAGATCCAAGCCAATCACTGCCTTCTCCGCGACCCTGCATACCCACCCTTTTGTCCATCCGTACATCCCCGGTAGACATCTCCCGATCATACGGCTTTACCCCCGATGTACTATGGACAATCCCTCATAGACGGTAGAGCCTCTCATCCACACGATGGGGATTTAAAAGGATTTCCCAACCTATTGCGGTGTTAACCCAACACCCAGCCAGGCCCTATCAAGTCCGTTGATATGCAAGAGGGAAAAGGTACAGCTGACTTGTTGGAGATATGCCCAAGAGGCAATAATAAAGTGGTTATTATTATATCTTTGTGTTTATGATAATAGTTTGCATCTCATGCTATAATTGTATTGACCGGAAACATTAATACATGTGTGTTATGTAAACATAAAAGAGTCCCTAGTAAGCCTCTTGTTAAACTAGCTTGTTGATTAATAGATGATCATAGTTTCATGATCATGAACATTGGATGTTATTAATAACAAGGTCATATCATTAGGTGAATGATGTGATGGACATACACCCATAGTAAGCGTAGCATATGATCAAGTCATTTAGTTCTTTATGCTTCAAGCTTTAATATGCATAGTAACTTAATCCTTCGACCATGAGATCTTGTTAATCACCTACACCGGATGGATGCTTTGATGACACCAAACACTACTGCGTAAATGGGTTGTTATTAAGGTGGCATTAAGTGTTCGGAAAGTATAGGGTTGAGGCACTTGTATCAATAGTGGGATTTGTCCATCCTAATGACGGATAGATATACTCTGGGCCCTCTCGATGAAATGATATCTGATTAGCTTGCAAGCATGTGACTAGTTCACAAGGGATATCATATCACGGTACGAGTAAAGAGTACTTATCAGTAACGAGGTTGAACTAGGTATGGAGATACCGACGATCAAACTTCGGATAAGTAAAATATCGCGAGACAAAGGGAATTGTTATTTTATGTGAATGGTTCTTTCGATCACGAAGTCATCATTGAATATGTGGGAGCTATTATGGATCTCCGGTCCCGCTATTAGTTATTGATCGGAGAGGGTCTCGATCATGTCCGCATAGTTCTCGAACCGTAGGGTGACACACTTAAGGTTTGATGTCGTTTTAAGTAGATATGGAATATGGAATGGAGTTCGAATGTTGTCGAGTCTCGGATGGGATCCAGGACATCACGAGGAGTTCCGGAATGGTCCGAGAATAAGATTCATATATAGGAAGTCACTTTCCAAGTTTGGAAATGATCCGGTGCATTTATGGAAGGCGCTAGAATGTTCTAGAACCTTCCGGAAGAAATCACCATGGAAGGTGGAGTCCCGGATGGACTCCACCAACCCTAGCCGGCCGACCAAAGGGGAAGGTGGAGTCCAACACCATGGCCGGCCATAGGGGAAGGAAAGGGAGGAATCCCACTTCCCCTAGGTTTCGCCAATATGGAAGGTTTTGAGTTGGACTCATATACGGATTTTGGGCAAACCCTAGGGGTTCCACCTATATAATGAGGGGGAGAGGGAGGGGCCGGCTGACAAGGTATTAACTTGTCAATGCCTACAGATTGTAGACTAGGGTTTTAGCGGAAGTAGAGGGCAAGTAGATCTCGAGGGTTTCAGCCGGAAAAGGTACTCGACTGCTAGAAAAACTAGGGTTATGTTGACAATGAATCGATCCTCTCTTTGTCCCTCGACTCCCCTTTATATAGGAGGCGGAGTCGAGGGCTTCGTGATGTACAAGTTACAAAGTCCGGGAGACTCTTTGAGTTTGACCCGTAGTAGTTACAAGTCATTATTTCTAATACAACTCTATGTTTCCAAACTGCTCCATAACTGGGCTTCCGGGCTTCATAAACTTCGGGTCGTGGGCCTTCAACAAACCCCGGGTACCTTCTTCGGCAAGCCCATTGGGGATGCCTATGTCACCGGCCACCACACCAGCCGCACCACCCAAGGGCACCAAGGCCGGCGCCCCAAGTGCCCCTCTCCCCAAACCCTAGCCACTCCCCTCCTCCCGATACTCCCATGGTACTTAGGCGAAGCGCTGCCGGAGATCTCCACCACCACCGCCACCACGCCGTCGTGCTGGCGGGATTCCAAGGAGGATCTACTACATCCGCTGCCCGCTGGAACGGGGAGAAGGACGTCGTCATCAAGACCGAACGTGTGACCGAGTGAAGAGGTGCTGCCCGACTGTGGCACCGTCAAGATCTTCTACGCGCTTTTGCAAGCGGCAAGTGATCAACTACATCAACCACGAGATCTAATCTCGTTAACGCTTAGCGATCTTCAAGGGTATGATGATCTTCACCTCGTTGCTACCATCTACTAGATTAGATCTTGGCTTGTTATTCGTTCTTGCGGTAGGAAATTTTTTGTTTTCTATGCTACGAATCCTACAGTGGTATCAGAGCCGTGTCTATGCATAGATTGGTTGCACGAGTAGAACACAATGGTTTTGTGGGCATTGATGCTTTTGTTGTCTCTTGTTATGTGTACTTTGCATCTTGCAGTATGGTGTGATGAAGCGGCCCGGGCTAACTTTACATGACCGCGTTCATGAGACTTGCTCCACGCTCGACATGCAACTTGTATTGCATAAGTGGCTTTGCGGGTGTCTATCTCTCACCATAGTTAAGATTCAATCTACTATTTCAATTGACAACACTAGTATCAGCGTTGTGGTTCATGTTCGTGGGTAGAATGGATCTTATTCAAAAACCCTAAACCACGTAAAATATGCAAACCAAATTAGAGGCGTCTAACTTGGTTTTGCAGGGTTTGGTGATGTGATATGGCCATGATGTGATGCTGAATATGTACGAGATGATCATTATTGTATTGTGGCAACCGGCAGGAGCCTTATGGTTGTCTTTATATTTCATGTGGTAGTATTATTTCAAAGTAGTTGTAATAGTTGCTACATGCGGTGAACAACCATGAAGATGGCGCCATTGACCTTGACGCTACGCCGACGATGATGGAGATCATGCCCGTTGATGATGGAGATCATGTCCGTGCTTTGGAGATGAAGATCAAAGGCGCAAAGACTAAAGGGCCATATCATATCACATATGAATTGCATGTGATGTTAATCCTTTTATCCATCTTATATTTCTTAGATCGCGACGGTAGCATTATAAGATGATCCCTCTCACTAAAAATCAAGATAATAAAGTGTTCGTCCTTAGTTAGCACCGTTGCTAAGACTCGTTGTTTTGAAGCATCACGTGATGATCGGGTGTGATAAACTCAACGTGTGCATACAATGGGTGCAAGCCAGTTTTGCACATGCGGAAACTAGGGTTTGACTTGACCAGCCTAGCATGTACAGACATGGCCTCGGAACACGGAAGACCGAAAGGTTAAGCATGAATCATATAAATGATATGATGAACATGTTGATGTTCGCCATTGAAACTACATCATCTCACGTGATGATCGGACTTGGTGTAGTTGATTTGGTTCGTGTAATCACTAAGACAATTCGAGGGATATTGTTTTGAGTGGGAGTTCACCTAGTTAATTTTAAATTAATAGTAAACTCAATTTGTCATAAACTTAGTCTAAACTCTTTGCAAATATGTTGTAGATTATGGCGACCCCTACCATCAATTTTAATTCGTTCCTAGAGAAAGAAAAGCTAAAAAACAATGGAAGCAACTTTACGGATTGGTTCCGTAACTTGAGGATTGTCCTCACTGCTGGACAACTGCTCTATGTGCTCGAAGCACCGCTGGGTGACCCACCTGCAGAAACAGCTACCGATGAGGCTAAAGCTGTTTACCTCACTCGGAAGACACATTACTCCACAGTTCAGTGTGCCATCCTCTACGGTTTAGAATCGGAGCTTCAGAAACGCTTTGAGACCCACGACCCTCATGATATAATCAGTGAGCTCAAAATGATATTTGAAACTCATGCGGCCGTGGAAAGCTATGATGCTTCTGAAAAGTTCTTTAACTGTAAGATGGAAGAGGGCAGCTCCGTTAGTGAGCATGTGCTCAAGATGTCTGGGCACGCGAAGAAACTCCAAGACTTGGGAATAACGATTCGTAACACCTTGGGGATTCATCGTGTTCTTCAATCACTGCCACCTAGTTACAAGAACTTCATGATGAACTACAACATGCAGTGCATGGACAAGATGTTACCTGAACTCTTCTCAATGCTGAAAACTGCTGAAGTGGAGATAAAGAAAGAGCACCAAGTGTTGATAGTCAATAAGACCACCAAGTTCAAGAAGCAGGGCAAGCCTAAGGAAAAGGGTAAATTCAAGAAGGGCGGCAAGAAAGCTGACGCTGACAAGGTATTAACTTGTCAATGCCTACGAGTTGTAGACTAGGGTTTCGCGGAAAGTAGAGGGCAAGTAGATCTCGAAGGTTTCAGCCGAAAAGGTGCTCGACTATGAAAAACTAGGGTGTATGTTGACAATGATTCGATCCTTTTTTTCTCCCTCGGCTCCCCTTTATATAGGAGGTGGAGCCGAGGTTTTCGTATCGTACAAGTTACAAAGTCCGGGAAACTTATTTGAGTCCTTCCCGTAATGATACAAGTCTATAATTCCTAATCTATCTCTATTTTCCGTATCGATGCTTATTGGGCTTCCGAGCTTCATAATCTTTGGGTCGTGGGCCTTTAATTATCCCCGGGTACCTTATTCGGCAGGCCCATCTGGGATGCCTATGTCAGTAGCCCCCGAGATTTTGCTTGAATCATAGAGTCGAGTAAAATCTCCATTGTAGAAACAATCCATAAGTTCTATGAATTCTTATAGTATTTTGCTCGAAATATTTATATCTTGTACAGGATAACGGTAGAAGGGGCTGGTTCATCCGACGGATCGGTACCGTTAAGCGCTCTCGTGGCAATCCCGCAAAAACCTACTTCAAGGTCAAGTCCCTGGACTCGACCCGGGATACTGGCTTAACATGCGCCGCTTAAGGTCTTACCATATGCCGAATTCCAGTTAAATTATACCGAGTGCCTAACGCGTCCGTTAGGATTTTTCTTCGCGTCTGTTGACACGGATAAAGTAGTAGAGCGTATTCGGGTGCGATACCACGCCGCACAGGATGGATCCCGGGGACTTACCTTCGTAAAAGATTACGGCATTCCGAGATTTTACCGCGGCGGACGCGCTCTGAGAATATATTGTCGAGTGCCTTTTCCGGCTGTTGGAGTGGCATATTTATTCGAGTCATATGATGACATAGTATCTTGTCCTCCCGATGGAAGTATATTTTGAGTTATATATAACTTGAAAATGTGATGATCTCATATTTCGTCGGGTGCGCGATCAGCGCTCCCGATGGGAGTAGCCCCCGAGGCTACGGCCAAGTGCTTGTACTTGGTCGTAGGCTCAACTTGTATTGCCTTCTCGCTATTTTTTACCTTCCTTTCATCTTCTTTCTTTCTGTCTTTTTTTTACTTGACTTGCTGCTGCTCCTTCTCTTTTTTCAATTTCATCGGGTGCGCGACCAGCGCTCCCGATGGGAGTAGCCCCCGAGGCTACAGCCAAGTGTTTGCACTTGGTTGTAGGCTCAACCTTTGCTATTTTTCACCAACCCTATATTTTTTCTTTTCAACTTGTCCTCTTATCAGAAGTATAAACAATACTTCTGATAAGATTAGCCCCCGAGCATATGAGCAAATGCTTGTATTTGATCATAGGTTCCCGAAGTTTCTCTGTTGGAACACTCGAGATTTTCTTGTCGCTATATTTTGATAGAAGCACTCAATGTTTCCTTTGAGATGACATCACTGCTGACGATAGCCACGATTGCCTCCTTGGGAAACCATGGCTCCTGTCACTTCACTGAGGCGTGGGTCCAAAGTTCTGCACCATTGACACGTTGCACAAGTGGGGGACACACGTCCTCCGTAATTTCCGGCACACGCGCAGTAACTTCTTTCCTGTAACTTCAAGCTAAAAAGACCATTCTACCCTTGTGGACACGCGTAGGGCTAAAAATGCATCTCGTTTTTATCCAACGGCGTGACGGATCGACTCCTCGCTATATAGTCACTGCATTTTCTGCCTTTTTTCCCCTTCGCCGCACCGCACATCTTCTTCCTCTCTCTGCTTCCGCCATTGCCATTCCTCTAAGCTCCTCAAGCCCTAGCTCTCTTTCACCCCGCTGCTCCACCAAAGCGCTCCCTCATGCCGTCGCGCACGAAGCTGACCAAGCACATAGCTCCGGGAACCAATGCTCCGATGGAGAAAGCTGAGGTCTCTGGATGGGAGCGATCCAAGATCTCCAACCAGGATCATAGGATGCTCAAGAAACTTGGCCTGCTGAAGAAGCAGGATTCGTTGATCTTCCCTGGCGACGAGAGCTTCCCGCGTCCTCGAATCGGATACCGGGTAACTTTCATTGACCACCTCATTCGTGGCCTCTCCACCCCTATCCACGAATTCCTTCGTGGTCTTCTCTTTGTCTACGGGATCCAGCTACACCAGCTGACCCAAACTCCAAACTCCATCCTCCACATCTCTATTTTTATTACTTTGTGCGAGTGCTTCCTCGGCACCCATCCTCATTGGGGCCTATGGAAGCGCATTTTCTACCTCCGGCGCAACAACTCCCGCAACGTCGTCTACAATGTGGGCGGCGTTTGCATCTGCGTCCGACCCGACGTTGACTATTTTGACATCAAATTCCCCGACTCCATCCAAGGGTGGCGCAAAAGATGGTTGTACATCCACGATGAGTACGACGTTTCCCAGGAATATGGCATCGCTCCATTTGAAGCTGCCGAAGCAATTCTCAGGCGCCGATCTTGGGACGCAGAGGCCACTGCCGAAGAAAAGACGGCTACTGAAGCCCTGATGAAGCGCATCCATCAACTCCAGAACACCCACGGAGAGGAACTCTCGGGTATTCAGATAATTGCTTACTTCCTTAGGATCAGGGTGCAGCCACTGCAGGCTCGCAAAAACCCCCTTTGGATGTACTCTTGCGAGAAAGATGTTGATCGCTTGTCCAAGGATCTCTCTGTGAAAGACTTGGAGAGGCTCATCCGACATTTTTCCTCTTTGAGCAAGAAACACGAGGTTCCATCCTCTTGCCGCGTGGAGCTATACAGTGGTAGCCACGCTCTTCCCGATGTAAGTAGCCTTCTTTCGAGTTGTTCTGCTATTTTTTGACTGCGACCTTATTTTTCCTTGTGTATTCACCATTGTCTTGCTTTTGCATTGCACAGGGCCACCACATTCTATCTTCTCCCCCCCCCCTACTTGAAGGTGGAGAGGTAGACGAGTGAGCCGTTGTCACTGACGACTCGCAAGAAACCTCTCGCCCTGAGAGTGAAGTCGCGGGATCTCAAAAATCTGTGGGTTCCTCTGAAAAAGAGATAGAGTCAGGGCAACCCTCTGACTCTGCTTATTCTGTCTCTCCTCCTCCCGCCAACTCTCCTGGGCGCAAGAGGAAAAGAGACGATGTCGAGGATTCCGGCGCCTCCAAGCCTACTGACCCGGCTGCCGAAGAACCTGAAGAAGAGGGTGCTTTCGACCCCTATGATGAGGCTGGTGCCATTAGCTCATAAGTTTCTTTATTTCTGTGTTTTGCCTATCTCCATTTTCTTCGGAATACTCATATTTCTATATTGATAGCTCTGAAGAGGAAAAAGAAGACGAACCCGTAGTTCATGGCGTGGTTGCTACGAGCACGTCCAACACCATGGTTCTATCGGAAGAACGCCGCCCTGCTGCAGGATCTTCGCCTCCCCCTCAGCAAATCGTAGAAACGTCGACTCCAGCAGCCAGCCCCCGAGCACCTGTATCGAAGAAAGCAAGAACTGGGGCTGGCGATGCAGGCGAACTTGTCATGGGTAGTTCGTCGACTCCCTTCCTGGACGATGTAAGTCCCTTTGTGTTTTCCTTAGTTCGTTTTTTATTTTTCTTTTCTATTGTCCTCTTTCTGCCAATATCTTGCCCTTGTTGTGTTTGCTTTGCACTGATTATTTTTCCCTAACTTTATTTCTTGATAGCCTTTGATGAAGAACCTCATCAACCTCGGCTCCCAATTCATTGGGTTCCGTGATGAAGCCGCCAGTCTGAGAGGTAAAGCCACATTTTTCTCGATGTAATTCCTACTCCCGCCAAATGACTTCTTGCCTTCTAACAGAAGGTCTCCGCCTTCCGATTTTTTCTTTTTTTAGAATCCCTCCGGCGAGCCGAAGAACGCACTAATGCACTTGCAGCCAAATTAGAACGCAGTGAAAAAGCTCGCGAAAAAGCTGAAAAGGATGCTGCTGCTGTTGAAGGGCTCCGCCAGAGGCTTCAAGCAGCCGAGGATGCTCTGAGTGACAAGATTGCTCAACAAATCGAGTGTGAAAACGCCATTGTAGCTCGATTTGACACGCAGAACCGGTGATTCACTAGTAAGCTATCCACTATACTTTATTTTGCTTCTGCCTTTGCTTATGTAATTGTCTCCGATATTGACGGACTCGCGATTTCCTCCAGCAGGGCGGATGGGTGAGGTGTTTACTTTGCATGAAGAGACCGAGGATAACCTCCTCGATGCTCTCTTTATTTTAGAGCTGAATGGCGATTTGGCGCGCACCAATATTTCCAATGCTCGCACCGCGTTAACATGCCTGTTCCCCCATTTCTTTCCTAAGGAGACGCAGCCGGAGTTTTTCTCTGAGCTTGTTCATCGTTTCTTGGGTAAAGAGGATCTTGCCTTAGCCTATCGTAATGATAGCCTGAAGATTGCGGTCGAGGGAACCATCGCCTTGGTTGCCGCCAGCGAGCAAAACGTCGACTGGGCGAAGGCTGGCAATCCCAAGGGGATGAACAAGGAAAGGTGGAAGGCTTTGATGAAGAGCGCCAAGACCCACTCGAAGAAAATCCTTGCCTTCCTGAACCCGAAGTATGCTGCATCCACCAGCACTGCCAGGACGGAGGTCAAGTAGACCAACCTGTACCTATGTTTTTCCTTTTCTTTTGTAGCTGTCGCTTTCTTTGTGACTCGCGACTATTCATATCGACTCACTAGGAGTCGACTTTTGTAAGGATCCTCTTTTGTGTAAATATCTTGATTATCAATGAAAAAATGTTCTCCGCCGAATGATTGATATCGATATTTCTTTCTTCCAGTTGATTTTTGATAACTATACCGAGGCCGCTGGTCCTTCCGATGCTTCTCCTGCCGCGTCTCGCTCCACGAGAACACCTACCGACGTTTTCCTAGATGATTCTTCGTGTGCTGATTCAGTCCAACAAGAGCTAGCAGAACTTCGACAACAACTTCAATCTATGAAGAAACAGGCTATAATTGTTATGGATCAGTCCCGAAAATCCCTGGATCGCGAACAGGCTGCGCTTCGAAAAGTTCGAGAAGCTCTGGAGTTAAAGGAATCTGCTGCTGCCAAAGTTTCTCGGGCTGTTAAGCGCGAGAATTTTATGCTTGAACTAATGACAGATGCAAGTGAAGATATGGCGGGTATGTCGTCTTGTGGCTTTCTTCTTCTATCTATATTTTTCGCGTCTCTTACCAGGCTATGACGCATCTTCGGCACTTGTAGGTTCTTTTCTTGACGCAACCGCCGAAGAACAACGTGTGAATTCTCGAGTCGAGGTTCTCCTTGAACTCTCAAAGAGGAATAACATTGACTTCTGGGCGGGTGAAGATCGTACCCGTCAAATTGTTCGGTTCCAGGATCGTGCTACTCAAGTTCGGAAGTTTCAAGATTTCTTCGGCAGTACTCTGGCCATGATATACAATGCCATGTTTCCTCGAAACCTGCAGCCTGCGAATCTTACTGAACTTATGGCTATGTTCAGGGATGTGGAGAGTATCCACGACTTTGTGAAGGCCCAGATGGTAGCCGGTGCAAAGTTTGCTCTGATTTGGCTGAAGGTCTGTCACTCAAAATTGGACTTCAACAATCTCTTCGACCTTTTCTACCGCAAAACGTCGAAGAAGAGAGTGAACGTCGACAAACACAACGAACTTGCGTCACCTATTGCCGAAAAAATGATCGATGAGCTTCTTCGGTACGACGCCGCTTTCTTCACAGATCTTCGGTATGACGACTCGACGCAGAATATTCGTGCTGCCAAGGAGAAGATAGCCATAGATAGATTATGAAAGCTGTTCTTTTTTCCTTTTCTCTAGATGTGTAGCCTGAGTCGAATATATTTGTATCTCGTATATATTGTAATTATTGCGAGACTTATGAACAGTCAAGGAAAATTTGTATGTTATTTTTTTTTTCATTGCAAGCCCCCGAGTGTCCTCATTGGCGTATCTATATTTGTTAGTCGCGAGGTTTTTTAACCAAGGCGAGTATTTCTGAGCTATATTTTGAGAGTCGAATATATCTTGTGAATCCTTTGGGTACGAGCCCCCGAGCCTTACGAGAAAAAATATATGCCATCACTATTTTTATTATATTGCAGCATCGCAAGCCCGCCTCATTAAAAACCTTTCAGCCCCATGATGACCCACAAGTATAGGGGGTGTATCGTAGTACTTTCGATAAATAAGAGTGTCGAACCCAACGAGGAGCAGAAGGTGTTGACAAGCAGTTTCGATGAAGGATTCACTGTAAATGCTCACAGACAAGTTTTCAGGGGTTTTGATATAGCAGATAAATAAAGTACGAGTAAGTAAAATGCGAGAGTAATAATTGCAGCGAGTGGCCCAATCCTTTTTAGCACAAAGGACAAGCCGGTTTGTTTACTTATAATGACCAAACGTTCTCGAGGACACACGGGTATTTAGTCTAGTGCTTTCGCTTCATATAGTTGATTAATCTTCATTGTTTTGATAAGTGTTATGTGGGTGAACCTATGCTAATGCACCGCCCTTCCTAGGACTAATACATACTTGTGATTATACCCCTTGCAAGCATCCGCAACTACAAGAAAGTAATTAAGATAAATCTAACCACAGCCTTAAACTCTGAGATCCTGCTATCCCTCCTGCATCGATATACCAACGGGGGTTCAGGTTGCTGTCACTCCGGCAACCCCACAATTAGCAAACGAATACAAGATGTATTCCCCTAGGCCCATAAAGGTGAAGTATCATGTAGTCGACGTTCACATGACACCACTAGAAGAATAACACCACAACTTAAATATCAAACCATTGAATATTACTCAACATAGTTCACTACTAACATTTAGACTTCACCCATGTCCTCAAGAACTAAACGAACTACTCACGAGCCATCATATGGAACATGATCAGAGGTGATATGATGATAAATAACAATCTGAACATAAACCTTGGTTCAATGGTTTCACTCAATATCATCAATAACAAGTAGTAATCAATACCGGGAGAGTTTCCCCTATCAAACAATCAAGATTCAACCCTAGATGTTACAGCGGTGACGAGGTGCAGCGGTGGAGATGGCGGTGATGATGATGGAGATGATGGTGATGATGATCCCAATGATGTCCAGCTTGATGACGGTGACGATGGCGTCGATTTCCCCCTCCGGGGAATTTCCCCAGATTTCAACTGCCGGGGAGCTCTTTTCTCTGGTATTTTCCGCCCCGTAGAGGCGGCTGTGTCTATTCTCGATCCTCCTCTCGAGCTTAGGTTTTCAGGACGAAGAAGTACGCGAAGGAGAGGCGGCCGAAGGGGCTGTGGGCCCCCTCCCCACAAGGCGGCGCGGCCAGGCCTGGGCCCGTGCCGGCCTATGGGGGGCCATGGCGGCCCTCCTCGGTCCCTCCTTTTGGCTGGCTTCGTCTTCAGGAAAAATAAGATCTTCGGTGTAATTTCCGTCAATTGTTGATCTTCCGAAATATCGCATTCTGACGGTGCTTTTCCAGCAGAATCCTGACTCCGGTGGGCGATTCTCCAATAATCATGAAACATGCAAAATAGATGAAATAACATAAGTATCATCTCTAAATATGAAATATATCAATGAATAACAGTAAGTTATGATATAAAATAGTGATGCAAAATGGACGTATCAACTCCCCCAAGCTTAGACTTCGCTTGTCCCCAAGCAAAACTGAACTCGATTAACAAGACCACATGTTTATGGAGTGAAGAGTCGATAAACCAAATACGGACAAGAAGCATCATATTAATTCACACAAGACATTCTAGTGAACAACTTCCTCATATAATTCAACTCGAAACAAGTAGAGGGTAATCACAAATAAAGGTGCATAAGAAATCATAATTGGTGATGGCAAACTTCGTTCTTGGTCAGAGAACAATTAACAGATTGTACTTATCTGTCGAGCAGCGCTCTTATGTTAAAGCTTATATGGCACAACTTGCATATTCAATCATAATAATCTTCTCATAATCATTGATAACTTTCGAAGCTATATTCATTCGGATAAAACTTGTACTAAACAAGGAAGAATAAAAGACATGATTAAATAGATCACAATATAAATGGTTGGATCACAACAACTCAATTGCTTGCTTAAGATAGAGAGAAATAGGTTTACTGACTCAACATAAAGTAAAAGAAAGGCCCTTCGCAGAGGGAAGCAGGGATTACTCATGTGCTAGAGCTTTTATTTTGAAAACATGGAAACAATTTTGTCAACGGTAGTAATAATTCATATGTGTCATGCATAATACCTCCTATAAGTTGCAAGCCTCATGCATAGAATACCAATAGTGCTCGCACCTTGTCCTAATTAGCTTGGATTTACATGGATTATCATTGCATAACATATGTTTCAACCAAGTGTCACAAAGGGGTACCTCTATGCCGCCTGTACAAAGGTCCAAGGAGATAGATCGCATTTGATTTCTTGTTTTTGATAGATCTCAACTTAGGACATCCATACCGGGACAACATAGAAAACAGATAATGGACTCCTCTTTAATGCATAAGCATTCAACAACAGATAATATTCTCATAAGAGATTGAGGATTAATGTCCAAACTAAAACTTCCACCATGATACATGGCTTTGGTTAGCGGCCCAATGTTCTTCTCTAACAATATGCATACTCAAACCATTTAATCATGATAAATCACCCTTACTTCAGACAAGACGAACATGCATAGCAACTCACATGATACTCAACAAAGGTGTAATAGTTGATGGCGTCCCCAGAAACATGGTTACCGCTCAACAAGCAACTTATAAGAAATAAGATACATAAACTGCATATTCTTTACCACAATAGTTTTTAAGGCTACTTTCCCATGAGCTATGTATTGCAAAGACAAGGAATGAATTTTTAAAGGTAGCACGCAAGCAATTTACTTGGAATGGCAGAAAAATACCACATAGTAGGTAGTTATGGTGGACACACATGGCATGGGTTTGGTTCAAGGTTTTGGATGCACGAGAAGCATTCCCTCTCAGTACAGGTTTTTGGCTAGCAAGGTTGGTTAGCAAGCATAAGAGTTGAGGGAAACAAGCAAATACACATGTGATAGAACAATCATGCATCTTCCTTGTAAGCACAAACAATTTTATCTTCAGAATAATAAGCTAAGAGCTAACAAGAAAGAAAGATAATGGAACAACATATATATATGTATTTCTCTTTTCTACTTAAACTCAAAGTGTTGTTGCTATTGACCACTGCTAAGTTTGCCAAAACCAAATAGATTTGCTCAATGCTCCCAAAGTGATACCAATACTAATAACAAGATCAATCATATAGTAGAGATTGCAAACTAAAATAAGATGTGCAATATGTAAATGATAAAACTTCTCATTAGTATTCCATAACGATAACTCACACCAAGGGATACATAGATAACCAACTAAAAGAGAGATACTTCCATACTGCAACCATCTTATATGATAACTTCCCTACTCATGATATAACACTACTTGATAGTAAAAAGGTAAAAGATAGCGATGATGTGATACCGCGGCACTCCCCCCAAGCTTGGAACAAACCAAGGGGGTGCCAATACCGATGATAAATTACTCCTTCGGTGGTGGTGGTGAGAAAGCCTTGATAGGAGTGAGGAACCGCTCTAGCATTCTGCGAAGTCGGTTGTTCTCCTCCTGAAGTATCTCCACTTCCCTTCTCAGAGCACGGTATTGATCACAAAATTCATCGGTAACCCGTAAAGCTTCCCCCAAGGCAGGGAAAGAGTCGAGGCTGGGAGCAGGTGGTAGGGGTCCCTGCAAGTTATGCGAAAAAGAACACCGAGTGTTAACCGATCCCACCAAGAATTGCTTACTCCCGCCAGCTTGTTGCTCTCTTTTGGATGACATCTTCTTCCTCTCATCCATCTCCTTCCACTCGGGATCTTGAATATCTTCCTCCGAAAGCTCCTTGCCCTTGTTATTGGAGACCATGGTGCTTCTAGACCAAAGACAGATCCTGGCAGAAAACAGCTCGAAACAAAACACGACGAGAAAACGATATACGGACCTCCAGGGGTCCGGGGGATTATATAGCAAAAATTTTCACGACAAAAGGAAAGTACCAGGTCGAACCAGAGGAGAGGGACAACGAGGGGCCATCCTCATGGCGGCGCGGCCGGGCGGGCCGCGCCGGCCTATGGGGGCACGCCCTCGTGCGTCTCCTCCACTCCATTTCGATCTCGTAATTTCTCATATTTTCCAAAAACAAGCGAAAACATTGTTCGGAAAGTTAAACGCGGACTTTTTATTACCAGTACTGTTACCTATTCAAAGTCGAACTCTGCAGACTGTCAATTTGACCTTTGATGAAAGCTTCCGGAGTTACCACTTGAATAACATCAACATCTTCATTATAAGAATCTCCAGAAATATAATGCTTGAGTCTTTGTCCATTCACCACTTGTGTGGCATCGCCTTGCAGAGAACTAATCTTAATTGCCCCTGAACGATACACCTCCACAATGACATATGGTCCTTCCCATTTTGAGAGTAATTTCCAAAAAATCTGAGACGAGACCGATACAATAGGACTTTATCCCCAACATTAAATTCTCTTTTGATAATTCTTCTATCATGCCATTTCTTAACTTTCTCTTTAAAGAGTTTAGCATTTTCATAAGCTTCACTTCTCCATTCATCTAAAGAACTCAATTGTAGCAATCTCTTCTTACCGGCAAGTTTAGGATCTTTATTTAATTCTCTTACAGCCCAATAAGCTTTGTGCTCTAGTTCTAAAGGTAAATGGCAAGCTTTTCCATAAACCATTTTATAAGGAGACATACCCATAGGATTTTTATAAGCAGTTCTATAAGCCCATAGTGCTTCCTTCAATTTACTAGCCCAATTCTTCCTAGATTTATTAACAGTCTTTTGCAAGATAGATTTAATTTCTCTATTTGATAGTTCTACTTGCCCACTAGTTTGAGGATGATAAGCAGAAGCAATCCTATGATTAATGCCATATTTAGCAAGAGTTTTTCTAAAACCACCATGAATAAAATGAGAACCTCCATCAGTCATAAGATATCTAGGAACTCCAAATCTAGGAAAAATAATATCTAAAAGCATTCTTAAAGAGGTCTCACCATCAGCACTTTTTGTGGGTATGGCTTCCACCCATTTAGTAACATAATCAACAGCAACAAGTATATGAGTGTTACCTTCTGAAGAAGGAAAGGACCCATGAAGTCAAATCCCCAACAATCGAATGGTTCAATAACAAGAGTATAATTCATAGGCATTTCATTGCGTCTGGAGATATTACCAACCCTTTGGCATTCATCACAAGATAAAATAAATTTTCTTGCATCTTTAAAGAGAGTTGGCCAATAAAAGCCTGACTGTAGAACCTTTTGCGCGGTTCTATCTCCGGCGTGATGTCCTCCATAAACACTACCATGACACTTACTCAATATCTCTTGTTGTTCATATTCGGGAACACATCTTCACATAATACCATCCACTCCTTCTTTATATAAGTGTGGGTCATCCCAAAAATAATGCATCAAGTCATAAAAGAATTTTCTCCTTTGCTGAGCTGAAAAGGTTGGAGGCAAGTACTTGGAAACAATAAAGTTAGCATAATCAGCATACCAAGGACTATCTCGCGAGCTCACCTTTATTACAGCCAATTGTTCATTTGGAAAACTATCATTAACAGGAACATGATCATAAGCAATATTTTCCAATCTAGACAAATTATCAGCAACAGGATTATCAGCTCCTTTTCTATCTATAATATGCAAATCGAATTCTTGCAAAAGAAGCACCCATCTAATAAGCCTTGGCTTAGCATCTTTCTTTTCCATAAGGTATCTAATTGCAGCATGATCAGTATGAATTGTAACTTTTGAATCAACAATATAGGGTCTAAACTTGTCACAAGCAAAAACCACAGCTAACAATTCTTTTTCAGTTGTAGCATAATTTCTTTGAGCAGCATCAAGAGTTTTACTAGCATAATGAATAACATTCAATTTTTTATCTATTCGCTGTCCAAGGACAGCACCTACAGCAAAATCACTAGCATCACACATAATCTCAAAAGGTAAATTCCAATCAGGAGGTTCAACAACAGGAGCAGTTGTCAAGGCTTTCTTTAGAGTTTCAAAAGCTTCCTTACAATCATCATCAAAAACAAAAGGTACATCTTTTTGAAGAAGATTAGTAAGAGGCTTTGAAATCTTAGAGAAATCTTTAATAAATCTCCTATAAAAACCAGCATGACCAAGAACACTACGAATACCTTTAACATCCCTAGGATAGGGCATCTTCTCAATGGCTTCAACTTTAGCTCTATCAACTTCAATACCTCTCTCAGAAATTTTATGTCCCAATACAATTCCTTCATTAACCATAAAGTGACATTTCTCCCAATTAAGAACAAGGTTAGTTTCTTCACATCTCTGCAAAACTTTATCAAGGTTTCGCAAGCAATTATCAAAAGAATTCCCATAGACAGAAAAATCATCCATGAACACCTCTACAATCTTCTCACAAAAGCCATGAAAAATAGCAGACATGCATCTTTGAAAAGTAGCAGGAGCATTACATAAACCAAAAGGCATACGCCTATAAGCATAAGTTCCATAGGGACAAGTGAAAGTGGTTTTCTCTTGATCTTTAGTTTTAACAGCAATTTGTGAAAACCCAGAATAACCATCAAGAAAGCAAAAATGAGTATTTTTAGATAACCTTTCTAACATTTGATCAATAAAAGGTAAAGGGTAATGATCTTTCTTAGTAACTTTATTAACTTTTCGATAATCAATGCACATTCTATACCCTACAACTACTCTTTGAGGGATGAGCTCATCATTATCATTAGGTACAACAGTTATTCCTCCTTTCTTAGGAACACAATGCACAGGACTAACCCATCTACTATCAGCAATAGGATATATAATACCAGCTTCAAGAAGTTTTAATACCTCATTCCTTACCACATCCTTCATTTTAGGAATTAGACGACGCTGATGTTCAACAACAGGCTTTGCATCATCTTCCATATTAATGGCATGTTGGCAAATAGAGGGAGAAATACCCTTCAAGTCATCAAGAGTGTAGCCAATAGCTCCTCGGTGTTTCTTCAATATTTCCAATAACCTTTCTTCCTCAAACTCTGAAAGCTTAGAACTAATAATAACAGGATATATTTTCTTATCATCAATATGAGCATACTTAAGATTATCAGGCAATGGTTTTAAATCAAAAACAGGATCTTCCTTTGGTGGTGGCGTTGTACCTAGATCTTCAACCGGTAAGTCATGTTTAAGAATAGGTTGACGAAGAAAAATTTCATCAAGCTCGTTCCTTTCTTCCCTAAAGACTTCACTCTCACTATTCTCCAAATGTTGCTGCAAAGGATTATTAGGAGCAAGAGCAATAGATGCACATTGTTCAACTCTAAAATCATTATTAGGCAAATCAGCTTTATAAGGAGTTTTGGCAAATTTAGAGAAATTAAACTCATAGGATTCACCAGCAAATTTAGTCACAATTTTCTCTTTCTTGCAATCTATAACAGCTCCACAAGTATTTAGAAAAGGTCTACCAAAAATGATAGGACAAGACTTACTAACAGCAGAACCAAGTACCAAAAAGTCAGCAGGATATTTAATCTTACCACATAGAACTTCCACATCTCGAACAATACCAATAGGAGAGATAGTTTCTCTATTAGCTAGCCGAATAACCACATCAATATCTTCAAGTTCACAAGAACCAATTTCATGCATGATCTCCGTGTAAAGCTCATAAGGAATAGCACTAATACTTGCACCAATATCGCATAAACCATAATAACAATGATCACCAATTCTAACAGAGAGCATAGGAACACTGGTTTTCCTAGACTTATTAGGATGTGAAACAATATTAGAAGCATCTTCACATAAAATAATATGACCATCTTCTACATTTTCAGTCATAAGATCTTTAACTATTGCAATAGCAGGTTCAACCTTTATTTGCTCTTCAGGTTCTATAGGTTTCTTTGCACTTTTATTAACCGCACTATTTATAACAGAATACTCCTTCATTTTAGCAGAAAAGGAGTTTTTTCAATATAAGCTTCAGGAAGAATATGATCAACAGTTTTAATTTCAACACATTTACCTATAGGTGAATCAGTTTTATCTTTGTAAGGTTCATGATACTTATTAAAATTCTTCCTAGGCAATTCAAAATGAGAGGCAAAAGCTTTATAGAAATTTGCAACAACTTGAGAGTCAAGACCATAAGTAGCACTCATATTTCGAAATTTATCAGTATCCATAAAAGTTTCAATGCATTCATAATTATAATTTATACCTGACTCTCTATCTTTGTCGTTCTCCCATCCTTCAGTATTCTCCTGAATCCGATCAAGAAGGTCCCATTTAAACTCTTCTTTGTTGCGTGTGAATGATCCAGAACAAGTAGTATCCAGCAAGGTTTTATCTTGAAAAGAAAGTCTTGCATAGAAATTATCAATGATGATATTACCAGGAAGCTCATGAATGGGGCATTTGAGCATTAAGGACTTCAATCTCCCCCATGCTTGGGTAATACTCTCTCCATCATGAGGCCAGAAATTATATATGCGGTTCCGGTCTTTGTGAATTTCACTTGGAGGATAGAATTTAGAATAAAATAGAGGCACAATATCCTTCCAATCAAGAGAATCCCCATTCTTCAGTAATTTATACCAATGCGCCGCTTTACCAGACAGCGATATAGAGAATAGTTTCTTCCTAAATTCATCCATAGCAATACCTGCACACTTGAATAAACCGCATAACTCATGTAAAAACAGTAAATGATCTCAGGATGGACAGTTCCATCCCCTCATAGCGGTTATCCACAACACGTTCAATAATTTTCATAGGTATTTTATATGGAACCTCTTTCTCACCTGGCGCCTCATCCACTACCTTTGCAGTAGTAGTAGATTTTCCAAATAGAAATTCAAGAGAAGATCTCTCCATAATGAATTATGGCAGCAGGCAGAAATAAAAATAGCACGTACAGTAAAAGTTTTCCTTACCAATTCCACTTACCAATAGCGCTTCACTCCCCGGCAACGGCGCCAGAAAATAGTCTTGATGACCCACAAGTATAGGGGGTGTATCGTAGTACTTTCGATAAATAAGAGTGTCGAAGCCAACGAGGAGCGAAGGTGTTGACAAGCGTTTCGATGAAGGATTCACTGTAAATGCTCACGAGACAAGTTTTCAGGGGGTTTTGATATAGCAGATAAATAAAGTACGAGTAAGTAAAATGCGAGAGTAATAATTGGGCCCAATCCTTTTTAGCACAAAGGACAAGCCGGTTTGTTTACTTATAATGACCAAACGTTCTCGAGGACACACGGGTATTTAGTCTAGTGCTTTCGCTTCATATAGTTGATTAATCTTCATTGTTTTGATAAGTGTTATGTGGGTGAACCTATGCTAATGCACCGCCCTTCCTAGGACTAATACATACTTGTGATTATACCCCTTGCAAGCATCCGCAACTACAAGAAAGTAATTAAGATAAATCTAACCACATCCTTAAACTCGAGATCCTGCTATCCCTCCCGCATCGATATACCAACGGGGTTCGAGTTGCTGTCACTCCGGCAACCCCACAATTAGCAAACGAATACAAGATGTATTCCCCTAGGCCCATAAAGGTGAAGTATCATGTAGTCGACGTTCACATGACACCACTAGAAGAATAACACCACAACTTAAATATCAAACCATTGAATATTACTCAACATAGTTCACTACTAACATTTAGACTTCACCCATGTCCTCAAGAACTAAACGAACTACTCACGAGCCATCATATGGAACATGATCAGAGGTGATATGATGATGAATAACAATCTGAACATAAACCTTGGTTCAATGGTTTCACTCAATAGCATCAATAACAAGTAGTAATCAATATCGGGAGAGTTTCCCCTATCAAACAATCAAGATTCAACCCTAGATGTTACAGCGGTGACGAGGTGCAGCGGTGGAGATGGCGGTGATGATGATGGAGATGATGGTGATGATGATCCCAATGATGTCCAGCTTGATGACGGTGACGATGGCGTCGATTTCCCCCTCCGGGAGGGAATTTCCCCGGCAGATTTCAGCCTGCCGGAGAGCTCTTTTCTCTCTGGTGTTTTCCGCCCCGTAGAGGCGGCTGTGTCTATTCGCGATCCTCCTCTGGAGCTTAGGTTTTCGGGACGAAGAAGTACGCGAAGGAGAGGCGGCCGAAGGGGGCTGTGGGCCCCCTCCCCACAAGGCGGCGCGGCCAGGCCTGGGCCCGCGCCGGCCTATGGGGGGCCCATGGCGGCCCTCCTCGGTCCCTCCTTTTGGCTGGCTTCATCTTCAGGAAAAATAAGATCTTCGGTGTAATTTCCGTCAATTGTTGATCTTCCGAAATATCGCATTCTGACGGTGCTTTTTCCAGCAGAATCCTGACTCCGGTGGGCGATTCTCCAATAATCATGAAACATGCAAAATAGATGAAATAACATAAGTATCATCTCCAAATATGAAATATATCAATGAATAACAGTAAGTTATGATATAAAATAGTGATGCAAAATGGACGTATCACCCCACTCAGTGCCCTGAAAGGAAAAGAGTGCGTCTGAAAACATGCGAGCTCTTCAGTACAATGTATGCTTTACAGAGTCGACTATATTGTTTTCTAAGCGTAGAACCGCCGAAGCTGCACCACGTTCCATGGGTTTGGTTCGTCCTTCCCTGTTTTCTTGTCCTTCAATCTGTATGCTCCTCCTGGAATTACTTCAGTGACGATGTATGGCCCTTCCCATGGGGACTCGAATTTTTCATTGCTATCTTGTATAAGCCGAAGTACGAGGTCGCCAACTTGAAAAGATCTGGGTCGCAAACGTCGGCTGTGATAGTTTTTGAGATTTTGCTGATACGTGGTTACTCTTGACAATACTTCGTCCCTTGCTTCGTCGAGTGCGTCGACGTCATCTTCCAGCGCTTTTCTTGAAGTTTCCTCATCATATTCTGCGACTCTTGGAGAATTATGCTCTATTTCTATTGGGAGTACCGCCTCAGCTCCATGGACCAGAAAGAACGGAGTTTCTTGAGTTGCTGTATTGGGTGTCGTTCGTATGCTCCATAGCACGCTAGGTAGCTCATCAATCCAAGTGTGCCACGCTTTCTCTAGCGGTGTTAGCAACCGCTTCTTGATGCCATTGCAGATGATACCGTTTGCTTTCTCGACTTGGCCGTTGGTCTGCGGGTGCACCACCGATGCGAAGTGTAACTTGATGCCTACTTCTGCGTAATATGCCTTGAATTCTCGAGAGGTAAAGTTGCTGCCATTGTCCGTGACTATGCTGTTGGGGACGCCAAATCGAAAGACTATCCCTTTGACGAAGTTGACCGCCGATGTTGCGTCAGCCAAAGTTACTGGTACTGCCTCTATCCACTTGGTAAATTTGTCGACAGCTACGAGAAAATACACGTGTCCTCCTGGCCAGGACTTGTGTAGTTTTCCCACCATATCAAGCCGCCACTGCGCGAAAGGCCACGCCAGTGGTATTGGCTTCAGCTCTGCTGCCGGTGAGTGAGGTTTAGCCGCAAATCTCTGACATGCATTGCACGTACGTACTATGTCCTTTGCATCTTCAATTGTTGTCAGCCAATAAAATCCTGCCCGAAAAGCTTTGGCTGCTATTGCTCGACTGCTTGCGTGGTGGCCACATATTCCCTCATGTATATCTTTCAGTATAACTCGCCCTTCTTCGGGTGTGAGGCACCTTTGCAATACTCCTGATATGCTTCGTTTATATAATTCTCCCTTGACCACGGTGAATGCCTTGGATCATCGGATAACTCTCCGTGCTTCTACCGGATCTTCGGGTATCTCTTTCCTTGTGATGTATGCCACGTAAACCTGCATCCATGGAACCTGTATCATCATAACTTCTTCTGGTTCCTCCTCATCTTCCGACGTGTTTGTTTCTTGAGCTGCTGGAGCCCCCGAGCCTTCCTTAGCCTTTTCTTTTTTCTTCGGCTGCTTCGGTGCTTTTTTCGCCTTAGTTGATCTCTCACTTATCTCCTCCCAGAAAATGCCAGGTGGTATTGGCAAGCATTGCGAGCCGATATTTGCCAAAACGTCGGCTTCATCGTTGCTTAGCCTGCTGATGTGATTGACTTCGCAGCCATCAAAGAGTTTCTCGAGTTCGTTGTACACCTCCTTGTACGCTATCATGCTGTCGTTGACTGCATCGCACTTGTTCATCACCTGTTGAGCCACCAGCTGGGAGTCGCCGAAGATTTTTAATCGAGTTGCGCCACACGCCTTTGCCATCTTCATCCCGTGTATGAGGGCTTCATATTCTGCCTCGTTATTGGACGCGTTGGGGAACGTCATCCGCAATATATATTTCATTTTGTCGCCTTGAGATGATACAAGTATCACGCCTGCTCCAGCTCCTTCCAATCTCTTGGACCCATCAAAGTTCATATGCCAGGTACTCGACAAGTCTGGGGGTCCCGTATTTTGCAGTTCCATCCCTCTGCGACAAAGTCCGGCAGAATCTGCGACTTGATCGCCTTTATTTTTTTGTATGTGATGTCCCGAGGGGAAAGCTCGATTCCCCAAAGGGAGACACATCCCGTGGCTTCTGGATTGCTTAGGATGTTCGAGAGAGGTGCCTCATTGACTACTATTATCGGGTGTGCCGAAAAATAGTGCCGTAACTTTCTTGCTGTTGTGAATACTCCATATGCGAGTTTCTGATAATGCGGGTAACGTTGCTTGGATGGTGATAGTACCTCGCTGATGAAGTATACTGGCCGCTGAACTCCATGAATCTTCCCTTCTTCTTCCCGTTCCACCACGAGAACTGTGCTGACCACCTGCGGTGTGGCCGCGATGTATAACAGGAGGGTTCTTTTTCTCTCGGAGCCACCAACACTGGGGGTGTCGAGATTGTGCGCTTCAGATGCTCAAAAGCTTTGTCTGCTTCTTTGTTCCACTCGAACTTTTCTCCCTGCTTGATGAGCGCGTAGAAGGGCAGCGCTTTTTCTCCTAACCTGGCGACAAATCTGCTCAAAGCTGCAACACGGCCCGTCAGCTGCTGTATCTCCTTGAGCTTGGTTGGCTTCCTCATCGTTACGATGGCCTGTATTTTCTCGGGATTTGCCTCGATTCCTCTGGCTGATACCAAGTATCCTAGGAGTTCTCCCGCAGGAACACCAAAGGAGCATTTCGTCGGGTTCAGCTTGAGGCGAAATTTGTCGAGATTGTCGAAGGTTTCTCTGAGATCGTCGATCAGCGAGGGCCCTTGCTTTCTTGTTATGATGACGTCGTCAATGTATACTTGGACGTTCTTGCCAATCTGTGTGGCGAGGCACTTCTGCATCATCCTCTGGTAAGTAGCTCCCGCATTTTTCAACCCGAAGGGCATTGTTCTGTAACAAAATACGCCATAAGGGGTTATAAAAGGTGTTTTGACTTCATCTTCTTCTTTTAGGCGGATCTAGTTGTAACCAGAATACGCGTCCAGGAAGGAAAGACGTTTGCATCCCACTGTGGAGTCAATAATTTGATCGATCCTCGAGAGGGAAAGTGATCCTTTGGACAATGTTTATTGAGACACGTGAAGTCGACGCACATGCGAAGGACATCAGTGTTTTTCTTCGGGACCAAAACTAGGTTAGCGACCCATGTGGCCTCGGTATGTAGTTCCTTGATGAAATTTGCTTCTCGAAGTCGATTAATCTCTGATAGCATAGCTTTGCGATTTGGCTCGGAGAAACGCCGCAAAGGTTGTCGTATTGGCCTGGCTCTTGGATCTAGATTAAGGGGGTGCTCGGCGAGTTCCCTGGGTACTCCTGGCATGTCAGCTGGACACCATGCGAAGATTTCCCAGCGCTCACGGAGGAACTCGACGAGCGCGTTTTCCTATGCGCTATCCATATTTGTTGCGATAGCTGTCGTCTTCTTAGGATCCGTCGGGTGAATTTGCACTTCCTTAGAGTTCCTGGAGGTGTCGAAGGTTTGCTCCTTGAGTGGCCTTCCTCCATCGGGTAGCACGTCGTAGTTGGTGGTAAACTTAGAAGCTTCATACACAGCCTGCATCCCAAAGGTTTCGGAAAGCTTATGAAAGTCCTTGTCGCACTTATCCGCCATAGCGAAACTTCCCTTTACTGTGATTGGGCCATTGGGGCCAGGAATCCTCCACAATAGGTATGTGTAATGCGGCACAGCCATGAATCTGGCATACGCGGGTCGTCCCAATATAGCATGATACTGTGATGGGAAGTCAATAACCTCGAACTCCAACTTCTCCCTCCTGTAATTCTCTCGGGTTCCGAACTGCACATCCAATAAGATCTTTCCCAAAGGATAGTTTGGCTTCTCTGGTGTGATGCCATGAAAGCGCGTATCTGTTGGTGTCAGATTTGCCAGGGAGATATTCATCTTCCTCAAGGTGTCTGCGTATATGAGATTCAAACTGCTCCCTCCATCTATGAATACACGCGAGACGTCGAATCCTGCAATCACTGCCGGTAAAATCATAGCTGATTGTCCCAGTCGTGGAACTTGAGATGGGTGATCTGCTTGGGTGAATCCAATGTCCTGCCCCGACCAATTAAGTTACTCGATAGTTGGTGGAGGCACGTTCTCTGCCATGTATACCTGCCGTGAAATTACCTTTTGCGTCCTATTCGAGGGTCTCCCTTTCTGAATCATCGACACTGCTCCGGTTGTATCAATGTAAGGGCCGTTGTTGGTTGGAACTGCCGCCAACTGCAACTGATGTTGATTTCCGCTAGTAATTGCGGGTGGTGGTGGTAGGTGAACCTCACTCCTTGGCCCCCTGTTTGCTGCTTGTGCATTTGCGTGCTCTGCATATCTATGCAAAGCTAGGAATGTTCGGCAGTTCTTCTGAAGGTGCCCTGACTGTCTTTTCCCTTCACTGTCGAGGAAAAAGTGCATCTGGCATGGCCCGTTCAGAAGATCCTCGGGTGATATATTGTTTGGCCTCGGGAACCTTGGTCGATTATTTTGTCTGCTAGAGCTCGGCGCATCTCTATGATCATTGCGCTACTCGCTACCTCTCTGGTAGTCATCCCGATGATTTCCTCCACTGTTTCCTCGGAAGCCAGCCGCCACTTGGCTGGGACCGTCATAATCTGAGAACTGACGAGAATATCGTCACCTATTTTGGTTGTTTCTGTTGCGATCTTCTTCAGGTGATTTGTGCCATTTATTATGAACAGCATCTTCGCCATCTGCACAGCGATTCGCTATCTCCATGAGATCTGCAATTGTTCTCGGGTTGGATCTACCTAAATCCTCAATAAAGTCTCTTCTTCGGATCCCCGCGACAAATGCGTCGATTGCTCTTTCGTCAGATATGTTTTCTGCTAATTTTTTTATGATGTTCCATCGCTGGATATACATCCTCATTGGTTCATCATACTTTTGCTTGCAGGCCCTCAACACCTCTATTGATGCAGGTTTTTTTCACATTGAACGGAAGTTTTTCACGAACAAGTCCTCGAGAGTCTCCCAGCTGTCGATGGATCCTTCCGGTAATTTCTTTATCCATGTTCTCGCGGCTCCGCTAAGGTGAACCTGGATGCTCTGCATGGCAATTGCTCTAGTTCCTCCTGTTAACTTCACCGTTTCCAGGTAATCTATCAGCCAATCCTCTAGGTCTTGCAAGCCGTCATTGTTTTTGTAATTACGGGTAACTTAAACCCAGAAGGGACCCGAGTTTTACGGACTCGTTGAGTAAAACAAGGGAGCCCGCAAATATCCTCTTCGTCGACTTCTGGTGAGTGCCGACGTTCTCTTCGCTCCTGCCGTGCTCTATCCACCCGTCCTTGTATCGTCGTATCTCTTGCATCACCTGCCAGAGGGGGATCTCGTGCTGCCGAAGTAGGTTGAGTATTATTTTGCCTTGGTGTGCTCTCGGGTTGTGGTGTACTCGATCCTTGAATCGATGTCCCCATGATTCCAACTCCTGCCATGGCCATGTTGTACAATGCTTCTCTGGGATCTCCCGCATGTGGCTTGGATGCTAACATGAAAGCACGTGTCGCCAAATATCCTGCCTCCGGTGTTTTGGGGATGATGTGCCCTCTTGTATCTATCGACATAAAGGACATGTCGAGATTTTGTATCAAGTTCTCTCTTTCGTGCTCAGGCACGTTAGCTAGCCGAGACCTTGATACGTCTCCGACGTATCGATAATTTCTTATGTTCCATGCCACATTATTGATGTTATCTACATGTTTTATGCACACTTTATGTCATATTCGTGCATTTTCTGGAACTAACCTATTAACAAGATGCCGAAGTGCGAGCTGTTTTCTGCTGTTTTTGGTTTCAGAAATCCTAGTAAGGAAATATTCTCGAATTGGACGAAATCAAAGCCCGGGGGCCTATTTTTCCACGAAGCTTCCGGAAGTCGAAGGAGAGACGAAGAGGGGCCACGGAGGGGCCACACCATAGGGCGGCGCGGCCCCCTTGGCCGCGCGGCCGTGGTGTGGGGCCCCCGTGCCGCCCTCTCGACCTACCCTTCCGCCTACAAATAGCCTCCGTGACGAAACCCCCAGTACCGAGAGCCACGATACGGAAAACCTTCCGGAGAGACGCCCGCCGCCGATCCCATCTCGGGGGATCCAGGAGATCGCCTCCGGCACCCTGCCGGAGGGGAATCATCTCCCGGAGGACTCTACACCGCCATGGTCGCCTCCGGAGTGATGTGTGAGTAGTCTATCCCTGGACTATGGGTCCATAGCTGTAGCTAGATGGTTGTCTTCTCCCCATTGTGCTATCATTGTCGGATCTTGTGAGCTGCCTAACATGATCAAGATCATCTATCTGTAATTCTATATGTTGCGTTTGTTGGGATCCGATGAATAGAGAATACTTGTTATGTTGATTATCAAAGTTATATCTATGTGTTGTTTATGATCTTGCATGCTCTCCGTTATTAGTAGATGCTTTGGCCAAGTTGATGCTAGTAACTCCAAGAGGGAGTATTTATGCTCGATAGTGGGTTCATGCCTCCGTGAATCTGGAGGAGTGACAAGAACCACTAAGGTTATGGATGTGTTGTTGCCACTAGGGATAAAACATTAGTGCTATGTTCAAGGATGTAGTCACTAGTTACATTACGCGCAATACTTAATGCAATTGTCTGTTGTTAGCAACTTAATACTGGAGGGGGTTCGGATGATAACCTGAAGGTGGACTTTTTAGGCATAGATGCGGTTGGATGGCGGTCTATGTACTTTGTCGTAATGCCCAATTAAATCTCACTATACTCATCATGATATGTATGTGCATGGTCATGCCCTCTTTATTTGTCAATTGCCCAACTGTAATTTGTTCACCCAACATGTTGTTTGTCTTATGGGAGAGACACCTCTAGTGAACTGTGGACCCGGTCCAATTCTCTATACTGAAATACAATCTACTGCAATCTTTTCTACTGTTTCGCAAACAATCATCTTCCACACAATACGGTTAATCCTTTGTTACAGCAAGCCGGTGAGATTGACAACCTCACTGTTTCGTTGGGGCAAAGTACTTTGGTTGTGTTGTGCAGGTTCCACGTTGGCGGAATCTCTGGTGTTGCGCCGCACTACATCCCGCCGCCATCAACCTTCAACGTGCTTCTTGGCTCCTCCTGGTTCGATAAACCTTGGTTTCTTTCCGAGGGAAAACTTGCTGCTGTGCGCATCATACCTTCCTCTTGGGGTTCCCAACGAACGTGTGAGTTACACGCCATCAAGCTCTTTTTCTGGCGCCGTTGCCGGGGAACTGAAAAGACACGGAATTGTCCCATCAAGCTCTTTTTCTGGCGCCGTTGCCGGGTAGATCAAGACACGCTGCAAGGGGAGTCTCCACTTCTCAATCTCTTTACTTTGTTTTTGTCTTGCTTTATTTTATTTACTACTTTGTTTGCTGCACTAAATCAAAATACAAAAAAATTAGTTGCTAGTTTTACTTTATTTGCTATCTTGTTTGCTATATCAAAAACACAAAAAAAAAAATTAGTTTACTTGCATTTACTTTACTTTATTCATCATGTTTCCTTTTAATTTTACCACAAAAGACATACCGGTAGGACGTGGGTCTATAGTTGGGAGAAATAATATAGAAGAATTCTTCAACCATGTTAGTACTATTGAAAATTTTGAAGATAGACACTTGGTAGACCTTGCGCCTACTTATGAAATTGCTGCTGCGCATTTAGTTCGCTTGTTGGAAACTAAATTTGTTAATCTTAATCCTATAATCCAACACATGTTTTTCACACTTGGCGATATGGAAGAAGGGGAAAAGAAAGATTTTGTATTAGAAACCCTTCTTAGAGAATTTGGTGGTCTAGCAAGAGAAGCTAGAAAGGTGTTTGCTAAATTTAATATGCTTGGTTCTCCTACTAATTTTGTTAGTCTCCTTGAAAAGATGGATATGGATAGAATAAGATACACTAATAATATTGATGATGGAGGGGAGATCAAAGCACCAATACCATGTAAGCTCCTAGCTATGAATGATGCACTAGAAAATAACTATGCTTGGCTTGTTCCTGAAAATTTGTTTGATGAGAGTAGCACGCCTAAGACTAATGAAAAGGGAGATGCTAAAACTTATGTATCTAATATACTATGCCTGGTTGAGAAAAGCCCACACCCCGCTGTAGAAGTACCACCCTTCGATAATACTTGATACACACTTTCTGCGCCTAGCTGAAAGGCGTTAAAGAAAAGCGCTTATGGGAGACAACCCATGTTTTTACCTACAGTACTTTGTTTTTATTTTGTGTCTTGGAAGTTGTTTACTACTGTAGCAACCTCTCCTTATCTTAGTTTTGTGTTTTGTTGTGCCAAGTTAAGCCGTTGATAGAAAAGTAAGTACTAGATTTGGATTACTGCGCAGTTCCAGATTTCTTTGCTGTCACGAATCTGGGTCCACCTCCCTGTAGGTAGCTCAGAAAATTATGCCAATTTACGTGCATGATCCTCAGATATGTACGCAACTTTCATTCAATTTGAGCATTTTCATTTGAGCAAGTCTGGTGCCATTTTAAAATTCGTCAATACGAACTGTTCTGTTTTGACAGATTCTGCCTTTTATTTCGCATTGCCTCTTTCGCTATGTTGGATGAATTTCTTTGATCCACTAATGTCCAGTAGCATTATGCAATGTCCAGAAGTGTTAAAAATGATTGTGTCACCTCTGAATATGTCAATTTATATTGTGCACTAACCCTCTAATGAGTTGTTTCGAGTTTGGTGTGGAGGAAGTTTTCAAGGATCAAGAGAGGAGTATGATGCAACATGATCAAAGAGTGAAAGCTCTAAGCTTGGGGATGCCCCGGTGGTTCACCCCTGCATATTCTAAGAAGACTCAAGCGTCTAAGCTTGGGATGCCCAAGGCATCCCCTTCTTCATCGACAACATTATCAGGTTCCTTCCCCGAAACTATATTTTTATTCCATCACATCTTATGTGCTTTTTCTTGGAGCGTCGGTTGTTTTTGTTTTTGTTTTGTTTGAATAAAATGGATCCTAGCATTCACTTTATGGAGAGAGACACGCTCCGCTGTAGCATATGGACAAGTATGTCCTTGGTTTCTACTCATAGTATTCATGGCGAAGTTTCTCCTTCGTTAAATTGTTATATGGTTGGAATTGGAAAATGATACATGTAGTAATTGCTATAAATGTCTTGGGTAATGTGATACTTGGCAATTGTTGTGCTCATGATTAAGCTCTTGCATCATATGCTTTGCACCCATTAATGAATAAATACATAGAGCATGCTAAAATTTGGTTTGCATATTTGGTTTCTCTAAGGTCTAGATAATTTCTAGTATTGAGTTTGAACAACAAGGAAGACGGTGTAGAGTCTTATAATGTTTTCAATATGTCTTTTATGTGAGTTTTGCTGCACCGGTTCATCCTTGTGTTTGTTTCAAATAAACCTTGCTAGCCTAAACCTTGTATCGAGAGGGAATACTTCTCATGCATCCAAAATACTTGAGCCAACCACTATGCCATTTGTGTCCACCATACCTACCTATACTACATGGTATTTTCCGCCATTCCAAAGTAAATTGCTTGAGTGCTACCTTTAAAATTCCATCATTCACCTTTGCAATATATAGCTCATGGGACAAATAGCTTAAAAACTATTGTGGTATTGAATATGTAATTATGCACTTTATCTCTTATTAAGTTGCTTGTTGTGCGATAACCACTGGGGACGCCATCAATTATTCATTGTTGAATTTCATGTGAGTTGCTATGCATGTCCGTCTTGTCTGAAGTAAGAGAGATCTACCACCTAATGGTTGGAGCATGCATATTGTTAGAGAAGAACATTGGGCCGCTAACTAAAGCCATGATCCATGGTGGAAGTTTCAGTTTTGGACAACAATCCTCAAATCTCAAATGAGAAAATTATTAATTGTTGTTATATGCTTATGCATAAAAGAGGAGTCCATTATGTTGTCTATGTTGTCCGGTATGGATGTCTAAGTTGAAGAATAATCAATAGCGAGAAATCCAATGCGAGCTTTCTCCTTAGACCTTTGTACAGGCGGCATAGAGGTACCCCTTTGTGACACTTGGTAAAAACAATGCATTGTGATGATCCGGTAGTCCAAGCTAATTAGGACAAGGTGCGGGCACTATTAGTACACTATGCATGAGGCTTGCAACTTATAAGATATAATTTACATGATGCATATGCTTTATTACTACCGTTGACAAAATTGTTTCATGTTTTCAAAATCAAAGCTCTAGCACAAATATAGCAATCGATGCTTTTCCTCTATGGAGGACCATTCTTTTACTTTCAATGTTGAGTCAGTTCACCTATTTCTCTTCACCTCAAGAAGCAAACACTTGTGTGAACTGCATTGATTCCTACATACTTGCTTATTGCATTTATTATATTACTCTATGTTGACAATATCCATGAGATATACATGTTATAAGTTGAAAGCAACCGCTGAAACTTAGTCTTCTTTTGTGTTGCTTCAATGTCTTTACTTTGAATTATTGCTTTATGAGTTAACTCTTATGCAAGACTTATTAATGCTTGTCTTGAAGTGCTATTCATGAAAAGTCTTTGCTTTATGATTCACTTGTTTACTCATGTCATATACATTGTTTTGATCGCTGCATTCACTACATATGCTTTACAAATAGTATGATCAAGATTATGATGGCATGTCACTCCGAAATTATCTGTGTTATCGTTTTACCTGCTCGGGACATTTACAGGGATGCTGATACGTCTCCGACGTATCGATAATTTCTTATGTTCCATGCCACATTATTGATGTTATCTACATGTTTTATGCACACTTTATGTCATATTCGTGCATTTTCTAGAACTAACCTATTAACAAGATGCCAAAGTGCCGGTTCGTTTTCTGCTGTTTTGGTTTCAGAAATCCTAGTAAGGAAATATTCTCGGAATTGGACGAAATCAAAGCCCGGGGGCCTATTTTTCCACGAAGCTTCCAAGTCCGAAGGAGAGACGAAGAGGGGCCACGGAGGGGCCACACCATAGGGCGGCGCGGCCCCCCCTTGGCCGCGCGGCCCTGTGGTGTGGGGCCCCGTGCCGCCTCTCGACCTACCCTTCCGCCTACAAATAGCCTCCGTGATGAAACCCCCAGCAGAGAGCCACGATACGGAAAACCTTCCGGAGACGATGCCGCCGCCGATCCCATCTCGGGGGATCCAGATCGCCTCGGCACCTGCCGGAGAGGGGAATCATCTCCCGGAGGACTCTACACCGCCATGGTCGCCTCCGGAGTGATGTGTGAGTAGTCTACCCCCGGACTATGGGTCCATAGCTGTAGCTAGATGGTTGTCTTCTCCCCATTGTGCTATCATTGTCGGATCTTGTGAGCTGCCTAACATGATCAAGATCATCTATCTGTAATTCTATATGTTGCGTTTGTTGGGATCCGATGAATAGAGAATACTTGTTATGTTGATTATCAAAGTTATATCTATGTGTTGTTTATGATCTTGCATGCTCTCCGTTATTAGTAGATGCTTTGGCCAAGTTGATGCTAGTAACTCCAAGAGGGAGTATTTATGCTCGATAGTGGGTTCATGCCTCCGTGAATCTGGAGGAGTGACAAGAACCACTAAGGTTATGGATGTGCTGTTGCCACTAGGGATAAAACATTAGTGCTATGTTCAAGGATGTAGTCACTAGTTACATTACGCGCAATACTTAATGCAATTGTCTGTTGTTAGCAACTTAATACTGGAGGGGTTCGGATGATAACCTGAAGGTGGACTTTTTAGGCATAGATGCGGTTGGATGGCGGTCTATGTACTTTGTCGTAATGCCCAATTAAATCTCACTATACTCATCATGATATGTATGTGCATGGTCATGCCCTCTTTATTTGTCAATTGCCCAACTGTAATTTGTTCACCCAACATGCTGTTTGTCTTATGGGAGAGACACCTCTAGTGAACTGTGGACCCCGGTCCAATTCTCTATACTGAAATACAATCTACCATCTTTGTTCTACGTTTTTAAACAATCATCTTCCACACAATACGGTTAATCCTTTGTTACAGCAAGCCGGTGAGATTGACAACCTCACTGTTTCGTTGGGGCAAAGTACTTTGGTTGTGTTGTGCAGGTTCCATGTTGGCGCGGAATCTCTGGTGTTGCGCCGCACTACATCCCGCCGCCATCAACCTTCAACGTGCTTCTTGGCTCCTCCTGGTTCGATAAACCTTGGTTTCTTTCTGAGGGAAAACTTGCTGTTGTGCGCATCATACCTTCCTCTTGGGGTTCCCAACGAACGTGTGAGTTACACGCCATCAGACCTTCCTCTCGCGCGTGCTGCTCTGTGACTATCTCCCGTCGATCCTGATTGTCGGCTCAGGTTGGCCCTGCACGCACTTGACGCGGAAGCTGCAACTCTTTTATCATCGAGTATTTTTCTTTGTTTTTCTAGCTCGCGTCCAGCACGAGCGAGTCTATATTCATATGCCTGCAATTCTTCTGCCGTAGCCGTTGTGGTCATTGGCTCTATGCCGTTCATGGCTCTTTCAGCTCTATCCCAAGCTGCTTGCGATAGCTGCACCCTCTCTCGCGGCGTGGAGCCGACGTATTTGGGGCCTGTCCCGTGGGTGAGATTCGCGGGGTCGATGTATGGGTTGCCCAAATCATCGAAAGCTTCTGACGCTTCATCTTCTTGTCGGCCCTCTTCCCCGATCACATAGACTTGATGATATTTTGCCATTGTGTTTTCATCTTCGGGGTCGGTGACACCGTCGTAACGATCGGCGAAGACCTCCCGAATAGAAGTAGATCTGTCGATGAAGTCGAAACTGTCGATGCTCTCCAGGTCGCTATCCAGATCGGAATCCGTGAACGACCCGAAAGACATGCCGCCGAGCAGATCGGCGAGTTCTCCGCCGGCGGCGGGCTTGATGTAGCTTGGCGGCGAAGCCTCCTCGTCGCCTGACTCGATTGATGATGATGATCCCGAGAAATCGGAATCGGCCTCTAACGGTCCCGAAAAAATCAGTGCCGCCAGACGATGCGATCCTTCTCTCCCGACGCAGAAGTGGAAGTTCCCGAACGTCATCTCCATCGACTCCTCCAGATCGGCGTATGCATGCAAACGGGCGGGAGGGTGAGGAACAAAATCGACGAGATCAGGTTTGGCCTGTTTACCTCCGGCCATCGCGTTGCTTGCCACTGACGATGTTGATGATGTTGTACGTGCCATCGAGATCAGCTCCTTGTCGCCTCCAATCCCCACAGACGGCGCCAATTGACAAGGTATTAACTTTTCAATGCCTACGAGTTGTAGACTAGGGTTTCGCGGAAAGTAGAGGGCAAGTAGATCTCGAAGGTTTCAGCCGAAAAGGTGCTCGACTATGAAAAACTAGGGTGTATGTTGACAATGATTCGATCATTTCTTTCTCCCTCGGCTCCCCTTTATATAGGAGGTGGAGCCGAGGCTTTCGTATCGTACAAGTTACAAAGTCCGGGAAACTTATTTGAGTCCTTCCCATAATGATACAAGTCTATAATTCCTAATCTATCTCTATTTTCCATATCGATGCTTATTGGGCTTCCGAGCTTCATAATCTTCGGGTCGTGGGCCTTTAATTATCCCCGGGTACCTTATTTGGCAGGCCCATCTGGGATGCCTATGTCAAACGCGCCTCCTAAGAAACCCAAGGCTGGCCCTAAATCTGATACTATGTGCTATTACTGCAAAGAAGAGGGACACTGGAAGCGGAACTGCTCAAAGTACCTGGCAGATCTGAAGAGCGGCAACATAAAAAAGAAAGGTATATCTGATATACATGTTATTGATGTCTATCTTACTAGTAATCATAGTAGTGCCTGGGTATTTGATACTGGTTCGGTTGCTCATATTTGTAACTCGAAACAGGAGCTCCAGAATAAACGAAGACTAGCGAGGGACGAGGTGACGATGCGTGTTGGAAATGGATCCAAGGTCGATGTGATCGCCATCGGCATGCTCCCTCTACATCTACCATCGGGATTAGTTTTAAATCTAAATAATTGTTATTTGGTGCCTGCGTTGAGCATGAACATTATATCTGGATCTTGTTTATTGCAAAGCGGTTATTCATTCAAGTCTGAGAATAATGGTTGTTCAATTTATATGAATAATATCTTTTATGGTCATGCACCTGAGATGAATGGTTTATTTCTGTTAAATCTCGATAGTAGTGATACACATATACATAACATTGATGCTAAACGAAAGAAATTAAATGATAATTCTACATATATGTGGCACTGTCGTCTTGGTCATATTGGAGTGAAATGCATGAAGAAACTCCATTCTGATGGACTACTTGAATTACTTGATTTTGAATCACTTGATAGATGCGAGGCATGTCGATGGGAAAAATGACTAAGACTCCATTCTGGTATTATGGAGCGAGCTACAGACTTGTTGGAAATCATACATACTGATGTATGTGGACCAATGAGTGTAGCATCGCGCGGTGGTTATCGTTATGTTCTTACTTTCACAGATGATTTGAGTAGATATGGGTATATCTATTTAATGAAACATAAATCCAAAACTTTCGAGAAGTTTAAGGAATTCCAAAGTGAAGTAGAAAATCAACGTAACAAGAAGATTAAATTTCTACATTCTGATCATGGAGGTGAATATCTGAGTTATGAGTTTGGCATGCATTTAAAGAAATGCGAATACTTTCACAGTTGACACCGCCGGGAACACCACAGCGCAATGGTGTGTCCGAATGTTAATCGAACTTTATTGGATATGGTTCGATCTATGATGTCTCTTACAGATTTACCGTTATCTTTTTGGAGTTATGCATTAGAGACAGCAGCATTCACTTTAAATAGGGCACCATCTAAATCCGTTGAAACGACACCGTATGAATTGTGGTTTGGAAACAAACCTAAGTTGTCGTTCCTTAAGGTTTGGGGCTGCGAAGCTTATGTACAAAAGTTACAACCTGACAAGCTCGAACCCAAAGGGAAGAAATGCGTCTTCATAGGATACCCTAAAGAAATAATTGGGTATACTTTCTATCACAGATCCGAAGGTAAAATCTTAGTTGCCAAGAACGGATCCTTTCTTGAGAAGGAGTTTCTCTCGAAAGAAGTGACTGGAAGAAAAGTAGAAATCGAGGAGGTTACTGAACATTCTCTTGAAAATCAGAGTAGCGCAACACCGGAAGATGTTCTTGTGCCGCCTACACCGATTAGTGAGGAAGCTAATGATAATGATCATGAAACTTCGAACGAAGTTACTACTGAACCTCGCAGGTCAACTAGGGTTCACACCACTCCTGATTGGTATGACCCCTATCTAAATGTCATGATTGTGGACAACAATGATGAAGATCCTGCGACGTATGAGGAAGTAATGATGAGCCCAAATTCCAACAAATGGCAAGAGGCCATGAAATCCGAAATGGGATCCATGTATGATAATCAAGTATGGACTTTGGTAGACTTACCTGATAGCCGCAAGGCTGTCGAGAATAAATGGATCTTCAAAAGAAAAACAGATGCTGATGGTAATATTACTGTCTATAAAGCTCGACTTGTCGCGAAAGGGTTCCGACAAATTCAAGGAGTTGACTACGATGAGACTTTCTCACCTGTAGCGAAGCTAAAGTCTGTGAGGATATTGTTAGCAATAGCTGCATTTTTCAATTATGAAATTTGGCAGATGGATGTCAAAACGGCATTCCTTAATGGTGACATTGAGGAAGAGTTGTATATGGTACAACCCAAAGGTTTTGTCGATCATAAAAATGCTGACAAGGTATGCAAACTTCAGCGTTCAATCTATGGACTGAAGCAAGCATCCCGGAGTTGGAACCGACGCTTTGATAAGGTGATCAAAGACTTTGGATTTATACAAACCCATGGAGAGGCTTGTATTTACAAGAAAGTGAGTGGGAGCTCTATAGCATTCCTGATATTATATGTAGATGACATATTATTGATTGGAAATGATGTAGAACTTCTGAGTAGTGTAAAAGGTTATTTGAATAAGTGTTTTTCAATGAAGGACCTTGGAGAAGCGGCATACATTTTAGGCATCAAGATTTATAGAGATAGATCAAGACGCCTAATAGGGCAGAGTACATACCTGGATAAGATTCTAAAGAAGTTTAGAATGGATGAAAGCAAGAAAGGGTTCTTGCCCATGTTACCAGGTAAGCCCTTGAGTAAAACTCAAAGTCCAGCTATGGCAGAAGAGAGAGAAAGGATGAACAAAATCCCCTATGCCTCGGCCATAGGCTCTATCATGTAGGCCATGCTTTGTACTAGACCGGATATCGCACATGTTGTTAGTTTGACCAGCAGATATCAAAGTGATCCAGGAATGGAACACTGGACAGCGGTCAAGAATATCCTGAAGTACTTGAAAAGAACTAAGGATATGTTTCTTTGTTATGGAGGTGACCAAAAGCTTGTTGTAACCAGTTACACCGATGCTAGTTGGAACACAGATCCGAATGACTCTAAGTCTCAATCCGGATATGTATTTATTTTGAATGGTGCAGCAGTAAGCTGGAGGAGTGCTAAGCAAAGCGTTGTGGCGAAATCTTCAACTGAATCGGAATACATAGCTGCTTCGGAGGCTTCATCAGAGGCGATATGGATGAAGTGTTTCATTACTGAGCTTGGTGTGGTTCCTAGTGCGTTGGACCCGATGACCATCTATTGTGACAACATGGGTGCCATAGCCAATGCACAGGAGCCAAGGTCACACAAGAAGCTGAAGCATATAAAGCTACGTTTTCATTCTATTCGCGAGTACATCGAAGATGGTGACTTAAAGAATTGCAAAGTACACACTGATCTGAATGTGGCAGATCCGTTGACTAAAGCTCTCCCTAGAGCGAAACATGACCTACAGAACGTCATGGGTGTTAGGTACATTACTATGTAATCTAGATTATTGACTCTAGTGCAAGTGGGAGACTGTTGGAGATATGCCCAAGAGGCAATAATAAAGTGGTTATTATTATATCTTTATGTTTATGATAATAGTTTGCATCTCATGCTATAATTGTATTGACCGAAAACATTAATACATGTGTGTTATGTAAACATAAAAGAGTCCCTAGTAAGCCTCTTGTTAAACTAGCTTGTTGATTAATAGATGATCACAGTTTCATGATCATGAACATTGGATGTTATTAATAACAAGGTCATATCATTAGGTGAATGATGTGATGGACATACACCCATAGTAAGCGTAGCATATGATCAAGTCATTTAGTTCTTTATGCTTCAAGCTTTAATATGCATAGTAACTTAATCCTTCGACCATGAGATCTTGTTAATCACCTACACCGGATGGATGCTTTGATGACACCAAACACTACTGCGTAAATGGGTTGTTATAAAGGTGGCATTAAGTGTTCGGAAAGTATAGGGTTGAGGCACTTGTATCAATAGTGGGATTTGTCCATCCTAATGACGGATAGATATACTCTGGGCCCTCTCGGTGAAATGATATCTGATTAGCTTGCAAGCATGTGACTGGTTCACAAGGGATATCATATCACGGTACGAGTAAAGAGTACTTATCAGTAACGAGGTTGAACTAGGTATGGAGATACCGACGATCAAACTTCGGATAAGTAAAATATAGCGAGACAAAGGGAATTGTTATTTTATGTGAATGGTTCTTTCGATCACGAAGTCATCATTGAATATGTGGGAGCTATTATGGATCTCCAGGTCCCGCTATTAGTTATTGATCGGAGAGGAGTCTCGATCATGTCCACATAGTTCTCGAACCGTAGGGTGACACACTTAAGGTTTGATGTCGTTTTAAGTAGATATGGAATATGGAATGGAGTTTGAATGTTGTTCGGAGTCTCGGATGGGATCCAGGACATCACGAGGAGTTCCGGAATGGTCGGAGAATAAGATTCATATATAGGAAGTCACTTTCCAAGTTTGGAAATGATCCGGTGCATTTATGGAAGGCGCTAGAATGTTCTAGAACCTTCGGAAGAAATCACCATGGAAGGTGGAGTCCCGGATGGACTCCACCAACCCTAGCCGGCCGACCAAAGGGGAAGGTGGAGTCCATGGTGGAATCCACCACCATGGCCGACCATAGGGGAAGGAAAGGGAGGAATCCCACTTCCCCTAGGTTTCGCCAATATGGAAGGTTTTGAGTTGGACTCTTATTTGGATTTTGGGCAAACCCTAGGGGGTTCCACCTATATAATGAGGAGGAGAGGGATGGGGCCGGCCACCACACTAGCCGCACCACCCAAGGGCACCAAGGCCGGCGCCCCAAGTGCCCCCTCTCCCCAAACCCTAGCCACTCCCCTCCTCCCGATACTCCCGCGGTACTTAGGCGAAGCGCTACCGGAGATCTCCACCACCACCGCACCACGCCGTCGTGCTGGCAGGATTCCAAGGAGGATCTACTACATCCGCTGCCCACTGGAACAGGGAGAAGGACGTCATCATCAACACCGAACGTGTGACCGAGTGCGGAGGTGCTGCCCGAGTGGCACCGTCAAGATCTTCTACGCGATTTTGCGGGCAAGTGATCGACTACATCAACCACGAGATCTAATCTCGTTAACGCTTAGCGATCTTCAAGGGTATGATGATCTTCACCTCGTTGCTACCATCTACTAGATTAGATCTTGGCTTGTTATTCGTTCTTACGGTAGGAATTTTTTTGTTTTCTATGCTACGAATCCCTACATGACTTCCCCAGAGCCATTATAGATCTCATGGTTAACACGAAATGTACGGCGCTAGAATCACTAGACGGCATTGGTGATTAGTCCTATATTAGTAGAACCCATGCAACGGAACCTCCACCATATCAACACATACCATGGTTCCATTGCCCCTCACATAGTCATATTCATAATTGGAAAAGTAACATTTCATTTTCAATGGAGGAATGATAATTATAGTACTTTTGCGGGTAAATTGATATAAAATAATCAAGATGACATGAGCAAGGGTGAACTTGCCTGCTGACTGCGAGATAGAGCAGTTCGATGTGTTGGATGGAACCTGGACCTCGGGTTCTGTAAAGAAGCATCATTGTCCGGTAAGGACAATGTTATAAAATCTAAATGATGCATGCATGGGTGTATTATTTCATGTTGAATCCCCTACCCCGGATTTAAGATTTAGGTTTGAGTTAAGTATTTATGCCTTTGGCAGTAATTTATAAATTCTTTAAATCCTTTAACATTGTTTTCTTTTCTAAAAAGAAAAGGATTTAAGAGTAATAGAAATTTTCCTTTGGAAAATTTTGATTTCAAATAAAGAATTTGAAATAATAGAGTTTCCTTATTTTTGGAAATAAAAGGAATTTTGGAATATTAAGATATTTCCTTTTTGGAAAATCTTAAATCTTTAAAAGAAAAGATTTGGAATAATAGAATTCCTTTTGAAAACATTTGAATAACAAATATTTGAATTCATTTGGAATTTTCCTTGATTTTTAAATCCAAGGAAAATTGCAAATTTAAAATTCCAAGTCCATTATTGAATTCAAAAAATTTCAAAATTTGAACTTTTGTTGTAAATTCTATTTCTTATTTTATTCTTGTTAAGAATAATTATTAATTCGTTAATCCCATTTTTCTTGGATTTTTAGAGGTATTTATCATTATTTACATTTTTGGTAGAATTCAAAGGTTATTTTTAAAATTTAAAAGACTAAAGTACCCCTCTGGCCTAATTGGGCCAGCCCATTAAGGCAGCCCATCTGGCCTGACCAAAACGGTTCGGTGGAACCGAACCAGTCGGCCCACCTCACTCACTCACCTCTCTCTCTCACGCGCTCGCAAACCCTAACCTATCTGGCGACTCCGAGGCGATGTCGTCGCTGCCATGGCCGCCGCCTTGCTCCGGCCAACTCCGGTGGTGCTAGGGCTCGTCGTGGGTCTCAATCGACGCAGCGCGTGACGGCGCACCTCCTCATCCGCGTCGATCTGACTTCTCCTTCCTCTACGGCTCGTGTGCGTGCTCGACCCTCGCAGACGCCAACGGATCCTTGGCGATCTCCGTCGATCTGCATCACCTCGCCACGCCTGGACGCTCGCCGCCTCCCACGCTGGCGGTGCGTGGATTGGCACTGACCTGGCCGCGGTCTGGTGCCGCCGTGGCTGGCCGTGCCACCGTGCCGCCATGGACGCCTCCACGATCTCGCCAGGTAACCTCCTCCTCTGCTTCTGCTACCCTCTCTACTCCATCCTCTCTGCCTGCTCGATCTGCTTGAGCCATGCCTACCGCTGCTCCTATGCGTATGCTGCTGATGTGCTTGCTGTGCTTGCTGTCTTCTTCGCCTAAGCCTACTGATGCCATGATCTAGCCTATCCCTGCTTACTGGTGCTATGCTATTGCCTATGTAGTTCTTGCTGGTTCCCTGTGCTAGGCTTACCCTATTGGTTCATGTCCATGTGTTGTTCAGTTGCTTACTGGTCCTTGTTCATATGCTTACTGGGCTTGTTCATCCTATTCTATCCAGTTGTGCTCCTCTGCTATGCAATTGCTTGCTAATGGCCTTGCTATTGACCTAGGTTAGCACTGCTGACACTTGTGGTGTCAGTGATGCTCACCTATGCCCTGTGTATGCTCTATTTGATCCAATTGGATCACTGCATGCTTGTGATGTTCTGCTATGTCTAGGGCTTGATCTAATTGATCCATTTGCTCAATCAGATGCTAGTGGCTAGCTACTGGTTGATCCTTGGCTAATTGAATGGATTATCTAGCTACTGCTGTGACTTATGCTTGCTCTAGCTGATGCACAAGTGTGTGTATGTGCTGTTGTTGCTGTCCATAGCTCATCGGACAAGATCCAATGGCTAGGATGCAATGGTTCATGCTGTTGTTGCCTCTCAGTGATGCTATAGCTTGTTAATGCATGGATTACTGTATATTCATGCTTGGGTGGATTATTTATGGATGAACTGCTTATGCAGTGTTGATTATATGCATTGTTGTGCATGATTTGATATCTCCATGATCAATTTGGAGATATATGAAGTCTGAATCCATTTCTGGATAGTGATGACTTATAGTTTTGGCTTAAATGGATGGATTTGTGGTTGATGTGACCACAGTAGCCTTGCTACTGCTTGGTTGCTCACACAGTTTGACTAGTTCTTGTTGGCTACTCATCTCTGCTTGCACAGTAGGGTATCATACATGATATGAATGCCACTATGCTTGCCTGTGAAGAAATATAGGGTTAAACTGATGGTTTATGGGCTAGGATCTCACTAGGTAGTACTTGGTAGCTTCTAGTACCTGTAGATCCTCTACTGGTGCTATCTGTGCATCTATGATTGTCTATTTGCACTTGAATAGTATCTAGATGGTTTTGGGCTCTAGCTGCTCCATTTCTGCCAGTGATCCTTGGTCAACACCAAGTGATGACAACCCCATGACTATCTGCTCATCTTATGCCTTGTGTCATGCTATAAAAATGGATTGGATCCACTGGATCCTCTCCAAGTATATGCTATACCTTGTTCCAGCTCCTAGATGGTTATGCTCAGCTGCTGTTGAGCTATTGTTTGTTGTTTCTGGTTACTTGCCCTACTCCTCCTAGCTCTTGGTGATCTTGCTTAAGTCCCCATGTGAAAGTGCATGGAGCCCCCATGTGTGGTTTTGGTAATTAATGACAATCCCTATGGACTAATGTTTGCATTGAGTTATATTTGTAGGAGTTGTCCATAGGCAATGCTTGAACCATATGTTGGCTTCAAGATTGCAATAAGAAGAAAATGAAGAAGATCAAGTGTCAAGTATATCTTGAAGATGCAGATGAAGTGAGCTCTCAAAGTTAACTTCAAGACATCAACGAAATGAAGTGCAAGTTCAAGATGAGCCAACTCGAAGAGATCATATGCTTGAAGCTTGCCATGAAGAAATGAAGTGCAAGTTCAAGATGAGCCAACTCGAAGAGATCATATGATTGAAGCTTGCCATGAAGAAATGAAGTGCAAGTTCAAGATGAGCCAACTCGAAGAGATCATATGCTTGAAGCTTGCCATCCATATGGTGATCATGGATATGTGAAGTTGCGCCGAAGAAGAAGCTCTCCCATGGTGGATTATGGGGGAGCAATCCACAAGACTTCGTCAAGCAAGCACAATCAAGAAAGGCGTTCCATCTCGAAGAGATCATATGCTTGAAGCTTGCCATCCATATGGTGATCATGGATATGTGAAGTTGCGCCGAAGAAGAAGCTCTCCCATGGTGGATTATGGGGGAGCAATCCACAAGACTTCGTCAAGCAAGCACAATCAAGAAAGGCGTTCCATCTTGTTGCGGTCAAGATCGTCATCATTGAGCTCAAGTGGAACGCGCAAGGTTAAGGTTTGCTCTTGATAGGGTTTCTTTCTCACCGGTCGCATAGTGTAGTTGGAGACCGGTTTATAGTTTAGTTGCCGTACTATCAAGAGGGCTCTCGAGTGAGTAACTCGATCGTATCGTTCGGAGAGAGCTCAAACCTTTGCATCCTTGCATCATCTTTCTTGGTTGTTATTTGGATCTTATCCATGTGATGTTTTAGAGCTTGTGCTTATTCTCATGACAAGCTCTAGTTCATCGAAAACGGATTTTGCATAGATCACTTGTTGCGTTTTTGAGTTTGGTGATTTTCTTGGTTTCTCATATTGAGGTGTTGCACCTCTAAAAATAATAGAAAATCACCCCCCACTGGTTTGCATATTTTTGTTGGGTAGCTCTTGTCGTCCTCTTTCCAACAAAATTGGTTTCACTTAATTCGGAGGTACCAATCTTAAGTTTTTGAGTTTACAAGTTTACCTAGGCCGGATAATCCGGGCCGGATATTTGCACAAATATCTGGCCCCTGAAAAACGGCTAAGGACTTTTTCGGTGGAGCTCTCTGGATCCAGGCCGGATTTTTGGCCGGATATTTCCAGGAGGCCGGATAATCCGGCCCGGGGCCGGATTATCCACCCCCAAATCTCCCCAACGGCTCGATTTTCTTGGGGGTATAAATACCCCCTTCTTCCTCCTTGGGCTGGCGCTTCTTCCACTCTCTCTCTCCTCCATTGTTGATCTTGAGAAGCTTGCCCTTTCTCTCTATCCCTCCATGATTCTTGCCCCCTTTTGAGGGAAAAGAGAGAGGAGATCTAGATCCACACTTTGACCAAACCATATCATCTCTTTGTGAGTGAATCTTTGGGATCTAGATCTTGGAGAATTTTGTGTTCTCCTCTTTGTTCTTCCTCTCTTATTCCCCCAATAGCTTTTGTAGCTTTGTTGGAATTTTAGAGTGAAGGACTTGAGCATCTTTGTGGTGTTATTGCCATTGCATTTGGTGCATAGGTTTGAGTTCTCCACGGTGATTCGTGGAAGTGAAAGCAAGAAGGTTGTTACTCTTGGGTTCTTGGAACCCTAGACGGATTCTAGGCCTTTGTGGCGATTTCTTGGGAGCCTCCAATTAAGTTGTGGATGCGTGCCCCAAGCTTTGTGTAAGGCCGGTTTCCGCCTCGAAGGAAATCCCTTAGTGGAACCGTGACCTAGGCCTTTGTGGCGAGGGTCACCGGAGAATAAGGTGAGGCGCCTTCGTGGCGTTCGGTGTGTGGTGTGAGTACCGCATCTTGGGGTGAGGCCTTTGTGGCGTTGGTGTGCATCGAGCAACCACACCTCAAGGTGAGCCTCTTGTGGCGTTCGGGAGCACTAAGCCACCGCACCTCTCCAACGGAGATTAGCACTCGCAAGAGTGTGAACTTCGGGTTAAATCATCGTCTCCCGCGTGCCTCGGTTATCTCTATACCCGAGCTCTTTACTTATGCACTTTACTCTGTGATAGCCATCGTGCTTGAAGTTATATATCTTGCTATCACATAGTTGCTTGTATTGCTTAGCATAAGTTGTTGGAGCACATAGGTGAACCATAGTATATAGGCTTTGGGCTTGACAAAGTAAATGCTAGTTTTATTCCGCATTTGTTAAGCCCATCTCGTAAAAGTTTTAAACCGCCTATTCACCCCCCCCCCTCTAGGCGACATCCGTGTCCTTTCACCATGTCTCTGTTGGGTTTTGGTTGGTTTATTTGGATGGATAGATGGTTTCAGTGGTTGGTTTTGCTGTTCTTGAGCAAGAACAAGGATGAACTATGCACTGTTCATTGCTTGTGCTTGGTGAATGCTTATCTGGTCGACTTGTGAGTTGTTCCTGGTGGTTCTACTCTTTTATACTGCCTGTTGGTTCATCTCTGGCTGTGACACACAAGCCTGGCATGGCTTGGTGACTAAGCCATGGTCTTGGCTTGCTGTTGGATGCACAGCAGCTCTGTGAGCTGTGTGTGTCTTTGGTGAAACTTGAGCCCATCATTGGCTCAGGTTTGGTATGCTGATGCCTATCTTGGTTCTGGCCAAGTTTTGGACAGTGACAATGGCCTGGACACTTGTTTCTAACCCCTGCCTAGTTTCTTTCTATTTGTTTTGCAGGTTGCAATGCTCAAGATGATCCAAGGACAATTCCTTTTCAAGACATTTAGTTTAGGTTTTCGGATAGAATCAAATCCTTGTAATCTTCTTTTATTTTGTTTTATTATTCATCCAATTCTTGTATAATAAATATTGTAAAGACAATGTATTATGTGTGTATGATCAATAAAGCTCAAGTTTTGCTTATGAGCTTATTTTTAAATGTATCATTTACTTATGAATTATTTGTGTATGTATGATGTGATTTGAAATATAAAGTGATTTGAATTATGAATTCATAATTCATTTATATATTGTTTATCTATTACTTCTTTTGTTTTAATTCAAATATGAATTGTCAATTCAAATCATCTCCCAAAATCAACAAGTTCAAAAGAGATCATGTCAAAATTCTTAACCTCACATTGCCTAACCCTAATTGCAATGAGTGAGAAACTCGATCCCTCTTAGGTTTTTATGCAATAAGGCGTGGAAATTTCCCTCGTTTTGCGATGAAATGCACATCCCAATTCTAAATCTACCCTTCGATGTTCCTATGTTCTGGGTTATTACAAATTGTTACAGGAGACTTGCTAGGCTTTTCTCCTAGGGCAAGGCGAGTGTGACGGCGATCGTCGGCACAGGCTTTTCCTCCATGTCCTAAGTCTTCCTCCGACCCTCCCTGCCCCCCCCCCCCCCCCGACTTGGGTTGATCCAGGGGTGGCTTTGTCTGGCTGCCTAATACATTTGATTTAGATTATGGATTGTATTATTATGAGTTTTTTTTAGAAGATCTAGGTTTATTCGAACCTTCGAAAACACTGCTAAAAGAATTTAAGGAAACTTCTACAATACTTGCTACTCAATTTTATCCTACGTTTAGCTATGCATACATATGGGGTTCTGATAGAAATGAACCATAATAATGTGTAGAAGATAAAATAGTGATAAGCCTTCGGTTTGGCTCCACGAAGGCACCGCCTAGACTAGGAGCCCCACTCATATTCAAAAGGCGCCCAACTTTCAAGACGATGATAATAATCAGGCTGCCTTTTTCCAATATCATGGAATAGCATGGCCCGGGGCTAAGGTAACTCCAGTGGGAGAGCCGTGCTATGGGTGACCTTATTACACGGTTCAGAGAGCACTTGTGTATGTGATGCAAGTGAACGTATATGAAAAAGCTGTTGTAAAGTTCCATTGTTAGTTCCGTCGTTGACACTCCAACCGTTGTAGCCACAACCGCGAGTTACAATCATTATTAAGTAAAACATACCAAAATATTAAGATAGATAATATTGTTATTTATCCCAAGCAAATCACTAAGCGAGTACCGTTACTTTTCTCTTTCTATCACTGAGGTTTCCAAGTAACACGTCGTTCTCCACTTATCTCACCTCTTTCCCTTGATCAATCCAGAGTGGCTCGGGTACCTATAAGTCCTCGAATCAAGGCAAAGAGACAAGTATACAAAATAACAAAGCTCATATTCAATCACTATACAATATTCCCATATGCATGATAAGATGCACATGAACGTTGCGATGATTCACCTTAACTCGCAGCCTGTGAGAACTACTCGCACATGATAACAAGATCAAAGATAGAAATCATTGTGCAAATACTTAGATTGAAATTAAATATTCTTACAATGGTCACCAATTCTCAAGGAGATCTCTATTACAAGGTGATGCCTATGGCTATGAAGGGGATTGGAGAGGAAATGAATGAACTATGGTGATGGATCTCCTTCAATAAGTTGTAGATGGATCTGATGGATGACGGCTCTGTTTGGCGATGAGTTTCTCTCCTTCTGAACTACCTCCCTTCACGAAAGTTATAGGGTTTGACCTCAGGCGTCCTCCGGCGCATAGTACGGACGAACGCTATGGGTGGGGCTTGCCCATACTGGTGCTCGCTATTGCTCCTGGAACCGATCTTTTGATCCTGGTTGACTTTGTTGTAATTCTGACGGGATTCTCTTCAGTAATTGCAGGTCCGTTTGCCTTAAACGTGATTTCCTACACATCACACAAAAAGAGAAAGGATTGCATATATTTACAATAATTAGTCATTAATAACATACTTAGAGAGATATTCAGTCAATTTCTTGACTTAGCAAAGGGTTTAATTGTGAGGAGAAATGACCTATTTCACAGCCATCAACTTCTTTGAGCTTATCCTTGATTGTCCTCGAGCAAGAAACCAAAATCATAAGGAACTCGGCGTTTAAACCAAAATAATGAGAAGGTAACTTCACAATTACAAGTTGCAGTATTATGAGTCCAACACTTTTTCCATTCGAAAGCTTAACTTAGTCCAGAAATATTATACATTTGCGAGGAAGGAACCTGGGCGTCTTCAGCTCAATCCTTTAAGAGATCAAAGCCGCGGCCGATGTCCATGGTGGAGCGAGCTTTAGCCATGAGAGGCGAGACTCGAATGTAGAGGCGCATACCGATGGCTAAGTTTTTATTTCGAATTAATGAATAAAGGATCTGAATGCTCAAAAAAAAAAACTACGATGTCTGCCACTGCCCTACATGCCGATGGAGACGGCAGGAGCTTGATGTCCCAATTTGTGCTTATTTTGTTGTTGAATTTCCGTTAAGACATGTATCTCGCGTGATCAAAAGCGCACACTCATGCACGTAAGATCACTTGAGTGGTGCGCCTGCTGCAGGTTAAGTACTTCCTCCGGTCCTTTTTAATTGACTCGAATTTAGTATAAAGTTGTAGTAAATCCGAGTCAATTAAAAGAGACCGGAGAGAGGATAGGGTGTTTCTACACCCGGGTGCATATGCATCCTTTATTTGAAATGCATATTAAACATATTTTAAAATGTTAGAAAAATACAAATAAAAATTCCCCGTGTATACCTTGACATATTACATGCTTACAAAGTTGTTTCAACAAAAACCGATATGTTTCGTGCCTTATGCAAAAAAGACAAATCTTTGGTGCTAAAATAGTCTATTTTTTGAGGCATTATTTATCTTTTTTACAAAGGGTACAAAAGTTATTGGTTTTATGTGAAACTTTACGTGCACATATAGAACATGTCCCTCTAAATGCCAAAAAAAAATTCCTAATTTTTTTATGTTTTGGAAATATGTTTTATACATCCCGGGTCAGATTTGGTTTTCCGCCGGAGGGAGTACTAATTAACTGAAGCTAGCCAATGTGCATTCAACCTTCATGACAGTTGGGAATCTATAATATCTAAATAGGAGCAACCTACTAAGTTGATTTCTCCCAACATGCAAGCCATCCACCTTATCAAGTTTCTCAACTAATCTTAGCCTGCCACATCACCCATTAAATCCATCAAGTATGCCACATCAGCAAATAAAACACAACGTTCTTTGCTCCATCCTCTCCTCCACTGAACCCTTCCTCTCCTACATCATTACCATAATTAATTTTCACTTCAGGAATTTCACTCACGTAAGGAAAAGAGACAATTCCTCATATCTCTTCATCTTCTCCATGCAAAACTAACGGGTGGAAGTGGAGCTAGCTATAGATGCTCTCAAGTGTTGGAAGTTTAAGAAGTGAAGCTGCTTTGTTCTGATTATCACCAAAATTTTCACGCCGCGCGCTTCCCAGTGAACCTCTTGACCTGCTGGAGGCATATGAGCAAAGCCACTTGCCTTCCTATCCGTTCTCTTCTGATGACTTATTATATCTGTCACGTGTCAGATGCACTCTGTGGCTTTGTGCCAAAGGTGATTGGCAATGGCGAATGGATGAAGCCGTTCTTGCTTACAGCTCGCCATGTTCTTGGCGCAGACATGGGTCGATGCCCCACCAGCAAACTCTGAATCAAGACGGTATGAACATATTAACTTCTCTAATAGCTTTTTGTCATTAATCCCGCGAGTCAAGAGCTGATTGATGGCTAGGTCGTCAAATGGACCATGGCTAGCGAGGCGGTAAGTTGCAGTCTGATAAGTCAAGTCAATGTACTGTAGATCTGTTCTAATTTGGTGTGTTTCATTTTTCCAATAAAATATGTATTGAGGATTTCAGTTAAATATTTTACCACGTCGCCAACATTTTGGAATATGGTGATTCTGGATGTCATGGATGAGCTATCGCCAGGACTCACTCACTGGCACACCGAGTAGATCTGAAAGATTGTGTCCACAAACTTCATCCATGCATGTTATTCTTGCCTCTTGCCTGCAGATCAGTGACCATAATATTTGTCTGATCTTCCTTGAATAAATATACTGATATTGTAATATTCAAACCCAGGTTCGATCTCCAGGTCAGTGATCTCTATATGTCATGACCGTTGCATATTCTAATCGAACTCTATATTAGATCATCTTCAACCAAATAATTAACTTTGAACATATCTTCACTTACATAAAACAATTAAGGCTGGCTATCCGTAATGCAATTTTATGTCTAAATTTATCTACGTATTCCTGCATCAACGTCGCGGGGGAATCATCTAGTGTCTACAGAAATCGGATAACACATTTAGGGATTAATAATTCCTACAGCTACAGGTGCCTTCACAGCTCACCGATGCATGCTACATTGAGGGTCAACCGCCGCGTCCAGCATACATTGGAACAGACTACACCCGAAAACTCTATGCATCACAGTCACCCCAATGTAACTCAGGTACCTGAGGAGCAAAGCAATACCATCAGCTAAATATAAAGGGCTTTCTATTTTCGTGCCCTCAGGTCCTTAGTTGTACTCAGTTTTCCCAAGCTACTTAGTTTTTCCTCAGTTTTCCCCAAGCCCTTGTCTGAAACCCGTAGAAGGAGCTCGGACGGGAGGAATCCCGTTAAGTTGAACGGTCTGTGCTGACGTGTGGGGCCGCGTCGCGTGGGGTTGGTAGAAAGGGATCGCGTGGGACAGGACGAGACCGTGTTTGGTTGTACGTGAGAGCTGGGTTTTGTCTCTCTCGGCCCAAATTGGCATTTTTAAGAGCGCCTTTTCCCGTCTTTCTCTCTCTTTCCACCAAATTAGTATCAAATCTAGAGAAGCTTCTATTGTCTTTCTTCAATTATTTGTGCCTTTTGGCTCTCGTTTTTTGCCCAATATGGCAGCAAATCTAGTAGCAAATCTAGAAGCTAGTATATGATAAATTCACAGCAGCATAATAATCAGAAAACTAAGTATAATACATAAACTGCATACAGCAGCCAAAAGCAGCCAATAACGATGTTAATGTTCACGACAAACTAAGCTAAAAAAAATACAAGACGCACGCAATGTATGGCCAACATGAAGATTAGGATACCCCAGGATGAATGAATCTGTTCTTCATTCATCATATATTTCTTCGTCGCTCCATTCATGTATCTCGTGAAGGAAATATTCATTGAACTCCTTCCGTCTGCAGTGTGCAGCCAATACATCCTCCAAACGGTATGACCTTTGTTCATTTCTCAGACCGTTGTTTCCTATTCTATCCACACGTACTGGCCACTCATTACAGACCTTTATATCAGGAAAGTACTCTCTGATATAACCCAAATCCGCGTAGTAGATGCAGCCAGGTCGAAGTGTCGGGTGCACTCTGGTGTCGACCGAGATACACCGGATATAATGGACGAAGAGGGCACGACTGCCAATGTTACTGACGGCATGGAGAGAGCGGCTCTGAGTGTCCACACGGTACACCAATGGTTGGCCTTCCTCGAAATGCATGTTGTGCAAGAACACAACCAGCAAATCACCATCCGACTTCACAAGGTAGAACTTGTCATTTCCAAGTTCTGGAAATGAAATTAGTGTCTCCATCTTGACATTGCTCGCGCGCCGCTCCAACTGGACATTGTTGGTGCACACTAATTGTCCGACCTGAAAATTGTCCGCAGCTATTGCATACAGTTCACCATTGAACGGGGTAATGCAACGCAGAGAATGGTGCTCGATCGAAAATCTTCCTTCTCCCCAATCTTCATCTATATCCTTAGTTGGAGTGCTCTCATCGACCCAAGCAATTTCCTCCGGGTAATGTATGGAAAGGAAGACCATAGTCGGGGAGTTAATTATAGCGACTGAGTCCAGAAAAAAAGATGGCATCTGCGCCTCAAACATAGTGTTCGATGTCTTTGTGAGTGGGTTCAGAAGCCGTATCTTGTGCGGCAGGTTCTTCTGGGCAAGCACGATGACGCCACGGCAAAAGCCGACGAAGTAGTATCTAAAATATATTGATGAAGATAACATTCAGCACTAAGATGTTTACGATTGAAAATAAAAAGTAGATTAACCCTATAGATATGGATGAATTTGAACCTTGCATGAACTTCCGATAGATCGATGGTGACGTAGCGGGATGTGCGAGTTGGAGGAAGGTGAACTCAGCGGCGCGTGGAAGGCGTGTTCTACCATGATCCATTCGTGCGGGGGCACATCGGGCTCGAGTAAACTGAGCGCCAATTTCTACAGACTTGCCTCAAAGCGAGTAGGTGTCCATGTACTCCTCGTTCGCCGATGGCCGATCTTGTGAAGTGGTCCGTCAGCCATGAGAGAGGCCCAGTTCACGGAGGCGCCGCGCTTGGATGCGCCGCCCTCGGAGGCGACGGGCTTGGCGGCGACGGCCTCGGATGCGACGGGCTCGGCGGCGACGGCCTCGGATGCGACGGGCTCGGAGGCGACGGGCTCGGGGGCTACGGCCGCCGGCGCATTCTTCTTCTCCATCTCCGGCAGGGGAGCGCGTACGGCGGTTGGGGTTTTTTCCTTCGACTTGGAGAAGTTGATGGGACGTGAGAGGCGTGGTTGCGTGCGTGAGTGAGAATAAGACGTACCGTGTGCAGGGGGAGGGAGAGAGGGGCTTACGCGTCCTAAATGCGACCCGTGTCCTACGCGTCCACTATTGCACGTCTCACGTCTTCGACCGCGACACGCGTCAACAATTGCACGTCTTCCACTTCGCACCGCGACACGCGTCCTCGAGTCTAACCCTAAAAATTTAGATATACTCAGGTATACCCTCGAGTCTTATACTAGCATTTTTGTGTGCTCTTTCCCCTTGAGTGCTAATACTGGCTAGTGCAATATACTCAGTTTTACCCTCAAGTGGCTTGTCAACAGAGAGTCAACAAATGGGATTAAGCTAGTTAAATGAGTCATTTAATGTGCAAATTTTTTTAAAAAAGATAAAACCATAGTGCCACTTACTCATGCAAGGTTGAGAACCATAACAATCATAGATAAATCAAGTTTTACCATAAATTGCCACTTCTCAAATCACCTAGTAGCTATGAAGGTGCATGGTTTTCCACAATAAGCCCTTCCCAAAACAGCTTTCCCCAAAACATACTTTGTCTGAATGAGACCACAATTTTCACACTCATGTATATTTGTATTGCAAATAGTTTGAGGTAGGCCAAGATGGGTTTCATTGTACAAAACACGCATTTTTCATTTTTTAAATCTCATATTTGAATCCCTTAGTCTGTTAACTACTCACGTGCCTTTGGTTTCTTGATACTACTCAGTTTTGCCCTCTTCCTTCACAAATTCTCACAGACGCCCAACATTGCCCTGATTGGTCTAGCCCATGTCACGCGGATCGTGCCCGCCGGCCGTTGAGCGTATGATCTAACGGGCAGGATAACCCCTCTCTCTCACTCTGATCGGGGTCACCACCCTCTCTCTCTCTCTGATCGGGGTCACCACCCTCTCTCTCTCTGTCGGCGGTTAGCTTCCACCCTCTATGTATGCTAAAGGGCGGTTACCCAGTATGCTAAAGTTTGGTTTTCTGTATTATTTTTCACGCGCTAATTATAAACTCTTTTAGGCATTACTTTTCACGCAAAAAATGATAAAACCATCACCGATTTCTTGTAGCCATTACTTTTCACGCAAAAAATGATAAACCGTCACCGATTTCTTGTAGCCATTACTTTTCACGCAAAAAATGATAAACCATCACCGATTTCTTGTAGCCATTAGTTTTCACGCAAAAAATGATAAACCATCACCGATTTGTTGTAGCCATTACTTTTCACGCAAAAAATGATAAACCATCACCGATTTCTTGTAGCCATTACTTTTCACGCCAAAAATGATAAACCATCACTGATTTCTTGTAGCTATTACTTTTCACGTAAAAAATGATAAACCATCACCGATTTCTTGTAGCCATTACTTTTCACGCAAAAAATGATAAACCATCACCGATTTGTTGTAGCCATTACTTTTCACGCTAAAAATGATAAACCATCACCGATTTCTTGTAGCCATTACTTTTCACGCTAAAATGATAAACTTTTCACCATCTACTTATGTTATCCTTTCACGGTAAAATGATAAACTATCACGAATTACCATTTCTTTTAGGCATTACTTTTCACGGTAAAATGATAAACTATCACGAAGTTCCATTTCCGTCAAGATAGTCCGCATTACCTTTTTGTTGAGATATAAACCCCCACAACGGTCATCTCCTCCTTAATTTATTGTGTAAACCCCACAACGGTCATCTCTACCTTAATTTATGGTGTAAACCCCACAACGGTCATCTCTCCCTTATAAACCCCCACAACGGCCATCCCTCGTGTCAATAGGTTCTGCCTCTCTCTTCTTCGTTCACATACACTTGATCCATTGCCATGGCTTCCACGTCTCGGACGCCGGACCGGAAGGGGAAGGGGAAGGGCGGCCGGGGTGGTGGATCATCATCATTGCCACCACCACCGTCAACACTGCCATTGATCATAGATGAGTTCTTCATCGTCGTCTATGAAGACCCTTTGGTCAAAGAAGGTATGTACGCGTTCCCACATATATAATGCATGTGATTAATTATGGGTATGTTCTAAAAAAACCCCTAATTTCAAACGATCGGCGCTCGATCTCTTTGCAGGCTCTTCCAAAAAAGTTTGCGGACTATCTTGACGGCCAGGAGCCCGCTAAGGTGTATCTGTGAGCAGCTGCGGTCCTCGTCTCTGGACCGTGGAGGTCCTATTTGACGGACAAGGCCGGATGTACCTCGACAAGGGCTGGGAGAATTTCGCCATCGCGCACGGTGTGGATTTCGGCTGCTTCTTACACTTCAAATATGAAGGCGATGATGTGCTCGCAGTGAATGTGTTCGACGGAATAATGTGCAGGAAGTACTACTACTCGGATGACGAAGATACTGACGATGAAACCGACGACGACGTGAAGCCATGCATCCATCCCCTTTAGATAAGGGGATTATGACCAAGAATATATATGTAGCTTCATATGCATCGATTTAGAGATCTAGCTATTTTCTATATATTATGCATGTAAAAATAATATCGCAGGCCAATGACGAACGTACATGCTGATGCCAGCCATGTTTAGCATCAGATTCACTTTAGATTAAGCTGCGAAAATAGTCACCTGCCATTGGCTGAGGCGGCCCCACAGAGCGGCTCTATATGATTTTCTCTAAATAAATAGACGACCCCAGCGGTCATTGGCTGCGGAGGCCCCAAGAGCGGCAATATATGATTTTCTCTAAATAAATAGACGACCCCACTGGTCATTGGCTGCGGCTACCAGACGGCAATATATGTCTTTCGAAAAATACACGACCCCACTAGCCATTGGCTGCGGCATCCCTATAGAGCGGCCCCATTTGTCATTGGCAGGACCGCGTATACAATCAGGAAATAAAACGGCCCACACGTCAGCGATAGATGGATGGCTACCCGTCAGCACGAGACGGTCAGGAGGAAGCGCCCTGTGCAGCCCCCCCGTCGGTAACGGTAACGGTCGACTGACGGCAACCCTCCCGTCCGAGCGTCGCGGGTTTCAAACTAGAGGGAGGGGAAAACTGAGGAAAAGTTAAGCGGCTGGGGAAAACTGAGCACAACTAACGAACCAGGGGCACGAGAATAGAAAGCCCAAAAATAAATGTGTAAGGCTCAAACAGTAAAAATGAGCATCAAGATCGTGGAACTTGAACGGTCTTCTCTCCCCCCCCACCCGGGTGACCCCCTCCTCCGCCCTTCCCCCGCCGCCGGGCAAAGCCAGGGCGGTGCTGGCGGCAGTCCCCCTCTCTCCACACGCGCTGGGGCACCTGACGGGGCGGGATCATCCTGGCAACGTTGGAAGGCCCCAGCCCTAGCCGCCATGGTGCCGGCCTGGGTGCAGTGGTGGGGCCTCTGGCCACCGCCGTTGGCGCTGCAGGTTGTGCTCGTGAGGGTGACCAGATCTTGGCCCGCGGTCCTAGATCTGGGCCTAGCGGGCCCGGCCGTTCCAACCCCTGCTCTCTCCATCCTGGCCTGCCGTGCCATCCATCTTGGTTCGTGTGTGGGCAGTTGATGGAGGTGTCTGGCCAGCTGCTCCCGGTACTGCTCAGTGGCCAGAGTCTGCTCGACCGTGTCGGATCCTTGGGGGATTTTAGATAAAATACACTGGTCTATAACGGAACGCCAGAGGCCTTTTATAGGACGAGGAGAGAAGAAATGGCTGGAACTCATTGGCGGGAAAAAACTGGTAGGCAATATTTGGAGGTAGCTAAAATTCGTAGGGATAAATTAGGCAGAAAAAATTTAGCTGGAGAAATTTGGTATGACTAAATTAGCTGGAAATCAACATTATTTATTAAGACATTAAATTAAAATACAATACATATGAAATTAAAATACAGCTAAAATTAAGATACAACGACACGCTAATACTGAAATTAAGATGCATTGCTCTTGGCACATCACTCTATTTGCCTTGCGGTCACCATGGATATTTTTCGGTTATGTCGCCCGCATTGTTCCTTCTTCTAGCACCTTAGCAACCCATTCTATTGATGTCTGGCTTCCGCGTTGTCCTTCCGCTGCTCGCGCCTTAGCAGTCCATTCTCTTGATCTCTGGCTTCTCAGTTCACGGGCCTTCCTACGTAGCTCATCCTTCGCATACTTGTGTGCATCGACCTTTTCCATCATCCTCCTCATATTTTGATCTTTCTTCACCCTTAAATCTAGTATATGTCTCTTTATCTCCTCTTTATCATGAGCAGCATCCCTTTCTGCAGGCTCCTCCGCTAACAAGTTCGCAGGACGTGCCCAAGCCGGCTGCTCCGTCTCAATCCAAGGGAAATAATCTCAAGTTAGTCTAATCTACATATTATAGGATTATTACTGCAATGTAGATTATATTACGGTATTAAAACATTTAAAATAATTAACCAACGATATTTTTCCATTACTGGTACTCGACTACAAACAAAGACAATTTCCGCTGACCACTAATCAAATACTCATTTTTTGCAAGTTAGTATTCTTAGTTGGCTCACCTTATTGGTGTTGTCACTTGCTTGTTGTGGCTCAATGGACTCCTTCGCTGCCTCTCGATGATTTTGACTGCCGGTGCTTGACGTCCACAATGGCGTTGGCAGCAAACAATCCTGGGATTTCTTCACTTTCCCCACTATATCACATGTCTTAATGTTGGATATGTCTTCAGTGATACTGTGCAGTATGAGTTCTTTGCTTGCATTAGTGTCTAGAACCGGCGACTTGTCTATGCACTGCATTTCTGAAGGCAACTCTTTACTCACTTCCATCTATGTAATACGGACACAACTAGTGAGACATTTCAACAAATGAAATTAAGACTCATTTAAGAAAGTTACTTTTTTATTTGATAATTGTCAATCTGGACTGTCTTTCATACCAAGAATGGAACATAATACAGTATGAAATTAACATACAAGAACTGTTTAGCGTAAAGCCTTCCTATAAAAGCTTTTCATAAAATTAGTTAGGAGATCCTATAAAATCCTAACCATACCTGATCTACTGCATTAAGCACTTGAATTACATCCTTCACTGTAGGTCTTTTCTCCATACCAGGGTCCACACATTTTAAGGCTATGCTGATACATTCCTTTACTTGGTGGTTATATTTTTCCATTGATATATACTTCACTGCGGATTCGAATTTATACCTCCAAGTACCAAGTACCTACACATTTGCAACCAGTGAGATAGAATGATGGGACATATGCAAAGGCTAGAATAATTCAACATACTTTCTCTGTGAAGTGCTGGCAAGATGTAGCAGTACTCTCGGGACTATCAAGCTGGAAATATGGATATTCCCTATGACCTGTGATTATCTCTATTATAATAACACCCAAGCCGAAGATATCAGCCTTCATAGAGATTATTCCTTGGATTAAGTATTCGGGTGCCATGTATCCTCTGCAATGCAATAGAAAAGTACAGGGCACCGTAGACATAAACAAAGTGATGCAAAATAGCCAAAGAAAAGATAAAGTAATGCAGATGCAAGAGGAGAGTTCACCGTGATCCAACAGAATTATTAGTGAGAATTCGTGATTGCTGGTTGCCGAAGATCCTCGACAAACCGAAGTCCGCTATTTTTGGTACCATTGTAGCATCCATCAATATGTTTTCGGGTTTAAGGTCAAGATGAACCATAAGACGTTTCTCATGAAGAAAACTCAGACCGTTGCAAATACCCTTGATGATGGTGTATCTCATGTTCCACTCAAGGACTGGAGATTCATCTATAGGAACTGATACAAATAATAGAACAAACTGTAAGCCCATTCAGTGATTATCCTTCTGGTACCACAGAACATTAAGAACTAAGCTAGCTCAGTTGCTTGAGGTGGAGGGTGTAGATACCCTGCCCTAATGTAGGTACAATTCTTCAACTTAAATTTTAGCGTCTAATTTTTTCAATAAAAATTATCCATTATCTCATCTGCATGCTCTTTTCCCTTTTTTTTTCTTTGCCATAACAACCCCCTTTTATGAATGCATGGGGAAATGATTGATATACATGGCTAGTTTGTATTGACCTAGTGATCGATAGCTAGCTATAGCATGGTTAGACTAGTCGTTGAATTTGTTTTTGAGAAACTTCACAAACTATAGATAAAATAAAATAAACTATGTGCATTGTTTGGTGATCATACCGGAAATATACTTGTCAAGGCCTTTGTTACATAAATATTCGAAGCAGAGCAACCTTTTTCGTATTTCAGCCCAAATAAAATTCCCACTTGGTTGCTTTATTGTTTCAAAGCTTGATTCAGAACAGTAACCAATAAATTGTACTACATTTTGGTGCTTGATCTCCATAAGAGCACCGACTTCCTTCTTGAAAGTTTTATCGTCCACAAGATGTATATCAAATATCTTCTTGACAGCAATGATTTTCCCACTCGGAAGAACTCCCTGTGTTGTAAGTTAAACCACTCTTCATATCTCTTCTTTTGTTATTACTGTTGTTAACATTTGAAAATTGGACTAAACAAAACCGGTCATACCTTGTAAACCACTCCATACCCACCTCTACCGAGTTCCAATTCATTGGAAAAATCACATGTGATGTCTTTTAAAAATCGTAGTGGAAGTGAAATTGGTGTTCTATTTGAATCTTGCAACTTCTTCTCCCATTCATCATGGAAGCTAGTCATTTCTGATTACAGAAAATATAATTCAGAAAAAAAAACTATAACTCGTCAAGACAGATACCATGATATCAGTTTAAGATAGTATTCTCCAGAACAAGAACGTTTGCATCAGCACAAGTAGATTATTTCAACTCAAATAATTTCCAATTGCGGACTACAAAGTGAATCACTTGCTCCAAGTTCTACAAGAGTTTCTAAGAAAAAATGGTCCACGATCTATAACATGCATGCTGTTTGGCTGACTAGATGCGGAGACTTCTTTGCAGCCAATTCACTCTAACAGGCTTGAAAAGGGCATGACGAGCATAATTGCGTGTTTTTACATCTATATATAATCATCTTTGGCTACAGCTGGTTATTCCAAGCATACGAGTAAATATGGGAGGACATAGCAGGAGAACGAATCCCATGTGACACACATATAGTACTAAAGCTTAATTTATCTGTTCATTGATATTCCTCGTGTATAAATTTGATGATTTTTCCCCTTTGTATAATCTTTTCTCCATCAAAATTGAACAAAAAGTGAAGGGGAAAACTAGTAATGGTCTCGACGAGCTAGAACACCATCGTTTCATTAGTTTTCTTTGAATTCATATGTAATGCACTTTGAGCGATTGATGTCTCAATAGCTCAAAACCACCATGCGTCCCATGGTTTGGTTACTAAAGTAAGAGTAGTCATTAACGAGAGAAGACAACCTACCTGTTTATATTCTGAGAAAACACCTCTATTTGACAGGTCGCAGGTCAGATATCCAACGATGTGAGCAATAGCCTGTATCCACGATCCGGTTACACAAGCAGGCTACTTGTGTGTATTTAATCGATCAAAAGAAAACAACAAGTTACAGTCTTAAAGCGAAAATATATATATGATCCAAAGGAGCGTCCAAAAATACAATACTGAAGGGTGGTATGTTGTTCGGAAAGGAACCCAGAGATAAAGAGCTGAAGCACTAACCTGGAAGATCTGCTGGGATGCTGCTAGCTGCTTGGAAGAAGCTATTGGAAGATAACCTTCCGAAGGAGAAGAGAGGAGCAGGAAGAACAGACTGGATCCAGGGTAATGAGGAGAGGTGCAAGAGGAGGCGTTAAGTACATGTGAGAATGAGATCCATTGACTTTCGAATTTAGATGCAATCAAGAAGACCAGGCAGAGTAGACTTCACAATTAACAACTTGACATATTGTGATTACACCTACATCCATGGTAACCACATTAGGTCAGCACTAAAATATGGGGACAATTGGGAATAATCTTGTCTGATTGTGTGTTAACAGACAATAAACTTAACAAACGAGTATTCCAACTTGCACGAGGTTTGTTTCAGTACACACCAGAGAAACAAAAGCGGTATACATGTCGGCAGCCAGTGGAGGCAAGGAGGCGAAGAACAGGAACACTACCTGCACCGTATCCCGCCGGAGAAGGTCATTGTCGCAGCCGCGCGCTCGCCGAGCAGCAGAGCTGCGTGCGCCCGATGGACACGGGTTCTGAACTCCAGCTCGGCGATCGAGGTCGCATTGCCCTGCCCAGCCGCGGACAGGTGAACACGTTGGCTGAGCATTAAACAATAAACATACGGAGAAATTTGAGAATATCATTTCCGGTTGCATGTTAAGAAACAGTCACTTCCTGGTACTTTAGTCGGTGTAAAATCATGAAATGGGTACCACTAATTTGGTTGGTATTTGACTCAGTACACACCAGAGCCATTGAACTAGTAGTATACGAACCTTTCGCAGGCAACGGGCTCCGGCGATGAAGAGCACGGATCGAGCATGGCGTCGGGCTTGATCTTTCGCAGGCGGGGGAGGGGACCGCGGAGGCGCTCATTCCGGCGCGCCTCCCGTCGATCTCCGCCGGAGGGATGCCAGTCGCGGTCGGCCGCGGGTAAATGTCGTCGGTCTCCAATCCACCATGGCGAGGTTGGCTTGATCCAGCGGAGGCGGAGCGGGGCGACGGCGACGACTAACGGACGGCGACCAGCCGCCGCCGCCATGGCCAGAGCTTGTCCCTATCCGGCCTGCAAATACGTGCCATGGCCCATGGGTCTTGCCCTTCACTTGGGCCATCGTCCGTGCCGATGTAGTATATGTAGCAAGTGGCGTACGCCTCACTGGCATGTGTGTCTTCTTTTACTCCCTCATTTAAAATAAGTGTCGCAACTTTATTTAAATATTGATATATCTACGATTAAAGTATAGCTAGTTAATATTTAAATAAAATTATGACATTTATTTTGAAAGGAAGTTATACGTGCTTGCACCTGGAATGCGCAACAGTTTAGCATGCTGTGAAACAGCTGCTAATTTTTTTGATCACTCGCGTGCAGAACCGTTATTTTCCAGACTATCCAGTAAGAGCGACCGAACTCTCAGTACTAACATCGATTGACATTTTTCCGAAAATTTTTATACTCCCAAGCACCAATAGCTCTTTGCGATGGAGTTGCCAAGTAGTTGAGCTTCAACCAACAGTAACCGCGGGTTGTAATGTTCATCTCCCAAGTCCCAACCAATGTGAACCCACAAACAGTTGCAAAGTTCATCCCTATCACATCCTTCAAATTTTCAGATATGGTAACCAATCCACTATGCTGGCTGGCGTGGTGCCTACGTTTTGTTTTTTGGCACCCACTTATTTGCGAGCTTGATCTCCACGCCTCATGCAGCTCCACAAAAGCATATCCCCGATTCACAAATGCATGACGAATAGCTTAACGCGGTCGTAAATCATCCAATACAAAAAAAAATTATAAATGCAGCCTCACCACTGAACCACGAATGTGTGACAGACAATGGCTTACTTGATCCCATGGCAGATTCAATATGCAAGTATACAACCAGCCAGACTGTTTCCAACGGTTAAGGAAGGAGAAGAATACGAAAAAGTTCAAGAGAGGAGCTATATATTCATATTCATGGACAGAACAGAGAAAGCCATATAGGAACCTGGTTGAATCGTTAGACCAAGGCAGGTGCATTCAACCTTCATGACAGATGGGAATGTATACGGAAATCGGATAACAATAGGAAGTTAGCACATTTAAGGTTTCAAAAGAAGCCCGGTGATCACATGGGTACGTGAGCACGCCTTCAACAGCCGACACGTGTCACTATTAGGCCTTTTTGGTTATCTTCAAATTTCGTTCAGCCTACATCATTACATACCTAATCCAGTGGTACCCCACATATTTGAATTCGAAATGTGGACCCCGGTTGGCACTATACACCTCGGCCCTACATTTGAATTCAAAATGTGGACCCCACCGACCGGACCTACACATTTTGAATTCAAACAATGGGTCCCATGATCTGAACCACACTCTTTCCCTGTAAATTCTTCTACCCTATACAATCCCCCACCCCTCATCAAACACATGTGTAGTCTGGTTCACCCATTTTTATCACCTCTCAAGCAATAACCTTTTTGTAAATGAAATAACAAGCATGATTTTTATTGCTCATATCCTTATTTAACATCCTCATGCGTACCACCGCAGTCCTAGCAGCTACAGCATTCACGATATCTCCACGGCCTGCTCCTGGAGCTCCGGCGTTGAGGGCAGCCATTGCTTCTATGATCTGTATTTTATTTCAGCAGCTTGATGCCAAAGCTTCTCTTGCACCTACATATTTATAAACGAAAGCAGCAGCTTTAGGGCAAGTGGCAAACCAATCTAAAGATAAGGATCTCCTTACCCAGTTACGCGCCCCAACATCCGGCTGGCGCCAAAAATTTCGCGGGAAGAGATTCCCCTCCAAGAATCATGGCGCCAAAACATGGAACTAATCATTCCCGGGCTCAATAATTGGGACGTGGGTCCCTGCTAGCCACGTGCTGTTTAGATTAGGGTGTATTTAACTAGCAATCGGACAGCTGCCTCCCTAACTGTAACCGAATCTCAACGCAAAATGTGTGGTTGCCAGGGGGTGCGCACGTACCCCCCTGAACACCAAATCCACACTCATGAATGGTACCATTCAAATTTATTTAGCTGATGGTATTGTTGCTTTGCTCCGCAGGTACCTGAGTTGCATTGGGGTGGCTAAGACGCAGAGAGAGTTTTTGGGTGTAGTTTCTTCCATTCATATGCTGGACGCGTAGGTTGACCTCAATGTAGCATGCGCCGGTGAGCTATGAAGTGTAGCCGTGGGAATTATTAAACCTTAAAGAGTGTGGATTTGGTGTTCAGGGGGGTACGTGCGTAGGTTGACCCCAATGCAACTCAGGTACCTGCGGAGCAAAGCAACAATACCATCAGCTAAATAAATTTGAATGGTACCATTCATTCAGTAAAAGCCATTGGACTTACTCTCACAAATTTTTGTAAGGCACAAACAGTAAACATGAGCTTTGAGAACGTGGAACTTGTGCCAAAAGCACAAAATTCTAATCGTAGTATCAGCATAATTAGACAAAGCAAACATTTCAGAGAGAACAACAATAGGTAATTTGCATGCTACATAGAGGGTCAACCTTAGCGTCCCGCATACAAATGGAAGAAGAAACTACACCCAGAAAAAACTACACCCAGAAACTCTACATCTCAGCCACCCCAATATAACTCATGAGGTACAAACCTCAAGAAAGGGATCGTGCATCATCTTATCAATTGGTACTTCCATTGGTCAAATAAAAACTGTCACTTTTTTTTTACACTGCACAACATCAAGTATTGATGATAATATATGCATAAACATTACAAACTATTACTAGTGATCATAACTTTTTAAAGATGAATCTATCATGTCATCTGGATCATGTGTTCAATAGTATTAAACATTCAAGGTAGCCAAAACAGAAGATATTACACTGCACACAAAGCATACATGCATATAACTTGGACCAGCCAAATTGGTGAGGAAATGTTTAACCAAATAACCTAAAACTAGATTAATCGTTAGTAAATCAACAATAACTTCAAGAAACATAACAAAGAGCACTATATGATTTAATGAAGGCACATGACACAATAACATTTCATAGAGAGCCCAATAGAAACGAGGAGGCATCAGCGAGATTTTGATATAGTCACAACCGTCATTTAAGAAAAAAAAACTCAGTTTGAAACAACAAAAAGAATAGATATATACAATACATCTACTGCCAAATTTACTGAATAATTCAAAGCAACATTTATTCAGTAATATCGTAAAAATGAAGAACATGCACAATCATATACTATTACCTCATCAGAAGGGATAAGTTATCTGGAGTTATTGTTAAGTTTGTTTCACACCATATTGGAAGGAAACTAAACTATATTCTCCTAGCAACGTGAGTGGTCATAATTTATATTATGTAAATAAATTTAGACAAAAAGATGAAAATGAAATCTGCCACAAAGGCCCTAAATAGACTCGCCACATGCAAGGCTATCCCGTAAGGGATACAATAAACAGTGTCATAAATTCAAACCAAATAGTCATGACGGGTTTAGGATTATTAGCCATATCAGAAGATATAACAATACTGAACGTAAAAAATACAACTAGCCTTAAGCTTCCAAACGTACACCCATTGAGCAACCTATTTGACATCTTAGTTGGTTCAAGCTAACTTTACATGCAGTCAACCTCCAAATGATGTGCATCTCATCTTGAGAAAAAAAAAACCCTGCAGAACAGTTCAGAACAACACCACTGTACATGAAGATGTCATGAAGCAGCAGATTAAACAGTCATGTGACACAACTTAAAATTGTTAGCTTATCACAAAAGGATGTGAAGAACATTTCATCAACGAACTATCATAAATAACTTTGTTTGTTATACTCGTGGTTTAGAGCCATTTTAATTTATTTTAATTTGACATGTGTAAAGGGTTGAAGGTGAATTATTACCTGCTGCATAGACACTTTCAAATGAATGATTGCAAGAAACCAACGTGTGGTCCGGAAGTTTCTTGAACTGCAATGACTTAATATGGATCATGAATACGCCAATAGGTGTCCCCGGGAAGAGCACATTATTGTCCTCAGCAAACCCTCTTACGCACCGGTTCACTCTTGCCCCAGAATTCAGGGAAAGTATTTTCTCCAGTTCAATAGTTCTTTCCAGCACCCAGGACGCAACACCATCGAAATTGGTCTTCCTTTTCCATAATTGTGCGTTGTATTGTGATCTTGACACAAAGAGGAAACCAAGCCCACCACCCTCAGTCCGCACAACCGTATATTGATATTTACTCTTGGTAAGCACATCTACTGGCGGCTGTATCACAGCTATGTTCTTCCTCTCTAAATCAAACTCAAGAATACCAACCAAATCCCCATCAAGGATCCAGTAAAGGGAATTCTCAACCAGCACAGCCGGCTTGGTTGGATAAACAAAGACGACACGGTTACTCGAAGGAACCATGATCGGAAGCGGTGCCGAGATGAGATCACCCCATACGCCGGTCTCCGATGAGTAAACACAGGCGGGCACTCAGCTATGATGAGGGTCTTCGGCGTCTGCATCTACCAAGACCACCTGGTAGTGTTGAGCATCTACGGCATCGCGAAGTACCGCTCCATGGATCGCGAACACAGGTCCTGCAAACCCTGGGGGGAGGTTAATGTGGTGTTGGTCAGCAGTGATTGGATCCCAAACCAAGAGCTGCTTCTGTGGTGGTTGGAGGACGAGTACTAGGCCTTGGCGAGATCCGAGGAGATGGAACTTGTCACCTTCATCGAACTGCAAGGAGAAGCGCCCAGGCGGGACACAATCAGGGGCCTCCAGGGCTGGTACGAAGTGGAGATTGTGGGAATCCCTATCGAAGAAGCCTAGGTGTGGAGCATTCCGGCGGTGGTAGAGGCGGAAGCGCCGGAAGAAGCCTGGATCGGAGACAAGGCGGCGCCAGCGATGGGAGACGAGGGAGGCGCGCGGGAGGGATGAAGGCAGCGGGTGGAGGCGGAGGAGGATCTCCTCCAGCAGGTGGTCGACTTCTAGCGGCGGCAGCGCAGCCGGCGAATCGGCGCGCCAGCCAAGGCTCTCCATCATCTCACCTACCTTTTTCCTCATCTCACCTTCCTCAGCCCCCACATTATTGGCCTGCATCGCTGGGGACCTCAGTTGTCGCATTGACCTGTTGAAGTAAGCAAAACATAATTAGTTGTACCCATTCTCAGATTTTTCAAATTTATTTATGGTTTCTTGGCACACAATAACCTTTCTAGAAAGATCATTTTAATTTTTTCAAAAGATGATGCATAAATACATTCTCAGATTGACGATAATGAAAGCAACCTCACCGACAGTCAAAATGTACATGGGGAAAATTATTTCAACTATGTTATGCGGTTATGCGTATAAAAATTTACCATAGCGGAGAGCTTCAATAGTCTAGCCGAGACCACTATTTAATTATGCAGTCTAAACTAAAAGTTCCCTGATAACACATGGACTCTAGCATCACTCGTGTAAATGTGGTTGTTCCTAAGAACATTTAGGTAGGAGAAAAGACTGCAATTCATGGTTGAATCGTTCACTGACTAGAACTAAAGGGCTAAGCCAAATGGGCACCTGCGAAATCGGGCATAGATACCCAACACCAGTGCCCTCCCCCAGGGGAATATGAAGCAAACATAAAACAAACATGATTATCGACCAGTGTCCTCCCATAGATTTCGCTTTAAATCGGGCATAGATTTCGCTTTTGTTTTAGGAAAATTGATGGGAAACATGGAAGACCTTCCTACCCAACACCAGACCCACCTTTAAAGACCTCGAGATTTACATCTAGACCAGACAGAGTAGACTAGTCTTCCACACTTGAAGACTTCAAGTTAGGGTCCAGGGAGCAACTACAGTAGGCGAGCAAGACAGTTTCAGCCAGTATCCATGGTAGAGACGTCAAACATGGTGTACACACACAGGTCCACATGAAGGACGATGCCTGTGATTGATAACAGGTCCTACCAATAGCATTCACATCACAGTAGTGTGAGCACTAAAATGTGGAAGATTTTGATAGCATCAATCACTTCCAATTGGTGGTGTTTATTTATTTACCACTGCAAATTCATGGGTAGAAGATACGTGCATGGCGGCATCCCTGGATACCCAGGGAATCGAACCACCTCCCGCGATAAAGCCAAGGACGATGTAGGTACCGCTGGGTTGCAGATTGTCTGCTACCAGAGGGTGCCTGGAACCTACAGCGTTTAGAGCAGTACTTTCCAGAGGAAGACGTAACAGAAATTCTAAAGATCCAACCCTCACAACGCAATGACGATGACTTCGTTGCTTGGTTTCCAGAAAAGCGAGGTAATTTCACTGTAAAGAGCGCTTATCGCCTTGGCCTGAACTGTCTCATGCTTGATCAAGACCGTGGTGCAACAAGTTGCAGGCCGGATGGCGAAAGACCGGCGTGGAAGCTTATCTGGGATTGTCCTGTACCTCCAAAGGCCAGCTTCTGGCGTGGAAGGTTTGCTGCAACGCTGTAGCAACACATGTAAATATGCATCGCAGGGGCATGGCTACATCAAGCTTATGCCAGATTTGCGGTTCTGAGGATGAGGACACCTTCCACACCATCACACGGTGCCTGCATGCACGCAGCCTCTGGTTAGCAATGAAAGAAGTATGGGATCTCCCAGCTGATTATCTGCTTAAGAATACAGGGAAGGAGTGGTTGCTAAACCTGCTACATGAAATACCACTGAACCAGGGCGCTAGAACATTGATGGTATTGTGGAGAATATGGCATGGCCCTAATGAACTCGCGCATGATAAACCTTGCCCCTCAATTGAGGGCTTTAGACGTTTTCTGGTAAGCTACTTAAACTCACTGATCATGATCAAGCAATGGCCCGAGGCTGAGATGGAGAAGGACAAGATGCATCACACTTTAACTTTTTTTTATCACTTACACAGCCGAATGATGGATACTCACTATTTAACAGAACATACTGCTAGCAAAATAGTTAATCTGCTAAGACAGCTTCTGCTAGCCGGTAAGGATCTAGAGAACAGACTGCTAGCAAGATAGTTTATCTGCTGCTAAGATAGCTTCAGACCACTCTCCCCTGCAGAGCTTGCCTCGACATGGTCTTCTCTTCAGCCACATCAAAAGCTTGTGTCAATCTGTATTGACATCATAGCTCGCCAGAATAACCTCAATGGTTTTACACACATGCCTCTTCACAGCTTACCTTTTTTCTTGTTTTGCATTCACATAATTTTGTGTGTGGGTTCCTGGGGTTTGTGTAGCATAGATTTACGCCAGGTGTATATTATTGTGGAGTAATGTGTAATGCTGGACCGGCTTCATATCACTGCAGTGAAGCTGATTTAATAATGATGTTAGCTGGATAAAAATAGATACGAACTGACAACAATTTCGATAGGTGATGGTTGATATCACCCGTCCAAATGTGTTCCATCTTTTCCGATCCAAATTTGGGTTGCCTATTGTAGATGTTTTTGGAAGGCTGCACTTAGTGATTTCATTTAATACCTTCCATACTCAACTTGTAGATATCATTGATCAGCATGGTGCTACTAGTATTCCCTGCGGACTTAACAGCGTCTCTAGCAAAAATTCCACAGAAATCTTTCAGTTTATTTTGTTTGGTGTTATATTCAATGAATGAAAATAGGCTAGGTTCAAGGATTCTCCTACAGCTATGCATACATATGTGATTATGATAGAAATGAAGCATAGTAATGTGCAGAAGATAAAATAGTGATAAGAGTTGTGAGCAGCACATCTGTAAATACTATTGTCCCTAAAATCAGAGATAACAATACCCTCTTATGCCACAACTGCGAGTTAATAGATGATATTGTTGTTTATCTCAAGCGTACCGTTATTTTCTCCTTTCTATCACTGATGTTTCGAAGTAACACGACGTCTTCCACTTATCTCACCTCATTCCCTTGATCGATCCGGAGTGGCTCGGGTACCTACAAGTTCTCGGATCGAGGCAAAGAGACAACCATATAAGATAACAAAGCTCACATTCAATCACTACACAATATTCCTATATGATAAGATGCACATGAACGTTGCGATGATTCGCCTCAACCCGTAGCCCGTGAGAACTACACGCACATGATAACAAGATCAAAGATAAAAATTATTGTGCAAATACTTAGAGTGAAATCAAATATTCTTACAATGGTTGCTAATTTTAAAGGAGATCTCTATTGCAAGGTGATGGTTATGGCTATGAAGGGGATTGGAGAGGAAATGAATGGACTATAGTGATGGATCTCCTTCGATGAGTTGTAGATGGATCTAGTGGATAGCGGCTCTGTTTGGCGATGAATGACTCTCCTTCTAAACTGCCTCCCTTCACGAAAATTATAGAGTTTGACCTTCGGCGCACTATACGGGCGGACGGTACAAGCAGGGCTTGCCCGTACTGGTGCCCGTATTGCTCCTGGAACCGACCTTTCGATCCTGGTTGACTTTGTTGTAACTAGGACGGGATTCTCTTCCGTAATTGTATGTCCATTTGCCTTTAAAACGTGATTTCCTGCACATCATATAAAAAGAGAAAAATTTGCACATCTTTTCAATAATTAGTCATTAGTAGCATACCTAGAGAGATATTCAGTTAATTACTTGACTTAGAGAATCTCCACCGGCGCGTCCCATAGGCCCCGATAGCGATTTGGGAGCCGGGAACGAAAATGAGCTCACACTGGCGCGCCCCAACTAGCGCCGGCGCTTTTCCGAGCCCAATAGAAGCGTCGGCAACCCTGTGCCGACCCCTTGGCCAAGGGCGCGAATCGGACGCGCCGGCGCCTAACGAGACGGAAAATTTTGGGCGTGGGAGCCGCCTGTCAGCCACCCATCCCAAAAGTCGACGCCAGCGCGGAGTGGCTGGGCCGACGGGTCAGCGGCACATTCAATTTTAACCTAACCATCGCCTACCTCGCGACTGGAGTTATTGGCGCGCAGCGGCGGTGCAGTTTCCGCAGACGCGCAGCGAACCGTCCTCGTCGCGGCTAGCTCTTCGTGCCGGCGTTAATAAGCGCCACCGCTCCCCCGTCTCCCTCCGACCTATAAAAAGGACGCTCTCGCATCGTCCCTCCCACACAAACCCTAGCGCCTCTCTCCCCAACCCTAGCCGCCACCATCTGAAGAAACGATGCCATGTCTGGTCGAGGCCGAGGTCGCGACCGTGGTCGTGGTCGTGGCCGCGGCAGAGCAGCACGCTCGCCGTCGCCTGCGACGCCGTCGTCTTCATCGTCGGGCCTGCAGGAGGTGGAGCGGCAAGTGTTGTTCGAGTTCGTCGTCATCCTCAAGGGCGACCCACTCGATATCTAGAGGCTGCCGGACAAGTTTGCCGACTTCGTCGCCGGCAACGAGCCGGCCTCTCTGCATCTGCGGGAGGCTGCCTGCGGCTGCTGCCGGTGGATTGTGGACGTGATCCACGATGGGCGCGGCAAGATGTACCTCCACATCGGCTGGGAGAAGTTCGCGCGCTACCACCACCTCGAAGCCGGCTTCGTGCTCACGTTCTCCTACTTTGGCGAGGGGGATATGAGCGTCAAGATGTTCGACGAGACGCGCTGCTGTACCACGGCGACACCGATGAGGAGGACGACTGAGTGTTGTTTCTTCGCAGCGAAAATAGACACGCATGTTTTTGGATGTTCTTCCTCGAAAGAACCAACAGGGGTACCGTCACCAGCTGGATTTTCCAGATTGGGTGACTGGGAGTGCCTGAGAGTGTTCTTTTTTCTTGGCAGCGAACACACGAAACCTGCGATGCCAACACTAGTTAGGTTTCGTTATTTTGCAATGTTTTATATTTGTGTCAACCATGGTTCAAACTATGTATTAGTTTGTGGAAACCATGTTCCAAATTATATCTTCGTGTAAACCATGTTCTCAATTATGTATTAGTTTGTGGAATGTTTATTCTCTTTATTCGAATTTCTATGCTTTTATTTGAGATTTTAATTCAAATTATGTATCGAGGCCGCCGGTTTGGGGCGCCGGTGTGGGAACAGCACCCCCAAATAGAGGATGTAGTGCCGACGCCCCCATACGGAAGTGTCGGTGCCTCTGCCGGCAACTATTTGGGGGGCGCCGGTGGAGATGCTCTTAGCAAAGGGTTTAATCGTGAGAAGAAATGGTGCATTTCATAGCCATCAACATCTCCGAGCTTATCAGCCTTATGAGTCCAACACTTCTTCCATTCGAAATCTTAGCGTAGTTAGATAAATGCTAATAATATCATACAAGCTTGGGTAACTCTTTGGTAAGAAGAATACCATAAATACTAAGAAGAATCTATGGTAGGGAGAAGCTTATAGAAGTTGGGTCCTTCTATTCTTTTTAGCTTTTGGAAATTTTACTTCTTTGATGTGTTGGCTTGATGGTAGGGAGGCGCCGTAGGAGCAGGATGATGGCGGGTTTAGCGACGGTGGGTCATGTCGGCTGGCAGCGGAGAAGCCTATCTCGTCTCGTTGCGCGAACACGAGGATGCTCTTTTCTTCGTTTTTTATCTGGTGGCATTCTCCTGCAAATATGACCAAGAATAGGGGCATCTAGGGATACCGTTTCAGCTCAGTGCTCAGAATCCCAGAAATCTGACCAGAAGTACCTGTGAGGCTGATTCTGAGCTTACACACGATTTCAACTTCGCGGTGAAAATAAGCTACCCAAAATCTGGACCCTTCTTTTAGGCTTGCGTGTTGTGGACCCCGAATCTACCCAAAAGATAAAAAGGGGGCCTATATACGGCAAGTGTTAAGGCAAATGTCAGAGTAGTTAATACTAGGAAACAAAATTTGTCACAGTACACTGTTAAGAAAACGCCTAAGACTAGTCACAATGGGAAGTATCATAGACTAGTATCATACATATGATACTAGTTTATGATACAACACCTACAATGCATAGTATCATGAATTAGTATCATAGTTTCATCATATTTAATGTTTTGTAGAATCTGCAATATGTGTACATGATGTGTTTGCCACTAAAATTTCTAGTTTTACGTGCTATGATACGGTATCTACCTATGATACTACTCTCACATCTCTCCTCATTAATTGATGTGCCACATCAGATTTTTGCCTACATGGCATGCATGATACTAGCTATGATACTTCCATTGTGGCTAGTCTAAGAGACTAATTATAACTCTGAATAGTTAAACTAAGACCATTTAGTGCTATTAAATGTAGCAACAATAAATTAAGCCTTGACTACGTAGCAATTTGCATGACATGAACTTGATTTTAGAGTTCCTCCCAAGGAAAGTACCAAGGACTCAGATTTGTGCATTGAAATTTGAGACCTCTGTGTACAAATCGTATTTGTGCATTTTTCATAGATTGTTACAAAATCTCATCAACAGTTTAAAATATCAAGATAAAATGTTGAAGGTAATAAGATGCCATTTTGTACTAATCTAAAATGGACATTTTGTAATAATAGTTTTGTGTTATAAAAGTATTTTTGAAACCTTATTTTTAAAATATGGAAATATCCATTAACAGTTCTCCCAATTAATGAAAAAAATAACATTTGTCACCGCAGGACCATTTGGATCGGAAGAAAAGATACAAATTCTTTTGTTACCGCATGACCATTTGGATCAGAAGAATTTTTTTTTTACCAAATTGGAAAGAAATCAAAGGAAATCTGTACAAATCCAACACAACCGACAGAAAACCAAAAGAAACACACAGTACGACCGAGAGAAGATCAAAAGAAATCCAACACGAGGGACGAGTCGACTATGGCGATGTACAGATTGAAAGCCTTAGCATTAAAAAGATGCATGGTCCAACAAGTTTTGGCCATGTTGATTTCTTTTCTATAAATGAATAGTTTCTCTCAAAGTACTCCCTCTGTCTCACCAAAATTGTCCCACTGCCTTGGAAGAATTTGTTCTACTCTCACAAAGGTCGTGATTTGGGGGAATTCTCCGCTCCCCTCTCGTTCCTCGAGAAGATCGCCGATGAGTGCCTTCCCCACTACCACACCATCACCAGGGTGGCGGTGGTGGACGGCCGCTCCACGTCTTGGCTCGACAAGTGGCTGCCCGGCGAGCCGCTTGCGACACGCTTCCCACCGACACGCCACCGACACGCCATGGTGGCGTCCGTGGTCACCCTGGGCCTGGACCTACAGGCTCGCCTCACTGTTGTTGCGGATGCGGAGCTTCACATGGTCCACCGCCTCATTGAATACACCTCGCTCCAGGGTGGCCCTGATCGACGTTCCATCGACTCTCTTTCGGCGCCCCGCTTTTGCTCACGTGAGGCCTGCCGCTTCCTCACGTCGGCGCGCCTGCTCGACGTTTCTGCTTGTGTGTCCTGGCCCCTCAGGATCCCTACGAAGACCAATATCTTCGTTTACTTGGCTAACATCGACCGCTTGAGCACGCGCGCAAACCTCTTCCACAAGAGTTGCGCCCCCCTCCGACATGTGTGTTGCGCATGCACTTATTTTTCGACTGCCACCTCTTTGCGACGACTTGGTTCCGTCTGGACGTCCCAATCCCAGCGGGAAGCTTCTCCATATGAGATCTTCAGGCGCCCCCTTGTCCGTGCCAGCACTTGGGGTGTTGGGATTGTGGCGATTCTCTGGTCCATCTGGAAGTCCCGCAACGACCTCGTCTTCAACGGCGAGACCCACTCCACGAGTTCGACACTGAGGAGGGTGTGCGATGACCTCTCCCTTCGGCGGTGGCGACTCCGCCTCACCGACCAAGCGCCCATCGACTCGTTGTGGTCCTTCATCCTCTCTCGTGTTGTAGTATGACTTGCTCTGTCCCCTCCCCCATGTTTCTCTCATCTTGTATATACAGACCGGCTGCTTGGCCTTTTTGGGTAATAATAACAAGCGGTGGGGTATGTCCCCCGTCCACCTCAAAAAAATATTGTCTGAGATTTGTCTAAATTCGGATATATCTAAAAACACTTTTGGTGGAACTGAGGGAATACAATAATATATACCCAACATTATGCTGCTAGGTCAGTGCTAAGAGTGATCCAATATGAAAATGAGATCCGTGTCGCATAAAGGACAAGAAAATTTCGATCGGATGAATATCAATGTTGACTAGAAAATAGCTACTTTTGCTAGTTATCATCGGACTTGTGTGTGATCGTGGTGTAACATACGTAGTCTTGGCAATTTGACTCATGTGCGAAGCGGACCAAGTATATGATGATACGCTATTCTAAAAAAAAGTATATTGATGCGCTGACGTTTCTATGTGCAGGTGAGCCGCTAGTTGCTGTAGAAGGAATTTTTATAGCGTGCACACATGCATGGACGAGAATGAAGGTTTCAATCGATCAACTAAACCCCGGCAGATCAACCGACGCCACTGTATCGTTGCTCTTACGTACTCGTATTTCCACACAGCACTCCACGACGTGGGACTCCTCAACGCTACACATTGACCGTGCGAGGAAATGCAGGCCCAAATTGATCGGTCGACCAAGCTAGGTAGCGGGTGGAGTGGTCGTGGCGGAAACACCTATGACGCGAACTTACAGGCCGGTCACTTGTTCTTCTCGTATGTAGCTTAAATGGAGGGGATGCCATTGCCGCTGCTACCAGCTTGGTCTTCCTCTTCATTGTCACCACCTTGTTCTTTATCAAGTCAACAACCCATAAAGAGCTTAACGAAGCCGATGTTATTGCCCACTGCTACCACCTTGTTCTTCTTCATCATGAATTTCTTTCACTGATAGTGCCGTATCATGTGCGACCACAACCCTAATAGATAATAGAGCACGTGGTTTACTTGTCAAGAATTAGAAAACAATTATGATGAAAATGGCTACAACATGGATATAGCTAAGATTGCAATGAGATAATAAAAGGAAAAACAACAAGAACAATAAATACTGATTACCTTCCTGACTCGTTGAAACATGCAAGCCCTTTAACCCATGAACTGCTCCCAATGGAAAGTATTCTCTTGAGCCTAGTATTAGTTGAAATATGTGTGAGATGTAGGGATTACAACTTCTAAAGGGGTTATGCCGCACTTTTCATAAAGGCGTACGTACTCTGGTGATTACCTGAAACTAATGGAGCTCCACAGGTGAACATGACCCTGGGCCGTACCTGTTACTAGAACTGGAAGTGTGGGATGGGAAAGGACAGACGTAACTTCTGAGTTATGACGTAGTGTACCGGCACACTCTTTCTTGTGCATGTCCCATATCTTGTTAGAAAAATAAGGCACACATTATTATAATGTTATATACGAAGTGTATAAATATTTTTTTGAATGAAATAGAATACATTGGCAGTCTTGTCCCTTGAGCCGGTAATCAAATACTGTTGACCATCAAGTGCGAAGAAATCCAGGGAATACACCCAGCTAGAATGTCCATATAGAGTATACTTGGATTTGGGAGAATCAAGACTCCAAACCTGAACACCAGTCGTAAGAGCTTGCAATCAAGGTATGGTAGAAAAAGAAGCATACTCCATCTTCATTACGTCAGATTTTGCTTAGCGGAGAACAAAGAGAGAAAAGCAAAACCTTTATTGTGCAATCGTCAGATGCACTAGCAAAACTGTTGTGGTCCTGTGGGTTAAATGCAACTGCACGGACATAGTCTGAGTGTTCCTGAAAAGTTCGCATGCATTTCCAGCCGAACCGGCACTGGTCCCAGGTCTGCCCCTGGTCCCACTCCCAAAGCTTTATTTTTCCGGTACTACATGCTGATAACACATATGACTCGGTTGGATGAATAGCTAGTGACGGTAAGTAACCACCCACTTTGAAACCCGTCATTTTTTGAATTTTATTTTTATAGTTGTACACACGGATGGAACCATTGTCAGCTCCAACCATAAGCCATCCCTTACGTGCAATAAACCTAACTCCAGAAAGTTTCTCTCTGATTTCAATAGAACCCACATGTTCCTGCAAGTAGATATAAAAAAAGTTGTCTGTTAGTCCAACGCAAACCAAATAATTGTACATTTTTCAATGCAAATTGAGATTTTTGTGACGACCATTTACATTACCCACTGTAGTTCTAACACTGCTAACTGAAAATGGTTGCGGGGGTTTCCTCTGAAGTGTACGATAAAAGCAATTCTAGAACTACCATGAGAAGATTAGGCTTTAATAAAAAGAAGTTCAATACTGCTGACATAGGTTTATGTTATGACATAGGTTTTTCTTGGTACTTGGCAATCAAGAGATCGTGTTGAATAACTGCTGAGACAGTACAGAGTGACTTGCCTGCGTGTCACAGTTCCATATGTCAACATGCCCAAAATAAAAAGCTGTTGCAATCCTGTACAAAGAGAAGGTATTTAGTGCGGGATAATCGCATACAATGCACTCACTTGAAAACAGGCCTACTAATATCTGATTGCTCATTGTACGCTACACACTCACAGTGGCTCTGTCTGATTTGCATCTATGGATTGGATCATAAATTCACCTTTGTATGGATAATCTACCATCGATATGATCTGACCAAACAAAATTCTTGTTAACATTAGAAAAACCACCTCAAAGATAGAAGATCTAGGGAAGAGAACAGAAGCAAAACCATGCCTTTATTGAAGGTGGGATTGGCTGCTACATCGTCCATGCATGAAACAAAAGGAAGCATCAGTACATATCAACTCATCCTTGAAGCAGCATTATTTCAATTCAATGCCACGACACAATCAACCAAAAAAATGAATTTAGCTGGGACATCTTTCTCGATAGCATTGAATCCTCTATGATCTAATATACTCCCTTCATACCGGTTTATTGGGTTAATACACATTTCGAAAACAAAACTTTGACCCTTAATTTGGTTAAAAAAACATGAGATATATACCAATTTTTGTGGCATATATCCCATATTTCGTTGACCAAATTAATGGTCAAAGTTTTTTCTCGAAATACGTATTAACCAAATAAACTGGCATGGAGGTAGTACTAGAATATTATTATCCGGCCTTTCTCATTGACCATGGCTTTGTGAATAACTTGCTAAGATTAGAAATAGTATTGAATAATTTCTGGACTGATTGGTACAACAAGTTCTGGCAGTGTTGTTTTCTTTCAGTAAAAGCATCTCTACTCCAAAAGTACATTATTCTATACTCAACAATATGCCATTTATGATGTGTTCCAGAATAACTATTTCTAGGTCACCACTGAGAACCATCCAACCCGAGAGCCACTAAGATCTGCGGCTATCAATGCCGACTAGGAAATAACTATTTCCAAATTGATGACTATTTCTAAGTCGTCTGACCTATAGTCACTACGTACCTTGTTTCTAAATCGACGAGAAAGAACTATTTCTAAGTCGAGTAAGCTATACACTCCTACCTCTTTTGTTTCTACCCAAGACCAGTTATGTTTGCTATGGATTACTGGCAGGCGCTTGATTTATAAACATACTTCACCTATCCATGGTTATATCAATTTTGTTCTGATACCGGCTGAAACATTCCATTTTATTAGGTAAAACATAATACTGAAGAAATCGTATTCCGTAGCCTCCTATATCTCAACCAATTTCAGTAGTTCGAGCATTATTCTGGTGCATTATAAGGTATATGTACAGTTTAGCGTGCAGTGGGGCCATTATTACGGTGGAAAGCAGTACATACTCGACACTCTCTAATACTTTTAGTTAAGAATCGTAGTAATCTACGTGTTATATGCAGTTTTCGCCTAACAAGGTTTGAACAGTCGTAGTAACCAATACTTTAATTATCGCAAAAAGCAAATTTACTAGTAGAACAAGCTCACCTCAAATATTGTCACTCCACGAGGAGCACAAACACATTTTAAAGTCACATGATGCACTTGGATCCCCAACTGTTCTGCATTCTGAAAATGTTGTATGCACGTATCTTCGTCACTAGAAGATTCACAATATGTACTGGTGTGCAGGATTAAATCAACATTTCTTTGTCGTGGTATGGTCCTGTGTTCATCCATTATCAGTACGAGCGTGTAAGTGGTCCTCGGGTCCATGACGCCAAACTTTGGCCAGCTGCTTAAGAAGCACGCCTCTTCACTGCTCTTCTTTTTAAGCGCAAATGCCATTTTTTCATCTGTTTTGTTTGTTATGTCAAGTAAGCATGGGATCAACTTATCTGGTTCATAAAAAAAGCAGAGCTCAAGCGGGTGAACGTCAAGAATCATGCTGGAGTCTGGGATTAGCTGCAAAGAAAAAATAGTTCACATAGTCAACACCCTAGCATATTTAATATGTAAACATGATTAATTCTGCACGGTAGTTGCCCTTTTCAACATTTGAAATGGAAATTTCTATTGCAAGTACAAGAAAGACAGTATACATATGCACACAACACAGCCCCACACATGTAGACATGTGTGTGCGTTGCAAAATACAAGGGAAATATCCATAAATCTCATTAAGTTATAGATATAGAAAAAGAGGACATGTTCGCTGAAAAGAATACTAGTAACTTAGCATAATTCAAAAACAATCCCGAACAAGCCCCCGCTTCGCTCCCTCCCCTGGCAACACGGGCGGCGCAAAAATCCCGTCTGGCCTCCACCACCTACCTCCTCCTCTGCCATTGCCGTGGGCTCCGCCGGGCAAAGCCTGCACGGAGCTAACGGCGGCAGGACCCGTTTATTCTCCGGCCGGCAGTGGCTTGCTCGCGGGATTGGGGAACCCATGGCGGCGGGATGCAACTCGAGTTCCCGTGGTTGAAGGAGCAGGATGCGGCGCTGGGGACGACAACGATGGAGGCCGCGGTGGAGGAGTCATGCTGCGGCCCGGGCGCAGCGGCAGACGGCAGCAATGCGGGCCCGATCTGGGCTCGGCTCGGGCCGGATGGGCCATGGTCATGGTTGCTGGGCATCTGTCTTTACTGCTTGTCGGCTGGACCTGGCGATGGAGGAGGCAGGCCCTACGTCTGGCGGAGCGGGAGCAGCAGTCTCAGCCAGGTTCAAGGGTGAGGATGCAGCCATGCAGGGCGGACACGAGGAGACCCTCTGCTATGCGGAGGTGCAGGGGCGAGCACAAGGAGGTCCTATGCAGAGAGGAGATGTGGGGTGTGGTAGCTGCTGGTTTGGGGAGGTCCTCCTCCGGCTGGCATGCTTCTAATGCGGGCGAGGATGCTGGGGCGTCGGCCCCGGAGCCACTGGCGGATTCACAGCTAGCTATGGGGTGCACAGGACACCCCCTAGATAATTTATCTTTGCAAAATAGCAGTATTTCACCACACATGCACCCCCTAAAAATATTGTTTATCTCTTGTGGCATCCTCAATGCACCCTGGTTTCAAAACCTGTAGCTCCGCCACTGGCCGGAGCAGCGGTTGCGGCTTTGGGTGCGGCCAGGCAGGGTATTTGCCGCAGCGTGAGCTGCAGCGGTGGATGGTCTTGCGATGGAGCTCGGTGGTCGACAACGTGGCCTGGCTTCCTTCCTGCTGCTCACCAAGCTTCGCGTTCGGGTCAAACTCCGGGTGAAAGCCCTGTACCGACTCCGGTCGGCGCTGACGAAGGCGGTGCCTTCACGCGTCGTATTTCTTTGTTGCGTCGATCCCGACCAACGAAAGTAGCTTCAAGTTCTCCGGGTGAAAACCTAAGCTCCATCGGGAGCAGGCGGCGGTGACGAACGCGTCACTACCTTGTTGGAGCGTCGCCTTGAATCTCTTGACCCTTGCGGTGTGACCGGTTCGCCGTGGTTGGTTATTGGCTCTGTGGTCGGTTGACTGTAGCAGACACTGGGGTGGCGGCTCCAGAAGGTGGTTGGATGTCGAGGCATCTCTCTGTAGTGATTGTCCTATGGGGCTGCAGTAGTTTGGAGACAGCAGCGGCTTGTCTAGGAAGCCAGACAGCTGGCTGGCAGGTGAGCGCAGCCTGGAGAAAACTGAGGGGTAGAGGAAAAGCAGCTAGGAGCGGGCGTGATGGCCCGTGTGGAGCAGTTCGAGTGTAAGCGGCGGTGTATTCTGGGCTTCGTGTGCTATCAGGGACAAGTCTGGCTTGTGTGCTCCTTCAGATTAGGAGCTGTTTGGTTCCTGTACTGTTCCGCCGCTCAATATAACTAGTGAAGGATCAAGCGAGGTGCTTCAAATCTCAGACTACTTCAGAGAAGTGCAGAAAATACCAAGCAGACTACAAAAAGGAAAAGAAGCTTAAGCTAGTATAATCTACATATTATAGGATTACTGCAATGTAAATTATATTACAGTATTAAATCATTTACATAATTAACTCACACTATTTTTCAATTACTGGTACTCGACCACAAACAAAAACAATTTGCGCTGACCACTAATCAAATACTCATTTTTGCAAGTTAGTATTTTTAGTTGGCTCACCTCACTGGTTTTGTCACTTTTTGGTGGAGTGGTTTAGGCTGCAGCGGAAGAGAACAGTTTCAAGCCAGGAGACGTAGGGCGCTGCAGCAGGTTGCAGACAGCAGTGGCTGGCGGTGTGCGTGCAGCCAAGAGAACACCTTAGGCCATGTACTATGTGACGCCGGTTCAAACTAGAAAGTTGTCAGGTTAGGCATCGCTGGTGATTTCCTACTACGTATGAAACCGCATCATACTGTAGCGGTGGGGCTCAAAAGAAATGAAAGAATGATTCTTTTCCTTCTCCCGTGCACACAAGCTCTCTTCCTATCGCTTTGCTTTAGTAGAAAACTCATTGTTTGTCAGTATGAACTGAACCAACTATACGATTCGCTTTTTTTCTCTGACAGCTAGAAGCGATGCCATGCTAAGTAGCGAATCGGTTCAAATGGCTCATTGAACCGCTTTGCTGCAACATAGTGGATGGTCTTAGGGGTCTACAACAGGCAACTAGGAGTGGGCTCATTGAACGGCGGTGAGGAGCATTTCGGTTTGTCAGCGGCAGTGGATTCTGAGCATTGGTGTGCTAGCAGGGACAAGTCTGGCTCATGTGCTCCTTCAGTTTATTAGGAGCTGTCTGGGTCATGTACTGTTCTGCTGCTTATCACGACTGGTGTTAGTACTTCACTGAAGTAACGCGCGCTCTCCAGTCATGGAGGAAAAACAAATAAGTGAAAAACAACTTGAGAAATTGGATCCTCTTTCTAAACTTACTAGGAAAGAAAGAAAGAAAGAAAGAAAGAAAGAAAGAACAATTTATTATCGGGGTCTGCACTTACAGGAAAGGTTATGCAGCCTAATACAATTTTGTAGAACTAATATGGGACCGGACTGTACTGCAGAAGTACAAATACTACGGAAAAGATTGTACTTCGCCTGACTTAATATAACAGATTGGTGTTAATGTTTTGTTTATAGGATGTCGCAAAACAGTTCTGCTTTCAACTGTTTTAAAGACTGGAGATCTAAATACTTCCACATTAATGTTATTGTTTTCATAACAAGAAAGCTCACCTCAGGGTCAAAAGCAACTTCCAAATTCACCTCATCAACAACATTACCCGTGGATTCATTGAACATGGCTGTAGTTATATGCTCAGTTGTAAGGCCATAATTCACTTTGGTGCTCCGCACAATGAACTCGTTGGCACACTGTCGCTGTGTTGCCTTGTCATGTAGTTGCAATGTTATGACAACACCACACTTGGAACGTTGCGGAACGATGCCTTTGTGTGGTTCTATGCAGTACGGCAGGGGGCTCATCTTTTGGACCTCAAAGGCAATGTCAGAATCTGTCTCGTTGGTTAGCTGAAGTGAACATGACATCTCTTTGTTAAGTTCAAAAGAAAAGTGTAGCTCGAGTGGCTCGATCCCAAGCATATCATCTTCCGAGTAAGGGTTTTCCTGAAAGAAAAGAGCAAGATCCATTACCATGAACATATATAGTCCCTGCCTACTATCTCATCATATGCTGTAATTTTGACTAAGTCAAAAGGATAAATGTTACAGGAGTTGAGAAAACATAATGAACTAATGCAGCCACTTCCGATCAAGTGTTTCTTGAAGATGAGACATCGTAGTGCGTATTTTTTGGTCATGCATAAATTCTTAGAATGTCCATAATAATTAGGCAAAATGAATAAACTAGTTTTCAGTTTACTTCCAGAAATCTTATACGTGTAGGTCAAATATTGGTTCAAGTACTAAGGGCATAGAGATACTAAATGCTTATAAGCATGTACACATCGAACGTACATATAAGAGTTATGTCTTCCGATATGGATATCTATTTATGGGTGTTTAGATGATCATATTATCTATATATTAAAGATAAGTTAGTCAGTGGCCCTGCTTCAGGCTAGCAGAGTTTATTCTTCCGAACTTCCAAAAATTTCTTGCAACTTCTCCCACTTATTGTTCGCCTGTCAATGATCGAAAAAGTTACCTACTATTTTCAGTGCATCCAGAAATTCTAGGATGAACATGGGACTTCAATTCGAGGAATTGTGATTTACGTGTTTTTTTTTCGAAATGGAGGCTATGCCCCAGCCTCTGCATCGATAGATGCATACGGCTTTTTTTATTATTTTATTCAACAAAGGTCTGACAAAGATCATACATTAAAAAACCCGAAGCCACCACTCAACACCTACACACCCGACAATGAGTGAAAATCATGCCAACAGGGCCTTGTGCCTTGAAAACGCGAAAACCCCTCATCAACTAGGAACATCGGATCAACTAGGAACATCGGATACCCCGAGACACCCACTAAGTGAAACAGGAGCGCTTAACCGGTACAAGAAACTCTTAGCGAGTACCTCATGCACACGCTACAGAAGCCGTGGCCTCCACCGAACCGCCGGGCAATCTTTAGGGTAAATGTCTACATAAACTTCGTCGTCCCTGCCATCGACGCCACCACGAGACAGCGCCACCTCCCTACACACGTCCATCGTCACATGACGGCCCCCAAGACCCCACAACGCCATCACGCCGAGACTCGTTGTTGTAGTGGTAGATGACACGCCGCTCCACCTTGGTCTCCACGCGAGAAACACTCGGTGACCGACGCCCAGCCACCAAGCCGTCCACATGTCCGTCCATCCAATGAATGTCTCCAAAGATAATGCCCCCACGAGGGTGACGACGTAGACGTCGCCATCATCCAATGAATGTCTCCAAAGATAATGCCCCCACGGGTGCTGCCGTCGATGGTGGCATCCTCACCCGCTTCAGCAGCTGGATCACCGTCTCCTCCTCACCGTGGACCGCCGCACCGCACGGGCAAAGCGATCCGTCGCCGGGAAGCCGCCACAAGGCAGCACCACCATTGGCTCGATCCCTTTGCACCGACGATGAAGTCAACGAAAGGTGGAGGAGGCCACACACATGTCGTCCCGAGGAGCCGCAGCGGAGGGACGCCCCGCCACCGCCATCATCCTCCCGCACGTGCTTTGGCCGGCTAGGATCCGGCGGTAGCGGGAGGGAAGATGGGGAGGGCGGCAACTAGGGTTAGGGGAGGGGGTTGGGAGAGGGTGTATTTACCAGCGAAAGAAAGGCTTTCTCCATTATGATTTACGTCTAAAGTTGAATATGTATCTAAACAATTATTAGTTAGATTCCTTTTGAAATTGATTTTTATCTTATTTGTTTTTTTAGCGGAATTTTATCTTATATTTGCTACCATTTATATTCTAAGCATAGTTTCATCCATTAGTGATTTATTTCTTGAGGGTGAGATGTGAAACAGTGGACAACACCATAACAATATTGTTTAGATTTCAAAGGTTTGGTGAAGCCTGCTATTTCGACACAGCGAGGGAATAAGGAAGTTGCTGTTAAGCTTCATGCACTAGCCAACGCAACCAAAAGTCCGAATTTATGGAAAGGGCTAGGCAATCTACTTATACACTTCAACACACCCCCCCCCCCCCCCTCATGTGTGACGGAAAGACGGGAAGACAAGTCAACACATGTAGAGTCAGAGGCAGGCTCAACAGGTCTATACGTGCCTATACGAGGACTCTGAGGGGGCAACAAGAATTTTAGGATAAATTCTGAAAGTCAGGACTCGAACTTGAGACCCTACCATGTTAAGCTTCATGCACTAGCCAACACAACCAAAAGTCCGAACTTATGAAAAGGGCTAGCCAATCTACTTATACACTTCAACAGTTGCTTTCTTCCGGGTTCCGAAAGATTGGGCCTATATGTGAATTCATGGTTTTGGTTTTAATTATCTCTTCTAATATCTTTTCGGTCTCTTTACCTGGTTGAGCATAATTGCTGAAAAGTAACAAATATGACGCTATGGATGCTATTTTGTCGTTATATACGCAACTGCTCCTTTGAGCATTTAATCTCAATGTACTCCCTCCGTCTTATGAATCTTGTTATTAAAATTTGGATGTATTTAAGTGCTATTTAGTGTCTGGATACATCCAAATTTAGATAAATTTAAAAAAAATTCATGAGACGGAGGGGGTACTATTTCATAATCATACATCAACTTTGTATCCTTGCATTATGTGGGTGGCAAAATAGGGCAGAGCTGAATTTAGTGAGTAAATTACATAAAGCTACCACATTTGGAGCAACGGTCACAGCTTGGTATCAACATTGGTAATTTTCTCACATAAATACCACTTCTGAGGCATGTCGCAACAGATTGCACAAATTTTTGGTTGATCATGTTTTAATAGTAAAACTGACAGGTTGGAGCCACATGGAAGTGATCTGGTTGTCAGGAAGCTAACTACGTAACTAACCTTCGGTGTGACCACGCCCATCCGCCAGTTGAGCGTGGAGAGCACGAGCAGCTCCATGTGGCGGATAGCGGCGCGCTGCATTCACGGGGAGTTGACCGGATGCGGGTTGAAGAGACCTCCATTTTTCCTTTTTGTCATATTTTTATTTTTTTATCCACCTCTAGTGCCTAGTCATCACTTACATGTGGGCCTCACCTGTCAGTTCTGCTGTTAAAACGTGATCAACTAAAATTTTGTGCAATCTGTTGCGACATGCTCCAGAAGTGGTTTTCCTTTTTGTCATATTTTTATTTTTTTATCCACCTCTAGTGCCTAGTCATCACTTACATGTGGGCCTCACCTGTCAGTTCTGCTGTTAAAACGTGATCAACTAAAATTTTGTGCAATCTGTTGCGACATGCTCAGAAGTGGTATTTATGTGAAAAATTATCAGTGTTGGTACTAAGCTGTGATCGTTACCCCAAATGTGGCAGGTTTATGTAATTTACTCGAATTTAGTGGGTTTGGAAATACTATATACCTATTTTTTCTATACACATAAATTCTATTTCCAACATGTTTACATAAAACTCAAGTGCAATGCATGGGCACTTAACTAGTAAATAACCAAAGGACGTAGAGGTGTGGCGTAGTCTAAAGCAAATTCTGCTCTGGAGGATCGAAGGAGCTTACCTGACCCACTGTATATTCATTGCCATTGCTAATTTCTGAATTAGTAGCTTCCATTTCGTTGATATCACGTACTATCTCCCATATGAAAGGCCGTTTGCGAGGGTCAATTTCCAGGCATGCAACTCCAATATCGATGCATTTAGTTACTTGTTGGTAGCCTAATGGATTTTGCTTCCCTGCTTTTCTCCATCTGTGCCACCATCTTCTGAGTACCTGCCATTTCACAAAGGTGATATATACATGATGCTCAGATATTTAACCCAGACTTTTTCCCAAGCATTCTGTCAGTTGTGTTTGCTTAAATAGAGAGATAGGAAGGCTTCATACATGAAAAAAGGTGCTAGAAATAAATGTGAATGACAACAAAGATGAAGACTAGCAAAACTACTTGTATTTTTCTTTATTCTGTTAACTGCCCGAATCATCACGAAATACACAACAATTTCAACGCATTTTTAGCTTTTTATATACAAATATAAAATGCTCCTATTATTTACACGTACAATAGTACCTCTGTGAAGAAGGTATACCTAGTATTGTAGTATCATTTTTATATTTGAAACCGTGGGTAGCTACTTCCATTCATCACAAATTTTTCTGTTAAGAGCATACCACAGGAATGACTAATGAGTTCTACAAAGAACAGAGATATCACAAAAATACGCAGTGAGACATGGGAACCCTATAACTTGCCAGCCCCAAATTTCGTATTTATAGCACTTCAAAAATTCTAAAAACAATTATAGGTAGAGGGCGCACATATGTATGTGCGTGCCAATTTTCATACCCAAATTCAAAAGTATGTAGCTTAGGCAAAAATTACAAGTTTTAAATGAACAGAATAAAGGAAACTCCCCCCTCCCGACATTTCTTAAACTTGGTGGTCTGATAACTATGTAACTTAGTATCAGAGTAAGTTTATTCGTATTTAGAAATACCCATGTTCCAAAAATTCGCTTTAAGAAATATCAGCCACACTTACACACTGAAGTAAACTTTCATCGCTTTACGACAAACCAACACGAAGGTACAAAGCCATCCATTCATGCTTACGTAGGACAAACAATAGCTTGCCCAGTCCGCCAAAGGAGTTACATACTTGCTAGTGTAGTGCAGAGACTTGACTGTAGACATCACTTAGGTTATTTGTCTTCTTCCAAGTATGAAAATTAATCAGGATTATTCACAAAAATAACATACCAAAGGCCACAAAATTTGATATTGGTGGGGGGGGGGGGGGGCATTTTCATGTGGTGATACTAAGTACACTCTTACATTATTTTTGTTATTATTGGGAATACTCTTCTCTCCTGTCACCAGTTCAATGATTATTGTGCCCAAGCTATATATGTCTGATTTGAATGACATGTCGCCACAATTTAGGTATTCTGGCGCGCAATATCCTCTGCACAAGAAAAGGGTAGTTTGATGATGCATTATGGCATAAGAGAATGTAAAGGAGTAAATTCCGAGAAAAATAGTCTATTTGGATGCATAGCATACAGAGTTCCATGTCGTTCAACGCTCATAGTTTTTAACTTTTCATCGAGTCTTGATAAACCAAAATCCGTAATCTTTGGCACCATATCATTGTCCAGGAGTATATTGGCAGGTTTCAGATCCATATGATATATATACTTCTCCATGTGCAGATAATGTAGACCATCACATATTCCTTTGATTAGTTGGTAACGTGTACTCCAATCAAGTCCCCTTAATTCATCTACAGAAAGAGAAGAGTAGTAAGGCAGCATGTAATCTTCTGACATTTGATTTGTGCAAGCTAACTTGCATACTAAATTAAAGCAATATTTGTATATGTGCAATATATTACTTACTGATTGTGGATCGTGAGTTAAAAGGAACTGAAGAAAATATGATAAATAATAATGAGTGAATTCCACTTTTTACCCTGTAGTCATGCATTTGTGACACTAATTACCTCCTCTAGTGAAAAAAACGTCTCAATTTCCCCTTTTAGAGCATCTCTAGCAGATCCCCCATCCGACCCCCATCCGCATAATAACCACCGATTTCCGGTTCGGAGGCGAAAAAATGGACCGTTCAGATCCCGCATCGGACCCCCAAAAAATCCGGAGCCCGAACCGCGCCCGCGGAAACCCCAGCCCGAGGCCCATTCCCCCGCCGCCCATCTCATTTCCCCCCTCCCGCGCCGCCGCCGCCCGGGCGCCACCGGCCCGCCGCGCCGTCGCGCGCCGGGCACGCGCGCCGCGCAGCTCGTCGGCTCGCGCGCCGCGCCGCCCGCCGTCGGCCGGTAAGTCTTCTCCCCAAGCTCCTCGCAGCCGCGGAACCGCTGCCGCAGCTCTAATGATTCGATGTGGTTGTTGTGCCTTGCAGATGGACCCGTGCGCGCTGATTTTGTTGGAGGATTCGTCCTCCTCCGACGACTCCGACTTGGAGGAGCTGCTCGACGACGAGTTGGAGCAGACGGCGGTGATACTCGCGGCGGCGGCGACCACGGACGTGCGGCCGAAGAAGCGGAAGGTCAGCCAAGTTGTAATGGCGGAGAACGAACAACGGGGTGGCCAGACATGCTAGGCAGCATAGATTGTATGCATTGGACATGGAAAAATTGTCCAAAAGCTTGGCAAGGCTTGTATTGTGGCCGGAGTAAAGAACCAACAATTGTTCTTGAGGCCGTTGCATCGCTGGATCTTTGGATTTGGCACTTTTTTTTTGTTTGCCCGGTTCACTCAACGATATCAATGTCTTGCATCGATTCCATCTTCTTGCCCGGCTTGCTAAAGGTGATGCCCCGGCTTGCCACTACACCGTCAACGGGAGGGGTACACAATGGGGTACTACCTTGCCGACGGTATATACCCGGATTGGGCCACATTTGTGAAAACCATCAGGGAGCCAGGGAACAGAGCTGAAGCTGAGTTGCAAAAGCACAAGAGGCAGCTCGAAAAGATATTGAACGAGCTTTCGGTGTTTTGCAAGCTAGATTTGCAATAGTCCGAGGACCAGCCCGATTTTGGGATATGGACACACTCAAGGACATCATGACCACATGTGTCATTCTGCACAATATGATCATCGAGGATGAGAGGGGTTTAAACTTATCCTTTTTCTTTGATAATGTTGGCACCCGGGTCAAACCTTCAAGAAATCAAGATACTGTGCAAGCTTTTCTGGAAACATACCGTCTGATTGAGAATGACAAGGATGCAAAACAGCTCCAGGAAGATCTCGTTCGCCACCATTGGCAAAGGCACATCAACTAGGATTTATTTGTGTTCCCAACCATTTGTTATTTGTTCAATTCGTTGTTGTACCATTTGATTCATATTGTTTCAAAACATTTATTCTAATTTGTATTGTTTGTAATGTATGACAGTAAACACATGTGTAATAATTTGGATTATTGTTGTATTTGTTGTATCAATTTGTGTAATATTTCGGATTGTGCTATTTTACAAAACCCTTTGTTTCCGGCTTTGGTTGCGGGCCGAGAAACAGCCGCGCAGACCAGATGCGCCAAACGCAGGCCCGGATAACAGCATATTCGGGAATATGCTGTTATGCGGGCCGCGTTTGGAGCGTCTGGTCTGCGCGGCCGTTTTTCGGCCCTCAAAACGCGTTTGGGGTGGCCTGGATACACCTGTTTGGAGTTTGCGATTTGGGGGATCTGCTAGAGATGCTCTTAGAAGCTTTGGGTTCTCATTTTCAGATGTGTGTCTATTGGGCAAGGTGTAAGGTGATGACCAATGTTCAAAAATATCAGGACGGCGACAAGGAATGGAATAGATGGATGAGAGAATTCTGTACACGATCGTCGATGACACAACATGCCGGTCCTATATCACAAAAACAAGTATAATGCTAAACTAAGGTAAAACCATGTTTAAAGTCTCCTACATGTGATATTCTAGTAGAAGTACCACTAAATGGGGTAACACGTGTCAAAGTACACAACTGCAGAGTTAAAAGTGAAATTCCCTCAATAATTAGAGCCCATTATTTTATTCCAATTCCTTGAAAGAAGAGCTGCGTACCGGTAATATATTTTCGCAGGTTCCCGTTGCTGATATACTCGAAGCAGATCAATCTCTCTCTTACCTCGGCATAAATATGGTCTCTTGATCCTTCAATTTTGATAGCTGTCTGGTCTGTACTAGCACAGAAGCCAAGAAACCGAACTATATTTGGATGGTTAACCATCAAAAGGCTATTAACTTCACGATAAAATAGCTTCTCGTCAACTGTATGTTTGTTCATAATCCTCTTCACAGCAACATTTCCGTTTGGGAGCACACCCTGTTTGATAGTATACAATCATTTAAGGATTAAGGATGCGATGTGAGAACAAGTTTAATAGTATAGTCAACTGCTGGTTATAAACCATTTTCATGTCATCTATAGCTAGCTCTATAGATAAAATATATAGTACTTAGCTCTAAAAGTGTGCTATGTTGTCCACCTTATACTTTTACAAAGTGTTTACGAACACGTGATAGATTGCATGAGAGCCCACCTCCCTTCTCTCTCTTCTTCTCTCTCCACCAACTTAACAAAATATATTATTCTAAACCTTATAGCCCGCTTACATGACTCATCAGCACTTGGAGCAAGATCAGCCTTTGAGAAATTTAAAGGCACGGTGCAATAGAATAATAGAAAAAGATAGGTTATGTAATAGTAATACCCTATGATCACAACCTTTTCTTTTTGAGAGAGTACAAATTAGACGCTACCACCCACGCACACACATGCAAGTTCCCTACACATGCTAAGAAAGCACAAGCTAGCCATTTAACAAGAACATGTGTTTTTACTACCAACAGCGCACACTTTTTAGTGCTAAGTGTCACATGTAAAATCCGGTAAGACTAGATGCGCCAATGGCGGATCTGCTGCAGCTGATGGACGTGGACATGCAGCCAGGTCAGTTCGGACCCGTGATGAGAAGCTCGGAAGGGAAAGAAACAGAAGAAGATTTACACAGAAATAACCCTTTGTACAAAGAAATGCACAAAATAATCTTTCGCTGAAACTATTTCACTCCACTAACCCTTTTGTGTGGCGCCTATGCGAGCGGCGCCACACTTCATTGTGTGGCGCCCATGCGATCGACGCCACACATCTTGTCTGTGTGGCGTGTAGCTGCCAACGTGGAAGCCATGTGTGGCGCCCATGGCAAAGGCGCCACACTACTCTTTATATATATAGTTTGTCTAGAGATGACACAATATTATAGTAGCTCAGTTGGATAAATCATTTGCTGCTAAACTCTAGGTCTTGAGTTCAAACCTCCATACCATCTTATTTTATTTTTAATTTTTTAAATTGTGCTAGACCTTGTAGTATGTTCCAAAATATGGAACCAGACTCGTATTGTTTTTTAGACCTTTTTTTTCATTTTTTAGACAGTGTTGGACTAAGGGGAGTGTCAGGTATGACCTACCACGGAGGGACAGCCGACACATGGGAATGTTTCGGGAGAAATTGTTGTTGCTTCTGAACATCATCTTCATCTTGAGTTGGGACACCGACGCGTGGGAATGTTTCGGGAGAAATCGCCAACGTGTCGCCCACGAAACGAGCCATCGAGGAGCGTTGTTCTGTCTAGTCAACGTTTAGTTTTTTAAAAAGGCCTATATTTTAGAACCGAGGAAATAAATAATTATTGAAAACACAAGTTACTTTGTACATACACGGTACATCTAAATTCTATGTGACAAAATTAATGGTTACTCATCTGAGTACCCATGAATTGAGCTAGGCCCGGACCCTGATTGTGTAGCTTTCGATAAAAACGATGCAGGTGTGTAAATTTGACCCAGAAGTACTGTAATTTTGTTTGGTCTACAGTAAATTGCAGTACTATAATGGTTAGCGATCATAATAAGTGCTAGAGCTAGAGAGAACAATATACATGCTGTCGGGATGCATGTTTGTATTACAAGAGAGTGAAGGAGCACTAGTGTACGTGGTGGTGCTGCAGTTGCAGTATTATACATTATATATGTGCACAGATGGCAAACCAATTACTAAAATCAGGATATCAGATAAAAATATATATGCTGGCCTAGTGGCTTGCGCATGCAAATTCCTGAGACTGTTTAATTCTACATCATATGACCCGTGAATTGTAAATCTGCAATTCTACACCTGCAGTACGTGTGTTGGGGTTAGCACTAGGCACTGAGATTGCAACATTGTGTTGCTCAAAAGTAATAGGAAGGCCGGTCTGGTCTTCATGCAAAGAGCCATAATGCACTAATGGTCCGCTTGAAGAGCCATAATGCACTAATGGGCCCGCTTAGAGCAACCGAAAATGAGGCAATCAAGAAACTGGAAGCTGCTCGGAAGGAGATGGAAGACATGGAACTGGCGACGGAGGAGCTAAAGAAGGCGGAGACGGCAGAAGCAGCAACCACACACTGTCTAAAAAATGAAAAAAAAAAAAAGATCTAAAAAGCAATACGAGTCTGGTTCCATGTTTTGGAACATACTACAACATCTAGCACAATTTTAAAAATTAAAAATAAAATAAGATGTTATGGAGGTTTGAACTCAAGACCTAGAGTTTAGCAACAAAGGATTCATCCAGCTAAGCTACTATAATGTTGTGTCATCTTTAGACAAACTATATATATGTATAAAGAGTAGTGTGGCACCTTTGCCATGGGCGCCACACATACCTTCCACGTTGGTAGATGCACGCCACGCAGACAAGATGTGTGGCGCCGATCGCATGGACGCCACACAATGAAGTGTGACGCCGCTCGCATAGGCGCCACACAAAAGAATTAGTGGAGTGAAATAGTTTCAGCGAAAGGTTATTTTGTGCATTTCTTTGTACAAAGGGTTATTTCTGTGTAAATCGCCAGCAGCCGATGCTTAGGATACCATGCAGGGCCATGCAGAGGAAGGGTCGCAGCTGGATGCAAGGCAAGCGGAGAAAAGTGCTTTGCTGGAGGACATGGGCGCAGATGGGGCAGGTGCAGAGTGTAGGAGATGGTGACCAGTCAAAGGTGGTTGGAATGGAGGAAGAGCTCTTCGGGCCGCCAGAAGGGAACCAAAACACGGAGAAGGCCTTGGACGACCAGACGCACGACCCGTTACAGGAGTTCCTCGTCTCCCACTCTGCTCTAGTAATCTCAGAGCTGCTCCCCTACCCGCATGAGGCGACGGCGGCAGAAAAACAAGGAAAAATCAAGTCGGGAAGCGAGACAGCGAAGAAAAGCAGCAGGCATCCTGACTGACGACGCCCAACCTCAGGGTGCAGATCTGCAGAAGCTTTCCGCCCTCTACACCAAGCCTCTGCCGCGCAACTTCATCAAGGCGGCCACAGCTCTGGTGGAAGCTGGCTCCGCCCGCAAGGCTATGGTGACCATGGGGGAGGGGCAGTTGGCCTCTGCCTGATGATGGCCGTGAAATTTGGTGTGTTTATCTAGTTCCCATGTTAGTTTGCTCTAGCTTTTCCTGTTTGGGGTGTGTCTGTGTGGTGGAGTCGCAGATGTATTTCTTTCTGGTGTGTGTGCGAGGGCTGGTGTTGTCAGCTGCTCAGGTGTTAGCAAGGTTTTTATGGATTTAGCTGTAATGGATTGGAACATCAGAGGGGCCAATAGTTCAGCCAAGAGGAGGGCTATTCAGTTGTTCTTTGCAGATAAGCAATGCAATGTAGTTTGTCTGCAAGAGACTAAGATCGCTGTCATGACCAAGGAGCTGGTCATTGAGATGCTAGGACCCAGATTTGGAAATAATTCCATTTGTCTGCCGGCTGAAGGAACTAGAGGAGGGGTTCTGATTGCTTGTACCGATGATTTTCAAATAACAACTGATCCTCCGATCGCAATAGCGCATTTCTCGATTACTGGAAACATTGTGCAACTGTCTGATAACTCAAGCTGGGCGATTACTGGGGTTTATGGTCCTCAGGAGGAAGAGTTAAAGGCTGAATTCATGCAAGAGCTCCGGATGATAAAGCCTTTGGTTCAGGACAGGTGGATGGTTTTGGGAGATTTCAACCTCATAAGCGCTGCGGCTAACAAGAGTAACAACAATATCAACTTGAGATTAATGGGACAATTCAGAGCTGTGATCCAAGATCTGGAGCTCATCGAGAATCCTCTGATTGGGAAAAGGTTCACTTGGTTTAACGAGCGACAGAATACTACGATGACCAGAATTGACAGGGTGTTTGTTTCCAAAGATTGGGATCTGGTGTACCCCCACTTTTAGCTAGCACCGGCTTCTTCCAGCGCCTCCGACCACTGCCCTTTAATCCTTAGCAAGATGCAGCGACGGCCTTTCAAGGGGTTCAGATTTGAGGTTAGCTGGCTACAATTTGAAGATTTTCTACCTATTGTTCAGGAGGCTTGGGGGAAGCCTGTACATTCGAGAGATGCCATCAGAGCCTTCCACATCAAGCTCGCTAGGGCTGCCAAGGCACTAAAGAAATGGAGTAGAGAAAAGGACAGCTAGGCAAAAGTGACTTCCAGGCTTGCTAGTGACATTATTTTCCAGCTTGACTTAGCTCAAGAAAGTAGAGAGCTGACTGTGGAGGAGAGGGAGTTCAGAGCCATGTTGAAAAAAAAGTTGTTGGGCATTGCTGCTATTGACAGAATCCGATGGCGACAGAGATCAAGAATAACTTGGATCAACGAGGGAGATGCCAACACTCGGTTCTTTCACTTAAGAGCAAATGGCAGGAGGCGAAAAAATCATTTACCTATCCTGAGAACTGCTGATGGAGATGTTACTAAGCATGAAAAGAAGGTGCAGATTTTGCTTGATCATTACAAAGAGCTCATGGGAAACGTACTGCTGTTGGGACTGATCTCAACTGGGAGAACCTGAATTTGCCTCGCCTGTGCTTGGAGCACCTAGAGAGACGCATCTCGATGCAAGAATTTAACGAGGCTGTTTCTGGAATGCATGGTGAGAAGGCGACTGGGCCTGACGGATTCATTGGAAGCTTCTTCAAGAAGTGTTGGTCGATAATCAACGAGGATTTGCTGGCGGCGTTGAACCAGATGTACAACCTCCAGGGGGACCAATGGCATTTGCTAAACACAGCCCATATTGTGTTGCTGCCAAAGAAGAATGATGCGGTGGATGCCAAAGATTATAGACCGGTCAGTCTGATGCACAGTGTTGCCAAAGTGCTTTGTAAGTTGCTCGCCAACAGATTGGCGCCTGAATTGCAGCAGTTGGTGTCCAACGGACAAAGTGCCTTCATAAAAAAGATCGATTCAAGATAACTTTCTTTATGTCAAGAATGTCATTAAAGAGGCGCACTCAAGGAAATCGCCTACGCTCTTTCTTAAGCTCGATATTGCTAAAGCTTTTGACTCTCTAAACTGGGGCCACCTTCTGCAAGTCCTGAAGCATATGGGGTTCTAGCAGAGATGGAGAGACATTATTGCTTTACTTCTGGCATCTTCTTCTTCTAGAATCTTGCTAAATGGATGCCCGGGCAAACCTTTTTTCATCATCGTGGGCTGAGGTAGGGAGATCCCCTCTCCCCTATGTTGTTCATCCTGGCTTTGAAATCGCTGCAGAGACTGTTAGAGAAGGCGACAGTACATCAAGTGATCACTCCTTTGCGCCTGAGAGCTGCAGGATGAGGGCTAGTTTCTACGCCGACGACGCAGCTATGTTTCTCAACCCTTGCAAGGCTAACATTACTGCTGTTCATCAGATTTTGCAGCTGTTTGGAGATGCTTCCGGCCTGAGAACAAGTTTTCAAAAATGTGTGGCATATCCCATTGCATGTGCCGGCATGGATTTGGATGATATCCTTCAGGACTGTGGGGGAACCAAAGTGGAGTTTCCTTACAGATATCTTGGGCTACCTCTTGGGCTGAGAAAGCCTAGGCGAATTGATGTCTAGCCGCTGTTTGATAGAGCTGTCGGAAGGCTAAAAGGTTGGAAAGGGAGAATGATGACTAGAAGAGGGAGACTGGCACTTGTCAATAGTGTGGTTACAGCCACAGTCACATACTTCCTTACAATTTTCCCTGCTGAGAAGTGGATGACCAAGAAGTTTGACAGGTTGCGAAGAAACTTTCTTTGGAGCCCTGATGAGGAGGCTAAAGGCGACAAGTGCTTAGTGAATTAGAAGCGTATTTGTGCTCCGACAATGTATGGTTGTCTAGGCATAAGAGACCTTCAAGCTTTCAGTAGGGCTCTGAGACTGAGATGGGAGTGGTATAGCTGGGACACCCAAGACCGGCCTTGGAAGGGAACGCCAACGCCTTGTGACCATACTGACAAGGCTTTATTCGCAGCTTGCACTTCAATCACTCTTGGGAATGGGGAAATAGAGAAGTTCTGGGCCGATAAGTGGCTGCTGGGTCAGGCTCCTGCAGATATGGCACTTCTTCTCTTCAAGATGGCTACAAGGAAGAATTTGTCGGTGAAGGATGCCTTGGCGAATGATCGCTGGATGAGGGGCATGCAGACGATCAACCCCGAGGGAAGAGATGGATCAGTTTGTAGAGCTATGGTCTCAAATTCAATCAGTTGGTTAACCTTTCTGATGCCAGAGACACTATCTCCTGGAACCTAACTGCTGATGGTTCCTACTCGGCCAGCTTTGCCTACGCCATCCAATTCTGTACTAGAGTGCCAACACCAGAGCTCAACAATGTTTGGTCGATCCAAGCATAAGGAAAAGTTAAATTCTTCTTTTGGCTATTCCTGCAAAACAGAGTGTGGACTGCTGACCATCTAAGCGCGAGAGGGTGGCCTCATGACGACAAATGCAATCTATGTGATCAAGAACTGGAGTCTGCTGCTCACCTAGCTCTGCATTGCCCATTTGCTCGTGAGGTTTGGTCCCAGTTCCAAAATGAGTTCCCACTCATGATACAACGGGTGAATGTTGCCACTGATGTGTCCTCATGGTGGGAGATTTCTCGACAAAGTGGCACCAAAATTCAGAGAACACAAGAGATCTCCATTGCTGTTTACATTATCTGGCATATCTGGAAAGAAAGGGGAAGGAGGATCTTCCAGAACAAGGATGCAACGGCAATTGTAGTGGCGGCTTTGGTCCGTGCTGACATCGATTTGCTGAGTTGGCAAAGTAGTTTTCACACCTTTGCTGTAGTGTTCTCTCTGATTTCTTTACTCTTGGCACATTTGTGTCACCATTATGTAATGAATTTCCCTCTATTATACTAGTGTATGATACTCCCTCCATTCCATAGATTAGTCTATATTTTTTGCAATTTTCATCAAAGAACAAGGCGTTGGTGTAGATTTGGTGTGATTCTTCCTAACCTGCCCCTCCTGCTTTTACTCGTGCGTGCTGTGCATGTAGATTTATTTTGTTCTAAAAACCGAACGCATGCAACTTCAATTGGCTACCCAGCACGCACGGAGTTAATGCGAGGGAAACGAGGCGGCATGGACGCGGGAGGTGGGCAGTTAATTCGGAAGTTTGCTGCTGTCATGGTAGGAACTAGGAAAGGGAGAGAATTAAGGGAGGAGTTAGCGATTTACTATTTAGCGTTTTCTGCAAACAACGGACCAAAATGTGGTGGCTTTTGTCCCAAAAACGTAAAGTGGTACTAAACGGTAAATTTGATGAAAAAGTGGTGGTTTCATGCTATATACTCCCGGCCATGTGAAACAATCACTGTAGCCAGTCAAAGAATGCCGTGGGAGGGAATGAGAGGGAACGCCGCCATCTTTTTTATGCCTTCTTCAAAGAAACGGAGGCATTAACTGCGGGACCACAACAAGAAGAGAAATGTGCACGCGTAACTGGACATCGTGGGAAAGAGTAGTAGTGCATGCGTAAGGCGAGAAGTGAAGGATTCGGCACAACTGCAACGCGAATAAAGGAGGGCAATTTTGGAAGAACAGCGCCGAAACCGCTCTATACCCGTGCCCTGTTCTTTGACGAAAAATTGAAAAACAAATACGCCCTAACCATAGGAACGAAGGGAGTATATGCCACCAAATTGAAGTGATATTTTAGAGTGTTAACAGCCCTGCTATTTATGAGCTAACATCTCGATTGTTAACATAGTTTAGCTACATTGATATCCTTGAGATCTTTAAGTGTCTACTTTTACTTCGAAATAAAAACTTACCTTGTAAACCGTTGCAAATCCACCATGGCCAATTTCTAGATCTTTGGAGAAATTGTTCGTGATGTTCTTCAAAAGTGCAAGTGGCAGGTTCGTCGGTTCCTGTCTTCCATCAAGTATATGCTCCAACACATGATGCTCCATGTATCTATTACTATATCCATTAGTCAGTTTCAGCATTGCAACAAGCAAAAAATTAATTTTAACATAATAGAGCATAGTTGCAGGAGAACTGGCACGATGATTAGATTAGTTTTTTTTCTTTTTCCAACAGCACAACATATTGAAATTGTAAAATGGAATTGTTTGTACTAATTCTTGTGTGCCAACAAAATATTTATGTCAGCAACAATCTAGCAGGTACGCACAATGAATACTGTTGTTGGTGAATGGACATTATTTATTTATTACTCCCTTCATACCGGTTTATAGAGATATTACGCATTTTGAGAAAAAACAAAATATAAGATATAGATGAAAAAATTATACTATTGGAAACTTATTTTGAATATGAATCCAATGGTATAATTTTTGTGGCATATATCTTATATTTTGTTGACCAAATTTGTAGTCAAAGTTTTTTTCTACAAATGCGTAATACCCTATAAACTTGTGGTTTGTTCATTATTAGTATGATAATAATGGAAATTGGAGTTGGTGCTCTGCATGGGAAAGAGTTAGAATTAATAATACACTGTAATTTGAATGAGATTTAGTCTAGTAATTGAGCCATCAAGTAAAAAGCAAGCCTTGTACAGACCCAACCTGATTGCCACATCATCACATGAGAGGGTGGTTGCAGAACTACCATCAAGAGCTGGGTAACTACATCCAGTCTACAATCACATTACCACAAATACTAGTAGGCCACATAATATACCTTGTGTCGTTTATGGCTAATTTCTTAAATAATAGGTACCTGTCGGCGTGGCCCATGCCGAGACCGTATTATTTTTGAAATTTTCTAACATCATGTATTATTTCTGAAATTTAATAAAAAAATGTATTACGTAATTTTTTTAGCTCATTTATGATGCGACATTGGGTTATTTACGCAACAGAAAACAAATTTTATGCCTTTACCCTGTGTTTGGTTGTATAGAATTGGGCCTTGGATTTAGAATTCGACACCAAACTCCGCACTCCGCCTCCGCCGGATGTCCCCGATGGCCAGCGCCGCGCTTCGCCTCCGCCAGAGGTCCCTCCTGGCAACCGCCGTGATCCGCCTCCAAAGTTGAGACCCCAGCGACTCTACACCTGTTTCCGCTACCACCACACCTGCCTCGAGCTGGATGGCTCTGCAGGGAGGTTTCCGGCAACAGACATGCGAGGACAGCTCGAATCTCTCCTCATCTCCTCCCCTTCCCTGACCTCCACTCCCAACCAAGGTCGGCATGGGCTCCCTTGTGACTTGTGAGGCGGGATTCTGCTTCGGGATCTCACTGGAGCTCCAGTCCATCCGCCACAGAAGCTCACCCAAGGCCGCCGCCGCCGGAGCACATCACCGGCGCACGAGGTAGAAGACAAGGACGTGTGGAGAAGAAGGGACACAGAGAGGAGCATAGAGAAGATGTGGTCAATTCAATGGATATACCATCCAAACGGGAATTAGTATTTTGGCCTCACCTAGATTCCAACTAGAAATTATACATACAACCAAACGGTAGAATTGATATCACTGCCCATTTCCTTTGCATCTTAGATTTGGTATTTCACTCCAATTCAATTCCAAGGTTCAATACTACTATACATCCAAACACAGCTTTGAGCAAACAAAGAGCTGGAGCACTAACCTAGAAGATCGATCTGTTGGGATGCAGCTACTCAGAAAACCGGGAGGGGCGCAAGAAGATCGATCTGTTGGGATGCAGCTACTCAGAAAACCGGGAGGGGCGCAAGAAGATCGATCTGTTGGGATGCAGCTACTCAGAAAACCGGGAGGGGCGCAAGAAGATCGATCTGTTGGGATGCAGCTACTCAGAAAACCGGGAGGGGCGCAAGAAGATCAGTCTGTCACTGGATCCACCTAGCTACAAAAAACATTCTTGCATGAGGCAACAATTGGTTTGCTACTTCAAATAAACCACAAAGATCTGGTGCACTAACCTGCAGGATCGATCTGTGGGGATGCAGAAATGGAGGCTAGCTACTCAGACGAGAGGCGCAAGAATAAGTAACCTGGAAGACCCGCAGAGATGCAGCTAGCTAGCTGCTCCAAGTAGAAGAGAGGCGGAGATGAAGATGAGACTGGACTGTACCACCTACCAGGCTGGGGCTGCCTAGAAATGAAGAGAGGGGCAAGAAGCGTATAGATGGCCCACCGCATGTGTGATGTCGGTAACGAGGCGTGATGGAGGTATCAATGACAGCAATGCTCTGGACCCGCGGAACAGGTAAGTGTGGAGATGCCTGGACCATGGTCCATATAAAACTGAAGTACTCCAGTACTGCTCTGGAACTTCACGTGAAACAGCACTAGCGCAACAGCAGATTATGCTTTTGATACCTTGGAATTCGTTGATGGATGGTTGATCTATCTAGTAGTACTGCTTCACACCACGTACAGCTTAAAACAATCCGGTACTCCACCTTAATCCACACGCACCTCTTCGCACGGAATTGATACCGACTAGAGTAGGCGGAACTGAAATCGTACCTGGCTGGATAACTGGACGCGACTTGGCCGATCTGTGTGGAAGCGGATCAATGGATCACGGAACCGCGATGAAGCTTTTGTCGACCACGGCGAACACAAGATTGTAGCAGGAGGCGGCGCACGTAACGCCGGTGAAAATTGCAATCCATCTCGCAGATCCAATCTCACGAAAAACCACAACGATGGCTCTATATTGGTGAAGCTGCTTGACGCTGCAAGACGCAGCAGTTGATCCAAACGACGCTGCGCGGTGCTACCCTAGGAGCGCAGCGGGGAGTCTCCTAGGGCAGCGGATCGATCTTGAAGCCTGATGCTCTGATACCACTTGTTACAAAATCGCGCAAATAAAAGTAGATCAAACGAAGAACAAGAACACAGATTTTTACGTGGAAAACCCAAACGGGAAAAACCACGAAATGCACGGCGGCGCTCTCACTATAATTGGAGGAGTATTACAATACACAAGAGGACGGACCCACTACGTGCTATCAATATGTGTAACTTTCTCTCATCTATTCTATGACTACCTTGGACTATATATAGGAGCAAACAACTCTCTTTCTTCGCGGACACGAAATATAGTTGTATATGTGCTACGTCTAGCACGGTTGACACGCCGTAGTCCGTTAGGACTCCTTGCATAGTACAATAGGTAAATAGATTTCGGATCATATTCAATAACATGTATGTTTTGTTATCTTGACTGGTCTAAAGACTCAACTTAGGCTCTCCAGTCAAGTCAACTTACCCTTCTTCCTCCTCGGATTGCTCATATACCTACTCCCACCTGCCCATAGCTAGCAAGGTCACATTCATCCCGTTCTTCCCTTCCCAGAAGCCAGGATCTCTCAAGACCTCAGGTGCTCCTCTCAAAGGTTAGTGATTTTGTGCGGCCTGCTGTTTTAGTTGTTTGTAGAAACCATCATGATGCCATTTTTAGTCTTTTATATGCTGCTGAACAACTATACTACTTGTTCTTCTCGTATGTAGCTTAAATGGAGGGGATGCCATTGCCGCTGCTACCAGCTTGTTCTTCCTCTTCATCGTCACCACCTTGTTCTTTATCAAGTCAACAACCCATAAAGAGATCAACGAAGCCGATGTCATTGCCCACTGCTACCACCATGTTCTTCTTCATCATGAATTTCTATCACTGATAGTGCCCAAGCATGTGCAACCACAACCCTAATAGATAAAGAGCACGTGGTTTACTAGTCTAGAATCATAGAAAACAATTGTGATGAAAATGGCTACAACATGGATATAGCTAAGATTGCAATGAGATAATAAAAGGAAAAAAACAACAAGAACAGTAAATACTGATTACCTTCCTGACTCGTTGAAACATGCGAGCCCTTTAACCCATGCACCGCTCCCAACGTCAAGTATTCTCTTGAGCCTAGTATTAGTTGAAATATGTGTGAGATGTAGGGATTACAACTTCTAAAGGGGTTATGCCGCACTTTTCATAAAGGCTTACGTACTCTGGCGATTACCTGAAATTAATGGAGTTCCACAGGTAAACATGACCATGTTCTGTACCTGTTACTAGAACTGGAAGTGTGGGATGGGAAAGGACAGACGTAACTCCAGAGTTATGAGGTAGTGTACCGGCACACTCTTTCTTGTGCATGACCCATATCTAATTTGAAAAATGAGACATACATTATTATAATGTTATATACGAAGTTTATAATTTTTTTTTAATGAAATTGAATACCTTGGCACTCTTGTCCTCTGAGCCAGTAATCAAATACTGCTGACCATCACGTGTGAAGAAATCCAGGGAAAACACGAAGCCACAATGCCCATATAGAGTATACTTGGATTTGGCAGGATCAATACTCCAAACCTGAACACCAGTCGTAAGAGCTTGCAATCAAGGTATGCTAGAAAAGGAAGCATACTCCATCTTCATTACGTCAAATTTTGCTTAGCGGAGAAAAAAGAGAGGAAAAGCAAAACCTTTATTGTGCGATCTCGAGATGCACTAGCAAAACTGTTGTGGTCCTGTGGGTTAAATGCAACTGCACAGACATCTAAAGGTATAAACGATGCCCCCCATAGGGGGTCTTACAACGATTTGAGATTCTCAGCCACAGGATGCTTTCAGCTGGAGCATCTCAGCCGTTCAATCTGAGTAAGATTTCTTCACTGTCCACTAGATCAAGACATGGAATGGCAAGGTTCTACCCGCCTGACACTGCGTGTGGGCCATTCTTCTGGCTGGTCCACACTGTCAGTTGCTTGGGTCGTTTTCGTGCGGGTCGCGTAGCCAATCTTGCGAGACGAGAGGTCGCGCAGCCAATCCCTCGAGAGGACCTTATCCCCACGCTGTTGTCCACCCAATCCATCCCCAACCTCAAGCCTCCAATCCCCTTCCATCCCCGTTCCTCTCCTTCCCAAGCCGCTCCTGCTCAGCCGCCGCCGCCGCTCGCGTCGCCGCCGCTCGCGTCGCCGCCTCCCCTACCTCCTCCCTCTGCCACGACCCATCGCGCAGCCGGCCGGCTGGAGCGGCGAATCATCGACAGGAGCGGCCTCTCCCACGCTGTGCGGCTGTCCCTCGCCGTCGATTTGCCGGCCGTGTGAGCCGCTGCCCGTCCACGGAGGAGGGAGGTGGTCTCCAAGGCCGCTCGCTTCAAGGGCGCTCCGGGGCCCCTGCCTCGCCCGTGTCTTTGCTTGGCCGTCTCATCCCATGGACACCTCCGTGAGCGCCAGATGGGACGCGGCCACGGCCTGAAGGACCTCGCCCTTCTGCTGCTCTTCCTCGTCGCAGTGCGCTAGGTACCCACAAAGGAGGCTCCGGATTCAAGCTGCAGCACCGTCACTGGGTCACCTGCTGGCTTAGCCTCTTCATCCTCTCCATCATCGATGCACAAGGTAGTTGCTAGGTACCTTCTCTAGCAGCACCACGATTATTTTTTTGCTTCAAAGATTACAGTGCTTATTATTATGATGTAGACTTTATTTACATATCATTGACTTTTATTTTGCCTTTCTCTGCTACTCTCTTCCAATTGCACAGGCCATCTCCACATCACAGGTTACATATAGAATTGAAAATCATGGATGTTGTCACCCAGCCATAATCGGCCATCTAGCGCTGCAGCCCTCCCTGACCATCTGAGGTGAGGTACGCATAAGTTTGGGTCCCAATTATTTTGTCTAGAGCTTATTCAGTTGAGCTCATCGGTTGAAGATGTTGAGCTGACTGGTATTGGTGGCCAGTATGTACTGTGTTACATGTGCAGAGTATATTTAGTAAAACTACTCATTGGTACCAGCATAAATCTTTTTCGTGTGGTTTTCTGGATTATAAGATTGAGCATGGAGTGTTTCTCGGGAGAGAGTTGACCATGGAGTTTGTTAGATTTGATTTTGTCCCTTTCGAATTTTGTTTGATTTAGCTCTTATTGGTCCCTTATGTTCTTTGCTATTACAGCATTAGTGACCTCGCCGGTACCAGCAGCTAGATCGTCATCTAGGTTCTTGCCTACTGTCTCCAGACCACATACACCACAATGGACTGTCGAGAGATCAGCGGCAGCGAGATGCAGCCTACAGGTACTGTTCTTTCCCCATCCATGAAGTGCTGATGCTCTTTACCTATTTTGGAAGGCGGACAAATTCAGTTCAGCAAATTATGGCGATATTTCCTTATCTGAAAAGGTGCTCATGAGAAATTTGCCTAAAAAAACACTACTTAACTTTGCCACTAAATCTACGCTACACCTGTACATATTCCCTATACGACTTGCAACAACTATGCAGAACATAGAAATTAGGTGCAATTATTTTTGATAAGCTATCTAATGAGGTTTCATTTCTTACAAAAGGCCCATTTAGTTCGAGGAGGTTGGTCCCTAACAACAGAGGCAGCGATTCAGTCGGCCTGAAGGACATCAACAACAATGGGAGCATTTGTGACGAAATTTTGAAGGATGAAAGGAGCTCTACTCTAACTATTTCCAAGCCATTGAAGGTTTGTTCCTTTTTGAGTGGATAAACCCCCTTGTTTCATATGTCAACAATTATAAATTTGTTATCTTTGGTCCTTTGCAAATGCCAATAAGAAAGGGCAACCTATACGTTTAATCTGGAATAAGAACTTCACTTACAGTACATTCATGTTTTCATTTTGCTCAATAACTAGCACTTTTTTTTTTAACTATTCTACACTATTGGCAGAATAGGGAAGGCCTCCAGTTCAGTTACTTATAGAGATGGATGACAATTAATGAGTTTTGAAGGACCAGTTAAGTTACTTACAAAGCTGACTGAAAATGAGGAGTTTTACAAGTGGTTTTCATCATAAACAAGGAGTTTTTAATGTGGTTTTCATCATAACATGGTAAGCACAGAGCAATTTCTTGGAAGTTGTTGGTACCCTGTATTTTGCTGCCTCTGTTAGGCCTTTCCTACATATCACTTATATATCTACATTGTATTGCAAACAGTTGTATTGTCAAATGTGGGTAAAAAATACTGAACAAGCAACAGACTCCTTTAACTCTTCATGGCACTAGCAGGGTCTGAGTTGAGCTAAAATATTCTGTTTTATGTTTGGCATGGAATTTAGTAGGTTCCCAGTTAACCCACTTTGTTGGGTCTTGCTTTCACAATAGATGTAGCCACCTAAGTTGTCTTTAAAATTAAATTAACACATATTTTAGTATTTGTACCTTTATAAACATGTTTATTTGTCCAGGTTTTTTGCAATCAAGGTCTTTTATAAAAATGGTGTGTCATGCGATAGCATCGGTCCATTTGGGATGTGTGGCCGAGGCATTTCAGAACCGCTAGGTGCTATTCACCTGATGCATATATAAATGATGAGGGTTTTCACAGAACTATCGTATGGTGTCTGTAATGCCGCATCAAAGGTACATTTTCAAATAAAACGTCATGACTTATACCTTGGCTGCCTTGAGAATTTGTTGATTCTTCTTTGTCCTTCTGTTTCCCTTCCCAATATGCTACATTAATTGTCCTGTCAAATGCAACTATGGCTTCTACTTCTCTAAATCCGGGAGGGTTTTTCTAAAGAAGTAATGATCCATATTTTGTTTAGTTAATTTCGCAGGTGATTTGATTGTATCTTCATTTATGTTCATGAAGTGCTTAATATTTCGGGTGCTACTTGATGCACATGGTTTCATGATGAAGCTTATAAGTAGCATTTTTTGATTGCAGATAAGGAAAATGGTCACTAGAAGGCTCAGATCGTTTTGGTTCTCCTCCCAGGTTCTCTCTCAAGATCCCATCTTTGTACATAGATTCGGGAAAGAAGATAATAACGGTGGCTTGCCCGGTAACAGACTCGAGGAAAGACGTAGATTGAGCTCTTAACTTGGTGGATTAACTTAATGCACTAACACTCACATGTATGTGTTATCTAGAATTTCACCTCTAAGCTTTGAACTTGAAGCTGTATTGAAGTTGGATAGATATCTGTGCAGGTGAGTTTTCCCAACATATGGGTTGTATAGCCAGATTACTTCTTTGTAACTTTTTCAGTTAATTCATATGGAATGAGCAGCCTGATATCTCTGTTAATGCTTGCTTGTCTTTTTTAGTAAAATGTAATTAGTTATCTGGAATTAAGTATAAGCTGCAAACGATAATGTTGAATGAGGAATGCCATGCTTAGGATGAAGCTATTGATTAAAATATTATGTATTTCTTTATCAGTTGCCAAGGAAGTCTCGGATTTATTAATGGGTGTATATATAATTATCAACACCTATGTTCCAATGCATATGGTTGTTAAGTTTCTATTACTCCAGTCATGTACTCTTTTTAATTTTGATTTGTGAGATTCAGTTTTGGTTGTAATGATTAATCTTAGTTGTGATGCAATTGGTTGCATGATTAAGCTTATCAGTAGAATTTTTTTGATTGCAGAGAAGAAGGAAAATTGATCGCTAGAAGGCTCAGATCGTTCAGTTTCCTCCTACCAGGTTCTCTCTCAAGATCCCATCTTGCTGCATAAACTCAGCAAAGAAGATCACAACGGTGGCTTACCCGGTAATATATTCTTGGCTCCTGCTAATTTACATGTTGTACTACTCAAACTTCAATTATCTAGGTGTAGCAGATTTTGGAAGCTCTGTTCGAGTGGGAAGAGACACCGAGGAAACATTAAATGGTATATGCTCCTTATTATTTACTAAAATCATTTCCTTACTGTTATTTCACTAGGATTATTTCTTCCTTTTTTGTTAGCACAATTGGTTATTTGTCATTTGAAATTAGATTCAGAATAATCTCATTTTTTTCATTATGTGAACCACCTGGTTCTCAATTTCTCCATGTTTTCCTAGAGGTGCTAAAGTCTAGGTGATTTGGGTTTGGTGTATTAGCATTGCATAAATCAAGAATTTTAATTTTATATATCTTAAAAAGGTTTGGCTGTTCATGAACAACTAATAACTCTAGGTCTTTAACTGTGATAGCCGGGGAATATTTTACATCTTCACCATTGAGAAGATACCTGCAATACCAGTATTTTGTTATCTCTAAGAAAGCCTAGCTCTCACCGATGAGAATGACACTTGGGTCTTGGAAAACTCCAGGTATTTGCACCTCTAAGGTATATATAGAGTTCAAACTGGACACTATATCACCCTTATAAGTTTTCATTTTTTATGGAAATCATGCAGTCAGATTCAAACAGGATTTTTTAGCTTTTACTTATGCATAGGCTTAATAGAAGAGACTTGTTGCGGTGTATGACCTTTTTTCAAAAAATTATAGATGTGTATTGCACATTGAACTCAAAACTGAGACATGAGATCATTGGTTCTTTCAAAATCTTTGTTTGCCTTGTTATGCTAGAACTTTGCCTGGACATGCTAGAAATATTGTTGTTCAGATTTGACATCCTCGGATTCAGTTTAAATATGTTGGCCGCAGTATGTCTGCAGATCTCAGTCGGCACGTGGCTCCTTTGCTTCCTATGCACTGCTCCTTCATATTCTTGCGATTCGATGCTACCTCTTGCTATTAGCAATGTTGTTATTCAGTCATCATTGCAGTTATTTTGTACTGTCGTGGATTCTTTTACAACCATTTTTTCTGTTGGTATGGATGCTCACATGAGGGTGCCCAGTTTATCTTGGCAAATGGTCGGCATGGCATCTTTATGGTATTATTTCCTTTATTTTTTCTTCATTCGTGATTGTTCCGTGAACTTATATCAGTATAGTTATCGTAGTCCGTCAATGGATATAAATGTCCTGTTGTACTAGCACTTTTTTATATTTGATCGCTTATTCAGTGATTAAAGCATATATCTGTCTTGCAAACTACTTGCAATAGAAATGAGCATTTCGTTACTATGTTGCTTTGCATGCCGGCTATTACTGACCATATGTTGTTTTTTTCTCTAAGCTATTCATGAGCCTGATGCTAAAACACGTCTTCCCCATTTATTTCCGTTTCCCTAGCATGTTTCTCTATGCAGAGTGCAAACTTGTACAACCTTGATGTTTCTTATGCCCAAAAGTCATCATTGTCTTAATATGAGGATGTGACAGGTACAGGCCTTCTATGTGATCTTCTTTGGTCTGATCCAGGAAAATATGTCAATTGGTGGGGAGTGAATGATAGAGGTGTCTGATACACTTTTGGCCATGACAAAGTTACAAAGCTCCTTGCAAAGAATGATCTTGAACTTATTTGCCATGCCCACCGGGTAGAACTATAGTGCATCATGTTTTTTTTCCTTTACTTTCTAGGTAATTAAGGTGTTAACATATTTCATTTGGTGCTAGGTTGTTGAGGATGGGAATGAATTCTTTGCTGACACTGGTCACCATATTCTCGGCTCCCAACTATTGTGGTGAATTTGATAATGCTGACGCAATGCTGACTGCTGATGCAAATTAGATGTGATCTTTTCAAATTCTGAAACCAGCTAAGAGAAAAACCACATTTATGGCATCAAACAAGATGGGAAATGATGAAGCCCTTTCCTCTTCCAGAGGCTACTGTAGAGACTAGATAGTTCGATCCAGGGACAAAACGGATTACTGTAACCCATGTCACAGCTTCATTTTTAATGTATCTTCCCGAATATCGGCACTATGGTATCGTATCTGAAAATGTGCGTGTAGCTTATATTCTTATCAACTCATTGTTAGTAGTTCTGATGTGCAGCAACTTTTTACTCTTACACAGATAGAACATCTTCTGGGTTTGGCATTGCTGATGTTCCTTCTGGTGTTTTGCAGGACAGCAGGAGACATGGAATGTAGTCTTCCATGTACTAACTGATGCTCAAAATTTCTATGCCATGAAGCATTGGTTCAGTTTCTTAAGAAAGACCTACAGAGAATCAATTGTCAATGTCGTTAACAATTATATGCCATGCAGTATATTTAATTGTTCAGAGCTTATGTCATGCCTCGGTAACTGTTATCCAAGGGACTAGAGCTCGAGGCTTTGGGAGTTACATTTAGAATGGGAGGCGGGGTTTATTTAATCCTTTTTCATTTCCTTTTACCACTGCTATGTTCTGTCTGGTTTAAATAATGTGTAACACCTATACAAGATAGAAGACGTGTGTGAGTCATTCATTTATTTTTCAACTGAGAATATTCATGTAACTATCTACCTGTATATGCAATGTTCATATGCGAGTTTTACGTCCAGGCCTTCCTTTTCACTAATGTTCACTAAATGTGATTTAGGCATGATTGTTTCGAGGCAACCTTTGCAGGTCTGACAACAACTTTTCTTCATTGGTCAAGTTATCGTTCATTGATTGTGTTAAAATTGATTAGAAGAGAACAATTTCCTAATATATTCTTCCACCCATAACAGTATAATTATGAGCAGTATGATTCTTTATTTGATATATTGCAATGACAAATGATTCTTTTAGTTGGAACAAAGTTACCTTGAAAAATGGGTTTTCCCTTTTTCTTATATGTTGGAGAGATTATTCCTTTCATGGATGTTGAAGACTAATCTCTTCAGTGCACTGTCGGATTGGCACAAGTTTTTATTTTAAATATATCATAGAAGTATATTTTGTAAAATTTATATAAAAATATATTTCCATACTTGCAGCTAATTATATTGTCATTATAGAAAATAAACATTAGTATGAGCTTCACGGGGTCGTGCGCCAAGGCGCACATTTAAATCTAGTAATCATAGTGTTCAAATGTTTGCATGCATTTCCAGCCGAACCGCCCCTGGTTCCAGTCCCAAAGCTTTATTTCAGTAGTACACGCTGACAACACAAATGACTCGGTTGGATGAATGGTTAGTGCCTGCACTGTACCTGGTAGAGGCTAGGGTTCTACCAGGACGGGGGCGTAAGATGTAGGGGTGGAAGTGCTGCGAGAGAGAGAAGGGCGGCGCCGGCGGCAGGGCGCCGTCGCGAGAGCTGGGGAGAGTGGCGGCTAGGGCTGGCGGCGGCGCAGACAGGAGAAGGCCGACTCCTCTGGGAGCAGGCAATAATGAGATTGATTATTGCTTGATCAAAATAGTCTGATTACATCTGTTTATAGAATAGAATAACTGGGCTAAGCCCCTAATTTGGCCCACTATTTGGGCCCCTTCCTGGAATAGGAGATACCGACCATAACATCTCTCCCCGCCTTCTCAAACAGCTCGTTCTCGAGCTGAACATCAGGAAAATGCTGCTGAAACTCCTCTAGCTTCTCCCATGTAGCGTCCTCCGAGGGCAGGCCAGCCCACTGCACCAGTATATGCCAAGTGCCCCTACGTAGCTGCGCCTTCAACACCTTCTCGGGACCTGGAAGCACGCGACCCTCATCATGAGGAGGAAGCGCCGGCGCCTTGGCCGGAGGATCTCCCTTGTGAGCCTTCAACAAGCTCACATGGAAGACGTTGTGGATGCGGGAACCCACCGGCAGCTCCAAGCGGTAGGCGAGCGTGCCGACACGCTCCAGCACGCGAAAGGGCCCGGCATAGCGAGGCCCCAACTTGCGCTTGGCACGCGGATCCAGCGACTGCGCCGTCCTGTGAAGTAGGCGCAGCCAGACCCAATCGCCCACGGCGAACTCAGCGTCGCGATGATGAGCGTCATAATACTTTCGCGCCAGCTGCTGTGCCTAAAGAAGACGCTGGCGCGCCTCAGCCAAAATCTCATCACGGGTCCGAAGCAAGTCGCCCGCGGTCTCCGAACGGGCCGAGCCCGACTCAAAAGGCAGCATCCTCGGCGGTGGACGCCCATAGACCACCTCAAAGGGGGTGGCGTGCAGGGCGGAGTGATAGGAGGTGTTGTAGCAGCACTCCGCCCACGCCAACCAGTCCACCCAAGCGCGCGGACGATCCCCTGTAACACAACGCAAATACATGGCAATAATCTTGTTAACCACCTCGGACTGGCCGTCTGTTTGCGGGTGGAAGGCCGTGCTCATGCGAAGCTTCACACCCGCCAGGCGAAAGAGATCGCGCCACACATGCCCCGTGAACACGGGATCCCGGTCGCTGACAATGGACGACGGGAACCCATGGAGGCGCACGATGCCGTTGAAGAAGGCCCGCGCCACGGACGCGGCTGTGTACGGATGGCCAAGCGGGATGAAGTGGGCGTACTTGGAGAAGCGGTCGACCACCGTCAGGATGACGGACTTGCCGCCCACCTTAGGGAGGCCCTCGACGAAGTCCATGGAAATATCCGCCCACACCTGCGAGGGAACGTCCAGCGGCTGAAGCAGCCCCGCCGGCCGTAACGTCTCCGTCTTGTTGCGCTGGCACGTCACACACGACCCCACCAAGTCGCGGACCAACGCACCATCACCAGGAATGTAGAAGTCATCCCGGAGACGCTTGAGCGTCTTTTGCACACCCTCGTGACCTGCTGAGTGCGCGAGAAGCAGGGCCTGCTGACGAAGATCGTCCCGATCGGGCACGAAGATGCGGCGCCCGTGGAGAAGCAGCCCGTCGGCCAGGTGCCAGGGCGCGGCGAGCTCACCCGCGTCGAGGCGCTGGCGCAGCGCCTGGGAATCCGCGGCGCCCACCGTGGCCCGGCGGATGTCGTCGATGAAGGCGAACGACGGCCCCGAGCGGATGCACATGACCACGCCGCCGCCGTCGAGGGAGTCCGCAAGCTCCTCCGTGTCGCGGCGAGAGAGCGCGTCGGCGACCGTGTTGAGGCGGCCCGGACGGTACTCGACGGTGAAGTCGAACCCGAAGAGCTTGCTGATCCACTGATGCTGCGGAACGGTGGAGAGGCGCTGATCAAGCAAGAACTTCAGGCTGTAATGATCCGTGCGGACCCGGAAGGTGCGCCCCCACAAGTAGGGCCGCCAATGGCGCACGGCCTGAACCAGCCCAATGAGCTCGCGCTCGTACGCCGCCAGCTTGAGATGGCGAGTGGCGAACGGCCGGCTGAAAAAAGCCAGCGGCCCCTCCCCTTGATGGAGGACGGCGCCGAACCTGATGCCGGAGGCGTCGCAGTCGACGATGAAAGGCAGGTCGAAGTCCGGCATCTGGAGCACGGGCCCCGTAGTAAGCGCCCGCTGAAGCGCCTGGAAGGCCTCCGTTGCCTCCGCGTCCCAGGCGAAGGCGTCGCGGCGCAGGAGGCGAGTCAGAGGCGCGGCGATGAGGCCAAAGTCCCGGATGTACTTCCGGTAGTAGCCCGCGAGCCCCAAGAAGCCACGAAGGGCCCGTGGAGACTGTGGCGTCGGCCATGCAGCGACGGCTGCGACCTTGTCAGCATCCATCGCGACGCCCTCCGCCGTGATGACGTGTCCCAAGTACGCGACGGAGGTGGTGCCGAACGAGCACTTCGAGCGCTTTAGGTGGAGACGATGCACTCGAAGCTCGTTGAAGATGATGGCGACGTGCTGTAGATGCTCCGCCCACGAGGCACTGTAGATGAGAATATCATCAAAGAAAACAAGCACAAAACGGCGTAAGTAGGGACTGAGCACGTCATTCATCAAAGCCTGGAATGTTGCCGGCGCATTGGAGAGGCCGAACGGCATCACCAGGAACTCGAAGTGGCCGTGGTGCGTGCGGAAGGCCGTCTTCGGAACATCATCCGGATGCATCCGCACCTGGTGGTAGCCCGAGCGCAAGTCGAGCTTGGTGAAGAAGCGCGCCCCGTGTAGCTCGTCCAAGAGCTCGTTGATGACGCGTAAAGCACACGCTCGTTGGGAACCCCAAGTGGAAGGTGTGATGCGTACAGCAGCAAGTTTCCCTCAGTAAGAAACCAAGGTTTATCGAACCAGAGGAGCCAAGAAGCACGTTGAAGGTTGATGGCGGCGGGATGTAGTGCGGCGCAACACCAGGGATTCCGGCGCCAACGTGGAACCTGCACAACACAACCAAAGTACTTTGCCCCAACGAACAGTGAGGTTGTCAATCTCACCGGCTTGTTGTAACAAAGGATTAACCGTATTGTGTGGAAGATGATTGTTTGCGAAAAATAGAACAAGTATTGCGTAGATTGAATTTCAAAAGAGAATTGGACCGGGGTCCACAGTTCACTAGAGGTGTCTCTCCCATAAGACAAACAGCATGTTGGGTGAACAAATTACAGTTGGGCAATTGACAAATAAAGAGGGCATGACCATGCACATACATATCATGATGAGTAGTGAGATTTAATTGGGCATTACGACAAAGTACATAGACCGCCATCCAACTACATCTATGCCTAAAAAGTCCACCTTCAGGTTATCATCCGAACCCCTCCAGTATTAAGTTGCAAAGCAAGACAATTGCATTAAGTATGGTGCGTAATGTAATCAACAACTACATCCTTAGACATAGCATCAATGTTTTATCCCTAGTGGCAACAGACAACACAACCTTAGAACTTTCGTCACTGTCCAGGTGTCAATGCAGGCATGAACCCACTATCGAGCATAAATACTCCCTCTTGGAGTTACAAGCATCTACTTGGCCAGAGCATCTATTAGTAACGGAGAGCATGCAAGATCATAAACAACACATAGATATAACTTTGATAATCAACATAACAAGTATTCTCTATTCATTGGATCCCAACAAACGCAACATATAGAATTACAGATAGATGATCTTGATCATGTTAGGCAGCTCACAAGATCCGACAATGATAGCACAAGGGGAGAAGATAACCATCTAGCTACTGCTATGGACCCATAGTCCAGGGGTAGACTACTCACACATCACACCGGAGGCGACCATGGCGGCGTAGAGTCCTCCGGGAGATGATTCCCCTCTTCGGCAGGTGCCGGAGGCGATCTCCTGGATCCCCGAGATGGGATCGGCGTTGGCGTCTCTCGGAAGGTTTTCCGTATCGTGGCTCTCGTGGGGGTTTCGCCACGAGGCTTTAAGTAGGCGGGCAAGTCAGAGGGGCACAGGGGCCCCACACCATAGGCGGCGCCGGCAGGGGGCCGCGCCGCCCTAGGGTTTGGGCACCCTGTGGCCCCACTTCGTTTCGTCTTCGGACTTCGGGAAGCTTCGTGGCAAAATAGGCCCCTGGGCGTTGATTTCGTCCAATTCCGAGAATATTTCCTTACTAGGATTTTGAAACCAAAAAGCAGAAAAAAGAATCGGCACTTCGGCATCTTGTTAATAGGTTAGTTCTAAAATGCACGAATATGACATAAAGTGTGCATAAAACATGTAGATAACATCAATAATGTGGCATGGAACATAAGAAATTATCGATACGTCGGAGACGTATCAGCATCCCAAGCTTAGTTCTGCTCGTCCCGAGCAGGTAAAACGATAACAAGATAATTTCGGAGTGACATGCCATCATAATCTTGATCATACTATTTGTAAAGCATATGTAGTGAATGCAGCGATCAAAACAATGTATATGACATGAGTAAACAAGTGAATCATATAGCAAAGACTTTTCATGAATAGCACTTCAAGACCAGCATCAATAAGTCTTGCATAAGAGTTAACTCATAAAGCAATAATTCAAAGTAAAGGCATTGAAGCAACACAAAAGAAGATTAAGTTTCAGCGGTTGCTTTCAACTTGTAACATGTATATCTCATGGATATTGTCAACATAGAGTAATATAATAAGTGCAATAAGCAAATATGTAGGAATCAATGCACAGTTCACACAAGTGTTTGCTTCTTGAGGTGGAGAGAAATAGGTGAACTGACTCAACATTGAAAGTAAAAGAATTGTCCTCCATAGAGGAAAAGCATCGATTGCTATATTTGTGCTAGAGCTTTGATTTTGAAAACATATAGAGAGCAATAAAAGTAAAATTTTGAGAGGTGTTTGTTGTTGTCAACGAATGGTAGTGGGCACTCTAACCCCCTTGCCAGACAAACCTTCAAAGAGCGGCTCCCATTTTATTTTATTTTTGGGTGGCACTCCTTCCAACCTTTCTTTCACAAACCATGGCTAACCGAATCCCGGGTGCCTGCCAACAATCTCATACCATGAAGGAGTGCCTTTTTATTTTAGTTTTATTATGATGACACTCCTCCCAACCTTTGCTTACACAAGCCATGGCTAACCGAATCCTTCGGGTGCCGTCCAACAATCACATACCATGGAGGAGTGTCTATTTTTGTTAATTAATTTGGGACTGGGAATCCCATTGCCAGCTCTTTTTGCAAAATTATTGGATAAGCAGATGAAGCCACTAGTCCATTGGTGAAAGTTGCCCAACAAGATTGAAAGATAAACACCACATACTTCCTCATGAGCTATAAAACATTGACACAAATCAGAGGTAATAAATTTTGAATTGTTTAAAGGTAGCACTCAAGCAATTTACTTTGGAATGGCGGAAAAATACCATGTAGTAGGTAGGTATGGTGGACACAAATGGCATAGTGGTTGGCTCAAGTATTTTGGATGCATGAGAAGTATTCCCTCTCGATACAAGGTTTAGGCTAGCAAGGCTTATTTGAAACAAACACAAGGATGAACCGGTGCAGCAAAACTCACATAAAAGACATATTGAAAACATTATAAGACTCTACACCGTCTTCCTCGTTGTTCAAACTCAATACTAGAAATTATCTAGACCTTAGAGAAACCAAATATGCAAACCAAATTTTAGCATGCTCTATGTATTTCTTCATTAATGGGTGCAAAGTATATGATGCAAGAGCTTAATCATGAGCACAACAATTGCCAAGTATCACATTACCTAAGACATTTATAGCAATTACTACATGTATCATTTTCCAATTCCAACCATATAACAATTTAACGAAGGAGAAACTTCGCCATGAATACTATGAGTAGAAACTAAGGACATACTTGTCCATATGCTACAGCGGAGCGTGTCTCTCTCCCATAAAGTGAATGCTAGGATCCATTTTATTCAAACAAAACAAAAACAAAAACAAACCGACGCTCCAAGCAAAGCACATAAGATGTGATGGAATAAAAATATAGTTTCGGGGAGGAACCTGATAATGTTGTCGATGAAGAAGGGGATGCCTTGGGCATCCCAAGCTTAGACGCTGAGTCTTCTTAGAATATGCAGGGGTGAACCACCGGGGCATCCCCAAGCTTAGAGCTTTCACTCTCCTTGATCATGTTGCATCATACTCCTCTCTTGATCCTTGAAAACTTCCTCCACACCAAACTCGAAACAACTTATTAGAGGGTTAGTGCACAATAAAAATTAACATATTCAGAGGTGACACAATCATTCTTAACACTTCTGGACATTGCATAATGCTACTGGACATTAGTGGATCAAATAAATTCATCCATCATAGCAAAAGAGGCAATGCGAAATAAAAGGCAGAATCTGTCAAAACAGAACAGTTCATATTGACGAATTTTAAAATGGCACCAGACTTGCTCAAATGAAAATGCTCAAATTGAATGAAAGTTGCGTACATATCTGAGGATCATGCACGTAAATTGGCTTAATTTTCTGAGCTACCTACAGGGAGGTAGACCCAGATTCGTGACAGCAAAGAAATCTGGAACTGCGCAGTAATCCAAATCTAGTACTTACTTTTCTATCAACGGCTTTACTTGGCACAACAAAACACAAAACTAAGATAAGGAGAGGTTGCTACAGTAGTAAACAACTTCCAAGACACAAAATAAAAACAAAGTACTGTAGGTAAAAACATGGGTTGTCTCCCATAAGCGCTTTTCTTTAACGCCTTTCAGCGCAGAAAGTGTGTATCAAGTATTATCAAGAGACGAAGTGTCAACATCATAATTTGTTCTCATAATAGAATCAAAAGGTAACTTCATTCTCTTTCTAGGGAAGTGTTCCATACCTTTCTTGAGAGGAAATTGATATTTTATATTACCTTCCTTCATATCAATGATAGCACCAACAGTTCGAAGAAAAGATCTTCCCAATATAATGGGACAAGATGCATTGCATTCAATATCCAAGACAACAAAATCAACGGGGACAAGGTTATTGTTAACGGTAATGTGAACATTATCAACTTTCCCCAAAGGTTTATTTGTAGAATGATCAGCAAGATTAACATCCAAATAACAATTTTTCAATGTGGCAAGTCAAGCATATTATAAATTTTCTTAGGCATAACAGAAATACTTGCACCAAGATCACATAAAGCATTACAATCAAAATCTTTAACCTTCATCTTAATGATGGGCTCCCAACCATCCTCTAGCTTTTTAGGAATAGAGGCTTCGCGCTCTAGTTTCTCTTCTCTAGCTTTTATGAGAGCATTTGTAATATGATGCGTGAAAGCCAAATTTATAGCACTAGCATTAGGACTTTTAGCAAGTTTTTGCAAGAACTTTATAACTTCAGAGATGTGGCAATCATCAAAATTCAAACCATTATAATCTAAAGCAATGGGATCATCATCCCCAATGTTGGAAAAAATTTCAGCAGCTTTATCACAGGCAGCAGTTTTAGCAGGCAGTTTCTCGCTTTGCATTAGAAGTGGAAACATTGCTAACACCAATTCTTTTATTAGTATTAGTAGGAGGTGCAGCAACATGTGTAGCATTAGCATTACAAGTGGTGGTAATAGTCCAAACTTTAGCTACATTCTTCTCTTTAGCTAGTTTTTCATTTTCTTCTCTATCCCACCTAGCACGCAGTTCAGCCATTAATCTTATATTCTCATTAATTCTAACTTGAATGGCATTTGCTGTAGTAACAATTTTATTATGATGATTCTCATTAGGCATAACTTTCGATTTCAAAAGATCAACATCAGAGCAAGACTATCGACTTTAGAAGCAAGTATATCAATTTTCTCAAGCTTTTCTTCAACAGATTTGTTAAAAGCAGTTTGTGTACTAATAAATTCTTTAAGCATGGCTTCAAGTCCAGGGGTGAATTCCTATTATTGTTGTAAGAATTCCCATAAGAATTACCATAGCCGTTGCCATTATTATAAGGATATGGCCTATAGTTGTTACTAGAATTGTCCCTAAGCATTGTTGTTGAAATTACTATTTTTAATGAAGTTTACATCAACATGTTCTTCTTGTGCAACCAATGAAGCTAATGGAACATTATTAGGATCAATATTAGTCATATCATTCACAAGCATAGACATAATAGCATCAATCTTATCACTCAAAGAAGAGGTTTCTTCGACAGAATTTACCTCTTACCTTGTGGAGCTCTTTCCGTGTGCCATTCAGAGTAGTTGATCATCATATTATCAAGAAGCTTTGTTGCTTCACCAAGAGTGATGGACATAAAGGTACCTCCAGCAGCTGAATCCAATAAATTCCGTGAAGAAAAATTTAGTCCTGCATAGAAGGTTTGGATGATCATCCAAGTAGTCAGCCCATGGGTTGGGCAATTTTTAACCAGAGATTTCATTCTTTCCCAAGCTTGAGCAACATGTTCAGTATCTAATTGTTTAAAATTCATTATGCTACTCCTCAAAGATATAATTTTAGGGGATAATATCTACCAATAAAAGCATCCTTGCATTTAGTCCATGAATCAATACTATTCTTAGGCAGAGATAGCAACCAATCTTTAGCTCTTCCTCTTAATGAGAAAGGGAACAATTTTAATTTTATAATGTCACCATCTACATCTTTATATTTTTGCATTTCACATAGTTCAACAAAATTATTAAGATGGGCAGCATCATCGAACTAACACCAGAAAATTGCTCGCATAACAAGATTCATAAAGCAGGTTTAATTTCAAAGAATTCTGCTTAGTAGCAGGTGGAGCAATAGGTGTGCATAAGAAATCATTATTATTTGTGGTTGTGAAGTCACACAACTTAGTATTTTCAGGTTTGGCCATTTTAGCAACAAAATAAAGCAAACTAGATAAAGTAAATGCAAGTAATTTTTTTTGTGTTTTTGATATAGCAAACAAGATAGCAAATAAAGTAAAACTAGCAACTAATTTTTTTGTATTTTGATTTAGTGCAGCAAACAAAGTAGTAAATAAAACTAAGCAAGACAAAAACAAAGTAAAGAGATTGAGAAGTGGAGACTCCTTGCAGCGTGTCTTGATCTCCAATGGCGCCGAAATTTAGCTTGATAACGCGTAAACACGCTCGTTGGGAACCCCAAGTGGAAGGTGTGATGCGTACAGCAGAAGTTTCTCAGTAAGAAACCAAGGTTTATCGAACCAAGGGAGCCAAGAAGCACGTTGAAGGTTGATGGCGGCGGATGTAGTGCGGCGCAACACCAGGGATTCCGCCAACGTGGAACCCGCACAACACAACCAAAGTACTTTGCCCCAACGAAACAAAGTGAGGTTGTCAATCTCACCGGCTTGCTGTAACAAAGGATTAACCGTATTGTGTGGAAGATGATTGTTTGCAGAAAACAGTAGAACAAGTATTGCAGTAGATTGAATTTCAGAAAGAGAATTGGACCGGGTCCACAGCTCACTAGAGGTGTCTCTCCCATAAGACAAACAACATGTTGGGTGAACAAATTACATTGGGCAATTGACAAATAAAGAGGGCATGACCATGCACATACATATCATGATGAGTATAGTGAGATTTAATTGGGCATTACGACAAAGTACATAGACCGCCATCCAACTACATCTATGCCTAAAAAGTCCACCTTCGGTTATCATCCGAACCCTCCAAGTATTAAGTTGCAAAGCAAATGACAATTGCATTAAGTATATGCGTAATGTAATCAACAACTACATCCTTAGACATAGCATCAATGTTTTATCCCTAGTGGCACAAAGACAACACAACCTTAGAACTTTCTGTCACTGTCCCAGTGTCAATGCAGCATGAACCCACTATCGAGCATAAATACTCCCTCTTGGAGTTACAAGCATCTACTTGGCCAGAGCATCTACTAGTAACGGAGAGCATGCAAGATCATAAACAACACATAGATATAACTTTGATAATCAACATAACAAGTATTCTCTATTCATCGGATCCCAACAAACGCAACATATAGAATTACGATAGATGATCTTGATCATGTTAGGCAGCTCACAAGATCCGACAATGATAGCACAATGGGGAGAAGACAACCATCTAGCTACTGCTATGGACCCATAGTCCAGGGGTAGACTACTCACACATCACACCGAGGCGACCATGGCGGCGTAGAGTCCTCCGGAGATGATCCCCTCTCCCGGCAGGGTGCCGGAGGCGATCTCCGGATCCCCCGAGATGGGATCGGCGTTGGCGCGGCTCTCGGAAGGTTTTCCGTATCGTGGCTCTGTCGGGGTTTCGTCACGGAGGCTTTAAGTAGGCGGAAGGGCAAGTCGGAGGGGGCACAGGCCCCACACCATAGGCCGGCGCGCCGGGGGGGCCGCGCCGCCTAGGGTTTGGGCACCTGTGGCCCCACTTCGTTCGTCTTCGGACTTGGAAGCTTCGTGGCAAAATAGGCCCCCGGGCGTTGATTTCGTCCAATTCGAGAATATTTCCTTACTAGGATTTCTGAAACCAAAAACAAGCAGAAAACAGAACGGCACTTCGGCATCTTGTTAATAGGTTAGTTCGTAAAATGCACGAATATGACATAAAGTGTGCATAAAACATGTAGATAACATCAATAATGTGGCATGGAACATAAGAAATTATCGATACGTCGGAGACGTATCACTCGTCCACGACCGGGATGGGGAACTTGTCCTTGGACGTCACGGCGTTGAGCGCGCGGTAGTCGATGCAGAAGCGCCACGTGCCGTCGGGCTTGCACACCAAGAGCACCGGCGCCGAGAAGGGTGATGTCGAAATCCGGATGATGCCCTGGGCCAGCATGACCGCCACCTGGCGCTCGAGCTCGTCCTTCTGCAGCTGGGGGTAGCGGTACGGCCGTACTGCGACAGGCGGCGTACCCGGCAGCAGGTGGATGCGGTGATCGCAGGCCCGCGCCGGAGGTAGGCCCTGTGGCTCGGTGAAGATGTCGCTATGCTGCTGCAGAAGGTCGTCCAAGAGCGGATGCATCCCGTCGAGGGCCGCAGCCATCAGTGTCAGCTGGGGCGCCGGAGGCTCGGAGCTGCCGAGGCCCCTCCACTGGACGCGGCGGCCGCCCGCGCGCCAGAAGACGATGGACAGCGCCTCGAAATCCTAGAAGATGGGCCCGAGGGTGGACAGGAAGTCGATGCCGAGGATGAAGTCGTAGCAGCCCAGGTTGATGCCGATGCAGTCCACGGAGAAGTGCTCGTCGCCGATGGTGATGGGCACCTGCCGAGCCACGCCCTGGCAGGCTAGGCGGTCCCCGTTGGCGACGATGACGCTGAAGTGCTCGTCTCCTGACGGCTGTAGTGCGAGGCGGCGCATGGCGTCGCCGGCCAGGAAGTTGTGCGTCGAACCCGTGTCAACCAGCGCTGTGAGGCGCTCCCCGCTGATCGTCACCGGCAGGAGCATGGTCTTAGCCGTCTTGATGCCTGCCAACGCGTGGAGGGAGACGACGAAAGCCTTCGCGTCGACCGGCCCATAGGTCGTGGCGCCTGGCTCGGAAGCGGCCCCGGTGTCAAGCTCCGGGGTAAGTGGCTCGCCGTCCTTGTCATCGACCATCTCCAAATAGAACAGGCGAGCGCACGTGTGACCTGGCGCGTACTGCTCGTCGCAGTTGAAGCATAGGCCCTTGCGGCGCCGCTCGAGCTGCCGGCCGTCGTCGCGACGAAAGGACGTGTAGGCGCGCAGGGGTCGTCGCCGCGGCACGGCCGCCGCCGGCGAGCCGGGGCCGTCGGGCAGGGCGTGGCGGAGGGCGGGCTCCCCTGCCCTGGAAGGACTGCTGGATGGCGAGGGTGCGCTGCTCGTACGCTCGGGCGTAGTACGTGGCGGTCTGCAGGTCCTGCGGCTCGCGCATCTCCACGTCGACCCGTATATGGTCGGGAAGGCCGCCCACGAAGAGCTCGGCACGCTGACGAGCTGAGACGCCGGGGGCATGGCACGCCAACGACTGGAAGCGATCGGCGAAGTCCTGCACCGACGAGGTGAACTGCAGGCGTCCCAGCTCGACGAGGCGACTCCCGCGTACCGGGGGTCCGAACCGGAGGAGGCACAGGTCGCGGAAGCGCTCCCACGGCGGCATCCCGCCCTCGTCCTGCTCGAGGGCGTAGTACCACGTCTGGGCGGCTCCGCGGAGGTGGTAGGACGCGATCCAGGTGCGGTCGAACGCCAGTGTCCGCTGCCCCCTAAAGAATTGCTCGCACTGGTTGAGCCAGTTGAGGGGGTCGGTGGCGCCATCATAGGTGGTGAACTCCAACTTGGTGTAGCGCGGTGGCTGCTGAGCGGCCGGCGCGGCGACGAAGGTTGTGGCCAGCGCGGTCGGGGGCGAGTAGACAGCGCTGCCCCCCGCATGAGGATCGCCGTAGCCGCTGAACCCACCGAAGGGGGAGGGCGCAGCGTGCGTCGCCGGTGGAGGCACGGTCGGCTGGGCAGGGGCAGGTGTGAAGACCGGCGCGTCCACCCATGAGGGCCGCTGCGACGGCGACGCCGGCCACTTGATGTTGGTGATGGGGACGCCCTGGTTCGCGGTCGGGGCCGGTGGAGGCGGCGCGTGTGGCGCGGGCGGGGGTGGCGGCGGCGGTGGTGGAGCGGACACGGCGGCCGGTAGCCCGTGCGTCACCATATTGGCGAGGTCGCATATTGGCGATCGCCATGGTGAGGTCGCGGACGGCCGCAGACAATTCCGCCGGAGAGAGGAAGGGGGGCGGCTCGGTGCGCGGCCCCACGTGCGCGGCGGCGGTGGAGGCCGGCGGCGTCTCGGAGGTGGCAGCGATGCTGGCAGAGGGCTGGCCCGACGACATGATCGCAACCGAGGAATCTGATACCAAATTGGTAGAGGCTAGGGTTCTACCAGGACGGGGGCGTAAGATGTAGGGGTGGAAGTGCTGCGAGAGAGAGAGAGAAGGGCGGCGCCGGCGGCAGGGCGCCGTCGCGAGAGCTGGGGAGAGTGGCGGCTAGGGCTGGCGGCGGCGCGGACAGGAGAAGGCCGACTCCTCTGGGAGCCGGCAATAATGAGATTGATTATTTCTTGATCGAAATAGTCTGATTACATCTGTTTACATAATAGAATAACTGGGCTAAGCCCCTAATTTGGCCCACTATTTGGGCCCCTTCCTGGAATAGGAGATACCGACCATAACAGTACCACCCGCTTTGAAACTCGTCGTTTCTTGCATTTTATTTTTATAGTCGTACACACGGATGAGACCACCGTTAGTTCCAACCACAAGCCATCCCTTAGGCTGGTGCCAATGCATCACCCCACTATAGCCTGCCACGTCAGCTTTTTTCCTCACTCTCACCCCACTCTCACCCCACGGTGCCAATGCACAGGCTATAGTGCCAGCTCTCACCTCTCTCTCCTCCACATCAGCTTTTCTCTCTCCTCGACATCAGCATTTCTTTTTCAGATTACAACATTCAAAATAATGCAAGAAAATTATTTTATTGAACTAAAATTGTTACCGATTACATAATAATTAATAAAATTGCATAATAAATTTTAAAAATTACATAATAAATAAAAATAAATTCTACTCTTCCTCCTCCTCCTCCTCGTCATCATCATCCAGACCAAGCTCTTTTTCCACCATCTGGATGGCCTTCGCATGTTTGCGCTTTTCTGCTTCGTTCGGCAGTTGATCGGTCTTTCATTTTGTTCCATTGCTTGAGTAGCTTAGCCTTCACTAAACCATTCCACATGTTCTTCATCGCGAAGGATTTACTTGCTACCTCACTGCTTGATGAGGTTTCCTTCCCCTTCCTCCTATCCTTACGTGCCGCGGCCTTGGCCCTATCGCGGCCCGTTGGACGCTCCTCCTCCGTCGTCGCCTCGCTAGAGCTGTACTCACCAGAAACTCCCAGACGGCTTCTCTTGGAAGTGGAATCGGTTCCACTACCAGGACCATGTTGTCCTTTCCACTTCGCTTCATTGCGAACAGCTTCCCACCAGTGGTGCCGTCTGAACGGCTGAGTCACTCTTTTGTCATTCGCGTACCTCTCCATTGCCGCCTTCATGACCATTGCATCGTCTGCTCCACTCTGACGTAACGCTTCTTCTTGGATGTGGTATGCATTGAACAGGGACACCTCGTTGTTGTAGGCGTTCCAATGATCCTTCAGTTGCTTCGAGGTCCGACGACGGGCAGGATCCGAGGTAGAGTTGAAGGTTGCAGCTATCTGACCCCAAAAACTATTGCCGGTCTTGCAATTACCGGCGACAGAGTCCTTGGAGTTAAAAATCCAAGCATGAACCTACCCCGAAATAGATATTGTTATAGTGAAAAATCCAAGGAAGAACCAACCCCGAAATAAATATGTGATGGGTAAGTGAAGTACCAGTTTTTCCTCGTCCGTATTTGTCCAGTCAAGCCTCTTTGGACGCTTTGGTACGATTGTTTCCGCGGCTTCGGACTCGTAGCTTGGAGCACTGGCTTCAGGAGGTGGTGGGGGGTACGGACCATATGGCGCGTATGGATACGGAGGTGGAGCGTATGAACCGTACGAAGGTGGTGGGTAAGGAGGTACAGTCCCACTCCCGCTACCCGTAGGTGGAGCATGTGGAGGTGGTGGGGGGTATGGATACGGAGGCGGAGGGTATGAACCATATGGCGCCGGAGGTGGAGCGTATGGCCCATATGGCCCCGGAGGTGGTGTGCCGGAGGAGTATAAAACTCGGGGAAGCGGCGAAGAACCAATATTGGAGCGACGATGTGTCGGAGAGACATCATCTAGGTGTACTGGTGACCCGTCGGGCTGCAAGAGATCCGTGAATGAGGTCACATCTGGAGTCCAACCAGACATGGTGGAGAAGATTTGAGAGAGTGAAGGAGATGAATGAGATGAAATGGGTGTGGAGTGAGTGAAACCATATGGGGGTATTTATAGGGTGGGGATGAAATTTTGTGGTTTTTGGCTTTTTTTCGAATTTTTTGAGCCAGCACCAACGGCTAGCTGACGTGGACGAATCAGATCGCGCCACGCGAGCGTTACCCTCCTCTCGCCCTGCCGCCTTGCGCTAACGCGCCCCCTCTCGCCCGCCTGTCGCCTCCCTCTCGCCCCCAACGCGGGCGGCAGCTGGGTGGTAGCGGGTGCTACCGCCGGGCGCCCGCGCCACCGCCCCGCTCTCTCGTCTCGCCTGCCTGTCGCCTCCCTCTCGCCCTGGCGCGGGCGGTACCGCCTCTCCTCCAGCCCGCATTGGCACCAGCCTTACGTGCAATAAATTTAACAGACCGTGGTCCGTCTTTGATTTTAATAGAACCCACATATTCCTGCCAGTAGATATAAATGAGTCGTCTGTTAGTCCAACGCAAACCAAATAATAGTTCATTTTTCAAAGCAAATTGAGCTTTTTCTGACGACCATTTGCATTACCCACGGTAGTTCTAACACTACTAACTGGAAATGGTTGCGGGGCTTCCCCTGAAATGTACGGTAAAAGCAATTCTAGAACTACCATGAAATCATAGGTTTTTCTTGGTACTACTTAGCAATCAAGAGATACTCCTTTCGGATCGGTTTAACAGGCACGTACGTAGTTGAAAAATAGTTTTGACCATTATTTTAGTCAATAAAGTATGAAATATATGTCACAAAAATTATAGCATTGGAAACATCTTTTGAATACGAATATAATGTTATAGATTTTATAGACATGGGAGTAGTATTGAATAACTAATAGTCAAATTTTAACTTAAAACTACGTGCACGTCTGTTAAACTGATGCGCATGGGTGTACTGCTGAGACAGTACATAGTAACTTGCCTGCGTGTCACAGTTCCATATGCAAACTTGCCTAGAATAAGGACTAGCTATTGCAATCCTGCATAAAGAGAAGGTATTTAGCGCGGGATAATCGCATACAATGCACTCACTTGAAAACAGTACTAATTTCTGATCGCTCATTGTATGCTACACACTTACAATGGCTCTGTCTGATTTGCATCTATGGATGCGATACTTGATCCATACAGATAATCTACCATCGGTATGATCTGACCAAACAAATGTCAACATTAGAAAACCACCTCAAAGATATAAGATCTAGGGAAGAAAAAAGAAACGAAACCATGCCTTTATTGAAGGTGGGATTGGCTGCTACATCGTCCATGCATGAAACAAAAGGAAGCATCAGTACATATCAAGTCATCTTCGAAGCAGCATTATTTCAATTCAATGCCACGACACAATCAACCAGAAGAATGAATTTAGCTGGGAAATCTTTCTCGATAGCCTTGAATCCTCTACTACTCATTATCTAATATACTAGAATATTATTAACTTTTCTCATTGACCATCGCTTTGTGAATAACTTGCTAAGATTACAAATAGTATTGAATAATTTCTGGAGAATTAAGTGAACACCCACGAGGGTAGGTACCCATCGCCATCCGCGCCATTGGATGCCATAGAACATGTTTGAACGGTGGATAGCTAAGCATAGTCTTAAACCTCTCTTAGCGCACATGTGAGCTGGCTCAAGGACAACCATGCACAGGTGCATGCATGCATAGTTGCAGCATAGATAGAGGAGACCACACGGAGGTGGCATTTTGGCTCATAGGAGCAAATGCTCCCATTATACAAAATAATTAAAAAAACAATTTTAAAAATGTCAAAAAATTCTGACATAAATTTTTTGGTGTACATCGTGATATTCTATGTTAGTGCACAAGTTTTCGTGGAGAAACAACATTTTATGTGGCGTGTACAAAAAGACAAAAAAATGTCCTGTACGTAGTCGTGTTATAGCATCAAAATTTGTCTTTTTTACAGGAGCCACATAATTTTTTAGTTTTTTTTGAAAACTTGTGTACGAACATAAAATGTGTAGATGTACATGGAAAATTTTATTTTAGAATTTTTTGACACTTCGAAATGTGGATGCCACAACGGAAGCAAATGCTCCTATGAGCCAAAGTGAATATCCCGAGACCACATGCCACACCATTTTATTTCCATCTCTTTGGAATAATATTCGCTGCACTATAATACTACACATTAACTAATTTCTGACAATGCGTACATGTCAGGCTACTCGTGCCACATAAGACAACTGTACTTTCTTTACCAAATCCTCCTTATTGTCAGAGAATATTTTTCCAAACGCGATGGAAATAACAATGTTGTTCGAAATATGATGCCAAAAAATATTGCCACAGAAGACAAATGTACTTTCTTTACCAAATCCTCCTTATTGTCAGAGAATATTGTTCCAAACGTGATGGAAATAACAATGTTGTTCTAAATGTGATGCCAAAAAATGTGTTATTTCAAACATGATGGAAATAAAAATGTTGTTCAGTACACTATGTAAATAAAATGTTGTTCCATACAAGATGAAAATAAAACTTGTTTCGTACGCGATAAAAAAGTTGTTCCATATGCACTGAAAATAAAAATTTGTTTTGTATACATAACGAAAATAAAATGTGCTTCCGTACGCAACGGAAACAAAATGTTGTTCCGTACGCAATAAAAATAAATGTTGTTCTGTCCGTGACGAAAATAAAATGTAGTTCAGTACGCACTGTGGGGCAATATCTGGTTTTCGGTGACGATCGTACAAACTTTGCCTGGCTCAAGGGCTACAACCTAGTCTGCCTATGTATCCTTTCCGTCAATGTTCACTGTTTGCTGCTGTACCTGGAAACTGTAAGGGTGTAAGGTGCCAGGCTCGATCCTCTTTAACATCAAGTAATTAACGAATAACTCCATCTGGTCCCGAATCTCGGAACATGCAACCAAAGGCCGGATGTTTGTGGGCAACCAACCCCGTGGGTATAGAATCCTCGCTCTAATTTCTGGACTGATTGGTACAACAAGTTTTGGCAGTGTTGTTTTCTTTCAGTAAAAGCATCTCTACTCCAAAAGTACATTATTCTATACCCAACAATATAGCATTTATGACGTCGCCGAGAATAACTATTTCTAGGTCACCACTAAGAACCATCCAGTATAAACATGAGAACCGCTAAGATCTCAGTCAGATGGCTATCAATGTCGACTAGGAAATACTATTTCTAAATTGATGAGAAATAACTATTTCTAAGTCGTCTGACCTATAGTCACTAAGTACCTTGTTTCTAAATCGATGAGAAAGAACTAATTCTAAGTCGAGAAAGCTATACACTCAGGGAGTAGTGTTTTGGCTCATGAAAGCATATGTTTCCTTTATTTTGAGATGCATCTTAGACACATTTTGAAATGTAAAAAGATTTAAAAAAAAATTTGCACGTGCTTCGTGCCCACAAAGTCGTTTCATGAAAAATCCACTTGTCGTGTGGCATGGGTAAAAAAGACAAATTTTGTCTTTTTTACATAGATCGCAGAAAATAACGGTTTTGCACGAAACTTGACAAACACACATATATATTATGGAGTTGTACATGTAAAAAAAATTCTCAAAATTTTTCGACACTTCAAAATATGTTTTTTTGGTAGAGGGAGCATGTGCACCCGGGAGCCAAATTAAATTTCCGATACACTCCTACTTTTTTTGTTTCTATCTAAGACCAGTTATGTTTGTCGTGGATTATTGGCAGGCGCTTGATTTGTAAACGTACTTCACCTATCTACGGTTATATCAATTTTGTTCTGATACTGGCTGAAACATTCCATTTTATTAGGTAAAGCATAATACTGAAGAAATCGTATTCCGTGTAGCCTCCTATATCTCGACCAATTTCAGGAGTATATGTACAGTTTAGTGTGCAGTGGTGCCATTCACTAGAGGAAACGCACAAGGTGCCGACGGCCATATCCTATGTCGACGGCTTTTTATTCGGGCCGTCGGCACCGGACCCGTTCCTGGCAGCACCAGAATGGCCGTCGGCATAGATTTGCCATCGGCATAGGGAGTCATGTGCTGACAGCCACCGTCGGCACAATTAGGGGCCGTCGGCACAGGTTCTGGCGCATGGACCCGGGAGATTTCGCCGTGACGGCGGGGCAACGGCGTCAGCCCTATGCCAACAGTTGTCGTCGGCCCAGCCTGTCAGCCCTATGCCGACGGCAAAGCTGTCGGCACAGCTTTTTTTTCCTTTTTTTCAGCCCTATGCTTTTACCGTCGGCACAACTTTTTTCCTTTTTTTGCTCCACACACCCCCTCGGGAATCGCCTTTTTAGTTTTGAAAAAAATAAAAGAAAATGATAAAAATTTCAAAATATAAAATCCTTCGAGATGCTCATATATTCTGTCATCTAGTTTTAAGGAAAATTAACAAACATAAATTTTGATTTTATTTGCAAAATGGCGCCATGTTTCGGTAAAATGGCTGCGGATTTTTCATACGACCTCCGATGAAAAAGTTTTTTATATGAAAATATGTCTACGGAAAATTTTACATCCGATTTCAACGCCCGTTTACCGATTTTTTAGATTCATCAAATTCAAAAGGGAAATAGGAGTTTTTTCAGCTTTTAAATTTTGATGAAAAAAATATAAAAAAATTAAAAATTAAATTCATTTTATTGTTTCAAGATTTATTATTGCTTATTCAATTTTCTTTAGTCAAATAATTGTTTGGAATGGAAATGATAAAGAAGTGTAATGTCATGGCTCAAGGGTTAATAAGATTGATAGGGTACTATTGCCAACATAGAATAACTCCTCTGCCGGCCGGAAGGAACGAAAAAGTTAAATATGCTGGGATAGGAGCAGTTTCAGGATGAGTGATCGAGTGGAAAGTTTGACTATTAATAAGTAATTCGACCTAATATTAAGCATGCTTAGAGATTAAACTGTTAAATAATTCAAAAAATTGCCTCATTTAAAAAAAAACAAATTGAATTTTTTTTGGTAAAACATTAGGTCCTATGCCGGGCCCACTTGAGGGCTATGCCGACGGCCAAATGATCTGTGCCGAGAGATGATTGTGCCGACGGCAGCCGTCGACACAACCTATGCCGACAAACGTCGGCACTGTTCCCCGTAGTGATTATTACGGTGGAACACAGTACATACTCGACACTCTAGTACTTTTATTTAAGAATCGTAGTACTCCACGTGCAGTTTTGGCCTAACAAGGTTTGAACAACCCTAGTAACCAATACTTCAATTATCGCAAAAAAACAAATTTACTAGAACAAGCTCACCTCAAATATTGTCACTCCACGCAGAGAACAAACACATTTTAAAGTCACCTGATGCACAGTGATCCCCAACTGTTCTGCATTCTGAAAATGTTGTATGCACGTATTTTCGTCACTAGAAGATTCGCAATATGTACTGCTGTGCAGGATTAAATCGACATTTGTTTGTCGTGGCAGAAGCTCGTGTTTATCCATTATCAGTACGAGAGTGTAAGTGGTCCTCGGGTCCACGACGCCAAAGGTTCGCCACCTCCTTAAGAAGCACGCGTCTTCACTGCTCTTCTTTTTAAGCGCAAATGCCATTTTTTTATCTGTATTGTTTGTTATGTCAAGTGAGCATGGGATCAACTTAACTGGTTCATAAAAAAAGCAGAGCTCAAGCGGGTGAACGTCAAGAATCATGCTGGAGTCTGGGATTAAAAAAAAAAAAAATTGTTCACGTAGTCAACACCCCAGCATATTTCCTGCAAAATTCCTATTAATGTAATGTGTAAACATGATTAATTCTGCACGGTAGTTACCCTTTTCAACATTTGAAATGGAAATTTCTATTGCAAGTACAAGAAAGACAGTATACATATACACGTACACAACACAGCCACACATGTAGACATGTGTGTGCGTTGCAAAAGACAAGGGAAACATCCATAAATCTCATTAAGTTCTAGCTATAGAAAAGGAGTTCCCAAAGTACTAGTAACTTAGCATAATTCAAAAACAATCCCGAAAAGGCCCCCGTGTCGCTCCCTCCCCTGGCAACACGGGCGGCGCAGAAATCCTGTCCGGCCACCACCACCTCCCCACCTACCTCCTCCTCTGCCGTCGCCGGTGGGCTCCGCCGGGCAAAGCCCGCACGGAGCCAGCGGCGGCAGAACCCGTTTCTTCTCCGGCAGGCAGTGGCTTGCTCGCGGGATTGGGGAACCCGCGGCGATGGGATGCAGCTCGAGTTCCCGTGGTGGAAGGAGCAGGATGCAGCGCTGGGGATGACGACGATGGAGGCCGCGGTGGAGGAGTCCTGTGGCGGCCCGGGCGCAGCGGCAGGCGGCGGTGATGCGGGCCCGATCTAGGCTGGGCTCGGGCTGGGTGGGCCAGGGCCGCGGTTGCTGGGCGGCTGTCTTTACTGCTTGGCGGTTGGACCTGGCACTGGAGGAGGCAGGCCCTGCGTCTGGCGGAGCGGGAGCAGCAGTCTCAGCCAGGTTCAAGGGTGAGGATGCAGGGGCGGACACGAGGAAGCCCTCTGTTGTGCGGAGGTGCAGGGGCGGGCGCAAGGAGGTCCTATGCGGAGAGGACATGCAGGGGGTGGTAACCGCTGGTTTGGGGTGGTCCTCCTCCAGTTGGCATGCTTCTGATGCGGGCGAGGATGTTAGGGCATCGGCCCCGGAGCAGCGGCTGCGGCTTTGGGCGTGGCCAAGCAGGGCATTTGCCGTGGCGTGAGCTGCAGTGGTGGATGGTCTTACGATGGAGCTCTGTGGTTGAAAACGTGGTCTGGCTGCCTTCCTTTGGCTCACCGAGCTTCGCGTTCAGGTGAAACTCCGGGTGAAAGCCATGTACCGATTTCGGTCGACGCCGATGAAGGCTCGGCGCCTTCACGTGTTGTATTTTTCTTGTTTGCGTCGTTGTGGAGTTTCGATCCCGACCAACACAAGTGACTTCAAGTTCTCCGGGAGAAAACCTAAGCTCCATCGGGAGCAGGCGCGGGTGACGAACGCGTCACTACCTTGTTGGAGGCATGACCTTGAATCTCATCACCCTTGCGGTGTGACGGGTTCGCCGTGGTAGGTTATTGGCTCAGACACTGGGGAGGTGGCTCCGGAAGGTGGTTGGGTGTCGAGCCATCTCTTTGTAGTGACGGTCCTATGGGGTTGCAGTAGTTTGGAGGCAGCAGAGGCTTGTCTAGGAAGCCAGACAGCTGGCTGGCAGGTGCGCGCAGCCTGGAGAAAACCTGAGGGGTAGAGGAAAAGCAGCTAGGAGCGGGCGTGATGGCGCATGTGGAGCAGTTCGAGTGTAAGCGGTCGTGTATTATGGGCTTCGTGTTCTATCAGGGAGAAGTCTGGCTTGTGTGCTCCTTCAAATTAGGAGCTGTTTGGGTCATGTACTGTTCCGACGCTCAATATAACTAGTGTTGGTGCTTCTCTGAAGTAGTCTGAGAAACTACTTGAGAAATTGGCTCGACTGATGGTGGAGAAGAATAGGACGAATCTAATCTTGACTGCAGAAGGATCAAGCGAGGTGCTTCAAATCTCAGGCTACTTCAGCGAAGTGCAGAAAATACGAAGCAGACTACAAAAAGGAAAATGAGCTTAAGCTAATCTAATCTACATATTATAGGATTACTGCAATGTAAATTATATTAAAGTATTAAGTTATTTACATAATTAACTCACAATATTTTTCAATTACTGGTACTTGGATACAAACACAGAAAATTTGCGCTGACCACTAATCAAATACTCATGTTCTGCAAGTCAGTATTCTTAGTTGGCTCACCTCACTGGTTTTGTCACTCGATTGTTGTGGCTCACTAGACTCCTTAGCTGCCTCTTGATGAGTCTGACTGCTAGTGCTTGACGTCCACAACGGCGTTGGCAGCAAACAATCCTGGGATTTCTTCACTTCCCCCACTGTATCACCTGTCTTAATGTTGGACATGTCTTCAGTGATACTGTGCAGTATGTGTTCGTTGCTTGCATTAGTGTCTAGAACCTGCGACTTGTCCATGCACTGCATTTCTGAAGGCAACTCTTTGCTCACTTCCACCTATGTAATACGGACACAACAAGTGAGACATTTCAACAAATGAAATTAAGATTCATTTAAGTAAGTTACTTTTTTATTTGATATTTGTGAATCTGCACTGTTTTTCATAGCAAGATAAAGATGGAACATGATACAGTATGAAATAGACATACAAGAACTGTTTAGTGTAAAGTCTTCCTGTAAAATATTTTCATAAGATTAGTTAGGAGATCATATAAAATACTAATCATACCTTGTCTACTGCGTTAAGCACTTGAATTACATCCTTCACTGTAGGTCTTTTCTCCATACCAGGGTCCACACATTTTAAGGCTATGCTGATACATTCCTTTACTTGCTGGATATATTTTTCCATTGATATAAACTTCACTCTGGATTCAAATTTATACCTCCAACTACCAAGTACCTACATATTTGCAACCACTCAGATAGAATGATGGGACATATGCAAAGGCTGGATTAATTCAACATACTTCCTCCATGAAATGCTGGCAAGATGTAGCAGTACTCTCAGGACTATCGAGCTGGAAATTTGGATATTCCCTACGCCCTGTGACTATCTCTATTATTATAACACCCAGGCTGAAGATGTCTGCCTTCTTAGTGATTAGGCCTTGGTTTATGTATTCGGGTGCCATATATCCGCTGTAACAGAAATTTTATGTAAGAAGCACTACAAATGTAAACAAGCAGCTGAGAAAAGGAAAAAACAATATAGGTGCAAGCGGTGTAGCTTACCGTGTTCCCGCACGATTATCAGTGAAAACTTTTGATTGTTGCTCCCTAAAGAGCCGTGATAGACCAAAATCCGCAATTTTAGGATTCATATTAGAGTCCATCAATATATTTTCAGGCTTAAGGTCTAAATGAATGATACGACATTCCTCATGAAGGAAATACAAACCGTTGCAAATCCCAATGATTATCTTGTATCTAATATTCCACTCAAGGTCCAAAGATCTATCTGTAGAGGTTGACAAACAAAAGAAAAGAAATTATGAACACATTCAGAATTAATATTTTGAGTGTGTTTCCTTCCTATAAAAAGATATGCCAATATAACATCCCATAACAAAAGATGCCTCGTCTCTCCATGTCATCTTCTCTCCATTTGTATATGGTGAAATTGTGCCACCTGATAGTGGTGAAATAAAATTCTATGTAGTTTTTATTGTACCAATATATAGACCGGTCGCCCTTAGGCGAGTAGCTAACATAAATATTGTTCTAACGAAGTGTCTTAAGAAATGACACATAGAGAGAAATAAACAATGTATAGTGTGTTCATTGACGGTACCAGCAATATGTCTGTCGAGGCTTTTGTTGGATACATATTCGAAGCAGAGCAACCTTTTCTGTATTTCAGCCAAAATATGTCTCCCACTCCCACTTGGTTGCTCAATCGCTTCCCATTTTGATTCTGCACAGTAACCTACAAACTGCACTACATTCTGGTGCTTAATCCCCATAAGAAAACTGATCTCATTCTGGAACGCCTCATGTTTTAAAAGTGTTTCGAACAGCTTCTTGACAGCAATAATTTTCCCACTCCGAAGAACTCCCTGTATTGTAAGTTAAATCTTTCATCATAACATGTACATCTGTCCTTTAGTGATCACTGCTGCTTACAGTTAATAGTGGAGATAAGAGAATTGGCCATACCTTGTAGACCACTCCATAACCACCTCTACCGAGTTCTGACTCGGTGGAAAAATCGCATGTGATGGTTTTCAAAAATTCTAGTGGAAGAGACATTGGTGTTGCATTTGGATCTTGCAGTTTCTTCTCCAATTCATCATGTAAGCTAGTCATTTCTGATTACACAAAAACTATTTTAGGAAAAAATAAAGCAAGTACAAATTCTTTTAAACAGATATCATCATATAAGTTCAATTTGAGATGGTATGTACACGTGAGCTTCGAAAAACTACTCTCGTTCGATCTACTTTTTTTTTGCTCTCCAGTAAAATTCGATCCCTAATGAGTTTTGCTTAATAAGAACAAACCACAAAAGACATAAGCTCATCATATGGTGGCAATGAATTGTATCTTCATTGGTATCACTTGTGTGCAAATTGGAGGTTTTGGCGCATCTATATATATGTGTTGGTTCAGAGGATACTAATAAGAAACGCAGGGGAATCGCCTCGAGATGCTAATGAGTTTTGCTGAATGAAGTGCCTACAAATCAATAATTCTGCAATAGATGTATATTTTCCACTCCTTTGTTGAATACAGATCTATGCCCACAAGCTTGAACCACCGTTACCGTGGGTCTCCTTGTTAAAGTGAAAACACATATAGGATCCAAAGGAGCATCCAAAAATTCAGTACTGAAGAGTGGTTTGTTGTTCAAAAAGGAACCAACCGATAAAGAGCTGAAGCACTAACCTGTAAGATCTGCAGGGACGCTGCTAGCTTCTTGGGAGAATAACCTTCCGAAGGAGGAGAGAGGATCAAGGACAGACTGGATTCAGGGTGATGAGATGAGGAGAGGTGAAGAGATGAGGAGAGGTGATGAGACTGGATTCAGGGTGATGAGATAAGTCCAGCTGAGGTCCACATCAACAAGACCAACCAGAGTATAAGAGTATACCTCACAGTTGACAACTTGACACATTGATTATTGGTTATGCACGTGATGGCTGGCAGCTACATCCATAGTAATGCCAAACCATGCCTTAACAAACGCCTCTGGTATCAGCACAAACCAAATAAACAAAAGCGTTGCATGTGAAGAAACAGTTCCTCCCTGTTCCTGGTATTATAGTCGGTGTACAATCCTACTTTGGTTGGTATTTGACCACACCAGAGGCATTGAACTACTACTAGTAGTGTATACAAACCTTAAACCGGGCTTGATGTTTCGCAGGTGGGGGAGGGGACTGTGCAGGCGCTCATTCCGGCGCGCCTCCCGTCGATCTCCGCCGGAGGGATGCCAGTCGCCGACCGTCGGCGGCGGCTCGTTTCCACGGGCCGCGGCTAAACGTCTTCGGTCTCCAATCCACCATGGCGAGGTTGGCTTGATCCAGCGGAGGTGGAGCGAGGCGACGGTGATGAGTGACGGACGACAATCCGCCGCCACCGCCATGGCCAGAGCATCCTCTTCTTGCTCCGGCGGTTCTTGCGTAGCTTGTCCCTATGCGGCCTGCAAATACGGGCCTGCCACTGCCATGGCCCATGGGTCTTTCATCCGTGCCAATGGAGGCACCCTCAGAAACAAAAACAAAATCTTTCGTGATAATTGCAGTATGTAGCCAGTGGCGTACGCCTCGCTGGCCTGTGCCACTCCCCCGTTCCAAAATAACTGTCGCAACTTCATTTAAATATAAATATATCTACACTTAAAGAATGTCTAGTTAATATAACTTATTTTGAAAGAAAGTTAGTACGTGCTTGCACTGGATCCGAAACAGTTTAGCGTGCTGCGAAACTGTTCACTTACAGCTGCTAATTTTTTTCGATCACTCGCGTGCAGAACCGTTATTTTTCAGACTGTCCAGTGAGAGCGACCGAACTCTCCAGTACTAACATCGATTGACATATTTCCGAATATTTCTCTACTCCCAAGCACCAATAGCTCTTTGTCACGGAGTTGCCAAGTAGTTGAGCTTCAACTGACAGTAACCGCGGGTTCTAATGTTCATCTCCAAGTTCCAACCAACGTGAACACACAACCAGTTGCAATGTTCATCCCTATCACGTCCTTCAAATTTTCAGATATGGCAACCAATCCACTGTGCTGGCTGGCGTGGTGGCTACATTTTTTTTTTTGCACCCACTTAGGACTTGTTTGGTATTAGAGTTTTAGTGGGATTAGCGGGGATAATCTGCTCCAAACTTCAAATCCCCACTTATCCCCAATACATGTTTGGTGCTAGAGTATGAGCTAGTTTAATCCCCACTTATCCCCACTTTTCCCAAGATTCTAGTGTAATTTTTTCAATCCCAATACTCTACCCCTACCTAGTGGATTGGGGATGGAGTTTTGTACGAATTGGGTGACAGCAGAGATTCACCCAATACTCTAGAGTATTATCCCCACTAATCCTCACTAAAGTCTTGTTTGGTACTAGTGTTTCAATGGGGATTAGTGGGGATAATAATTTAGATTGTGAATCACTCACCCAATCTCCACAAAACCCCATCCCCAATCCACTAGGTAGGGGTAGTATTGGGGATTGAAAAAATTACACTAAAATTTGGAAAAAAGTGGGGATAAGTGAGGATTAAATTCGCTCATACTCTAGCACCAAACATGCATTAGGGATAAGTGGGGATTTAAAGTTTGGAGCGGATTATCCCCGCTAATTCCCACTAAAACTCTAGTACCAAACAAGGCCTAAAACACTAATACCAAACAAGGCCTTATTTGCGAGCTTGCTCTCCACGCCTCATGCAGCTCCACAAAAGCATATTCCCGATTCACAAATGCATGACAAATAGCTTAACGCGGTCGTAAATCATCCAATACAAAAAATTATAAATGCAGCCTCACCCCTCAACCACGAATGTGTGACAGATAATGATTTACTTGATCCCACGGCAGGTTCAATATACAATCAGCCATACTGTTTCCAACGATTCAAGGAAGGAGAAGAATACGGAAAAGTTCGAGGAGCTATATATTCATGTGAATATAACAGAGAAAACTATATAGGAACCTGGTTGAATCGCTAGACCAAGGCAGGTGCATTCAACCTTCATGACAGATGGGAATGTCTTCGGGAATCAGATAACAATAGGAAGTTAGCACATTTAAGGATTAATAATTCCTACAGCTACACTTCATAGCTCACCAGCGCATGCTACATTGAGGATGCGTCCAGCATATGAATGGAAGAAACTACACCCAAAAACTCTCTCTGCGTCTTAGTCACCCCAATGTAACTCAGGTACCCAAAAACTCTCTCTGCGTCTTAGTCACCCCAATGTAACTCAGGTACCTGCGGAGCAAAGCAACAATACCATCAGCTAAATAAATTTTCACGGTACCATTCATTCAGTAAAAGCCATCATGCTTACTCACAAATTTTTGTAAGGCACAAGCAGTAAACATGAGCTTTGAGACCGTGGAACTTGTGCCAAAGGCACAAAATTCTAATCTTAGTATCAACATAATTAGACAAAGCAAACATTTCAGAGAGAACAACAATAGATAATTTGCATGCTACATAGAGGGTCAACCTTAGCGCCCGGCATACAAATGGAAGAAGAAACTACACCCGGAAACTCTACATCTCAGCCACCCCAATATAACTCATGAGGTACAAACCTCAAGAAAGGGATCGTGCATCATCTTATCAATTGGTACTTCCATTGATCAAATAAAAACTGTCACTGTTTTTTTTTACACTGCACAACATCAAGCATTGATGATAATATATGCATAAACATTACAAACTATTACTAGTGATCACAACTTTTTAAAGATGAATCTATCATGTCATCTGGATCATGTGTTCAATAGTATTAAACATTCAAGGTAGCCAAAACAGAAAATATTACACTGCACACAAAGCATACATGCATATAACTTGGACCAGACAAATTGGTGAGGAAATAACTTTGCTTGTTATACTCGTGGTTTAGAGCCATGTTAATTTATTTTAATTTGACATGTGTAATGGGTTGAAGGTGAATTATTACCTGCTGCATAGACACTTTCAAATGAATGATTGCAAGAAACCAACGTGTGGTCCGGAAGTTTCTTGAACTGCAGTGACTCAATATGGATCATGAATACGCCAATAGGTGTCCCCAGGAAGAGCACATTATTGTCCTCAGCAAACCCTCTTACGCACAGGTTCACTCTTGCCCCAGAATTCAGGGAAAGTAGTTTCTCCAGTTCAATAGTTCTTTCCAGCACCCAGGACGCAACACCATCGAGATTGGTCTTCCTTTTCCATAATTGTGCGTTGTATTGTGATCTTGACACAAAGAGGAAACCAAGCCCACCACCCTCAGTCCGCACAACTGTATATTGATATTTACTTTTGGTAAGCACATCTACTGGCGGCTATTTCCTCTCTAAATCAAACTCAAGAATACCAACCAAATCCCCATCAAGGATCCAGTAAAGGGAATTCTCAACCAACACAGCCGGCTTGGTTGGATAAACAAAGACGACACGGTTACTCGAAGGAACCATGGGCGGAAGCGGTGCCGAGATGAGATCACCCCATACGCCGGTCTCCGATGAATAAACACAGGCGAGCACTCGGCTATGATGAGGGTCTTCGGCTTCTACATCTACCAAGACCACCTGGAAGTGTTGAGCATCTACGGCATCGCGAAGTACAGCTCCATGGATCGCGAACACAGGTCCTGCAAACCCTGGGGGAAGGTTAATGTGGTGTTGGTCAGCAGTGATTGGATCCCACACCAAGAGCTGCTTCCGTGGTGGTTGGAGGACGAGTACGAGGCCATGGCGAGATCCGAGGAGATGGAACTTGTCACCTTCGTTGAACTGCAAGGAGAATCGCCCAGGCGGGACACGATCAGGGGCATCCAGGGCTGGTACGAAGTGGAGGTCGTGGGAATCCACATCGAAGAAGCCTAGGTGTGGAGGATTCCGGCGGTGGTGGAGGCGGAAGCGGCGGAAGAATCCGGGATCGGAGACAAGACGGCGCCAGCGATGGGAGACGAGGGAGGCGCGCGGGAGGGATGACGGCAGTGGGTGGAGGCGGAGGAGGATCTCCTCCAGCAGGTGGTCGACTTCCAGCAGTAGCGGCAGCGGCGGTGAATCGGGGCGGTGGCCAAGGCTCACCGTCATCTCACCCGTCTTTTTCCTCATCTCGCCATCCTCAGTCCTCACATTATTGACCTGCATCGCTGGGGATCTCTTGACCTGTTGAAGTAAGCTCAACATAATTAGTTGTAACCATTCTCAGATTTTTCAAATTTATTTATGGGGTTCTTGGTACACAAACCTTTTTCCAAAGATCTTTTTAAATTTTTCGAAAGATGAAGAATAGATACATTCTCAGATTGACGATAATGAAAGCAACCTCACCGACAGTCAAAATGTACATGGGGAAAATTATTTCAACTATGTTGTGCGGTTATGCGTATACAGATTTACCATAGCAGAGAGCTTCAATAGTCAGCCGAAACCACTATTTAACTATGAAGTCTAAATTAAAAGTTCCCTGATAATACATTGACGCTAGCATCACTCGTGTAAATGTGGTTGTTCCTAGGAACATTTAGGTAGGAGAAAAGACTGCAATTCATGGTTCAATCGTTCACTGACTAGAACTCAAGGGCTAGGCCAAATGGGCACCTGCGAAATCGGGCATAGATACCCAACACCAGTGCCTTCTCCCAGGGGAATAGGGCAAAGGCAAATTGATGGGAAACATGGAAGACCTTCCAGTACCCAACACCAGACCCACCTTTAAAGACCTCCAGATTTAGATCTAGACCAAACAGAGTAGATTAGTCTTCCACACTTGAAGACTTCAAGTTAGGGTCCAGGGAGCAACTGCAGTAGGCGAGCAAGACAGTTCCAGCCAGTATCCATGGTAGAGACGTCAAATTTGGTGTACACACAATGGTCCACATTAAGGATGATGCTTGTGATTGATGACAGGTCCTGCCAATAGCATTCACACCACAGTAGTGTGAGCACTAAAATGTGGAAGATTTTGATAGCATCGATCCTTTCCAATTGAATGTTAACAAATCTAACGCTGGTGTTTATTTATTTACCATTGCAAATTCATGGGTCGAAGATATGTGCATGGCGGGATCCCCAGATACCCAGGGAATCGAACCACCTCCCGCGATCAAGCCAAGGACGATGTAGGTACCGCTGGGTTGCAGATTTTCTGCTACCAGAGGGTGCCTGGAACCTACAACGTTTAGAGTAGTACTTTACAGAGGAAAACATAACAGAAATTCTAAAGATCCAACCCTCACAACACAATGACGACGACTTCGTTGCTTGGTTTCCAGAAAAACGAGGTAATTTCACTGTAAAGAGCGCTTATCGCCTTGGCCTGGACTGTCTCATGCAGGATCCAGACCGTGGTGCAACGAGTTGCATGCCGGATGGCGAAAGACCGGCGTGGAAGCTTATCTGGGATTGTCCTGTACCTCCAAAGGTCAAAGCTTCTGGCGTGGAAGGTTTCCTGCAACGCTGTAGCAACACAGGTAAACATGCATCGCAGGGGCATGGCTACATCAAGCTTATGCCAGATTTGCGGTTCAGAGGATGAGGACACCTTCGACACCTTCACACGGTGCCTGCATGCACGCAGCCTCTGGTTAGCAATGAAAGAAGTATGGGATCTCCCAGCTGATTCTCTGCTTAAGAATACAGGGAAGGAGTGGCCTGCTACATGAAATACCACTGAACCAGCACTAGAACACTGATGGTATTGTGGAGAATATGGCATGGAAATAATGAACTCACCCATGATAAACCTTGCCCCTCAATAGAGGGCTCTAGACGTTTTCTAGTAAGCTACTTAAACTCACTTGATCAAGCAATGGCCCGAGGCTGAGATGGAGAAGGGCAAGATGCATCACACTTTAACTTTTTTCTATCACTTCCACAGCCAAATGATGGATACTCACTGTCTAACAGAACAGACTGCTAGCAAGATAGTTAATCTGCTAAGACAGCTTCTGTTAGCCAGTAAGGATCTGGAGAACAGACGGCTAGCAAGATAGTTTATTTGCTGCTAAGATAGCTTCAGACCACTCCGCCCCTGCAGAACTTGCCTCGACATGGTCTTCTCTTCAGCCACCTCAACAGCTTGTGTCAATCTGTATTGACATCATAGCTCGCCAGAATAACCTCAATGGTTTTACACACATGCCTCTTCACAGCTTACCTTTTTTCTTCTTTTGCATTCACATATTTTTGTGTGTGGGTTCCTGGGGTTTGTGTAGCATAGATTTACGCCAGGTGTATATTATTGCGGAGTAATGTGTAATGCTGGACCAGCTTCATGTCGCTGCAGTGAAGCTGATTTAATAGTGATGTTAGCTGGATAAAAATAGATGCGAACTGACAACAATTTCAATAGGTGATGGTTGATATCACCCGTTCCATCTTTTCTGTTCCAAATTTGGGTTGCCTATTGTAGATGTTTTGGAAGGCTGCACTTAGCGATTTCATTTAATACCTTCCATACTCAACTTGTAGATATCCTTGATCAGCATGGTGCTACTAGTATTCCCTGCGGACTTTAGAAGATAGGTTGCTCTGGGAATTCTTGTAGATGGATGCAAATCATCTGTACTGCTCTTGTGGGTAGCAGTTGTTGTTTATTCACTGCTAGGCCTGAAGATTTCCTGCTGATTCGCTAGTTCCAGTCTGAATGAATCTGTTATGAGGAGCTATCTTGGTATGTTAGTTGGACGCACTGTGTCACATGAAGCAGTTTCGTATTCCCTATCATCTTCTATTGCTTACTTTTTTTGTAGTAGATATACGCGAGTAATTAGGAAACAACAGATTTAGAAGTACCTGTTTTGGTGGGACATCGTACAATTTAGAGTTCATATAGAACCTATGCTATGATGCTAGGGTAGTCCCGACGGGAAACAAAATATCGGCGGCTGATTGCTGGTGTTTTTTTTCTGAGGGCAAAAACTTTCTACTTAAGCGTTCGGTGACACCGGGTCATTACCCCCAGACTCCTCTCTTCTGCAGCCGCCCCCTTCTCGTTCGCTAGGGTTTCCTCTCCTCCCAAATCCCCCCAAATCCACCCCAGATCCCCAACCTCACCCTCCCATGGCGGCCGAGGATCTGAAGAAGATGGTCATGCTCAAGTCCTCTGACGGGGAGGAGTTCAAGGTGGAGGAGGCGGTGGTGATGGAGTCGCAGACGATCCGCCACATGATCGAGGACAAGTGCGCCGACAACGGGATCCTGCTCCCCAACGTCAACTCCAAGATCCTCTCCAAGGTAATTGAGTACTGCAACAAGCACGCCCAGGCGGCCAAGCCCGTGGCCGATGGTGCAGCAGACGGCGCTTCTGCCCTGTCCCCCGCGGAGGACCTCAAGAACTGGGACGCCGAGTTCATTAAGGTCGACCACGCCACCCTCTTCGACCTCAGCCTCGCCGCCAACTACCTCGACATCAAGGAGCTTCTGCACCTCACCTGCCAGACCATCGCCGACATGATCAATGGCAAGACTCCGGAGGAGATCCGCAGGACCTTCAACATCAAGAACGACTTCACCGCTGAGGAGGAAGAGGAGATCCGCAGGGAGTACCAGTGGGCCTTTGAGTAAATCTACAACCTACCGCATTGCTCGTTGTTTCCGTATTTCAACGCTACTTTTTAATGTCGGAATTAGTGTCTTAGAGTCGAGGTCTGCTTTGTGAACATCCTTAGTGGTTGCTTATGTCTGCAAGAAGAAAAACTATCTATCTATCGTTGGTCAGTGGTCAACGCTTGTGCTGCACAACCGAGTTCATATCGTCAACTGAAATTGATTTTGCAACTTTATTTATGCAGTTCCTGTGCCATTTTAACCAAGAACCCCAACGCACTTCAACCCTGCTGGCCTCCAAAGCTAACACTAATCATACACTCATAGTTTAACAATACAGAATGCTAGCAAGTTAATCTGCTAAGACAGCTTTTGCTCTACAATCTGTATTTACATCAACAGTAGCTGTTTAACACCATATCAGATTAGGATCTAGGATGCTAAGATAGCTTCAGACCACTCTGCCCCCTGCACTATTTGCTTCCACATGGTCTTCTCTTCAGCCACAGCAACAGTTTGCGTGGCAATCTGTATTCATAGCTTGCCAGAATAACCCTAATGGTTTTACACACATGTCTCTTCACAGCTTACCTTTTTTCTTGTTTTCCATTCACATATTTTTGTGTGGGTTCTGTGTGGCATGCAAATGCCCTGGGCTTTCGTAGGGAGGGCAAGGTTTGCGCCCGGTGTATATTATTGTGGAGTGACGTTTCATGAGGCTGGACCATCTACACGTCGCCGCAGTGAAGCCGATTTACTAGTAATGTTAGTTGGATCGAAAGAGATGTAAACTGACAGCAATTTTGATCGGTGATTGGCGATATCTTAATCACCTGCCAAAATGTGTTCCATCTTTTCTGTTCCAAATTTGGGTTTGCCGAGAACCAACCTGTGGTTGGATGGTTAGGAGGGCAGTGGCACCCCCAGCCCACCAGAGTTCAAATCCTAGATTTGACACTTTGGTGTCTCATAAAGGCGGAATATTCTTCAGTGGGAGGCGACGTTCCCGTCGAGGCGCCGTGGTGACTTCGTCAATCTCAAGACCCGCCGGATTTCAACGAGTCTCTTGGAGGTGCTCATAGGGGTAGGGTGTGCGTGTGTGCGTTCATAGGGGTGAGTGCATATATGAGCGTCTTTGATTGTATGTGTTTTAAAAAAAAAAAAAAAAAAAAAAAATTGGGTTTGCCTATTCTAGATGCTTTTGGAAGGCCGCACATGGTGGTTTCATTTAATACATTGCATACTCAAGTTGTAGACATCCTTCATCAGCGGTGCTACCAGTATTCCCTGTGGATTCTACAAAGACAGTTTGCTCCATGAACCAGCGCTAGAACACTGATGGTATTGTGGAGAATATGGCATGGAAATAATGAACTCACGCATGATAAACCTTGCCCCTCAATTGAGGGCTCTAGACGTTTTCTAGTAAGCTACTTAAACTCACTTGATCAAGCAATGGCCCGAGGCTGAGATGGAGAAGGGCAAGATGCATCACACTTTAACTTTTTTCTATCACTTCCACAGCCAAATGATGGATACTCACTGTCTAACAGAACAGACTGCTAGCAAGATAGTTAATCTGCTAAGACAGCTTCTGTTAGCCAGTAAGGATCTGGAGAACAGACTGCTAGCAAGATAGTTTATCTGCTGCTAAGATAGCTTCAGACCACTCCGCCCCTGCAGAACTTGCCTCGACATGGTCTTCTCTTCAGCCACCTCAACAGCTTGTGTCAATCTGTATTGACATCATAGCTCGCCAGAATAACCTCAATGGTTTTACACACATGCCTCTTCACAGCTTACCTTTTTTCTTCTTTTGCATTCACATATTTTTGTGTGTGGGTTCCTGGGGTTTGTGTAGCATAGATTTACGCCAGGTGTATATTATTGCGGAGTAATGTGTAATGCTGGACCAGCTTCATGTCGCTGCAGTGAAGCTGATTTAATAGTGATGTTAGCTCGATAAAAATAGATGCGAACCGACAACAATTTCAATAGGTAATGGTTGATATCACCCGTCCAAATGTGTTCCATCTTTTCTGTTCCAAATTTGGGTTGCCTATTGTAGATGTTTTGGAAGGCTGCACTTAGCGATTTCATTTAATACCTTCCATGCTCAACTTGTAGATATCCTTGATCAGCATGGTGCTACTAGTATTCCCTGCGGACTTTAGAAGATAGTTTGCTGTGGGAATTCTTGTAGATGGATGCAAATCATCTGTACTGCTCTTGTGGGTAGCAGTTGTTGTTTATTCACTGCTAGGCCTGAAGATTTCCTGCTGATTCGCTAGTTCCAGTCTGAATGAATCTGTTATGAGGAGCTATCTTGGTATGTTAGTTGGACGCACTGTGTCACATGAAGCAGTTTCGTATTCCCTATCATCTTCTATTGCTTACTTTTTTTGTAGTAGATATACACGAGTAATTAGGAAACAACAGATTTAGAAGTACCTGTTTTGGTGGGACATCGTACAATTTAGAGTTCATATAGAACCTATCCTATGATGCTAGAGTAGTCCCGACGGGAAACAAAATATCAGCGGCTGATTGCTGGTGTTTTTTTTCAGAGGGCAAAAACTTTCTACTTAAGCGTTCGGTGACACCGGGTCATTACCCCCAGACTCCTCTCTCTTCTGCAGCCGCCCCCTTCTCGTTCGCTAGGGTTTCCTCTCCTCCCAAATCCACCCCATATCCCCAACCTCACCCTCCCATGGCGGCCGAGGATCTGAAGAAGATGATCATGCTCAAGTCCTCTGACGGGGAGGAGTTCAAGGTGGAGGAGGCGGTGGTGATGGAGTCGCAGACGATCCGCCACATGATCGAGGACAAGTGCGCCGACAACGGGATCCCGCTCCCCAACGTCAACTCCAAGATCCTCTCCAAGGTAATTGAGTACTGCAACAAGCACGCCCAGGCGGCCAAGCCCGTGGCCGATGGTGCAGCAGACGGCGCTTCTGCCCTGTCCCCCGCGGAGGACCTCAAGAACTGGGACGCCGAGTTCATTAAGGTCGACCACGCCACCCTCTTCGACCTCAGCCTCGCCGCCAACTACCTCGACATCAAGGAGCTTCTGCACCTCACCTGCCAGACCATCGCCGACATGATCAAGGGCAAGACTCCGGAGGAGATCCGCAGGACCTTCAACATCAAGAACGACTTCACCGCTGAGGAGGAAGAGGAGATCCGCAGGGAGTACCAGTGGGCCTTTGAGTAAATCTACAACCTGCCGCGTTGCTCGTTGTTTCCGTATTTCAACGCTACTTTTTAATGTCGGAATTAGTGTCTTAGAGTCGAGGTCTGCTTTGTGAACATCCTCAGTGGTTGCTTATGTCTGCAAGAAGAAAAACTATCTATCTATCGTTGGTCAGTGGTCAACGCTTGTGCTGCACAACCGAGTTCATATCGTCAACTGAAATTGATTTTGCATCTTTATTTATGCAGTTCCTATGCCATTTTAACCAAGAACCCCAACGCACTTCAACCCTGCTGGCCTCCAATGCTAACACTAATAATATACTCGTAGTTTAACAAAACAGAATGCTAGCAAGTTAATCTGCTAAGACAGCTTTTGCTCTACAGTCTGTATTTACATCAACAGTAGTTGTTTAACACCATATCAGATTAACATGTGGTTAAGGATCTGGAGAACAGACTGCTAGCAAGATAGCGCTTCAGACCACTCTGCCCCCCTGCACTATTTGCTTCCACATGGTTCTTCTCTTCAGCCACAGCAACAGCTTGCGTGGCAATCTGTATCGGCCATCATAGCTTGGCAGAATAACCCTAATGGTTTTACACACATGTCTCTTCACAGATTACCTTTTTTCTTGTTTTCCATTCACATTGGGTTCAGTGTGGCATACAAATGCCCTGGGCTTTTGTAGGAAAAGCAAGGTTTGCCCCCGGTGTATATTACTGCGGAGTGACGTGTAATGAGGCTGGACCGTCTCCACGTCGCCGCAGTGAAGCCGATTTACTAGTGATGTTAGTTGGATCGAAAGAGATGTAAACTGACAGCAATTTTGATCGGTGAATGGCGATATCTTAATCACCTGCCAAAATGTGTTCCATCTTTTCTGTTCCAAATTTGGGTTTGCCTATTCTAGATGCTTTTGGAAGGCTGCACTTGGTGGTTTCATTTAATACCTTGCATACTCAAGTTGTAGACATCCTTCATCAGCGGTGCTACCAGTATTCCCTGTGGATTCTACAAAGACAGTTTGCTCCACGAATTCTTGTGGAGGGATGCAAATCATCCGTGTCTCCCTTGTGGTAGCAGTTGTTGCTGTTCATTCACTGCTAAGTGCTAACTATGGCCTGATGATTTCGTGCTTAGTACCCATGAGAGTCCAGTGCAGATTCTTAGCAAGAACTAGTTCCAGTCGGAATGAATCCGGTATGAGGAGATATCCTGAATCAGTTTCGTATTCCGTATCATCTTTTACTGCTTACTTTCTCTGTGGTGAAGCAGTTTCGTTTGGACTAACGATTTACTAGTGTAGTTTTGCTTGTTGGATCGAAAGAATTGTACATCAAAAGCAATTTTGATCAATGATGGTTGATATTGTAATCATCTGTCAACACTTGTTCCATCTTTTCTGGTTTAAAGCGGTTGCCTATTCTGGATGCTTTTGGAACGCTGCACTGGGTAATTTCGGCAAACATCTTGCGTACTTTTGAGTCACAGCTACCATTGATCAGCACGGTGCTACCAGATTTTAGAAGATACTTTGCTCTGCAGAAGTCTTGTAAAGGGATGTCAATCCTGTGTACCGCCCTTGTGGTAGCAGCTACTGCTGTTTGTTCACCGTTAACTATGTCCTGAAGATTTCTTGCTTGGTAGCACTGTAGAGATGCTACTGAGGAGGGCCTGAAGCTTTCAAAACAGACAGTTCAGAAGCTCTGGGGCTGATTAAGGACTGCACCCTCAACACATCCATTTATGCTTTTAGAATAAAGGTTATTCGTGATCTATTACGGGAAAGAGATCCTAGTCTTGTAAAGATTAGTAGGAATTGTAACCAGGTTAACCGTGAGGCTTACGCGTCAGACTCATTCTGGTGAACATCAACATTCGAAGATTCGAGTGCCCCTATACTGTTAAACCATCAACATCGCTAGCAACATGTGAAGAACAGGAGCAGTACCTGCAGTCGGTGCCGGCGGAGAAGCTCGCGGACGCGGCCGACGCGCGTAGGTGCGTTGTTCAGCAGCACGCCGGGAACGGCGTCGTACAGAAGCAGAAGGTCGGAGACGCTGCCGCACAGCAGCAGAAGCAGCCGGTTTGCCGTCGTCGTTCACCAGGAGAGTAGAACCAGGGCCCGGAGGCCGGTCGACGGCGCGGCCCGAGAGACGTGGGGAGCGGCGGCGCAGAGAGACGCAGAGAGACGCAAGGGGTGTGGGACCGGCGGCGCGGCCGGAGAGGCTGGCGGCGGGGCAACCCTAGTCTTCTCCGGCGGCGCGTGTGGTGATTGGGGAATTGGGGCTCGATCAGCGAACAGGTACATGGCCGGGGATTTGAGCTGATTTTGCTCCCGAAATGTTTCAATTCAAAAACAAATTGGGTCCTTCCATTGTTTCAATTCAAAAACAGCGTCTCTAGCAAATACTAGTTCAAAAACTCCACAAAAATCTTTTGCTTCTTTGCAGCAATTGTTACATGAGACTTGCTAGGCTTTTCTCCTAGGGCAAGGCGAGTGTGACGGCGATCGTCGGCACAGGATTTTCCTCCGTGTCCTAAGGGCATGTTTGGTTTGTGACCCCAACTCACCCTACCAAAAAATTGGTCATGCCAAATAGTCTCCCAAATGTTTGGTTTATTGCCAATTATTTGGCTGCCAATGGACTACTTGTTGTTTCCTTTACTAATTCTAGCCAAAATTTTGGCAGCCCATGGGCGGCAGAATCCCACGCCAAAAAATTGGCTAACCAATTTTGGTAGGGCTGTTGTAGGCACAATCCAAACACACCCTAAATCTTCCTTCGACACTCCCTGCCCCCACCCCCACCCCCTACGGTCTTGTTTGGTAGTGGGGTGTTAGCGGGGATTAGTGGGGATAATTTGGCTGGGGATTGGGTGAATCCCCACCCATCACCCGATCCCCACTAATCCCCAGCTCCACTAATTCCTAATCCCTACTCCTAAAAACTGCCATTTGGCTGGAAGGGATTGGTGCGCAAGGGAAAACTGAATAAAACATTGCAAACTAACATACAGTAGCAAAGATTAAATTTGTAATACATGAAACTATAATTCCAAATACTAAAGTTCACTCGATGCACTAACTCAGATGAAATGGCTTAAGTTGGAAACAAACGCCAGGAGACAGTACAAGCCAACTTGATCAAATAAAAATTAAATAGGTCAAGCAGTATTCGAAAGTTGCTTGAGCACAGTATCATTGTCTATCAGCATGTGCCTGCTACCAGCACACTACAGCTCATCTTGAATCGTTGCATCTCCTGCTTTCTCAGCTTCATTCAACACAAAAAAGAATTGAGAGCCTCCACTTCTCTAGATCCTGCAATATCATCCAGGAGTTGGATTAGGTATTGGCTTACCAGAATACTGAAAGAAAAGGGATGAAGGGGATCATACAAAAAGGAAAAAAATACTAAACTTGACATATAAATAATCATTGGGAGTCACAAAGCTACAGGGAGCGGCTAATAACTGAATTCTGGTAGCTACTTCTACTACGTGAAGATGAAAATTTGTTCATGCAAAATTAAAATAGTGGATCAGTGCCTACACATGAAAGAACGGATCAGGTTCCGCTTGCCCTTACATGTCATGTCGTCGCCTCGCCCCTCCACACATCCACCCCACGTGAGAAGTTCTATCTTTTGATAATTTGCAAAGTCATACTCCTGGTGTGAAGGGTGAGTTTACCTTGACTCTCTAGTCACGATTTGACCAACATTAGGCACACAAATTTCGATTTGGCAACATTAGGTACAAAAGTTTAACTGGAGCCAGCAAGCTTACATGTACTCCATGCTTTTCTAACCAAAAGGAGTGCACCAACATATAATTTTTTTTAGCAGTAATCCAAACAAAGACCATAAATTTGGCTATCAGCAAGAAACTGGTAAATGTTGGTTTTAGACACCAACAAAACATAACCTAGAAGACACCCATGACCCATTGGAAAAGAGGTAGAGGAATAGAAGACAACGGCTGACAAACAAGAGCAACAGAAAATTCTAAAAACAAAGTACCGCAATCATTTGCTACCTAATCTAGCACCACCTGCTGCCAACATTGCTGACAAGCATAGAAGGGTTCATTTAAAAGCTGATCATCAAATGAACTCGGAGATAGTATGAGCATTGAAGCAGAATGTCATGTCTACTGTGAATAGCATATAGTAACAGATCATGGCGCAAATAAAACAATCCTAGATGACAAATATCACACCATATATCCACATCACATTCATAGCAAAGCAGATCTACCATACCTGAAACGCCTTGTTCAGCGGCTCCTCATGGTAACTTGGCCATCTCACCGCGAAGCCAAGCTAGTGCACTGCCATCATTATCCTCGACGGAGCTGAGGAATATCTCGCGGTTGTCAACACTTTTGAAGACCACAAAGGCTTTTGGTTTTTCAGCGGGATCAAAACCTTACAAGGTTCTCAAGGTAGCGATGCATTTGCTTATGGTGAATTGTTGAGCAGCTTCGTTGTTGACTTCTTTCTCTTTGATGTTGACAAACCTGTCAATGACTCCAACTAATGCATCTCCGGTACTCTTAGGTTTCATCTTGGGGTTGCTCTTGCGTCTTCTTGGCTTGTTTGTTGAGGGACCAGCACCATTTCTTTGATTGGCCTCTACATTTGTCACACTAGCTTGTGTTTGAGTAGCCACTACATGCTCCAACCCAACCTGCCTTTGATTGACCTGTACATGCTCCACATGTGGTTGCTCTAAGATCTCGAAATCAGCATCCTTATCTTCTTCATCATCATCAGAATCAGTTTCGATATCCATGTGTGGTTTTTGGTCAGCGGTAGAGGTAAAGTTGAAGTTTCCCTCAGCAGTGTGTTCTGTAAATCCATCAAAAAGAGAATGATGTTAGTTCGCAAAATATCAAGAGGAAAAAGGAAAAGCAAGAGAGAAGAAAAACAACTTACTATGGTAGAGATTTGCAAGTGTCTCATAAAGAGGAAAGGGCTTTTTCTTAAACCTCAAGATTCTTGGACCAAATGACTGCAATATATAAATGAAGCATTAAACTTGGACCAAAATATTGCAAGTAGAATTCTACTAGAACAACAATTGCACAATAACTTACAATTGCCAGATTATCCCATAGATGAGGTTCAGCATCCAACATGAACTTGCTATCGATCCACCCAACTCCACTTTGCCCAAGGGCATCTTTCAGCATTCTATAATCCCTTTTGAGTTCCTTCTCCTTGTCATGAACCTGGGACTTGTCAAACCTCACATGTGGATTTCGTTGGTGGAACATATCCACCATCGCTGACCAGGATTCACCGCTCCAACCATTCTGGCCTCTATGATACGGAGTGTCATGCTCATGGAGTATCTCAACAAGTGACTTCTCAAGCAAAATATTCCATTGTGCTCTTGGCTTTGCACCTGCACAAACATACACAAAATGATCTATCAGTAAGCCATGAATGAAGCCATGAATGGTCAGTAGAAATATATTTTTACTACCTTGTGGAGATTTCTTTTTTCTTTGCTTAGGAGACTTCTTTTTCCCTTGCTTAGGAGATTTCCTTTTCTTACCCACTGTGCTGGAGCTGGACTGAACCATGTTGGACCCTTTTGTTTCCATATCTAGTTTAGGTAAAGTATAAAAAATTGAATACACAAAACTGAATACAAAATATATTATAAAAAAAGAGCGTATCACTGATACGTCTCCAACGTATCTATAATTTCTGATGTTCCATGCTAGTTTTATGACAATACCTACATGTTTTGCTCACACTTTATAATGATTTTATGCATTTTCCGGCACTAACCTATTAACGAGATACCAAGGTGCCAGCCTATTTTCTCGTTTTTGGTTCCTAAAAGCTGTTCGGGGAATATTCTCGGAATTCGACGAAACAAAAGACAAACCTCCCTTTACCGAGACACTGAACACCGAAGGAGACGGAGAGGGGCCAAGGGGCCCCACACCACCTGGCGGCGCGACCAAGAGGGGGGGCGCGCCCAGGTATGGGGTGGGCCCCTCAGGACCCCTCCGACGCCGCCCTTTCGCCTATATATTCCTCGCGACGCGAAAACCCTATATCAATCAATCATACTCCAGAAAGACTCCCGGAGCGCCGCCGCCATCGCGAAACCTAGTTTCGAGGGTCAGAAGTTCCTATTTCACCTCCGGGACGGGGATCGACCCCGAGCCTTCTCCATCGACGCCACCGCCTCCATCATGCTCCGTGAGTAGTTCCCCCATGGACAACGGGTTCTAGCAGTAGCTAGTTGGTACTCTCTCTTCCATGTACTTCAATACAATGATCTCATGAGCTGCCTTACATGATTGAGATCCACCTGATGTAATCGGTGTTGTGTTTGTTGGGATCCGATGAATTGTTACATTATGATCAGTCTATCTATAAAGTTTGTGAAGTTATTGTTGCTACAATCTTGTTGTGTTTAATGCTTGTCACTAGTGCACGAGTGGCATGATCTTAGATTTAAGCTCTATAATTATTGCTTAGATTATATCTACAAGTTGTTTGCACATGTCTATGTCCGAACCCGAGGCCCCAGTGACAAGAATGGGATAACTGGAGGGGAAGGCTTAGATATGAGGATCACATGTTTTCACCAAGCGTTAATGCTTTGCTCTGCTCTATTAAAAGGAGTACCTTAATTACCAGTAGATTCCCTTGAGGCCCTTGCCACCTGGTAGGACAAAAGATGTTATGCAAGTTTCTCATCGCGAGCACGTATGACTATATATGGAAACATGCCTACATGATTAATAAACTTGATGTTCTATCTTAATGCTATTTCAATCCTATCAATTGCCCAATAATTTGTTCACCCAACACTTGTTATTGGAGAGTTACCACTAGTGTAGATAGCTGGGAACCCCGGTCCATCTTTCATCATCAAATACTCACTCGGTCCTCTATGCCATTAGAAGTAGTTTCAACTATTTTCTGGTGCCATTGTCTCTGTTATGCACTGCAGCTGTGTTATGTTACTATTGCTCTCATACTATCTGCTTTCACATCACCCCGTTACTAGTGCTTTTCCAGTGCAATGAATTGACAACTCGCTTGTTAAGTCTTATAAGTATTCTTTGTCTCCCTTGTGTCGAATCAATAAATTTGGGTTTTACTTCCCTCGAAGACTGTTGCGATCCCCTATACTTGTGGGTTATCAATCACCAAGTTCATTATTAGAAGAAATTAAACACAAATAGTGCACGATTACAACATAAGACTAGAAAATGAAGAACATGAATAGTGTATCATTACAACACAAAGACTAGAAGATTAAGAAACACACAACTAGCTATTCACATTTGTATTGTTTCCTGCTTGGTAGTCATTCCACATTTGCATAGCGATCTGATCCCTCAAATTGTTGGCTAACACGTGGTTGCCCTGGAGCTGTACAACATCTTCCTGTTGTACCTCATCATCACCGTCAGGGAGATCCACAAAATTTCCTGGGTTTATGTTATCCTCTTGGTCTTCAAGCCAGTCTTCATCACCATTGTGTTGTCTGATGATATGTGGAATATGGCTGCAGCGGCTAGTATCCTAACTTGATTCCATATTTTGTGGAGTGTACCAACTTTAAGGATAGGAAAACGTTTTTTTAGAATTCCCAAAAGCCTCTCAATACAGTTTCTAAGGACAGCATGGCGATGGTTAAACAACTCCATATAGTTTTGTGGACGCCGACGATCACGTCCAAATTCCTTCAGATGGTACCTAACCCCTCGGTAAGGTGCAAGAAAGAATTGGGTGTTGCCATAGCCACCATCAACTAGATAAAATTTTCCAGCAGGGACAGTGAAACCTCTTTGAATGGCAGAATTCAGCACCCTAGCATCACTAGCCGACCCTTCCCAGCCGCAGGAAATGTAGGTTACATTGAGGTCAAAGTCACATGTGAACATTGCATTCTGGATGAGGGTGCCTTTTCTATTTCTCCATGGAGAAGCACGGCTAGGTGTTCTTGTAACTGGCGCATGGGACCCATCGATAGCACCAATGCAATTCTGCATATGGGAAGTTTGGGAAAAACATAAGAAATAGATAAGAGAAAAGCTTTGGTAGAAAAATAAGGTTTGAAGTCTAGACCTGGAAGTATGGGAACAAGCGGCGGTCTGTAGCTATCCTTGGATGAGTTTCATAGAGATTGAGAGGCTTGACGATTCTTGTTGTCAAGGTTGGAATAATATCGAAAAACTCCCTGACATACTTGCTGAAACTCTAACCACTATGCTTAAACTCTAATTGCATTTTTTCATATGAAGCATTGTGGGAGAGCATATACAAGAAAAACGCGAGCTTCTCTTCCACCTTGATCCTAGAATCTAAAATCAATCCCTCCTCTCTAAGATATGATGCCAACCACATGAAAATGTTCGGCTCCATCCTAAAGGCAGCTAAGCAGTTCTTGAGGTGTCCTCCAAGCAATTCTCTAACATGCTCCTTGCCATATACAAACGAAAGGTGTCTTTGATGTCTTTGTTTTTGCCATGTCAAGTGGAAGTACAATGCAGGCAAAATGACAAACATAAACTCTTCATCTTCGTTTTTCCTCTTCCTAACACGTTCTACACTCCGCAAGTCCATGACAACCTATATTTAAGCAAAACAAGGTTATTTTATCACTCAAAACTAACACCCAAGTTGTTGTCTAGACAAAGCCTGTGGGGACCCCGGACTAGCTGTCCGAAATACCCTGTTATGCATTCAACTCACGATCCCATGATCAGTGCACCGTGAGCACATAACCGAACTGATTATCCAGAATTACATCATCCATTACAATACCGAATAAATAAGTCTTACAATAGCGGGGTCACATGACCCAGTCTTACATAAATGCCACAACGGGCGAGTTCACACACATAGCAGCGGATACACGTCACGTCGTCGGGCCCAAGTCATGCCTTAGACCTACAGGCGTCTGACTTGGAGATCGTCCTAGGTCGCATAGTCGTCCTGGTACCCTCCATCGTCTTCATAGTCCTCCTCATAGTCTGGCCAAGTTAATAGCCAGGGACAAAGCCGTGAGTACATTTGGAATTGTACTCGCAAACCATCACAAAGGGGTGCTAACATAACTATCTAAAAGAGACAAGAGAGGAAGAACATTTTCTCTTGTGGATATAGCATGCATCAACATCTAGTGCCGACATAGCATCCCGGCTTCTCAAGTGAAGGGAACACTATTGGTGTTCTATGGCATCTCTATACCTTTATTGAAGAAGAGTTGCATTCCTCCATCTCAATTGACGGATATGCGAGGGAAAATCCTATGACATCTCTATATCTTTATTGAAGAAGAGTTGCATTCCTCCATCTCAATTGACGGATATGCGAGGGAAAATCCTATGACATCTCTATATCTTTACTGAAGAAGAGTTGCATTCCTCCATCTCAATTGACGGATATGCGAGGGAAAATCCTATGACATCTCTATATCTTTACTGAAGAAGAGTTGCATTCCTCCATCTCAATTGACGGATATGCGAGGGAAAATCCTATGACATCTCTATATCTTTATTGAAGAAGAGTTCCCCTTCAAGAAACATAAGGAAAAAGTTCCCCACTTGGTCTTATTTTTCCACGACCATCTCCATATGGTCGACACACGCCCTTTTTCCGTACCTTTCCGGTACACATAAACACCACACTACCTTTGCAAAACACTTGATCAAAACAAAACGCAAGCCCCGGTTAAGTATGGCCATTTCAACTTGTCCATGACCGCGGACGCGGCTATTCGAATAGATTTGACTCTGCAGAGTTTGCGCACTTTCCCCACAAGAACTGATAAATCCGCCGGGATCATCCCCGGATCGTCATACGAAAGTATGCGAGTCTCGAATAATCAGTCATAGTCTTTCGCCCGTCTCCTTGGCACAAGTCCTTCCCTCGGGCTTACACCTTCCCGCCCCACAGATACCTCCTTTTGAGCGTATCCCGGCGCCATGACAAGACCCTCGCAATCGTCCCGCTATCGCCTAAGATGTATTGCCTCCTCCAGCGCAACCCGGCGTCGGAGGTCGTCGTGACCCTCCCTAGAAAGTTGTGAAGGGTGCTTATGCCAATTTCAACAGACTACGGACTAAGCCCGTGCCCACTTTGGATAATGTGGTTGCGCGAATAAAAGTTGGGACGGCGAACACTTATACGCAATGCTCCTTTTTAGAAACCATTTCCTTTTTCCCACAACACCTCGGTTGTCAACCAACCTCGATACACCTCTTTCCCCAAACATCTTTACCAAGATCCTTTGCTTTTATAAACCATACACTTGGGTTAACTCACCCAAGGTTTTCATAAACATTTACAACAAGGTAAACCTTGAGGGGTTCCCAACCTATAGTTTCATGAGAAGGAACTACTATAATACCATGGCCGAGATGAAGGTCATCATGCCATGAGAGCATATGTGAGTGACATAAAGAGAATCCTACTTGCTTAAGGTAAGCATGTAAGATGATAACAAAGGGTGGATCAAACTTTTAGATTTGTGGTGCTACTATACAACTTGGGTGGTGTAGGTGTATTACCCATCCACCATTCAAGGGGGTACACGGCATACTTCTCTCAATTTGAGAATTACACCAAGCATCATGACTTTGATACCTCGATACTCAACAAAGTGGGGGTGTGGTGTACAACTCTAATTTGAAATAGTACATGCTCGTGTTGAGCACTCAAAAAGACCCAAGGGAGTAGCACGGCAGTGACACCATGCATCTCTCCAACGTGTGAACCAAGATGAAAAACCACCACAAGAAACTACTCCTATTACATCCATACATAGACCAACATAGAGAGATCATCACATAAAGAGATAAGATGCTTAGGGACATCAACAAATGACATCCAACACCACATCATTCAGAGTTCAAAGATGGCTTGCCTTGGTTGGCTTGTCCCTGGTCCTCCTCAAATCCTTCTCCAAAGTCCTCCCCTTCAACTTCACCCTCGTTCGTATCTAGCGTCGCAAAAGTAAATGGTACACATAATCAATACACAACATAAGAACCAAGGGTGTTTTAATAAAATATGCAAAACGTGCAGGGGAGTGGTTGGGCAGTAAGTAAATATGGGTTGTTTAGTTTTATACCAAAGGAGTGTAAAGGTTTTAAACAAAACAATCAAAATTTGAGCCTATCATTGCATGTGACACACATACATCCATAACCAGAGACGAAATTCTATGAACAGAGACTAATGACATTTTTCCTAGATGCACAGTAACAATATAAGATCAACACAGTTGGAATCATTCAAAAATATTAATTTTTCGATTTTTAGAATTAAGAATACTAACCAGAATCGGAGATCAAGTTTTAATTATTTAAAATCGCACAAAAATCCTAAAAATACAAGGCCAGTGGCGTATGAAAGATAATTTCATACTGGTTACAAAGCAATTTGAATCAGGTCAATCGGAGCTACCAAACTACTTTTATTAGCAAAACAGTGTACTGGCAGATTTTCATTTTTAATTTCTGTTTAACAAATTTTCAAATAAAAGAAATGGGCGGGAACGCCCTGGGCCGTGCGGTGCGGTGCAGATGAGCCAGCCCAGTGGGGCTCTCCGGTGGTCGAAGAAAAAAAGAAAAAGGGAAAAAGGCCGGGCCCGTGGCGGGCCAGGCAGGCCGACGTGGCCGTGCATGCGCCATGCGCCCGCCCGATCTGGATCCGACGGCCCAGATCCGGCGCGTGCTCGACGTCTGCGGCGCTCGCCGGCGCGGAAGAAGAAAAGGGGGAGGCGCGACGGCTTACCAGCGGCTGGCGATGGCGTGGCGTCGTGCAAGCGTGTCGGTGGCGTGGGCGTGCGTTGTGTGCGGGTGCTGGTGGCGTCCAGGGGCTGCTGCTCCTCCTCGCTCGGCGTCGTCTGCGTCACGGACGGCGTCGGAGCGTCGAGAGCGGCGGCGTCCTGCGGTGCTCCTGGGGAGAAGAAGAGAGGGACAGGGCCAGGAGATGCAGGGGGGGTGAAGAGGAGATCAGGGGAGGGGAGTGGCGTTGGCGCCGTGGTGGTGACCTCCTGCGCGTCACCCACGCGGTGACCGCGGTGAGCGTCTCGGCGTGGCGACGGCAACGGCTCGGCTGCCGCTCAAGCAGCCAGGGAGGGAGTGGTGCAGCCTTGCGGCGTAGTGGGTGTGGGAGCTGAAGGGGGAGGCATGCCTCTGGTGGGGTTTATATAGGAGGAGGGAGGCGAGGCAGTGGCGTGGGCGGTGGTGACGGCCAACGGGCGCGCGAGGGCAGGCGTCACGCGCTGGGCCCGTGGTGACGTAGCCCTGGTGGCATCAGTGGGGGAGGGAGTCGAGGCGACGCGCTGCAGACGAGGTGTGATGGCGCGTCGAGCGAGGCTCCGTGCCATCATGTCGCTTGACCAGGCGCGCGGGCTAGGGTTTTTTGGGCGCGAGAGAGGGAGGGAGGCTGGTGGCCTTCGGGCCAGAAAAGAGAGAAAGAGAGAGGGCCAGGGTTGGGCCAGGGTAGAGATAAGGGGGTGGCGTCGGCCACGGCCCAAACCAGAGAAGAAAAAGGAGAGAGGGGGAAGTCTCCCCTCTTCTCATCTCTCGGCCAATTTCCAAGAGAGAAGGGAAAAGAGAAAATAAAGGGGCAGGGAATAAAGAGAGAGAATGGGGGCCATGCCATTGCATGTGCCAAGATTTGGTACTAGGTGCATAAGCATAATTGTTGAATAAAAGAAATTTAAATGATCCAAAAAGAGGTGTTGGTGCTGGTGGTGTAACCCTAGGTGTTGAGATGGCACTATCCAAATAAGAGAGGGAAGTGTTCCCCCTTATTAAGAAGGTGTTGGTAAACAAAGACATAGGGTTCCGAGTGGAGAGGGAAAATAGTAATTAAGGGTAGTGTCAACACACAAGAGGGCAAACCCTACTGATTTACAATGAGGTACTAAAATTAACCAGGGTAACTCCCTAATTTAATAATCCTAATGAAAATTCTAAGACCAGTACACACATGATCTCAATCAAAAACTCAAGCAGACACAAAATGAAAAGTTTTTGTTGGCCTAAAATTTTAAACAGGATGAAAAATGCAGGTTCTGAAAAATGGGGTGTTACAGACCTCCCCCCCTTAGAAGAATCTCGTCCCGAGATTCCACGGCTAGGAGCTTGAACAGATGGAGAAACTCCTGTCTCAGATAGTCCTCTCTTTCCCAGGTGGCTTCATCTTCAGAGTGATTACTCCACTGGACCTTGAAGAACTTAATCTTCCTTCGGCGGGTAACCCTAATGGCTTCTTCCAAAATACGAATGGGGTTCTCTCGGTAGGTTAAGTCGTGATTGAGGTCGATCGCACGATAATCGATATCCTTAAAGACTTCAGTCTTGTTGGGTGCTTGGAGGCATTTCCGAAGTTGAGAGATATGGAAAACTTCATGGAACTCCGACAATTCAGGAGGCAGTTCAAGTTGGTAGGACACTTCTCCTCTCCGTCCTAGTACCTTGAAAGGGCCAATGTACCTAGGCGCAAGCTTGCCTTTGACATGGAAACGTTTCATTCCTTTGAGAGGGGTTACCCGGAGATAGGCGAAATCTCCGGTGCAGAAAGTTAATTCCCGACGCTTGCTGTCGGCGTAACTCTTCTGTCGGGACTGTGCAGCTTTTAGACGATCACGGATAAGCTGAACTTGTTCTTCTGCTTCTCGAAGTATGTCAGGTCCGAACACTTGGCTTTCTCCGGTCTCGGTCCAGTTGAGAGGGGTTCGGCATCTCCTTCCATAGAGAGCTTCAAATGGGGCCATCCGAAGACTGGCTTGATAACTGTTGTTATAAGAAAACTCGGCGAAGGGCAGGCAATCTTCCCATTTAGTTCCATAAGCGAGAACGCAGGCTCGAAGCATGTCCTCGAGGATTTGATTTATCCTTTCGGTCTGTCCTCCGGTTTGAGGGTGATAGGCGGTGCTGAACGATAACTTGGTGCCCATAGCTTCGTGAAGCTTCTGCCAGAAACGAGAAGTGAATTGGGGGCCTCGATCTGACACGATGACCTTGGGAACGCTGTGAAGGCTAACTATACGGGAGATGTAGAGATCGGCTAACGCTCTCCCGTGATCGGTGGTCTTGACAGGTAGGAAGTGAGCGACTTTTGTGAGATGATCAACGATTACCCAAATGGAATCATGTCCACGGCTAGATCTGGGAAGTCCGGTGATAAAGTCCATTCCCACTTCTTCCCATTTCCACACTGGTATCTTCAAAGGTTGCAGTAACCCGGTGGGGTGTTGGTGCTCAGCTTTAACTTTCTGGCAGACATCACATCGAGCGATAAAAGAGGCAATGTCCCGCTTCATCCCATGCCACCAAAAGGTGTCCTTTAGATCTTGATACATCTTAGATCCTCCAGGGTGAATAGAATAAGGAGTATTATGGGCTTCCTCCATTATAAGGTTCTTCAAAGGAATATTGGGTACGCAGAGACGTCCATTGTACCACAGTACTCCATTGGAATCTATTGAAAATCCTTCTACTGTTTCTTTGCTCATGTGGCGTTTGATCCTTTCAATACTCTTATGTCCTACTTGGGCTTCCTTGATCTGATCTCGTAGGGTGGGTCTGGCTTCCATGGAAGCAAGGAATCCATGGCTAACCAATTCTAATCCAAATTCTTCAAACTCCTGATAAAGCAGGGGTTGCTCGACTTTCAAACGGTAGTTGAGGGAACAGGGTTCTCTGCTGAGGGCGTCGGCAACTACATTGGCTTTTCCAGGGTGATAATGGATACTAAGATCATAGTCCTTGATGAGCTCAACCCATCTCCTCTGTCGCATGTTCAACTCCCTCTGGGTAAAGATATACTTGAGACTTTTGTGATCGGTGTAAATATCACACCTGTTTCCTATGAGATAATGGCGCCAAGTCTTGAGAGCGTGAACTACGGCGGCTAACTCCGGGTCATGGGTGGGGTAATTGGCTTCGTGAGGTTTAAGTTGTCGGGAGAGATAAGAGATCACTTTTCCTTCTTGCATTAAGACACTTCCAAGACCAAGTTTGGAAGCATCACAATAGATCACGAAGTCCTTGGTGACATCGGGCATGGTCAAAATGGGGGCTGAAACAAGTCGCCTTTTAAGCTCTTGAAAACTTTCTTCACACTTTTCTGTCCATTCAAACTTCTTACCCTTTTTAAGTAGGAGGGTCATTGGCTTGGCGATACTCGAGAATCCTTCAACGAACTTGCGGTAATATCCCGCCAATCCGAGGAAAGACCTCACTTCTGTAACATTCTTAGGGGGTTGTCGGTCCACAATGGACTTGATCAAAGAGGGGTCAACAGAGAGTCCTCCGGCTGACAATACGTGGCCAAGAAATCCAACTTCCTTGAGCCAAAATTGGCATTTACTGAACTTAGCATACAGTCGATGATGCCTAAGGGTACCCAAGACTAGTCGCAGATGCTCTTCATGTTCTTCCTCATTTTTAGAGTAGACCAAGATGTCATCGATGAACACTACCACAAATTTGTCTAGGTATTCCATGAAGACTTTGTTCATGAGATTCATGAAGTAGGCGGGGGCATTGGTGAGTCCAAAAGACATTACGGTGTACTCATACAGTCCGTAACGGGTAGTGAAGGCAGTCTTGGGAATGTCGGATTCTCTAACTTTGAGTTGGTGATATCCGGTGCGAAGGTCTATCTTGGAGAAAACTTTAGCTCCATTCATCTGATCGAACAAGTCATCAATCTTGGGCAGAGGATACTTATTTTTAATGGTAACATCATTGAGCCTCCGGTAATCCACACATAAGCGAATGGTTCCGTCCCTTTTGTCCATGAAGATCACAGGCGATCCCCATGGTGAAGCACTAGGTCGAATCAGACCTTTGGCCAACATGTCGTCCAACTGTCTCTTTAACTCGATTAGTTCTTGGGGGTTCATTCGGTAAGGTCTCTAGGCTATGGGTGCGGTTCCAGGGATCAGTTCTATGATGAACTCGATGTCACGGTCAGGGGGCATACCGGGCAATTCCTCCGGAAAGACATCAGGGTACTCACAGACAACAGGGACTAGTTCAAGGTCGGGTCCAGAGATGCTTTTCTTACAGAAGGCTTTGGATGAGTGTACGGTGGCGGTGTATTTTACTGGTAGACCTTGATCATTGGTGAGAGTAATGGATTTTTCGACGCAGTCAATGTGTCCCTTATACTTGGTCATCCAATCCATTCCAAGTATTACCTCTAAGCCTTGGGCTCCTAAGATTATGAGTTCTGCTTGGAAAGGTACTCCGTGTAGATAATGGGAACTTGTTTGCAAGATAAGCGGGTTTTAGCGGTGGATCCAGGAATTTGCACTAGCATGAGGCGTTTCATAATGGTTGGTTTTAGCCACTTTTCTTAACGAAGGGTTCGGTAACGAAAGAATGAGATGCTCCGGAATCAAAAAGAACTCGGGCAGGAGTGGAGTTGACTAGGAACGTACCCATCACGATGTCCGGAGCCTCCTCAGCCTCTTCACCACTGGCATGATTCAGATGTCCATGGGCGGCATTTGCCTGCTTCTTGACAACTGGCTTCTTTCCTGACGCCGTCCTGGCTTGAGCTTGATTGGGTCTTGGTGCGTTGGCGCGTTGAGGCGTCCTCATCTTGGTAGGGCACTCACGAGAGAAGTGCCCCGGCTTCCCACAAGCGAAGCATCCATCTCCTTGAGGATGAGCTGGCGGATTGGGGCGAGGGTTGTTATTGTAACCTCCTCCTCCGGAACGGTGCTGTGAAGCTGAACGATTGGGAGTGTAGTTGTTGGAGCGGTAAGCTGGGGCTGGTGATGGGTTCCTCTGAGGTGGGTTGGCAGGTCTTGATGGGGGCGGACTGCGGTACTTGGGGTTGCTGGGTCCACTCTGTTGCTGTTGCATCTTGCGCTTTCTTGTTTCATAGGCAGCCTTGCGCTTAGACTCCACCATAATGGCGGCATCCACAAGCGCTTCCAAGTCAGGGTAAGGTACAGCCACTAGGATACTCTGAATTTCTTCATGCAGACCATTCATGAAACGGTCGCGCTTCTTCTCATCAGTGTAAACATCTTGAGGGGCATACCTGGCCAGGGTGTTGAACTTCTCAAGATAATCCACCACGTTGGAGTTGTTCTGCTTCAGGTTGAAAAACTCGTCACGCTTCATCTTGATCAGACCCGTGGGAATGTGAGCTTTACGGAACTTGGCGGTGAATTCCACCCAGTTGATGACATGATCAGGAGCTTGCATGGCCTTGACGTTCTCCCACCATGCTCGGGCGGGTCCTGAGAGAAAGTGAGTGGCGAGAAGAACCTTCTCATGTTCTCCTACCGCAGTGACTTCAAGGTTGTTCTCGATTGTGCGGAGCCAATCATCCGCATCGAGGGGAGCGACACACTTGGAAAACACGGGCGGATTGGTGTTCTGGAAGTCCCTAAGTCGTGATATTGGCGCTTCCTCGCCGTGTCCTTCTCCTTCTTCGTTGTTGCGGTTTCCCGCGGCGGCTTGAGCAATCTGCCTAAGTGCGGCGATGTTTGCCTCACTTTCTGCACGAGCGCGTTGGCGGTCTTCCATCAAGAGACGCAAGATTTGTGTCATGTCGGGATCCGGGGGTGGTGGTGGATTGTCGGAAGTGGAACCTCCACGGCGGGTCTCAACAATCTGGGGAGGTAAAGATGATAGACATGGAAATGAGATGATGGAAAAGTTCGGGGGTTTAAGTGCTTGTCAAGGGGAAGGAATGCGCATGCATAAGAAAGAAGTTTGGAAAAAAATAATAGCGAAAACATAACAACACGAATAGCAACAATCAAACACCAACGTTGGTACTACCAAAAGCATCAAGTTCACAACCACCAAGGTCACATATGGACCAATTTAAGGTACGCCATACATAGGGGACAACCTAACATAAAACAAGTCTCGAGGGTGCACGCCTAGAAGTCATCGAGTGGTGCGGAAGGGCCATCAAACGGAGGCTCCTCGGGATCCTCCTCGTCATCCGGAGTAGCCTCCACGGTGTGAAGTGGTGCAGGTTCTTCGGCCGCGTCGTTGATGAAGGCGCGGTCGTCTTCATTCTCGTCATCAAGCCCATCGAGTCCTTCCTCCTCCATGTAGTCCTCATCGTCGCTAATGAGGGCGGTGTTCTCCTTACGGATATCCTCGCCGTCGTCCGGGGTGTACTCGAGCTTGTCCTCGGCGTCACGGAGGGCGGCCTTGAGGTGCATCACCTTGACCTTCAGCATGTAGTTGGACTCGCGGACTCGGAGTGTCTTCTTCTGCTGGCGACGGTGCTTGAGCTTGGCCAGCTTCAGATCCATCTTGAGCCCTTCAAGCTCATGCTTCAACACCTCGTTCTCCATCCTATTGGAGTCAAGGCTGAGCTGAGTCTTGAACAGCAAGTTCTCCATCTGGCACACCTGGCGTCCGAGGGGGCAAAAGTAGGGGATCATAGTGGGAATCCCCTCCTCATTGCGGCATCCCAAGAAGGCATGAGGAAGACCCATGGCCTCCAACTCGACACGGTGGTGGAAGACAAGGCGAGAGAGGGCTGCTTGGAGCACCCTCACAAGTCCATCCTCCCATGTGCGGTCAAAGACCTGGACCTCAATCTCCTCAAGCTGCTTCACATGAGAGCCACGAAGTGTGCAAACCACCATCCAGGACATCTCGCCGTCCTTGGTGCTCTCCATCTGTCCTCCCTTCACTTCGGGTGCCAGGCGTCCAACGGCCTGTGACACCTCGACGAGGGCGGTCTCAAACAGGTAGGGAGGCTTCTTGAAGCCAAGCTGGATGCTCTCAGTGAACATCGGTGGATCCATCTACACAAAATTTTTAAGTTCTTAATTAGTAACATGATCAAAGTGTGCAAGTTTTAAGTGCATAAGTAAAAAATTAAGGATTAATGCAAGTAATACTAAATTTAAGAGAAATTAGGGGAGAGACTAGGCATTATTTCAGCATATAGTCATCTCGTTTTTATTATAGAAAAATAGTTTTTGTACTATCTTAGCGTCCATGCTAACTAGGGCTTCCTAAGGTCAGGATGGCTCTGATACAGCTCTGTGGGGACCCCACTAGCTGTCCGAAATACCCTGTTATGCATTCAACTCACGATCCCATGATCGTGCACCGTGAGCACATAACCGAACTGATTATCCAGAATTACATCATCCATTACAATACCGAATAAATAAGTCTTACAATAGCGGGGTCACATGACCTAGTCTTACATAAATGCCACAACGGGCGAGTTCACACACATAGCAGCGGATACACGTCACGTCGTCGGGCCCAAGTCATGCCTTAGACCTACAGGCGTCTGACTTGGAGATCGTCTAGGTCGCATAGTCGTCCTGGTACCCTCCATCGTCTTCATAGTCCTCCTCATAGTCTGGCCAAGTTAATAGCCAGGGACAAAGCCGTGAGTACATTTGGAATTGTACTCGCAAACCATCACAAAGGGGTGCTAACATAACTATCTAAAAGAGACAAGAGAGGAAGAACATTTTCTCTTGTGGATATAGCATGCATCAACATCTAGTGCCGACATAGCATCCCGGCTTCTCAAGTGAAGGAACACTATTGGTGTTCTTTGGCATCTCTATACCTTTATTGAAGAAGAGTTGCATTCCTCCATCTCAATTGACGGATATGCGAGGGAAAATCCTATGACATCTCTATATCTTTATTGAAGAAGAGTTGCATTCCTCCATCTCAATTGACGGATATGCGAGGGAAAATCCTATGACATCTCTATATCTTTATTGAAGAAGAGTTGCATTCCTCCATCTCAATTGACGGATATGCGAGGGAAAATCCTATGACATCTCTATATCTTTATTGAAGAAGAGTTGCATTCCTCCATCTCAATTGACGGATATGCGAGGGAAAATCCTATGACATCTCTATATCTTTATTGAAGAAGAGTTCCCCTTCAAGAAACATAAGGAAAAAGTTCCCCTCTTGGTCTTATTTTTCCACGACCATCTCCATATGGTCGACACACGCCCTTTTTCCGTACCTTTCCGGTACACATAAACACCACACTACCTTTGCAAAACACTTGATCAAAACAAAACGCAAGCCCCGGTTAAGTATGGCCATTTCAACTTGTCCATGACCGCGGACGCGGCTATTCGAATAGATTTGACTCTGCAGAGTTTGCGCACTTTCCCACAAGAACTGATAAATCCGCCGGGATCATCCCCGGATCGTCATACGAAAGTATGCGAGTCTCGAATAATCAGTCATAGTCTTTCGCCCGTCTCCCTTGGCACAAGTCCTTCCCTGCGGGCTTACCCCTTCCCGGCACCCCGGCAGCATACCTCCTTTTGAGCGTATCTCCGGCGCCATGATAGAAGACCCTCAGTAATCGTCCGGCTATCAGTTAAGATAGTGTATTGCCTCCTCTAGAGCGCAACCCGGCATCGGAGGTCGTCGTGACCCTCCCTAGAAAGTTGTGAAGGGTGCTTATGCCAATTTCAACAGACTACGGACTAAGCCCGTGCCCACTTTGGATAATGTGGTTGCGCGAATAAAAGTTGGGACGGCGAACACTTATACGCAGTGCTCCTTTTTAGAAACCATTTCCTTTTTCCCACAACACCTCGGTTGTCAACCAACCTCCATACACCTCTTTCCCCAAACATCTTTACCAAGATCTTTTGCTTTTATAAACCATACACTTGGGTTAACTCACCCAAGGTTTTCATAAACATTTACAACAAGGTAAACCTTGAGGGGTTCCCAACCTATAGTTTCATGAGAAGGAATGATGCGTGTAGATGACACGTCCGTTGGGAACCCCAAGAGGAAGGTGTGATGCGCACAACAGTAAGTTTTCCCTCAGAAAGAAACCAAGGTTTATCGAACCAGGAGGAGCCAAGAAGCACGTTGAAGGTTGATGGTGGGAATGTAATACGGCGCAACACCAGGATTCCGACGCCAACGTGGAACCCGCACAACACAACCAAAGTACTTTGCCCCAACGAAACTGAGGTTGTCAATCTCACCGGCTTGCTGTAACAAAGGATTAACCGTATTGTGTGGAAGATGATTGTTTGCAGAGAACAGTAAAGAACAAGTATTGAAGTAGATTGTATTTCAGATGTAAAGAATAGGACCGGGTCCATCACTAGAGGTGTCTCTCCCATAAGATAAAAGCATGTTGGGTGAACAAATTACAGTGGGCAATTGACAAATAGAGAGGGCATAACAATGCACATACATGATATGATAAATATTGTGAGATTTAATTGGGCATTACGACAAAGTACATAGACCGCCAACCAGCATGCATCTATGCCTAAAAAGTCCACCTTCGGTTATCATCCGAACCCCTTCCGGTATTAAGTTGCAAACAACAATTGCATTAAGTATGGTGTGTAATGTAATCAATAACTACATCCCTGGACATAGCATCAATGTTTTATCCCTAGTGGCAACAAGACATCCACAACCTTAGAACTTTCTCACTGTCCCACATTTAATGGAGGCATGAACCCACTATCGAGCATAAATACTCCCTCTTGGAGTTAAGAGTAAAAACTTGGCCAGAGCCTCTACTAATAACGGAGAGCATGCAAGATCATAAACAACACATAGGTAATAACTTGATAATTAACATAACATAGTATTCTCTATCCATCGGATCCCGACAAACACAACATATAGAATTACAGATAGATGATCTTGATCATGTTAGGCAGCTCACAAGATCCAACAATGAAGCACAATGAGGAGAAGACAACCATCTAGCTACGCTATGGACCCATAGTCCAGGGGTGAACTACTCACTCATCACTCCGAGGCGACCACGGCGGTGAAGAGTCCTCCGGGAGATGAATCCCCTCCGGCAGGGTGCCGGAGGCGATCTCCCGAATACCCCGAGATGGGATTGGCGGCGGCGCCTCAAGGTTTTCCGTATCGTGGCCTTGCATCGGGGTTTCGCGACGAGGCTTTAAGTAGCGGAAGGGCAACGCGGGGGCACGAGGCCCCACACGACAGTGGCGCCAGGCTGGCCGCGCCGCCCTAGCGTGTCGGCGCCTCGTGGCCCCACTTCCTTTCCCCTCGGTCCGGAAGCTTCGTGGCAAAATAGGACCCCGGGCGTTGATTTCGTCCAATTCCGAGAATATTTCGTTACTAGGATTTCGAAACCAAAAACAGCAGAAAACAGAATCTTCTGCATCTTGTTAATATGTTAGTGCCGGAAAATGCATAAATACGACATATAATGTGTATAAAACATGTAGATATCATCAATAATGTAGCATGGAACATAAGAAATTATCGATACGTCTGAGACGTATCAAGGAACTACTATAATACCATGGCCGAGATGAAGGTCATCATGCCATGAGAGCATATGTGAGTGACATAAAGAGAATCCTACTTGCTTAAGGTAAGCATGTAAGATGATAACAAAGGGTGGATCAAACTTTCAGATTTGTGGTGCTACTATACAATTTGGGTGGTGTAGGTGTATTACCCATCCACCATTCAAGGGGGTACATGGCATACTTCTCTCAATTTGAGAATTACACCAAGCATCATGACTTTGATACCTCGATACTCAACAAAGTGGGGGTGTGGTGTACAACTCTAATTTGAAATAGTACATGCTCGTGTTGAGCACTCAAAAAGACCCAAGGGAGTAGCACGGCAGTGACACCATGCATCTCTCCAACGTGTGAACCAAGATGAAAAACCACCACAAGGAACTACTCCTATTACATCCATACATAGACCAACATAGAGAGATCATCACATAAAGAGATAAGATGCTTAGGGACATCAACAAATGACATCCAACACCACATCATTCAGAGTTCAAAGATGGCTTGCCTTGGTTGGCTTGTCCCTGGTCCTCCTCAAATCCTTCTCCAAAGTCCTCCCCTTCAACTTCACCCTCGTTCGTATCTAGCGTCGCAAAAGTAAACGGTACACATAATCAATACACAACATAAGAACCAAGGGTGTTTTAATAAAATATGCAAAACGTGCAGGGGAGTGGTTGGGCAGTAAATAAATATGGGTTGTTTAGTTTTATACCAAAGGAGTGTAAAGGTTTTAAACAAAACAATCAAAATTTGAGCCTATCATTGCATGTGACACACATACATCCATAACCAGAGACGAAATTCTATGAACAGAGACTAATGCTATTTTTCCAAGATGCACAGTAACAATATAAGATCAACACAGTTGGAATCATTCAAAAATATTAATTTTTCGATTTTTAGAATTAAGAATACTAACCAGAATCGGAGATCAAGTTTTAATTATTTAAAATCGCACAAAAATCCTCGGACATAGCATCAATGTTTTATCCCTAGTGGCAACAGCACATCCACAACCTTAGAACTTTCTGTCACTGTCCCAGATTTAATGGAGGCATGAACCCACTATCGAGCATAAATACTCCCTCTTGGAGTTAAGAGTAAAAACTTGGCCAGAGCCTCTACTAATAACGGAGAGCATGCAAGATCATAAACAACACATAGGTAATAACTTGATAATTAACATAACATAGTATTCTCTATCCATCGGATCCCGACAAACACAACATATAGAATTACGATAGATGATCTTGATCATGTTAGGCAGCTCACAAGATCCAACAATGAAGCACAATGAGGAGAAGACAACCATCTAGCTACGCTATGGACCCATAGTCCAGGTGAACTACTCACTCATCACTCCGAGGCGACCATGGCGGTGAAGAGTCCTCCGGAGATGAATCCCCTCTCCGGGGTGCCGAGGCGATCTGATTCCCCCGAGATGGGATTGGCGGCGGCGCCGCAAGGTTTTCCGTATCGTGGCTCTCCGGGGGTTTCGCGACGGAGGCTTTAAGTAGGCGGAAGGGCGCGGGGGCCACACGAGGGCCCCACACGACAGGGCGCGGCCGCCAGCCGCGCCGCCCTAGCGTGTCGGCGCCTCGTGGCCCCACTTCCTTTCCTTCGGTCTCTCGGAAGCTTCGTGGCAAAATAGGACCCCGGGCGTTGATTTCGTCCAATTCCGAGAATATTTCGTTACTAGGATTTCAAACCAAAAACAGCAAAACAACAACTGGCTCTTCGGCATCTTGTTAATATGTTAGTGCCGAAAATGCATAAATACGACATATAATGTGTATAAAACATGTAGATATCATCAATAATGTAGCATGGAACATAAGAAATTATCGATACGTCGGAGACGTATCAGCATCCCTGCTTAGTTCGCTCGTCCCGAGGTAAACGATAACAAAGATAATTTCTGAAGTGACATGCCATCATAACCTTGATCATACTATTGTAAGCATATGTAATGAATGCAGCGATCAAAACAATGGTAATGACATGAGTAAACAACTGAATCATAAACCAAAGACTTTTCATGAATAGTACTTCAAGACAAGCATCAATCAGTCTTGCATAAGAGTTAACTCATAAAGCAATAAATCAAAGTAAAGGTATTGAAGCAACACAAAGGAAGATTAAGTTTCGTTGCTTTCAACTTGTAACATGTATATCTCATGGATAATTGTCAACATAGAGTATTATAATAAGTGCAATATGCAAGTATGTAGGAATAAATGCACAGTTCACACAAGTGTTTTCTTCTTGAGGTGGAGAGAAATAGGTGAACTGACTGAACATAAAAGTAAAAAGAATGGTCCTTCAAAGAGGAAAGCATCGATTTCTATATTTGTGCTAGAGCTTTTATTTTGAAAACATGAAACAATTTTGTCAACGAAGTAATAAAGCATATGAGTTATGTAAATTATATCTTACAAGTTGCAAGCCTCGTGCATAGTATACTAATAGTGCCCGCACCTTGTCCTAATTAGCTTGGACTACCGGATCATCACAATACACATGTTTTAACCATGTGTCACAATGGGGTACCTCCATGCCGCCTGTACAAAGGTCTAAGGAGAAAGCTCGCATTTTGGATTTCTCGCTTTTGATTATTCTCAACTTAGACATCCATACCGGGACAACATGGACAACAGATAATGGACTCCTCTTTAATGCATAAGCATGTGGCAACAATTAGTGTTCTCATATGAGATTGAGGATATATGTCCAAAACTGAAACTTCCACCATAATTGATGGCTTTAGTTAGCGGCCCAATGTTCTTCTCTAACAATATGTATGCTCCAACCATTAAGGTGGTAGATCTCTCTTACAGACAAGACGGACATGCATAGCAACTCACATGATATTCAACAAAGAATAGTTGATGGCGTCCCAGAAACATGGTTATCGCACAACAAGCAACTTAATAAGAGATAAAGTGCATAAGTGCATATTCAATACCACAATAGTTTTTAAGCTATTTGTCCCATGAGCTATATATTGTAAAGGCAAATGATGGAATTTTAAAGGTAGCACTCAAGCAATTTACTTTGAAATGGCGGAGAAATACCATGTAGTAGGTAGGTATGGTGGACACAAATGACATAGTGGTTGGCTCAAGGATTTTGGATGCATGAGAAGTATTCTCTCGATACAAGGTTTAGGCTAGCAAGGTTATTTGAAACAAACACAAGGATGAACGGTGCAGCAAAACTCACATAAAAGACATATTATAAACATTATAAGACTCCACACCGTCTTCCTTGTTCAAAATTCAATACTAGATATTATCTAGACTTTAGAGAGACCAAATATGCAAACCAAATTAGCAAGCTCTATGTGTTTCTTCATTAATGGGTGCAAAGTATATGATGCAAGAGCTTAAACATGAGCACAACAATTGCCAAGTATCAAATTATTCAAGACATTTTAGAATTACTACATGTAGCATTTCCCAATTCCAACCATATAACAATTTAACGAAGAAGATTCAACCTTCGCCATGAATACTATGAGTAAAGCCTAAGGACATATTTGTCCATATGCAACAGCGAGCGTGTCTCTCCACACAATGAATGCTAGGATCCATTTTATTCAAACAAAAACAAAAACAAACAAACAGACGCTCCAAGCAAAGTACATAAGATGTGATGAATAAAAATATAGTTTCAGGGAGGAACCCGATAATGTTGTCGATGAAGAAGGGGATGCCTTGGGCATCCCCAAGCTTAGACGCTGAGTCTTCTTAGAATATGCAGGGGTGAACAGGGTATCCCCAAGCTTAGAGCTTTCACTCTCCTTGATCATATTGTATCATACTCCTCTCTTGATCCTTGAAAACTTCCTCCACACCAAACTCAAACAACTCATTAGAGGGTTAGTGGACAATAAAAATTAACATGTTCAGAGGTGACACAATCATTCTTAACACTTCTGGACATTGCATAAAGCTACTGGACATTAATGGATCAAAGAAATTCATCCAACATAGCAAAAGAGGCAATGTGAAATAAAAGGCAGAATCTGTCAAAACAGAACAGTCCGTAAAGATGGATTTTATTGAGGCACCAGACTTGCTCAAATGAAAATGCCCAAATTGAATGAAAGTTGCGTACATATCTGGGGATCACTCACGTAAATTGGCATAATTTTCTGAGTTACCTACAGAGAATTAGGCCCAAATTCGTGACAGCAAAGAAATCTGTAATTGCGCAGTAATCCAAATCTAGTATGAACCTTACTATCAAAGACTTTACTTGGCACAACAAAACATAAAACTAAGATAAGGAGAGGTTGCTACAGTAGTAAACAACTTCCAAGACTCAAATATAAAACAAAGTACTGTAGTAAAAACATGGGTTGTCTCCCAACGCTTTTCTTTAACGCCTTTCAGCTAGGCGCAGAAAGTGTAAATCAAGTATTATCAAGAGATGAAGCATTGGCATTACCTTGGGCTTTACCCTTACCTTTCTTGTTCTTTTTCTTACTCTTTGGCTTAGGGAATATATGGCTACCCCCGGGTGTAGAGGTAAATTTTAGGGTGCCTTCTCCCATGTCTGTGACTGCCCCAATAGTTTTAGCAGGGATCTTCCGAGTGTGATTTGTCCTGTTCCTGCGCATTCAATAACAAGATAATCAATGGATATTGTTCTACCAAGAATGGTTGTATGCACACCCGCAGCTATTCCTTTAGGAATTATAACGAAGTTATCAATAAGAGTTATTCCTTCTCCCCTTCAACAAATCCCAAAGTTTCAAAGATTCATGAATTCTCTTAGGCATTAGGCAAAATTCAGACATAATATCACAATTAGTATGAAGAGTTTGGTCACCGATAGCAATTTTAATAGTAGGATCCCATAATGAAGGTTCAGAGTTCACTAAAACTTGATCAAGACGGTTACGAATATATCCATAATTTTCATTTAAGCGAGATGCACTTGTCTCAAGAGTGTTTAATCTATTATAAATGCTAATAAGGGTGAATCAAAGTTATTAGCTGAATCATGTGATGCAACCAACTTCTTTAAGGCATTAAAAGCTTGATCCCCATTGCAATGAAGGAAATCTCCTCCCACTAGAGCATCCAAGGCATATCTATAGCGAATCATAAGACCAAAATAAAAATTACTAAGGAGCAAACTTAGAGTCATTTGAGGTTCAGTTTTACGATAAGAAGTAAAAATTCTGGACCAAGCATCTTTAAAACTCTCCTCATCCCCTTGTTTAAAAGTGAAGACTAATCCTCAGGTGAAGAAGTAACAAGTGCAGAACTAGACATAGTAACAAAAGTAAAATGCAAGTAACTATTTTTTGTGTTTTGATATAGAGTGCAAGACAAATAAAGTAAAGCTAGCAACTAACTTTTTTGTGTTTTGATATAACAAACAAAGAAGTAAATAAAATAAAGCAAGACAAAAAAAGTAAAGAGATTGGGAAGTGGAGACTCCTTGCAGCGTGTCTTGATCTCCCCGGCAACGGCGCCAGAAAAGTGTCTTGATGCGCGTAGATGACACGTCCATTGGGAACCCCAAGAGGAAGGTGTGATGCGCATGCATAAGTTTTCCCTCAAAAAGAAACCAAGGTTTATCGAACAGGAGGAGCCAAGAAGCACGTTGAAGGTTGATGGTGGCGGAATGTAATGCGGCGCAACACCGGATTCCCGCCAACGTGGAACTGCACAACACAACCAAAGTACTTTGCCCCAACGAAATAGTGAGGTTGTCAATCTCACCGGCTTGTCGTAACAAAGGATTAACCGTATTGTGTGGAAGATGATTGTTTGCGAACAGAAAGAACAAGTATTGCAGTAGATTGTATTTCGATGTAAAGAATAGGACCGGGGTCCACTAGAGGTGTCTCTCCCATAAGATAAAAGCATGTTGGGTGAACAAATTACGTCGGGCAATTGACAAATAGAGAGGGCATAACAATGCACATACATGATATGATAAATATTGTGAGATTTAATTGGGCATTACGACAAAGTACATAGACCGCCATCCAAGCATGCATCTATGCCTAAAAAGTCTACCTTCAGGTTATCATCCGAACCCCTTCCGTATTAAGTTGCAAAACAACAGACAATTGCATTAAGTATGGTGCGTAATGTAATCAATAACTACATCCTCGGACATAGCATCAATGTTTTATCCCTAGTGGCAACAAGACATCCACAACCTTAGAACTTTCAGTCATCCCAGATTTAATGGAGGCATGAACCCACTATCGAGCATAAATACTCCCTCTTGGAGTTAAGAGTAAAACTTGGCCAGAGCCTCTACTAATAACGGAGAGCATGCAAGATCATAAACAACACATAGATAATAACTTGATAATTAACATAACATAGTATTCTCTATCCATCGGATCCCGACAAACACAACATATAGAATTACAGATAGATGATCTCTATCATGTTAGGCAGCTCACAAGATCCAACAATGAAGCACAATGAGGAGAAGACAACCATCTAGCTACTGCTATGGACCCATAGTCCAGGGATGAACTACTCACTCATCCCGAGGCGACATGGCGGTGAAGAGTCCTCCGGGAGATGAATCCCCTCTCCGGCAGGGTGCCGAGGCGATCTCCTGAATCCCGAGATGGGATTGGCGGCGGCGCCTCGAGTAAGGTTTTCCGTATCGTGGCTCTTGTTCGGGGTTTCTGCGACGGAGGCTTTAAGTAGGCGGAAGGGCAACATGGGGGCCACACGAGGCCCCACACGACGCCGGCGCGGCCATGTCAGGCCGCGCCGCCCTAGCGTGTCGGCGCCTCGTGGCCCCACTTCCTTTCCCCTTCGGTCTTCTGGAAGCTTTTTGGCAAAATAGGACCCTGGGCGTTGATTTCTTCCAATTCCGAGAATATTTCGTTACTAGAATTTCGAAACCAAAAAACAGAAAACAGAATGGCTCTTCGGCATCTTGTTAATATGTTAGTGCCGGAAAATGCATAAATACGACATATAATGTGTATAAAACATGTAGATATCATCAATAATGTAGCATGGAACATAAGAAATTATCGATACGTCGGAGACGTATCAAGGAACTACTATAATACCATGGCCGAGATGAAGGTCATCATGCCATGAGAGCATATGTGAGTGACATAAAGAGAATCCTACTTGCTTAAGGTAAGCATGTAAGATGATAACAAAGGGTGGATCAAACTTTCAGATTTGTGGTGCTACTATACAATTTGGGTGGTGTAGGTGTATTACCCATCCACCATTCAAGGGGGTACACGGCATACTTCTCTCAATTTGAGAATTACACCAAGCATCATGACTTTGATACCTCGATACTCAACAAAGTGGGGGTGTGGTGTACAACTCTAATTTGAAATAGTACATGCTCGTGTTGAGCACTCAAAAAGACCCAAGGGAGTAGCACGGCAGTGACACCATGCATCTCTCCAACGTGTGAACCAAGATGAAAAACCACCACAAGGAACTACTCCTATTACATCCATACATAGACCAACATAGAGAGATCATCACATAAAGAGATAAGATGCTTAGGGACATCAACAAATGACATCCAACACCACATCATTCAGAGTTCAAAGATGGCTTGCCTTGGTTGGCTTGTCACTGGTCCTCCTCAAATCCTTCTCCAAAGTTCTCCCCTTCAACTTCACCCTCGTTCGTATCTAGCGTCGCAAAAGTAAACGGTACACATAATCAATACACAACATAAGAACCAAGGGTGTTTTAATAAAATATGCAAAACGTGCAGGGGAGTGGTTGGGCAGTAAATAAATATGGGTTGTTTAGTTTTATACCAAAGGAGTGTAAAGGTTTTAAACAAAACAATCAAAATTTGAGTCTATCATTGCATGTGACACACATACATCCATAACCAGAGACGAAATTCTATGAACAGAGACTAATGATATTTTTCCAAGATGCACAGTAACAATATAAGATCAACACAGTTGGAATCATTCAAAAATATTAATTTTTCTATTTTTAGAATTAAGAATACTAACCAGAATCGGAGATCAAGTTTTAATTATTTAAAATCGCACAAAAATCCTAAAAATACAAGGCCAGTGGCGTATGAAAGATAATTTCATACTGGTTACAAAGCAATTTGAATCAGGTCAATCGGAGCTACCAAATTACTTTTATTAGCAAAACAGTGTACTGGCAGATTTTCATTTTTAATTTCTGTTTAACAAATTTTCAAATAAAAGAAATGGGCGGGAACGCCCTGGGCCGTGCGGTGCGGTGCAGATGGGCCGGCCCAGTGGGGCTCTCCGGTGGTCGAAGAAAAAAAGAAAAAGGGAAAAAGGCCGGGGCCCGTGGTGGGCCAGGCAGGCCGACGTGGCCATGCACGCCGACGTGGCCGTGCATGCGCCATGCGCCCGCCCGATCTGGATCCGACGGCCCAGATCCGGCGCGTGCTCGACGTCTGCGGCGCTCGCCGGCGCGAAAGAAGAAAAGGGGCGGCGCGACGGCTTACCAGCGGCTGGCGATGGCGTGGCGTCGTGCAGGCGTGTCGGTGGCGTGGGCGTGCGTTGTGTGCGGGTGCTGGCGGCGTCCAGGGGCTGCTGCTCCTCCTCGCTCGGCGTCGTCTGCGTCACGGACGGCGTCGGAGCATCGAGAGCGGCGGCGTCCTGCGGTGCTCCTGGGGAGAAGAAGAGAGGGACAGGGTCAGGAGATGCAGGGGGTGATGTGGGTGAAGGAGATCAGGGGAGGGGAGTGGCGTTGGCGCCGTGGTGGTGACCTCCTGCGCGTCACCCACGCGGTGACCGCGGTGAGCGTCTCGGCGTGGCGACGGCAACGGCTCGGCTGCCGCTCGAGCAGCCAGGAGGGAGTGGAGCAGCCTTGCGGCGTAGTGGGTGTGGGAGCTGAAGGGGGCGGCCTCGGTGGGGTTTATATAGGCGGAGGAGGCGAGGCGTGGCGTGGGCGGTGGCGACGGCCAACGGGCGCGCGAGGGCAGGCGTCACGTGCTGGGCCCGTGGTGACGTAGCCCTGGTGGCTTCAGTGGGGGAGGGAGTCGAGGCGACGCGCTGCAGACGAGGCATGATGGCGCGTCGAGCGAGGCTCCGTGCCATCATGTGCTTGACCAGGCGCGCGGGCTAGGGTTTTTTGGGCGCGAGAGAGGGAGGGAGGCTGGTGGCCTTCGGGCCAGAAAAGAGAGAAAGAGAGAGGGCCAGGGTTGGGCCAGGGTAGAGAGAAGGGGGTGGCGTCGGCCACGGCCCAAACCAGAGAAGAAAAAGGAGAGAGGGGGAAGTCTCCCCTCTTCTCATCTCTCGGCCAATTTCAAAGAGAGAAGGGAAAAGAGAAAATAAAGGGGCAGGGAAAAAAGAGAGAGAATGGGGGCCATGCCATTGCATGTGCCAAGATTTGGTACTAGGTGCATAAGCATAATTGTTGAATAAAAGAAATTTAAATGATCCAAAAAGAGGTGTTGGTGCTGGTGGTGTAACCCTAGGTGTTGAGATGGCACTATCCAAATAAGAGAGGGAAGTGTTCCCCCTTATTAAGAAGGTGTTGGTAAACAAAGACATAGGGTTCCGAGTGGAGAGGAAAAATAGTAATTAAGGGTAGTGTCAACACACAAGAGGGCAAACCCTACTGATTTACAATGAGGTACTAAAATTAACAAGGGTAACTCCCTAATTTAATAATCCTAATGAAAATTCTAAGACCAGTACACAAATGATCTCAATCAAAAACTCAAGCAGACACAAAATGAAAAGTTTTTGTTGGCCTAAAATTTTAAACATGATGAAAAATGCATGTTCTGAAAAATGGGGTGTTACAAAGCCAGTGAAACCTTTATATATGAAATGATATACTTAATTAACATGGCTCAGTCTCAAATGTTATACTTAATTAATCTGACACTAGTTGTATAACCTGGTACGCTGGTACTAATTAACATAGCACAAACACAGCAAGCAAACATATGCTCAGTAGAATAAATTCATGCATAAGATCCAACTAGCATTAGTGCAGAATAACCACCAAGCAGTCAAACTAGCACTCAGAACAGTCAGGCTCAATCCAATAATGGAGTACTATTTAGTAGGTACATACCGAATTTTGGTGTTGCTATAGGATCCCAAGAAGGTGGGAGCTCTCCACTGAATGAATTACTTGGAGATAATGCCAGAATGTTCACTTGGAGAAACAAGATGGATAAGCTTCTCTGTTAATCCCTACAATAAACAAAAAATACATCAGCTTTACAAACAAAGATCTAGCAGGCATGGTTAAAAGTGAATAAAAAGAAATAGATAAGAGAACAGTTTGGCAAAGATGCGTTCTCTCTATAAAAAACTAGGTCTGCTATACATTGTACATTGTATCATTACAGAAGACTAGAAGAGTTCAGCGACAACAATATTTTGACAGTTCTTATTCACCAAACATTGGGACATGGTCAAAACTTAGAACTAATTCGAGGCCCTACAGGAATTAATTAAGCATGAGAGTATATATACAGAAATTGCAGAACAAGAGTTTATACAGAGTTTATATAGAAAAAGAGTCACAAAGCTATGGATTGTTCATACCAAATATTTGGACATGATCAACGCTGTAGTAGCCTAGGATCTATATGCATCACCACCAGATCAACAAACCATAATAACAAATGCCCTCAGCCAGAATCATTCACCATTCGAGCAAATGCCCTCATCTTGCTGACGAGTGACGACTCCACCAACGTCAGAGCACCCATCCCTCCCGCAAGTCACATCTCCCTACCCATCTGATCTAGTTCCATTGCTGCAAGAGAGCTTCTAGATAGGCGCGGCTAGCAGAATTAATGGCGAGAGGTGCCGGCTAGCAGAATTAATGACGAGAGGTGCGGCACTACTATAGCTTAGCTACGACGCTGCGACCAGCGATCCTGTCCCGAAGAGAGAGAAAGAAGACGGGGTTACCTGAGAGGATGCAGACCGGAGTATGACCGGCCGGAGGTGGCGTCGCCGGTCAGATACCAAGAATGGTGGCGATCTGATGTGAATCAGCTAGGCGGGATCCATCCTTGTCGCCGCTGCTCCCGCCCCTCCTGCAGTTCTCGCCGCTGCTCCGCTCGCTGCCTCTGCGCTCGCCGCTGTCGCTTCGCTCGCCGCCGTCGCTTTGCAGTCTGGGTAGGGTTCGGACGGGGACGAACGGGGATGATACGTCTCAAACATATCTATAATTTCTGATGTTCCATGCTAGTTTTATGATAATTCTCACATGTTTTATACACACTTTACATCATTTATACACATTTTCCGGCACTAACCTATTAACGAGATGCCGAAGCGCCAGTTCCTGTTTTGTGCTGTTTTTGGTTTCAGAAATCCTACACAGGAAATATTCTCGGAATTGGAGGAAACGAACGCCCAGGATCTTATTTTTTTCCATGGAGCTTCCAGAAGACCGAAGAGGATACGAAGTGGGGCCACGAGGCGCCCTAACCATAGGGCGGCGCGGCCAAGGAGGGGCCCGCGCTGGCCTATGGTGTGGGGCCCCCGTGCCTCCTCCGACTCTGCCCTTATATATACTCTCCGTCGCGAAAACCCTATTACCGAGAGCCACGATACGGAAAAAGTTCCAGAGACGCGCCGCCGCCAATCCCATCTCGGGGGATTCAGGAGATCGCCTTCGGCACCCTGTCGGAGAGGGGTATCATCACCCAGAGGACTCTACATCACCATGATCGCCTCCGGACTGTTGTGTGAGTAGTTCATCCTTGGACTATGGGTCCATAGCAGTAGCTAGATGGTTGTCTTCTCCTCATGTGCTATCATGTTTAGATCTTGTGAGCTGCCTATCATGATCAAGATCATCTATTTGTAATGCTACATGTTGTGTTTGTTGGGATCCGATGAATATGGAATACTATGTCAAGTTGATTATTGATCTATCATATATGTGTTGTTTATGATCTTGCATGCTCTCCGTTGCTAGTAGAGGCTCTGGCCAAGTTGATACTTGTGACTCCAAGAGGGAGTATTTATGCTCGATAGTGGGTTCATGCCTCCATTGAATGTGGGACAGTGACAGAAAGTTCTAAGGTTGTGGATGTGCTATTGCCACTAGGGATAAAACATCGATGCTTTGTCTAAGGATATTTGTGTTGATTACATTACGCACCATACTTAATGCAATTGTCGTTGTTTGCAACTTAATACTGGAAGGGGTGCGGATGCTAACCTGAAGGTGGACTTTTTAGGCATAGATGCATGCTGGATAGCGGTCTATGTACTTTGTCGTAATGCCCTAAGTAAATCTCATAGTAGTCATCATGATATGTATGTGCATTGTTATGCCCTCTCTATTTGTCAATTGCCCAACTGTAATTTGTTCACCCAACATGCTATTTATCTTATTGGAGAGACACCACTAGTGAACTGTGGACCCTGTCAACACCCGGATTTTTAAGTCCAGATGCCTATTATGCCATTCCTCGCAATCCCAGGAATATTGTTTTTGCGAGACATAATAGATTGATATCACAACACACCATTTATTACATACCATAATCGTCTTACAAATAAAGGATCACATGATCCAGTCTCATTACAATAATAGCAGTTCTATTGATCCATTACATAACACATAGCGGAAGCGAAATAGCGTAGTAGTAGCCCATCTATTCCACAGACAACTGTTGACGTCAGGAGTGATCCTAGTTGTCGTAGACGTCTATCCTTCTTCCGGGTTTTGGTACTCGTCTTCATAGTCTGGCCATTTGAATAGCCAGGGACACAGCCATGAGTACTTTAAAGTACTCGAAACTAATACTAAGGTAAATACTATCAACTACAGCAAAGGGTTCTAAGCTCTAGTTTCATTTGCAGAAAGCCAGTTTTATTTCATAAGCACTTTAATAATCAAAAACTTCTTTATTCGCTAAACTCAGGTGGGAACATTAGTGTCATTCCCACAACTCAGTTGTGATTCAAAGTCAAAGTCACCTTTCAATTCAAATCACAAGTCACCCTTCATATTTTTAGAAAAGTTCTGATGACGGAACAGTATGGCCTTTCCAACTGTCCATGACGCGGACACGGCTATTCGAATACGTTAAACTGCAGAGGTTGTACACTTGTGCCACAACAATTGCAATAGTTCGTCAGGGGTAACTGGCCCTGATTTATCGTACGCAGTACGCGAACTACCAATCCTAACCTTTCATTTACATATCCTAGTAGGCACCTCTCCCCATGAGCTTGGCCTCCCGGTGAAACAGACAGTCAGCCTGGGAACTGCACAGGGCTTGGGCCGGACATTCACCTCATTTCACGTCATTTCACATCATTCCTTTTGTTGTAGAGGCAGCCTCCGGCATAACCCCGATGACGCTTGTTTTAGAGGGAACCCATACTAAGACACATAAATTTCCAGCTAAGCCTTACCCAGATTCAGGTATTGTGGGGGTACTTGTAAAATTGGAATGGTATCGCATCCGAACCCAACCATCAGTTTTTGTAAGTTTCACCAAGTCATTCACGAGTCATATTCACCTTCAAAATCTTTCAATAGAATGACTCATCATTCCAAGGTTTTCAAAGTCATTGGTTTTCACAAGTTCCCATCTATAGTAGTCAATGTTAGTTCAGCACTAGCAACTAGTCATAAGGGGTGCTAAGCAACTTGGGTTGCTCTAGGCTAAGTTTGATACTCTTGCACTACTCCATAACTAAACTAAGTGAATCATGAATCAAAAATTACTTTGATAAACAAAAATTTAGTAAAGCTTGTACAGTAAAAACTTGGGATAGGAGCAGTAAGCATAAAATAAAAGTAATGGTGCCTTGCTCTTGTAGAGCTTTGCATTATTCTAGTTGCATTGGCAATAGCTTGCAAACAGAATAGCTTGCATTAGTCTAGCTTGCCTTGATTGGTGATGTGATCAAAGTTCTCTTGCTCTTCCTCTTGGTAGAAGACCTCTTCCTCTTGATAGCCTCCGGTACTAGCGTCTATAAACGAATACGTGGATACAATCACCAAACAACACTTAAGTAATCTTAATTAACCTTAATGGCTCACACAATTGATCTAGCATCACAACTTAACATTTATCCAAAAATTATTCTAGGGTTTCCTTATTTAATATTTAGGAAAATAATTTCCTCTCATTAAAAAAAATTGGAATTAGGGTTTCTCTTTGGTTTGGGAGAAATAATTTCCTCTTATTGAATTCTTCTTAAGATTTAATCTTCTCAAATAACCAGGGATGATCACATGTTGACCAAGGTCAACACTTCACATTTAATATTTGAGAAAAGTGATTTAAGTGAGATTCATCATCTCATGTGATTTAAATAACCATTGCAAATTAAATACTATTCTGATTTAAATTCTAAAAGTGAGCAAGTATGAGCCTAAGTAAAATAAAGGTCAACACATTACTTCATATCACTTGAGAAATGATTTAAATGAGGTGTTACACCTCATAGATTTAAAGTCCTAAAATTTGGATATAGTTTAAATGGACTAGTATTGACTACATAGCCAATATTTTGCTCCTAGCCCATGATCATGTACAGAACCTATATCATATTTTTACATAGTAAATTAGGGTTAGTTAAATGTGAATTATTGCAATTGGATTTACTTCAAAATTCAAATTGGTTGATTTTCTAGATTTATTTGAATACTGAAAAGTATCTGACTTGTTATTTTTGCTATTTAAATTCTACACAAGCTATGAGGTTGAGACCAGTGGAAAAAAGTAGATAATTTCATAGGCTTTCTGGAACAATTTGAATAACAAGATTTGGATTTATAGATTTTGAACTATTCAATTTATAGCATAGACCAGAATTGAAATTTGTTGAAATGGATTAATACAAAATTTAAAGTGTTGGGCTGCGCGGGAAACGAATTGGGCCGAAAAGGTTTAAAACGCAGCAGGCCAGCCCAGTAACGCTTCAGCGCGCCACGGGCCAACTGACAAAGGGTCCCGCTAGTCAGTGTCTTATTTCACCGAAACGGTATCAACTAACCTGAGCCGCGCGATCAGAAGCAAAATCAACGGTGGAGGGGCGTCATCGTCGTTGGCGAGAAGCAGAAGCGGGCACGGCGGAGGTAGGGGTAGACGGCGAGCTGGGACTCCGAGGCGGCGCTGGTGCTAGGCGGCGTTGTCGACGAAGGGGAGTCGCCTGGTACTGGCTCCAATGGTGTTCGAATTCGTCGTGTTGATCTGCGGCGGACTCCGCGATCGACGGAGCGATTGGGGCTGTCTGTGGCTTAATCGAAGGGGGGCTGGGGTTGAGGAGGTCAAGAAGAGGGAGTGGAGCAAGTTTGGTGTGGAAGGAGAAGGCTGAGGGGGCCTCTTTTTATAGTGCGAGGGGGTGGCCGTGGCGGAGCGGCTGGTCGTCAATGGCGCCGGCGATTCAGGACGCGAAGGGGCAAGGTATGGGGCGCACCGTGTAGGCGACGGCTAGGAGGTGCTAGAGCGCTTGATGGTTTAGCTAGGGGAGGACAGGAGCGTGCGGTGTCATCGCCGTCCTTGCGGTACCGGCGCGGCAGGGGTTTGATGATGGCATCGTCTACGGCGCAGGCGACGGCCAATGGCGGTGTCTGGCGAGGTCCTGGCATGGTGTGGAGTGTGCACGCGCAAGAGGAGGGGAAGGGAAGGACGACAGCGTCCAGGCGACGGCGTGCTCTGGCGCGTCCAGGATGGTGATGGTGCACGCTCACCGCGTGCCTGGCACGTTTCTGGCGCGTCTGGGCGAGCGTCTGGTGGCCAATGCCGTGCGAGCCTTTAGCTGGGAAGTGTACTGGCGTGAGTAGGAGAGTGTAGGCGAGCTAGTTGACAAGGAGAAAGGGCTCAGAGGGAGATGGAGAGGATGAATGGCATGGTGGTGTCCTTGGGCTCGGCATGGGGAAGCTTTTGCTCATTGCACCACTTTAATCAGTGCCAAAGGGCTTTGTTTGATACAGAGGAGGTACAGGAGTGATGATCACATCTGATCATGCAAGGTTTAGGCAAAAATCCAGTGGGTATAAGCATGTAACACAATTCTGGAACAATGTCTGCCATGTGTTCGATGAAATTCCGCATGAAGAAAATGTTGGAATTTTGGAAATCTTTTTGGTGGAGCTCAATTATATATTTAAAGTTAAAGATTGGTAGTGGTGGTATTCAATTTGGAGCTGTTTTGCAAAGATTTCAAAATGTGGTCATCTTCACATAGTTTCAAAGTCTCCACTTGTCAAAACTATTCTGGTCAACCTGGTAAAAGTTAGCATGTGTGGTCAACATGAAAGTTGTTGACATTGACATGATCTTGGATGACATGGCAATAGTTGACCAAGTTTGGTTGAAGAAAAGTCAAAGCCAGAGGGGTAAAGTGAGGAACATTTTATAAAACTCCATTTTGACCATTATCACATGTATGTTGATTTTGAGATTTGTTTTGATTTGATTTTGGTTTCTTTGATGCAATTGTGTTTGTTTATCATATATAAGAGTTTTACAAACAATAGATCAAGCAATGGTGGCCTTTGGTGAAGATTTGCAAAATTGGCCTTATGTGTATGTGAGTGAAATGGGGATTATCTCACTAATTGATTTCTCTCCATTTGATTTGACTTTTCTTGACTCTAATGTGATTCTTATTGGTTTAGAAACATTTTCAAACCATTGAAACCATTTCAAATGGTCTTGTTCAAAGATTTGCAAAAATGGCCATAACACATAAGAGGTGATATGCCCATTTTCATTATTTTTGTAAATTGTTCCCCTTGCTTTACTTGGGCATGGGTTAGGGTCAATTTAGTATTAGGTTAGGTTTAGAAATGGTTTCCCATCATTTGGTCAAGGTTTAAAGTCATAGGGCAAAAATTGGTGAAATGGCTATGTGTCACATATGCCTCTATGCATATGTTGCATTTGAGTTTTAATTTGACTTGGCTTGACCCAATTGGTGTTGTTGAGTGTTGAAATGGTATATAGGAGTGATCCCACCATTCACAACAAGTCTTAGGGTCAAGGATCTCAAATTCACAAATTTGCTATTTTACCCTCATATGCCTCTATGGCATTTTTAGTTTCTTTTTATTTTCTTTGGAAACAACTTGAATTTGGTTTGATAAGTACTAGGTAAGGTGTATGATGGTTTTCCAAACCTCTAAACAAAGTAGAAAGGTCTAGGGTAAAGATTTATAATTATAGCCATAGGCACATATGCCTTTTCTTATTTAATTTCCTTTTATTTTATTTTAACTAGGATGGTGAAAAGAGGGGTGAGGTTTAGGGTTTAAGATTATTTCAAACTACTAAAACAAGCAATCATGGCAATTGCACAAGAGAGATTGAGCATTTTAACAAGCAAGGTCACTATTTCTCACACTTAATTTAATAAAAGTTTTTGTTGGTTCCAAAATTTGGAACTAGGGAAATTCATTTGTTTTGTTTTGAAGTTTTTGGGATGTTACAAACCCTTCCCCCTTAAAAAAATCTCGTCCCGAGATTTTAAGAAAATCTAGGTTCCTAAGAGAGATTGAGCATTTTGATTAACAGGAAGACATACTTGGCATGGTCTGGGGTGCTTCCTGAGCTTCATGGCAGTCATGTGGTAGAGACGGCCGTTGTTGTTGTTGGTTCCTTCTTCACAAGCGGTTGTGCTGGCAGGTGCAGCGGTGTTGGCGGCAATCTTGGCAAGCTTCTTGGGGCACTCATTGGAGTAGTGGCCCACAACTCCACATTCATAGCAGTTTACGTTGACTTGTCCTTCGGGGTGACGGGGATGGCATTGCTTCCGGTCCTCGGGCCAGTGTTGGTGTTGTTGTTGTTCCCATTGTTGTTGGCTTTGTTGTGGTTGTTGTTGTTGTGGTGGCTGTTGTTGTTGTTACCTCCGGGCTTCGGGGTCCTCGTTGTTGTTGTTGTTGTTGTTGTTGTTGGGGCGATAACTCTGAGCAGGGGCTTGTTGTGTCTTGGGGTGAATCCTCCAGAAGAGTTGTTGCGGTACTTGGGTATGGTGGGGTCCACTCGGTTCATCATCCCGCGCTTGCGGTTCTCATTGGCCTGATGCAGCTTTCCTTCCATCTGTATGGCTGAGTCCACGAGGGCTTCCAAGTCAGCGAACGGAATGTTCACTAACACAGTTTGCATCTCATCATGCAGTCCGTTCAGAAATCTTTCCTTCTCTTCTCATTGGTGTCGGTCTCATCCGGGGCGTACCTTGAGAGTGAGGAATCGCGGTATTCCACCACGGACATCCTTCCGCTTGAGTTCCGGAACTCGTCTCTCATCTTCTTGATCAGTCCTTGTGGCACATGGTATTTGCTAAACTTCAACTTGAAGTCTTCCCGGTCATCATTTGCCCCGCATTCATTGCGCGGGCACTAGTCCACCAGGCTGGCGAGTCGACGGGTAGTGAGTGGCGAACGATTTTTCTGCGGCTTCTACTCCCGCAACTTCGAGGTTGTTCTCCATGGTCTGGAGCCGTCATCGGCATCAAGGGGCTCGATCTTCAGTCTTGTTGAACATTGGAGGGTTGGTGTTCTGAAAATTCTTCAGCTTCGATCCGGGGTGATCGTGGTTTCCGTGGCCTTGATTGTTCTGAGCTATCTATTGCAGTGCGAGGTTTGCTTGGCGCTCAGCTCTTTCGGCTTCTCGGTCTGCCATCATCGTCTGTAGCAGTTGCATCATGGCATCTTGGGTGGCGTTGCGGGTTGGTGGGGCCATCGAACATTGAGGTAGATGATAAGATAAGAGGGAAATTTCTAGGGTTTGTTTTGTTAAAATTTAAAAAGTTCATAAATTGAAAACTTGAGTAGTGTTGCGGGGGTAAAAACCAACAACACTTTTTCATTCATTCCAAACATCACATATTACAAAGCTAACACACCGTTGGTTTGAAGAACCATTCATTCGCTCTACGATACAAGGGATCCTGATACAACTCACACCTACTTAAGTGCTGGGGTGATACTACTCTTCAGGGTGGAATTCTTCGTCTTCCCGGTTAATGTGCTTGGCGAGAGGTGATACGTCTCCGACGTATCGATAATTTCTTATGTTCCATGCCACATTATTGATGATATCTACATGTTTTATGCACACTTTATGTCATATTCGTGCATTTTATGGAACTAACCTATTAACAAGATGCCGAAGTGCAGTTCCTGTTTTCTTTGTTTTTGGTTTGAAATCCTAGTAACGAAATATTCTCGGAATTGGACGAAATCAACGCCAGGTTCCTTTTGCCGGAAGCATCCACACACGAGAAGAGAGGGGGCACGGCCCACCGGCCGCCGGGGTGGCGCGGCACGGGGGTGGCCGCGCCCCCTATGGTGTCGCCGCCTCGTCCCTCCAGGCCCGCCTCTTCGCCTATTTAAAGGTCCACGACCTAAAACCTCGATACGGAAAAGCCACGGTACGAGAAACCTTCCAGCCGCCGCCATCGCGAAGCCAAGATCCGGGGACAGGGTCTCTGTTCGGCACGCCGCGGATGGGGAAGTGCCCCGGAAGGCTCCTCCATCGACACCACCGCCATCTTCATCAACGCTCTTGTCTCCCATGAGGAGGAGTAGTTCTCCATCGAGGCTCGGGGCTGTACCGGTAGCTATGTGGTTCATCTCTCTCCTATGTGCTTCAATACAATAATCTCATGAGCTGCCTTACATGATTGAGATTCATATGATGATGCTTGTAATCTAGATGTCATTATGCTAGTCAAGTGGGTTTTACTTATGTGATCTCCGGAGACTCCTTGTCCCACGTGTGTAAAGGTGACAGTGTGTGCACCGTGTGGGTCTCTTAGGCTATATTTCACAGAATACTTATTCATTGTTATGAATGGCATAGTGAAGTGCTTATTTATATCTCTTTATGATTGCAATGTGTTTTGTATCACAATTTATCGTGTGCTACTCTAGTGATGTTATTAAAGTAGTTTATTCCTCCTGCACGGTGTAATGGTGACAGTGTGTGCATCCGTGTTAGTACTTGGCGTAGGCTATGATTATGATCTCTTGTAAATTATGAAGTTAACTATTGCTATGATGGTATTGATGTGATCTATTCCTCCTACATAGTGTGAAGGTGACAGTGTGCATGCTGTGTTAGTACTTGGTTTGGTCGTGTTGATCTTTCATGCACTCTAAGGTTATTTAAATATGAACATTGAATATTGTGGAGCTTGTTAACTCCGGCATTGAGGGTTCGTGTAATCCTACGCAATTAGTGGTGTTCATCATCCAACAAGAGAGTGTAGAGTATGCATTTATCTATTCTGTTATGTGATCAAAGTTGAGAGTGTCCACTAGTGAAAGTCTAATCCCTAGGCCTTGTTCCTAAATACTGCTATCGCTGCTTGTTTACTGTTTTACTGTGTTACTCCTGCTGCGTTACTCACTCTTATTTATACCACTTGTATTTCACTATCTCTTCGCCGAACTAGTGCACCTATTAGGTGTGTTGGGGACACAAGAGACTTCTTGCTTTGTGGTTGCGGGGTTGCATGAGAGGGATATCTTTGACCTCTTCCTCCACGAGTTCGATAAACCTTGGGTGATCCACTTAAAGGAATGCTGTTCTACAAACCTCTGCTCTTGGAGGCCCAACACTTGTTACAAGAATAGAAGCTCCCGTAGACATCAAGCTATTTTCTGCGCCGTTGGGGGAACGAAGGAAAGCTACACCTTTTCCTCCCTCGTCAACCACGCGCCGGTTGTGGACAGCAAGCTATTTTGAGCGCCGTTGCGGTGGAAAGGTAAAAGGTACTCACACTCCAGGATCTCGGCTACTAAGCTATTTTCGCCGTTGTAAGTACTCAAAGCTATTTCCTTTAGATCATGCAATTGCATCTTTTTGTTTCTTGTTTACACTAGTTTGGCATAATGGACAAGAATGAGCTTCTTATTCTATTTCCTGATTTAAAACATGGATTGTTTGATGTGAAAATTAAAAAACCTATGAAATCTTATTTGCATGCTGGTAGTAATATTAGTATGAATGCTTTGAACACCATTGTTGATAATGATATAGAAAGTTCTAAGCTTGGGGAAGCTCATGATATTTTTAGTCCCCCAAACATTGAGGAGAAAATTTTCTTTGATGATACTTTGCCTCCTATTTATGATGATTATAATGATAGTGGTCTTTTGGTGCCACCACTATGGAGAGTAAATTTTGTTGTGATTATACTATGCCTCCTACACTTGATGAGAATAATAATGATAGCTACTTTGTTGAATTTGCTCCCACTTCAACTAATAAAATTGATTATGCCTATGTGGAGAGTGATAATTTTATGCATGAGACTCATGATAAGAATGCTTTATGTGATAGTTATATTGTTGAGTTTGCTCATGATGCTACTGAAAGTTATTATGAGAGAGGAAAATATGGTTGTAGAAATTTTCATGTTACTAAAATGCCTCTCTATGTGCTGAAATTTTTGAAGCTACACTTGTTTTATCTTCCTATGCTTGTTACTTTGCTCTTCATGAACTTGTTTATTTACAAGATTCCTATGCATAGAAAGCATGTTAGACTTAAATTTATTTTGAATTTGCCTCTTGATGCTCTCTTTTGCTTCAACTACTATTTCTTGCGAGTGCATCATTAAAACTGCTGAGCCCATCTTAATGGCTATAAAGAAAGAACTTCTTGGGAGATAACCCATGTGTTATTTTGCTACAGTACTTTGTTTTATATTTGTGTCTTGGAAGTTGTTTACTACTGTAGCAACCTCTCCTTATCTTAGTTTTGTGTTTTGTTGTGCAAGTAAAGTCGTTGATAGCAAGGTTGATACTAGATTTGGATTTCTGCGCAGAAACAGATTTCTTTGCTGTCACGAATCTGGGTCTAATTCTCTGCAGGTAACTCAGAAAATTATGCCAATTTACGTGAGTTATCCTCAGATATGTACGCAACTTTCATTCAATTTGGGCATTTTCATCTGAGCAAGTCTGGTGCCCTAATAAAATCCATCTTTACGGACTGTTGTTTTGACAGATTCTGCCTTTTATTTCGCATTGCCTCTTTTGCTATGTTGGATGAATTTCTTTGATATTACTAATGTCCAGTAGCTTAATGCAATGTCCAGAAGTGTTAAGAATGATTGTGTCACCTCTGAACATGTTAATTTTTATTGTGCACTAACCCTCTAATGAGTTGTTTCGAGTTTGGTGTGGAGGAAGTTTTCAAGGGTCAAGAGAGGAGGATGATATACTATGATCAAGAAGAGTGAAAGCTCTAAGCTTGGGGATGCCCCGGTGGTTCACCCTGCATATTTCAAGAAGACTCAAGCATTTAAGCTTGGGGATGCCCAGGCATCCCCTTCTTCATCGACAAATTATCGAGGTTCCTTCTCTTGAAACTATATTTTTATTCGGTCACATCTTATGTACTTTACTTGGAGCGTCTGTATGTTTCTTGTTTTTGTTTTTGTTTGAATAAATGCTTGTGTGGGAGAGAGACACGCTCCGCTGTAGCATATGGACAAGTATGTCCTTAGGCTCTACTTATAGTATTCATGGCGAAGTTTCTTCTTCGTTAAATTGTTATATGGTTGTAATTGGAAAATGCTACATGTAGTAATTCTAAAATGTCTTGGATAATTTGATACTTGGCAATTGTTGTGCTCATGTTTAAGCTCTTGCATCATATACTTTGCACCCATTAATGAAGAAACACTTAGAGCTTGCTAATTTGGTTTGCATATTTGGTTTCTCTAGAGTCTAGATAATATCTAGTATTGAGTTTTGAACAACAAGGAAGACGGTGTAGAGTCTTATAATGTTTACAATATGTCTTTTATGTGAGTTTTGCTGCACCGGTTCATCCTTGTGTTTGTTTCAAATAACCTTGCTAGCCTAAACCTTGTATCGAGAGGGAATACTTCTCATGCATCCAAAATCCTTGAGCCAACCACTATGCCATTTGTGTCCACCATACCTACCTACTACATGGTATTTCCGCCATTCCAAAGTAAATTGCTTGAGTGCTACCTTTAAAATTTCCATCATTCGCCTTTGCAATATATAGCTCATGGGACAAAATAGCTTAAAAACTATTGTGGTATTGAATATGTACTTATGCACTTTATCTCGTATTAAGTTGTTTGTTGTGCGATAACCATGTTCCTGGGGACGCCATCAACTCTTTGTTGAATATCATGTGAGTTGCTATGCATGTCCGTCTTGTCTGAAGTAAGGGAGATTTACCACTCATTTAATGGTTAGAGCATGCATATTGTTAGAGAAGAACATTGGGCCGCTAACTAAAGCCATGAATCATGGTGGAAGTTTCATTTTGGACATATATCCTCAATCTCATATGAGAACATTAATTGTTGCTACATGCTTATGCATTAAAGAGGAGTCCATTATCATTGTCTATGTTGTCCCGGTATGGATGTCTAAGTTGAGAATAATCAAAAGCGAGAAATCCAATGAACTTTCTCCTTAGACCTTTGTACAGGCGACATAGAGGTACCCCTTTGTGACACTTGGTTAAAACATGTGTATTGCGATGATCCGGTAGTCCAAGCTAATTAGGACAAGGTGCGGGCACTATTAGTATACTATGCATGAGGCTTGCAACTTGTAAGATATAATTTACATAACTCATATGCTTTATTACTACCGTTGACAAAATTGTTTCATGTTTTCAAAATAAAAGCTCTAGCACAAATATAGCAATCGATGCTTTCCTCTTTGAAGGACCATTCTTTTACTTTTATGTTGAGTCGGTTCACCTATTTCTCTCCACCTCAAGAAGCAAACACTTGTGTGAACTGTGCATTGATTCTTACATACTTTGCACTTGTTATATTGCTTTGCATTGACAATTATCCATGAGATATACATGTTACAAGTTGAAAGCAACCGCTGAAACTTAATCTTCCATTGTGTTGCTTCAATGTCTTTACTTTAAATTATTGCTTTATGAGTTAACTCTTATGCAAGACTTATTGATGCTGTCTTGAAAGTGCTATTCATGAAAAGTCATTGTTTTATGATTCAGTTGTTTACTCATGTCATTACCATTGTTTTGATGGCTGCATTCATTACATATGTTTACAATATGATCAAGTTTATGATGGCATGTCACTCAGAAATTATCCTTGTTATCGTTTGCACGAGCAGAACTAAGCTTGGGGATGCTGATACGTCTCCGACGTATCGATAATTTCTTATGTTCCATGCCACATTATTGATGATATCTACATGTTTTATGCACACTTTATGTCATATTCGTGCATTTTATGGAACTAACCTTTTAACAAGATGCCGAAGTGCAGTTCCTGTTTTCTGCTGTTTTGGTTTCAGAAATCTAGTAAGAAATATTCTCGGAATTGGACGAAATCAACGCCCAGGTTCCTATTTTGCCCGGAAGCATCCAAAACACACGAGAACCGCCAGAGAGGGGGCACAGGCCCACCAGACGCCAGGGTAGCGCGGCCTGGGGGTGGCCCGCGCCCCCCTATGGTGTCGCCGCCTTGTCGCCTCGACCGCGCTCTTCGCCTATTAAAGGTCCTGACCTAAAACCTCGATACGGAAAAGCCACGGTACGAGAAACCTTCCAGGCCGCCGCCATCGCGAAGCCAAGATGCGGGGACAGGAGTCTCTGTTCGGCACGCCTTGGCCGGGGAAGTGCCCCCGGAAGGCTCCTCCATCGACACCACCGCCATCTTCATCAACGCTGCTGTCTCCCATGAGGGAGGGGTAGTTCTCCATCGAGCTCGGGGCTGTACCGGTAGCTATGTGGTTCATCTCTCCTATGTGCTTCAATACAATAATCTCATGAGCTGCCTTACATGATTGAGATTCATATGATGATGCTTGTAATCTAGATGTCATTATGCTAGTCAAGTGGGTTTTACTTATGTGATCTCCGGAGACTCCTTGTCCCACGTGTGTAAAGGTGACGGTGTGTGCACCGTGTGGGTCTCTTAGGCTATATTTCACAGAATACTTATTCACTGTTATGAATGGCATAGTGAAGTGCTTATTTATATCTCTTTATGATTGCAATGTGTTTTGTATCACAATTTATCTGTGTGCTACTCTAGTGATGTTATTAAAGTAGTTTATTCCTCCTGCACGGTGTAATGGTGACAGTGTGTGCATCCGTGTTAGTACTTGGCGTAGGCTATGATTATGATCTCTTGTAGATTATGAAGTTAACTATTGCTATGATGGTATTGATGTGATCTATTCCTCCTACATAGTGTGAAGGTGACAGTGTGCATGTTGTGTTAGTACTTGGTTTAGTCGTGTTGATCTTTCATGCACTCTAAGGTTAATTAAATATGAACATTGAATATTGTGGAGCTTGTTAACTCCTGCATTGAGGGTTCGTGTAATCCTACGCAATTAGTGGTGTTCATCATCCAACAAGAGAGTGTAGAGTATGCATTTATCTATTCTGTTATGTGATCAAAGTTGAGAGTGTCCACTAGTGAAAGTCTAATCCCTAGGCCTTGTTCCTAAATACTGCTATCACTGCTTGTTTACTGTTTTACTGCGTTACTACTGCTGCGTTACTACTGCATGTTTACTACTGTTTTCACTATCTCTTCGCCGAACTAGTGCACCTATTAGGTGTGTTGGGGACACAGAGACTTCTTGCTTTGTGGTTGCAGGGTTGCATGAGAGGGATATCTTTGACCTCTTCCTCCACGAGTTCGATAAACCTTGGGTGATCCACTTAAGGGAAAACTGCTGCTGTTCTACAAACCTCTGCTCTTGGAGGCCCAACACTGTCTACAAGAATAGAAGCTCCCGTAGACATCAAGCTATTTTACGGCGCCGTTGCCGGGGGAAGAAGGAAAGCTACACCATTTCCTCCCTCGTCAACCACGCGCCAGTTGTGGACAGCAAGCTATTTTTGGCGCCGTTGCCGGGGTGGAAAGGTAAAGGTACTCACACTCCGGATCTCGGCTACTAAGCTATTTTGCCGTTGTAAGTACTCAAAGCTATTTCCTTTAGATCATGCAATTGCATCTTTTTGTTTCTTGTTTACACTAGTTTGGCATAATGGACAAGAATGAGCTTCTTATTCTATTTCCTGATTTAAAACATGGATTGTTTGATGCGAAAATTAAAAAACCTATGAAATCTTATTTGCATGCTGGTAGTAATATTAGTATGAACGCTTTGAACACCATTGTTGATAATGATATAGAAAGTTCTAAGCTTGGGGAAGCTGGTTTTCATGATCTTTTTAGTCCCCCAAACATTGAGGAGAAAATTTTCTTTGATGATACTTTGCCTCCTATTTATGATGATTATAATGATAGTGGTCTTTTGGTTCCACCTACTATGGAGAGTAAATTTTGTTGTGATTATACTATGCCTCCTACACTTGATGAGAATAATAATGATAGCTACTTTGTTGAATTTGCTCCCACTACAACTAATAAAATTGATTATGCCTATGTGGAGAGTGATAATTTTATGCATGAGACTCATGATAAGAATGCTTTATGTGATAGTTATATTGTTGAGTTTGCTCATGATGCTACTGAAAGTTATTATGAGAGAGAAAAATATGGTTGTAGAAATTTTCATGTTACTAAAATGCCTCTCTATGTGCTGAAATTTTTGAAGCTACACTTGTTTTATCTTCCTATGCTTGTTACTTTGCTCTTCATGAACTTGTTGTTATCACCAGAATTTGACCAAGTCGGAGGTGGGCCATGATCAAGATAAGCTTGAAGGTTATATATGGAGATCGGCCTTATATGCAAAGTTGGGCTAGATTGCCCATTTATCTGTAATTTATTAGATCGCATCTTAAGTTAGAAGTTAGAGTTTGTCTCGTACACGGTGGGGATATTCCCACGTTAGAAAGTCCCCTGGACTATAAATATGTATCTAGGGTTTATGGAATAAACAACAACTCACGTTCAACCCAAACAAACCAATCTCGGCGCATCGCCAACTCCTTCGTCTCGAGGGTTTCTATCAGGTAAGCGACATGCTGCCTAGATCGCATCTTGCGATCTAGGCAGCACAAGCTCCACGTTGTTCATGCGTTGCTCGTACTGAAGCGTCTTTGATGGCGAGCAACGTAGTTATCATAGATGTGTTAGGGTTAGCATAGTTCTTCGTATAACATGCTTACGTAGTGCAACCCTTGCATGTCTAGCCGCCCTCACACCTATCTCAGGTGTGGGGGCGGCACCCCGCTTGATCATTATTTAGTAGATCTGATCCGTTACGATTGCTCCTTGTTCTACAAGGATTAGTTTAATATCTGCAATAGTTAGGCCTTACAAAGGGGGGAGGAGCGGCACGTAGGGTGGCGTTCGCAAGTCCTAAACAGGATGTTCCGAGGATCAACTTCATGTTGGTTTTAGGCCTTGTTTAGGGTCGGCTTACGATCACCGTGCGTGGCCGCGAGCCCAACCTGGAGTAGGATGATCCGATTATGCGGTGAAAACCCTAAATCGTCGTAGATCTCATTAGCTTTATCTTGATCAAGCAGGACCACCATGTATTATGCACCTACGAATCATGGGTGGATCGGCTCTTTGAGCCGATTCACGGGATAACCCGAGAGCCGATCGAGGCTCGTATTTAATGTTTACGTGTATGCCATGCAGGAAACTAAGCGAGGCATCCCCATCACCTTCCTGACCAGGTATAGGTCAGGTGGCACGCCCTGCACTTCGCATCGGACGTGTGACCAGAAGAGCATTGCGGGCCGTCGCTCGGAGGGTCCAGCCAGCCGCAGCTCTAGGCTCTTCCGGCTCTACCGTGTTGACCGTCGCTGCCCGCCGGTGGGTTTGGCAGTCAACACATTCTGGCACGCCCGGTGGGACAATCAGATGTGTAGATGGCGGACGGCACGCCAGTCACCTACGAGGAGCTGCCTGACGAGCTCAAGAAGAGATATGACGAGACCAAGGCCACCCTCGAAGCCGACCTCATCGGCTCATATCACAGAACCCGTTCGCATGGCGTCAGGCGGAAGGGGTTCTCACCGGAAGGCGCACTCGATGAAGTGGATCTATCTGTCCCGTCAGAGGAACGTACCAGGGCCGTGCGCCAGGAGATTGGTGGCATGGTGGCTCACTCGTTGCGTCTCCATTCCGAGAGCCTGGTGAATACTTTGGAGCATGTCGCCGTTCGGATGATCAAGGAGGTCATGAAGAATCAGCACTCTCTATTAGAGCCAGCTCTCGGGACCTACCGAGGAAAAGTGCCACTCCAGCCCCGTCTGCCGTTGTCGTGCACATCGGCGGCACCAGGAGTGCCTAATTCACCGGCGCGTACCGTTGACAGGATTAACGGTACTTACCCTGGGAGGTGCCAACCAGGACACTCGTTCAACATCAACATGATAGAACTGGGGCACCCCCTTGATGAAGATAAAGGCGAGGGCAACTGCTCTCGTAGCAAAGATAAGGAAGAGGCTGCTCCATGCGATCGGCCCCGACACCGCCAAAACATCTTGGTGATGATCAAGGTAGAAGCCGATGCTAGTAATCGGCCCGTAGTATCCGTATCACCTGCTCTCCCAGTATGTGGCGTCGACCTCACAGGTGACGGAAAGCTAGGGTACGGGTTTACATCGGCTGATGAGCTAGAGGAAGTCGACATCGGTCCTGGGGATAAGCCTCGACCTACTTTTATCAGCAAGAAGTTAGATCCACAGCTCAGGGGACAGATGATAGCCCTGTTGAAGGAATACCCAGATTGCTTTGCATGGGATTACACGGAGATGCCTGGGTTGGACAGGAGCATCATTGAGCATCGGCTCCCCCTTAAGAAAGGATTTCGGCCGTTCCAACAACGAGCACGTCAGATGAGGCCGAAATCCTGAAGAAGTCAAGAAAGAGATCGAGAAAATGTTGGCCGCCGGATTCATCAGGCCATGCAGGTATGCTGAGTGGATCAGTATCGTTCCGGTGGAGAAGAAGGACGGCCGATGGCGCGTGGCCATCGATTTCCGAGATCTTAACAGAGCCACCCCAAAGGACGAATACCCAATGCCCGTGGCAGAAACGTTGATAAACGCCGCTGCTGGCCACAAGGTGTTGAGCTTCATGGATGGCAACGCCGGTTATAACCAGATTTTCATGGCTCCGGAAGATATACACAAGACCGCATTCAGAGTACCAGGGGCAGTAGGCTTGTTCGAGTACGTGGTCATGACCTTTGGGTTGAAGAATGCTGGTGCAACGTACCAACGAGCCATGAATTATATATTTCATGATCTGATCGGCAAGTTGGTGGAGATCTATATCGACGATGTGGTGGTCAAATCGGTCTCCATGGAGGGGCATTTGGACGATCTACGGCGCATCCTAGACCGAACTCGGAAATTCGGGCTGAGAATGAATCCAAAGAAGTGTGCTTTTGGCGTGACGGCTGGTCAATTCCTAGGTTTTCTGGTTCATGAACGGGGAATTGAGATCGGCTGAAAAGTCAGGAGGCGGTGCGTACCATGCAGCCGCCAACCACGAAAAAGGAGCTCCAACGCCTCATCGGCAAGATCAACTTCGTCCGGCGGTTCATCTCTAATCTGTCGGGACGAATCGAGCCGTTCATGGCGGGTGAAGACTAAATCGACGACGAGTTTCAGGGGGCGGAGGCAGCAACGAGCGTTTGATGAAATTAGCGATATGCGACGCCGCTGTGCTGGTTCCGCCCTGACAAGACGAGCCATTCTACATCTACTGTCGATGGGCGGCACGTCCATTGCTTCGGTGGTGGTGCAACTTTACGATGGCGTTGATAGGGTCGTTTTCTACCTCGGCGAAGGATGCTGGACGCGGAGACAAGATATCCTGAGTCGAGAAACTTGCCTCTGCCTGTTCTTTACTGCACAAGCTTCATCACATCCTTCTGACGGCCGAGATCATCGTCATCGCCAAACCGGACGTCGTCAAGCACATCTTTGTCGGCCCTGTTTTGAAGGCCGACTCGGTAAATGGATGCTTGCGTTGTCAGAATTTGATCTCCGGTACCAGCCTGCGAAGGCAGTCAAGGGCCAACGTTGGCCGATCTCATGCTGAACGGATCGGTACCAATATAGCAGCACTATCTATACGTGCATGGGCTATGTTCTTCGATGGATCGGTTTGTGACGATGGTTGTGGCATCGGCATTCTGCTCGTGTCGCCTCGGGGGGCAGAATACTCCTTCTCCATCAGATTATCTACCCCTTGCACCAACAACGTAGCAGAATATGAGGCAATACGTAAGGGAATGGAATTGCTATTGGAAGCTGGAGCGGAAGCTGTAGAGCTCTTTGGAGACTCAAAGTTGGTGATTAACCAGCTCACGGATGAATATAATTGCGAAAGTGAATCGCTTTTCCCATATTGGGTGGAATGCCATGAGTTGATGACACAGTTTCGGTACATCAACTTTAATTGGGTCCCAAGATCCCAAAATACCGATGCCAACAATCTCGCACAAATGGCGTCAGGCTACATAGATATAGCCGACGGATCGGAAGTTCAGATACAATTCCTGGAACAGAATGATTGGAGAGCCGAGATCTTCGATTATTTAAAAGATTCGGCTCGGGGGGCACCTAAACGGGTAAGATACAAAGCCATGAAGTATGTCCTTATAGGGGACGACATGTTCTACAGGACATTGGAAGGGTTGCTACTCAAGTGCCTAGGACAACTGAGTCTAATCGGCTCTTACATGAGGTGCATGAAGGCGCATGTGGAACTCATCAGTCGGCTCATAAGATGAAGTGGTTGATCAGGCGATCAGGGTTTTATTGGCCCACTATGCTTGAAGATTGCTTCAATCATTACAAGGGTGCCAAGCGTGTCAGATGTTTGGAAAGATTCAGATGGTGCCAGACATCAGCGATGAACCCCATCATCAAGCCTTGGCCGTTTCGGGGGTGGGGCATGGATATGATCGGCAAAATCCATCCGGCGTCGAGTAAAAAACATGAATGGATTTTGGTTATCACAGATTACTTCACCAAGTGGGTGGAAGCCGTCCCTATGAAAAAGGTGAAATCGGAAGATGTGATCAAGTTTGTGAAAGAACACGTCATTCATAGGTTTGGGATTCCCCAAACTATCACGACCGATGGAGGTTCGGTCTTTACTTCTAAAGAATTCAGGAAGTTCTGTGATGACTTAGGGATTAAACTGATCCGATCATCACCGTACTATGCTCAAGCTAACGGGCAGGCTGAGGCGTCCAATCAGAGTCTGATCAAGCTGATCAAGAGAAAAATTGACGAGAACCCTCGGGATTGGCATGAGAAGTTATCGAAGCATTATGGGCCTACCGCATGTCGTGCCATGGAGCTATAAAGACTTCGCCGTACCAGCTTGTCTATGGACAGGAAGCCGTATTGCCTTGGGAAATTACGGCTGGATCAAGACGTGTCACGTTTAGAATGATCGGCAGTGAAGAATATGCAGCTTTGATGAGCGACCTTTATTGAGGCGCAACAGGCTCAGGCTTTGGTCGTTGGAGAAGATTAAGGAGAACAAAGCCAGGGTGGCTCGTGCTTACAACAAAAAGGTTAGGCCAAAGGAGTTCCAAGTTGGTGATCTAGTGTGGGAAGCTGTGTTGCCATTGGGAACCAGGGATAAGGCATATGGCAAATGGTCTCCTAATTGGCACGGTCCGTACAAAGTTGTCCAGGCCTTGAAGGGTATGCATACATGCTGGAGGAATTGAGCGGTGAAAAGTTCCCAGTGGCTGTTAATGGTCAACACCTCAAGAAATATTTCCCAAGCATGTGGGATGATGGACGATAAGATGTGGGGCCGATTTGAATCGGCCAGTAAAAAAAAGAAAAATCACAGCCGATGCACAGACATCGACTTGAGAAACGTATGGAGATTAACGGTATGCAATACAGCCGATGCACGGGCATCGACTTCAGAAAACAAAGCCGATACGCTGATATCGACTTTAGCGAAATAAGTTTAGATTAGCAAGGCCAGAAATCGGGATACGAGAGACGAATCTCCTAATGATTGCTGAGGGATTCAATCTAATGGTTTGGACGAGACTTAGGCCTGTTTATACAACAGCTTGGCCTCAGACAGCAATATGAGCCGATGTTCTGCTATCGGCTCCCTGTACGACAACTCCATTCGACAATCGGCAAGGGAGCGAAATTAATTAAGGGATTTTCTTCATTGATAAGGGGATTTCTTACAAAGAAAGAGCCGATTTCTCAAAGAAGGAAGAACAAAAGAAGGGTCTATTGACCAATCTACTACTGCTAGGCCTACACTAGTAGATCCTAATCTACGGGCCATCGCTTCCTTCGTCGTCATCCTCGGAACTCTCATCGGCACTGCTGCCGATGGGTTCTTCGTCGCTGCTCCCATAGCCCTCTACGGGAGCTTCATCTTCGTCTTCATCGTCGCTGCTGTCGTCGTCCCACCACATGCGGAGGCGTTTCGCTGGCGGGTACCCCTCGAGGGAGTCGTCGTCGTCGTCGTCTTCCTCTTCCTCTTCTTCAGAGGTGGGGCAGCCGTCCCAGGGGAACTGGTCGTCCTCGCTTTCCGACTCCAGTTCCCCGACGGCAAGGAACTGAAGATCTTCGTCCCCGCTGGTCAGGGACTGGTCGTCTTCGGACCAGATGGAGGAGGCATGGTCTTCCAGGTCCCATGCTTGGGGCGCGGATGTCCGGCGGCGTCTCGCGGGAGGAGGAGGACCCGTAGGAAAGCTCGGAGGAGGAGTCGTGGAAGACCGACGAGGAAGGAGGAAGAAAGAGGAAGTCATGGCTGTGGGAGATTGGGGGTTTTTTGGTGCCGATGGCCAGAACAGAGCAGGATGATGAAGTGGCGAACTGCTCAGAGCGGTTAAATAAAGGGGGCTATGGTGAAAAAATTCAATGCCACAGCAGTTTCGAGGAGGCAGTGCCCAAAGACAACGGTCAAATCACGCGGAACAGTTGAGAAGACAGGGCATCATGACGAAAAATGCTGCAATGGTTCTGCCACGACATGACACGAAACAAAAGCATAATGATTTTGGAAATGTCATTTCCAAAACCAGGGGGGCATGTGTTATCACCAGAATTTGACCAAGTCGGAGGTGGGCCATGATCAAGATAAGCTTGAAGGTTATATATGGAGATCGGCCTTATATGCAAAGTTGGGCTAGATTGCCCATTTATCTGTAATTTATTAGATCGTATCTTAAGTTATAAGTTAGAGTTTGTCTCGTACACGGTGGGGATATTCCCACGTTAGAAAGTCCCCTGGACTATAAATATGTATCTAGGGTTTATGGAATAAACAACAACTCACGGTCAACCCAAACAAACCAATCTCGGCGCATCGCCAACTCCTTCGTCTCGAGGGTTTCTATCGGGTAAGCGACATGCTGCCTAGATCGCATCTTGCGATCTAGGCGGCACAAGCTCCACGTTGTTCATGCGTTGCTCGTGCTGAAGCGTCTTTGATGGCGAGCAACGTAGTTATCATAGATGTGTTAGGGTTAGCATAGTTCTTCGTATAACATGCTTACGTAGTGCAACCCTTGCATGTCTAGCCGCCCTCACACCTATCTCAGGTGTGGGGGCGGCACCCCGCTTGATCATTATTTAGTAGATCTGATCCGTTACGATTGCTCCTTGTTCTACAAGGATTAGTTTAATATCTGCAATAGTTAGGCCTTACAAAGGGGGAGAGGATCCAGCGGCACGTAGGGTGGCGTTCGCAAGTCCTAAACGGGATGTTCCGAGGATCAACTTCATGTTGGTTTTTAGGCCTTGTTTAGGGTCGGCTTACGATCACCGTGCGTGGCCGCGAGCCCCTGGAGTAGGATGATCCGATTATGCGGTGAAAACCCTAAATCATCGTAGATCTCATTAGCTTTATCTTGATCAAGCGGGATCACCATCTATTCGTGCTCATACGAATTATGGGTGGATCGGCTCTTTGAGCCGATTCACGGGATAACTGAGAGCCGATCGAGGCTCGTATTTAATGTTTACGTGTATGCCATGCAGGAAACTAGCGAGGCATCCCCATCACCTTCCCGACCAGGTATAGGTCAGGTGGCACGCCCTTGCACTTCGCATCGGACGTGTGACCGAAGAGCATTGCGGGCCGTCGCTCGGAGGGGTCTCAGCCAGCCGCAGCTCTAGGCTCTTCCCGGCTCTACCGTGTTGACCGTCGCTGCCCGCCGGTGGGTTTTGGCAGTCAACACTTGTTTATTTACAAGATTCCTATGCATAGAAAGCATGTTAGACTTAAATTTATTTTGAATTTGCCTCTTGATGCTCTCTTTTGCTTCAACTACTATTTCTTGCGAGTGCATCATTAAAACTGCTGAGCCCATCTTAATGGCTATAAAGAAAGAACTTCTTGGGAGATAACCCATGTGTTATTTTGCTACAGTACTTTGTTTTATATTTGTGTCTTGGAAGTTGTTTACTACTGTAGCAACCTCTCCTTATCTTAGTTTTGTGTTTTGTTGTGCCAAGTAAAGTCGTTGATAGCAAGGTTGATACTAGATTTGGATTACTGCGCAGAAACAGATTTCTTTGCTGTCACGAATCTGGGTCTAATTCTCTGTAGGTAACTCAGAAAATTATGCCAATTTACGTGAGTTATCCTCAGATATGTACGCAACTTTCATTCAATTTGGGCATTTTCATCTGAGCAAGTCTGGTGCCCTAATAAAATCCATCTTTACGGACTGTTCTGTTTTGACAGATTCTGCCTTTTATTTCGCATTGCCTCTTTTGCTATGTTGGATGAATTTCTTTGATCCATTAATGTCCAGTAGCTTTATGCAATGTCCAGAAGTGTTAAGAATGATTGTGTCACCTCTGAACATGTTAATTTTTATTGTGCACTAACCCTCTAATGAGTTGTTTCGAGTTTGGTGTGGAGGAAGTTTTCAAGGGTCAAGAGAGGAGGATGATATACTATGATCAAGAAGAGTGAAAGCTCTAAGCTTGGGGATGCCCCGGTGGTTCACCCCTGCATATTTCAAGAAGACTCAAGCATTTAAGCTTGGGGATGCCCAAGGCATCCCCTTCTTCATCGACAAATTATCAGGTTCCTTCTCTTGAAACTATATTTTTATTCGGTCACATCTTATGTACTTTACTTGGAGCGTCTGTATGTTTCTTGTTTTTGTTTTGTTTGAATAAATGCTTGTGTGGGAGAGAGACACGCTCCGCTATAGCATATGGACAAGTATGTCCTTAGGCTCTACTTATAGTATTCATGGCGAAGTTTCTTCTTCGTTAAATTGTTATATGGTTGTAATTGGAAAATGCTACATGTAGTAATTCTAAAATGTCTTGGATAATTTGATACTTGGCAATTGTTGTGCTCATGTTTAAGCTCTTGCATCATATACTTTGCACCCATTAATGAAGAAACACTTAGAGCTTGCTAATTTGGTTTGCATATTTGGTTTCTCTAGAGTCTAGATAATATCTAGTATTGAGTTTTGAACAACAAGGAAGACGGTGTAGAGTCTTATAATGTTTACAATATGTCTTTTATGTGAGTTTTGCTGCACGGTTCATCCTTGTGTTTGTTTCAAATAACCTTGCTAGCCTAAACCTTGTATCGAGAGGAATACTTCTCATGCATCCAAAATCCTTGAGCCAACCACTATGCCATTTGTGTCCACCATACCTACCTACTACATGGTATTTCTCCGCCATTCCAAAGTAAATTGCTTGAGTGCTACCTTTAAAATTTCCATCATTCGCCTTTGCAATATATAGCTCATGGGACAAAATAGCTTAAAAACTATTGTGGTATTGAATATGTACTTATGCACTTTATCTCGTATTAAGTTGTTTGTTGTGCGATAACCATGTTCTGGGGACGCCATCAACTCTTTGTTGAATATCATGTGAGTTGCTATGCATGTCCGTCTTATGAAGTAAGGGAGATTTACCACTCATTTAATGATTAGAGCATGCATATTGTTAGAGAAGAACATTGGGCCGCTAACTAAAGCCATGAATCATGGTGGAAGTTTGATTTTGGACATATATCCTCAATCTCATATGAGAACATTAATTGTTGCTACATGCTTATGCATTAAAGAGAGTCCATTATCTGTTGTCTATGTTGTCCCGGTATGGATGTCTAAGTTGAGAATAATCAAGCGAGAAATCCAATGCGAACTTTCTCCTTAGACCTTTGTACGGCGATAGAGGTACCCCTTTGTGACACTTGGTTAAAACATGTGTATTGCGATGATCCGGTAGTCCAAGCTAATTAGGACAAGGTGCGGGCACTATTAGTATACTATGCATGAGGCTTGCAACTTGTAAGATATAATTTACATAACTCATATGCTTTATTACTACCGTTGACAAAATTGTTTCATGTTTTCAAAATAAAAGCTCTAGCACAAATATAGCAATCGATGCTTTCCTCTTTGAAGGACCATTCTTTTACTTTTATGTTGAGTCAGTTCACCTATTTCTCTCCATCCCAAGAAGCAAACACTTGTGTGAACTGTGCATTGATTCTTACATACTTGCTTATTGCACTTGTTATATTGCTTTGCATTGACAATTATCCATGAGATATACATGTTACAAGTTGAAAGCAACCGCTGAAACTTAATCTCTCATTGTGTTGCTTCAATGTCTTTACTTTAAATTATTGCTTTATGAGTTAACTCTTATGCAAGACTTATTGATGCTGTCTTGAAAGTGCTATTCATGAAAAGTCATTGTTTTATGATTCAGTTGTTTACTCATGTCATTACCATTGTTTTGATCGCTGCATTCATTACATATGTTTACAATATGATCAAGTTTATGATGGCATGTCACTCCAGAAATTATCCTTGTTATCGTTTGCTGGTGGACGAAAAGCTTAAGGGATGATGATACGTCTCCGACGTATCGATAATTTCTTATGTTCCATGCCACATTATTGATGATATCTACATGTTTTATGCACACTTTATGTCATATTCGTGCATTTTGGAACTAACCTATTAACAAGATGCCGAAGTGCAGTTCCTGTTTTCTGCTGTTTTTGGTTTCAGAAATCCTAGTAACGAAATATTCTCGGAATTGGACGAAATCAACGCCCAGGTTCCTATTTTGCCGGAAGCATCCAAAACACACGAGAACCGCCGAGAGGGGGCACGAGGCCAAACGCCAGGGTAGCGCGGCCTGGGGGTGGCCCGCGCCCCCCTATGGTGTCGCCGCCTCGTCGCCCCTCCGACCCCGCCTCTTCGCCTATTTAAAGGTCCCTGACCTAAAACCTCGATACGGAAAAGCCACGGTACGAGAAACCTTCCAGCCGCCGCCATCGCGAAGCCAAGATGCGGGGGACAGTCTCTCTGTTTCGGCACGCGGGGACGGGGAAGTGCCCGGAAGGCTCCTCCATCGACACCACCGCCATCTTCATCAACGCTGCTGTCTCCCATGAGGAGGAGTAGTTCTCCATCGAGGCTCGGGGCTGTACAGGTAGCTATGTGGTTCATCTCTCTCCTATGTGCTTCAATACAATAATCTCATGAGCTGCCTTACATGATTGAGATTCATATGATGATGCTTGTAATCTAGATGTCATTATGCTAGTCAAGTGGGTTTTACTTATGTGATCTCCGGAGACTCCTTGTCCCACGTGTGTAAAGGTGACAGTGTGTGCACCGTGTGGGTCTCTTAGGCTATATTTCACAGAATACTTATTCACTGTTATGAATGGCATAGTGAAGTGCTTATTTATATCTCTTTATGATTGCAATGTGTTTTGTATCACAATTTATCCGTGTGCTACTCTAGTGATGTTATTAAAGTAGTTTATTCCTCCTGCACGGTGTAATGGTGCCAGTGTGTGCATCCGTGTTAGTACTTGGCGTAGGCTATGATTATGATCTCTTGTAGATTATGAAGTTAACTATTGCTATGATGGTATTGATGTGATCTATTCCTCCTACATAGTGTGAAGGTGACAGTGTGCATGTTGTGTTAGTACTTGGTTTAGTCGTGTTGATCTTTCATGCACTCTAAGGTTAATTAAATATGAACATTGAATATTGTGGAGCTTGTTAACTCCATTGAGGGTTCGTGTAATCCTACGCAATTAGTGGTGTTCATCATCCAACAAGAGAGTGTAGAGTATGCATTTATCTATTGTTATGTGATCAAAGTTGAGAGTGTCCACTAGTGAAAGTCTAATCCCTAGGCCTTGTTCCTAAATCGCTCTCGCTGCTTGTTTCTTCGTTTCTTTCGTTACTACTCTCACGTTACTACGCTCATACTTATTTATACCACTGTATTTCAATATCTCTTCGCCGAACTAGTGCACCTATTAGGTGCGTTGGGGACACAAGAGACTTCTTGCTTTGTGGTTGCGGGGTTGCATGAGAGGATATCTTTGACCTCTTCCTCCTGAGTTCGATAAACCTTGGGTGATCCACTTAAGGGAAAACTTCTGCTGTTCTACAAACCTCTCGCTCTTGGAGGCCCAACACCGTCTACAAGAATAGAAGCTCCCGTAGACATCAAACTATTTTCTGGCGCCGTTGCCGGGGAACGAAGGAAAGCTACACCATTTCCTCCCTCGTCAACCACGCGCCAGTTGTGGACAGCAAGAGGCGAGGGCGTTGTCCAAATCCCTGCGGGTTTTGTACATCCTGAAGTCCTGGGGTGCTACATAGGGGTTCATCTCCGTGTTCGGGGGCAAGGTCATCGGTCTTCCCATGGAGTCCTGTCTTGGGTAGTAGATGAAGCGAGTGTTCTTGATCTTGTTCTCATTTTGTCCACACAGACGGGAAATTGCTTCTTGCATAGCTCTGACTAGTCCTTCCTTCCAAGTGTTTCCCGTTACAGAAAACCAGATGGTTTCCCATACCGGGGCTCCAAGCTTTCTTCGTAGATCAGTAGAAACTTCCCACCGAGGTGGTTCTCCGGAGTGGTTGTTGAGGGGTATTCCGAAGAACTCGGGATACGGGTGTCCTAGATATTCCACTAGTTGCTTCAAATCCTTTTCAAACCTTAGGTCGCCTCCGGGACCAAGCTGATAAAACTCCCATTGGTACTCCATCTGTGAGCAATTAGGATAAGTGAGTTAAAGAAATAGTCAAGTGTGCAAAATTTTAGGTAGGCTTGCAAAGAAGTAGAGTATAGATCTCTTATTTTTGAAAAAGATCTCAAGGATAAGAGTAAGAACAAGTTTTCACAAATATTCACTTCATTGGTTTTTGAAACTAAGTTTTTCAGACGTCCATTCTAACTAGGGTCTCCTAAGGTCAAACAATGGCTCGATACCAACTTGTCAACACCCGGATTTTTAAGTCGAGATGCCTATTATGCCATTCCTCGCAATCCCAGGAATATCGTTTTGCGAGACATAATAGATTGATATCACAACACACCATTTATTACATACCATAATCGTCTTACAAAAGGATCACATGATCCAGTCTCATTACAATAATAGAAGTTCTATTGATCCATTACATAACACATAGCGGAAGCGAAATAGCGTAGTAGTAGCCCATCTATTCCACACTGTTGACGTCAGGAGTGATCCTAGTTGTCGTAGATGTCCTTTGTCCTTCTTCCTTACTACTCTTCATAGTCTGGCCATTTGAATAGCCAGGGACACAGCCATGAGTACTTTAAAGTACTCGCAAACTAATACTAAGGTAAATACTATCAACTACAACAAAGGGGTTCTAAGCTCTAGTTTCATTTGCAGAAAGCCAGTTTTATTTCATAAGCACTTTAATAATCAAAAACTTCTTTATTCGCTAAACTCAGGTGGGAACATTAGTGTCATTCCCACAACTCAGTTGTGATTCAAAGTCAAAGTCACCTTTCAATTCAAATCACAAGTCACCCTTCATATTTTTAGAAAAGTTCTGATGACGGAACAGTATGGCCTTTCCAACTGTCCATGACCGCGGACGCGGCTATTCGAATAGGTTAAACTCTGCAGAGGTTGTACACTTGTGCCACAACAATTGCAATAGTTCGTCAGGGGTAACTAGCCCTGATTTATCGTACGCAGTACGCGAACTACCAATCCTAACCTTTCATTTACATATCCTAGTACAGGCACCTCTCCCCATGAGCTTGGCCTTCCAGTGAAGACAGACAGTCAGCTTGGGAACTGCACAGGGCTTGGGCCGGACATTCACCTCATTTCACATCATTTCACATCATTCCTTTTGTTGTAGAGGCAGCCTCCGGCATAACCCCAATGACGCTTGTTTTAGAGGGAACCCATACTAAGACACATAAATTTCCGGCTAAGCCTTACCCAGATTCAGGTATTGTGGGGGTACTTGTAAAATTGGAATGGTATCGCATCCGAACCCAACCATTAGTTTTTGGTAAGTTTCACCAAGTCATTCACCAGTCATATTCACCTTCAAAATCTTTCAATAGAATGACTCATCATTCCAAGGTTTTCAAAGTCATTGGTTTTCACAAGTTCCCATCTATAGTAGTCAATGTTAGTTCAGCACTAGCAACTAGTCATAAGGGGTGCTAAGCAACTTGGGTTGCTCTAGGCTAAGTTTGATACTCTTGCACTACTCCATAACTAAACTAAGTGAATCATGAATCAAAAAGTACTTTGATAAACAAAAATTTAGTAAAGCTTGTAAAGTAAAAACTTGGGATAGGAGCAGTAAGCATAAAATAAAAGTAATGGTGCCTTGCTCTTGTAGAGCTTTGCATTATTCTAGTTGCATTGGTAATAGCTTGCAAACAAAATAGCTTGCATTAGTCTAGCTTGCCTTGATTGGTGATGTGATCAAAGTTCTCTTGCTCTTCCTCTTGGTAGAAGACCTCTTCCTCTTGATAGCCTCCGGTACTAGCGTCTATAAACGAATACGAGGATACAATCACCAAACAACACTTAAGTAATCTTAATTAACCTTAATGGCTCACACAATTGATCTAGCATCACTACTTAACATTTATCCAAAAATTATTCTAGGGTTTCCTTATTTAATATTTAGGAAAATAATTTCCTCTCATTAAAAAAAATTGGAATTAGGGTTTCTCTTTGGTTTGGGAGAAATAATTTCCTCTTATTGAATTCTTCTTAAGATTTAATCTTCTCAAATAACCAGGGATGATCACATGTTGACCAAGGTCAACACTTCACATTTAATATTTGAGAAAAGTGATTTAAGTGAGATTCATCATCTCATGTGATTTAAATAACCATTGCAAATTAAATACTATTCTGATTTAAATTCTACAAGTGAGCAAGTATGAGCCTAAGTAAAATAAAGGTCAACACATTACTTCATATCACTTGAGAAATGATTTAAATGAGGTGTTACACCTCATAGATTTAAAGTCCTAAAATTTGGATATAGTTTAAATGGACTAGTATTGACTACATAGCCAATATTTTGCTCCTAGCCCATGATCATGTACAGAACCTATATCATATTTTTACATAGTAAATTAGGGTTAGTTAAATGTGAATTATTGCAATTGGATTTACTTCAAAATTCAAATTGGTTGATTTTCTAGATTTATTTGAATACTGAAAAGTATCTGAATTGTTATTTTTGCTATTTAAATTCTACACAAGCTATGAGGTTGAGACCAGTGGAAAAAAGTAGATAATTTCATAGGCTTTCTGGAACAATTTGAATAACAAGATTTGGATTTATAGATTTTGAACTATTCAATTTATAGCACATACCAGAATTGAAATTTGTTGAAATGGATTAATACAAAATTTAAAGTGTTGGGCTGCGCGGGAAACGAATTGGGCCGAAAAGGTTTAAAACGCAGCAGGCCAGCCCAGTAACGCTTCAGCGCGCCACGGGCCAACTGACAAAGGGTCTCGCTAGTCAGTGTCTTATTTCACCGAAACGGTATCAACTAACCTGAGCCGCGCGATCAGAAGCAAAATCAACGGTGGAGGGGCGTCGTCGTCGTTGGCGAGAAGCAGACGCAGGCACGGCGGAGGTAGGGGGTCGACGGCGGCGAGGGGCGGTGCTAGTGCTAGGCGGCGTTGTCGACGAAGGGGAGTCGCCGGTACCAGTTGCAGCTCCAATGGTGGTCGAATTCGTCGTGTTGATCTGCGGCGGACTCCGGCGATTGACGGAGCGATTGGGGCTGTCTGTGGCTTAATCGAAGGGGGGCTGGGGTTGAGGAGGTCAAGAAGAGGGAGTGGAGCAAGTTTGGTGTGGAAGGAGAAGGCTGAGGGGGCCTCTTTTTATAGTGCAAGGGGTGGCCGTGGCGGAGCGGCTGGTCGTCAATGGCGCCGGCGATTCAGGACGCGAAGGGGCAAGGTATGGGGCGCACCGTGTGGCGACGGCTAGGAGGTGCTAGAGCGCTTGATGGTTTAGCTAGGGGAGGACAGGAGCGTGCGGCGTCATCGCCGTCCTTGCGGTACCGGCGCGGCAGGGCTTGATGATGGCGTCGTCTACGGCGCCGGCGACGGCCAATGGCGGTGTCTGGCGAGGTCCTGGCATGGTGTGGAGTGTGCACGCGCAAGAGGAGGGGAAGGGAAGGACGACAGCGTCCAGGCGACGGCGTGCTCTGGCGCGTCCAGGATGGTGATGGTGCACGCTCACCGCGTGCCTGGCACGTTTCTGGCGCGTCTGGGTGAGCGTCTGGTGGCCAATGCCGTGCGAGCCTTTAGCTGGGAAGTGTACTGGCGTGAGTAGGAGAGTGTAGGCGAGCTAGTTGACAAGGAGAAAGGGCTCAGAGGGAGATGGAGAGGATGAATGGCATGGTGGTGTCCTTGGGCTCGGCATGGGGAAGCTTTTGCTCATTGCACCACTTTAATCAGTGCCAAAGGGCTTTGTTTGATACAGAGGAGGTACAGGAGTGATGATCACATCTGATCATGCAAGGTTTAGGCAAAAATCCAGTGGGTATAAGCATGTAACACAATTCTGGAACAATGTCTGCCATGTGTTCGATGAAATGGCCGCATGAAGAAAATGTTGGAATTTTGGAAATCTTTTTGGTGGAGCTCAATTATATATTTAAAGTTAAATATTGGTAGTGGTGGTAGTCAATTTGGAGCTGTTTTGCAAAGATTTCAAAATGTGGTCATCTTCACATAGTTTCAAAGTCTCCACTTGTCAAAACTATTCTGGTCAACCTGGTCAAAGTTAGCATGTGTGGTCAACATGAAAGTTGTTTACATTGACATGGTCTTGGATGACATGGCAATAGTTGACCAAGTTTGGTTGAAGAAAAGTCAAAGCCAGAGGGGTAAAGTGAGGAACATTTTATAAAACTCCATTTTGACCATTATCACATGTATGTTGATTTTGAGATTTGTTTTGATTTGATTTTGGTTTCTTTGATGCAATTGTGTTTGTTTATCATATATAAGATTTTTACAAACAATAGATCAAGCAATGGTGGCCTTTGGTGAAGATTTGCAAAATTGGCCTTATGTGTATGTGAGTGAAATGGGGATTATCTCACTAATTGATTTCTCTCCATTTGATTTGACTTTTCTTGACTCTAATGTGATTCTTATTGGTTTAGAAACATTTTCAAACCATTGAAACCATTTCAAATGGTCTTGTTCAAAGATTTGCAAAAATGGCCATAACACATAAGAGGTGATATGCCCATTTTCATTATTTTTGTAAATTGTTCCCCCTTGCTTTACTTGGGCATGGGTTAGGGTCAATTTAGTATTAGGTTAGGTTTAGAAATGGTTTCCCATCATTTGGTCAAGGTTTAAAGTCATAGGGCAAAATTTGGTGAAATGGCTATGTGTCACATATGCCTCTATGCATATGTTGCATTTGAGTTTTAATTTGACTTGGCTTGACCCAATTGGTGTTGTTGAGTGTTGAAATGGTATATAGGAGTGATCCCACCATTCACAACAAGTCTTAGGGTCAAGGATCTCAAATTCACAAATTTGCTATTTTACCCTCATATGCCTCTATGGCATTTTTAGTTTCTTTTTATTTTCTTTGGAAACAACTTGAATTTGGTTTGATAAGTACTAGGTAAGGTGTATGATGGTTTTCCAAACCTCTAAACAAAGTAGAAAGGTCTAGGGTAAAGATTTATAATTATAGCCATAGGCACATATGCCTTTTTCTTATTTAATTTACTTTTATTTTATTTTAACTAGGATGGTGAAAAGAGGGGTGAGGTTTAGGGTTTAAGATTATTTCAAACTACTAAAACAAGCAATCATGGCAATTGCACAAGAATTAAGCAAGGTCACTATGTCTCACACTTAATTTAATAAAAGTTTTTGTTGGTTCCAAAATTTGGAACTAGGGAAATTCATTTGTTTTGTTTTGAAGTTTTTGGGATGTTACAAACCCTTCCCCTTAAACAAATCTCGTCCCGAGATTTTAAGAAAAGCTAGGTTCCTAAGAGAGATTGAGCATTTTGATTAACAGGAAGACATACTTGGCATGGTCTGGGTGCTTCCTGAGCTTCAGTGGCAGTCATGTGGTAGAGACGGCCGTTGTTGTTGTTCTGGTTCCTTCTTCCTGCAAAGCGGCGCTGTTGCTGAGCAGGTGCAGCGGTGTTGGCGGCAATATTGGCAAGCTTCTTGGGGCACTCATTGGAGTAGTGGCCCACAACTCCACATTCATAGCAGTTTACAGTTGACTTGTCCTTCGGGGTGACGGGGATGGCATTGCTTCCAGTCCTCGGGCCAGTGTTGGTGTTGTTGTTGTTGTTGCTGTTGTGGTTGTTGTTGTTGTGGTGGCTGTTGTTGTTGTTACCTCCGGGCTTCGGGGGTCCTCCGTTTGTTGTTGTTGTTGTTGGGGCGATAACTACGAGCGGGGGCTTGTTGTGTCTTGGGGTGAATCCTCCGGAGGAGTTGTTGCGGTACTTCTGGGTATGGTGGGGTCCACTCTGGTTCATCATCCTGCGCTTGCGGTTCTCATTGGCTGATGCAGCTTTCCTTCCATCTGTATGGCTGAGTCCACGAGGGCTTCCAAGTCAGCGAACGGAATGTTCACTAACACAGTTTGCATCTCATCATGCAGTCCGTTCAGAAATCTTTCCTTTCTCTTCTCATTGGTGTCGGTCTCATCCGGGGCGTACCTTGACAGAGTGAGGAATCTGTCGCGGTATTCCACCACGGACATCCTTCCTTTCTTGAGTTCCCGGAACTCGTCTCTCATCTTCTTGATCAGTCCTTGTGGCACATGGTATTTGCTAAACTTCAACTTGAAGTCTTCCCAGGTCATCATTTGCCCCGCATTCATTGCGCGGGCACTTGTCCACCAGGCTCTGGCAGTCCGAGGTAGTGAGTGGCGAACAGTACTTTTTCTGCGGCTTCTACTCCCGCAACTTCGAGGTTGTTCTCCATGGTCTGGAGCCAGTCATCAGCATCAAGGGGCTCGATCTTCAGTCTTGTTGAACATTGGAGGGTTGGTGTTCTGAAAATTCTTCAGCTTCGATCCGGGGTGATCGTGGTTTCCGTGGCCTTGATTGTTCTGAGCTATCTGTTGCAGTGCGGCAAGGTTTGCTTGGCGCTCAGCTCTTTCGGCTTCTCGGTCTGCCATCATCGTCTGTAGCAGTTGCATCATGGCATCTTGGGTGGCGTTGCGGGTTGGTGGGGCCATCTGAACATTGAGGTAGATGATAAGATAAGAGGGAAATTTCTAGGGTTTGTTTTGTTAAAATTTAAAAAGTTCATAAATTGAAAACTTGAGTAGTGTTGCGGGGGTAAAAACCAACAACACTTTTTCATTCATTCCAAACATCACATATTACAAAGCTAACACACCGTTGGTTTGAAGAACCATTCATTCGCTCTACGATACAAGGGGATCCTGATACAACTCACACCTACTTAAGTGCTGGGGTGATACTACTCTTCAGGGTGGAATTCTTCGTCTTCCCGGTTAATGTGCTTGGCGAGAGGCGAGGGCGTTGTCCAAATCCCTGCGGGTTTTGTACATCCTGAAGTCTTGGGGTGCTACATAGGGGTTCATCTCCGTGTTCGGGGGCATGGTCATCGGTCTTCCCATGGAGTCCTGTTTTGGGTAGTAGATGAAGCGAGTGTTCTTGATCTTGTTCTCATTTTGTCCACACAGACGGGAAATTGCTTCTTGCATAGCTCTGACTAGTCCTTCCTTTAAAGTGTTTCCCGTTACGAAAACCAGATGGTTTCCCATACAGGGGCTCCAAGCTTTCTTCGTAGATAAGTAGAAACTTCCCACCGAGGTGGTTCTCCAGAGTGGTTGTTGAGGGGTATTTCGAAGAACTCGGGATACGGGTGTCCTAGATATTCCACTAGTTGCTTCAAATCCTTTTCGAACCTTAGGTCGCCTCCGGGACCAAGCTGATAAAACTCCCATTGGTACTCCATCTGTGAGCAATTAGGATAAGTGAGTTAAAGAAATAGTCAAGTGTGCAAAATTTTAGGTAGGCTTGCAAAGAAGTAGAGTATAGATCTCTTATTTTTGAAAAAGATCTCAAGGATAAGAGTAAGAACAAGTTTTCACAAATATTCACTTCATTGGTTTTTGAAACTAAGTTTTTCAGACGTCCATTTTAACTAGGGTCTCCTAAGGTCAAACAATGGCTCTGATACCAACTTGTCAACACCCGGATTTTTAAGTCCAGATGCCTATTATGCCATTCCTCGCAATCCCAGGAATATCGTTTTTGCGAGACATAATAGATTGATATCACAACACACCATTTATTACATACCATAATCGTCTTACAAATAAAGGATCACATGATCCAGTCTCATTACAATAATAGCAGTTCTATTGATCCATTACATAACACATAGCGGAAGCGAAATAGCGTAGTAGTAGCCCATCTATTCCACAAGCAACTATTGACGTCAGGAGTGATCCTAGTTGTCGTAGACGTCCTGATGTCCTTCTTCCGGGTTCTAGTACTCGTCTTCATAGTCTGGCCATTTGAATAGCCAGGGACACAGCCATGAGTACTTTAAAGTACTCGCAAACTAATACTAAGGTAAATACTATCGACTACAGCAAAGGGGCTCTAAGCTCTAGTTTCATTTGCAGAAAGCCAGTTTTATTTCATAAGCACTTTAATAATCAAAAACTTCTTTATTCGCTAAACTCAGGTGGGAACATTAGTGTCATTCCCACAACTCAGTTGTGATTCAAAGTCAAAGTCACCTTTCAATTCAAATCACAAGTCACCCTTCATATTTTTAGAAAAGTTCTGATGACGGAACAGTATGGCCTTTCCAATTGTCCATGACCGCGGACGCGGCTATTCGAATAGGTTAAACTCTGCAGAGGTTGTACACTTGTGCCACAACAAGCAATAGTTCGTCGGGTAACTGCCCTGATTTATCGTACGCAGTACGCGAACTACCAATCCTAACCTTTCATTTACATATCCTAGTACAGGCACCTCTCCCCATGAGCTTGGCCTCCCAGTGAAGACAGCAGTCCCTGAGCTGGCAGGGCTTGGGCCGGACATTCACCTCATTTCACATCATTCCTTTTGTTGTAGAGGCAGCCTCCGGCATAACGCCGATGACGCTTGTTTTAGAGGGAACCCATACTAAGACACATAAATTTCCGGCTAAGCCTTACCCAGATTCAGGTATTGTGGGGTACTTGTAAAATTGGAATGGTATCGCATCCGAACCCAACCATCAGTTTTTGTAAGTTTCACCAAGTCATTCACAGTCATATTCACCTTCAAAATCTTTCAATAGAATGACTCATCATTCCAAGGTTTTCAAAGTCATTGGTTTTCACAAGTTCCCATCTATAGTAGTCAATGTTAGTTCAGCACTAGCAACTAGTCATAAGGGGTGCTAAGCAACTTGGGTTGCTCTAGGCTAAGTTTGATACTCTTGCACTACTCCATAACTAAAATAAATGAATCATGAATCAAAAAGTACTTTGATAAACAAAAATTTAGTAAAGCTTGTAAAGTAAAAACTTGGGATAGGAGCAGTAAGCATAAAATAAAAGTAATGGTGCCTTGCTCTTGTAGAGCTTTGCATTATTCTAGTTGCATTGGTAATAGCTTGCAAACAGAATAGCTTGCATTAGTCTAGCTTGCCTTGATTGGTGATGTGATCAAAGTTCTCTTGCTCTTCCTCTTGGTAGAAGACCTCTTCCTCTTGATAGCCTCCGGTACTAGCGTCTATAAACGAATACGAGGATACAATCACCAAACAACACTTAAGTAATCTTAATTAGCCTTAATGGCTCACACAATTGATCTAGCATCACTACTTAACATTTATCCAAAAATTATTCTAGGGTTTCCTTATTTAATATTTAGGAAAATAATTTCCTCTCATTAAAAAAAATTGGAATTAGGGTTTCTCTTTGGTTTGGGAGAAATAATTTCCTCTTATTGAATTCTTCTTAAGATTTAATCTTCTCAAATAACCAGGGATGATAACATGTTGACCAAGGTCAACACTTCACATTTAATATTTGAGAAAAGTGATTTAAGTGAGATTCATCATCTCATGTGATTTAAATAACCATTGCAAATTAAATACTATTCTGATTTAAATTCTACAAGTGAGCAAGTATGAGCCTAAGTAAAATAAAGGTCAACACATTACTTCATATCACTTGAGAAATGATTTAAATGAGGTGTTACACCTCATAGATTTAAAGTCCTAAAATTTGGATATAATTTAAATGGACTAGTATTGACTACATAGCCAATATTTTGCTCCTAGCCCATGATCATGTACAGAACCTATATCATATTTTTACATAGTAAATCAGGGTTTGTTAAATGTGAATTATTGCAATTGGATTTACTTCAAAATTCAAATTGGTTGATTTTCTAGATTTATTTGAATACTGAAAAGTATCTGACTTGTTATTTTTGCTATTTAAATTCTACACAAGCTATGAGGTTGAGACCAGTGGCAAAAAGTAGATAATTTCATAGGCTTTCTGGAACAATTTGAATAACAAGATTTGGATTTATAGATTTTGAACTATTCAATTTATAGCACAGACCAGAATTGAAATTTGTTGAAATGGATTAATACAAAATTTAAAGTGTTGGGCTGCGCGGGAAACGAATTGGGCCGAAAAGGTTTAAAACGCAGCAGGCCAGCCCAGTAACACTTCAGTGCGCCACGGGCCAACTGACAAAGGGTCCCGCTAGTCAGTATCTTATTTCACCGGGTAGCCTGAGCCCGAGCAGAAAGCCCAAGTGGCGTGGAGTCGTGTCGTCGAAGCGAAGGCACGGCGGAGGTAGGGGGTCGACGGCGAGCGGGACTCCGGGGAGCTGCGGCGCTCCGGCACGTCACGGATCGCGGGACCGTTGCCGCTCCAAGCGCCATTCGTCGTGTTGATCTGCGGCGGACTCCGGCGATCGACGGAGCGATTGGGGCTGTCTGTGGCTTAATCGAAGGGGGGCTGGGGTTGAGGAGGTCAAGAAGAGGGAGTGGAGCAAGTTTGGTGTGGAAGGAGAAGGCTGAGGGGGCCTCTTTTTATAGTGCGAGGGGGTGGCCGTGGCGGAGCGGCTGGTCGTCAATAGCGCCGGCGATTCAGGACGCGAAGGGGCAAGGTATGGGGCGCACCATGTAGGCGACGGCTAGGAGGTGCTAGAGCGCTTGATGGTTTAGCTAGGGGAGGACAGGAGCGTGCGGCGTCATCGCCGTCCTTGCGGTACCGGCGCGGCAGGGGTTTGATGATGGCGTCGTCTACGGCGCAGGCGACGGCCAATGGCGGTGTCTGGCGAGGTCCTGGCATGGTGTGGAGTGTGCACGCGCAAGAGGAGGGGAAGGGAAGGACGACAACGTCCAGGCGACGGCGTCCTCTGGCGCGTCCAGGATGGTGATGGTGCACGCTCACCGCGTGCCTGGCACGTTTCTGGCGCGTCTGGGCGAGCGTCTGGTGGCCAATGCCGTGCGAGCCTTTAGCTGGGAAGTGTACTGGCGTGAGTAGGAGAGTGTAGGCGAGCTAGTTGACAAGGAGAAAGGGCTCAGAGGGAGATGGAGAGGATGAATGGCATGGTGGTGTCCTTGGGCTCGGCATGGGGAAGCTTTTGCTCATTGCACCACTTTAATCAGTGCCAAAGGGCTTTGTTTGATACAGAGGAGGTACAGGAGTGATGATCACATCTGATCATGCAAGGTTTAGGCAAAAATCCAGTGGGTATAAGCATGTAACACAATTCTGGAACAATGTCTGCCATGTGTTCGATGAAATGGCCGCATGAAGAAAATTTTGGAATTTTGGAAATCTTTTTGGTGGAGCTAAATTATATATTTAAAGTTAAAGATTGGTAGTGGTGGTATTCAATTTGGAGCTGTTTTGCAAAGATTTCAAAATGTGGTCATCTTCACATAGTTTCAAAGTCTCCACTTGTCAAAACTATTCTGGTCAACCTGGTCAAAGTTAGCATGTGTGGTCAACATGAAAGTTGTTGACATTGACATGGTCTTGGATGACATGGCAATAGTTGACCAAGTTTGGTTGAAGAAAAGTCAAAGCCAGAGGGGTAAAGTGAGGAACATTTTATAAAACTCCATTTTGACCATTATCACATGTATGTTGATTTTGAGATTTGTTTTGATTTGATTTTGGTTTCTTTGATGCAATTGTGTTTGTTTATCATATATAAGAGTTTTACAAACAATAGATCAAGCAATGGTGGCCTTTGGTGAAGATTTGCAAAATTGGCCTTATGTGTATGTGAGTGAAATGGGGATTATCTCACTAATTGATTTCTCTCCATTTGATTTGACTTTTCTTGACTCTAATGTGATTCTTATTGGTTTAGAAAAATTTTCAAACCATTGAAACCATTTCAAATGGTCTTGTTCAAAGATTTGCAAAAATGGCCATAACACATAAGAGGTGATATGTCAATTTTCATTATTTTTGTAAATTGTTCCCCTTGCTTTACTTGGGCATGGGTTAGGGTCAATTTAGTATTAGGTTAGGTTTAGAAATGGTTTCCCATCATTTGGTCAAGGTTTAAAGTCATAGGGCAAAATTTGGTGAAATGGCTATGTGTCACATATGCCTCTATGCATATGTTGCATTTGAGTTTTAATTTGACTTGGCTTGACCCAATTGGTGTTGTTGAGTGTTGAAATGGTATATAGGAGTGATCCCACCATTCACAACAAGTCTTAGGGTCAAGGATCTCAAATTCACAAATTTGCTATTTTACCCTCATATGCCTCTATGGCATTTTTAGTTTCTTTTTATTTTCTTTGGAAACAACTTGAATTTGGTTTGATAAGTACTAGCTAAGGTGTATGATGGTTTTCCAAACCTCAAAACAAAGTAGAAAGGTCTAGTGTAAAGATTTATAATTATAGCCATAGGCACATATGCCTTTTTCTTATTTAATTTCTTTTTATTTTATTTTAACTAGGATGGTGAAAAGAGGGGTGAGGTTTAGGGTTTAAGATTATTTCAAACTACTAAAACAAGCAATCATGGCAATTTCACAAGAATTAAGCAAGGTCACTATGTCTCACACTTAATTTAATAAAAGTTTTTGTTGGTTCCAAAATTTGGAACTAGGGAAATTCATTTGTTTTGTTTTGAAGTTTTTGGGATGTTACAACCCCGGTCCATTCTTTTACATCTGAAATACAATCTACTGCAATCTCTGTTCTCTGTTGTTCTTTGCAAGCAAACATCATTTTCCACACCATACATTTAATCCTTTGTTTACAGCAAGCCGGTGAGATTGACAACCTCCTGTTAAGTTGGGACAAAGTATTTTGATTGTGTTGTGCAGGTTCCACGTTGGCGCCGGAATCCCTGGTGTTGCGCCGCACTATACTCCTTCACCAACAACCTTCACGTGGCCTTCATCTCCTACTAGTTCGATAACCTTGGTTTCTTACTGAGGGAAAACTTGCTGCTGTACGCATCACACCTTCCTCTTGGGTTTACCAACGGACGTGTGCTTCACGCGTTATCAAGACTGTTTTCTGGCGCCGTTGCCGGGGAGATCAAGACACGCTGCAAGGGAGTCTCCCACATCCAATCTCTTTACTTTGTTTTTGTCTTGCTTTACTTTATTTTATTTACTGCTTTGTTTGCTTTCTCTATATCAAAATACAAAAAAATTAGTTACTTGCTTTACTTTATTTCATTTGTCTTGTTTGCTTTCTCTATATCAAAAACACAAAAAAATTAGTTACTAGTTTTACTTTATTTAATTCTGTTCTGCTTAGTTTATCTTTATTACTGTTAAAATGAATACTCCTGAGAACACTAAGTTGTGTGACTTCACAAGCACAAATAATAATGATTTCTTATGCACACCTATTGCTCCACCTGCTACTACAGCAGAATTTTATGAAATTAAACCTGCTTTACTAAATCTTGTTATGAGAGAGCATATTTCTGGTGTTAGTTCTGATGATGCTGCTGCCCATCTTAATAATTTTGTTGAACTTTGTGAAATGCAAAATTATAAGGATGTAGATGGTGACATTATAAAATTGATATTGTTTCCTTTCTCCCTAAGAGGAAGAGCTAAAGATTGGTTGCTATCTTTGCCTAAAAATAGTATTGATTCATGGACTAAATGTAAGGATGCTTTCATTGGTAGATATTATCCTCCCGCTATAATTATATCTTTGAGAAGTAGCATAATGAATTTTAAGCAATTGGATAATGAACATGTTGCCCAAGCATGGGAAAGAATGAAATCTTTGGTAAAGAATTGCCCTACCCATGGACTAACTACTTGGATGATCATCCAAACCTTCTATGCAGGATTGAACTATTGGATTCAGCTGCTGGAGGTACTTTTATGTCCATCACTTTGGGGGCGGCAACAAAGCTTCTTGATGATATGATGATCAATTACTCTGAATGGCACACTGAAAGGACTCCACAAGGTAAGAAGGTAAATTTTGTTGAAGAAACCTCCTCCTTGAGTGATAAGATTGATGTTATTATGTCTATGCTTGTTAATGGTAGATCAAATGTTGATCCTAATAATGTTCCTTTAGCTTCATTGGTTGCTCAATAAGAGCATGTTGATGTGAACTTCATTAAAAATAATAATTTCAACAACAATGCTTATAGGAATAATTCTAGTAACAACTATAGGCCATATCCTGCTAGTGATAATCTTTATGGTAATTCATTGCGGTCAGAAACCCAGGCGGGCAGCGGCGCAACACCGTAGAGCGGGAACAACTGGGCTGCGGCTGGCCCTAGTCCCTCGGAGCGACGGCCCGCAAAAAGCCCTGGTCACACGTCGGATCTTTGTCGCAGGGCGTGCCACCTGACCTATACCTGGTCGGGAAGGTGTTGGATGATGCCTCGCTTAGTTTCTGCAGGGCATACACGTAAACGTTAAATACGAGCCTCGATCGGCTCTCAGGTTATCCTGTGAATCGGCTCGAAGAGCCGATCCACCCATGATTCGTACAAGGTGTCCGAATATATGGTGGTCCTGCTCGATCAAGATAAAGCTAATGCGATCTACGACGATTTAGGGTTTTCACCGTATAATCGGATCATCCTACTCACGATTGGGCCTCGCGCTCGCGTACGGTGATCGTAAGCCGATCCTAGACAGGGCCTAAAAACCAACACGAGGTTGATCCCCGGAACGTCCTGTCTAGGGCTAGCAAACTACACCCTACCGCCGCTGGATCCTCCAACCCTTTGTAAGGCCTAACTATTGCGGATGTTAAACTAATCCTTGAAGAACAAGGAGCAACCGTAACGGATCGGATCTACTAAACAATGATCAAGCGGGGTGCCGCCCCTACACCTAAGATAGGTGTAAGGGCGGCTAGATGTATAAGGGTTGCACTACGACAGCATATGATACTAAGAACAATGCTAACCCTAACACATCTAAGATAACTACGTTGCTCGCCATCAGAAAGGCTTCAACACGAGCAACGCATGAACAACGTGAGTAAGCTTATCTTTGCCCTAGATCGCAAGATGCGATCTAGGCAGCATGGTGCTTAGAGAAACCCTCGAGACGAAGGAGTTGGCGATGCGCCGAGATTGGTTTGTGTTGAACGTTGGTTGTTGTTTATTCCATAAACCCTAGATACATATTTATAGTCCGGGAGACTCTCTAATTCAGGCGTGAACCTAACCGTGCACGGGTAAAACTCTAACTTCTAAACTAAGATGCGATCTAATATGTTACAGATACACGGGCAATTTAGCCCAACTTGGTATAGAAGGCCGATTCATGTACTTCTTTCATGTATATTCTTCAAGTCCATCTTCAATCGCGGCCCACCTCTGATCCGGTCAAATTCTGGTGATAACACATGCCCCCCTGGTTTTGGAAATGACATTTCCAAAATCATTATGCTTTTCCTTCGTCGGGTCATGTCGTGGCGAGCACCAACGTTCGGTATCCCTCATCATGACGCCCTGTCTTCTCAGCTTCCCAGTCATCGGCAAAACCCCCATTCTTTTGTAGCCATGTCTTCCTCTTCCTCCGTCTCTTCCGGCCTCTCCCTCCAATCCTTCTCCTCCAGCGAGCCGGAGTGGAACTCCGATCAAGTGCAGAGGGCGACCTGCCTCGACCGATGGGAAGACGACCTTAAGTTCCTCATCGAAGGGGAACTAAGCGAAAGCGAAGACGACCTTCATCCCTGGGTGGAACCCACCTCCTCCGACGGGAAGGGGGAAGAAGTAGAGGAAGAAGAAGAAAAAGAGGAGGGCGGCCCCTCCTCCCCCGCTAAGCCTCTGCCGGCCAAGCGATTCCGCGCTTGCGGACAGTGAGACGATGATGATGACGAGGAGGAAGAGAAGAGGAGGATGAATCCTCCTCCTCCATCGGATACCTGCCGACAAAGCGCTTCCGCTCTTGGGCGGACAGCGAGGATGATGATGATGACGAGGAAGACGAAGCTCCGGCCAAAGGCTGGAGCAGCAGTGACGAGGAGCTTCCTGGGAGCAGCGCCGACGACATCAACGACGGCGACGACGAGGACAGCGACGACTAGTAGAGTAGGACTAGTAGTAGCAGTGCACTAGGCACCAGATCCCTCTTTTGAGAGCCATCGGCTCTTTCTTGTAAAGCTGCTCCTTTGAATTAATGAAAATTGTTCTTCCAATTTATCTTTCAATTAATCCAATTTCAATTCTTCCGCTTGCCACACCAAGACCGATAGCAACGTATCGGACTTCTTTCTTTTAGACGCCCATGAAGCCGGACTCCGATATCGATTAGACCGTCAGTCAAGCACTTCTCAAATTCGGACTGTGATTTGATACTCCGCAATCCTACAGCCGATGACTGTCCATCAGCTATTTTGAGAATCCAGTCTCCTTCCCTTTCTTGCAGCAACAGGACGGTCCAAACCCTGTAAAAGACAACGGCCTCCTCCGTAATCATAGCAGTCTTCTTCTGCGAGCAGCTCAGCGCCATGATGCAGGGTCAGCCGATGCTACTTCAATCGGCTCCCAAAAAACAGAGCATCTACCAAGTTAGCTGCCCCCCGAGCCTTAATCGAGGCGAAAACATCAGCGAGGATGCACAGGTCAAACAGAAAAGGTTTTGACCTCAGGTAATTTGGTAATCTGAGACAGAGTCAGCCAAATCTGAGCCTCGAGCACGTAGCCGGTAGGTCTTGTGTAGATGTACTGGAGTCGACGGCTGCGCGTCGGCTTTGTCCCTCAGCTCTAAAGTCGATGTCTGCGCATCGGCTGTGCTTAAAATTTTTTTTGAATTTTTACGGCCGATCTATGTATCGGCCCCCATGCTTCACTACCCATCATCAAAGATCATCCTGAGCTGCTGGGCATTGGGAAGACACTTTCCCTTCGTATCCTCGTGTTTTGTCCACCTATGTGCCCCCCGAGCCGATTCTGCCGATGCTGAAATCGGCTCTATGATTAGCCAAGGCATTCTATGTGAACGTCGGCTCTGATAGGACCAGTGTGGACTTCCTCTAGCTCATCAGCCGACGCAAGCCCATCGCCTATTAGATCGATGCTGAATTCAGGCAGAATGGATGGTGAGGATAATTTTGGCTGATTGCTGGAATCGGCCTCCATGTTGAATTGCTCAATGAAGGTTTTTTGCGATGTTCCTTCATCTTTCCCTTGGGGCCGATCTCCTGGATCGGCATCGCCATGTTTGTCCATGGACGCTGTGTTCGCTACACGGTCGGGTCCGTGGGTGAGACCAACCTAGTCCCATCCTGTGTCACGTTGATGCGCTCGCAGTCGTCGAAATTGGGTGCCTCGTGTAATCCTGGAGCACCAAACTCCGTTGGAAGGACGAGCACCATGTTTGTGCCAGCCGATGTTTCATCATCGGCTTTCCTTGCTTGGGGCGCCACTCTTTCTTTGTGGCCGACCTTCTTCGTCCAGGGTTCGCTGAATTTTAGCGGCCAGATCAGGCCGCGCCTTCCTCAACGTGTGTAGGTATAACCTTTCAGCTTCCTCCAATCCACGTAGTCGTTGAACCCTTCGCTTTTGGGAACGGCTGAGCCCATCAGGGCACCACCTTGGCCGATGATACCTGTCCTCTTCTCCATCATCGTCCTCTAGTTCCTCGATATCTTCTACCCGAGAGGACTCAGCGTGCTTGTTCCGAGGCGGGAGAGGCCCTAAACGTTTGAACACGGACACGTTAGCTGCATCCTTCTTCTTTTGTTTGCATTCTGGGCAGTTGCCGATTGTAGGCAATCGGCTCATTCTGAATCCCAGCAGTGTCTGAAGAAGGGGCAGTCCCAGTGCCTATCCACGTCGTCTTGCTCCCTCGACTCTTCCTTGGCGTGGCGCTCATATCGCTCCTCGTCGTGATCATGCCGACGACGTCTCCTGTCATCCCTAGCCAGCCGATCTTTTTCATCATCATCGCTGGATCGTCGGCGTTGGTCATACTAACTCACATACTTGTTGAGGAGGTGATCAGAGAGAGGTCGCTGATATCTTATGTTCTTCACTTCTCCTTCTGTGACGTAGCGCTTGCCGTCGTGGCGGAGCCGATCGCGTGGAGCGGCTTCCTCTGTGTCTTTGCTATGAGAGCAGCTGCCCTCATCTCCGTCCTTACCAGAGTGGTGCCCAGGTCCCACCATGTTGATATTGCACGAGAAATCCGGCTGGCACCCTCCATGGTAAGTATACTCCACCATGTTAACGGCGGGGAAGGGGTGTGTGTCGACCTTCATGGCGTACTGGTTGAAAATTAGCCGTCCTTTTTCTATCGCCATTTGGATCTGCTGACACCCTGCAGTCGTTGGTGGTGTGGGTGAACGTGTTATGCCACTTGCGGTATGGCTTTCCGTTCAGCTCACCGTGGGGATCTTGTAGCCTTCGGGTACCTTTACTGCTTCTCCGAGTAAGAGGTCGAAAATCTGCTCAGCTTTGGTCACGTCGAAGTCGAACCCTTTTGGAGGACCTTGTGGCTTAACCCACTTACAGGACACGGGGCTTGCCATCCGAGTCCCATTCAGCCCCTGCCCCTCGATCTCCCGTAGCACCTTCATCCTCGTCTGCCTCAACCAGGACCACCGCACGCTTGAATTTGTCCTGGTAAACATCGGGTGGCGCTGTTCATATGCTGACAACTGCACCATGTGCGCCAATGAAGGGTAGTCTGCTTGGGAGGCCACGTCCTTGATCGATGATGAGAGACCCACCACCGCCAACTCGGCTGCTTCTTTTCGCTTACATGAACGAATAGCATCGGTTCCTCACGGTCCTAAAGCGGATGTATTCTGCCTGTTTCCCGTGCTTCGTCGTACTTGTGCTAGATCGGCAATACCAGCCTCGGAAGCCTCGAGTGATACGTAGGTGGAGCCGCTCTTCCAACTTCCAAGTCGGATAGTTCGGTGGCAGCGATGTGTACCACCGAAAGCCGATCCTGTGAGGGACGTGCGAAGAACCTCACCGCAGCTCGTCGATGCTGAGATAGTGCCAGTGTGCCAAATATCGGCTCACATGCTCGATGGAGCTGGAACCATCCGATCCACTAAACTTTGTAAAGTCAGGGAGCCGATATTTGGGAGGTAGCGGAATCAATTCGTACTCGTTGGGGTACGGCTTGGTATAGCCGATTGTCCTCCTTTTCGGCATCATGCCGAACTGGTCTTTCAGTGTACAAATCTCATCCGCGGTGATGGCCGAAGGCGTTGAACCCTGAAGGTTCGCCGGGGTGGCATACTTGGCCAGCCATGCTTGCTTTTCCAGCTCGAGCCAACTGGGAGCTGAGCTCGGAGGTTTGTCGGAGTGGCGTACTTAGCTAACCACGTCGCTTCTCAAGCTCGCCGCCGACGTTCCTCCCTTGTTCCAGAGGCCCCTGCCGTTGCAGCCTGGTTCGAGAGTGACCAGTTCGCGGGTACGTATGCACGTGTATCCGTGCGGGATCTCCTTGGGCGCCTCATGTAGGAATTGGTAGTCACTTGGGTCACCACCAATTTTATAGACCGACGTATGTCGATGAGTTCGGCACTTCAGTGCGCCAACGCGAACGGCAGCGGTGGACGGGGCGGGTGGCATCTCCCCTTTGTAAGTCCCCGAGCTGGTCCCGACGGAGAATACCGATGGCTCATGATTTCCTGGATCACGCGCGAGCGACACGCTCCAAAGTGTTCAGGCTCTCAGAGTGGCGGTGCGGCGAATGAGCCACCATGAAGTTGATCTCCCGACGCGGCGACCTGGTGCGTTCTTCGACGGGGCGGAGGTCCACTCCATCGCGCGCCTTCAGGTGAGAACCCTTCCACCGATGCCATGGAGCGGGTTCGTGGAAAGAGCCGATGAGGTCGGCTTCGAAGAGCCTTGATTTCGTCATGCTTCTTCTTGAGCTCGTCGGTCGATCCTCGTACTTGACCGGAGTGCTTTCCGCCATCTCAGATGTAGATGGCGATGCGGTGGATGTCGAAGATGGTCCCACCGGGCGTGCAGAATGTGTTGCGGTCAGAAACCCACCGGCGGGCGCGACCGGCAACAAGTAGAGCCGGGAACAACTCGGGCTGCGGCTGGCCCTAGTCCCTCGGAGCGATGGCCCGCAAAGCCTTCGGTCACACGTCCGATGCGCAAGGGCGTGCCACCTGACCTATACCTGGTCAGGAAGGTGTTGGATGATGCCTCGCTTAGTTTCCTGCAGGCATACACGTAAACGTTAAATACGAGCCTCGATCGGCTCTCAGGTTATCCTGTGAATCGGCTCGAAGAGCCGATCCACCCATGATTCGTACAAGGTGTCCGAATATATGGTGGTCCTGCTCGATCAAGATAAAGCTAATGCGATCTACGACGATTTAGGGTTTTCACCGCATAATTGGATCATCCTACTCACGATTGGGCCTCGCGCTCGCGTACGGTGATCGTAAGCCGATCTAGACAGGGCCTAAAAACCAACACGAGGTTGATCCCGGAACGTCCTGTCTAGGGCTAGCAAACTACACCCTACACGCCGCTGGATCCTCCAACCCTTTGTAAGGCCTAACTATTGCGGATGTTAAACTAATCCTTGAAGAACAAGGAGCAACCGTAACGGATCGGATCTACTAAACAATGATCAAGGGGGTGCCGCCCCTACACCTAAGATAGGTGTAAGGGCGGCTAGATGCATAAGGGTTGCACTACGACAGCATATGATACTAAGAACAATGCTAACCCTAACACATCTAAGATAACTACGTTGCTCGCCATCGAAAGGCTTCGGACGAGCAACGCATGAACAAGTAAGAGCTTGTGCGATCGCAAGATGCGATCTAGGCAGCATGGTGCTTACCGGAGGAACCCTCGAGACGAAGGAGTTGGCGATGCGCCGAGATTGGTTTGTGTTGAACGTTGGTTGTTGTTTATTCCATAAACCCTAGATACATATTTATAGTCCAGGGGACTTTCTAATTTAGGCGTGCACCAAACCGTGCACGGGTAAAACTCTAACTTCTAAACTAAGATGCGATCTAATATGTTACAGATACACGGGCAATTTAGCCCAACTTGGTATAGAAGGCCGATTCATGTACTTCTTTCATGTATATTCTTCAAGTCCATCTTCAATCGCGGCCCACCTCTGATCCGGTCAAATTCTGGTGATAACACATTCTTATGGTAGATCTGTTTTGCCTAATGAGGAAAAGATGCTAGAAATTGAAAGAGCTACTAAGAGCTTTATGCAATCACAATATGAGCAAATCAATTGTTTACTAAAACTATGAATGAACAATCTGCCTTGTTGAAAAATATAGGGAATCAACTTGAAAATTTGAATATGGAGATTTCTGGTTTGCAAACTAAGCTTTCAAATGCTGAAAACCGAATCTCATACATGTCTGAGTCACAATCTTCTTTAATTAATAAAATGGCTGCTAAACCTGAGGATAATGATAATAAAATTGTTACTGGCGCCATCCAAGTTCGAATTAATGAAAATATTAGATTGATGGCTGAATTGCATGTAGGGAAAGAGAAGAAAAATTTGCTAAAGAGAATAATGTAGCTAAAGTTTGGACTATTACCACCACTAGTAATGTTGATGCTTCACATGTTGCTAAACCTCCTACTACCAATGGTAAAATAATTGGTGTTGGCAATGTTTCTACTCCTAATGCAAAGCGTGCAAACTGCCTGAAACTGTTAAAGTGCTGAAATTGTTTGTGATAAAACTGCTGAAATTTTTCAAAATATTGGGGACAATGATCCCATTGTTGTAGATCATAATGGTTTAGATTTTGATGATTGTCATATCTCTGAAGTTATTAAGTTCTTACAAAAACTTGCTAGAAGTCCTAATGCTAGTGCTATAAATTTGGCCTTTACAAAACATATTACAAATGCTCTCACAAAAGCTAGAGAAGATAAATTAAAACTTGAAACTTCTATTCCTAGGAAGTTGGAAGATGGTTGGGAGCCCATCATTAAGATGAGGTCAATGATTTTGATTGTAATGCTTTATGTGATCTTGGTGCAACTATTTCTGTTATGCCAAAGAAACTCTATGATATGCTTGACTTGCCACCATTGAAAAATTGTTATTTGAAAGTTAATCTCGCTGATAATTCTGTAAAGAAACCTTTGGGGAGGATTGATAATGTTCGCATTACGGTTAACAATAACCTTGTCCCGTTGATTTTGTTGTCTTGGATATTGAATGCAATGCATCTTGTCCCATTATTTTGGGAAGACCTTTTCTTCGAACTGTTGGTGCTATTATTGATATGAAGGAAGGAAATATTAAGTATCAATTTCCTCTCAAGAAAGATATGGAACACTTCCCTAGAAAGAGAATGAAGTTACCTTTTGATTCCATTATTATAATAAATTATGATGTTGATGCTTCATCTCTTGATAATACTTGATTCACACTTTCTGCGCCTAGCTGAAAGGCGTTAGAAAAGCGCTTATGGGAGACAACCCATCATTTTATTTCTGCACTTTTGTTTTATATTCGAGTCTTGGAAGTTGTTACTACTGTAGCAACCTCTCCTTATCTTTATTTTATTGCATTATTGTGCCAAGTAAAGTCTTTGATAGTAAGGTTGATACTAGATTTGGGTTACCGCGCAGAAACAGATTTCTTGCTGTCACGAATTTGAATAGGCCTCTCTGTAGGTAACTCAGAAAAATCTGCCAATTATCGTGTGTGATCCTCAGATATGTACGCAACTTTCATTCAATTTGAGCTTTTTCATCTGAGCAAGTTAAGTGCCACCAAAAAATTCGTCTTTACGGACTGTTCTGTTTTGACAGATTCTGCATTTTATTTCGTATTGCCACTTTTGCTATGATGAATGGATTTCTTTGTTCCATTAACTTTCAGTAGCTTTGGGCAATGTCCAGAAGTGTTAAAAATGATTATGTCACCTCTGAATATGTGAATTTTTGATTATGCACTAACCCTCTAATGAGTTTGTTTTGAGTTTGGTGTGGAGGAAGTTTTCAAGGATCAAGAGAGGAGGATGATACAATATGATCAAGAAGAGTGAAAAGTCTAAGCTTGGGGATGCCCCGTGGTTCATCCCAGCATATTTCAAGAAGACTCAAGCATCTAAGCTTTGGGATGCCCAAGGCATCCCCTTCTTCATCGACAACTTATCAAGTCACCTCTAGTGAAACTATATTTTTATTCCGTCACATCTTATGTGCTTTACTTGGAGCGTCTGTATGTTTTTGTTTTTGTTTGTGTTTGAATAAATCGGATCCTAGCATTCTTTTTTGGGAGAGAGACACGCTCCGCTGTTTCATATGAACACTGGTGTTCTTAGCTTTACTTTTAATGTTCATGGCGAAGGTTGAAACTGCTTCGTTCATTGTTATATGGTTGGAAACAGAAAATGCTTCATGTGGTAATTGGTATATTGTCTTGAATAATTTGATACTTGGCAATTGTTGTGCTCAAATAGATCATGTTTAAGCTCTTGCATCATGTACTTTGCACCTATTAATGAAGAACTATCATAGAGCTTGTTGAAATTTGGTTTGCATGATTGGTCTCTCTAAAGTCTAGATATTTTCTGTGAAGTGTTTGAACAACAAGGAAGATAGTGTAGAGTCTTATAATGTTTGCAATATGTTCTTATGTAAGTTTTGTTGTACCGGTTCATACTTGTGTTTGCTTCAAACAACCTTGCTAGCCAAAGCCTTGTACTGAGAGGGAATGCTTCTCGTGCATCCAAATCCTTGAGCCAAAACCTATGCCATTTGTGTCCACCATACCTACCTACTATGTGGTATTTCTCTGCCATTCCAAAATAAATTACTTGAGTGCTACCTTTAAAATTTCATTCTTTGTCTTTGCAATACATAGCTCATGGGAAAATAGCTTAAAAACTATTGTGGTATTGAATATGTTACTTATGTATCTTATTTATTATAAGTTGCTTGTTGAGCGGTAACCATGTTTCTGGGGACGCCATCAACTATTATACCTTTGTTGAATATCATGTGAGTTGCTATGCCTGTTCGTCTTGTCTGAAGTAAGGGTGATTTATCATGATCAAATGGTTTGAGTATGCATATTGTTAGAGAAGAACATTGGGCCGCTAACTAAAGCCATGAATCATGGTGGAAGTTTCAGTTTGGACATTAATCCTCAAATCTCTTATGAGAATATTATCTATTGTTGAATGCTTATGCATTAAAGAAGAGTTCATTATCTGTTTTCTATGTTGTCCCGGTATGGATGTCCTTAGTTGAGATCTATCAAAAACGAGAAATCAAATGCGATCTATCTCCTTGGACCTTTGTACAGGCGGCATAGAGGTACCCCTTTGTGACACTTGGTTGAAACATATGTTATGCAATGATAATCCATGTAAATCCAAGCTAATTAGGACAAGGTGCGAGCACTATTGGTATTCTATGCATGAGGCTTGCAACTTATAGGATGTCTTATGCATAACACATATGAATTATTACTACCGTTGATAAAATTGTTTCTATGTTTTCAAAATGAAAAGCTCTAGCACAAACATAGTAATCCATGCTTCCCTCTGCGAAGGGCCACTCTTTTACTTTATGTTGAGTCAGTTTACCTACTTCCTTCTATCTTAGAAGCAAACACTTGTGTCAACTGTGTGCATTGATATCTACATACTTGCTTATTTGCATTCATCATATTACTTTGTGTTGACAATTATCCATGAGATATACATGTTGAAATTGAAAGCAACTGCTGAAACTTATATCTTCCTTTGTGTTGCTTCAAAACTTTCTACTAAGAATCTATTGCTTTATGAGTTAACTCCTATGCAAGTCTTATTGATGCTTGTCTTGAAAGTACTATTCATGAAAAGTCTTTGCTATATGATTCAGTTTTTTATTCATTGTCTTTACCATTGCTTCGAATCACTTCATTCATCTCATATGCTTTACAATAGTATTGATCAAGATTATGATAGCATGTCACTTGAAATTATCCTTGTTATCGTTTACCTACTCGAGGGCGAGTAGAAACTAAGCTTGGGGATGCTTGATACGTCTCAAACGTATCTATAATTTCTTATGTTCCATGCTAGTTTTATGATAATACTCACATGTTTTATACACACTTTACATCATTTATACGCATTTTACGGCACTAACCTATTAACGAGATGCCGAAGCGTCAGTTCCTGTTTTGTGCTGTTTTTGGTTTCAGAAATCCTACACAGGAAATATTCTCGAAAATATTCTCGGAATTGGACAGTGTAGAGTCTTATAATGCTTGCAATATATTCTTATGTAAGTTTTGCTGTACCGGTTCATACTTGTGTTTGCTTCAAACAACCTTGCTAGCCAAAGCCTTGTACTGAGAGGAATGCTTCTCGTGCATCCAAAACCTTGAGCCAAAACCTATGCCATTTGTAACCACCATAACTACCTACTATGTGGTATTTTTCTGCCATTCCAAGTAAATACTTCATGTGCTACCTTTAAACAGTTCAAAACTTTATTACTCCTTATTTGTGTCAATGTTTTATAGCTCATGAGGAAGTATGTGGTGTTTTATCTTTCAATCTTGTTGGGCAGCTTTCACCAATGGACTAGTGGCTCATCCGCTTATCCAATAATTTTGCAAAAAGAGCTGGCAACGGGGTTCCCAGCCCCAATTAATTAACCTTAACTAATAATTCTCTTCACATGTTTTTCCCTGATTCATCAATAAGCAACTTAATTTTGTAAATAGACACTCCTTCATGGTATGATCTACCTTGCTGGTAGAGATAACGTCCTTCATGGGAGCCGCTCTTGAAAGTCTGGTTGATGAGGTAGTTAGAGTGCCCACTACCATTCGTTGACAACAACAAACACCTCTCAAACTTTATTTGTACTAGTGGTTGGGGCGCCCCTTGGGGCGCCTCCTAGCCGGTACTCTGCGTCCAAATTGCAACGCTTGATAACGTTAGTCAGTCTGCCAGATGATACATAGTGCGGGCAACAGCTTTGCTTATTGCTTTTATGAAGATACATGCTTCATGGGGCAAAGTTTCGTAATCCGGCGGTGGTACAAGTACAATCCATACGTAGGTTAATAATAAAACACTTATCAGTACATCATACACTGGTCAATACAACCTGCTCCTACAAAGCTGTAGTTACAACATTCAGCAAGCTATTCTATTTACAATGTCCAATTTGAACAAAAAAAAAGTAGACAAGTACAATGATAGGTAGCGACTGCTGGTATTCTGAACTATACAAATCAGTGACCAGACCAACCATGCTACATCAAGATACGAGGACTTTATGCAACCAGAAGTCCTGCAACAAGAAGTCCAGAACCCCAAAAGGTGCCAATGTAGTGCAGGAACAGAACTATCCAGGTAGATCACCCAAACTTCAAGAGATAGAAGGGGTTAATATGCACGCTAAAACAATGCTCACATGTACTGGAGGACAAGAAAATCCATTCAACACCTCACCAAATAACTCTGCTCGTGGGAACATATTTGGAAAACAGACTGAAGTGTCATGCTTGCTCTTTGGTCATTTAGAAAGGCTGGAAAAGAATGCTTGTTGAAGAATCAACATATGACCAGCGGTTTGTCAGTTTCACTGCATTGGGCACATCTAACCCCTCTCAGAGCATCTCCAGTCGCGTCCCCCAAATGAGCCGCGGACAAGAAATGGGGAAAAAAGTCGTCCAGTCGCGTCCCCCAAAGCTAATTAGCGCCTCATTTTGTGTCCGGCGTCCCGGTAGAGACTCTATGCATAGAGTCTCTACCGGGGACGCCGGACACAAAATGAGCATCCACGCATGCGTAGTCCCCACATACTTGTCTTTTCCTTTACTTCTCCTACTTTTCCACATGGGGTGGTCCCTCTATTAAAATCGTAATCGGACGCTGTTTGAGGACGCTGGGAAGGTCTCTTTTGTACAGATTTTTTGGTCTCTTTTTGTCCGCACGGTCCAAACGTGTTCAACGCCAGACCGGACGCTGACTGGCCGATGAGATTCTCAATCTGCCATCATTGAGAAAATGATAAACGACCAAATACAGTGGATACTGGAATAATGATACGACTCTACAAATCTAGATGACAGGGAAGGGGACAAAACACCATCATGTTGCCATTTAAAGAATGGGGGCACGGATCTTCTCTTGGCACACACCATGTTAGCAGTAAAGTAAAGTACAGAAGAGATATCTCTCAACAGTTCCACTACACATTGCATATCTAACAAGCCATTTGTCACTTTTGCATATTAAGTGAAAAGGGACAGTATTTGGATATGAAACATAATGGAAGTCTTGAGATATCAATTTCTTAGTGCCATAAGCAGTGAAGTGTTAGAAGGCAGCCATCTATCACCTATTAAAGTGGATACACCTTTCCCACAACAAAGATAGCATAGCTCACATACTCCTTGTTCTGGCAAAAAAAATGCTTGAAAATTTGGTTATACTTCCATGCATATTATGAACGTGAAAAATGTATGATCTTTTTAGTTGTTCAAGCCATACATTTCACCAACAAAGCAGGGTTGCAGCAAGGCAAATGGCAAGGCGCACCTGATGCCAAAGCATCCACTGCCTACCAACTGCAGGCTACCGCCCCACCCGTCGGCTAATCGTGTCACCTAGGACACAGATGTGTGTGGTAGCCATGGTTGTGTCTAACACCCACGTCTGGTCATCCGGCACAGCTACCACTTAGTTGCTCACAATGAGCAATGTGTACTGAACTATTACTCATGGGAGCCTTTATCGTGACGTATGGAGGCATATAGAGTTTTAATGTGAACTGAACAATAACACATTAACATTGGCAGCGAAGAGTGGGACCTAGAACTTCCCACCCTTGCAACACAAGTTGTATAGGACACGGTGCTGCCTAGCTCACAAAGCTCTCGAACTTGCACCGCTCAGAACACAACACCATAGAACTGTCAACGATAATCAGGGGCGCCATGGTAAGACATGACCTGTACAACAATCAAATAAGCCTAGAACGCGCAGAGACAAGCCATGGTAGATAAATCAGGCAGCTACCTTTCAGGAACTCCATGTACTGAAGGTTGAAAAGACTCCTAGAAGTGGATGTTGTCAAAAAGGGGTAACATCCTTGGAGTGGAAGGAAGAAACGGTGAGCACCGCAGGGACCACATTCACGCGAGACAACAGGAAAAAACCGGGTCTGGATCGACAACAATGTCAGCTCAAGGTTCATGCATGGAACCAAACGAAAAGTAACAGAGGTGGACAGGCACGCACCAACAAACAGCGATCGGTCCACAGTTTCCCCAGGAGACAACTTATAACGAGGATCAAAGGCAACTACCATACAGAAAGTCCGGAAGAAAAGGGCACCCTAAAACGATATAATGTAAAAAAGACCGAAGACGCAAGCACCACGGAACAGAGCGACACGAGCCGAAACTCGTTCACACCGGCGCGCAGCGCTCCGGGAACGTGACGAGCCAGAAGACGATGCATCCATTAAAAATTAAAGGGTGAAGAAAACGAACACAAACACAGACTAAGCGTCTACAACAGGATCGTGACCTCATAGGCATTTCAACAAATACATGAACTGCAACAAGTACCCTCAATTAGACAATACCAATCAACCGTCAAAAGATCTAGAGGAAGAGCTGGCATACCTCGGCAGGAAGAGCGAAAGCGTCGAAGGCACACACAGCGGATGGAGAAATACACGGACGGAATCAATCTGAAAGGGGGAGATCGATCATGGCGAGCCATCGGGAGTATTTGCAAGAGGTGTTGAGCAGAGGAAGGTAAGACGCATACCTGACGAATGACGACCGAATCAAGCTGGGACCAACAATCCAGATCGGCTCGACGAACAACAGCCTGTAAGGAAACATTGAATCAAGGTACAAGAAAAAGAGATGAACGCGGTAAAAAAAAGAGATCAAATCCCCAAAACCAAAAGGAAACCAGCACACCTCAACCCAATCCTTCCATGGCGTACGAGCAGCGGCGGCCAGGAGATGGGGCGGCGCATGAACAACGGCGGCCAGGAGATGGTGCGGCGGCGCGGCTGCAGCAGCCCCCTTGCTCAGGTTGACGAAAAGCAAAGCCTCGAGGAAGACGAAAACAGAAGGGTGGGTCTGGGACGGACAAAAGAGCTGCAGAGAAAGCCTTACAGGGCTGTGCAGACGCGCAGCAAAACATCTGTCGACTGGACCTTTTTTTCAAGCCAAAACGAGACAGACAGGCGGGCTCAGGAACTAATCGGACCTACATGCAGGAGCAAAGGGAAGTCAACATTTGCGTTTGCACAGGGAACCGAGAAAAGGACAGTGATTTGCACCTCCACTTGCAGCGCGCAGCGCGCCCGATGTGAATGACAGGGACCGGAAATAAGGCATAGAGTGAAAATGACGAGCGGGCCACGTCCTGGATCGGACCCATGTGCAGTATACAGAGGTAGAGTACGCATGTCACTGCCCAGTTGCAAGCAACGGCAGGACCAATAAACGATGGAATTCTGCGAATCAATCAGCGATGGAAGGAATCAGCGATGGATTTCTACGGCAGAAAAAGTTTAGCAAAGAAGCGAAGTAAATCAAACCAACTACGTGGGAGGCTGTGAGATAGGGCAAGTGCACACGCACTTGCTTGTTCTCAATGCTCTCTATATGATTTCAAAACCTAAAAAGCTCTAGCACATGATTTATCCTCCCCTCTCGGAGGCCTTCTTTCTTTTGCTGTTGAGTCAGTTCCTCTTCTTTCCATCTTAGAAGCACCACTTGTGCATTGATTACTGCATGCTTATTGCACTTATTGTATTACTTTGTGTTGACAACTATCCATGCGATATGCATGTTGAAAGTTGAAAGCAATTTCTGAAACTTAAATCTTCCTTTGTGTTGCTTCAAAACCTCATATTAAGAATTTATTGCTTTATGAGTTAACTCTTATGCAAGACTTTTTGATGCTTGTCTTGAAAGTACTATTCATGAAAAGTTTTTGCTATATGTTATCTATTTGTTAGCAAACTATAGATCTTTGCCTTGAGTCACTTCATTCATCTCATATGCTTTACAATAGTATGATCAAGATTATGTTAGTAGCATTCAGAAATTATTCTTTTTATCGTTTACCTACTCGAGGCGAGTAGGAACTAAGCTGGGGATGCTTGATACGTCTCCAACGTATCTATAATTTCCGATGTTCCATGCTAGTTTTATGACAATACCTACATGTTTTGCTCACACTTTATAATGATTTTATGCATTTTCCGCACTAACCTATTAACGAGATGCCAAGGTATCGTTCTTTCTGCTCTTTTGGTTCCGTAAAAGTGTTCGGCAATATTCTCAATTCGACGAAACAAAAGCCAAACCTCCTATTTTACCGAGACCGGACCCCGAAGGAGATACGGAGAGGGGCCAGGGGCCCACCCGGCGGCGCAGCCAAGAGGGCCCGCCTATGGGGTGGGCCCTCGGGACCCCTCCGACGCCGCCCTTTCGCCTATATATTCCCGCGACGCGAAACCTATATCAATCAATCATACCCGAAAGACTCCCGGACCGCCGCCATCGCGAAACCTAGTTTGGGTTGAAGTTCCAAGCCTGCGGAGGATCGACCCCAGAGCCTTCTCCATCGACGCCACCGCTCCATCATGCTCCGTGAGTAGTTCCCCCATGGACTACGGGTTCTAGCAGTATCTAGTTGGTACTCTCTCTTCCATGTACTTACATACAATGATCTCATGAGCTGCCTTACATGATTGAGATCCATCTGATGTAATCGGTGTTGTGTTTGTTGGGATCCGATGAATTGTTACATTATGATCATCTATCTATAAAGTTTGTGAAGTTATTGTTGCTGCAATCTTGTTGTGTTTAATGCTTGTCACTAGTGCACGAGTGGCATGATCTTAGATTTAAGCTCTATAATTATTACTTAGATTATATCTACAAGTTGTTTGCACATGTCTATGTCCGGAACCCGAGGCCCCGAGTGACAGGGGATAACTGGAGAGGAAGGCTTAGATATGAGGATCACATGTTTTCACCAAGCGTTAATGCTTTGCTCCGGTGCTCTATTAAAGGAGTACCTTAATTACCAGTAGATTCCCTTGAGGCCCGGCTGCCACCGGCTGGTAGGACAAAAGATGTTATGCAAGTTTCTCATCGCGAGCACGTATGACTATATATGGAAACATGCCTACATGATTAATAAACTTTATGTTCTATCTTAATGCTATTTCAATCCTATCAATTTCCCAACTGTAATTTGTTCACCCAACACTTGTTATTGGAGAGTTACCACTAGTGTAGATAGCTGGGAACCCCGGTCCATCTTTCATCATCAAATACTCACTCGGTCCTATATGCCATTAGAAGTAGTATCCACTATTTTCTGGTGCCATTGTCTCGTATTCTACTCTGCAGCTGTATTCATACTATTGCTCTCATACTACTGCTGCTTTCCCATCACCCCGTTACTAGTGCTTTTCCGGTGAGCTGAATTGACAACTCAGTTGTTAAGGCTTATAAGTATTCTTTGTCTCCCCTTGTGTCGAATCAATAAATTTGGGTTTTACTTCCCTCGAAGACTGTTGCGATCCCCTATACTTGTGGGTTATCAATCACCAAGTTCATTATTAGAAGAAATTAAACACAAATAGTGCACGATTACAACATAAGACTAGAAAATGAAGAACATGAATAGTGTATCATTACAACACAAGACTAGAAGATTAAGAAACACACAACTAGCTATTCCACATTTGCATTGTTTCCTGCTTGGTAGTCATTCCACATTTGCATAGCGATCTGATCCCTCAAATTGTTGCCTAACACGTGGTTGCCCGGGAGCTGTACAACATCTTCCTGTTGTACCTCATCATCACCGTCAGGGAGATCCACAAAATTTCCTGGGTTTATGTTATCCTCTTGGTCTTCAAGCCAGTCTTCATCACCATTGTGTTGTCTGATGATATGTGGAATATGGCTGCAGCGGCTAGTATCCTAACTTGATTCCATATTTTGTGGAGTGTACCAACTTTAAGGATAGGAAAACGTTTTTTCAGAATTCCCAAAAGCCTCTCAAAAAAGTTCTAAGGACATCATGGCGATGGTTAAACAACTCCATATAGTTTTGTGGACGCCGACGATCACGTCCAAATTCCTTCAGATGGTACCTAACCCCTCGGTAAGGTGCAAGAAAGAATTGGGTGTTTCCATAGCCACCATCAACTAGATAAAATTTTCCAGCAGGGACAGTGAAACCTCTTTGAATGGCAGAATTCAGCACCCTAGCATCACTAGCTGACCCTTCCCAGCCGCAGGAAATGTAGGTTACATTGAGGTCAAAGTCACATGTGAACATTGCATTCTGGATGAGGGTGCCTTTTCTATTTCTCCATGGAGAAGCACGGCTAGGTGTTCTTGTAACTGGCACATGGGACCCATCGATAGCACCAATGCAATTCTGCATATGGGAAGTTTGGGAAAAACATAAGAAATAGATAAGAGAAAAGCTTTGGTAGAAAAATAAGGTTTGAAGTCTAGACCTGGAAGTATGGGAAGAAGCGGCGGTCTGTAGCTATCCTTGGATGAGTTTCATAGAGATTGAGAGGCTTGACGATTCTTGTTGTCAAGGTTGGAATAATATCGAAAAACTCCCTGACATACTTGCTGAAACTCCAACCACTATGCTTAAACTCTAATTGCATTTTTTCATATGAAGCATTGTGGGAGAGCATGTACAAGAAAAACGCGAGCTTATCTTCCACCTTGATCCTAGAATCTAAAATCAATCCCTCCTCTCTAAGATATGATGCCAACCACATGAAAATGTTCGGCCCATCCTAAAGGCAGCTAAGCAGTTCTTGAGGTGTCCTCCAAGCAATTCTCTAACATGCTCCTTGCCATATACAAACGAAAGGTGTCTTTGCTATCTTTGTTTTTGCCATGTCACGTGGAAGTACAATGCAGGCAAAATGACAAACATAAACTCTTCATCTTCGTTTTTCCTCTTCCTAACACGTTCTAAACTCCGCAAGTCCACGACAACCTATATTTAAGCAAAACAAGGTTATTTTATCACTCAAAACTAACACCCAAGTTGTTGTCTAGACAAAGCCAGTGAAACCTTTATATATGAAATGATATACTTAATTAACATGGCTCAGTCTCAAATGTTATACTTAATTAATCTGACACTAGTTGTATAACCTGGTACGCTGGTACTAATTAACATAGCACAAACACAGCAAGCAAACATATGCTCAGCAGAATAAATTCATGCATAAGATCCAACTAGCATTAGTGCAGAATAACCACCAAGCAGTCAAACTAGCACTCAGAACAATCAGGCTCAATCCAATAATGGAGTACTATTTAGTAGGGTACATACCGAATTTTTGTGTTGCTATAGGATCCCAAGAAGGTGGGAGCTCTCCACTGAATGAATTACTTGGAGATAATGCCAGAATGTTCACTTGGAGAAACAAGATGGATAAGCTTCTCTGTTAATCCCTACAATAAACAAAAAATACATCAGCTTTACAAACAAAGATCTAGCAGGCATGGTTAAAAGTGAATAAAAAGAAATAGATAAGAGAACAGTTTAGCAAAGATGCGTTCTCTCTGTAAAAAACTTAGAACTAATTCGAGGCCCTACAGGAATTAATTAAGCATGAGAGTATGTATACAGAAATTGCAGAACAAGAGTTTATACAGAGTTTATATAGAAAAAGAGTCCCAAAGCTATGGATTGTTCATACCAAGCATTTTGACATGATCAACGTTGTAGTAGCCTAGGATCTATATGCATCACCACCAGATCAACAAACCATAATAACAAATGCCCTCAACCAGAATCATTCACCATTCGAGCAAATGCCCTCATCTTGCTGACGAGTGACGACTCCACCAACGTCAGAGCCACCCATCCCTCCCGCAAGTCACATCTCCCTACCCATCTGATCTAGTTCCATTGCTGCAAGAGAGCTTCTAGATAGGCGCGGCTAGCAGAATTAATGGCGAGAGGTGCCGGCTAGCAGAATTAATGACGAGAGGTGCGGCACTACTATAGCTTAGCTACGACGCTGCGACCAGCGATCCTGTCCCGAAGAGAGAGAAAGAAGACGGGGTTACCTGAGAGGATGCAGACCGGAGTATGACCGGCCGGAGGTGGCGTCGCCGGTCAGATACCAAGAATGGTGGCGATCTGATGTGAATCAGCTAGGCGGGATCCATCCTTGTCACCGCTGCTCCCGCCCCTCCTGCAGTTCTCGCCGCTGCTCCGCTCGCTGATACGTCTCAAACGTATCTATAATTTCTTATGTTTCATGCTACTTTATTGATGATACTCACATGTTTTATACACATTATATGTCATTATTATGCATTTTCCCGCACTAACCTATTGACGAGATGCCGAAGAGCCGCTTTGTTTTCGGTGTCTTTGGTTTCGAAATCCTAGTAAGGAAATATTCTAATTGGACGAAATCAACGCCTAGGGTCTTATTTTTCCACGAAGCTTCCAGAAGACCGAAGGAGAAAAGGGGCCACGGGGCGCCGCCACACTAGGGCGGCACGACCTAAGGGGGGCCCGCGCGGCCCTAGCATGTGGGGCCCCCGTGACTCCCCGACTCCTTCCGCCTACTTAAAGCTTTCGCGAAACCCCAGTATCGAGCCACCTTCCAGAGACTCCGCCGCTGCCAATCCCATCTCGGGGGATTCAGGAGATCGCCTCCGGCACCCTACCGGAGAGGGGAATCATCTCCCGAAGGTCTCTTCATCACCATGATCGCCTCCGGATCGATGTGTGAGTAGTTCACCCCTGGACTATGGGTCCATAGCAGTAGCTAGATGGTTGTCTTCTCCTCATTGTGCTATCATGTTAGATCTTGTGAGCTGCCTATCATGATCAAGATCATCTATTTGTAATGCTACATGTTGTGTTTGTTGGGATCGATGAATATTGAATACTATGTCAAGTTGATTATCAATCTATCATATATGTTGTTTATGTTCTTGCATGCTCTCCGTTGCTAGTAAAGGCTCGGCCAAGTTGATACTTGTGACTCCAAGAGGGAGTATTTATGCTCGATAGTGGGTTCATGCCTCCATTGAATGGGAGTGACAGCAACCTCTAAGGTTGTGGATGTGTTGTTGCCACTAGGGATAAAACATCGATGCTTTGTCTAAGGATATTTGTGTTGATTACATTACGCACCATACTTAATGCAATTGTCTGTTGTTTGCAAATTAATACTGGAAGGGGTTCGGATGATAACCTGAAGGTGGAGTTTTTAGGCATAGATGCATGCTGGATAGTGGTCTATGTACTTCGTCGTAATGCCCTGATTAAATCTCATAGTACTCAGCATGATTTATGTATGTGCATTGTTATGCCTTCTTTATTTGCCAATTGCCCAACTGTAATTTATTCACCCAACATCTGTTTATCTTATGGGAGAGACACCACTAGTGAACTGTGGACCCCGGTCCAATTCTTTACATCTGAAATACAATCTGTAATTGTTCTTTACTGTTCTTCGCAAACAAACATCATCTTCCACACTATACATCTAATCCTTTGTTTCAGCAAGCCGGTGAGATTGACAACCTCACTGTTACGTTGGGGCAAAGCACTTTGATTGTGTTGTGCCGGTTCCACGTTGGCGCCGGAATCCCTGGTGTTGCGCGCACTACACTCCGCCACCAACAACCTTCACGTGTTCCTTGACTCCTCGGTTCGATAACCTTGGTTTCTTCTGAGGGAAACTTGCTGTGCGCATCACACCTTCCTCTTGGGGTTCCCAACGGACGTGTCAACTACACGCAGCAAGTAAATTTCTGGCGCCGTTGCCGGGGAGATCAAGACACGCTGCAAGGGGAGTCTCCCACATCCAATCTCTTTACTTTGTTTTTGTCTTGCTTTACTTTACTTTATTTACCGCTTTGTTTGCTCTTTATTTACTACTGCTAAAATGGGTACTGTTGAGAATACTAAGTTGTGTGACTTCACTAGCACAAATAATAATGATTTCTTATGCACACCTATTGCTCCACCTGCTACTACAGCAGAATTCTTTGAAATTAAACCTGCTTTACTAAATCTTGTTATGAGAGAGCAATTTTCTGGTGTTAGTTCTGATGATGCTGCTGCCCATCTTAATAATTTTGTTGAACTATGTGAAATGCAAAAGTATAAGGATGTAGATGGTGACATTATAAAATTAAAATTGTTTCCTTTCTCCTTAAGAGGAAGAGCTAAAGATTGGTTGCTATCTTGCCTAGAAATAGTATTGATTCATGGACTAAATGTAAGGATGCTTTTATTGGTAGATATTATCCTCCCGCTAAAATTATATCTTTGAGAAGTAGCATAATGAATTTTAAGCAATTAGATAATGAACATGTTGCTCATGCATGGGATAGAATGAAATCTTTGGTGAAGAATTGCCCTACCCATGGACTAACTACTTGGATGATCATCCAAACCTTCTATGCAGGATTGAATTTTTCTTCGCAGAACCTATTGGATTCAGCTACTGGAGGTACCTTTATGTCCATTACTTGGGGGCGGCAACAAAGCTTCTTGATGATATGATGACAAATTACTCTGAATGGCACACGGAAAGAGCTCCACAAGGTAAGAAGGTAAATTCTGTTGAAGAAACCTCTTCCTTGAGTGATAAGATTGATGCTATTATGTCCATGCTTGTGAATGGTAGATCTAATGTTGATCCTAATAATGTTCCTTTATCTTCATTGGTTTCCCAAGAAGAACATGTTGATGTGAACTTCATTAGAAGTAATAATTTCAACAACAATGCTTATAGGAATAATTCTGGTAACAACTATAGGCCATATCCTGTTGCTAATGGTAATAGTTATGGTAATTCTTATGGGAATTCTTACAACAATAATAGGAGTGTACCCCCTGGTCTTGAAGCCATGATTAAAGAATTTATTAGTACACAAACTGCTTTTAACTGAACCAAAAAAAAAACTGCTTTTAACAAATCTGTTGAGAAAAAGCTTGATAAAATTGATATTCTTGCTTCTAAGGTTGATAGACTTGCCTCTGATGTTGATCTTTTAAAATTGAAAGTTATGCCTAATAAGGATATTGATAATAAAATTGTTACTACAGCAAATGCCATCCAAGTTCGAATTAATGAGAATATTAGATTGATGGCTGAATTGCATGCTAGGTGGGAAAGAGAAGAAAATGAAAAACTAGCTAAAGAGAATAATGTAGCTAAAGTTTGGACTATTACCACCACTAGTAATGGATAATGCTTCACATGTTGCTACACCTCCTACTATCAATGGTACAATAATTGGTGTTGGCAATGTTTCTACTCCTAATGCAAAGCGTGCAAAATTGCCTGAAATTGCCCATGTAATAAAACTGAAATTTTTCAAAGTGTTGGGGACAATGATCCCATTGCTGTAGATCATAATGGTTTAGATTTTTATGATTGTCACATCTCTGAAGTTATAAAGTTCTTACAAAAACTTGCTAAAAGTCCCAATGCTAGTGCTATAAATTTGGCCTTTACAAAACATATTACAAATGCTCTTATAAAAGCTAGAGAGGAGAAACTAAAACTTGAAACTTCTATTCCTAGGAAGTTAGAAGATGGTTGGGAGCCCATCATTAAGATGAGGGTCAATGATTTTGATGTAATGCTTTTTGTGATCTTGGTGCAAGTATTTCTGTTATGCCTAAGAAAATCTATGATATGCTTGACTTGCCACCATTGAAAAATTGTTATTTGGATGTTAATCTTGCTGATAATGCTATAAAGAAACCTTTGGGGAGAATTGCTAATGTTCGTTTTATGGTTAACAATAACCTTGTCCCCGTTGATTTTGTTGTCTTGGATATTGAATGCAATGCATCTTGTCCCATTATATTGGGAAGACCTTTTCTTCGAACTGTTGGTGCTACCATTGATATGAAGGAAGGTAATATTAAATATCAATTTCCTCTCAAGAAAGGTATGGAACATTTCCCTAGAAAGAGAATGAAGTTACCTTATGATTCTATTATTAGAAAAAACTATGATGTTGATGCTTCGTCTCTTGATGTTACTTGATTCACACTTTCTGCGCCTAGCTGAAATGCGTTAAAGAAAAGCGCTTATGGGAGACAACCCATTATTTTACTTCTGCACTTCTATTTTATATTTGAGTCTTGGAAGTTGTTACTGTAGCAACCTCTCCTTATCTTTAATTTATTGCATTGTTGTGCCAAGTAAAGTATTTGATAGTAAAGTCAATACTAGATTTGGATTACTGCGCAGGAACAGATTTCTTGCTGTCACGAAATTGAGCCGCCTGTAGAAAATTTATAAAAATCTGCCAATTTACGTTCGTGATCCTCAGATATGTACGCAACTTTCATTCAATTTGGGCATTTTCATCTGAGCAAGTCTTGTGCCTTTAAAAAACTCGTATTTACGGACGGTTCTGTTTTGACAGATTCTGCCTTTTATTTCGCATTGCCTGTTTTGCTATGATTGATGGATTTCTTTGTTCCATTAACTTTCAGTAGCTTTGTGCAATGTCCAGAAGTGTTAAGAATGATTATGTCACCTCTGAATATATGAATTTTCAATTATGCACTAACCCTCTAATGAGATTGTTTTGAGTTTGGTGTGGAGGAATTTTTCAAGGGTCAAGAGAGGAGGATGATACAATATGATCAAGAAGAGTGAAAAGTCTAAGCTTGGGGATGCCCCGTGGTTCATCCCTGCATATTTTAAGAAGACTCAAGCATCTAAGATTGGGGATGCCCAAGGCATCCCTTCTTCATCGACAACTTATCAGGTCACGTCTAGTGAAACTATATTTTTATTCCGTCACATCTTATGTGCTTTATTTGGAGCGTCTGTTTGTTTTTGTTTTTGTTTGAATAAAATCGGATCCTAGCATTCTTTGTTTGGGAGAGAGACACGCTCCGCTGTTTCGTATGAACACATATGTTCTTAGCTTCATTCTTAATGTTCATTGCGAAGGTTGAACTACTTCGTTCATTGTTATATGGTTGGAAACGGAAAATGCTGCATGTGGTAAATGGTATAATGTCTTGAATAATTTGATACTTGGCAATTGTTGTGCTCATATAGATCATGTTTAAGCTCTTGCATCATGTACTTTGCACCTATTAATGAACAACTACATAGAGCTTGTTAAAATTTGGTTTGCATGATTGGTCTCTAGAGTCTAGATATTTTCTGGTTAAGGTGTTTGAACAACAAGGAGACGATGTAAAGTCTTATAATACTTACAATATGTTCATATGTGAGTCTTGCTGCACCGTTTTATACTTGAGTTTGCTTCAAACAACCTTGCTAGCCTAGCCTTGTATTGAGAGGAATTCTTCTCGTGCATCCAAATCCTTGAGCCAAAAACTATGTCATTTGTGTCCACCATACCTACCTACCACATGGTATTTCTCTGCCATTCCAAAGTACATTACTTGAGTGCTACCTTTAAAAATTCTATCCTTTGTCTTTACAATATATAGCTCATGGGAAAAATAGCCTTAAAAACTATTGTGGTGAAGAATATGTACTTATGTGTCTTATTTCTTAATAAGTTGCTTGTTGAGCGGTAACCATGTTTCTGGGGACGCCATCAACTTTTACCTCTGTTGAATATCATGTGAGTTGCTATGCATGTTCGTCTTGTCTGAAGTAAGGGCGATTTTCATGATCATATGGTTTGAGTATGCATATTGTTAGAGAAGAACATTTTGCCGCTAACTAAAGCCATGATCCATGGTGGAAGTTTCAGTTTGGACAATTAATCCTCAATCTCTTATGAGAATTTTCTGTTGTTGAATGCTTATGCATTAAAGAGGAGTCCATTATCTGTTGTCTATGTTGTCCCGGTATGGATGTCTAAGTTGAGAATAATCAAAAGCGAGAAATCCAATGCGAGCTTTCTCCTTAGACCTTTGTACATGCGGCATAGAGGTACCCGTTTGTGACACTTGGTTGAAACATATGCTATGCAATGATAATCCATGTTAATCCAAGCTAATTAGGACAAGGTGCGAGCACTATTGGTATACTATGCATGAGGCTTGCAACTTATAGGATATCTTATACATAACACATATGCTTTATTACTACCGTTGACAAAATTGTTTCTTGTTTTCAAAATGAAAAGCTCTAGCACAAAAATAGTAATCCATGCTTCCCTCTGCGAAGGGCCTATCTTCTACTTTATGGTTGAGTCAGTTTACCTACTTCCTTCTATCTTAGAAGCAAACACTTGTGTCAACTGTGTGCATTGATTCTTACATGTTTACCTATTGCACTTGTTATATTACTTTGTGTTGACAATTATCCATGAGATAAATATGTTGAAGTTGAAAGCAACCGCTGAAACTTATATCTTCCTTTGTGTTGCTTCAATGCCTTTACTTTGAATTTATTGCTTTATGAGTAACTCTTATGCAAGTCTTATTGATGCTTGTCTTGAAAGTATTATTCATGAAAAGTCCTTGCTATATGATTCATTTGTTTACTCATAGTCTTCACCATTGCTTCGAATTGCTGCATTCATCTCATATGCTGTACAATAGTATTGATCAAAAGATTATGATAGCATGTCACTTCAGAAATTATCTTTGTTATCGTTTACCTACTCGGGAAGTAGGAACTAAGCTTGGGGATGCTTGATACGTCTCAAATGTATCTATAATTTCTTATGTTCCATGCTACTTTATTGATGATACTCACATGTTTTATACACATTATATGTCATTATTATGCATTTTCCGGCACTAACCTATTGACGAGATGAAGAGCCGATTCGTTTTCACTGTCTTTGGTTTCGAAATCCTAGTAAGGAAATATTCTCGAATTGGACGAAATCAACGCCCAGTCTTATTTTTCCACGAAGCTTCGGAAGACCGAAGGAGAAACGAAGTGGGGCCACGGGGCGCCGCCACACTAGGGCGGTGCGGCCTAAGGGGGGCCCGCGTGGCCCTAGCGTGTGGGGCCCCGTGACTCCCCCGACTCTGCCCATCCGCCTACTTAAAGCCTTCGTCGCGAAACCCCAGCGAGAGCCACGATACGGAAAACCTTCCAGAGACGCCGCCGCCGCCAATCCCATCTCGGGGATTCAGGAGATCGCCTCCGGCACCTGCCGGAGAGGGGAATCATCTCCGAGGTCTCTTCATCACCATGATCGCCTCCGGATCGATGTGTGAGTAGTTCACCCCTGGACTATGGGTCCATAGCGTAGCTAGATGGTTGTCTTCTCCTCATTATGCTATCATGTTAGATCTTGTGAGCTGCCTATCATGATCAAGATCATCTATTTGTAATGCTACATGTTGTGTTTGTTGGGATCCGATGAATATTGAATACTATGTCAAGTTGATTATCAATCTATCATATATGTTGTTTATGTTCTTGCATGCTCTCCGTTGCTAGTAGAGGCTCTGGCCAAGTTGATACTTGTGACTCCAAGAGGGAGTATTTATGCTCGATAGTGGGTTCATGCCTCCATTGAATGGGGAGTGACAAAAGTTCTAAGGTTGTGGATGTCTGCCACTAGGGATAAAACATCGATGCTTTGTCTAAGGATATTTGTGTTGATTACATTACGCACCATACTTAATGCAATTGTCTGTTGTTTGCAACTTAATACTGGAAGGGGTTCGGATGATAACCCGAAGGTGGACTTTTTAGGCATAGATGCATGCTGGATAGTGATGGCGTGTATTTCACACGTTCGTTGGGCAACCCCAAGAGGAAGGTATGATGCGCACAACAGCAAGTTTTCCCTCAGAAAGAAACCAAGGTTTATCGAACCAGGAGGAGCCAAGAAGCACGTTGAAGGTTGATGGCGGCGGGATGTAGTGCGGCGCAACACCAGGGATTCCGCGCAACGTGGAACCTGCACAACACAACCAAAGTACTTTGCCCCAAGCAGTGAGGTTGTCAATCTCACCGGCTTGCTGTAACAAAGGATTAACCGTATTGTGTGGAAGATGATTGTTTGCAGAGAAAACAGAAACAAGTATTGCAGCAGATTTGTATTTCAGTATTAAAGAATGGACCGGGGTCCACAGTTCACTAGAGGTGTCTCTCCCATAAGATAAAAGCATGTTGGGTGAACAAATTACAGTCGGGCAATTGACAAATAGAGAGGGCATAACAATGCACATACATGTGATGATAAGTACAGTGAGATTTAATTGGGCATGACGACAAAGTACATAGACCGCCATCCTGCATCTATGCCTAAAAAGTCCACCTTCAGTTATCATCCGAACCCCTTCCATTAAGTTGCAAAGCAAGACAATTGCATTAAGTATGGTGCGTAATGTAATCAACAACTACATCCTCGGACATAGCGCCAATGTTTTATCCCTAGTGGCAACTACAACACAACCTTAGAACTTTCTGTCACTGTCCCAGTGTCAATGCATGAACCCACTATCGAGCATAAATACTCCCTCTTGGAGTTAAAAGCAAAAACTTGGCCAGAGCCTCTACTAGTAACGGAGAGCATGCAAGATCATAAACAACACATATGTAATAACTTTATAATTAACATAACATGGTATTCTCTATCCATCGGATCCCGACAAACACAACATAGAGTATTACAGATAGATGATCTTGATCATGTTAGGCAGCTCACAAGATCCAACAATGAAGCACAATGAGGAGAAGACAACCATCTAGCTACTGCTATGGACCCATAGTCCAGGGGTGAACTACTCACTCATCACTCCGGAGGCGACCATGGCGGTGTAGAGTCCTCCCGGAGATGAATCCCCTCTCGGCAGGGTGCCGGAGGAGATCTCCGTAATCCCCCGAGATGGGATCGGCGGCGGCGGCGTCTCGGAAGGTTTTCCGTATCGTGGTTTTTCGCATCGGGGTTTCGCGACGGAGGCTTTAAGTAGGCGGAAGGGCGAGTCGGGGGCTGACGAGGGCCCACACCAGGCAGCGCGGGCCCCCCCTTGGCCGCGCCGCCTTGTGGTTTGGCCACCTCATGGCCCCACTTCGTATGCTCTTCGGTCTTCTGGAAGGTTCGTGGCGAAATAGGCCCCTGGGTCTTCATTTCGTCCAATTCCGAGAATATTTCGTTACTAGGATTTCTGAAACCAAAAACAGCAGAAAACAGCGGCACTTCGGCATCTTGTTAATAGGTTAGTTCCGAAAATGCACGAATATGACATAAAGTGTGCATAAAACATGTAGGTATCATCAATAATATGGCATAGAACATAAGAAATTATCGATACGTCGGAGACGTATCAAGCATCCCCAAGCTTAGTTCTGCTCGTCCCGAGCAGGTAAAACGATAACAAAGATAATTTCTGAAGTGACATGCCATCATAACCTTGATCATACTATTTGTAAACATATGTAGTGGATGCAGCGATCAAAACAATGGTAATGACATGAGTAAACAAGTGAATCATAAAGCAAAGACTCTTCATGAATAGTACTTCAAGACAAGCATTAATAAGTCTTGCATAAGAGTTAACTCATAAAGCAATAAATCAAAGTAAAGGTATTGAAGCAACACAAAGGAAGATAAAGTTTCAGCGGTTGCTTTCAACTTGTAACATGTATATCTCATGGATAATTGTCAACATAGAGTAATATAACAAGTGCAATATGCAAGTATGTAGGAATCAATGCACAGTTCACACAAGTGTTTGCTTCTTGAGGTGGAGAGAGATAGGTTAACTGACTCAACATAAAAGTAAAAGAATGGTCCTTCAAAGAGGAAAGCATCGATTGCTATATTTGTGCTAGAGCTTTTATTTTGAAAACATGAAACAATTTTGTCAACGGTAGTAATAAAGCATATGAGTTATGAAAATTATATCTTACAAGTTGCAAGCCTCATGCATAGTATACTAATAGTGCCCGCACCTTGTCCTAATTAGCTTGGACTACCGGATCTTTGCAATGCACATGTTTTAACCAAGTGTCACAATGGGGTACCTCCATGCCGCCCGTACAAAGGTCTAAGGAGAAAACTCGCATTTTGGATTTCTCGCTTTGATTATTCTCAACTTAGACATCCATGGGACAACATGGACAACAGATAATGGACTCCTCTTTAATGCATAAGCATGTGGCAACAATTATTATTCTCATATGAGATTGAGGATATATGTCCAAAACTGAAACTTCCACCATGATTCATGGCTTTAGTTAGCGGCCCAATGCTCTTCTCTAACAATATGCATGCTCCAACCATTAAGGTGGTAGATCTCTCTTACTTCAGACAAGACGGAAATGCATAGCAACTCACATGATATTCAACAAGGAATAGTTGATGGCGTCCCCAGAAGCATGGTTATCGCACAACAAGCAACTTAATAAGAGATAAAGTGCATAAGTACATATTCAATACCACAATAGTTTTTAAGCTATTTGTCCCATGAGCTATATATTGCAAAGGTGAATGATGGAATTTTAAAGGTAGCACTCAAGCAATTTACTTTGGAATGGCGGAGAAATACCATGTAGTAGGTAGGTATGGTGGACACAAATGGCATAGTGGTTGGCTCAAGGATTTTGGATGCATGAGAAGTATTCCCTCTCGATACAAGGTTTAGGCTAGCAAGGTTATTTGAAACAAACACAAGGATGAACGGTGCAGCAAAACTCACATAAAAGACATATTGTAAACATCATAAGACTCCACACCGTCTTCCTTGTTGTTCAAAACTCAATACTAGATGTTATCTAGACTCTAGAGAAACCAAATATGCAAACCAAATTAGCAAGCTCTAAGTATTTCTTCATTAATGGGTGCAAAGTATATGATGCAAGAGCTTAAACATGAGCACAACAATTGCCAAGTATCAAATTATCCAAGACATTTTAGAGTTACTACATGTAGCATTTTCCAATTCCAACCATATAACAATTTAACGAAGAAGAAACTTCGCCATGAATACTATGGGTAGAGCCTAAGGACATACTTGTCCATATGCTACAGCGGAGCGTGTCTCTCTCCCATAAAGTGAATGCTAGGATCCATTTTATTCAAACAAAACAAAAAAAACAAAAACAAACCGACGCTCCAAACAAAGTGCATAAGATGTGACGGAATAAAAATATAGTTTCAGGGGAGGAACCTGATAATGTTGTCGATGAAGAAGGGGATGCCTTGGGCATCCCCAAGCTTAGACGCTTGAGTCTTCTTAGAATATGCAGGGATGAACCCGGGGCATCCCCAAGCTTAGAGCTTTCACTCTCCTTGATCATATTGCATCATACTCCTCTCTTGATCCTTGAAAACTTCCTCCACACCAAACTCGAAACAACTCATTAGAGGGTTAGTGGATAATAAAAATTCACATGTTCAGAGGTGACACAATCATTCTTAACACTTCTGGATATTGCATAAAGCTACTGGACATTAATGGATCAAAGAAATTCATCCAACATAGCAAAAGAGGCAATGCGAAATAAAAGGCAGAATCTGTCAAAACAGAACAGTCCGTAAAGATGGATTTTATTAGGCCACCAGACTTGCTCAAATGAAAATGCTCAAATTGAATGAAAGTTGCGTACATATCTGAGGATCATGCACGTAAATTGGCTTAATTTTCTGAGCTACCTACAGGGAGGTAGACCCAGATTCCTGACAGCAAAGAAATCTCTGCAGTAATCCAAATCTAGTACTTACTTTACTATCAAAGACTTTACTTGGCACAACAAAACTCAAAACTAAGATAAGGAGAGGTTGCTACAGTAGTAAACAACTTCCAAGACTCAAATATAAAACAAAAATACTGTAGTAAAAACATGGGTTGTCTCCCATAAGCGCTTTTCTTTAACGCCTTTCAGCTAGGCGCAGAAAGTGTAACTCAAGTGTTATCAAAGGGTGGTGCACCTACAGCGGGGTTTGGAGTTTTCTCAACCATGCATAGTATATTGGATACATAAGTTTCAGCGTCTCCCTTTTCATTAGTCTTGGGCTTGCTACTCTCATCGAACAAATTTTCAGGAACAAGCCAAGCATAGTTATTTTCTAGTGCATCATTCATAGCTAGGAGTTTACATGGTATTGGTGCTTTGATCTCCCCACCATCATTAGCATTATTAGTGTACCTTATCCTATCCATGTCCATTTTTTCAAGGAGACTAACAAAATTAGTATGAGAACCAAGCATATTAAATTTAGCAAAGACCTTTCTAGCCTCTCTTGCTAGACCACCAAATTCTCTAAGAAGGGTTTCTAAAACAAAATCTTTCTTTTCCCCCTCTTCCAAATCACCAAGTGTAAGAAACATGTGTTGGATTATAGGATTGAGATTAACAAATTTAGTTTCCAACAAGCGAACTAAATGCGCAGCAGCAATTTCATAAGTAGGAGCAAGTTCTACCAAGTGTCTATCTTCAAAATCTTCAACGGTACTAACATGGGTGAAAAATTCTTCTATATTGTTCCTACCAATTATAGACCCTTGTCCTACCGGTATGTTTTTTGTGGTAAAATTAAAGGGAAACATGATGAAATAAGTAAAGCAAATGCAAGTACTAATTTTTTTTGTGTTTTTGATATATCAAACAAGACAGTAAATAAAGTAAAGCTAGCAACTAATTTTTTTGTGTTTTGATATAATGCAGCAAACAAAGTAGTAAATAAAATAAAGCAAGACAAAAACAAAGTAAAGAGATTGAGAAGTGGAGACTCCCCTTGCAGCGTGTCTTGATCTCCCCGGCAACGGCGCCGAAAAAGAGCTTGATGGCGTGTATTTCACACGTTCGTTGGGCAACCCCAAGAGGAAGGTATGATGCGCACAAGTTTTCCTCGAAAGAAACCAAGGTTTATCGAACCAGGAGGAGCCAAGAAGCACGTTGAAGGTTGATGGCGGCGGGATGTAGTGCGGCGCAACACCGGGATTCCGGCGCCAACGTGGAACACACAACACAACCAAAGTACTTTGCCCCAACGAAACAGTGAGGTTGTCAATCTCACCGGCTTGCTGTAACAAAGGATTAACCGTATTGTGTGGAAGATGATTGTTTGCAGAGAAAACAGAAACAAGTATTGCAGAGATTTGTATTTCAGTATTAAAGAATGGACCGGGTCCACAGTTCACTAGAGATGTCTCTCCCATAAGATAAAACATGTTGGGTGAACAAATTACAATCGGGCAATTGACAAATAGAGAGGGCATAACAATGCACATACATGTCATGATAAGTACTGAGATTTAATTGGGCATTACGACAAAGTACATAGACCGCCATCCAACCGCATCTATGCCTAAAAGTCCACCTTCAGGTTATCATCCGAACCCCTTCCGTATTAAGTTGCAAAGCAGACAATTGCATTAAGTATGGTGCGTAATGTAATCAACAACTACATCCTCGGACATAGCGCCAATGTTTTATCCCTAGTGGCAACAAGATAACACAACCTTAGAACTTTCATCCTGTCCAGGTGTCAATGTAGGCATGAACCCACTATCGAGCATAAATACTCCCTCTTGGAGTTAAAAGCAAAAACTTGGCCAGAGCCTCTACTAGTAACGGAGAGCATGCAAGATCATAAACAACACATATGTAATAACTTGATAATTAACATAACATGGTATTCTCTATCCATCGGATCCCGACAAACACAACATAGAGTATTACAGATAGATGATCTTGATCATGTTAGGCAGCTCACAAGATCCAACAATGAAGCACAATGAGGAGAAGACAACCATCTAGCTACGCTATGGACCCATAGTCCAGGGGTGAACTACTCACTCATCACTCCGAGGCGACCATGGCGGTGTAGAGTCCTCCGGGAGATGAATCCCCTCTCCGGGGTGCGGAGGAGATCTCCGTAATCCCCCGAGATGGGATCGGCGGCGGCGGCGTCTCGTAAGGTTTTCCGTATCGTGGTTTTTCGCATCGGGGTTTCGCGACGGAGGCTTTAAGTAGGCGGAAGGGTCGGGGACGAGGGGCCCACACCACAGGGCGGCGCGGGCCCTGGCCGCGCCGCCTTGTGGTTTGGCCACCTCGTGGCCCCACTTCGTATGCTCTTCGGTCTTCGGAAGGTTCGTGGCGAAATAGGCCCTGGGTCTTCGTTTCGTCCAATTCCGAGAATATTTCGTTACTAGGATTTGAAACCAAAAATAGCAGAAACAGGAAATGGCACTTCGGCATCTTGTTAATAGGTTAGTTCCAAATGCACGAATATGACATAAAGTGTGCATAAAACATGTAGGTATCATCAATAATATGACATAGAACATAAGAAATTATCGATACGTCGGAGACGTATCAGATAGCGGTCTATGTACTTTATCGTAATGCCCTGATTAATTCTCATAGTACTCATCATGATATATGTATGTGCATTGTTATGCCTTCTTTATTTGTCAATTGCCCAACTGTAATTTGTTCACCCAACATCTGTCTATCTTATGGGAGAGACACCACTAGTGAACTGTGGACCCCGGTCCAATTCTTTACATCTGAAATGCAATCTGCAATTGTTCGTTACTGTTCTTCGCAAACAAACATCATCATCCACACTATACATCTAATCCTTTGTTTACAGCAAGCCGGTGAGATTGACAACCACACTGTTACGTTGGGGAAAAGTACTTTGATTGTGTTGTGCAGGTTCCACGTTGGCGCCGGAATCCCTGGTGTTGCGCCGCACTACACTCCGCCACCAACAACCTTCATGTGTTCCTTGACTCCTACTGGTTCGATAACCTTGGTTTCTTACTGAGGAAAACTTACTGCTGTGCGCATCACACCTTCTCTTGGGGTTCCCAATGGACGTGTCAACTACACGCAGCACTCGTCGCCTCTGCGCTCACCGCCGTCGCTTCGCTCGCCGCCGTCGCTTTGCAGTCTGGGTAGGGTTCGGACGGGGACGGGGATAATACGCGACCTCTAGGTCGTGGATTTTTTCCAAGACAAAATTGGGCCGGGGACGAGTTTTGCCGGGGATGGGTGGAGATTTATTCGGCCCAAAACTCCAGCACCAAATGAGCTTCTGGCGATTGACGGGGATTCGGGGATGGGCCGGGATAATACTCGCCCATCCCCGCGAATACCCTCGTACCAAACGAGGCCTACTTGGGTTGATCCAGGGGTGGCTTTGTCTGGCTGCCTAATACCTTCGATTTTGATTTACTGATTGTATTATTGTAAGATTTTTTCCTAGAAGACCTAGGTTTAATCGAACCTTCGAAAACACTACTAAAAGAATGTAAGGAAACTTCTACAATACTTGCTACTCAATTTTATCCTACGGTTAGCTATGCATACATGTGGGTTTATGATAGAAATGAAGCATAATAATGCGTAGAAGATAAAATAGTGATAAGAGTTATGAGCAGCACATACGGTAAATACTAACAATATCTTCTTAATCCAATCGTTGGACCCACAACTGCGAGTTACAATCATTATTAAGCATTAAGATAGATGATATTGTTGTTTATCCCAAGCGAATCACTAAGCGAGTACCGTTGAGACAAGTATACAAGATAACAAAGCTCTTATTCAATCACTACACAATATTCCCATATGATAAGATGCACATGAATGTTGCGATGATTCACCTTAACCCGCAGCCTGTGAGAACTACTCGCACATGATAACAAGATCAATGATAGAAATCATTGTGCAAATACTTAGATTGAAATCAAATATTCTTACAATTGTCTTCAATTCCCAAGGAGATCTCTATTACAAGGTGATGCCTATGGCTATGAAGGGGATTGGAGAGGAAATGAATAAACTATGGTGATGGATCTCCTTCAATGAATTGTAGATGGATCTGGTGGATGACGGCCCTGTTTGGCGACGGATTTCTCTCCTTCTGAACTGCCTCCCTTCACGAAAGTTATAGGGTTTGACCTCAGGCGTCCTGCGGTGCACAGTATGGGCGAATGATACGGGTGGGGCTTGCCCATACTGGTGCCCGCTATTGCTCCTGGAACCGACCTTTCGACCCTAGTTGACTTTGCTGTAATTGTGACTGGATTCTCTTCAGTAATTGCAGGTCCATTTGCGTTAAAATCGTGATTTCCTACACATTAAAAAAGAGAAAGGATTGCATATCTTTGCAATAATTAGTCATTACTTGTCTTAGCAAAGGGTTTCATTGTGAGGAGGAATGGCATATTTCACAGCCATCAACTTCCCGGAGCTTATCCTTGATCGTCCTCGAGCAAGAAACCAAAATCGTAAGGAACTCGGCGTTTAAACCAAGATAACAAGAAGATAACTTCACTTACAAGTTGCAGCATTATGAGTCCACACTTCTTCCATTAGAAAGCTTAGCTTAGTTAGAGAAGTGCTAGGAATATCATACAAGCTTCGGTAACTCGAGATAATCACAATAAAGATTATAATAGCATGGATAACTAGTTGCATAACAATCACCCTAATTCATGTAGTTAACTCTCAGTATGCCAAGAAACACTAAAAAGTTTATTATCATTAAGGATAGATCAAGGCTATCAAGGCTTTGGATTGCTCTAATCTGTCGATGATATAGAATTCTCCTTGTTGACGCCGCTATCACCATGTTCTTCTTCATCACTAGTTTCAAACTTTCAATCATTGATAGTGCATTCTCAACCACACCCCTAATAGATATAGAGCACGTGGTTTACTAGTTGATGATGTATAAATGACTACAACATGTATATAACTAAGAAGGCAATAGCAATGATCTTAGATAGTAGAGAAAAACAATATAAAAACAGGAAATTCAATAATTTTATACAATAAAGAAAAACAATATAAGAATAGGGAATTCCATCCGGACTTTTGAAACCCAGGTACACGCGAGGATTAAATCGGGAGCATCAGTGTTTGATCTGAGATTGGCATTTAATATAGCAGCTAATTGATACATTTTCTTTAACTTTTCTATATCAGTTAGATACGAGAGTATATACGGCAAGTGTTAAGGCAAATGTCATAGTAGTTAATACTAGGAAACGAAATTTGTCACAGTACAGTACATTGTTACGAAAACGCGTAACAGACTAATTGTAACTCTGAATAGTCAAACTAAGACCATTTAGTGCTATCAAATGTAGCAATAAGAAATTAAGCCTTGACTACATACCAGTTAGCATGACATGAACTTGATTTTAGAGTTCCTCCGAAGGAAAATACAAAGGACTTAGATTTGTGCATTGAAATTTGAGACCTCTGTTTACAAATCATATTTGTGCATGTTTCAAAGATTGTAACAAAATCTCATCAACAATTTAAAACATCTAGATAAAATGTTGAAGGTAATAAGATGCCATTTTGTACTAATCTAAAATAGACATTTTGTAGTAATGGTTTTGTGTTATAAAAATATTTTAGAAACATTATTTAAAAAATGGAAATATCCATTAGCAGTTCTCCCAATTATTCAATGATGGAAAAAATAACATTTGTTACTGCAGTACCATTTGGATCGGAAGAAAAGATACAAATTCTTTTATTGCCGCATGACCATTTGGATCAGAAGATTTTTTTTTTCCAAATTGAAATGAGATCAAAGGAGATCTGTACAAATCCAATACAACCAAGAGAAAACCAAAAGAAACACACAGTACGACTGAGAGAAGATCGAAAGAAATCCAACACAGAGACGAGTCGAATGCGGCGTTGTACAAATTGAAAGCCGACTTCTTCGGTACGGGCCGACACCGCTGCCGTGGTGGAGGTGGGTCTTGTTGGCGGGGGACTCTCGGCATAACGAAGACGGAGCCGGTGCCGCCCCCACCGCGGTCAAGCGCCACCTCGACTCGGCAATTGCGCCCTGCCGGAGTCCTCCGCCACCCGAGCTAGCTCTAACAGGAAATCCTCCTCTTCCGCCCGAGCTAGCCTCTAGCGTTGGACTGCTGCTGTGGAGGGCATCACCGCCGGCCAGGCGGCGCAATGGAGCTCGAGGCCACGGGGGGCAGAAGCAGGTGATGGGAGGGGGAGGGCTGCGAGCACCTGCAGGAGGAACGAGGGTGCGCGAGGGGCGACCTGTTTGAGGACGGCGAGGAGGAAGAGGGGATGCGGTGGATGCCAATCCAACAGGAAGCAGTGGGAAAGGAACGAGGAACAAGGGCAAAGGATTTAATTCGAATACGCGTCGCTGACCAAGGCATACATATCATATCCCTGCTGGAAATATACATGTTTTCCGCTCTCTGATTGACTGCATGCGCTTTCCAGACTCTATCAATATCAAACATGCAACACCTTTAACCTCTGAAAGGCCGTGTAAATGAATTTAGCAATGATATCTTTATTGATAATCTTGAATCCTCTACTATCCAATATAGAATATTATTAATTTCTTCTCATTTAGCTGGCTTTGTGAATGACTTGCTAAGATTCAAAAGAGTGTTAAGTGTCCTTTCCGGACTGATTTTTTATCGAAAAAAGATTAAGATCCCCAGCTACTGCATTGAAAAGATGCATGGTCCAATAAGTATTGGCCCTGATGATTTTTTTCTATAAATGAATCATTTCTCTGAAAGTACGTTAATATATGCGGGATATTCACTTTGGCTCATAGGAGCATTTGCTCCCATTATGTAAATCAACATTTCGACGTGTCAAAAAATTCTAAACTAAATTTTTTTATGTACATCTACACATTTTATGTTCGTACACAAGTTTTCAAAAAAAACTATAAAAATTTGTGGCTCCAGTAAAAAAGGCAAAATTTGATGCTATAACACAACTACGTACAGGACATTTTTTTTGTCTTTTTTGTACACGCCACATAAAATATTGTTTCTCCATGAAAACTTGTGCACTAACATAGAATGTCACAATGTACAACAAAAAAATTATATCAGAAATTGTTTTTTAATTGTTTTGTATAATAGGAGCATTTGCTCCTTGAGCCAAAACGCCACCTCCTATGTATGCCCAACATTATGCTGCTAGGTCAGTGCTAAGAACGATCCAATATGAAAATGAGATCCGTGTCGCATAAAGGATAGAAGATTTCGATCGGATGAATATCAATGTCAACTAGAAAATAGCTACGTTGCTAGTTATCATTGGACTTGTGTGTGATCGTGGAGTTACATACTACATAGTCTTGCAATTTGACTCATGTGCGAAGGGGACCAAGTATATGATACACTATTCCCAAAAGAAAAACAAAGTATATTGATGCGCTGACATTCCTATGTGCAGGTGAGCCGCTAGTTGCTGTAGAAGGAATTTCTATAGCGTGCACACATGCACGGGACTCGAATGAACGTGATCAATCGACCGAGTAGACCCTGGTCGATCAACCGACACCACTGTATCGTTGCTGCTACGTACTCGTATTTCCACACGATATTTTCTCAACGCTACACATTGAGCGTGGAAATGCAGGCCCAAATCGATCAGTCGACTAATCAAGGTAGCGGGTGGACCGGTGGTGGCGGAAACACCTATGACACAAACTTGCGGGTCACTTGTTCTTCTCGTAAGTAGCTTAATGGAGGGGATGCCGTTGCTGCTGCTACCAGCTTCTTCTTCTTCGTCAGTCGTCACCACCTTGTTCTTTATCAAGTCGACCACCCATAAAGAGCTTAATGAAGCAGATGTCCACTGCTACCACCTTTTTCTTCTTCATCAGGCCAAGAACCCATGAAGAGCTTAATTAATGGAGCTCGCTGATGCTGTTGCTACTACTACCACTTTGTTCTTCTTCATCGGGAATTTCTATCACTGATAGTGTGCTCTCATTTGCAACCACGATCCTAATAGATAAAGAGCACCTGGTTTACTAGTCTAGATCATAGAAAAAAATTATGATGCAAATGACTACAACATGGATATAGCTAAGGATGCAACGAGGGAATGATCTTAGACAATAAAAAGAAAAACAACAAGAACAGGAAATACTAATTACCTTCCTGACTCATTGAAACATGCGAGCCCTTCAACCCATGAACTGTTCCCAATGACAAGTATTCTATTGAGCCTAGTATTAGTATTAGTATTAGTTAAAATATGTGCAGTGAGATGTAGGGATGACAACTTCTCAAGGGGTTATGCGGCATTTTTCATACAGTAATAACGTAGTACTCTGGTGATTACCTGAAATTAATGGAGTTCCACAAGTAAACATGACCATGTTCTGTACCTGTTACTAGAACTGGAAGTGTGGGATGGGAAAGGACATGCATGACTGCAGAGTTATGAGGTAGTGTACCGACACACTCTTTCTTGTGCATGTTCCATATCTTGTTTGAAAAATAAGGCATGCATTATTATGATGTTTATATACGAAGTGTATAATTTTTTTTTGAATGAAATAGAATACCTTGGCAGTCTTGTCCCTTGAGCCAGTAATCAAATACTGCTGACCATCACGTGTGAAGAAATCCAGGGAATACACGCAGCTAGAATGCCCATATAGAGTATACTTGGATTTGGGAGAATCAAGACTCCAAACCTGAACACCAGTTCGTAAGAGCTTGCAATCAAGGCATGGTAGAAAAAGAAGCATACTCCATCTTAATTACGTCAAATATGCTTAGGAGAGAAAGAAGCGAGAAAAAGCAAAACCTTTATTGTGCAATCGTCAGATGCACTAGCAAAACTGTTGTGGTCTTGTGGGTTAAATGCAACTGCATGGACATGGCCTGAGTGTTCCTCAAAAGTCTGCATGCATTTCCAGCCGAACCACCCCTGGTCCCAGTCCCAAAGCTTTATTCCAGTAATACATGCTGACAACACATATGACTCGGTTGGATGAATGGCTAGTGACTTCACGTAACCACCCGCTTTGAAACTCGTCGTTAGTCGCATTTTATTTTTATAGTCGTACACACGGATGAGATCGTCAGTTCCAACCAGAAGCCATCCCTTACGTGGAATAAATTTAACAGAGTGTTGTCCGTAATTGATTCCAATAGAACCCACATGTTCCTGTCAGTAGATATAAACAAGTCAGTCTCACAGCGCAAACCAAATTATTGTATATTTTTGAGTGAATTCCAATTTTTACCCTTTAGTTGCGCTGACACATATTACCCCATTTAGTGCAACTTTTACAAAAATATCCCATCTAGGAGTTTTTAAACATGGTTGCGCTGACGCGCTCGCCTCCCACTCCTCCCACGTGCATCTGCGCTATATGTACTGACACACCATCAACACAAACATCATCAGTATACTGGCATCAACACAAACTGGAACTGTAGCACATGCTGCAACATCCACATCAACAACAAGTGTAGCTTCATCCGGCTTGTCACCAACAAGAACGCTTGTCATCTACAGGCATGGCTGAAACATCACCAACATCAATGCTCGGAACATCATGCACCTCTAGCTGCTCTTTAGGATTGTGCAACTTCTCCTTACGCACCCACTAACTCCACATCGGACTTGATATGATTATCACCCAAAGGCTTCAAAATCCGCTGTTTGCCACCATGCATAAAAGAATATGTATTTGCTCTCCCAACATGTGTCACATTGCGATCAAACTGCCAAGGACGCCCAAGTAGCAATCCACACACCTCCAATGGCAACACATCGCACTCTATCTCATCAACATAATCATCAACTGTAAATGGCACATGCACCTTGTGAGTAATCTTCAGCATACCACAGCTATTCAACCACTTAAGACGTTTAGGTTCAGGAAGACACCATGTAAACAACTCCAATGCTGCCACCATCGCCTTGCTAATGCCATTAGTACAGCTACCACCATCAATCATCAACTTGCAAGCCTTGCCCTTGATAATGCACTGAGTCTGAAACAAACTCCACCGCTGATCCTTATCAATTGTCTTGCAAGCATCATCATGTACCTTCTTGAGTTGCATATTCAGCCCGCTCAATGGTACATCCTCCTCAACAGTCACAGTAGTGCTCTTGGTATCAGAGCCAGGTTTCCTCTCCTCCGTGACTACCTGTACTGGAACAACCTCCTCCACTGTAGTGTTAGAGCACACCAGCTCCTTTGCAGGAGACGGAATAGACATAGCCATAGCTTCCTTGGAACATAGCTGCGACCTCTTGCGAACCTCAGCCGTCGGTGACACAACCCGAAGTGGCTGTTTGAGGGTCTTCACATGCATTGTAGGCTTGTTACCAAACACAAAACACGCACGTAAGGATTCCCGAAAATCAAACCAAGTTGCACACATAATGCCCTTCACACGCATCTCCTTGTTCCACCAATTGTGTATCTCTTCATCCACACGTCGAACAGCAAGTGCCAACCGTGTAGAACCATCCAAGAACTCATAATCGCCACACATTTGCAAACCCTGGTGGATATGACGTTCCCACAAATCATATTCTGAAACTGATGCATAATGATGAAGTTTCCACTTGACCTTAGTCTCAGCAAATGACACATCGTCTAATATATCAAGAAAATCATTGAAAACATCTCCAGAACTTTTTCCTGAAACACACCGCTTCCCATGAAAATCAGCAGGAAATGACTGCACCGCGGAAGACTGCGGAAAAGCAAGTCCGAACGATTGCGCTGAACGGAAGACAGGCCAATCCGGCCCAACAGCCGGTTGAACCGGGCTGGTGGCCGGCTGGTCCAGCCCAGCAGCCGGTTTGACCGGGCTGGGGACCGGTTGGTCTGGTCCTGTGGCCGGTTTGACCGGCTGGCTGACCGGGCGAACGCGCTGAAGCTCCTGGACATCCATCCGGTTGGCACCGATCTGTGAGCCGGTTTTGGTCGGGATGGCCGGTTGTAGGGCCGGTCCGACGGGGACCTGGGCCGACCGGGCCGGTCTGAGAGCTGGTTGACCGGGCCTGGCGCCGGAGGGGGTCCGAAAAGCCATCTTCTTCCCCGATTCCAAACTCGAAAATTCGCGATTCTGGCCGCAGAAATTGCCCAAAACGATGGCAAAACCTCGCCCAAACAGCTCCAAACTTCCTCCAACCAACCTCCTTCGACCGAGAGCCAAGCTCCACCGATCTAGAGCCAACCTTCTCCGATGCAAACCGATCTATATGCGATCGATCAACAAAACCTCGCCGTGAGCAACCCTGAAAACTGATACCACATGATAAGGGGGATCCCAGCAGATCCACCTAGGTGTTGCCCGATCTTTCACAGCGAGAACTCGGGGTAGTAAATCCTCCCAACAACGCGATGAACGTAGCCTGGAGAAGAGGGAACGAATCCAGCAAGCAACGGATCGATGAACGAAACGCCTCAAACCTTGAGCTAGATAATCCTTGATGAACACAAGAACCTTCGCAGCGGATATAATAGATAAACGGCAGCACCGTACCCCCGGAGGGATGATACACGTGACACACGCCAATAGGTGTAACCTAAACTTTAGTCTAAACTTGTCTATCTAAACCCTAGCCGTCCCTCCACCTTATATGAGGGGGTGGTGGCCGGCCAGCCCTTGTGGGCCTCTCTAACTTGGTTTGGACAGGCCCAAACCACAACTGACTCAAAACAATAAAAATCCTAATTGGCCCACATATGACCATTACATAAACTAAGATAATTAAACTGGTGGAGTCCTGAATCTAGGCTCCACATAGGCCTCCATGAAACCCTAATTGGCCCACATATGACCATTACCTAAACTAAGATAATTAAGCTGGTGGAGTCCTGAATCTGGGCTCCACATAGGGCTCCATGCCCGTATCATCATCGATGTGATGCGACAAAATGTTTAAATATCGGAGGCCCTCATCTACGATTATGTTCATACTTCTCTTATCGAATTGTTTCATTCCTTGTCCCCGTACTGATATTTTTGAAAGTAGGTAATCACCTCATAGCTTGCCCAATGAATACACACCAGAAATCGAGGGTCCAAATATTTTAAAATGCATAATCTAGATGATTTTTTATGCAACGGGGCAATTAGTGTCACAACTGCAGAATTACAAGGTAAAAAGTGGAATTCAAATTGAGCATTTTGGGATGACCATTTGTGTTACCCACAGTGGTTCTAAGAGCATCCCCAGTCGGCAGAACGGGCGTCTTCGGCGGGACCCACCCGGCAGAGGCACAGCGTGGCGTCAAAGCCTTGTCACTTCAATGGCTGGCAGCTTCCCCATCAGCGGCGGCAAGCGAAATGGCTCTCGTCGCTTCAATGGCGGCGGGCGGTGTAAATGTCGTGCCACCCGTCCCGACGCAGCTCCCCCGCCTATTTGCACCCCTCCGCCGCATAGAAAACCCTAGATCTCGTCGCTTCTCTCCCTCCGCCGCACAAAAACCCTAGAGCCAAGCAGCGCGACCACCACCATGGCCGAGCGTTTCGAGGGAGACGGTTCTGCCGCCAACGTCTCCGGCCGCCTTATCATCCACGAGGACGAAGCCCGGGCGTTGTACGAGGCATGGTACATGGCCCCACCCCGGCGATAGGAGGCTAAGCGCGGGCGGGATCCCCATCCCACTGGAGCCGCGTGGCAGTGCGCGCGAGGCAGCGATGATCGCGCACTACTACGGCGTCCTCACGCCGGAGCAGTGGGCGGAGCCGCAGCGGAACCTCGACAACACCGGCGCATGGGACATGTTCTTCTGCCAGTAACCCAACGCCGCCTCTTCAAGCTTTTCCGCTACGACGGGAATGGCCCGCCGCTGCCAAACAAGAACTCTGTGGCGCGAAGAATCTGGTGGGGCACACCCGGACGCACGCTCGCCGCCATCCTCGAGCACATCGCAGGCGGCAACAAGCCACGGCTAGAGTTCCCGTCACTCCAAGGGCGATGGCACCTCGGAAGATGGCGTTGGGGTCCTCCTCCTCGTCGTCTTCGAGGTCCTCATCGAGGGCCTCCGCGAGCAGCGCCCTCCGCATCGGCGGCTCGCAGTCGTCCGGACCCACCGCCCCAAAAGGGAGGTCGACGACGGCACAGAGTTCTTGAGCCCAGAGGTGGAGGAGGCAGCGTGGACGCCTCAACTTGAGTATCGGGTGGGGCAGCTCCCGTTCGCCACCGTCAACCGACACGGAGGCTTTCCCGGGCCAGCGGCCGGTGATGCTCACGTCATTCTACGACATGCTGCCGGCCACAGATGAGTTCGCGGAGGTGTGGTCGAGGCATGAGGCAAATAAGGAGGCGGCGGAGCTCGCCGCCTCGGCATCGTCCTCGAGGTGGAGGATTCTCCACCGCGCCATGGCGGCCCTGGCCAAGGCTGCAGCTCCGCCGCGACGCCGCTGAAGGTGGAGCCCAAGGACAAGAGTTCCAACGAAGACAACGACTACAACATCTTCTGCAGACGTCTCAGCCTTTAGTTTTTTTTTCCTGTTTTATTTAATTCATGTTCCTATGTATGAACAACGTCGTGATCGTCGAGTCAGCGCGAACTCTATTCGCGCCATATATATGTATCTATTTTCTACATTCGTGCAGTTTTTAAATTGCGGGGTTCCCCTGAAAATGTACAGTAAAAACAATTCTAAAACTACCATGAAATTATAGGTTTTTCTTGGTACTACTTGGCAATCAAGAGATACTCCTTCCGGATTGGCACGTAGTTCAAAAATAGTTTTAACCATTATTTTAGTCAGTAACGTATGAAATATATGTGACAAAAATTATATCATTGGAAACATCTTTTAAATACGAATCTAGTGTTATATTTTTTATAGATATATAATTTATATTTTATTGACTAAATTAATAGTTAAACTTTGTCTTAAACTATGTAGGCTCTATTAAACTGATCAGCGGGGAGTAGTATTGAATACTACCTCCGTTTTAAGGAATAAGGCGCACGCGTATTCCAAGTCGAACTTTGACCTTAAAAATTGAGCTACAAAATCTTGATTATATTATATGTAATTAGTATCGTTGGATTCGTATTGAAAAGCACTTTTTAATGATATTAATTTCATACAAATAATCTTTATCTATTTGAAGTAATTCTTGGTCAAACAAAAAACTCGTAAAACGAGGGTGCTTATTCCTTGAAACGGAGGTAGTAACTGGTAGTAAGACAGCACGTACAGAGCAACTTGCCTGTGTGCCACAGATCCATATGTAAACTTTTCCAGAATTAAAAGCTGTTGCAATCCTGCATAAAGAGAAGGTGTTTAGCGCGGGATAACAGTACTAATATCTGATCGCTCATTGTATGCAACTCCTTCCGTGCGTACCAGTTTACAGGGTAATTACGTATTTCGAGAAAGAAGTTTAACTATAAATTTAGTCAACAAAATACAAGATATATGCCACAAAAATTATACCATTGGATTCATATTCAAAAGAAGTTTCCAATAATATAAGTTTTATGATATATATCTTATATTTTGTTGACTAAATTAGAAGTTAAATTTCTTTCTCAAAATGCGTAATTGCCCTGTAAACCGGTAAACCGGTATGGAGGGAGTACACACTTACAATTGCTCTGTCCGATTTGCATCTATGGATTCAATCACTGATCCATACGGATAATCTACCATCGATATGATCTGACCAAACAAAATTCTTGTCAACATTAGAAAACCACCTCAAAGATAGAATATCTAGGGAAGAAAAAAGAAGCAAAACCATGCCTTTATGGAAGGTGGGATTGGCTGCTACATCGTCCATGCATGAAACAAAAGGAAGCATCAGTACGTAATAGAGCAGCATTATTTCAATTCAATGCCATGACACAATCAACCAAAAAAATGAATTTAGCTCGAACATCTTTCTCGATGGCCTTGAATCCTCTACTAATATACCAGAATATTATTAACTTATCTCATTGACCATGGCTTTGTGAATAACTTGCTAAGATAAGAAATAGTATTGAATAATTTCTGGACTGATTGGTACAACAAGTTTTGGCAGTGTTGTTTCCTTTCACTAGAAGCATCTCTACTCCAAAAGTACATTATTATGTACCCAACAATATGCAATTTATGACGTGGCCAAGAATAACTATTTCTAGGTCACCGCTAAGAACCATCCAATATAAACGTACACTCCTGCCTCTCTTGTTTCTATCCAAGACCAGTTATGTCTGCTGTGGATTATTGGCAGGCGCTAGATTTGTAAACATACTTCACCTATCCACGGTTACATCAATTTTGTTCTGATACCAGCTGAAACATTTTGTTTTATTAGTGAAACATAATATCGAAGAAATCGTATTCCGTAGCCTCCTATATTTCGACCAATTTCAGAAGTTCGAGCATTATTTTGGTGCATTACAAGGTATATGTACAGTTTAATAGTGTGCAGTGGGGCCATTATTACGGTGGAGGACAGTACATACTCGACACTCTCTAGTACTTTTATTTAATAATCATAGTACTCTACGTGCAGTTTTGGCCTAATAAGGTTTAACACCCGTAGTAACCAATACTTTAATTATCGCAAATTTTTTTTGCTAGAACAAGCTCACCTCAAATATTGTCACTCCTTGCAGAGCACAAACACATTTTAAAGTCACATGATGCACTGTGATCCGTTCTGCATTCTGAAAATGTTGTATGCACGTATCTTCGTCACTAGAAGATTCCCAATATGTACTGGTGTGCAGGATTAAATCGACATTTCTTTGTCGTGGTATGGTCCTGTGTTCATCCATTATCAGTACGAGAGTGTAAGTGGTCCTCGGGTCCATGACGCCAAACTTTGGCCAGCTGCTTACGAAGCACGCCTCTTCACTGCTCTTATTTTTAAGCGCAAATGCCATTTTTTCATCTGTATTGTTTGTTATGTCAAATGAGCATGGGATAAACTTATCTGGTTCATAAAAAAAGCAGAGCTCAAGCGGGTGAATGTCAAGAATCATGCTGGAGTCTGGGATTAGCTGCAAAGAAAAAATAGTTCACATAGTCAACACCCCAACATATTTAATGTGTAAAGTGTAAAAATGATTAATTCTGCACAGTTGTTGCCCTTTTCAACATTTGAAATGGAAGTTTCTATTGCAAGTACAAGAAAGACAATATACATATACACACTACATAGCCACACATGTAGACATGTGCGTTGCAAAAGATAAGGGAAACATCCATAATAAATCTCATTAAGTTCTAAATATAGAAAAAGAGGATATGTTCAAAAGAATACTAGTAGTAACTTAGCATAATTCAAAAATAATCCCGAACAAGCCCCCGCTTCGCTCCCTCCCCTGGCAACAGGTGGAGCAGAAATCCCGTCCGGCCACCTACCCCCTCCTCTGCTGTCGCCGGTGGGCTCCACCGGGCAAAGCCCGCACGGAGCCAGCGGCGGCAGGACCCGTTTCTTCTCCGGCCGGTACTGGGCTCAGCTTGGGCCGGGTGGGCTACTGTCACGGTTGCTGGGCATCCTCATCCTTGGACCTGGCGCTGGAGGAGGCAGGCCCTGAGTCTGGAGGAGCGGGAGCAGCAGCCTCAGCAAGGTTCAAGGGTGAGGATACAGGGGTGGACACGAGGAACATTGTTACAAAACATTGTTATGTAACATTGTTTTCAAACATTGTTTTGTAACAATGTTTTGGCAAAACAATGTTAACAATGTTTTGGCAAAACAATGTTAACAATGTTTTGGCAAAACAATGTTACATAACATAACATTGTTTTGTAACAATGTTATGGCCCCTCTGCTGTGCGTGGATGCAGGGGTGGGCGCAAGGGGGTGGTGGCTGCTCTTTTGGGGAGGTCCTTCTCCGGCTGGCATGCTTCTGATACGGGCGAGGATGTTGGAGTGTCAGCCCCGAAGCAGCGGCTGCTGCTTTGGGCGCAACCAGGCAGGGAATTTGCCGCGGCGTGAGCTGCAGTGGTAGATGGTCTTGTGATGGAACTCGGTGGTCGACAACGTGGTCTGGCTGCCTTCTTGCTGCTCACCGAGCTTCGCGTTCGGGTCAAACTCTGGGTGAAAGCCCTGTACCGACTCCGGTCGGCGCCGACGAAGGCGGCGCCTTCACGCATCGTATTTCTTGTAGGCATCGTTGTGGAGTTTGATCCCGACCAACGCAAGTGGCTTCAAGTTCTCCGAATGAAAATCTAAGATTCATCAGGAGCAGGCGGCAATGATGAAAGTGTCACCACTCTCTTGAAGGGGGGCGCCTTGAATCCCTTGACTCTTGCGGTGTGACGGGTTCACCACGGTTGGTTGTTGGCTATGTGGTCGAGGTTAGCAGCCATGGGGGCGCAGGCTGTGGAAGGTGGTTCGGTGCCCGGACGGCAGCCTCGAATCTCCTTGTAGTGACGGTCGTATGGGGCTGCAGTAGTTTGGAGACAGCAGCAGCTTGTCTAGGAAGCCAGACAGCTGACTGGCAGGTCCGGATAGCCTGGAGAAAACCCGAGGGCTAGAGGTAAAGCAGCTTCAAATGGCCATGATGGCCCATGTGGAGCTGTTCGAGTGTTGGAAAGTTGCTACTACAGCATAACATCGATCGCTGCTTAGGGACAGTGTTAATAAATTTAACTATCTACAATGATGTCGAAGTTTGGGTTCTGTTCTAGTTGGAGTATTTTGTGAACTGTTGCCTACTTAGCAAAATCTGTGGGCAGGTGTGTTTATGTTATGAAAAAAAATACTCAAGATCTCAATCTATAATGCAAGACTTGGTCCATTCATGGAGATCATAATCCTGGGTGTCTTGGGTATTTGTAGTATTGGAAACAACTTCATTTCAATGGCAAAAGGCCCAATCTGTTAAGATATAAACGGAAGCTAAGAGCATTGCAATTGTTATCCATCGGGCGAAGAGGAAGAATTACTTGGCACAATGCCAAATGTATGCAATATGAAGTATAAATTATGATAATACAAATAATATTATTTTTGATATTCAAGATGTTAATTTTTTTCTTATATAGTTGGCCAAACTTAAGTTTGAATTCAATGGAACTTAAAATACAGGGTCATTTGGGACGGAGGGAGTAAGTCGCAAGGGGAATCCAACAGAGACACCTATACTCCCGTAACTCCCTCCCTCCCGTGCTGCCCCCGCGCGGCGGCCAGGGAGATCTCTACCGCGCTGCCGCCCCTCCTCCCCCCTCTCTCCCTTCCCTCCCTTGCCGCCGCCAGGGGCACGGTCAGGCAAGCCTGGCCGGCGGCGGCGGCGGGGATTGCATCGTCTCCTCTCGCGTGGGGCTCGGGCGCGGGGCGCCTTCCTCGGGCCAGGGCGCGGCCCTATCGTCGGGGGCCTAGATGGCGGCACCTGGCCTCGGCTCGCGACGGCATGATGGACGACGTGGCGGTGGTGTGCCCTGCCGGTGGCGGAGGGAGGGGTGGGGGCGGGCTGCAGAGGGAAACCCTAGGTCCCCTTCTCCTTGCCTCTCGGTGGCTGGCGGTGGAGGGTGGCGTTCTGCTGCGGCGGTGCCTAGGCGTGTGCGGTGTCTCCGGACTACGCGATCTTCTTGGTGTCGCCGGCGGCAACCATGGCTAGCCTGGGATGGTCACCGGCGTGGGGTCCCGGCCTGAATAAAGGCGGCGGCCCTAGGGTCTCTCTTGGGTGAAGATGAAGACCTGCCGGAGGCCTGGCCTTCATGATCTGGCCGGAGTGTTGAGTTCCGGAAGGCGCCGCTAGCAAGTGTAATAGTGCTTCTATTGCCTGGAGTTTGCCGGATCGGTGGTATTCGGTCGTGCGCACCCATGCTTTTATTTTGATCGTTTGATCTAGAGGGAGCGGCGCGAAGCTCTTTTCTGTGTTTGACACCAAGTGACAGCTGATCCATGGTGAAGTCAGAAGGAGAGAATATTATGAAGGCCGGATTGGAGGACTAGTTAATGGAGGTTCAAGTCTTTGCGCCGTTGAGGGGCTTGCTTGGTGTTCCGTACTTCACAGCAGTGGTATGGAAGTGGGGGCGGCAGCACATGTGAAGTTCGGAGTCTTACCTTTCAAGGTGAAAACCCAAGGTCTGGCCTTAACTGGTTGTGCCTGGCAATGTTCTTGTTGAAGGCATTGTTTTGAGAGCGGAGACTATCTTCAGGGTGAAAACCTAAGATCTTTGATCAAGCGACGACGGCGTTGGTGCACTGTTCCCTTCTTGGAGGCATCACGTTTGAAAAATATGAATTTCAGGTGTTGTCTTGGTGGTGGTTGTATTACTGTTGCTAGGGTCAGGATACTGCGGGACTTTTATTTCTTAGTTTTCTTTCTCTTTTTTTTGGTTGTGTGCATCCGTATGTTTTAGGGCATTGCGTTGTTACAGCTGGGTGTAATTGGTATCCTTTGGTATTAATATATTCCTTTTATCGAAAAAAATACTTCCCGTGAAAAAATGATCATTTGGTTGTCATGAGTGAGCCATGATAGCTAAGCGGTAAAAGTGAACAGATCCACATAGTCCGCTGGAGCTGCAGTGCAGACATATTTGGACAGATAACGAGTATTTGGTCAAACTCCTGACTATTGACAGGCTCCATGTTGGAGTGATGAGGTAAGTGGCAGCTGGATCCGTTCTAGCTGCAAGAAGTAGATCCACTTGGGTGGAGTGCTTCAAGCTGCAGCCGAAGAGATCAAATTTCAAGTAGTTTTGATAAGGGAAGTGGAGAAAGCTGTAGGTAAGGCTCGGAGATCGACAAATAATGCTAGATAGCAATCTTGTAGAGATTCCTAACCCTACCTCCTCCTCCTCTCCCGCCAATCTCCTGGGCAAAGGTGGAGGATCTCCTCCCTCCCGCGCAGCCGCCCCTCAGGCCGGCCCACATGCCGATGTTGCTGCCGGCCCTGGCGGCGCCCCTTCCGTCGAAGACGAGGTGGAGGAGGGGGTTTCCGCGGCGGCGCTCAATGGGAGGCGATGTGGCGCCGGTGGACGAAGCCGGGCGGCACGGCTGCTTGGCCGAGGCCTGAGGCCCTTCGTCAGTAACCATGGTGGAGTGGGTGGAGCGGTAGCGGCCTCCGCCCCCGGCGGCGGTTGGGCGGTCATACGCATGATCCGCGCCGCTGTCTTCTTCCCTGGTTATCCGGCAGGAGGGACTGGCAGCATGGGAGCTGCTGGTCTTGCTTTGTTTTGGTGGCGGTCCTCGGGTTTCTCGCAAGCAGTGACGATCATCCGGGGGTCAGTTTGCTTTGATCTGGATATAGAGATGACTTCCGGAAAGCTCCGCCGGCGAACGGTACAGTGCATCTTTTGCCTGGAGTTTGCTGGATTATTCGATCGCGTGCACCCATGTTTTTATTCCGACCGTTTGGTTCCGGAGGGAGCGGCATGAAGCTCTATTCTGTGTTGACATCAGTTGACTTTTTGGTCCATGGTGAAGGCAGAAGAAGGAATATCATGAAGGCCGGATTGGTGGATTGACTAAAGGAGGTTCGAGTCTCCATGATGTTGAGGGACATGCTTCGCGTTCCGGGCTCCGCAGCAGTGCTATGCAAGTGGGGGCGGCAAAACATGTGAAGTTCAGAGTCTTACCTTTCATGGTGAAAACTCAAGGTCTGGGCTTAACTGGTTGCGCCTGGCAATGACCTTGTTGGAACATTATTTTGAAAGTGGGGACTATCTTCAGGGTGAAAACCTAAGACCTTTGGTCGGGCGATGACGGCGCTGGTGCACTGTTCCCTTCTTGGAGGCGTCGCTTTTGGAGAGTTTGTATTTCAGGTGCTGTCACGGTGGTGGTTGTATTGCTGTTGCTATGTCTGGAATGCTGTGGCGGGATTTTTATTTTTTAGTTTTCTTTACTCTTTTTAGCTGGGTGGGGCGTTCTTGCAGAGGCTAGGTGTAGTTGGTATCTTTTGATATTAATATATTTCTTTTATGGAAAAGAAAGGTAAGCCTCAGTGGTGGCTGAAGTGTCAACTGGGATCCCACCAAAATCCCACTTATAGTATACATTTTGAGATTTCTAGTTAATTTTTTTGGCAAAATTGTGAACTACTCCCTCCATTTCCATTTAAATTTACCTCAATTGAAACTATGGCTAGCTTATTTGTATTGTCTCCCGGCGTATAGACTAAAACGGAATGGAGCTAGTACAAAATAAAAATAAACTATAAATGGGACTAAAGTGGGATCCCAATTGCATCTCTAAATGGTGGCTCATGGCAGCAGTAAAAAGTCAGACGGGCAGCCAGCAGTGAGGGTGCATCCAGGAGAGAAGTACGTAGGCGCACTGCAGCAGATTAGAGACAACAGCTGCTGGTCTATGAAACCAGACAGCTGGCCATCAGTGCGTGTGCGCCAGGAGAAACCCTGAGGAGTTGTGGACAACCAACTAGGAGCGGGCGTGAACAGCCTATGGGGAGCAGTTTGAGTGTCAGCAGCAGTAGATTCTGGGCATTGATGCGCTATCAGGCAAGATTTTTGCTTCAATGCGCCTCTCTCCCTCAAATTCAAACACATCAAATGCTGAGATCGCTCTCTATCCCTTCGTAGTAAAACGTATGAACGGATATGAAGTAATCAAAGACCTTGATGTGTTTGAGTTTGGGGGAGCCGGGGAGGGGGCACACTAAAGCATGCCTCGGCAGGCAGAAGTCTGCCTTGTGTGCTCCTTCAGTTTAGGAGTTGTTTAGGTCCTGTATTTTTCCGCTGTCCAACATAACAGGTGTTACTGCTTCTCTGAAGTTACGCAGGTAAAATCAATATTTGTTTTTTCCATGCCCATACGTGCGCTTGTTATGGTGGGTGACCTTCTTTGAACCCTCCTCATGTAGTATTTCTGATGCGCTTGAAAAATGGTTAACTGGGTTAGGTAGACCAATAAAGTCACTTAATCTACCAAGCGTGAGTATTTTTCTTTTCTCTCTATATGGAACTATAAGAATGATACCTTGTTTAACAAGAAGTTTCTAACTTTTTGCAGGTTGAACATTTGGTGTCCCATTGGATCCATACCAGTCAGAAAAATGGTTAGCACAGTAATTTCAACCGATCAGCGTTTTCCGTCACGGTGTCATCCAAAACCGGTGGCAATTTGCTAGAAAACAAAAATTTGTGGTGTTTTTGTTACAAAGCCTTGAATTGTAGTGGTTTTTTTTTTTGCAATTTTCTCACTGCAGCGTGTAGAGGTGCTATTGAGTGCAGTCTTAGTAGCACTATGTTCAGCCAGTATGGATAATGTACGAGCATTTGGTGCACATGAGCACCAGTGCTCTCACTTTTTTAAATATTAAAAAAATTTAGTATCTGTGTTTCAAAAAATTATCATATTTATTCCATGAATACATATATATGTTCCGAAATTTGTCTTTTTTGTATAGCTCAAAATATAACATATTTTTCTCCAAAATTTCTACCGTATCTTTGGAATGTTTATATGTATGTAGGTATTTAATTTTAATTTTTTTGGAATTCAAATAATATGATTTTATAGCACCAGGAGCACTGGTGCTCATGTGCTAGAGACACTTGGCGATATATTGGGAGGCCTTATTGATGATGACATTCCCAATTATTTGTAAGGACCACTAACAGTTCAATAAAAAACCAAGTATTCCCTCCATCCCTAAAAAAGTTGTTCAACTATTTAGATACGAAGGTATATAGATAATTAGATATATTTTAGTTATAGATACATTTGTATAAAAAAAAGGTTGAGCAGCTTTTTTGAGACGGAAGGAGTACATAACTCGATGTAGAGGAGGGGGATCACACCTCAGTTTCCAAAAAAAAAGTGACATCAGACATATTCAATGTGCTACCACATTGTTGCTCCTACTTAGAACATTATTTAGTACACACGAGTTCCATATGTCTATTAGACAATAAGAAAATAGACATAGCTTTCCAAAAAATATTCCTAGTTAGCGATCTCACCTCACTCTCAGTGGTTGTGTCAGGTGCTGATTGTGGTTCACTGAATGCTTGTGCTCCCTCTTGATAATTCTGATTGCTTGTTGACTCCCCCTCTTGGTAATTCTTGTAGCTTGCGCTCGATTCCCACAAAGTCATCACTGGTGACAAACTCTCATCAAATATTGTCTCATCCGCCACTTTACCATCTGTCTTGTTGATGAACATCTCTCCAGACACACTCTGGGGTGTGAGATCCTTGCTTGCAATAGTGTTTAGAACCAGCAACTTGTCTGTGCACTACATATCCGAGTTGTCAACAAACAAAATTAAGACTCACAGGGTTAGGTTTCTCCTTGTTGATTTGATAATTCATGGAACTTAAAAATGAAAACGAGCGTCAGTCAGTGTAATCTGCATATAATAGGACTGCAGTTATGTAAATCATATTATGGCATTAATATCGTTTAGAAAGTCAACTCAATCAGGATATTTTTTAAATTTATCCAACACTCATCTACAGAGAAATATCATTAGTATTCTTAGTCAGCTCACCTCACTGGTTTTGTCACTTGCTTGTTGTGTCTCACTAGATCCCTTTGCCGCCCCTTGAGGATTCTGACTGCCTGTGCTTGACGTCCGCAAGGGCGTTGGCACCAAACACTCCTGAGATTTCTTCACGTCCCCCACTGTACCATCCGTCTTGATGTTGGACATGTGCACTATGAGTTCCTTGCTTTCTTTGGTGCTCTCTTCTTCATAAAAAACAACATCCAAGTTCATCCCATCAACCACTCCACTCTCTGGACTGAACATGTTTGCAGTTATATCCCCGGCTATAAGACCATCATTCACTTTGGTGCTCCATACAATGAACTCATTAGCACGCTGCATATCCCATGGTGCATTGCCCTGTGGATCCAATGTTACGTCAACACTACACTTGGACCGTGGCGGTACGATGCCTTTGGTTGGCTGCATGCAGTATGGAAGGTGACTCATGTTTTGGATGTTGAAGGCAATGTAAGCATCTGTCGGGTTTGTTAGCTTAAGTGAGTTTGAAATCTTCTTGTTAAGCTCAAAAGCTAAATGTAGCTCTAGCGGCTCAGTCCCAAGCATATCATCTTCTGGGTAAGGACTTATCTGCAAGGAAAGTGTATGCCATGTACATATTCTTGGTGAGGAATTCAAGGGCGAGAGGAAAAATGTTATGGAAGATAGGGCTTATGGATCGTGCAATCATTTTAAGACACTTCTAGCTAATACTCGCATGTCCGGAAATGTAAGGAATACTGTTGATATGTTAAAACATGACTTGGACCAACAATTACTCTACTACTAGGTCGTTTATATAGTACAAAATTAGAAACATGAGTAAGTATTTATTTTTATACAAATCTATCAATATCAGTTTAGGTCATGTAAGTTACTTGTTAAGAGAATAATTGTGGGACAAGGCCTTGTCCCAACAAATGGAAGTACACCATATATACCTGGATGGAGGGAGTGTATATCTGAGTGCAAACATATGGTGCTCGAGATCTAGTGAGCTCAACACGTCTAAAAATATCAAAAATCTTGTTTAAAAGGTAAAAAATATCTGGATTTTTTTGTATAGCTGCATAAATATAATTTCTATGAACGTGTACATATTTTCTTTAGAACTCTTTATATTATGGGCTACAAGAAAATCGTAAAAATATGGCTGTAAGTAGGCATTGATTTATTTATTATGTGTAGGTCAAGGATGAAAACATAATTTATACACATGGTAAAATATAAGGCATATAAATTTTGTCCTAAGTAAAACTTTGTAAAGTTTGACCATGTGTACTGCAAAATATTAACATCTACAATACTAAATACATAATATCAGAAAATATATTACATGATGCATCTAACCATACCGATTTAGTATTGTAGATGTTGATAATATTCCTGTAAGCTTTGCGAAACATGCATGATTTTAAGACAATGTTATATTCCTTATATTTTGGCATAGTTGTAGTAATTAACACAATATATGTAAAAATAAATGATGAAAGCCACAGACACAGAAGACCGTGAGAACAAAATAGTGACATTCTGGTAACAACATGGGCCCTCTCAACAAAGGTGTTCTACCAAGAAAATAATAAGACATGGCTTTTGAGTATCCAAGGATCATACGAGCTTACCACGCTAAAGGATTCGTAAGCATTCCTTGTTTGCCCATCAGTACTGTCCATTTCGTTGATATCACATATTACCTTCCGTATAGGAGGCCTTTTGGTAGGGTCAATTTCCTGGCAGAGTAGTCCTATGTCAATACATTTAGTTACTTGTTGGTAAGCCAAAGGAGTTTCCTTTCCTGTTTTTTTCCATCTATGTCTCCATCTTCGAAGTACCTATAATTCATAAAGGTGATTTAGCACAATGCCATAATATTTGCGTAAAATCATACGATGAACGCTCGCCAGGTTATGCTATTATGCAACCGAAGTTGGTGCCTATGATCATGCAGCAACAGATGCATGGCACATATATCACATCGGAATGGGTGTCAACTGACACCAATCATATTCGGTTAAACCTTCACTACTTAGTGCCAATAACGCTTGATTTAGAGGATGAACCCATTGTAGTAGAGGTGACATCATAGTTTTCATCAGGGTTCATCCCTCAAGGGATGCTGGGATGCAATGGTGACATATATGACAAACCAAGCTTGGTGTTGTTGCTTACACATGCTAGTGCTACCACAAGCTGATATTCTTTTCGGAACGAGGCAGAAGACTTGTCATTTTCATTATTTAAGGAGAGGTGGCCGGCTAATCGCCGCAAAACAGCTGAAAACTGGTACCAACCATCATGGAACACAGCCGAGGGCACACAACCACCCTGGCTGCCAACACAAACTTTTTTTCGATAATGAGCATATATTAATATCATGAAGATACCAATTACACCCTGCCTCTGCAACAACGCAGTGCCCTAATGACAACACGGATGCACACAGCCAAAAAAAGAAAGAAGAATTACAAAAAAAGAAAAATCCCACTACAGTGATCTATTCCTTGTAACAGCTAACCAAACACCACCAAGACAACACCAGAAATCTATCTTCTCCAAAAGCGACACCTCCAATAAGGGAACGGTGCACAAGCGCCGTTGTCGCCCTGGTTCGCTCTCTCAAAAACAATGCCTTTAACAAGGTCATTGCCAGGTACAACCAATTAAGGTCAGACCTTGGGTTTTTCACCATGAGGATTAGACACTGAACTTCACTAGTGCTACACTTACACTGCCGAAAACGAGGGTCGTCGTCGAGCAGTGTCGTCGACCTCACTCTTAAACGTCTCTGATTTCAGCAAAAAGCGAACACCTAGGAAGATGCCATCCTAGCGGCTCATGAAGCCCATGTTGGTCCATGCCAAAGCATAACAGTATGATCACCTCACCCTGCACCGCAGGATCGAGGCTTTGACCCGAAGACATGATTCGAGGGTTGAGGAGGCTAGGGAGCTCCACGATGACCACCATGGCGGAAAGCGGTGTCCACAAACGATGCGTCATAAAACTTTCGCTTGGAGCAAACCTGCCTCTGCGCCCGCACACAGCTGAATAGTGGTGGGCAGACCTGCGGCGTCACTAACCTGCAAACCCATTAGACAAACACCACCTGAGTGATAGCTGCGCTACCACCAAATAGGACCCACCTTCACCACTGCCAGCTGTGGCCAAGGGTCTAGATTGAGCGAACCGACATGTTTGATGCCACAAAAGCCACTGCGACGCAGCCACCCGGCCAGAGGCGATTTACACAAAAATAACCCTTTTCTGAAAGTATAGCACAGACTGACCCTCCGGCGAAACTATTTCACCCATATAACCCTTTTGTGTGGTGCCCCTCCCATCGGCGCCACACCTCACTATGTGGCGCCCGTGCCCGCGGCGCCACTTGCCCATCCGACGTGGCGCGGTCGACGCTGATGTGTGCTCCGCTCTGACGTGGCAGGATGTGTGGCGCCGCTCCCATCGGCGCCACACAGTGAAACTGTGGCGCCGCTCGGAAGGGCGCCACACATCCACTTATGTGTGGCGCCCGCGGCGCCCAGCCCGAGCCCTCCTCTATTCTCCTCTCTGTTTCAAAGAAGATGGCGGTTCCTCCTCCTCCCCACCCTCTCCCCCCACCAAATCATCAGATCTGCCCGGGCATTCTCTTCCCCATCCATTCCTCAAGGTAATCCCATTCGAATCCTTTCCATTCATCCACTAATTTCATAGATCTTGCTAGATTTGGACATGAACCCTAGACATGGAATTTTTTTGGTGGACTCTATATTGTAGTGTATGTGTTGAAATTCATAGCCTCATGTATGCATGTGTTTGAACCATAGATTTGTTGGAACCCTAGATATGAAATTTTACATGTATGTGTTGAAACCCTATGTATGTATGTGTTGAAATGTCTAATATTTGCCTAGCAAATGCATTCAAATGTGTTACATATGCCTACTATTTGCGTTGGAATAACTCATGTTTGTTAGGAATGGCTCATAATATGGTGTTTTATGTAAACATGTAGGATGGTGTATCTCATAGGTAATGAGTATGACAAGGATCACCGGGCTTTTCATATGACGGAGAACAGAACGGTTCTTCACCCCTTGAAGATTCGTTACCATGGCCCAGTAGATATGGCGTATGACGAGAGGTACACGGAGTTCATCCAGCCTACCGGTCTTCTCCCGTTCATCACGCTTGTGTGGGGCGAACATGAACGCGCGCACTCACCGCCTTGTCGACCGGGGTGGAGACGCACACCTTCCACTTGAGGGTCGGCGAGATGACCCCTACTCTTCAGGATGTTTCCATGATACTTGGACTTCCTATTCGGGCGAGCCACCGTGTATGAACACAGCGGGTGGCGCCGTAGATGGAGACGCTTATTGGCATGGCTCCTCCGCCGAAGATCCAAAGGAGAGAACTCCCGCCGGCGCATCTTTCTCTTGGATCGGACTCACTTTGGAGAATGCCCAGGGGCCAACGAGGACACTATCAGGACGTACACCCGTGTGTACTTGTGGTATATGCTTTCGAGGACTCTCTTTGCTGACAGTGGTGGGAAGTTGGCCCATTGGTGTTGGCTCAAGGCGCTTACGGTGTTGGAGCACCGGTGGAGTTGGGGAACAGCGGCACTTGCCTACCTCTACCGGCAGGTGATGATTTGTTGTATGTACTATTCTTCTATAGTAGTCTGCTAGACAAAGTACTAATCAAATGTCTTATTTTCGCAGTTGGACGAAGCTTGTCGCAGGACTGGGAAGGGCGGTATTGGTGGATGCTTGCTCCTACTTTCCGTCTGGAGCTGGGACCGCCTAATAGTTGGGCGGCCCAGGATACTCAACGAGAGGCCATGGCCTCATTACCGGAACAACCCTTATCGGGAGCCCACTTGGGCATACCTTTGGGACAATGTCTCGGAGATGACGAGCGATCCAATGGTCATGTACAAGCACTACACTGAGGAGTTGGACACTCTTACCTCTGAGCAGGTAACCGATTTTAAGCCATTTCTCTTTTGCTATCCTATTTCATAAGTTTCAATACCATGTTGTAAATTTTGAAATATTTATATGTTGCAGCCGTATTGGCTCGGCGATGAGTGACCTCAACCCCAAGAGGAGGCACGTTTCTGGCGTATGCGGTGCCCACTCATATGCATGTGGCTTGTTGAATACCACCACCCGCACAGAGTGATGAGACAGTTCGGGTCCATGCACATTTCCGGTCCACGCGAACGCAAATGGTCACGCAGCGTCCGTTTGGGTCGCCCCGTTGTTGTGCCCGCTCGCGGTTGGCCACCATTGTCCGCGCAAGGCCAGAAGCACAGGCACTGAACATCACGGCAGGAGCAGAGCGAGCTGCAGCTTGCCAGCATCCAAATGAACTTTGTACCTTTCTCTTTGTGCCCTGTCCCCACCGAACAGCAAATGCAAACGAATTATATACCTTTCTCTTTGTGCCCCGTCTCCACCGAAGAGCACCCATGAACTATGTAATATTGTTATTCGACCCGTTTGGGCAGGTTCTAGAATTGACTATTTCCATTTGTAGAAAATGGAAAACAATAGCTTAAACTCCTTTTGATTTATGCTAATTGACTCAACTTTGTCTAGATATAGATGTATTAGCACACATCTAGATACATCCGTACATAGGTAAAGTTAAGTCAATTAATTTGGAGCAGAGGGGGAGTAGTATATATTAGTTATATGTGTTTGTAAGAGAAATAGTGATATTGTGTCTTTTTTTCCGAAATCATGAAGCAGTGGAGATTACATCTTATTCATTACCATTGGTTGCAGCAATGAAAACTTGCACATTTCTATACGAAAAAATTGTCACACAAGGACTAGTGGAAAACAAAAAAATTGATACACAAGGCCAGTGCAATTTCTTTTGTCACACTAAACCTTCTACAAAAAAAAATTAGAGTGTGCCCACCCTCCAGTTTTTCCTGCGCCCGCCACTGCCTAAAATAAATAAATGTTTACACTTGGTATGTCTTAGAAGAAAACAAAAAAAAGGGACAGTCGGGTAATGTTAGAAAAATACATTAGGCGGGATGTCAATGGGGCCCCATTCCCCGCAAATACGTGGGGAATCCATCTATTAGGGAACGGGTATGGGTAACTTTCATCCCGTAAGCTAAATTGGGATGGGGAGTAAAAAGTCTCCCCATCCCCGCTCCCCGCTGTCCCCCGTTATAATTGTATATACATGTAAATTGATATATTTTTATATGAAATATATTGTAATATTGTGTCTCGTGTAGTATATTTTAATATTATTAAACATGTGATACTAATATGTTATCATTTTTATTTCGTACATAATACAAAGTTGCTTATTTCTATGTGCAAAATATATAAGATCCTTAATGGGGAATCCGATCCCCGCCCCGAACCCGGTGGGGATGGGGATGGGAAAAAGTCTCCCCGATTACTAAATGGGGATGGGGATGAGATGGCACTCCCCGGTGGGGAGAAGACCCGTTGCCATCCATGAGCAAAACATTAGAGTATTCACAAAAAGGGATTATCTGCATGGACACCAACCTTACATTTATTTTATTATTATTGAGGATTTCCTTGTCTCCCGTCACCAGTTCTATGATTATAGTGCCCAAACTATACATGTCTGATTTGGGCGACATCTTGCCATACAGTGTGTATTCTGGAGGGCAGTATCCCCTGCATAACAAAACGATAGTTGGACACATGATGTCATAACAGAATTAACATGAGAGTAAATGCCAACAACAGTCAGTTCTTTTGATGCATAGTTACCGTGTTCCCCAACGGTTTGTGCTCATGGTTTGTGACTTTTCGTCATATCTCGACTGGCCAAAATCCGTTATTTTTGGGACCATATTGCTATCCAGTAATATGTTCAGAGGTTTCAGATCCATATGATATATACGTTTTTCATTGAGCAAATAATCCAAGCCTTCACAGATTCCCTTGATTATTTGATAACGTGCATTCCATTCAAGTCCCCTTAGTTCATCTGCAGTAATATAAAAGAGTAACAACCTTTAAAATGGTCTCTGCATGCTAAATTGCATACGGACTGATAAGCATTTGCAAGTGCGCAGACTATCCCTTATTGATAACGAACAATCATTCAAATTAGGAGTAGGGAGAGGAGCTGCATCACATGCAACATTGACATACCAGTAATATGTTCTTGTAGGCTTCCGTTACTAACATACTCGAAACACAACAATCTTTCTCTTACTTCGGCATAAATATGAGCTTTTGATCCTTCTTGTGGCCTCGCTGTTTTGTCCGTGCTAGCACAGTAGCCAAGAAACTGGACTATATTTTGATGGTTAACCGCCAACAGGCTGTCAACTTCACGATAAAATAGAGTGTCATCGATTGTGTGTCTGTTCATAATCCTCTTCACAGCAACAACATTTCCGTTTGGAAGGACACCCTATTTAACTTCGTTGTGAGCATTTAGACTTCTAGAGATGTTTAATGATGCTGTGAGAAATTTTGAATGTGTGGAGCAACAAAGAAATAGCGAATTTCTTATGGCAGAGGGTAGAATGACTGCACTTAGACCCGTTTGTGCCATAAAACTATATTTTTTCAGACTCTCTATCCGGGAGTAGACAAATAGAGGGTAAGCTACATGTAGCTCTGTATTTTCAAACACTCAAAATTCATATTTAAAAGTTTCAAAAAATCTCAGAAAAATTATAGAGGCAGCCACACACAAAAATGACAAATTGTGACAAAATATATAGTCTTGAAATGTGTAGTATTCACTATAAATTTTGTCAGATTTTGTCAATTTCGTGTAGCCTAGAATACAAACTAGTTTGCATTTAGATTTTATCATTGGCTGTCTCTAGAATTTTGTTTCGGATTTTTCTAAAACTTTTAAATATGAATTTTGAGTGTTTGAAAATAAAGGGCTGCGTGTAGCTTGGCCTCTGTTATAAGTTTCCCCTCTCTATACCTCCTTAATATAGCAGAATCACACTTAACACGCATGTATCTAAACACGGAAAATTGTGTCAATCCTAGAACCCAAGAATCAAAATAGGTAATATTTCAGCCAAAGAACTTGACTTGGAAATATATAATATCAGAACTACATGATACTTTGGAGACGCTTTTACAAGTCAACTGATGCTTACATACTTTGGCATTGTGTTACCTACAATGAAGGCTACAGCCAGATGAATCGTTGGATGAAGTTCGAAGAAATAAACTAATGCCTAAAATAAGTCCATTTGAGATCTGAAGAAAACAACATGCTGTGTACACTAACAATTGTTGTTTTCGGACTCTCATCTTTTGTTTATCTACAACACATAAACCTATACGTGTAAATTCCACCCATAATTTGTAGGTTCAAACTTCATCCTATTGTACACCTACGTATATTTTTGCATGTTTTAAAATTCATAAGTGCGCTCTTTTGATTGTTTAAAGCATATAAATGCAGAGGCTGGGTGTAATGCTTAAAAACTTTTTTTGATTCATAAAGCACCCTTTATCGAAAAAATGTACTCGGCAATAGAAAATATGCAGTTCATTTGTAGTTCTACACTTCTACCCTTGAGACCTTAAATGCTAAATGTTCAATCTTGTTTCGAAAGTGAAGTTTACCTTATAAACCGTTGCAAACCCACCTTTGCCAATTTCTAGCTCTTCGGAGAAATTTTCTGTTATGTTCCTCAGAAGTGAGAGTTGTAGATTTGTTGGTTTCTCTCTCCCATCAAGTATATGCTCCAACACTTCAGGTTCCATATACGTGGTTCCCGATTCACTACAAGATACAATTCAGTATTGTGCCAAGCAAAAGTTAATTTGGACCTAATAGAGGACATTTGCAAGTACAACTGCCACGATGAGTTGACGACAGAGATTAGTCTTTTTCCAAGAGCATGATGGAAAAGTGATCACAGTGCTATGGAGTAATTCTTTCATGCCAATCAAGGCTCCGCTCCGGCATCTCCCCCGCCGCCGGAGCGGAGCCTTGCTAGGTAGTATATATACTATGGAAATTGTGTTATATACTTCATACTACCCGTGCATACTCTCTGGTACGATACATACCCTCTAGATTGTGTCAAACACAAGTGAGTGCGGGTGTAGTACGGATATACAAAAATATGCAAAATAGTGGGGTTACGGTTGCATGCTAAGAAACTCTCCCTCACTGGTATTTTAGTCATTGTAAAATCATGAAACGTTCACCACCATTTGTGTTAAGATCTGACTCAGAGAAACTAATGTAGTATAAAAATCTAAAATAGGTAGAGCCAATGGGAGGGGGGACAGCACTACCACCTGCACAGCTTCACTAACGCCATGGAACAACTTACATTGAAGTTTTGAGAGGTGAAATCACATCCAACAATTTGTTTCGGTTCTTTAAGCAAGAGGATGAAAAAGGAGATACGGTGAACGTACAGTTGAGTTCAGCACTATGCATGCAAGCAGCAAATTAGAAACATTGGCAAGAGAACATGACTGAGCACGGCGTTGGGCTTTGGTGGGTGGGGAGGGGATTGAGGCTAATGGGGAGGCGCTCATTCCAGGGCGCATCCTGTCTCCGGCTGAGAGATCTTGACGAGATGCAGTTCATGAAAAACTACTTAATAAGTCGAATTTCATCTGTTTCTCAGGTCTCGAAAATATGTATATAATTCAAACAGTTCATCATTACCAAAAGTATTTGACAGGTAAAAATTTGAAGGTAGAGAAGAACTTAATTAACAAATTACGAGCTGAAAAACTAACATGGAAGACCCGAAGAGATGCAGTTAGCTAGCTATTCCAGGTAGAAGAGAGGCGGAGAAGAAGATGAGACTGGATTCCACCACCTACCAGGTTGGGGCTGCCTAGAAATGAAGAAAGGGGCAAGAAGAGACTCTAAATATGCGTGCGGAGGGCTGCTCCGGTGCTCCCCCCTAAATAAAGTTGAAGGATCATAGTTGGCTTTTTTTTTCTGTGTTGGGTCCGCCGAAATCCATATCCAGCGCATGTATACCCGTCTATGTTAATATGGTATGTGTATATCGCGTAAGAAAAAAAGAGGTCACGTGAGCAAGATATTTATAGGACATTTCTATTTCGGCACATAGACGTGATCGTAGATACGTACAAAAATGATGTACAACACAACACAGGTCATACAGACCTGTATAGGGCTGTACGGACGATGGACCTACACTAAATTTACGATCGTGTTCCCGCTTATGAATAGGTATGAGAAGATCGCCACCGTTATTATACTTGACGGGTATAGAATTTTTATGGGGGAGAAGCACCTGAGCAGAAGTGATGGGTTAGATAGTCTGACCTAGTCCAAATTAAGATGCGACGAAGACCAAACAGAGAAGACTTTGACCCGATTGACAGGGCCAGATGAGAATGATGAATGTGACGTCTGGCAGGTCCAGACAAGAACCATAGTAGGTGGGCACCAAAATATAAGATATAGATCAAAAAATTATATTATTGGAAACTTATTTTGAATATGAATTCAATGGTATAATTTTTGTGTCATATATCTTATATTTTGTTGACCAAATTGGTAGTCAAAGTTTCTTTCTACAAATGCGTAATACCCTATAAACTGGTATGGAGGTAGTAGAAGAATAACTTGTGGTTTGTTCATTATTAGTATGATAATGGAAATTGGAGTTGGTGATCTGCATGGGAAAGAGTTAGAATTAATAATCCATTGTAATTTGAATGAGATTTAGTTTAGTAATTGAGCAAGCCTTGTACAGACCCAACCTGGTTGCACTAGGCCCTTCTGTCCCAGTTCGTAAGGAGCTTAAAGTCCCGGTTGGAATAGTCGGGACTAAAGGTCCTGGCCTGATTACCAACCGGGATAAAAGTTCTTCCACGTGCGCGCGCCGGGGCGAAAGACCTTTAGTCCCGGTTTGTAACACCAACCGAGACTAAAGGCTATTTCGTAAAAAAAAAATTATCCATTTTTGTTTCTAATTATTTTTCGCTCCCTCTTTTTTTCTATTTTTTTTAAGAATTTCTAATTACCTACTCGTGGTCAAACTTCCCACTCGGTCACCCAACCTCCCACTACTCCAGCACTAGCACGCTTAATTTTCGAGTTTCTTCCTGTCCCGCCTCCAAGTGTTTCGCGCGCATGTTATTGGTACTAGTATCATATCAATCCTATTAATATGTTGGTCGATATCACGCTTCTATTGTTTGAATTCCAAATAATTCTTTTAATAAACAAAAGTAACGATGTAATAATAATCTTGAATAAATAAATAAAAATTATTGAATATGGAGCTAATAAATTTTTTAAATAAACATTAATGATGTAATTAATAATTATTTAAATTTTTTAATTATTTTTGCCAAACCTAAAGCCTGAAAATTTGAAATCTAAAAAATTGCTAACCTCCTTTATGGTGAAGCAACAGTAATATTTATGCAGGATTCAATTATTAATTTAAAAATTTAAAAAAAATATAAAATCCTTAATTTCTGGTAAAAACTAAAATCTTCTTACTTTCATATTTCCCTTTGGAATTTTGAGGATCTAAAAATTGGCTAACCTGGTGAATTCGGATGTAACTTTTCCCACGATCCTTTTGATATATTATACGCTTTTTTTCAACGTTGTATGCAACCAGAAAAGTCGTTTTATCTTTTTTTGAACTTTTTTTTGCATAAAAAGTCGAAATTCAAATTTGTTAATTTCCCCTAATAGTAGGTTGTAATCTTAAAAGATTTTAGTTTTTGAATTTTTTTGTATTTTACAAAGCTAAAATAAAGCGATCCAGGGGGTGAAGGTGTGTGGGGAGCCAAAAAAAAAAAACCTAGAAAGCCTGGAGTCCCAAATCCTATTACCAACCGGGACTATCCTATTACCAACCGGGACTAAAGGATAGACCATTAGTCCCGGTTGGTATTACCAACCGGGACGAAAGGCTTTTACCCTGGAGGCAGCCTGTCGCCATCCCTTTAGTCCCGGTTGGTATTACCAACCAGAAATAAAGGTTCCTAATGAACCGGGACCAAAGGGTGCCATACGCGTGGGTGGATTCGAAACGACGTGGCACATTTAGTCCCGGCCTAGGCCTATTTTCTACTAGTGTTGCCACATCATCACATGAGCGGGTGGTTGCAGAACTACCATGAAGAGCTGGGTAACTACATCCGGTCTACAATCACATTACCACAAATACTAGTAGGAAACATAATATACCTTGCTCCATTTATGCCTATTTTTTTAAAATAATACATTCTTTTATTAAATTTCAGAAATAATACACTTTTTGAAAAAATTCAAAAATAATACAGCCTTGGCTTGGCCCACACTGATAAGCCGATAAGTACTTATTAGTGTCGGCGAAGCCAATAAGTACTTATTGGCATTAGTGGAGCTGATAAGTGCCTAGAGGTAGGCCTGCTCACCTATTGTGGGAACCTATCGGTGTCGGCCAGGCCGATAGGTACTTATCGGCATCGGCGAAGCCACCCGTATTATTTTTGAAATTTTCTGACATCATGTATTATTTTTAAAATTTAATAAAAAATGTGTTATGTAAAAAAAATAGCTCGTTTATGATGCGACATTGGGTTATTTGCGCAACAGAAAACAAATTTTATGCCTTTAGGGAATACAATAGTATCTTAACTTTGAGCAAACAGAGAGTTGGAGCACTAACCTAGAAGATCGATCTGTTTGGATGCAGCTACTCAGAAAACCGGGAGAGGCGCAAGAGGATCAGTCCCACCTACAAAAAACATGCTTGCATGGGGCAACAATTGCTTTCCTACTTCAAATAAGCCACAAAGATCTGGTACACTAACCTGCAGGATCGATCTGTGGGGATGCAGAAATGGAGGCTAGCTACTCAGACGAGAGGCGCAAGAATAAGTAACCTGGAAGACCTGCAGAGATGCAGCTAGCTAGCTGCTCCAAGTTGAAGAGAGGCGGAGATGAAGATGAGACTGGATTCCACCACCTACCAGGTTGGGGCTGCCTAGAAATGAAGGGAGGAGCAAGAAAAGACGAGTGGCGGGAAGAGATGCTAAGTATGCGTAAGATAGGCTGACCAAGTCCAAATTAGGAGGAGACGAAGACCAAACAGAGAAGACTTTGACGATTGACAGCGCCAGATTAGAAGGATGAATGTGACGTCTGGCAGGTCCAGACTCCAGACAAGAACCACAATAAATGACCACTAAAATGATATGGGAAATTTTAGGATATCTTATCTAGTTGCGTGGTAGCAAAGCCTCCCTGCATGGTGTGGAATCGTGCAATGGCCACCACCAACTGTGCTGAGATTTTATCCAGTACACATCACAGCAATTAGAGCAGTGTCGCAATCTACAATAAGTTGAAGATGCAAGGGGACAATTTACGAGTAAAGGAATTGAAAGAGAGTGGACAGGAGACGGTGAGCAGTTGAGTTAGCACTATGCAATCAATCAGAAAACCAGCAAATGAATAAACACGTTACACTGAAGATATCTGAGAGGAGAAATCGCAATTCTTATCTAGCCAGGGTAAAGCAGAGTAGAACACATACATACTGATCCAGTAATGTTGGATCCGGCGAGTGACTAGGTCGGCCCCTTCGACGCGGACGCGATTGACCTCTGGATTTCCGCACGCCCCTGGATGGGCTTCCGGCTGATGCGGAGACGCCCACTCCGGCGCGCCTCCTGTCGGTCCCCGGCGGAGGGATGTTCGTCCTCATCAGCGGCGGCCGGTTTCCATGAGCGGGGCGGCGGTGACGACTGGCGAGCCGCCATGGCCAGGATTGCTTAACGGGCCAGTCTGGACCGTAATCTTGCCATCTTTTGATTCGGCTTTTGCTGGCTATTTGGGCTGATTTCGCACATGGAGGTATGGAGCCAATGTCCTTTCCCCATCCAGCCGGCCCATCTTCTCTTAGCCCGTTTCCTCGCCCATGTTCACGTGAGCTGCTTCTTCTTCTTGCCCGCGACCATCAGTAGAAGCAATGCGACCTTGCCGTACTACGCGTCCCTCAGCCCAGCGCGCCGCGGGCTGCGGCTGAGGTCAAAGGCCCACGTGCTCCGACCGTGAGCTTCTCCGGCAGCACCTGTGTGCAGGTAGTGCTCCTGTTCTTCGAACCTCGTTGCTTAAACTTGCAGTAAGTACTATTTTTCTCAAAATTTCCCCATATTTACTGCTCGGCTGGCATGGTTACCGTGGCTGGACCTGCCCGACGATTCCATTCCATGCGTCTTGTCCTGGTCTGAATTTTAGTTATTAATCAAAAGATATGCCTAACTTCAAAAGCTAGGCCTGCTTGATAATTTCAGTATTCAAAGAAGTCCACATGCCCCCCCTCCCTGTTTGGGACGTTTAACCCTCCAGGTTTTAACTAGAACACATAACCCCCCAGGTTTCAATTATCGGCCAAATAACCACCCGAGGCTGGTGATGGCTGTTTTAGCTGGTGCGAACAGTGGTTTTAGCTGACATGGACAATGGTTTTGAGCCACTTAGGCCATTACGTGGACATCGGAACACTTGGGGTATCTCCAACGCAGCGACCCAAATGGATGCGTTGAGTCATCCGTTTTGGGCCGTTTGGGTGGCCGCGCGGACATGAGGATAGCGTCCCGCGTCCGCATGTCCGTTTGAGCCGCACGCTGCGCCCAACGCGGCTAGATATGGGTCACGGCCATAGAAGTTCGCATTTCGTTTAAATTCAATATAAAGGCATATAAAATCATAAAAAATATATAAATAAATTTAAATACTCAATATTTATTACATAAGATTATTGTCCACCTATTCAGTGACAAAGTACTTATTCAAATAAAAATGTAAAATGATACAAATGGCCTAGGCATTGTTTTATTCGGGATTTTCTTCATTGTTGTTGTTTGCAACATTGTTGCTAACATGCGCCACATGTGCTCAACCAAATCAGCCTGGAGCTGGTTGTGAACTGCTTGATCCCGAATTTCGTGGTGCACATGGAGAATATCCTGGTGCCGGACCACCTTGAGGAGCAACCAACTCTCCGTGGCCTTCCCAATCATTATCAAATAGTGAATCATCCCGCTCTACCTCAATAATCATGTTAAGCATGGTTACACAAGCAGTCATCACCTCCCACAGAGTTTGCACACTCTATGCTCTAGCAGGGTGCCTGACCATAACCCAACGAGCTTGGAGGATATCAAATGCCTGCTCGACATCTTTTCGGGATGCCTCTTGCTCTTTGGCAAACTTTGCCTCATGCTATGAGTTGGGACGACGGATTGTCTTCACGAGTGTAGCCCAAGGTGGATAGATACCATCAACAAAGTAGTACAGCTTGTTGTAGTGGTGGCCATTGATCTCAAAATACATATTAGGGGACTGATCGTGCGCTAGCCTATCAAACACTGGAGAGCGTTGCAGCACATTAATGTCATTGTGCGAGCCGGCCATTCCGAAGAACGAGTGCCAAATCCATGTGTCATGTGAACCAACATCTTCAAGAATCACTGTGCACCCCTCGGAATGGCCTTTGTACACCCCCTGCCAACTAAAGGGGCAGTTCTTCCACTCCCAGTGCATGCAGTCTATGCTGCCAAGCATCCCAAGAAACCCCCTAGAAGCGTTGATTGACAATAGATGGGTTGTGTCCTCTGCATTAGGTTGCCGCAGATATTCTTCACCGAACACAGCGATCACTGCTCTGCAGAATCTATACATCGCTTCCAATAAGCTAGACTCGCTCATTCGTATGTACTCATCTATGTAATCACCGGTAACACCATATGCGAGCATCCTAATCGTTGCCGTGCATTTCTGATACGAAGAGATGCCTACCTTGCCAATTGCATCCTCTTTGGCGATGAAGTAGTCATCGTAGACCTTGACGCCATCCATTATCCGGTTGAACAACGGTCTGGACATCTGAAAACGATGGCGAAACAAGGCCGGCGTGAACAATGCCTTGTGGTAGAAGTAGTCATGGAAGAGCATGGCGTGGCCGAGTTCTCGTTTGCGATCCAAGGCCGGCGCGTGCCCGGGCAAGGACCCCCGATACACGGGGATCTGCGCGACATTGTGCTCGTGGATGATCAACGCAGCCTCCGTGAGAAAGTCGTCTGAGGACGTGTCGATGAAGTTCGTGAAGAAGAACTCGTCGTCGCTGTCCACCATGATTTACAGATGAAATGAGACAAATAATTAGTTCGTTCATTTCATCGAACACCTCGCGAGCGAGGGCAATCCAATGCCTCCATAGGGACCTGCAGGCAATGGCCATCCCGGCCGAATTGCGGCCTGGAAGCACGGTGCACGAGAGCTCACCTCTAGCGGCAACGGTGAAGCTGATGATGGCGGGAGGTCTCGCGACGGCGAGAGGACAACAACGTCGGTGGCGTCCTCTGACGCTGCAACGCGGCCGCGAAAACACAGGTGAAAGCGCGGGGCCGTGTCCTATGCTGCCGCACCGCTTGTCGGCGTCTCGAAGTCGGTGGCCGGCTTCCACAACGGTCGCAAATCGCCGGTCTGGGATGGCGGCGGAGCGGGGGAAAGATGTGTGCGAGGGGGCTGTGTTTTGGGAGGCAGACAGACGGGCCATGGGAGGACAAGAGAGGAGGCGAGAGGCCAGCCCCCGGTGTACGCGGCCACGCAAACGAGGCCCAAATTTGGGCCGGCTTCGGGTCGTCACAGACACCGCGGCCATCCATTTTAAGGATGGGTCTGCGCGCTGGGCTAAGTTTTTGTTCGACTCGACCAATCCGAACGCGCGGGCGCGGTTTAGATCGCTTTGTTGGAGATGACCTTAACCCCCAGGTTTCCTTCTTTACTTGCACTTTTGCAGTGCAGATGGAAGGCGTGCGAGCATGGCAGCTACGCCTGCCTAGGGCTGCAACACCGCCCTGCTCAGGCGTTTCCTCGTCGAACCGCTGCAGCACCGCCCTGGGCAGGCGTGCGCAACTATCGCCACATCGAAACGCCGCTGCAGCACTGCCCTGGGATGCTTCATCTGCAGCCGTGTGCCTCCACCTCGAACTGGCAGGGCCGATGCTCGCCATTGAGCCACCGCCGTGCGACGTCCCAGTCGCGCAGCCGAGGCATGGCAACGAGCACGTCGCGCACGGCACAAAGGATGTGGTCGGGGCAGAGGAAGATGGATGCGTCGAGAATGGGGCGCACCTCATAGGATGTCTAGGGTAGCTGCTGAATCTCACCCCTGTCCTCTGCCCTTTTAAATCTCGGGCTCCACACGGCCCAGGACGGCAGGCGATGAAGAAGAAACTGTCAAAACCAATCTCGTGAATCCAAACTCGAAATCCCACAAAGTCGACAGAGACACAAGCAGAACTGCAACTAAAAACCACCCCAAATCCAAATCCAATTCTTCCAAAATTTCCGTAAGAAAAAATCAAGTAAACCCATGAGGAATCAAAGAGGCCCTGATCTTGAAGCAAAAGAAACATGCATGCCATTAAATCATCAACCGAGGAGATTCCCCTACCACCAGACAGAGGATCAAAGAGATCCCATTATTCCACTCTCAAATCCAATGGCATAACCAGCTAAGAATCTTTCAAATAACATCATACCAGATTCACCTTTGGCATCAGATACACGATCAATAGCAAACATTCATAGATCAGACTATCAGGGGGACAGCACTCCAAATGAGGAGTTGAGCACAGAACCAACATCTCATCGGGTTTTCCCTACTACGCTTAATATTAGAGTAGCACACCCATTGACAAGTGCCTACAGATTGTAGACTAGGATTTCGCGGAAAGTAGAGGGCAAGTAAATCTCGAAGGTTTCAGCCGAAAAAGTGCTCGACTGCTAAAAGCTAGGGTTGTGTTGACAATAAGATCGATCCTTTCTTTCTCCCTCGACTCCCCCATGTATAAGAGGCGGAGCCGAGGTTACAAGTCTATTCCATATATACTTCTAGCTTCCATATCGACGCTTTATTGGGCTTCCGAGCTCCGTAATCTTTGGGTCGCCGGCCTTCAGTAAACCTCGGGTACCTTATTCGGCATGCCCATTGGGGATGCCTATGTCACCCATGCCATGTCGACACCCATGCCATGTTGATGTCATGCTAATCAACATTTAATATTGATAGTACAAAAATAACGTGGATCCTAGTTTGTGTTGTCGGGACTCATGTTCCACTTAATCTTGATAACAACATTGCATCATCGTTTCCATGTCATGCACATCATATCTTGATCATGCTGATCTTCTATCATATTGTAAAATTTACACTCGTTGTGTGTTTCAGCATTTGCTTCTTTCCGGATAGGATGAAGTGGTGACCAGGGATACAATAAGATCTCTGGTTGTTCATCGACAATCTTGCTAGGCAAGCATTTCCACTCCTTGCCTCCGCTTGGGCCATCATCCGTGCCGATGGAGGCATCCTCGTAAAAAAAAAAAATATTTCCTGATAATTGCAGAAATTGTCAGTAAAAGGCCACCCTCGACTCACTCTGCAAGTGACAAGTAGCGCGCTTTGTTGCCAGAAAATTCATGAAAAGCCACGTGTCGCAAGAGGAGCAAGTTGAGAATGAGGGGGGAGAGAGAAGATGGAGGGTTGGGTTGTGTCATTTTTTCCTTTGTTTTTTTAAAATGAAATATCTTGATAAACGTAAATTCAAATTACGAACTGTTTTCACTTTCAAGATCTTCGCGTCGAAATATTCAAAACTAGATCTCATGTTAATAGGTTTCGAAATACTTTTTTTTCGTACTTCCAATACTAGTATAGTATGATTGTACTCGTAGTGTGTATCTAATTGTACTCGTGCTTGAATTGATAAGTACTTCTGTTTTAGTATATTTGATGCATTTTTTTTTACTCGGTAATTGTACTCGCTCGTATGCGTGGCTACACATGTACTTACTCGTGTGTGCGGTTGTACCTGCTTGTGTGCACGAATGTATCTGCTCGTGTGCGCGACAATATCTATTTGTGTGCACGACTGTCTGTACATGTACTTACTCGTGTGCATGATTGTACCTGCTCGTGTGTGCGTTAGAAGACCCCGCCTCGTTATCCACACTAGGAGGATAAACAAATTTAACATACAAAAACTAAGAGAATAAACGCGACAACAAACAAATTTTAAATTAACTAATTCTTAGCCTTCTTGTTAGAAGGCCCCGCCTCGTCATCCACACGGTCGCGCTTCTTCCTCGTCACCTCCTCTGAAGAGGAACTGTCAGTTGACGCGTCCGACGAGGTTGAGTTCCCCTCCGACGAGTGGTCATTGGGGTCTTCCTCGTCATTGGTGAACGGACAACGAGCCTCCGCCTGCGCCCGCGTCCGAGCCCTTGCCGCAGCAGCGTCGTCGGCCGCCTCCAGCGCCTCCAGCTGTGCCCACCTTGCGTCGGGGTCCTCCTCCTGGCCGTCGAGGCCAACGACGTCCCCCTCCTCCTTGCCCTCCGTCGGCGTGGAGCTAGGGTTGCTCGATGTGGCAGCCCTTTCCCACCAATGCCGCCATCCAGTAGGCTTGCCCTCGCTGTCGGTGTCCGATGGCAACGGTAGGTTGCTCATGGTGGCTAGCCGGTGTTGAAGAAGAAGATGAATGACAGCCGGTTGGAGATGAATTAGAGCATTCGCAGGGGTTTTATTGAGCGAGGATTAATGGCGGCGCGCATAACGAAGAGATCTGCGGTTGCTCTTCCGTGGCGGTTCGGCGCTCCATTCCGGCGGTTAGCACGTCAATCAGCACGGTTGCCCTCCCGGCAGTTGTTCTGCTTTAATTCGTGGCTGCTCGAACCAGGGTCGCTACCACGCAGGCCAATGGGAGAAGCGAGTGGATGGTCAGCGTGACCACGCAGCGTCCACGGAGACGCCAACATGCCACATATTTGCGCCACGTTTGCGTCTCCGCGAACAGCCCGGATACTATGCATCGTCCCGCTGGAGGAGGGTAGAGGCGCATTTCCGGTCGTTTGTGTCGCCTGGTCTGACATGTTTCCGAGTATTTCTCTACTCACCAATAGCTCTTTCTGACGGAGTTGCCAAGTAGTTGAGCTTCAACAAACAGTAACTGGAGGTTGTAATGTTCCTCCCCAACCAACGTGAACCCACAAACAGTGGTAATGTTCACCTCTAACAAATCCTTGGAATTTTCAGGTTATAGGAACCAAATCCACTATGCTGGCGGGCGTGGTGACTACGTTTTTTTTTTTGGCACCCACATATTTGCGAGCTTGCTCTCCACGCCTCATGCAGCTCCAAAAAAGCATATCTCCGATTCACAAATGCATGACGAATAGCTTAACGCCGTCGTAAGTCATCCAATACAAAAAATTATAAATGCAGCCTCACCCCTCAACCATGAATGTGTGACAGATAATGATTTACTTGATCCCACGGCAGGTTCAATATACAATCAGCCATACTGTTTCCAACGATTCAAGGAAGGAGAAGAATACGGAAAAGTTCGAGGAGCTATATATTCATATTCATGAATTATGAATATAACAGAGAAAGCCATATAGGAACCTGGTTGAATCGCTAGACCAAGGCAGGTGCATTCAACCTTCATGACAGATGGGAATGTCTTCGGGAATCAGATAACAATAGGAAGTTAGCACATTTAAGGATTAATAATTCCTACAGCTACACTTCATAGCTCACCAGCGCATGCTACATTGAGGATGCGTCCAGCATATGAATGGAAGAAACTACACCCAAAAACTCTCTCTGCGTCTTAGTCACCCCAATGTAACTCAGGTACCTGCGGAGCAAAGCAACAATACCATCAGCTAGCTAAATAAATTTCCACGGTACCATTCATTCAGTAAAAGCCATTATGCTTATTCTCACAAATTTTTGCAAGGCACAAACAGTAAACATGAGCTTTGAGACCGTGGAACTTGTGCCAAAGGCACAAAATTCTAATCTTAGTATCAGCATAATTAGACAAAGCAAACATTTCAGAGAGAACAACAATAGGGAGACGCCAACACATCCTTCTTCCACCAACATGCAGCCTATAGGCGACAGAAGAATGTAATCCATAGCATGCAGGTGGATGGCGCGGTTATCTCGGACCATGCTGCCATGGCTGAAGCGACCTTCACGCACTTTGAAGGTCTGCTTGGGACCTCGGTTGACCGGGCGAACTCGCTGGACTTGGACTTTCTGGGCACCCACCCGGAGGACCTTTCCGAGCTGGAGACTGCGTTCACTGAGGAGGAGATCTGGGAGGTGATTAGGCGCCTGCCGCCAGGCAAAGCGCCAGGACCCGACGGCTTCACAGCTGAGTTCCTGCAGAAATGCTGGAACGTGGTTAAGGGAGATTTCATGGCAGCCTTCGAGAAGCTGTTCACGATGTGTGGGCGCGGGTTTCAGGGCCTCAATCAGGCCCTGATGATCCTGCTGCCTAAGCGCCCGGACGCGGCGGCGCTGGGTGATTACAGGCCGATTAGTCTTATCCACATCTTCGCCAAGCTTGTGGCTAAGACCTTGGCTACACGGCTAGCTCCTAGGATGGAGTCGCTGGTGGATCGTAACCAATCTGCGTTCATCCGCAAACGGTGCATCCATGACAACTTCATGTTGGTCCAGCAGACTGCTAGGTTCTTGCACAGGGAGAAGGAACCACGGGTGATGCTCAAGCTGGACATAGCTCGGGCGTTCGATTCTGTCTCGTGGGGGTTCCTCATGGAGATCCTTCGCAAGATAGGTTTCGGCCCTAGGTTCCGCGAGCTGGTTTCCATTCTACTGTCCACGGCAAGTACCAGGGTGTTGCTCAATGGCGAGCCAGGCCCCCTATCTGGCATAGGAGGGGTCTGAGACAGGGTGACCCCCTGTCGCCGTCGCTGTTCGTCCTGATGATGAACTCGCTTAATAGGTTGCTGGCCAAGGCCATCGAGTTGGGTGTCCTCAAACGGTTGGCTCGGCGAGACCTGGTGACATCAGTGTCGCTATACGCGGACGATGTGGTGATCTTCTGCCACCCTGATGAGTCGGAACTGCGCGCAGTTCGCGGCATTCTGGATCTCTTTGGGCAGGCCTCGGGATTACACACCAACTTCGCCAAGTGTTCGGTCTCCCCCATTGGATGCTCGGAAGAGGAGGCTGCTGGCGCCGCTGGACTCATGGGATGTCAGCTGGCGCAGTTCCCTGTGAAGTACCTTGGCATCCCGCTCTCTACCAGGAGGCTGCCAGCCGCATCCTTCCAACCCCTGGTAGACCGGCTGGCTGACAAACTCCCTACCTGGCGTGCTTCCATGATGCCCAGGGCTGGGCGTTTGGCGCTGGTACGCGCGGTGCTCGCGGCGATCCCTTTGCATCAGCTGATGGTGTTGGGACTGGACAAGAAGACGCTGAAACAGGTGAACAAGATTTTGCGTGGCTTCCTGTGGGCCGGCAGGGCAGAGGCCAACGGAGGGCACTGCCATGTCAATTGGTCCAGGGTGTGTCGGCCACTGCGGCTGGGGGGCCTCGGAATCCCCGACCTGGCGCGCACTGCGACCAGTTTGAGGGTGCGCTGGATCTGGAGGATGCGTACCGACCCGACGCGACCATGGCGTGGGCTCGATATGCAGTTCTCTAAGATGGAGCTCGACGTCTTTACGGCCTCCACTACGATGGAGGTAGGCGATGGGGAGTCCGCCCTCTTTTGGGAGGACAAATGGCTGGATGGCAGATCCATCAAGGAGATGGCGCCGGAGGTGTATGCGCTGGTCCCTAAGCGCCGCCGGAAGGCGCGCACAGTTCGGGAGGCGCTGATCGATCGAACCTGGATCCCCGACATAGTAGGCGCGCCAAGCGCGCTCGCACTTTGGCAATACGTGCAGCTATGGGGTAGGCTTCGCGATGTGCAACTTTCGGCGGAACATGATAGGATGGTCTGGCGCTGGACGACGGATGGCCGATACAGTGCTCGATCCTGCTATGACGCCCTCTTCCAGGGGGCTATCACGTCAGGGTCTTGGAGGCTAAATTGGAAATCTTGGGCGCCGCCAAGGGTGAAGTTCTTCATATGGCTGGCCTGCATGGACAGATGCTGGACGGGTGAGAGGCTGGCGAGGCGGGGCTTACCGCATGCGCCTACATGCCCGCTGTGCGATCAGGCTGTGGAGACCATGGCGCACCTGCTCACTGGGTGCTCTTTCTCCAGGATGGTGTGGTTTGAGGTCCTCTCGTGGATCCGATCCACCTCAGGTCCTCCCACGGTGGAGGGTGACTTCGCGGAGTGGTGGTCGCAGGCTGTGCGGACCACCCCCCGCCAACTGCGCAAAGGAACTTCGTCGGTTATCATGCTTACGGCGTGGTGGATTTGGAAACACCGAAATGCGGCGGTCTTCGACAATGCGCGGCCTTCGGTGACGTCCCTATTCAACGACATTAGGTCCGATGCGCGGCTATGGGCGGACGCGGGAGCCCGGGGTGTCCGTCAGCTCCTCCCCTAGACTAGTTTTCTTGGGTTGAGTTGTATGGCGGGGTGTGTCCTCTAGGGGACTTGTACATATAACCTTCTTTTCTATCAATGCATCGGAACACAATGCTTTTGCGTTTTCGCGAAAAAAAGAACAACAATAGGTAATTTGCATGCTACATAGAGGGTCAACCTTAGCGTCCGGCATACAAATGGAAGAAGAAACTACACCCGGAAACTCTACATCTCAGCCACCCCAATATAACTCATGAGGTACAAACCTCAAGAAAGGGATCGTGCATCATCTTATCAGTTAGTACTTCCATTGGTCAAATAAAAACTGTCACTGTTTTTTTTACACTGCACAACATCAAGCATTGATGATAATATATGCATAAACATTACAAACTATTACTAGTGATCATAACTTTTTAAAGATGAATCTATCATGTCATCTGGATCATGTGTTCAATAGTATTAAACATTCAAGGTAGCCAAAACAGAAGATATTACACTGCACACAAAGCATACATGCATATAACTTGGACCAGCCAAATTGGTGAGGAAATAACTTTGCTTGTTATACTCGTGGTTTAGAGCCATGTTAATTTATTTTAATTTGACATGTGTAATGGGTTGAAGGTGAATTATTACCTGCTGCATAGACACTTTCAAATGAATGATTGCAAGAAACCAACGTGTGGTCCGGAAGTTTCCTGAACTGCAGTGACTCAATATGGATCATGAATACGCCAATAGGTATCCCCAGGAAGAGCACATTATTGTCCTCAGCAAACCCTCTTACGCACAGGTTCACTCTTGCCCCAGAATTCAGGGAAAGTAGTTTCTCCAGTTCAATAGTTCTTTCCAGCACCCAGGACGCAACACCATCGAGATTGGTCTTCCTTTTCCATAATTGTGCGCTGTATTGTGATCTTGACACAAAGAGGAAACCAAGCCCACCACCCTCAGTCCGCACAACTGTATATTGATATTTACTCTTGGTAAGCACATCTACTGGCGGCTGTATCACAGCTATGCTCTTCCTCTCTAAATCAAACTCAAGAATACCAACCAAATCCCCATCAAGGATCCAGTAAAGGGAATTCTCAACCAGCACAGCCGGCTTGGTTGGATAAACAAAGACAACACGGTTACTCGAAGGAACCATGGGCGGAAGCGGTGCCAAGATGAGATCACCCCATACGCTGGTCTCCGATGAATAAACACAGGCGAGCACTCGGCTATGATGAGGGTCTTCGGCTTCTACATCTACCAAGACCACCTGGAAGTGTTGAGCATCTACGGCATCGTGAAGTACAACTCCATGGATCGCGAACACAGGTCCTGCAAACCCTGGGGGAAGGTTAATGTGGTGTTGGTCAGCAGTGATTGGATCCCACACCAAGAGCTGCTTCCGTGGTGGTTGGAGGACGAGTACGAGGCCATGGCGAGATCCGAGGAGATGGAACTTGTCACCTTCGTTGAACTGCAAGGAGAATCGCCCAGGCGGGACACGATCAGGGGCATCCAGGGCTGGTACGAAGTGGAGGTCGTGGGAATCCATATCGAAGAAGCCTAGGTGTGGAGGATTCCGGCGGTGGTGGAGGCGGAAGCGGCGGAAGAATCCGGGATCGGAGACAAGACGGCGCCAGCGATGGGAGACGAGGGAGGCTCGCGGGAGGGATGACGGCAGTGGGTGGAGGCGGAGGAGGATCTCCTCCAGCAGGTGGTCGACTTCCAGCAGTAGCGGCAGCGGCGGTGAATCGGGGCGGTGGCCAAGGCTCACCGTCATCTCACCCATCTTTTTCCTCATCTCGCCATCCTCAGTCCTCACATTATTGACCTGCATCGCTGGGGATCTCTTGACCTGTTGAAGTAAGCACAACATAATTAGTTGTAACCATTCTCAGATTTTTCAAATTTATTTATGGGGTTCTTGGTACACAAACCTTTTTCCAAAGATCTTTTTAAATTTTTCGAAAGATGAAGAATAGATACATTCTCAGATTGACGATAATGAAAGCAACCTCACCGACAGTCAAAATGTACATGGGGAAAATTATTTCAACTATGTTGTGCGGTTATGCGTATACAGATTTACCATAGCAGAGAGCTTCAATAGTCAGCCGAGACCACTATTTAACTATGAAGTCTAAATTAAAAGTTCCGTGATAATACATTGACGCTAGCATCACTTGTGTAAATGTGGTTGTTCCTAGGAACATTTAGGTAGGAGAAAACACTGCAATTCATGGTTCAATCGTTCACTGACTAGAACTCAAGGGCTAGGCCAAATGGGCACCTGCGAAATCGGGCATAGATACCCAACACCAGTGCCTTCTCCCAGGGGAATAGGGCAAAGGCAAATTGATGGGAAACATGGAAGACCTTCCAGTACCCAACACCAGACCCACCTTTAAAGACCTCCAGATTTAGATCTAGACCAAACAGAGTAGATTAGTCTTCCACACTTGAAGACTTCAAGTTAGGGTCCAGGGAGCAACTGCAGTAGGCGAGCAAGACAGTTCCAGCCAGTATCCATGGTAGAGAAGTCAAATTTGGTGTACACACAATGGTCCACATTAAGGATGATGCTTGTGATTCATGACAGGTCCTGCCAATAGCATTCACACCACAGTAGTGTGAGCACTAAAATGTGGAAGATTTTGATAGCATCGATCCTTTCCAATTGAATGTTAACAAATCTAACGCTGGTGTTTATTTATTTACCATTGCAAATTCATGGGTCGAAGATATGTGCATGGCGGGATCCCTGGATACCCAGGGAACCGAACCACCTCCCGCGATCAAGCCAAGGACGATGTAGGTACCGCTGGGTTGCAGATTTTCTGCTACCAGCCTGGAACCTACAGCGTTTAGAGCAGTACTTTACAGAGGAAAACATAACAGAAATTCTAAAGATCCAACCCTCACAACGCAATGACGACGACTTCGTTGCTTGGTTTCCAGAAAAACGAGGTAATTTCACTGTAAAGAGCGCTTATCGCCTTGGCCTGAACTGTCTCATGCAGGATCCAGACCGTGGTGCAACGAGTTGCATGTCGGTGGCGAAAGACTGGCGTGGAAGCTTATCTGGGATTTCCCTGTACCTCCAAAGGTCAAAGCTTCTGGCGTGGAAGGTTTCCTGCAACGCTGTAGCAACACAGGTAAACATGCATCGCAGGGGCATGGCTACATCAAGCTTATGCCAGATTTGCGGTTCAGAGGATGAGGACACCTTCAACACCTTCACACGGTGCCTGCATGCATGCAGCCTCTGGTTAGCAATGAAAGAAGTATGGGATCTCCCAGCTGATTCTCTGCTTAAGAATACAGGGAAGGAGTGGTTGCTAAGCCTGCTACATGAAATACCACTGAACCAGCGCTAGAACACTGATGGTATTGTGGAGAATATGGCATGGCCATAATGAACTCACGCATGATAAACCTTGCCCCTCAATTGAGGGCTCTAGACGTTTTCTAGTAAGCTACTTAAACTCACTTGATCAAGCAATGGCCCGAGGCTGAGATGGAGAAGGGCAAGATGCATCACACTTTAACTTTTTTCTATCACTTCCACAGCCAAATGATGGATACTCACTGTCTAACAGAACAGACTGCTAGCAAGATAGTTAATCTGCTAAGACAGCTTCTGTTAGCCAGTAAGGATCTGGAGAACAGACTGCTAGCAAGATAGTTTATCTGCTGCTAAGATAGCTTCAGACCACTCCGCCCCTGCAGAACTTCCTCGACATCGTCTTTTCTTCAGCCACCTCAACAGCTTGTGTCAATCTGTATTGACATCATAGCTCGCCAGAATAACCTCAATGGTTTTACCCACATGCCTCTTCACAGCTTACCTTTTTTCTTGTTTTGCATTCACATATTTTTGTGTGTGGGTTCCTGGGATTTGTGTAGCATAGATTTACGCCAGGTGTATATTATTGCGGAGTAATGTGTAATGCTGGACCAGCTTCATGTCGCTGCAGTGAAGCTGATTTAATAGTGATGTTAGCTCGATAAAAATAGATGCGAACTGACAACAATTTCAATAGGTGATGGTTGATATCACCCGTCCAAATGTGTTCCATCTTTTCTGTTCCAAATTTGGGTTGCCTATTGTAGATGTTTTGGAAGGCTGCATTTAGCGATTTCATTTAATACCTTCCATACTCAACTTGTAGATATCCTTGATCAGCATGGTGCTACTAGTATTCCCTGCGGACTTTAGAAGATAGTTTGCTCTGGGAATTCTTGTAGATGGATGCAAATCATCTGTACTGCTCTTGTGGGTAGCAGTTGTTGTTTATTCACTGCTAGGCCTGAAGATTTCCTGCTGATTCGCTAGTTCCAGTCTGAATGAATCTGTTATGAGGAGCTATCTTGGTATGTTAGTTGGACGCACTGTGTCACATGAAGCAGTTTCGTATTCCCTATCATCTTCTATTGCTTACTTTTTTTGTAGTAGATATACGCGAGTAATTAGGAAACAACAGATTTAGAAGTACCTGTTTTGGTGGGACATCGTACAATTTAGAGTTCATATAGAACCTATCCTATGATGCTAGAGTAGTCCCGACGGGAAACAAAATATCAGCGGCTGATTGCTGGTGTTTTTTTCAGAGGGCAAAAACTTTCTACTTAAGCGTTCGGTGACACCGGGTCATTGCCCCCAGACTCCTCTCTCTTCTGCAGCCGCCCCCTTCTCGTTCGCTAGGGTTTCCTCTCCTCCCAAATCCCCCCAAATCCACCCCAGATCCCCAACCTCACCCTCCCATGGCGGCCGAGGATCCGAAGAAGATGATCATGCTCAAGTCCTCTGACGGGGAGGAGTTCAAGGTGGAGGAGGCGGTGGTGATGGAGTCGTAGACGATCCGCCACATGATCGAGGACAAGTGCGCCGACAACGGGATCCTGCTCCCCAACGTCAACTCCAAGATCCTCTCCAAGGTAATTGAGTACTGCAACAAGCACGCCCAGGCGGCCAAGCCCGTGGCCGATGGTGCAGCAGACGGTGCTTCTGCCCTGTCCCCCGCGGAGGACCTCAAGAACTGGGACGCCGAGTTCATTAAGGTCGACCACGCCACCCTCTTCGACCTCAGCCTCGCCGCCAACTACCTCAACATCAAGGAGCTTCTGCACCTCACCTGCCAGACCATCGCCGACATGATCAACGGCAAGACTCCGGAGGAGATCCGCAGGACCTTCAACATCAAGAACGACTTCACCGCTGAGGAGGAAGAGGAGATCCGCAGGGAGTACCAGTGGGCCTTTGAGTAAATCTACAACCTGCCGCGTTGCTCGTTGTTTCCGTATTTCAACGCTACTTTTTAATGTCGGAATTAGTGTCTTAGAGTCGAGGTCTGCTTTGTGAACATCCTCAGTGGTTGCTTATGTCTGCAAGAAGAAAAACTATCTATCTATCGTTGGTCAGTGGTCAACGCTTGTGCTGCACAACCGAGTTCATATCGTCAACTGAAATTGATTTTGCAGCTTTATTTATGCAGTTCCTGTGCCATTTTAACCAAGAACCCCAACGCACTTCAACCCTGCTGGCCTCCAAAGCTAACACTAATCATATACTCATAGTTTAACAATACAGAATGCTAGCAAGTTAATCTGCTAAGACAGCTTTTGCTCTACAATCTGTATTTACATCAACAGTAGTTGTTTAACACCATATCAGATTAGCATCTGGTTAAGGATCTAGAGAACAGACTGCTAGCAAGATAGTTTAATCTGATGCTAAGATAGCTTGAGACCACTCTGCCCCTGCACTATTTGCTTCCACATGGTCTTCTCTTCAGCCACAGCAACAGCTTGCGTGGCAATCTGTATCGACCATCATAGCTTGCCAGAATAACCCTAATGGTTTTACACACATGTCTCTTCACAGCTTACCTTTTTTCTTGTTTTCCATTCACATATTTTTGTGTGTGGGTTCTGTGTGGCATACAAATGCCCTGGGCTTTCGTAGGGAGGGCAAGGTTTGCGCCCGGTGTATATTATTGTGGAGTGACGTGTCATGAGGCTGGACCATCTACACGTCACCGCAGTGAAGCCGATTTACTAGTAATGTTAGTTGGATCGAAAGAGATGTAAACTGACAGCAATTTTGATCGGTGATTGGCGATATCTTAATCACCTGCCAAAATGTGTTCCATCTTTTCTGTTCCAAATTTGGGTTTGCCTATTCTAGATGCTTTTGGAAGGCTGCATACTCAAGTTGTAGACATCCTTCATCAGCAGTGCTACCAGTATTCCCTGTGGATTCTACAAAGCAGTTTGCTCCGCAAATCCTTGTACCTAAAATGAACTAGCTAAAATGGGCAGGCTTCATCAGCGGTGCTACCAGTATTCCCTGTGGATGCTACCATGAACTAGCTAAAATGTTCAGGCTTATGCGTCAGACTCAAATCTGGCTGGGGAGTTACCCACCTGGGATCTCTCAAGCCATGACTGCCGATTGTAATCCTGTGTTTGTTTACTGTATTTCTTTTCCCCGCAAAAAAAAAAAAAATCATGGGTTCAAGTTCTACATGATAGGATTCACACCTGGGAACTTCAAATGGTGACTCAGATTCTAGACATGGCCCAGGAAATTGGTATAGGCGTGCTAGAGGATCTAGTATCCAACTGTCCATTCAGCCCCTTAATCTTTGGACTCTCGCGAGGGAATCTACCACTTGATTGGAAAATTTGGGTGCCCTATAATAACTACTATATTAAAGATGAACAAACATCTTTTTTCACAGAATTTTGAGGCTGACCTGAAGCGCATGTGTTGTTTTCTCCGTGTGCAGCATCGGTGCTTTCTAAGAATTTTTACAGTACGAATCGTTCTCTTCTTTTCTTATTTGGTGTCGCACTGTGTGGCTTTTGCTATTTATGGTGGTCGAGCTGATCTCATCAATTCTTGCGTGGTGGATTTGGTCCCGTCGCACCGCTTTGACTTGCCGCTTTGTGTCTCTCCCCAATTCACCGCTCTCCTTCATCTTTCTCTGGCTTGCCTCGCCATATTCCCGTGACCTGAATTCGTCCTCACACGAGCTCTTCCGTGGCCGAGCGCTGTCGCATGGCCAGCAGACTTGCGTGTCAGGTCCTCCGACGTCATGGTCGTCACTGAGGCGCTCACGTGGTCTGCTCCGCCGCCGTTACTCCCCTCCTGGACGGTGGCCCTTGACCCGGCCGTCTGGTTCGCCGTGTAGGCGTACCACCACGACCACCAATGCTCGCGGCTGCTCTGGATCGGGGGCACTGCGTTGCCTCCGGGCCGCCCCGCCGCCACCAACACCTACGACGCCGTCGGCAAGGCGTAGTGCAGATGATAGTGGCAACATAGAAATCCAGCAGCAGGAGCGGGGCATAGCCGTATGGACGGAGGGAGTCCCGGTTCCTGCGGAACTCATGTGGTGCACCGTGAGCGGCTATTCCTCGGGCCATGCCACAGGGATACAGCGGGAGAAGCGGTAGGTAAAGACGGCGAGGTGTCGAGCCGCTACCAGGGTCTCCTTCGTGGCCGTCGGCCGTGGCCTGCGTCAGGTCTTCCTCGGCGTGGTGACCGTCACCGAGGCGATCCAGATGTCCCCCGCTCCGTCTTCCCCACTATAGCTCCTCTCTTGGCCGACGCCCCGACCCCGCCGGTCTGGTTCACCGCCGCGAGGCCACCACGCTGCTCTGGCTTCTCTCTCACCGACGTGAGGGCGCCATGCCGCCCCGTCTCCACCCCCGTCGCTGCCTGGCTGAAGCAGCGCCCTTACTCCTCCTCACTGGCGGGATGCCGCAGGTCCTCACCTGCTCCATCCCACCGGATTGAGGCCACACCGCTGCAGAAGTTCATGGGTGGCGCCGCGGTATCCATTCAGGCCTGTGTGAGACCTGCACAGCCAGCCCTGCTCCTCGCCATACTCCGTCCTCACAGCCGGGTCTGATTATCTAGATCTGGTGAGTTTTCTTGAGCTTCGTTTCCAGCCTTTGAATGATTACATGTGGCTTCTACAAAGTTTATTTGGTGATTCCATAACTGAATTGTTGTTGTAGATGCAAGTTTGGAAATTCCCGCTCTGGCAGTTGGATCTAGATAGCCTGGCATTAAGCTCGATATCATCAGCGATATGCGCTGTGAGTTGTTACAGTTCTCGGGTGTGTCCACCCAGTTGTTGACGGCAAAAGGATTGTCCGTTGGACATAGAAGAGAAGGTATCTAATATATGGTTGATTCAGAATTAAGAATTATCAGGTATGCTTGATTTCCCTTCCCTTCAGCACCAAGCTGAGTTTGTTGAGTGTAATTATTGTGTATGTTGAGTGATTGACCGGCATTAGTTTGGTCTCAAGTGAGCTATGCAGTTAGCTAATTAGTTTGTGGTGATGCAGCCACAAGTGAGGCATGCAATTAGATATTAACATTGATAATGTTCAGTCACTCGAGACCAACCAAAATAGCTAGATTTGTTTACTTATGAGCTCTGTAGTCTCCATTGGGTCTGGGGAAAATGTTGCTTTAGATGATACAATTTCATCTGTGGTTTGATCATACAAGTACCCAGTTTTCATGCATGTACATGTGCCTATATCATGTGTTTGATGACAACAAGCATGGACTCAGCTTACTGGTGGCAATACCTTTTTGTCGAGTGTTGCAAATCTGGATTGGGTAAGTTGAGCTGATGACCTTCTGTATCAAGTTGTTCTGCAATGGTTGATAATAAAAAGAATCTTCAGATTTAATCGAGAGGTATATCTTAGGTGAAAAAGAATCAAACTCTATCTGATCATTGTGAGACTTTACTAATATATTTATATTACTAAATCATGAATATCTTGATTTCTTCTAAGAATAGTTTCTCCATACATTCCAAGTTATACCTGGTCAATAGCCTGTCTTCTACCATGCATATATGTTGTTACTTGTTTTTGGCACAAGTGTCATGGCAAGAACCACGATGGTGATCATTCTAAGAAGTAGAATTATGGCCAGTTAGATACAAACTAATTTTGTACTCAGTTTTATTTCAGAAGAGTGCATGTCGCGCTGCTACTCTTTTGCAAGATACACTTTCCATTGTTGCTCCTTGCCTCCTTGGTATCACGAATTGTGGGCCAGCCAACAAAATATTTACTCATTCACTACCTTTGAATGATTACATGTGGCTTCTACAAAGTTTATTTGGTGATTCCATAACTGAATTGTTGTTGTAGATGCAAGTTTGGAAATTCCCACTCTGGCAGTTGGATCTAGATAGCCTGGCATTAAGCTCGATATCATCAGCGATATGCGCTGTGAGTTGTTACAGTTCTCGGGTGTGTCCACCCAGTTGTTGACGGCAAAAGGATTGTCCGTTGGACATAGAAGAGAAGGTATCTAATATATGGTTGATTCAGAATTAAGAATTATCAGGTATGCTTGATTTCCCTTCCCTTCAGCACCAAGCTGAGTTTGTTGAGTGTAATTATTGTGTATGTTGAGTGATTGACCGGCATTAGTTTGGTCTCAAGTGAGCTATGCAGTTAGCTAATTAGTTTGTGGTGATGCAGCCACAAGTGAGGCATGCAATTAGATATTAACATTGATAATGTTCAGTCACTCGAGACCAACCAAAATAGCTAGATTTGTTTACTTATGAGCTCTGTAGTCTCCATTGGGTCTGGGGAAAATGTTGCTTTAGATGATACAATTTCATCTGTGGTTTGATCATACAAGTACCCAGTTTTCATGCATGTACATGTGCCTATATCATGTGTTTGATGACAACAAGCATGGACTCAGCTTACTGGTGGCAATACCTTTTTGTCGAGTGTTGCAAATCTGGATTGGGTAAGTTGAGCTGATGACCTTCTGTATCAAGTTGTTCTGCAATGGTTGATAATAAAAAGAATCTTCAGATTTAATCGAGAGGTATATCTTAGGTGAAAAAGAATCAAACTCTATCTGATCATTGTGAGACTTTACTAATATATTTATATTACTAAATCATGAATATCTTGATTTCTTCTAAGAATAGTTTCTCCATACATTCCAAGTTATACCTGGTCAATAGCCTGTCTTCTACCATGCATATATGTTGTTACTTGTTTTTGGCACAAGTGTCATGGCAAGAACCACGATGGTGATCATTCTAAGAAGTAGAATTATGGCCAGTTAGATACAAACTAATTTTGTACTCAGTTTTATTTCAGAAGAGTGCATGTCGCGCTGCTACTCTTTTGCAAGATACACTTTCCATTGTTACTCCTTGCCTCCTTGGTATCACGAATTGTGGGCCAGCCAACAAAATATTTACTCATTCACTTCTTCGAAATCGCAAGATTTTGGTTTCTTATATACAGTTATGATTTAGTTTGTTTATGGATATTGTGTAGAAGAGAACTTACTATATTACCCTTAACTGACAATATATTTTTCCCTTCCATTTTTCTTACAGATCTTTTGAAGATGTGTGTGAAGTTTAGTTACCTCTTGGTCTCATGATCTGTCAGGTCCTTTCAATTATCAGCAGTGGCGGAGCCACCTCCCGGCAACCCCAGGCTCCGCCCGGGCTCATCCGGTAAGCGTCTGTTTAGAGCAGTGCTATTCCTACCTTCAATGGCAGCAGTTGTTTGGGAAACTTTCACTAGCGCAGCATCAGTTAAGGTCTGCCCTGGCTTCCATGACTGACAAGCTCCGCCACTGATTATCAGGTGAGTGAAACTTGGATCACATGTTCTGCATTCGATTTGTTTCATGTTGTTCAGAGTAATCTTACATGACAGTGCATTGCTACTTTACTAATGCACTATGAATTGTGTGTGTTAATGTGCGCTCACTTTTACGAGTAGTTTGACATTGTTGGCGGTGGCATTTCTTTTACAGTCTTGGTGAACATGGACTTCCTATGTTTTTTTTCATTGTCTCAAGATAACCATCTATAGGAAATTTTGTACAATTGATGCAACTAACCCTAACATTTCATTTGTAGACATTTGTACTAACTATAACCAAGCTATCTCTATTTTCATTTTGTAAGTGGCATAATTTATTTCAAAAGACATTGAATTTGTAGTCTTATTCTTAGGTTTATCTACAATGAAGAAAGGATAAATAAAGTGTCTTTCTCCTCCCATTCTGAGGAAGTTATGAAAATTGATGCAATTGTATGATATTTGCGCTTCACTATTTTTCGAGCGCATATGCAATAAAAACTCTCAGTTACTCATACCATAGTACTATATTCATTTTTAGATGAATACTGATATACTCAACTGTTTTCTGATAGGTGTTTGCAGAATTCACCAAAGCAGAGAATCAGAGAGAAAATGATGTTTGTTGAATGTAGTATTGATTGGCCTTGAAGCTCTGTGGTCATTTTTCTTTGGTAAGGCTACTAATATAAGAGAAAAAACTGTGAGTGACATTTTCACTAAGTTTCAGAACAAGGCCATACAACAAGGTAGTATTTGTATAGCTTGAAGTTCAGCTAAATAGGTCCAATTGGTCCAGTAATTTCCATTCTCTATCCAACATCTGCTAGCAAGTACTTGGCAGTTATAGTATTTCTCTTTGCTAAGATCGTATGCTATTCTTTACTGAAGTGGGAGAAATGCAGTTCTCAGGTAAACTTTGATGTTGAATACACTGCTGTTATATTTCAATAATAAATATGCCAAGATATGTATTTTTGTGTCGCGTCATTAACATTACGATGGCACTGTCAGATCCATGCCTCCTCGCACACTCGCCGAGACATTTTCCAAATACATACACAGCTTCAATGTCCAAACTCATATTTTTAGCGCCTCTTTCGCTAAAATCTTCTTGATTCTGAGCGCTGGTACTAGAAAGCATAATCCAAGTTAGTGTGAGTTTACTATTTCCAAGTAATTTAATACCGTTAATTCGAGTACTTTGGATATCATGCTGATGTTACCACATAGTTCTCAGTTTAGCACAGGAGGTAACCGGACTTGTTCTTATTTTTGTGTGTAGAAAGAAGCACGTTGCAGATTAGGAGGTCCCACTCTTTTTTAGGCCAGCGGTGATTGCATAGAACTTCCTTTGAGAAACCTGAGCAAACTTCCCTTAGTTTGTGCCTCTTGGTTTTCCTAATTCTCTTTTGTTCTTTCTGACTTATAACTGAACTAGACGACTTGAATCTGGTCGGAGGTAGAGCATGAAGGTGATGGTACAGAAGTTTCACGACCACGATAAGGTTAAGTCCCATGCTTAATTTAGCTTCCTTTTCTTTGTAGCATGGTCGAGTGTTATCACATTACCCACCAAGATTTGATCTTTGAGTTTTCTCATCTTTTGACCATACAAAGTGCACTTAGATTCAGGTAATGTAGAAAGTGCAAAAAGATTCTGCGGCAAATTTGTTTTTACCTTGGATATGCTATTTGGGCTGGTCCTTTAGGTGGATTTTTTTTTCCTAAGTACTAAATCCTTTTGGAAGACAACCTGCTCCAGTTTTGGAGAGGGCAACGACTGGTTCGCCTGCTTCTTTGTCTTAGCAGTTCCCAGTACACAATCACTTATTAGTCTTTTTTACTGTTGGTAAAACTAAGTGAGTTTCATGGGAGCATATGTTGGTGTTGTTGCAGGTTCTGCTTCCTCTGTCAGACGAAAGAATTGGATAGCTCTTGCACATTCCGCTTTTCTTAATTTCGGGTGTTTCAATCTCCACAATCAGACACATATGATTATTGTTACATAGATATTAATGTATGATCTTCGAACTGGTAAAGATTGGATAGTACTTCTGCCCATTTCTTATTCTCGAAGTGGAGAATATATACTATATATATGTAATAATAACTCAAAAGATCACACATTAGCTTTCTAATTTCATAGGCAGTTCCTAAGAAATAAACATACATCTACGGTCAGACCTTCCAATCTTCAATATTGAGCTTCTTTCAAGTGATTGGTTGTTCATGTCAACTGAGCTTTTATGCAAAATGCAAGTGCAATAAGTTTAGGCAGCACATGACCTGTAATGTACTTGTAGATGTAGTCATATTTTTGGATGTTCAAGCATAGTTTCCTTGGCTCATCTGAGAGAAGAGCAGGCTGACACAAAAAACTAAGCGGACTATATTTTGTGTAAAATAGTACACCTTCTTTCTTTAACCAAACCATTGTACACTTTGCTGAAAACATATATATAGCTCAGTTTTATGTTGTAAAATAAAATAGATGCAATCTAGCAAGGCACTGTTCAGAATTAATAATATCAATTAGGTTCACTAGAATTACAACAATCGATATTACACGGTTGGCGCGGCGTGCCGCCGCGCTCATTCCTGCTAGTACTGTTAAAAGATCAACATGGCTAGCAAGTAGCAACATGTGGGGATCGCTGTCGAGAACAGGAGCAGTACCTGCAGTCAGTGCGCCGGAGAAGCTCGCGGTCGTACAGCAGCACGCCGGGGGCCGCGTCGTACAGCAGCTGCAGCAGCCGGGTACGGCGTCACACAATAGCAGCAGCAGGTTCGGCGACGCACGTTGGAGCAGCAGCAACCGGCCGCCCTCTTCGTTCACGAGGAGAGGAGAGCCAGGGCCGGGAGGCCGGTCGAAGCAACGGGGCGTGGTGGTCGGCGAGCGCCAGCCGGCGGCGCGGCCGGAGAGGCTGGCGGCGGGGAAACCATCGTGTTCTCGGGCGCGTGCGGCGATTGGGGAATTGGAGGAACAAGTATGGAAAATATATTTGACAAAACTGACCTACTGCTACTTGCCAAAACAAAACACAAAATGTTCGGAAAGTCAATTCGGTTTCTAAAAGAAAATTATATTTTGAAGTGTCCATATTTTTTTGACCAAAAATTACACATGTACATCTCTTTCGGAAATGCACTTTTGAACCATGTGCATATGCTCCTGCCACCTTAAAATCCAATTTAAAATGTCAAAAATTCCAAACAAAAGCTCCGTCCCTGTCCCGCGCTGGAGCTGGGCTCGCATGCTCGGCGTCGACGGTGAGACCGCACCCCCGCCGGCCGTCCGCAACCGCTCAGTAGAAGGAATAAGTGTTGTACCAATAAAACGCTGAAGCAATGATCAGCTGCATAGATGCCCTATATGTGCCGCTTTTAAGAACAAAATGTGTTTTACCAAAGTACTCGCAGTCCTCGATTGGCGTCGGATTGCTCTAATCTGTCAATGGTACATAATTCTCCTTGTTGACGTCTTGTTCTTCTTCATCATTAATTTCAATCACTGATAGTGCATTCTGATGTGCAACCACAACCCTAATAGATAAAGAGCACGTGGTTTACTATTTTATGATGTAAATGACTACAACATGGATATAACTAAGAAGGCAATAGCAATGATCTTAGACAGTAAACAAAAAAAAAACAATATAAGAACATGATATGCTGATTACCTTCCAGAAGCTATCAAACATGCAAGACCTTTAACCTCTGAAAGGCCGCGTAAATGAATTTAGCCGTGATATCTTTATTGATAATCTAGAATCCTCTACTATCCAAAATATAATTGAGTGCCAAAAAAGGATAATCTTGAATCCTTTACTATCCAATATAGAATACTATTAATTTCTTCTCATTTAGCATGGCTTTGTGAATGACTTGCTAAGATTCAAAAGAGTATTGAGTCGTTTCCGGACTGATTTTTTTTTTTTTTGAAAAAAGATTAAACCTCCAGCCTCCGCATTAAAAAGATGCATGGTCCAACAAGTTTTAGCCTTGTTGATTTATTTTCTATAAATGAATAGTTTCTCTCAAAGTACTCTCTTCGTCTCACCAAAATTGTCCCACTGCCTTGGAAGAATTTGTTCTACTCTCACACTGGTCGTGATTTGGGGGAATTCTCCGCTTCCCTCTCGTTCCTCGAGAAGATCGTCGATGAGTGCCTTCCCCACTACCACGCCATCACCAGGGTGGCGGTGGTGGATGGCCGCTCCACGTCCTTCTGGCTCGACAAGTGGCTGCCCGGCGAGCCGCTTGCAACGCGCTTCCCCGCCCTTTCCTCCCACAGCACCCGCCGGCACGCCACCGTGGCCTCCGCGGTCACCCTGGGCCTGGACCTACAGGCTCGCCTCACTGCTGTTGCGGAGACGGAGTTCCACATGGTCCGCCGCCTCATCGACTGCACCTCGCTCCAGGGTGGCCCTAATCGATGTTCCATCGACTCTCCTTCGCCGTCCCGCTTTTGCTCGCGTGAGGCCTGCCGCTCCCTCATGTCGGCGTGCCCGCTCGACGTTTCTGCTTGTGTGTCCTGGCCCCTCAAGATCCCTACGAAGATCAAGATCTTCGTGTACTTGGCTTGGGCACGCGCGCAAACCTCTTCCACAAGAGATGCGCCCCCTCCGACATGTGTGTTGCCCATGCACTTATTCTTCGACTGCCACCTCTCTGCGACGACTTGGTCCCGTCTGGACGTCCCAATCCTAGCGGGAAGCTTCTTCATATGGGATCTTCAGGCACCCCCCTTGTCCCTGCCAGCACTTGGCGTGTGTTGGGATTGTGTCGATTCTCTGGTCCATCTGGAAGTCCCGCAACAACCTTGTCTTCAACGGCGAGACCCACTCCACGAGTTCGACGCTGAGGAGGGTGTGCGATGACCTCACCCTTTGGCGGTGGCTACTCCGCCTCACCGACCGAGCGCCCCTCGACGCGTTGCCATCCTTCATCCTCTCTCGTGTTGTAGTATGACTCGCTCTCTCCCCTCCCCCAATGTTTATCTCATCTTGTATATAGAGACCGGCTGCTTGGCCTTTTTGGGTAATAATAACAAGTGGTGGGGTTTGTCCCCCGTCCACTTCAAAAAAAAATTGTCTGCGGTTTATCTAAATTCGGATGTATCTAAGATATTTTTGGTGGAACTGAGGGAGTACATTAATATATACCCAACATTATGCTGCTAGGTCAGTGCTAAGAACGATCCAATATGAAAATGAGATCCGTGTCGCATAAAGGACAAGAAGATTTCGGTCGGATGAATATCAAATGTCGACTAGAAAATAGCTACTTTTGCTATCATCGAACTTGTGTACGTGTGATCGTGGAGTAACATACATAGTCTTGGCAATTTGACTTTTGTGCGAAGCGGACCAAGTATATGATACGCTATTCTAAAAAAAAAAGTATATTGATACGACGTTCCTATGTGCAGGTGAGCTGCTAGTTGCTGTAGAAGGAATTTGTTTAGCGTGCACACATGCTGACATGCATGGACTCGAATGATGGTGTCATGGTGATCAATCGATCTAGTAGACCCTGGCCGATCAACCGACGCCACTGTATCTCTTACGTATTCGTATTTCCACACAGCACTCCACAACGCTAAACATTTGACCGAGGGACGAAATGCAGGCCCAAATCGATCGGTCAACCAAGCTAGGTAGTGGGTGGATCGGTGGTGGCGGAAACACCTATACATGAACTTACGGATCACTTGTTCTTCTCGTAAGTAGCTTAATGGAGGGGATGCCGTTGCCGCTGCTACCAGCTTGTTCTTCTTCTTCATCATCACTAACTTGTTCTTTATCAAGTCGACAACCCATAAAGAGCTTAATGAAGCCGATGTCGTTGCCCACTAATACCACCTTGTTCTTCTTCATCAGGTCGAGAACCCATGAAGAGCTTAATTAATGTGGAGCGCTGATCCGTTGCTACTGCTACCACCTTGTTCTTCTTCATCACGAATTTCTATCACTGATAGTGCCAACTGATGTGCAACCACAACCCTAATAGATAAAGAGCACGTGGTTTACTAGTCTAGAATCATAAACAATTATGATGTAAATGACTACAACATGGATATAGCTAAGAATGCTACGAGGGAATGATCTTAGACAATAAAAAGAAAAACAACAAGAACAGGAATACTGATTACCTTCCTGATTCCTTGAAACATGCGAGACCTTGAACCGGTGAAGGGCTCCCAATGGCAAGTAGTCTCTTGAGACTGGGGAATGTGAAGCACTCACTAAGATACCATAAAGATTAAATACATCACATGGGAAAAAATGTTTGCAAGCAAGCTTGTCAAACATGCACTTATTGTAACATTCAGTAACACAGTCATGATACTAGTATTAGTTGAAATATGTGCAGTGAGATGTAAGGATGAAAACTTCTGAAGGGGTTACGAGGCATTTTTCATAATAACATACAGTGGTGATTACCTGAAATTAATGGAGTTCCACAGGTGAACATGACCATGTTCTGTACCTGTTACTAGAACTGGAAGTGTGGGATGAGAAAGGACATGCCTAACTGTAGAGTTATGAGGTAGTGTACCGACACACTCTTTCTTGTCCATGTCCCATATCTTGTTTGAAAAATAATGCATACATTATTATAATGTTATATACGAAGTGTATAATTTTTTTTTTTGAATGAAATAGAATACCTTGGCAGTCTTGTCCTCTGAGCCAGTAATCAAATACTGCTGACCATCGCGTGTGAAGAAATCCAGGGAATACACGCGGCTAGAATGCCCAGATAGAGTATACTTGCATTTGGGAGAATCAAGACTCCAAACCTGAACGCCAGTCGTGAGAGCTTGCAATCAAGGTATGGTAGAAAAAGAAGCATACTCCATCTTCATTACGTCAATTTTTCTTAGTAGAGAAAGAAGAGAGAAAAAGCAAAACCTTTATTGTGTAATCTCCAGATGCACTAGCAAAACTGTTGTGGTCATGTGGGTTAAATGCAACTGCAGAGACATAGCCTGAGTGTTCCTGAAATTTTTGCATGCATTGCCAGCTGGGTCCCTGGTCCCAGTCCCAAAGCTTTATTTCACTAGTACATCCTGACAACACAAATGACTTGGTTGGATGAATGGCTAGTGCCCGCACTGTACCACACGCATAGAAACTCGTCGTTTCTTGCTTTTTCTTTTTATAGTTGTACACACAGATAAGACCACTGTTAGTTCCAACCAGAAGCCATCCCTTACGTGCAATAAATTTAACAAAGTGGCGGTCAGGGATGCTAATAGAACCCACATATTCCTGCCAGTAGATATAAACGAGTCGTCTGTTAGTATAACACAAACCAAATAATTGTACATTTTTCAATGCAAATTGAGCTTTTTGTGATGACATTTTGCATTACCCACGGTAGTTCTAACACTTCTAACTGAAAATGGTTGCGGGGGTTTCCCCTGAAATGTACGGCAAAAGCAATTCTAGAACTACCATGAGAAGATTAGGCTTTAATAGCTGCAAAAAAGAAGTTCAATACTGCTGACATAGGTTTATGTTATGGCTTCCGTCTACCCATCAGCAACCATATGTTTTTCTTGGTACAAGGCAATCAAGAGAAGTATTGAATGTATGCATAGCTTGTCAAGTAGATTCAATTTTTCTACCCTCCTAGTTAGGGTTTCTGGCTCCGGAGGCGACTCGATCGCGCCGCGAGATCTCGTGTTCCCCGTCGCTGACCTGTTTCGGATTGCATCTGCTCTCGTCCCGATCTGTGTTCCTCTCCACTCCAACCCACGTAAGTCTCGCTGTTCCTCCTCATCTCGTGAGTGGCGGCGGCCTGCTGGGGTTCCGGCGGTAGAGGAACATGGCGGCAATATCGGATGATGGAGGTTCTGGATCGGTTAAGGAATCAGAAGCCGACATTGATGACCTGCTCAAGCACTTGGATCTACGTGATGATGAACTTGATGACGTTGTAATAGGGGCTGATGCGGTCAAGGAATTCCAAAAGGAGGCTCGCTGGTTAGCAATCGGCAAGGTTCACACCAAGAGAAGCTTTAGCGCTGATGCTCTGTTTGGGAAGATGAAAGCTATTTGGAACCTCTCTAAAGATCCAATCTGCAGGGAGGTTGGAGAAAATTTGTTTGTGTTCCAGATACATTGCTTGGGTGACTGGAAGAAGGTCGTTCACCAGGGGCCTTGGACCTTTCGTGGATGGGCAGTACTCATTGAGGATTACGATGTTCGGGTAGACCCTGGAAAGGTCTCTTTTGGAGGTCTGTTCGTCTGGGCTCAAATTCATGGTATTCCGGAGTTATACCGCAAGGTTCATGTTGTGGATGATCTAGCTCGCCGGATTGGGAAGACAAAAGAGGTTCAGATGTCCCCGAAATTGTTCTATGAAGGGAACTATGTCAGGATTCGGGTGCTTGTTGAAGTATCAAATCCTCTGACCAGAGTTGTGTCTCTCAATATTGAAGGGGAGGGGAAGAAGAGACTTCTGGTCAAGTATGAAAAAATCCCTTTTTTCTGTAAGCGCTGTGGTCTGTTGGGGCATAATCACGAGGAGTGTGGGGATGGTGTTTGGACTAAAAAAGAGCTGCAATATGGTGATTTCATGCTAGCCACTCGACGTGCAAATCTGCAGAATGTAGAGCCTCGCTCCTTTAATCAACGTGGCCGTGGTGGTCGTTTTGGCAGGGGTGCACATGCTGAGTCTCGGAAGCGGTCATCTCAAGATGCCTCGCTTGATGAAGGGGATGAGTTGGTGGACAGTGCCTCTAGCCCGCTGAAAACTGCGGCAATGGAGATTACTGGAGAAAATGATGCGGGTGCTAGGAAACAGCTGGATTTTGATAATGACCTTGAGGAAGGGCTGGCCCTGGTTGATCCATCTGCAGGTGGGAACTCTGAAGATGCTCCCCCTCCGCCTCCCTCTTATACTAATCCTCGTGAACGCACCAAAATACGGAACAGTCGGGGTTTGGGGCTGCCGGCTACTGTTCAAGAACTCGTCTGTCTGGTACATACATACAAGCCCTGCTTAGTCTTCATCTGCGAGACTAGGCAAAGTAAAGAAAGAGTGGAAAACCTCAGATTTAGAATTGGCATGAAGTACTGCTTTCAGGTGCAAGGTGATGGGAAAGGCGGCGGCATTGCTCTCTACTGGACGGAGGATGTTACTGTTGATCTCCTCTCCTTCAGCAAACGGCATATTGATGTGCATATTAGCGGTGGCCCTTATGATCATATGTGGCGAGGCACCTTCATCTATGGGGAACCAAAGGCAGGTGATCGACATCACATGTGGACAAAACTCCGACAAATAAAGAATCGCTCTGATAAACCATGGTTGATCTTGGGGGACTTTAATGAGGCTATGTGGCAAGAGGAACATTTCTCTAAGTCAGCTCGGTCGGAGCGCCTTATGATGGATTTCCGTGAGGTTCTATCGCACTGCGACCTTCATGACATTGGCTTCATTGGAGCTCCATGGACCTTTGACAATAAACGGAAGGGTGATCAGAATGTTAAGGTCCGGCTTGATAGAGCCGTGGCATCACCTTTGTGGTCTACTCTGTTTCCGGAACATAGATTGCGGCATATTACATCATCTCGCTCGGATCATTGCCCAATTCTGCTCTCGGCGGATGAAGTGAACGGGTGTAGATCAAACAAGCCAATAAGAAGATACGAAGTGGTCTGGGAACGTGAACCTTCCTTGGCGGCAGCCGTAGAGGAAGCCTGGTCACGGCGCATCCCTGGCAGCGACTTGGGCGCAGTTGAACAGTCTTTCAACGAGGTTATGAATAACCTCCAACGGTGGCGCAGGACCCACTTCAAATCCATACCGAAAGAAATTGAGAGAAAACGTATTATTCTTGAGGAGCTGCGTCCCTTAACTGATGATGCGAGTGTTGCAGCTCGCATCGGTTTGGAGAAGGAAATGGATGAGCTGTTATATAGGGAGGAATCATGTGGATGCAACGTTCCAGGATTGCTTGGCTGCGCGAGGGTGATCGCAACACTAAGTATTTTCACCGGCGTGCGTCGTGGAGGAGGCGCAAGAATAAGATTCGGAGATTGAAAAGGGAAGATGGCTCTTGGACTTCTGATCCGGGTGAGATGGAAAATTTAGCCAGGGATTTTTTCCAGAAGCTATACACTAGAGAGGATGTTATCCAGACGGCCCCTGTCATTGATACGATGAGGACTTGCATCGATGCGGAGATGAATGATAAACACTGTGCACCGTTTACAGAGAAGGAGATCAGCGATGCCCTCTTTCAGATTGGCCCCCTCAAGGCCCCCGGACCAGATGGTTTTCCTGCTCGGTTCCTGCAACGAAATTGGGACCTTCTGAAGGAAGAGGTGGTTCACGCTGTTCAGGTGTTTTTTGCTACTGGTATTATGCCTGAAGAAGTAAACGATACTGCTATTGTTTTGATCCCAAAGAAAAATGACCCTGAAATTCTTAAGGACTTCCGCCCTATAAGTCTCTGCAACGTAATCTTTAAGGTGGTTTCGAAGTGCTTGGTAAATAGATTGAGACCTATTCTCCAGGATATCATTTCGCCTTCACAAAGGGCTTTTATTCCTGGTCGCCTTATTACTGATAACGCCCTGATGGCCTTTGAGTGCATACACTCAATTCAAACGGGTTCAGCTGCTCGGAAGAAATTTTGTGCTTATAAGTTGGATATGGCTAAGGCTTATGATCGTGTTGATTGGCGGTATTTGGAAGGGGTTTTAGCGAAGTTGGGCTTTCACAGTCAATGGATTCGGTGGGTGATGGCGTGTGTTACCACCGTTCGATATTCAGTTCGCTTTAACGGAAATATGTTGGACCCCTTTACCCCATCCCGCGGCATCCACCAAGGTGATCCTCTTTCGCCTTATTTGTTCCTGTTTGTCGCTGACGGTTTGTCTTGTCTTATTCGGAAGGAAGTTGAGGCTACGTCCTTACATGAGCTGCATATCTGTCGACGAGCCCCGGGTATATCTCACTTACTATTTGCAGACGACTGTCTCTTATTCTTTGAGGGCTCAGTGGATCAGGCAAATGTCATCAAATCCATCCTAGACACATATGAACAAGGTACAGGGCAACTGGTTAGCCTGGGTAAATGTTCCATCATGTATGGCGTTAACTGTACGGATGTGGTGCAAGAGCAGATCAAGGGGATTCTGAAATATGATACTACCTGCTTTGAAGAGAAGTACCTTGGACTGCCAGTTCCTGATGGTCGCATGAGTAAGGGGAAATTTAAGTCGACTAAAGGAAAATTTTCTAAACATGCTAGTGACTGGTCTGGCAAATATATGTCATCGGGAGCAAAGGACATTTTGATCAAGTCGGTTCTTCAGTCGGTATCTACTTATGCCATGGGAGTGTTCAAATTCCCCGCTGGATTAATTGAAGATTTGGAGCGCATTATTCGCGACTTCTGGTGGGGTGATGAGACCAATAAAAAGAAAATGCATTGGTTGGCCTGGGATAAAGTTACTAGGCCTAAAGGGTATGGTGGCCTTGGCTTTCGTGATCTCCACGTGTTCAAGCAAGCTCTGCTGGCTCGTCAAGCTTGGCGCCTAATTCACTTCCCTGATAGCTTCTGTGCGAGATTGCTCAAAGCCAGATACTACCCCTCTGGTCATCTACTGGACACGGCCTTCATCCAAAACCAATCCCATACTTGGCAGGGTATTGTGCATGGCCTTGATCTTTTGAAGGAGGGTATCATATGGCGTATTGGTACTGGCTCCAGTGTTAAAATTTTCCGAGACAATTGGCTTCCTAGACCGGGAGCTCTAAAACTGGATGGGAGAAGAGGGTCTTCGCGCCGCAAATGGGTCTCGGAACTTATTAACCAAGATTCCAGATCGTGGGACGAGGCTTCCGTCCGCGAGTGCTGCCTGCCACATGATGCTGATGTGATTCTCGGCATCAAATTATCTGCTCGTGCGACTGACGATTTCATAGCCTGGAGTGGAGAGCACAATGGCTTATTCAGTGTTCGGTCTGCGTATCGTCTTGGTTTGCAGGCTAGGCTCCATTCTCTCTCTGGTGGACAATCAAGCGCCGGCCCTTCTGGTGAACGGAGAATTTGGGACCTCGTTTGGAAAGCCGCTGTACCACCGAAGCTCAGGGTTTTTGCCTGGAAGGTTGCTACGGACTCCCTGGGAACTAAACAGAACTTGAACCGTCGTATTCCTACGGTGGATCCGACCTGCTCGTTATGTGGTTGCAAGACTGAAGACTCACACCACGCGCTCATTGCTTGTACACTGGCTCGAGCTCTCCGAGAAGAGTTACGTGTGCACTGGTCACTCCCAGATGAGTCCGCCTTCAAAGAGGATCATGACGAGTGGATCTTCTCGCTTCTGGGTAATCCACTAAGGACCAGCGACCCATGATCATATTCCTGCTGTGGCGGGCCTGGCATCACCGTAATAATATCGTGCACGGGGATGGAAAGGCCTCGGTCTCTGCCTCTGTACCATACCTCGTGAATTACCACCGCTCTTTTACTGGGGTTGGGGATGAGGCGTTGATTAAGGAGGTTTCCTGGTCACCCCCTCCATTTGGCTCTATCAAGGTTAATGTTGATGCAGGTTGGGACTCTATGTCAAAAATGGCGGGCATTGGTGTCATAATCCGTGACCATCTGGGACAGCCTATACTCGCAGTTTGGAAGCCAATTACTGGCTGCGCAAGTGCACAAGAGGCGGAAGTCATCGCATGCCTAGAAGGCCTTCGACATCTGATCGCCATTCGCCGTTGGCCTGCTGTGTTGGAGTCCGATTGTGCTTGGGCGGTGCATGTGATAACGGACGATACGATGGTGCATGCTCCGGAGTGGACAACGATTCTTGAGGCCCGGGAACTTTTGAAGATTTTCAGCCACATCTCCTTATCTAAGGTGGATCGGAGTCATAATGGTGTTGCTCATGTTCTAGCACATTTAGGAAAATCTGGCCTTTCGGGTTGTATGAGTGACTCAGTCCCTGACTGCGTCCGGGATCTGATCACTGCGGAATGTATGAACACTGTGTAATCTCTTGGCGGCAGGTTTCTTACGCACTCTTTTCCTTACCAGGGTACCTAAGGGGACTGGAAGGTTTTTAATGAGGCGGCCTGCTGCTTATTATAATATAAGTGTTCTTACGTCAAAAAAAAAAAAGAGAAGTATTGAATAACTGCTGACACAGTACAGAGTAACTTGCCTGCGTGTCACAGTTCCATACGTGAACTGTCCCAGAAATAGAAGCTGTTGCAATCCTGTATAAAGAGAAGCTATTTAGCGCGGGATAATTGCATACAATGCACTCACTTGACTAATATCTGATCGCTCATTAATTGTACGCTACACACTCACAATGGCTCTGTCTGATTTGCATCTATGGAGTGGATGAAGTTTCCAAATCTGGACATATAATCAACCATCGATATGATCTGACCAAACAAAATTCTAGTCAACATTAGAAAACCTACCTCAAAGATAGAAGATCCAGGGAAGAAAAAAGAAGCAAAACCATGCCTTTATTGAAGGTGGGATTGGCTGCTACATCATCCATGCATGAAACAAAAGGAAGCATCAGTACATATCAACTCATCCTTGAAGCAGAATTATTTCAATTCAATGCCATGACACAATCAACCAAAAAAATGAATTTAGCTGGGACATCTTTCTCGATAGCCTTGAATCCTCTACGATCTAAAATACTCCCTTCATACTGGTTTATCGGGGCAATAAATATTTCGAAACAAAATTTTGACCATTAATTTGGTCAAAAAGCGGCATATATCCAAATTTTGACAAAGTTGAGACACTTTCGGAGAAAGAACTAGTCCAAAGTCGAGTAAGCTATACACACCTACCTCTTTAGTTTCTATGCAAGACCAGTTATGTTTGCCGTGGATTATTGGCAGGCGCTTGATTCGTAAACATACTTCACCTATCCATGGTTATATCAATTTTGTTCTGATACCAGCTGCCTCCGTTTTACTAGGTAAAACATAATACTGAAGAAATCGTATTCCGGAGCCTCCTATATCTCGACCAATTTCAGTAGTTCGAGCATTAGTCTGGTGCATTACAAGGTATATGTACAGTTTAGTGTGCAGTGGGGCCATTATTACGGTGGAAAACAGTACATACTCGACACTCTCTAGTATTTTTAGTTAAGAATTGTAGTACTCTACGTTATATGCTGTTTTGGTCTAACAAGGTTTGAACACCCGTAGTAACCAATACTTCAATTATCGAAAAAAAATTACTACACCAAGCTCACCTCAAATATTGTCTTTTCTCGCAGAGCACAGACACATTTTAGCGTCACCTGATGCACAGTGATCCCCAACTGTTCTGCATTCTGAAAATGTTGTATGCACGTAGCTTCGTCAATAGAAGATTCGCAATATGTACTGCTGTGCAGGATTAAATCGATATTTGTCAGTCGTGGTAGGAGCCACTGTTTCCCCATTATCAGTATGAGAGTGTAAGTGGTCCTCGGGTCCACGAAGCCAAATGTTGGACAGCTTGTTACGAAGCACGTCTCTTCACTGCTCTTCTTTTTAAGTGCAAATGCCATTTTTTCATCTGTATTGTTTGTTATGTCAAGTGAGCATGTGATCAACTTATTTGGTTCGTAAAAAAAGAAGAGCTCAAGCGGGTGAATGTCAAGAATCATGCTGGAGTCTAGGATTAGCTGCAAAGAAAAGATAGTTCACGTAGTCAACACCCAAGGATATTTAATGTGCAAACATGATTAATTCTGCACGGTAGTTGCCCTTTACAACATTCGAAATGGAAATTTCTATTGCAAGTACAAGAAATACAGTATACATATACACACAACACGGCCACACACATGACATCCATAAATCTCATTAAGTTCTAGATATAGAAAAAGAGGATATGTTCACTGAAAAGAATACTAGTCTATATTCTATACCTAATAATAAAGGAGATAACGTTTCCTTGGTTTCGTCCGTCATAATACGAAGGTTTCTGCCAAAATTTTCGTCAACGCTTTTTTTAGGACCGTTTTGCCCTCCCACCAAAATACATAATACAGCATTTACCATGATACCGGTTCGGTATTTTCTTTTTTCTCTCCCGAACAATCCCCTCCCCTCTCTCTCTCCTTCGACCGAACGCCTCGTACATACTCCGGAACCAGGCCGCCGCGGAGAATCTAGCTCCGCACGTACCCAAATCGGCAAATCCTTCTGGTCAAAATCCCCCGCCTTTCAAAAGTACCCATCGTTGTTGAGCCTCCTCTGCCGCAGGCCTCCGCGAGGCGCGTACCCATCGTTGTTGAGCCTCCTCTGCCGCAGGCCTCCGCGAGGCGCGTGGGCGGCCGGCCCCGCCGGAGATACAAGCGAAGGTGGTTCCTCAATGGCGCTGGTGCACTCGACCTCTTCGGGTCCATCGCAGAGGTGGTCGTGCGCCTGCCTTCCGCCACGAGGTATGTTCCGTCCAGAACGCCGCCACATCGCGAAACTCCGTCGCGGGAGCCAGAAGTCTCCGTTCTGGCACTCCGCCGGGACGGGGAATTGGAGGAGATCATCGCCGCCATCACCGCCAACGCCTCTACATCAACCAGCAATCCCCCATCCATGTGTGAGTAATTCCCCGCTGTAGGCCGAAGGGGATGGTAGGGATTGGATGAGATTGGTCATGTAATAGCATAAGATTGTTAGGGCATAGTGCCTAGTGTCCGTAATTGGTACTTTGATGATATTGTTGCAACTTGTTATGCTTAATGCTTGTCACTAGGGCCCGAGTGCCATGATCTCAGATCTGAACATGTTATTGTTTCATCATGATATTCATTGTTTATTGATCTTACCTGCAAGTTGTATACACATGTCGCTGTCCGGAACCGATGGCCCCGAAGTGACAAATCGGGACAACCGGAGGGAATGGTAGCGATGTGAGGATCACATGTGTTCACGGAGTGTTAATGCTTTGCTCCGGTACTCTATTAAAAGGAGTACCTTAATATCCAGTAGTTTCCCTTGAGGCCCGGCTGCCACCGGCTGGTAGGACAAAAGATGTTGTGCAAGTTTCTCATTGCGAGCACGCACGACTATATATGGAACACGTGCCTATTGATTGCTTTGTACTTGGACACCGTTTTATTATTATCTGCAAATGCCCTGCTATGATTGTTACATGAGTTTCTCTCATCCATGCAACGCCCGTCATCCGTCCCCGTGCCTACAGTATTTTAATCCCGCTGTTTACTAAAATCACTACTGCTGTCTTGTTACTGTCTGTTATTTCACTACTGCTGCTATAAAACTTACATCGATAAACTCTGCGAGCAAGTCTGTTTCCAGGTGCAGCTGAATTGACAACTCGCTGTTAAGGCTTCCAAGTGTTCTTTGTCTCCCTTGTGTCGAATCAATAAATTGGGTTTTACTTCCTCGAAGACTTGCGATCCCCTATACTTGTGGGTCATCAAGACTTTTTTCTGGCGCCGTTGGGGAGCATAGATTTATTTGGAAGTTCACTTGGATTAATATTGTTCGCTGCAAATTCTCCATCATGGGTAAACCTCGCGATACTAAGATCGCCATATTACCATCCACTACGAGAAAAGGTACAATTCTGAATACCTCTGCTGCTCTTGATTCACCATCTGTGATTGATAAACTTGTTTCACCGCCACATGCTTCGCATGCGGGTACATCTGCTGAATCTGAACACTCTCATAATATTGATAATGTTTCTGCTGTGCTTGATGATAGTGGTTCATTGGGATCTTTTCTAGATGCTACAATTGCTAGGTCTAGACAAATTGAAAATACCGAAACTCCTAATGCTACTACACCTGTTAGTTCACCTGAACTTGATTATTTTAGTGATGATCCTGAGGAAGATTATGTGGAGCTTAATGATGATTTTATTGAAAAATGCAATGCTACTACTGATGCAAGAAAAATTAAAAAGTTGCTTGCAGAACATGCTGTTAGATATAAACTGTCTCCTGATCCTAAGTTTGCCACATCTCCTATAAACATTAGGGATAAAGATTATGATTTTTCTTGATCTATCTCATATAGCTATTGTTGAGAAAACACCCTTTTGTGGTACTGAAAAAGAAAGTGCTGTTGAACACATGACTGAATTATCTACTCTAAGTAGCTTGTTTTCTGATGATGTCAAGATGCGTACTTACTTTGTTGCTAAAATCTTTCCATTCTCATTAAAGGATGACGCTAAAACTTGGTATAATAATTTGCCACCTAATTCTATTAGAAGTCCGAAAGAATTGCTTGATGTTTTCTTCCGCAAATACTTTCCTGCTAGTGCTCAACATATTGCTTTGCAGAGAATTTATAATTTTAACCAGGAAGATGGAGAGATGCCTGAGGCTTGGTCGAGATTTTGCTCTCTTATTAGAGCTCGGCCTGAGCATGATTCGGAAAAGCATGATTTACTTGATATATTTTATAGTGGACTAACCATTGAGTCTAGGGCATACCTCGATAGTTGTGCTGGTTGTGTTTTCAGGAAAAGAACTCCGGACGAAGAATTATTGGCTAAAATAAGCCGGAATCATGATGATTGGACTACGCCTGAACCGACTCCAACGCCAATATTGAAGAAGAGGGGTTTGATTAAATTGAATGATGAAGATATGAGGGAAGCCAAGAAGTCTCTCAAGGAGAAAGGTATTAAATCTGAAGATGTGAAGAATCTACCTCCTATAGAAGATATATGTGAGATAATTCCCCCTTCATCCATGATTGAGGTAAACTCCCTTCAACGCTTTACTAGGGAAGATATTCCGTATTCGAAACCTCCTGCACAATGCTTAGATGAGTTTGATAATTATATTGTTAAGCAAGAAAATTTTAATATGAGAGTAGAGAATCATTTAATGGAAAATTCTCGAGCTATTAGTGAATTGCATGATATTGTGGAGAGAACCTCCAATGATGTTAAGATGCTTGTTAAACATTTTCAAATGATTCAAACTCAAATTGATCAACTCACTAAAGTGCAAAATGACTTGTTAGGGAATAATTCTAAAGAGAAACATGCTTATGAAGTAACAACTAGAGGTGGTGTCTCTACCCAGGATCCTCTATATCCTGAAGGGCATCCCAAAAGAATTGAACAAGATTCTCAACGCATTGAACCTAGTGCTCATTCTAGGAAGAAAAAGAAGAAGAAACATAAAAATGTTGTAGAATCCTCTGAACCCGTTAATGATCCTAATAGTATTTCTATTTCGATGCTGAAACTGAAAGTGGTAATGAACATGATAATGAACATGATAATGATAAGAATGATACTCCCGATAAAGAAGAGGTTGAAGAAGAACCGAAAAGCATGCTAAAAATAAAAAGTATACTAAAGAAGACTTTATTGTTGAGAAACATGGTAATGAAAGAGAACCTTGGGTGCAAAAGCAAATGCCTTTTCCTGCTAAGAAACTAAAATCAAAGGAAGAAGAACACTATAATAAATTTTGCGATTGGATGAAACCTTTATTCTTGCAAATCCCTTTGACCGATGCTATTAAATTGCCTCCTTATTCAAAGTATATGAAAGATATTGTTACTAACAAAAGGAAAATCCCCAATGAGGAAATTTCCACTATGCTTGCTAATTACTCTTTCAATGGAAAAATTCCAAAGAAGTTGGGCGACCCAGGTATACCTACTATTCCTTGTTCTATTAAGAATAATTAAAACTGCTCTATGTGACTTGGGAGCCGGTGTTAGTGTTATGCCTTTTCTCTTTATAAGAGACTTTACTTAGATAAGTTGATACCTACTGATATATCTTTGCAAATGGCTGATAAATCTACTGCTATTCCCGTTGGTATATGTGAGAATATTCCTGTTCAAATTACTACTAACCGCTTGATATTAACTGATTTTGTTGTGTTGGAAATGCCTCGAAGATGATAATATGTCTATTATTCTTGGGAGACCTTTTCTTAACACCGCAGGGCTGTTATTGATTGCAACAAAGGAAAGGTTACTTTCAATGTTGATGATAGGGAGCATACCGTTTATTTTCCCAAGAGGATTGAGAAAGCGTGTGGAGTTAATATTTCTAATGTGAGAACTATCAAAGTGGGAACTATTGATTGTCCTATATATGAGCCTAAAGAAGAATATCAAACTCTCGTGATTGGATCCATATCAATACAATTCAAGGTAACATGATTGATTTGAGGTTTATTTCTTCTTATGCTATGTAAAATTTATTTGGTGACAAGACTTGATCAACCTTGTTAACGAATACCTTTTATATGCATAGAGGAGGTAAACAACATCTCTTTCTTCCTCCACTTGCTCTAGTTGCTGTAGCACTTTTAATTTGCAAAGTTCTTTAGTTATTTGAAGATTTCAAATTTTTCCTGGCCAGTAATAATAAACTAAATACCCAGAAATGTGCATTTTTCAAAGTTTTTAAAAATTCACAAAAATTATACCGTTGGTCCTATTTTTCGACGAGGCACTGGAGCACAGAGGATGACCTGTGGGGCACCGTAGGGCGCCAAACCACAGGCGGCCAAGGAGGTGGCCGCGCCACCATGTGGTGTGGGCCCCCTTTGCCCCACTTTGTCATCTCTTTCTCCCGCATCTCTCTCCCGAAAAAACTGGTACCAAGTTCCTCTCTCTCGCGTTTTTGCTCCAGAGCTCAGATTTCTCGATCTCTTTGCTCAGCCCAGATTCTGAAATTTGGCACATTTGCTCTTCGGTATGTGACTCCTCCACCCATCCAAGTAGAATTTCGTTTGGTTGAGTATATCTTGAATATTTTGCTGCTGTAGGTAACATGTTTAGTGAGCTTGCATGCTTGTTCTAAGTGGTAGAAACTAGTTTTGATGCATGATTAGTACTCTAGCAAGTTCCTATGGTAGGTAAGAGCAAGTTATGATAGTCAATCGTGAAGAGGGAGTATACCCCTCTTACTACCCGTGCGCGGATTTCATGAGAAGCGCGGGGATATTTGAAGATGTTCAAACTCTAATTTCTCGTGCAGGGCTGAGTGACTTTGTTGAATGAGAGCCAAGACAATATGTAAAATTAACTATGGCTTTTGTGCAGGACTTCAAGTTTAATTGGTCGCTAACCCCACGGTCCAGTATAAAATTTATAATAAAACTGTCAACTTGCCATTTAGTGCTTTTTGTGCAGCAATTAGAATACCGCAATGGGGGTCGTGCGAGAAGATAAGGGGATCGCCGCAAGAACTCTCGGATCTTTACAAGATGATTTGCGATGGAAGGAGTTTCTCAGGTGAAAGTGGTAAAATCACTAGTATTCAGCTCCCGGCTATCCGCTACTTTGCCTATTTTATTACCAAATGCGTTCTTGCTAAAAGGATTGGTGGTAAACTTTCTATCCCGGATTTGGCTTTTCTAGCTGCAGCACTGCAAAATAGTAGGGCTTATAATTTGGGGGCATTAATAGCTTATAGACTTGCTACTAACCGTGAGAAAGGTGGAATTTGTGGAGGTCTCATCGCCTCTCGTTTACTAGCTTTTCATAATGTAGAACCTCATCATTTTGATATTCCATTCCCCATAGAAAAACTTGACATAGCCTCTATGATTAAACATGAATTTGTTTCAGATTCCTCCAACTTGGGTAACCTGTATTATAAGATGATATTTTATAAGAAAGTTTGGAGAATAACTAAGAAAACTGAGAAATTAGTAAGATTGCTGCGCCTGTTCTGTCTAACCTTGATTCCAGGGGAGATTGGTCGGTCACAGAAGGTGCACTGGATGCACACATAGAGAGAGGAGGCCATCATGCAAGAGACGACATAGAGGTCGAGGAGCACCTCGACTCATCATCCGATGCAGCAAGTTCCTCGCATCAACATGGTGGATATGCGGAGCCTCCACGCTTTTCTTCTGCACAGGAACTTTACTATGACTACTCCATGGACTACCCATCGGCGAGGAACAACGACCCTCGTTGGGGTTGAACTCCACTTAAGCCAAAAGCCTAAGCTTGGGGGGAGGTATACCGGAATCACTCATTCTTTGCATATTATGGTTGCTGGATACTTGTACATACTTGTTTTGTTCGTTTGAGTGGTTTTCTAATGAGAGGAAGATGATATTTGGGGAAGTGCTGCCTGAAAATAGATTCTGGAGCGTTACTGTAAAAAATCTCAAAAATAGCCAGAGCGTCATTTTAAGCTGCAAATTTTTGTGCAGGTTCCCCAGGTTGTTATCTAACTTTCATTAGTTGAACACTTTTCGATCTGAGCAACGTAAGATTTTTGTAAAAATCAGTTTCTGTACTGCTGTCAGGTTTTGGCAGATTTCTGCCATCTCGCTTTTCTGTGTTTCTTTTAGTTTGCTATTTCTTGTTTTTGCTCTGTTTCTTTCCCAAAACACAAAAAGACCAAAAATATTTCTGTTATTTCTCTTCACCATTTGTTTGCTTTGGTTTCTTGCATTTGTTTCGCTTTATTTGCTATTGCTAGTTTGCTATAAGAAAACCCAAAAAGATTTTGCTTTGTTTGTTTGTTTCCTCTTGTTCTTGTTTCTAATTCGAAAACACCAAAAATATTTGCTGTTCTTCTTTGGTTTGTAAAGTTCTTTATGAGTTCAATGGTCTTCTGGCTGGAGCGTGGTTTTCATTTCATATTATCCAAGCTACACAAGTGAAAAGGCAATAATGACGATCCACGACAATCTGATTGTGGTGAGAGGCTGGTATGAACTCTATTTGTTTTCATTCTTGTACATATACTCATCCATGTGAGCATGCTTAGTTGGTTCATGTGAGGTATATGTTATTTGAGAAAGTCTAGTAGTTTATGATCTCTCATGTTTAGCTCCAATTTATTAATATGAGTAGCATGTCATGGATGTTTGCTTGCATTGTTTTATCATAAGTATGGCATTGTGGTATCCTCCTCTGAATAATTCATTTATATCGACTTGGCACATGCTCACGCATGCATATGACTGAACAAAAAGTCAATTAAGCTCGATGATTTATATTGCTTCGGAGTTCTTGTATCACTTTTATGCCTCCATTAATATATTTTGCCGCAAGCATGATTATGACTGCTCTCTTGATTTGTCGCTCCCTAGTCTATTGCTAGCCTTCACTTGTACAGGGAACGCAGCTCGTGCTTCCAAACACCTGAAAACCAAGTTATTCCAGTGTCCACCATAAATACCTATGCATGGCATTTCAAACCATTCCAAGTAAATTCTCATGCGCTACCTTTAAAACCTTCAAAATGCTTCTCAATTTGTGTTTATGTTTCATAGCTCATGAGGAAGTATGTGGTGTTTAGCTTTCAACCTTGTCATTTACTTTTGACGGACTCTCATATGGACTAGTGGCACATCCGCTATCCAATAATTTTGCAAAAAGAGCTGGCAATGGGATTCCACCCAATTAATTAACTTAAATAGACACTCCTCCATGGTTTGTGATTGTTGGACGGCACCCAAGGATTCGGTTAGCCATGGCTTGTGTAAGCAAAGGTTGGGGGAGTGTCATCATCATAATAAAACTAAAATAAAAGGCACTCCTTCATGGTATGAGATTGATGGGCACCCGAGGATTCGGTTAGCCATGGTTTGTGAAAGAAAGGTTGGAAGGAGTGCCAAATAAATATGCAATAATTCATGGGAGCCGCTCTTGAAAGTCCGGTTGGCAAGGTAGTTAGTGTACCCATTACCATTCGTTGACAACAACAAACACCTCTCAAAATAATTTTACTCTGTCTTTATAAAAATGAAAAGCTCTAGCGCATGTTAATCCCTCGCTTCCCTCTCGAAGGGTCAATCTTTTACTTTTATGTTGTGTCTCCATTATTTCTTTGAGCACTATCTTGAGAGCACAACTGTCATTCTTAGTACGATATGCTTGTCTCAAAATATGATTGATTGTGGTATAACTTTGATGCATTTATCTTTTGACAATCACTACTTCTAGTCTTTCTATGAACTCCAGAGGTGCCCGGCATTTATGTTTTGCCAATCAAATACGTGCAAGCGAGATACCACTTTATCATACTCTCTTATGAACATTGCAATTCTGCTTATATACATGATTCATGATGCTTATTATTAATTGTTGGTACCTCTCCATGACTGACATAGCTGTTAGATGATCTTATTTGCATGTATCTCATTATGAACTGCTTAAGTATTAGCCATAGCATGAGAATATATACATCATATGAGCAAATGTGTTCGTGAAAGTTCTTTTATCGCTCAGTTGTTAACCGAATTGCTTGAGGACAAGCAATAAGCTAAGCTTGGGGGAGTTGATACGTCCAAAACGTATCTACTTTCCCGAACACTTTTGCTATTGTTTTGCCTCTAATTTGTGTATTTTGGATACAACTAACACGGTTTTCAGCAGAACTGCTCCAGTGTCTCGTTTTTGTGCGAAATCCAACTTTCGGGAAAATCCTCGAATTTATGCAGGCCCTATTTTCCCAGGAAACTAATGGAGCCAGAAGGACAATTGAAGTGGAGGCCCGAGGGCCCCACACCATAGGCGGCGCGGCCCGGGTGGCCCGCGCTGTGGTGTGGCCTCCCGGCCGGCCTCCGACGCCCTCCTTCGGACTATTTATCGGCCTCGACCTAAAAACGCACGGGAGAAGTCGAAGTCGAAACCCTCCCAACGCCGCCACATCGCGAAACTCCGTCGCGGGAGCCGAAGTCTCCGGCACTCCGCCGGGACGGGAATTGGAGGAGATCATCGCCGCCATCACCGCCAATGCCTCTACATCAACCAGCAATGTTTCCCCATCCATGTGTGAGTAATTTCCCCGCTGTAGGCCGAAGGGATGGTAGGGATTGGATGAGATTGGTCATGTAATAGCATAAGATTGTTAGGGCATAGTGCCTAGTGTCCGTAATTGGTACTTTGATGATATTGTTGCAACTTGTTATGCTTAATGCTTGTCACTAGGGCCCGAGTGCCATGATCTCAGATCTGAACATGTTATTGTTTCATCATGATATTCATTGTTTATTGATCTTACAAGTTGTATACACATGTCGCTGTCCGGAACCGATGGCCCCAAGTGACAAATCGGGACAACCGGAGGGAATGGTAGTGATGTGAGGATCACATGTGTTCACGGAGTGTTAATGCTTTGCTCCGGTACTCTATTAAAAGGAGTACCTTAATATCCAATAGTTTCCCTTGAGGCCCGGCTGCCACCGGCTGGTAGGACAAAAGATGTTGTGCAAGTTTCTCATTGCGAGCACGCACGACTATATATGGAACACGTGCCTATTGATTGCTTTGTACTTGGACACCGTTTTATTATTATCTCCAAATGCCCTGCTATGATTGTTACATGAGTTTCTCTCATCCATGCAACGCCGTCATCCGTCCCCGTGCCTACGTATTTTAATCCTGCTGTTTACTAAAATCACTACCGCTGTCTCGTTACTCTTCTTTATTTCACTACTCACATCGCTATAAACCTTACTATCGATAAACTCTTGCGAGCAAGTGTTTCCTGTGTGCTGAATTGACAACTTCTTAAGGCTTCCAAGTGTTCTTTGTCTCCCTTGTGTCGAATCAATAAATTGGGTTTACTTCCTCGAAGACTGTTATGATCCCCTATACTTGTGGGTCATCTTTAGTAATGGGGTCTCATCTAAGTACTGCATAAGGACACTCGCCTATAAAAGGAGCATCGATAGACCATGGGAAGCAGCTCAACAAGCCAACATGGATGGAGAGTTTCATCACCATGGATGGAAGAAAGGGTTGGGAAATCTGGCGGAACTTGTCGAAGATGCCCTTGGTGCACACGCCCTATGGCATCTTCTGTTCCGCCTCGGAAAAATTTCCCGCAAGCCCGTGGAAGACTCCATCTCCTCTAACAATGTTGGGGAAAGGGTTGGGAAATCTCCCGTGGCGGAACTTGTCGAAGATGCCCTTGGTGCACACGCCCTATGGCATCTTCGGAAGTTCCGCCGGAAAAATTCCCCGCAAGCCCGTGGAAGACTCCATCTCCTCTAACAATGTTGAAAGGGTTGGGAAATCACCCGTGGCGGAAATTCTCGAATATGCCCTTGGTGCACATGCCCTATATATGGCATATTCGGAAGTTCCTCGGAAAAATTTCCCCGCAAGCCCGTGACTTAACTAGTAAAACAAGCCAACCATCTCCATTGTTAATATCTTACATAAGAACATCATTACACAAAAGTGATTTCCATATTGAGATACACAAGTTATACTCCATCTCCTCTAGTCTTCTGAGTTTTCTTCGCCCGTTTCCCTTTCTTCTTACTGCGACGCAACCATGGACAATCTTCATTGTTTAAGATGATGCTTGGGTCAATTTTTACCTTGAAGGGTGGAATATCGTCAAACTTATTATAATCTTCTGACATGTCTGTCTTGTCCTCTACTCCCACGATGTTTCTTTTCCCGAAAGAACTATGTGCCGCTTTGGCTCATCGTATGATGTGTCCTCTTGCCTTTCTTTTCTTTTTTTCGGTTTGCTAGACATATCCTTCACATAAAAAACCTGAGCCACTTCACTGGCTAGGACGAATGGTTCGGTGTCGTACCCAAGATTCTTGAAATCCACCGTAGTCATTCCGTATCGGGTCTACCTGTACCCCGTCTTTCAAGTTGAACCATTTACACCGGAACAAAGGGACCTTGAAATTAGGTCCATAGTCAAGTTCCCATATCTCCTCTATGTACCCATAATATGTGACCTTGTTCCCATTGCCATCTTCTGCATCAAAGCGGACACCACTGTTTTGGTTGGTGCTCTTTTTGTCTTGGGCGAAAGTGTAAAATGTGTTCCCATTAATCTCGTACCCTTGAAAAGTCGATATAGTAGAAGATGGTTGCTTGGCCAACAAGTACAGCTGCTCGTCATCGGTGACATTCATGAGACGTGTTTGCAACCAACCGCCGAAAGTCTTCATGTGTTCTCCATCAATCCAATCTTCACGTTGCTCCGGGTATTTAGAGCGTAAGATCTCCTTGTGTTCCTCTTTGTACGGAGCCACCAAGATGGAATTATGTAGAACTGTGTAGTGTGCTTGAGTGAAAGAATGTCCGTCCATACACGTTGCTGATTTCTTTCCTAGCGTGCCTTTTCCACGCAGGTCCCTCATAGCGCGATTCAGGAACACCGATCGGCTTAAGGTCAGGAATAAAGTCAACACAAAACTCAATGACCTCCTTTGTTCCATAGCCCTTGGAGATGCTTCCTTCCGGCCTAGCACGGTTATGAACGTACTTCTTTAAGACTCCCATGAATCTCTCAAAGGGGAACATGTTGTGTAGAAATACAGGACCGAGAACGCCAATCTCTTCGACCAAGTGAACTAGGAGATGTGTCATAATATTGAAGAAGGATGGTGGAACACCAACTCGAAGCTGACTAGACATTGGACCACATCCTTCTGAATTTTGTAGAGTAAGTGGATTGATCACCTTCTGAGAAATTGCATTGAGGAACGCACATAGCTTCACAATGGGTACTCGAACATTTTCCGGCAGGCCCCTCAATGCAACCGGAAGTAATTGTGTCATAATCACGTGGCGTCATGAGACTTTAGGTTTTGAAACTTTTTCTCCGACATGTTTATTATTCCCTTTATATTCGACGAAGCCAGACGGGACCTTGATGCTACTCAGACTTCAAAAAGATCTCCTTCTCCTCTTTGGTAAGAGCATAGCAGGACCTTGATACTTCTCTGGATTCAAGTTGTTTCCTTCGTGGATACTTTGTGGTCCTGCCGTGCATCCGGTGTATCTTTTGTCTTCCCATACACGCCCAAGAAGTTTAGCAGTTCACGCAAAGATTTTTCGTCACGTGCATCACGTCGATTGCAGAGTGAACCTCTAAGAATTTCCAGTAGGGTAGCTCCCAAAATATCGACTTCTTCTTCCACATGGGTACGTGTCCGTCAACATCATGCGGAATAGATTGTCCGCCGGGACCCTTTCCAAAGATCACTTTTAAATCCTTGACCATATCATATATAACTTCCCCATTAGGGCGGGTAGGCTTCGTTCGGTTATCTTCTCACCTCCGAAATGCTTTCCTCTCACGTGATGTTGTTTTGGAAGAAATCGACGATGCCCAGGTACACATTCTTGTTTCCCAAATAATTACTATCAGTCTCACCTAAACAGTGTGTGCATGCATTGTATCCCTTGTTTGACTGCCCTGAAATGTTACCAAGAGCAGGCCAATCATTGATGGTTACAAATAACAACGCTCGTAAGTTAAATTCCTTTTGTTCGTGCTCATCCCACACAGGTACACCTTCGTCACGCCACAACTCTAAAAGTTCTTCAACCAATGGCCTCGGGTACACATCAATGTCGTTGCCTGGTTGCTTCGGGCCCTGGATGAGCAGCATCATAATGAACTTCCGCTTCATGCACAACCAAGGAGGAAGGTTATAGATACATAGAGTCACCGGCCAGGTGCTATGACTGGAGCTCTGCTCCCCGAAAGGATTAAAGCCATCTGTACTTAGACCAAATCTTAAGTTCCTTGCGTCATCTGAAAATGACTTGAACTCTCTGTCGATTTTTCTCCACTGCGACCCGTCAGCGGGGTGTCTCAGCATCACATCTTTCTTACGGTCCTCTTTGTGCCATCGCAACAACTTGGCATGCTCTTTGTTCCGGAACAAACGTTTCAACCGTGGTATTATAGAGCATACCACATCACCTTCGCAGAACCCTCTTCCTGGGGTGGACTCACCCTCAACATCGCCGGGGTCATCTCGCCTGATCTTATACCTCAATGCACTACATACCGGCATGCATTCAAATTCTCGTACTCGCGGTAGAGGATGCATCATTGATGCATGCATGTATCTTCTCGCACCTCTAATCCTAGAGGGCAGACAACCTTCTTTGCTTCGTACGTGCTAGAGGGCAACACGTTCTCCCCGAAGCATCTTCTTTATTATTTTCAGCAACTTTTCAAATCCCTTGTCAAGTACCATTCTCTGCCTTCCATCGCAGCAATTCCAGCGTGGTACCCACTTTTTCTCGACCATTTTCGCAATTTGGGTACAACAGTTTGTTGTGATCCTCTAACATTTTCTCCAACTTCAACCTCTCCTTTTCATTTCCGCAGTTCATCTTCGCATCAAGAATGGCCCGACCCAAATCGTCATCGGGTCATCAAAAATCGGCTCATCGAAAATGAGCTCTTCTTCCGTCTTTCCCCATTCTACTACCACCGTCTTCAGTGAATAAGGGATAGTTGTCACTATCCTCTTCTTCTTCGTTGTCTTCCAATATAACCCCTCTTTCTCCGTGCTTGGTCCAACAATTATAGCTGGGCATGAAACCATTCTCCAGCAGGTGGACGTGAAGGGTCTTCGAGGTAGAGTAATCCTTCATATTCTTACAGGAACTACATGGACAATACATGAAACCATTCGCCTGTTTGCCTCAGCCACGTTGAGAAAATAATGCATGCCATGAACTCGGGATGGCACCGGTCACCGTACATCCATTGTCGACTCATCTGCATTTTATATGTATATCAAAAATCATTAAGTACACAACATCATGGATATATGAGTGACCAACTTAATTAATATTCAAGTTCATCACATAAAACTAAGTTTTTTTATAAAAAGAAGAGGCTCACCGAGGTTGTACGGTGCCGGCTAGGGGACGACGCTAGCGATCGACGGCGGTGAGGACGGGGATGATACTAATTAAAACCTACAAAATATACCATAATTTCAGCTCAAATTGATTATAAAAAAGTAAAATCCCTAACTTAGGCATTTCATCAAACACCTTGCTAGCACTAGAAAAATAGTACGAGTTAAACTACCAAAGAAATGAGCTAAATTAGGAACGCCGGAAGAAAGGATGATATTGCTAACCCTTGGATAGATGGAGGTCGTTAATCTTGTTAAAATGGTGGAGAAAAATAAAGATTATTGGAGTGTGAGAGGTGGAGAAAAATTTAGAGTATGAGGAAGAAGAGAAAATGAGAGCAGGGCTCGGGAAGGGTCTGGGCGATTTGATATAGCTGGGTACCCTTTGGTACCGGTTCGTGTTACGAACCGGTACCAAAGGTCCAGCCCGGGCCCCACCACGTCTGAATTTTGGCCGAAGACCTTTCGTACCGGTTCCTAACACGAACCGGTACGAAAGCTCCTCACGAACCGGTACCAAATCTCCTCGCCCGCCAGAGCCATTGAACCGGTATAGATGACCCCATTGGTACCGGTTCGTAAGGGAACCGGTACCAATGGCTTAGATGGATGAGAGGTTTTCTACTAGTGGTAGTAGCATAATTAAAAAACAATCCAAAACAAGCCCGTGCTTCGCTCCCTCCCCTGGCAACACACAGGCGGAGCTGAAATCCCGCCCGGCCACCACCACCTACCCACCTACCTCCTCCTCTGTCGTCGCCGGTGGGCTCTGCCGGGCAAAGCCCGCACGGAGCCAGCTGCCGGCTGGCAGTGGCTTGCTCGCGGGATTGGGGAACCCGCAGCGGACGCAAGGAGGCCCTATGCGGAGAGGAGATGGAGGGGGTGGTAGCCGCTGGTTTGGGGAGGTCCTCCTCCGACTGGCCTGCTTCTGATGAGGGCGAGGATGCTGGGGTGTCGGCCCTGGAGCAGCGGCGGTAACTTTTGGCGCGGCCAGGCAGGGCATTTGCCGCGACGATGGAGCTCGATGGTCGACAACGTGATCTGGCTGCTGCGGCTCACCGAGCTTCAGGTTCGGTTCAAACTCCAGGTGAAAGCCCTGTTCCGAGTCCGCTCGGCGCCGACGAAGGCGGCAGCTTCACATGTCATATTACTTCTTGTTGGCGTCCAGATGGTGGCCTGTAATCTCTTGGTAATGACGGTCCTTGGGGCTGCTGTAGTTTAGAGACAGCAGTGGCTTGTCTAGGAAGAAGCCAGACAGCTGGCTAGCAGGTCCGTGCAGCCTGGAGAAAACCTGAGGGGTAGAGGAAAATCAGCCAGGAAGCGGGCATGATGGCCCATGTGGAGCAGTTCGAGTGTAAGCGGCGGTGTATTGCTATCAGGGAGAAGTCTGGCTCATGTACTGTTCCGACGCTCAATATAACTAGTGTTAGTTATATTGAGACATTTCAACGAATGAAATTAAGATTCATTTAAGTAAGTTACTTTTTTATTTGATATTTGTGAATCTGGACTGTTTTTCATAGAAAGAAAAAGATGGAATATAATACAGTATGAAATAGACATACAAGAATTGTTTAGTGTAAAATCTTCCTGTAAAAGCTTCTCATAAAATTAGTTAGGAGATCATATAAAATGCTAATCATACCTTGTCTAATGCATTAAGCACTTGAATTACATACTCCACTGTAGGTCTTCTCTCCATACCAGGGTACACACATTTTAGGGCTATGCTGATACATTCCTTTATTTGCTGGTTATATTTTTCCATTAACATATACTCCACCGTGGATTCGAGTGTATGCCTCCAACTACCAAGTACCTACACATTTGCAACCACTGAGATAGAATTTTTTTTTTTGAGGATGACACTGAGATAGAATGACGGGACATATGCAAATGCTGGATTAATTCAACATACTTCCTCCATGAAATGCTGACAAGATGTAGCAGTACTCTCGGGACTATCGAGCTGGAAGTATGGATAGTCCCTACAACCTGTGATTATCTCTATTATAATAACACCCAAGCTGAAGATATCAGCCTTCATAGAGATTATTCCTTGGATTAAGTATTCGGGTGCCATGTATCCTCTGCAATGCAATAGAAAAGTAAGGGGCACCGCGGGCATAAACAAAGTGATGGCAAGTAGCCAAGGAAAAGATAAAGAAATGCAGATGAAAGAGAAAAATTCACCGTGATCCAACCGAATTTTTAGTGATAATTCGTGATTGCTGGTTGCCGAAGATCCTCGACAAACCGAAGTCTGCTATTTTTGGTACCATTGTAGCATCCATCAATATATTTTCGGGTTTAAGGTCAAGATGAACAATACGACGTTCCTCATGAAGAAAAATCAAGCCGTTGCAAATACCCTTGATGATCTTGTATCTCATGTTCCAGTCAAGGACTGAAGATTCATCTGTAGGAACTGATACATATAATAGAAGAAACTGTAAGCCCACAGCCCACAGCAACACTAAGAACTAAGCTAGCTCAGTTACTTGAGGTGAGGTGAGGGCGTAGATACAATGCCTTAATGTAGGTATGATTGTTCAACTTAAATTTTAGTGCCTAATTTTTTCAATAAAAATTATCCAGTATCATATGCATTCTCTTTTCCCATTTTTTGCCATAACAACCCCCTTTTCTGAATGCATGGGGAAATGATTGATATACATGGCTAGCTTCTATTGACCCAATGCTCGATAGCTAGCTATAGCATGGTTAGACTAGTAGCTGAAAAACTATAGTTGTGAGCCATATTATAAGTAAATTTCACAAACTATAGATAAAATAAAATAAACTATGCGCATTGTTTGGTGATCATACCGGAAATATACTTGTCAAGGCTTTTGTTGCATAAATATTCAAAGCAGAGCAACCTTTTTGGTATTTCAGCCCAAATAAAATCCCCACTTGGTTGCTTTATTCTTTCAAAGCTTGATTCAGAACAGTAACCAATAAATTGTACTACATGTTGGTGCTTGATCTCCATAAGAGCACCAACTTCCTTGTGGAAAGTTTTGTCGTCCACAAGATGTATATCAAAAATCTTCTTGACAGCAATGATTTTCCCACTCGGAAGAACTCCCTGTGTTGCAACTTAAACCACTCTTCATATCTCCTTTGGTTATTACTGTTGTTAACATTTGAAAATTGGAGTAGGCAAAATCGGTCATACCTTGTAAACCATTGCATACCCACCTCTACCGAGTTCCGATTCGTTGGAAAAATCACATGTGATGGCTTTTAAAAATTGTAGTGGAAGTGAGATTGGCGTTCCATTTGAATCTTGCAACTTCCTCTCCCATTCATCATGTAAGCTAGCCATTTCTGATTACAGAAAATATATTTCAGGAAAAAAAAGCAAATATAACTCTTCAAGACAGATAACATGATATGAGTTTGAGATAGTATTCTCCAGAACAACAACAACGTTTACGTCAGCACAAGCAGATTATTTCAACTCCAATAATTTCCAATTGCGGACTACAAAGTGAATTACTTGCTCCAAGTTCTACAAGAGTTTTTAAGAAAAAAAGGTGCATGATCAATAACATGCATGATGTTTGCCTGACTAGATGCGGACACTTCATTGTAGCCAATTCACTCTGTGACAAGGATAACTGCATGTTTTTACATCTATATCTCATCATCTCTTGCTACAGCTGGTTATTCCAAGCATACAAGTAAATATGGATCAAACTTGGCTTTCTTTTAATGGATCCATATGTAACACATATAACACTAAAGCTTAATTTGTCTGTTCTTTGATATTCCTTGTGTATAAATTGGATGATTTTGTACCCTTTGTGTAATCTTTTCTGCATCAAACTTGGCTTTCTTTGAATGGATCCATATGTAATGCACTTTGGGTGATTTATGTCTCAATAGCTCAAAACCACCATGTTTTTTTCGCGAAAACGTGTTTTGATGCATTGATAGAAAAGAGTTTTTACAACGATGTACAAGCTCGGGTCGACCAACACCCGCACCAAACAACTCAATCCACTAGACGTCAGACCTACGAAGAACCGCGGATCAAGACGTGCAAGCCAATCGCACCGGCAGAGGCCCATGACCGAGCTTCAGATTGAATCGTGTCGAGGACACTACTAGTGCCGGGGGACGCATTTTCAAAGACCACGGCATTGCGATGCTTCCAGATCCACCATGCCATTAGCATCGCAATGCCGTTAGCTCAAAACCACCATGTGTCTCTTGGTTGCTTACTAAAGGAAGAGTAGTCATTAACTAGAGGAGCAGACAACCCACTACTAGGAAAAGGCCTAGTCGTAAGATTGCTAACAGTGGCGCATGTAATATCCCAGGTAATGGGGTTACAAAAATAGAGGAAACAGATGTGTGCATTGCATTCATGCATAGAAAATCTGGGGAATTTTCGCGCTTTAAAGTAAAACAGTCACAGTAACTGAAGTTTCACTTGACCTTGGTGGAATTGAAGTAGCTCATCAAATCAAGCGCTATAAACCTCAATGTGACTTTGTTCAAACCTTGTTTTGGGTAGAGATGATTTGATCTAAGGGGTTAGATCAAATGGAACTAATAATCAACACAACAACACTTTACTCAATGATCAATTGCTTGATCTTATAAAAGATTATAGCATGGTAATCCTTGCCACAAAATATGAACATCCATTTAATTGGAAATCAAGTAACAATAATTGGAGAAACTATTATTCACTTATCTTCTCCATGTCTTAAACTAATCCATTCTCTTATCATCAAACCTTTGATATCCATTCTACTTTAACTTTGGAAACATAACAAGGAGATCCACTCAAGAAGTACATATTCTTCTCTATTCCAAATAGTTAAGCATCAAACCTAGAGAGGTGAGAGATCTGTTATAATTATTGAGAAGCAATAACAAACCTTGAGTTAAACCTTGGATATAAATCCATGAATTCAAATCATTATCTTTGAGAGAAACCCTAGAGTATTATTCAAGCCTTCCCATATGAGAGAGACCATTTATTTTAAACCTAGCTTTACCTAGTAATGAACAAAGGACAACCTTTGAACTAAAGTATTAGGTTGTAAACCATTTCCCTTGGAGTGGTGAGATAACCTAATATCACATGGAATAATACCATATCCATGAATTGATAAAGTAAGGAGGAGATTAACTCAATCAAGATAGCCAAGTGGGGTTTTAGACTAAATACCTATTGAGATCTTGTGAGTACACCATAAACCCTAGAATAATCCATTCCTATACAAGAGAGCTCAAGATCTGGTGCTACACTCAAGTTAGTTGAGGCAACATTTGAATTTGAGGGAGAGAACTATCCATATAACCAGATGATTATATCATCATTGATTAAGTAGAACCCTAACATAATATCTCAGGCATTCTCCTGGGATATAAACTTAAGAGGCAACCATAGTAGTCCAATTCAAGAAACTATAAAAGAAAGTATTTATTTAATTGATCAAGACAACACTTGATCTTGAGAGTGGGAAACCTATTAAATGAGAGATATCTTAGGAAGCCAAACTTTGATCATTATAAATTGAGTAATGATCATAAACCCTAAGAACTTGAGGTAAGGATATTAAGAACAAGTGGATCATGCCTAATCCATGATCATGCTCTTGAGGTATGTGAGGATAAGTTAAATCTTAATAGGATAAGAGGATATAATCCACCACATGAAATCATAGGGAGGTAACTAGTAAGTAACCCTAGACTTATATCTCAACCTTTACTTGTGAACCACTTGGTGATCATAAGTAGAATCCTACCATATCCATAATTCAGAAATCAAACAACCTAAGAAAACCTTAGAGTCAAACTCTATGCTTTATATGGTGAGAAATCATATACCCATATGACCAAAGTTAACTATAAAAAGAACTATAACCAATGTAGTTACTTAAATGATAAATTGAGGTTAATAATAGAAGCCAATTGGTAGAAGATAAAACCAATTCTCAATATCATAGTAACTAGAGGAGAACATAAAATGTTAAATAAACAACCACCTTATAATGGTTAGGGGAGATTAACCCTAGCACATGCAGTATGGTGTCATCTCATCTCACAACCTAGAATTGAACCTCAACCCTAGTTATGTATCACTATGGTGATCATAATATAAACCTAGGCCATGACTATGATTCAAACCAATTGCCATTAGGTAAATATCATTAGAAACCTAGTATGGCACATTAATAAAGTCTTAAGCTATAATTATTAAACCTGGGAAAACTCTTGTGATACATCTTATAATTAGAACCATAAGTGTGATTAACAACCACTTATCTTTATAACCAAAGTCCCAACCATGAGGAGAGTAATGTCTACTCTAGGTAATTCAAAGTGTTATTAAAATATAATACTAGTGCTAACCTTGACATAGAGTGGTAATCAAAATTACAAGATCTAAATAAATAGAGGATCACATAAAATCATATGCAGGGAACTAAATTCTCAATTAAGAGCTCAAATCCTAATGATAAATTCTAAAACACTTAGAGTAGAAATTATCAAACCTAATAATAATAGATTTGATTACACAAGAAAAAGGAAATTAAAATGAGTGCATAAAATCATGATTATTTACAATATGTAATAAAGCCCACATATGTGAAATGTTTAATCAAAACAATTGAGTATTCAAAATAATACTTTTATTAGTCTTCATAAAAGACCAATTGTTTAACACCTGCAAAATAGAAAATAGTTAAAACATGAATTCAAAACAGAATTCAAAACCAGAAAATAAAACAGAAATAGAAAACAAAACAGAAAATAGAGAGAGGAGGAGCTTACCTGCTAGCCCAGCAGCAACCCACGCAGCAACCCAAAAGAAAGCCCACGAGCCAGCCCCGCACCGGCCCAGCCCAGCAGGAAACGGTCCAGACCGTTTCGTGTAAATGGAAGCCAAACGCCTTCTTCTTCCTCTCCGGGGACGACACCGCGCAGGAGCACCTGGCCACTTCCTCGTCGGGGATATGGACGCCCCGGACGCCAGAGACCAAGCCAAAGCTGACCGTAATCTCCGCCGCGTCCACCTTATCTGGCATTGCTAAGATTCGTGCCCAAAACGAGCAGCAACCTAGCCGAGCATCCCAGCCAGTCGTCGCCGTCGTGCCGACGTTGCTGACCTCACCGTGAGCTATAAAACCGCACCAAGCACCATCAGAGAACCCTAATGCCTCTCCGCCCACTCAGCTGCCCTCCGAACCTCTCTATTTCGCGCCACCGTCTCACAATAGTCGCCGGGGTCGGAGATGAAGCCGATGACTGGAGCCGCCCCGGCAACCGTGAGGAGGTCCTGGAGATGCGCATCGACGCGTAGAGAATTTGTGCAGAAGCACGCATCCAGGGGAGCTAGTAATCGGCCCAATTTTGATGTTTTCTGCCGCAGCACCTCGCCGGAATCGGCGAAACCCTCGCCGTCTCCATTGACAATAGGCAACCTCGACCACACCGTGAGCTTCAGGGTATGGATGCGCTTCTTTAGAACCCTTTATTGCATCTTAGAACCATCTGTAGCTCGATCTCGTGACCTCGCCGGAGTTGCTCCGCCGCGGGCACGTTTCTCGGCGATACTCCGATGATCCATTCACGAAACCGACCTCACCATCAAGCTCAGCGTGTAGAGGAGGTCCGGATAGTGTTACCCGCGCGGTCCAGTAAGCCATAAATCGGCGTCGCCGCCGTGTGTTGACTCGCCGACGGCGAGTTGACCGGTGAGGTTACGTGGCAGTGGGGTCCGAAGCGGGTCTGACCCAGTCAACTGCCAACGAGGCAGCTGACTCAGCCAGACCCCACTTGTCTGCGACTGGGGGGTAGATTAGGGCGGTAAGTTTAGTAGTTTTTGTTTTATTTCAATTTCATTAATTCCAGAAACTTTGAAATAATTTAGAAAATTCAAATAAAGTCAGAAAAATATAAATAAGATATCAAAATTCTTAGAAAAGAAAACTCTATGCAATAAAAATATAAAATGAAATTTTTATTTTTAATAAAAATTCACTTATTTAATACTTGTTATTTAAGCCTTTAATTCTAATTCTAAATTCAATTAAAATTCAATAATTAGTAAAAATTTCAAAATTAAATAAAAACCAGTAAGTAAATAAGGAAAAAAATAAAATTAATTTTCCTTTTCTATTAACTTATTAAATCCTTATTAGGAGGATTTAAAACCCAATTTAATAATTACCCTTATTATTAATTGTTTAAAAAAAAGAATAAAATGCCAAAATTCAATATTATTTTTATTCCCAAATTATTATTAACCTCAACTTTGAAATAAAGTTATTAATCTTAGAACTAGATGGTAATTAGAAAACCCTAGTTCCATTATACCTTAAATAGTAGTTCATAATTTCATGTGGGATCCTAAAACCCTAATGTCATTCGGAACCCAGCTCCATTACTTCACATGAACCTTAAATGGTTTCCAAACCTGCACCCCAAGTTAACATATGATCATGTTACTTGAATAGTAGTCATAGAACCATAGTAGCAACTAAATACTCGTCATGTCCACATAAAATTATAGAAAACCCATCACTAATAGGTGGGTATCCCATGTGCTCATCTTCGTCAGACCTAGATGATCATATGGGGTTAACCAGATGTAAACCCTAGCTCTAAACCTCACAGACATTATCCTTAGCTATCCTTACTTAGCATCACACCATCGTGATGAATCCTAATAGCAATCATCCCTAATGTTTAGCATTACATACCACACTCCACTAAACCTTACTAGTGTGAAATACTTAGGAACCATCCCATCGAAAAAACCAACCATTCTTTAATTAGGGAATTAAATAGCAAACCTAAACAACCTCAACCTAATTGATATACTTCTTATTACTTAAGAAGTATGTTCTTCAAAAGTTATTCCTTTAAAGAAATTAAGGAATCGTCACCAACCCTGCTTATAAGGACCTATAAACCCTAGCCAGCTATCACTAGCAAGATAAACCAATCTTGATAGCACCCATGTGTAATTAATTGCTTAGAAAGCCCAGGCTTAACTCAGTCTTACAAGCCCTTGGTGTTGATGAATCCAACTAGGTTGTGATCCATCTAATACTCACTCCAGAAACTAGATGAAACCATAATAAACCATAGTACTCCACAACTCTAATTATCATACTTATTCTTTATTAAAGAACATGTTCTTCAAAAGTTATTCTTTTGAAGTATATGATAATTAATCATTAACCATGCCATATAGTGCTAAAACCAACCACTATTCATTACAGGTTAAGATTACACCAAATCTTATTGTTGTGTGCTATTAGTGTTATTATTATGATATATTGAAACATCTGTTTATAATACCAAATAACCACACCTGAATAAGAACCTTGTTTGTGAATCACTCTAAAAGTGCAACACACCCCGAACCAATCATTACAACTCACTGATCCTAAATCATCGGGGTTAGGACACGCTAGAACGATTGCATCTCATACCTATGCATTATTGCATCCTTGCCAATCTTTTAAACATCGTCCTTACCGGACGATGATACTATTTCAGAATTTGGAGTTACTACGTATCAAGACCTTGCCGCATAATCTTGCAGTCAAGAAAGGCAAGTTCATCACTTGCTCATGTCATTTGTGTATTTCTATCAAATTACTTGCAAAGTATTATGGTTATCACTATTGCATAAAAATCAAAACCACTACTTTCATAACTATGAATATGACTATGTGGTGGGCAATGGAACCATGGATTGTGTTGATATGGTGGAGGTTCCATTGCACGGGTTTATATCCATCTAGGATTAAACAACAAATGTCGCCAATGATTCTTGTGCCGTAATACCCGTGTTAACCATAAGATCCGGAGTGGGACGGAGTAGTCAAAAGTGTTTCCACCTCTCGTTCATCAACGGATGCGCTTACCGTAGCAGTTGTGTCTCGCGGAACAACCGGAGGGTGGGGATCCCATTCTAATTCCCCACGGTAAAGCATTGCTTGCCGTAGCAGTTGTGTCTTGCGGAACAACCGGAGGGTGGGGATCCCATTCTAATTCCCCACGGTAATGCGGTCTATGATGGGTTGCAGCTACCGGCGTAGGAGTGTATGGTAGAGCCCAACACTGTCGTCGTGGTCGGGGTCCACCCTGAAATTACGGGAATAATGGGACCGGCGTGGACCCAGGGTCGGGGCATGCAACAACGGGTGGGTGTTCGAGGTAGCGGAGGAACATGATTGGCTAGACCTTATACCGGCCTCACACCATAGGAAGTGTGGACGGGTCATTCCGGTTGGCACCAAGGTTAAGATCTCTTATGGGTAAAGCAACACACCTCTGCAGAGTGTAAAGAACCGTGACCGTCACTCCCGTTCGGGATATGGAACTGCGAACGCGGCGGAAAGGAGCTCCATGAAGTTCTAGTAAACCGGTGAAGGCTGACGGACATAGTTCTTCTGAATAAAAGCAACCTCTTGAAGAAATGATTATGAAAACTTGCATTGGTATTAGACTTTCTGGTCTAATGCCGTAGCTAGTGCATTAAACACCTCTTTCCTATAATGAACTTGTTGAGTACGCTCGTACTCATCCCACTCTTAAATCCCCTGCTTAGGTATGGAGGCATCGAAGGAGGATCTACGGCAACTCGAAGGCCGAGGAGTCAACAACTTCTTCAAGAGACAAGAACCTGTCAAATGATCACCACATCCAACAAGGAGAAAACCTAGTTTAGCCATAGAAAGGAACTAGCTTCCTAAACCTAGCTCCTATTTAGCTAGAATCTATTCTCAGCCTCTATAACTAGTTAAATACTCTACAAATAGAGTTCGTGATAGGACTAGACTACGAGTCGTTCTTCGGGAGTTTATTGGCAGATTTACCTCATTGTAAAGTAGGAGGCTGTGCTGATCTTTTGTAAAGATTCTGTGTTGTAATTCTATAGACATGCCTTGGACCCGCATATGTTTTGTTGTACCACTCTGAGCGATATAATACTAGTGGAACGGTGTTTCATTGGTGTTATATCGACTTGCATACTACACCATGCGGTGGTATGCCAGTCACCACTTGGTATCGAGCAAATGCTTTGACCTTAGGATTAAAACCCTTTAAAGGAGACCTATAGGATTGGTAGTGTCTATAGGAAATTGTCCTAGGTAAACCAAATACTTCTTATGACTTGAGATGGATATTCACTTGAGAATAATCCTGACACACTTAAGTCAATGATTCTTTCCTAAGTTAGTTAGCTAAACATAGAGCACACCATTAAGTCCCTAAAACAATATATGAGTAGATCACAGTTGGTATACAATACATGGTAGTCCAAAGAGAGGATACAACCATAAGGAAGATATCCTATTGGAAGATGTGTACCAACACAGGTTATGGTTAAGTAAGAGTTATCCAGAACTGTAATAGGAGTTATATCAAGTGATGAAGATAATCAAGATATCCTAATAGAAGATGTAGACCCATATAAGTGTTGAGTAAGTAAAAATTATCTAGACATGTGAAACAATTGATAGTAAGTAATAACCATGAGTCATATGAGGTAGTATTGACCATGATGAGTCAATCATGGGAGGTAAGTAAGAGAGATAGAAATAAAACATGTCTACTTACAAAGTAGTGATAGTAATCATATATCATTCACCTGAGATCATTATGTGATGGACTAGAATTTCATAATTAATTAAGAGGAGAATAATAAGATGCCAGACAATCGTGCAAGAACTGTGTTCCAAAAATATGGGAAGTGTGCCAAGCACATCATGACCATAGTCTTATGAAAATATAAACACTTGGAAGTATAGGAGTTATATTTCCATAGTTATGTGCTTAGAGTAGCAATGTTAGAACCTAGACATATCATGTGAGATAGTCCTCAACCAAAATGGAAGTTAAGTTAGTACTTCCAAAGAAAATTAGGTTAATTTCAGCTATCCTAGACCACTTTGTTTCAAGTTTATCTCATTGCAATTGTGCAATTCAGGTAAATGTCAAGACAAATAATAGAATGCCAACTATATGTGCTAAGTATCACGATATAAACCTATCTTATGTGGTGTTATATTCTACGCATCAGAGCCTGATGTTGAGAGATGTCTTACTCAAATACTATATTCAGGCAAATGATGTGTAGTATAAGCACAAAGCTGAATCTTCTTGGATTTTATTGGATTTTCATTGTTTGACTAGATCCATACATGAAGTTTAAACTTTGATATGCTAATGCATGATGCTATATCAAGTTCTTACTTGATGTTAAAGATCTAGAGGGTAATGGTATTCGTGTGAGGAAGTGACGAATTCGGAAGATTCTGAAGACAAGATGAAGGTTCATCAAATAAAGGAAACAAAGTTGTGGGAAGTAACCACTATACTCTGAAGGAAGTATCAATTAAAACTCATGCTTTACCTCAACAGAGGAGTACTTTAGTACATGAGAAGCATGAAGGTAAGAAATCTGGTGATTATGGAGAAGCTCAAGCCGATCCATAGTCAATATAGATGAGGGATGCATGGAAAAATCACTTGGGATACTATATTCATAGTGTCAGCCAGTGGTTTTCTAGCAACAATAAACCCTCGAAGAAAGGAAGATGACCTATGAACCCATAGCAGATATAAGAAGACCATAGTTGATATCAGAATACCACAATTGATATAGGATCAATACTGGAAGATATGGTAGAAGATATCTCGTCCAGTTAATCAGAACCTATAATAGAATCCATTTTTAGATAACAAATAGCTACAATTGGTATCAAGTAGTCCACCATTGGATTATTTGTACCAAGAAGTTGTGAACAAATAAAATTTTGTTAGCCAAATAACAATGAACTATAATCATTTAGTCGAAGGAATCCACATTGGATGTCCACGATTGAGTGGATACACCACAGATATTCTTCACAAGACCTGGAATAGTACAAACCATAAGCTATACCTAGACCAATATTCTAACCATCAATCCAATGGTTGGAAGAAAAAGAATTGAAGACCATAAGAAAACTCTAAGGGGTAGAGTAAAGATTGAGTTAGATATACAATAACCTAATACTTTAAGCTTGATAGAAGCAGAAGGTCTGAACTGAGAGGAAGTTCGATCTTATTATCATAAGATTGTTGAACACTACTTTCAGAAGGATGTCAGACCAGAAGCCGAGGTTCATACCTTGAGGAAGTAAGAAGTGTACTATAACTTGAGAAAGTGAGTAAAATTTACTAAGAAGTATGGAAGCTCAAAGAAGCTAAGTTTAATGAAGTTGGACGAAGGAAATACCGTAGACCAATAATTCCCAAGAAGGCCAAGACCGAAGAAGATTGAACATACCAATACCAAAGACTAATAGAATGATTCCTTTCATGGAACCTAAATAAACCAAAATTGTTGTAGGTATCAACTATAAACCATGATTGGATGGACTAAATGAGTCTAATCCATTCTTAGTAAAATAAACAATCAAGACCATTCCAAGGTAAGTACCTTACTTAGTACCATTATTGCACTTTTGGTATTAAGGGAAAACAAAGACCTATTTATCAATTAGGATTTTATTATCAAATTAGTCTTCAGTTAAGACTCGCAGCGTCAGAAGAAGTCTCAATCATTGAATCTTCAATGAGAAAGGAAACAAGCTTATAGAATTGGAAGAAATCAAAGAATCAAAGTAAGAACCATGGTTCGGAGACAAACCCTAATGGATTCCAGGAAGAATCTGGACAAGAGATATATTCAATTATATCCAGTGAGATCACTATGGAGTTCGAGAAAAGTTTAAGTCTGTATAAGTCAGAACCACACTCCGGAAACGTGAGAGAGATCAAACTTCGAGGACGAAGTTTAGTTTAAGGGGTAGAGACTGTAATATCCCAGGTAATGGGGTTACAAAAATAGAGGAAACAGATGTGTGCATTGCATTCATGCATAGAAAATCTGGGAATTTTTCTTTAAAGTAAAACAGTCACAGTAACAAGTTTCACTTGACCTTGGTGGAATTGAAGTAGCTCATCAAATCAAGCGCTATAAACCTCAATGTGACTTTGTTCAAACCTTGTTTTGGGTAGAGATGATTTGATCTAAGGGGTTAGATCAAATGGAACTAATAATCAACACAACAACACTTTACTCAATGATCAATTGCTTGATCTTATAAAAGATTATAGCATGGTAATCCTTGCCACAAAATATGAACATCCATTTAATTGGAAATCAAGTAACAATAATTGGAGAAACTATTATTCACTTATCTTCTCCATGTCTTAAACTAATCCATTCTCTTATCATCAAACCTTTGATATCCATTCTACTTTAACTTTGGAAACATAACAAGGAGATCCACTCAAGAAGTACATATTCTTCTCTATTCCAAATAGTTAAGCATCAAACCTAGAGAGGTGAGAGATCTGTTATAATTATTGAGAAGCAATAACAAACCTTGAGTTAAACCTTGGATATAAATCCATGAATTCAAATCATTATCTTTGAGAGAAACCCTAGAGTATTATTCAAGCCTTCCCATATGAGAGAGACCATTTATTTTAAACCTAGCTTTACCTAGTAATGAACAAAGGACAACCTTTGAACTAAAGTATTAGGTTGTAAACCATTTCCCTTGGAGTGGTGAGATAACCTAATATCACATGGAATAATACCATATCCATGAATTGATAAAGTAAGGAGGAGATTAACTCAATCAAGATAGCCAAGTGGGGTTTTAGACTAAATACCTATTGAGATCTTGTGAGTACACCATAAACCCTAGAATAATCCATTCCTATACAAGAGAGCTCAAGATCTGGTGCTACACTCAAGTTAGTTGAGGCAACATTTGAATTTGAGGGAGAGAACTATCCATATAACCAGATGATTATATCATCATTGATTAAGTAGAACCCTAACATAATATCTCAGGCATTCTCCTGGGATATAAACTTAAGAGGCAACCATAGTAGTCCAATTCAAGAAACTATAAAAGAAAGTATTTATTTAATTGATCAAGACAACACTTGATCTTGAGAGTGGGAAACCTATTAAATGAGAGATATCTTAGGAAGCCAAACTTTGATCATTATAAATTGAGTAATGATCATAAACCCTAAGAACTTGAGGTAAGGATATTAAGAACAAGTGGATCATGCCTAATCCATGATCATGCTCTTGAGGTATGTGAGGATAAGTTAAATCTTAATAGGATAAGAGGATATAATCCACCACATGAAATCATAGGGAGGTAACTAGTAAGTAACCCTAGACTTATATCTCAACCTTTACTTGTGAACCACTTGGTGATCATAAGTAGAATCCTACCATATCCATAATTCAGAAATCAAACAACCTAAGAAAACCTTAGAGTCAAACTCTATGCTTTATATGGTGAGAAATCATATACCCATATGACCAAAGTTAACTATAAAAAGAACTATAACCAATGTAGTTACTTAAATGATAAATTGAGGTTAATAATAGAAGCCAATTGGTAGAAGATAAAACCAATTCTCAATATCATAGTAACTAGAGGAGAACATAAAATGTTAAATAAACAACCACCTTATAATGGTTAGGGGAGATTAACCCTAGCACATGCAGTATGGTGTCATCTCATCTCACAACCTAGAATTGAACCTCAACCCTAGTTATGTATCACTATGGTGATCATAATATAAACCTAGGCCATGACTATGATTCAAACCAATTGCCATTAGGTAAATATCATTAGAAACCTAGTATGGCACATTAATAAAGTCTTAAGCTATAATTATTAAACCTGGGAAAACTCTTGTGATACATCTTATAATTAGAACCATAAGTGTGATTAACAACCACTTATCTTTATAACCAAAGTCCCAACCATGAGGAGAGTAATGTCTACTCTAGGTAATTCAAAGTGTTATTAAAATATAATACTAGTGCTAACCTTGACATAGAGTGGTAATCAAAATTACAAGATCTAAATAAATAGAGGATCACATAAAATCATATGCAGGGAACTAAATTCTCAATTAAGAGCTCAAATCCTAATGATAAATTCTAAAACACTTAGAGTAGAAATTATCAAACCTAATAATAATAGATTTGATTACACAAGAAAAAGGAAATTAAAATGAGTGCATAAAATCATGATTATTTACAATATGTAATAAAGCCCACATATGTGAAATGTTTAATCAAAACAATTGAGTATTCAAAATAATACTTTTATTAGTCTTCATAAAAGACCAATTGTTTAACACCTGCAAAATAGAAAATAGTTAAAACATGAATTCAAAACAGAATTCAAAACCAGAAAATAAAACAGAAATAGAAAACAAAACAGAAAATAGAGAGAGGAGGAGCTTACCTGCTAGCCCAGCAGCAAACCACGCAGCAACCCAAAAGAAAGCCCACGAGCCAGCCCCGCACCGGCCCAGCCCAGCAGGAAACGGTCCAGACCGTTTCGTGTAAATGGAAGCCAAACGCCTTCTTCTTCCTCTCCGGGGACGACACCGCGCAGGAGCACCTGGCCACTTCCTCGTCGGGGATATGGACGCCCCGGACGCCAGAGACCAAGCCAAAGCTGACCGTAATCTCCGCCGCGTCCACCTTATCTGGCATTGCTAAGATTCGTGCCCAAAACGAGCAGCAACCTAGCCGAGCATCCCAGCCAGTCGTCGCCGTCGTGCCGACGTTGCTGACCTCACCGTGAGCTATAAAACCGCACCAAGCACCATCAGAGAACCCTAATGCCTCTCCGCCCACTCAGCTGCCCTCCGAACCTCTCTATTTCGCGCCACCGTCTCACAATAGTCGCCGGGGTCGGAGATGAAGCCGATGACTGGAGCCGCCCCGGCAACCGTGAGGAGGTCCTGGAGATGCGCATCGACGCGTAGAGAATTTGTGCAGAAGCACGCATCCAGGGGAGCTAGTAATCGGCCCAATTTTGATGTTTTCTGCCGCAGCACCTCGCCGGAATCGGCGAAACCTTCGCCGTCTCCATTGACAATAGGCAACCTCGACCACACCGTGAGCTTCAGGGTATGGATGCGCTTCTTTAGAACCCTTTATTGCATCTTAGAACCATCTGTAGCTCGATCTCGTGACCTCGCCGGAGTTGCTCCGCCGCGGGCACGTTTCTCGGCGATACTCCGATGATCCATTCACGAAACCGACCTCACCATCAAGCTCAGCGTGTAGAGGAGGTCCGGATAGTGTTACCCGCGCGGTCCAGTAAGCCATAAATCGGCGTCGCCGCCGTGTGTTGACTCGCCGACGGCGAGTTGACCGGTGAGGTTACGTGGCAGTGGGGTCCGAAGCGGGTCTGACCCAGTCAACTGCCAACGAGGCAGCTGACTCAGCCCAGACCCCACTTGTCTGCGACTGGGGGGTAGATTAGGGCGGTAAGTTTAGTAGTTTTTGTTTTATTTCAATTTCATTAATTCCAGAAACTTTGAAATAATTTAGAAAATTCAAATAAAGTCAGAAAAATATAAATAAGATATCAAAATTCTTAGAAAAGAAAACTCTATGCAATAAAAATATAAAATGAAATTTTTATTTTTAATAAAAATTCACTTATTTAATACTTGTTATTTAAGCCTTTAATTCTAATTCTAAATTCAATTAAAATTCAATAATTAGTAAAAATTTCAAAATTAAATAAAAACCAGTAAGTAAATAAGGAAAAAAATAAAATTAATTTTCCTTTTCTATTAACTTATTAAATCCTTATTAGGAGGATTTAAAACCCAATTTAATAATTACCCTTATTATTAATTGTTTAAAAAAAAGAATAAAATGCCAAAATTCAATATTATTTTTATTCCCAAATTATTATTAACCTCAACTTTGAAATAAAGTTATTAATCTTAGAACTAGATGGTAATTAGAAAACCCTAGTTCCATTATACCTTAAATAGTAGTTCATAATTTCATGTGGGATCCTAAAACCCTAATGTCATTCGGAACCCAGCTCCATTACTTCACATGAACCTTAAATGGTTTCCAAACCTGCACCCCAAGTTAACATATGATCATGTTACTTGAATAGTAGTCATAGAACCATAGTAGCAACTAAATACTCGTCATGTCCACATAAAATTATAGAAAACCCATCACTAATAGGTGGGTATCCCATGTGCTCATCTTCGTCAGACCTAGATGATCATATGGGGTTAACCAGATGTAAACCCTAGCTCTAAACCTCACAGACATTATCCTTAGCTATCCTTACTTAGCATCACACCATCGTGATGAATCCTAATAGCAATCATCCCTAATGTTTAGCATTACATACCACACTCCACTAAACCTTACTAGTGTGAAATACTTAGGAACCATCCCATCGAAAAAACCAACCATTCTTTAATTAGGGAATTAAATAGCAAACCTAAACAACCTCAACCTAATTGATATACTTCTTATTACTTAAGAAGTATGTTCTTCAAAAGTTATTCCTTTAAAGAAATTAAGGAATCGTCACCAACCCTGCTTATAAGGACCTATAAACCCTAGCCAGCTATCACTAGCAAGATAAACCAATCTTGATAGCACCCATGTGTAATTAATTGCTTAGAAAGCCCAGGCTTAACTCAGTCTTACAAGCCCTTGGTGTTGATGAATCCAACTAGGTTGTGATCCATCTAATACTCACTCCAGAAACTAGATGAAACCATAATAAACCATAGTACTCCACAACTCTAATTATCATACTTATTCTTTATTAAAGAACATGTTCTTCAAAAGTTATTCTTTTGAAGTATATGATAATTAATCATTAACCATGCCATATAGTGCTAAAACCAACCACTATTCATTACAGGTTAAGATTACACCAAATCTTATTGTTGTGTGCTATTAGTGTTATTATTATGATATATTGAAACATCTGTTTATAATACCAAATAACCACACCTGAATAAGAACCTTGTTTGTGAATCACTCTAAAAGTGCAACACACCCTGAACCAATTACTACAACTCACTGATCCTCAATCATCGGGGTTAGGACACGCTTAGAACGATTGCATCTCATACCTATGCATTATTGCATCCTTGCCAATCTTTTAAACATCGTCCTTACCGGACGATGATACTATTTCAGAATTTGGAGTTACTACGTATCGAAGACCTTGCCTGCATAATCTTGCAGTCAAGAAAGGCAAGTTCATCACTTGCTCATGTCATTTGTGTATTTCTATCAAATTACTTGCAAAGTATTATGGTTATCACTATTGCATAAAAATCAAAACCACTACTTTCATAACTATGAATATGACTATGTGGTGGGCAATGGAACCATGGATTGTGTTGATATGGTGGAGGTTCCATTGCACGGTTTATATCCATCTAGGATTAAACAACAAATGTCGCCAGTGATTCTTGTGCCGTAATACTCGTGTTAACCATAAGATCCGGAGTGGGACGGAGTAGTCAAAAGTGTTTCCACCTCTCGTTCATCAACGGATGCGCTTACCGTAGCAGTTGTATCTGGCGGAACAACCGGAGGGTGGGGATCCCATTCTAATTCCCCACGGTAAAGCATTGCTTGCCGTAGCGGTTGTGTCTTGCGGAACAACCGGAGGGTGGGGATCCCATTCTAATTCCCACGGTAATGCGGTCTATGATGGGTTGCAGCTACGGCGTAGGAGTGTATGGTAGAGCCCAGACTGCGTCGTGGGGGTCCACCCAAATTACGGAATAATGGGACCGGCGTGGACCCGGGTCGGGCATGCAACAACGGGTGGGTGTTCGAGCGGAGGAACATGATTGGCTAGACCTTATACCGGGCCTCACACCATAGGAAGTGTGGACGGGTCATTCCGGTTGGCACCAAGGTTAAGATCTCTTATGGGTAAAGCAACACACTCTGCAGAGTGTAAAGAACCGACCTGTCACTCCCTGTTCCGGATATGGAACTGCGAACGCGCCTAAAGGAGCTCCATGAAGTTCTAGTAAACCGGTGAAGACGGACATAGTTCTTCCGAATAAAAGCAACCTCTTGAAGAAATGATTATGAAAACTTGCATTGGTATTAGACTTTCGGTCTAATGCCGTAGCTAGTGCATTAAACACCTCTTTCCTATAATGAACTTGTTGAGTACGCTCGTACTCATCCCACTCTTAAATCCCCTGCTTAGGTATGGAGGCATCGAAGGAGGATCTACAGTGCAACTCGAAGGCCGAGGAGTCAACAACTTCTTCAAGAGACAAGAACCTGTCAAATGATCAGATACCACATCCAACAAGGAGAAAACCTAGTTTAGCCATAGAAAGGAACTAGCTTCCTAAACCTAGCTCCTATTTAGCTAGAATCTATTCTCAGCCTCTATAACTAGTTAAATACTCTACAAATAGAGTTCGTGATAGGACTAGACTACGAGTCGTTCTTCGGGAGTTTATTTGCAGATTTACCTCATTGTAAAGTAGGAGGTCATGCTGATCTTTGTAAAGATTGTGTTGTAATTCTATAGACATGCCTTGGACCCGCATATGTTTCTGTTGTACCACTCTGAGCGATATAATACTAGTGGAACGGTGTTTCATTGGTGTTATATCAGACTTGCATACTACACCATGCAGTGGTATGCCAGGTCACCACAGCGCACCACTAAAGTGGTGCGCCACTACTAGTTAGCAGTGGCGCACCAAAAAGTGGTGCTCCACTGATGTAAAAATAGCAGTGGCGCACTGCATTTCCGGTGCGCCACCACTAAGGGTCTGCTAGATCCCACACCTCCCCTAGACTTAGCAGTGGCGCACCATGTATAGGTGCGCCACTACTATTTGAGTTAGCAGTGGCGCACCTATACACGGTGCTCCACTAGTAAGTGTGGGGGTGGGTTATAGATAGGGTCCTAGGTTATCAGTGGCGCACCATGTAAAGGTGCGCCACTGCTACCAAAAATAGCAGTGGCGCACCTAAACATGGTGCTCCACTAGTAACTTCCGATTTTGTACCATTATTTTTTGATATTTTCTATGGTTTAAGTTCATTTTATTGTTAATTGAACTTTAAAATATGTGTTTCGGTATTAATTATATTAAGGAATTTTTATTTTTCCATATTATTTCTATTTGGATTCTATGATGTGTAATGTTCCAGAAAAATATTTACAAATTATTTTTCAGTTTTGTATCCAATTTGATTTCTTTTTTTGAAACATGACAAAAGGCCTCTTTTTATGTGGCACACGGAGTGGAATGGGTCCTTCTTTTTAAGTGCTGGTAGTACCACTAGCTACTAGACTCGCTCCTTCTTTTTATCTAGACTGATTCCCATCTCCGTCTAAAAATAATTTTCTCCAACGCGCATGCTAACGACCTTATCCTCATCCACCGAGCCACCCTGCACATGGACGCGCTGCAGCCACACGTTTCCTCCGCCTCGCTCACACCTACCCCTCTCCTTCTTCCTCACAGAATCAAAGGACCCAACACAGACTCGTCGTCGCGCCTCCACAGAAGCACCTCCACAGACTCGTCGTCGTCGTCCCTTCTACCGGCAACCCCGCGCCAAACCGAGGCCATCAGAAGCACCTCCTCTTCCTCCTCATCTCCCTTGCTGAGTGAATCATCCCGGGAGGACACGAATCGATCGCACGTTCGCCCTTTTTCCTCGCCGGACGCGCGAGCTTCTTCGTCGATTTCATCGTCTTCTGCTCTCCCTTGTCATTTTCGACGTTGCTGGTAACATCCTCTTCTTACTGGACCTCTCCTTCCTCTCCTTATTGCTCTCAGTTTTGCTGCCGGCGTTTTGACCGCTTCTATCCTTCGCAGAACCTAGTCGCCGGTGCACTCCGTGGGTCCTCCGGCCGACACGGCGCACCTCGCGAGCCACTCCACCTAACCCCAGCGCCGCGGCCTCGTCGTCCTCCACCCCACGCAGCTCCGCCCTGACCTCGTCGCGCGTCCTCTTCCTCAATCTCGCGTCGACGCCATCGTCTCCTTTGTGCTCGCCACCGCCAGCGTCTCCTTCGTTCTTGCGCTCTACGAGGGCAACTGGGCGCACGACGTCAAGCGCGATGGCTGCCTGGCGCACGGCCTAACTGCGCGTGACCTGGTCGCGGCGCGAGACTTGCCGGGGTCGGGCGCACCAGCCGGTGGCAGCGTCGAGGGCGTCGGGCGGCGCCGCCATTCGCTTTAGGACTTGATTGCTTTTTAGTTTTGGCTTTAGGGTGTTTTCTGTAAATTTCTTTGTAATTTTAGTTTAACTGCTGTGTAAGTAAGTTAACGAGTGCAATCTATTTTCTGAACAAAAAAATTATTGTTATTACCAGGATGACCTGGTCTGCTTTTTTTTTTGTTTTCTAGCATAGTTAATAGTGGCGCACGCCAATGCTGGTGGTGGCGCACATGGGCTTTTTTGTTGGTTTCCTACTAAAGTAAGTAGTGGCGCATGGGAACAGTAATTGTGGCGCACTACAGGGATGTTACCTGTGGCGCACTGAGTAGTGCGCCACTGGTACTTGATTTAGTAATGGCGCACTAGTGGTGCGCCACTGCTAACAAGTTAGCAGTGGCGTGATAGTAGTGGCGCACCACTAGTGCGCCACTGATGGCAAAAAGTGGTGCGCCACTGATTGCCTGTTTTCTAGTAGTGACCTACCTGGTTATATTATGAGAAAACAACTCTATCCGACAAGTCGCAGGTCAGATATCCAACGATGTGAGGAATAGCTTATATCCAAAAGATCATATTTCATCGAGTTTACAGATCTTAAAGCGAAAACATGTATATGATCCAAAGGAGCGTCCAAAAATTCAATACTGAAGGGTGGTATGTTGTTCGAAAAGGAACCCACAGATAAAGAGCTGAAGCACTAACCTGTAAGATCTGCAGGGATGCTGCTAGCTTTTTGGGAGAAGCTACTGGGAACAGAAGAATTGGAGGATAAGTTTCCGAAGGAGAAGAGAGGATTAAGGACAGACTGGATTCAGGGTGATGAGATGAGGAGAGGTGAAGAGGAGACGCTAAGTCTAGCTGAGGTCCACATCAAGAAGTCCAACCAGAGTATACCTCACAGTTGACAACTTGACACATTGATTATTCGTTATGCACGTGATGGCTGGCAGCTACACCCATGGTAACCATTTTAGATGAGCACTAAAAAATCAGTACAACTGGGAATATCTTTTCTGCTTAACAAACCATGCCTTAACAAATGCCTCTACTTGCGCGAGGTTTGATTCAGTACAAACCAGACAAACCAAAGTGTTATATACATGTCTTGAGCAAGTGGAGGCAAGGACACTGTATCCCCCAGAGCTGTGTGCGCCCGATGGACACGGGTCCTGAACTCCAGCTCAGCGAGACGTTGGCTGAGCATTAAACAATAAACATACGGAGAAATTTGAGAATATCATTTTCGGTTGCATGTGAAGAATCAGTCCCTCCCTCCCTCCCTGGTATTCTAGTCGGTGTAAAATCATGAAATGGGTACCACTAATTAACTAATTTGGTTGATGTTTGACTCAGTACACACCAGAGGCATTGAACTACTAGTATACGAACCTTAGAACAGGTAGAGGCAACGGGCCGGGGCGATGAAGACCACGGGGTCGGACTCCCGTCGATCTCCGCCGGAGGGATACCAGTCGCCGTCAACAGCGGCTGGTTTCCACGGGCCGTGGGTAAACGTCGCCAAGCTCCAATTCACCATGGCGAGGTTGGCTTGATCCAGGGAGTCAAAGGGGGACGACGGTGACGACTGACGGACGAGCCGCCGCCATGGCCAGAGCATTCTCTCCTCCCTCCGGCGGAAACCGGCTGACTAGGCAATGCTAGCCCATCTTGGCCCACAAAGCATCACCCGCAACTACGGGTGTGTTTGGTATCTCGGACCAACAAAAAATATAGTTATCTCTCCTCGGAGGAGGTGTTTTGCCTCGTAGAGCATTTGCACTCATTATGCAAAATAATTAGAAAATAATTTTAAAAATTTGAAAAATTCTTATATAAAATTTATGGTGTATATCGTGACATTTTATGTTCATACACAAATTTTTGTGAAAAAAAATCTTTTATGTGATATGTACAAAAAAGACAAAAATTGTCCTTACATAGTCGCGTTGTACCATCAAATTTTTTATTTTTTGCAGAAGATATAGAAAAAAATAAAAAAATTAGAAACTTGTGAACGAACATAAAATATTTAGATATACATGCAAAATTTTATTTCGAAATTTTTTGACATTTTAAAATATATTTTCAGGCAACGGGTTCATATGCTTGTACGAGCTAAAGATGGATTTTCCATCTATCCTCATATAAGTTGACCTAGTTGTTTTTTTGGTGGGTTGTATGTGGTGAGAACAAATGAGGATTTCTAAAATTTGCACAAAAACCACTGCATATATATTAAATGAAACATGATCGGTTCATGTGTAGAAAATAAAAAGAAATCAGGAAAAAAGCAATCGGGTCCCTATAAGAGGAGCCATAGCCTTCCTCGCCCTCGCCGGATTTCCCTGCTGCTGGCGAACATGGCGAGGCAAGGTTGTGGCGGCGCTCAGTCGTGACTGCGCTCGTCCGTGGCAGCGGTCGTTCGCTATCCATCGTCCGTCGTTTGTCATCTGTCGCCGAGGTTGGCCGTGGCTGAGTTGTCCTTCGAGGAAGTGGTGACGCTGGCCCTTGTCGTGGCCACCAAGCCAGCCCTCGACGTGGCCGTGGCGGCGCTTGTCCTCAAGGAAGCAACGGCGCAGGACAACGTTGAGGAAGCTGCAGCGGGGCGCAGGCATGGAGGTGGAAAATAGAGAGTGCTTTGGGGGAGGGGAGGGGGAATAAGAGCATCTCCACCGGTAGCCCCCAAATAGGCGCCAGCAGGGGCGCCGACACCTCCGTTTAGGGGGCGTCGGCACTGCATCCTCCATTTGGGGAAGCCGTTTCCACATCGGCGCCTCCCAAACGGCGGCCCCCAATTTTTTCTTTTTACAATATTTTCAAACAATATATCGATCACATTTTATTCATACAATCACACAAATAGAATTAAATTATTCATACAATCAATCAAACAAATAGTACTTAAATTATTCATACAACCCAACAAAAAATAGTAATTATTCATATAACCCACAAACAAATAGTACTTAAATTATTCATCCAGGCAAACAAATAGAAATAAAATCATGCATTGTTGGCTGCTTCTCTCCTCGCACACAAATGCGCAGTTTGATCCGCCTTAAACTGTGCATGGACACCTGCATCTCGAATTTCATTGTGCATATGAAGAAAAGCAGCAAATTCTTGGGGCTGGGAGTGGAGATGCTCTAAGGGCTGGGAGTGGGGTTTCCGAGTGAGGTCAGCCGAAGCCTCTACCAGTCAAGGCTGAAAGGCTATTTTCGCATGAGGTGAGCGGTGCTCAGTTGGTCCAAGCTAACCTACCAAACAACAAAAGTTTAAAAAAAGATGGATGTGATGGGAAAATATGAGGGGCGGTCTATTAAACACATCCTACGTGTCTCAGGTAACGTGTGCACCAATTGAACTTCGTGACGCAGTTGCCCAGTTGAGCTTCAAGTCTTCAACCAACACTAACTGCGGGCTGTCATTCCCTCAAAAAAAAAAAAAAAAACTGCGGGCTGTTTAGTTCATCTCCCAAACCAACGTCAACCCACAACCCTGCCCACAACCCTGGCATGCGTGGTGCCTACATTTTTTAATTTTTGGCACCCACTTATTTGCACTCTTGCTCTTCACGCCTAATGCAACGCCACGGAAGTTTATCCCCAATTCACAAATGCGTGAAAAATAGCTAAATTAAGGCGGTCATGATGAATAGCTTACTTGATCCCGTAGCAGATTCAACATACACAATCAGCAGGCTGTTTCCAACTGTTCAAAGAGAGAAAGCCATACAGCTAGTTACAACGGTTCAACATACACAATCAGCAGTAACCGCGGGTTGTAATGTTCATCTCCCAAGTTCCAACCAACGTGCACCCACAGCCAATTGCAATGTTCATCATCCCTATCACATCCTTCAAATTTTCAGACATGGTAACCAATCCACTATGCTGGCTGGCGTCGTGCCTACATATTTTGTTTTTGGCACCCACTTATTTGCGAGCTTGCTCTCCACGCCTCATGCAGCTCCACAAAAGCATATCCCCGGTTCACAAATGCATGACAAATAGCTTAACGCAGTCGTAAATCATCCAATACAAAAAAAAAAATGCAGCCTCACCACTGAACCACGCATGTGTGACAGACAATGGCTTACTTGATCCCATGGCAGATTCAATATACAAGTATACAACCAGCCAGACTGTTTCCAACGGTTAAGGAAGGAGAAGAATACGGAAAAGTTCAAGGAGGAGCTATATATTCATATTCAAGGACAGAACAGAGAAAGCCATATAGGAAGCTGGTTGAATCGTTAGACCAAGGCAGGTGCATTCAACCTTCATGACAGATGGGAATGTCTACGGAAATCGGATAACAATGGGAAGTTAGCACATTTAAGGTTTAATAATTCCCACAGCTACACTTCATAGCTCACCGGCGCATGCTACATTGAGGTCAACCTACGCGTCCAGCATATGAATGGAAGAAACTACACCCATAAACTCTCTCTGCGTCTTGGTCACCCCAATGTAACTCAGGTACCTGCGGAGCAAAGCAACAATACCATCAGCTAAATAAATTTCCACGGTACCATTCATTCAGTAAAAGCCATTATGCTTATTCTCACAAATTTTTGCAAGGCACAAACAGTAAACATGAGCTTTGAGACCATGGAACTTGTGCCAAAGGCACAAAATTCTAATCTTAGTATCAGCATAATTAGACAAAGCAAACATTTCAGAGAGAACAACAATAGGTAATTTGCATGCTACATAGAGGGTCAACCTTAGCATCCGGCATACAAATGGAAGAAGAAATTACACCCGGAAACTCTACATCTCAGCCACCCCAATATAACTCATGAGGTACAAACCTCAAGAAAGTGATCGTGCATCATCTTATCAATAGGTACTTCCATTGGTCAAATAAAAACTGTCACCGTTTTTTTTACACTGCACAACATCAAGCATTGATGATAATATATGAACATTACAAACTATTACTAGTGATCATAACTTTTTAAAGATGAATCTATCATGTCATCTGGATCATGTGTTCAATAGTATTAAACATTCAAGGTAGCCAAAACAGAAGATATTACACTGCACACAAAAAGCATACATGCATATAACTTGGACCAGCCAAATTGGTGAGGAAATAACTTTGCTTGTTATACTCGTGGTTTAGAGCCATGTTAATTTATTTTAATTTGACATGTGTAATGGGTTGAAGGTGAACTATTACCTGCTGCATAGACACTTTCAAATGAATGATTGCAAGAAACCAACGTGTGGTCCGGAAGTTTCTTGAACTGCAGTGACTCAATATGGATCATGAATACGCCAATAGGTGTCCCCAGGAAGAGCACATTATTGTCCTCAGCAAACCCTCTTACGCACAGGTTCACTCTTGCCCCAGAATTCAGGGAAAGTAGTTTCTCCAGTTCAATAGTTCTTTCCAGCACCCAGGATGCAACACCATCGAGATTGGTCTTCCTTTTCCATAATTGTGCGTTGTATTGTGATCTTGACACAAAGAGGAAACCAAGCCCACCACCCTCAGTCCGCACAACTGTATATTGATATTTACTCTTGGTAAGCACATCTACTGGTGGCTGTATCACAGCTATGCTCTTCCTCTCTAAATCAAACTCAAGAATACCAACCAAATCCCCATCAAGGATCCAGTAAAGGGAATTCTCAACCAGCACAGCCGGCTTGGTTGGATAAACAAAGACGACACGGTTACTCGAAGGAACCATGGGCGGAAGCGGTGCCGAGATGAGATCACCCCATACGCCGGTCTCCGATGAATAAACACAGGCGAGCACTCGGCTATGATGAGGGTCTTCGGCTTCTACATCTACCAAGACCACCTGGAAGTGTTGAGCATCTACGGCATCGCGAAGTACAGCTCCATGGATCGCGAACACAGGTCCTGCAAACCCCGGGGGAAGGTTAATGTGGTGTTGGTCAGCAGTGATTGGATCCCACACCAAGAGCTGCTTCCGTGTTGGTTGGAGGACGAGTACGAGGCCATGGCGAGATCCGAGGAGATGGAACTTGTCACCTTCGTTGAACTGCAAGGAGAATCGCCCAGGCGGGACACGATCAGGGGCATCCAGGGCTGGTACGAAGTGGAGGTCGTGGGAATCCACATCGAAGAAGCCTAGGTGTGGAGGATTCCGGCGGTGGTGGAGGCGGAAGCGGCGGAAGAATCCGGGATCGGAGACAAGACGGCGCCAGCGATGGGAGACAAGGGAGGCGCGCGGGAGGGATGACGGCAGTGGGTGGAGGCAGAGGAGGATCTCCTCCAGCAGGTGGTCGACTTCCAGCAGTAGCGGCAGCGGCGGTGAATCGGGGCGGTGGCCAAGGCTCACCGTCATCTCACCCGTCTTTTTCCTCATCTCGCCATCCTCAGTCCTCACATTATTGACCTGCATCGCTGGGGATCTCTTGACCTGTTGAAGTAAGCACAACATAATTAGTTGTAACCATTCTCAGATTTTTCAAATTTATTTATGGGGTTCTTGGTACACAAACCTTTTTCCAAAGATCTTTTTACATTTTTCGAAAGATGAAGAATAGATACATTCTCAGATTGACGATAATGAAAGCAACCTCACCGACAGTCAAAATGTACATGGGGAAAATTATTTCAACTATGTTGTGCGGTTATGCGTATACAGATTTACCATAGCAGAGAGCTTCAATAGTCAGCCGAGACCACTATTTAACTATGAAGTCTAAATTAAAAGTTCCCTGATAATACATTGACGCTAGCATCTCTCGTGTAAATGTGGTTGTTCCTAGGAACATTTAGGTAGGAGAAAAGACTGCAATTCATGGTTCAATCGTTCACTGACTAGAACTCAAGGGCTAGGCCAAATGGGCACCTGCGAAATCGGGCATAGATACCCAACACCAGTGCCTTCTCCCAGGGGAATAGGGCAAAGGCAAATTGATGGGAAACATGGAAGACCTTCCAGTACCCAACACCAGACCCACCATAAAAGACCTCCAGATTTAGATCTAGACCAAACAGAGTAGATTAGTCTTCCACACTTGAAGACTTCAAGTTAGGGTCCAGGGAGCAACTGCAGTAGGCGAGCAAGACAGTTCCAGCCAGTATCCATGGTAGAGACGTCAAATTTGGTGTACACACAATGGTCCACATTAAGGATGATGCTTGTGATTGATGACAGGTCCTGCCAATAGCATTCACACCACAGTAGTGTGAGCACTAAAATGTGGAAGATTTTGATAGCATCGATCCTTTCCAATTGAATGTTAACAAATCTAACGCTGGTGTTTATTTATTTACCATTGCAAATTCATGGGTCGAAGATATGTGCATGGCGGGATCCCTGGATACCCAGGGAATCGAACCACCTCCCGCGATCAAGCCAAGGACGATGTAGGTACCCCTGGGTTGCAGATTTTCTGCTACCAGAGGGTGCCTGGAACCTACAGCACCTACAGCGTTTAGGGCAGTACTTTACAGAGGAAAACATAGCATAAATTCTAAAGATCCAACCCTCACAACGCAATGACGACGACTTCGTTGCTTGGTTTCCAGAAAAAACGAGATAATTTCCCTGTAAACAGCGCTTATCGCCTTGGCCTGAACTGTCTCACGCAGGATCCAGACCGTGGTGCAACGAGTTGCATGCCGGATGGCGAAAGACCGGCGTGGAAGCTTATCTGGGATTGTCCTGTACCTCCAAAGGTCAAAGCTTCTGGCGTGGAAGGTTTCCTGCAACGCTGTAGCAACACAGGTAAACATGCATCGCAGGGGCATGGCTACATCAAGCTTATGCCGTATTTGCGGTTCAGAGGATGAGGACACTTTCGACACCTTCACACGGTGCCTGCATGCACGCAGCCTCTGGTTAGCAATGAAAGAAGTATGGGATCTCCCAGCTGATTCTCTGCTTAAGAATACAGGAAAGGAGTGGTTGCTAAGCCTGCTACATGAAATACCACTGAACCAGCGCTAGAACACTGATGGTATTGTGGAGAATATGGCATGGCCATAATGAACTCACGCATGATAAACTTTGCCCCTCAATTGAGGGCTCTAGACGTTTTCTAGTAAGCTACTTAAACTCACTTGATCAAGCAATGGCCCGAGGCTGAGATGGAGAAGGGCAAGATGCATCACACTTTAACTTTTTTCTATCACTTCCACAGCCAAATGATGGATACTCACTATCTAACAGAACAGACTGCTAGCAAGATAGTTAATCTGCTAAGACAGCTTCTGTTAGCCAGTAAGGATCTGGAGAACAGACTGCTAGCAAGATAGTTTATCTGCTGCTAAGATAGCTTCAGACCACTCCGCCCCTGCAGAACTTGCCTCGACATGGTCTTCTCTTCAACCACCTCAACAGCTTGTGTCAATCTGTATTGACATCATAGCTCGCCAGAATAACCTCAATGGTTTTACACTCATGCCTCTTCACAGCTTACCTTTTTTCTTGTTTTGCATTCACATATTTTTGTGTGTGGGTTCCTGGGGTTTGTGTAGCATAGATTTACGCCAGGTGTATATTATTGCGGAGTAATGTGTAATGCTAGACCAGCTTCATGTCGCTGCAGTGAAGCTGATTTAATAGTGATGTTAGCTGGATAAAAATAGATGCGAACTGACAACAATTTCAATAGGTGATGGTTGATATCACCCGTCCAAATGTGTTCCATCTTTTCTGTTCCAAATTTGGGTTGCCTATTGTAGATGTTTTGGAAGGCTGCACTTAGCGATTTCATTTAATACCTTCCATACTCAACTTGTAGATATCCTTGATCAGCATGGTGCTACTAGTATTCCCTGCGGACTTTAGAAGATAGTTTGCTCTGGGAATTCTTGTAGATGGATGCAAATCATCTGTACTGGTCTTGTGGGTAGCAGTTGTTGTTTATTCACTGCTAGGCCTGAAGATTTCCTGCTGATTCGCTAGTTCCAGTCTGAATGAATCTGTTATGAGGAGCTATCTTGGTATGTTAGTTGGACGCACTCTGTCACATGAAGCAGTTTCGTATTCCCTATCATCTTCTATTGCTTACTTTTTTTGTAGTAGATATACGCGAGTAATTAGGAAACAACAGATTTAGAAGTACCTGTTTTGTGGGACATCGTACAATTTAGAGTTCATATAGAACCTATCGTATGATGCTAGAGTAGTCCCGACGGGAAACAAAATATCAGCGGCTGATTGCTGGTGTTTTTTCAGAGGGCAAAAACTTTCTACTTAAGCGTTCGGTGACACCGGGTCATTGCCCCCAAACTCCTCTCTCTTCTGCAGCCGCCCCCTTCTCGTTCGCTAGGGTTTCCTCTCCTTCCAAATCCACCCCAGATCCCCAACCTCACCCTCCCATGGCGGCCGAGGATCTGAAGAAGATGATCATGCTCAAGTCCTCTGACGGGGAGGAGTTCAAGGTGGAGGAGGCGGTGGTGATGGAGTCGCAGACGATCCGCCACATGATCGAGGACAAGTGCGCCGACAACGGGATCCTGCTCCCCAACGTCAACTCCAAGATCCTCTCCAAGGTAATTGAGTACTGCAACAAGCACGCCCAGGCGGCCAAGCCCGTGGCCGATGGCGCAGCAGACGGCGCTTCTGCCCTGTCCCCCGCGGAGGACCTCAAGAACTGGGACGCCGAGTTCATTAAGGTCGACCACGCCACCCTCTTCGACCTCAGCCTCGCCGCCAACTACCTCGACATCAAGGAGCTTCTGCACCTCACCTGCCAGACCATCGCCGACATGATCAACGGCAAGACTCCGGAGGAGATCCGCAGGACCTTCAACATCAAGAACGACTTCACCGCTGAGGAGGAAGAGGAGATCCGCAGGGAGTACCAGTGGGCCTTTGAGTAAATCTACAACCTGCCGCGTTGCTCGTTGTTTCCGTATTTCAACGCTACTTTTTAATGTCGGAATTAGTGTCTTAGAGTCGAGGTCTGCTTTGAGAACATCCTCAGTGGTTGCTTATGTCTGCAAGAAGAAAAACTATCTATTCTATCTATCTATCGTTGGTCAGTGGTCAACGCTTGTGCTGCACAACCGAGTTCATATCATCAACTGAAATTGATTTTGCAGCTTTATTTATGCAGTTCCTATGCCATTTTAACCAAGAACCCCAACGCACTTCAACCCTGCTGGCCTCCAAAGCTAACACTAATCATATACTCATAGTTTAACAATACAGAATGCTAGCAAGTTAATCTGCTAAGACAGCTTTTGCTCTACAATCTGTATTTACATCAACAGTAGCTGTTTAACACCATATCAGATTAGCATGTGGTTAAGGATCTGGAGAACAGACTGCCAGCAAGATAGTTTAATCTGATGCTAAGATAGCTTCAGACCACTCAGCCCCCTATACTATTTGCTTCCACATGGTCTTCTCTTCAGCCATAACAACATCTTGCGTGGCAATATGTATCGACCATCATAGCTTGCCAGAATAACCCAAATGGTTTTACACACATGCCTCTTCACAGCTTACCTTTTTTCTTGTTTTCCATTCACATATTTTTGTGCGTGGGTTCCGGGTGGCATACAAATGCCCTGGGCTTTCATAGGAAGGGCAAGGTTTGCGCCCGGTGTATATGACTACGGAGTGACGTGTAATGAGGCTGGACCGTCTCCACATCGCCGCAGTGAAGCCGATTTACTAGTGATGTTAGCTGGATCGAAAGAGATGTAGACTGACAGCAATTTTGATCGGTGATTGTCGATATCTTAATCACCTGCCAAAATGTGTTCCATCTTTTCTGTTCCAAATTTGGGTTTGCCTATTCTAGATGCTTTTGGAAGGCTGCACTTGGTGGTTTCATTTAATACCTTGCATACTCAAGTTGTAGACATCCTTCATCAGCGGTGCTACCAGTATCATTCCCTGTGGATTCTACAAGGACAGTTTGCTCCGCAAATTCTTGTAGAGGGATGCAAATCATCTGTATCGCCCTTGTGGTAGCAGTCGTTGCTGTTCATTCACTGCTAAGTGCTAACTATGGCCTGATGATTTCGTGCTTAGTACCCATGAGAGTCCAGTGCAGATTCTTAGCAAGAACTAGTTCCAGTCGGAATGAAACTGTTATGAGGAGATATCCTGAATCAGCTTCGTATTCCCTATCATCTTTTATTGCTTACTTCCTCTGCGGTGAAGCAGTTTCGTTTGGACTGACGATTTACTAGTGCAGTTTTGCTTGGTGGATCGAAAGAATTGTATATCAACAGCAAGACTGTTCAGAAGCTCTGGGGCTGATTAAGGAGTGCACCCTCAACACATCCATCTATGCGTTTGGAATAAAGGTTATTCGTGATCTATTACGGGAAAGAGATTCTAGCCTTGTAAAGATTAGTAGGAATCGTAACCAGGTTAGCCATGAACTAGCTCAAAATGGGCAGGCTTATGCGTCAGACAGACTCAAGTCTGGCTGGGGAGTTACATGCCACCTGGGATCTCTCAAGCCATGACTGCCGATTATAATCCTGTGTTTGTTTAATGTATTTCTTTTCCCCGCAAAAAAAATCAGGGGTTCAAGTTCTACATGATAGGATTCACACCGGGGAACGTCAAATGGTGACTCAGATTCGCGACATTGCCCAGGAAATTGGTATAGTGGGGGCCTAGAGCATCTAGTGTCCAACTGTCGGTTTAGCCCCTTAATCTCTGGACTCTGGTGAGGGAATCTACGGCTTGATTGGAAGATTCGAATGCCCCTATACTGTTAAACCATCAACATCGGTAGCAACATGTGGGAATCGCTGGCGAGAACAGGAGCAGTACCTGCAGTCGGTGCCGGCAGAGAAGCTCGCGGTCGCTGCCGACGCGCGTAGGTGCGTCGTTCAGCAGCAGAAGCCGGGTACGGCGTCGCACAGCAGCAGCAGCAGCCGTACAGAAGCAGATCGGAGACGCACGTTGGACAGCAGCAGCAGCAGCCGGCCGCCGTCGTCGTTCACCAGGAGAGGATAGCCAGGGCCGGTAGGCCGGTCGACGGCGCGGCCCGAGAGACGTAGGGAGCGGCGGCGCAGAGAGACGCGGAGGGCGGCGGACGGGCTGGGCAGAGAAACGCAAGGGGCGTGGGTGCAGCTAGTGCCAGCCGACGGCGCGGCCGGAGAGGCCGGCGGCGGGGAAACCCTAGTCTTCTCCGGCGCGTGTGGTGATTGGGGAATTTGGGCTCGATCAGCGAACAGGTAGGTTTGAGCAGATTTGGGCGGCTAAGCTAGTGTCTCATCACCATTCTTCGCTCTCAACACCGGCGGTGGCGGTACTGATCTATCTCACCCCTCCAAATCCGTCCACTCCGATAGGGGTTGTCCATCGCAGCAGCAGCTGGTCTCCTTCTTCCCCGGCCAGGGATCAGCGGGAGATATCTCTTTCTTCTCCGACCCCGGCAACTCTACCTCGTGTGCAATGGTGGAGGTAAATCACCGTGCCCTCCAATTTTATTGTGTCCCCGTAGTTAGTGGTTAGCCTGAACGATAGATTTAGGAGACACTCATGTTAGATCTATTTGCTTAGGGCGATCGGATGAGCCTGATCCACCAGGCAGCAGCACTGGTAGCTGTGATTCAGGCGTGAATCCTCCTCCTCCACAAAAGATCAGTTCTGCGAGCTGCCTATCCACCAGTGACTTATGGTACGATGCTTCCCCGAAATCAAGAGAGGATTGGCAATCTGAATTTTATCTACAATACGAATGATGTAGATGATGTCCATATGCTCCGGATGAGAAGAGCCCTCTTCTATGAAATAGTTACGAGGTTTAGGGAGAGATGGTTGCTCCAAGATAGCATCCACACTTGTGTGAAAACCAAGTTCTCATTAGGGAGTAAGTTACGGATCCTAAACTTACGGCTCATTTGACTAAAAATACGTTGAACCAAGCACGGCCTAAGCTATAATTTACATGACCCATGGCTAAGGGCATATCCAGCGAGCCGACCCATCTGGTCCTGGCGCGTCCGAATCGGTCTGCGCGGACAGACGGACCGGCCGCGCACGCTCAAGCAGGGCGACCCAAACGGACCGACCCGTCCACCTCGACCTATCGGCGCACCAAATTTGGGGAACCGATGCGTCGACGTGGACAGCACGCGTGGACCTAGGGCCCGCATGGAAGCGGCCCAACGGACTTCTTCCTCTGGCCATCAACGGAAGTAGGCTGACTCTGGCGCTTCTGCTCTGGCCACGCCGCCCGACGCCTGTGCTCCTGCTCTGGCCGCGCCGCCTGCCGTTCATCAATGTCGGTGTTTCGTTCTACGCATCGGCATCCAATGCTCTGGCCCTTTTTAAGCAGGCCAGCGGCGGCCATTTTCTTCGACAACCTCACTTCTTCCATTCCCCACCACCACCACTGCCATATGCATCTCTGCAGCAATGGCTGGCGGCATAGGCTTGAGGGGAGGGCGCCTAGGATGGCCTTCGGGCCGTGGGCGTGGGAATGGCCGAGGCCATGGCCAAGGCCGACGAGGAAGGAGTAGCGGGAGAGGCCAGAGTCAGCCACCACCGTCCCCGTCGCCATCGCCACCATCGTCGCCCGACCCCATCGCCATCGACCTCTCCGGCTTCGAGTTCGGCGTGACCATCCACCAGGGCATGAGCTGGGATAGGCTGCGCCTGCCCCAGAGGTTCGCCTTGATCGTCGATGGGCAAGAGCCCCACCATGTCCTCCTGCATGTGTCCGGCGGCGCGACCGGCATATGGCCCGCGGAGGTGATGTTTGACGGCGAAGGGTGGATGTTTCTCCATAACGGCTGGAGGCGCTTCACCCGCTCGCACGCCATCGACGTCGGACACTTTGTCGTCTTCAAGTACGACGGCCACGACGACTTCAGCGTCAAGGTCTTCGACGAGACCATGTGCCGCCGCCACTACCACACCGACTAGGACGACTAGGAGACGGAATGATGAAGACGATGTAGTCTTCTACTATGTTTTTATTAAAGTTCTATCAATTTACTTCAAGCAAATCTCCAAATGTATGCAATGTGAGAAAATTCTATGCAAGATTTGCCCAACACCGGATCGAATGGGTCAGCCGCTGGGCGCTCTGTCCGGGCCGGCCGAACCGCGAGACGGACCCAAAAGAACAGAAACGGACCATTTAGATCGCCAATTTGGATCGGTCCGTTGAAGATGCCCTAAGTCACATGTTGGCCAGCGCGTTAGGAAGAGCCAAAACTGCAAGACGTACAGTCTTTGCTTAATCTCTTAAACCAAGTAGAGAGTGAAGACTAAGCTGCACCTCACCTATCTCTGTAATCTACTCCCTTTGTGCGTTAATATAAGATGTTTTTAAAATAGATTAGATACAAGCTAAAATGAGTGAACCTACACTAAAAATAGACTAGATATACAAACAAAAGTGAGTGAACCTTTAAAATAGCTAAACATCTTATATTTCTGGACGGAGAGTCCTCATTTAGCTATAATATATTAATATGGATATGCTTGATGCACGACTAGCTAACAACTACCTATTACTTTCATAATGCTAATTTTGAAGAAGCTCGTAACTTAAGCGCGTCTCCTGCCTTAATTACACTTTCCCCTAAGCGATCGATGTAGATGCGTGGTGCTATATTAAAGTAACGAACTTGTTAATGGTATCAAACCTAGCCATGTGATATGCCGTACGTTCAATCAAATGTCCTACGAGTATCATGCCCTACACTGGGGTCTCACTAATTAGGCAAATTGATTAATTGCAATTTTTTTTTGTAAATAACGCGGTGATGAAGTGATCAGGTGGCCACGCGTTTTCTACATACATATTGGCTGAGCATCTAATCACATGGACCTAGTGGGACATAATATATGCTTTGTTATCTCGACCGATCGAAAGACTCAACTTTGGCTCTCCAGTCAAGTCAACTTGTCCTTCTTCCTCCCCGGGTTGCTCATATATCGATCTACTCTCACCTTCCCATAGCTAGCAAGGAGACCATTCGTCCCGCTCCTCTCTTCCCAGCAGCCAGGATCCCTCAAGACCTGCCTGTTTCGAGGATCCCTCAAGACCTAAGTTGCTCCTCTCAAAGGTTAGTGATTTTGTGCAGCCTCCTATTTTAGTTGTTCGTAGAACCATCATGTTAAATTTTGCACTTTTAGTCTTGTTTATATATATGTTGCTGAACAATTATACTGCTTTTGTGAAATTCGAAGCTGTAGCAATCCAACATAATTTGGATACTCTTGCTTCTTTTATTAGAAATGGCCACCGGAAGTAAGACCCAAGAGAGCAAACCGAGCCCCGAACTTCCAACAGAACTACCATATGATTTTCTGAAGAAAATTACAAATGACTTCTCCAACGATATGAAAATTAGTGGAAGTCCATTTGGAACCCTTTATAAGGTAAAATCTATCATTAGTATTTCCCATTCCTTAATTTCAATCAAGTTCGATAAACATATTTTAATACATGGTATGTCTACTGGATTATACAGGGAATAATTCCAAATGATGACAGAGTGATTGCTGTGAAGAAACTTCAGGAAAACGCACCAATGCCAGCTGACAAAACATTTACCAAGGAGGTTACAAATGTTATGGCGCTCAAGCATGAAAACATAGTACAGATAGTTGGATACTGCAGTGAAACATCAAAAAAATTGGTGCAGTTCGATAGTAGATATATACAGGCAGACATTAATGAAAGTTTAATCTGCTATGAATATTTGCCTAAAGGGAACCTTGAAGATAATCTATTTGGTATGTCATACATTATCTCCCATATATTTTACATCTCTTTGTCTCTTTTAGTGGTTATTTTTGAAATTGGAGCTACAACGTAACTTCTCAAAGTTATTAGGTGTTTTATCATCCCGACTAGTTCTTTCTTATTTTTTATTTACATTATTTATCTTCTCAGTTCCCTAAAAGATTACATTGATATACAGGACCCCAAGCAACATCTTCCGCTGAATCCGGTATCAATTGGGACACACGTTTCAAAATAATTAAGGGCATCTGCAAGGGTTTACATTTTTTACACAAGTTGGATATTCCTATTATCCATATGGATCTAAAGCCCGAAAATATATTGTTGGATGATAACATGGTGCCCAAGATTGCGGACTTTGCACTCTCGAGAGTCTTTGGCGAAGAACAAACTCGATTGTGCACCCAAAGAGTTGTGGGATCATAGTAAGATTATCATGAAATCCATAAAATTTGTTCTTTACTATATTGTAGATTATTTTCCGGTTGCTCTTTTATTTCCCATTAACTCTCTAATATCAATGTTAATGCCATACAGTGGATACATGGCTCCAGAATATCTATATAGAGGTGAAATATCAGCACAATCAGACATATATAGTTTGGGCTTAATCATAATCGAGATCACCACAAGAGAGAAGAACCTCCCGGACAAAGACCAACCATCCGCAAGAAGTTTTATTGATAAAGTGAGAGGAAACATTATTTGTGTTCTGAACTTATTTTACATTTATTTTGTATATTATGATCAAGTATTCCTTCTCTATAGGTCAGTAAAGATTGGACAGAGATGCACATAGCAGACAAGTATGGATCCTCAAATGCAGAAGTCCTTCGACAAGTTAAAACATGCATTGATGTTGGATTAAAATGTGTTGAGATTGATCGGAAGAAAAGACCTCCCATAGACAAAATTGTTGCAGCACTCAATGGACTACATGCAATTCAAATGGAAAACGAGGTAAGACAGTGACAAAAAATAAAGAGGTTATCTTCTTGAATGATTTAATTTCATAAACACTGAGTGTTAATCCGATTATTTGTTTGGAACTGATGAAGCACTCTTTACCCTTTGGTAACTAAAGGTGTATCACTTCTGTCCTTGTATATAAGGATTCATGGTGCCAATGCACAACCATTTTATTGGCAGAGTTACACTCATATTCATGTGTATACATCATGTTAGATATTTTGATACACTTAAGATTTCCACACCAAAAATACTGAATTTATTTATGTTCTATGGTTACCCTGTATAAAAACTAACACACACATACGCTTTAGTATTCATTAGAAAGTGAGCTCCTGCTCCTGTATTTCAACTCTGAGCGTAGGAACAACCATATATATATCTGGTTAGAATATTTGGGATATGCAAGTGAAATTGCTGCAAATCAAAGAGTACTTAAAAATATATACCCTGTGTATTTATGTGGGTGGGCTCAATATTCCAGTAAGGAGTGGATATTTTTTCATAAAAGTTATGTAGCGAGATGAGTGGAATGCTTGAAGAGTCCTTTTATAGCTGCAAATTTGCAACCCAAACTAGGTTGGATCACCACGGTAGATATTTCTGAAGGGGTTGTTCAATGATGTTCTTACTATCATGGTAGCCTTATCCATTACTTACTGCAAGTGGCACAAGGTTTCCGCTTAACTGCTTATGTGTGTCGATGATGTACTTGGTATATTTATGAACACAATGCATGTTCCCACATATCATAAAATGCTTCCATTCAGATGTATGCAACTCATTCTAAAAAAGTATGCAATCTAATCTTGGTCGCATCAGCCGGTCTATTATACTATTATATGTTAATCAGGAAATGCACATTTTACTTTGTTTCTATATTTTACTGTATATATATCATTACTTTAGTAATCAAACATCTCTTTTCTAGGAAAAAAAAGCATAACCATATAGCATATGCATAGGAACTCCATATGATTTTAACATGCTCTTTGAAATTTCAGGTCCCCCCTGTGTCTTCAACGCCACCAAGCAAGAAGTCAGGGTCCCGTTTTGGTTTCAACAGGAAATAAAACATTTTCAATTGTTGGTACTAGATCATACATATATTTTTGGAAATAAGACCATTTGATGTCATGCCAGTTGGGAAATAACTGAATGTTAATTCCTTTTGGGAATCATTTCTTGTGTTATCATGTAATAGTTCTGCTCTTGTCGTTGATGTTGATCCAGGCCACGTCACCGTGGTGGCGCAACACTATAACGGTGCGCTGGCAGTAAGTTAGGCAGATTTTGCACCCTCCCTCCCCCATCCCCCAACCGCCTTTTGAGTTTTGAAAAAATTAAAAGAAATTGATAAAAAATGAAAATTTAAAAACTTTGAGATGTGCCATGTAAACTGGATCTATATACCTAAATTTACTACCATCCGATAAAATTCCGCCCCACTTCTTCACATGTTGTTGTAGTTTTCCCTACCCATAGTGAGGAGAGATGTCATCAGTGATATGTGTTTATCATGTATATCCATTAAGGAAGGCAAGAAACTCTTTAATGTTAGTCCAGAAAACAGAGTATCATTATAGAACACAATAAATGAAACTGCTAGAAACATGTTGTTCTTGGTGACTACGAATATTGTTGCACACAGTTAATCATTGGCCTGCTGTAGTTGTATTGTTCTGTACCCAACTTCTCAAATCTACTTTTTTAAGTTTTCAATTGCTACAAGAGCACAGTTGAGCCCAAGCCTTTCTTATTGTTGCCAGCAAAGCCTAGATGACACCTGAACATGGAAATAAGATGATATGAACAACCTAACAGAGCTGCAAAAAAATGCTTATACCACTTCTCTTTTTCGAATCATGGCTAGTATATTTGGGCATGTGGAAGTAGTTAATATTTCAAATTAACACCTAAATATATATGCCCGGAAGGGTTCTAATTTTAATATTTTGCTAGTTCTTAAAAAGGGAAATAATCATAAGAACAAAGGCTAAAAGGTAACCACTGACTTGACATGTGATGCATGACAATAAAGAAGAACCGTGATTCACAAGCAAACAGAGACATGCACTACTAAAATACATGGGGTTCATATATTCTTGCATCTGAATTATTTTCCTCTATGCAAAACGAAGAAAATTATGTATTCACAACAAATTAGTTTTTTTTTAAACATAGGGGAAAGCAGTGACTTAATATCTTTCAAATCCATTGATTCCATGAGTTAATATAAAAATATTTTCACTACAATCATTCTAATACTGAAAATTTAAAATTATAGCATCGTGTACCTTTCTTGGGATCAAAAGGTAACACGCTACTATATATCGTTATGCACAACACATCAGAAAGATGAGAAACACACCTAGAGTATTGGCTTAGAATTTAGCAGAGGCAACAGATCAAAGCTCCTGTGAATTTAAGATAATCACGAGCATGTGCACATAAGCTTGTTAGAAATTCAGCAGATTCATTAACAAGTAAGACATCCATGCTACTCCTCACATTACAAACCAAAGGGAAAAATATTGCTTGATCGAAACTATACCTGAGCAGGAAAAACAAAGACCACAGCTGCTGCAATAGGTTGCTTCTTGCAATTAGCACTTGCTGCAAAACTGTGTGAGACTCAGGAACATGGTTTTGATTTGCCGACTATGATATCCACCAAAGGTTTGTGTTATCTACTAATGTCAAGAGGAAAAAAAGTCAATTCTAATGAAAGGCAAACCATAACTTCAGTTAGTTCTTAGATCTAACAAGGGAATAGCACAAAACAATAGGAAACCGAAGTAAAAAAATTATAACATATATCCCTATTAAATTCTTCTCTCGCAAACAATTTTGATCAATCGTTTGCGATCTTCTATTTTTTATACTACGGTGTTTAAAAAGGACTAAATATCAAAGACAAAAAGGAAGGCGAGATTGTCCTTAGGCTGATGTACAATGCAAGTGTCATCGATTAATCAATTTCATCAAAGAAATTAGAGCATAATGCCAAGTGCTGCCACCCACGAATCATAAAGATGCAGTCTCAGAGTGACCATGAATATCACAAATGCTTTATGCACTTGAAAATCTTCAAGCAAGATTATCCAAAAGCATTATACCAAAGTCATGAACGAGACTACCTGTATGTCATGTTGGAGCCATCAATTATATAATATTCCAAATACTATGCGACTCCCAAAGAAAACTGGGCATGGAAGTTTGCTATTTCCGACAACGAAAAACTTATATTCAAGCTGCCTGTAGGACGAATTGGTTCAGCCAATCACGTAGACATCCGAGGATCCTCTCATAAGTTTAAAGTTAATCTCTGTATGTCATATATGAACTCATGTAGAACAAGAGACAGAAGATAAAGCCAATAACAATAAATATCTAGTCATCGAACTGGTACAGGGAGTAGAAATATCATACTTAGGAGGAGAGATCGACATGGTCTACCAACCAACAGCAGTTATCCACAGGCCGCGCCACAACCATCCTCTGTGCAGAGTTGCGTCGGAGCTCGAGACTCGAGAGCACGAGTATCCTGGCGGCTGGCAAGTTCAAACAAATCCACTACAAAAATGAGTAACCAAAAGACTACCGAACGGAGTAAACAAAAAATCCACAATTCCCAACAATTATTAGAGTTGTGATCGGTGGTTTACTTTCATCATGGGTCATGCCCACGCGTGCGGATTGGATTTGGCGCTTCGTCTGCGTCAACTTTCCATGGGGGCAGGGAGCGCCATGTATTCGGAGGAATCCGCGCCCACCTCATCATCCTGCAGTTACAACCAAGGGAAAAACATGAAGGAATGAAGATCATACACAGGAGACAGATCGGGGTGAGGAATGGCACAAGGGGAATCGTGAGGCCGCAACACCACAACCGCAAAAATAAACACCAAATCCAACACCAACACCGCAAAATCAACGAAAAAAATCCATGGATTTCGAAGAGAACGCACCTCCACTCCCAGTCCAAGCAAGAAACAGAGAAATGGAAGGGAGACAGGAAGCTCGGCCGCCGCTATTCTAAATTCAGCTGAAATAGAACAAAATCATGAAGATGCGGAACTTAGTAACCTACGGTCGCTGTTCAGCTAGGATTGGAAGTCGTGCCTCATTTTTTTGGGTCTCTCCAATGAACTATTGGCCGGTGGCGCAGGCCGAGGAGGAAGAGCGACACAGGCGGAACGAAGGAGGTAGAACTGAGTTTTTTTTCTTAGCATCACCAGTATGTTAGGATAGATCTTTGAAGCCCAAACACACAGGCCCATTTGAGCATTTTGGGCCCCAAAAATGTGATACGGCCTAAGTTCACGCCGGGAGTACGAAAAGGCCTTTTGACGCCAAGGAAACTGGTAACGCTGAACTTCGGAAATGGTAAGAAGTTTAGACCATTGGATCATCCGATCGAACGTCCAAAAATGCCAAATCGCTGAGGAATGGTCCCAGTGGTTCCATTTTACTGTTTTTTAATACCCGTGTCTCTTCTCTTTCACTTTACCCTTCTCCTACTCTATTTCTCCATCTTCTCCTCTCCTTCTCTCCTCCTCTCTTCCATTTCTTAACCTTCTCCCTCCGGCGCCCCGTCCTGTCACTCCCTTCGGGCCCGAGCATCTACCTCCCTCCGACGAACGTGAGCTCGAGCTTCTCCCTCCAGCGACCACCACCTCCGGCTAGGATGGCCACATCCTCTCCGGCGTCCCTTCCTTTGGCGACCACCTCCCTCCCGTGTGACTCCCACGGCCACGGTGGCCACGGTTCCCGAGCGACAGCCAAATCTTGATCTTAATCTAGATCTAGACCAAGCCTTCTTTTGAATTTTGACAAAAATACCGCCGGGGCACCAGGCTGGTGCGCGGGCGGTAACAGCGCTACCGCTGGTGCACCAGATGGTGTGCCGGCGATAAACCATTACAACCGGCGTGCTACCATTGGCGGGCGCTGGTGCGCCGGCGGTAGCTTTTTTATGTTGCATTGGCGGTAGCCTTTTTCCAAGTGGTGATGTGCTCACCCTCCCCAATAGTTAATCTTGAAACTGACATTAAATACTTGACCATCATGCGAGTGATTAGTACCACTTAAAATAAACTGAGTATTAGCTACCGAGACCAACATACCAATAACTCCATGGGACCTAGTGAATCCATGTGAACTTACTTTGTCTTCCTAATAAGAGAATATTTGTGTTTCAAAAACCTTTGAGTTTTGTGATGACCTTTGTGTTTCAATAATCATATCTTTTTGAGAAAATAACAAAAAACTATCACAATTGAGGCAATCGTGTCACGTAACTACCAAACGTGTTCGTTCTGTCACATGACTACCATTATTGGAGCATGTTCGTGATGAAGAGCACTGATTTCCATCTTAATCCAGTTTCTGATAGTTGGGACCCACTGTTAGGTCCTACGTGGCAAAAACAAATGACTTGTTTCTGCTAATTTTACAGAAGACCCTCTACCTCCCTTTCCCAAAGGCAATCAAGTCCCAACCCCTCTGTCATGTCCCGTCCCACAGCTGGTCGCCCCCGCCAGCTTGGCTCCGCCGCCGCTGGCCAAGCTTGCTCCGCCGGACACGCCGCAACTCCGTCGCCGCCGAGTCCATCTGCCCCGTGTTTTAGCACTTGCAGCTATGCACCGCCGCCGCCTCGGGGGACCTGCAGAGGCCAGCCTCGTTTTTTGCCTACAGGAGGTGCCATGATGACCTCTAGCCGTCGAGGCCGGGATGTAACGCCGCTCCGCGACCAGTATATGGAATCCAAGGCGTGGGTGGCACATGGATTTGGCGGCCAGAGCTTGCCCAACTCGTCCATGGCGGGGAGAGCTCGAGTCGGGGTCGATGTCGACGATTTGCAGCACGGGGATGATAGGATACCAATGTAGCGGTTCCGATGAGCTCGCCGCGCTCGGGGATGGTGGAGACGATGTCGGGGAGCAGCAAGCGCGACCGGAGATGAGCGACCACAACGGCAGTGCGACGGCGGATAGCGAGGTTTCAGTCGGAGTGCCGGTGGACGGATTTTTATTTTCTTAATTTATCTATTTTTTATTTTTTATGTGGGGAAGTGGATCTATGTGTGACCCAAAAATACATTGTAAGGTTATATTTGCAAAATGAAACGAGCAGTTTGGTTTTCACCTGCCACGTAGTACTGACAGGTGGGCCCGAATATTCCAAAAACAGTTTAACACGTCTAAATAATGGATCAGTGCTTTTCGTCACGGACATGCCCCAATAGTGGTAGTCATGTGACAAAACGAACACGTTTGGTCGTTATGTGACGCGATTGCCTCAATTGTCGTAGTTTTTTTTTTTGTCATTTACTCTATCTTTTTAATGGTGTTGTTCTCCTGGATTTAAAAAAATCACCCCCAAGCTTTTTCATTTTTTAATTAGTCGTGTTTTGGTTGAAGTGTTTTTAAATTTGGATAAAAATATGAAATAATATGGACATGAAACTCCGGCGATGGCATCTAAAAAAAACAAACTCCGGCGATGCAGGTGTGGGGATCACAGCGGACAGCCTGATTGGTCCCCTTCCGGCAGCGGGTAGAGGTGCGCGCGCTCTGACGACGCCTGATTACGGCGACAACGGCGGTGACCTGTCGCGGTGCAGCCGGCACGCCGGCGGTGGCTTCGGCGTCGGACCTGCTAGTAGTTCTGCTACCTGTCTTGGGCCAAGCGGGCGACCAGCGCACAAGTACCTCTTCTCCTCTTTGTCTCTATATTTTTTTTTACTCAGTGTCTGATAGTTGCAGTCTTGGAGTACCGTTTTGATTTTCATATGAAACAAACTAAAAATGTGAGGCAAACTAGTGAAGCGAATTAAGCATTTTCTGCAGCGTATATACAGGTACTAAACGTTGAAGGTGAAAATGTGAGGCAAACTAGTGAAGCGAATTAGGCATTTTGTACTGCACTATTTCTCTTCAGCTAGTACCCAGCTAATTTACTGAAAAACTGAATTAAACAAATCGGCAAGATTCCCGATCTGAATCGTACAGATGACCAAATGGATTCCCTTTCTCTAACTACAACTGCAAGAGGAGTGGATCAATTTAACACACATGAAAAACACTAAAAGCAAACCTGAGCATCCTTTGAAAGGCCGTCACACTAAAAACAAACTCCAACAAACTCTTTTAAGCTAGTACACCGCAACAGGCTAGTTACGTACCATCATCACATCAACCACCGTTCGAATGAAGGTAAAACTTTTTATTTTTACAAGAACGTAAGGTGTTAGAAGATTGGACATAGTATTTTATTACAGGATAGATGTTTATAACAGATAAAAACACAAGGCATGTACAAACAAAACCCTAAAAAGCAAACGAGAAATGGCAAGGGCTGGATCCAGCTAGTGGTAGGCGAAATAAACAGACAAAATGCCAACCCTTCAGGATGAGCGTTGTAGTCCGAGCTTCACCGCAGGCTTCCTTGGATGATCGGCAAGCAGGTTCTCAACGGATGTCTTGACTTCTTCATCGTCAGTACCCTTGAGAAATACCTCCTTGAGCTCCAAAAGATTGTTTTGGCCTGTAAGCTCATATGCAGCGCTGGAGCAGTCAATCTTGAGCAGCTCAAGATTCTTCATCGATTTTGATCCAAAGCTTACATGTAACCTGCTGGACATGCAAGTGACCTCGAGGATCTTCACCTTCTCGAAGGTGTCCAACTCCAAACCTTCCATCTTGGCACAAAAATGGAGTTTTCCATCCACAAGCTGTTTGACTCGAAGGTGTATGATACGTAGCTCTGGTAGCTTGGCTAGGAACTCCATTCCAATACTCTGTAACGTGTCCATCTCCAGATCCAACTTTCTGAGCTTTTTAAGAGTGTCCATCTCCAGTGGCGGCAACATGTCTTGGAGGCCATATAGTGTAAGACTCTGCATGTTCTTCCAAGGAAGGGAGATTTTTTCCAAGCAACCTCGACTGTCCTCATCAAGCTGTACCAAAACCGATTCCAAATGAACAAGAACCGAGGTTTCAGAGAAGAACTCGTTGATGTTATACCTGTTGATGCCGGACACTCCGAGCTTGCGCAATTGGGTCAACTTCTTGAGCTCTTCCACGATGGCCTTCCCCCCTGAAGCATCAACGTTAACAACACCAAGTGTGTGCAGCGCTGTTAGTTTTCCAATACCTCTTGGCACCTTAACACCAACTAGACCATGGCGTCTGATGAACTCTGGCAACCTGCTAGATGAGGCCGGTGGCGCTGATGCTGGGGCTTTGGTGCCGGCACGGACGTACTGCAGCTTCTGTAACTTGCTGATGCTCGCTGGCAATTTGACTATGCGGGTGTGTCTCACATCCAGAGTCTGGAGCTGTCTGAGATCACCTAGTGAATTTGGCAGACGGGAGATGTCCTTGCATCCTCGTAAAGAGAGAAACTTGAGGCGAAGCAGCCACTGTACCATTATCTTGAGATCTTCATCTTTCAGACCTGATGTGTCCTCTAGATCGAGCACCCGAAGTAGCCTCATGCTTTCAGAGATGAAGAATGTTTCCCACTTTCCAAACACCGTCAGTGACCGTAGCCGCGAAAAGTCAATGCTCTCGAAAACAATTCTGTCTCTATCCCAGCCTTTCAATATGATAAGGTGACGCCCAGTACGTTGGGTGGTTAGGACACAATTGGGCCCAAGTTCAAAAACAAGGTTCTCTTCCATTCTTCTTGACACGATGTACTCGCGGATGAAGGCATTGACCTGACACGTGACCATCCTTGTATCACTAAATGCAGTGGTAACTAACTGTGGTATATGCTGGATTATACTCAGGTCAAGGAGCTTTGAGAAGAAATTCTCCCCTTTATCCACTGCGGATTCTTCTTCACTGTCTCTGGAGTAACCTTCTGCAATCCACCTCCTTACTAGTCGCCTTCGCCGAATGTTGTGACCTCGAGGAAAAATTGATAGGTAAAAGATACATGGCTTGAGGGAATCTGGGCAAGTACGGAAATAGTTATACATCCAGTCAAATAGGCCCCGCAAACTATCATAATCTGGATTCGTCTCTAGATCGTGCATAAATTTGTCATTCAACGCACGCACAGTATCCATCAATGTGACGGTCTGTGTGGCCAATAAGGCAGCTATAGAAACTATCACTTTGGGAAGACCTCCACATTTCAAAATAAGTTCTTCTAGGTCTTCATCTTTGTGATCGTGTAAAGGGCATGCTGGATTCTTTCTTTTTACCTAATATTCAAAAAATAACATTAGTTAGCATCAGTTAATTAGCATGGTAAGAATCAATTATATTCTCATATTTCTATTGTAGAATATAGACCGACAAATCCAGTGACAAATGTATGGTAAATGCATGCATCAGTTCAATGAATATTTTTATAAATTAATTAAGTTATATATCATTATGTTTCTAAGTTATTTCTATAAGTGGTCAAGAAATTTTCATTATAGGATCTGTATGGAGAGACAAACGTCTCTAATATTTATGTCATTTCAGGAAAAAGGTGCACTTACTTCTGTAACTTTCACAAGTAGGGAAAAACTAAGTAGAAGTGCTAGGTGAAAATAATACCATTGAATCCGCAGGCAAAGTGTATTCAACATAAAACTTAAAAAATCAATGTTAAAACTGCATGTTAGTTAGAGTCTATGTCCACGCCTAGTGATATTATCTTAATTTTCTTACAAACAAACAAATAACATGAAAGCCTTTTTAACAAGAAAGTTGGGGGAGGCTAGACAATCGCTTTTAATTTATTTACTTACATATTTTCCTATCCAAAATATGTTGGTACCTTCCTAAACTTCTTAAAGTATGTTTTGTACCTTTTAGACACATACATGAAAATACGTAGTATAGTATTTTCACTTCAAAAAGACGAATATATGTACATAAAAGACGAAACTTTTCTTCGAAAATAGATAATTGCTACATATTGTGTACTTACTTCTTTGCAAGTGGACATGAAAACATGTTATATGAAAGTTGAGCATTCATGATTTTCTTTTTTGACCTATATTTAAAATTCTAGAGTCTCAAGGCTACCATTCTAGATAAAATGGAAATAAACACATTCGGAATAATGGTTAGTTATGTGCATATGTAATTTAGATGCTTGGAGCAAAAATAAAAATCTTCTATTACCTATAAAAATATCTAATAATAATGTTAAAATATATGTACCATTTGCACATTCTGGTCAGTAAAGTGGGACAGAGCAATTCATGCTTGAACGGTTAAGTCTAGGACGACATGCATGCAAGAAATGCTAGTTACTATAGATTCCTTTAAAAAGCTACTTGATAATATAGCCGGAAGAAATCACACCTCTTTCCTGAAGAGATCCATGGCTGCATCAGCTTGTAGACCTTTGACATTAAATACTTGGTCTTCGTTCTTTGTGCAATGAGTGGCAAGGGTAGCATCAGTTGTAATGACAATGATAATACTTGAAGAAGGTCTAGATACCAAGGCAGCCTGTATTAAGTCCCATTCTTCTTTGGACTGGAGATCGTCAATAACAACGAGACATTGACCTTGACTCAGAAGCTCACGGCACTCTTTAATGGGATCTTTTTCCGAATGATGATCTGAAATTAAGCTTCGAGAAAAATCCCTTAAATTGAATGGATGTGATATATCTACCCAACTGTACTGCTTAAACTGGCCGCTGTGAAGTATTCTGTCATAGTACAAGTTTCTAACAAGAGCAGATTTCCCAATGCCAGCTATCCCCCAAACGGATACCACTCGGGAATTACTGAAACATGCCTTGGCTGTATAACTGCCAAGTTCATTCATTTCTGTCTCACGTCCAACAAGGGGAGAATTCTTCATCCAATAAGTGGCAGCTTCCCAGTTAGAGGAGGGAGTTTTTCCATATGAGGAATTTTGGCCCACTTGAGACAAAGCTAGTTTCTCATCTTTATCTCCTTGAGAACCCTGCATGTCGGGAATGTGGTAAGCTTTATTGACAGATAAAGGATGCCACACAAGCTGGTGCTAGCAGATCAAAATTCACTCAGCTTTTTCTTGCCTATAGCTCTACCAATATGATATAATGGCCTAGATTTTTTCTTAATGATGTACTTTCTCCATCTAATATGTTAGTCATTTAATTTGTTCTACATTCTCGATGTACTTTTACTCATATTTTTCTGTTTCCCCTTGCTAATTTCATCAAGCATTGCGCCTATAACTCACATTTATTATTCTTGAGAGAAAAAAATAAAGGAATAAATGAAGGGTAGCATTGACATTTTACTTGTTTTTGGATCCGAAGTAGAAATTAGTCATGTATGTACTTTGCTCTAGCATCCCATACTTCACCCAGATCACAAAATTGTGCTCAGCTATTAAAAGATACTATATATTGCAACTAGCTAAGCCAATACATAACTAGACTTGTTAGATAAAAAATGCTATGTGTAGTTTTTTTTTTCTTGAAGTTTTAATACACATAAGCATATTTTGATTAAAAGACATAGAAATATGATCAAAAGTATAGAATGTTCCCATCTTTAAACCTACGGAATAAAATAGCAAGATAGTTTCTAAAAATTTAATTTTCTAAAATTACAGAAGTGATATTTATAATTGCTTGCTTTACCTCTTTGAAGAAGGCACAAACTGAGTGCTCAGGCGAGAACTGCTGCAGCTCCAATGGCTGATAGGAGTCTCCGATGCACAAGCTTGCAATCTCGAATTGCTGCGTTGACACGATGATCCAGCTGCCATTCATCATGTCAGGAAGGAATGTCCTCACATCATCCCAGTCTACCATGTCGGTCAGGTTCTCCAAGACGACGAGGTAAGTCTTGGTTTTGACTTCTTTCACGAACTCCTTTAGGAGATCTCCTTGCTCAGCCTTCATCTTTGTCAGGACATGTACACCTACATCTACTCCTTGTTCGTCACAAGAGTTTTTGTAGACCTGAGCCATGAAGCGCCGGACAAATTCGTTGGGGTTGAAAGGATGCATCAGCTTCACCCAGGCACGGCACAAGAACTTCTTGCAGATTTCTGGGTCAGAGTACGCCTTCCTGATGATGGAGGTTGTCCCAAGATCGCTGCCTGTCCCCCACACAGAGATCACCTGAAGATGAGGGTCTTGATTGTCTTTGTTGGTGATTAAGTGTGTGATATCCCCCAAGCCTTGCTGCCTCCTGGCGGCGTCCCTCGCCTCGGCGAGCATGTTGAGTTCCGTTGAGCTGAGGGCAGTGGTACCGGCCATTGCCGCATGATGCTGTGTGACAGGCTTGGAGCCAGAGTCGCTGATGAGACTGTAGCGTGAGTTCCTGGTGCTCACATCCTTCACCTGGGCCTTGAGCTGCTCAATCTCGCTGACCGCCTTGTCTAGCGCCAGTGCCGTGGGCGGTGGCGTGATGCACCACGAGGGGATCATCCGCCAAAACCAGTTTGTCTTGCTGGTCTTGGTGTCAAGGTGGACAACGAACTCGATACAGTCCTCCACGTCGTAGGCCAGCTCGCGGACCTGCCGCACCCAGGTCATCACCACCTTGTTCTCCACACGCTCCTTGGTGGCGACGTTGAGGAAGGAGTGCATCATCTCAAACTCACCGGTGATGAAGACGAGATCTCGCTGCGCACTCTGCTGGAGCTGGGACTCCTCCTCGATCGCCGACTGGGCCTTGGTCAGCGCGCCCTCCACCACCGATTTGGCCAATCCAACAACCAGGTCCGCCATGGATCCAACAACCAGGTCCGCCATGGCTGCTACCTCTCTCGATCTGGTGTTTAAATCTTGTGTGTGATGCTGGGAGTGCTGGATTGGGTTGTGCTTCAACTGAGCACCCAGAGATGCCCTTTCTGAAGGTGAAATAGATGGCCTATTGTCCAGGTCTGAGATGTGCAAGTTTTGGCAATATTTTTCCCAGAAGTCGTACGTGGTTAGCTGTATCACAGAAGGATTTGGAGCCATCAAAGAAGACAGAGGGCCATCACAAAAGGATTCCCTGCAGCACATATGGCGAGGAAAGCCACATGTGAGATGTGCATACTCTTGGACCATCGACACTGTATATTAAATTAATCCAAACAAGACTGGCCAGATAAAAGGGACGAGTCCACAGAATTTCATTAACGGAATCAAAACATTAGAGCATCTCCACCGGGCGTCGCATAGCGCCTAGATAGCTTTTTGGGGGTCGGCGGCTAAAATGGGCTCACACTGGCGCATGCCAAACAGCACCGGCGCGTTTTCGAGTTCAATATAAGCGTTGGCAACCTCGTGCCGGCCCCTTCACAAAAGGAGCAAATCGGGCGTGATGGCGCCTCGCGGCACGTCAGAAATCGCGTGTAGGCTCCGCCTGGCAGCCAGACGTGCCGCTTTCCGCACCTCCCACCCCCGCTCGAGCCGACTCCCACCCCTCTAGATCGTCATCGCCACCGTCGCCCCCTGCTTGCAATAGACACCGCCGCATGTCTAGGAACCGCCGTCCATCGACACAGCCGCTACCCCCTCGACTGGCAGCTGCTGTTTCGACCGAAACAGAGGTCGCTGCCACCGCCGTCCAACCGCCCCGTCCGCAAGGTGTTCGTCAGATTGTTGCGATGGACAGCGACGGCGAGATGATGGTGCAGCTGTTCACGGGGGAGCAGAGCGCTGCGGCTGTCCGACGGCAACAACAACAGCTGATTCTGACGAGTGATGAGTGCATTTTAGCATGTTTTTGCATTACTATTTTATCAAGATATCATCAAGTAGTGGTAGGATATTTGTATTTCACCACGCTACCACGCTCTTTTATGCTTGTCTACACAGCATCTCAAAATAATAAGTCAATAATAAAATATCAATGAATACTGTCATTTTCTGGTATTTTGACGTGATAGAAATTATTTTTGCACTTAATAATGCACCTGGGCGAAAGGACAACATGAGGACAGCTTCCAGGAGCTTTAACGGGCATCGGTACGGGCAAGGCCCGCCCGTACCACCCTCCAGGAGTACCGCCTCGTCAAATATTTTCACCTTCCGTAGATGGATCAGATATCAGATACACACAACCCCACGAAACAGAGAAACACCGCCCCAGATCATATCTCAAGAAGGAACTTCGGAGAAGACAAGAAACGTGTTGTGCACCATGTAATATATGCCTATTGGTCTTGAGAGGGAACAACTCTTTGAAGTGTGGTAAAGTGAACGGCGGGAAGTGACATTACCGTATCGGCGCTTTGACACATGAATAAGGGGGACAAGAGGGATTTTCACAAAGCTCATATCGATGACCACGGGTACACCCCTTAATAGCACTAGTCCATATGTGGTTGCAGAAGGCTAGATGCTTTGGTTATTTAGAGATGCGATGACCGATGGCTTTCTGGGCGCATCTTATTACGGAGCTCTCCCACACACAACATGCTTAAAAGCATATTTTATCTTAATTAACATGAATCCTAGTGCTAGAGGTGGATCCAATAATCCCTGAGAACACTTTGTTTTATTAAGTTTCAATCCATTTCTTACAATATTTGTACTGCTTTATTTACTTTATTTGCAACCATTTACAACACCCCTCTTTAAGCATTTTGAGATTAGAAGACAATTATTAAGTAATCTTTAGTAGAAAGTAGCAAGGGGCATTAAGACCCTAACCAGTAGCTCCTCATGGTTCGATACTCTTATTTCGAAACTAGCTACAACTGATATGTGTTCTTGCAGTTATCAAGCTATTTTCTAGCGCCGTTACCGCGGAGCTCAGCGCTTTTGGTCTTTCTTCTTAGTTGCTTATCTGTTATCGTTTTTACTAAAGTTGTTTGATAGTTTCAAGCAATACCATGGCTGCTCTCGGGCTTATGAATAAGCTTGATGCAGCTGAATATCTCGGAAGATTCAACCGAGATTTCGTTAAGGAATTCCCCAATGGGAGTGATATTGAATATTCTATTCATCCACGTTTTATTGCTATTATGAAGGAGAATAGTTTTGCAGGAGATGATCCCGATGAGGATCCTTATAGTCATTTGCATTCTTTTACTGAGTTGTGTTGGACAATTAAATTGAGAAACTACACTGATGATGAAGTTAAGCTTAAATTGTTTAGTCAATCTCTAACCAACACTGCATTATCTTGGTATAGAACTTGCCCTGCAGAAAAGATTGATACTTGGGAGAATCTTATGAAGGAATTTATATTTCGGTTATATCCCAAAGTTAAGTATGCGGAAGCAAGAAGGGCTATAACCAATTTCAAGAATCGCCGCTGTGAATGCTTAATGAGAGCCTATCTCAAGTTCAAAGGTACTGTTCAAAAATGTCCCCATCATGATTACCACCTTGGTATGTTTACATGTCTTTTATGGAGGACTAGAACAAGATAATAAAACAGAATTAGATTTGTTATCTGGTGGATCTTTTATGGAACTCACAGCCGAACAAGCTTGGATACGTCTAGACAAAGTTCATAGAAATAGAGTATCATGGGGCTTTGATCTTGGTAGTGAGGGAGAAATAGAAATTGAATATGATTGTCTAAATTCTTATAAAAACACCGGGCAATTAAAAGAAACAACTAATGAGCTTAATCTTGATGATGTTATGGTATTAGATGTTCTTCAAGCTTTTACAGAATTCATTGAAATATCCAAGAAAGAATGGCTTCATTACACTCTGTCACCTCAAGTTGTTGAAGCAACGCAAGTAGAAGCTGAAGCACCCAAAGTGGTGCCTATTGAAAGGATGCCTTACAATGAGCCGCTACCTTTCCCAATGACAGCGGCAAGGCACATCCGAGCTCAACTCCTTGCAGAATAGAAGGAAGAGGAGGTAAGGAAGGTAAGAGTACAAGAGTTAAAGATTAGTAACGAGGAACCTACTTATAAAACTGCAAATGGAGAAAGTGAGGTAACTAAGGAAAGTATTTTAGCTATGTTTGCACACTGCAACGTAGTTGAGCTCGATTCCGAAGCCTCACAGTTAGTAGAAGGAATGGTTAAAGCAAAAGGTGCTGGCAAGCCTGTTTTACCTTGTACTTTTGGTGGATCCTCTTATTATGGACTCTGTGATATTGGGATAGCTATTCATGTTATTCTCTATAGATTTTACTTTGTTATCCAAGATGAACTTGAGCATTCACATTTAGAAGACACAAATATGACAATAATGCTAACTGATAAGACTCTTAGAGTTCCTATGGGAGTAATAAAAGATGTACCTATTACAATAGGACCCTAAACTTGTCCCATTGATTTTGTTGTCATTGATATGCCAATTGATTCTCATTGTCCAATCATTTTTGGAAGAACTTTCTTAAACACCGCAGGAGCTAATATTGACTACAGGAAAGAAACTATCTCTCTTAAGTTTGGGGAGGAAGTGATGAGTTTCCATTTCTCGAAGTTCACGCATAAACCAATTGTTGAAGAAGAAGACTTCGAGGAGGTAGTTGATCTTGCTACTCTTTCCGCAATACTTTATAATACTCCTGAAGATTATTTAGAGGTAAGTTTACTTGGAAATGAAGATAATATTATAGGATCAAACCAAAATGATATTGAGAAATATTTGGAATCTCTCCCTATAGCTGATAGCTCAACTAATGAGAAGTATGAAATACCTGAAAGAAAGGGAGATGAAGATTTACCACCTCCAGAACTAAAACATCTTCCTCCAGATTTAAAATATAAGTTCGTAGATGAGACAAACAGATATCCAGTTATTGTGAGTACTAACCTTTCAGGAAAGGAGGAAGAACAGTTAATGATGGTATTTAAAATGCATCGTAAGGCCTTTGGGTATTCCTTGGATGACTTGAAAGGGATCAGCCCCTCAATAGCCACTCATCGAATATTCATGGAAGATGGAGCCCAACCAGTTGCAGATTTTCAGAGGAAACTCAAGCCTGAAATGAAGTAAGTGGTAAGAAAGGAAATCATTCGCCTCCTCGATGCAGGTATCATCTATCATGTCGAAGAAAGTGATTGGGTGAGTCCCGTTCATTGTGTTCCTAAGAAAGGAGTATTTATTGCTGTACCAAATAAACATGATGAAATGGTCCCAACCAAAACTGTTGTAGGACATATGATGTGCATTGATTTTAGAAAATTGAATAAGGAAACTAGAAAAGATCATTACCCATTGCCTTTTATAGATCAAACTCTGGAAAGACTTGCTAAGCATTCACATTTTTGTTATCTTGATGGATATTCTGGGTTCCCCAAATAGTTGTTCATCCGGAAGATCAATTGAAAACAACTTTTACTTGTCCTTTCGGATTATATGCTTATCGTAGAATGCCTTTCGGATTATGCAATGCTCCAGCTACTTTTCAAAGATGCATGGCCGCTATATTTGCCGATTATATTGAGAATATAATGGAAGTGTTCATGGACGACTTTTCCATCTATGGAACTTCATTTAACCTTTGCTTGCGAAATTTGCATAAAGTGTTGCAGAGATGCGAAGATACTAATCTAGTTTTGAACTGGGAGAAGTGCCACTTTATGGTTCAAGAAGGGATAGTACTTGGGCACAAGATCTTAGGAAGAGGCATAGAAGTTGACAAGTCAAAGGTGGAAGCCATAGAGAAAATACCACCTCCGCGAGACATCAAAGGTATAAGAAGTTTCCTTGGTCATGCTGGATTCTAAAGAAGATTCATTAGGAACTTTTTCTAAGATAGCAAGACCCCTTACTAATCTCTTACAAAAAGATGTTCGGTTTAAGTTTGATGAAAATTGTCTCAATACTTTCAACATTCTTAAGCAAGCTCTACTTAAGGCTCATATGATACAACCACCTAATTGGAAGAAACCTTTCGATCTACTTTGTGAGGCAAACCATGAATCCGTTGGAGCCACTTTGTGCCAGCAGGAGGGTGATGAAGTTAATTTCATCCATCATGCTAGCCGGACTCTAAATGATGCACAAAAAAATTATCTATTAATAGAAAAGGAGTTCTTTGCAGTTGTATTCGCCTATGAAAAGTTTAGATCGTATATCACTGACTCAAAAGTTGGAGTCTACACTGATCATATGGGTTTGAAGTAAATCCTTGAAAGGACTGATGTTAAGCCCAGAATGATCCGGTGGATTTTTCTTTTGCAAGAATTCGATTTGCAGATTATACAAAGAAGTGAAGAACAGCTCGAAAAACGAGATTCCGTGGACAAAGAAACATTATCATGCAGCATATCTACAGTCTTTGTTCCACTAGGTACACTTCGTCTTTGTGAAGGAGTTCCTCCTATTCTTTATGATGGTGCAAGCAAGAATTTGCTACCCACCATCTATGGAAGAAGGAGAGGAATAATATGATGATCTAGAAAGTACGGTACTCTTTACTCCTAATTGTTGCAAGAGAGTTTTCTTTGGTTTTATAGGTTTGAAGTTTCTAGATTTTCGTTCTTTTATGTGCGTTTTCGAGGTCCTTACAATTTTCTAAGCTGATTGGAGTTTTCGCGACCTCGGTACGGGCGGACGGTACGGCCGGACCCGCCCGTACCAGTGGTCGTTAAACTTACAGTAAGTTGTCATCGAACTTCATTTCTAACCGTGATTGTTGTACGGGCGGACGGTACGGGCATATTTGCCCGTACCGACGGGTGCTAAAGTTACAGTACGTTTCTCTTTCGTTTTCATTTTTTATCATAAGATAAATAAAAATTAGCCGCCTTTCTTATGTCGGTAAGTCGGTACGGGCGGACGGTACGGTGTAAACCCTCCCGTACCAAAGCCCCGAACCGACTTTGTCTCTTTCGAATTTTGGCAGGACGTCGGGTACGGGCGAACGGTACGGTCTGCGCCCGTACCACGAACCGTCGTGCTGCCCAGAATTTCCTTTTTCAAGTTTATCTGTTTCCAATTTGTTGGGATTCTTTTTCTGTGCGACTATAAACTCCAAACCCACGAGATTTCTTTCTGCTTCACCCCTAATAAGGCCTCCCAAAGCCTCTCCTTCTCCATCCTTTCAGATCTTCACCACAAGATGCATTACGTAGCTCCGGGAAAAGGGAAGCCTTTCGGCCTCATGCCTCCATCATGGGACAACTCCGAGACATCGTCCCAAGAGGATGACAAGCGTGAAGCTCAAGGTTTTGGCTCGAGGAAGCGCGAGATATACTATGACTCGTATGATGAAGACAATCAGCCATTCATGACTCCAGCTCCATGTGGCTGGACGCAGCCATACCTAGCTACGGTGACTCCAGAAGATGAGGAAGAAGCCAAGAAGCCACACAGGAAAGGGCGCGTGGAATCCCTGAAGCTCCTCACCACTCACTATGCGTCGCCAAAACGTAAGCATAATGATGTTGATGCAGGAACTTATGAGGAGACTACCGCCCATACTTCCACGACAAAGAAGATGGCGCTGAACACTCGCATCAGCGTGAATCCCATGGATGAATGGGGCTTTGTGCTTAAGGATGAGCCTACCTCGCCAGTCAAGCCACCTATGAGGACCAAGCTGCGCCTTCGCCTGCTGGAAAAGCACCAAAATCATGAGCTTATCCATCGAGAGGTTGTGCACCGGCGTCTCCTGGACTTGGCCGAGAAGAAGGAACTCAATAGAGTGGTGAAGGCAATGACTGAAGCAGTGAACTCGACGCGCTATGGATTGCAGTGTGCTATCCGTCGGATATCTGCTCTAGAGGAGTCCAACAGGAAGCTCCGTGCAACCTTCTCCAATGCCATCCATCCACCTTGAAGCTGCAACGGTATCAAATAATCACAAGGATTATTTGATCCCACCTGGCTTGATTCCAAGCTTGGGGAGATCTATAACACCTTGTAATCTATCCCTTTAGTTCGAATATTTACTTTCCACCATGCATTTTAGTTCGAATTTTGATAAGGATTGCATTAGCACTTGTTTAGTTTCGCTCGGAAAGTGAATGATTTTTATCCAATGAATCTTGAGCCGTTATCCTATCTGAAGTGTGATTGAATTATGATTATTGCATTAGGTGTGTATGAATTATGATGAGTATAATTGTACTTGCATCATGATAATGATTTTATGGTCCTCCACACCAGAAAGTTTTGATAGGATATAGGAAAATTATTAACAAAGTATTTTATGATCATTGGTTCCTTCGTGTGAAAAAGAAAAACACAGAAAGAAAGGAAAAGGAAAATGAGAAATAAAAAGAAGGGAAGAAAAAAGAAGTGCAAAAAGAAAGAGTATTAGTAAAAGATTCATGAAGAAAAGCTAACTTCATGATTCTATGATATTTAGATAAAGTAATCTTCTTGTCTTTTATTAAACCTAGAAAGGTGTGGAGACCTTTAAGTCATTTGAGTTTGAGAATAGTATGGTGTCATTCATGCTCTAGTTTTACATCCGATGTTATAATCTTTGTTCTTGAAAATGCCTCATTTGTTTTAATAATGACTCTCGCTTCATGAACAGACTCTCTCCATTAAAGCTTCTATCTTGCTCGGGGACGAGCAAGAGTCTAGCTTGGGGAAGTTGATGATGTTGGAGATATGCCCGAGAGGCAATAATAAAATAGTTATTGTTATATCTTAGTGTTCATGATAAATGTTTACACTCCATGCTATAATTGTATTAACCGGAAACATTGATACATGTGTGTTGTGTAAACAACCAGAGTCCCTAGTAAGCCTCTCATTTAACTAGCTTGTTGATTAATAGATGATCATGGTTTCCTGATCATGAACATCGGATGTTATTAATAACAAGATCATATCATTAGGTGAATGATGTGATGGACACACCCATAGTAAGCATAGCATAAGATCAAGTCATTAAGTTCAAACTTGCTATAGGCTTTCGATACATAGTTACCTAGTCCTTCGACCATGAGATCATGTAAATCACTTACACCGGAAGGGTACTTTGATTACATCAAACGCCACTGCGTAAATGGGTGGTTATAAAGATGGGATTAAGTATTCGGAAAGTGTGAGTTGAGGCATATGGATCAAAAGTGGGATTTGTCCATCCCGATGATGGATAGATATACTCTGGGCCCTCTCGGTGGAATGTCATCTGATTAGCTTGCAAGCATGTGACTAGGTCACAAGAGATGACCTACCACGGTACGAGTAAAGAGTACTTGTCGGTAACGAGGTTGAACTAGGTATGGAGATACCGATGATCAAACCTCGGACAAGTAAAGTATCGTGTGACAAAGGGAATCGGTATCGTATGTAAATGGTTCAATCGATCACTGAGTTATCGTTGAATGTGTGGGAGCCATTATGGATCTCCAGATCCCGCTATTGGTTATTGGTCGGAGAGGAGTCTCGACCATTGACAAGGTATTAACTTGTCAATGCCTACGGATTGTAGACTAGGGTTTTAGCGGAAGTAGAGGGCAAGTAGATCTCGAGGGTTTAAGCCGAAAAAGTACTCGACTGCTAAAAGCTAGGGTTATGTTGATAATGGAATCGATCCTCTCTTTGTCCCTCGACTCCCCCTTATAGGAGGCGGAGCCGAGGGTTTCACGATGTACAAGTTACAAAGTCCGGGAAACTCTTTGAGTTCGTCCCGTAATAGTTACAAGTCATTATTCCTAGTACAACTCTATCTTTCCAAACTATCTCTTAATTGGGCTTCCAGGCTTCATAAACTTCGGGTCGTGGGCTTTCGGAAAACCCCGGGTACTATCTTCGGCAGGCCCATTGGGGATGCCTATGTCAGTAGCCCCCGAGATTTTGCTTGAATCAAAGAATCAAGGAAAATATCCATCATTACAATTAACACCTAATTTCTTCGAGTTATCAAATGATTTTTATAAGTCAATCATATATTGTACAGGGATATGGTAATTGGGGCTGGTTCATCTGACGGATCGTGTACCATTTAACGCTCTCGTGGCAATCCCAAATACCTACTTCAAGATCAAGTCCCTGGACATGATCTCGGTATACTGACGTAGTTTCGACATGCGCCACTTAAGGTCTTACCATATGCCGAACTCCAGTCGCGTTTTATCGGGTACCTAACGCGTCCGTTAGGATTTTTCTTCGCATCTGTTGATACGGAAAAAAGTAGCAGAGCGCATTCGGGTGCGGTGCCACGCCGCGCAGAACGAATCTTGGGGCTTCGCAAAGTATTGCGGCATTCGGAGATTAATCGCGGCTGAGGCGCTCTGAGAATATATTGTCGAGTGCCTTTTTCGGCTGCTGGAATAGCACATTTGTCCGAGTCATATGATGACTTGTATATATTTTTTATCTCGTCCTCCCGATGGGAGTATATGAAGAGTTATATCGTAACTCGAAATATGCTTATCATGACTTCCTCAATTTCATCGGGTACGCGAACATCGTTCCCGATGGGAGTAGCCCCCGAGGCTACAGCCAAGTGCTTGTACTTGGTTGTAGGCTCACATTTTTAGTATATCAATTGCTATATTGTCGACGTTTTCCAATGTTTCCATATTTATCGGGTGCGCGACCAGCGCTCCCGATGGGAGTAGCCCCTGAGGCTACAGCCAAGTGCTTGTACTTGGTTGTAGGCTCACCTTTTTAGGATCTCAATTGCTATATTGTCGACTTTTTCCAGTGCTTCCATCTTTATCGGGTGCGCGACCAGCGCTCCCGATGGGAGTAGCCCCCGAGGCTACAGTCGAGTATTTATACTTGGCTGTAGGCTCAACTTTTCTATCTTTGCCAAATATTGCATATTGAACTTTCAAAAAGTAGCCCCCCGAGCATTTGAACAAAAACTTGTATTTGATCAAAGGCTTCCGAGTTTGTTTTGTCTGTATCACAAGAACTCCTTTGTCGCCAAACTTCAAAGAACTGAAGTCGAAATGTCCCAATTAGTGACATCAATGCTGACGATAGCCACGATCGCTGTGTTGGGAAGGTGCGAGTTCTGTTCTTTGACTAACATGCGGGCCCTCACCACTGCGTCGTTTGACACGTTACGCAAGTGGGGGCACACGTCCTCCACTTTCCCTGGCATGCGCGCTGTAGCGCCTGTCCAGTTCCTTCGCAGTAAAAAGACCTTTTTACCCCTAGAAACACGCGTAGGGCATCGAATCCATTCTCCCCTCATCCAATGGCGCGGCGATTCACTGGCTTACTATAAATAACCTTCTTCCTCCTCCTGTTATCCCCTTCGCTGCGCCGCGCTCCTGCTCTTTCTCTCTCCAAAAAACCTCCATTGCAAACACCAAGCTCCTGCGCCTGTATTCCTCAATCTCTCCAGCGCTCACTTTGATGCCACCGCGGGCAAGACTCACAAGGCACACCACTCCAGAGACCACCATGGCAACGGAAAGCTTCGAGATCTCCGGATGGGAGAGATCCAAGATCTCCAATCAGGAGCACTGCTTCGGCCCCATGGACTAGAAAGAACGGAGTTTCCTGTGTTGCTGTATTGGGTGTTGTCCGTATACTCCACAACACGCTAGGCAACTCTTCTGGCCAGGTGTGTCGAGCTTTCTCCAAAGGTGTCAACAATCGTTTCTTGATACCATTGCAGATGATACCGTTTGCTTTCTCGACTTGACCATTGGTTTGCGGGTGCGCAACTGATGCAAAGTGTAGTTTGATGCCTACCTCTGCGCAATATGCCTTGAATTCCTTGGAGGTGAAATTGCTGCCGTTGTCCATGACAATGCTGTGGGGGACGCCAAAACGAAAAACGATGCCCTTAACAAAGCTTACCACCGATGCTGCATCTGGCGAAGTTATCGGTTTTGCCTCAATCCACTTAGTAAACTTGTTGACAGCCATGAGCATGTATACATATCCTCCTGGCCATGCCTTATGTAATTTCCCCACCATATCGAGACCCCATTGTGCAAACGGCCAGGACAAAGGTATTGGCATCAACTCTGCTGCCGGAGAATGAGGTTTTGCCGCAAATCTTTGGCACGCATCGCAAGTACGCACTATGTCCTTCGCATCTTCTATTGTAGTGAGCCAATAGAATCCTGCCCTGAAGACCTTGGCTGCTATTGCTCGACTGCTGCGTGGTGTCCACACACTCCTTCGTGTACCTCCTTCAGGATAATTCTTCCTTCTTCAGGTGTAACGCATCTCTGCAATACTCCCGATATACTTCGCTTGTACAGCTCTCCTTTGACTACAATAAAAGCTTTGGATCGTCGAATAACTCGCCTTGCTTCTACTGGGTCTTCGGGTATCTCTTTCCTTAGGATATATGCGACGTAAACCTGCATCCAAGGAACTTGAACCATCATCACCTCATGTGATTCCCCTTCTTCTTCCGACGTATTTGCTTCTGATTCTACTGGAGCCCCCAAGTCTTTCTCGAGCTTCTTCTTTGGCTGTTTCGATGTTTTCCTCACCTTAGTTGACCTTTCGCTTATCTCCTCCCAAAATACACCTGGTGGTATTGCTAAGCATTGCAATCCGATGTTTGCCAAAACATCGGCTTCATCGTTGCTGAGTCTACTAATGTGGTTCACTTCACACCCATCAAAGAGTTTCTCGAGTTCATTGTATACTTCCTTGTATGCTATCATGCTGTCATTGACTGCATCGCACTGGTTCATCACCTGTTGAGCCACCAATTGGGAGTCACCAAAAATTTTTAGGAGGGTTGCTCCACAAGCTTTCGCCATCTTCATCCCATGTAAGAGTGCTTCATACTCCACCTCATTATTGGATGCATTGGAAAACGTCATCCGCAGCACATATTTCATCTTGTCTCCTTGAGGTGATACTAATATCACGCCTGCTCCAGCTCCTTCTACCCTCTTGGACCCGTCAAAGTTCATAGTCCAGGTACTCGACAAATCCAGGGGTCCTGTACTTTGCAGCTCCATCCACTCTGCAACAAAGTCCGGCAGGATTTGCGACTTTATTGCTTTTCTTTTTTCATACGTGATGTCCCGAGGGGAAAGCTCTATTCCCAAAGGGAGACACAGCCTGTAGCTTCTGGATTGTTCAAGATGTTCGACAGAGGTGCCTCATTGACTACTATGATCGGGTGTGCCGAAAAATAGTGCCGTAACTTTCTTGCTATTGTGAATACTCCGTATGCGAGTTTCTGATAATGCGGGTACCTCTGTTTTGAAGGCGATAAAACTTCACTGATGAAGTATACCGGCCTCTGGACTCCATGAAGTTTCCCTTCTTCTTCTCTTTCTACCACAAGTACCGTGCTGATAACCTGAGGTGTGGCCGCGATATATAACAGGAGAGGTTCCTTTTCTTTTGGCACCACCAGTATTGGAGGTGTCGAGATTGTGCGTTTGAGGTGCTCAAATGCCCTATCTGCTTCTTCGTTCCACTCGAACTTCTCTCCTTGCTTGATCAGCGCATAAAAGGGTAGCGCTTTTTCTCCTAGCCTGGCGACATATCTGCTCAGAGCCGCGACACGTCCTGTCAGCTGCTGTATCTGCTTAAGCTTCGTCGGCTTTCTCATTGTCACAATTGCTTGTATCTTCTCAGGATTCGCCTCAATGCCTCTGGCTAATACCAAGTATCCAAGGAGTTCTCCCGCGGGAACGCCAAAGGAACACTTCGTCGGGTTTAGCTTGAGGCGAAACTTGTCGAGGTTGTCGAAGGTTTCCTTAAGATCATGGATTAAAGATAACCCCTGCTTTGTTGTAATCACGACATCATCAATATATACTTGAACGTTCCTGCCGATCTATACGGCAAGACACTTTTGCATCATCCTTTGATAAGTAGCTCCCGCGTTTTTCAACCCGAAAGGCATTGTTTTATAGCAGAACACACCGTAAGGTGTTATGAAAGCTGTTTTGACCTCATCCTCTTCTTTTAGGCGGATCTGGTTGTAACCAGAATACGCGTCCAAGAAGGAAAGACGTTCGCATCCCGCTGTGGAGTCGATAATTTGATCGATCCTCGGTAGGGGAAAGTGATCCTTTGGACAATGTTTATTGAGACACGTGAAGTCGACGCACATGCAAAGGACGTCAGTGTTTTTCTTCGGGACCAGGACTGGGTTAGCGACCCATGTGGCCTCCGTATGCAGCTCCTTGATGAAGTTTGCTTCTCGAAGTCGATTAATTTCGACAGCATAGCTTTGCGGTTTGGTTAAAACGCCGCAAAGGTTGTTTAATTGGCCTAGCCATTGGATCCACATTAAGAGGGTGCTCGGCAAGTTCCCCGGGTACTCCCGGCATGTCAGCTGGACACCATGCGAAGATTTCCCAGCGCTCACGGAGGAACTCGACGAGCACGCTTTCCTATGCGCTATCCATATTTGTTGCGATAGCTGTCGTCTTCTTGGGATCTGTCGGATGAATCTGTACTTCCTTCGAGTTCTTGGTGGTATCGAAGGTTGGCTCCTTCAGCGGCCTCCCTCCATCAGGCAACACATCATAATCGTTGTTAGCCTTGACGCCATATATTCCGCTTGCATCCCGAAAGTTTCTAACAGCCGATGAAAATCTTTGTCGCACTTATCCGCCAGCGCGAAACTGCCTTTTACTATGATTGGGCCGTTGGGTCCAGGGAGCCTCCACAATAAGTATGTGTAGTGTGGTACCGCCATAAATCTGGCATAAGCTGGTCGTCCTAGCAGAGCATGATACTGTGACGGGAAATCCACAACTTCGAATTCTAGTTTTTCTCTTCTGTAATTTTCTCTCCGAACTGAACGTCGAGACTGATTTTTCCCAATGGATAACTTGGCTTCTCCGGGGTGATGCCATGGAAACGCGTGTCAGTTGGTTTTAGATTCGCCAAAGATATGTTCATCTTCCTCAATGTATCCGCGTACATGAGGTTTAAGCTGCCTCCATCTATGAACACCCGTGAAACGTCGAATCCTGCAATCACCGCGCAAGATCAAAGCTGATTGTCCCTCGTGGAACTTGCTGCAGGTGGTCTGCTGTGGTGAAGCCGATGTCTTGCCCCGACCAATTCAGGTACTCAACCGTTGGTGGAGGCATCTTCTCCGCCATGTAAACTTGTCGCGAAATCACTTTTTGAGTTCTATTGGAGGGTCTGCCCTTCTGAATCATCGAGACTGTCCCATTGGTGTCGATATAAGGACCGTTGGTTGGAGCTGCCGCCAATTGCAACTGGTGTCGATTTTCGTCTGTAATTGTGGGTGGAGGTGGAAGGTGAATCTCACTCCTTGGCCCCTGGGGGTTTCTGTTTGCTGCCTGTGCATTGGCGTGACCCGCATATCTATGCAATGCTAGGAAAGTTCGGCAGTCTTTCTGGAGGTGACCCGACTGTCTCTTCCCAGTATTATCGAGAAAGAAATGCATCTGGCAAGGTCCGTTCAAAAGGTCCTCGGGTGATACATACGGTCTCTGGAACCTTGGTCCACTATTTTGTCTGTTAGAACGGGGAGCATCCCTATAGTCGCTGCGCTGTTCATTACCCCTTTGATAGTCATCTCGATTATTTTCTCCATTATTTCCTCGGAAGCCAGCCGATATTTGGCCAGGACCGTCATAATCTGAGAACTGTCGAGAAAAACGCCATCTATTTTAATTATTTCGGTTGCGGTCGTCCTCAGGCGACCTGTGCTGTTTATTTTGAACAACATCTTCTCCATCTGCCCAGCGATTCGCTATTTCCATGAGTGCTGCAATTGTTCTTGGATTGGTCCTTCCCAAATCCTCGATTAGGTCCTTCCTTCTAATACCAGCGACAAACGCGTATATTGCTCTTTCGTCAGATATATTCTCTGCCGAATTTTTGATGATGTTCCATCTCTGGATGTATGTCCTCATTGGCTCATCATACTTTTGTCTGCAGGCTCTCAGCTGCTCAATTGACGCTAGTTTCTTGCATGTGGATAGGAAGTTCTTCACAAACATGTCCTCGAAAGTTTCCCAGCTGTCGATAGATCCAGGTGGTAACTTCTTTATCCATCATCTCGCCGCTCCACTTAAGTGTACCTGAATACTCTGCATGGCAGTTGCTTTGGTTCCTCCCGTCAATTTTACTGTCTCCAGGTAGTCGACTAACCAGTCCTCAGGATCTTGCAAACCATCGAACTTCTTGTAGTTATCGGGTAATTTAAACCCAGACGGGACTCGAGTTTTACGAACTCATCGAGTGAAGCAAGGGAGCCCGCACATATCTTCCTCATCTACTTCTGGTGATTGCCGACGTTCTCTTCTTGCCGCGCTCTGTCGATCCGCGCCTGTGTTGCTGTATTTCTCGCATCACCCGTTCTTGGAGGATCTTGCACTGTCGCCACAGGTCGTGGACTATTTTGCCTTGGGGCACCTTCGGGTGGCGTACTTGTACCCGCAAACGCTGTTCCCATGACGCCAACTCCTGCCATAGCCATATTGTACAACGCTTCTCTTGGATCTCCGGGAGGTGGCCTGGATGCCAGTATGTAAGCCTGAGTCGCCATGTATCCAGCTTCTGGTGTTTTGGGAATAATGTTTCCTCTCGTGTCAATCGACATAAAAGACATGTCGAGGTTTTGGACCAGATGCTCCCTCTCGCCCTCTGGTATGTGCTGCAGCCGAGATCTTCCTCTATTACGAGCTTCTCTGTATCTCCCGAAGTTCCTGATTGTCGACTCAGCTCAGCTCTTCGCCTACTCGACGCGGCGCGCTTTTCTCTGCTCAAGTATCACCCTTTGCTTCTCCGGTTCTCGACTAGCACGCGCGAGCCTATATTGGTATGCTTGCAACTCCTCCACCGTAGCGGCAGTGGTCAACGGATTGGTACCGTTCAAGGTTGTTGTCGCTCTATCCCAAGCTGCTTGCGGTAGCTGCAACTTCTGGCATGGTGTAGTCCCGACATATTTGGTCCCTAAACCTCGCGTAAGATCAGCGGGATCGACGTATGGATTTCCCAAATCATCGAAAGCCTCTGATGTTTCGCTCTCCGGGTGACTGGACTCGCCAATCACGTATACTTGATGATATGTTGACCTTGAGTAGTTATCCTCTGGGTCGGTGACACCGTCGTAACGATCGGCGAAGACCTCCCGAATAAGGGTAGATTTGTCGATGAAGCTGAAGCTGTCGATGCTTTCCGAGTCGCTATCCAGATCGGAGTCCGTGAACGACCCAAAAGACATCTCGCCAAACAGATTGGCGAGATCTCCACCGACGGCGGGCGTGGTGCGGCTTGTCGATGAGGTTTTTCCGCTTGATTTTGTTGTTGACGATGATCCTGAGGAATCAGAACCAACCGCTAGCGGTCCCGAACGGATCGGTGCCGCTAAACGACGTGATCCTTCTCTCCCGACGCAGAAGTAGAAGCTCCCGAACTTCATCTCCATTGGCTCTTCCAAATAGGCAGATGCACCCAAACGGGCGGGAGGGTGAGGAACAAAATCAACTAGACCAGTTTCGATCTGTTTACCTCCATCCATCGCATTGCTTGCCACCGAAGATGTCGACGATGTTGAACGTGCCATCGAGATCAGCTCCTTGTCGCCTCTAGTTCCCACAGACGGCGCCAATTGACAAGGTATTAACTTGTCAATGCCTACGGATTGTAGACTAGGGTTTTAGCGGAAGTAGAGGGCAAGTAGATCTCGAGGGTTTCAACCGAAAAAGTACTCGACTGCTAAAAGCTAGGGTTATGTTGACAATGGAATCGATCCTCTCTTTGTCCCTCGACTCCCCCTTATATAGGAGGCGGAGCCGAGGGTTTCGCGATGTACAAGTTACAAAGTCCGGGAGACTCTTTGAGTTCGTCCCGTAATAGTTACAAGTCATTATTCCTAGTACAACTCTATCTTTCCAAACTATCTCTTAATTGGGCTTCCAGGCTTCATAAACTTCGGGTCGTGGGCTTTCGGAAAACCCCGGGTACTATCTTCGGCAGGCCCATTGGGGATGCCTATGTCAACCATGTCTGCATAGTTCACAAACCGTAGGGTGACACACTTAAGGTTTGATGTCGTTTTAAGTAGATATGGAATATGGAATGGAGTTCGAATGTTGTTCGGAGTCTCGGATGGGATCCGGACATCACGAGGAGTTCCAGAATGGTCCGGAGAATAATATTCATATATAGGAAGTCACTTTCCAAGTTTGGAAATGATCCGATGCATTTATGGAAGGCGCTAGAATGTTCTAGAACCTTTCGGAAGAAATCACCATGGAAGGTGGAGTCCCGGAAGGACTCCACCAACCCTAACCAGCCAACCAAGAGGGAAGGTGGAGTCCATGGTGGACTCCACCTCCTTGGCCGGCCATGAGGAATGGAAGGGGAGAAGTCCCACTCCCCCTAGGATTCGCCCATATGGAAGTTTTTGAATTGGGGTCTTATTCGAATCTTTGGGCTAACCCTTGGAGTTCCACCTATATAAAGAGAGGGAGAGGGAGGGGGCTGGACACCACTTCAGCCGCACCTCAAGTGGCTCCTAAGGCCGGCGCCCCACACCACCCCCTCTCCCAAAACCCTAGCGGTTCCCTCTTCCTCCTCCCAGCTTAGCGAAGCTTGGAGATCTACACCACCACCGCCACCACGCCGTCATGCTGGCGGGATTCCGAGGAGGATCTACTACTTCTGCTGCCCGCTGGAACGGGGAGAAGGACGTCGTCATTGATACGTCTCCAACGTATCGATAATTTCTTATGTTCCATGCCACATTATTGATGTTATCTACATGTTTTATGCACAATTTATGTCATATTCGTGCATTTTCTGGAACTAACCTATTAACAAGATGCCGAAGTGCCGTTGCTGTTTTCTGCTGTTTTTGGTTTCAGAAATCCTAGTAAGGAAATATTCTCGGAATTGGACGAAATCAACGCCCGGGGGCCTATTTTTCCACGAAGCTTCCAAGTCCGAAGACGAAACGGGGGCCACGGGGAGCCCAAACCCTAGGCGCGGGCCCCCCCTTGGCCACGCCGCCCGTCATCTGGGGCCCCTGTGCCCCCTCCTGACTTGCCCTTCCGCCTACTTAAAGCCTCCGTGACGAAACCCCCAGTACCGAGAGCCACGATACGGAAAACCTTCCAGAGACGCCGCCAACGCCGATCCCATCTCGGGGATCCAGGAGATCGCCTCCGGCACCTGCGGAGAGGGGAATCATCTCCCGGAGGACTCTACGCCGCCATGGTCGCCTCCGGTGTGATGTGTGAGTAGTCTACCCTGGACTATGGGTCCATAGCGGTAGCTAGATGGTTGTCTTCTCCCCATTGTGCTATCATTGTCGGATCTTGTGAGCTGCCTAACATGATCAAGATCATCTATCTGTAATTCTATATGTTGCGTTTGTTGGGATCCGATGAATAGATAATACTTGTTATGTTGATTATCAAAGTTATATCTACGTGTTGTTTATGATCTTGCATGCTTTCCGTTACTAGTAGATGCTCTGGCCAAGTAGATGCTTGTAACTCCAAGAGGGAGTACTTATGCTCGATAGTGGGTTCATGCTTGCATTGACACCTGGGACAGTGACAAAGTTCTAAGGTTGTGTTGTGCTGTTGCCACTAGGGATAAAACATTGATGCTATGTCTAAGGATGTAGTTGTTGATTACATTACGCACCATACTTAATGCAATTGTCTGTTGCTTTGCAACTTAATACCGGAGGGGGTTCGGATGATAACCTGAAGGTGGACTTTTTAGGCATAGATGCGGTTGGATGGCGGTCTATGTACTTTGTCGTAATGCCCAATTAAATCTCACTATACTCATCATGATATGTATGTGCATGGTCATGCTCGTTTATTTGTCAATTGCCCAACCGTAATTTGTTCACCCAACATGCCGTTTGTCTTATGGGAGAGACACCTCTAGTGAACTGTGGACCCCGGTCCAATTCTCTTCATCAAATACAATCTACCTGCAATACCTGTTTTTCGTAAAACAATCATCTTCCACACAATACGGTTAATCCTTTGTTACACAAGCGGTGAGATTGACAACCTCACTGTTTCGTTGGGGCAAAGTACTTTGGTTGTGTTGTGCAGTTCCACGTTGGCGCCGGAATCCGGTGTTGCGCCGCACCATCCCGCCATCAACCTTCAACGTGCTTCTTGACTCCCACTGGTTCGATAAACCTTGGTTTCTTCGGGGAAACTTGCTCGTACGCATCACACCTTCCACTTGGGGTTCCCAACGAGCGTGTGCTTTACGCGTCATCCATCAACACCGAACGTGTGACCGAGTACGGAGGTGCTGCCCGACTGTGGCACCGTCAAGATCTTCTACGCGCTTTTGAAAGTGGCAAGTGATCGACTACACCAACAACGAGATCTAATCTCCTAGGCTTTGGAAATCTTCGAGGGTTAGTCTCATCTTCATCTCGTTGCTACCATCTACTAGATTAGATCTTGGCTTGTTATTCGTTCTTGCGGTAGGAATTTTTTTGTTTTCTATGCTACGAATCTACAGGGTATCGAGCCATGTCTATGCATAGATTGGTTGCACGAGTAGAACACAATGGTTTTGTGGGCGTTGATGCTTTTGTTGTCTCTTGTTATGTGTACTTTGCATCTTGCGGGATGGTGGGATGAAGCGGCCCGGCTAACTTTACATGACCGCGTTCATGAGACTTGCTCCACGCTCGACATGCAACTTGTATTGCATAAGTGGCTTTGCGGGTGTCTGTCTCTCTCACCATAGTTAAGATTCAATTTACAATTTCAATTGATAACAATTGTATCAACATTGTGGTTCATGTTCGTAGGTAGATTGGATCTTACTCGAAAACCCTAAACCACGTAAAATATGCAAACCAAATTAGAGGCGTCTAACTTGTTTTTGCAGGGTTTGGTGATGTGATATGGCCATGACGTGATGATGAATATGTATGAGATGATCATTATTGTATTGTGGCAACCGGCAGGAGCCTTATGGTTGTCTTTATATTTCATGTAGTAGTATTATTTCAAAGTAGTTGTAATAGTTGCTACATGTGGTGAACAACCATGAAGATGGCGCCATGGACCTTGACGCTACGCCGATGATGATGGAGATCATGCCCGTTGATGATGGAGATCATGTCCGTGCTTTGGAGATGAAGATCAAAGGCGCAAAGACTAAAGGGCCATATCATATCACATTATGAATTGCATGTGATGTTAATCCTTTATGCATCTTATCTTGCTTAGATCGCGACGGTAGCATTATAAGATGATCCCTCACATTAATATCAAGATAATAAAGTGTTCTCCCCTCGTATGCACCGTTGCTATAGTTCATCGTTTTGAAGCATCTCGTGATGATCGGATGTGATAGATTCTACGTTCACATACAACGGATCTGTCAAGGAAGAAGCTTCTCAGATGAGAGTGGTAAAATTCGTAGTATTCAACTCCCATCTATTCGCTATTTTGCTTACTTTATCACCAAGTGCGTTCTTGCTAGAAAGAATGCAAATAAGTTATCCATCCATGACTTGGTTTTCTTAGCTGCTGCATTGCAACTTGATAGAACTTATAATTTGGGTGCTTTGATAGCTTTTAGGCTTGCTACTAACCGTGATAAAGGAGGAATTTGTGGAGGTCTCATTGCCTCTCGTTTGCTAGCTATGCATGGTGTAGAACCTCACCCTCTTGATGTTCAGCTCTCTATAGAGAAACTTGATATTGTTTCCATGATAAAACATGACTTTGTTTCTAATTGGTCTAATTTGAATAACCTGTCCTATGAGATAACCTTTTCAAAGAAAAAGTGGAGAGTAACTAAATCTGAAAGGCTAGTTGGATTGCCTGCACCTGCTTTGTTTAGCCTTGGTTCCAGGGAAAATTGGTCGGTCACAGAAGATGAACTTGATGCATACATAGAGAGGAGCGGCCATCATGCAGGGGACGGCATGGAGGAGGCCGAGAAACCCCTCGACTTGTCATCCGATGCAGCAAGTTCTTCAAATCAGCATTTTGGGCATGTGGAGCCTTCATCCTTTTCTGCTGCACAGGGATCTTATTATGACCACGCCATGTATGATCCACCGGCGTGGAACCCTGACCCTCGGTGGGGTTGATCTCCATTTAGGCCAAAAGCCTAAGCTTGGGGGGAGGTATGCCGGCATCACTCATTCATTGCATATTACAATTGCTGGATACTTGTACATACTTGTTTAGCTTCTTAAAGTGGTTTCTAATAAGAGGGGGATGATATTTGGGGAAGTGCTGTTTGAAAACAGATTCTGGACTGATACTAAAAAAAATTCTTAAAAACAGCAAGAACGTTATTTTGCGAAGCCAATTTTTGTGCATGTTCCCCAGGTTATTATCTAACTTTCATTAGTTGAACACTTTTCGCGTTGAGCAGCGGAAGATTTTCTTAAAAATCGATTACTGTACTGCTGTCAAGTTTGACGAATTTCTGCTGCTTTGTGTTTATGTGGCTCTTTTAGTTTTCATTCTTTTGTTTTTGCTTTGTTTCTTTCCTAAAACACAAAAAGACCAAAAATATTTCTGTTGTTTATCTTTACCATTTGTTTATTTTGGTTTCTTGTTCCTATTTTGCTTTATTTACTATCGTTGGTTTGCTATGAGAAAATCCAAAAAGATTTTACTTTGTTTGCTTGTTTGCTTGTTTCCTTTTGTTCTTGTTTCCAATTCGAAAACACCAAAAATATTTGTTGTTCTTCTTTGGTTTTGTAAAGTTCACTATGGAGTTCAGCGGTCTTCGGTGGCTGGAGCTTGGTTTTCATTCCATGTTATTCAAGCTACACAAGTGAAAGGCAATAATGACGATCTACGACAACTCGACTGTGGTGAGAGGCTGGTATGAACTCTATTTGTTTTCATTTTTGTACATATACTCATCCATGTGAGCATGCTTAGTTGGTTCATGTGAGGTATATGTCATTTAATAAAAGTCTAGTAGTTCATGATCTTTCATGTTTAGCTCCAATCTATTAATATGAGTAGCATGTCATAAATATTTGCTTGGATTGTTTTATTCATAGATAGGTATGACATTGTGGTATCCTCCTCTGAATAATTCACTTGAATCGACTTGGCACATGCTCACGCATGCATATGACTGAACAAAAGTCAATTAAGCCTCGATGATTTACTTTACCTCAGAGTTCTTGTATCACTTTTATGCCTCCGTTAATTTATTTTGTCGCAAGCATGATTATGACGTTATTGCTCTCTTGATTGTCGTTTCCCAGTCTATTGCTAGCCTTCACCTGTACTGAGCGGGAACGCTGCTCGTGCTTCCAAACCCCTGAAAACCAAGTTATTCCAAAGTGTCCACCATAAATACCTATGCATGGCATTTCAAACCATTCCAAGTAAATTCTCATGTGCTATCTTTAGACCTTCAAAATACTTCTCAATTTGTGTCGATGTTTTATAGCTCATGAGGAAGTATGTGGTGTTTACCTTTCAACCTTGTCATTTACTCCTGACAGACTTTCATCCATGGACTAGTGGCACATCCGCTTATCCAATAATTTTGCAAAAAGAGCTGGCAACGGGGTTCCCAACCCCAATTAATTAACTCTCATCAATAATTCTCTTCACATGTTCTGCCCTGATTTATCAGTAAGCAACTTAATTTGCAAATAGACACTCCTCCATGGTATGTGAATGTTGGAAGGCACCCGAGGATTCGGTTAGCCATGGCTTGTGTAAGCAAAGGTTGGGGGAGTGTCATCCATAATGAAACTAAAATACATGTGTAAACAAAAGAGAAGAGGGATGATTTACCTTGCTGGTAGAAATAACGTCCTTCATGGGAGCCGCTCTTGAAAGTCTGGTTGACGAGGTAGTTAGAGTACCCACTACCATTCGTTGACAACAACAAACACCTCTCAAAACAGTTTTACTCCTGTTTTTAAAATGAAAAGCTCTAGCACATGTTAATCCCTGCTTCCCTCTGCGAAGGGTCAATCTTTTACTTTTACATTGAGTCACCATCCTTTCTTTGAGCACCTTCTTGAGAGCACAACTGTCATTCTTAGTATAATATGCTTGTCCCAAAATATGGTTAAACGTGGTATAACTTTGATGCTTTTATCTTTGATAATCTTTACTTCTAGTCTTTCCATGAAATTCAGAGGTGCCTGGGCATTTATGTTTTGCTGTACAAATACGGGCAAGCGAGATACCACTTTATCATATCTTTTTATGAACATTGCAATCCTGCTGATAGATATGATTCGTGATGCTTATTATTAGTTTGTTGGTATCTTTTTCATGATTGACATAACTATTAGATGACTTTATTTGCATGTATCTTATTATGAATTGCCTAAGTACTCGTCCATATAATGAGAATATTTACATCATATGAGCAAATGTGTTCGTGAAAGTTCTTTTATCGCACTCGGTTGTTAACTGAATTGCTTGAGGACAAGCAATAAGCTAAGCTTGGGGAGTTGATACGTCCAAAATGTATCTACTTTCCCGGACACTTTTGCTATTGTTTTGCCTCTAATTTGTGTATTTTGGATACAACTAACACGGACTAACGCTGTTTTCAGCAGAATTGTACTGGTGTCTTGTTTTTGTACAGAAACTCAACTTTCAGGAAAATCCCAGGAAATAATCGCAATGGGCCTATTTTCACGAAGATTGACGAGCCGGAAGACGAGACGGTAGGGCCACGAGCGCCCTAACCATAGGCGGCGCGCCAGATTGGGCCTGCTGCGGCCTATGGGGAGGGGCCCTCGTGCCTCCCCCGCCTCCCTCGGACTACTTAAGGGTTTCGACCTAAAAACGCTGGGGGTTCGACCAATTTGCCGGAAGACATCCGAACTCCGCCGCCATCGCGAAACTCCGTCTCGGGACCAGAAACTCCGTTCGCACCCTGGGACGGGAATTGGAGAGATTATCGCCATCATCGCCACCGACGCCTCTCCATCAACCATCCATGTTTCCCCCATCCATGTGTGAGTAATTCCCCCGCTGTAGGCTGAAGGGGATGGTAGGGATTGGATGAGATTGTTCATGTAATAGCATAAGATTGTTAGGGCATAGTGCCTAGTATCCGTTGTTGGTACTTTTATGATATTGTTGCAACTTGTTATGCTTAATGCTTGTCACTAGGGCCCGAGTGCCATGATTTCAGATCTGAACATGTTATTGATTCATGATGATATTCATTGTTTTATGATCTTACTTGCAAGTTGTATACACATATTGTGTCCGGAACCCGAGGCCCCAAAGTGACAGAAATTGGGACAACCGGAGGGGAAGGCTGTGATATGAGGATCACATGTGTTCACGGAGTGTTAATGCTTTGCTCCGGTGCTCTATTAAAAGGAGTACCTTAATTTCCAGTAGATTCCCTAGAGGCCCGGCTGCCACCGGCTGGTAGGACAATAGATGTTGTGCAAGTTTCTCATTGCGAGCACGTACGACTATATACGGAACACATGCCCATGGTTATTTAGTACTTGGATACTATTTTATTACTATCTGCAAATGCCCTGCCTTGATTGTTACATGAGTTCTCTTATCCATGCACCCGTTCATCCATCCCCGTGCCTACGTATTTTAACTGTTTACTATAATCACTATCTTGTCTTTGTTACACTGCTTATATTTCACTCGCTACGCTATAAAACGGTTGCTACGATAAACTCTTGCGAGCTGTTTCAGTGCAGCTAAATTGACAACTCCGTTGTTAAGGCTTACAAATATTCTTTGGCTCCCCTTGTGTCGAATCAATAAATTGGGTTTTACTTCCCTCGAAGACTGTTGCGATCCCCTATACTTGTGGGTCATCAATGGTATCTACCCGACGTATGCTACATTTGTGAAGACAATCCCGGCTCCAGCTTCGGAGATGGACGCTTATTTTGCAACATGCCAGGAAGCAGCTCGCAAGGATGTTGAGCGTGCTTTTGGGGTGTTTCAGCAGTGTTTCGTCATTGTCAGGTACCCTGCACTCACTTGGTCTGAGTCTCAGATGTGGAAGGTGATGAATGGATGTGTGATCATGCACAACATGATCATTGAGAGCGAGCGTGACGAACATGTGCATGATGATCAACCATTTGATTATCAAGGGCCTCTTGCTGATGTAAAGCATGTATCCCAACAATTTGCCGCTTTCTGATAGCTCGAAATTTAGTACTATTTTACTGAGATTTTAAGTATACTATTACTCATATTGTCACGCATTTCATGCTCTAGCTAGATACACCTATGCCTATTTTGCATACTTATGAGTTCTTGTTCATTTTCATATGAGCTTCACATATTTAACAGTTTTATTAGGATTTTATTATGTTTCCCTTGTCTTTTATGTGTATTTAGGTGTTATTGGCAATCATGGAAAACGGGAGCAAAAGGGACCAAGAGGGTACAAAATGGGAGAATTCCAAGCACCAGACTTAGCCATATGAGGTGTAGGAAAAGTGATATTTTTTGAACATATTATATTTAAGATCTAAGGCTATGGTGTTGTATCCCTCGTCCATACGAGTTCAACGAGCCGAAGAACACCTCAATCGGAGTCCGGATGAAGAAATAGCGAGCAAAATACGAAAGCATCTGCAAGTTTAGCGACCATCGGTACGGGCAGACCCCGTCCGTACCGTCGGCCCGTACTGGGCTCCGACGGCTCCGTTTTGTCAAATGGAACAACATTTGTTAAGGCCCGATGGGCATATTCGGCCCTTAGCTCCGTCGGTTCGCGAAACCGACCTCCAGAGTGATATTTAAGGAGGGGAGGAGCCAAGGAGGAGGACACCACTTCATCCACGCCCTAGAGGTGGAGCCCTGCTGCTCCGCCGCCGCCGCCACCATCTCCATAGCCACCACCTCCATCACCATCTCCAGCAACACAGAAGAGGAGGAGGAGGCTAGGATCTTGAAGGGCAACACATCAATCTCCATCATCATCATCATCATCATCATCATCATCATCAACGTCTACATCTTCAATCCCCTTTGTATACTTGGTTGTGATCTGAACCCTATTAGGATTTACCCTTGTATGCAATTGTACCTTCATATTCATATTGCTATGATGTTGATCCCCTTCATGTATGAGTAGTTCATTTGTTCTTGGGGAGATATGGAGAAATCCAAGTAATATTATGATGTGAAATAAAGATGTCTTATACCTTTGATATATGAATGTGTGTTAGTTCTCCTCTTGATGTTATGTGAAGTGCACCACATAATATTTGCCTTATGGACAAGGAGGGAACTACCCTTTGAAGTGTGATAGAGTGAACAACGGGAAGTGACATTACCGTATCAGCGCTTTAACACATGGATGAGGGGGATAAGGAAGGATTCACTAAGCTCATATCGATAACCATGGGGTAAAACCCTTAATAGCAATAGTCAATATGTGGCTTGCAGAAGACTAGCTGTTGTGGTTATTTAGAGATGCGATGACCGATGGCTTTCTGGGCGCATCTTATTATGGAGCTCTCCCCACGCATAGCATAGCAAAGATATAGTTCATTATAATCATAAGTAATAGCAATACTAGAGGTGGAACCTACACTCCTTGAGAACCCCTCAACTATATCACAAACACACTCTCAACACTCTATTGTTTTAGTTTACATTTGTTATTTACTTTGCTCTTAGTTACTTAGAACTCTCAAATATTTGCCATTTTAGCACTTTATAGTATAGGCTATTTCCAAACCACGGTTTGGGTGCGAACGTGGTTGCGCCCGACAACGCAGTTGCAGGGTTGTGTTTATTGCCATTTGCAAAGCTCCGTTGGGACGAACTTTCTAATAAATAGTTGCTCCTACAAGTACTGCAATAACCCTGTTGTTGAACGCAGGAACCCAACTATCAACTTGGCGCCATTGCCGGGGAGCATAGCGCTTGGTTATTACCTACACACTCGCATATAGTTTATTTTCGTTTGTTGCTATTTTACAGCTTTTACTTATTTGAAAAGAACAAAAAAAATTATAAAACCAAAAACTATAAAAATTGTTTCTACTTATCATGTCTTCCAAGATGTCTATTCGAGAACAGATGTGATGTCTACGTTCCCCCTCCTTTCCTGTAGACAGTGTTGGGCCTCCAAGAGCAGAGGTTTGTAGAACAGCAGCAAGTTTTCCCTTAAGTGGATCACCCAAGGTTTATCGAACTCAGGGAGGAAGAGGTCAAAGATATCCCTCTCATGCAACCCTGCAACCACAAAGCAAGAAGTCTCTTGTGTCCCCAACACACCTAATAGGTGCACTAGTTCGGCGAAGAGATAGTGAAATACCGGTGGTATAAATAAGTATGAGCAGTAGCAACGGTGCCAGAAAATAGCTTGCTGGCGTGTAGTTGATGGTGGTAGTATTGCAGCAGTAGTAACACAGTAAACAGTAAACAAGCAGCGATAGCGTATTTAGGAACAAGGCCTAGGGATTACACTTTCACTAGTGGACACTCTCAACATTGATCACATAACGAATAGATAAATGCATACTCTACACTTTTGTTGGATGATGAACACATTGCGTAGGATTACACGAACCCTCAATGCCGGAGTTAACAAGCTCCACAATAATGCTCATATTTAAGTAACCTTATAGTGTAAGATAGATCAACAGACTAAACCAAGTACTAGCATAGCATGCACACTGTCACCTTCATGCATATGTAGGAGGAATAGATCACATCAATATTATCATAGCAATAGTTAACTTCGCAATCTACAAGAGATCATGATCATAGCATAAACCAAGTACTAACACGGTGCACACACTGTCACCTTTACACACGTGCAGGAGGAATAACACTACTTTAATAACATTGCTAGAGTAGCACATAGATAAATTGTGATACAAACTCATATGAATCTCAATCATGTAAAGCAGCTTATGAGATTATTGTATTGAGGTACATGGGAGAGAGATGAACCACATAGCTACAGCGGAGCCCTCAGCCTCGGGGGTGGATTACTCCCTCCTCATCATCATGGAAGATGGCGGTGAAGATGGCGGTGAAGACGGCGGTGGAGATGGCTCCGGGGCAATTCCCCATCCGGCAGGTGCCGAACAGAGAGTTCTGTCCCCCGAATTGGAGTTTTGCGATGCGGCGGCGCCCGGAGTCTTTCTGGAGTTTCGTCAATTGGTGCTGCGTTTTAGGTCGAAAGGGCTTTTATAGGCGAAGAGGCGGCAGGGGGCATAGGGGGCCAAACTATGGGCGGCACGGCCCCCTCTGGCCGCGCCGGCTGGTTTGGTGGCCTGTGGCCCCCTCCGACCTCTCCGGTGTGTTCGGATGCTTCCGGGGATTCTAAGATCTTTGGCGTTGATTTCGTCCGATTCCGAGAATATTTCGTTACTAGGATTTCTGAAACCAAAACAGCAAAACAGGAACGGCACTTCGGCATCTTGTTAATAGGTTAGTTCCAGAAAATGCACGAATATGACATAAAGTGTGCATAAAACATGTAGATAACATCAATAATGTGGCATGGAACATAAGAAATTATCGATACGTCGGAGACGTATCAGCATCCCCAAGCTTAGTTCTGCTCGTCCCGAGCAGGTAAAACGATAACACAGATAATTTCTGGAGTGACATGCCATCATAACCTTGATCATACTATTTGTAAAGCATATGTAGTGAATGCAGCGATCAAAACAATGTATATGACATGAGTAAACAATTGAATCATATAGCAAAGACTTTTCATGAATAGTACTTCAAGACAAGCATCAATAAGTCTTGCATAAAAGTTAACTCATAAAGCAATAATTCAAAGTAGAGGTATTGAAGCAACACAAAGAAGATTAAGTTTCAGCGGTTGCTTTCAACTTGTAACATGTATATCTCATGGATATTGTCAACATAGAGTAATATAATAAGTGCAATAGGCAAGTATGTAGGAATCAATGCACAGTTCACACAAGTGTTTGCTTCTTGAGGTGGAGAGAAATAGGTGAACTGACTCAACATTGAAAGTAAATGAATGGTCCTTCAAAGAGGAAAGCATCGATTGCTATATTTGTGCTAGAGCTTTTATTTTGAAAACATGAAACAATTTTATCAACGGTAGTAATAAAGCATATGTATCATGTAAATTATATCTTACAAGTTGCAAGCCTCATGCATAGTATACTAATAGTGCCCGCACCTTGTCCTAATTAGCTTGGACTACCGGATCATCACAATGCACATGTTTTAACCAAGTGTCACAAAGGGGTACCTCTATGCCGCCTGTACAAAGGTCTAAGGAGAAAGCTCGCATTGGATTTCTCGCTATTGATTATTCTCAACTTAGACATCCATACGGGACAACATAGACAACAGATAATGGACTCCTCTTTTATGCATAAGCATGTAACAACAATTAATAATTTTCTCATATGAGATTGAGGATATATGTCCAAAACTGAAACTTCCACCATGGATCATGGCTTTAGTTAGCGGCCCAATGTTCTTCTCTAACAATATGCATGCTTAACCATAGGGTGGTAGATCTCTCTTACTTCAGACAAGACGGACATGCATAGCAACTCACATGAAATTCAACAATGAATAGTTGATGGCGTCCCCAGTGAACATGGTTATCGCACAACAAGCAACTTAATAAGAGATAAAGTGCATAATTACATATTCAATACCACAATAGTTTTTAAGCTATTTGTCCCATGAGCTATATATTGCAAAGGTGAATGATGGAATTTTAAAGGTAGCACTCAAGCAATTTACTTTGGAATGGCAGAAAATACCATGTAGTAGGTAGGTATGGTGGACACAAATGGCATAGTGTTGTTTGGCTCAAGGATTTGGATGCATGAGAAGTATTCCCTCTCGATACAAGGTTTAGGCTAGCAAGGTTGTTTGAAGCAAACACAAGCACGAACTAGTACAGCAAAACTCACATAAAAGACATATTACAAGCATTATAAAACTATACATCGTCTTCCTTGTTGTTCAAACATCTTACTAGAAAATATCTAGACTCTAGAGAAACCACTCATGCAAACCCAAATTTTAACAAGCTCTATGTATTTCCTCACTAATGGGTGCAAGGTATATGATGCAAGAGCTTAAATAAGAGCACAACAATTTCCAAGTATCACATTACCCAAAACATTTATAGCAATTACTACATGTATCATTTTCCAATTCCAACCATATAACAATTTAACGAAGGAGAAACTTCGCCATGAATACTATGAGTAGAAACCAAGGACATACTTGTCCATATGCTACAGCGGAGCGTGTCTCTCTCCCACACAAGCATGATGTAATCCAATTTATTCAAACACAAACAAAAACAAAAACAAACAGACGCTCCAAGTAAAGTACATAAGATGTGACGAATAAAAATATAGTTTCAAGAGAAGGAACCTGATAATTTGTCGATGAAGAAGGGGATGCCTTGGGCATCCCCAAGCTTAGACGCTTGAGTCTTCTTGAAATATGCAGGGATGAACCACCGGGGCATCCCCAAGCTTAGAGCTTTCACTCTTCTTGATCATAGTATATCATCCTCCTTTCTTGACCCTTGAAAACTTCCTCCACACCAAACTCGAAACAACTCATTAGAGGGTTAGTGCACAATAAAAATTAACATATTCAGAGGTGACACAATCATTCTTAACACTTCTGGACATTGCATAATGCTACTGGACATTAGTGGATCAAAGAAATTCATCCAACATAGCAAAAGAGGCAATGCGAAATAAAAGGCAGAATCTGTCAAAACAGAACAGTTTGTATTGACGAATTTTAAAATGGCACCAGACTTGCTCAAATGAAAATGCTCAAATTGAATGAAAGTTGCGTACATATCTGAGGATCATGCACGTAAATTGGCTTAATTTTCTGAGCTACCTACAGGGAGGTAGACCCAGATTCGTGACAGCAAAGAAATCTGGAACTGCGCAGTAATCCAAATCTAGTACTTACTTTTCTATCAACGGCTTTACTTGGCACAACAAAACACAAAACTAAGATAAGGAGAGGTTGCTACAGTAGTAAACAACTTCCAAGACACAAATATAAAACAAAGTACTGTAGCAAAATAACACATGGGTTATCTCCCAAGAAGTTCTTTTCTTTATAGCCATTAAGATGGGCTCAGCAGTTTTAATGATGCACTCATAAGAAATAGTAATTGAAGCGAAAGAGAGCATCAAGAGGCAAGTATGAAACAAATTTAAGTCTAACATGCTTCCTATGCATAGGAATCTTGTAAATAAACAAGTTCATGAAGAGCAAAGTAACAAGCATAGGAATATAAAACAAGTATAGCTTGAAAAATTTCAGCACATAGAGAGGCATTTTAGTAACATGAAAATTTCTACAACCATATTTTCCTCTCTCATAATAACTTTCAGTAGCAACATGAGCAAACTCAACAATATAACTATCACATAAAGCATTCTTATCATGAGTCTCATGCATAAAATTATTACTCTCCACATAAGCATAATCAATTTTATTAGTAATAGTGGGAGCAAATTCAACAAAGTAGCTATCATTATTATTCTCATCAAGTGTTTGAGGCATAGTATAATCACAACAAAATTTACTCTCCATAGTAGGTGGTACCAAAAGACTACTATCATTATAATCATCATAAATAGGAGGCAAAGTATCATCAAAGAAAATTTTCTCCTCAATGCTTGGTGGACTAAAAAGATCATGCTCATCAAAACCAGCTTCCCCAAGCTTAGAATTTTCCATATCATTAGCAACAATGGTGTTCAAAGTATTCATGCTAACATGTTCCATGGGTTTTTTAATTTTCGCATTAAACCATTCATGTCTTGACTCAGGAAATAGTACAAAGAGCTCGATGTTTTCCATTATGCCTAACTAGTGTAAACAAGAAACAAAAAGTTGCAATTGCGGGATCTAAAGGAAATAGCTTCGAATACTTACGAGGAAATAGCTTGGTAGCCGAGGTCCGGAGTGTGAGTACCTTTTACCTTTCCTCCCCGCAATGGCGCCGAAAAGTGCTTGATGTCCGTTCCCCTCCTTTGTAGACAGTGTTGGGCCTCCAAGAGCAGAGGTTTGTAGAACAGGCAAGTTTTCCCTTAAGTGGATCACCCAAGGTTTATCGAACTCAGGAGGAAGAGGTCAAAGATATCCCTCTCATGCAACCCTGCAACCACAAAGCAAGAAGTCTCTTGTGTCCCCAACACACCTAATAGGTGCACTAGTTCGGCGAAGAGATAGTGAAATACATGTGGTATGAATATATATGAGCAGTAGCAACGGTGCCAGAAATAGCTTGCTGGCGTGTAGTTCATGGTGGTAGTATTGCAGCAGAGTAACGCAAGAAACAGTAAACAAGCGTAGTAACGCAGCAGTATTTAGGAACAAGGCCTAGGGATTACACTTTCACTAGTGGACACTCTCAACATTGATCACATAACAGAATAGATAAATGCATACTCTACACTTTTGTTGGATGATGAACACATTGCGTAGGATTACACGAACCCTCAATGCCGGAGTTAACAAGCTCCACAATAATGCTCATATTTAAGTAACCTTATAGTGTAAGATAGATCAACGACTAAACCAAGTACTAGCATAGCATGCACACTGTCACCTTCATGCATATGTAGGAGGAATAGATCACATCAATATTATCATAGCAATAGTTAACTTCGCAATCTACAAGAGATCATGATCATAGCATAAACCAAGTACTAACACGGTGCACACTGTCACCTTTACACACGTGCAGGAGGAATAACACTACTTTAATAACATTGCTAGAGTAGCACATATATAAATTGTGATACAAACTCATATGAATCTCAATCATGTAAAGCAGCTCATGAGATTATTGTATTGAGGTACATGGGAGAGAGATGAACCACATAGCTACAGCGGAGCCCTCAGGGTGGATTACTCCCTCCTCATCATGGAAGCAACGATGGCGGTGAAGATGGCGGTGAAGACGGCGGTGGAGATGGCTCCGGGGGCAATTCCCCATCCGGCAGGTGCCGAACAGAGTTCGTCCCGAATTGGAGTTTCGCGATGGCGGCGCCCCTGGAGTCTTTCTGGAGTTTCGTCAATTGGTGCTGCGTTTTAGGTCGAAAGGGCTTTTATAGGCGAAGAGGCGGTGCGGGGCTGACAGGGGGCCAAACTATAGGCGGCGCGCCCCCTCTGCCGCGCCGTAGTTTGGTGGGCCTGTGGCCCCTCCGACCTCTCTGGTGTGTTCGGATGCTTCCGGGGATTCTAAGATCTTTGGCGTTGATTTCGTCCGATTCGAGAATATTTCGTTACTAGGATTTCTGAAACCAAAAACAGCAGAAAACAGGAACGGCACTTCGGCATCTTGTTAATAGGTTAGTTCCAGAAAATGCACGAATATGACATAAAGTGTGCATAAAACATGTAGATAACATCAATAATGTGGCATGGAACATAAGAAATTATCGATACGTCGGAGACGTATCAAGATGCAACTTGCAATGGAGGAGAAGGGATAAGAGAAATTCCTACACATGGCTACTCAAGAAGAGGACAATGTGTACAATGAAGAGGAACACATAACTAGTGGTGAGGCACAGGTAAACGACATGTTTTATCAAGTGATATGTTGTGCTCACACATTATGTTCTTCTTATCAAATAATATGCCCTAAATGTACATGTGCCGGGTTTGGTTTCAATGTTATCATACTTATTATGAAGCATTGGCGTCTTTCTATAGTAAGGATGCTAATAGGGATATTATAGAGTATGTTCTTTATGAAGGTGCCCATGAGCTACTCCGAAAAATTATGATACTTATGATGAGTAGTGATGATGAATTTTTACAAATGGCATACGAAACCTTGCAATATATTGTTGAGTATTGTAATGAACATCTTAGTGATAATGCACTTGTGATAAAGAGTAAGAAACAATGCAAACTTGTAGTTCCCGAAAATAACCATTTACAGGATTCACAAGATAAAGAGGAGGAACACCAAGAAGGTGAGGTTGACAATGAGTTGCACACTACAATTTCTATGGTTGTTAATGATGCATCTCTCTTTAGTGATGATTCTTGTAATGCTAAAACTGAACATAATTTATATGCAGAGGCCTTGTGCCTAGATACTCATGAGGAGAGCATTACTAATGATGAACTAGAGATAGAACTTTGCTATGAATCATTCGATGCTAATATGAAGGAAAAAAATTCTAGTGCGAAAAAAGAATACTATGAAGTGTTCCCCTACAATGAAAGCCAAGGTAAAGATTTAAAATTTATTCATGAATCCCTAACCTTTTTGTTGCAGTCACATAAGAAGGCATGCCCACCACACTTGGTGCATCCACACTCGCTTGAAAGCGAGAACCTATTCATCTACAAGATGCCGATGCACCGCAAGCGGGTACGACTCCGAACGTACTCCACTATGAGATGCTCCAAACCTCATGAAGGTAAAATCTACAATTCCAAGTTCATCTTTTGAAATAATAATGGAGCATCAAAGCCTAGCTATATGGCTTTAAAGAAAGCGCTTCCCGGGAGGCAACCCGAAAGTTATTAGGTGTCATTCTTAATTTTGTGTCTTGAGTATAGTTGCATTCATGTTGCATAGGCACTTTTATATATGCATGATTTCCTATTAGAGTTGGCTTGGGACTATTTCAAAAGGTAGAATTGATAATTGATGAAATCATGTGTTGCATATCCTGGTTAAAAAATTTCTACAGAATATATGTATGCGTTTTTGGATGCTAGACTAATGTTTCAGGTCCTTAGTGAATTTTCGGAGAAGAATGAATGGTTTTTGAGGCTCTAGGGAGTTTTAGCGGGCACCAGTACGGGGGCATCTACTCGTACCACCCGCCCGTACCGCTCCTACAACACAATGAAGAAATCAGGAAAGGTTCCAGAGAAGTTACTGTAAGTTTAGCGACCGTCGGTACGGCGGGATGCTGCCGTACCGCTCGCCCGTACTGATCTCGCCATCAGGCGCACAAAACTTCAAGAATTTCCAGTAAGAATAGCGAGCGTCAGTACGGACGCATTTGCCCGTATCACCCGCCCGTACCAGGAGGCGACATAACGCAATAAAGACAGGTATACCAAAAAAAACTCATTTTTTTTACAAGCCAAGGTTAGTAGAGTACCTTCTACATGTTCTATTGCATCTTGTTTTAATGCATCTGCCTTTGAAACTCCCTAGCCTATAATTCTTTGTAGTGTTTTATGTCTCTTTTTGTCTCTTTTTGTTTTCACGGTTGGGTGAATGAACTCCGTTCATACACCGAACCGTTTGCTTTTTTACTTCTTGTGTTATTTTCGCAGGGACTTGAACCTTGTGTGGAAACATTGACGGTGTGTGCCAACCATTCAAATGCCCACACTGGTTGCTTGGTTGCTTCAACTCAACGCTTCAACAACAAGTGTATAGTAAAACCTTCCAACTCTAACCTTGCTCAATAAATTTCTAGTAGCGAGATTTCCGCCTTAAGCGAGACTTCTCCTTTTTAATTAAGCACATAGGGCTGCACACTTGTGTCTCATATGTTGTCTTATTTGCATTTCATCAAATCCAAGAGTTTGTACAACTCTTAGACTTTGTTTGTTGACTTAAGTGGGGTGCTTAGGTTGATGAACCGACCTCGTGAGACTTATACTTTCATCACTTGTGAGCTAACCCCGTGCTTCCAAAAGAATAATTTTTTTTCTCTTTAAGTTTTCAAGCAGGTTCTTTAGGAAGGAAATCACCATTCCACGTTAAAGAAGGTTCATTGAAGCAAAGATTCTTGTCCAATGAAAGAGAGGTTATCCGCACCTCAATGGTAAAAGTGCATCACCCTTGCTTTAATCAAGCTTGGGTAGGTAACCACTCCTCACACTCTCTTTTGAAAACTGCATTTTCTCTTTTCTTTTGGTGATCTATTCAAGTTTGGTTCTTGCAAGAGCCTAGCTTGGGGAAGTTACTTTAGCATGTTTAGGACCATGTGCAATGCTCTCATTCAATACAAATTTGAACAAGCATGTATCCCGGTATTTTTGATTGACTTGCTTGAGTAAGTTATGTTTCGTACTTATATAAGGGATGCACTTGCTTTTTGTTAATCTCCATAAGAGCTGAGTTAGAGCTTTGATGCACTATGTTCAAATCTTTATCCAGCTTGAGAAAAATATTGTGATCCTCTAGAATACATTGCCATGATTTCTACACTTGAGAATATCAAGTACAATAAGAAAAAGTTTTCAATGATGACTTATGAAATGTTCAACTGTCTTAAGAGTTTAACCATGAAGATATTCAACCCCGTAGATATGAATATAGATTTGATATCACTTTTTGATAAGAGTTGTTTGATTTAATTGAAACCTAGTGGTAGCCGAGACACATGCCAATCTGTAATGTTGTGAATCAAAGTATGATAATGCTTTAAGCTTGTCTACAAAACTGTGGTGCATACTCTTGGGATGCTAGCAACTCCTCTGGCTTATGAACGATTCGAGGTATAAATCCCAATTTCAGCTATGAGTTGAATGCATGGGTAGCTAGCTACTCGTGTGTACTACTATCCCCTTGAGTGTTGCAAATTTTATTAAAAATGTCATTCATGACTCTTGTTTGGAAACTATCATTGGAATCCAAAAGTATCACTTCTCAAGTCTTGGCATGGACTCGCTACTACTAGATGAAAATTCTTGAAAGACAATAAATAGAAAAGAAGTGTTTTGATAACCTTGATTAATTGATGTGGGTTTTAATGAAACACTCCATTGTTATGCTTCTTTTGACATGATCTCTTACTCTTAATATACAAACATATAAAAGGAGCAATAGGAGGATCACAAGTTTTATTTCAAGGTAGATTTACTTTTAACATGAGGCATAGAAGTTGTAAGTGATCTCTTATGGACCAACATAACTGAATTGGTGTTTCCTTGTATGATTATGTTGCATCTTACTTATAGCTTGGGTAAGTATAGGATATCACGTCGCACTTGTGAGTTTTTATACCAAAGTTTATTTCTCACTATTATTCTTTTTCACTTTGTCACTCGAGGACGAGTAATAGCTAAGCTTGGGGAAGTTGATAGCTCGAAATTTAGAAATATTTTACTGAGGTTTTTAAGTATACTATTACTCATATTGTCACGCATTTCATGCTCTAGCTAGATACTCGAGTTCTTGTTCATTTTCATATGAGCTTCGCATATTTAGTAGTTTTATTAGGATTTTATTATGTTTCCCTTGTATTTTATGTGTATTTAGGTGTTATTGGCAATCATGGAAAACAGGAGCAAAAGGGACCAAGAGGGTACAAGATGGGAGAATTACAAGCACCATACTTAGCCATATGAGGTGTAGGAAAAGTGATATTTTTTCAACATCTTATATTTAAGATCTAATGCCATGGTGTTGTAATCCTCGTCCATACGAGTTCAACAAGCCGAAGAACACCTCAATCGGAGTCCGGATGAAGAAATGGCGAGCAAAATACGAAAGCATCCGCAAGTTTAGCGACCATCGGTACGGGCAGACCCCGCCCGTACCGTCCGCCCGTACTAGGCTCCGACGGCTCCGTTTCATCAAACGGAACAACATTTGTGAAGGCCCGATGGGCATATTCAGCCCCTAGCTCCGTCGGTTCGCGAAACTGACCTCCAGAGTGCTATTTAAGGAGGGGAGGAGCTAAGGAGGAGGACACCACTTCATCCACACCCTAGGGGTGAAGCCCTGCTGCTCGGTCGCCGCCGCCTCCATCACCATCTCCACCAACACAGAAGAGGAGGAGGAGGCTAGGATCTTGAAGGCCAACGCATCGGTCTCCATCATCATCATCATCATCATCATCATCATCATCATCATCATCATCATCAACGTCTACATCTTCAATCCTCTTTGTCTACTTGGTTGTGATCCGAACCCTATTAGGATTTACACTTGTATGCAATTGTACCTTCATATTCATATTGCTATGATGTTGATCCCCTTCATGTATGAGAAGTTCCTTTGTTCTTGAGGAGATATGGAGAAACCCTAGTAATATTATGATGTGAAATAAAGATATGTTATACCTTTGATCTATGAATATGTGTTAGTTCTCTCCTCTTGATGTTATGTGAAGTGCACCACGTAATATTTGCCTTATGGACAAGGAGGGACCTATCCTTTGAAGTGTGATAGAGTGAACGGCGGGAAGTGACATTACCGTATCGGCGCTTTAACACATGGATGGGGGGGGGGAGGATAAGGAGGGATTCACTAAGCTCATATCGATAACCATAGGGTAAAACCCTTAATAGCAATAGTCAATATGTGGCTTGCAGAAGACTAGCTGCTGTGGTTATTTAGAGATGCGATGACCGATGGCTTTCTGGGCGCATTTTATTATGGAGTTCTCCCCACACATAGCATAGCAAAGATATAGTTCATTCTAATCATAAGTAATAGCAATACTAGAGGTGGAACCTACACTCCTTGAGAACCCCTCAACTATATTACAAACACACTCTCAACATTCTCTTGTTTTAGTTTACATTTGTTATTTACTTTGCTCTTAGTTACTTAGAACTCTCAAATACTTGCCATTTTAGGACTTTATAGTATAGGTTATTTCCAAACCACGGTTTGGGTGTGGACGTGGTTGCGCCCGACAACGCAGTTGCAGGGTTGTGTTTATTGCCATTTGCAAAGTTTCTTTGGAACGAACTTTCTAATAAATAGTTGCTGCTACAAGTACTGCAATAACCCTGTTGTTGAACGCATGAACCCAGCTATCACTTTCCTTCACATGCATCAGGAAATTCGAGATGCACGTGTTCATGCTCAACTTCAGGCGGATCTGGCTGCGCATTTGTGGGCGAGGAGACGAGCCGCCAACAATGCATGATTTAATTTAAATTATTGTACGAATAATTTTATTTCTATTTGTGTTAAACTATATCAAAATATTGTATGAATAATTTCATTTCTTAATTTGTGTTGAACTATATCAAAATATTGTATGAATAATTTATATGATTGATATGTTGTTTCAAAATATTGTAAAAAGAAAAATCAGGTTTTTGGGGCCGCCGTATGGGGGACGCCGGTGTGGGAACACCATCCCCAAATAGAGGATGTTGTGCCGATGCCTCCCATATGGCTGTGCCGGCGCCACTGCCGGCGCCTATTTGGAGGGTGCCGATGGAGATGCTCTTACAACTGTATCTTAAAAACCAAAACATATGGAATGCCCTCTAGGCATTTGAACAAAGCGAAGTTCTAAAATGACAGTATTCTAAGCTCTTAAGTTACGTGATGACATGGGAAAGAAGAGTAGAAGGACTTGTAGCTTAAGTCCTTGAAGTTCACGACTGTGTCCTCCTAAACATTTTGTCAGTCACTAGTTTTGTCTTGGTGCTTTGTTTGATGCGTAGAGGACATATTGAATGGATGCGCACAATCCTTTGACGCTTCCTTGTGTCATGTTCGGAGAGGTAGCTAGAAGCTCCACATCAACAATAAGTCGTCATTGGTTCTATCTGGTGGTATCATACAAATACTCCTATATACATGACATAGATCATATTTGGCAAACTATACTCGTAATGGAGTAAAGAATCATCTTATTCCATTAACAAACCAAAACATATTACACCATATACTTGAAAGACCAAAACAATGCAAAAAGGCTTCTACTATATGAACAAAGAAAAAGTTGGCACCTCAACAAAAAAAAGCATAGGAAGCAAAGTCTGATGTCGATATTCTTAGCAATAGGACCACTTGATGAGATTTAAGAAATAAACTAACAAGACTCGGTAGCTCAAGTCATTGAAGTTCACACCAACTTGTCTCTTCGTCATGCTAATGAAACAATTGCCCCATGACTATTTTACAAGTATTCTTTTTATGATTAGTAACTTGCCCACTTGTTGTGTAAAGTAGATAGCATGTGGTGATGCTAGCTAGCTATCACTCGGATTCATGCATTTACCTCGGGCAGAGAAAATGTTGAATAGATCTGGCAAATAAGATTGGGACAACTCAACTCATAGTGTATTAGTCTTTGATGTATGGGTCCAAGGTCATTAACTTAAATCGTGGAAGAGCATCTTATGATCAAGTAGTTCACATGGATGTAAGTAGGCTGACAATAATAATAGAAAAGAGAGACCGGTAGTGGAGTATCTAAGTGATTAAAGAAACTATTAGCATGTAGTTCCATTAATTCCCCTCAATAGGACAACCCACTCCAATGAGTTGTGCTACACGCACACGTACGACACATTACATGGACCGTCTGACCAATTTATAGCTAGTAATATGCGTCCCGTTTCATCCAGGTATTATCCTACGTATGCCAGACAGAAAATGTGGTTCCCAGAGCCATTCTACACTCCAATTACATTTTGTGTCTAGAATACTTGTGAACAACTGATCCAGTTAACATTCAATTAGTGTTTTTTCAGCTATCATTTGTTACACGTTTTCACCAAGGAGTTACTCTGCTAAAGATCCTAATGTTGAGGTATGGTGTTTGAGATGAATTTAGACAGACCAAAGCCTACAATACCTCACGCTCACACGGCCCGATCTTGCTTATGCCGTGCAGAAGATTTTTTTATTCATGCATGATCCACGCGAACCCCACATCACACCGCTGAAGAGAATTCCTTGGTATGTCCAAGGCACCTCGCATCTTGGTCTTTACCTTGGCAGGTCGAAGGATCACAATCCTGTCGCTTACTCAGATGTAGTCTCGGCCGGGTGCCCCAACAACCGCAAATCCAACTCTGAAATTTGTGTTATCATTGGCCAAAATTTGCATCATGGTCCTTGAAGCGGCAGCAGACAGTTTTGCGCTCTAGGGCGGATGCGGAGTACATGGCTGTCGTGAACGCAGTGGCTAAGTCTTGCTGGCTTCGTCAAGTACTTAAGGTGCCAACTTGATAAGAGTAGGTCCCTCACAGGTTATTTGTTTCTGTTGGTGGATGTGATGTGAGTTGAAAGGCAACCTATAATCAGTTGTTTCTCAATCCACTACTAAGGTTAAATCATGACTATTGCTGAAGCATGTAAAGAGTATGTTCTTTTTAGGGATGTAAAGAGTCTGTTTGGATGAAATATTTGTTTACCGATCTTTGTATAAATAATTTTTGCATTAACTTGTTTTGTGACAGCCAAGGTTGGAAAAAACGCTAGGCGTAAGCGAGGTGGTTGGCATTCGCCTAGTAGGCGATGCTTAAGCGCCCTAGGCGTACGGATATATTTTATAGCATCAAATGTGTATATGGCTTACTATATGTGAATACTCATCAATTTAGAGCATGTAAATATATAAATTTATAATAGTTACCTCTAGAATAATTCCCATCTAGCTTCGTTAGTGAAATATGGCAGGATTTCTTATTGATGAAGATAATTTCTAGGTTGCCATGCCTAGACTTTCGCTTATGCCCTAGGCGAGGCATTTATCCATCGCCTATTGCTTAAGCGTTGTCTAGGCATCGCCTTTTCCAACAGTGTTGACAACTAAAGTGTCGTATACCTTACTAAAGATCAAATCTTTCATAAAAGAGCAAATCACATTGATGTCAAGTAACATTATGTTCATGACATTTTTACACAAGGTAAACTAAAGGTATGCAAGATTAGTATTAATAATAATCCTGCTGATATGATAACAAAGTTAGTTTTTGTTGTCAAATTTGAGCTTTGCTCTAGCTTTGTTGATATAACTGTTTATTCCTAATAGTTGTTTAGCGTTGAAAGTGTTTTCTTTGTTATTCACTAGATTGTTGAAGTTCATGCTCTAATATAAAGCTTGTCTCAAGGTGGAGTTTGTTATATTGTGATCAAGATTCATAAAAAAAGCTAACTTATGAGTGAGACCCTTTGTCGAGAGGCTTTGGCCGAGCCGAAGATTACCTATGGGAAGATTCTTATTTCAAACTAACATGAACAATAAAAACAACAATATCGTTTCATGGTTAATTACAATTTCTTAAAAGAAATAACATCTAATGTTTCCACACTGACATGACATCTGCAAGTATAATTTCCAGCATGCATAAGATCCTGTAGCAAATACTAGAGCACTATTACTTTTTTGACCAATAAGGATCCAAGCTTCGTGCTTGCTGAAGAAGCACAACAAGCCTGAAATAGCACGTTGGAGCCATCAGAAATGTACAGTAGAGAGATATAATGATTCAGATGTTTGGTTTTTTCTTAGAAAACAGATGTTTGTAAGTGTAGTAAAATATATACTAAAAAATGAAAAACTCCAAAGTGAACCGTGCATTTACTTCTGAAAAGTATTATAAATATAACTACAAGTAAAATATTTGGCTCAGTTTTTTTATAGACAACATTATGCAGATGACGACCAGATTGCATATATCTTTTAACGAATGCATTTTTGCAAGACATGTTTTGTCTTTCTTACACTGACCAAACAAATATTGGCTTTTGGTGAAACTACACAAACCCACATAGATTGTTGAGATATAGATGCGAATTTTTTTGTTAATTTTCTAGACAAAGAAATATGTTTTTTGGATGGAGGTATCATATGCACCTGGGAGCCGAGTTCAATTTTCAATATATATGTGCAAGTACATTTTTAATTATATCCATGCGTGTAATCATTTTTGTGTATCACAATTGTTCAAAATAACATGACATATTGAGAAAAATAGTTATGTCAAATAAGAAGGAAAGAGAAGCTGCGGACAACTCTAAGTGCCAATAAGGTGAGGTGGGGTTGCTGATCCAGCAACATCACATTTTCGCCGCTCATGGTATGAGAACCTAATGAAGCAGTTTTGGGTCCTTCAGAAAATCACAAGGGAATATTACGTGACAGTATCCCATTGAAGTAATTCTTGTCATTATGTTTGAACACTCGGGGCAACCTGCATGGTGCAAACCCGCAGATTATCCTTGTGATCTGAACTCATGGAGGAATTTGCATCGCCCGAACCTGTCAAGGACCTACTTGGTTTGCAACAATAGATCAGTATCATTTCTGTGAATTTGCATAGCATGTATGTACTTCTCTAACTTTTCTTAGAGATATTCAAAAATCCTCTGGACTTTGAAGTTCTCAAACTATTGAAGTCGTTTGACATCATTTGTATCTGTCGGTGTCCTCGCGGCTAAAAAAATAAGGCCCAACTACACGGACCTCACGATCATTTGTGTCCGTTTGGCCTGCATTTCTAGCCAAAATTGGGGTGGGTTTGCGGTGGCCGCAGACAGCGTGTGCGTCCGCGGTAAATTTCAGCTGTCCCACGCATCAGCGACTGAGGAAGGTGAGGAGAAGGTGGGTCCACGCGACCCACCCGCACATAGGCCAGTCCACATGGTCTTCTTAAATGGCAGTGGGTCTACGCGGTCCACCCGCACACACGCCAGTCCATGGCGACGTCGACTACGAGGAGGAGGAGGACGCGCCGCTACTGCCCCAGGCACCGCCGCCGACGCCCGTGAAGGAGGAGGATGATGCGCTACCAGTGGAGGGGTGGCCGGGGTACATGTTCCCCACGCCACTCCCCAGCCAAGGCGATTGGTTCCGGTACCATGGGGCCGACACCCAATACGCAGAGCCGCTCCCGTGGGTGCCGGCGTTCCCCCGAAGGCCTACATGCAGGCCGGCGTCGAGGACCCGCCGGAGGACAACAACACAGAGTACGAGCCAATGGAGGAGCCGTAGGTAACAGAAGAAGAAGTCGTCGTGCGTGCGATGGCCATCTCCGAGGTCGAGTAGCGCTCCAAGTGGATTGGCCTCAAGGAGGCCATCCACCTCTTGCAGCAGGCCACGACGGTGCCAGCACCGCTAGCAGCGGACCAGCTGCCACCGCCTCCTCCGATGGCTAATGTCTGGCGCCGCCGTAGGTCTTCAGCTACCTCGGCAAGGAGGGCTAGAAGTTGGCGGCACCAGCGAGTAAGATCAGAAACAGCCCGCCTGTGTTTAAGTTTTTTTCTACCTCAGTATTTTTTTGCAAACAGCCGCAACCGCGTACGAAGCTACACCTAGTTCCTACCCGCGGGCCACCGCAAACGGACTAAAATGGATCAATCTCGTGTCCAAAATACCGTGGCCCATTGTAGGTGGTCTTAGGTAGGAATTTTAATGGGAAAACTAATGAGACAATTGTTCCTAGAGATGTTCGTTGTTTTTAACATGTTGGGAAAAGGTAGAGTTACTTTTCATACTAAAGTTAACAGTATGATCTTATTGAACTGGGGAAACAGATCCTTATTTGAAACGACATGAACATCCACAACAGTAACAAAAGATATAATTTTGTCGATCCATAATAGATGTTGTGGTTTAGTTCAAATATAAACTAAAAATCATGACACATATTATGGATCGGAGGGAGTAACATCTGAGAATGTTCCGCCACTAGTTACGCCTGCACCTCATTATTATATGTCATATTTCTGGATTTTCAAAAAATGTGACATAAATAATGGACACTGGCTATGTTATATGTTGTCCACCTCCAAAATTTTGTGTCAAAATATGACCACATGAGACCTGTGCAAAAAATAGAAGACATAAGTGAGCAGTGTCCTAAACTATCCAGTCACATCATTTGTTCTTTTTGTGTAGGTCACATATTATCATATTTTTGAATGAAACTTGGCAGATGCACGAGATACAACATAATCTAGGTCTATGATTTTATTTTGGAATTTTTAAAAACTTGCAGGTGTGACATGAAAGATGGGTGCACCAGCAACTAGTTGTGGCTTGTAGTCTCTGTCTTATTTCAGCATACATAAGATCTTGTAGAAAATTCTAGAGCACTATTTCTTCTTGTCACAAAAAATGGATCTAAGCTTCGTGCTAGTTGTAGACGTGCGGGTGACCTGAAATTTCATATAGCATGTTGGAGCCATCAGAAATGTCTAGGAGAAACTGTATGATCATGCAGATAGTTGATTCATTTTAGAAATCAGATGTTTTACAACTACAGTAAGATATATATTAAAATATGAAAGCAACGAAGTAAACCGTGCATTTAGTTGGCAACTGTATTATAGAAATTACATCAAACGAACATTTGCCAAAAAAACAGTATTTTAGACATGATTATGCAGATGATGACCAGATTATCTCAACAACAAAGGGGGCAGAGTTGCTGTTGGAAAAGATAGTTTCTAATGAATGCAAGTATCGTAGCGCCAACTGACCAAGCATGGAGGTTAGATTTGACTCAATTTATTTCTTCATATTCAATTTGTGATCCTTCCTGTTTGAACTTAGCGATTTTTTTAATAATACGAATTTATTATTTATTTCCAGGAATAGCACACGTTTTCAAAAAATTCCAATTTTGTGACTCGGTCGGTCAGCAGTTGACCGATCGGATATTAGAAGACCGACCGGGCATGTTTTACTAGAAGCCACATAGGTACACATACATTTTTAATTCTATCAGTGCATGTAACTTTTATGTATCGCAAATGTCCTAAATAACATGACATATTGAGAAAATTAGTTATGTCAATTAAAAGTTAAGAAAAAGAGGGAAAGAGAACATGCGGACAACTCTTCGTGCCAATAAGGTATGGTGGGGTTGCTGATCCAGTAACATCACAGTTTCGCCTCTCATGGTAATATGGTATGAAAACCTAATTAAGGAGTTTTGGGTCCTTTAGGAAATCATAAGGTAATATTACGTGACAGTATCCGGTTGAACTAATTCTGTGGAATATTGGCACCATTCCCATTTTTTGTGGTTCGAGGTCGAGAGGGCCAGGGAGGTCCCAAAACTGTAAGTTGTCGTATGCGGTCAAAAGATCCTACATAGCGCAAACCTTCAGCGTACGCCATTGTGGCCTGAACACTCGGGGCACCCTGCATGGTGAAAATCCGCAGATTATCCTTTGTGATCTGAACTCATGGAGGACTCCCCATCGCCCCAACCTGTCAAGGACCTACTTGGTTCGCAATAATAGAGCAGCATCTTTTCTGTGAATTTGCAAAGCACGTATGCCTAACTTTTCTTTTTTTTTTCGCGAAAACGCAAAAGACTTGCGTTTCGATGCATTGATAGATAAAGAGAAAGGTCATATGTACATGTCCAAGAGAGGACAAACACCCCGCACTACAACTCAACCCAAGAAAGGAAACCTAGTCTAGGGGAGGAGCTGGCGGACACCCCGGGCTCCCGCGTTCGCCCACTGTTGCGCTTCGGTCCTGATGTCGCCGAGCAGGGAAGGCACTGAAGGTTGTGCGTTGTCGAAGATCGCAGCATTCCGGTGCTTCCATATCCACCACGCCGTGAGCATGATTATCGACGATGTACCTTTACGCAACTGGCGAGGGGCGGTACGCACTGCCTGCGACCACCACTCCACGAAGTCCCCCTCCAAAGAAGGAGGTCCGGAGGTGGATCGGATCCATGAAAGGACCTCGAACCAAACCGTCCTGGAGAATGGGCAACCAGTGAGAAGGTGTGTCATAGTCTCCTCGGATTGGTTGCACAGCGGGCAATCAGGCGCATGTGGTAGACCACGACGTGCCAGCCTCTCACCCGTCCAACACCTGTCTAGACAGGCCAACCATATGAAGAATTTCACCCTTGGAGGCGCCCAGGATTTCCAGTTCAGCTCCCATGATGATGATATGATCCCTCCCTGATAGAGGGCCTCATAGCAAGAGTGGGATGTGTACTGTCCATCCGTCGTCCAGACCCAAACCATCGTGTCCTGCTCCACCGAAAGCTGGACGTCCCTCAGTCTGCCCCATAATTGCACATATTGCCATAGTGCAAGGGCACTAGGCGCTCCTGCCATGTCGGGGATCCAGGTGCGGTCAACCAGTGCCTGGCGCACCGTGCGCATCTTCCTGCGCCGTTTAGGGACCAGCGCGTACACCTCCGGCGCCATCTCCTTGATGGAACGGCCGCCCAGCCATCGGTCTTCCCAGAAGAGGGCTGACTCTCCATTGCCAACCCTCATCGAGGTGGAGGCGGCAAAGATGTCCAGCTCCATCTTCGAGAATTGCATGTCCAGCCCACGCCACGGACGCAGGGGGTCAGTGCGCATCCTCCACAGCCAGCGCACCCTTAGGCTTATGGCCATACGTGCCAGATCGGGAATCCCCAGTCCGCCTAGATGCAGCGGTCGACACACCCTTGCCCAGTTCACATGGCAGTGACCTCCATTGGCCTCTGCCCGGCCTACCCAGAGGAACCCTCGCAAAATCTTGTTGATCTGCTTCAGAGTCTTTTTGTTCAGTGCCAGGACCATTATTTGATGCAACGGGATTGCCGCCAGCACGGCCCGGATCAGCGCCAAACGTCCAGCTTGCGGCATCATAGACGCCCGCCACGTCGGCAGCTTGTCAGCTAGCCTATCTACAAGCGGCTGGAAAGTCTCGGCCGACAGACGCCTTGTAGATAGGGGAATACCCAAGTACTTCACCGGGAAAGGCGCTAGCTGGCACTCCATGTGCACCGCTGCCGCCCCAGCCTCCTCTTCCGAACACGCAATCGGGGATACCGAGCATTTGGCGAAGTTGGTGCGTAAGCCGGAGGCCTGTCCGAACAATTCCAGTATGCCACGGACCGCACTCAACTCTGACTCGTCAGGGTGGCAGAAGATCACCACGTCATCCGCATAGAGCGACACAGAGGTCGCCAGGTCCCGCCGCGCCAACCGTCGCAGCACACCCAGCTCATATGCCTTGGCAAGCACCTTGTTGAGCGAGTTCATCACTAGGACGAACAAAGATGGCGACAGGGGGTCCTCCTGTCTCAGTCCCCTCCGATGCCATATCGGGGGTCCTGGCTCGCCATTGAGCAGCACCCGGGTACTAGCCGTGGCCAGCAACAGAGAGACAAGCTCTCGGAACCTCGCCATTGACACGTATGCCTAACTTTTCTTAGAGATATACAAAAAAAATCTGCTAGTCTTCGAAGTTTTCAAACTTTTTAAGTTCTTAGAACACCATCTTCTGTATCTCTTACATGGTTGTGCTCCTGAATCCTGATTTTGGTTGAGGAAGGTACCTAGCCACGTGCTTTTACGTAGTAATTCGATTAATGAGACAAATAGACGGACATCCCTATTTTTGTTCTGCAGAGGGCGAGCGAGCGCTGTTCGCTGTCTTTACCATGTTCGGAAATGGTAGAGTTACTTTTCATACTAAAGTTAACAACATTATCTTATTGTACCAGGGAAACCGATTCTTATTTGAAAGGATATGAAACACAACAGTAACAAAAGATATAATTTCTGAAAAAATTACTCCCTCCAATCCATAATAAGTGTCATGATTTTAGTTCAAGGATTTGAGATGTTTCCACACTGACATGACATCTACGGGTCTTATTTCCAGCATACATAAGATCTTGTAGCAAATACTAGAGCACTATTTCTTCTTGTCACCAAAAATGGATCTAAGCTTCGCGCTAGTTGTAGACGTGCGGGTGACCTGAAATTTCATATAGCGTGTTGGAGCAATCAGAAATGTCTAGCAGAAACTGTATGATCATGCAGATAGGTGGTTCATTTTAGAAATCACATGTTTTACAATTACAGTAAGATATATATTAAAATATGAAAGCCAATGAAGTAGACAGTGCATTTAGTTGGCAACTGTAGTATACACATTACACAAAAAAACATTTGCCAAAAAAAAAACAGTATTGTAGACATGATTATGCAGTTGATGACCAGATTGCTTATATCTTAATGAAAACATTTTATGCTACACACGAGAAGAGGATTATTTCTTTTCTTGTTTGTTTATCATGGTCATCCAACCTAGTTAAGTATGGCCATATACTTTTGGCTTTTTATAGTTGCGAAATTTCTACAACATAGCTCTTCGAGTGTCCCATTCATATCGCTAGGTGACATCCTAAGATAGAATACACACTTCCTATTAGCTGGCAGGCAGAAATGAACAGCAGAGGGTATATATTTTTGTAGTACTCTTCAGTTCGCAGCAAAATCACGTGAAAGGATTCTTATGATGCGCAAAGAAATTCTACATTTGGGACATATCTAAAATATCCGACCAGATATCTGTGATGATTGAGACTCCCTTCCTTAATGAATGTGAAGGGCGTGTATGTGCTAGTTCGTATACAAAGTATGGCAACAACACAAAATAAACGCAATATATGCAGTGTCAGAAAATTTAAATATATCAATGTAAACATGAATATGCTTGTAATTTTAACGATTAAGACGTTTGTGCATACGCACCATCGTGAATATAGATGGACAGCAGTGACCCTCCTTTAGTTACCAAAAAATAAAGAACTGATCAGCTATTTCAGACGAAAATTAAAATGAAGTTATCTCAATTCACTATAAGAAATTACATAATCCTGTATTAGCATACCTTTTTTGCCGTTCGGCTTTCACGCAGTCCGTTGAGAGTGTCAACAATTTCATCTATGGGAGGTCTGCATTTCCGGTCAACCTCAACACATTTTAACCCAATTTCGATGCATGCTTTAACCTGTTTGTGGCCTTCTGAATCTAACAATGCATACTTCGATGCTATATGCTCTGGTGTCCACTCTTTACATACCTACAGAAACAATGCTTGGTGGTTATATGCAAACTAAATGTAGCATAAATCTCCAATTTCAATCTTCAAAACTCAAATAATTAGAGTCTCATCATACTTTATCAATAAATTTTCTTGCGGATGGTTGGTCTTTTTCGGGGCAGTTCTTCTCTCTTGTGGTGATCTCAATTATCATTAGGCCTAAACTATATATGTCTGACTGCGCTGAGATTTCACCTTTGTATAGATACTCTGGAGCCATGTATCCGCTGGATCGCATTAACATCTAAAGTTAAGTGGGAATTACATTATAATAAGGAACAGAGTAATGTTCTCAAGCTTACTAGGATCCCACAACTGTTTGTGTGCACAATCTGGTTTGTTCTTGGCCAAAGACTCTCGAAAATGCGAAATCCGCAATCTTTGGCACCATATTTGCATCCAACAGTATATTTTCAGGTTTCAGATCCATATGGATAATGGGAATGTCCAACTTGTGTAAATATTGCAAGCCCTTACAAATCCCCTTGATTATTTTGAAGCGTGTGCCCCAGTCAATGCTGGGTTCAGCCGAAGAGACATCCTCAGCTGCTTCGGCCTCTGCATAGTGCATATCAGCATAAGAGGGTTAGCAATTTGGAATATTAATAACTGTAAACATGCATTACAAGAAACTAGATGGGACGATGGAAAACCAAATAGTGTAGAAAAACGATGTCCTATCCCCAAACTTGAAAACTAACCGCTAAGAAATATGGTAAATGAGAATATGTGGGAAATAATATACTACCAAAAAGTTTCTCCTCGAGGCTTCCGTCAGGTAAATATTCGTAGCAGAGCAAACTTTCAGTTATGTCTGCCTGGATATACTTTCCGTCGAACTGCACCAGCTTCTTGGTTGTTTCACTGCAGAATGCAACCAGCTGCACTATGTTCTCATGCTTGAGCGCCATGACATTCTGAACCTCCTTTGAAAACGTTTTGTCGGCAGGCATCGGCGCGTTCTCCTGGAGTTTCCTCACGGCAATCACTCTGTCACCGTCCGGAACAAATCCCTGTTCAATCTCGCAGATATATTAGCATGTCTTCCTCAACCTCTGGAACACCAAAACACCAATGGAAAATTATCACACCTTATAGAGTGTTCCGAATGGACTTCCACTGATTTTCCGATCTTCGGCGAAGTCATTCGTGATTTGCTTCAGAAAGTCGTATGGCAGTTCCTCCGGGAGCTCGGGGCTCGTGTTGTTCTCTTGGGTTTTACTTCCAGAAGGGGCCATTTCTGAGGATCGACCGTGAGCAGCGACTGGTTGTGGGTTATTCTCAGTTTACAAAACAGCATAAATAAGAGTAAAAATGCAAAATTTAACAGCTAAAAAGAACATGCTGGGCACAGTCACTAACCTTCGACAGTGAATCTGGAAGCCTTGAGGGATCTATGGGCAGGTGGGATTGGATCTAGCTATGGGAATCGAGGAACGAGATAAATGGTCAGTCTTGTTGCTAGCTATGGCAGGTGGGATTGGATCTAGATAAAGGAGCAACACGAAGAGGAAGAAGTTGACCTGTTTGGGGTCAGTTCAGTCTTCCGATTGGTGTACATAATAACGTATGTATATGCCCATCGTGTCCACGTCATAAGATGTCCACCTGACAATGCGTGTCGCCTAGCTGCCTAGATCTCGTCGTCACCGCGTATTTTCCGCAGGCCGCGTAGAGCAAGAACTTTATACCTGCAGTTAGTGCGTCTCCAATACCGCGTGGCGTGATACCTGCTGTAGCGTGTGCAGCGGCGGTTGCAACTAGCAAAACATTTATACGCAAAAAAAAACTAGCAAAACATTTACTGTACGTCCAAACAGTGTAGGACAAGCAAGCCCAAACCCCTCGCGCGCTCCTCACGCCCCCCTCCCCCCAAGTCCGTCTCCATCCATCGCTGCAGCCGCCGTGGCGGGGCCCGCCGCTGAATGTGCTATCGGGTGAGGCGGCTGCATGCTGACCGACGTGAGGAGGCCAGGGCGACGGCCCTACGCGAGTCGACAACGCTTCGGTGGCGGAGGCTCAGGTGGTGGCCGCGGTGACGTGCTTCAGAGCGTTCCCGTGGATGGTGGCCGGCATCTTCGGTCACGGGGGTGGCATTGCTACCGGTTGGCCCAGGGAGCCTCCTTCGTGGCGGATCTGGAGCTCCAAGCTTCAATCCCTGCGTCCGGCCAGGCCGGCGGTGCGGCAGTGATGTCGTCGGTTGGAGAGGTGGTGGCATGGGTGGTTGTGCTGCTGGCCCGATCCATCTTGGATCCGTTGGGGCTTGCCAGCGGCAGGGAGGTGGTGCTGTGGCGGTCTTGGATGTGGAAGTTGGTTGTAGTTCGTTGCCTCACAGCTCGGGTGGTTCGAGGTGAAGGACCCTAGGAGAAATCCTTGTCCGGGCTTTGGTCCGGACTAGCGACGGCGACACATGTGGGTGCCGTTGATTTTCTTGGAAGCGTCGTTCAGGGCTCCTCTCATCACCTCGGAGTTTTGCCTTCACAGGGAAACCTTAGATCCTTGGGATCGGACAATGGAGACGCTTCTGGGTCTTTCTCCTTGCTGAGGGCATCGTTTCGGAGTTGGCTTCGTCTTGGCGACTAGAGGGTGGATGGTTGTTCAGGCGCCTCGTTTGGGGCGCTGCGGTCAGTTTGGCAACGATGATGCGTCAAGCAGAGCTTGGGTCGCGGTTTGGGCTTCGATAGTCGGTTACCGACATGTCCGATGGGTATTCTCGTCCTTCGTTGTGTCGCTGTGGAGTCGGAGCTACGGTGGGGTGTGCCTCTGCAGTAATGATGACCGGCAATCGGTCGTGTGGAGGACGATTTGGTCGATGCAAGCCCAGCATAGTTCTCTTGTGATGCTCGACGGCCAAGTTAGAGTTGTCTCTCGTTGGCGTGTGTGGCCGATTGTTGGTATTTTGCGAGGTCGGTCAGGGGTTGTGCCCAATATGGTTTTGTTCCATGACGATATTGGTGCATTTGTATCGGTTTTTGGTCAGTTTTCTCGCTAATAAATCGGCCGCCTTCTTCTTTATCAATGAAAATGACAAGTCTTGTCTTGTTTCAAAAAGAATAGTGTAAGACACTATTCAGGATGTCACTCCAACCCTAGCACGTTTAACTTCTTCATTCCTTCCAGTTGAGGTTTCAAGAAACAAATGACACCTTGTTGATAATACTACCATATCAATCTTATTAACCCTTACACCATGATATCACAACTCTCTATGTTTTTGAATTTTAAACAATTATTTAAATTAACATCAATGATTAAGTAATAATAATCTTTATGCAGAATTCAATTACTAATGTGTTTATTTTTAAATATATATAATCCTAAATTTCTAACGAAAAACTAAAATCTTCCTACTTTCGTATTTCCATTTGAAATTCGAATCTAACTGTTTCCCATGATCATTTTAGTATATTATACATTTTTTCTAACATCGTATGCAACCAAAAAACTGTTTTACCGATACTTGAAGCAATTTGCAACAAAGGCCGCAATTCATTTTTATTAAATTCTCTTGCAACTAGATGACATAACACATGTATATCTCTAAGGATTTTATTTTTGATTTCTTTTTTAATCATTTTATGTCATTCAGTTGAAACTTAAAAGGCGATCCAAGGGGGTGCGTGGAGGGAAAAAATCCAGGTTTGTGGTTACGGCCTGGCCATCGGCATAGAGCTAGAGGGCAAAAATATAACGACATCGCCTCGCCGTCACGGTGGAGACCCATGTACCGATGGCCACTGTCAGCACAAACTTTCCTATGCTGACGACTTTTTTGTGCCGACGGCTTTCTTCGCGGCCTACCTTGTTCGAGGCCTGCGCTGACGGCTCCGACAAAAAGCCATCGACATAGCATTTAGCCGTCGGCACCTTGACTTCCTCCCGTAGTGATATAGGTATCAGCGAACTTTTTTCTAAAAAATCATAATTTTAGCTTTTAAAAAATTATGAAAAAATCCGTATATAATCGATGTTTTATCCCACAAATGTGATTTGTTTTTTTCAAATACTTTATATTTTGAGATACACAAAAATAACAAAAGTGGAGATTTGAGTAGTCATTTTTAAATATCCAAAACATATCAGATTTTATCATTTTTATCTAGCACAAAATAAAAAGAATTTCGGGTTAAGATTTTGCATGATTGTGAGATGTATCACCGACTCTTTTCCAGAATTATTTTCATATTTTTGAATAACTTGTAAAAATATCTTTTATTTTTTTAAATGGCGAGATTACTGGAGCTCGAGAGCCAAAAACACTTTTCTTCTTTTGACACAAATTTTACAGGTGCAAACCATATAATATAACTAATGTGCATGATTTATTTCACATTTAAAAAAGTCAGAAATGTGACATCTAATAATAGAATGCCGATGCAACTTGTTGAAGAATATTCCCTCTCCAAATACAGGAGAACCAATGGTGAATGCCACCAATAATAAATCATAGCATCTCCAACGAAGCCTCAAATAGTTTGTCCTCAATGTGTTCGATGTGTCCAGGAGACATTAGGTGAGTGATGGAGGCGAGTGGGGATGAGTGGTGGGACGACAAGGTCCTTTTAATTGGACCCACGTGGTAGTTGGACGTCAGGGTGTGGCTGCCATGTGGGCTAGGGGGCTGAGACGCGAGCGGCCTACCCATGAATAAATTGTCCATTTGGACGGCATCTTTGGTTCATGTTTTGGGCCACTTATGCCCATACGGATCAAAAGGATAGGTTGAGAAGCTTTGCAGGTTTCCCTTGGAGATGCTCCAGACTTCTTTAGAAAAATGTAAAATAAAGTTTACTCATGTCAATTAATTTTCTTTGTTGATATTTCATTTATAGGGGTGAAAGAGGACACGGTAGCTTGCTGCTATGGTTGTATGTCTGGAAAATCACACTTGTAATGATTGAGATGAGGAACGCTAGATAATGAGTCACTAGTGGAAAACAGGCCTAATGTCGCGGGTCGTATGACCCTTTTGTCGCGGGCGGCCAGCCGCGACAAGGGAGGCGCGACAAAAGGTTCACCTTTTGTCGCGAGGTCCACCACGTGGCAGGCGTGGGGCGCGCAGGGAGTAGCCCCTTTTGTCGCGGGTCGTGATACAGACCGCGACAAAAGGACCTCTAAATAAAATTTGCATATATTTATACGCTACTACAAGTTGTACACGTTGATTCATTATATATAAATCGAGCAAACAAATATTGGAAGCAAAAGTCGATCTATTCGTAGATTCCCCTTACACATATACATGTAGCTCACGACTACCGGGACTAAAGCCCGTCGTTTCAAGAGGGAGAGCGCCTATTTGGACTAAACAAGCCGTTGTTGTCTATTACTTCTCTAATCAAAAGTCCCGCCACTTCCTCCACAATTCCTAATAGGTGTTCCTTTGGTTGGAGCGTGTCCCGCATGAAGTTGACCTATATAGGAAAATGAGATGAATATGACTATATCAATCTTGATAATGAAATATTGACGATAATAAATTAAAGTTGTGAATGTTATTGCTTACGTTGAATTTATTATTGTTGTGCTTCTCAGTGGTTAACATGCGAATGGACTCGCAAACGTAGTATCCACATAGATTCGTCCCATGTGGCTGCTGGACGCACGGTACAGGAGTAAATGTTAGCCTCTCTGCCCACGTACCCTTAGTATGTTTCCTGAAAGCTCTCCAAGCCCTGCCAGGAAAAATAATGATTGAATGAGTGGATAATTAATTGAAATCTCACGAAAGATATAGCGCGTCAATGATTGAAATTACGTCTGGAGCAACTTCTGCAAGTCGCGGAACCCGTCTAGGCCTCTACTCATTGGGTCCCTTACTTCAACTATTCCGTTATCAACTTGAATGTCTAGTAGAATCCAGTGGAAGCTGCACATGTTTATGTATATATGTCAGGAATTACACTTAACATCGAGTAAGAAAAATTGAATGTGTATAACCGATCATTAAGACTCTCACTCGTAGTTGTAAGGAAACAGTATTGAATCACAGAAATGTTGTTCCCCCAAAAACCTTAGTAGGTTTACCCCCGTTTCTTCGCCTTTATGCTTTACCGTTGACATAGGCATCCCAAATGGGCCTGCCGAAGATAGTACCCGGGGTTTACTGAAGGCCCACTACCCGAAGAATAAGAAGATTCGGAAGCCCGAGATGTTATTAAGGAAAGCTAGAGTTGTAATAGGAAGTGTTATTTGTAATCTTGCGGGATGAGTTAGAAACCGTCCCGGACTCTGTAACTTGTACAGCACGAATCCCTCGGCTCCGCCTCCTATATAAAGGGGGGGGGTCGAGGGACGAGGAGATCATCGAATCATTATTTACAAACCCTAGTTTTCATAATCGTCGAGTACTTTCCGGCTGAAACCTTCGAGATCTACTTACCCTCTACTTCTAACTAAACCCTAGCCTACAATCCATAGGCATTGACAAGTTGATACCTTGTCAATTGGCGCCGTCTGTGGGAACTAGAGGCGTAAGGATCTGATCTCGATGGCACGTTCAAGATCTTCGACATCATCAACCGCAAGCAACGCAATGGATCGAGGTAAACAGATCGCTGTCCTGTCGATTTTGTTCCTCACCCACCCTCCCGTTTGGATGCATATGCGTATGGCGGAGCCTATGGAGATGACGTTCGGAAGGTTTTTCGCGTCGAGAAGGAAGGATCGTATCGTGTCGAAATTCCGATTTCGTCGGGATCGTCGCGGTCGATTCCGATTTTTCAAGCTATACATCGTCAACCGAATCAGGAGAAGAAGAAACTTCGTCGACACGCTACGTCAGCACCAGGGCAAGAGAGAAACTCGCCAAGATCTTCAGCATGTCGTCGTTTGAGTCATCTGCGGACTCATATATAAGCGATGACTCAAGCAGTGTCGACAGTTACGACTTCATCGACAAATCTATTACAGTGGGCAAGGTCTTCATCAATCTCAATGATGGTGTCACCAAACCCAACATAGATCTGAATACAAAATATCATCAGATTTATGCCATTGAAGAGCCAAACAACGATCAAGAGGAAACATCGAGGCTTTCGACGATCCGGGAAATCCATACGTCGATCCCTCCGATGCGACGAGGCTGGGCAATAAATACGTTGGGCCACAGCCGCGAGACAGAGTTCAACTCTCGCAAGCAGCGTGGGATAGAGCCGCGAGAGCTATGAACGGTTCAGAACCAATGGCCACCACAGCCACACCGGAGGAATTGCAAGCATATCAATATAGGCTCGCACGAGCCGCAAGAGAATTGGAAAACAGACAGTGAGTTAAACAGAAGAAAGGAGGCAGCTTGCATCCAGCAGAGAAGGGCAGATTTGAGTCGACAATCTAGAACTTCGGGTGATAGTCACAGGGAGGCTCGGAACAGAGGAAGATCAAGGTTACAATACATACCCGAAGCAGAAAGAGAGCACTTGATCCAAAACCTCGACATGTCCTTTATGTCGATAGATACAAGAGGGAACATCATCCCTAAGACACCAGAGGCTGGGTATATGGCGACACAAGCTTTTATCCTCGCATCTAAACCACCTCCAGGAGATCCAAGGGAAACACTATACAATATGGCGATAGCAGGAGTTGGAGCTATGGGGACAGTAAACCGTTTCATGATGTACTTTATCTGGGTCAATAAACCCAATATTGATAATATTATTACTTTTGCATTCACTGATCTTCAGTCTGCATAAGAGAACACATAAGATATAATGAGTATATGCAATGAAAACGAACATGAACTGAATGAACATGAACTTATATGTAGTTAACAACTTACAAGCAATAGCAACTCATGAGAGATTTGTCGAGGGCTTCTAAATTGAATAACTGCCAGAGTTCATTCATCTCAATATGGATCTCCTCCTTTCGGTAGTAATATTCAAATGGTATATTCGCCACGATGTAACGTATGTTCTCCTTGCATGCATCAAGGTACCACTGATGCAAATTCCGCATATGTGTTGGCAGTTTATGCTGACCAAGTCAGCCCCGTAGACAAATTTAGGAGCTATATCAGCGGTGGCTGCAGCATCTGCGGCACCCAGCAATTCCTCCACGGTACATCCACAGTCAGCCGCTAGCTTTGCAGCTTCTTCCATATTGATACCACCACCATGTTCCAGGTACACCTTTGGTACTGTTGGGAGTGGGGACAACTTGCGGACAGGACTCCTGAAACGCTTCCGGTTGGGTGCATTCCGAGTCTTAGTGGGCGCAGGCGGCGGCGCTGGAGATGGAGATGGACTACGAATGTCGTGGTCGATGTCGTACCCATGGGGTGATGGTGGCGACATGTGATCAGTCGGAGGAGGTGATGGTGGCCTTCGATCATTTGGAGGAGGTGATGGTGACCTGGTGGGACAACTAGTAGAGGTTACCATGCCTGGCAGCCTGATGTTCTTCTTTTCCAGAGAATGATTTCTCCCAGCACCTCTCTGAGTGTAACCCCCATCACCTCCAGGGATTTCGAGCTCCAATGTCTCCCACGACGGTACAACTGAATCCACCCCGACACGAGCATAGCCAGCTGGAATCGATTGCCATGCCATGTTGCCGGCTCACCTTCAGGTCCAAATGCGGTAAGACATAGCCGACCGCCACCTTAACAGACATGTTCCTGAACACCTCATGGAGATCACAAGGTGTTTGCTCCTTGATTCCATCCACGGGGTCGCTAGGACCGCCGTCTATCATCCGTGTAGGCGGGGCCTCCGAGTCGGCCACGTTGCTGTCTCGTCGCTGAGATATGCTGCGGTATTCTGGCTGCGCTGTCCTTTAAGTTCATTAATCTCCCGCTGCTGCTGAATCTCCCGCTTCTGCTGGTCTAGTTGCCGTTGGAACTCAGCCATCCGGAAATTCTGCACCTCCAGCTCGCGTTTTTTGCTCTCGCTCGGCTTCTATAAGTCTCCGCGTCATTCGGAAACCCAAGCGCCCACAGAACACTAGGGCTGAAGCCTCTTGTTCGTCCTCCCTTTTTACTGAGGACAAGCGTCAGCAAGTCTTTCTCTCTATCGGGAGCAAACTTCAGTTTTCCCGTTTTAATATTAGCCGTCACTTCAATCCATTTTTCCCTGGGTACCCTAACCTTGCTGTCACTTTCAACAAGGTTCCCTGTCTTCATGTCATACTCACAGCCATGCCCAAGGAACCAATTTCGAGCCCTAGTGTCTCATCCTTCTCGCTCTGGTTCTGGAGTGATCCCATTCAGCTTCATCTCAGCCTCTTGTGCATCCCACTTAGGCATGGCTACTTCGTAGCCCCCTCGCCCCCTATGATGGTGATATTTCTTTTCGCTTGCATTCTTCTTGTTTTTCTTTGACAGGTTAACATCCTCCTCTGATTCTTTGTACTTCACAAATTCTTCCCAGTTATGCTCCTGCTTCGCTAGATAGTTCTCGAATAATGGAGGCTTCTTCTCGGCCTTATAAGCTACCCATAACCGGTTCTTATACGCCCGGAAAAGTTCCCCCATCTTCTTAAGAGCCCATTTCTTCACTAGCGCCCTCTGCTTGGCATTCTCAGACTCCGATCCCAAATCTGGCAAAGTGAAATGTGTCATCAGGTCGTAAAAAAGTGTGTCTTTGTACCCTATCGGCAACCTCACTTTCGGACACATTCTTGGTCTTGTTCCATTCTCTAATAGTGATCGGGAGACGATCTCTAACCAGAACTCCGCACTGATTTTTAAATGTCACTCTGACACTCGGTGCCACCGGTTGGCCTTTGATATAGCTTCAATTGTGAAGTGGTCTTTTTTGGTCAACTTCTTTGCCGGGCCTCGTTTCTCCAACTTATCTTCGGAGGCCTAAGAGAATAAAAATTAATTAATTTATATACATATGTACATATAGAATTCCATTAATGCCTCAACTGATCGTATACCTCGTCATGACCGGAGCCGTCGGCTTCTCCATCACCGGAGCCGCGGGCTTCTCCATCACCGGAGCCGCGGGCTTATCCATCACCGGAGCCGCAGTCTTCTCCATCACCAGAGTCGCGCTCTTCTCGATCGGCTTCTGGACCATCGCGGATTATGTCCTCGAATAGGTGTTCCTGTTCCAAGTCTCGATGGATTTCGAATGGATCCATTGTTTCTGCAAAAAATTAAATCGATAAGTACATGTTCTAACCCTAAACAAACCCTAACCCTAATCAAACACTAACCCTAACCCTAATCCGGCGCGTGTCGGTGACGCGTGTTTGCGAGAGGGAGAGGGTGTCAGTGACGCGTGTTTGCGAGAGGGAGAGGGTGTCGGCGACGCGTGTTTGCGAGAGGGAGAGGGTGTCGGTGTCGGGTGTTTACGAGAGGGAGAGGGTGTCGGCGTCGGGTGTTTGCAAGAGGGAGAGGGTGTCGGTGTCGGGTGTTCGCGAGAGGGAGAGGGTTTCGGCGTTGGGTGTTCGCGAGAGGGAGAGGGTGTCGGCGTCGGGTATCTATCTTATCGGCGTCGGGTGTTTGCGAAACTAAATATCTTAAAACAAAATAACTTAATTAAACTAATTACTAAACTAAAAGTAAAACTAATTAACTTAACCAAACTAAAACCTAATTAACCTAAAAGTAAAACTAAACCTAAAACAAAAACTATACTAACTATACTAACCTAAAACTGTACTAACTAAACCTAAAACTATACTAACTAAACCTAAAACTAAAACTATACTAAACCTATACTAACTAAACCTAAAACTAAAACTATACTAACCTAAAACAATTTACAGAAACTATACTAACTATACTAAACTATACTAACCATACTAATTACTAAACTATACTAATTAACTATACAAAAAAACTAAAAAATAAAAAAAACGAGCTCGATCACGGCGCGGCAGAGAGGCAGTGATGTCGGTGCGCGCTACCTTGCAGCGGCCGAGGTGGCGGCGGCGCCGGAGTCGAGGCAGAGGAGGCGGCGGCGAAGCCCGAGGCGCGGCAGCAGGAGGCGTCCCGAGGCGCGCAGAGGGCGTCGGCGACGATGGCCTGAGGCGGAGGAGCGCGCGCGTGGCTGAGGGCGTCGGCGGCGGGAAACCGGCGGCAGCACTCTCCGTTCGCCTCCGATGTCGCATGTGCGCTCCGCGCCCCATTATAGGAGACCCCGTGGCCACGCCGCGACAAAAAAGCTTTGTCGGGTGGTGGCACGACCCGCGACAAAAGAGGATTCTTTTGTCGCGGGTCGTGCCACCACCCGCGACAAAAGGGGGAGGAGCTGGGAACTGCATCCAACGGCTCCGGCCGCTTGAATCCAACGGCCTAGAGCCGTTGGACGCGGATCAACCCTTTTCCTCTCAGACCCTTTTCTGTTTCTATTTTAAATTAATAAAACTATTATTTTAATAACTATTGAATGGTAACTCAAATACAAATGTTTTATATATGGAAATTGATCAGAAAAAGCTATTGAACATGAATATGACATCCATATACCTATTTGCATCTCGCATCATATCAAACATTGATAGTCGTGTATGTTTCACCCCTGTGCACCGCTGCTGTGCCACACGTGTCGCTTCCCCGTGCCACGTGTCGCGCCCCGTCGACGCCGTCGTGCGACGTGTAGCCACCGCTTCCACGTGCCTCACCCCGCCGACGCCTTCGTGCGACGTGTGTAGCCGTGGCTTACACGTGCCATGCCCGCGTGCGCTATATAGAGTGCGCGTGCGCGCGCAGCCACACGTCGCCACCGCCTCCGCTCATTCATCTCCGGGATGCCGCCACGTCGTCGAGGGTCGTCCGGTTTCCGTGGCGTTCGAGTGCGTCCGAGCGGTAGATTCTACGCGAGATACGCGCCGGTGGCTTCCGCCTCACCCTCGGCACGTACAACACGCCGGAGCTGGCGGCGCGCGCACGACGCGGCGGCGTGGCGATTTCAGCGGCCACGACGCGACATGAACTTCCCGGATGTTGAATCGCTAGAGGAGGCGGAGTTCCTCGCGCCGCGCCGTGCCTCGTTGACGACGAGGACCGTTCGGCACCGCAGGTGCAAGATCGCCATCGCCGAGCACGACGAGGATTGATGCGCCGTTGAGGGCGCACCCAACGACGTCGACAACACCGACGCGTTCTTCGCGATCTCGGGCACAACACAGGTCTAACAGGCGCCACCGTCGGGCGTCGCCGAGTTCGAGCTCGAGAACCCGAATACAACTTGGGCCGAAACGACCCTCGGTGGGATGACATTTGGACGGAGACAACCTCCGACGAGTAGAGACTAGACTAGTCATTTATCTATTTTATTATAATTTCAATAAAGTCGTTGTCGGTTGTTTTAGTTTAAATTCAGTTTATAAAGTCGTTGTCGGTTGTTTTAGTTCAATAAAGTGGTTGTTACGAAATTTTATTACGATTGAACTGGAATTAAAGTACAGAGCTCAACTGAAAATTAAGATACATGGAGATTCGAATGTTGGAGCCATTCAGTCATAGTCGTGCCTAGCCCTATAAACGTCGCCACTCTAGTCATCATAGTCGCCGACGTCATCGTCGCTAGCATCGAGGTCGCGGTTGTCGAACCTCGGCGGGTGAGCACGCGTGGGCTGGGATTGAGGGTAGCGCAGGCGGGGGCCACGGTAGGCCATGATTCTTTGGACAGTCCGGCCGCGCCACCACAGCCGACGGCCGGCCTCGTTGAAGTTCGAAGGAGGCGGGCCGTCCTCCTCGTACCTGGCAACCGCCCTCTCACGCCGATTGATGAAGAAGCTGTCCCAAGTCGGGCTGTAGTCGGGATGCCACTGGGGATTCCTCCACTGCTCTGGCGTGAGCTCGAAGTAGTAGTGGTTCGTGATGGCCATCTCGCGCGCCACACCTAGAGGGATAGGAGGGACTGGTACGCCTCCGGTGCTCAACAACCAGCCGGTCGGGACGCGGTAGCCTGGCGGGCAGGGGTAGTTCGAGGCGTAAAGCGCCTTCGCCTCCCGGGTGTTAGACATACGATGGAAGCCATGGGAGAGAGTGATGAGGTTTGCAGATATGAGTCTAGATGTGATATGTAAATGGAGGCCAAGCCTACATATATATAGTGGAAAAATGGCGGGAAGACGGAGGCGGGAACGCGGGAAGAAAATAGGCGGGAACGCAGGAAAGCTTTCATCCCGGGTGGAGGCTCAAACCGGACAAAAGATAGGGGGCCTTACTGGGGAGGCTTATCTAGGAGGGCCTTATCGGGGGCTGACGTGCGGGTAACCTTTTGTCACGGGGTGGGTGCAACCGGGACTAAAGCTCGGCGGGATAAGGATGTGTCGGTAACCTTTAGTCACGGTTGGTGGTGCAACCGGGACTAAAGTGCGGGATAAGGACGCGTGTGGACGCACCGCTCGATGAGATAAAGCATGTAGCGCACGACGCCCGTCGAAGGAACAAGACAAAGTAGAAGCGGTGCCGTGCCTATAAAAGGAGCATCGATACGCCTTGCCAGATCAACAAGCCAAGCAGGTTTCATTCCCATGGATGAAGGAAAGGGTTGGGAAATCTCCGTGGCGCAGCTTCTCGAAGATGTCGTTGGTGTACACGCCCTACGGCATCTTCGCCGCGCTCGGAATTTTTTCCTGCAAGCCCGTGAACGACTACATCTCCTCTAACGGTGTTGGGGAAAGGGTTGGGAAATCTCCGTGGCGCAGCTTCTCGAAGATGTCGTTGGTGCACACGCCCTACGACATCTTCGGAGCCTCGGAAAAATTTCCACAAGCCCGTTTCTCTCTCAGTATTGGGGAAAGGGTTCTCATTATTACATGTAGAGATTGTCTTGGGAACTATATATGAAGAATACATTATTACATCGCCATCTACTGTTGTGATCTTCTACGCCGTAGCCATGGAGAATCTTCATCATTTAGCAAGATGCTTGGGTCAATTTTCACCGTGAAGGGCGGAATTTCTTTAAACTTATTATAATCTTGTGACATGTCTGTTTTGTCATCCACTCCCACAATGTTTCTTTTCCCGAAAGAACTATGTGGCGCTTTGGCTCCTCAGTTGATGTATTCTTTTGTTGATTTCTTTTTCTCGATTTGCTAGACATGTCCTTCACGTAGAAAACTTGAGCCACCTCGTTGGCTAGGACAAATGGCTCTTCCATGTACGCAAGATTGTTGGGATCCACTGTTGTCATACCATACTTATCGTCTACCTGTACACCACTGAGCTTCACCCATTTGCACCGAAACAAAGAGACCTTAAAAGTGGGTCCATAGTCAAGTTCCCATATCTCCTCTATGTATCCATAATATGTGGTGGTCTGCCCATTCTCGTCTTTTGCATCGAAGCGGACACCACTCTTTTGGTTGGTGCTCTTTTTATCTTGGTCGATCGTGTAAAATGTATTCCCATTTATCTCATACCCTTGGAATGTACATATGTTTGAAGATGGTAACCTGGCCAACAAGTACAGCTGCTCTACAACAGTGGTGTCAATCATGAGATGTGTTTGCAACCAACTGCCGAAGGTATTCATGTGTTCACGTGTAATCAATGAATCGGGCTTGCCCGGGTTTATTTCTCGTAAAACATTCTTATGTTTCTCGATGTACGGAGCCACCAAGCTGGAATTGTATAGAAGTGTAGTGTGCTTGATTGAAAGAAATCTTGTCCCTGCACACCGTTGCTTTCCTTCCTAGTGTGCCTTTTCCAGTCAGCCTCCCCTCATACCGAGATTCAGGAACACCAATCGGCTTAAGGTCGGGAAGAAAGTCAACACAAAACTCAATGACCTCCTCGGTTCCGTAGCCCTTTGAGATACTTCCTTCCGGCCTAGCTCGGTTATGAACATATTTCTTTAATACTCCCATGAACCTCTCGAAGGGGAACATATTGTGTAGAAATACATGACCGAGAATTCTAATCTCTTCAACTAGGTGAACGAGGAGGTGCGTCATAATATTGAAGAAGGATGGTGGGAACAACAACTCGAAGCTGACAAGACATTCGACCACATCTTCCTGTAATCCTGACAAAGTTTCTGGATCCATTACCTTCTGAGAAATTGCGTTGAGGAATGCACATATCTTCACAATGGCTAGTCGAACATTTTCTGGTAGAAGTCCCCTCAATGCAACCGGAAGCAATTGTGTCATAAGCATGTGGCAGTCATGGGACTTTAGGTTCTGGAATTTTTTCTCCTTCATATTTACTATTCCCTTTATATTCGACGAGAAACCAGACGGAACCTTGATACTGAATAGGGCTTCAAAAAAGATCTCCTTCTCTTGTTTGGTAAGAGCGTAGCTAGGCCCTTCAAACTGCCCTGGATGATTGCCGTTTCGTCCTTTATGACGTTCCTGGTCCTCCCGCTTGTTGTATCTTTTGTCTTCCCATACACGCCCAGAAAATCTAGAATATTCACACAAAGATTCTTGGTCAGGTGCATCACGTCGGTTGCAGAGCGGACTTCCAAGACTTTCCAATATTCTAGCTCCCAAAAAATATATTTCTTCTTCCACATGGGCGCGTGTCCGTCAGCGTCAGTCTGCCTGGACCCTTTCCAAAGATAACATTTAAATCCTTGACCATGTCAAATATATCAGCACCACTATGGGGGATAGGCTTCGGACGGTGGTCTGCCTCGCCATCGAAATGCTTGCCTTTTTTCCTTAAGAGATGCGCAGAAGGAAACGGCGATTGTACGGGTACACAACTTTTCTGCTTTTTCCCAAATATTTACTTTGAGTCTCATCTAAACAGTGTGTGCATGCATTGTATCCTTTGTTCGTCTGTCCTGAAATGTTACTAAGAGCAGGTCAATCATTGATGGTTACGAATAGCAACGCTCGTAGGTCAAATTCTTGCTCGGTGTGCTCATCCCACACACGTACACCTGGTTTGGCCCACAACTCCAAAAGTTCATCAACTAATGGCCTTAGGTACACATCAATGTCGTTGCCGGGTTGCTTTGGGCCTTGGATAAGCACTAGCATCATAATGAACTTCCGCTTCATGCACAACCAAGGAGGAAGGTTGTAGATACATAGAGTCACGGGCCAGGTGGTGACTACAGCTCTGCTCCCCAAAAGGATTCATGCCATCCGTACTTAGACCAAACCATAAGTTCCTTGCCTCACCTGCAAAATCCGGGAACTCTCTCCCGATGTTTCTCCACTGCCGACCATCAGCGGGGTGCCTCAACATCGCGTCTTTCTTACGTTCTTCCATGTGCCATCGCAACAACTTGGCATGCTCTTTGTTTCTGAACAAACGTTTCAACCGTGGTATTATTGGAGCATACCACATCACCTTCGCAGGAACCCTCTTCCTTGGTGGCTCGCCCTCAACATCACTAGGGTCATCTTTTCTGATCTTATACCGCAATGCACCACATATCGGGCATTTATTCAAATTCTCGTACTTCTCACCGTGGTAGAGGATACAATCATTAATGCATGCATCTATTTTCTGCACATCTAATCCTAGAGGGCAGACAAGCTTCTTTGCTTCATACGCACTGACGGGCAATTCGTTATTTCTTGGAAACAGCTTCTTTACTATTATCATCAATTTTTGAAATCTTGAGTGAGTCACACCGACCTCTGCCTTCCATTTCAGCAATTCCAATATGCTACTCAGCTTTCTCTGCCCATCTTCACAACCTGGGTACAACAATTTGTGGTGGTCCTCTAACATCTTGTCGAACTGCAACCTCTCCTTATCCGTGCCACAATCTCTTCTTGCATCAGAAATGGCCCGACGAAGATCATCATCAACAGGATCATCTGCTGTTCTTCACCTCCTTCTTCTTCATTGTCTTCCATTGCGGTATCATCGCATTCAGAGAACATAGATCGGTACTGGTCATCGTTATCTTCTTCTGCATCGTCGTCTTCCATCATAACCCCTTCTTCTCCGTGCTTGGTCCAAACATTATAGCTGGACATGAATCCAAACCGAAGCAGGTGGCTCTTAATGTCTCTTGAGCAAGAGTAATCCTTCTCGTTCTTACATTTCAGACATGGACATCACATAAAACCTTGCTTCGACTTGTTGGCCTCGGCCACAAGCAGGAAAGAATTCACGCCCTCTCTGAAAGGAGCACATCGGTTACCATACATCCATGGATGACTCATCTGCATCATAAGTACAATTATGTATCAGATGCAATCACCTTGCTAAAATTAGTATTGTATGGACTATGTATATACGAGAAAATAGTTGCTAACCTTTTAGGATCAAAAAGAGGAAAAATCTTATCAAATAAAATCAAGTGGCATCCCTCATACACATTTCATCAAACACCTCTTGTGCACATGAAGAAAAAATGAGCTAGCATACACCTCCACCTTTCACCATCAAGGAAAAAAATGTAGGGAGGTGGGGGGGGTGTGTGTATATATAGGCATGGCCCTTTTGTCGCGGGCCGTATTACGAACCGCGACAAAGGGGTGCGCAGCGGCGAAAGCTGACCTTTTGTCGCGGGTGTGATACGGGCGCGACAAAAGGCCCTCTTTAATGGTTCCGGGGCGACGTGGTGTGGTGACCGGCATACCACCGCATGGTGTAGTATGTCCGATATAACACCAATGAAACACCGTTCCACTAGTATTATATCGCTCAGAGTGGTACAACAGAAACATATGCGGGTCCAAGGCATGTCTATAGAATTACAACACTGACTCTATTACATAAGATCATCATAGCCTCCTACTTTACAATGAGGTAAACTGCAAATAAGCTCCAGAAGAACGACTCGTAGTCTAGTCTTATTACGAACTCTATTTGTAGAGTATTTAGCTAGCTATAGAGGCTATGAATAGATTCTAGCTAAATAGGAGCTATGTGTAGGAAGCTAGTTCCATTCTATGACTAAACTAGGTTTTCTCCTTGTTGGATGTGGTATCTGCCTCCTTTGACAGGGTCCTGTCTCGTGAAGTAGTTGTTGAATCCTCGGCCTTCGAGTTGCTTGTAGATCCTCCTTCGATGCCTCCATATCTAAGCAGGGGATTTAAGAGTGGAATGAGTACGAGCGTACTCAACAAGTTCATTATAGGAAAGAGGTGTTTAATGCACTAGCTACGGCATTAGACCAGAAAGTCTAATACCAATGCAGGTTTTCATAACCATTTCTTCAAAAGGTTGCTTTTATTCGAAGAGCTATGTCCGTCAGCCTTCACCGGTTTTCTAGAACTTCATGGAGCTCCTTTCCGGCCGCGTTCGCAGTTCCATATCCCGGAACAGGGAGTGACAGTCACGGTTCTTTACACTGCAGAGGTGTGTTGCTTTACCCATAAGAGATCTTAACCTTGGTGCCACCCGGCATATTCCCCGTCCACACTTCCTATGGTGTGAGGCCCGGTATAAGGTCTAGCCAATCATGTTCCTCCGCTACCTCGAACACCCACCCGTTGTTGCATGCGCCGACCCTGGGTCCACGTCGGTCCCATTATTCCTGTAGATTTCAAGGTGGACCCCGACCACGACAAAGTGCTGGGCTCTACCATACACTCCTACGCCGGTGGCTGCAACCCATCCTAGACCGCAATACCGTGGGGACTTAGGACTCCCCAGCCTCACCATCTTGCTCCTTCGGGCGACAAGTGTACTACGGACTATGCCGTGGGGACTTAGGACTCCCCAGCCTCACCGCTTGTCCCCTTGGATTACAAGTGTACTACGGTAAAGCGCATCCGTTGATGAACGAGAGGTGGAAACACTTTTGACTACTCCGTCCCACTCCGGATCTTATGGTTAACACGGATATTACGGCACAAGAATCAGCGACATTTGTTGTTTAATCCTAGATGGATATAAACCCGTGCAATGGAACCTCCACCATATCAACACAATCCATGGTTCCATTGCCCACCACATAGTCATATTCATAGTTATGAAAGTAGTGGTTTTGATTTTTGTGCAATAGTGATAACCATAATACTTTGCAAGTAATTTGATAAAAATACTCAATTGACATGAGCAAGTGATGAACTTGCCTTTCTTGACTGCAAGATTATGCAGGCAAGGTCTTCGATACGTAGTAACTCCAAATTCTGAAATAGCATCATCGTCCGGTAAGGACGATGTTTAAAAGATTGGCAATGATGCAATAATGCATAAGTATGAGATGCAATCGTTCTAAGCGTGTCCTAACCCCGATGATCTAGGATCAGTGAGTTGTAATGATTAGTTCAGGTGTGTTACACTTTTAGAGTGATTCACATTCAAGGTTATTATTCAGGTGTGATTACTTGGTATTATAAACAGGTAGATAATAAAGCATAATAATCAATTGGGCATACAAAGAATGATAAATGGCATAATGTTAACAAGTAAAGAATAGTGGTCAGTTTTAGTACTATATGGCATGGTTGGTGATTACTTATTATATAATTCAAAAGAATAGCTTTTGAAGAACATGTTCTTAAATGAAGAACAAGTATGATAATTAGGTTTGTGGGATTCTATGGTTTTCTATGATTCTAATTGGTTCTGGAGTAGATATTAGATGGATCCAAACAAGGTTGGATTCATCAATACTAGGTGGGGTTATGCCTAGGCATCCTAAGCAATTAATTACACAAGGGCGCTATCAAGATTGGTTTATCTTGCTCGTGATAGCTGGCTAGGGTTTATAGATCCTTATAAGCAGGGTTGGTGATGGTTCTCGGTTTACTTCAAAAGAATAACTTTTGAAGAACATACTTCTTAAATAATAAGAAGTATATCAATTAGGTTGAGATTGTTTAGGTTTGCTATTTAATTCCCTAAGTAAAGAATGGTTGGTTCTTAAATGGGATGGTTCCTAAGTATTTCATACTAGTAGGGTTTAATGGAGTATGGTTGGGTAATGCTCAGGGTTTGGCATAGTTGCACCTGAGGTTCATCACCTTGGTGTGATGCTAAGTAGGAATGAATATGGATGATGGATTTGATAATAGGATCTAGGGTTTACACTTGGTTGACTCTACTTGATTAGTTAGGTCTGATGAGGATGAACATATGCGATACCCATATATTGGTGATGGTCTCCTACATTTTATGAGACCAAGACTAGTGTTTAGTTGCTACTATGGTTCTATGATTTGAAAGAAGGAACCATGATCACATGTGCTAACCTAGGGTTTAGGTTAGAAGCAAACTAGGGTTTCCATGTAATAATGGAGCTAGGGTTCCTAATGATATTAGGGTTTTAGGAGTCACATGAAATGATGAGTTCCTGGTTCTATAACTTATGAAATTAGGGTTTTCTAAATACCCTAAAGTTCTTGAATTAATAACTTCACTTTAAGGTTGAAGTTATTAATAACTTTGAAATAAAAATTAATATTGGATTTGGCATTTTTCTATTTTTAAAGATTTTAATAATTAGGGTAATTATTAATCAGGGTTTAATTCCTATTAATATAGATTTAATAAGTTCCAAATAAAGAAAATTAGTTTTAATGTTTTCTTTATTTACTTTACTGGTTTTTATTTATTTTATGAAGTTTTCCTAATTATTGAATTTTAATCGAATTTAGAATTAAAATTAAAGGCTTTAAATAACATGTATTAAACAATTAAATTTTTATTTAAAATAAAAATTTCATATTATATTTTTATTAAATAGAATTTACTTTTATAAGAATTTTGATGTCTTATTTTTATTTTTTCTGAGTTAATATGATTTTTCTATAATTATTTGAAGTTGCAGAATTTGCTGGATTTAAATTAAAATAGAAAAGGCTAAGTGTACCGGTTGGGGTTCTACCCATGTCACTGACTGGTGGACCCTAGTCCACGCCAGCTGCCACGCGGACGAAGACTGGTCAAAATTTGACCAGCGTTTGACCTCGCCGATGTTTAGCCACCGGCGGCCAACTGGAAACGGCGCCGTCGATTTAGGGCACCCCCGGAAGCGAAACTCGTACCTACGGACTCCCCTCGACACGCTGGACTACATAGTGGTGTTGGATTTTCGAATGGGTCACCGGAGCGTCGCCGGCAAACATACCCGCGGCGGAGCAACTCCGGCGGGATCTCGAATCGTAGGCTACTGTTGATGAAATTGCACAAATAAGGGGTCTCTGGGAGCGCACACCCACCCTGAGGCTGATAGGCTGCTCGACGAAGGCAGGGGTAGTCGGGTTCACCGGAATTCGTAGCTGCCGGTGTCGGAGAAGACGGTGGCGTCGGCGTCGATTTCGGGCACCTCAGCTGGATTCCTTCCGTGAGCTGAGCTTGTCGAGGGTGGCCGTCACGCTGGTGTGCTTAGATTGGCTCGTGGAGGCCTCGTTCGCCGGCGGTGAGTAAGACTGGCGGGGCCAGATTTCGGCATGGATGGAATTGGAGAGGAAAGAGGAAGAAACGGAGCAATTTCGTCGTCCAGGGTACTTATAGGGTTCGGGAATGCGCCTCGTCACGAATTCGGAGCAAGGAGAGGACGCCAGCGAGAGGAGAAGCTCCTCACGGTGTCGTGCTGTCGTCCATGCGCTCGGAGAGGATGAGGACGAGCTCCTCTCCGATATTTTGGACGAAGGGGTATCGGGCTGGCTTAGTGGGCTGCTCCTGGTTGGTGGACTGGGCTGTTCTGGTGGGCTCGTGCTGGGCTGCCATGGCCTGCCCAGGTAAGTATCCCCCTTTTCTTTTTCTGTTTGATTTTCTGTTTTGTTTTGTTCTATTTGAATTCAGGTTTGAATTCATAGTTTAACTCTTTTCTATTTTGCAGGTATTTGATAATTGGAATTTCATGAGGACTAATATGGAATGCATTATATTATTGCATTCTTCTTGAATAAACATTAATATATATAAGTGGCCTTGCTACAATTTTTAATTAGGCAAGAATTTAGGTATTAGTTTTAATTTCCTTTCTCATTTCTGATATACTCCCTGTTGAATAATTAGAGTTAATACCTTGAACTCAAAGTACTACATAGCTTATTATTAGTGCTTGGTTTCTGTTTGAGGAATTTGTCACTTGCACATAATTTTATGGAAGCACTTACTTGTTAAGGTCTTGTAGGTTTTATTATAACCTTATTTCAAGGTTAGCATTCAAATTGTATTCTACTAGTACCTTGAAATACTTAGAGTAATTCTACTCTCATCATGGTTTGATCTTGGTTAATAGGTTAATTGGTTGATCACCATACATATGGTTTCAATTGTAAAGTGTAGCACAAGATTTTGCTTATGTTCAAGAATTGAAGCATAAGGTTTATTTGATGTGCAAATATAGGGTTCAAATGTTATTTACCTAATGACACATGAGTTGAATCTTAATTGTGGTTTAGGTTTTATTTGTGATTATCCAAGTGATACACAAACTAGGGTTGAGATTTAATTCTGGGTTGTAGAGATGAGATGACACCATATTGCATGCTAGGGTTGAATCTCCCCTAACCATGATAAGGTTAGTTGTTTAATTGTTTCTGTTCTCCTTTAATTACTTAAGACTTGAGAATTGGTTTTATCTTATATCAATAGATTTCTATTATATCTTTAATCTATTGTTCAAGTAACTAAAGTAGTTATGTTTCTTTTTTATAGTTAACTTTGGTTATATAGATGATTGGTTTCTCACCATATAAAATATAGAGTTTAACTCTAAGGTTTTCTTAGATTCATTAATTTAGGAATTATAGATATGGTAGGATTCTAATTGTGATCACCTATTGGTTCACAAGTAAAGGTTGGGATATAAGTCAAGGGTTGCTTACTAATGATCTCCCCATAATTTTATGTGGTGAATGATATCTACTTTTCCTATTAGGGTTTATCTTATCCTCACATATCTCAAGTACATGATCACGGTTAGACATGATCAACTTGTTCTTGATATTAATTCCTCAAGTTCTTAGATTTTATGATCATTACTCAATTTATAATGATCAAGATTTGGCTTGCTGAGGTATCTCTGATGAATTTGGTTTCTCACTCCCAAGATCAAGTGTTGTCTTGATCAACTAAACATAGACTTTATTTTATAGTTTCTTGAATGGGACTATTATGGTTGCTTCAATAATTTATATCCCAGGAGAATACCTGAGATATTCTGTTAGGGTTCTTCTTAAACAATGATGATATGATCATCTGGTATAAGGATAGTTCTCTCCCTTAAATTTAAGTGTTGCCTCAACTATCTTGAGTATAACACTATAGCTTGAGCTCTCTCATATATGAATGGTTTATTCTAGGTTTTATGGTGTACTCCTAATATTTATTTAGGTTGCTGAGCTAAAGATTCAACTGTCTAACTTAGTTGGATTATTCCACTCCTTATTTCACTAATGCATGGATATAGTCTTATTCCACTTGGTATTTGGTTATCTCACCACTCCAAGATGAAATGGTTTACAACCCAATACTTTAGTTCCAAGATTGTCCTTTATTCATTAATAGGTAAATCTAGAATTGATATGAATGGGCTCTCTCACTTGGGAATGACTTCAATACTAACCTAAGGTTATTCTCCAAAGATAATTATGTGGTCACCAACATCTATGGTTGGAATAAATGGGTTCTCTCTCTAGGAAATGTCTTCAATAATATCCTAGGGTTCCTCTTGAAGATGATGTTTTGAATACTTGGATGCATATCCAAGGTTTAACTCAAGGTTTGTTAATGCATCTCTAATAATTGTAATAGAACTCTCACCTCTCTAGGTTTGATTCTTAACTATTTGGAATAGAGAAGAATATATACTTCTTGAGTTGATCTCCTTGTCTGGTTTCCAAGGATGAAGTAAAATGAATACCATAAGGTTCATGGTAGGATCATAGATTAGTTTTAAGACATGGGGAAGATAAGTGAAGAATGGTTTCTCCATTTATTGTTACTTGATTTCCAATTAAATGGATGTTCATATGTTATGGCAAGGATTACCATGTTGTAATCTTTTGTATGATCAAGCAATTGATCATTGAGTAAAGTATTGTTGTGTTGATTATGATTAATTCCATTTGATCAATCCCCTTATATCAAATCATCTCTACCCAAAACAAGATTTTAACAAAGTCACATTGAGGTTTATAGCACTTGACTTGATGAGCTAATTCAATTCCACCAAGGTCAAGTGAAACTTCAGTTACTGTGACTGTTTTACTTTAAAGCGCGAAAATTCCCAGATTTTCTATGAATGAATGCAATGCACACAACTGTTTCCTCTATTTTTGTAACCCCATCTCCTGGGATATTACAGTCTCTACCCCTTAAACTAAACTTCGTCCTCGAAGTTTGAACTCTCTCACGTTTCGGAGTGTGGATCTGACTTGTGCAGACTACATCTTTTCTCAAACGCCTTGGTGATCTCACTAGATATAATTGAATATATCTCTTGTCCAGATTCTTCCTGGAATCCATTAGGTTTTGTCTCTGAACCATGGTTCTTACTTTGATTCATTGATTTCTTCCAATTTCTACAAGCTTGTTTCCTTTCTCATTGAAGATTCAATGGTTGAGACTTCTTCTTATACTGCTAGTCTTAACTGAAGACTAGTTTGATAACATACTCCTAATTGGTAAATAGGTGTTTGTTTTCCCTTACTACCAAAACTGCAATAATGGTACTTGGTAAGGTACTTACTATGTAATTGATCATGGTGGTTTATTCCTCTAAGAATGGATTAGACTCATTTAGTCCATCCAATCATGGTTTATAGCTGATACCTGTAACTATTTTGTGTTCTTTAGGTTCCATGAAAGGAATCATTCTATTAGTCTTTGATATTGGTATGTTCAATCTTCTTCGGTCTTTGGCTTTTTTGAACTGTATTTGGTCTATGGTATTTCCTTCATCCAACTTCATTATCCTTATTTTACTTGAGCTTCCGTACTTCTGATTAAATATTACTCACTTTCTCAAGTTATTGTCCCCTTCTTACTTACTCGAGGTATAAACCTCGACTTCTGGTTTGACATCCTTCTGAAAGTAGTGTTCAACAATCTTATGAAAATAAGATCGAACTTCCTCTCAGTTCAGACCTTCTGCTTCTATCTAGCTTAGAGTATTGAGTTATTGTACATCAAACTCAATCTTTACTCTACCCCTTAGAGTTTTCTTATAGTCTTCAACTCCTTTTCTTCCAACTATTGGACTTATGGTTGGAATATTGGTCTAAGTATAGCTTTGGTTTGTACTTCTTCTAAGGTCTCATGAAGAATGTTCGTGGTATATCCACTCAGTTGTGGACATCCAATGTGAATCCTTCGACTTAATGATTATAGGTCATTGTTAATTGGTTAACAAAATTTTATTTGTTCACAACTTCTTGTTACAAATAATTAAATCGTGGACTATTTGTAATACCAACTGATACCAGCTGTGGTTATTATACCAACTGTGGCTATTTGATATCTAAAAATGGATTCTATTATAGGTTCTGATCAACTGGACGAGACATCTTCTGCTTTATCTCGCAACATTGATCCTATACCAATTGTGGTCTTCTGATATCAACTATGGTCTTCTTATATCTGCTATGGTTTCATAGGTCATCTTTCTTTATTCAGGGTTTATTTTGCAAAAGAACCACTAACTGACACTATGATTATAGCATCCTAAGTGATTTCCCATGCACTCCCTCTTCCATAAAGACTATGGTTCTACTTCTACTTCTCCATTATCATCATATTTCTCACCTTCATGCTTCTTATGTACTAAAGTACTCCTCTGTTGAGGAAAAACATGAGTTTTTGATTGTACTTCCTTCAGAGTATTGTGGTTACTTCCCACAACTTTACTTCCTTTCTCTGATAAACCTTCATCTTGTCTTCGGAATCTTCCAGAATTCGTCACTTCCTCACACGGATACCATTACCATCTAGATCTATAGCATCAAGTAATGGCTTGATATTGCAACATGCATTTGCATATCAAAGTCAAACTTCATGTATGGATCTAGTTAAACAAGGAAAATCCAATAAAATCCAAGAAGATTCAGCTTTGTGCTTATAATACACACCATCATAAGCCTGAATATGATAGTTGAGTAAGACATCTCTAAACATCAGGCTCTGATGTGTAGTATATAACACCACATAAGATAGGTTTATATCGTGATACTTAGCACAATTATCTGGATTTCTACTATTTGTCTCAACATTTATCTTAATTGCACATTGGCAATGTGATAAACTTGAAACAAAGTGGCTTGGGATGGTTAAGGTTAACCTAATTTTCTTTGGAAGTACTACTTAACTTTCATTTTATTGAGTACTATCTCACATGACATGTCTAGGTTCTAACATTGCTACTCTAAACACATAACTATGGAAATATAGCTCCTATACTTCCATATTTTTTTTCATAAGACTATGGTCATGATGTGCTTGGCACTCTTCCCATTGTTTTGGAACACAATTCTTGCACTATTGATTAGCACTTGGCTTCTTATTGTACTTCTCCTAAATACTTTAGATGTTCATCACATAATGATCCTCAGATGAATCATATATGATTACTACCTCTATCCTGTAAGTATGCATAAATTATTCCTATCACTCTTCCTTAACTCCCATGATTGACTCATCATGGTCTATACTACCTCATATCACTTGTTTTTATCACTAACTATTAGTTGTTTTACAAGTTTGGATATTTTACTTACTCATTACTTAACTTGTCTACATCTTCTATTAGGATATCTTAATTATCTTCATCACTTGATATTACTCCTATTACAGGTCTGGATAATTTTATTTAATCATAACATGTGTTGGTACACATCTTCCACTAGGATATCTTCCTTATGGTTGTATCCTCTCTTTGGACTACCATGTATTGTATACCAACTGTGATCTACTCATCTATTGTTTTAAGGACTTAAGGGTGTCCTACATGTTTGGGATTAGCTAACTATCTTTACTTAGGAAAGATAGGTAGGAAAGGTTGACTCAAGTGTGTCAGGATTATTCTCAAGTGAATATCCATCTCAAGTCATAAGAAGATTTGGTTTAACTAAGACAACTTCCTATAGACACTACCAATCCTATAGGTCTCATTTAAAGGGTTTTAATCCTAGGGTCAAAGCATTTGCTCTGATACCAACTGTGGTGACCCGGCATACCACTGCATGGTGTAGTATGCAAGTCTGATATAACACCAATGAAACACCGTTCCACTAGTATTATATCGCTCGAGTGGTACAAAACATGCGGGTCCAAGGCATGTCTATAGAATTACAACACTGACTCTATTACATAAGATCATCATAGCCTCCTACTTTACAATGAGGTAAAACTGCAAATAAGCTCCAGAAGAACGACTCGTAGTCTAGTCTTATTACGAACTCTATTTGTAGAGTATTTAGCTAGCTATAGAGGCTATGAATAGATTCTAGCTAAATAGGAGCTATGTGTAGGAAGCTAGTTCCATTCTATGACTAAACTAGGTTTTCTCCTTGTTGGATGTGGTATCTGCCTCCTTTGACAGGGTCCTGTCTCGTGAAGTAGTTGTTGAATCCTCGGCCTTCGAGTTGTACTGTAGATCCTCCTTTGATGCCTCCATATCTAAGCAGGGGATTTAAGAGTGGAATGAGTACGAGCGTACTCAACAAGTTCATTATAGGAAAGAGGTGTTTAATGCACTAGCTATGGCATTAGACCGAAAGTCTAATACCAATGCAGGTTTTCATAACCATTTCTTCAAAAGGTTGCTTTTATTCGAAGAGCTATGTCCGTCAGCCTTCACCGGTTTACTAGAACTTCATGGAGCTCCTTTCCGGCAGCGTTCCATATCCCGGAACAGGAGTGACGGTCACGGTTCTTTACACTGCAGAGGTGTGTTGCTTTACCCATAAGAGATCTTAACCTTGGTGCCAACCGGCATATTCCCCGTCCACACTTCCTATGGTGTGAGGCCCGGTATAAGGTCTAGCCAATCATGTTCCTCCGCTACCTCGAACACCCACCCGTTGTTGCATGCGCCGACCCCGGGTCCACGTCGGTCCCATTATTCCTGTAGATTTCAAGGTGGACCCCGACCACGACAACACTTGGGCTCTACCATACACTCCTACGCCGGTGGCTGCAACCCATCCTAGACCGCAATACCGTGGGGACTTAGGACTCCCCAGCCTCACCATCTTGCTCCTTCGGGCGACAAGTGTACTACGGACTATGCCGTGGGGACTTAGGACTCCCAGCCTCACCAGCTTGCCCCTTGGATTACAAGTGTACTACGGTAAAGCGCATCCGTTGATGAACGAGAGGTGGAAACACTTTTGACTACTCCGTCCCACTCCGGATCTTATGGTTAACACGGATATTACGGCACAAGAATCACCGACATTTGTTGTTTAATCCTAGATGGATATAAACCGTGCAATGGAACCTCCACCATATCAACACAATCCATGGTTCCATTGCCCACCACATAGTCATATTCATAGTTATGAAAGTAGTGGTTTTGATTTTTGTGCAATAGTGATAACCATAATACTTTGCAAGTAATTTGATAAAAATACTCAATTGACATGAGCAAGTGATGAACTTGCCTTTCTTGACTGCAAGATTATGCAAGGTCTTCGATACGTAGTAACTCCAAATTCTGAAATAGCATCATCGTCCGGTAAGGACGATGTTTAAAAGATTGGCAAGGATGCAATAATGCATAAGTATGAGATGCAATCGTTCTAAGCGTGTCCTAACCCCGATGATCTAGGATCAGTGAGTTGTAATGATTAGTTCAGGGTGTGTTACACTTTTAGAGTGATTCACATTCAAGGTTATTATTCAGGTGTGATTACTTGGTATTATAAACAGGTAGATAATAAAGCATAATAATCAATTGGGCATACAAAGAATGATAAATGGCATAATGTTAACAAGTAAAGAATAGTGGTCAGTTTTAGTACTATATGGCATGGTTGGTGATTACTTATTATATAATTCAAAAGAATAGCTTTTGAAGAACATGTTCTTAAATGAAGAACAAGTATGATAATTAGGTTTGTGGGATTCTATGGTTTTCTATGATTCTAATTGGTTCTGGAGTAGATATTAGATGGATCCAAACAAGGTTGGATTCATCAATACCAGGTGGGGTTATGCCTAGGCATCCTAAGCAATTAATTACACAAGGGCGCTATCAAGATTGGTTTATCTTGCTCGTGATAGCTGGCTAGGGTTTATAGATCCTTATAAGCAGGGTTGGTGATGGTTCTCGGTTTACTTCAAAAGAATAACTTTTGAAGAACATACTTCTTAAATAATAAGAAGTATATCAATTAGGTTGAGATTGTTTAGGTTTGCTATTTAATTCCCTAAGTAAAGAATGGTTGGTCCTTAAATGGGATGGTTCCTAAGTATTTCATACTAGTAGGGTTTAATGGAGTATGGTTGGGTAATGCTCAGGGTTTGGCATAGTTGCACCTGAGGTTCATCACCTTGGTGTGATGCTAAGTAGGAATGAATATGGATGATGGATTTGATAATAGGATCTAGGGTTTACACTTGGTTGACTCTACTTGATTAGTTAGGTCTGATGAGGATGAACATATGGGATACCCATATATTGGTGATGGTCTCCTACATTTTATGAGACCAAGACTAGTGTTTAGTTGCTACTATGGTTCTATGATTTGAAAGAAGGTACCATGATCACATGTGCTAACCTAGGGTTTAGGTTAGAAGCAAACTAGGGTTATCATGTAATAATGGAGCTAGGGTTCCTAATGATATTAGGGTTTTAGGAGTCACATGAAATGATGAGTTCCTGGTTCTATAACTTATGAAATTAGGGTTTTCTAAATACCCTAAAGTTCTTGAATTAATAACTTCACTTTAAGGTTGAAGTTATTAATAACTTTGAAATAAAAATTAATATTGGATTTGGCATTTTTCTATTTTTAAAGATTTTAATAATTAGGGTAATTATTAATCAGGGTTTAATTCCTATTAATATAGATTTAATAAGTTCCAAATAAAGAAAATTAGTTTTAATGTTTTCTTTATTTACTTTACTGGTTTTTATTTATTTTATGAAGTTTTCCTAATTATTGAATTTTAATCGAATTTAGAATTAAAATTAAAGGCTTTAAATAACAAGTATTAAACAATTAAATTTTTATTTAAAATAAAATTTCATATTATATTTTTATTAAATAGAATTTACTTTTATAAGAATTTTGATGTCTTATTTTTATTTTTTCTGAGTTAATATGATTTTTCTATAATTATTTGAAGTTGCAGAATTTGGGATTTAAATTAAAATAGAAAAGGCTAAGTGTACCGGTTGGGGTTCTACCCATGTCACTGACTGGTGGACCCTAGTCCACGCCAGCTGCCACGCGGACGAAGACTGGTCACCAGCGTTTGACCTCGCCGACGTTTAGCCGCCGGCGGCCAACTGGAAACGGCGCCGCCGATTTAGGGCACCCCCGGAAGCGAAACTCGTACCTACGGACTCCCCTCGACACGCTGGACTACATAGTGGTGTTGGATTTTCGAATGGGTCACCGGAGCATCGCCGGCAAACATGCCCGCGGAGGAGCAACTCCGGCGGGATCTCGAATCGTAGGCTACTGTTGATGAAATTGCACAAATAAGGGGTCTCTGGGAGCGCACACTCACCCTGAGGCTGATAGGCTGCTCGACGAAGGCAGGGGTAGTCGGGTTCGCCAGAATTCGTAGCTGCCGGTGTCGGAGAAGACGGTGGCGTCGGTGTCGATCTCGGGCACCTCAGCTGGATTCCTTCCGTGAGCTGAGCTTGTCGAGGGTGGCCGTCACGCTGGTGTGCTTAGATTGGCTCGTGGAGGCCTCATTCGCCGGCGGTGAGTAAGACTGGCGGGGCCAGATTTCGGCATGGATGGAATTGGAGAGGAAAGAGGAAGAAACGGAGCAATTTCGTCGTCCAGGGTACTTATAGGGTTCGGGAATGCGCCTCGTCACGAATTTGGAGCAAGGAGAGGACGCCAGCGAGAGGAGAAGCTCCTCACGGTGTCGTGCTGTCGTCCATGCGCTCGGAGAGGATGAGGACGAGCTCCTCTCCGATATTTTGGACGAAGGGGTATCGGGCTGGCTTAGTGGGCTGCTCCTGGTTGGTGGACTGGGCTGTTCTGGTGGGCTCGTGCTGGGCTGCCGTGGCCTGCCCAGGTAAGTATCCCCCTTTTCTTTTTCTGTTTGATTTTCTGTTTTGTTTTGTTCTATTTGAATTCAGGTTTGAATTCATAGTTTAACTCTTTTCTATTTTGCAGGTATTTGATAATTGGAATTTCATGAGGACTAATGTGGAATGCATTATATTATTGCATTCTTCTTGAATAAACATTAATATATATAAGTGGCCTTGCTACAATTTTTAATTAGGCAAGAATTTAGGTATTAGTTTTAATTTCCTTTCTCATTTCTGATATACTCCCTGTTGAATAATTAGAGTTAATACTTTGAACTCAAAGTACTACATAGCTTATTATTAGTGCTTGGTTTCTGTTTGAGGAATTTGTCACTTGCACATAATTTTATGGAAGCACTTACTTGTTAAGGTCTTGTAGGTTTTATTATAACCTTATTTCAAGGTTAGCATTCAAATTGTATTCTACTAGTACCTTGAAATACTTAGAGTAATTCTACTCTCATCATGGTTTGATCTTGGTTAATAGGTTAATTGGTTGATCACCATACATATGGTTTCAATTATAAAGTGTAGCACAAGATTTTGCTTATGTTCAAGAATTGAAGCATAAGGTTTATTTGATGTGCAAATATAGGGTTCCAATGTTATTTACCTAATGACACATGAGTTGAATCTTAATTGTGGTTTAGGTTTTATTTGTGATTATCCAAGTGATACACAAACTAGGGTTGAGATTTAATTCTGGGTTGTAGAGATGAGATGACACCATATTGCATGCTAGGGTTGAATCTCCCCTAACCATGATAAGGTTAGTTGTTTAATTGTTTCTGTTCTCCTTTAATTACTTAAGACTTGAGAATTGGTTTTATCTTATATCAATAGATTTCTATTATATCTTTAATCTATTGTTCAAGTAACTAAAGTAGTTATGTTTCTTTTTTATAGTTAACTTTGGTTATATAGATGATTGGTTTCTCACCATATAAAATATAGAGTTTAACTCTAAGGTTTTCTTATATTCATTAATTTAGGAATTATAGATATGGTAGGATTCTAATTGTGATCACCTATTGGTTCACAAGTAAAGGTTGGGATATAAGTCAAGGGTTGCTTACTAATGATCTCCCCATAATTTTATGTGGTGAATGATATCTACTTTTCCTATTAGGGTTTATCTTATCCTCACATATCTCAAGTACATGATCACGGTTAGACATGATCAACTTGTTCTTGATATTAATTCCTCAAGTTCTTAGATTTTATGATCATTACTCAATTTATAATGATCAAGATTTGGCTTGCTGAGGTATCTCTGATGAATTTGGTTTCTCACTCCCAAGATCAAGTGTTGTCTTGATCAACTAAACATAGACTTTATTTTATAGTTTCTTGAATGGGACTATTATGGTTGCTTCAATAATTTATATCCCAGGAGAATACCTGAGATATTCTGTTAGGGTTCTTCTTAAACAATGATGATATGATCATCTGGTATAAGGATAGTTCTCTCCCTTAAATTTAAGTGTTGCCTCAACTATCTTGAGTATAACACTATAGCTTGAGCTCTCTCATATATGAATGGTTTATTCTAGGTTTTATGGTGTACTCCTAATATTTATTTAGGTTGCTGAGCTAAAGATTCAACTGTCTAACTTAGTTGGATTATTCCACTCCTTATTTCACTAATGCATGGATATAGTCTTATTCCACTTGGTATTTGGTTATCTCACCACTCCAAGATGAAATGGTTTACAACCCAATACTTTAGTTCCAAGATTGTCCTTTATTCATTAATAGGTAAATCTAGAATTGATATGAATGGGCTCTCTCACTTGGGAATGACTTCAATACTAACCTAAGGTTATTCTCCAAAGATAATTATGTGGTCACCAACATCTATGGTTGGAATAAATGGGTTCTCTCTCTAGGAAATGTCTTCAATAATATCCTAGGGTTCCTCTTGAAGATGATGTTTTGAATACTTGGATGCATATCCAAGGTTTAACTAAATGTTTGTTAATGCATCTCTAATAATTGTAATAGAACTCTCACCTCTCTAGGTTTGATTCTTAACTATTTGGAATAGAGAAGAATATATACTTCTTGAGTTGATCTCCTTGTCTGGTTTCCAAGGATGAAGTAAAATGAATACCATAAGGTTCATGGTAGGATCATAGATTAGTTTTAAGACATGGAGAAGATAAGTGAAGAATGGTTTCTCCATTTATTGTTACTTGATTTCCAATTAAATGGATGTTCATATGTTATGGCAAGGATTACCATGTTGTAATCTTTTGTATGATCAAGCAATTGATCATTGAGTAAAGTATTGTTGTGTTGATTATTAATTCCATTTGATCAATCCCCTTATATCAAATCATCTCTACCCAAAACAAGGTTTTAACAAAGTCACATTGAGGTTTATAGCACTTGACTTGATGAGCTACTTCAATTCCACCAAGGTCAAGTGAAACTTCAGTTACTGTTTTACTTTAAAGCGCGAAAATTCCCCAGATTTTCTATGCATGAATGCAATGCACACAACTGTTTCCTCTATTTTTGTAACCCCATCTCCTGGGATATTACACGTGGCCACGCCATTTGTCGCGGGTGCAATCGCGCCCGCGACAAAAGGCTCCCACGGAAGCCCTGTTTCCTACTAGTGAGTGTAGGAGGATATCAAGAGAAGGGATTTCTATCTCCCAAGCTCCATTGCTGTCTCTAATATAAAAACAAATCCTATTTAAAAGTTCTTTAATTTTTTGGATGTATTCAATGAGCTAGAAACTCTGTATTTTGAGCTAGAAAAATAACAAAAGTGTGAATCTGAGTATGGTAAATAATGTATATTTTTAGAACCCTAATCGTTACCAGATTTTATCATTTTTGTGTTGCTTAAAGTACAAATATTTTTGCATTCTCATTTTCCACACACGTACTATACACTATTCAATACATCCAAAAAAAATCAGAATGTTTTCAAACTTATTATTATGATTTTCGATTTTTTAATAGTGGGAGCATTGGAGCTCTGGAGCCAAAGACAGTTTACTGACCATCAATTGAAATCTTTACAATTTTGGGACCATCAATTCGAACCGTATTCCACGACGTATGTGTAAATTGCCGAGCATAAAGCATATACCCAGTGCAATTTATTGGGGCACTCGGCAAACAAACTCATATGCCGAGCATTGACAATAAATGTGCTCGGCATATTCACGGTTTGCATACTGTAAGCCTTGGCATATACACTGAACACATTTCTTTTAATGGTTACTCATCGTTGACCCACGGTAGGATCTTCTTTGCCGAGTGTTTTTTAAAAACACCAGAAATAACTATGACAAGTAATATTGTTAACGGGAGTTTCTGTTTTATTAGTTACACTATAAAATATCCAAGTGTGTAATATGGTTTTTTGTGAATCAAGTTTACGTAATGTGAATCAAGACATAGCTTTAGGGCCATCTCATGAGGCACTAGGTATTTTCATGGTGGCAAAGGGGTGAGGTAATCGACAAAGAGGCAAAGGGTGTAGCCCCCGGAGTTGCTGGCGTTGACGATGTTTTGGATCATCTATACCTCAGAGGCCATGATAACCCTTCTACTATATTTTGTTTGTTCAAGACTCTAAGAAGTTCCGTCGGAAAATCTGATCATCATGTTGTCACATGTATATTTGTTTGATATTATCCTATTCAGAAGGGTTATCATTGTTGTCCTAATAAAATATGACCTTTTGTAAGTATGGATGTCACGTGCTTCGGGACAAGGCACATTTTATTTTCTAGGCCATCAGGGGGGGGGGGGGGGGGGGGGGGGGGGGATGCATTTCTCTCAGAACGTGTACAGGTGGACAATTATTGGACAAAGTACTCTTGATCCTCGATATCCTCCGGTACTTTATTAGAGAACAAGGAATCTATTGAACGAGTCTACTCATGACACACCAGAACAAGATATTGAAAGGCCAATTGCAGCCCCCTAAATCGCCAGTATTGTCCAATTACCTTACAGAAACATGGGACATCCACTAATATACAAACACATCTTAAGGATTGTGTGCGCTATAACATGATCTTTATTAAATATGTATTCTTTTAAATAGCATGGTCCCAAGCTGAGAACAATACATATCAATCAAAATAGCTAGGAAAAACAAACTACTTTTCAAATTGACATTAAGAGAACACACCATAACCTGTTGGATCCCACATGTTGATCAAAAAGGGGGAAAAAATCTGGACGAGCAGTTTCCAAAAATAAATTACATTTAGTGCTTCCACAATGGCATTATATTGAAGTGTAGTAGTTCAAAATAGAACAGAGGACTCGTATCAGTACCGCAATATGTTTTGTTCTCCGGACCTCTGGAGACCCAACTTGTAGGCTCACTCCATACCGCACGAGAGACCTGAAATGTCATAAAATTTGAACTATTTGAAATGTATAGCAAGATCTAAGTGATTATGCATATATTCTTGAAACTAAATATTCAGAAGTGGTAAATATTCAAAAAGAAGAAATGAAAATTAGAATTAAGTAAGCTGTGCATTCAATTGACAACAATTAGACAAAGCTTGCATGTATCTTCATCGGACATTTTATACTACAATTGAGAAGGAAATCACATCCCTTGTTTCCAGACATTAAGTTATGCTTAGTGTACACCTTTAATTCACCCGCAAAAAAAAAGTTCACAAACTTATAAGGCCATCCTGATTAATAGAATTAAATTACGCTAACCCACGATAGTAGGTGTAGCACTGGACTATGTTCCATAGTGAAAATCAGAGTGTATGTGTGCTCACTTTCTTAGTAAGTATCACCAAAACATAATAAATCAAAAAATGATGCCAGATAATTTGAAATATATCAATGCATCTTAGAAAATCAAAACATATGTGCATGAATGTGAGTTCAATTTTGGCGGTTAAAACATTTATTATTCATAGTCAGCATCGTGAAACCGCAAGAACATATTTGTTAAAATTTATCACCTTTCAAAGGAAAAACAGAAGTAAGTTCCTTCTGAGTTGACATGAAAATAATTCAGCTAATTATAAACAAACTGAAGTGAAGAGAAGAAGACATACAAAATAGAAGAGGCCCATTCATTAATGTTTCCATACCTGCAGTTCATTTTATTCCGTTGAGCCTCTCAACAATTTCTACTATAGTGGGTCTCTGTTTCCGATCAATAGAAACACATTCCAGCGCAATTTTGATGCATAGTTTAACTTGCTGGAGGCCCTGTGGACCTAACGAATAGTACTTCGATGCTATGTGCTGCTCCTTATCCCAAGTGTTTTGTACCTACACGCACAATTGGAATCATGATGACTGGTGAAAATGTACAAACCAAAATGTAATATAATCTTAAATTTCAATTTTACAAATAGTTGTATAATATTCCTTCTTACTTTTTCAATAAATTTTCTCGCGGACGGTTGGTCATTTCCGGAACTGTTCTGCTCTCTTGTGGTGATCTCCATCATTATTACGCCTAAACTATAGATATCTGACTGGGCCGAAATTTCACCTCTATAAAGATATTCTGGAGCCATGTACCCACTAGATGGCATTAACATTGAAATTAAGTAGACAATACTAGAGTCAGGAAAATGCAATTTACATTATAATTAAGGAACAAACTAATGATAAGAAATTTGATAGTGAGCTTACTATGATCCCACAACTGTTTGTGTGCACAACCGGGTTTGTTCTTGCCCAAAGACTCTAGAGAGTGCGAAATCCGCAATCTTCGGAACCATATTTGCATCCAATAGTATGTTTTCGGGCTTTAGATCCATATGGATAATCGGGATATCCAACGTATGTAGAAAACGTAAACCCTGGCAGATCCCTTTTATTATCTTGAAGCGTGAGTCCCAATCTTTTCTTGAAGCCGCAACCTCGGCTGCTTTTGTCCCTGTACATTGGTGTAAAAGAATAAAGAACCCCCAAAGCTAAATACAAAATTGTTAACATAGAACTTTCCTTCGTTCTCCTTAGTTCGATATTTAGAATTAAGAGATACTAGAAGATCAACGCATACCAAAAAGATTAACTTTAACGCTCCCCATAGGTAAATGTTCGTAGCAGAGTAAACTTTCAGTGATGTCTGCCATTATATATCTTTTATCAAACTGCACCAATTTCTTCTGTGTTTCACAGCAGAATCCAACCAACTCTACTATGTTTACATGCTTCAGTGCCATTACATTCTGAACCTCGTTATTAAATGTCTTGTTAGGTGGCATCGGTGCGTTTTCCTGAAGTTTCTTCACAGAAATCACTTTGTCATCTTTAGGACCAATTCCAGGAACAATTCCCTGTTTAATCTCGCACACATAGTACTATATATTAGCAGCATGCTTGGTAATCAACCATAAATGAAAGCACCAAAAAAATATCAAGGGAAAGTCAAACCTTATAAAGTGTTCCAAATGGACCTCCACTAATTTTCCGATCTTCAGCAAAGTCATTTGTAATTTTCTTCAGAAAGTCATATGGTAGTTGCTTTGGTAGTTCGTCGGTACTTGTCTGTTTCTCGAGGGATCTACTTCCGGTGGCCATTTCTGATGATTTAGGAGGCGTAAGTGGCCAAATAATGTTGTGGATTTCTAAAATTTCTCATTTCACCAAAGCAAATAATAGAAGTACTCCCTCTGTCCTATCGAATTTGCCTGAAATTTGTTAAATTTAGATGTATCTACATGCTATTTAGTATCTAGATACATCCAAATTTAGACAAATCTAAGACAACTTTTGTGAAACGGAGGAAGTAATATTTAACATGATAGTTCTATGAACATCTGAAATAGCAAGCTGCACAAAATCACTAACCTTTGAGAGGAGCGCTTGAGGCCTTGAAGGATCCTTGCTGCTGGGAAGAGAGAAATCGTATGAATGGTCTCCTTGCTAGCTATGAGATGGTGGGGGTAGATATATAAAGGAGCAACCGAAGGAAGAAGAATGGTATACGTTGACTTCAGTGGAGCCTAAGTCGAGTCTTTCGATCGGCCGAGATAACAATATAGGGTCCATGTGATTAGATGCCCAGCTAACATGTATGCAGGGAACGCGCTCTGCCACCTACGTCCCTTCATCACTGAGTAATCTATATATTTTCCTTGTGATGTATATAGACTGGGAAACCACAAAACTACAGTTAGCGAGTATCTATCGCATCGTGCAGTGGTGTGGTTGAAAACATTGACTATTGAAATGAATAATTACATGAGGAAGGAGGTGCACATGAAGTCTTCCTTATGAGTCAATATTATCTCATGGCCGGCTTTGATACCATCGACATGTTGGGTTACTAGAATATGGCATATTGATCGATTGCCTAGGGGACAGCTTTATTAGGTTAGCACCATATTAAGGGTCAGTTAGTATTACGAGAGTAATACATTGGCAGCTGTCAGCTAGTCGCCCTCAACTGGCATATATCCATATTATAGATACATGAGGACGTAGAATCGTGTACATATATTCTAGATAAACAGATGGTACTGTGCAGCTTAGTCGTTGCACTCAATTGGATTTAAACAACGCGAAGAGATCAGGCCATTGGACTAAGAAAAGGTCAGTCTTGCAATTTTGTATCTTCCCAACAACTAAATTCTTCCTTCTTCATAGGCCAACATGTGACTTAGCGGTAGGTGTACAGATCTTGTCAGGTACAGTTAACAAGGCAATAAAGAAGGAAAGAAGAGGGACTTCAGAGGACAAATGATTTCTGAATCTCAAAGTTCCATTGAATAATTCATGTAACTTCCCTGAAAACTGCATTTCAAGCTTTTCTGGTTTAGAAAATACGTTGTGTGAATGTGAGATTAGAGAAGAAGCATGAATGAACCGAATCTAATGAAGATAACAAATAAGAAATATGCTTGGCCATCTGGAAGAAAACCGAAGGATGATTTGGATAGACCCAGATCTAGTTCTCACATCACCTCTGTGACTTACATATCAGGCAAATTTATTATTAAAGGGGCTGAAAAGGGCTAAAATTCTGAAACCGTTCACTTCTAAATCCTGGGCTAATTTGAAACCAGTTTTTGCTGATGTCACGTCAAATTTTTTTTTGCTGATGTGGCGTCAACTTGAAGTCATCTTAATGATGGTTTTTCACACAGACATAATTAAGGTGCACGTTCAGTCTCCCCATAGCCACTTTTACTGATTAGTATCACCCGTTAATACTCTCCGTCAGGTCTGGTCTGCTTGCAAAGGAAACAAAGGTGAATTTGAAAAAGAAACACGCAGAGCTGACTTAAGATGTTCATAAGATACCATCTTCAAATATGGTTACGAAATTTTAGGTCCAAATGTCGATTTGACTGAAAGTGCAGGGATAAATACTCTACTTGTTTCAAAGAAGCCCTGCTACTTCCTTGCTTCTGTGCCACGTTCTCCAATAATAAAGTCAACACAACACGAAATGGATCCGTTATGGAGGTACCGTAGATACGGTAGGCACACATTGGATTCCTCCAGTGGGTATGAAAAAAAAACACGGTGACTATTATAAGATCATAAATGAAAGCACTGCAAACACGGTATATGTGCATTCATCCCAAGCACCATACCTCATCATTGAGATATATAGCGAAGTAACTCAGTGAAAGTGGGTAACAAGTGATGCCTGAAAAATATGAATTGAACGTTAACTCAATCAGCTGTTGACAAGTTATCTAGACAGAGAATGTAAATGAAGTGGGCTGTCATCTAGAAGGGAATTAATGGAACTCGAAATATACAGAAAACGGATCCTAACAAATACAACTATAGATGAGAAGCGGAATTAGCACCGACAAACTACATTCTAGTATTTTCTTTAATTAGATAGATATTCCGCTATGGATTATTTTTTCGTATTATTCTTGTGAGCCAATCATGTGAACTACTTGGTCATAAGATGCTCTTCAAAGATTTTAATTCAAAACTGATACTAAGTTGTTCCAAACTCATTTGCCAGATCTTTTCAACATTTGCTCTCTCATCATCAAGCCTGAGGTCAATGCATAATTCTGAGCGCTAGCTAGCATCAACACATGTCATCTACTTTACACAACACCAAGTGGGTAAGTTACTACATCGAAGAACAACAAAAACAAATACTTGCCGTTAGTCATCGACATATTATTTCATTAGCATGACGAAGAGACTGCCTGATGTGAACTTTAAAGACCTGAGCTATGAGTCTTATTAGTTTTCTTTTAAGTGGTATAAGTGCTGACAATATTTCCCAGTTAGACTATGCTTCATATGCCTTTTTTGTTGGGGGTGCCAACTCTTGCTTTGTTCAAATTGGTAACATACATTTCCCTTGTTTTGTTCTTTCAAGCGTAATTGTAATATATTCTGGTTTGTTAATGAAAATTCTGGATTCTTTACTCTTTTACGAATATACTGCGACAAGTATGATAAAATCTGAGGTAGAGAGAGGAATTAAGAAAGGGAAACGTATCTCATATAAGTTTTAATGCAAGATACCACCAGAGAAAACCAATAGAGACTTGTTGTTGATGTGGACCTTCTAGCAACCACTCTGAACATTCCACAAGGAATAGTTAATTGTGCACATCCATCATATATGTCCTCTCACTTTCAGATACTACAAGTCATTACTAGTGCCTTCAGAAAAATATTACTCAGTAGGTTTTTAATAGCCTAGAATTAGCTAAATGATCACTTAGAGCAGACTACAGCTCTGATCTCAATAAAAGTCTTCTCGTCTCACAGATCTGGCCAACCTTGTTTAGAATATCCAGCTCATCTGACAGATCTGGTCAATCATGTTCAAAATATTCATAGTACCGCTTGGCAGATGCATTCATCCAAGCCATTACTTGTTTGTCTGTTCTGCGATCGGTTGCTTACATACTCTCTCAATAAGGTTCTCCCCATTGTCCATGTAAATGGTATGGCTATGATTACCAGGCTCTTTTACAGCAGAAAAAATATATATTGAAAAGTTACTAGGTCGGATTGAAGAAACTAAACCATTGTGCTACTAGATGCTAAGCAAGATTAGATACAGGATTTGTAAGGATACATAAAATATCTGTTGAAAAATAGAATACATTAAATTTAGTCCCAATCAAACCAATAGGTGTTACCAGTGCGGATGATCCATTAATTCAATTACAATGTCGATAGCCAAGACTTGCTCATATCCGTGTCACCCCTCAATATGTTCCAAAATCACCCCATTAATCTAGTAAGCATTTGCTCTCTGGCATCTTGATGCACAGATTCAACTAATGCATAACTGTACCTAGTTGCATCGCCACTTCCAAATAGTATACCAGACAATAGCAAGTGGGGGAACCATGTGGGCTTGCCCGAGAGCTATGACCAAGGTTAATTCGGCAATCGAGAAGGAGGCCAATGTGCATTAACTAATGGTGGTTAACGAGGCATTAGTATAATTCTTCAAATTATAACAGGGCAAATCCATTGATCTAAGCCATTAGTTGTTCTGTCTGTTCGATGATTATTTAGTTAAATACTCTCTCAGTAAGGATGGTCCCAATGCCCAATTTTACAGAAAAAGTGAGAAAAAAATCACTGCATCGAACAAAGCACAAGACAAAAACTAGTGATGGACAAAATGTTTAGCACGACACAAATGCGAACTTCTAGAACTTGAGCTACGAGTCCTTTTACTTTTCTTTTTCATGTTATCATGTAACTTATGATCCTGAATACTGTCATGCTAGACTTTTCATCCTGTAGTATCTTTGCTTTGTTCAAATAGCTAGAAGCCAATTCATCTTGTCGGGTACAGTTGTACTTCTTTGATTCTGTTAATAAAATCATCAGACTTTTCTGTTTTATATGGCCAATACCGTCTGAAATATCCAGCTCATTTCACATAGCCATCTGTGTGATAGGGAGTCTGTGATGGCTGGATGATTAATTTAATTTAATTTTCCTTGTCATCTCTGTTGCAGTGAGTCTGTGATTTTTTTCGATAAAGGGAATATATTAATATCGATAGACACCAATTACACCCAGCCTCTGCAACAACGCACCACCCTAATGGTACTACGGATGCACACAGCCAAAAAAAGGAAAAAGAAAACTAAGAAACAAAAGTCATACAGATTCGACCTAACACAATAATACATCCACCATGACAACACCTGAATTCAGACTCTCCAAAAAGCACGTCTCAAGAAGGAAACAGTGCTCCAACACCGTCGTCGCCCGATCAAAGATCTTAGGTTTTCACCTGAAGATAGTCCCCACTCTCAAAACAATGCCTCCACCAAGGTCTTGCCAGGCACAACCGTTAAGGCCGGACCTTGGATTTTCAACGAAAGGTAGGACTCTGCGCTTCACATATGTTGTCGCCCCCACTTTCATATTGTGAAGCCGGACACCAAGCAAGCCCTCAACAGCGCAGAGACTTGAACCTCCTTAGCTAGTCCTCCTCCGGCCTTCATGAAATTCTCTTCTTCCGACTTTCATCATGGATCCATAGTCACTTGATGTCAACACAGAAAAAGCTTCGCGCCGCTCCCTCGAAACCAAACGGTCGGAATAAACGCATGGGTGCGCACGACCGAATACCTCCGATCCAGCAAACTCCAGGACAAACCATTCGGCGGCGGGCCCGAACTCAACCCTCCGGCCGGATCACGAGTCCGGGCCTCCGGTAGGTCCTCCTTCACGCAAGAGAGGGCCGGGGAGGCCGGACCCACGCCCACCATCCCGGCTGGCAACCCAACCCTCCACCGACACACGCTGCCCCATCGCCGCCGGATGGCATGATGATGATCCACCACCACCAACCGCAGCCCTCTCCGGCAAAGAAGAGGCCACCTCCTCCGTCAAACCTGCTGCCCCGGACGCCCTCGTGTCGCGGAAGATGCCCGAGATCGCCTCCACGCACCAACGAGAGGCGGGGCGGATGGCATGGCGCAGACCGGGTCGCCGCCGCCACCACCAACCCCTGCCGGAGTGCTGTGGGAAGCCGACGAGAAAAGGGAGACCGCAGCGCCGCCCATCCCACCCGCGCCGATCGGTCCGCCAGGGACAACCGACGGGAGGAGGGCCGCCGCCTCCGTCGCCCATCCCACGCGCGTCCTCCGCCAAGCATCGAGGAGGTGGGGATCCGGCCGCCGAACTCCACGCGGCGACGAGGAAGGGCCCCCGCCGCCGCCACGCCCCGAGGGACTTTGCCCCGGCGGCGCTACCGGCGGCGGCGGCGGCGGAGGGTGGGGTGCGGTAGGGTTAGGGTTGGGGCGGAGGGTTGGGGGCGGAGAGACTGGCGAGCTTTCTGAATCAGTCCTCTTTAAATGGGGAGAATTTCACTTCCCGGCCTCTGCACCAACCAGGGATGCACACAACCATTTGGCATGAGTACTAAGATTTTTAATCTTTGTTAAGATTAAAGCATAGTCCTCAAGATAAATTGCATGAGTACCAGAACTAGTCTGGGCCTCAAGTATAAATAGGAACCTAAATTCATCTCCGTGAGGATTTGAACTCAGGTGTTGGATTTGTACATCCACTCCCCCAACCAGTTGAGCTAGGCTCACTTCCTAGTGAGTCTGTGATGGCCCTCTGTCTTCGTTGACGGCTCCAAAACCAGTTGTGATAAATCTAATAGCGTACCACCACTTGTACGAAGATGTTAAGAAAGATAAGAAACAAAGATTTGGATGGATAGACATTGAAAAATAGTAGCTCCAGAGCCAATTAGCTGTTAAGTCGCTGGATGATTAATTTATTTCAAAATGTCGATGGGCCGAAACTTGCACATCTGTTTCACATTTAAGAAGGCCATCTCTTCTCAGTAGAAGCACAACTCATTCCAGTACTCGCAAGAATAAAACACCAGATCGAGAAAGCTAGCAGCTGCCAGCCATGGCGGACCTGGTAGTTGGGTTGGCCAAGACGGTGGTGGAGGGTGCGCTAACCAAGGCCCAGTCGGCGATTGAGGAGGAGTCCCAGCTGCGGGAGAGCGCGCAGCGAGACCTCGTGTTCATCACCGGCGAATTCGAGATGATGCACTCCTTCCTGAACGTCGCCACCAAGGAGCGCGTGGAGAACAAGGTGGTGATGACCTGGGTGCGGCAGGTCCGCGAGCTGGCCTACGATGTGGAGGACTGCATCGAGTTCGTCATCCACCTCGACAACAAGACCAGCTGCAGCTGGTGGTGGCGCAAGATGCCATCATGCATTGGGACGCCGCCCTCGGTGCTGGCGCTGGACGAGGCCGTCAATGATATCGAGCAGCTCAAGGCCAGGGTGGCGGACGTGAGCACCAGGAACGCGCGCTACAGCCTCATCAGCGACTCTGGCTCCAAGCCCGTCACGCAGCATCAGGCAGCCACGACCGGTGCCAGTGCCCTCGGCTCAACGGCATTCAACATGCTCGCCGAGGCGAGGGATGCCGCGAGGAGATGGCAAGGCCTAGGAGATCTCACCCAGTTGATCACCAACAAAGACAACACCAACCAAGCTCTTCAGGTGATCTCTATTTGGGGAACAGGCAGTGATCTTGGGATAACCTCAATCATCAGGAAGGCATACAATGATCCAGAAATCAGTAAGAATTTTGCCTGTCGCTCATGGGTCCAGCTCATGCATCCTTTCGATCCCCATGAGTTTGTCCGTCGCTTCATGGCACAGGTATACACAAATGATTGCAAAGAACAAGGTGCCCGCGTTGGTGCACATGTCCTTGCAAAGATGAAGGTCAGCCAAGAATATCTCCTCGAAGAATTTGTGCAATTAGTCAACAACAAGACTTACCTCGTCGTCTTGGAGAACCTGACAGACATGGTGGTTTGGGATGCCGTGAGGACATTCCTTCCTGACATGAAGAATGGCAGCTGGATCATCGTGTCCACGCAGCAATTAGAGATTGCAAGCTTGTGCGTCGGACACTCTTACCAGCCATTGGAGCTCAAGCAGTTCTCACCTGACCACTCAGTTTGTGCATTATTCAAAGAGGTAATTAAGCCCCAAACATCATCGACTACATTCAGCAGATATTTTAAAACTTTAAATTGTTATATTACTTTATATTTTTAATTGAACATGAATAAAAATCTCAGCGCATATCTTTGAGCACTGCTAAATATGTCTCTGTCTTTGCTAGGCACCATTATAATTCCCAACACACCACCTGCCCAAAAACAGAAAGTTCTACACTTTGTCTTCAAAATCAGTCATCCCAGGCAAAAGTGCAAAACTTTTCGTTTTTAGTTAGGTGGTGTGTTCTGGCAAATGTGCCATAAAATTATAATGGTACCTGGCAAAGACACAGTCGAGCGGTGTGTTTCAGCAAATGCCAATGCCAGAAAACAACAATGTCCTGTAGCAAATTTTCCCTTTTAACAACAGTTTTATAAGTAGTTTAACAATTAAATACAACTTTAGAACCTCCAATGCGCTTAATTAATTAGGCCAGGTCATAGAGAATTGATGAACACGGCTACATGTTTGTGCGTGGTCTAATTGCTTATACCTGAAGCATATAAAGTTAATCGCGTCAACAACGATTCTTTTCAGATGATGGTTAGAGTTGATTATTTACCATAATTAAAAAATAAATTCTCTGACACTGAATTTAACACCTACAGTCCTCTAGCTCATCCGTGATTGCAGATACATCACCCTAGCAAGAAAAAAATATAGGTTTTTTCTTCATAGTATATGCATAAACAGTCACTGAATATTTCATAAGGTGGCCCAGAACACATGATTGGTTTAGTTTGAGAGTTAGCTTCTTCACATTGGGTGAGTTCCAAAAACACATGAGAAATTAAGAGTCAAAGGATTAGGACACAACATCAAACCCATGCTAAATTCTACAAAAATAAATTCTGATTCAGCCAAACTTGCCAAGAATATCAGGAAGGAGCTAACAATACGTGTACTGTGTCTGATTTATTGCCCACTAAAAAGCTTACGGATAAAAGTACTATATGTTTAGAGAACATTGCATATGGAAATCTATAAACAACAACACACAGAAGCAAAAGAGATCTATCCTCAGATCTCAACTCTATTAGTGCTAACTATGTTTTGAACAAACAATTGTTTTATTAGCTGTGGGGTGTCCCAATATCGAGCCAGACAGAAACTGTCCGACCAATTTCCACAAAGTTCCTGTATTTCACAGGCAGAGAATTACTCTTAAATGTGAAATTTTGAAAGAGAGATGTCTCCAATTTTACTAGAAATCCTGTTCAAATGCACAAGTTAACATCTGACAGTTAACCTGTTTAACCGTGATAGACACCCATTTAATTCTACCAAGACTCCTTTTCTACCTCCTGGATTCTATAGTTTTTTGCAAGGATAAGCAAATTAGTATTTGAAGTTTATTATGCACCTTGAAAAAACAAAAAGGTTCTTTATGTACCTTGCGTCTTTCATTCCATGGTAACACCTCTTACCCCACCTGCAGGGTTCTCAAGACTACGGAAACAAAGAAGCGAAACGAATGGCATGCGAAGTGAGCCCACATTTGTCCTTGGAAGATATTCACTCCAACAATAAGCAAGAGATTCTTGAATGGATGACCAATTATCCCCTTGTTGGACGAGAGCCGCAAATGAATGAACTTGGCAGGTATACAGCAAGGGCACGTATGAACGATTCCCCAGTTATATCCGTTTGGGGGATAGCTGGCGTTGGGAAATCTTCTGTTGTTAGAAGCCTGTACTATGATAGAATGCTTAAGAGCAAACAGTTTAACAAGTACAGTTGGGTGGACGTATCACATCCATTCAATTTAAGGGATTTTTCAAGGAGCTTGATTTCAGATCATCACTCAGAAAAAGACCCAATTAAAGAATGCCGCGAGCTTCTGAGCCAACATCAGTGCCTCGTGGTTATTGATGATCTCCAGTCCAAAGAAGAATGGGACTTAATACAGGCTGCATTGGTATCAAGACCTTCTGCAAGTATTATCATTGTCATTACAACTGAAGCCAGCATCGCTACATATTGCACAAATAATGATGATCAAGTCTTTAATGTCAAAGGTCTAGAAGCTGATGCAGCCAAGGAGCTCTTCATGAAAGAGGTGAGTTTTCTTACAAGCTGTATCATCTAGCATATTTTGTTTTGGAGCTATAGTATGGAGCATTTCTTTCATGAACGTCCTCACAAACTTAACACTTCAGGCATGAGTTCATGCTCGGTCCTCAGAAGTTGTAGTATATAGTGTTTCTCTGATGAACATGTTATCATGTCCACTTGGAAAGAACAGAAAAGGGATACGACCATGTGTGAAGTACAAAATTTAATGCACTGACGTGACTTTTATGTACAAATTTTCATTTTTTTCAAGTGCAAATGTTAACTATGTTGTGTAACTAGACATACCATATGTACATATTTATAAATGTACCAAAATCTTTTTATGAAGCTTTGAAAGATATTAAAGTAATTAAGCAAGTAAACAACCAGCTATAAAATCACTGGGTGTAGACATAGTCTCTAACGAGCAATTTCGAAATTATTTTGTATGCTTGTTAATACAAATATGAAATAGTACATATATTGTGACTGCACTTATCCTGATTATTGTTGTCATTTTCACCTAATCAAACTGAAAATAGTTTTCATGTAGTCGTTGTGAAATTTATAAAAGTACATCTAGTGGCATTTATTTGATATGTAACCATTGTCTTTCCATACAGAAATAGAAGGCAACACGGTTATAGGATAACTTCGAAACATGCGGATAACGAATTTCGTTGTTGAACAAATATATTGAACTGATCCATGCATTTACTGTACTATAATTGTTTCTGGATTGCTCACTCTATCTGCGACAGAACCATGAGAATGCAATTAACGCTGACCATGATTAATTAATCTTAAATTGTTTGAACAATAGGTACAGAGGAAGAATTCATCATCAGCTTTAATTGGCCACGATGCTACAGAGCTAGAAGAACTTATTTTCAAGTGTGGAGGTCTTCCCAAAGTAATTGTTTCTATAGCTTCCTTATTGGCCACACAGACAGTAACATTGATGGAGACAGTACGTTCGCTGAATGACAAATTTATGCACCATCTAGAGACCAATCCAGAGTATGATAGTCTGCGGGGCCTATTTGACTGGATGTATAATTACTTCCGTACTTGCCCAGATTCCCTCAAGCCATGTATCTTCTACCTATCAATTTTTCCTCGACGTCACAACATTCGGCGAAGGAGACTAGAGAGGAGGTGGATTGCAGAAGGTTACTCAAGAGACAGTGAAAAAGAATCAGCGGTGGATAAAGCAGAGAATTTCTTCTCCAGGCTGCTTGATCTGAGCATAATCCAGCGGAATCCAAAGTTTGTCACCACTGCATTCAGTGACACAAGGATGGTCGCGTGCCAGGTCAATGGCTTCATCCGGGAGTACATCGTGTCACGAGGAACGGAGGAGAACCTTGTGTTTGAACTTGGACCCAACTGTGTTCTATCCACCCAACGAACCGGGCGCCACCTCATCATATTGAAAGACTGGGATAGAGACATAATTGTGTTCGAGAGCATTGACTTTTCGAGGCTACGGTCACTGACAGTGCTTGGGAATTGGGAACCATTCTTCATCTCAAAAAGCATGAGGCTACTTCGGGTGCTTGATCTGGAGGACGCATTGGGTGTGAAGGATGAAGATCTCAAGACCATGGTCAAGCGGGTGCTTCGCCTGAAGTTTCTCTCTTTACGGGGATGCAGTGAGATCTCCCGTCTGCCAAATTCACTAGGTGATCTCAGGCAGCTGCAGACTCTAGATGTGAGGCATACCTCCATAGTTGCATTGCCAAAGAGCATCGGCAAGTTACAAAAGCTGCAGTATGTCCGTGCCGGCACCAAATTCTCAGCTTCAACGCCACCGGCCTTATATAGAAGGTTGCTAGAGTTCTGCACAGGTCGTGGCCTAGTTGGTGTTAAGGTGCCAAGAGGGATTGGTAAACTGACGGCGCTGCACACGCTTGGTGTTGTTAATGTTCGTGCTTCAGGAGGGAGGGCCATTGTGGAAGAGCTCAAGAAGCTGACCCAATTGCGCAAGCTCGGAGTATCTGGCATCAACAAGCGTAACAGCAAGAATTTCTTCTCTGCAATCTCATGTCTTCTGCATTTGGAATCCTTGTTAGTGCAGCTCGACGAGGGCAGTCAAAGTTGCTTGGATGACATCACCCTGCCTTGGGAGAACTTACAGAGTCTTACACTATATGGGCTCAAAGACAAGTTGCCACTAAGAAGCCCTCCACCAACAAAGCATCTTAGTAAGCTAAATAAGTTGGATCTGGAGATAGACACTTTACAGCAAGATGCCATGGATTTCCTAGCCAAGCTACCAGAGCTATGTATTGTACACCTTCGAGTCAAACAGCCTGAGGATGGTAAGCTCCATTTTTATTCCGAGCTGGAAGGTTTGGAGTTGGACACCTTCAAGAAGGTGAAGATCCTCGAGGTCACTTGCAGGTCCAGGTTAAATGTAACCTTTGGGTCAAAAGCTATGAAGAATCTTGAGCTGCTAAAGATTGACTGCTCCATCGCATCGTATCAGCTTACCAGCCTGGATCATCTGTGTGAACTGAACGAAGTATTGATCAAGGGTACCGATGATCAAGAAATCAAGAAAGCCCTTGAGGACCAGCTTGCCAACCATCCAAAGAAACCTGTGGTGAAGCTCGCAGGAGTGCCACAATCGTCTTGATGGGTCGGCATTTTTTTCTGTTTATTTCCTTTTGGTTTCAATTATCACTAGCTGGCCTGGATCCAATGACCTTTGCAATCACTCGTTTGTTTGTATACCATAATTTAGATGGCTTGTGCGCTTATTTATTATAAACATGTATTTTGTATAAATATACTATCGGCATTCATCTACGGGTAGTTGGATTTGTCCTTACCTTCATTGTGTACTGTGGTTCATCTTGATATACAGTGTACTGTCATAAAAGAGTTATTGGAGCGACAACTTCAATGGTCTTAAAACTGATTATCTTAATCTGCTAATTCCTTGTTCATTTTCAAAGGATATTAAGATTTTTTTTGTTCTTAATAAAATTGTTTTTATCATTTGTATATGAATCAAATTGGGAATTTAATGGCAATATGTACTTATAGTTTAGTCTGCCGGAAAACTAAGGGGCGAATTAATTGATGAGACATGCTGCAGCAAATGTTTCATCTCGCACATCCAAATTGTACTGCAACTACGAGGCACGAAGAGGGGGAAAAGGAGAAGAGATGCACTTGCCCAGTGTTCTCTGCAACCATCATCAGACACTAATTGAGAGGGAAAAAGAGATCGAGAGGTACTTTGTGCGCCGCTTGGCCGGAGGAAGGTCAGGTGGAAGAACTGTCAGCTCCTGCCACCCCCATCGGCAGCAGTCCGGTCACCGCCCTCGTCGCCCGTCGATGTGCCACCCGCACCGCATTCCAGCGTCCTGATCGCCGCCGTCGCCGGAGGGCCATCAGTCAGGTTGTCCACCATGACTACTCGAACGCGCACCGACCGGCGACCACCCGCCGTCACCGGAGGGCCATCAGTCAGGCTCCCCCGCCGTGATTCCCCGAATCCAGAGTCGGATTTCTGTTTTCTTGAGATGTCGTCGCTGGACGAAGACGCATGGCAGGCAGGTATTGCGGCGTTACGGGCCGCGCTGCAAGGATGGGTTGATGGGCCAAGCTGGCCCAGCATAGCCGACTTGCACGATCTCCAGGAATATGTGCTGATTTTGGAAATCTCAAAAAACAAAATGCTGATTTTGGACGTTTCTAAAAAAAAAAGTGCTGATTTTGACCCGGCGATCACCGAGCACATGAGCTTGTCTGAGGAGGGAGACGCTCGGCTATGGCTAGCAAATATGATCGAGTCCTTGAAAGAGGATGAGAGGACATGAGTTTTTGTGACAATGTGGGCGATTTGGCATTTGCCAGAAGGAAGGCGAGCAGCAGTTACAAAGCCCTTTATCTACGCGCTGCTTTGTGGAGAAATTCTTAGACGATCTCGATCAGAGCAGGGCGCAGAGGCAACAGTGACAGCCAAGGTGACAACGGCGACCCCGGCTCCACGATGGATTGCTCCGCCAGCGGGGATGATCAAAATAAATGTTGATGCAACCGTAAGTAAGGGGAGTGGGTGTGGCTCAATTGCAGCGCTGGCGCGTTCTGAAAACGGCCTTTATCTGGGCGCCTCTGCCGTGGTCCTGGAGGGCAAGACAAATCCAGAAACTCTGGAGGTTTTGGCATGCAAAGAAGCTATTTCGTTAGCATGCGATATCAATGTCGTGTTAGTGCATGTGTCAAGTGATTGCTTGCGGTTCAAAGCATCAATGAAGGAACGAATGGTGTATACACTCATATTGTTCGGGAGATCCACAGAAGCGAGAAGAAGTTTTCAGAAGCTTACCTTTGGCCATGAATTAAGGGAATCGAATAAAGAAGCGCATAATCTTGCTAGGAGTGTAGTTTTAGATAATCCTGGTTGCCAGGTTTGGCTGTTAGACCCGCATGTGGGTCTGACCATCCCTGTATCTGTTACCGCTTAAACTTTCGCGGAGGCTAAAAAAAAGTGCTGATTTGGAAATTCTCAAAACAAAAAATAGGTGGAAAGTAAACAAAGGTTCTTCTTTGGAGCAAGCAGATCTCGAAACTTGAATCCCGAAACCTCGTTTTAAAGAGTCTAACAAAGTTGGAAGGAAAAAATACATCTCAACCGTCCACAAGCGCTCATGAGCCCACCCACCAACCCCCCCCCCCCCCCAAATTGCCCTCTCATCACGCCTGCCATATATACAAATATCTTTACTAAGTCAATCTGCCACACGCGTGATTGACGACACCAAAAATGCCAAATACATACAACACACTCTGAGATCACATTAGAAATCAATCGCACTTGCTGTCTGAAAACCACCAATCTAATTTCCATCTTGCCCACGACCCCTTTCCTTTGGATCCTTCTGCTAGGTCATCTGCCCATCATCGAGTTTGCATTTGGGCTGCAATTTTGGTAAGGTGGAGGTTTGTTGGTGTGGACTTGGTGTTTGGTCTCTGTTTCAACCGAAGACAAGGCTCCCTTATCTTGACTTTTTTTTGTGTGTTGTCTTCTATTGTGAGTTTTACTATGCTCTTTTGCATGTGCGTGTGTTGTAACTCTTGGCCGGTTGCTGGTTTTGTTAATTTAAAGCCGGGCTGATTTTGAGCCTTCCATCTTAGACGTAAGAACATCTCCAGCCGTCTCCCCGACAAGGCCCCTAGGACGCCTTTTTTCATGTGGATGGACGAAAATGGCCCAGTCGCGCCCCCGGATCCTCGTTTTCGTCCGGATTTGGGCTTTCATCCATCTGGGGAGCCCAGGCCATCCCCGGCCCTCCGGGGAGCGCTCGGGAACTCTAGACGAAACGAAAGCGCGGGAAACACCGAGAAAACTTCACGCGCGCCTGGTGGCCCCAACTTGTCAGCGAGAGAGACCGATTGTCGTCCTCATCGCATCGTCTTCCGCGCGCTGTAAAAGCCTGCCGCCGGACAGTCTTCGCCGGACGCGTAGCTTCCACGCGGCGAGTTAATGCCGTCGCCTCGGTTTCACGCACGCCAACCTATTTATCGCCGAACTACCGCGTCTGGCCGCATTCACCACGTCGTCGTCTCCCTATCCCCAATCTTCCCCAATCTCGAGCGAGAGCTAGCGGCGATCACAATGGCGAACGACGGCGCTTCCAACAATGGCTTCGGCCGCCGCTCTCTCCACCAATGGGAGGAGCGGATCCTCCAGATGGCGGGCTACCCGGCGCCGCCGGACTTCCGCGCCGGGAGGATGGCGACTCAGCACAGGCGGCATACCGATCCTGCCGCCGCCGATGGGTCGCGCCGCCCTGGAGGCGGAGTTCGACGCGGTGCTCATCACTCTCAGTGACGAGCAGCGCGTGGCGGAGCGCTTCTGGCCGGACAACTACGAAGCGTGGACGGAGTTATTCCGGCGCAGGTTCGAGCGCGAACTCGCCGCGTATGACAACTCTCCTCCTCCTCACGCTAGGAACAACGCCGCCGGCCGCCGCCGGTGGTGGAGCGCGCCTGGCCGCACCCACGGGAATGTGCTCGCGCACATCGAGGGTGGGAACTCCCCCGTTTTGGGGATGCCGCTGCCGGAGGCGGCTACCGTGTCGCACCGACACGGTAGTTCCTGGACGCCGAGGAGGATGGCGCCGTCCTCCTCGTCAGGGTCGAGGTCCGCGTCCAGGCCCGGTGGATCGACGCCTACGCCGGCGACACCGCGCTACGTCAAGAAGGAGCCGGCGTATCCACCGCCGACCAGAGGGCGCAGCAGCGGCGCCCTCGTCATCCGCGACCAACCCTCCTCTCCATCGCACGGGCGGAAGAGGAAGTCATCGAAGAAGGAGGTCGCCGCCACCGCCGCCGCGAACCAGCTCGCTGAGGAGGAGGCCAAGCGCGCCGAGGACGCCGCGGTGGCGGAGGCGATCGCGGTCGCTCAACGACCTGGTCCCCGCCGACAACACGCTCCCCATCGACGCCGCGCTCGACGGTCAGGAGGGGACCAGGAGCGGCAGGAGGTGGAGCAGCAGCGTCGGTTGCTGGACATGGCTGCCGCGCGGCAGCGAACGCCGCGCCCAAGCCCGCGCCGCTGATCAAACTCGAGGAGAGCAGCGACGACGACCTGTACCGGCTGACGCCGCCACGCCCCGGCGACCCTGGCCAGGGTTCTAGCCGCTGGTACGAGGCGCCGCCGCCCGAGGACGCCAGCAACTCGAGCGACAACGACGACGGTGGCGACTCACGACCTTCTACCACCATTTCGGCATGTAGAAGGCCGCTATTAGTTTAAGTTTATGTTTCAATCTGGCCGAATTCAAATATATGTATGAATTCAACCTATATATGTACGAACTCGCCTATATACCTTAAATATCTTTAAATTTCTTCTATGTTTGAACAAGTTACTCCTAGTTTGTCTAAATTCGCCGTATTTTGTCAAAAGTTTTCATCCATCCTAGACTCACCGCTGGGAAAATGGACCTCCCCAGGCCAAGAAAAAATGCATCTATCTGGCGCTAAATAGCGCGGGATTTCGGCCTGGGAGCTCAACGGTTGGAGATGCTCTAAGAGATGGGCAATAACATTGACCACGATTCAGTTTCGGCAAGCGTGCAGTGAATATTGTGTTTGCAAAAGCAAAGATCATAAAGAGAAGTCGGTAGTATCATAGCCGACAATTTCGTAATCTTTTCTCCGCAATTCAGCACTCTGTCAGAAAAACGCAGCAAAGTTCAGTTGCTCCGTCAAAAGCGGCTGCAGTAAAGGAATACGAACAAGATGAAAATAGGATGTCTGAAGCGCAGCTAAAACGATAACGGAATGGAGATGCGGGGTATCGATCCCCGTGCCTCTCGCATGCTAAGCGAGCGCTCTACCATCTGAGCTACATCCCCTTGCTTGATGATGGCATTGTGTCAGACTAATTTGATCAGAAATAACCATGCTGCCGCTTCCATGTCCGGGTCCGGCCTCCGGCGGCGACGACCGATGGCATATGGCTGCATAGCCTTGGAGATGAGGTTGATGCGCGTCGCTAGAATATGCAGTATTTGAGGCCGCTGAAACGCACGCCTTGGTCCCAGTTCGATGGGGCGTCGCCTGGCCCCGGATCAGCGTCGAAACCGGAATACGGCCGAGATTATCTTCACAAGTACAGAAATCTCTTTAAATCGAGCGCCAAGGATGATGTGTAAATAGGTGTGGTGTGGGTCGTACGTATCGATTCGAGTAAGCTCCTAGTTTCTCTTTTTTTTTTTTTTACCTCAACCACAGTCTTGCGCCACCCTCAACGATTATATTGAACCTCTCCAAAAAAAAACTAGGGGCATTACAAGCGATAAATTCAAAGCCTGATATCCTCAATGCAGCGGCAGGAGACAAAGGGGAGGTCTTCCGCAATTCCATTAAAGGCGAGAGCATTCTCCCTTTTCCAGATGGTCCAAACGATGGCAGTGTTGATCGTAGCTTCCTCATAGGTGTTGTCGTGCGCAAGCCAGACACCGCAAAGATGACGATCCCATGACCAAACATCCTTGGCTCAAGGGCATCGTCTTCAGGGCATGAGAGGCAGTGGCAGAGGGGGCCAGGTGGTGTCGGAATCGTCGCTCAATGGTTGGGAGACGCCAGCGCCTAGCAAGCAGAAAACCTTGCACTTCAGAGTGCGTCCTACCCCTGTACCGCGTTCCCCAAAAGGCTTCCATCCTCCAGGAGCTTCCCGAGTTCGATGGCAAGGGGTTGCTCAATTCCGCGCCCTTGGACGAGGACCTTGATTCTGAGCTTCTGGATGCCTTGGCTCCGTCGGCGACAGTCGCCCCCCGTCAGGGCGCTGACGTTGAGGGCGACGGCAAGAGCAGCCGTGCCGCAGAGAAAGAGGAGGAACTGAAAAACCCTCCCGCCAGAGCTGGCCCATCCTCCGCCATCATGGCCGCGGTCGGCCCCCGACCGGCGTCCGGAGAGCGTACGCCCCTATCCACGGGGTGGCTCTCTGAGGCCTCCGACAAGGACGGGTAAGTCCTCCCTTTCTTTCATATGCCTTGGATGTAAGTTTCCCTTGCTCCTCTCCTGTCATACCGCTGATTTTTCTTTCAGGGTTGCCAAGCGTCCCAGGAAGAGGAAACCAAAAACGGTCGAGAGGAAGGAGGGGAAGTCGCGGAGGTGGACGGAGTCTTCCTCGCACAAGGAGCTGCAATAGCTCGCCTGCTCCAAGCCCATCGTCGCTCCTGACGGGGAACATGGCACCAAGGGCGCGGCTCGCTGGTGGCCAGGCAGGGCGAGTTCGGGAAGAAGAAGACCTCACAGGGAAGAAAATGGCCGAGAAAAAAATAAAAAATGGGGAAAAAGAAAAAATGCTGACAGGTGGCCTTTAATGGCATATTTAGGAAATATGTTGTTTTACAGTTTTCGTTTACGAGGTTTGCGCCAGCAATTTTTTGATCCGTAAACACGAGTTCGGTAGTTCGGTAAACTGAACTCGGTGTTTTCAGTTCGCGTGTTTACTCTGTTAGAGATACTCTAGTCATATTACTCCGATGAGCCCTTGGGATGGCCTGCATTTCTGTAGCCAAATATCAAGAATCTAAATGCTCACGGTCATGTCGGTGGATCCAGTACATGCATGCGGAGAAATCTGGATGGACTCCAACTAATCCGGCCAGAAGCAAAACGGCGCGCGCGCACATCCACGTAGCAGCTAAACCAGCTGACGCCCTGTGTCCATGAGTATCGACCAGATAAGCAATCTTTATCATGCCATGCCAAAAGTTCTCACTACATTGTTTGACTAAGAATCCTTCAAACTAGGCAAACGGACCACCAAGTTCGGCATGCACGCACGCATGCCAATCTCACTCTATATTAATAACAACCTCTCGTATATATAACAGGATATAAACTTATATATTACCTACAAACAACAGTAGGTTCTTGCTACCGATCTGGAGCTATCGTCAGGTGGTGTGGTGATCTATCGACCTCAGCCATGGTCGGCGGCGGCGGTGGTGGGGGAGGCCATGGCGGTGGTGGCGGGGGAGGCCACGGCGGGGGAGGCTGGGGAGGTCTCACGGCGGCGGCGGGGGAAGCCACTGCCCGCCGGCATGCCATTGCCGGTCTCCAGGGATATCCGTGGCGCCTCCGATAGGATCTTCCGTGGTGGATGAGGAAGCGCCGCTTCTCGACGAATCGTACCAACGGTTTAATACTCGTTTGGCGGTATGTATATATTCTCTTGTTCATGGAATTCAATAAATGGATCAACTGCAGGCATGTATTCCAAATCATGTTTTTTTTCTTCCTGATAATGGGAGATCTTGATCGATCGCTAGTAATGTCACGTGTTTTTTTTAGTTTTGTTGATTCTCCAACAAGTTTTCCCTATATGGGTACATACGTGATCTAGCATGTTAATTAAAGTACAACTTGTTAATTCTTCTTTCTATCCATTTGCGCACACACACACACCACACCAGTACTTCTGCGTCTGTACGGGCATGTTGGCGTGCACGGTGTTCCTCGCCTACTCTCAGTGGCCCGATTGGCACAGCTCACTCGTCACCATTATTACCAACTCCTACTCCACGGCCATGACTCTCCTGCTTGTCAAACACTGCAACAACAAGAAGCAACGTGAAGCACCGCAATGTGCTGCACAAAACACATGGGTATATATGTACCTTCCCTAAATTAATAATCCGTTATCAGTTCCATTGGACTGACCTGTAAACACGTCTCCTGTGCACATTGTTTCTTTTGCTTTAATCAGGTGCAGATGCTGGTGGTCACTATGGTTATGGCAATCTCCATAGCGCTGGCGGTCTCCACCTTCCATAATAAATGGGACAACGTGGCATGGATTATGTTCTACTCCATCTGGTGCGCCACGTGGAGTTCTGTGGTAGGTCATGGGGGTACGAGGGACGAGAGCGACAGATGTTGCACTTGAATAGGAAGCCGAGAGGGATATGTAGCTAGGGTAGGCTTTGAATTCTAAATTTATTTCGCTATATGTCTTTTGTTTATTTAAAATAATCGGAATTTTTCTGATCACTTTTTTATAATGTTGGTACTTGGCCATATATATTTGTCTACCGCATCTCAGCCGGCGGCATCAACCTCAAGGACACGCCGGAATCCTTGATCCAGAATCAAAGGACACATGCCTCATTACAACTTACATGTATTGCCCATTACATTAAGTAATAAAGTGCTCATTTTCGAAAAAATCTTACATGTATTGCATGCACACTACAAGAATGGACGCATACGCCGACGGCCAGCTGCCCTCGGCGTAGCCATGCCTGGCCCTCGGCGTAGGCTACGCCGACGGTAGCCCTCGGCGTATGGCGTCAGCGTTTAGGTCCCTCGGCATAGACAATATTGCCGTCGGCGTAGCCCGGCCCTCGGCGTGGCACGCTACGCCGACGACAAAACCGTCGGCATACAAATTTTAAAAATTTGAATTTTCATTTTTCCAAAAAAAATTCAAAAATTTTTTTTGAAAAAAAATAATTTTTTTATATGCCGAGGGCTTTGCCGTCGGCATAGAGTTTTAAAATTTTTAAAATTTTAATTTTTTTACACCATTTTTTTCTCTTTTTTTACTTGTTTATCTTTCACCCATACACTTTTAACTCTAAGTACACTTAATCCTAGGACAAATTACAATCATGGTTAAACTTCTCAGCCGGTCACCCATCCTCACAATACTCCAACCTCATCACGCTTAACTTCCTGGTTCCATTCGGATGAGCTTCCCTTAAAGAATTGACACCTTACTGATAATAATAGTCTATCAACCTTATTAACCCTTGGACCGTGATGTCACAACTCTTTATTTTTGAATTCCAAAAAATTACTTAAGTAAACAACAATGAATATATAAGTAACAATGAATAATAATATTGAATTCAAATAAAAATAAAATAATTTTATTTTTTGGTTTTTTCTATTTAATATGGAATAATTAATATCTTTAAATCGAAAAACTAAAATTCCACAAATAATATGTCTAAATCGATCAGAAAAATAAGAGGAATCTAAATATAACAAACATATCATCATTTGAACCTAAAAATTAGAGTAATCTCTTGGAGATATGCCCAAGAGGCAATAATAAAAGTGGTTATTATATATCTTTATGTTTATGATAAATGTTTATATATCATGCTATAATTGTATTAACCGAAACATTGATACATGTGTGTTATGTAAACAACAATGAGTTCCTAGTAAGCCTATTAACTAGCTTGTTGATTAATAGATGATTAGTTTCATAATCATGAACATTGGATGTTATTAATAACAAGGTTATATCATTATATGAATGATGTAATGGACACACCCAATTAAGCGTAGCATAAGATCACGTCATTAAGTTATTTGCTATAACCTTTCGATACATAGTTACCTAGTCCTTATAACCATGAGATCATGTAAATCACTTATACCGGAAAAGTACTTTGATTACATCAAACGCCACTGCGTAAATGGGTGGTTATAAAGGTGGGATTAAGTATCCGGAAAGTATGAGTTGAGGTATATGGATCAACAGTGGGATTTGTCCATCCCGATGACTGATAGATATACTCTGGGCCTCTCGGTGGAATGTCGTCTAATGTCTTGCAAGCATATGAATAAGTTCATAAGAGACCACATACCACAATACGAGTAAAGAGTACTTGTCAGGAGACGAGGTTGAACAAGGTATAGAGTGATACCGATGATCAAACCTCGGACAAGTAAAATACCGTGTGACAAAGGGAATTGGTATCGTATGTGGATGGTTCATTCGATCACTAAGTCATCGTTGAATATGTGGGAGCCATTATGGATCTCCAGATCCCGCTATTGGTTATTGGTCGAAGAGAAATCTCAACCATGTCTACATAGTTCGCAAACCGTAGGGTGACACACTTAAGGTTTGATGTTGTAATAGTAGAACTTGAATACGGAATGGAGTTCGAAGTATTGTTAGAAGTCTCGGATGGGATCCCGGACATCACGAGGAGTTGGAATGGTGGAGAATAAGATTCATATATAGGAAGTCATATTCCAAGTTTGGAAATGATCGGTGCATTTATGAAAGGTTCTAGAAGGTTGTAGAAAAGTCCGGAAGAAATCACTAAGGAATGAAGAGTCCCGGGAGGGACTCCCACCTCCCATGGCCGGCCAACCCTGGGGAGTCAAGGTGGACTCCACCAAGGGCCGGCCCCCTTCATGGAAGGGTGAATCCCACTTGGGTGGGGGTCCCACCTTGGGTAGGCTTCCCTACTACATGGAAGGTTTTGGGTTCAGGTCTTATTCGAAGACTTGTAGTCCAACACTTGGGGTTCCACCTATATAATGAGGGGCATAGGGGAGGGGGCCGGCCACCACAAAGCCATAAGCTGGCCGCACCCCTTGAGGCCGACCACCCCCTCTCCCAAACCCTAGCCGCCCCCTCTCTCCTCCACTTCTCCCGCACGCTTAGCGAAGCTCCACCGGAGTTCTCCATCGCCACCGCCACCACGCCGTCGTGCTGCCGGAGTCAAGGAGGAGCTACTACTTCCGCTGCCCACTGGAACGTCTATGCATAGATGGTTGCACGAGTAGAATACAATGGTTTTGTGGGCGTTGATGCTTTTATTGTCTTTAGTTTGAGTACTTTGCATCTTTGTGGCATATTGGGATGAAGCGGCTCGGGCTAACTTTACATGACCGCGTTCATGAGATTTGCTCCGCTGACATGCAACTTGTATTGCATAAGTGGCTTTGCGGGTGTCCTCTCCTTCTATAGTGAAGATTCAATTTACTCTTCTATTGACAACACTAGTATCACCGTTGTGGTTCATGTTCAGTAGATTAGATCTCTCTAAACCCTAAACCACGTAAAATATGCAAACCAAATTTGAACGTCTAACTTGTTTTGCAGGTTTGGTGATGTGATATGGCCATAATGTGATGATGACTATGTATGAGATGATCATTATTGTATTGTGGCAACCGCCTTATGGTTGTCTTTAAATTTCATGTTGAGTAGTATTTCAAAGAAGTTGTAATAGTTGCTACATGGGAGAACAATCATGAAGACGGCACCATTGACCTTGACGCTACGACGATGATGGAGATCATGCCCGTTGATGATGAGATCATGTCCGTGCTTTGGAGATGAAGATCAAAGGCGCAAAGACAAAGGGCCATATCATATCACATATGAACTACATGTGATGTTAATCCTTTATGCATCTTATTTTGCTTAGATCGCGGTAGCATTATAAGATGATCCCTCTCACTAAAATATCAATATAATAAAGTGTTCATCCTTAGTAGCACCGTTGCCAAGACTTGTCGTTTCGAAGCATCTCGTGATGATCGGGTGTGACAGACTCAACAAGTGCATACAACGGTGCAAGCCAGTTTTGTACATGCGGATACTAAGGTGGCGACGAGCCTAGCATGTGGGACATGGTCTCGGACACATGATACGAAAGGTAGAGCATGAATCATATGATTGATATGATGAACACTTTGAGTGTTCGCCATTGAAGTTACATCTTGTCTCGTTATGATCGGACTTGGTGTGGTGGATTTGGTTCGTGTGATCACTAAGACAATGCGAGGGATATTGTTTTGAGTGGGAGTTCACCTAGTTTTTAATTATGTTGAATTAAAATTTGAACTCAATTTGTCATAAACATTAGTCTAAACTATTGCAAATATATGTTGTAGATATGGCGTCCCCAATCAATTTTAACCAGTTCCTAGAGAGAAAAGCTTAAACAACGGTAGCAACTTCACCAATGGTTCCGTCATGTGAGGATCTTCCTCAATGGCGGAAACCTGCAATATGTGCTTGATGCACCGCTAGGTGACCCTCCTGCAGAAACTGAAACCGATGAAGTAAAGAACGTTTACGCGACTCAGAAAACTAGGTACTCTCAAGTTCAGTGTGCCATCCTATGCAGTCTGGAAGCCGATCTTCAAAAACGTTTTGAGCACCACGATCCACATAAGTTAGTCAATGAGTTGAAAACTATCTTTGAAACTCATGCGGCGTGGAATGCTATGAAGCATTGAAACACTTCTTCACTGCATGATGGAAGAAGGCAGCTCCGTTAGTGAGCACATGCTCGCCATGACCGGGCATGCGAAGAAACTCAGTGATTTGGGAATAGTGATTCCTAACAGAGGGGATTAATCGTGTCCTTCAATCACTACCACCTAGTTACAAGAACTTTGTGATGAACTACAATATGCAGAACATGAACAAAGAGTTACATGAACTCTTCTCCATGCTGAAATCTGCTGAGATTGAGATCAAGAAAGAGCACCAAGTGTTGATGGTCAACAAGACCACAGTTTCAAGAAACAGGGCAAGTCTAAAGGCGAGAAACAAGAAGGGTGGCAAGAAAGCTGCCACGCCTCCGTGAAACCTAAGACTGGCCCTAAGCCCGATGCTGAGTGCTATCTAAGGAGAAGGGACTGGAAGCGTAATTGCTCCAAGTATTTGGCGGATCTAAAGAGCGGCCTTGTCAAGAAGAAGAAAGAAGGTATATCCGATATACATGTTATAGATGTTTATCTTACTGGTTCTCGTACTAGTACCGGGTATTTGATATTGGTTCGGTTGCTCATATTTGTAACTCGAAACAGAACTAAAGAATAAACAAAGACTATTAAAGGATGAAGTGACGATGCGTTGGAAATGGATCCAAAGTCGATGTGATCGCTGTCGGCACACTTCCTCTACATCTACCTTCGGGATTAGTTTTAAACCTCAATAATTGTTATTTTGTACCCGTTGAGCATGAACATTATATCTGGATCTTGTTTAATGCAAGACGGTTATTCATTCAAGTCTGAGAATAATGGTTGTTCTATTTTTATGAATAATATCTTTTATGGTCGAGCACCTGAAAAGAATGGCTTTTCTGTTAGATCTCGATAGTAGTGATACACATATTCATAACATTGATGCTAAGCGAGTTAAATTGAATGATAATTCTACTTATATGTGGCACTGTCGTCTTGGTCATATTAGAGTGAAACGCATGAAGAAACTCCATACCGATGGATTACTTGAATCACTTGACTTTGAGTCACTTGATAGATGCGAAGCATGTCTAATGGGAAAAATGACTAAGACTCCATTCTCTGGTATTATGGAGCGAGCTACGACTTATTGGAAATCATACATACCGATGTGCGGACCAATGAGTGTAGCCTCGCGCGGTGGTTATCGTTATGTTCTAACCTTCACAGATGATTTGAGTAGATATGGGTATATCTATTTAATGAAACATAAATCCGAAACTTTCGAGAAGTTTAAGGAATTCCAAAGTGAAGTAGAAAATCAACGTAACAAGAAGATTAAATTTCTACGATCTGATCGCGGAGGTGAATATCGAGTTATGAGTTTGGCATGCATTTAAAGAAATGCGGAATACTTTCACAATTGACCGGGAACACCACAACGAAACGTGTGTCCGAACGTAATAGAACTCTCTTAGATATGGTTCCTTCTATGATGTCTCTTACTGATTTATCGTTATCATTTTGGAGTTATGCATTAGAGACAGCCGTATTCACTTTAAATAGAGCACCATCAAAATCCGTTGAAACGACGCCGTATGAATTATGGTTTAATAAGAAACCTAAGCTGTCGTTCCTAAAAGTTTGGGGTTGCGAAGCCTTGATACGTCTCCGACGTATCGATAATTTGTTATGTTCCATGTGTAGGATAACGTTGCATAGAAAACAAAAAATTTCCTACCGCGAACACGCAATCCAAGCCAAGATGCAATCTAGAAGACGGTAGCAACGAGGGGGTATCGAGTCTCACCCTTGAAGAGATTCCAAAGCCTACAAGATGAGGCTCTTGTTGTTGCTGCGGTAGACGTTCACTTGCGCTTGCAAAAGCGCGTAGAAGATCTTGATCACGATCGGTTGGCACCCGGCAGCACCTCGTACTTGGTCACACGTTCGGTTATTGATAGAGACGCGTCCACCTCCGTTCAGCGGGCAGCCGAAAAGTAGCTCCTCTTGAATCCGACGACACGACGGCGTGGTGTGGGTGGCGAGAGCTCCGTGAGCTTCGCTAAAGCTACGGAAGATATGGAGGAGAGGGGCGGCTAGGGTTTGGGAGGGGTGGCCGGCCACTTCAAGGGGGCGGCCAGCTTGTGGTCTTGGGGTGGCCGGCCCCCTCCCCTTGGCCCCTCATTATATAGGTGGATCCCCAAGAGTTGGTCTCCAAGTCTTCGAATAAGACCCGAACTAAAACCTTCCATAAGGAGGGGAAACCTAGGCGGACTCCACCAAAGGTGGGAGTTCCACCTCCCATATGGGGGGGTGGCGGCCCCTAAGGGGGAGTCCACTTGGGACTCCTCCACTAGGGATGGCCGGCCATGGAGGTGGAGTCCCATGTGGACTCCACCTTCCTTGGTGGTTTCTTCCGGACTTTTCTAGAACCTTCTAGAACCTTCCATAGAACCTTCCGCGACATTTTAATTCACATAAAATGACATCCAATATATGAATCTTATTCCCCGGACCATTCCGGAACTCCTCGTGATGTCCGGGATCTCATCCGGGACTCCGAACAAATATTCGAACTCCATTCCATATTCAAGTACTACCATTTCAACATCCAACTTTAAGTGTGTCACCCTACGGTTCGTGAACTATGTGGACATGGTTGAGTACTCACTCCGACCAATAACCAATAGCGGGATCTGGAGATCCATAATGACTCCCACATATTCAACGATGACTTTAGTGATCGAATGAACCATTCACATACAATACCAATTCCCTTTGTCACGCGATATTTTACTTGTCCGAGGTTTGATCTTCGGTATCACTCCATACCTTGTTCAACCTCATCTCCGACAAGTACTCTTTACTCGTACGTGGTATGTGGTCTCTTATGAACTTATTCATATGCTTGCAAGACATTAGACGACATTCCACCGAGAGAGGCCCAGAGTATATCTATTCGTCATCAGGATGGACAAATCCCACTGTTGATCCATATGCCTCAACTCATACTTTCCGGATACTTAATCCCACCTTTATAGCCACCCATTTACGCAGTGGTGTTTGGTGCAATCAAAGTACCTTTCCGGTATAAGTGATTTATATGATCTCATGGTCATAAGGACTAGGTAACTATGTATTGAAAGTTTATAGCAAATACTTAATGACGAGATCTTATGCTACGCTTAATTTGGGTGTATCCATTACATCATTCATACAATGATATAACCTTGTTATTAATAACATCCAATGTTCATGATTATGAAACTAATCATCCATTAATCAACAAGCTAGTTTAAGAGGCATACTAGGGACTTCTTTGTTGTCTACATATCACACATGTACAATGTTTCGGTTAATACAATTATAGCATGATATATAAACATTTATCATAAACATAAAGATATATAATAACCACTTTATTATTGCCTCTAGGGCATATCTCCTTCAGTCTCCCAAGTCAATAATCTAGATTACATTGTAATATACCTAACACCCATGGCATTCTGGTGTTGGTCATGCTTTGCCCTAGGGAGAGCTTTAGTCAACGGATCTGCTACATTCAGATCCGTGTGTACTTTGCACATCTTTACTTCTCCATCTTCGATGTACTCGAATCGAGTGGTAACGCAGCTTGATATGCTTCAGCCTCTTGTGTGACCTTGGCTCTTGTGCATTGGCGATGGCACCCATGTTATCACAGTAAATGATTAATGAGTCCAATGCACTAGGAACCACACCGAGCTCTAGAATGAACCTCTTCATCCATACCGCATGAAGCCTCTGAAGCCGCTATGTACTAGAAGACTTCGCCACCGTGCACCGCTTCGAGCTTGCCCAGCTTTGCAGCACCATTCAATATAAACACGTCCATCGTGACTTAGAGTCATCGGATCAGTGTTTCAACTTGCATCGGTGTAACCATTTACAACGAGCTCTTGGTCACCTCCATAACAAAGAAACATATCCTTAGTTCTTTTCAAGTACTTTAGGATATTCTTGACCGTCAAGTGTTCCATTCCTGGATCACTTTGATATCCGCTAGTCAAACTAACAGCACGTGCTATATCCGGTCTAGTACATAGCATGGCATACATGATAGATCCTACCGCCGAGGCATAGGGGATATTACTCATCCTTTCTCTTTCTTCTGCCGTAGCCGGTCCTTGAGTCTTACTCAAGACCTTGCCCGGTAACATAGGTAAGAACCCTTTCTTACTTTCGTCCATTCTAAACTTCTTTAGAATCTTGTCCAGATATGTACTCTGTGATAACCCTATTAGGCGTCTTGATCTATCTCTATAAATCTTGATGCCTAATATATACGATGCTTCACCAAGGTCTTTCATTGAAAACTATTATTCAAATAACCTTTAACACTGCTTAATAGTTCTATATCATTCCCAATCAATAATATGTCATCTACATATAATATTAGGAATTCTACAGAGCTCCCTCACTTTCTTGTAAATACAGGCCTCTCCATGACATTCGTATAAACCCGAAGTCTTTGATCACCTTATCAAAGCGTCGGTTCCAACTTCGATGCTTGCTTCAGTCCATAGATTGAACGCTGAAGTTTGCATACTTTGTCGCATTTTTAGGATCGACAAAACCTTTGGGTTGTACCATATACAACTCTTCCTCAATGTCTCCATTAAGAAACGCCGTTTTGACATCCATCTGCCAAATCTCATAATCGAAAAATGCAGCTATTGCTAACAAAATCCTCACTTTAGCTTCGCTACAGGTGAGAAAGTCTCATCGTAGTCAACTCCTTGAATTTGTCGGAAACCCTTTGCGACAAGTCGAGCTTTATAGACAGTATATTACCATCAGCATCTGTTTTTCTTTTGAAGATCCTTTTATTCTCGACAGCCTTTCTATCAGGTAAGTCTACCAAAGTCCATACTTTGTTATCATACATGGATCCCATTTCGGATTTCATGGCTTCTTGCCATTTGTTGGAATCGGGCTCATCATCGCTTCTTCATACGTTGCAGGGTCCTCATCATTGTTATCCACAATCATGACATTTAGACAAGGATCATACTAATCAGAGTGGTACGCTCCCTTGTCGATCTGCGAGGTTCAGTATCTCATTTCAAGTTTCATGATCATTATCATTAGCTTCCTCTGTTGCGGTGTAGGCGGTACAGGTACAACTTCCTACGCTACTCGATCAACGAGTATAGATTCATCAATCTCATCGAGTTCTACTTTTTCTTCCAGTCACTTCTTTAGTGAGAAATTCTTTCTCAAGAAAGGTTCCGTTCTTAGCAAAATATTTGCCTTCGGATTTGTGATAGAAAGTATACCCTATAGTTTCCTTAGGGTATCCTATGACGCATTTCTCCGCTTTGGGTTCTAGCTTGTCCGGTTGTAACTTCTTTACATAACAACCCCAAACTTTTAGGAACGATAGCTTAGGTTTCTTATTAAACCATAATTCATACGGTGTCGTTTCTACGGATTTTGATGGTGCTCTATTTAAAGTGAATGCGGCTGTCTCTAATGCATAACTCCAAAATGATAACGGCAAATCAGTAAGAGACATCATAGAACGAACCATATCTAAGAGTTCGATTACGACGTTCGGACACACCGTTTCGTTGTGGTGTTCGGCGGTGTCAATTGTGAAAGTATTCCGCATTTCTTTAAATGCATGCCAAACTCATAACTCAGATATTCACCTCCACGATCCGATCGTAGAAATTTAATCTTCTTGTTACGTTGATTTTCTACTTCACTTTGGAATTCCTTAAACTTCTCGAAAGTTTCGGATTTATGTTTCATGAAATAGATATACCCATATCTACTCAGATCATCTGTTAAGGTTAGAACATAACGATAACCACCGCGCGATGCTACACTCATTGGTCCGCACACATCGGTATGTATGATTTCCAATAAGTCGTAGTCGCTCCATCATACCAAAAAATGGAGTCTTAGTCATTTTTCCCATTAGACATGCTTCGCATCTATCAAGTGACTCAAAGTCAAGTGATTCAAGTAATCCATCATGGAGTTTCTTCATGCGTTTCACTCCAATATGACCAAGACGACATTGCCACATATAAGTAGAATTATCATTCAATTTAATTCGCTTAGCATCAATGTTATGTATATGCGTATCACTACTATCGAGATCTAACAGAAATAAGCCATTCTTTTGTGGTGCTCGACCATAAAAGATATTATTCATCAAAATAGAACAACCATTATTCTCAGACTTGAATGAATAACCGTCTTGCATTAAACAAGATCCAGATATAATGTTCATGCTCAACGCAGTACATAATAACAATTATTTAGGCTTAAAACTAATCCGAAGGTAGATGTAGAGGAAGTGCCGACTGCGATCACATTGACCTTGGATCCGTTTCCAACGCGCATCGTCACTTCATCTTTCAGGTTGTCGTTTATTCTTTAGTTCTGCTTCGAGTTACAAATATGAGCAACCAACCAGTATCAAATACCCAGGTTCTAGAACGAGAACCGTTGAAATGAACATCTATAACATGTATATCAGATATACCTTCTTTCTTCTTCTTGACAAGGCCGCTCTTCGGATCAGCCGGATACTTGGAGCAATTACGCCTCCCAGTGTCCCTTTCCTTGCGTAATAGCACTCAGCATCGCTTAGGGCCGTTCTTAGGTTTCACAGTGTGGCAGCTTTCTTGCCACCCTTCTTGAATTTTCCCTTAGACTTGCCCTGTTTCTTGAAACTGGTGGTCTTGTTGACCATCAACACTTGGTGCTCTTTCTTGATCTCAATCTCAGCAGCTTTTAGCATGCCAAAGAGTTCAGGTAACTCCTTGTTCATGTTCTGCATATTGTAGTTCATCACAAAGTTCTTGTAACTTGGTGGCAGTGATTGAAGGACACGATTAATCCCCGGTCTGTTAGGAATCACTATTCCCAAGTCAGAGTTTCTTCGCATGCCCGGTCATGGCGAGCATGTGCTCACTAACGGAGCTGCCTTCATCCATCATGCACTGAAGAATTGTTTCGATGCTTCATAGCATTCCACGTCCATGAGTCTCGAATATAGCTTTCAGCTCATTCATCAACTCATGAGGATCGTGGTGCTCAAAACGTTTTGAAGATCGGATTCAGTGCACAGGATGGCACACCGAACTTGAGAGTACCGAGTTTTCCGAGTCTCGTAAACTTTTACTTCATCGGTTTCAGTTTCTGCTAGAGGATCACCTAGCGGTGCATCAAGCACATATTGATTTCCGCCAGAGAGGAAGATCCTCACATGACCGATCGGTGAAGTTGCTACCGTTGCTCTTAAGCTTTTCTTTCTCTAGGAACTGGTTAAAATTGATTGGGGACGCCATCTCTACAACATATATTTGCAATAGTTTAGACTAAGTTTATGATAAATTGAGTTCAAATTTTAATTCAACATAATTAAAAACTAGGTGAACTCCCACTCAAAACAATATCCCTCGCATTGTCTTAGTGATCACACGAACCAAATCTACCGCACCTAAACCCGATCATCACGAGAAAAGGTGTGATTTCAATGGCGAACACTCAAAGTGTTCATCATATCAACCATATGATTCATGCTCTACCTTTCGGTATCACGTGTTCCGAGACCATGTCGTACATGCTAGGCTCAAGGCCACCTTAGTATCCGCATGTGCAAACTGTCTTGCACCCATTGTATGTACTTATTGAATCTATTACACCCGATCATCACGAGATGCTTCGAAACGACAAGACTTGATAACGGTGCTACTAATGATGAACACTTTATTATCTTGAGATTTTAGTGAGGAATCATCTTATAATGCTACCGTCGCGATCTAAGCAAAATAAGATGCATAAAAGGATTAACATCACATGCAATTCATATGTGATATGATATGGCCCTTTTGTCTTTGCGCCTTTGATCTTCATCTCCAAAGCACGGACATGATCTCCATCATCTTCGGGCATGATCTCCATCATCGTCGGCGTAGCATCAAGGTCAATGACGCCGTCTCCATGATTGTCCTCCATGTAGCAACTATTACAACTACTTTGAAATACTACTCAACATGAAATTTAAAGACAACCATAAGGCTCCTGCCGGTTGCCACAATACAATAATGATCATCTCATACATATTCATCATCACATTATGGCCATATCACATCACCAAACCCTGCAAAAACAAGTTAGACGTCTCTAATTTGGTTTGCATATTTTACGTGGTTTAGGTTTTCGAGAGAGATCTAATCTACCTACGAACATGAACCACAACGTTGATACTAATGTTGTCAATGGAAGAGTAAATTGAATCTTTACTATAGTAGGAGAGACAGACACCCGCAAAGCCTCTTATGCAATACAAGTTGCATGTCGAACGAGGAAAAAGTCTCATGAACGCGGTCATGTAAATTTAGTCCGAGCCGCTTCATCCCACTATGCCATAAAGATGCAAAGTACTCAACTAAATATAACAAGAGCATCAACGCCCACAAAACCATTGTGTTCTACTCGTGCAACCATCTATGCATAGACACGGCTCTGATACCACTGTAGGATAACGTTGCATAGAAAACAAAAATTTCCTACCGCGAACACGCAATCCAAGCCAAGATGCAATCTAGAAGACGGTAGCAACGAGGGGATCGAGTCTCACCCTTGAAGAGATTCCAAAGCCTACAAGATGAGGCTCTTGTTGCTGCGGTAGACGTTCACTTGCCGCTTGCAAGCGCGTAGAAGATCTTGATCACGATTGGTTCCGGCGCCACGAACGGGCAGCACCTCCGTACTCGGTCACACGTTCGGTTGTTGATGAAGACGACGTCCACCTCCCATTCCAGCGGGCAGCGGAAGTAGTAGCTCCTCTTGAATCCGAAGACGACGGCATGGTGTCGGTGGCGGTGGAGAACTCTGCGGAGCTTCGCTAAAGCTACGCGGGGATATGGAGAGAGAGGGGGCGCTAGGGTTTGGGAAGGGGTGGCCACCCAAGGGGGCGGCCAGCTTGTGTTCTTGGGGTGGCCGACCCTCCCTTGGCCCCTCATTATATAGGTGGATCCCCAAGAGTTGGTCTCCAAGTCTTCGAATAAGACCCGAACCAAAAACCTTCCATAAGGAGGGGAAACCTAGCCAAGCTAGGACTCCCACCAAAGGTGGGAGTTCCACCTCCCATATGGTGGCCGGCCCCCTAAGGGGAGTCCACTTGGGACTCCTCCCCACTAGGGTTGGCCGGCCATGGAGGTGGAGTCCCATGTGGACTCCACCTTCCTTGATGGTTTCTTCCGGACTTTTCTAGAACCTTCTAGAACCTTCCATAGAACCTTCCGTGACATTTTAATTCACATAAAATGACATCCTATATATGAATCTTATTCTCCGGACCATTCCAACTCCTCGTGATGTCGGGATCTCATCCGGGACTCCGAACAATATTCGAACTCCATTCCATATTCAAGTACTACCATTTCAACATCCAACTTTAAGTGTGTCACCCTACGGTTCGTGAACTATGTGGACATGGTTGAGTACTCACCCGACCAATAACCAATAGCGGGATATGGAGATCCATAATGACTCCCACATATTCAACGATGACTTTAGTGATCGAATGAACCATTCACATACATAATTCCCTTTGTCACGCGATATTTACTTGTCCGAGGTTTGATCTTGGTATCACTCCATACCTTGTTCAACCTCGTCTCCCGACAAGTACTCTTTACTCGTACCATGGTATGTGGTCTCTTATGAACTTATTCATATGCTTGCAAGACATTAGACGACATTCCACCGAGGCCCCAGAGTATATCTATCCGTCATCAGAATGGACAAATCCCACTGTTGATCCATATGCCTCAACTCATACTTTCCGGATACTTAATCCTACCTTTATAGCCACCCATTTACGCAGTGGTGCTTGGTGTAATCAAAGTACCTTTCCGGTATAAGTGATTTATATGATCTCATGGTCATAAGGACTAGGTAACTATGTATTGAAAGTTTATAGCAAATAACTTAATGACGAGATCTTATGCTACGCTTAATTTGGGTGTATCCATTACATCATTCATACAATGATATAACCTTGTTATTAATAACATCCAATGTTCATGATTATGAAACTAATCATCCATTAATCAACAAGCTAGTTTAAGAGGCATACTAGGGACTTCTTTGTTGTCTACATATCACACATGTACTAATGTTTCGGTTAATACAATTATAGCATGATATATAAACATTTATCATAAACATAAAGATATAAATAATAACCACTTTATTATTGCCTCTAGGGCATATCTCCTTCGGAATCATCTCCGAGGACTCTTCACCGCCATGGTCGCCTCCGGAGTGATGAGTGAGTAGTTCACCCCGGACTATGGGTCCATAGCAGTAGCTAGATGGTTGTCTTCTCCTCATGTGCTTCATTGTCGGATCTTGTGAGCTGCCTAACATGATCAAGATCATCTATCGTAATTCTATATGTTGTGTTTGTCGGGATCCGATGGATAGAGAATACTATGTTATGTTGATTATCAATCTATTACCTATGTGTTGTTTATGATCTTGCATGATCTCCGTTATTAGTAGAGGCTCTGGCCAAGTTTTTGCTCTTAACTCCAAGAGGGAGTATTTATGCTCGATAGTGGGTTCATGTCTCCATTAAATCTGGGACAGTGAAAAAGTTCTAAGGTTGTGGATGTGCTGTTGCCACTAGGGATAAAACATTGATGCTATGTCCGAGGATGTAGTTATTGATTACATTACGCACCATACTTAATGCAATTGTCCGTTGTTTGCAACTTAATACGGAAGGGGTTCGGATGATAACCGAAGGTGGACTTTTAGGCATAGATGCATGCTGGATAGCGGTCTATGTACTTTGTCGTAATGCAAAATTAAATCTCACTATACTCATCATATCATGTATGTGCATGGTCATGCCCTCTCTATTTGTCAATTGCTGACTGTAATTTGTTCACCCAACATGCTATTTATCTTATGGAGAGACACCTCTAGTGAACTGTGGACCCCGGTCCATTCTTTTACATTGAATACAATCTTGCAATACTTGTTCTACTTATTTTCGCAAACAATCATCATCCACACTATACATCTAATCCTTTGTTACAGCAAGCCGGTGAGATTGACAACCTCACTGCTTCGTTGGGGCAAAGTACTTTGGTTGTGTTGTGCAAGGTTCCACGTTGCGCCGGAATCCTGGTGTTGCGCGCACTACATCCCGCCGCCATCAACCTTCAACGTGCTTCTTGGCTCCTCCTGGTTCGATAAACCTTGGTTTCTTTCTGAGGGAAAACTTGCTGTTGTGTGCATCATACCTTCCTCTTGGGGTTCCCAACGAACGTGTGAGTTACACGCCATCAAGCCTATGTAAAAAAGTTACAACCGGACAAGCTAGAACCCAAAGCGGAGAAATGCGTCTTCATAGGATACCCTAAGGAAACTATAGGGTACACTTTCTATCACAGATCCGAAGGCAAGATCTTTGTTGCTAAGAACGGAACCTTTCTTGAGAAAGAATTTCTCACTAAAGAAGTGACTGGAAGAAAAGTAGAACTCGATGAGATTGATGAATCTTTACTCGTTGATCAGTAGCGATGGAAGATGTTCCGTGCCACCGCAACAGAGGAAGCTAATGATGATGATCATGAAACTTCAAACGAGATAGCTACTGAACCTCGCAGATCAACAAGGGAACGTGCCACTCCGATTGGTATGATCCTTGTCTAAATGTCATGATTGTGGACAACAATGATGAAGACCTGCGACGTATGAAGAAGCGATGATGAGCCCAGATTCCAACAAATGGCCAGAGGCCATGAAATCCGAAATGGGATCCATGTATGATAACAAAGTGTGGACTTTCGTAGACTTACCTGATAGCCGCAAGGCTGTCGAGAATAAATGGATCTTCAAGAGAAAACAGATGCTGATGGTAATATTACTGTCTATAAAGCTCGACTTGTCGCAAAGGGTTTCCGAGACATTCAAGGTGTTGACTACGATGAGACTTTCTCATCTGTGAGGATTTTCTTAGCAATAGCTGCATTTTTTGATTATGAGATTTGGCAGATGGATGTCAAAACGGCGTTCCTTAATGGAGACATTGAGGAGGAGTTGTATATGGTACAACCCAAAGGTTTTGTCGATCCTAAAAATGCTGACGAAGTATGCAAACTTCAGCGTTCAATTTATGGACTGAAGCAAGCATCGAGAAGTTGGAACCGACGCTTTGATAAGGTGATTAAAGACTTCGGGTTTATACAGTATCATGGAGAGGCATGTATTTACAAGAAAGTGAGTGGGAGCTCTGTAGCATTCCTGATATTATATGTAGATGACATATTATTGATTGGGAATGATATAGAACTATTAAGCGTGTAAAAGGTTATTTGAATAATAGTTTTTCAATGAAAGACCTTGGTGAAGCATCGTATATATTAGGCATCAAGATTTATAGAGATAGATCAAGACGTCTAATAGGGCTATCACAAAGTACATACCTGGACAAGATTCTAAAGAAGTTTAGAATGGACGAAAGTAAGAAAGGATTCTTACCTATGTTACCAGGCAAGGTCTTGAGTAAGACTCAAGGTCCGGCTACTAAGAAAGAGAAAGGATGAGTCGGATCCCCTATGCCTCGGCAGTAGGCTCTATCATGTATGCCATGCTATGTACTAGACCGGATATGCATGTTAGTTTGACTAGCAGATATCAAAGTGATCCAGGAATGGAACACTGGACAACGGTCAAGAATATCTGAAGTACTTGAAAAGAACTAAGGATATGTTTCTTTGTTATGGAGGTGACCAAGAGCTCGTTGTAACAAGTTACACCGATGCAAGTTGGAACACCGATCCCGATGACTCTAAGTCACAATCTGGGTACGTGTTTATATTGAATGGTGCTGTGAAGCTGGGCAAGCTCGAAGCAGTGCACGGTGGCGAAGTCTTCAACGGAATCGAGTACATAGTGGCTTGTGAGGCTTCATCAAGCGGTATGGATGAAGAGGTTCATTGTAGAACTCGGTGTGGTTCCTAGTGCATTGGACCCACTAGTCATCTACTGTGACAACATGGGTGCCATCGCCAATGCACAAGAACCAAGGTCACACAAGAGGCTGAAGCATATCAAGCTGCGTTATCATTCGATTCGCGAGTACATCGAAGATGGAGAAGTAAAGATTTGCAAAGTACACACTGATCTGAATGTAGCAGATCCGTTGACTAAAGCTCTCCCTAGGGCAAAGCATGACCAACACCAGAATGCCATGGGTGTTAGGTACCTTACAAAGTAATCTAGATTATTGACTCTAGTGCAAGTGGGAGGTTGGAGATATGCCCAAGAGGCAATAACAAAAGTGGTTATTATATATCTTTATGTTTATGATAAATGTTTATATATCATGCTATAATTGTATTAACCGAAACATTGATACATGTGTGTTATGTAAACAACAATGAGTCCCTAGTAAGCCTCTTAACTAGCTTGTTGATTAATAGATGATTAGTTTCATAATCATGAACATTGGATGTTATTAATAACAAGGTTATATCATTATATGAATGATGTAATGGACACAACCAATTAAGCGTAGCATAAGATTACGTCATTAAGTTATTTGCTATAAGCTTTCGATACATAGTTACCTAGTCCTTATAACCATGAGATCATGTAAATCACTTATACCGAAAGGTACTTTGATTACATCAAACATGCGTAAATGGGTGGTTATAAAGGTGAGATTAAGTATCCGGAAAATATGAGTTGAGGCATATGGATCAACAGTGGGATTTGTCCATCCCGATGACGGATAGATATACTCCTGGCCCTCTCGGTGGAATGTCGTCTAATGTCTTGCAAGCATATGAATAAGTTCATAAGAGACCACATACCACGGTACGAGTAAAGAGTACTTGTCAGAGACGAAGTTGAACAAGGTATAGAGTGATACCGATGATCAAACCTCGGACAAGTAAAATATCGCGTGACAAAGGGAATTGGTATCGTATGTGGATGGTTTATTCGATCACTAAGTCATCGTTGAATATGTGGGAGCCATTATGGATCTCCAGATCCCGCTATTGGTTATTAGTCGGAGAGAAATCTCAACCATGTCTACATAGTTCGCGAACCGTAGGGTGACACACTTAAGGTTTGATGTTGTAATAGTAGAACTTGAATATGGAATGGAGTTCAAGTATTGTTCGAAGTCTCGGATGGGATCACGGACATCACGAGGAGTTCCGGAATGGTCCAGAGAATAAGATTCATATATAGGAAGTCATATTCCAAGTTTGGAAATGATCTGGTGCATTTATGGAAGGTTCTAGAAGGTTCTAGAAAAGTCTGGAAGAAATCACTAAGGAAGGAAGAGTCCGGAGGGACTCCACCTCCCGCCAACCTAGAGGGGGAGTCCAAGGTGGACTCCACAAGGGGCGGCCACCCCCTTCATGGAAGGGTGGGAATCTCACTTGGGTGGGAGTCCCACCTGGGTAGGTTCCCTACTACATGGAAGGTTTTGGGTTCGGGTCTTATTCGAAGACTTGTAGTCCAACACTTGGGGTTCCACCTATATAATGAGGGGCATAGGGGAGGGGCGGCCACCACAAAGCCATAAGCTGGCCGCACCCCTTGCCGGCCCCCTCTCCCAAACCCTAGCCGCCCCCTCCTCCTCCACCTCTCCCGCACGCTAGCGAAGCTCCGCCGGAGTTCTCCATCGCCACCACCACGCCCGTCGTCTGCCGGAGTCAAGGAGGAGCTACTACTTCCGCTGCCCGCTGGAACGGAGAAGGACGTCGTCTTCATCAACACCAAACGTGTGACCGAGTAGGAGGTGCTGCCCGATCGTGGCACCGTGATCAAGATCTTCTACGCGCTTTTGCAAGCGCAAGTGATCGTCTACCGCAGCAACAAGAGCCTCATCTTGTAGGCTTTGGAAATCTTCAAGGGTGAGTCTCGATGATCTCCTCGTTGCTCCCGTCTTCTAGATTGCATCTTGGCTTGGATTGCGTTCTCGCGGTAGGAATTTTTTTGTTTTCTATGCTACGAATCCCTACATAATCCAAATAGGACATCCAGCTTGCCATCTGGCCAAAACGGCCCCCTCGGGAGATGCGAAATGGCCGTACCGGACGCGCTGGTGCACCGTTCGCCAACATGCTAAACGGAAAAAATTAGCACATAAAGTGATGTGTTATAGACCTAAAACCATTTTTCGGAATTTATTGAGCGACGGAAAGTGTACCCCTAGTTCAAATCCGGTCAGTTTCCAGCGGATTCGGCGGGACACCGCAGGAAGCCGCAGGGATTTCCAGATAACTAGCACGCACATATGTGGTGCGGAGGCGGTATCCTACCACTACATGGAGGTCTCGCGCAATACTAAAATACGCCTCATGTAGCTGCTTCACAAAAAAAAACTCGTTTTGGCACCCCGAAAATGAAAAAACCATCGCCCATGGGTCGGATTGGAAATCCGCTCCCGGGGCCATGCATTCCTTCCCAGGGACCACGCATGTGCCAAATATGGCCTCGTTCCGACAAACTATGTGGTGTCACAGGCCGTTTCCTACTCATTTGCCCTAAAAGCCATAGAACTCCGGACGTGATAGCTCTGTTTGTGAAGGGTTTTCCAAAATAATTTCCGTATCCTAATTCCAGTTTTTGGAGTGGTTACTAGGACACATAAAATGACGCCATGCGGCTCCAAGGGATTTTCTAACTTAGTTTAAATTGCCATCCGGCCAAAACGGGCCCCCACGGAGATAAGGTATATGGCCGGCGGCGCTGGTGCACCCGTTCACCATCGCGCTAAACGGAAAAAATTTAGCACATAAATTGATGTGTTGTAGACCTAAAAATATTTTCCCGGAATTTATTGAGCGACGGAAAGTGTACCCCTAGTTCAAATCCGGTCCTTTCCATTGGATTCGGCGGGACACAGCAGGAAGCCGCAGGGATTTCCAGATAGCTAGCACGCACATATGTCATGTGATATGTGGTGCGGAGGCGGTGTCCTACTAGTACACAGAGGTCTCACGCAATACAAAAATACGCCCCATGTAGCTGGTTCACAAAAAAAACCCCGTTTTAAAATGAAAAAACCATCGGCCATGGGTCGGATTGGAAATCCGCTTCCGGGGCATTTCTTCCCATCCCAGGGACCACGCACGTGCCAAATATGGCCTCGTTCTGACAAACTATGCGGTGTCACGGACCGTTTCCTACTCATTTGCACTAAAAGCCATAGAACTCCGGACGTGATAGCTCTGTTTGTGAAGGGTTTTCCAAAATAATTGTTGTATCCTAATTCCGTCTTTTGGAGTGGTTACTAGGACACATAAAATGACGCCATGCGGCTCCAAGGGATTTTCTAACTTAGTTTAAATTGCCATCCAGCCAAAACGGGCCCCCACGAAGATGCGGTATGGCCGTACCGGGCGCGCTGGTGCACCCGTTCACCATCGTGCTAAACGGAAAAAATTTAGCACATAAAGTGATGAGTTGCAGACCTAAAAACATTTTTCCCAGAATTTATTGTTCGACGGAAAGTGTACCCCTAGTTCAAATCCGGTCACTTTCCAGCGGATTCAGCGGGACACAGCAGGAAGCCGCAGGGATTCCCAGATAGCTAGCACGCACATATGACATGTGATATGTGGTGCGGAGCGGTGTCCTACTACTACGCGGAGGTCTCGCGCAATACAAAAATACGTCTCATGTAGCTGGTTCACAAAAACCCGTTTGGCACCCCGAAAATGAAAAAACCATGGCCATGGGTCGGATTGGAAATCCTTCCGGACATTGCTTCCCATCCCAGGGACCACGCACGTGCCAAATATGGCCTCGTTCCGACAAACTATGCGTGTCACGAACCGTTTCCTACTCATTCCCCTAAAAGTCATAGAACTCCGGACTTGATAGCCCTGTTTGTGAAGGGTGTTCCAAAATAACTGCCGTATCCCAATTCCGTCTTTTGGAGTGGTTACTAGGACACATAAAATGACGCCATGCGGCTCCGCGGGATTTTCTGACTTCGTTTAAATCGCTATCTGGCCAAAACGGGAACCCAATGACATATAAGAAAGTGTTTGAATTGTTACTATATTAACATGATATACATGATTCAAATATGCATGATTTTGACATAAACGGATAGAGGATGTTTTTATGAACATTTTGATACCTTATACGCATTTTTCTGACATCATATGAATTAGTTATGATTTTTACAAAATTAGACAAATTTGACAAATAGTCTACGCCGAGGGTGGCCGTCGGCGTAGCCCTGTCTACGCCTAGGGCCAAACATATGCCAAGGGCTGCCATCGGCGTAGACTTCGCTACGCCGACGGCAACGATACGCCGAGGGTGAGACTCGCTGGCTGGCCGTGCCGGGCCATACGCCGACGGCCCCGACATTTGGCCGTCGGCGTATGCCACGGCACTCGGCGTACGTCGCCATTCCTGTAGTGGCACATGTACCCAATCCACATAGGAATAGTTTTTCTCAGCCTTCTTATTGGCTGATCAGTTCAATACATCCTCATCTTCTTCCGGACATGAAAAACATATCGCAAATAAGTTCTCTGTATCTAAGAAACAACAAAAAAAAACTGTGGCCGTGTTACACTAGACCGTCTGACGCAGACGCGGACGACGCCGTCGTTAGTTCTACCTCTGGCAACCCTCCTAGTACATGCCTCCATTGCATATAGAATATCAGGACCAGGTACATGAAGACCGAGCACCCAAAGCCGCCCAGCATCGCGTTGCGCAGCGCGTCGAGAGACATGCCCGGTGCTCTCCGGAAGGGCCAGAGAACCAAGGCTGCCACCTCCACGACAAGGCCGGCGATCATAGCGGCGATGATGCACTGCAATGGTTTACGTAGCATCAAGCATATATACGTGAACTAGTACAAGAGCAAAGCTGGTATAACCAATCTGAAGCCTGCAGTATGTATATATATATATGTGCGTGCGTACCCGTTCACATATGTCGAGCCTGGCCAGTAGTTTCCGCCATGTGAAGACCGAGTCGTCCTTAGGTTTTGTGTCGGCCGTTGGACTGTAGGAGCCGCCGCCAACGCTGATCGGCTGACAGGAGGAAGAGGGTGATGCCGGGAGAGGGGTTATCTTCATGGTTGCTGTTGCTATCGCCGGAAGATTAGCTAATTGTGGGGAACCAATAATCTCACACGGATTGATTGATTGATTTGGTATGACGGTTCCGCCTCTTTAGTTAGAGCCTTAGAGGCAATTGTGGGGAGCCAAGAATCACACGGATTGTTTTCCGGCAACAACACGCACATGCAGGCGGAGAATCAAAAGGACTCCAGGATATTTGGACGACAACGTTTCTCGATCGAGCGGTGGCGGCGTGCTGGGCGACTGCATGGTGGGCTTCGCGACGACGGGCGGTGGTTGATGCCCTGCCCCAAAGGCTGCAGGCGGAGGTGGCTGGTGGGGAATCGGAGATTCTCCTCGTGGCGGGCGGCCGGCGCCATTGAGGCTGAGCAGGGATGTCCGGCTAGCCGCGGCAGCGGGCGGCCACGACGTGTGTGCGCTGCACGGCCGGTTGTGTGGAGGTCAGGTGAACCCCCGGTATACTTCTGGTTGCCAGCGGCGGGTGGCCAGACCGCTCTCTCCAGTTCTGGCGCGTCGTTGTCAAGCCGCAGTCATCCCTGAGGGCGGTGGTCACGTTCAATTCTTTCAGCACATTGGCGGGGCGGTTGCAGGTTTGCGGAGGTGCTGATGTCCGAACGAAAGTCCTACTCCTGTCGGAGTCGACGCCGGCGACACCCACGGGTGCCGCTACCTTCTTCAAGGCGGTGTTTCGGAGACTTCTGGTTCCTCCTTGGTCAAGCTCTGCTATTCTCGAAGGGGAACCCTAGATCTCTTTGATCCGGCGATGGCGGTGATGCACGTCACGTACCTCGATGGAGGCATCGTCTTCGAAGCTGCCACTTTGTGCTGGTTGGTTGGCGTTGCTGGGAGACAAGTGGTTGTTTGGCTTGGCTGGAGCGTGGATGGTCGTAACTCCTCCCTCATCTCCACTTTGGTGCCTCAAGCATGGAGTGTTTAGCGAGCTCTGTCTACGGGCAACGCGACTCTGGGCTGAGCTCTTCTCTATGGCATTCCAACGGCATTGGTTGACCTTCTCTCAGGGATGTTCGTATCATGTTGTCTCGTTGCCTCGTGTTGTGCCCAGGCTCGCTCATTTGGTGGTGGCGGACACAAGGGGAAGTGTGGAGTTCGTCTCGATGGAACTTTGTGTAGGGATTCGTAGTATAGAAAACAAAAAAAAATCCAGCGCAAGAACGAATGACAAGCCAAGATCTAATCTAGTAGATGGTAGCAACGAGGTGAAGATCATCATACCCTTGAAGATCGCTAAGCGTTAACGAGATTAGATCTTGTGGTTGATGTAGTCAATCACTTGCAGCTTGCAAAAGTGCGTAGAAGATCTTGACGGTGCTACAGTCGGGCAGCACCTCCGCACTCGGTCTCAAGTTCGGTGTTGAGCGCCCTTCTCCCCGTTCCAGCGGGCAACAGATGTAGTAGATCCTCCCCGGAATCCCACCAGCACGACGGCGTGGTGACGGTGGTGGTGGAGATCTCCGGCAGCACTTCGCCTAAACACCGCGGGAGTATCGGGAGGAGGGGAGTGGCTAGGGTTTGGGAGAGGGGGCACTTGGGGCGCCGGCCTTGGCTGCCCTTGGGTGGTGCAGCTCAAGTGGTGGCCGGCCCCCTCCCTCTCCCCCTCATTATATAGGTAGAATCCCCTAGGGTTTGCCCAAGATTCGAATAAGAGTCCAACTCAAAACTTACCATATGGGTGAAACCTAGGAAAAGTGGGATTCCTCGCTTTCCTTTCCCTATGGCTGGCCATGGTGGTGGAGTCCACTATGGACTCCACCTTCCCCTTTGGTCGGCCGGCTAGGGTTGGTGGAGTCCCGGATGGACTCCACCTTCCATGGTGATTTCTTCCGGAAGGTTCTAGAACATTCTAGTGTCTTCCATAAATGCACCGGATCATTTCCAAACTTGGAAAGTGACTTCCTACATATGAATCTTATTCTCCGGACCATTCCGGAACTCCTCGTGATGTCCTGGATCCCATTCGATACTCCGAACAATATTCGAATTCCATTCCATATTCCATGTCTACTTAAAACGACATCAAACCTTAAGTGTGTCACCCTACGGTTCGAGAACTATGTGGACATGATCGAGACTCCTCTCCGATCAATAACTAATCGCGGGACCTAGAGATCCATAATAGCTCCCACATATTTGATAACCCAAAAGTATAGGGAATCGCGGCAGTCTTCAAGGGGAGTAAAACCCAAATTTATTGATTCGACACAAGGGGAGGTAAAGAATACTTATAAGCCTTAACAACTGAGTTGTCAATTCAGCTGCACCTGAAAAAGCACTAGTAACAGGGGTGATGTGAAAGTAGCAGTGATATGAGAGCAGTAGTAACAGTAACACAGCAGTAGCAGTAATATGAGAGCAATGGTATCAGAAAATAGTTGATACTACTTCCAATGTCATGTAGAACGAGTATATGATGATGAAAGATGGACCGGGGTTCCCAGCTATCTACACTAGTGGCAACTCTCCAATAACAAGTGTTGGGTGAACAAATTACAGTCGGGCAATTGATAGGATTGAAATAGCATTAAGACAGAATATCAAGATCATTAATCATGTAGGCATGTTTTCCATATATAGTCATACGTGCTCGCAATGAGAAACTTGTACAACATCTTTTGTCCTACCAGCCGGTGGCAGCCGGGCCTCTAGGGAATCTACTGGAAATTAAGGCACTCCTTTTAATAGAGCACCGGAGCAAAGCATTAACACTCCGTGAAAACATGTGATCCTCATATCTAAGCCTTTCCCTCCAGTTGTCCCAATTTCTGTCACTTTGGGGCCTTTGGTTCCGGACATAGACATGTGCATACAACTTGTAGATACAATCTAAGCAATAAGTATAGAGCTCAAATCTAAGATCATGCCACTCGAGCCCTAGTGACAAGCATTAAGCATAACAAGATTGCAGCAACAATAAAGCCATCGCTTCAGCCACATCTACATCATGGACGTGACTTGCATCGGGAGTTGGTTTCTAGCACAAGTGACAAAGTAAGATGCATTTGAGCGACAAAGGACAACTCCCGTAGATCCACTTCTAGCTTGTCGCCTCAAAGTAAGATGCATCTGCATTCAGTTTGATCAATCCCCCTGGAGGCTTCTCCCATCCGTGACGTCGAATGCCCTCTTTCTTTACTGATTTTGCTGCCAACGAATAATTAGTAGCGACAACTATAATAGTACAATCATCGTCATTCGAGACGGTGATTGAAGCTTCTCGTCTTTAATTAATTGACGATGTTCCCACCAAATGTACCATGCACCCGCGGTAAACATTGTTTGGAGTTCAGGCGACTTCTTCTTATTGAGACATATCAAATGCTCCATCGTAACTTGTCCAGATCGATCAGCCTCCAATTCTTGCTGAACAAAATCTTCAAGCCCCAGATCCTTCCAAACAACCATCGATCTTTCACAAATAAACAAATTTTTTTTTCGAAATGGGGGTAAAACCCCGGGCGCCTCTGCATCGAAAGAATGCACACAGCCCATTATTGCATCGTTTTAAAAGAGAGAAAAACAAACATCCAGATATCTTTAAAAAGTTCATGGATCCACTAAAGTTGTAACATGAATCATCCATCGAAATAGTAACCTGGAATATCGCATACCTCAATACACCCTCTAGGCGAAACAGGAGCGCTCGTTCAGTTTAGCAGACTCTTAGCGAGCACATGATGCACACGCTACAGAAGTCGTCACCACCGCCGAACCACTGAGCCACCTTCAGAGTATATGTCTGCATAGCCCTCGCCAGGTCTGACATCAACACCACCACGGCGCTAGACAACACATCTCCCCCCTGCGCACAACCATCTCTCGCATCCGCCTGCAAGACCTCGTTGCGCCACGTCACCGAGACCCATCATCGTCGATGCGATAGAAAACTGCTCCACCGAACCACCTTCAGACTATTCTAGCCAAAATCTGCTCCAAAAGCGATGCCCTCGGGAGGGGTATGGACGTCGGGCGCTGCCATCGTCCGATCCAGGAGCCCCAGATCTAGGGTTTCCCGGAGCAGCCCAAGTATAGCAATAATGCAAGCGAAGATGATTCCTTCGACAAGGTAACGACACCAGGCGACTTTGTCATCATCCGTCATGACTAAGGCCGAGACTCGATTTTCACCGGCTGCCACATCTCCCCGAACTCGTCATAAGATGGATCACCGCTGAAACTCAGTGTGGGATCAAAAGATCCCCCATGCCAGGCCCAAATTCCGCCGACCACCTCCTACCGGAGTAGGCCGCCGCCCTCGTTCCCGGTGCCGCCGCCGCGACGCCCAAGTAATGCAGGCAAAGATGCAAGCCGGTAGGAACCACCACGCGCAGGAGCAGGCGACAAGAAACCGCAGGAGCACGGCGTCGTGGCCCTCCAGGCCCTAATGGGCCCAGATCGAACCCAACACCATGGCACCGTAACTGCCATCCCGCCTGTGGCCGATGCGTTGCAGCTCTCCTGTGTTCTTCTGGTGGGCTGAAATGCACGGGGATATAGTTTAGCCGTGAGTTCTTCTCTAGCCCAGAACAAAAGAATCGATATTCATATGCGTCCGAGCGTGCATGATAGGGAACTATGTTTTCGTCTGTTCCAGCTTCGGAACCGACAAAAAATGACCAGGCACACATGGTTAGTCCGGTTCTGGTAGCGATTTACACTAGATTCTTTCTATACTACTCCCTCCGTCCCATGAAAGTCGTCTGAGATTTGTCAAAATCTTGCAGACGACTTTCATGGGACGGAGGGAGAATATTGGTACACGGACAAATTAAATTTCTTTGAATGAGCCCTCCTAATGGAGATATGCGACATTCTATATGTGTTATTTGTTGTCCTATTCATTTTTCTCATATACATAGACGCATTCCTTTTTGTATCTTCATGCACCATTTTTGTTTGGTGATTTTTTCTGATTGATGATTTAATTGACATATGTGGTATCCCAGTAAAAAGGGGGGTCAAAACTAAATGGCATGTCCAATAACGAGCATGCATGCTGTATTTAGTATCTTCTCTGTACAATGCAATGCAAAAAATGAAAAGATAAACGTGCGCATGCCTCCGCTACAAACAGCATGTTATGTTGGCCAAATTTAGCCTCCCTATATTTTGTTTTGGCCCACAAGTTAAAAGATGAATTACAAATTAAAATTTCTCCTAACTTCTAGTCTCCTCCCCGGCGACCTCCTTCCCCATCTTCTGCGAACGAGGAAATCGGGTGTTGGAAGATCAAGGCAGGATCACATTTGAAGGAAATGGGGGAACCCTTGCCGGCCTTGGCGGTAGGGTTGCTGGGACTGGGAAGCTGCACATGTGGGTTCATCGCCGGTGCCACAAGGCTCAAGGTAATTAAGTAAGCACGCACATCGCACCAAACTATGGTGTTATATAAACCACACACACGTACGTTTCTCTCGTGTTAATTTGTCTGATTGACAAAATGTTAATTTGCAGCGGGATGATATCATCCTGCAGGGCGGCGAGTGCGTGTACCCGACGAATCCCGCCTTCGCGCTGGGGTACGTCGCGGTGTCCTTGCTGCTGCTGACCATCGTGTTGATCACGGCACGATGTTGCTGCATGTGTTGCCGCTGCGGTTTTAATGTGCTTTCGGCGGTGGGCATCCTTAGCACCGTCATGGCATGGTACTCCGCGTTGCGCGCGGGATTACTCTTCTTTCTAGCCACGGAGGCGAACCGTCCCGGGGGGCGTGGTAATGCCCCTAAGTGCTACGACTATGTTCGCGTGGGCGTCCTCTTCGACGAGGCGGCCTTCCGGGCCTTCCAAGTCACCATCTTCGGACTCCTGTCCGGCGGTGCGCTTCACAAGGGGGCCCAAGTCCCCGCCTCTTGATCACTATTCAACATCTATGTACAATTTGTGAAGGACTACGATTTTTTCGTAGCTGGTATTTTCTTTCTTTTAAATTCTCAAAGCAACACAACATTTTAGGCTTCTCCATGAGAGGACGATATGTATGGCAAATATAATATATATATTCTAGGGGCCTCTTTCACTACAGGAATCTGCCAAGATGCCGACGGCCTCCAGCCCTCGGCGTATCACCGCCTCGCCCTCGGCATACGCTACGCCGACGGGGGCCCTCGGTGTAGCTCCTCGGGGAAGGTTGGCCTCGGCAGAGCACACGTGGCCCTCGGCGTAGCGCCGCCCGTCGGCGTAGACGGAGAGGGCCGACGGCTGGTCCCACCCGTCGGCGTACTGGCCCTCGGCGTAGCGGGCTAACCGGCACCGTCAGGCTGACGGCCGTTACAGCTACGCCGAGCGCCGCACCGTCGGCGTACGGGGACGCGTGGCGTGGCCTGGTCGACCTTGGCGCTCGATACGCCGAGGGCCGCACCGTCGGCGTACGAGGACGCGTGGCGCCGCCTGGTCGATCCTGGCGCTGATACGCCGAGCGCCTCACCGTCGGCGTACGTGGACGCGTGGCGCGGCCTGGGCGTCCCTGGGCGACGGACGCTACCCCGAGGGCCGTACCGTCGGCGTAGAGGCGACCATTTGGTCCATTTCTGGACGCGTGGCGCGCCCTGGGGGAACCTAGGAGCTACCCCGAGGGGGAACCCGTCGGCGTAGAGGGTACCATTTGGTACATATTTTTCGTTTTTTGCTGTTTCGCGCGTTTTCCAGATTTGGCAGGATACACAAGCACATATAATTCACATGAAATTCATAGGCATGAAGTGCAAATACATATAACATCAAGTGCATACATAGTGTCATAGTGCCATAGGTTGCATACATAGTGTCATAGTGACATAGGATGCATACATAGTGCCATAGTGTGCATACATGCATGGTGCCATAGTGTGCATAAGATACATGGGACTACTAGAGGAGCTCGTCGCCGCTAAACACCGGCCCGGGCCGATTCCTTCCGGTAGAAGCTGCGGAAGAACCACCGGGAGAAGTGCCGGGAGAAGTACCGGGAGAAGTACCGGGTGTAGCACCGGGAGAAGGACCACCATGATGAACCGGTGTCATGTCCCTCCCACCACCCTGGTTTCCGGAACATCCCGTTCCCTACACACATGTTCCCGAGATGTTAGCAATTTGCGAGGCAAAGGAAAGCCGTAGTATTCGGTTTGGCGAAGAACTTACCGTTGTTCTCCCATAGTACTCCGCAGCGAAATTTTCCTTCGATGGCATTGATACGTCTCCAACGTATCGATAATTTCTTATGTTCCATGCTACTTTATTGATGATACCTACATGTTTTATGAACATTATATGTCATATTTATGCATTTTCTGGAACTAACCTATTAACAAGATGCCGAAGAAGAGTTTTCTGCTGTTTTTGGTTTCAGAAATCCTAGTAAAGAAATATTCTCGGAATTGGACGAAACTTTTCGGGGTCCTATTTTGCACGAAGCTTCCCGAGAAGGAAGACCTAACGAGTGGGGCCACGAGGCGGCAGGGAGGGAGGCGGCGCGGCCCAGGCCCTGGCCGCGCCGACCCCTCCTGGGCCCCTCGTGTGGCCCCCGCGTTGACCCTCCGCCTACTTAAAGCTGTCGCGAAACCCCCGAGAGCCACGATACGGAAAACCTTACAGAGACGCCGCCGCGAATCCCATCTCGGGGATTCGGAGATCGCCTCCGGCACCTGCCGGAGAGGATTCATCTCCCGGAGGACTCTACACCGCCATGGTCGCCTCGGAGTGATGAGTGAGTAGTTCACCCCTGGACCATGGGTCCATAGCAGTAGCTAGATGGTCGTCTTCTCCTTGTTGTGCTTCATTGTTGGATCTTGTGAGCTGCCTAACATGATCAAGATCATCTATCTGTAATACTATATGTTGTGTTTGTCGGGATCCGATGGATAGAGAGTACTATGATTATGGTGATTATCAATCTATTGTTTATGTGTTGTTTATGATCTTGCATGCTCTCCGTTATTAGTAGAGGCTCTGGCCAAGTTTTTGCTCTTAACTCCAAGAGGGGGTATTTATGCTCGATAGTGGGTTCATGCGTTCATTGAATCTGGGATCGTGACAGTAGGTTCTAAGGTTGTGATGTGCTGTTGCCACTAGGGATAAAACATTGATGCTATGTCTAAGGATGTAGTTGTTGATTACATTACGCACCATACTTAATGCAATTTGTTGTTGCTTTGCAACTTAATACGGAGGGGTTCGGACGATAACATGAAGGTGGACTTTTTAGGCATAGATGCAGTTGGATGGCGGTCTATGTACTTTGTCGTAATGCCGGATTAAATCTCACTATATTTACCATGTCATGTATATGCATTGTTATGCCTTTCTCTATTTGTCAATTGCCCGACTGTAATTTGTTCACCCAACATGCTTTATCTTATGGGAGAGACACCTCTAGTGAGCTGTGGACCCCGGTCCTATTCTTTACATAGCATACAATCTACTGCAATTGTGTTTTACTATTTTCTTTGCAAATATCTTCCACTCGATACGTTTAATCCTTTGTTACAGCAAGCCGGTGAGATTGACAACCTCACTGTTTCGTTGGGACAAAGTACTTGGGTGTGTTGTGCAGGTTCCGCGTTGGCGCCGGAATCCCTGCGCCGCATCACATTTCGCGACCATCAACCTTCAACGTGCTTCTTGGCTCCTCTGGTTCGATTAAACCTTGGTTTCTTTCTGAGGGAAAACTTGCCTGTGCGCATCATACCTTCCTCTTGGGGTTCCCAACGAACGTGTGAGTTACACGCCATCAAGCTCTTTTTATGGCGCCGTTGCCGGGGAGATCAAGACACGCTGCAAGGGGAGTCTCCACTTCTCAATCTCTTTACTTTGTTTTTGTCTTGCTTTATTTTATTTACTACTTTGTTTGCTGCACTAAATCAAAATACAAAAAAAATTAGTTGCTAGTTTTACTTTATTTACTGTCTTGCTCTCTATATCGAAAACACAAAAAAATTAGTTACTTGCATTTACTTTATCTAGTTTGTTTTATTTACTGTTGCTAAAATGGCCAACCATGAAAATACTAAATTGTGTGACTTCACAAATGCAAATAATAATGATTTCCTATGCACACCTATTGCTCCACCTGCTACTAGCAGAATTCTTTGAAATTAAACCTGCTTTACTGAACTTGGTTATGAGAGAACAATTTTCTGGTGCTAGTTCTGATGATGCTGCTGCCCATCTCAATAATTTTGTTGAACTTTGTGAAATTCAAAAGTATAAAGATGTAGATGGTGATATTATTAAATTGAAAGTGTTTCCTTTCTCATTAAGAGGAAGAGCTAAAGATTGGTTGCTATCTTTGCCTAAGAATAGTATTGATTCATGGACTAAATGTAAGGATGCTTTTATTGGTAGATATTATCCTCCCGCTAAAATTATATCTTTGAGAAGTAGCATAATGAATTTTAAACAATTAGATACTGAACATGTTGCTCAAGCTTGGGAGAGAATGAAAACTTTGGTAAAGAATTGCCCAACCCATGGACTGACTACTTGGATGATCATCCAAACCTTCTATGCAGGACTAAATTTTTCTTCGGAATTTATTGGATTCAGCTGGAGGTACCTTTATGTCCATCACATTGGGGGCGGCTAAAACTTCTTGATGATATGATGATAAATTACTCTGAATGGCACACGGAAAGAGCTCCACAAGGTAAGAAGGTAAATTCTGTTGAAGAAACCTCTTCCTTGAGTGATAAGATTGATGTGATTATGTCTATGCTTGTGAATGGTAGATCTAATGTTGATCCAAATAATGTTCCTTTAGCTTCATTGGTTGCTCAAGAAGAAAATGTTGATGTAAATTTCATTAAAAATAATAATTTCAACAACAATGCTTATAGGAACAACTATGGTAATACTTATGGTAGATATGAGGGAAGGATGCTAGATGTTGAAAGATCCACTAAAAACTTTATGCAATCGCAATATGAACAAAACCAATTGTTTACTAAAACTATGAATGAACAATCTACCTTGTTGAAAAATATAGGAAATCAACTTGAAAATTTGAATAGGGAGATTTCTGGTCTGCAAACTAAAATTTCAAATGCTGAAACCCGAATCTCATACATGTCCGCATCACAATCCTCTTTAATTAATAAAATGGCTGCTAAACCTGATGATATTGATAATAAGATTACTACTACAGCAAATGCCATCCAAGTTAGAATTAATGAGAATATAAGATTAATGGCTGAACTGCGTGCTAGGTGGGATAGAGAAGAAAATGAAAAACTAGCTAAAGAGAATAATGTAGCTAAAGTTTGGACTATTACCACCACTAGTAATGCTAATTCTCCACATGTTGCTGCACCTCCTACTATCAATGGTAAAATAATTGGTGTTGGCAATGTTTCTACTCCTAGTGCAAAGCAAACAAAACTGCCTGAAATTGCTAAAACTGCTGAAACTGCTTGTGATAAAACTGCTGAAATTTTTTCCAACCTTGGGAACAATGATCCCATTGCTGTAGCTCATGATGATTTAGATTTTGATGATTGTCACATCTCTGAAGTTATAAAGTTCTTACAAAAACTTGCTAAAAGTCCTAATGCTAGTGCTATAAATTTAGCCTTTACAAAACATATTACAAATGCTCTCATAAAGGCTAGAGAAGAGAAACTAAAACTTGAAACTTCTATTCCTAGAAAGTTAGAAGATGGTTGGGAGCCCATCATTAAAATGAAATTCAATGACTTTGAATGTAATGCTTTATGTGATCTTGGTGCAAGTATTTCGGTTATGCCTAAAAAGATTTATGATATGCTTGACTTGCCACCATTGAAGAATTGTTATTTGGATGTTAATCTTGCCGATAATGCTAAAAAGAAACCTTTGGGGAGGATTGATAATGTGCATATTACGGTTAACAATAACCTTGTCCCCGTTGATTTTGTTGTCTTGGATATCGAATGCAATGCATCTTGTCCAATTGTGTTGGGAAGACCTTTTCTTCGAACTGTTGGTGCTGTTATTGATATGAGGAAGGTAATATTAAATATCAATTTCCTCTCAAGAAAGGTATGGAACACTTCCCTAGAAAGAGAATGAAGTTGCCTTTTGATTCTATTATTAGAACAAGTTATGATGTTGATGCTTCTACTCTCGATGTTACTTGATTTGCACTTTCTGCGCCTAGCTGAAAGCGTTAAAGAAAAGCGCTTATGGGAGACAACCCATGTTTTTACCTACAGCAATTTTTTGTTTTGTTGAGTCTTGGAAGTTGTTTACTACTGTAGCAACCTCTCCTTATCATGTTTTTGTGCCAAGTAAAGTTTCTATGTCAAAGTTGATGTTATATTTGGGATCGCTGCGCAGAAACAGCATTGCTGTCTGTCACGAATCTGGGCACAATTCTCTGTAGAAAATTCGAAAAAATCTGCCAATTTACGAGCGTGATCCTCAGATATGTACGCAACTTTCATTAGTTTTGAGTTTTTCCATTTGAGCAAGTCTGGTGCCATTTCTAAATTCGTCTTTACGGACTGTTCTGTTTTTGACAGATTCTGCCTTTTATTTCGCATTGCCTCTTTTGCTATGTCGGATTTATTTCTTTGATCCACTAATGTCCAGTAGCATTATGCAATGTACAGAAGTGAAAATAATGTTTGTGTCACCTCTGAATGAGTGAATTATTAATGATGCACTAACCCTCTAATGAGTTTGCTTGAAGTTTGGTGTGAAGGAAGTTTTCAAGGGTCAAGAGAGGAGAATGATATACTATGATCAAGAGGAGTGAAAGCTCTAAGCTTGGGGATGCCCCCGTGGTTCACCCTGCATATTTTAAGAAGACTCAAGCGTCTAAGCTTGGGGATGCCCAAGGCATCCCCTTCTTCATCGACAACATCATCAGGTTCCTCCCCTGAAACTATATTTTTATTCAGTCACATCTTGTGTTCTTTACTTGGAGCGTCGGTTTGTTTTCGTTTTTGTTTTTGTTTGAATAAGATGGATCCTAGCATTCACTTTGTGGAGAGAGACACGCTCCGCTGTTGCATGTGGACACATGTGTCCTTAGGCTTTACTCATAATGTTCAAGGCAAAGTTTCTTCTTCGTTAAATTGTTATATGGTTGGAATTGGAAAATGCTACATGTAGTAATTCTAAAATGTCTTGGATAATGTGATACTTGGCAATTGTTGTGCTCATGTTTAAGCTCTTGCATCATATGCTTTGCACCCATTAATGAAGAAATACATAGAGCTTGCTAAAATTTGATTTGCATATTTGGTTTCTCTAAGGTCTAGATAATATCTAGTATTGAGTTTTGAACAACAAGGAAGACAGTGTAGAGTCTTATAATGTTTACAATATGTCTTTTATGTGAGTTTTGCTGCACTTGTTCATCCTTGAGTTTCCTTCAAATAACCTTGCTAGCCTAAACCTGTATCGAGAGGGAATACTTCTCATGCATCCAAAATCCTTGAGCCAACTACTATGCCATTTGTGTCCACCATACCTACCTACTACATGGTATTTCTCCGCCATTCCAAAGTAAATTGCTTGAGTGCTACCTTTAAAATTCCATCATTCACCTTTGCAATATATAGCTCATGGGACAAAATAGCCTTAAAAACTATCGTAGTATTGAATATGTACTTATGCACTTTATATTTTATTAAGTTGCTTGTTGTGCGATAACCATGCTTCTGGGGAACGCCATCAACTATTGTTGAATATCATGTGAGTTGCTATGCATGTCGTCTTGTCTGAAGGTCTATCATTTTAGTGGTTGGAGCATGCAAAATTGTTAGAGAAGAACATTGGGCCGCTAACTAAAGCCATGAATCATGGTGGAAGTTTCAGTTTTGGACATATATCCTCAATCTCATATGAGAATAATAACTTTGCTACATGCTTATGCATTTAAGAGGAGTCCATTATCTGTTGTCCATGTTGTCCCGTATGGATGTCTAAGTTGAGAATAATCAAAAGCGAGAAATCCGAAATGCGAGCATTCTCCTTAGACCTTTGTACAGGCGGCATGGAGGTACCTTGTGACACTTGGTTGAAACATGGCATGCGAAGACCCGGTAGTCCAAGTTAAGTAGGACGAGTGCGGGCACTATTAGTATACTATGCGTGAGGCTTGCAACTTGTAAGATATAATTTTCATAACTCATATGCTTTATTACTACCGTTGACAAAATTGTTTCATGTTTTCAAAATAAAAGCTCTAGCACAAATACAAATCGATGCTTTCCTCTTTGAAGGACCATTCTTTTACTTTTATTGTTGAGTCAGTTTACCTATCTCCTTCCACCTTAAGAAGCAAACACTTGTGTGAACTGTGCATTGATTCCTACATACTTGCATATTGCACTTGTTATACTACTTTATGTTGACAATATCCATGAGATATACATGTTACAAGTTGAAAGCAACCGCTGAAACTTAATCTTCCTATGTGTTGCTTCAACACCTTTACTTTGATTTATTGCTTTATGAGTTAACTCTTATGCAAGACTTATTGATGCTTGTCTTGAAGTACTATTCATGAAAAGTCTTTGTCATATGATTCAGTTGTTTACTCATGTCATTACTTTTGTTTTGATCGCTGCATTCATTACATATGTTTACAAATAGTATGATCAAGATTATGATGGCATGTCACTCCAGAAATTATCTTTGTTATCGTTTTACCTGCTCGGGACGAGCAGACTAAGCAGGGATGCGATACGTCTCCAACGTATCGATAATTTCTTATGTTCCATGCTACTTTATTGATGATACCTACATGTTTTATGCACATTATATGTCATATTTATGCATTTTCTGGAACTAACCTATTAACAAGATGCCAAAGCAGTTGCTGTTTTCTGCTGTTTTTGGTTTCAGAAATCCTAGTAAAGAAATATTCTCGGAATTGGACGAAACGCCCGGGGTCCTATTTTGCACGAAGCTTCAGAAGACCGAAGACCTAACGAAGTGGGGCCACGAGGCGGCGGGAGGGAGGCCGGCGCGGCCTACGCGCCGACCTACCTGGGCCTCGTGTGGCCCCGCGTTGACCCTCCGCCTACTTAAAGCTCCGTCGCGAAACCCCGGTACCGAGAGCCACGATACGGAAAACCTTACAGAGACGCCGCCGCCGCGAATCCCATCTCGGGGGATTACGGAGATCGCCTCCGGCACCCTGGGAGAGGGATTCATCTCCGGAGGACTCTACACCGCCATGGTCGCCTCCGGAGTGATGAGTGAGTAGTTCACCCTGGACCATGGGTCCATAGCAGTACTAGATGGTCGTCTTCTCATTGTTGTGCTTCATTGTTGGATCTTGTGAGCTGCCTAACATGATCAAGATCATCTATACGTAATACTATATGTTGTGTTTGTCGGGATCCGATGGATAGAGAGTACTATGATTATGGTGATTATCAATCTATTGTTTATGTGTTGTTTATGATCTTGCATGCTCTCCGTTATTAGTGGCCAAGTTTTTGCTCTTAACTCCAAGAGGGGGTATTTATGCTCGATAGTGGGTTCATGCGTTCATTGAATCTGGGATCGTGACAGTAGGTTCTAAGGTTGTGATGTGCTGTTGCCACTAGGGATAAAACATTGATGCTATGTCTAAGGATGTAGTTGTTGATTACATTACGCACCATACTTAATGCCTGTTGCTTTGCAACAATACTGGAGGGGTTCGGACGATAACATGAAGGTGGACTTTTTAGGCATAGATGCAGTTGGATGGCGGTCTATGTACTTTGTCGTAATGCCGGATTAAATCTCACTATATTTACCATGTCATGTATATGCATTGTTATGCCTTTCTCTATTTGTCAATTGCCCGACTGTAATTTGTTCACCCAACATGCTTTATCTTATGGGAGAGACACCTCTAGTGAACTGTGGACCCCGGTCCTATTCTTTACATAGCATACAATCTACTGCAATTGTGTTTTACTATTTTCTTTGCAAACATCTTCCACTCGATACGTTTAATCCTTTGTTACAGCAAGCCGGTGAGATTGACAACCTCCCTGTTTCGTTGGGACAAAGTACTTGGGTTGTGTTGTCCAGGTTCCGCGTTGCGCCGGAATCCTGGTGTTGCGCCGCATCACATTTCGCGACCATCAACCTTCAACGTGCTTCTTGGCTCCCCTGGTTCGATTAAACCTTGGTTTCTTTCGAGGAAAACTTGCTACTGTGCGCATCATACCTTCCTCTTGGGGTTCCCAACGAACGTGTGAGTTACACGCCATCAGGCATGTGTGGCGTCGGCCCCGGAAAGGGAGGCATCGGCCCTAAATCCACTGTCTGTCCAGTTTGATTGGCCACCATCGACGCCTGCAAGATAGTTTACATGTCAGTCTTTGCAGAAATGAAGCATCAAACTAGGGAAAGTGGGACTTGTCATCATTTGCGAAAACAAAGGTTGGAACTTACATGTATATATGCCATGTACTCCATGAACTGCTGCTGGTGCTGGTTGAAGGCCACCTGATATTCTTGATGAGCGGCCACGTAGGCCGCCTCGAAGTCAGGCTACAGTTTCACAAATTCATGTCTTGTTAGCACTTAGCAATGGATGAACGAAAGTCGGAAAGAGGATGGAAATGAGGGAAACTTACGTCATATGCGGGTTGTTGCCGAGCCCGGCGACGAGGCGGGAGAGGGGGCTGTCCTTGGTGAGTCCCGCCTTGAGACGCGTGAAGGTCGTGGTGAGGGTATGCTTGACGGCCTTGTTCAGCATGGCGAGACGGCCATGCGGCAACCCTCCGGACGACAGGACCAACGACTCCTCGTCGACCTCCGCGCTCATGGGGTCATTCCACCTCCGGGTGACGATGCCTCACCATCTCGCAGTAGTTCTCGACGTCCTCGGCGTAGGTGCCGAAGTACTCAGGGAGCGAGGGCTGAGGCTGCGAGAGATCGGGCTTCTTAAGCCGCATCTTGTTGTATATCTCGAGGTCAGACATCTCCTCCTCGGATCCTAACGCGGCATCGCGAAAGGAAATGTTGTGAGTACCAACTTTGAACCTGAAGGAAAATAAAATGTATACATACCGTCTTCCCCTTGTAGCACTCGTAGCTGAGGTTTCCCCCACAGTGTGTGCCACCGTCGCCTCGGTTCTCCGCGTTCCGCCTCGCCACGGCTGCAAAGTCCTCGTCCATCTTGAGCCACCTCATCCTAACCATCTCCTCCCATGCCTCGGCATGCGGCTCGGCCCAATCGGGGATAACCTGAAAATGCAATACTCAACTCAATCTAATGCAATCGCAACTTAGTAGCAATGTAGAATCTCATTGACATTTTACTCACCGACATGTAGTCCTCCACCGTCATCTCGTACTCGGCCTTAGCATTCTTACCGACAATGTCCGGCTTATGGACCCTCTCGCCTCTCTCTGCCCAGAAGTGACCCGCGGACGTGATCCTTTGGTTGTACCACACCTGCGGTGTCAACCTCTCACAAGTCGCCCGCAAAGTCATGCGGCCGTCTCCTCAACCTCGGGCGCCACACGATAAAAACACTTCAATCATGCAAAAACAATTGTGAGATTCATGAGTTAGAACATTGGGGTCATCAAATATGAACGAAGCTCGAGAAAATATGTCTTACCCAAAACTTTCTCATCACGGCCTCAGCAGCCGTCGGGAAGCCTACGCCAGGGGCACTCTCGTAGTCCGTCCAAGTAGTGGCTAGCTTCTTCTCGCCAGCTGGGACAGTCGGGGATAGTACTTGCCGGCCAGAACTTCCTAAGCAAAGCTCCAATCATGCTGCTAGGCAGGCGCCCCTTGAGGAGGAAATATCCAATTGCTGCACATGAAAATCAAACATTAGCACATGAAAATCAAACATTAGTACATGAAAATCGAAATTGCCAAATTAGTACACTTACTCAGGGCCAGCAGGAATAATAAGGGTCTTCGCCTCATGGGTCTTAGGCTCCTTCCTCTCGTCGGGGACTCTCGCTTCCCCACGAATCTTCAGTGGCTTCGGCCGCCCATCCTCCTCCGGAGTCTCAAACCCGCGGCTAGAGTCCTCCTCGGCTCTAGACTCCGTCTCCGCCTCCTCTCTAGACGTCTCCAAAGAACCCGCAACGTCGCCTGAAGCCGATGGTGGTGGCTCAAAGTCCGGTCCTCCCCAGCCACCTCCACCTCCACCTCCACCTCCACCTCCTCCCAAGCCACCTCCACCTCCACCACCTCGTCCCCATCCTCGTCCTCCTCCTCCTCCTCCTCCCGCGCCGTCCTCGTAACGCGGATTGCGACGCGGTGCCCTCTCACTCCTTCTAACATTGTTCTTGCGTTGTTGCATCTTCTTAAGCAAGCTCGACGAGTCCTCCTTGCCGCCGCTCTATTGTTCAATCACCTGCAGAAAGAGAAAACAATTAAGAAGCATGTTGAAAAATATATAAATAGTAAGCATAAAGACACTAAACAATTAAGAAGCATGTTCAAAAATATATAAATACTAAGCATAAAGATACTAAACAATAAAGAAGCATGTTGAAAAAAAAATACTAAGCATAAAATGACTTGGACGGGAAGTGACACCTAGGTTACGCAACTTGACTTGGAAAATGAATCTAGTGACATAAATAAAATGCGGAGAAGAAGTTCGTAATTTTGCTCACCCTCGGCTATAGAGGAAGTAGTGGAACAACCGAGTGTCGATGTCGACGACCGTCGAGAAGCGCGTCAAGATCCGGGATCGTCACACCGGGAGGCTCACGACGAGGCGGTCACGGCATAGCCTATTACAAATTCACAAAATTCACATTATTAGACATATTTCTACTACACAATCTACGGATCCGGTGGCGGTGGCGGCTAACAAATTAACTAAGCAAAAAATCCTAACTAACTAACTAACAGCAATTTGTATTACAACAATTAAAGTAACACAAAAATGAAAGTAACACAATTTCTATTACTAGTTCCAACATCAATTTGTATTACAACAATTAAAGTAACACAAAAATGAAAAAAGGGCTAAAGTGCTTACCATCTGCAGGCCGGCCGGGTACTGCGCGGGGGTGTTGAGGAGGAGGTGGGCGGCGCGACGAGGAGGCCGGCGACGGGAGGATGGCCGGGGCGAGGAGGAGGGCGAGGGCGCGACGAGGAGGCCGGCGACCGGAGGATGGGGATGGGAGGAGGGCGGGGACGGGAGGAGGGCCACGGGCCTGAGGTCGGGAACGGGAGGAGGGTGGCGCGACGGGAGGAGGGCGGCGCGAGCGGCAGGTGGCGGCGCGAGCAGCAGGTGGCGGCGCGAGCGGGCAGGTGGCGGCGGCGGGCAGGAGGCGGCGCTGGGCAGGGGGAAAAGCGAGCGGGAGGAGGAAAACGCGAGCGCGAGGAGGAAAACGCGTGCGCGCGTGCGTGGCCGACCAGGTGCTCTGTTATCCAAATCCCCAGATACGCCGAGGGCCACCCTCGGGTTACCCTGTCGCGCCCATACGCCGAGGGCCACCCTCTGCTTATCTGTTTCGCCCGGGCCGACCAGGTGGACCCTGGCTTAATGTTAGGGTTTCCCTGGATACGCCGAGGGCCCCAGATACGCCTAGGGCCCCCCTCGGCATAATGAATTTTTTTTAATTTTTGTTTTTTTTTCTTTCATTGTTTCTTCTAAGTTCTAACAATAATATACTAGTAGTAAAATAATTATAGCATCTTACCTGCAGATTCCCTCTGGTACATGAAACACTAACCTCAGAGGCTCGTAGATCTACCCCTTTAACCGGGCGCGTGGAACATGCGGTATGGCCGTATCGGGCGCGTGGAACATGCGGTATCCCAATTCCGTCTTTTGCAGTGGTTACTAGGACGCATAAAATGACGCCACGCGGCTCCGCTCAATTTTTGGCTCGGTTTGCTTTGCCAACTGCGCAAAAAGGCCGCCGGATGCGGTATGGCCGTGCGGGCGCACCCGTCCGCCAACGCGCGAAACGGAAAATATTTAGCACATAAAATGACGCGTCCTAGACCTAAAACATTTTTCCCTCCATTTATTGAGCGAAGGAAAGTGTCGCCGGTTCAAATCCGGTCGGTTTCCAGCGGATTTGGCGGGGCACAGAAGCGGGTGGGATTCCAGATGGCTTCCGCGCGCATATGGCATGTGATAGGTGGTGCGTAGGAGGTATCCTCGCTGCGCGGAGGTCCCGCGCGATCTGAAATGCGCACCATGTAGCTGCTTCACAAAAAAGCCCTTCCGCACCCCGAAATGGAAAAACCGTCGCCCGTGGTTCGGATTGGAAATCCGCGACCGGGCCTTGCTTCCCATCCTAAGGCCCACGCACGTGCCAAATATGGCCTCGTTCCGACAAACTATGTGGTGAAACGGGCCGTTTCCTACTCATTTCCCCTAAAAGCCATAGAACTCCGGACGAGATAGCCCTGTTCGTGAAGGGTTCTCCAAGATAATTGCCGTATCCCGTTCCGTCTTTTGCGGTGGTTACTAGGACACATAAAATGACGCCACGCGGCTCGCTCGATTTTTTGGCTCCGTTGCTTTGCCAACTGCACAAAAGGGCGCCGGGACATGCGGTATGGCGTACGGCGCGCGTGCACCCGTCCGACGCGTGAAACGGAAAACATTTAGCACATAAAATGACGCGTCCTAGACCTAAAACATTTTTCCTCCATTTATTGAGCGAAGGAAAGTGTCGCCTTCAAATCCGGTCGGTTTCAACGGATTCGCGGGCACCGCAGAAGCGGGTGGGATTCCCGGATGGCTTCCGCGCTCATATGGCATGTGATAGGTGGTGCGTAGAGGTATCCTACCGCTGCGCGAGGTCCCACGCGATACGAAATGTGCACCATGTAGGGCTTCACAAAAAAGCCCTTAGGCACTCGAAAATGGAAAAACCGTCGCCCGTGGTTCGGATTGGAAATCCGCGACCGGGGCCTTGCTTCCATCCTAAGGCCCATGCACGTGCCAAATATGGCCTCGTCCGACAAACTATGTGGTGAAACGGGCCGTTTCCTACTCATTTCCCTAAAAGCCATAGAACTCCGGACGAGATAGCCATGTTCGTGAAGGGTTCTCCAAGATAATTGCCGTATCCCAGTTCCGTCTTTGCAGTGGTTACTAGGACACATAAAATGACGCCACTCCGCTCGATTTTTGGCTCCGTTTGCTTTGCCAACGCAAAGCGGGCCGCCGGGACATGCGGTATGGCCGCACGGGCGCGCGTGCTGTCCGCCAACCCGCGAAACGGAAAACATTTAGCACATAAAATTACGCGTCCTAGACCTAAAAACATTTTTCCCTCCATTTATTGAGCGAAGGAAAGTGTCGCCCAGTTCAAATCCGGTCAGCCGGATTCGGCGGGGCACCGCAGAAGCGGGTGGGATTCCTAGATGGCTTCCGCGCGCATATGGCATGTGATAGGTGGTGCGTGGGAGGTATCCTACGCTGCGCGAAGGTCCCGCGCGATACGAAATGCGCATGTATGTTGCTTCACAAAAAGCCCTTCCGCAGAAAATGGAAAAACCGTCGCCCGTGGTTTGGATGGGAAATCGCGGGGCCTTGCCCCATCCTAAGGCCCACGTACGCCAAATATGGCCTCGTTCCGACAAACTATGTGGTGAAACGGGCCGTTTCCTACTCATTTCCCTAAAAGCCATAGAACTCCGGACGAGATAGCCCTGTTCGTGAAGGGTTCTCCAAGATAATTGCCGTAGTTCCGTCTTTTGCAGTGGTTACTAGGACACATAAATGACGCCCGGCTCGCTTTTTTGGCTCCGTTTGCTTTGCCAAGCTGCGCAAAAGCGGGGCCGGGACATGCGGTATGGCGTGCCGGCGTGCGCGTGCACCCGTCCGAAACGCGAAACGGAAAACACATAAAATGATGCGTCCTAGACCTAAAAACATTTTTCCTCCATTTATTGAGCGAAGGAAAGTGTCGCCCCAGTTCAAATCCGGTCGGTTTCCAAAGATTTGAGCACCGCGAAGCGGTCTGATTGAGATGGCTTCCGCGCATATGGCATGTGATAGGTGGTGCGTAGGAGGTATCCTCCTGCGCGGAGGTCCGCGCGATACTGAAATGCGCACCATGTAGCCTTCACAAAAAAAGCCCTTCCCCCCGAAAATGGAAAACCGTCGCCCGTGGTTCGGATTGGAAATGCGACCGGGCCTTGCTTCCCATCCTAAGGCCCACGCACGTGCCAAATATGGCCTCGTTCCAACAAACTATGTGGTGAAACGGGCCGTTTCCTACTCATTTCCCCTAAAAGCCATAGAACTCGGACGAGATAGCCCCTGTTCGTGAAGGGTTCTCCAAGATAATTGCCGTATCGTTCCGTCTTTTGCAGTGGTTACTAGGACACATAAAATGACGCCACGCGCTCGCTCGATTGGCTCCCGCTTTGCCAACGCAAAACGGGCCGGACATGGTATGGTCATAGCGCGCGGCACCCGCCGCCCGCGCGAAACGGAAAACATTTAGCACATAAAATGACGCGTCCTAGACCTAAAAACATTTTTCCCTCCATTTATTGAGCAAAGTGAAAGTGTGGTTCAAATCCCGCCAGCGGATTCGGCGGGGCACCGCAGAAGCGGGTGGGATTCCCAGATGGCTTCCGCGCGCATATGGCATGTGATAGGTGGTGCGTAGGAGGTATCCTATTGCGCGGAGGGTCCCGCGATACTGAAATGCGCACCATGTAGTTGCAAAAAAAGCCCTTCGGCACCCCGAAAATGGAAAAACCGTCGCCCGTGGTTCGGATTGGAAATCCGCGACCAGGGCCTTGCTTCCCATCCTAAGGCCCACGCACGTGCCAAATATGGCCTCGTTCCGACAAACTATGTGGTGAAGGGCCGTTTCCTACTCATTTCCCTTAAAAGCCATAGAACTCCGGACGAGATAGATTCGTGAAGGGTTCTCCAAGATAATTGCCGTATCCCAGTTCCGTCTTTTGCAGTGGTTACTAGGACACATAAAATGACGCCACGCGGCTCCGCTCGATTTTTTGGCTCCGTTTGCTTTGCCAACTGCGCAAAACGGGGCCGGACATGCGGTATGGCCGTCCGGCGCGCGCGTCCGTCCAACGCAACGGAAAATTTAGCACATAAAATGACGCGTCCTAGACCTAAAAACATTTTTCCCTCCATTTATTGAGCGAAGGAAAGTGTCGCCCCAGTTCAAATCCGGTTTCCGGGATTGGGGCGCGGAAGCGGGTGGGATTCCCGGATGGCTTCCGCGCGCATATGGCATGTGATAGGTGGTGCGTAGGAGGTATCCTACCGCTGCGCGGAGGTCCCGCGATACTGAAATGCGCACCATGTAGCTGCTTCAAAAAAAGCCCTTCCCCGAAAATGGAAAAACCGTCGCCGTGGTTCGGATTGGAAATCCGCGAACGGGCCTTGCTTCCCATCCTAAGGCCCACGCACCAAATATGGCCTCGTTCCGACAAACTATGTGGTGAAACGGGCCGTTCCTACTCATTTCCCCTAAAAGCCATAGAACTCCGGACGAGATAGCCTGTTCGTGAAGGGTTCTCCAAGATAATTGCCGTATCCCAGTTCCGTCTTTTGCAGTGGTTACTAGGACACATAAAATGACGCCACGCGGGTCCGCTCGATTTTTGGCTCCGTTTGCTTTGCCAACCGCGCAAGGGGCCGCCGGGACATGCGGTATGGCCGCACCGGGCGCGCGCGTGCACCCGTCGCGCGCGAAACGGAAAACATTTAGCACATAAAATGACGCGTCCTAGACCTAAAAACATTTTTCCCTCCATTTATTGAGCGAAGGAAAGTGTCGCCCCAGTTCAAACGGTCGGTTCCAGGATTAAACACCGCAGAAGCGGGTGGATTCCCAGATGGCTTCGCGCATATCGCATGTGATAGGTGGTGCGTAGGAGGTATCCTACCGGCTGAGGTCCCGCGCGATACTGAAATGCGCACCATGTAGCCTTCACAAAAAAAGCCCTTCCGGCACCGAAAATGGAAAAACCATCTCCGTGGTTCGGATTGGAAATCCGCGACCGGGCCTTGCTTCCCATCCTAAGGCCCACGCACGTGCCAAATATGGCCTCGTCCGACAAACTATGTGGTGAAACGGGCCGTTCCTACTCATTTCCCTAAAAGCCATAGAACTCGGACGAGATAGCCCGTTCGTGAAGGGTTCTCCAAGATAATTGCCGTATCCCAGTTCCGTCTTTTGCGGTGGTTACTAGGACACATAAAATGACGCCACGCGGCTCCGCTCGATTTTGGCTCCGTTTGCTTTGCCAACTACGCAAAACGGGGCCGCGGGACATCGGTATGGCTGCCGGCGTGCACATCCAGCCGCGAAACGGAAAACATTTAGCACATAAAATGACGCGTCCTAGACCTAAAAACATTTTTCCCTCCATTTATTGAGCAAAGGAAAGTGTCGCACCAATCCGGTCAGTTTCCACCGCATTCGGTGGGGCACCGCAGGAAGCGGGTGGGATTCCCAGATGGCTTCCGCGCGCATATGGCATGTGATAGGTGGTGCGAGGAGGTATCCTACCGCTGCGCGGAGGTCCCGCGCGATAAATGCGCACCATGTAGCTGCTTCAAAAAAAGCCCTTGGCACCCGAAAATGGAAAAACCGTCGCCCGTGGTTCGGATTGGAAATCCGCGACCGGGGCCTTGCTTCCCATCCTAAGGCCCACGCACGTGCCAAATATGGCCTCGTTCCGACAAAATATGTGGTGAAACGGGCCGTTTCCTACTCATTTCCCCTAAAAGCCAAAGAACTCGGACGAGATAGCCCTGTTCGTGAAGGGTTCTCCAAGATAATTGCCGTATCCCGATTCCGTCTTTTGCAGTGCTTACTAGGACACATAAAATGACGCCACACGGCTCCGCTCGATTTTTTGGCTCCGTTTGCTTTGCCAACTGCAAACGGGGCCCGGGACATGCGGTATGCCGTGCAGGCGCGCGTGCACCCGTCCGCCGCGAAACGGAAAACATTTAGCACATAAAATGACGCGTCCTAGACCTAAAAACATTTTCCCTCCATTTATTGAGCGAAGGAAAGTGTCACCCAGTTCAAATCCGGTAGTTTCCACCGATTCGGGGCACCGGAAGCGGGTGGGATTCCCGATGGCTTCCGCGCGCATATGGCATGTGATAGGTGGTGCGTAGGAGGTATCCTACCGCTGCGCGAGGTCCCGCGCGATACTGAAATGCGCACCATGTAGCTGCTTCACAAAAAAAGCCCTTTCGCACCCGAAATGGAAAAACCGTCGCCCGTGGTTTGGATTGGAAATCGCGACCGAGGCCTTGCTTACCATCCTAAGGCCCACGCACGTGCCAAATATGGCCTCGTTCCGACAAACTATGTGGTGAAACGGGCCGTTTTCTACTCATTTCCCCTAAAAGCCATAGAACTCGGACGAGATAGCCCGTTCGTGAAGGGTTCTCCAAGATAATTGCCGTATCCCAGTTCCGTCTTTTGCAGTGGTTACTAGGACACATAAAATGACGCACGCGGCTCCGCTCGATTTTTGGGTTTGCTTTGCCAACTGCAAAAGCCGCGGACATGCGGTATGGCACCGGGCGCGCGTGCACCCGTCCAACGCGCGAAACGGAAAACATTTAGCACATAAAATGACGCGTCCTAGACCTAAAAACATTTTTCCCTCCATTTATTGAGCAAAGGAAAGTGTCGCCCAAATCCGGTCAGTTTCCATCGGATTCGGCGGGGCACCGAAGCGGGTGGGATTCCCAGATGGCTTCCGCGCGCATATGGCATGTGATAGGTGGTGCGTAGGAGGTATCCTACCGCTGCGCGGAGGTCCCGCGCGATACTAAAATGCGCACCATGTAGCCGCTTCACAAAAAAGCCCTTTCGGCACCCGAAAATGGAAAAACCGTCGCCCGTGGTTCGGTTGGAAATCCGTGACCGGGGCCTTGCTTCCCATCCTAAGGCCCACGCACGTGCCAAATATGGCCTCGTTCCGACAAACTATGTGGTGAAACGGGCCGTTTCTACTCATTTCCCCTAAAAGCCATAGAACTCGGACGAGATAGCCCTGTTCGTGAAGGGTTCTCCAAGATAATTGCCGTATCAGTTCCGTCTGTTGCAGTGGTTACTAGGACATAAAATGACGCCACGCGCTCCGCTCGATTTTTGGCTCCGTTTGCTTTGCCAGCCGCACAAAACGCCGGGACATGCGGTATGGCCATACCGGCGCGTGCACCCGTCCGCCAACCCGCGAAACGGAAAACATTTAGCACATAAAATGACGCATCCTAGACCTAAAAACATTTTTCCCTCCATTTATTGAGTGAAGGAAAGTGTCCCCAGTTCAAATCCGGTCAGGATTCGGCTGGGCACCGCAGAAGCGGGTGGGATTCCCAGATGGCTTCCGCGCGCATATGGCATGTGATAGGTGGTGCGTAGGAGGTATCCTACCGCTGCGCGGAGGTCCCGCGATACTAAAATTCGCACCATGTAGCTGCTTCCAAAAAAAAGCCCTTCCGCACCCCGAAATGGAAAAAAGCCCGTGGTTCGGATTGGAAATCCGACCGGGCCTTGCTTCCCATCCTAAGGCCCACGCACGTGCAAATATGGCCTCGTTCCGACAAACTATGTGGTGAAACAGGCCGTTTCCTACTCATTTCCCCTAAAAGCCATAGAACTCCGGACGAGATAGCCCTGTTCGTGAAGGGTTCTCCAAGATAATTGTCGTATCCAGTTCCGTCTTTGCAGTGGTTACTAGGACAGATAAAATGCCACGCGGCTCGCTCGATTTTTTGGCTCCGTTTGCTTTGCCAAGCGCAAAAGGGGCGCCGGACATGCCGTACCGGCGCGCGCGTGCACCCGTCCGCCAACGCAAAACGGAAAACATTTAGCACATAAAATGACGCGTCCTAGACCTAAAAACATTTTCCCTCCATTTATTGAGCAAAGGAAAGTGTTGCCCCAGTTCAAATCCGGTCGTTTCAGCGGATTTGGGGCACCGAAGCGGGTGGGATTCCCGGATGGCTTCCGCGCGCATATGGCATGTGATAGGTGGTGCGTAGGGGTATCCTACCGCTGCGCGGAGGTCCGCGCGATACTGAAATGCGCACCATGTAGGTGCTTCACAAAAAAGCCCTTGGCACCCCGAAAATGGAAAAACCATCGCCCGTGGTTGGATTGGAAATCCGCGACGGGCCCTTCCCATCCTAATGCCCACGCATGTATCAAATATGGCCTCGTTCGACGAACTATGTGGTGAAACGGGCCGTTTCTTCTCATTTCCCCTAAAAGCCATAGAACTCGGACGAGATAGCCCTGTTCGTGAAGGGTTCTCAAGATAATTCCGTATCCCAGTTCCGTCTTTTGCAGTGGTTACTAGGACACATAAAATGACGCCACGCGGCTCCGCTCGATTTTTTGGCTCCGTTTGCTTTGCCAACTGCGCAAAACGGGGCCGATGGGACATGCGGTATGGCCGGCGGGCGGCGCGTGCACCCGTCCGCCAACGCGCAAACGGAAAACATTTAGCACATAAAATGACGCGTCCTAGACCTAAAAACATTTTCCCTCCATTTATTGAGCGAAGGAAAGTGTCGCCCAGTTCAAATCTGGTCGGTTTCCAGGATTCGGGGGGCAGAAGCGGGTGGGATTCCCGGATGGCTTCGCGCGCATATGGCATGTGATAGGTGGTGCGTAGGAGGTATCCTACCGCTGCGCGGAGGTCCCGCGCATACAAATGCGCACCATGTAGCCTTCACAAAAAAAGCCCTTCCGGCACCCCGAAAATGGAAAAACCGTGCCGTGGTTCGGATTGGAAATCCGCGACGGGGCCTTGCTTCCCATCCTAAGGCCCACGCACGTGCCAAATATGGCCGTTCCGACAAACTATGTGGTGAAACGGGCCATTTCCTACTCATTTCCCTAAAAGCCATAGAACTCGACGAGATAGCCCTGTTCGTGAAGGGTTTTCCAAGATAATTGCCGTATCCAGTTCCGTCTTTTTGAGTGGTTACTAGGACACATAAAATGACGCCACGCGGCTCGCTCGATTTTTTGGCTCCGTTTGCTTTAAATCGCAAAACGGGCCGTCGGGGATGGTGCACGCGTGCACCCGTCCGCCAACACGTGAAACGGAAAACATTTAGCACATAAAATGACGCGTCACACTTGTACATATATGTTAGGGGCAGATGCAAGTTTCCAACAATTCTCACGCTCCGGTGATCTGTATCTTGGGAAACCCTAGGGCGGGGACCCCGTAGATCTACCCCTATAGCTTTCTCCGTGCGAGAGTTTACCAATGTAATTTTTTACTTGTTTTGGTTTATTTAGGACATATGTACATGGAAACCATAGGTTGGGCATACTTTACCATAAAATAGGCTCCATTTGAGCCGTGGCGGGAGTTTCCACATACAGATCCTGGATTTTACCAAGTGTTAGCCCATGTATGCGGAAATCGTCAACAACGGGTACATCCAAGGTTAGACAAACCTTACATCACACTTGTACACATATGTTATGGGCATATGCAAGTTTTCCAGCGATTCCGACGATCCGATGGTCTGTATCTTGAAAAAACCCTAGAAGGGGACCCCGCAGATCTACCCCTATAGCTTTCTCCGTGTGAGGGTTTACCAATGGACTTTTTACTTGCTTTGGTTTGTTTAGGACATATGTACATGGAAACCATAGGTTGGGCATACTTTACCATAAAATAGGGTCTGTTTGAGCCGTGGCGGGAGTTTCCACATACAGATCCTGCATTTCACCAAGTGCTAGCCCATGTATGCGGAAATCGTCAACGCCGGGTACATGCAAGGTTAGAAAACCTTACATCACACTTGTACACATATGTTAGGGACAAATGCAAGTTTTCAAGCGATTCCGACGCTCCGGTGATCTGTATCTTGGGAAACCCTAGGGCGGGGACCCTGCAGATCTACCCCTAGGGTTAGGGTTAGGGTTAGAGTTAGGGTTAGCAATGTATGTGGAAACCCTAGGGTTAGGGTTAGGGTTAGAGTTAGGGTTAGGGTTAGATCTAGGGTTAGAGTTAGGGTTAGGGAAACCGTAGGGCGGGGACCCCGCACATCTACCCATATGTACATCAATAGCAAATGTTGGGCCTAGTGGCTCCGGTTGACCCGTCTGCGAAGAGCGTCACTCGTGGGACCTACATATGCCATCTACCAATTCTTAAAAAATAGAACCATTTTTTACATAATTCATACTAGTACATAAATAATACAAACATAATATAAAGTAATATAAGAGAGGAAAAAATAAAAAATAAACCCTACGGCGGGGACCATGCAAATCTACCCCTAGGGTTAGGGTTAGCAATGGACTTTTTCCTTTTTGGTGATGCACTATGCGGGAGAGAAACGACGGGAAAAACTTGGCAGAAGAGAAAAAGGGCGGGAGAGAAAGAGTGGGAAAGTTTGGCAGGAAATCGGGCGGGAAAAAGAAAAACAGCGTGGTTATGCCGACGGTGGCCCTCGGCATAGACTTCGAGTGTGACAACATCTGGCAGGAGGAGAAGAAAAAAAAATGGACATGCGCTACACCGACGGTGGCCCTCGGCATAGGCTTGACGTCGTTAGAGGGACGTTAGGGCACGGTTGGGCTGGGCTGTCTACGCAGGGATACGCCGAGGGGCAGGCATACGCCGAGTGCCACCGTCGGCGTATGACTGGCTACGCCGACGGCTTCACTACGCCGAGGGATGAGCCGAGGAGCTGGGCTGGCCGGCCCGTACGCCGACGGCCCCGATGTTTGGCCGTCGGCGTATGACACGGCCGTCGGCACCTCGTGCGATTCCTGTAGTGTTTTGGATCGCATGATTGAGATCGATCCTGGCTGGGTCGCTCTCGTATGCATGTGTTAGCTAGCCGATGCATTCTCAAAAACAACCCAGCATTCTGGGGTCCCCTATGAAACGCTGCCGCCGGCCAACTAGATATACTTCTATAAATCTGATGGATGATTGTTGAATCAACCAAACCAAGCCATCTTAACTCTCGCCGCTGCACCCAACAAGAAATCAACGATGGCCCTCATCCGTGCCCTACCCGTCCTGCTGCTGCTACTCAGCACAGCTGGTGCCTCCGCGGCACCGCCGCCGGCGCCGGCGCCAGCGACAGGGCTAGAGGCGGATGAGCTGTGCTTTGGCATCAGCACCAGCAACAAGTCCTTGGCCTGCGCGGCCAACGTTGCACTGGCGTGCCTCGCTGCAAATGCTGCCACCGAAGAGGTCACCTACATGCCGTGCTTCGTCACCAGCATCCTGACCGAGCACTGCCTGACTAGAGCGCCGCCGGAGGAGAAGGGCTGCATCGGCGTCGACATAAGCGAGGAGCTGATCACCTGCCTCGGAAAGGTGGGACTGTGGTGCCAGGGCAGTAGGTTCGGCGACGTAGGGTTCGTCACATGTTACCTCGGCAGCGCCATCAAGTGCCTCCTCTAGAAGTAATGGAATGCTGCGCTATCGCATACTGCTTTTGGGATACATACTATAGTACTGTCTGTTATGATCCATCCATGCAGTTACTGCTATCTTGGTCCGAAGGAGAAGCATGTATAGCTCCGATCCGGAAATAAAAGTTTATGTCGGTGTGTGTTGTAGTCATATTTGTTAGCTTAAACTCTTCGCACATGTATCCGTTGGTTTATCTGAATAATGTAACGGCGTATGCAATAGGCAACGACCGAGTCTTCAGTTTGATAGCTTGTCAGTTAAGTTAGCTAGTCGTGTGAGCCGCAGGAAATCGGTCGTGGGATGGCACGACGTGAGTGTGGATCGTGGCTCCTATCCTTTGCTTTGTAATTCCTATATATGGAGAATAACAGAACCAGAAAAGCTGCAACCCTACTCTGCGGCCTCCGCCTACAATGCGCAATTCCTAGGATCCACCTTTTGCTCCTTCAATCGTGTCGTCTGGAAGACTTGGGCCCCCCCAAAATGCCGCTTTTTCGCCTGGCTGGTTGTGCAGAACCGGCTTTGGACCTCCGACCGGCTGGCCGTTCGGGGTTGGCCACACCATCCGGTTTGCCAGCTTTGCAAGTGCCTACCCGAGACTGCCAGGCACATGCTCTTCGAATGTCGTTTCTCCCGCAGAATTTGGCGTCAGGCCGCGGTGTGGCTCTCCTGTCCCTCCCTCGTCCAGGACCTTGGGACCGGCCGGGCGACTGTGCTACAATACTGGCACGCCGTCACAAAGTCTCCCACCGCCTATCCGCAGGGTCTACATTCTGCGGTCATCCTTATTACCTGGGAGATCTGGAAGGAAAGAAACGCGCGGGTTTTCAACAACAAGGAACAATCGCCTCCAGCTATCTTTCAGAAGATCAAAGACGAGAGCGCAAACTGGGTGTTGGCCGGCGCAAAGCGTCTTGCGGAGATCATCGCCTAGCAGCCCGGGTGTCCTACCTTCTGTGATGTGATCTTTTTTCCTTTTGGCCTAGGCCTCCCCTTGTTTTGCTCCTACTATATCAATATAAAAGGCAAAGCTTTTGCCTCTTTCTTCAAAAAAAAAGAAAAGCTGCAACGATTACGCGGCACAAATCCCTCCTTGCACTCTGTTTTCTGTTTTAGCTAACACTGTCGAGCAGTGGAAACACTTTCAGAGTTTCAGAGATTGTCGTTCTCACAACGTCAATATTCACCCGCCACCTGGTTCGATTCTCTAGGGCGGTGTATAAAAGTTGCTATTACATATTCACCCGCGAGTTCCTTGCAATCATTTAGTACCGCAGCTGCCGGTCCTAAATAATTTCCTTCATCCCGCATTGCTTCGATCACGACCATACTATCAGAGTTGACGACAGTTCGATTGCATCCCGGCTGATTCACGAGCTGCGGTCCATGGAATAAAGCCATCGCTTCAGCCACATCTACATCATGGACGTGACTTGCATCGGGAGTTGGTTTCTAGCACAAGTGACAAAGTAAGATGCATTTGAGTGACAAAGGACAACTCCCGTAGATCCACTTCTAGCTTGTCGCCTCAAAGTAAGATGCATCTGCATTCAGTTTGATCAATCCCTCTGGAGGCTTCTCCCATCCGTGACGTCGAATGCCCTCTTTCTTTACTGATTTTGCTGCCAACGAATAATTAGTAGCGACAACTGTAATAGTACAGTCATCGTCGTTCTAGACGGTGATTGAAGCTTCTCGTCTTTAATTAATTGACGATGTTCCCACCAAATGTACCATGCACCCGCAGTAAACATTGTTTGGAGTTCAGGCGACTTCTTCTTATTGAGACATATCAAATGCTCCATTGTAACTTGTCAAGATCGATCAGCCTCCAATTCTTGCTGAACAAAATCTTCAAGCCCCAGATCCTTCCAAACAATCATCGATCTTTCACAAATAGACACCTCTGCATCCAAAAAATACACACACCCCTTTATTGCATCGTTTTAAAAGAGAAAAAAAATAAACATCCAGATATCTTTAATAAGTTCATGGATCCACTAAAGTTGCAACATGAATCAACCATCGAAATAGTAACCTGGAATATCGCATACCTCAATACACCCTCTAGGCGAAACGGGAGCGCTCGTTCAGTTTAGCAGACTCTTAGCGAGCACATGATGCACACGCTACAGAAGTCGTCACCACCGCCGAACCACTGAGCCACCTTCAGAGTATATGTCTGCATAGCCCTCGCCAGGTCTGACATCAACACCACCACGGCGCTAGACAACACATCTCCCCCCTGCGCACAACCATCTCTCGCATCCACCTGCAAGACCTCGTTGCGCCACGTCACCGAGACCCATCATCGTCGATGCGATAGAAAACTGCTCCACCGAACCACCTTCAGACTATTCTAGCCAAAATCTGCTCCAAAAGCGATGCCCTCGGGAGGGGTATGGACGTCGGGCGCTGCCATCGTCCGATCCAGGAGCCCCAGATCTAGGGTTTCCCGGAGCAGCCCAAGTATAGCAATAAGGCAAGCGAAGATGATTCCTTCGACAAGGTAACGACACCAGGCGACTCCGTCATCATCCGTCATGACTAAGGTCGAGACTCGATTTTCACCGGCTGCCTCATCTCCCCGAACTCGTCATAAGATGGATCACCGCTGAAACTCAGTGTGGGATCAAAAGATCCCCCACGCCAGGCCCAAATTCCGCCGACCACCTCCTACCGGAGTAGGCCGCCGCCCTCGTTCCCGGTGCCGCCGCCGCGACGCCCAAGTAATGCAGGCAAAGATGCAAGCCGGTAGGAACCACCACGCGCAGGAGCAGGCGACAAGAAACCGCAGGAGCACGGCGTCGTGGCCCTCCAGGCCCTAATGGGCCCAGATCGAACCCAACACCATGGCACCGTAACTGCCATCCCGCCTGTGGCCGATGCGTTGCAGCTCTCCTGTGTTCTTCTGGTGGGCTGAAATGCACGGGGATATAGTTTAGCCGTGAGTTCTTCTCTAGCCCAGAACAAAAGAATCGATATTCATATGCGTCCGAGCGTGCATGATAGGGAACTATGTTTTCGTGTGTTCTAGCTTCGGAACCGACAAAAAATGACCAGGCACACATGGTTAGTCCGGTTCTGGTAGCGATTTACACTAGATTCCTTCTATACTACTCCCTCCGTCCCGTGAAAATCGTCTGAGATTTGTCAAAATCTGGCAGATGACTTTCATGGGACGGAGGGAGTATATTGGTACACGGACAAATTAAATTTCTTTGAAGGAGCCTTTCTAATGGAGATATGCGACATTCTATATGTGTTATTTGTTGTCCTATTCATTTTTCTCATATACATAGATGCATTCCTTTTTTTATCTTCGTGCACCATTTTTGTTTGGTGATTTTTTATGATTGATGATTTAATTGACATATATGTGGTATCCCAGTAAAAATGGGGGCCAAAACTAAATGGCATTGAGAACAAGCAAGTGCGTGCACCCTACCGAGCCTCTGGGGCTATCCACGATGCGCTGAAGGGCTGGTCGGTGGTGTTCTTTTGTTTCCATCTGCTAGCCTAGGTGTCACGATGTAGTTGGTTTGGCCTTTGTCGTATCATTGAGGGAGAGAATAAGAGACCGCTAAATAAAAAAGGAGTCGCTAGGAGAAGTAGCCTAGCGGTAAAGAAACCTACCTACCCCATTCCCGTCGCCGCCGCCTCTCACCTTCTCCTCCCCTCGCGCTCCCCTTCCCTTGATGCACCTCGCCGTCAGTCTCCTCCTCGAGCAGGGCGGCACGACTCTAGGTGGTGGCTCCAGTTCTTTGCAGAAGCCGGCGGCTCTCGTTGCCGAGCATAGCAACAGTGCAGGAGCGGTTGGCAAGATGGTGAGGCGGTGGAGGAGGAGGTCCGATCTACCCATCCTTGCCGGGCCAGCCACCCCTCCAAACATCCACCGACCTTTCTCCCCTCTCGGTTCTGCCTTCATTGAGACGTCATGCGCTCCCTGATCTGCTCTGAGCTCGCTGATCCACGACCCTGGGGTGACCTGATGAACTATGCAGACATGGTGTTCGACGGAATATCTATATGGTCGTCGAGCAGGTAATGGAGATATCCTTATTTCAGTTCTTTGCATATTAGTTTTTCAAGGCTGATTATTCTTTCCTTTTTTTGCGTCTCCTTATCAATGTTGTGCTTTATTGTACCTTGTAGGTGGTGGAGAATACATGAGGTCCAGCTTCTAAATCATGTGAGGTTCCCCTGAGCCTTTCAAGTGTTTTATTCACATTTGTGCTATGGTCTAACTTATTTTAGTGATGTGAAGTTGTTGCTTCTCCCCTCTACATATTAGCGTTCGTGCCTATTATTCCTCTACGGAGCCTTGGTCCATTCTTGTATTATATCTGTGCGATCTTTCTTTATTCGTTGTAGCACTTGTATGATCCTAAATATTTTGGAGCTGCTGCCGAAAGGGACGACAAGTTGACAAGGAGCACAAACAGACGAGAAGAAGCCGACAAGGATGTTCAGATCCGTCGCCTGCGCCCCCAACGATGCTATCGTCCGTGTACCCGGCGCATCCACGGTCCATGTCCCTGGTACTTTCGCCGTCATCCTCGTGTCGGGGCAGCATGAATGCTCGATTGAGAATCTCAGGTTCCTATCACTCGTTGCAGGTTCAGGTACACACTACCAAGGTTCCCACTGGTTTCTTGATGGGGCTGGAACATGAGGACGTTGGAGACAAACGAGGAAAAAGGCTGGTGAGAGGGCGGCTCAATCAGGCCGCGGCAATGGTGCAGCTCTCTTCGCACTCACAAGCTAATTTCTAGAGCAGATAGATTTTGTTTTGGTTGTGCATCTGACTTTGCCCACAGTGTTTTTGTTCAGGTATAGTCTGAAGCAAGAAGATGACGTTCTACAAAAGATTAGGCACAAACCTTGCTATTCAAGCATGTAATGGTTGGACGTTTTTAGGATTTGAAGCATAGTGTAAGTTTGGGATTTGTATTGTGTTCATAGAAAACTGCTCTTGCAACTATATCCTCCCATACTTCCTTTTCATGCATTGCAGATTCGCTATGTATTAGAAAAAGCCTTTCTGATGCAAAGTATGATGTAATTTTCTTTACAGGGCATGCAAATTTTAGCATCTGATCAATCTGCTTGAAGGTCTTGAAATGGACTTCATCTATCTCATCTGCAAGGTAATGATTCAAATGTGAAATGTCTATGCTTGCTTTTTCAGTGTCTGTGCTTTCTTGCATAGTAATTCTATCGTCAGCTCCTTTGCAGCATGCTTATTATTTTCATGGCATCTTAGTTTAGATATGTGGTGCTCTGAAAAGTACAATTGACAAGAAATAGTAATTACAGTACCAAATTATGAATTTATGTTGCTTATATTGAAAAAGAGAACTCAAAGTTAATGTTACCCTTTTCTTTTGATTTTACCTCATTTGGCTTTTTTACCATTTAACCCAAAGTTAATACATTAGCTCTTCTCTTCAATGGATGTCACTTTTGAAAGCTCTGGCTTCCAAAATAAAATTTCTGCCCTCAATGTTTCTATAGCTGTTCTGCGAAAATAAGTTGCCTTATATGGAAATAAGCTATCTGTAATAACTGAGATGGCATCCTTATTTTGTATGGTCAAGAACATTGATGCCTTGTAGTTTAGTTTTAAAATTTGAAGTGCATATGCATGTTGTTCAATCAGTGACGCTGCCAGACATTTTCGATTTGTATATCCGTTGGTTCAGTTCAGTTACAAGGCCGTACAGAAAATGGTTTTCTGGAGAAAGATATATATGAAAAAACTTAGTGTCAATTTATCCTGCAGCTTGTGAGTTCAATGGCCACTGTTTTAAGCAACATTTAACAGCATTGACTGCAGTACTAAAAGATATCATATCTACTCTGAAAAATACCTTTAGGAAATAGCAGGTGGATAGCATTCTCTAATGCCTATATATGTATTCAAAAATGTGTTTCCTATTTGTTTCTAGGTCAAATAGACTTTGGCGATGCAAATTTTACGGACACAGTTCAAGGTCATCCAACATGGATCCTGTGTGCAGGAGGGGGCTCGCTCACATTTCCCCCCTCTCGCCAGGCTTCTCTCTCTCCGATCTAACCCCACTCTCTATCTCTTTGCAGGAGCACGGGATGGTGACCGAGGACTAAGCTGGCAACCAAGAAGGCTGTGGAATGGCGAGTAGGGGTGGCGGGGGATAGGGTAGACTCTTTTCTAATAAATACTAGCCACTTCTTATTTCCTTACCTTATCTTATTGAAAATAGTTTTTTTTCACCTTCATGCCTTCAGTTAAAATTTATTTGTTGTCTCCTAATAATTTCTAAGGAATGAGATTTATCTCTCTATCCTTTTCAGTGTAGGGGTACAGATGGTGGAGTGAGTACCACACATACCTTCATAGCTATGATACTGAAAGAGAGTATGTCAATTACTCCGCGAGGAACTATCCAAGCAACTCAATGTATGCACCACAGATCATGTTATGAAAATATTTTTATTTTGTACAATGCTTTGAATTTCCTTTGGACTAGCTACTTCATTTCTATAGCAAAAGTGGATGGAGCCTTATATAGATACTCATTGGTCATCTGCCAAGGTACGTATGGGCCATTTGAAAATCATGGAATGACACTATTATCTGCATGTGTTGTAGTGCCCTCATAATTTTGTTATTTAATGGGGTAAAATATCTTCCTGAGGAGCTTGTTAATTTCACTAAATACTTATAAAGTTGTGCATTTGTGTTCTGGATTGCCCCCCCTTGTGGGGTACCATACGCTGTTTGCTCCTTGTTGTGATTAGTATTGTCCTACAGGTACACTACAACAGGAACCCCCCTTCAGCAACGGATGGATGCGTTGCCGAATGTCCAGATAAGCGTTGGTAGCCTCTACACCAACGGATTTGGTATGCGTTGCCGTTGGTGGCGTTGCAAAGGGCTACAACAACGCATATACATCCGTTGGTAACCGATATGAGGAAGCGTTGTAAGGTAGCAACGTATATATTTAAGGCCTAACAACACTTCGTATGCGTTGGTGGTTGCCCTACATGAATTGTTCTGAAATGCGCCGAATAGCTCATTGCGAAAGCTTAGAAGAGTTGCTAGATAGCTCAAACAATTAATGGTATTTTATATATGGACAACAACAATTATTTCTTCAATGCTGGGAGTGCATAGGAGATGCAAATAATAAACAGAAAGACCTCATATATTAAATAAACTCTGTAACTTTACATAGAACATGATTCAACGATTACAAGCTGTGTATGTGTCAAAATGACATTCTAAAACATAGTCTAGAACTATATGGTAGCAGCACCGTTCTCGAAACTTGCTATCATCATCTCATCCATGCATCATCCAAATATTTTGTCAATCTACAACAAAACCAAATTGAGATAGGCAGCCTACCATTAGTGAGACTAAAAAAGTGAATAAAATAGTGGAATTTAAAATAGCTGAAACATACAATGGTGGAAGGCCATGCGATAATTAATCTTAATGCAAGACCATATCTTAAAAGTAGAAGGAAATTGAGATTATCTTATCCAAACAGCGAGGTCAAGGAGAGAACCTTCATGTGATATATAAATTATCTTTTGTTGCACAAGATTTTTGCTTGTCCTTTTGTTTGTAGACCCAATTAATCTTCCCAAGATGCCACACTTGTTGGGGAGTGCTTAGTCGGACTGCAGTGTTACCTATAGCAAGTTATCTTAGTGTTTTAGATCTCTTAATTAAACTTGTTGTGGTTCACAAAGATTAAATCAATATAGCAGATAGAATAGAAGATGTAACTTAGTAATTGACTAACATTTTTATTTAACTACACTATTACAGACTTATAGTTCAGGGAGTAAAATATTTTAAGTAGATATACAAAAAGATCTAGCATAGTAATTGACTAAGCATTTTTGTGATGTGTTGACTCAATATGCATGCTTCTGCAAAAAATTCTCTAGAAAATACAAAAAAATCATTATTCAGAAGTAGCTGAAGATAAACAAAAAAATGCAGATGAAACTAAACTGAGATATAGGTAGTGCATGTGAGATATAGCTGCCGACTACAGCATGCATGCTAGTCCATGTGAGATGCCCAAACTGATACTACCTCTGAATCGTGTTTAATCGATGTGGAGTGTAGCGACGTGAACATGCGCGTAGGTAGCGCCTGGCGTCAATTAAACATGATCGGAGGGAGTGTATGTGAGACCATAATAACATCAAGACCAAAGACGTCACCAAGTCGTACCGCTTCAGCATGTATGCTACTCCATGTGAGATGCCTAAACTGATATATGTGACACCATAAAAACCTCAGTTCCAAAGACGCCACCGGTCCATGCCACATACTCTGATTAGTTTATGGACTCTAATTCTACACAACGTACCATGGTGTTATATTTCTAGATGCATCACACAAATACTAAAGGTTTACCTCTTGTCTAAAACTGCCTAAGCATAAGCATGCTGTCATAACAAACCAACAGAAATTTCAGAACCATGTGCATAGTTCCATCTAAAGATTGTGTGACAAACACAACTAAGTAAAATAATTTTAGATCTTAGTCGTCTCCCTCCTTAAGTATAGGGTTCTGTTAAAGAATTTCAGATCGAAGGCAGCACAATTTCCCGTATAGTTACTCCCTTCACTAGCCTCGAAAGATGCATTTTTTAGGCTGGTCAGTGGGTTTCACCCACTGTGTGTATTTATAATTTTTTAAATTTTGTAATGTATACTATCGAGAATCAATAATCCATACACTATCTCAAAGGGAACATGTATATTATGAGTTAATAATCTCTTTGTTTACACATGTAGAGCAGCAGACTTAAGCTGGTATGTAATTAGTATTAATTCTTCTATTTCATATATGGGAAAGAACACAGCCGTGGATTGCACAAATAAACAAGCTAGGCACTTCATAAGCATAGTAAAGCTAACATTTATTAAATCATTTGCACAAACACTGGTGGAAAAATGGCCTTCGGTCGCGGTGCGCAACTGCCATTAGTCGCGGTTGCGCAACCGCGACCTATCGCGACTAAACCCGCCTTTAGTCGCGGTTCCTACGAACCGCGACTAAAGGCCCGTCCACGTGGGCGGGCAGTGGCGGAGGACCTTTAGTCGCGGTTCTCGCCAACCGCGACTAAAGGCCGCCGCAGGTTTAGGGTTTTACCCCCCTAACCTGGTTCCCCTAACCCCCGGTTACTTTTTAAGTTGTATTGTTTTATTTCTTTTGTGTTTTATTTTAATTTTGAAGGAGTTTCACATATTCTACGGTATACATGCATGTGAATGTACAATTTCAAACAAATTTGAAATTAGAACCAAAAAGAATTCAAGAGGAATATAAAATATATATTCAATATCGGATGACCATATACAATTTTGAACAAGTTTCCATACATATATTTAGTGCATATAAAGTTCTACGTCCTCTACATAGTGTTCTCCTCTAGGATCGATGACTTGGTTCGCCAACCATCCAGCTAGTTCCTCTTGAAGTGGTCGGAAGCGAGCTTGGAGTGCGTCGCCGGAGGTTATTCCTCCGGTGTTGTTCTCGCACTGCCGCTCGTGGTGTATCTCCGGATCCTCTCACAAACATAGTATCCACATAGATTGGTCCCCGGTGGCTGAATGTCCCCGGTCGCAGCCTTTGCCATTTTAAAATGTAGCTCTTTTTTGAATTCACCGACCTTTTGATCTACGAACCGTCTCCAAACCCTACGAGGCAAGGAAAATTAAATGAACAAGAGAGTTATTAATTAGTTACTTGATATTAGGAAATGATGAATGTAATAGGCCGATCGATATAGAGCGCAAACGAATGAAAGTAGTTACTTTTGCATCATTTTTCTCATGTTGCCCCAAAGCTTCGTATCCATATTCAGAGAGTCGTGGACGATAACTGTGGAGTTCTGAATTTGAATTACTAGCAGAATCCAGTGGAACCTGCGGACACGATACATGCACGTCATGCATAACTCATCGATTAGCCACATACCATGCATGGAGTAAACAAAAGAGAATGTGCTCAAGACAGAAACACTCACCCAAAATGGTAAGGAAATAGAATATCACTTTTGAGTTCCTGTTTTGTAAGAAACATCCACAGGTCATCCTCCACGTCTCTGGGGTGGTGTTGTAACACATATGAATTAACGATTTGTGGGTCAATGAACCCAACATCATGGGTGTGCCTTATTCGCATTTCCCGCTTCTTCAATCTGCATAATAGCGTACACAACAAGATAGTTAGGACAATATATATATTTATAGTGCAGGCAATGAACGAGATGGGGTAGAAATTAATAAATCACTTACAACATAGCAGCTGATGATAGATTTGTCGAGCTCGCGCAGATTGAACAGCTGGAACAATTCACTCCGATGAATTGTTATATAGTAATGTTTGAAGTGATGCTCATGTCTAACTTCCGCATAAATATATTCTCGGCGTTTTTAAGTTTTATGTAAGCCTTGTACCAATTTAGCAGACCTTTCATTTGTCGAGGTAGATCCTCTTCCTGCAGGCTCGACGAGAGGACCATCCTTCACATATCCAAATACTACGTCCTTCATTGCCACGTCATCAAGGCCTAATGCTACACGAAGAGTCATACCTAATTCTGCCGCTTGTTCTTTGGCTTTCGCTACAGTCAATCCCTGTGCTGCAGCTGCTATGACATCGGGGCTTCCTCCGGACCTGCGGCTTTCACTATGAGCGGGGGATCGATTGTTTACTTTGTTCCCCGAGCTGGGCAACTTGTTTTCCCCCTTTTTTTTTTCTGGGCCTCCTCCAAGGCTTTCTTCTCCTGCTTCTCCGCCTCCTCCTGCTTCCTCCGGAACGTGAGTGCTTGCACACGAAGTTCACGTTCATAGTCGTCAGGGAGATTCTTCGCGGCTTGGGACGGTGTGTTCAAAAATGTCTTAGCCCACTTCTTTTGCTCATCGGAAAATACTGGCTTGGGCTCGCCCTCTATTTTCTTCTTGCAGCTCGCCTTCCATTTCTCTAAATCAGCAGCCGCGCCCGCCTCTACATTCCCAAGACCTCTTGGGGAGAGGCTTAAGTGATGGCTCCGGTATCTTTGTGGTTGTAGTACGTAAGGGTCCGGGTTAATAACCCAGGACTGTCCTTCTTCGCGGAGGTGGATTGGGGCGGATCCCCGCCGGACGGAGGGGGGCGGCGTTCCCGGAGGTGAATTGGGGCGGCGTCGGCTTACCGCCGGAGGTGTAGGTGAGCCACCACCACCACCACCGGAGGGGGTGGACTTGTTTGCCTTGGCGCCTCGCCGGAAACTTGATAAACTTCTTCGCCAAGAATGAACGGCGCTTGACATCTCCAAGTCTTGTCGCCCCTTCAGGTGTAGCAATGTCAATGTCCAGGTCCTCAAACCCTTGGACTATCTCCTCCACCGTGACACGAGCATAGCCATCTGGAATGGGGTTGTTGTGGTGGAGTGCTCCAGTTAAAGCCGATGGCTACCTTCATGGACATGTTCCCGATAGGATAATACAGATGACATGCTTTCATCTCCTTTATATCGTCCGGGGTAGCGAGGAGGCTCCGGTCAGTAACGACCACAGATGCTCCGGTGCTTTCGATCGTCGGTGCACCGGTGGAGCCTCCGTGGAACGCTGCTTCTTCTCTGCTGGCTTCAGATCCATTGGATGATCTTCATGCTGCCCGAGCTGCATCTCTTTCGGCTACTAGTACACTCACGGTTTTCTTCATCACATCCATTTCGTTACCAGCTTCGCCACAACATCGCATCCCGATCCATCTTTCTCTTACGGCTTCTGTAACCGTACGGGTCATCGTTCGGGGAACCCTACTTTCCATGGAATGTCCCGGGCATGCCTCGTACACGTCCTCCGTGTTCAGGATTCCCGAGGGCTTTTGTCGGCGTCGTTCTCTCTGTTGAACTTGATCCTCCCCTCTTGAGCATCCCTCATTGCCTCAATAAGCTTTTTGGTGGGTTTAATTATTTTGCCCCGATAAACACACTCCCCTGTCTCCGGGTTCAGCGATCCCCCATGCCCGTACCACCAGCTTTTGGCCCTTGGGTCCCATCCCTCTCCGTACCGACGGATTCCTCGCCCTCACTCGTTCTCCATCTTCTCCCACCTAGGCTGCCAAAGCGATACCCTCCTGGCCCCATAATATGATTGTACTCCTTCTTGGCCGCATTCTTCTTATTTTTTCGACATTTCAAGGAACGGCTCCGATTTCTTTTGCTTCACAAATTCTGGCCAATCATGTTGCAGTTTCTCATATTGTCCTTTGAAATCCGGAGTCTTGCCCTGCTTGACAAAGTCATGGGCTAGATTTTGCTTGTATTTCCGGAATGCGTCGGCCATCTTAGAAAGAGCGAACTGTTTGACTAGCTTGCACCTCTCTTTGTTTTCCTCAATCTTGTTACCCGCCTCATCGTATCTGCGGTATTCCGGAGGTAGAACGAAATGTTCTATAAGCTTCTTGAAGCAATCTTTTTTGTTCTCTTATCGACGTGAAACCAAGACGTGCCTTCTTTGGCTCATTCCACTCCTGGACGGTGATCGAGACGTTCTCTCTAACAACGGCTCCGCATTGGCTGATAAACTTGGTGGCGTTCTTGCTGGGCTCCAGCGGCCTGCCGGTTGCTTCGACAACCTCGATGGTGCATGTTTCGTTTGGTTTCATCGTCTTGGTTGCGCCACGCTTTGACGACGTACTCGATTTCGACGATCCGGCCGAGGGCTAAAATAAGAAAGAGAGTCGCGCGTTAGTACACACATATTTATTCAAATTAGTTAGTTTGTATATCACCAGAGCTCAATGTATATATATACCTCGCGGGAGGTGGTTGCTACTTCAATTGAAGATCGTCGTTTACGACGTTTCTTCGGCATCATCTTTGACGGCGCCCTTCATCTTCACCGTCAAGGTTCGATAAGAAGAGATATCATCTTCTTCTTGTCCGGTCGGCACATATGGAATATCGCCTTTTATGATGCCGAATATATGGTCTTCAACGTCCAGATCATAGTTGTCCAGAATCGGGTCAGCTCTATCGTCCGCCATATGTCAGCCCTGAAAACATGTAGTCAAAACAAATTAATTAATTAAGTGCAGAATTGAAGGGGGCGGTGGCGGTGGCGAAAGGGCGGTGCCAAAAGGAGGGGGCCGGCGGAAGGGGTGCGAGAGGGTGTCGCGGAAGAGCGCCGCCCTAGCTATTGCATGTGTGCGTGTGTGGCGCCTCTTAAGTCTCAAATTTTAAGTCTCAAAATTTTAAGTCTCAAAAATTTTAAGTCTCACAATTATTTAGTAAATTTTAAGTATCAATTATTTAGTTTTTTAAGTCAAATTTTAATTAGTTCCTTTTTAAGTGAAATTTTAGTACACACATATTTTAAATAGTTATTTTTTGTGGCACAAGAGTTATTTTTTTCTTAAGTTATATTGGTTAAGTTATTTTTTTCTTAAGTTATTTTTTTCTTAAGTTATTTTGGTTAAGTTATTTTTTTCTTAAGTTATTTTTTAAGTTATTTTTTTCTTAAGTTATTTTGGTTAAGTTATTTTTTCTTAAGTTATTTTGGTTAAGTTATTTTAGTCAAATTTTAGTTTATTACAATTTTAATTAACAACAAGTTAACTCGTTTAAGTCAATTTTTAGTTTTTTTTACAAAATCTTTTTAAGTCAAATTTTATTAGTTTACAATTTTAATTAGCAAAAACAAAAAAAACAAAAAAATGAGAACGGGGCCGCCGTACGTACTGGCGCGCGGCGCGCCCTCGATCTCCCGCGCGGCCGGGCGGTGGGCGGCGGCGGTTCGAGGCGGCCGCGGCGCGCGCACGGTGGCCGCGTGTACTGCGCGGCGGCGGCGTGTACTGCGCGGCGGCGGCGGCGTGTACTGCGCGGCGGCGGCGGCGTGTACTGCGCGGCGGCGGCGGCGGCGAGTCGAGACGACGACACGTACGGGGGGCGCCGGGCAGCGAGGTCGCTCGAGGGCGGCGGCGGCTGCGGTCGTTGATGGCGGCGAGGTCGCGCGAGGGCGGCGACGGAGGGCGCGGGGGCAGCCTGACGGCGTCGGCGAGCAGGCGAGCGAGGGCGGCGACGCGTGAAGAAGATCGCGGAAGACGAAGACTGAACCGCCGTCCGCGGCGCGCGCAATTTATAGCGTCAGGGCTTTAGTCGCGGTTGGGGTCACCAACCGCGACTAAAGGCTACCCTTTAGTCGCGGTTGGTGACCCCAACCGCGACTAAAGCCCATTTTTCGCCCCATTTGCGGTTCCCGCGGAAACGACCTTTAGTCGCGGTTGGCTAGGCCAACCGCGACTAAAGGCCTTTTTCGAAATTATTTCGAAATTAAATGTGAAAAATACAACTAATTCAATTCAAAATCTTAAAAATACATATAATATATCAAAAAATTCAGCAAAAATAAACTAATTCATTTAAAAATCTTAAAAATACAAATAATATATCAATAAATTCAGAAAAATTAAACTAATACATTTCAAAATTTTAAAAATACATATAATATATCAACAAATTCAGAAAAATAAAACTAATTCAATTCAAAATTTTAAAAATACATATAATATATCAAAAAATTCATAAAAATAAAACTAATTCAATTCAAAATTTTAAAAATACATATAATATATCAAAAAATTCATAAAAATAAAACTAATTCAATTCAAAATTTTAAAAATACAAATTGTCAAAAATTTCTTCCCGCCAATTGTTTCCCGCCAATTTTCTTCCCGCCACTTTCTTCCCGCCAATTTCTTCCGCCTCTTTTTCCCGCCAATTTTTTCCCGCCAATTTCTTCCCGCCACTTTCTCCCGCCTCTTTCTTCCCGCCTCCTGTCTTCCCGCTCCCATTTTTCCCGCCATTTGTCACATATAGGTAGCCCGGCTTGGCCGCATTATCACATCTCTACAATCTCTCATCACCCTCTCATGGCTTCCACCGCACCCACTCTAACCTACCAGCAGGTGGAGGAGCTTTGCGCTCGAACTACCCTTGCCCTCGGGCTACCGCGTCTCGCCGGCCGGAGCCTAAGCGGCGGCGCGCGCGGTCCCTCCCGTCCCTCGGTACCGCGCCGGCGGCCATCACGAACCACTACTACCTCGACCTCACGCCGGAGATGAATCCCCGCTGGCATCCCGATAACCAGCATACTTGGGATGCCTTCTTCATCAATCGCGGAGAGGGCGCTCGCATGAGGAGGACGGTCTGCCTCCTGGAAACTTTCACGAGGCCGGCCGTCGGCTATGGTGGTACGGCCGGACTCGCAGAGCGTCATGGACTACATCACGGCCGGCGATATCCCCGCCCGCGCTACCCTCGTTCGAGCCACGAGCGCCGCCCCGGCCGACGACAAGCAGACGACAACGCCGGCAACTTAGAAGGCGACGACTACCAGTACAACGGCGGCGGCTATGAAGACTACGAGTATGCATATTATACGCCTAGGCAGGAGTATGACTAAATCACTCCAAATTTCATGTATGCAGGAGTATGACTTAGTCAAATTTCGTATGCAGGAGATGACTTAGTCACTCCAAATTTCATGTATCATCGGCTATCTCGAGTCAATTGAATCATTCGAAAATGGACACCAAACACATCACGGGTAATATAATTCACATGATTCATTCAACAAAGTTTGGTACAATAATAAATTATTACACATCATTTCTTCCCTTGTGTCCCTGCTTGCTTACGATTGTGCCGTATCCATGGAGCATCCTCATCATTTAACTTAATGCTTGGGTCGGTGTTCACTTTGAAGGGCGGAATTTCAGCAAACATATTATAATCTTCTGACATGTCTGTCTTGTCTTCCACTCCCACGATGTTTCTTTTCCCTGAAAGAACAATGTGGCGCTTTGGATCATCGCATGATGTACTGATCGTTTTCTTATCTTTCCGTTTCCTCGGTTTGCTACTCATGTCCTTCACATAGAAAACCTGAGCGACATCTTTCGCTAGGACGAATGGTTCGTCAAGGTAACCAAGATTGTTGAAATCCACCATTGTCATTCCGTATTGCTGGTCCACCGTTACCCCACCTCCTGTTAGCTTGAACCATTTGCACCGGAACAAAGGGACCCTAAAGGAGGGTCCATAGTCAAGTTCCCATATCTCCTCTATGTAACCATAATATGTGACCTTTTGCCCATTCTCGGTTGCTGCATCAAAGCGGACACCACTGTTTTGGTTGGTGCTCTTTTTATCTTGGGCGATCGTGTAAAATGTATTCCCATTTATCTCGTACCCTTGGAAAGTCGTTATAGTCGAAGATGGTGTCTTGGCCAACATGTACAGCTGATCTACAACCTTATTGTCACTCATTAAATGTTTTCTCAACCAACTGCCGAAAGTCTCCATGTGGGCCTTCCTAATCCAGGATTCAGGCTTCCCAGGGTTGTCCGAGCGTAAAATATTCTTGTGTTTCTCAAAGTACGGAGCCACCAAGCTGGAATTGGTCAGAACTGTGTGGTGTGCTTCAGAGAATGGCCGTCCATACATATCGTTGATTTCCTTCCGATCGTGCCTTTTCCACTTAGTCTCCCCTCGTGCCGCGATTGAGGAAGACCAATCGGCTTAAGGTCAGGAACAAAGTCAACACAAAACTCAATTACCTCCTCATTTCCATAGCCCTTGGCGATGCTTCCTGGCCTAGCACGGTTACGAACATATTTCTTTAATACTCCCATGAACCTCTCGAAGGGGAACATATTGTGTAGAAATACAGGACCGAGAATGGAAATCTCATCGACTAGGTGAACCAGGAGGTGCGTCATAATATTGAAGAAGGATGGCGGGAACACCAACTCGAAACTGACAAGACATTGGACCACATCGTTCTGTAACCGTGGTAGAACTTCTGGATTGATTACCTTCCGAGAGATTGCATTGAGGAATGCACATAGCTTCACAATGGCTACTCGAACATTTTCCGGCAGGAGCCCCTCAAAGCAATCGGAAGCAATTGCGTCATAATCACGTGGCAGTCGTGAGACTTCAGTTTTGGAACTTTTTCTCCGCCATGTTTATTATTCCCTTTATATTGGACGAGAATCCTGACGGGACCTTCATACTGCTCAGGCATTCAAAAAGATGACCTTCTCTTCTTTGGTCGAGCGTAGCTGGCACGACCTTGAAACCGTTCCGGATACAGGTCATCAGGGTCTTTCAAACTTTGGTCTGCCGTGCTTCCTTTGTATCATTTGACTTCCCATACACGCCAAGAAGCTTAGGATGTTCACGCAAATATTCTTCGTAACGTGCATCACGTCGATTGCAGAGCGGACTTCTAGGACTTTCCAATATTCTAGCTCCCAGAATATAGATTTCTTCTTCCACATGGCTACGTGCCCGTCAGCTCCCTTCGGAACTGATTGTCCGCCAGGACCCTTTCCAAAGATGACTTTCAAATCCTTGACCATATCAAATACCTCAGCACCAGTTCCGCAGGCTTCGGCCGGTGATCTGCCTTGCCGTTGTAATGCTTGCCTTTCTTTCTTATGGATGACCTTTCGGAAGAAATCGACGATGCCCAAGGTACACGTTCTTCTTACAATTTGGCAAATGTACACTTTGAGTCTCATGTAAGCAGTGCGTGCATGCATTGTATCCCTTATTTGACAGTCCCGAAAGGTTACTAAGGGCAGGCCAATCGTTGATGGTTACGAAAAGCAACGCTCGTAGGTCAAATTCTTCTTTGTGCTCATCCCACACACGGACACCAGGTCTGCCCCACAGCTGTAAAAGCTCATCAACTAATGGCCTTAGGTACACATCGATGTCGTTGCCGGGTTGCTTCGGACCTTGGATGAGCACTGGCATCATAATGAACTTCCGCTTCATGCACAACCAAGGAGGAAGGTTGTAGATGCATAGAGTCACGGGCCAGGTGCTATGGCTGGAGCTCTGCTCGCCAAAAGGATTCATGCCATCCGTACTTAGACCAAATCTTATGTTCCTTGCGTCAGCTGCAAAATCTTTGAACTCTCGTCGATCTTTCTCCATTGCGTTCCATCTCGCGGGGTGTCTCAACTCCCCGTCCGACTTACGATCCTCTTTGTGCCATCGCAACAACTTGGCATGCTCTTTGTTCCTGAACAGACGTTTCAACCGTGGTATTATAGGAGCATACCACATCACCTTGGCGGGAACCTTCTTCCTGGGTTTCTGGCCCTCAACATCGTCACCAGGGTCATCGCCTCTGATCTTATAACGCAATGCAGTGCATACCGGGCATTCATTCAAATTCTCGTATTCACCGCGGTAGAGGATGCAGTCGTTGATGCATGCATGTATCTTCAGAACCTCTAAACCTAGAGGGCAGACAACCTTCTTTGCTTCGTACGTACTGGCGGGCAACTCGTTATTCTTTGGAAACATATTCTTCAACATTTTCAGCAAGTCTTCAAATGCCGAGTCAGCTACACCTGCCTGTGCCTTCCATTTCAGCAAATCCAGTGTGCAGCCCTTTTTCAGACCATCATCGCATCCGGGGTACAACGCCTTCCTGTGATCCTCTAACATGCGATCCAAATTCTCCCTCTCTTTTTCAGTTTCGCAGCGACTCCGTGCATCAGCAATGGTCCGACCAAGATCATCAACGGGATCATCACGTGCCTCTTCTTCCCCCTTCACCTTCCCCTTCACCTTCAGCATCCTCCATGAAAGTATCACCGAAATGAGCAAGATAGCTTTCATCGATGAAATCATCCCCTTCTTCATCTTCTTCCATTATAACCCCTCTTTCTCCATGCTTGGTCCAACAATTATAGCTTGGCATGAAACCGTGCCGAAGCAGGTGCAGCTGAACATCTCTTGAGGAAGAGTAACCCTTCTGATTCTTACATTTAACACATGGACAGATAACAAAACCCCCTGCTTGTTCGCATTAGCCACTACGAGGAAATCATTCAAACCCGTACTGAACTCGCCGGAGAGTCGGTTACCGTACATCCATTGTCGATTCATCTGCATTATTATAATATAAAATATATAATTAACCATCATGCATTTGTTAAACTAACTAGCTACAAACAATATTAATTAAACAATGAACTACACACACATGCACATTTTATCAACGACACATCAAAGGTTCAAGTTGCTAACCGCGATCGAGGAGGAAAAAATAAATGAGAAAGCTCAAGTGTGGCTCCAACACTTCATATCATGTTTGTTTCATGCCCTTGGGGCATTTCATCAAACACCTTATGTGCATAAGAGGAACCAAAAGCAAACCTAACACCCACTTGTGAAGCTTGTGAAGAAAATGGCACCAAATGGCTAAGTGTTGGCTGCTGGGTGGGTATATATAGGCGGCTGCGGTTGGCCCAACCGCGACTAAAGGCCTTCGGACCGGTTGCCCAACCGCGGCTAAAGCCCCCCACGTGCAACGGCTGGCCACCGAGCGCCCTGGGCCCAGGCCTTTGGTCGCGGTTCGCCTCCCGAACCGCGACTAAAGGTACCATTAGTCGCGGTTCCTTTACCTTCGCGACTTATGGGGCTCACCGGAAGCCTGTTTTTCTAGTAGTGAAAACGAGTTATTGGGCATAGTAATCAACCACACATGTGCTAGTTTAATGAAACCCTAGACACATGTTAAACTTGCAGTAGCACCAATGAGGCTACAGAACCTACCATATTGTAAAATTTCGGGAAAGAAATCATGTAGTACTAAAATGAGTAAAAAAGGAAAGAGCAATCAAATTTAGGAAGTGGTCACCTGATTAAGAAAAAAGCCAGGTGGGAGCGATGATTGGTTCATGGCACTCCAGGCAGGGGATCTGGGAGCAAACATGCCCTTGGTTGAGGGGGCAGGAACAGCAGGAGGCAAAACACGGATCGACCAAGCACATCCTAGCTGAAAAAATGAACCGATGAAGCCAACCAAGGAGTGCAGATATTGCGTAGGGAGAGAGAGTATCTGAATTATCTCCAGAGCCAAATTAATCGAACCTCAAAATGGTGTCGCTGCACACAGTGGTACCCATTGATGGTTTGTTGTGGAGTAGCGTTTGGCCCGCCGGCTCGCCGGCTCGTTGCTGCACATAATTAACGAACCCTAATCATGTGAACCCATAACGGAAGTGCGGAGAACGAATCACGAACAGCTGAACCTATAGATGGCGACCGTGATAGAGATAATAGATGAGATCGTGCACCAAGGTAGAGATGCGTACACAGGATTGGGAAGTCGGGTGGCAGCGGCGGCCGGATCGTGGCGGAAGGAGTGGATTTGGCAGGGGCATAGCGGCAGAAGAGGATTTGGTGGGCGTATTACTCGCGTACGGGAGTGGATTTGGCAGGAGCGTTTACTGCGGGGGAAGAGGACGGGGATTGAGGGAAAATATCAACGCAGGGAAGTTACCTATCGTGTCTCCTCTCATATCTCCACTCACATAGGAAGTGGGGGAGTTGTTTTTTTAGAAGCGAATCCCTAATCCGTTGGAAGCTATGCGTAGCCATAGGGGGGGTCTTGTTGTAGTGGTATCAGAGAAATTGAATGTTAGGTACTAGATACGATGAAATTTGTTTAATAATTTGATGGCAACTTACAAATCGTGACCCGTCATTACGTGACCGATTTTTCTATCTGATGTATTAGTATCTAAAATGATATAATAAGCGAAGCGACGAAAAGGTAATGTTTGTGTGGCTTGGGATAAACAATTGTTTCATTGTTGGTGCCCTTTAGTGGCCTTTCTTTTGTTTCATACGTTGTCAACTTGTTTCCTTGAGAATGGTAGCTTCAGTACTTTAGTGTTCGAGTAGTAAGGGAAATAAATTGGTTGGCATTTTTTCTTGTCTTTGTCCCCTCCATTGTCCATGTTACATGCATTATGTCATGCGTCAGTCCTGGACTCCTGGATTACAAATATTTAATCATTGTTGCTTCTCCTTGTATAAGGTTGTCATGTTAGTTGAGCTATCAGATACTGCCATCACATGCATAGTGAGTTCATGCATGGTGAATGGTGATGCCATCAATCTCCCTAGAGTGAAAATGGTTATAATATGCAAGCCGGTGGTTGACCTTACCTCAATATGGTGGAGTGAACAAAAAACCTGCTTGTGTTTGATAATTGCCACCATACTTCCTGAAATCACGTGAAATGTTTTGTGTCATGAAATTAATGACATGTCTCCTCGGAGCACATTGTGTTATGCATCTGCTATTGTCAAATAGTATATTAGATGATACATTTAATGTTCTGTGTTGTTTCTCACTGCTGTAAGGAATATCTGTGTGCCTGAACTCATTTTCTTCATTCCGGTACTAGATTATGCCATGAAAATAGCTAATGTATTTTTTTACTTGTGTCAACAGGCTAAATTTGTGATGCTGTAGAAGTGGCTGGGAAGGACGTGCTGTTAACATCATCGACCGTGGCGATCGGTCTTTGTGTCCCACAAGTACAGTACTTGTTATTCAACCGCACATCCTTGTTTCTGCTCCTCCTTGGACAACAGTTCTGGGAATCTTCCCGTACACTGTGCTTCTTCTCCTTCAGGTACTAAGCGAAAGATGCTGCTGCCACAAATGAAGGGCTCAATGATGCCGGCTATATGATGGGGTTGGCATGGGCTATGTTCCAAGATCTGGCAGGCCATCTACCTGAAGAGCATCCTGAAGTCCACAGGGCTCCCCATGTCCACCATCAAGGCAGCGGCCGCTGACTCCTGATCGTAGAGTAGCAATTCTCAACCACTGGCAAATAGAAGCCTGCATTCTCAGTCCCTGCCTGTAGATATCTGTGATGAAAACAAAGAGCAACCTTAGTGTCATGTCCTATTCCAATATTCCCCTGCTGTTGTAAACGTTTTTGTGCTGGAAACCAGACATCATTGTTTGGTTTGGTTATGTGTTTATGCAATGCAGTACACTTGTTTGTACCTCTGTTATGGTGTTGACCTAGGAAATTCTTATGGCTCCTTGATTGGACTACTGAGGACCAGCGAGGAGGCGCCCCATGGGGCGCCCCAACCACTAGTGTCCAATAACGAGCATGCATGCTGTATTTAGTATCTTCTCTGTACAATGCAATGCAAGAAATGAAAAGATAAACATGCGCATGCCTCCGCTACAAACAGCATGTTATGTTGGCCAAATTTAGCCTCCCTATATTTTGTTGTGGCCCACAAGTTAAAAGATGAATTACAAATTAAAATTTCTCCTAACTTCTAGTCTCCTCCCCGGCGACCTCCTTCCCCATCTTCTGCGAACGAGGAAATCGGGTGTTGGAAGATCAAGGCAGGATCACATTTGAAGGAAATGGGGGAACCCTTGCCGGCCTTGGCGGTAGGGTTGCTGGGACTGGGAAGCTGCACATGTGGGTTCATCACCGGTGCCACAAGGCTCAAGGTAATTAAGTAAGCACGCACATCGCACCAAACTATGGTGTTATATAAACCACACACACGTACGTTTCTCTCGTGTTAATTTGTCTGATTGACAAAATGTTAATTTGCAGCGGGATGATATCATCCTGCAGGGCGGCGAGTGCGTGTACCCGACGAACCCCGCCTTCGCGCTGGGGTACGTCGCGGTGTCCTTGCTGCTGCTGACCATCGTGTTGATCACGGCACGATGTTGCTGCATGTGTCGCCGCTGCGGTTTTAATGTGCTTTCGGCGGTGGGCATCCTTAGCACCGTCATGGCATGGTACTCCGCGTTGCGCGCGGGATTACTCTTCTTTCTAGCCACGGAGGCGAACCGTCCCGGGGGGCGTGGTAATGCCCCTAAGTGCTACGACTATGTTCGCGTGGGCGTCCTCTTCGACCAGGCGGCCTTCCGGGCCTTCCAAGTCACCATCTTCGGACTCCTGTCCGGTGTTGGGGCTAGACTAGCTAGCTCTCTCTCAGATTGATCTCGCGCACATACACAAGACGTAGGTAGAAGAAATACGGGAGTTGTTTTTTCCGGCCGCACGTACAGCCCCTTTTTACTCTTTATTTCTCCACACCAAATCTGGACAGATTACAAGCCTTTTTATAGCTGAGCAACGCAGCACCCACGCAAGCTGAAACGTAGCTTCCACGCAACTTCATCAACGTGGTACCCAAGCAACTTCCGATCGCTCCGGCGCGCGTACGCCGCGATCCATCTTCTCTCGATCGTGAGTCTACCTCATCCGCGAGACCTCGACCTACCCTGCGCTTACTACCTGCTCCCTACGACGCCACAAACCGGCTCGAACCAACCTGAACACGAACACGACTAGAACTAGACACACGCACGCCACGCACGCACACATACGCGCGGTTTATTTCCTAACAATCTCCCCCTAAACCGCGACCTACAGGAGACACGGATGGTCCTCCACGTCTGCGAGGAGCGCCTTCTCCTTCCTGGGCTGCCGGCAGTCACGGGAGAAGTGGCCGCGAACGCCACAATTCCAGCACTTGCCGCGCCGCCCCTTCGCTCCCGAGGCCACGCTGCTTCCGTCGTCGTCGTCGTCGTCGTCGTGGCCACCGCCGCGCTGACGGCGTCGTGCCTCCCATTGAGCGGCCGTGAGCAGCAGCTGGTCGCCACGACGCTCTCCGCCAACAGCCGCCTTGCGCCGCTCCGTCCGCTCCTGGAACGCCTTGAGACGCCCGAGCACGTCGTCGAAGCAGATGGTCTCGACGTCGCAGAACTGCTCGATGCCGGCCACCGCCGCGAACAGCGAGTCCGGGATGGTGTCGAGCAGCTTCTTCACCATCTAGGCGTCGGTCAGCGTCCCGCCGAGGCTTGCAAACTTGGCGGCCATGCAGCCGATCTTGCCGGCGTAGATGTCCAGCTCCTCGTCGTCCGCCATGATCAGCCGATCGAACTCGCCGCGGAGCGTCGACAGCCGAGCTGCCTTGACGCGATCCGCGCCGATGAACCGCGCCTTGAGGCACTCCCAGATCGCCGCCGCCATCTTCTTCGACGACACCTGCAGGAGAATGTCCTCCGAGAGCGCGCCGAGCAGGTATGCCCTCGCCCTCTTGTTCTTCTCCGGATCGACCGCCGCCGTCGAGTCTTCCGGAACCACCGCCTCCCAGACGTCCTGCACGTCGAGGTTGGCCTCGACCTTGATCGCCCAGACGGTGTAGTTGTCGCGGGTGAGTATCGGACAGAAGAGCGGCATCGCGCTCCCCCCGGCGCCACCACCGTGCGGAACCAACGTCATCGCCGTGGCTCTGATACCAAATGTTGGGGCTAGACTAGCTAGCTCTCTCTCAGATTGATCTCGCGCACATACACAAGACGTAGGTAGAAGAAATACGGGAGTTGTTTTTCCGGCCGCACGTACAGCCCCTTTTTACTCTTTATTTCTCCACACCAAATCTGGACAGATTACAAGCCTTTTTATAGCTGAGCAACGCAGCACCCACGCAAGCTGAAACGTAGCTTCCACGCAACTTCATCAACGTGGTACCCAAGCAACTTCCAATCGCTCCGGCGCGCGTACGCCGCGATCCATCTTCTCTCGATCGTGAGTCTACCTCATCCGCGAGACCTCGACCTACCCTGCGCTTACTACCTGCTCCCTACGACGCCACAAACCGGCTCGAACCAACCTGAACACGAACACGACTAGAACTAGACACACGCACGCCACGCACGCACACATACGCGCGGTTTATTTCCTAACATCCGGCGGTGCGCTTCACAAGGGGGCCCAGGTCCCCGCCTCTTGATCACTATTCAACATCTATGTACAATTTGTGAAGGACTACGATTTTTTCGTAGCTGGTATTTTCTTTCTTTTAAATTCTCAAAGCAACACAACATTTTAGGCTTCTCCATGAGAGGACGATATGTATGGCAAATATAATATATATATTCTAGGGGCCTCTTTTGGATCGCATGATTGAGATCGATCCTGGCTGGGTCGCTCTCGTATGCATGTGTTAGCTAGCCGATGCATTCTCAAAAACAACCCAGCATTCTGGGGTCCCCTATGAAACGCTGCCGCCGGCCAACTAGATATACTTCTATAAATCTGATGGATGATTGTGTAATCAACCAAACCAAGCCATCTTAACTCTCGCCGCTGCACCCAACAAGAAATCAACGATGGCCCTCATCCGTGCCCTACCCGTCCTGCTGCTGCTACTCAGCACAGCTGGTGCCTCCGCGGCACCGCCGCCGGCGCCGGCGCCAGCGACAGGGCTAGAGGCGGATGAGCTGTGCTTTGGCATCAGCACCAGCAACAAGTCCTTGGCCTGCGCGGCCAACGTTGCACTGGCGTGCCTCGCTGCAAATGCTGCCACCGAAGAGCAGGGGCGGAGCTAGGAAATTTTGTCGATGGGTTCACTCAGTTTGAGCATGAAGTAACTATATATAGTATTGCTTCTTAGGATTACGAGCCAAAATTCTCTTCCGATTAGCATATGGTAGTTCATCTAAATCAATTTCTCTCTAACAAGAAGGCTTTCAATGGTAGACTAACATTAGTAGCCTGAATCTAATGATCGTTTTGCATTTCCAAAGTACCGTTCCATGACATATGATGAATCAATGTTTAGAAGAAATAAATCACGACATTAGGGCTAGAAAAAATATTCACAAATGGGGAAGCCTGGGGAGGATTTGATCTCGTACCTAAATCCTGGACTGTGATTACCGGCTGTCCGGCTTGTCCTTGCCGGCCGGAGGCGTGATGTCCGAGAGAAGGCCACGGGAAAGATCAGAGATGAGTGATAATAGTTCACTTACGATGTGTCTTGGCTTTGGATTTGCGGCGGCATCGAGCGACTCGGAGAGTCGCGAGTCGTCAAAACATGCAACTAGCCGGCTATATGCTCATGTCTACATGCCCATTCGATTTAATTTAGAGCGTGGGCCGTTAATACTAATAGCCTAACACTAGAATATATTATTCATGGGCCTCTCATTAGTTCAGCTGAGGTGTGAGCACTCCGATGGGTTCATACGTGACTTTTGGTTTGGTTCAGCCTGGTAAAATACCTATACCATGCTCCGTGACCGGCAAAATTCGTTGGTGTCATTTGCACCCAACGCTTCTACGCTGGCTCCGCCACTGCCGAAGAGGTCACCTACATGCCGTGCTTCGTCACCAGCATCCTGACCGAGCACTGCCTGACTAGAGCGCCGCCGGAGGAGAAGGGCTGCATCGGCGTCGACATAAGCGAGGAGCTGATCACCTGCCTCGGAAAGGTGGGACTGTGGTGCCAGGGCAGTAGGTTCGGCGACGTAGGGTTCGTCACATGTTACCTCGGCAGCGCCATCAAGTGCCTCCTCTAGAAGTAATGGAATGCTGCGCTATCGCATACTGCTTTTGGGATACATACTAGTACTGTCTGTTATGATCCATCCATGCAGTTACTGCTATCTTGGTCCGAAGGAGAAGCATGTATAGCTCCGATCCGGAAATAAAAGTTTATGTCGGTGTGTGTTGTAGTCATATTTGTTAGCTTAAACTCTTCGCACATGTATCCGTTGGATTATCTGAATAATGTAACGGCGTATGCAATAGGCAACGACCGAGTCTTCAGTTTGTTAGCTTGTCAGTTAAGTTAGCTAGTCGTGTGAGCCGCAGGAAATCGGTCGTGGGATGGCACGACGTGAGTGTGGATCGTGGCTCCTATCCTTTGCTTTGTAATTCCTATATATGGAGAATAACAGAACCAGAAAAGCTGCAACGATTACGCGGCACAAATCCCTCCTTGCACTCTGTTTTCTGTTTTAGCTAACACTGTCGAGCAGTGGAAACACTTTCAGAGTTTCAGAGATTGTCGTTCTCACAACGTCAATATTCACCCGCCACCTGGTTCGATTCTCTAGGGCGGTGTATAAAAGTTGCTATTACATATTCACCCGCGAGTTCCTTGCAATCATTTAGTACCGCAGCTGCCGGTCCTAAATAATTTCCTTCATCCCGCATTGCTTCGATCACGACCATACTATCAGAGTTGACGACAGTTCGATTGCATCCCGGCTGATTCACGAGCTGCGGTCCATGGAATAAAGCCATCGCTTCAGCCACATCTACATCATGGACGTGACTTGCATCGGGAGTTGGTTTCTAGCACAAGTGACAAAGTAAGATGCATTTGAGTGACAAAGGACAACTCCCGTAGATCCACTTCTAGCTTGTCGCCTCAAAGTAAGATGCATCTGCATTCAGTTTGATCAATCCCTCTGGAGGCTTCTCCCATCCGTGACGTCGAATGCCCTCTTTCTTTACTGATTTTGCTGCCAACGAATAATTAGTAGCGACAACTGTAATAGTACAGTCATCGTCGTTCTAGACGGTGATTGAAGCTTCTCGTCTTTAATTAATTGACGATGTTCCCACCAAATGTACCATGCACCCGCAGTAAACATTGTTTGGAGTTCAGGCGACTTCTTCTTATTGAGACATATCAAATGCTCCATTGTAACTTGTCAAGATCGATCAGCCTCCAATTCTTGCTGAACAAAATCTTCAAGCCCCAGATCCTTCCAAACAACCATCGATCTTTCACAAATAAACAATTTTTTCTTTCGAAATGGGGGTAAAACCCCGGCCTCTGCATCCAAAAAATGCACACACCCCTTTATTGCATCGTTTTAAAAGAGAGAAAAATAAACATCCAGATATCTTTAATAAGTTCATGGATCCACTAAATTTGCAACATGAATCAACCATCGAAACAGGGAATACAAAATCTGCCTATGCATCTTGTATTCTATTAATATGCCGCCAGCACCCTGGTTGAAGATAGCTCGAACGGCTGCCATCAAGCGAGTGCACCCAGAAACCATATGTCCCCGATGTTCCTCGGGCAGTAGATATGACCACATGTTGATGCAAAAATTAAGAAGGAGCGGCACCGTTAAAAACAAAATCGTTTCGACAATTCCATATTGTCCAGAGTAAAGCACTGACTCCTACATGAATTCGCGCTTTAACACATTTGAAACACCATTTAGCCAGTTCACAAATATACAATGCAAGTCTGATATCCACTGCACCTTGTGAGCATATAGCACATTGCGCATTCACTTTAACGTGTTTGTGAGCCAACTCTATTTGTTCTCAACATTTTTCGTCTGTGCTGGTGATCCCACTCTACATGATACGCAGATCTCACCGAAAAAATACTCAAATTAGAGTATTGCCACTCCATGAAGTCCTCCATCCCATCTGACAATGGTATTTGCAATATACGCATGGCATCAATCGGCCAAACAATATTCCTCACCATCGCTTCATCCCATTGACCCGTACTTGGATGAATCAATTCATTCACGTGTGTTAACACAACCTGTCCTTTTGGAGTCAAAACTTTCCTTGAGTTTCTACTTGGAATCCATGCGCATCTTCCGATATATATATTGACCTTGTTCCCATCTCCAATTCTCCATATGCAAACTTTTTTCAAACATTGTACCCCAGCCAAAATACTCTGCCAAGTAAAAGATGCTCCCATCTTTAATTTCATATTTAGGAGCTCTTCATCCGGGAAATACTCAGCCTTCAATATAGTTGCACAAAGTGAATCTGGTTATGTTATTAGCCTCCAATCTTGTTTAGCTAACATGGCCAAGTTGAAACAGTGGATATCACGAAAACCCATAACCCTTTTTCTTTTAGAACACACATCTTCCACCAAGCAAACCAATGCATTCTCTTTTGGTTTTCCTCTTCACCCCACCAATATGGAGACATCTATAATTCCATTGCAAATGGTCGTTTTGCTGGGGAGGTGGCATGCGGTTGCGGCGTGATCCTTTGATTCCGCCTTTGCCTCCTCCGCTTGGCGGAGTGGGGGAACGGTGCGGAGGTCGATTGCTTCCACCTCCATGTCCGCTACTATGACTGTGGGGAGTCGGGGATCTACGAGAGGATCTCCTTCCTCCGGCTCCTCCGGCATCCTTGTCACTAGGGGGTGATGGAGAGCGGTGCGGTTGCCTCTTGGAGTTTCCATATGGCGAGTCTCTGTTTTTCTGCTTGCTTGCGCTTTGGCGACTGCCCCTGTTATCTTCGCCTTGCTTATTGTTTCCACCATCATGTTGCCGCGGATGTTTATTCCACCCGGGCCATGTGGCTGGGCGTTTCCAGCTGGGCCATGGTCCCTTGGAGGAGGCATGTTTGTACGACGTGTTGACGGATATGGGTTGCGGTACTTGTTAGCACCCTTGTACATTGGTTCTTTCCGTTTATCCGATGGAGTGGAGGATAACGGGACAGGATCCGGATGATTCCTGGTTTCTCTCCTCCGGCGTTCCGAGGATCCGGTGCGTGACTGGTTATCTCTTGTCGTGGACTAGCAGACATTGGGGTCCGAAGCGAGCTTCTAGGATGTGTCCGCCTTATGTTGCAGATCCATTGCTTTGGCGAGGATGTACCTTTCCTTGTCAATTGCAGCCGAACCATTGCGTACATCCAGGAGGTGTTTTTCCAGAGCTAGGTTATCCTTCGGTGTCGACATCACCTCCTGCCCATTGTGGTCTACGTACCACTCATGCTTGTTTTTTGTCTTGGGCTTGGTGGTGTCGAAGTCGAGGTTCCGAGGGGTGACATTGTCACTACGCCTCTTTTTCATCTTGTCCTGCAGCTCATGGTATTCCGCCATGAGCTTTTTCTGGAGTGCGGTGGATTTGTTGTAGGCTAGTAGGGCTCTTTGCTGCATCTCTACAGTTTCCTTGCTGGCTTCTTTAATCTTCTTTGCTTCTGCGAGCAGTTCCTCATGCATGTCATCGAGCCTTGCGACTTCTTGTACGCGTTCGAGGGTGATTGGAGTAACCAGTAGTTCCCCATATCTATCCGGATCAGCACATAGACCCATTGGTGTCCTCGTAGTTCCTGGGGGGGACTCATCACGCTAGGGTGGGAATGGGCTGTATGTTTGTGACGCCCCGGAACCGGTACCATGAGGATTCCAGCGATCCCACCGAAATCCGCACGATATCGATTCTGAGACGCCCTCTGACACGACGTGCGCGACGAATCACACACATGGTGCCAGAGGAATTAACACGAGCGGTAACATTACAACAGGATTACAATAGAGCCCACAAGATACATATATTACAACAACGACTCCAACGAGTCAAGATACAAATATACAATACAAAGATCCAATTCATACAGAAGATCGAATACATCCGAGTACGGACAAGATACAAATTGGACTAAGAGTCCTGAAGATAACCAGTGGCGTCCATAACCCTGCCCAGGCCAAGCCAGAAGGGTAACCCTGCTAACGTCGTCATCTTGTACCTGTCGAAGTCGGGCCATCGGTTGCCGACAAAAGGGAGGAAAAAGAAGAGGAAGAGAAAAGGCGAGAGTAAGTACCAAGGAACGAACTCCGGCACGTACTTAGCGAGACTAGAAATGGCTATGCTCGCCGGGCGAGTATATATATATATCGCCTGGGGCTATATGGTAGGTTTAGCGGCAGCAAAACTATAACCAATAGAGACACGCTACAACATCCGTCTAAACAGAGAAGATAAGAGAGCGCACAAGGTAACAGATAAAATACTACACAAACATAACCCAGCCGATTACACATATCCCCTTCAACAAAGCGAAGAAGCAATGAAAAAGGCACTCAACGATGGACAAGTTTTATTAGGTATCGGTTGTAATAATGCTATATTACTACGCAAGATATTATCAGATTATTAACAACAAGATAATGGTGTAAGTTGTTCTATGATCAAGCTATACAATTCCAAGTTGTCCATAACCGCGGACACGGCTTATCGATAAGATGTACACCCTGCAGGGGTTGCCCAAATGTAACCATACGCATGCTCGACCCACTTGCGACAGGTGGATGTCTCACAACAAGACCGTTCCCTCAACAAGAAAGTCTAGGGGGCCACCCGACTAAGCTACCCGTATCGGTTCGGCCGCTCCGAAGCGGACTCAGGGTTTGCGACGGCGGCTAGGCGTGCAAACCACACGCTTCGCTAAACGTCCCGCGGGGTACAGTACAGAATATAAACACCCGAATGCAACAGGAAGTAAACACCCGAAGGCAACAGTAAGAAGGTGGGCTCGCCTGGGAAAAGCTGCAGAAGAACTTGTCGAAGAACTCGTCGTATCTCACATCAACACTTCGTGATCCTATCCGGGAAGAAGCGACTGCTGGAACACACAACGTATGCAAGTCTTACTACTACGAAGGAAGAATCACCATGAGGAGATGCAGGCATGCATGGCATATCAACGATGATGCGATGCGACTTATCCAAATTAATCGGAGTCGGAACCCCGGACAAACAGATTAGGTTGGAGTTGCATTTCTACCGGCAAAGTTAAGTGTTGGTTAGCATGGCATATCATGGCAAGGGTGTGCTACTTCAAATTTAAACGGAGCGGGGAGACCTTAGTCGGTGTCCGAAATACTCCGCGTATATGTGAGGTGAACATACACAAACTATCACGTTATGACATGCAGCAAGATGCAAACAGGCATATGGATGGCATGATCAAAATTGATATATAACACTTTGTCATATGAGTTATAGATTAAAAGTTATTAAGAAAATAGTTTTTCAGCATTTTAAATTATAGAAAAAGATTTTATTAAATGGGAAACGGGCCTGGAATTAATTATCAGAAAGGGGGAGGGACCCGAGTTCTTTACAGATTTTTCCAGGGGGTTTTGTTTAAAAGGAGAGGTCCAGGGGCTGTGGGTTGAGAAGAACAAACATGCAGGGGCCTAGACGAAAAGCGGCAGATCTGGATCTGGGTTGGGCTTTCTCACCGGGGGGTTTCTAGCCACAGAGAATGACGGTTGGGGCCCAGCAGCCACGCTGGAGGCTGAGCTGGCAAGGCTTGGCCGTGCTGCACGGAAGGTGTTCGACGGGGGTCATCGGGCGCGTTCCAGAGGGCGTGGTCACCGCGGCGGCGCAGACTTCTGTGAGCGTTCCAGGAAGCGATGACGACCGTCAGGAGTACGCCTTGGCGGCGCGAACTGGATGGAGGCGGTGGCGCGTGGAGGGGTTCACCGAAGGGCTGCCGGCGGCGGTGACCTATGGAGGAGGAGTCGGCCACCACGATGAGGAGGAGAACATGATGCATAGGAGGATTAGAGGATGTCTAGGGGGGCATGAGCTCACCAGGACTACAGTGGTGCGCTCAGAAAGGTCGAAAGAGGAAGAGGGTGGCCGGAATCGACGAATTTCGTCGCTAGTGCCGGAGAAGAAACGGCGAGCTCCCACGCGATTGAAGTCACCCCACTTCAATTCCTTGCGTGGGGAGGGTCCTGGCGACGAGGCCGAGCCGCCGGTGTTCTTGGTTTGGCGAGGGAGAGTCCAGAGCGGCGGTGCCATGGTGACGTGGCGGTCGGTGGTTGAGAAAAAGAAGCAGAGAGGGAGAGGAAGAACTGGCGGCGGCGGTGAGGGAGGGAGATAGGAGCATCTAGGGTTCCAGGAGCCTCGGGGAGGGGATAAGAAGGGAAGGGGAAGCAGGTGGTGGTGGACAGCGATGGGGGTTTCACGCGCCTCTCGTGCTCGTGACCTGGAAAGGGGAAGACGACAGAGGAGGGGGTGTGAAGGGGTATGCGGCCAACATTGCTGGGCTGGGCCAAAAGGGGGTGGTCGTCTCGGGGCAGAGGAGGAAGAAAAAGGGGAGAGGGGGAACAAAGGCCCAGGGCTGCGGCCTGGTTAGGTTAGGTTAGGGTAGATTTTTCTTTTCTTTTTCTCTCTTATTTCAAAACTGTTTTAAAATATTTTGAAACCCAAACAGAACAAGGTTTTTTTAAATTTTGAAAACATTTGAAAAGTTTAATTTTGTATATTGTTGTTGCTAGGCTTTGTTTAAAAGAATAGACAAGGGGAGGTTATTATAAAAACCATATGAGAGTGAACTCAAGATAATTAGGGTTTTCAAAATAATTTTATTTTGTTTTAATAGCTATGTTTTAGGGTTTTGTTTAAATGAGAATGAAAGAGGGTTCATTAACCATAAGAGAGAAAAACTAAAATAGATAGGTTTATTTCTTAAGGAGAAATATTTTATTTTTGCAAATTTGAATTATTTGCAAAAACATGGATGGTCAGATGCATATGCCATGATGATGCATTAAAAAGGAAAATAACAAAAAATTCTATTTTGGGTGCTGCCCTCGCTGTTACAATGTTGGTGGCTTGTTCCAACCAGGTGGCGCTGGGTTGTTCAAGTCCGACGACGAACTGCTCCGTCCATCTACTGGTGGTTTATTCCAGCCAGCTATGTCCATGTCCATAGGTTCCTAACGCTCTCCAGTTGGTTCCTCCTCCGGGTTGACCTGGTCGGTTGTGGCTCCTTCTCCAACCAGCTCTGTCATGGTTGCAAAGACATGTTGGGCGGTCGTAGGTTGGTCTTTAGCCGATAGTTCTTCATCATATTCCTTCATGGCTGCCTCATACTCCTGCGAATTCATGGGCAAGATGTCTTCAAATTCCGGGCAGAGTGCATCCAAGATGGATTCTCTGTTGGTTCCACCCACTTCCATGGATTCGTCGGATCATGCGTTCCCTTCAGGAGTGGCTCCGGCGTTAGATCCGATGTAGTGGATGTTGTGGCACCTTAGCTTTTCTAACATAGGGGAAACCCTAGTTGATCTGCATCGGTCTTCCACCATGTTCACCATAGGGGTGGTTTGGGTGGGCCTTGAATTTATCAGATCTAAGATGGATCCAGCCGAGGGCGGATCCTACCCATATCGATCTTCCGCTGGCGTGTCCGGCTCGATGGCGGTCCGTGCGGGATTAGACCCGGGAAATCTAGCAGAACCGCTAGTTTCGCCGATGAAGAGGTAGATTCTGCCGATGGGGATGAAGGAACAGTGGACAACGTTCTCCCTGGCAGGAAACCAGCACTCGTCGTTGGGGATGATGGGGATGTTTCCGGCAAAGAGGACGCGCCTGATGGCGACAGTGTCACCGAAGCCTGCAAAGGCGGATCTCGCCCGGATCCGGCCTCCAGATGCCGCTGGCCCCACGATGGGCGCGAACTGTCGTTGCTTATTGGACGAGTCTCCGGCGAGGGTAACCTCGCGGAAGGGAGAGAGAGAGGGGACCATTGGGCAAGGAGTCACCGGGACGGGTTCACACGAGTTACCCAGCTTCAGATCCCGCAACGGTGGCGAGATCCTACGTGCTGCTATAAATCACTATAAGGCAACAAGTGCGTGATTATAATGAGTTGTGTCCTGCCTCTAGGGCTCCCAGGATCCGTCTTATATAGGCGCCCGGACCTAGGGTTTACATGGAGGAGTCCGGGTCGGACTCTACTAGGACTAACCTAATTGGTATAACTTGTAGTACACGTTAGGATCCGGCTAACCTATGTCGGTACGGATCCGTCTAACCTATGGCGGTGCGGATCTGGCTAGACCTTCTGATCCAGAACTCTCCGCCTTGGTCAATCAGCAACTAGGCCACCCCGTGGGCCATAAGCCCATCCACCATCTGTGTGCCACCCGGGCTTGCTGGAAATAATCTACGATGTTGGCATACCCATGAAGTATATCCACAACAGCAGCGGGATGAAATAATCCTAGAGGGCGGCGAATGCGTGTACCCGATGAACCCCGCCTTCGCGTTGGGGTATGTCGCGGTGTCCCTGCTGCTGCTAGCCGTCGTGATGATCACCGCACGATGCTGCTACAAGTGTCACTGCTGCGTTTCTCCCGCGTGTTTGGCGGTGGGCATCCTTAGCACCTTCATGGCATGGTTCACCATGTTGCGCGCGGTATTACACTTCCCGCTAGCCACGGCGGCGAACCATCCTGGGAGGCGTTGTAATGCCCCTGAGTGCTACGACTATCTACGCGTGGACAACCTCTTCGAGCCGGCGGCCTACCACGCCATCCTCGTCACCTTCTTCGGACTCTTGTCCGACCATGTGATTCACATGGGTGCCGAGGTCCCCGCCTCTTGATCACTGTTTAACATCTTTGTACAATCTGTAAAGGACTAGGATTTTTTCCGTAGCTGGTCTTTCCTTTCTTTTATATTATATTCTCAAAGCAACACTGATGACGGGAAAAATGCGGCGACAAAAATAAATAATATACGCATCCACGTCATAGAGATAGATAGTATAATTTAAATGCATAAATGCATAAGATAAATAAAAGGGATCAAACATTGCAGGTACTTTATTTACAGAACTTTCACATAAATTAAAAACGGTTTATTACATCTCCAGAGAGAAAATCCTGATTAAGAATTCCAACATATCTATTACATGACTTTACAACATATGAGTACTATAAAATGTAGAAATAAAGAAAACTACAAAATGTAGAAACTAAAATCCTCCTCACCGTCATCGCCGCCGGTATGCTCGTGGAGCACTTAATCTTCCTTGAATTATCATATTTGTGACGTCGTTTATGTCATATTTTTCACTTGCACTAGTATAGATGGTACAAGCAGAATATTTGACACTTGCACTAGCATTTAGAATTCAAGAAGAATATTTGACACTTGCACTAGCATTTAAAACTACAAGCAGAATGCATGCATCGGATACGCAATTTTGTTTTAACCGGCTCATTGGTCAGGTATTTTGTGAAGTCATTTTATTAGCTGACTTGAAAGGGCAAAAGACCATGCAATTGGATTTTTATATGCATGAAGCGACCAACTACATACAATTTGCTTTAATATTTCTTTTAGTGAGTGTAGATGCATAGTACTGACTTGTATGCCACGCGGGTAGGCCTCGTTTAATTCTTAATATCGGTATGAGCAATGTAAATTAATTGACCATATTTTGAATTAAAGTACTTGCATTTTATTTTATTTCAGCTACGTGCGCAAGTTAGGAAATGTCGGCCCCCGAAGTTAGATACGCATCACGGAACTAGAACCCCTCGTGAATACGTACCCGTGTCGGGGCACCAAGCTGTTGACCCTAGGAGTAGGAGTACGAACGCGGAACTCCCATCGCGAACTCGTATCCAGGCATAGGTGTCTGTCTTCCTGTGCACACCAAAACATACAAACACGGTTGTCGTCGTGGTGAACGAGCAGATGCCATGGGATGGCTTATCTTGGGGCCGAATGGACGCTAGAGGATTCGGGGGAGGGTTTGTGACTAGATGGATGAACTTCCGGATGCTTTCCTCAAGAACATGGCCAGGGCCAGAGGTAGAAGAAGAAAGACACAAGGACGAACTCGCTCTAGATCACCATGTTCATTGATCTCAAGATAGGTTACAGGTTTCTCTCTCTCTGTGGATCGCGCATGTAAAAGAAGCTGCCCCCTCTCCTTATATAGGGGAGAGGGTGGCTTACAGAACAAGAAACCCTAATGGGATCTTTGACTAGACAAACTACTTTACAAAGATACTTTATAAAGCTACTTTAATCATAGATGACGCCTTGGTCTTCTTTTAACATAGAGGCTGACGTCCTCCGGCCTCTTTGACCGTCATCCTCCTCCTTGTCTTCTAGTCTTCGTTTAAAGCCACTTTGCTTAGCTCCTCCTTGTCTTTTAGCTCCTGACGGAATCTTGGACCAGTCAGCCGGCATGTTCTTCCTTCCGTCATGCCGGTATCTTTCCTTCCCGGCTCCGGCATACCCCTCTTGGGGATACCGGCTTAGCTTACTTAGCCAAACTCTATTTTCTTATTCCGGTATGAATATTAAACCGGTATCTTGAAGGGTGAGACCATCCGGTATGGCACATCTTTGGCATACCGGGGTCATCCCCCAACATTAGTCCCCGGCTGGTATAGTCTGGCGGATTCTATCCTACAGACCATGCCAGGTTTTTGTATCTTGGATACCGGTTTAACTTCCTTGGCCTTTGGCTCAAATCCGGCATCTTTGCTCGGACTCACGCTGTCTCTCTTCTCTAGACATTCTCCGGCATCTTACTCTCCGGTATCTTAGTCTTTAAGTCTCTCCTCGACGAGGTCGAGAATATTTCGGTTCCGTGCCCGTCAGAGACATGCGGACTGTCGCTGTCGGGTTGTCACTTCGTATTGACACTTGCGCGCGCATTTAATGCACCGCTCCGGATCCCACTCACCGCTTCGGATCCCACGTGTACCTCCGTGTGGCTTTCTCTTTTCCGCGTGTATCTCTGTGACACGTGGCGATCAGCGACGCGAACCGTCGCGGGCCGCGAGGCAAACCGCTCAGGCCCAGCGGTTTTGCCCACCTCTCTCTCCTTTATAAGCTCAACTGCCCCTTCTTCTTCCTCTTCTTCGCATTCTCCTTCCTTCGCGCATAGAGTTCTTCGCTCCTGCGCTCCTTCACCGCACCTCGTCCGCCGCTGCTCGCCTGAGTTCGCCGGTGAACTTACGCCGCGCCTCCGCCGGACTTCGTCGTGTGGAGAGCTTCCGCAGCGTCTTCTTCTCGCGTTGCATTCAAGCTTCTTCTGGCCTTCACCGCCGCCGTCGGCAGAGCTCGCCGGCGACCGCGGGCCTGTTTTCTCCGAGAAGTTCTTCCTCATCAATCGCGATACTCCAGGTCAGTTCAAATCTTGCTCTATTTGCCATTCGCTCGCTTCAGATCTGGGGTCTTTGGTGTTCTTATTTCTTCCTTTTCCTCTGATTTTTCTCTTACTCGTAGATCTTCGCGTGTGGGTCAAGTGTGGGATTCTTGTTTCTTTGCCTCCTATCCAATGTCCGACGAGGAAACTTCTTCCGCGTCTTCCTCTTCTTCCTCCGCTAACCATAGCAAACGATCTTCCGGCGAATCTACACCCTCAGATTCGATGAGGGCAGATTCCGGCAAACAGCAGGAATCCGGTAGCCAGCAAGGTTCTGGCAGCCGCCAAGAGGCCGGTAGTCCTCAAGATGCCGGTAGCTCTCAGGAGGCCGGTAGCTCCCAAGATGCCGGCAACTCCCAAGATGCCGGCAGTCGCCTAGAATCCGGTAGTTCTAGCCAAGCATCCGGCAGCCAAGTTAGGAAGTAGCTCTGGCGAGGCTTCGAGCAGCTCCAGCCAATCTTCCGGCGAGGAGCCTTCCCCAGTCACACGCGGAGCTTGGATGGGCTCCAATGTTACTGAATACGAGATAGATTGGCTGTACCGGTCCCGTAGGATTCCGGAAGGAGTCACTTGCCGGATTCCTGGTGACGAACTAATTCCGGACCCCGAGCCCGACGAACGTGTTGTTTTTCTTGCTCACTTTGAGCGCGGCTTCGGCCTTCCTCCTTCTTCCTTTTTCCTTGATCTTCTGGATTTCTACAAACTCCAACCTCATCATCTTCCTGGCAACTCCGTCTTTTACCTCTCCTGCTTCACCACCTTCATGGAGGCCTATGTTGGCATACGTCCCACTCTCGAGACGTTTGCCCGCTTCTTCGCTCTTCGGATTAATTCCGTTCAGGGCAAAAATATTCCTCCACCCAAGCCCCCGTTCAATGTGGGTCTTGCATCATCAGCAAGCGTCAAGGGAGCCCCTTCTTCGAGTTCTCCGGCCTGGAGTCTTGCCGGTTGTGGCAAGGGACGTTTTTCTATGTGAAGAACAACGCCCCGCAGATCTCATCCCGCCTCCTTTCGATCCGGCGCCGCCCGCAAAACCAATGGAGCTACAATCCGAAGGAGTCTCACAACGAGACCAACCGGATTATACGCTTCATGAAGCAGAAAATGAAGGATACCGGCATCTGCTCCGACGATATCATCCGCACCTTCATATCGCGCCGGGTACTTCCTCTGAAGCGCCGCGCCCATAGGATGAGCGAGATGTACGGCCCTGGCGATCCTACCAAGATCACCGGCCTGCCTCTTAGCAAGAAGGACGTTGTCCTCAAGGCCAAGCAAATTTGCCAAACTGCTATGCGCTTTAACTGGAAATGGGGCCTGCTTCCCTTCAGCACTACTAACCCTCCGACCCAAGAAGTAAGGGACTATGCGATCGGGGTTGTTTCTTGCCGGTAACCTTTCGCTTTTGCTTATTTTCTTTTTCATGTTTCAGGCCAAGGACCGCTTCCCCCTCATCGAAGCCGAGCGGCGAGGATCTTGCCGGAAGCGCGCCCTCGACTCCTTCGACCCCGATCCCCTCATATTTTGGAAGGATCTGAAAATGGGCAAGACCTCGGCATCTCGCCTGGGTCGGTCTCCGCCAAAGCCAACCGGGTCCGTCGACGACCTGGAAATGCTTGAGGTATCTTCTTTTCCGGTTTCTTTTATCCTTCCGCTATCATTTTCCTTCGAGCTGCTTCTTAACCTTGCTCAAACCTTAGATCCATGAGCATGCGCCGCCCCTTCGTGCCGAGGCCGGCACGGAGTTCGTGGACAAGCTTATGGCCCAGGGCCAGAAGAACAAGCGGCCGCCATCTGACGATGGCTCCAGCCAGGCCCCTCCCTCCAAGCGCTTCCGGACAGAAGAGCTGGGGGAGAAGAAAGTTGGCGTGCGCCGCTACGCGCGCAAGCAGATGCCTACCGCTGCTGGGTAAGTTTTTATTTCCTGACTCGTCTGATTTTTGCTAAGTCCTTTTTCCGGTTGTATTTTTCCAACCATCTCTCTTTTTTTTCTTCAGCGCGCGCTCAAGCTGGCTCCACCCGGGCTCAAGGTTCCGCTGACCTCAACCCCTCCTTACAAGCCCGGCACCACCTGGTGCCGAACATCTCTGCCTCCCTTTCGGGGCACAACAAGTCGGGGCGTGCGGCCCCTACATTTTCTGATCACCGCACAGAGGAGGATTCTTCCTTCTTCCTCGAGAACCAAGACACCGGCACCGCAACACCGGTGCCGGGAAGAAAAACTGCCGGCAGCGGAGCCCAGCCTCCTGTCCTGAGAAAAGACAAGTCCCGCGCCGGAATCCTCCGCGCCGGAAGCTCCAACTTAGGTGGCGCGTCTACCGCGCCCCCTTCTCCACGGACCATCCTCATGCCGCCGCCAAGTGCTCCCGGCGCCCAGCCTTCCGGGGCTTTGCCGCGCCGCCGCCCAAGACCTTCAGGTCCACTAAGGGAAAGCGACGGCTCCCGGCACCTCCTCTGCAGGCCAGCAGCCCCGGTGCTGCACGTCTCCAAGGCCGCCCAGAACACCGTCACCAAGGCCACCGGTCTTCGGGCCGCATAACTAACTTCAAGCGCCAAGGCCAGGATGGGGCACCTCATGCCCTACGCCCGAAGTGGAACGCCGCGGACATCACTCCGGCGACCGCGGCCTGGGCAAGGACAGGCAGCCGGCACCTGATCCCATTGGGAACCGCTCTCCGAGGAGCACTTCACGCGGCTCCGCTGCGCCGTGAAGGAGCTGGACAGTTCGTGGTACGACGCCACGAACAATCTGATGGTACGTTTTATCAACTTTCCTTAATTGCCGATCTCTTCTCTTCCGGAGTCTTTCAGCTTTACTTTCATGCCGGTTTCTCTCTTGTCTATCTTCCAGTCCCCGAGTTTTGTGGTGAAAGCGTAGCTTTTAGGACAAAACTTAAACTTTAAGAACTTAGCGCGAAACCGGCACTGCCAGTCCCCGAGCTTCGGGTTAAGAACTCGTTCTTAGCGCGAAACTTTACCTTAGAACGCGCGAAACCGGCACTGCCACCGAGTTTCGGGTTAAGAACTCTGTTCTTAGCGCGAAACTTTACCTAAGAACGCGAAACCGGCACTGCCCCCGAGCTTCGGGTTAAGAACTCTGTTCTTAGCGCGAAACTTTACTTAGAACGCGCGAAACCTTACCTTAGAACGCGAAACCGGCACTGCCAGTCCCCGAGTTTCGGGTTAAGAACTCTGTTCTTAGCGCAAAACTTTACCTAATCTTTTTGCTTTGAACAGCTCACGGCTGATGCTCGGAAGACCCTCTTCGAGGAGCTCTGTGGGAGCATCGGGAGCTTGTGGAGGCGCATGACAAGTGCCAAGGTATATTTTTGTTCTGCCGGCATTTTTCTTACCGGAACCTTTGTTCTTTCGACACTTGCAATTTCTTCCTGAGTGCTCCCGGAAGCTTCCATTGACGCCCTCAAGGAGCAGCTTGCCAAGGCCCAACGTACGACTTTCTTACCGGGATCTTTTTTCCTTCTGCTAACTTGTCTTTACTTTGAATTTTGCCAACACCTTGTTGTTTACACCCTCCTTTCCGGCACAGGGGAGAAGGAGCAGCTGATCAAGCAGCATCAGGAGGAGCTGAGCGCCCAGAGGACCAGCTACCAAGAGCTCAAGTCCCAGCTTGTCCAGCTGGGTCTTGACCATGCCAAAGCTCTCGAGGCCGCTGCAGCTGACGCAGCGGCTAAGATGAACGAGGCCCTGGAGAACGCTAGCGACGCCACCGTGGTGCTGCAAGCTGAGCTGGAGGAGCTGGCCAAGGCCCGGAATGCTGCCGAGGAGAAAGTCGCGCGGTTGGAGGAGGAGCGCAAAGAATGCCATCAGCTGATCCTCCAAACCGACAACCTTGCCCATCGTAAGCTCTCTGATTAATACATACAAACCATTTTTCCTCCGGTCTCATTTTCTCTTCGCTATCTTTTCATCCGGTCTCCTTTTCTTCCGGCTTCTTTTCTTTCCGGGTTCTTTTCTTTCGGCTTCTTTTCTTTCCGGATTCTTTTCCTTAGCCGTTTTTCTTCTTTGCACAGGCCTCTTCCCGGACTCCCAGACCCATGCTGTGAAGAAGGTCAACGCGCGCCGCACAGCCCAGGGCCAGGCGAACCTTGCCGTGCCATGGACACCCCATGACCATCTGGTCGCGCTTAACGCGCGGGTGTCCCATATGCGCGCCATCGATCGCAACCTATCGGACATTCCTGAAGTAGCTTCCCAGCTCTACAGGACTCTCTGGCCTGGCGAGGTGGTGCCGGACACTTTCTCCTTGATCAGCGATCGCCTCAAGGGCGCCGGCAGAGGATCCGCGAATGGCGTGCTCCTGCCGCCGTGCCGGAGCAGACTCTGTTCTCCGTCGCCCGCTCTTGGTACCCGGAGCTCGACCTGGATGCCCTTATCGGCGTGCGCGAAGGCGCGGAAACCGACCTGGATCCGATCCTTGCCGCCAAACGGCAAGATCGCGCGTACCGGATCGCGGAGTACGCCGAAATGCGCACCTTCATCCCTCCTCCCCATGGCGTCGAAGATTTTCTTGACGAGGAGGAAGATGAAGCCGAGGAGGAGCCCGTGGACGATGCTGGTGCCGGCGACGCTCCCCCTGAAGCTCCTGCTGCCTGATTCTCGCTTTTACCTGTTATGCCCTTGGCCCTGTGTGGCTTAAAACAATCTTTTGTTAAATTCTGCCCCGGTATGCCGGGGCTTATGATGTAAAACTTAAGTCCGCTTATGGTGTCGTACAACTTCTGTGCCGGTAGGCTATACCGGTAGCTAATTATCTTTAGTTTGTCTTAGCATTTTCGCATTTGGTTTTGCCTTTATCCTGCACTTGCAAAGATTTTCAAACTGTTTCTGCATCCAATTAGATGCACATCTGGCTCTTTTGCCTTGGCTCTGCCTGCCTTCTCTGGGCGCTTTGGCGTATGAGCACAAGGTTCTTTCACCAAACACGCATTTTCTTGAACTTAGAAAGAATTTGAAATTTTGCAAAAAACCGGTATGACCGGGGTTAGTTAAATTTTTCCGAATTGTTCTTTCCCGGTTTCCCTCTCCACAGTTCATGTGCTTATCCCCTACCGGTTTATCTTGCTTGCCATGAAGCCAAGTTATGGACAGCAGCAGAGTCGAAGACTCCGGTAGGGTTTAGCACATTACTAAACCGGAAAGAAAAACGTTCAATAAGCAACCGGCAACAGAAAAAATAGACATGTTTCATGCAATTTAAACAAGACAAGTCCCCGAGATTCATTCGAGGTTCCGACATCTTTTATTCATAGCATGTAAGGTACAAAAAGGAACTTCTTACACCACAACTTCATGAGTAGAAAGGACGCAACAAGGCTACGTTCCATGGGCGTTTGGTCTCGTCTCCGGATCTGTCCGCCTTTCCCTTTTTCCATTCCTGCGCATCGATTAGGTAATATGCATCGTTGTGGAGAGCTTTGCTCACAATGAAAGGTCCTTCCCATGGGGGTGACAGCTTGTGCCTGCCTTCAGTGCGCTGCACCAGGCGTAGCACCAGGTCTCCTTCTCGGAATACCCTCGGGTTTACCTTCCCTGTGATAGCGTCGGAGGTTTTGCTGGTAAATGGCTGTTCTTGCCAAAGCTAGCTCTCTTGCTTCTTCTAGCAAGTCTACATCATTTTCTCTGGCCTCTTTTACCTCTTCTTCGGTATAGAGCTGCACCCTTGGTGAATCATGGAGGATGTCGGTTGGTATGACCGCTTCTGCTCCATAAACCATGAAAAATGGGGTGTATCCGGTGGACCGGTTCGGAGTTGTTCTTAGACTCCAGAGCACCGACGGTAGCTCATCGATCCAACATCCCGGCGACTTTTCCATTGCATCAATGAGCCTTGGTTTGATACCGGAAAGTACCAAGGCATTTGTTCTTTCAACTTGGCCGTTGCCTTGTGGATGCGCTACTGAGCACAAATCCAGCCGGATGTTTTTACTTTCACAGAACCGTTTGAACTCTCCTTGGGCAAAGTTTGTGCCATTGTCAGTTATGATACTGCGGGTATCCATACCGCAGGATTACATCTTTCAAGAATTTCACTGCTGTGTGGCCATCACATTTTGCGATAGGCTTCACTTCCAGCCATTTGGTGAATTTATCCACCATTACCAAGATGTGGGTCATGTTTCCCTTGCGGTTTTGAAAGGTCCAACCATGTCTAGGCACCAAACGGCGAAAGGCCAAGTTAGCGGTATGGTTTTTAAGCCGGATGCTGGGGTATGGTTTTGCTTAGCATACCTCTGGCAGCCATTGCATTTCCTTACCAAATCCTCAGCATTGTCCAAGGCTGTGGGCCAGTAGAACCCATGCCGGAACACTTTTGCTACCAACGCTCTTGAAGAAGCGTGATGCCCGCATTCTCCTCGATGAATCTCCTCAAGCATTTCTTTTCCTTCTTCCGGCTCCACACACCTTTGGAGGACACCGGTAACACTTCTTTTGTACACCTCGCCATTGATGATGGTGTAAGCTTTGGACCTTCTCTGTATCCTTCTTGATTCATTTTCGTCAACCGGCAAGGTGCCGTTGATCAGGAATTCCTTAATAGGTTCGACCCAAGACGGTGCCTCTCTAACCACAAACACCGGCATGTCTATGTCCATGCTGTCCACAAGCATTGCCTCTTCCGGCACGGGCGTTGCAGTCCCCGAGTTTACGGTGCAGTCCCCGAGTTTGCCGGAGCAGTCCCCGGGTTCCCTTCGTCAACCTCCATTGGCACCACATGTGACTCCGGTACAAAAATTGATTCCGACTCCGGACTTGGCTTGATTGATGGAACTCGCAAGTGCGCCAGAGCTATCCCGGGAGGAATTTCTTGCCTGGATGAGCCTAACTTGGATAAAGTATCCGCGGCCTCATTTTCTGCACGTGGCACATGGTGGAACTCACATCCTTCGAAGAAGCCGGCAATCTTTTGCACATGGAACCGGTATGAGGCCATGTTGGCATCTTTCGCGTCCCAATCTCCGGAACACTGTTGCACCACGAGGTCTGAATCACCATAACAAATGATCCTGAGTGCCCCTATTTCTTTTGCAACCTTGAGTCCATGTATCAGAGCCTCGTATTCAGCGACATTGTTTGATGCCCTGAAGTGCACTTGTAAAACATACCGGAGGTGATCTCCCTTTGGTGAAGTGAGTACCACACCGGCACCTAGGCCCTCCTTGAGCTTGGATCCGTCAAAATGCATCTTCCAGTACTCTATTTTGTGTTCTGGCGGCTTGTACTGTATCTCCGCCCAATCGACCAAGAAATCAGCTAAAGCTTGCGATTTTATGGCATCTCTTCTTTCATATACCGGCACATACGGTGATAGCTGAATTGCCCATTTTGCAATCCTGCCGCTGGCATCCTTGTTGCCCATGATATCGGAGATGGGTGCCTCGCTCACCACTTTCATGGGGTGTTCCTCAAAGTAATGCTTGAGTTTCGTGGCGGCCATGAACACGCCATAGGTCATCTTTTGGAAGTGTGGGTAGTTTTGCTTTGATGAGGAGAGCACCTCGCTCAGGTAGTATACCGGCCTCTGGACGGTTTTTCCTTCCTCTTCTCTTTCCACCACAACCACAACACTAACCACCCGGTTCGTTGCCGCTATATAAAGCAACATAGGTTCTCTTTCCAAGGGCGAGGCCAAAATTGGGGCCGTTACAAGCATGTTTTTCAATTCTTTAAATGCTGCGTCTGCCTGTGTGGTCCAGACGAAAGTATCCGATTTTCTCATCGAGCATATAGTGGCAAGGCTTTTTCTCCTAGCCTGCTTATGAACCGGCTTAGCGATGCCAAGCTTCCGGTAAATTTTTGCACATCTTTCAGTTCTCGCGGAATGGTCATTCTTTCTATCGCTCGGATTTTTACCGGATTGACCTCAATGCCCCGGCTTGACACAAGGAAACCAAGCAGCTTGCCGGCAGGGACACCAAAGGTGCATTTTGCCGGATTGAGTTTCATCCGGAACCGCCTTAGGTTATCGAATGTTTGCCGGATGTCATCGATTAGGGTATCTTTTACCTTAGTTTTTATCACGATATCATCCACATAGACTTGCACATTCTTTCCGATTTGATCGAACAAGCATTTTTGCATACAGCGCTGGTACGTTGCACCAGCGTTGCGCAAACCAAAAGGCATAGTAACGTAGCAATAAGCCCCGTGGGGGGTAATGAACGCAGTTTTTATTTGATCTTCTTTTTTCAGAGGGATCTGATGGAAGCCGGAATAGGCATCCAGAAACGACAACAACTCACACCCAGCAGTAGAGTCAATCACTTGATCGATTCGGGGCAAAGGGTCTCTTGGGCAAGCTTTGTTGAGGTTAGTGTAGTCGATGCACATGCGCCACACCTTGGCAAGTTGTGCCTCCAGGTTCTCATCTTTTTTTTTCTCAACACCGGATTGGCCAGCCACTCTGTGTGCGTGACCTCCACGATGAAACCGGCTACCAGCAGCTTTGTTACTTCTTCTCCAATGATTTTCCTCCTATCTTCAGCGAACCGGCGCAAAGGTTGCCGCACCGGCTTAGCATCCTTTCGGACATTCAGAGAGTGCTCAGCCAGCTCCCTCGGAACCCCTACCAAATCATCAGTAGACCAGGCAAAGATGTTCCGATTCTCACGGAGGAAGCTGACGAGCGCGCTTTCCTATGCTTGGCTGAGGCCGGCACCGATACGGACGGTGCGCTCTGGGTAAGCCGGATCCAGCACAATGTTCTTTGTCTCATTTGTCGGCTTGAATGCCGGTGAGTCCAAGCTTCCACTCATTGCCGCTAAGCTCAACTTTGAGGACTGAGCCAGCGCAACAGCAGTTTGCATTCTCTTTTTCTCCTCCGCGATCACCAGCGATTCCGCTAGGTTCGATCCGGCAGATGCTGTTTCCATTGAGACTTTGTAGTTTCCCACCACAGTTAGTGGTCCACGAGGTGCCGGCATCTTCATCTTGAGATAAGCCGTATGGGTTGACGCCATGAACGCTGCCAAGGCCGGTCTCCCCAACAAGGCATGGTATGGACTATCTAGGTCCACCACCTCAAACTCAAGGTTTTCCACACGACAATTGTCGCGTCCTCCAAACGACACATCCACCCGAATTTTCCCTATCGGGGCGCAAGACAAACCGGGAACAATCCCATGGAAAGTTGTGTGAGTTGGATGCAACATGTTTTCTGTTATGCCAAGCGTACGCATGGTGTGCTTGTACATGATGTTTATGCTGCTACCATTGTCTATCAGCACCTTGCTGAATTTTCGAGTTTCCGGCCCCTTCATGATTGGGTCCACCACGAGAGCATATCCACCCGGATTCGGCATGACTTTGGGGTGATCCTTGAACGACCAGGTGATTTCCTGATCTGACCACGCATGTATTTTGGAACTGCCGGCATCACGGCGTTTACTTCCATGGAACGGCGATGCACGCTTTGCCTGTCCATCGGCTCTGTGACAAAGACCACCATGCACAGGTGTGGGTCTTCATAAACATTCCGGCCTAAAGGTGCCGGTGGAGGTGGCTGGTCATTATTTTGCTCCACCCGGTTAACCTGCTGGTACTGCTGCCTGTTTGGCTGTAAGGCGTTTGCTCCGGTAAGCGGTGGTGGAGGTGGTAACCGTTGCTGTTGCTGCATGGGGCCCCCTGGCGCCTGCGCATCCTTTACCGCTCCTTTCTCGCATCAAGAACTTGGTCCAAGAACAATCCTTCGTCAAATGATTTGACGGGTGATCCGGATTCGGTGTGTGCCACCGGCAAGGCTGGTCCATGGCGGCTTCCATGGTGTACTTCACGGGTTCCTGCCAGTTCTTTTTCTGGCCCCAGGGTTTCTTTTCTACCCATGCTTCTTAGGACCACGCCCTGGCTGCGATCCGGTTTTTTGTCTCTGACTGCCGCGGCGTCAGAATTTTCTTGCACGGCAGCAACTTGCTGAGATGCGTATCTTCGATCGGGAAATCTTCCTCCTTTTGTTGTTGCGGTTATCCCGTATCGCTGGTGCGGATTTGACTGCTCCGGCTCAGCTTGTATCGCCGGCTGCATTGGGTCTCCCAATGCATAGCTGTCTCGCCACACATATCATCTCTCTAGCGTTGTGGGCATGCTTCTCTGCAGCCTTTGCCACAAAGGTGATCCTCTCCGGCATCCTTGACTGAACCAAGCAATGGCTTGTGCCTCAATCACTCCTTCACATGTGTTTCTCATTGAGTTCCACCGGGTGAGATAATCCCGGTCTGGTTCTCCTGCACGCTGGCACAGCACAAGCTGTCACAATGGTTTGGCCTCTTGTAGGTGCTGCTGAAGTTGTTCACAAATGCTTCCTCAAAGTCCAACCATCCGTTAATGCTTCTGCCAGCAAGTTGTTAAGCCAGATCCTCGCAGGACCCACGAGGTAGGACGGTATGATTCTTACCGCCCAACGCCGGTTCACTCCACCACCAGCCACATAAACAGCTGTGACATAATCAGCCAGCCAGTCTTCCGGCTTGGTTGTTCCATCATACGTTCTTGTATCCCGGGAATGGAAGTTGCGTATCGGTGGTTCTTCTCTCATGATCCTTGGACCAAAACATCTTGGGCCAGGAGGTCCCTCACATTCAACTATCGCAGCAGATGCACCCTATCCAGCCGGTGCCTCGCATCCCGGTCTGTCAGACATCTTTCCCCCCGTTCCCCTGGTTCCGCTGGACTCTTGTTCGTTCCACCTCGGAATCTGATTCGTCATACTCTTCCAGTTCCGCGGCTCTTGCCTGCCGGTAACCTGGTGGCGGCATGTCTTCATCCACGTATGCCACTCTTGCGGCTCGATAATTTTGCCCGGTTTCATATTTACCGGCATGATTGTTTCCGGCATAGCCTCCCTTGGCGTAGCCTCGGTCTGCCCCTTGGCTTTTTCTACCGGCATCATGTTGCCCGGCTTTCTGTTTTCCGGCAAGAACCGGATCATACACGGTCATCTGCCGTGCATTCTTTTCCTTTCTTTTGTCCGGATGAGGCGATGATGCCTGCCCCTGGGACTTGCTTCCGGCATTCTTTGTTGAACGCGCGGATTTTGAGGCCACTGCCTCGTTCAGCTTAGCCAGCTGCTCGCATTTTGCTGCTCAATGGTTTTCAACAACTCTTTCACACGCTCTTGCTGCTTTGCCAACTCATCACCAGAAAGAGATTCACACAACTCTACTGCAGCTTTAGCGGCCTTTATAGTTTTATCCGGACTACTGTACTTAGGCTTTTCTACGATGCTTACAGATACAGATGCACTTTTGCCGGCAAGAACTTCTTTACGCAAATCCTGATCTAAATTGCGAGCTTTAAGCCGGTTTTCCGGCATCCTAGCAGCATGAGCACTAACTGAAGCAAAGCCATGAGCAGCATTGTACTCACGTAGGGTCAGGTTCAGCTCGCGCTGCGCCCGGATGATGTCGGCGCCGGTAAGCAGGGCCTTGCGCGTGGCCTCCAATTCCTCCTGAGCTTTTGCCGGGTCGATGTTCTGCGCGATGGGCGTGGCCAGCGTGTTCATCGCCGCTTGAAGAGGTGTTGCCGGTGTGCTGACGATGCTCCCGCGACGCCGGCCACGCTCCAGCGGTGGCTTTTTGGGCGAGTTGATGCCGCACGTTCAGCTCCTTCTTCCACAGCTCCCTTGCCGGTGTTGACCGCACCAGCCATCATGACCTCCACGCTGCCGGCGGCGCGGCCAGCACACAGCCATCTTGGCGGATCCGGCGCCACCAACACCGGCGAGAGGTGCTGGCGCACAGGGACGGTGCCGAGGTAGACGCGGATGCTGCCGAACTCGATGGTGCGGCCGTTCTGCGGGAACATGCCGCCGTTGGCGAAGCAGCCGTTATCGTTGATGAAGTCGATGTTGTAGAGGCTTTGCACGAGCGCGGACACCGTGCGCTCGCCGTTGACGTCGAGGATGCCCGCCCGAATATGAACTCCAGCAAGCGCCACTTCATGCCCCACGGTGGGCGCCAACTGTCGTCGTGGTGAACGAGCAGATGCCATGGGATGGCTTATCTTGGGGCCGAATGGACGCTAGAGGATTCGGGGGAGGGTTTGTGACTAGATGGATGAACTTCCGGATGCTTTCAAGAACATGGCCAGGGCCAGAGGTAGAAGAAGAAAGACACAAGGACGAACTCGCTCTAGATCACCATGTTCATTGATCTCAAGATAGGTTACAGGTTTCTCTCTCTGTGGATCGCGCATGTAAAAGAAGCTGCCCCCTCTCCTTATATAGGGGAGAGGGTGGCTTACAGAACAAGAAACCCTAATGGGATCTTTGACTAGACAAACTACTTTACAAAGATACTTTATAAAGCTACTTTAATCATAGATGACGCCTTGGTCTTCTTTTAACATAGAGGCTGACGTCCTCCGGCCTCTTTGACCGTCATCCTCCTCCTTGTCTTCTAGTCTTCGTTTAAAGCCACTTTGCTTAGCTCCTCCTTGTCTTTTAGCTCCTGACGGAATCTTGGACCAGTCAGCCGGCATGTTCTTCCTTCCGTCATGCCGGTATCTTTCCTTCCCGGCCCGGCATACCCCTCTTGGGGATACCGGCTTAGCTTACTTAGCCAAACTCTATTTTCTTATTCCGGTATGAATATTAAACCGGTATCTTGAAGGGTGAGACCATCCGGTATGGCACATCTTTGGCATACCGGGGGTCATCCCCCCAACAACGGTGCACAGGATACAAGGGCGTACAGCACAGATAATATCACATTATTAACAACTATGATAAAAAAGCGGAAATAATATATAGCAAAGGCTCAATAGTGCAAGGTACAAATGACACCTCAGGGGATACACATCCCAACAGTACATCATACAAAAAGAGCGGAAGCGAAAAATCTGGGTACAGACAAGATGCAAATGGGACTAAGAGTCCAGAAGATAAACAGTCGGATCCACAGCCACAAGCCACAGGCTGCTGCCTAGGAACGCACTTAATACGCAACAAGGTCGTCGTCCGTGAACTCAACGAAGAATCCATCTGAGTACTGAACGTCTCCTGTCGTATCTGTCGAAGTTGGGCCAACGGTTGCCGATAAAAGGGGGAAGAAGACAAAAAGGGAAAAAAGCGAGTGTAAGTACCAAAGGCACGTACTAAGCGAGACAAGAATGGTTGTGCTCGCCGGTGGGCTATATTGCCTGGCTATATGGTGGAGTTTAGCGGCAGCAAAGCAAACTAACCAATAGAGACTCGCTACAACATTCCTCTAATAGATAAGATGAGAGAGCGCATATCTAACAGTTCTATACTCTGCAAACATAAACCATCCAATGCGTTTCCCCTTCGCACGTGAAGAAGTACTAACAAAGGCACACACATAGTTTTGAAAAGGTTTTTCATTAGCCAATTTTTATTAGCAACAAATATAAAAGGTGTAAGTTGTTCTATGATCGAGTTAAACAGCTTCAAGTCGTCCATAACCGCGAACACGGTTCATCGATAAGATTTGTCACCCTGTAGGGATGCACTACTGTACCCATACACGCATGTTCGACACCACAAGCAAGGGTTTTGAGAAACTTGCCAGCGAAACCTCGCATCACAACCCCTCCCTTCACCACAGACCAAGTCCAAGAAGCAACCTATCTAGGATAAACCCGTATCAGAGCCCAGCCGAATCTCCGAGTCGGACCTAGCTGTTTTGAGGACGGCTAAGAAAGATCAGAGCCCACTAGAGGATGATCTCTTAACAATACTTACCGCACATACGAGCGTGCAAGAGACAACGGGGCTACAAGGCACACACGGCTTCCCCAAAAGTAACAACAACTGATCATAAAGAAGCAAGGCTTGCACGCCCGGGATAAAACAAACGTTACAAAACTAGTTGTGGCACTTGGACAATGGAAGCAGTTCCGGTAATAGGTCGAGGGGGGCCTAGTAAACCTCCCACGTGTGGTTAGCGCGCTCAGTCTTGGATCAAATAACATGAACTCGTCCTAATTATAAAAGTGGACACAAGTGAGCCGTGGTAAAACCAAAATACAGCTGACTCACCGATGCCTCTGCCTATCTATTTTATTAGCAATTTTATTATTGTATCAAAGTTTCATGATTAGCTTCACCAACATTATTCAAAAGATGAACCATGTAACAACCCCAACATATCCCGATGACATATCGAGATAACGGCAAAACCCTAAACTCACGCTACGACTCGCAAGGCTTGCAAAACAACAAGCATCGAGTAATAGGTAAGGTGGGGTGACACGGTGCATATGAGGTGAACAGTGGAATAGGACACGTGACACAACAAAATCGCAAAAAAAGGACATTAAGAGAACAACGGGAGTAAAACTGTAAAATAGGTGAAGGAGGTGGGCTCGCCTGTCAGATCGGAAGAGAAAACACGAACGCGATCTTCAGAGGTGGTGTAGAAGAACTCCTACTCGAACTGCTCGGTGTCGATGTCTAATCGCGAAGAACCAACACACATACAAGGAGGAAGTGTGAAAATCAATACAAAAGTGTGCAATGCGCAATATGATGCATGATGAAGTGCAAAGGTTCCACGCATGGCAATATTAAGTGGAGCAGTTGAAAACAACAAGCAGAATTGAAATCCCTCACATATTAGTTGAATTGATTAAGTTTATTATATGGCAGGGGGAAAGAAATGGTATATTATGCATGACATGATGATATTTGAAAACCTCTCATTTTTCTAAAGCATTTTGATATAAAATTTTTTGAAATCGGAGTTAGGGTTTGAAAGATATGAATTTTGCAAGTTTAAAGTATTTAAAATGCAATATTAAAACTTGTCAAAAGTTTATTGCTCAAAAGTTGGAACAAGTTGCATATTTGAAAAGATTGAACTTTTCTGATCAATTTTCATATATAAATTATTTTTATTTGAATTACCAAATAAAAGATATTGAAATTTGAAATTTTAAAACAGATTTAAAAAGGCAGGGACCTTTGTTTAATTTAAAAAGGACCTGAAAAGAAAACATACGTTGGGTAGGACCGCGGGTTAGTTAACAGGTGACATAGGCATCCCCAATGGGCCTGCCAAAGATAGTACCCGGGGTTTATTGAAGGCCCCAAGATAAGAAGATTCGGAAGACATGTTATTAAGGAAAGCTAGAGTTGTAATAAGAAGTGTTATTTGTAATCTTGCGGGATGAGTTAGAAACCTTCCCGGACTCTGTAATTTGTACAACACGAATCCCTCGGCTCCGCCTCCTATATAAGGGGGAGTCGAGGGACGAAGAAAGGATTGAATCATTGTTTTCCCAAACCCTAGCTTTTACAATCGTCGAGTACTTTTCGGCTGAAACCTTCGAGATGTACTTGCCCTCTACTTCTAAGTAAAACCCTAGTCTACGATCCGTAGGCACTGACAAGTTAATACCTTGTCAATTGGCGCCGTCTGTGGGAATTAGAGGCGACAAGGAGCTGATCTCGATGGCACGTTCAGGATCGTCGACTTCATCGGCAGCAAGCAACATCATGGACAAAGGTAAACAGATCGAAACTGGTCTCGTTGATTTTATACCTCACCCGCCCTCCCGTGTGGATGCATATACGTATCTGGAGGAGCCCATGGAGATGACGTTCGGAAGGTTCCACTATCGCGTCGGGAAGGAAGGAACGTATCGTCTCGAAATTCCGACCTTCTCGAGGTTTCTGTGGAACATACTGAATCTTCAAGCTCGGCATCATCGGTCGAGTCGGCGACGAAGAAACCTCTTCGCCACGCTTCATCAGTACCAGAGCAAGCGAAAAACTCGCCAAGATCTTCAGCGACATGTCTTTCGAGTCGTCTGCGGACTCCTATATAAGCAGCGATTCCGAGAGTGTTGATAGCTTCGATTTCATCGACAAATCCATCACCATTGGAAAGGTCTTCACCAATCTCTATGATGGTGTCACCGAACCCAGCAAGGCGCAGAATTCAAAATATCATCAAATCTACGCCATTGGAGAAGCAAGTCGTGATCGGAGGAAACATCGGAGGCTTTCGACGATTTGGGAAATCCATACGTTGATCCCTCTGACCTAAGGCGAGGTTTAGGCACCAAGTACGTCGGGCCTACACCACGTGTGAGAGTTCAACTGCCACAAGCAGCGTGGGACAGAGCCGCGAGAGCCATGGATGGTTCAGAACCAATGGCGACAACTGCCACGGTTGAAGAATTGTAGGCATACCAATATAGACTCGCTCGAGCTGGAAGGAATTGGAAAACAGACCCGTGAAACGAAGAAGGGAGGCAGCTCGCCAAGGTGAAGGGCAGATCTAAGTCGACAATCGGGGACTTCGGGAAGCAATCAGAGAAGCTCGCAACAGGGCAAGGTCTCGACTAAATAATATACCTGAAGAGAGGGAAAACCTAGTCCGAAATCTCGACATGTCCTTTATGACAATAGATACAAGGGGAAACATTATCCCGAAAACACCAGAAGCGGGGTATATGGCGACGCAAGCTTTTATCCTGGCGTCCAAACCACCTGTCGGGGATCCTAGAGAGGCACTGTACAACATGGCTATGGCGGGAGTTGGAGCCATGGGAGCAGAGTTCATAAATTCACCTCCCGAAGGATCAGCAAGGCAAAATAGTCCACGCCTGCTGTTGTAGCAGCAGTTCCAGAAAGAACAGGTGAAGCAAGGGATACGGAAATCCAAGCAAGGGTAGACAGAGCACGACAACATAGAAGGTAACATCGAGACTCTCCAGAGATAGCTGAAGAGGACATGTGTGGGCTGCCATGTTTTACGAGGAGGGTCCGAAAAACTCGGGTGCCTTCAGGGTTCAAGTTGCCTGATAATTTCAAAAAATTCGACGGACTGCAAGATCCTGAGGATTGGCTGGTAGATTACCTCGAGACAGTAAAATTGATAGGCGGAACAAGGGCAACGGCGATGCAAAGTATTCAGGTGCACTTGAGTGGAGCCGCAAGATCCTGGATAAAGAAGCTTCCTTCCGGTTCCATCGACAGCTGGACGGACTTCGAGGACATATTCGTCAAGAACTTTCGGTCTACCTGCAAAAAGCCTGCGACACTCGAGGAATTGAGGTCATGTCGACAAAAACATGATGAATCAATGAGGAAGTACATCCAAAGGTGGAACATCATCAAAAATTCGGCAGAGAATATATCGGATGAAAGAGCGATAGATGCGTTTGTGGCAGGAGTTCGACGAGGAGATTTTGTGGAGGACTTGGGAAGAACCAACCCAAGAACAGTATCAGCATTAATGGAGATAGCGAACAGATGGGCAGATGGCGAGGATGCTGTGCAGAATAAACGACACAGGTCACCTGAGGAGGACCATAGTCGAAATCTACAAAATAGACGAAGATTTTCTCGATTCTCGAGTTACGATCCACCAGGCCAAATTTCAGCAGGGTTTCGAACAAACTTTGGAGGAAGCAATAGAGATAATTATCAGCAAAGCAACGAGCAGCGAAGCGACAACAGAGATGATTCCCGAAATAACAGGCCAACACTACAAAGGAAAACAATTCTTTTGACAAATCACTTTCGTCATATTAAGGCCAATTTTCGTCAAGGATTCTTCGCGGTGACAAAATTTGATCGTCATGGGGTTCGTCAAGGAAGCTCCGTCATAAAATATCGGGGGTGACGGTATGCATTTTTTCGTCAACGTCAAATGTTTGATGGTGACGACCTGCAAATTCGTCAACATCAAAGGTTCTTTGTTGACAGACAGGTTTGTCACGAAAAATTGCAACTTTCGTCAATATCTAAATCTTGGGAAGTTTCTGATTGGTCCAAAAAAAGCATACGTGGCCTTACATGTGGGTCCCATTTGGCTTCTGACAACATGGGTCCGACGGCGCTGACATGGATATCTGTCATGTGGGACCGGCATGGTGCTGACTGGTGGGACCGACAAAATATTATGACAAGCTGGACCCACAATATTCTGACCGGTGGGATCCACAAAATTCAGACAAGTGGGACCAGGTTGTTGCCGACATATGGGTCCCAATAATGCTGACTGGTGGGACCCACAAATTCTGACAAGTGGGACCACAAATTGGTGCCACGTGGTTTCATTTAATAGTGACGTTGTGACATTTTCCGTCACCTTTTGAATTTGACAAAATTTGAGAGCATTTGAATTATTTGCGAAATTTGGGGAACAAAAAAACTGGCGAAATATCAAAAAGTAGACAATAAATATCATACTTAAATGGTGGCACAAGAAGTATATATGTCTCTCACAGACCGAAAGATTCATAAGAAAATTACAATTGGAACACAAAGAAATTAAAAGACCTATGATTAATAATGTTGTAGGACGGTGGTGCAATAGATTAGTTGCCCTGGGATTGAGACATGGATGGTGGCTGGGATGTCCTCAAGAGCAAATTAAGCACGGCATCCATTTCTGTGAGCCTCTTTTCATAAGCCAGAGTCTTTTCTTCTTGGGCTTTCTTCACAGCTTCAAGTTCTTCCTCCTGCTTCTTCCTGATGTCTTCAAATTTTTCATCTTGTTCTTGCAGTCTTGCCTGCATCTCACTGTGGTACGTTTCAGCTGCCTGTATGGAGTTCTGCTCTTGATCTGCCAGTCTTTGTTGTAGCTCTCGGATGCGTGTAGCTGAGACAGAAGACTTCCTGGAACTTGTTGCGACGCCCAATCTTGGTAGGAATGTGCTGTTGCAGGTGGTGGATGGGCTTTTCTCGCTCAGAACTAGCTGAACAATTTGCAAATCAGTCAAATCAGGTTCATCTTCATTGCGTGGCGCCGCTTTTTTTGCCACCATTTGATCCTGCATAAAGATTACAATCATTGCATGGACAACATACAAAACTGGATTATATTATATTGTGCTAATAAGAAATATTTCTTACATATGCACTTTTTGCTTCAGCACTCATAATGTTATCCTTGGTAGTGTGTGTGATTCTAAAAAATTCAATTGGAGAGGTTTCTTGTTCCTGCTGCTGAGCCTTCTGCTTGAAAAAATGTAGAATGCACATTACCATTGTACACTGTCTATGACAGAAGTATGAACTGTATTGGGAAATTCAGAACACTTACTAGATGTTCCCAGTGAGCAACATAGCTTCGAGATCCAGTGGTATGGAACTGTTTCACAGCTTCTCTGTTCTTTCCATTTATTACACACAGTTCCTATGTTCAGTACATGCATTTTATTTATCCAGATCAGAGAAATGTAAGAATTCAGTAGCTGTTATTGAAAGGAATAACGTTTATGTACCTGGTACTTCTCATCAAACCATCTTTTCACCAGTTCTTTCCAGCTTTTCTCTTCTACGTGACCTGGCTTCTCGAGATATGCTTGCTCCAGTGTGAGATTTTTAATTTTGGGCCAATACTCCTTTTTAAGCCTATATCGGAACTGCCGAATACTAACTTGCAGCATATCAGTGCACACATCTTGAGCCACCTCATCATTTTTGTCCATATTAAACTTTCCCTGCAAAATAGTGAAGCATTAATCAGTAGATTCTTAGATAGTTGATCATGTAGCATACTAATTAGGTTAAACCAAGATTGTACAGGACTCACCGCTACTGTACTTATAGCATGAGGAATGACATGTTTGAGAGTTGCATCTTTCCTGTACTGTGTCCAGTGTGTTGCAAGCGGCATTTTTTCACGGATGTGAATACCAACCTCATTGCTCAGCTTTGCTGACTGGACATAATCCTTGGGTCTCCTGACACCAGGAGTGAATTCAATTGGCATCTTATTGCCACCATGTCTTCTTGTGTACTCATGTAGTCCATGGCCCATGGTACGTCTGCGTCCACCTCTCTTTCTCTTACTACCGTCAGATGTTGTCAATGTCTCTGAAATAAGAGATATGAAATGATTCTCTTTTATATGAAAATATGCGGTACAGTGTTTAGTTTTTACAAATTTTCATACCTTGCCGCTCAAAGTTTACAATTTGATTGTCCTCAGGAGATGAGGTGCTGCCTCCAGATGTCATGATCTGGTTAGGTGAGGGTGCTCCTTCAGTGTTCAGACCAGCAGTGGCCGTCGGCTCATCAGATGACCCAGCTTGAGGTTCAGTTGTTGCCATTGATCTTGTTGCAATGTTGGATGGTGCAACTTCAGGTCTGGATCGCTTCTTCTGTGCAACTATTGCAGAAGAAGCAACTATCTGCAAGCACAGTAGAGGCTACATTAGTAGGAAACATTTAGCATGTACGTATTTCCTATCATAGTTCAGACATAGTTCCACAGACCTGAGCTGAAGTATTGCCGACAGTGCGCTGATCCTCATCTGAATGAAGATCATCATCAGCAGTAGCTATCTCTTCTGGATTCGGTTCATACGAAGGGTCCTCTTCGACCTCCATCTCTTCGCAGTCTGTGTCCTTTAGATTGTTACTAGTTCCTATTTGTACCCCACCATACACTAATGTACGTGCAAAACCAGTGAAATCTTTCTGAAATTTGTGGCCAGGTCCATATCTGTCAGCGAAATTTTTTTCCATGCGTACTACATTTTCTTGCATTTGTTTCTCCTTGGCAAGCTCATATGCCGGCTTGACGGGTTTTTGTGTCTCCGCTGAAATAATCGGAAGAGCGGAGCATGAACAAAACATAAGAGGGGGCCAATTCCATAGAAAACAGCAAATAATTGTCTTTGCAAAATATTGTACAGCAGCAAATGATTGAAAACATAAGAGTCTACGTATGATGTCGGCGAACAAAACATAAGAGGGGACATATGCCAGGCTAAGGGACATCATGTGCTTTTAGATATCTACTCGTAACAAATAATTGACACAAGAGACTCCCCTCGCACACTGAATTATGCATGTCTGTTGATAGCTTGGCGGGCTTGGTATGCACGTAATGAGGTATGGGTAGTTCAGTCCTATACCGATAGAAGTTCAGATATGTGCTGATAGAAGTTCAGATATGTGCTGATAGAAGTTCAGATTTCTGCTGATAGAAGTTCAGATATGTGCTGAAATTTGATTTTTGACTTTTGAAAGACATAGATAAACAAAAATTGTGGAAATAAATAGACTGATGAAACAAAGTACATGATTAAAAAAACTTCATTACATTGTTAAGACGTGCATTGCACGTGCAAACTAACTAGTTCCATAGAAAACAGCAAACAATTGTTCTAGATCAAACTGTGCTTCCCTCTGAAACTGAGGAATAAAAGTCTGAAGCAATGTCGTTGTTCACTGTAGCTCGTCAGGCTGTTTTCGGCAACGGCTAGAATTAGTTCAGTTAAGTGTTTCGGCAAACAATTGTCTATGCAAAAGATTGTACAGCAGCGGGATGGCAAAGATTGTATAGCACGGCATGATTGTCTCTGGAATAAAAACGATAAACCCTATACGTATGATGTCGGGATTGGATCTATCAAATATGCAAGATCTAGATATAGGTCAAACGGGCGTGGTAGACATGTAAAACCGATCTCTCGATCTAACCATCCGAAAAACACAACAACAAGCCGATCACCGACAGATTTACCTTGGCGTTTCTTCGAGCTGGGCGCCTTCTTCGGCGTGTGTGCGCGATTTTCCTTCCCCCCGACGTTTCGACGACTGCCGGCCATGGCGACCACCGGCCGGGGAGATAGTTGCGAGATGGAAGAACGTCCGGCGAAGACACCGGATCGGGGTGAGCACGAGAGGATGAGGTCGGGGGCGGTGGGGAGTTAAGATGCTCGTAAATCATGGGGGAGAGGCACGACGTATATAAGGGAGGGCGAAATATTTGATAGGTGGGGTGCGCGGGAGGAGTGGAGGGAACGAAAAATTTGTGTGTTTTGGCAGCCGTCGTACTAAAATTTGGAGGGAACAAGGTTTTGCCGTGGAAGAAAAAATATTACTCTGAAAATGGAACTGTACATGTATATTTAAAAAATACCAGAACATGAATGGGATGCATGAAAAAAATCTAAATTTGGGACCCTCATTTCGTTCGAAAACCCCTCTTTGGACACATGAATGGAACATGAATGGGCCATTCCCCCCTCTTTTCGTCCGAAAACCCCTCTTTCGACACATCTACACCATGGGGACACCATGCCACCAACTCCAAAAAATCAAAACCCATAGCAACCAAGGTTTCATATCACAATGTGCACAAGGGTGCCAAATCATGCTCCAATCCATGGTGGTTTGGTCAGTTTTTGGCCATCCCCCCTCTTTTCGTCCGAAAACCCCTCTTTCGACACATCTACACCATGGGGACACCATGCCACCAACTCCAAAAAATCAAAACCCATAGCAACCAAGGTTTCATATCACAATGTGCACAAGGGTGCCAAATCATGCCCCAATCCATGGTGGTTTGGTCAGTTTTTGGCCATTCCCCCTCTTTTCGTCCGAAAACCCCTCTTTCGACACATCTACACCATGGGGACACCATGACACCAACTCGAAAAAATCAAAACCCATAGAAACCAAGGTTTCATATCACAATGTGAACAAGGGTGCCAAATCTTGCCCCAATCCATGGTGGTTTGGTCAGTTTTTGGCCATTCCCCCTCTTTTCGTCCGAAAACCCCTCTTTCGACACATCTCCACCATGGGGACACCATGCCACCAACTCCAAAAAATCAAAACCCATAGCAACCAAGGTTTCATATCACAATGTGCACAAGGGTGCCAAATCATGCCCCAATCCATGGTGGTTTGGTCAGTTTTTGGCCATTCCCCCTCTTTTCGTCCGAAAACCCCTCTTTCGACACATCTACACCATGGGGACACCATGACACCAAGTCCAAAAAATCAAAACCAATAGAAACCAAGGTTTCATATCACAATGTGAACAAGGGTGCCAAATCTTGCCCCAATCCATGGTGGTTTGGTCAGTTTTTGGCCATTCCCCCTCTTTTCGTCCGAAACCCCTCTTTCGACACATCTCCACCATGGGGACACCATGCCACCAACTCCAAAAAACCAAAACCCATAGCAACAAAGGTTTCATATCACAATGTGCACAAGGGTGCCAAATCTTGCCCCAATCCATGGTGGTTTGGTCAGTTTTTGGCCATTCCCCCCTCTTTTCGTCCGAAAACCCCTCTTTCGACACATCTCCACCATGGGGACACCATGCCACCAACTCCAAAAAACCAAAACCCATAGCAACAAAGGTTTCATATCACAATGTGCACAAGGGTGCCAAATCTTGCCCCAATCCATGGTGGTTTGGTCAGTTTTTGGCCATCCCCCCTCTTTTCGTCCGAAAACCCCTCTTTCGACACATCTACACCATGGGGACACCATGCCACCAACTCCAAAAAATCAAAACCCATAGCAACCAAGGTTTCATATCACAATGTGCACAAGGGTGCCAAATCATGCCCCAATCCATGGTGGTTTGGTCAGTTTTTGGCCATTCCCCCTCTTTTCGTCCAAAACCCCTCTTTCGACACATCTCCACCATGGGGACACCATGCCACCAACTCCAAAAAACCAAAACCCATAGCAACAAAGGTTTCATATCACAATGTGCACAAGGGTGCCAAATCTTGCCCCAATCCATGGTGGTTTGGTCAGTTTTTGGCCATTCCCCCCTCTTTTCGTCCGAAAACCCCTCTTTCGACACATCTACACCATGGGGACACCATGCCACCAACTCCAAAAAATCAAAACCCATAGCAACCAAGGTTTCATATCACAATGTGCACAAGGGTGCCAAATCATGCCCCAATCCATGGTGGTTTGGTCAGTTTTTGGCCATTCCCCCTCTTTTCGTCCGAAAACCCCTCTTTCGACACATCTACACCATGGGGACACCATGACACCAACTCGAAAAAATCAAAACCCATAGAAACCAAGGTTTCATATCACAATGTGAACAAGGGTGCCAAATCTTGCCCCAATCCATGGTGGTTTGGTCAGTTTTTGGCCATTCCCCCCTCTTTTCGTCCGAAAACCCCTCTTTCGACACATCTCCACCATGGGGACACCATGCCACCAACTCCAAAAAATCAAAACCCATAGCAACCAAGGTTTCATATCACAATGTGCACAAGGGTGCCAAATCATGCCCCAATCCATGGTGGTTTGGTCAGTTTTTGGCCATTCCCCCCTCTTTTCGTCCGAGAAAACCCCTCTTTCGACACATCTACACCATGGGGACACCATTTTTTGAGGTACCTAACTTCAAATGGACTGAAATTTGGCACAAGGGTGCATCAACATGTGGGTAATGACGCTTGCATGCTATCTTGGCAGTTTGGTTTGAAAATTTTCAAAAATTCATCCCCTAAACTCAAGAAGAGGCATCACTTGTCAAGCATGTACATCTTAGGTTTGACCAAACACTCAAAATTCCAGCCCTAATCATGTTATGAAATTCTTAGAAATTCGAAAGAATTTACATACTCGATTCATTTTTATTTATTTCTTTCTATGTGTGATCACTAATTCGTATTTAAAATATTTTATAGTTTTTAATACCCATCTTGAAAATTCTGTGCCTGCCCATCCGTCATGCGTGGGACCCATGTCAAAGTAATGGGAAAGTGGACTACATGCAGGAATCCACGTTTTCACACGCACGCGTCACACAGAGGAACCCAAACGGCAGCATCTACTGTATATCCATCGGCCCCATCGTCTCTCCCACCCGCAACTTCTATTCCCCAATCTGGCAAAAAACCCTGATTGCACCTCCACCAGCGCACCACCGACCTCCCCTTCCACCGAAGATCCCGAAGATGAAGCGTGTTCGCGGAGACGAGCCGGAGGCGAGTGCGGTCGTCAACGTTGACAGAAGCGACGGCGATGCTCCGGTAGTCGTCGACGCCGCGGAGGCGGGATCTTCCTCCGGAACTAGCAGAGCCGCTCTTCGCCGCGCCGTGACCGTGGAGGGCTCCGCCCAACCGGCCGTGGTCGCCGTCGCTGATGAGGCCAACGGAGACGTCCTCGCTCCCGCGGCACAAGCAGATGACCAGGGCTTTGATCCGAATGACCCGTTCTACCGCCACTCCAGGCAGTACCGCGAGCTATATGGCCCCAGAGAGTGCGACGAGTTCGAAGAGGAGGCCTCGGACAACTGCAGCGAGGTACTCTACTTTTCCGATCGATCCCCTGTTTTTCTTGATCTTACTGTTCACCTTAGGGTTTGCTCGTACGGTAGATTGATTTGCCCTGTCTGCAACTTGTTGTACAAATTGATGATTCTGGGGGTTCTTACTCATCCGATTTATGGTTTGTAGTTACTAGATTTGTAATATTTGATGCACATGTTGATTCAACTGTACCAAAGTATGAACCAAATGATTTATGGTACCATGAATATTCATGCATGTTTCAAATTAGTAGATGACAGTTATCTTAATTAGGTCATGATTCCTTGTGTGTGATGAATCATACCTGCTTAGTGTAATGCTCACTGCATTTCAAACTTAAATTCATCCGAATATGGATCATAGCAGAGTGATCAGATGCATGTAATAGTGTGTACATCATTTTTATTTAGGGAACAAATGAATGATCAGGTGCATGTAATTTATGACCACCATTCTTGAATTCCTGCTTATTGATATTAATGTTCATAAAAAATATTTAATGCTTGAATTGTATTTCAGTTAATTTCCTTCTCTCACTTCTTCTTTACTTTCAAATTCGCAGGAAGACTCTGACGACATTGGCAGCGACAAGGAGGACCGGGACCGGAAGAGCCGCTTCGTTCTGAAGAAGCTGAAGACTGGCCAGATCCCTTTCCGCCGGGACGGTAAGCCTAATTGCCCATTCTGCGGCAGGGTTTTCCCGAAGGATATTGAGAGTCTGATCCAGCACGCGACGGGAGTTGGAAAAGGTAGCGCGCACAAGCACAAGGCTGCTAGCAAGGCGAAGCACGCTGCCTTTGGCAAGTTCCTCAGGGACTACGTCAAGACTGGCCTCATCCCGCTCGTCGGTCCAGCTGTTGGCCCTCATGTTGTCCACTAAATTTAGTTTCTGTTTAGTTGTTCCCCTGGAGGTTCATGGTTAAACTATGTCATGTTTCAAAGACTATGTTCTACTTTTGTTATTTGGAACATGGGCAATCATACCCAGTTGTTTAAGACTATGTCATGTTTATATGTTGTTTGCTGTTGCAGAAGCATTACTGCTGCACATCTTATCTCTTTTTTCATGTTGATGCACGCTGCATTTGTGTAGATGTTTGGCTACAGCAGAGTTGTGTAGATTACATATCCCTTTGTCCCACAAGTTTACTACTTTTATGTCTCCTTTTTTCGACTTGTAGTTGCTGTTGTTAGTTTCTAGTTTTGTTTTCATAAATACAATCTGTGTTGGTAATCAGCAAAATTGAAACCTCACATGACAATTTGGAGGATGTGGTGCTCGAATAATAGTGGAAATGTGATATTATTTTTTACATGCATAATATATAGAAAATAGCTAGATCTCTAAATCGATGCATATGAAGCTACATATAAATTCTTGGTCATAATCCCCTTATCTAAAGGGGATGGATGCATGGCTTCACATCGTCGTCGCTTTCATCGTCAGTATCTTCGCCGTCTGAGTAGTAGTACCTCCTGCACATTGTTCCGTCGAACACCTTCACTGTGAGCACATCATCGCCTTCATATTTGAAGTGTAAGAACCAGCCGAAATCCACACCATGCGCGATGGCGAATTTCTCCCAGCCCTTGTCGAGGTACATCTGGCCTTGTCCGTCAAATAGGACCTCCACGGTCCAGAGACGAGGACCGCAGTCAGCTGCTCGCAGATACACCTTAGCTGGCTCCTGGCCGTGAAGATAGTCCGCAAATTTGTTTGGTAGTTTCTGCAAAGAGATCGAGCGCCGATCGTTTCAAATTAAAGGTTTTTTAAAACATGCCCATAATTAATCACATGCATCATATATGTGGGAACGCGTACATACCTTCTTGACCAAAGGGTCTTCACAGACGACGATGAAGAACTCCTCTATGATCAATGGCAGTGTTGACGGTGGTGGTGGCAATGATGATGATCCACTTCCCCTTCCCCTTCCCCTTCCCCTTCCCCTCCCGTCCGAGACGTGGAAGCCATGGCAATGGATCAACTGTATGTGAACAAAGAAGAGAGAGGCAGAACCAAGAAGAGAGAGGCAGAACCTATTGACAGAAGAGATGGCCGTGTGGGTGTTTATAAGGGAGAGATGACCGTTGTAGGTGTTTACACAATAAAATAAGGAGGAGATGACCGTTGTGGGGGTTTACACAATAAATTATGGAGGAGAAGACCGTTGTGGGGGTACATATCTCAACTAAAAAGTAATGCAGACTATCTTGACGGAAATTGAACAAATGGGTACAACAAATCGTTGATGGTTTATCTTTTTTGCGTGAAGACTTGTGTAGATTACATATCCCTTTGTCCCACAAGTTTAGTACTTTTATGTCTCCTTTTTTCGACTTGTAGTTGCTGTTGTTAGTTTCAAGTTTTGTTTTCATAAATACAATCTGTGTTGGTAATCAGCAAAATTGAAACCTCACAGTACGATTTCATGGCAAAATATTAACTTATATATAGTAAAAACCAACTAGCAAAAAGCATCTACAGTTTGAAAATAACTGAGTAGCAGCCAAAAGCACCTCACGCAGGAGGGACACAAAACCAAAATATGAGGTGGTCATGCAGCATCAAGGACTCTGTCGACCACGATCTTGCGGTAGAGCTCGTAAGAGACCCAAGCATCAATGGCTGCATAGTCGATGTTCATATTTGGAAGTGGGAAGTCCCCCCACAGTCTGTGCCGATGGTGGTGGAACTTCTTCTTCATATCACCGTAATATGAATCAATGAGTCTGGCTGCCATGGTAGCCATGCCAGCCCTCGGATAACCAGTGTACTTGAAGTACTCGTCCTGGAGATCGACGTAGTACTCAGGAGGAATCTCCATGTGCCATGACCTCCACAGAACTTTCGTGTCACCACGGATGTCAACACTCGCAAACGTGATTCCTTCTCGAAAGAAATCGCAGATAGCCGGAGCGTCCCACCGGGCAGCACTGCAGTAAACAAAGTAATGTACTAGTCACAGATCGAGCATATGAACTAGGAAACAAATTGGGGATCAAGTAATGTAAAAAGGAAGTGACAGATCGACCATATGAACTAGTAAATCAAATGAGGAATCAAGAAAACTAAAAAAGAGTCACAGATCGAGCATATGAACTAGTCAATCGTACGACGAATCAAGTAAACTAAGTAGCAAATATGCAAGAACCTACATATATAGGAGACGAAGATGAAACAAATTAATAAATCGGGAACAATGTCTAGCAGATTTAGATCGGGAATGTACTGATATTCGGGAACAATGTCTAGCAGTTGTAGATCGGGAATGTACTTATTTTCGGGAACAATGTGTAACGAGAGTCGAAGAGAGACACAACGGCGGAAACTAAAAAACCCCAATCCAAAGATTCAAAAAGGGGATTAGTTCTAACGCTGCGTAGTGGAACACCAGCACATGTCGACGCATGCAGAGTTGAACCACGGCGATCTTCTTCTCGTCCTCGGCTCGATGGTTGGTGTACTCGAAGTCGAGGCCCACGAACTTGTGCTCCTCTTCCTTGAGCCACTCCGTGTACATGTCGAGGACGCGGCGCACTTGCCAGGGGTCGTTGGTGTAGACGACTTCCAGTTCCTGGCCGTCGTGGATGTGGACTACGCGCGTGCTGGACCAGTAGTACACTTCCTGCTCATCCATGTCCATGGCGACGCGGCGGCGGGAGACGAGGACAATGAGGGAGCGGAGACGACGAGAAGTGGGAAACCAGGAAGCGGTGCGAATATTGAGACGGTAGGGGAGGGGGAAGGGGATAAAAATCATCCCCATTAATTACTCCGTGCGAATATTGAGACGCGTAGACGACGAGAATATTGACGCGGGTCTTGACTTCTGACGTGGAGTCCAACTGACCAGTGGGGCCTGCGCATTCGATCGTGTTGTCACGTCAAAACCCAGCACCGCCCATTTGCCCTCCTCTTGACCTACCGAAATTTACTCCACGATATAACTGGCCATCATATCACGACCTCCTTCAGCCGCCGCCAGATCTCGCCACGTCTCTCGCCGCCACAGCTCGCCACGTCTCTCGCCGGCGACACTTGTAAGACTCTCGCTCCGCGTCGAGACCAAGGATGGCGCCTACTAGTGGAGTAAGTAAATAAAATGTACGTCTCGCGATCGATCGTTGTTTCCGATTTGTAATCTTTCTTCATATTTTTTCCAGTGTCCAGTTTGCTTTGACAAGAAGGGGATGTGCGGCGGAGGGGGAGTCACGTTAGGTTTTTTCGTGCAAACACTACAAGAGGGTTTTGAGGAGAAGACGGTACATGCGCTTATAAGTTTAAAATTCATTCAGATGTTTTATTAATTCACCGCCACATCAAAGTTTAACACGTGATCCTATTAGTTATTGCTAGTTTAGTACTATTATTCAGATGTGTGTAATAATTGTTCTTCACCATATGTATTAACCGCTTATTTATGGTTCAGTTTTAGGATAGTTGTGATAAATTTTACGTTCATATGAGTTTTACGATAGTTGTAGCTGTTAGAGATAGAGGTATCGGTAGAAGTTCAGTCATAGAAAATCAGTCCTATACCGATAGAAGTTCAGATATGTTCTGATAGAAGTTCAGATATGTGCTGATAGAAGTCCTAGATACATACGATGTATTAGTTGCGCAACAATGTACCTCCCCTATATATTAATGAGATCTGAGAATAGTTAACTTACTTTTGTATTAACTCTACTGAATTTAGGTCATCCCTTGCTACTATAGACCGTATTTCCTTCAGAAGTATGGTGTCGAGACCTCCGACAGGACAACTTTTGAAGTTGCACTTAGAACCAAAGATGGCCATGCATTTGTTGTTAATGTTACCAACAGAGCTGGCAGAACCTATATCAACGGAAGATTTTGGAACGAATTTGCTAGAGTGTACAATTTTAAGGTTGGCATGGAGTTAATTTTCAGAATTAACTCATCTGGTCAGGATACTCTTGTAATAACTGGAACTGAACCACTAATCCATCCAGGTAATTTTCCACCTTTGGACAGAATGATTGATCATATTAATTATTCCATATTAAGTCAGTTATTTTAATTATGCAGCTTACTACCAGTTGTCCCGTACGAAGCGTGACATTGTTGACTCGCTCAGTACTACTGATGGAACAATGATAAATTGGAGGATGATGCATACCGTCATTCTTCAGGTGGACAACTTGGACTACCTTGTTGAGTACCACAATGCTGGAGATTATGATCAAGGAGCACTAGTTGTCCCAATGCTGCATACTCTGAATTGGACAAACAGCGAAAATTACAACAAACACGTGGTAAGCAGTAGATCATATCATTTCATTAACTTTGCGACCTACATTACGTACAACTGTTTAACTAAACTATGTCTCTACTGTTGGAACAGAAAATCCCTAGCCGTTTGGTTCCTAAAGATATGGAACAATATGGTGCAATCAGTATTGTGTGCCATCCCAGTACTTTGGTGCGTGCGTCCTACGCAATTTCTTCTGACGATGGTCGTCTCTGCGTCAGTGGGTGGAAGGAGTTCATGGACAAGGAAAAGCACCTTGAGATGGGTGACAAGATGTTGTTCTTGCTTTACCTGGGAAATGCAGGGGTTTACTTGTTTGCTACCCATGTGCCTGAAATCGATCTGGAGTAACTAGTCAGTGATTCATGGTGCCCGTGAGTCCAACTATGCAGCCCCTTTAGGTTTAAATTAAGTTGTAAAACTCTTTATGCGATTGTCGATTTTGCTTGTGTTAAAACAATAGTTAGTCATATCGTGCTGCTGGTTGTAATCGTGTCAAGTGTCGATTAATTAAAACCATTGTCCAAGTTATGGTACCGAACATATAAATAAGAACATTTCAAATGTTTGGAACAAAACATATAGTTGTATGTATGCATTACATGTTTCTATCAATCAACATCACTATCTTCTTCTGAATTTTTTCCCTCGTCATCATGTATGTTCTCTTCCATTATGAGACTCTCTTCCTCATTCTGTAGTTCATCTTCGCTCATATCCATGTCAACATTGGGACTATCTTCCCCATTCTCTAGTTCACGAATTGTACGAGCATCATGAATACGTACAACTTCATCAGCACGATGATCATCCTCCTCTGCTTCCACCTCTGCTTCCTCGTCTAGGTCGACAACATCATGAAATGTATGGTCGACTGAACCTTCATCCTCCTGGTATGCGTCTTCATTCCGTACAAATGCATCATCGTTACCATCTTCTAATTCTGGAACGTCGTACACGTGTCTATGGCTGAACTTCTGCACCACTTTCCACGGATCACCAAACTTTGTATCCTCCAAATAGAAGCATGTTTCAGCTTGACTGGCCAATATGAATGGTGAATTCTTGAACCATAGGACAGAAGTGTTAACGCTTTTAAAATAACCATCATCTTTTATCTTGGAACCCCTGCTCGCAAGGTCGAACCAGTCGCAACGAAACAAGTACACGGACCTGTCACCGTGCTTGTTACTCCCGTACTGCAGTTCAAGAACTTCTTGCAGAACACCATAGTACTCGGTCTCATCTGCATCACCAAAAGATCCCTTAGTCGCTACGCCCGAATTTTGAGTCTTCAGGTCTTTATCCCGAGTAAGCGTGCGAAACCTCGCACCCTTTACGTTGCAACCAGCGTATACTACTACACGCCGGTCTGGCCCAGCAGCCAGAGACTTCAAATCTTCTGATGCATTGTCCAACTGTCTCACATGGTTTGCAAACCAACCTGCAAACTCTCTCTGAACCGTCTCCTCCATGTCACGCACACCCCTACCTCCCAATTCTTGTCGGAATTCACTGAAACATAGAAAAAACACATATGAAATACAGGACAATTATGTCTGCAACATTGAGAAGTAGTTATTAAAGTGAAGCTAACTACTTACTTGATATAACGTTCTACATCGTCACAGTTGTTCAGCACATACCAAACCATTTTGTCAAATTCCTTGTCAAAATGTTTCAAAATGGATTTCCCAAGACCTTTAGCTCCAACTGAAAATACTTCCATCTCGTCACGATCAGGTTTTCGCCGTATGTCTTGGTTCCTATCATCTCTGTTAAATCTTGTTTCTGTGCCATCCTTGAAAAATCTAGAGCAAAAAATCAAACACTCATCAACAATGTACCCCTCTGCGATAGAACCTTCTGGCCTTGCTTTGTTACGGACCGTAGACTTTAGATAACCTAATCTTCTCTCAACTGGATACATCCAACCATAATGAACAGGACCCCTCAAAAGAGCCTCCTCAGGAAGATGAATAGCTAAGTGCACCATTACATCAAAAAAAGCTGGGGGAAGAGCTTCTCAAGTTTGCATAGGATCACAACAATTTCAACCTTCAATCGATTCAGCACATCAACTTTCAGGGTTTTGGCACACAGCTCCCTAAAAAATCTTCCTAGCTCTGCAATAGCCACATACATTTCCTTGGATGCAATTCCCTTGAGCCCAGCCGGCAACACTCGCTGCAGAAGTATGTGGCAATCATGCGTCTTCATACCGGTAACCTTACAACCATCAATATTCACACATCTTCCCCAGTTTGCGCAATAACCATCTGGGAACCTAGTGTTTGCCAAATACCTACACAAATGTCTCTTCTGTTCCTTCGAAAGCGTCCACGGTGCAGGGGGCTTCGCATAAGTTACTGCTGCATCACCATCATCCTTCACAATTTTCTTCAACCAATACTTCTCCCACATTTTGAATTTCTTCAAATCAATTCTAGCACTAACAGTGTCCTTATTCCTGCCCTCAAGTTCAAGTAGTGTACCAACAATATTGTCACATATGTTCTTCTCAATATGCATCACATCTAAGTTGTGAGCTATCTTAAGTTCTGGCCAGTACGGTAGATGATGTAAGCTGACTTTCAGGTGCCATGTTGGTTCACCGGGTACAGTTGCACGCTTCCGCTTTCTACTTATTGGATTTTTCCCATGTTCAAAATCCTTAACACTTTCTACCTTCGCAGCTACCTCTTTGGTTGTGTACTTCCTTGGTGGATCTCTAGTCTCAGCTTTACCATTGAAAAGTCTGCTTCTCCTGTATGGGTGACTTTTATCAAGAAATCGCCGATGCCCAATATATCCAATTTTGTTTTTCAAAGATTCAGCGCAAGGATTCTCATCGCAATGCACACACGCATGAAATCCTCTTGTGCTTCGGCCTGACATAGTGGCATATCCAGGATAATCATGAATAGACCAAAGAAACGCAGCATGCAATGGGAAATATTCTTGTGTGCATGCATCAAATGTCTGCACACCACTCCATAGCTGCATCATATCTTTTATCAGAGGCTGCATAAATACATGAAAATCTTTCCCTGGGGAATACTTTCCGGGAATTAGCAATGCCATCATGTAATTCGATTGATCCATGCACATCCATGGTGGGAAGTTGTAAGGAATCACAAAAACAGGCCACATACTGTAAGGATTACTCATACTTCCAAAGGGACTGAAGCCGTCTGTGGCAAAACCTAGTCTTATGTTACGAGGATCTTTAGCAAACCAATCAAACTTGCCATCAAAGTGCTTCCATGCCTCACCATCAGCAGGGTGCCTCAGTACATTGGGCTCAACAACCCTCTTCTCTTTGTGCCATCTAGTATGTGTCGACATTTCCTTTTTGACAAATAGTCTCTGCAACCTTTTAATTATAGGAAAGTACCTTAACACCTTGTGAGGGATTTTCTTTTTTCCAGTAGCATCTCTATATCTTGATACTCCACAAACATGGCAGTGCGTATCGTCCTTGTGATCTCCCCAAAATAAAGAACAATCAAACTTGCATGCATGAATTGTCTCATAACTAAGCCCAACATCAGAAAGAACACTCTTAGCATCAGCATATGATTTGGGAAAGTCCACATCTGGCAAAGCTGTACGTAAAAGCTGAAGTAAGAGATCAAATCCTCTGTTTGTTATCCGGCTGTATGATTTGACATGAAGGAGCTTAATAATGAACGACAACCTAGTGAAAGTGGTGCATCCCTTATGAAGTTCTTTTTTCGCTGACTCAATTAGATTAGCATACATATTTGGCAGGTCAGGACCTTTATTTCCAGACTTCTGCAGTTCATCGATCATACTAGACGAATCATCAACATAAAAATCACCATTGTCTTCCTCTTCATCGTTGTCACTATCATACGCACCATCGTCGTCTCTATACCGCCCTTCGTCATCACTAAAATCTTCCCCATGTCTAGTCCATCTTGTATACGTCATGGACATACCTGAACAATTGCAGTGATCCTCGACTGTTTTTATATCCTGACGTATCAGATTTAGGCAGTCCTTGCAAGGGCACAAGATTGGTTCATCTGTATTGTCCAAGTGTTCTTGCGCAAACTTGATGAAATCCCTAACACCTGCCATGTACTTTGTTGTGAACTTCTTGGTGCCATCAGTTATCCAACTTCGATCCATTGCCTACAATTCAGTTAAGAACATGCCAACGTTCTTCAGAACAGATCTTGACAACTGATTAAAAAATCTAGACCTAACGAACAATCAGGAGAACTCACCGATGATGCGTCTCGCCGCCACCACAATGGAGCCTTCACGGAATTCTTCTCACCTCGACGAGAACCCTAGTCGATTCGACTGTTAGCAAGATCACCTATATAGGCCGTGTCTACTAGCGGCGCGACTTAAACGAGGCACCCTCGGCCGACATAAATATTAATAAGGGAATTATTATGTCGTAACATCTAGATCACACCATTGAAATAAATATGTAGAATAGACAAGTTACGGATCCAGATCAAAATTCCATATCTACCTTAGCGGTAAGACTCCGCGTCGGTCACGCCAAAGCCCTGGTTCGATTCTTCCAAACCACAATTTTTACTTAATTAAATATGTTCCTGACAAGTGGGTCACGCATGATATATAAAACTAATAACATTTAATAAAGTAACTTAGTATTATTTCGTCACCACGATCTTTGATTTCGTCACCTATTAACAGACACGATGGAAGCCCTTCCCGCTTGGGTAATGGGTGACGATTTTTTGTTGACGAAAAATCATACCGTCAAGCATTACCTTAAATGCTTGACGAAAGATGAATTCGTCACCTATAAGGACACATCCTTGACGGTATGCATTTTTGTCACCAGGGTTTTCGTCAACAAACCCCCCATCTCTTGTAGTGCAAATAACGGGCCCAGGTTCCAGAAGCCTTTCGTGTCCCCTGAGGATATGATGAACGGTCCGTGTCAGATGCATTTTTATGTCGACAATAATGGGAAGAGGCAGTCGGGACATTTGCAGAAGGACTGCCGAAATTTTCAAGCAATGATGAGGTTCGCTGGGCAAGCCAATGCCCAGGCAGCAAGTCGCAATCCCCAGGGACCTAGGAGTGAGATCCACCTGCCACCTCCTCCCGCAATTACAGATGAAAATCGACATCAGCTCAGAATAGCGGCAGCACCAGCACCACCTCCATATGTGGATCCTAACTCTCATGGAGCGGTGTCGATGATTCGAAGAGCGGACCATCCAACGAGCTCGAAAGTAATCTCGCGACAGGTGTTCATGGCAGAGAAGATGCCTCCACCAACAGTCGAGTACCTCAATTGGTCAGGACAAGATATTGGCTTCACGATTGCGGATCACCCGCAGCAAGTTCCTCGACCAGGGCAATCAGCGCTTATTTTGCCAGCAGTAATCGCAGGATTCGATGTTTCCCGAGTTTTCATCGACGGAGGAAGCAGTCTAAACCTTATGTACACAGATACACTAAGGAAGATGAACATATCCTTGGCAAACCTCAAGCCAACGGATACGCGCTTTCATGGCATCACGCCAGAAAAGCCAAGTTACCCATTGGGGAAGATCAATCTCGACGTTCAGTTTGGTACCCGAGAAAACTACACGATAGAAAGGCTGGAGTTTGAAGTCGTGGATTTCCCATCGCAATACCACGCCTTGCTAGGGCGCCCAGCATACGCCAGATTCATGGCGGTGCCGCATTACACATACTTGTTGTGGAGGATGCCTGGACCTAAGGGGCCAATCACAGTTAAAGGCAGCTTCGCGCTAGCCGATAAGTGTGACAAGGATTTTCATCGGCTCTCGAAACCTTCGGGATGCAAGCAGACTACATGGAGTCGAGGCTTACAACCGACTACGATGTATTGCCAGATGTAGGGAGGCCTAACAAAGAATCAGCTTTCGCAAAGGATTCCAAGGTACAGATCCACCCGACAGACCCGAAGAAAACGACGTCCATTGCAACAAACATGGACCTCACATAGGAAAGCGCGCTCGTCAAGTTCCTCCGTGAGCACTGGAAAATCTTCGCATGGTGTCCAGCTGACATGCCAGGAGTACCCAGGGAACTTGCCGAGCACCACCTAAACTTGGATCCAATCGCAAAACCAATCAAACAACCTTTGCGGCGTTTTTCGGAACCAAACCGCAAGGCTATGCTGTCGGAAATCGATAGACTCAGAGAAGCTGGTTTTATCAAGGAATTACATATAGAAGCCACGTGGGTAGCTAATCCAGTGTTGGTGCCGAAGAAAAACACAAAAGTCCTTCGCATGTGCGTCGACTTTACGTGTCTCAACAAACATTGTCCAAAGGATCACTTTCCCCTCCCAAGGATCAATCAAATTATCGACTCCACGGCAGGATGTGAACGTCTTTCCTTTTTGGACGCATACTCTGGTTATAACCAGATCAGATTAAAAGAAGAAGACGAGGTCAAAACAGCGTTCATCACACCGTACGGCGTGTTCTGCTATCGAACAATGCCTTTCGGTCTGAAAACGCGGGAGCAACATATCGCGGATGATGCAGAAGTGCTTGGCAACACAGATTGGGAAGAACGTACAAGTATACATCGATGACGTCGTCATAACAACAAAGAAGGGGACACACTAATTGAGGATTTGAAGGAAACTTTCGACAATCTCGATAAGTTCTGTCTCAAGCTCAACCCGACAAAATGTTCTTTCGGCGTCCCTGGGAGAACTTCTTGGGTTCTTAGTTTCGCAAGAGGGATCGAAGCGAATCCCGAAAAATCCAGGCCATCGTAACAATGAGGAAGCCAACAAAGTTAAAAGAAATACAGCAGTTAACGGGCGAGTCGCAGCTTTAAGGTTCGTCGCCGAGTTGGGAGAAAAGGCGATACCGTTCTACGCCTTGATCAAGCAGGGAGATAAGTTCCAATGGAGCGAAGAAGCAGACAGGGCCTTTGAGGATCTCAAGCGCAAAATTTCGACACCACCAATTCTGGTGGCGCCGAAAGAGAAAGAACCTCTGTTGCTGTATATTGCGGCCACACCTCAGGTGGTAAGTACAGTACTTGTCGTGGAAAGAGAGGAAGAAGGAAAGCTCCATGGAGTGCATAGGCCAGTATACTTCATCAGCGAAGTTTTATCGCCTTCAAAACAGAGGTATCCTCGGTATCAAAAGCTAGCATATGGAGTGCTCACAACAGCAAGAAAATTGCGACACTATTTTTCGGCACACCCGATAATAGTGGTTAATGAGGCACCTTTGTCCAATATACTCAACAATCCAGAAGCTACGGGTCGTGTCTCCCTTTGGGGAATAGAACTTTCCCCTCGGGACATCACGTATGAAAAAAGAAAAGCAATAAAGTCACAGATTCTACCAGACTTCATCGCGGAGTGGATGGAGCTACAAACCACGGGACCACCAGATTTATCGAGAACTTGGACTATGAACTGTTGACGTCAGAAACCCACCGGCGGGCAGTGACTGGTCAACACCGTAGAGCCGGGAACGACTAGGGCTGCGGCCCCGCCCCTCGAGCGACGGCCCGCAAAGCCTCCTGGTCGCGCGCCGATGCGGGTTGCAGGGCGTGCCACCTGACCTATACCTGGTCGGGAAGGTGTGGATGATGCCTCGCTTAGTTTCCTGCAGGCACACACGTACACGTTAAATGCGAGCCTCGATCGGCTCTCAGGTTGTCCTGTGAATCGGCTCATGGAGCCGATCCACCCATGATTCGTCCGAGGTGGCCGAATATATGGTGGTCTGCTTGATCATGATAAAGCATATGAGATCCACGACGATCTGGGGTTTTCACCGCATAATCGGATCATCCTACTCACGATTGGGCCTCGCGCTCACGCACGGTAAACGTAAGCCAGCCCTAGACAAGGCCTAAAAACCAACACTAGGTTGATCCTCGGAACGTCCTGTCTAGGGGCAGCAAACTACACCCTGCATGCCGCTGGATCCTCCAACCCTTTGTAAGGCCTAACTATTGCAGATATTAAACTAATCCTTGATGAATCAAGGAGCGTAACGGATCAGATCTACTAAATAACGATCAGCGGGGTGCCGCCCTGCACCCATGATGAGGTACAGGGACGGCTAGATGCGCAAGGGTTGCACTACGACAGCATATGATACTAGGAACAATGCTAACCCTAACACATCTATGATAACTACGTCGCTCGCCATCAAAAAGGCTTCAGTACGAGCAACGCATGAACAACTAGGCAGGCTCGTGCTGCCTAGATCGCGAGATGCGATCTAGGCAGCATGGTGCTTACCGGAGGAACCCTCGAGACGAAGGAGTTGGCGTGCGCCGAGATTGGTTTGTGTTGAACGTTGGTTGTTGTTTATTCCATAAACCCTAGGTACATATTTATAGTCCAGGGGACTTTCTAATGTGGGCGTGCACCATACCGTGCACGGGTAAAACTCTAACTTCTAAACTAAGATGCGATCTAATATGTTACAGATATATGGGCAATTAAGCCCGAATTCTCAGCGCAAGGCCGCTTCGAAGATGCTCCACGTGTACGTCTTTTAAGCCCATCTCCACTTACGGCCCTCCTGATTTGGCCAAAATCAGGTGATAACACATGCCCCCTGGTTTTGGAAATGACATTTCCAAAATCATTACGCTTTCTTTCGCCGGGTCATGTCGTGGCAGAACCGTCGCAGTTTCCTTCATGATGACGTCTTGCCTCCTCGCCTTCTCTGCACGACTGACGGTTCTGGCACCACGTTCTCGGGAACTGCTTAGGCATTAAACCAGATATTCCCCCTTTTATTCGGCCACTTCCTGTAGCTCTCTTCCTCATCCTCCAGGCACTAGTACTTCCAGAAAAAACCCTCCTGTGCCACCATGTCTTCCTCTTCGTCGGACCTTTCTGCGCAGTCCTCCCTTCCGCGCGACGCCGGAATGGAAACCGGAGGAAGCCCACGCGGCCAACATTCGCCGCGCCATCGAGGCCGGGGATGAGCCAAGCCACGACTTCTCCACCTGGTCAGAGGACGACCAGTCACGACCGACGGGGAGAGCGACCCTCCTTCCTTGCCAGGGAGGCGGTGGAGAAAGCGACGACGACCACCTTCCTGGGACGGGGCCCCCTCCTCCGAGGAGAGGCCGGAGGAGGAGGAAGAAGATGACAGCTCCTCCGACGAGCCGCCGCCAAGCGCCACTGCCCCTGGCCCGGCAATCTCAGCGACTTCGACAGCGACGACGACGCGATGAAGAAGACGAGGACAACGAAGGTCCTGCCGGCGGTCGCTACAGCAGCGACGACGAGCCGGGAGCAGGCCGACGACGGCGATGATGGCGACGACACGAAGGCAGCAACGGCCCCTAGATAGGATCTTAGCCCAGGGCCATCAGTAGTAGACGGGCAATGTAGCCCCTAGGATCTTCTTTTGAGAGCAATCAGCTCTTTATGTAAGAACTCTAGTTAATCAATGGAGAACTTCCCCAACTCGATCTTGTCGTCCTTTTTTATGATAATTTAGCCGATTGCCCTTTATACCGGGCTTGCCGACTGCCAATCTGGTCGGTGCTTTAAGGAGCCGATGGCAATGCATCGACTCTCATGATAAACTCGAGGTAGATCCATCCAGACCTCCACCCCTAGGACGAGCCGCAATCGCGCAAATCCTAGATCCTGGAAATGCAGACTCAACCACACGGACTAATGGACCTCAGCGGCATTCTCATCTACCGGATCCTCTTTGCCACTGTCCTGATAATGCCTCATCTCTTCGTAGTCACACCTGGTCCAAAGTCCGTCAGCGATCGTTGCTTCCTTCCATTACCTCCAGCCATTCCCGTCTGCAATAATTCACCCCCTCTTGACGAGTTACGATGCAGAGCAAGCCGATTTCAACCAAATCGGCTCCATAGAACAAGGAACCTTAAGGGGCGAGCTGCCCCCGAGCCTTAGTCCAGGCGAGGATAAAAGCAGACCAGCTGATTGGGCCACCATCGGTCTCCCAACTGTATCACTGTGTTAGGCTCAAGGAGCCAGCCCCTGGCAAATTCTGGAAAGGTCAGCAGCTCCCTTGAACCGAGGACCCACCTTGCTGTCTTAATTAGCTCATCATCTTGGGCGAACTGATGCAGCTTCTGGTGCAAATAGCTCGGCTCGAATGATTCGGCTCATCAAGATCATCGGACGATCATCGGCTGTTCTCATGACCCTAGACTGATCCGCAAGCTTGCGCCAACACTGCCGATTTGGTGATGGATGCTCCGTGAGATCTTTGCCTGTAACCACCATACCCCTTGAGTCGACGGCCAAGCGTCGGCTTTGCCCCATGAGACCTCAAACAAGATTAGGAGCCCTACTAGCCAATCCAGCGGGCTGGCCATCTGGTTCCGGGTAGGTGCCCACAACAAAGCCCCGTGCGTGTCACTCAATTGGCTTGTATGTAGAAACTGATGTTTCTGGTGACAACAGCATCATTCTTCAGGCAAGCTGAGATGCAGGGCTAGCCGATTGGGAAAAAATCGGCTTCCTATAATGAAGGACCCTTCAGGGTCAACTGTCTCCCTGAGCTTCTCCCGTTCAAGTCCTGCGTCTCGTCGATAATATCGGCTCATTATCTTTGACAGGCTGATGGAGCCCTTGGTGAAGACGTTTCCTGACGCTTTCCCCCCTTTCGGTCGTGACATGCCGTAGCCGATCGCCCCATCATTGACTATTCTCCTGGTTTCAGAAGAGACATACTGCTTCGCGGGGCCGCGACTCGACATTGTCGACACCATGATCCGATTGGGGCATCAATCATTCTACTGAGAAGAGCCTTCAGTGGAGCCTCGCTGCCTGATGACTGCCCGATGGCCGTGCATCGGCTGTGCTCAGAAGTTTTGATGTCTTCGATTTTTTGTGGCCGATTTGTTTATGTATCGGCCCCCACACTTGAGCTGCTCTGTTGGAAACTTAACATCCGTCCCCAACTCCGTACCATCCCTCTGTGTGCTCTGTGTGCCCCCCCGAGCCGATTTTGTCAAGTAATTGATGGTATCGGCTCTTCAGGCATCCATTGGATCAATGCTTAACACAAACGATGGTACGTTGAGGATAATTTCGGCCGATTGCCAAAATCGGCCTCCTGTTTTGTTACAATGCTTGACGATGGGTGGCAACTCCTTGGATTTACACCGTGGCATGTTGGAGATGAGATCCCCTGCTTTTTTTTTTTTTTTTTTTGAGGGCCCATCGCATCGGCCTCGCCACGTATGTCCAATGTCTTGGACGTGCTATTCCATTAGGCCGGTGGATAAAACCAGCCTTACCCCGTTCTTTGTCACATCTATGCGTTCGCAGTCATCCAAATTGATGCCCGAGAGTGGTTCTTGGCCTGACGCCTCCCAAATGCCCATGCCGGCTGTTGAAATTTCGGATGAATCATCGGCGTGGACGACTTCCACTTCATCTCCATCCCACTGTATCAGGCATTGGTGCATCGTGGATGGGATGCAACAGTTGGCGTGGATCCAATCCCTCCCTAATATTACAGCATAGGTACTTTTGCTGTCGACAACAAAGAACGTCGTAGGGATAGTCTTCCTTCCTACGGTCAGATCCACGTTTAGAACACCTTGCGCGTCAGACGCTTGGCCGTTGAAATCGCTCAGAGTTACATTGGTTTTGATTAAATCCGAGGTGGAGCGTCCCAACCGCCGCAGCATAGAGTAAGGCATAATGTTGACTGCCGCTCCGGTGTCCACCAACATCTTGTTGACAAGCTGCCCATTGATGTATCCTCGCAAGTACAAGGCTTTCAAATGCCTGTAACTTCTCTCTCGCGGCTTCTCGAAGATGACCGGCCGTGGGCCGCAGTCCAAATGTGCCACAGGTGCTTCAAATAACCTCGGAGCGCTAAATTCCGCAGGAAGGATGAAGACCATGTTTGTGCCAGCCGATGTTTCATCATCGGCTTTCCTTTAGGGCGCCACTCTTTTCTTTGTGGCCGACCTTCTTCATCCAGGGTTTGCTGAATTTTGGCAGCCAGGTCAGGCCATGCCTTCCTCAGCGCGTGCAGATATAACCTTTCGGCTTCTTCCAACGCACGTAGTCGCTGAACCCTCCGTTTTTGAGAGCGGCTGAGCCCGTCAGGACACCATCTTGGCCGATGATACTTATCCTCTTCATCATTGTCCTCTAGTTCCTCGTGATCTCCCATCTGAACGGACTCAGTGTGCTTGCTCCAAGGCGGGAGAGGCCCTAGACGCTCGAACACGGACACCTTGGCTGTACCCTTCCCCTTTTGTTTACATTCTGGGCAATTGTCGATTGTTGGTAATCGGCTCATTCCGGAATCCCAGCAGTGTCTGAAGAAGGGGCAGTCCCAGTGCCTATCCAAGTTGTCCGGCTCCTCAGACCTCCCTCTGGCGCGACGTTCGTACCCGTCGTCGTGGCCGTTGTTCTGACGATACCTCCCGCCTGCACCAGACTGATGATCCCTTTGCCCGCCTTCGCCGTAGCCGCGACGTCGGTGGTGTGGCTGATCATATTTGCTGAGGGGATGCTCGGATAGTGGGCGTGGATACCGCATGCTTCTCGCCTCCTCCTCGGCCAGGTACCGTTTATCGTCGTCTTGGGGCCGGTCACGTGGAGCGGCCTCGTCTTTCTCATTGCCACGAGTGTGGCTGCTTTCCGCTTTGTCCGCGTCATGGCGAATCACGAACCCTGCCATATTGGCATCGAAAGAGAACCCTGGTTCCCTTATGGAGTGGCTGAGATCGACCGTGTTGACGCCATGGGAGCGGGCGTCGTGGGAAGGGCCGATGAGGTCGGCCTCGCGGAGGGCCCTGACTTTGCCATTCCGATCCTCGTACTCGACCGGGGTGCTTTTCGCCATCTCTGATGTGGATGGCGAGATGGTTGTCGAAGATGGGTCCCACCGGGCGTGCCAGAATGTGTGACGTCGGAAACCCACCGCGGCGTGCTGGTCAACACCGTAGAGCCGGGAACGACTAGGGCTGCGGTCCCTCAGCGACGGCCCGCAAAGCCTCCTGGTCGCGCGCCGATGCGGGTTGCAAGGGCGTGCCACCTACCTGGTCGGGAAGGTGTGGATGATGCCTCGCTTAGTTTCTGCAGGGCACACACGTACACGTTAAATGCGAGCCTCGATCGGCTCTCAGGTTGTCCTGTGAATCGGCTCATGGAGCCGATCCACCCATGATTCGTCCGAGGTGGCCGAATATATGGTGGTCCTGCTTGATCATGATAAAGCATATGAGATCCACGACGATCTGGGGTTTTCACCGCATAATCGGATCATCCTACTCACGATTGGGCCTCGCGCTCACGCACGGTAAACGTAAGCCAGCCCTAGACAAGGCCTAAAAACCAACACTAGGTTGATCCTCGGAACGTCCTGTCTAGGGGCAGCAAACTACACCCTGCATGCCGCTGGATCCTCCAACCCTTTGTAAGGCCTAACTATTGCAGATATTAAACTAATCCTTGATGAATCAAGGAGCGACCGTAACGGATCAGATCTACTAAATAACGATCAAGCGGGGTGCCGCCCCTGCACCCATGATGAGGTACGGGACGGCTAGATGCGCAAGGGTTGCACTACGACAGCATATGATACTAGGAACAATGCTAACCCTAACACATCTATGATAACTACGTCGCTCGCCATCAAAAGGCTTCACGAGCAACGCATGAACAACTAGGCAGGCTCGTGCTGCCTAGATCGCGAGATGCGATCTAGGCAGCATGGTGCTTACCGGAGGAACCCTCGAGACGAAGGAGTTGGCGATGCGCCGAGATTGGTTTGTGTTGAACGTTGGTTGTTGTTTATTCCATAAACCCTAGGTACATATTTATAGTCCAGGGGACTTTCTAATGTGGGCGTGCACCATACCGTGCACGGGTAAAACTCTAACTTCTAAACTAAGATGCGATCTAATATGTTAGATATATGGGCAATTAAGCCCGAATTCTCAGCGCAAGGCCGCTTCGAAGATGCTCCACGTGTACGTCTTTTAAGCCCATCTCCACTTACGGCCCGTCTCCTGATCTGGCCAAAATCAGGTGATAACATGAACTTCGACGGGTCCAAGAGATTAGAAGGAGCTGGAGCAGGCGTGATATTAATCTCACCTGAGGGCGACAAACTGAAGTACGTTTTGAGGATGACTTTCCCGAACGCATCCAACAATGAGGCAGAATATGAAGCCCTCATACACGGCATGAAGATGGCGAAAGCTTGTGGCGCAACTCGATTAAAAATCTTTGGCGACTCGCAGTTGGTAGCTCAGCAAGTCATGAACCAATGCGATGCAGTCAATGATAGCATGATAGCATACAAGGAAGTCTACAATGAGCTTGAGAAGCTGTTTGATGGGTGCGAAGTAAATCATATAAGCAGGTTGAGCAATGATGAAGCCGACGTTCTCTCAAACATCGGGCCACAATGCCTTGCAATTCCACCAGGTGTATTTTGGGAAGAGATAGCGGAGAGGTCTACGAAGTCACAAAATCAAAAACGAAGGAGAAGGACAAGAAACCCTCGGGGGCTCAAGAAACACCGAAGGATGAAGAAGAGGAACAGGACCTGGTTCTGATGGTACAGATACCATGGATGCAGGTGTACATATCATACATCCTAAAAAAGAAATACCCGACGATCCAGTTGAAGCTAGGCGAGTTATCAGACGATCTAAAGCTTTCACCGTGGTCAAAGGGGAGTTGTACAAACGAAGTATTTCGGGAGTACTTCAAAGGTGCGTCACACCCGAGGAAGGCAGGATGATCTTGAAAGATGTGCACGAGGGAATTTGCGGTCACCACGCAAGTAGTCGAGCTATTGCAGCCAAGGTCTTTCGAGCTGGATTTTACTGGCTAACAGCAATCGAGGATGCAAAGGAGATAGTAAGAACTTGCGATGCGTGTCAGAGATTTGCCGCAAAACCGCACTCCCCGGCAGCAGAGCTGATGCCAATACCATTGTCATGGCCCTTTGCTCAATGCGGCCTAGATATGGTGGGGAAACTACACAAGTCCTGGCCAGGTGGAAAGGAGTATATGCTCGTAGCTGTCAACAAATTCACAAAATGGATAGAAGCAAAGCCGATAAATTCACCAGACGGGGCATCTGCGGTTAAATTCATAAAAAGCATCGTCTTCAGGTTTGGAGTGCCTCACAGCATCGTCACGGACTATGGTAGTAACTTCACATCCCATGAATTCAAGGATTACTGTGAAGAAGTGGGTATCAAGTTGCACTTTGCGTCAGTTGCACACCCGCAAACTAACGGTCAAGTCGAGAAAGCCAACGGCATCATCTGCAACGGCATCAAGAAACGTTTGTTAGCACCACTGGAGAAAGCACGACACACCTGGCCAGAGGAGCTGCCTAGTGTGTTATGGAGTATACGAACAACACCAAATACAGCGACACAAGAAACGCCGTTTTTCTTGGTCCATGGAGCGGAAGCGGTGTTGCCAATCGAAATAGAACATGATTCTCCACGAGTCGTGGAATATGATGAAGAGGTGTCGAGAAAAGCTCTAGAAGACGACGTCGATGCACTCGATGAAGCTCGAGACGAAGTACTTTCACGGGTAGCCAAGTATCAGCAGGACCTGAAAAATTACCACAGCCGACGTTTATGACCAAGATCCTTTCAAGTGGGAGATCTAGTTCTACGACTCAATCAACAAAGCACTGAAAAACTCGAGTCACCATGGCTTGGCCCTTACGTTGTCACAGAAGTCATCGAAGGAGGAGCATACAGAATCAAAGACAAGAAGTCGGGGGCTCCCGAGAAAAACCCCTGGAACGTGGCACAGCTAAGGCGTTTTTACGCCTAGTGTCGAAATATAGTCCTTCTTGTAAAAATACAATGTACTGAAACGCCCGCGAGTTTTCAGACGTGCTCTTTTCCTTTTTCGGGGCACCGAGTGGGGCCGGGAAAGGTTTTTAATGAGGCGGGCTCGCGGTGCTGCAATATAGTAAAGATAGTTGAGATATATATTTCTTCGATAGGCTCGGGGGCTCATGCCTTCAACTAACAATAAACTTGAAAATATTTCGCCTTGGTACAAAATACCTCGTGAAACAAACCAAGAGACAAGATAGCGATCAAGCAAGACACGGGGGCTCGCACCCGCAAACATAGCGTAAAAAGTGGAGATGAACATCTCTTCGGCAGGCTCGGGGGCTTATGCCTCAGACTTGATGACAATATTTTGCCATGGTGCACAAACACCTCGCAAAATAAGACCAAGATGCAAGATCGCAATCAATAAAAATAAGGCACGGGGGCTTGTACCCGCAAATATAGTATGATCAATACAATCTAGACGCTTTGGTTTAAAAACCTCGCGCATACAATAAATAGAGCCGACACCAAGACACTTGGAGTATCAACAAGGAAAAAAATAGTTTATCGACTGTACAATATAGAACATGACGACAATATACAAGAAACAATTCTTGAGAATAATTCAAAGAAGAAGAGAAGATTAGTGATGGCCTAGTATGTTATCTATGGACATCCGATTTGAAGAACGAGTGCTATGATCAGCGTAGCTGCCTTTCTCGAAGAACTTAGATTCAATCCGAAGAAGTTCGTCCATCATAGCTTCGGCTACAGGGGTTACATAATCGTCAATTTTGCTAATATCCCTTTTCTTTCTCGTCACCTTCGCCAAGCACTTGGGGACAATCTGGCTCATATCAAACTTAGGATGGCAGATTTTGATCATGATCATAACAAACCTAGCACCAGCACAGAGTTGTGCCCGAATAAAGTCATGGATCTTCGGGGCATCTTTAAACTTATCTATCAAGCCAAGGAGAGTATCGGGTGTTTCGTTCCGAGGAAACAATGTTGTATAAACCAATGACAAGGTTCTGGTACAAGAATCCAGGAAATCGCGAACCTGGGAGGCGCGGTCTTGAAATCTGACGATCTGTCGGGTCCTTTCTGGAGTAGCCCAGAACAAACAGCCGTGGTCAAGGGAGAGATTGACGAGTAAGTTGGTCCTTGTATTTACCCTATCATCTTCAGCATCAGCGTTGAGAAAGGAACCTATTTAACGATAGCATAAAGATCTCAAAAAAGGATAACAGCAGACAGATAGAAGAAGCTTTGGTTCGAAGTAAATTACCAGATATATCGACAGCAGCCTCATTCATCAATTCAAGCATGGAATTTTCTCGAGAAGCTGCTTTTTTAGCTTCAGAAACAGCAGCGTCCTTGGCAGCTATGGCCTCTTTGGCTTGTTCGAGTGCAATTTTCTCTCTTTCAGATGCTTTTCGAGATTGTTCCATCATTGCCAAAGTTTGTTTTTTCATGGATTGAAGTTGTTGTCGAAGTTCTTGCAAATCGTGCGACAAATGTTTGCTTGAAGAACCTTCGACAAGGTTATCACTGACTAGCGCTTTCTTCGAGATTGAAGAAGCAGGCGAAGTTTCGGCAGAACAAGGATTGGTGGAGTAGTTATCAAATATTAACTGGAAAAGAAATTTTCAGGATCAATGATGGTGCAAGGTAGAATTTCATTGATCTTCAAAATAGTTACATAGATATTACAGAAGGAAGTTCTCCAAAAGGACTACTAAGGTAATTATCGCCAAAGCTAACATGACGACAATAGCAAAAGAAACAGAAGCAACAAATAAAGAAAAAGAAGAGACATTCAACTAGACCTCCGGCCTTGATGAGCTAGGAGTTGAAGATGGCTTGATCCCGAGATAGGCCAGGATTTTCTTCGTATTGGGTTTGGCTGCCTTGATCAAGGATCGCCATTTCGCTTGCTCTATCTGGTCGGTGTCGCCAACTTTCGTCCAGTCAACAGTTTGTTGGCTGTCCGCGACCAATTAAGGCAACAGTGCTCTCGACAGCAATCTTCATATTCTCCTGGCGCATCTTCAGCCCAAGATCTTCGGGTGGATTGAAGTCCTTGGCAAGAGCAAGGAAAGTCTTGGGCTCCTCTTTCTTCGGGAAGAAGTAGGGGAACAGCCTTGATAGTCCTGCGTCAGCATGTTCCATGCCTTCGCGAACTTCGGTTCCGTGAAACTCCAGGAAAGAGAGTGCGTCAAGGAGAGGATCATTATCGGGATCTTCAAGCTCAAAATCTTGGTTTGTTTTACCTGCCGCAGAAAAAATAGGTTGGTCGACAGCAGGCGAGAAAAATCAAGTATAAGAAAGATAGAAGAGATTGACAAACTTACCAAGGAAGCGCCGATTTTGTGCGGTCAAGCGCTTGATGATCGCCTTTTCGCGAGTAGCCTGGGCGGCTTTATGCTCATTCAGAGCAGTTTCGGCGTCGTCAAGTATTTTCTGCAGATCTTCGACGCCAGCAGCTTTTGCCTTGGCTTCCTCAGCCTCCGCTTTAGCATGGCTAGCGTCGAGTTCAGCCTTCTTGCGAGCCGTTTCACTTTGCTCTAGTTTTTCAGCAAGCGTGTCGACAAGCTTGTTGGCCTCTGCAAGTTTCTCTGTCAAGATAGTAAAGAATCGTCAAAATTGCGACAAAACAGGAGCAGGAAGTTATAAAACAAGTCATTATAAGGGTGTTACCTTCAGTCTTGCTGGCATATTCACGGTACCCAACGAATTGGGCACCGATACGAACAAGCTCTTGGATCATAGGCTGTCAAAGAAGGACAAAGAAAGAAAACGTCGGTATGGGAAAAATAAAGGCATAAAGAAGCAAAACAGAGGAACTAAAGGTAGTAACAAACAAATTAAAAACTTACATCATCCAAGAGAGGATTGGAGGAGCTACCCAATTGGAGGGTAGGCTCCACGACCGTTTCCACCCTCGTCCTTTTTGGTAAAGGGACAAGGGGGCTTGAAGGAGGAGTAGGAGCGCCAACGTTTAGTTGAGGAGGCGAGGATTCCTCTCCTTCAACGGGCGTCTCCGAAACAACTAAAATATGTGACGTACTCGTTCGAGCAGCCACATCAAGAGTTGGTATTTCTTCCTCATCATCACTGGGATTAAAAGACGGCAACATAAAAAGCAAGACAGGCAAAAATCTTCAAGTACAAAATAAGGGGAACTAGAGGTGACTTACGAGCTGATGAGGGATTCAAGATATGGATCATAAGTTGCCTTCTGACGTGAAGGACCAACTTCTTCGGCTTTGGAGGTGCCGGAATCTTCGGCGCCATTCCTTTTCCTTTTGTTCCTTGGAGAAACAGCAGGAGGAGGAGATTGTGCCGATGTAGTGCCTTCGGAGGCAGCTTCCTTTTCAGAAGATCCCGCAGATTTTAGAGAATCCACGGGTTCATTCACAAAAGAAGGAGCATCTTGATTGTCGTCAGTAACAATGGCCCTTTCCTCGACGTCTCCACCTTCGGGAAGGGGAGGAAGCGAAACAAGATTTGGATGGTTCTGTATAAAAAGCAGGGGAAGATGTCAAAAAGCAGGGAAATAAAGACAGCAAAGCAATAGCAAATTACGCAACAAAGTTTACCTGGGGAAGTGGATTGGTGGCACTGAATGGTTTTACACGACAAGAAGAAGGGACAGGATCTTTTTTGCTGAGAGACGAGATTTTTCGGACAAGTTTTTCCAAATCCTTGACCTCTAAATCCGCTGACAATCGATCTGCGTCCTTGTCGCCGGCATATTCCCAGAGAGGGTGTTTGCGAGCTTGAAGCGGTTGCACTCTGGTTCTAAGAAAGTATGCCGTGATTTGGATACCTGATAACTCTTTGCCGCGAGTATTTTGCAACTCATGGATACGGGTCATCTGGGCTTCTGTCGCTATTTTTTCTTCTTCGGCAGCCTCCGCGTCCCAGGAGCGGCGGCGAAAAATTTTCTCGGCACCATCAAAAGGAGGGATGTTGTCTTCAGCACATCCATGATTCTCCTCCTGAATGTACAACCACTTCTTGCGCCACCCTTGAACCGAGTCAGGGAGCTTGACGTCGAAGTAATCGATGGTGGGGCGAACAGAAATTACAACGCCGCCTATATTGTAGGCGACATTGGGGGAGCCATTGCGGCGACAAAAGAAAATGCGCTTCCATAGCGCCCAGTTAGGCTGGACGCCAAGGAAGGCCTCACAGAGGGTGATGAAAATGGAGATATGGAGGATAGAGTTGGGCGTGAGGTGGTGAAGTTGAAGACCATAAACAAAAAGCAATCCACGGAGGAAAGGATGAATGGGGGCGAAAAGACCGCGGATGAGATGGTCGATAAAACTTACCCGATACCCCATTGGAGGGGTTGGGTAGCTTTCTTCACTTGGAAAGCACAGCGCCTTCGGCTTCTTGCTGATTCCCAGTTTCTTCAAAAGATTGATGTCCTGGGTGGAAATTTTAGACCTTTCCCACTCGGCGCTTCCCAGATCTACGGCGGCCATGGAGGATTCCGGCGTGCTGTGCCTGGTTAAGCGACGCGGTGGCATCAACAATGGCGCAGGAATGCAGCTGGGAGATGAGCTCTGGGAGTTGTGGGGCGCAGGAGGAAGTTTTGCAGATGAAAGCAGGGGAACGGCGCGAGCGGAAGTGCTCGAGGAAGAAGAAGGAGATCTTATATAGAGGTGCGGTGAAGCGGCGGACCGTTGGATGGAAAAAGTGTGCGGCAGATGATAACCACGTGGAGACAAGGGTAAAACAGTATTTTAACATTGAGAAGTTACGGTACGTGCGCCAGGAAAAGCGGAGGACGTGTGTCCCCCACCTGAACGACGTGTCAAGATAATGGTTACTTTGGGCCCGCAAGGCAGCGGGAGAAAACTTCTCGCGATTTTCGGTCTCGAAATCGTGGCTATCGTCAGCAATAACGTCATCTTGGCAGAAGAAAAAATTCGCCTCAAGAGTTTCATAAAAGGCGACATAAAAAAAATATTGGTGAGCCTTTGATCAAATACAAGTTTTTGCCCAAATGCTCGGGGGCTACTTTGAAGAAAAGAAAAAGTTCGAGTGTGACAATATAGAAACGGCGGGAGCCTATGATCAAACGCAAGCATTTGTTCATAGCCTCGGGGCTACTCCCATCGGGAGCGCTGTTCGCGCACCCGATAGATATAAAAGTTCGAGAAGGAATGACAATATAGCGACACGATGCATTAAAGTGTTGAGCCTACAACCAAGCACTAGTTCTTGGCTGTAGCCTCGGGGCTTACTCCCATCGGGAGCGCTGTTCGCGCACCCGAGAAATTATGAAAGTATCGGGAGATTAAAAAAAAGAGAGAGAAGTATATAGTGGCATAAGGCGTGGAGCCTACAACCAAGTACAAGTCCTTGGCTGTAGCCTCGGGGCTACTCCCATCGGGAACGCTGCTCGCGTACCCGATGAAATCATAAAAAAGAAGGAAAGAAAGAGAAAAAGAAAGATAGCAGGGCAAAAGAGTATATTTCGAGTTATAAATAACTCTGCATATACTCCCATCGGGGGAAAGATATAAGTCATCTTTGACTCGATGAAATGTGCCATTCCAACAGCCGAATAAGCACTCGACAATATATTCTCGAACGCCAAAGTTGCGATCAATTTCTGAATGCCGCAAAATTGCGAAGGTAAGACCCCAGATCCGTTCTGTGTGGTGTGGCGTCGTCTCTGACGTCGGTTTGCTACTTTTATCCGTATCAACAGATACGAAGAAAAATCCTAACGGACGCGTTAGGTACCCAATAAATTTTACTGGGACTCGACAGAATGGTAAGTCCTTAAGCGGCACCTGTCGAAGTTTACAGTATCCCGAGATCATGTCCAGGGACGTGATCTTGAAGTAGGTTTTTGCGGATTGCCACTAGAGCAGTTAACTAGTACCTGATCCGTCATATGAACTAGCCCCAACTACCATCATCCCTGTACAATATAGAAATTTGTGTGAAGAAATATAGAAAAGTTAGAGTTGTCGAATAAAAATAAACAGTGGAGATTTTCCCTGACTCTGCGATTCAAGTAAAATCTCGGGGGCTACTGACATAGGCATCCCCAATGGGCCTGCCAAAGATAGTACCCGGGGTTTATTGAAGGCCCACTACCCGAAGAATAAGAAGATTCGGAAGCCCAAGATGTTATTAAGGAAAGCTAGAGTTGTAATAAGAAGTGTTATTTGTAATCTTGCGGGATGAGTTAGAAACCTTCCCGGACTCTGTAATTTGTACAACACGAATCCCTCGGCTCCGCCTCCTATATAAGGGGGAGTCGAGGGACGAAGAAAGGATCGAATCATTGTTTTCCCAAACCCTAGCTTTTACAATCGTCGAGTACTTTTCGGCTGAAACCTTCGAGATCTACTTGCCCTCTACTTCTAACTAAAACCCTACTCTACGATCCGTAGGCATTGACAAGTTAATACCTTGTCAACAGGAGTGGCAGGGGTTTTCGTGAAAAGTCACAGGGGCAGGGATCGCAGGTTAAGGACTTTAAAACTCCAGGGGGCTAGATGCAAAACAAAACGGATCTGGGACTGGAGGTATTTTCTCACCGAGGGGAGATCTACCCCGGAGGCTGACGTGTGGGCCCGGGCACTAACGCGGTGGCCAGCATGGATGCTGAGGTGGCAACCAAGCGGTGTCTCTTGTAACTGCCGAAACTGAGGGAGCAACACGGCGACGACGACCATGATTGGGTGGCTCTACGGCGCGGTTGAGATGTAGTTGAGCAGGTACGTGGTGTGGCGCGTCGAACAGACCGAGCGGCGCATGCTGTAGTGGCCGGAGGCGACGGGGTTTCGCCGGAGAAAAGGTTGCCGCGGCGGTGTACTTCGGTAGCGCGCGTTTTCCGTTGAACCGGAGCAAGAGGACATGCAGGGAAAAAGCAGGAGAGTCAGCTGCTCATCGCGGTGCTGTTGACGATGAGGAGAAGACGGGGCTAGCCGGAGATGAGGAAGAAGAAGGTGGCCGGAGGTAGCAGCGACAGTGAGGACGAGCTCGGCTGCTCCCGTGGTGGTTCGGCTTGGTGGAGACGTCCATCGGTTCGGCCAGGAGGTGGAGATGGCTGTGGATTGGGCCGCACTTGGCTGTTTGGTGGAAGAAAAGGAGAGGGGGAAATGGGCCGCCGACTGGGCTGGGCCAGAGATGGCCAGCTGAGCTAGGTTAGCTTTAGGGTTTCTGTTTCCTCTCTCTCTTTTATTTCTGTTTCTTTCCTATTTTCAAAAATCCTTTTCAAATTCAACACTTCTCTGAAATTTGAGAAAAGGTGGCAGTTGAATATTTGGAAGAGGTGAAGAATATGAGATAAGTTCGAACTTTAGCCCATGGATGGCGGCTTGAGAAAGGCAGAGAAAAGAATAAAAGAGGGAAGAAGACATAGAGATTTTAAAAGGGAGCTCATATATATTTGTAATCAAAATATTTGGTAAACCCTAATCAGGTTCACCACTTGAGAAGGGGTATAAATCCAACTCAAGATGAAAGAGGCATTGCAAAATAGAGGAGGTAGGAGAGGTTTTATAGGAACCAAGAATAATAGAAAATTTTGGCATGACCTTTTTTAAATAGGTTAAGAGAGGAAAATAGAGGTGGTGTCGGTCCGACCCAGATGATTCCCCATTTAATTTCATCGTCACTTTCTTCCCCAACAATTACCCTCTCGCGCGTCTTCACTGCCGGCGTCCCCGCTCTTCCCTACCGGCGCGCGCTGGCGGCTGCTTCTACCGGGGATGGGTTCAACTCGCCGCGTTTTCGTCATATTCGTTGTGTCTTTCGGCGCGTGATTCGAAGCACGTAAAACTCCTCGCCCCTCCCGATTTGTTAGTCCGGTGGTAGGCTAATTTTGATGTGTAGTACCAGATTAATTAGATGTGGATCTTTGGTGCAGTTGGACCATGTCTAATCTGTTTTGCTGTACATACAGGTTGGGATCGCCATGGACGAGATCGATCCAAGGGAAGGTTGGGACATTCGCGCTAGTAGGTTCCCTTTTGTGTTGATTTCAATGAAATTTCAACAACTCTAGGTACGTTGCATTACAAATACTAGTAGGTTCCCTTTTGTGTTGATTTCAATGAAATTTCTACATAGCTCCAGCACCGGCGATCGAGCTGCCCTGCTCCTCCCTTGGCGAGCCCATGCTCCTCCACCTCCACCCTTTTGTGTTAATTATTTTTGTAAATATATTTGGTGATTTGTTGTAAATATATTTTGCCATGGGAATTGTTATTTTTTGTTAAAGCAATTGCTGGCTATATGTTGTAATACCGAAATTATTTGTTGTTTTCTGTTACTAAATATTGTTGTAAATAATGGTGCTGATTTGTTGCTACTAATTTGTAGTAAATATCCAAAAATCTTGAATTTTTTGATAATTATTGTTGAAACACTTAACTGATTTTTCGTAAATACTTATTTTTTTTGTAAATTTGCTGATAATTATTTGCTGTAATAGTAGTGATTTTTTGTTGTGAATGAATTTGTACCCAAAATATTGTTGTTTAACCACTTTTTAATTGATGCAAACTAGTTTTGTTGTATTCTATTGTGATTATTGTTGACATCATTGTTGATTTTTATGGTAAATCGGTGTCTTTGCAAAAAAAAAAAGTTGTGTTAAAACATTTTTTGTGAGCTCTTTTGTTGTAATACTACATTAGTAACTCACTTTAACAACAAAACAAATGCCATCACCAGGAGTGGCCATTTTGTAAGCTAGTACATGCACCTCCATGTAAAGGATGGCTCCAACCATCCAAAGAAAAGTCAGCGTGTCTAGAGGCAGTCACGTTTGTGTGGTCCCGGCTACCTGTGCACGCGAAAGCAATATCTGCTGAGGCTCGGAGTCCAACGGGCATACTGCCTCATGCGGATGGACCGATTTTCCACCCAATATCAGCCGACCAATACGTCCCTATTTTTTAATCCATGCACGTACAATACCTGCACGTAGCTCTCTTTTGATAGTGTACGTGGCTCAATAATGTGTAAGCTAGCTAAATTGTACTACTCATGAACGTGGTGGGGCTGGGAAACGTGGTGACCAGTGATCGGAACCCGTGGTGGGGCTGGGAACTCGATCTTGCCAGCGCGCAACGTGTCGGCCTAGACGCGAGGGCGATAGGTGGCGAGGTGGGTGAATCTGGTCGGATATGGACAAAACGAACAGACGGTCGGATCAGCCTGCTCACCCACCGGCCAGCCGTTGACAGGACGTGGCTCGACCCGACCCTAGTAGCGTTGGCCTGCCTTGTTTACACGAGATACAATAGGTGTACACTGTGTTTTCTCCTCTAATTTTTCATTTGTTGGAGAGTTCCATGTAGTCAAGTGGCCCATTCAACGTTCACCCTTCTTAGGCTGGTGCCAACGCGGGCGGTACCTCCCACCCGCCCGGAGGCGAGAGCTAGGCGGTAGGCGGGCAAGACGGTAGTGGCGGGCGGTGGTTCCACCGCCCGGCGGTAGGGCGCGGTACCGCCCGCCTATAGCCCGCGTTGGAGGCGAGAGGGAGGCGATAGCGGCGAGAGGGAGGCACTATAGCCCGTGCACTGGCACCGTGGGATGAGAGTGAGGGCGAAAGCTGACGTGGCGAGGCTATAGTGGGGTGATGCATTGGCACCAGCACATTTTGTTAATCTATATGTTACCAAGATAGGCAACTCAATGTCACCATCATTGTTTCCAGTGCTTGCAACTAGAGAAAAAAAATCTCTGTTGCAACCCCACCTAAATTTCATATGCACGGATCACAATGCAATTGAACAGTGTAAAACTTGACTGCGCACTAACTTAGTTGAACTCCACTCAAAAAAAAAAACTAACTTAGTTGAACTAGCAAAACACTTGAATAATGCCCACAAGTTCTCAAAAGAGGGGTACGTACACCCACATAAATAGACACACAAAAATAATGCAAAAGAGTAAATACAATAAAGTGTACATTTTATATACTACTAATAATCGCAACATGGTAAATGGTATAATCACAACAAGAAAAAAAGATACTGATCTCTGTGGCTCACAAAACACCAGGTGAGCATCCTGCAAATCAGTGGCATCTTATATTGTAGTCTCAAGTACCATTACATGAATAACGGTTTGTGTGGTTTTCAACTTTGAACTTGCAACTATCATCCCAAGCCCATTTCCTACAAGTTCCATACGAAGCAAAACATAGCTGTTTATTCACCTGGGCCTGGGTATTAAGTATCCTAGTCCTAATTTCGACATCTTTTTTTCTTTGCCAACATTAATCTAACAACTACGAGACCGTCATCACATCACAGAAACATGAGGTGCAATACATAATTACATACACGATAAAATTAGCAGTATCTTCATGTACGTTCGGTGTGTTGTTTGGCATGGCGCGAGCTGGTCTCTGCCTGTATGTATGTATGTATCCTACTGTCCTGTCAAGACTAAAATAGAGTAGATGGATGCTTACATTGCGAGCAGCACTTGGTTAATCCTCAAGAACAGGAACAACTGCAGATGATAACTCTATGTGCGACATCCGAACTGCACCAATCAGTCGTTCCGGGAGATCCTCATATGCGTTGCCCTGCCAAGAATAGTCGGTTTAGCAATGATTACATCCTGTGTCAACCAAGTGATTGAGCATTTCTTAGATGGCAAATCTGTACCTGGACAAGAAAAGCCATGTCGACAACTAGAGTTGTGATGACGCCACAGACGAGCCCCAAGACACCATTTGCCACTGTAGACGAACCAATGTCCACATCTATCTGCACGGGTTAATCAAAATATTGTACTGTAAGACGTAGTAGCGGAGCTAGAGCAAAACTAATCGGAGTGCACAACTCCAGGCAAACCTAGAATTGTAAACAAATTTAAGCCACACGGGTGCACATATCAGTGTCTAGAAGGGTGCACACACTGGTAGCTTCAAGTAGCTCCACCACTGGTAAGACATTTATTTAGCCAGACCATGTTCTAGTTTATTCGCCTATTCTTTCAAGAAATACAGGGCAAAACCATATCCTCATTTTTATTCTAAGAAAGGAACCCCGAGGAGGAAATATAAGATGTACTGAAATCTTACTTCCAAGTAATTTGCACCACGGATATAGGTGATGTCAACTGCTTTGCCTAACAGACATGGTGTGCTGCCAACGCTTTGTCGGACAATCCATGAACCCTGAAATGCAAACTGCAGAGTTAGACATAGACTATAACCTACCACACCAGAAAGTAATAAGGAGACATCTTACCCTTCCGTCTGTTCTACTAAATAGAGCATTTATTAGTTATATATTGCATCAACCCATAGAGCATTAAGGATGGCCAGGCACATACCTTTGGTACAGATGGGATCAACTTGAACCTACTATTGCGGAATTCATCATCGCCATCAACAAAGCGTTGCAACAAGGAGTTCGGTATCAGTTTCTTTGTAACAAAGTAGAAAACCATACTATAGTTTGTTGTGCCAGGAACCTGCAATAGCAAACTTAATCAGCAAAGAACTATATATGAAATGCAACAGTATGGAGTATTGTCTATTATTACAGGCTCACAGTAAAGGCAAACAATGATGGTACAAGACATCAGTGGAGTGACAGTGTTATGTGGGTCAGCCCATCAAACGTGGATTTCTATCCCTTAATTAGAGTCCTAGTTGATTAAGCAACTTCGTTAGGAAAGAATCCAATCAGTTTAGATATCGAATTAGAGTTTGAATAGATTTACCTTCTTGTTGATCAAGTCTTGTCTCTACTATATAAAGGGATCGACCCCTCTCAATAAAGCAGAGAAGAATATTGTCATTTACTTTTATCTACTTTTCAGAGCCAGGTGAAAATGCAGTAGTGTCACTCTCTTTAAACTCCATGGACTAATCCGTAAATTTTGAGAAACTTGACGGCTCTCTAAAAAGTTGTAGGGCTGACTAACCCCACAGATTACACGTACTTTTGTCACTGCAAGATATGCTGATTAACTGCAACCATGGTTAGCAGATTTTACAGCTCTTCAGCTCTGGGATTCGCCACTCAGAAGTAGAATTCGTCAAGGGTATACAGCTCCGACTCACATGTGAGAGAATTATTTTCATCATCCGGAAAATGGGGCACCAAAGCATCTAGTAAAGGTCAGATGAAACAAAAACAACCCACATGGTTTATTACCCATGCTAGTTCCCCATAGAAGGGAAAAGGTAAAGAGATAGGCCCGATCCACCCATCAATAACCCTTCAAGGGGGGTGAACTATAAGGTAACAACATAGCCTTCACTCCCCCCAACGTCAGCACCACAGCCACATGTTGGCTCATGGTTTTTCGATGCAAATAAAGTCTTCTGATCTGTTCCATCCTCTACAAGTTTATGTCGGTCATTTGACTGTAGGATTGTTCTCCCTCCGTCCTGATGGAAGTGGCGCAAAATTTGAAAATATTTTTCCTGCAAAAGCATGGCACAGGCTGACAGGACAGCCCTCTCTGATGCTCTGTTTTTCCAGTTCTACCCCTAGATGTGTGGTGAGAATTGATTCTGTGGCTCTGCATGCAAGGAAAGGCAGTAAAATACGGAGCCATTATTGTCTTACAGCAGCGTGCATGCAGACTGATTGCTTCCTATAAAAACCCTGCAGACATGCTGAGAGAGAGAATAGAGAGAAATTTCGCAGAGGGTGGAGAGCCACTGGGATTGAACGGGCAGGGCATGTGAAGCAAATGCTGCTACATTGTCTGATCAATGGTATTTAGCTCCAGTTTTATGCCCCAGCTTGCTTTACTTGGTATTGGCAAAAATTATTTGTGTGCCACCTGCAGTGGGATGGAGGGAGTAATCGATAGGAAATTTTATAATGAAAAGTAGGAAACATTCTAAAGTCCAACCGCTTGGAAAGATTCTTATGTTGTTTCGCATGGTGTACTCAAACAAACTGGTGGAAATTCAAGCGGTAATCGATCCTATATATGATTCAAGATGGTTTGATTTTGCAATCTATGTTTTTTTCTTATTCCCGCATATTCAAAACCATGCAAATTAGAGGCCGTAATAAGAAATGGCCATACATACCTCTATTATACGACATACTACATCAACCTAATCCCTCCGAAAGCATTGAAGTAGGCATATAAAGTGGAAATGATGCAATAAACAGAATCATTGGTTTCCTCAAAACAGGAATCTGAAACAGGCTAGCGAGCATGGGGACAGCTATACTGAAAAGGGAGTGGGAAATTTTATAGGAATGCTTACTTGTAGATTTATTGCCAATGAAAAAAGACCCTTCTCAGCGGCAACCTAAAACAGAAGCAAAAGGTTATAAAGAAGAAAAGGATCAACTAGAAGGTGACCAGTTACGGACTTCACCTCATCTATCATTTTTCATGGTTAGACAACATAAGAAATCTACAAAAATGAAGCAGTCTGCAACAGAAAGTATTGAGGATATAGATACAAAATATACATTTGCACAATAAAACATGACATTGTTATTGTAATGAATGGCTCTTGGGAGTTTATTTTCTTCTTTGTTATTAGACAGCAGGCAGAGCTGTTATCTTCGTTAAGAGAGTTTTCCACTGACTATCAAATATGAAAATTAACTCTTGGTACTAAGAAAATGACTACCATCTACAACCCTGACACACATTATGCAGAATACAAATCCATGAAAGGCTGCAATGTTTAGTTCTTCACGTGCTAATCAATATACTGTCCCGGTAATAATCACATCAAAAATTCAGATTCACAAGCATATGGTTATTTATTTTCTTTATCGTAGACTAATCAATAATTTCAAGACTCGTATTTGAAACTCACTTGAACAGCGCATCCTTTTCTTCTAGAAACATGATCCATTCGTTTCACGTCTTTAAACCAGTCAACAGCAACAAGCTCCATAAGAGATTTTCCAGCAGGAACCTACAAATAAGTAGTAAAGATTCATTATAATCATAATCTAGAAACAGCCAAAATTATTTTAGAACACTAGTAGCAAGATGATGAGTGTGGTCTACTGATGGGGAGGATCAGAACCTTGCTTTTATCATATATAAAGTTCTTGCTCCGCACTCTGAAGTTATTTCCATCAGATATTCTCCAGCAATCACGACTGTTATCACGGTCATCCCGGCGTAAATTTCCAGAAAATACAGAAAAATCAATCTCATCTGAACCCTCCTCATCCAACCCTGCAATTGAAGATATTTTATATGGAAACCAGCTCTGTTTTATAGTAAACCTCAAGAAAGATGGAATTACAACATACCTGGCAGTTTACCATCTTCATCCAGCCCACGAGTTGATGGCTGCATAGAAAAATGAAGGGTTTTTAAAAATGCAAGGAGAGGGGAACTGGAAAATGTATCAGCATGTCATCAACCTCTTGCTCAGATTCAGGTAACTGAAAATCTTCATCATCATCTTCATCAGATTCCTCCTCAAGCTTGGTGGAATGTCTACTTTGATCCACTGGAAGGCTGGTTTGCACAGTATTATCCTGCGCTTTTGTGCCTTTCTTAGAAGAAACTGATAGGGCCATATTATCCATTACAGGAATTCTAGGGAGTATTTGACTTTCATCACTTTGTGAAAACCATTCCCTGAGCCCTGGCAGCAGTAAAAATGCGGCAAAATGTAAGTGGTAAAGCATAGATCAGCTACCCAGAATATCATAATTCATGTTGGACATCCACAAATGTGTAGAAACAAAGGAAAGGGGTAGCCAAAGTAACAGCAGTGACAGTAAAATATGTACCAAAATTCTCTTCAAATAGACATATAGTACCAAGTTACATCTTGAAAATGATATGCTAGATGATTCCAGGATTAAGACATCAATTTCAAGTTAATCATATAGTAGAAAACATGGAAGATGCCTTTATGTCATGCACAAGTTTCTTATTGCAAATATCTAGCAAGCAAAAATATTATTCTTAAGTCTTAATCCTCAAGAAGTCAAGATAAAAAAGGGCCTTAGTTGTCAGATGTAGCCAGTGAATGTTAGTCTACCACATGATGCAGAATGAGAAGCCTATGAAAGCTGTAGGAATTCTACAGTGATGATCTGATGAGACCAAAGGTGGAAATATAGACTTGGAAATATTTATAGCAAGCAGATTCTCAAATTGAACGATGAACTAGCTAAGGTAAGAGGACCCCAAAGCATAACTCAAAAAAAGAAGACACTGCTGGTGTGAGTAAGACAACATAATTTTCGCAAACATCGCCACTTCATTCAACCAGGACAGAAGAGATTTTGTCGACACCTTACAATCACTTAAGTAGCAGGTAGTATAAACTGAATATAGCCATCCATACAAGGGGTACTATGGGGAAAGTAGCAGCATGGACCAGGGTATGTGTGCTCTTGGTAAGTTATCTGATTTGTAAGTTTCAAAAGGTAATCTGAAATAAATTGTGGATGTAAATTATCTGATGACTTGTGAAGCTGCAAAATTTCATCCAACAATATGTCCACTTTCATAAAGTTTTAAATAGCCGGCTATAGCCTGGCTATAGCCCGGCTATAGCCTTTCGGGAGACCTGCCGCTGCGGCTATGCCAGTTGTAGGCTAAATGAGAAAAAACCGCTAATAGCCGGCTATAGCCCTATTTAGCCCCTATTTAGCCTCAAATTTAGCCGCTAAACCCCCCGCATTTTGAATTTCTCTTCTCTTTTCTTTTTTATTTCTTGTTTTCCAAATTTGCATTCAATATAATTAGATAAAACTTGTGAATTGAATAATTGAATATTTGTTTGCCTTGAATAGTTGAGTAAGTTGTATCACAAATCGTATTTGAGTCTTAAGTTTCCTATCTTTTGGTAATATATATGACTAAAATATTCTAATTTTTTGAAAAAAGGCTAAATGGAATAGCCCGCTATAACCCGGCTATAGCCTTTTATAGCCTCCAAAAAAATCGCGGCTAAATGAGATAGCCCGCTATTTTAAACTATGCTAGTTTCATGCTCACGCAATAAACGAAACAAGTACATTTGTGCCAAATCCTAACAGCACAAACATGTGTCTCATAACTAATATTTGTGCCAAATCTGACATGTCTAACCTAAAGATGAATCGACCGCCACCACCAATTGCATCTTTATAGGAGTAAAGATATGTTCAATAGGAACTGAATATTTGGTCGTGTTATGGAGTAAACTAAAATGTGTCATGTGTGAAACATCATTATCATGCATGAAGACATCATAGAAATATAACTTCAATCTAGCACAGGATGACGAAAGTTGTACCCTAAAACATAGCATTCAATATTTGGCTGTGGCATGAAATTTAATAATGCTTCTACAACTGTTCTACTATATAAAATGCCTTTCTTGTGCAAAGATATGCTTAAAATGAAGATGTGCGTGCACAATATGAAGTGGTTAGTGCAAGGAGGCATGCATAGTGCCGTTTAAAAAGGATCTAAATTCAACTGTTCTTGATAATGCATAAGTCAATTAAAATTTAAAAGGAATTACCCAAATGTCTGGACACCAGTAGCAGCCTAAGATACCGTTCTAATCAAAATCACTCGCTCAGAATATTTACTCAAAATGCTAAACTATGCTGCCGTACTGCATTACTTCTTACAAATTATGGCACAAAAACTTATAAGGATATCTTGGAAATGTTGTTCAAAAGTTTATTCCAAAACAAAAGAACTGTACCAGCAACACTGTTCAACATATGAAGGAGGCAATGCTGCTGAAATGAAGGTAAGTAGCCAACCCCCCACCCCTTCAAATCAATCTGCATAAGATGTTGTACTTGTGTTCGGACTCTCCCATTACGGGATTTTAGTGGAGAAATATTGAATCCACCACCTAACATAAATTAAAAAGAAAACATTACACATAGGAAATCTAGAACCTACAGTAAATCAACATACAAGCAAATGTTTTATTGAATTCATCAGAGCCAGTTCGTTACTCTCAATGTGTGCCCTCACAAATCCTGGTTGTGGACCACAGTTTGGGTGCTCTCTGGATTGAAACAACACAACTGCAGATGAAAATTATAAGATGCAGCCATTAATAGGACTCGCGAAAATGGGTTACCATATGTCCAGTGCAACACATGATGATATGGGTAAAAACACAAGAATACAAACCATAACTTCCATCATCATTACGCCGCCAATATCGTACATAACAAAGATCGCGAGGCCAAACAAACCTGTTAAGAAGTTCATCAAAGACGTGACTTCAGTAATTAAATAAATTGCTGAAATTTATCAAACTGAGATATATGGTTTAATGATGAAACATAACAGTAACCCTAAATCTTAAAGACACAATAGCAGAAAATGTGAAGTTGTATTAGCCCTAGTTTCCCAAACTACATTCAATTAACTTAGACAAGAAATCGTCATAGTTAGCCTAGATACAATTACAAGTATCAGCTGCACGACAAAGTAGGTGTCTGTTAAGGATATAAGATAATGACATCAGCATTTGTAGATCAAAAAAGAATTTCTTGTGACGTTCATCTTTCAAGTGGTTCACACTCCTTGTGCATAACAAGAGGTACAACATACCCTGAAAACCAATCCAATTGTAGCCTATGGTATAGTATTGCGGTGTGGCCGTCGACCTCCTCCACTAGACTACCATACTGGAAGCTGCAGTCCCACCTTAAATAACAAAGAGAAAAACAGCAAGTCATCTTTTTGTAAGGAAAAGGGGAATACACAATTGATGAGTTGATTTGTCAAAAAAACAGAAAATATACTCAAAGCGGGTGGTGTCCATGCTCATCACAAGCTGAAATATAGCCTCACACGAGGCCTCAACCACTCCAACAGCCTTCATTGCTCTACTACAGCTTCTTGCCTATGAAAGGAACACAAGCACACATGGTTGACGCCAAAATATTACAACTACCAGTTCATGCCCACAACAAACAACTTACAAGGTATTCAACATCCTGGAGCTCCTCAAAAATGCGGAGACCTGAAGCAAAATTCAAATTTGACATCCCACCAAACAAGCAACCAAGTTACAAAGAAAGATCATGATCATACCATTCTGGCATCTAACAAGGCGCCAGTGTCCTCTAGAGAAAACTTGGGCAGGGCTTCCCTGATCAGATATTCCCGTATCATTTCCACGAGTCCAATCATGCAATGATTCCGGGGGACCTACAAATGGCAAGAATATAACAATCATTTAAGCACTGGAACAAAAAGCATATATGGAGGGGACAATCAACAAGCACCATGTCACTGACCATTCCCAATTGTTGTTCTCCGCATCAATGCTCGGTGATTGTCCTCCTCCTCTTCTTCCTCTTCATGACTATACCTGACAAAAGAAATTAAGGAAACTGTCATTTCATAACAAATAATATTCCACCACGTTCTGATTGAACAAATGTAAACAAAGCTACACAGCAGAAGCATCACCAGATATAAATGAGGTGTGCACAAACTTGAAGTGTTCAGATGTTTTTTAGAATGGATCGACAAAGGGTTTATAATGAATTTTCTAAAAGAAACAAATTACTAAAGCATTTTAAAACGTTTCCAAGTCCTGCTTCCCTTCTTTCTTCAGCGTTGATCAGATCCTTAGGTTAATAATGTCATAAACTACAGAAATAACTGCTAGAAGAGATAAGAGATATAACAGCCTGTATGACCACGTAAAAAGTTGACAAGGTTAGATCACAATAGTATTTCACAACAGGATATCATGCAAATGTACCATGAAAGTGCAGAATCAAATTCCTCGACCACTAACAACAAACATTAACAAAGAAGAGAACCATCGAAGTGAATCATGTGCTAACTAGAATACTAGTTGTCAACTGACAGGAAGACAGGTGACACAGCCATTGCATTTATTAATTGGTAACAAGAAAAGGCGGGTAAGTGTGCATAAGAATTATCTATCAGGAGAAAGCTCGTTATAGTATAACAACAGAAACTAAGAACACATAGAAGTACAGCAGAAAAAAACTAGTATAAAGGAACTAACATGGACAAAGTGTACAACATGTAGAGTACAAACAGAGGGCGTATCAGGCAAAAGAAACACGGCAATCTGCTACTTACTGACTGTCACGATCAGAGGAAGAAGATTTCCTCCCACTTTCTACGTTAGCCTTTTGATGCGCTGAGTTAAAGGTTGCATTACCATCAGGCAGAACCACACCTTGTTGCTGCATCAGTTCAGGTAAGAAGAATCAATTTAGGTGCATTTGGGCACATGCAACGAATTCGAAGGTGTGGAGGAAAAATCCGGTAAACAAATAGCGTTTGCCACAGCCTCCTGATTAATTTCATAAACACCGATGTGGGTGACAATATTGCGTATGCCTGCATGTTCTTATTTGGGGGCCCTTAAGCAACAAAGAATCTCTGAGCAACTGGCAGAAGCACATATACGCGAGGTTCGGGATTTGCGAATGTTAAACCTGATCGATGACCGACTCGATTTTCTCCTTCCAGATCAGAGCCTCCTGGATGTTGAATGCCGCCATCTGGTGTAGAAGTCACAGAAAGGTAGCGTCAACGGTGAGCAAACATGTAGAGTACAAACAGAGGGCATATCAGGCAATCAATGCATGGCACTTGTTCTTTTTCTCGCCGATAACATAAGTTCCTCTAGACGGATAAATCATACAGCAGTGGCCGATGAGAGGAACAACGAATGGTTACCGTGATGCGGTGGTGCTTCTCCCTCTTGTTGTAAACGCTGAGAACGTAGAGCATCTGCGGTGAGCAAAGAGAATAGCTGGAGTTCAAGGTCGCGCCGAGACTAGAGGAAGGAGGTGCGAGCAGTAACAGGAGAGGAGGAGATTGGGTGGCGTGCGTGCGTGCGTACATGGCCGTGGTGCATCTTGAGGCCCCTGTCCTCGACCCTGCAGTTGCCGTCGATGTGGAGGGACTTGATGGGGAGCTTGGGCATCTTGTGCTGCGGCTTGCGCTTGAAGTAGGACAGCAGCCGGGTCTCCAGCACGAAGTAGCGCATGTGGATGAAGGAGCGCCCGATCTTGCGGCGGCCGTGCCGGACCATCCACCCCTCGTAGACCACTGTCGACGAGGACGACGACATCTTGGAGACGAGGGCGGGGAGAAGGGCTTGGGGGACGTCAAGCGGGAGAGGGGAGGGACGGCTGGCTGGGACGGGGAGTTCTTGGGGCCGCGCGCGGGCGCTGGCCGGGGTCGTCCAGATCCGGAGATCCGCTGGCGAAGCGGACGAGGCCGCGCGGCGGGGTTGACGCCGGCGCGCGGCACGGAGACGGGGAGGAGGGAGGGTGGAGAGAGCGTGGTCAAGTCCAAGACGGGAAAGGCCGGACCTTGGGCGGCGCCGGGAGGTAGGGGGCGGCGACCGGCGGCAGGGGGAATCTGTTTGACAATTTGCCCTCCCCTGCCACTGTGATTGACTACCGACTCTTTTTTTTTTTTTTGGGGAGAGACGAGAGAGACTAGTGTGACCCGATTTAATTTTGGTTTTGTCCCCAATTTTGACTTTTGATAATTTGCCCCTTCTGAATTTTCTAAATCCTTCGACATTATCTCACTATTTGAGGCAACATTTCAAAAACAAAAATCTTCCTAGGTGAAGAAATTTTGTGTGGCTTGTGTAAAAGAAGATCTGGCGGGTCTTTGGTTCAGATGTGGCCAGCAGCTAGGGATTACCTTCAGGGTGTCGGGCACGACTGACAACCTCAAAGACTGGTGGATTTCGGAGAGGGAGAGGTTTAGGAAGAAGGAGAAGAGCTGGTTTGATGTTCTTGTATATATGTACATGCATTGATCAAAGATAATTAATTCTATAATGCAATTGCTTTTGTCACCATAAATCATGATCTATATTGGAGGAGATTTTAAATACTGGATTGAACAAAAAATCGAGCTCTGCCCAAAATTTGGAATTATCTCAATCAAATTGCATCATGGCAACTAACTTGGCTATATATTCATGGGCGTTTCCGTAACTGGTTTGGAATCCATGGCCAGTTCTATATATCTCTAATACTTCCTCCGTTTCATGAAATATGTTTTAACTTTGTTTAAATATATGAATGTACCAAGAGTTGTAGACACATAATACTTCGTAGATACATCCAAATTTAATCAAACTTGAGACAATCATTATGGAAGGAGTATATCTAAAACTTAGACATGCACACGAACGGAAAGACGGCATGCAGAATGGAACGCGTTTGGTATGCATGAAACTGTGGACGCACATAAAAGATACACACAAAGTACTCTGTTTTTATTTGAGGATGGTTTATTTTACAACTACTTCCTAAGCACGTAACTCCTCGACGACTTTGATCTCCTCATGGGTGAGGTCGGCGAGATTGCTGATGCCAACAATGCTATCATGGACCCCAAAAGTGTAGCCGACGTTGTGCCGGTCGACCTCGCGTAGGGCGTCCTTGAACGTTGCGTAGCGGTGCTCCTCCTCGGCAATGGAGCTGTAGGTCTTGCCGTTCCTAGCCTTCCACTCCACGAAGATCCGCTGCGCCTCCTCCTCGCTCCTCTCCCTGTCCCAGGACCAGGCAGGGTAGCCGGCGTTGTGCCAATGGAGATCGATGCGTTGGAGGTAGTGACAGAACCTGTCGTACATGAACCCTTCGTCGAATTCGGATCCGCCGCTGATTCCCTGCTCCGCGCTCCAGTCCGTGAAGATCCGTCGCATCTCCTCCTCGCTCCTCTTGTTCGTCCAGGCCCAACCAGGCAGGGCGGGGTAGTCGTCGTTCTGTTGGTCGAAGCGGCGGAGGCGGCGCTTGAAGAAGGCGTAACGACGCTCCTCCTCAGCGGCGGAGGTGTCGGTCTTGCGGTAATTGGCACTCCACTCCGTGAAGATCCGCCGCATCTCCTCCTCGCTCCTCTCCCTGTACGGCGTCCCGCTGCTGTCCGATGTGGTCGTAGCCGCCGCCGCAGCCAGCGACACCAGCAGCAGCAGCGCTGCCGCCACCATGAACCTCATCGACGCTAGCTATATCGAAAATTGATGGTGAGTACTATATATAGATGAGGTATGTGCAAGGCAGAAAGCTAGCTCGATCTCGCGCTGCCGAAACACTCACGGCGATTATTAATCGGTAGACAGCCGCGCTCGATCAATCTATTTTTTGGACTATCGATGTGGTCGGTGTCGTATTTAAAGGCCTGGAGAAGGGGACGTACGTAAAAGAGACCGAGACGTACACGAATCGCATGCACATCAAATACGTAGCTAGGTAGACGGGTGGTACTCCAGCTATCTAGTTTGGACAAGGAGGGTCGATTAGCTCGGATTTGAAGTTCCCTTCTTTCTAAACGTATTCGACTATGTTACTGAACGGAACTAATAATTATACCCAAGTGAGAAGTTTAACGTACACCAACACCGGACTTAGTAAATATAACTCTCTTTGCCTACGTACGCCGCAGCCTACTTCTACATACAGCTACACAACCTCTCTTTTCCTAAATCGATTATATTACCAGAAGCAGAAAAATCTAGCCTAGTTAACCTAATTATTACATATATATAGAGCAAGCGGTCGGGCGCGCCATGACCAAGAAAATCTCCTACGATCCCAAGCCCACATGCCAGCAGCTGCCAAGCACGGCCGTCCACGCCTCGCCTCAACGACAACAACAAGTACATTTTTTTCGAAAAGGGGAACAACAAGTACATGATTGTCAACGCATTGATGCTTCACTTCTACTTCATCTCGGTCTTAATGCTATGGTGGGTAGATTACCATGAGTTCGCCATCACCACCATCGCCTTCCTCTACTCCACGGTGATACTCAACCTGCTGTTTCTCCAACGCCGCAACGAGGCCATGAAGAAACGCCAGCTTCAAGAATGCGCGTGGATTACCACGGCCAAAACGCCAGAGGTATGCTTTTGCACATCAGTCAACGTTCCAGTGATAGCTTTCCTAATTAGTATGGCATGATTTTACACATTCATTTGTTTTCTAACTCACATATTCCTTTTCTTGTCCATGCAGCTGACATCGATATTGATGATGGTCGCACAGGGATCACATTAACATCCTTGGGGGTCATGGTTTTCTTCTTCCGGCCTAAGTGGCGTGACTTGGCTCTCATCACGCCAATAAGACCATGATATACCACTAGGTATATTTTCGCTGCGAGAGTCTAATAAGGTCATAGGCGGACCCAACCGTCCCTAAGCCCGGGCACGCGCCCAACCTTCCAGCCGGCGGCGCAGCCTATTTTAATAAAAATTTGATGAATATTTTGATAAAAATTTGGCCGGGCTTACACTACAAGGAAAAGGCCTACCGCCGGCGAACCTAAAAGGCCCATTGCCGGCGCACCACGAGCCCGCCGGTGCGAACGGACCGGTGATAACGCCACTGCCGGCGCACCAGGCAGCGATAGGACGGATACTGCCGGCGCGACATCGACGCTTCGCCGGCAAAGGACAATTTCCACCGGCGCACCATGCGCCGAGTGCTTCCAGCACTGGCGCATGCCACGTGCGCCGGCAGTAGGTCATTTAGGTGCGCCGGCAATAAATTCGAAAATTCTTTTTTCAGCTTTTTTCCAGCATATTAGAATACATATTTGACAGCAGTATATATTTACAACACAGTTCATATTTGTACAGCAGCACATGCAATATGAGAAGCACATAGAGAGTCAAGTATCATTTCGGTATCAATACACAAATACACAAGTCTCGTTCCGGAATGTTGATTCATACAACACATGTGCATATGCAACACCGAACGACGAAGTTTCACAAAGTTAGAAGTCTTGGTACATAGTCGTCACAAGTATCGTCATACACCTCACAATGTAGGTCCTAACCTAAACTACAATCACATAGAACATGACCAACATGGTCATGATGACCATCATCACGAAGGCCATGGTCTTCATCCGGTTCCTCCTCATGTCCCTCATCTCTCCCGCTACATAACGGGCGTATCTTCCTTCCGCCTCCACCCTAGTGGGGTATCCCTTGTAGCTGTTGCCGCTGAAGCGGTGCACCTGTCTCCGACAGTCCTCCCAGTCGTCGTAGACTCCAGGAACCCTCCCCTTGTACACGACATATGTCGTCGGCATCTCCATTCACAAGACAAGTAAAACGTTAGTACCAATGCAATGAACAAGTGCCAACTCAAATAAGAGACAAGTAGTACGAACTAAATAGCATGTGCCTCATACTTTGTTGGTCGAAATAAATAATAACATACAGGGATGGGGTCAGCGAGGCTAGGTAGGATGCACAATAGATTGATATTTGTGGCCATCACACCAAGCCTCACTGGCCCCACCCCGGAGTGTACAAGTGACCGAACATTTTAATCATCGGCCAATGCAATTAAGAAGTGCGAACTCAAATAAAAGACAAGTAGTACGAATTAAATAGCGTGCCTCATACTTTGTCGGTCGAAACAAATATTAACATCCAGGGATGGAGTCAGTGAGGCTAGGTAGGATGCACAAGAGATTGATACTTGTGGCCGTCGCACCAAGGCTCACTGGCTCCACCCCCGAGTGTACGAGTGACCGAACATTCTAATCATCGGCGAACTCCAAATACGAGGCAAGTAATGCAAATAATTATTAAGCTATCTACGCCATAATCTTGAAATATATAGCAACGTAAATGAAACTATAGACACATGTTCACATGCACATTCATACAACTAAATAAAAGCAACAAGTCGATTCTATTGGAATATATAGCAATTATTACAATACGGAAGTTCAAGGACATATCGTTCAAGCTTTAGCAAGTGTTCCCGTCGTAGGATCAGGTTGTACGCCTAGGGGGGAATGGACGGCAGCCCTCAAGCGAGTTGAACGGCCTCTCATCACGCGACATCTCCAAGCGGAGTTCTATTTCGTCATTAGGTGGTAGACCGTAGCCGTAGAAGAACTCGCCAGACCTAGCGTTGACATCCTGCAGGATTACGTGCAAATGAACTGCTGGATGCGACCCCAGTTCTTTCTAATCTCTCTATCAGGGACATCCGCCATGTTTGCAAACCTGTTTCTGAGATTCTCTGGCAGCAACATGTCATCTGCGTACTTTATGTACTCCTGCATCTGAAGGATGGCGTACCACGCATCCATCCCATTGTCTTGCGTCGACTGCCTGAGGCAGGGGAAGTTGGTTGTGTGGGTTAAGACCAAGCCTCCTCGGGATTTCCTCTCTACTTTGAGGGGGCCTGCCTTGTTGGCGAAGCCGGTGAGAGCATCATTGAGAAGGGCCCTGATGTGGGTGTAGTCTTTCTTGCGGTCCCTACCCGAGTCGAGATAGACTGCATGCGAGTGTTGCGGGTGCACGACGATGAGGGTGCGGAAAACACACGGATTAACCTTTGGAAATGCAAATGGAGATATAGGATAGAATGGTGATGGGGGACTAGCGAGTGATTACTTACTCGGGGAAGTAAGGGATGAGAATGGCGCCCTTTTTAATGTTCGCCAGCATGAAATCCTCGACCTGCTGGGTGGCAATCGCGCGATCCCCAGCGTTGCAGATGATGCTCTCCCGCATATAGAAGGGGTCCATTATCGCGATGGTCGGCGTCCCCTCCTTAACAATCTGGGAAGACAAGCTAAGAGCAACTAGGCGAACCACACTAAAGTGGAGCGCTTGCATGCGATAGATGCTGAAGATGTCGTTGAACCGGATGAAGCACAAGTCCGCGGGGTACTTCTCGACGAAGTTCATGCCAGTTGGCACCTTCGCCACGAAGAGAGGGTAAGCAGGATCTTTTGATTTGAGAAGAATGTTCTCCACATGCCTGACAGTCTCATGCAAGCTCCTCATATCCGGGGTGAGTTTCTTCAGGACATGCTCCGGCAGCATCGGTTCACCCAAGTGATGCAGAGGTCGCCAATTGTTTGGCAACTTGTCAAGGAGTGGGACCTTGTCCTTGGATTTGGCCGCCGCCTTGTCTTGGGCGTCCTTCTTATTTGCCCTCTTCCTCTTCTTGGGTTGTAGTGCTGGACCATCCATCGCCGTAGTGGCCGTAGCACGGAGTGTGTTTGGGCTCAACATATTTTTGACGGCGGCGGTGGCGACCTCCTCAGGATTTTCCTCCTCAGCCGTTTCTTGAGAATCGAACAGCTTCTTGGAGAACACATATTTCGAGGCCGGCGCATCCTCATGGACAACTTGTGAAGACGTAGGAATATCCCATTGGAAGTTCTCACGTTCGTATTCCTCGGCCTCTGGCGCAGCTGGCTGTTGTGGTGGGGCGCTGACCTCTGGCGCAGCTGGCCGTTCTGGTGGGGCGATGACCACCGGCGCCGCTGGCTGTCGTGGAGGGACGCTGACATGTGGCGCCGCAAGGTGCTTGTCTTTGCTTGCCGTCGACCCCGAGTAGGTGTTGATCCGAATTAGGGTCTTCGGCCATAGCAGTACCCAACCCTTCAGTGAGGCCAGATTCAACGGGCTATCGTCATCGGCACCATGCGGTTGATTAGGAGGAAACAAATCCTCATAGCCCGGTAACGCCCGATCCACTTCAACCCGGTAAACGTCATCCGCCATATCTCGTGTGTGCCACTTCTTATCCAGGGGCCGAAGGATGGACCCCCTCGCGACGTCTTTGAGTTCGTCGTTTACTCTCATCAGGAAGGTGCATGGCGTTGAGAGCGCTGATGTCTACGGGTGCTTCTATTCTTGTAGACAGTGTTGGGCCTCCAAGAGCAGAGGTTTGTAGAACAGCAGCAGTTTTCCCTTAAGTGGATCACCCAAGGTTTATCGAACTCGGAGGAAGAGGTCAAAGATATCCCTCTCATGCAACCCTGCAACCACAAAGCAAGAAGTCTCTTGTGTCCCCAACACACCTAATAGGTGCACTAGTTCGAAGAGATAGTGAAATACGGGTGGTATGAATGAATATGAGCAGTAGTAACGGCACCAAAATAGCTTGCTGGCGTGTAGTTGATGGTGGTAATATGGTAGCAGTAGTGCAGTAAAACGATAAACAAGCAGCGATAGTATTTAGGAACAAGGCCTAGGGATTAGACTTTCACTAGTGGACACTCTCAACTTTGATCACATAACAGAATAGATAAATGCATACTCTACACTCTCTTGTTGGATGATGAACACATTGCGTAGGATTACACGAACCCTCAATGCCGGAGTTAACAAGCTCCACAATTCAATGTTCATATTTAAATAACCTTAGAGTGCATGAAAGATCAACACGACTAAACCAAGTACTAACACAGCATGCACACTGTCACCTTCACACTATGTAGGAGGAATAGATCACGTCAATACCATCATAGCAATAGTTAACTTCACAATCTACAAGAGATCATAATCATAGCCTACGCCAAGTACTAACACGGATGCACACCCTGTCACCATTACACCGTGCAGGAGGAATAAAACTACTTTAATAACATCACTAGAGTAGCACATAGATAAATTGTGATACAAAACACATTGCAATCATAAAGAGATATAAATAAGCACTTCACTACGCCATTCATAACAGTGAATAAGTATTCTGTGAAATATAGCCTAAGAGACCCACACGGTGCACACACTGTCACCTTTACACACGTGGGACAAGGAGTCTCCGGAGATCACGATGGCGTGTATTTCACACGTTCATTGGGCAACCCCAAGAGGAAGGTATGATGCGCAGCGCAAGTTTTCCCTCAGAAAGAAACCAAGGTTTATCGAACCGGAGGAGCCAAGAAGCACGTTGAAGGTTGATGGCGGCGAGATGTAGTGCGGCGCAACACCAGGGATTCCGGCGCCAACGTGGAACCTGCACAACACAACCAAAGTACTTTGCCCCAACGAAACAGTGAGGTTGTCAATCTCACCGGCTTGCTGTAACAAAGGATTAACCGTATTGTGTGGAAGATGATTGTTTGCAGAGAAAACAGTAAAACAAGTATTGCAGAGATTGTATTTCGGTAAAGAATTGGACCGGGGTCCACAGTTCACTAGAGGTGTCTCTCCCATAAGATAAAAGCATGTTGGGTGAACAAATTACAGTTGGGCAATTGACAAATAAAGAGAGCATGACAATGCACATACATATCATGATGAGTATAATGAGATTTAATTGGGCATTACGACAAAGTACATAGACCGCCATCCAACTGCATCTATGCCTAAAAAGTTCACCTTCAGGTTATCATCCGAACCCCCTCCAGTATTAAGTTGCAAACAAGAGACAATTGCATTAAGTATGGTGCGTAATGTAATCAACAACTACATCCTTAGACATAGCGCCAATGTTTTATCCCTAGTGGCAACAGCACAACACAACCTTAGAACTTTCTGTCTGTCCCAGGTGTCATGCAGGCATGAACCCACTATCGAGCATAAGTACTCCCTCTTGGAGTTAAAAGCATCTACTTGGCCAGAGCATCTACTAGTAACGGAGAGCATGCAAGATCATAAACAACACATAAGCATAACTTTGATAATCAACATAACAAGTATTCTCTATTCATCGGATCCCAACAAACGCAACATATAGAATTACAGATAGATGATCTTGATCATGATAGGCAGCTCACAAGATCCGACAATGATAGCACAATGGGAGAAGACAACCATCTAGCTACTATGGACCCATAGTCCAGGGGTAGACTACTCACACATCACACCGGAGCGACCATGGCGGCGTAGAGTCCTCGGGGATGATTCCCCTCTCCCAGGGCCGGAGGCGATCTCTGGATCCCCAGAGATGGGATCGGCGTTGGCGGCGTCTCTGGAAGGTTTTCCGTATCGTGGCTCTCGGTACGGGGGTTTCGTCACGGAGGCTTTAAGTAGGCGGAAGGGCAAGTCAAGAGGCGGCGGGGGCCCCACACCACGGGCCGCGCGGCCAAGGGGGCCGCGCCGCCTAGGGTTTGGCTCCCCGTGGCCCCTCTTCGTCTCTCCTTCGGACTTCTGGAAGCTTCGTGAGAAAATAGGCCCCTGGGCTTTGATTTCGTCCAATTCCGAGAATATTTCCTTACTAGGATTTACCAAAACAACAGAAAACAGCAACTGGCACTTCGGCATCTTGTTAATAGGTTAGTTCCAGAAAATGCACGAATATGACATAAAGTGTGCATAAAACATGTAGATAACATCAATAATGTGGCATGGAACACAAGAAATTATCGATACGTTGGAGACGTATCAATCACATAAGTAAAACTCACTTGACTAGCATAATGACATCTAGATTACAAGCATCATCATATGAATCTCAATCATGTAAGGCAGCTCATGAGATTATTGTATTGAAGTACATAGGAGAGAGATGAACCACATAGCTACGGTACAGCCCGAGCCTCGATGGAGAACTACTCCCTCCTCATGGGAGACGGCGTTGATGAAGATGGCGGTGGTGTCGATGGAGGAGCCTTCCGGGGCACTTCCCCGCCCGGCGGCGTGCCGGAACAGAGACTCCTATCCCCCGGATCTTGGCTTCGCGATGGCGGCGCTCTCTGGAAGGTTTCTCGTCCGTGGCTTTCGTATCGATGTTTTAGGTCGGGGACCTTTATATGGCGAAGAGGCGGAGTCGGGTCGACGAGGCGGCGACACCATAGGGTGGCGCGGGCCACACCAGGGCCGCCGCCCTATGGTGGTGGGCTGTGGCCCCTCCGGTCCTTCCGGGTGTTGGAAGCTTCGTGGAAAAATAGGATGGGTCTTGATTTCGTCCGATTCGAGAATATTTCCTTACTAGGATTACTGGAACCAAAAACAAACGAGGCGGCTTCGGCATCTCGTCAATAGGTTAGTTCGGAAACGCATAAATATGACATATAATGTGTACAAAACATGTAGATATCATCAATAATGTGGCATGGAACATAAGAAATTATCGATACGTCGGAGACGTATCAGCATCCCCAAGCTTAGTTCTGCTCGTCCCGAGCAGGTAAAACGATAACAAAGATAATTTCTGAAGTGACATGCCATCATAACCTTGATCATATTGTAAACATATGTAATGAATGCAGCGATCAAAACAATGGTGATGACATGAGTAAACAAGTGAATCATAAAGCAAAGACTTTTCATGAATAGTTCTTCAAGACAAGCATCAATAAGTCTTGCATAAGAGTTAACTCATAAAGCAATAAATCAAAGTAAAGGTATTGAAACAACACAAAGGAAGATTAAGTTTCAGCGGTTGCTTTCAACTTGTAACATGTATATCTCATGGATAATTGTCAACATAGAGTAATATAACAAATGCAATATGCAAGTATGTAAGAATCAATGCACAGTTCACACAAGTGTTTGCTTCTTGAGGTGGAGAGAAATAGGTGAACTGGCTCAACATAAAAGTAAAAGAATGGTCCTTCAAAGAGGAAAGCATCGATTGCTATATTTGTGCTAGAGCTTTGGTTTTGAAAACATAAAAAGAGCAATAAAAGTAAAATTTTGAGAGGTGTTTATTGTTGTCAACGAATGGTAGTGGGCACTCTAACTACCTTATCAACCAGACTTTCAAGAGCGGCTCTCATGAAGGACGTTATCTCTACCAGCAAGGTAGATCATCCCTCTTCTCTTTTGTTTACACATACACTTTAGTTTAGTTTTTCTTTATTTATGGATGACACTCCTCCCAACCTTTTGCTTACACAAGCCATGGCTAACCGAATCCTCGGGTGCCTTCCAACATTCACATACCATGGAGGAGTGTCTATTTGCAAAATTAAGTTGCTTGATGAATCAGAGCAAAACATGTGAAGAGAATTATTAATGCAAGTTAATTAATCGGGGCTGGGAACCCCATTGCCGGCTCTTTTTGCAAAATTATTGGATAAGCGGATGAAGCCACTAGTCCATTGTGAAAGTCTGTCAGAAGTAAATGACAAGATCGAAAGATAAAACACCACATACTTCCTCATGAGCTATAAAACATTGACACAAATCAGAGGTGATAAATTTTGAATTATTTAAAGGTAGCACTCAAGCAATTTACTTTGGAATGGCGGAGAAATACCATGTAGTAGGTAGGTATGGTGGACACAAATGGCATAGTGGTTGGCTCAAGGATTTTGGATGCATGAGAAGTATTCCCTCTCGATACAAGGCTTAGGCTAGCAAGGCTATTTGAAACAAACACAAGGATGAACCGGTGCAGCAAAACTCACATAAAAGACATATTGTAAACATTATAAGACTCTACACCGTCTTCCTTGTTGTTCAAAACTCAATACTAGAAATTATCTAGACCTTAGAGAGACCAATTATGCAAACCAAATTTTAGCAAGCTCTATGTATTTCTTCATTAATGGGTGCAAAGCATATGATGCAAGAGCTTAAACATGAGCACAACAATTACCAAGTATCAAATTATCCAAGACATTTTATCAATTACTACATGTAGCATTTTCCGTTTCCAACCATATAAAAATGAACGAAGCAGTTTTAACCTTCGCCATGAACACTAAAAGATAAAGCGAAGAACACATGTGTTCATATGAACCAGCGGAGCGTGTCTCTCTCCCACACAAGCATGTATTTATTCAGAGAATGAAAATAACAAAACAAAAATAAAAGCACACAGACGCTCCAAGTAAAGTACATAAGATGTGACCGAATAAAAATATAGTTTCAAGAGAAGGAACTGATAATTTGTCGATGAAGAAGGGGATGCCTTGGGCATCCCCAAGCTTAGATGCTTGAGTCTTCTTATAATATCCAGGGATGAACCATGGGGGCATCCCCAAGCTTAGACTCTTCACTCTTTTTGATCATAGTATATCATCCTCCTCTCTTGACCCTTGAAAACTTCCTCCACACCAAACTCGAAACAAACTCATTAGAGGGTTAGTGCATAATCAAAAACTCACATGTTCAGAGGTGACACAATCATTCTTAACACTTCTGTACATTGCCCAAAGCTACTGGAAGTCAATGGAACAAAGAAATCCATCCCACATAGCAAAAGAAGCAATGCGAAATAAAAGGCAGAATCTGTCAAAACAGAACAGTCCGTAAAGACGAATTTTAAAAGGGCACCAGACTTGCTCAAATGAAAATGCCCAAATTGAATGAAAGTTGCGTACATATCTGAGGATCACTCACGTAAATTGGCTTAATTTTATGAGTTACCTACAGAGAATTAGACCTAGATTCGTGACAGCAAAGAATTCTGTTTCTGCGCAGTAATCCAAATCTAGTATTCACTTTACTATCAAAGACTTTACTTGGCACAACAAAACACAAAACTAAGATAAGGAGAGGTTGCTACAGTAGTAAACAACTTCCAAGACACAAATATAAAACAAAGTACTGTAGCAAAATAAACACATGGGTTATCTCCCAAGAAGTTCTTTTCTTTATAGCCATTAAGATGGGCTCAGCAGTTTTAATGATGCACTCGCAAGAAATAGTAGTTGAAGCAAAAGAGAGCATCAAAAGGCAAATTCAAAACAAATTTAAGTCTAACATGCTTCCTATGCATAGGAATCTTGTAAGTAAACAAGTTCATGAGGAGCAAAGTAACAAGCATAGGAAGATAAAACAAGTGTAGCTTCAAAAATTTCAGCACATAGAGAGGTGTTTTAGTAACATGAAAATTTCTACAACCATATTTTCCTCTCTCATAATAACTTTCAGTAGCAACATGAGCAAACTCAACAATATAACTATCACATAAAGCATTCTTGTCATGAGTCTCATGCATAAAATTATTACTCTCCACATAAGCATAATCAATTTTATTAGTTATAGTGGGAGCAAATTCAACAAAGTAGCTATCATTATTATTCTCATCATCAAATATAGGAGGCATATTGTAATCATAATCAAATTTATCCTCCATAACAGGCGGTACTAAAAGACCAATATCATTATAATCATCATAAATAGGAGGCAAAGTATCATCAAAGTAAATTTTCTCCTCAATGCTTGGGGGACTAAAAATATCATGCTCATCAAAGCCAGCTTCCCCAAGCTTAGAATTTTCCATATCATTAACAACAATGGTGTTCAAAGCGTTCATACTAATATGTTCCATAGGTTTTTTAATTTTCGCATCAAACCATCCATGTCTTAAATCAGGAAATAGAATAAGAAGCTCATTGTTGTCCATTATGCCTAACTAGTGTAAACAAGAAACAAAAAGATGCAATTGCAGGATCTAAAGGAAATAGCTTCGAGCACACACACAACGGCGCCAGAAAATAGCTTTACCTGGGACCGGAGTATGAGAGCCTTTTACCTTTCCTCCCACAACGGCGCGAAAAGTGCTTGATGTCTACGGGTGCTTCTATTCTTGTAGACAGTGTTGGGCCTCCAAGAGCAGAGGTTTGTAGAACAGCAGCAGTTTTCCCTTAAGTGGATCACCCAAGGTTTATCGAACTCAGGGAGGAAGAGGTCAAAGATATCCCTCTCATGCAACCCTGCAACCACAAAGCAAGAAGTCTCTTGTGTCCCCAACACACCTAATAGGTGCACTAGTTCGGCGAAGAGATAGTGAAATACGGGTGGTATGAATGAATATGAGCGGTAGTACGGCGCCAGAAAATAGCTTGCTGGCGTGTAGTTGATGGTGGTAATATGGTAGCAGTAGTAACGCAGTAAACAAGCAGCGATAGCGATATTTAGGAACAAGGCCTAGGGATTAGACTTTCACTAGTGGACACTCTCAACTTTGATCACATACAGAATAGATAAATGCATACTCTACACTCTCTTGTTGGATGATGAACACATTGCGTAGGATTACATGAACCCTCAATGCCGGAGTTAACAAGCTCCACAATTCAATGTTCATATTTAAATAACCTTAGAGTGCATGAAAGATCAACACGACTAAACCAAGTACTAACACAGCATGCACACTGTCACCTTCACACTATGTAGGAGGAATAGATCACGTCAATACCATCATAGCAATAGTTAACTTCACAATCTACAAGAGATCATAATCATAGCCTACGCCAAGTACTAACACGGATGCACACACTGTCACCATTACACCGTGCAGGAGGAATAAAACTACTTTAATAACATCACTAGAGTAGCACATAGATAAATTGTGATACAAAACACATTGCAATCATAAAGAGATATAAATAAGCACTTCACTACGCCATTCATAACGGTGAATAAGTATTCTGTGAAATATAGCCTAAGAGACCCACACGGTGCACACCCTGTCACCTTTACACACGTGGGACAAGGAGTCTCGGAGATCACATAAGTAAAACTCACTTGACTAGCATAATGACATCTAGATTACAAGCATCATCATATGAATCTCAATCATGTAAGGCAGCTCATGAGATTATTGTATTGAAGTACATAGGAGAGATGAACCACATAGCTACCGGTACAGCCCGAGCCTCGATGGAGAACTACTCCCTCCTCATGGGAGACCAGCGTTGATGAAGATGGCGGTGGTGTCGATGGAGGAGCCTTCGGGGGCACTTCCCCGCCCCGGCGTGCGGAACAGAGACTCCTGTCCCCCAGATCTTGGCTTTGCGATGGCGGCGGCTATGGAAGGTTTCTCGTCCCGTGGCTTTTTCGTATCGATGTTTTAGGTCAGGGACCTTTATATAGGCGAAGAGGCGGAGTCGGAGGGTCGACGAGGCGGCGACACCATAGGGTGGCGCGGGCCACACCCGCGCCAGCCTGTGGTCAGTGGGCCTGTGGCCCCCGAGTCTTCGGTGTTACGGAAGCTTCGTGGAAAAATAGGATCGGGTCTTGATTTCGTCCGATTCGAGAATATTTCCTTACTAGGATTTATGGAACCAAAAAAAAAACAGGAACTGGCCCTTCGGCATCTCGTCAATAGGTTAGTTAAAGCATAAATATGACATATAATGTGTACAAAACATGTAGATATCATCAATAATGTGGCATGGAACATAAGAAATTATCGATACGTCGGAGACGTATCAGCATCCCCAAGCTTAGTTACTGCTCGTCCGGGCAGGTAAAGCGATAACAAAGATAATTTCTGAAGTGACATGCCATCATAACCTTGATCATATTGTAAACATATGTAATGAATGCAGCGATCAAAACAATGGTGATGACATGAGTAAACAATGAATCATAAAGCAAAGACTTTTCATGAATAGTTCTTCAAGACAAGCATCAATAAGTCTTGCATAAGAGTTAACTCATAAAGCAATAAATCAAAGTAAAGGTATTGAAACAACACAAAGGAAGATTAAGTTTCAGCGGTTGCTTTCAACTTGTAACATGTATATCTCATGGATAATTGTCAACATAGAGTAATATAACAAATGCAATATGCAAGTATGTAAGAATCAATGCACAGTTCACACAAGTGTTTGCTTCTTGAGGTGGAGAGAAATAGGTGAACTGACTCAACATAAAAGTAAAAGAATGGTCCTTCAAAGAGGAAAGCATCGATTGCTATATTTGTGCTAGAGCTTTGGTTTTGAAAACATAAAGAGAGCAATAAAAGTAAAATTTTGAGAGGTGTTTATTGTTGTCAACGAATGGTAGTGGGCACTCTAACTACCTTATCAACCAGACTTTCAAGAGCGGCTCTCATGAAGGACGTTATCTCTACCAGCAAGGTAGATCATCCCTCTTCTCTTTTGTTTACACATGTACATTAGTTTAGTTTTTCTTTATTTATGGATGACACTCCTCCCAACCTTTTGCTTACACAAGCCATGGCTAACCGAATCCTCGGGTGCCTTCCAACATTCACATACCATGGCGGTGGTGTCGATGGAGGAGCCTTGGGGCACTTCCCCGCTGCGGCGTCGGGAACAGAGACTCCTGTCCCCCAGATCTTGGCTTCACGATGGCGGCGGCTCTGGAAGGTTTCTCGTCCCGTGGCTTTTTCGTATCGATGTTTTAGGTCAGGGACCTTTATATAGGCAAAGAGGCGGAGTCAGAGAGTCGACGAGGCGGCGACACCATAGGGTGGCGCGGGCCACACCCAGGCCGCGCCGGCCTATGGTGCAGTGGGCTGTGGCCCCCTCGATCCTTCGGTGTTGGAAGCTTCGTGGAAAAATAGGATCTTGGGTCTTGATTTCGTCCGATTCAGAATATTTCCTTACTAGGATTTTGGAACCAAAAATAGCAGAAAACAGGAACTGGCCCTTCGGCATCTCGTCAATAGGTTAGTTGGAAACGCATAAATATGACATATAATGTGTACAAAACATGTAGATATCATCAATAATGTGGCATGGAACATAAGAAATTATCGATACGTCGGAGACGTATCAAGCGCCTGCCAGAACATGTGTATGGCGTTAGAGAGAGGGCAAGGATGATGAAACTAATATATTAACTTGATGTACACATTAGTTAATTACCATGAGGGCGTTGAGCTCGGCTAATGTCGACGGGCCGGCACATGCGGCGGCGGGCGTGCAAGTGACGGAGGGGCTGCTACCCGGCATGGACGGTGAATCCCTAGCACCAGCGACATTGCCGGCGGCCGGAGGAGTCTCCATTATAACATTGTCATTGCCGGCGGACGGCGGCGCCATCGAGTTGCTGCCGTCGAAGCTAACCACTTGCATTTTCGGGGGGGGGGCTTGTTTGCCACCCTCATACCACGCGTGTAGAGCGTCGAAATCTGCTTGGACTGAAGCGGCGACTTCAGCTTTGACTTCAGGTACGAGTGTAGCTTTGAGTTGCGGTACCAAACCAGCTTGGACTTGGGCTAGGATTGACTCCCTCATTTCCTCCGCCTCCCGCTGCTTCCTCTCACTGCGCGCATTTTTATCGGCCGCAGACGACAAGCCATAGTGACCATGCTTGTGGCATGTACCGGCGCAAGCCACACGGCCTCTATGCGGCCTTCTCGTAGGTGAATGCTCATTGACGATGTTTAGCGCCCGTACGAGAGGCTTGTCCCATGCTACCCTGCCCGTCGACGCCTGGGACGAGGAGCCTTCGTCACCTTGAGAAAGTCTTTGTCTTTCTTCTTCCTGCGGAAGAAACGCGAACCATTTAGAAATGTTGCTACTATTATATGAACGATACTTGATCTAATTAAACCGGTAAATTGCTTACCAGTTTTTTCTCCAACGCCAGGACCTTCTTGTCGTTCGTGAACCAAATTATGTCGGTTACGACCTTCGGGTCCGTGACAAGTTCCCCGGTTAGTTTCTTCTTATGGTACCGGGACCTGATGAATCTTCTTTCAAGCGGGTCCTTGTACTTGAGCCAGGGGTTCTCAATGCCGGCATTTACATACGCCTCGTCCTCCTTCGCCCAATAGGGCTCCTTTCCCTCGTACCCACGGCTCCCAAGGTTGTGGTTGCCGATGTTAAGCTCCCGCATTTCCTTCCCCCACAACTTGCGATTCTTGGTTGCTTGTAGCTCTTCATTGGCCACAAAAGCATCAAAGTCCGCCTGGGTGACATGCGGAAGGCGGAGTGGACCTCTTCGAAACCTTTGCCCTCAGCAATCAGCTTCCGCACCATGTACTTATAGCTGCTGAGGTGTTTGGTGAACTTCAGGAGGGCTTGTGAGTTCACAATGTTGTTGGTTTGATGACTGGAGGTGTAGTCGCCTAGGAACTTGTATCGTGCGTGCAACCTCGCAATGAGCTGGGCTCGCAAAGGCGCTTTGTTCTCAGCTCGGAGGTCCGTCTCGTTGAGATTGACGACCTCTCGGAGGATACATGCCAGTTGGTTGCCGTACCCCTTGGCAACATCCTTAGGCTCCACCGGCAAACCACTGGCGGGGTCCACCTCTTTTATTGTGTCTCTGCCGGTGGCGACCGTGTTTTGGCGCCTTGCCTTCCGCGGCCTCTTGGAACCACTTGTCCCGGTGCCACTACTCCCGGCGGCGCCGCTAGGATCGTCGCCGCTTGTCTCGCCGCCACCCCCGGCGGCGCCGGTTGCCTCGTCGCCGCTTGGCGCGTAGGTACTACCCCCGGCGGCGTCGCTTGCCTCGTTGCCGCTTGGCTCGTCGGCACTACCCCCAGCGTCATCCTCCATCTCATGGTCCTCGTCGCCGCCAACACCAGCGGCCTCGGCATCCTCCTCCGTCCTAAAGAAGTGCCTATTGTAGTGCTCCTCTAATTGTTCTTGAGACGCCATGGTGGCTTGCACTAATATAAGATGAAAAAGAGTTAGAATTCACGGAAAAATTCGGCATGACCTTTGCTAAAAATTGGTCATGCCGAGTGCTAGAATTGCCGGAACGGAAATGAATCGACATTCCGGCACTCAATAGCAACTCAATCCCTGTAACAGAATAGCACTTACAGTAATAGCAACCATCATTTTCATTTCACCATAACCATCACCATAAACCATCAGTAATAGCACTTACAGTAGCATTTCACCATAACCATCACTTAACCAGAGACAACATTTGCAACAGCACATGCATCATATATAACCAGAGACAACTATTTTCATTTTTATTTGCAACATTTGCAACCAGAAACAACATTTCCAACCAGAGACAAATATAACCAGAGAAATTTGCAACAGCACCATAGACATATTCAGATATAAAGCAGAAAGGCCCACATGAGTTGCACACCCTTATACAAGCACATCCCACAAAGCAGCATTTTTTCGTCGAATGAGACAGTTTGGGACTACAATTACTTGGGCACTGATTCTATACCAATTAAAAGTACAAGTTACAAGCAATGTGAGGAAGATAAATGATCTCATGTGACAAGAGTTGTAGGGCAGAGGGTTTTCCTGCTCTTTCATTTATTATAAGCAGCAACAGCAACAAATAAATTTCTAACAATTATTAAACCAGAGAATAAATGTGAGGCATGCCTAACCCTAACAGCAACAAATAAATACTGGAATATTTCAGTAAATTGAGAAGGAAATATTTTGCTTCATTGTTAAATTAAGCTGCACCCATCATTATCAAAACAACATTTTGCTACTGCTACTGCATCATTTTTTCATCATTTTTCTAACAACTATTGCAACTGCTACTGAAACTAGCAAATAAGACTAGCATTTGCTACTGCAACTTCTATTGCTACATACAAATACTGCTACTGCTAGCATTTTTCAACTAAACCAACTAAATGAGAACCACTTTAGTCTCTGCCAATTTATCCACTATTAACTAAACCAAAAACATTTAACCACTTTAGTCTCTGCCAATTTTAGCTAGCAAATCAACTAAATGAGAACCACTTTATCAACTAAACCTACTAATACTAGCTACTGCTAGCATTTTTCATTTAGTGATTTCTATATCGCCAAAACCAGAGAACCAATTTTAGCATTCAAAAATTGAAAATTTTCTTACTGTCATATTGGACAGCTACAAAATCATATAACCAGTGATAGGGAGCAATTCAGAGATATAAAATAGCATCACTGGATATGTAGCACAAATACACATCTATCAAGCTTGGCATAATCAGAATGATTCAAAGTAATCAATAAGTCACCAGCAAGGCACCTAGCCACAACAAGCTATCAATTAAGCCCCATTAGGTAAATTTGCATTAGGCATTTGCAAGCATCTGAATTTCAATAGCAAAACCAATTTAGCAGTAGGTAAATCAATTTTTCTTACTGCAAGCAATTCAATGTACAAATTTTCAGAGAGCTACTGCAAGGACTAAACCATGCTTCCATCCCCTGCCCTCAATCAGATGAAACAACTCTATTACAAGTTAGCATAAATAACTTAGCATAAATAAGATTATTCCAAATCTGCTGCAATGTTTTTCTTTTAAATAAGGTTATTCATAAATGTTATTTTCATTTCATGTAGAAACTAAACCTAAGCATCTGCAAGCCCTTCACTTATTTAAAATGTCAGCCATTCTATTCTTCTATCCTAGCAGTAGGTGCATCATTAGTTGAATTGGTTCACAGAGAAAGAAGCTTTGGTTCACAGAATTTGGCCAACTCTAGCAGTATCCGCAACATGAATTTAGTTTTCAGAGAGCAATCCTAACCCTAACTAGCATCTAGCAGGAACCCTAACCCAAACTAGCAGTAGGTAATTCCCTACCGAGGAGGGAGAGGGGGGGGAGGGAAGGGGAGAGGGAAGCTCACCGTGGCGGCGCGCGGCTCCTTTTTCTCCAACGGCGGCGCGACCTGCTGCGCGCGCGGGTCCAACTCCTTCTCCAACGGGTCTTCCGCGGCGGCGTACGGGGTAGGTGGTTGGGGCTGGTGGAGGGATGGTGGAGGACGGTGGCGGGGCAGAACGGCGGCACTCGAGAGGGTGGAGGACGGTGGTGGCAGAAGCTCCGGCCGGCGGCGCTCGAGAGGGGGGTCAGGGGGATTGGGATGTTGGCTGGGGAGAAGAAGAGGGAAAACGGTTAAGTCTGAGTTACACCTGTGCCAAGGTTATTGCCGGCGCACCACGTTCTGGTGCGTCGGGGACAAGTATACCCCGGCGAACCAGGGTCTGGTGCGCCAATAATAGTGCCTGGGACTTGTTTAGCAGTATAGTATGAGTTATACATGCATTACTATTTTATTTATTTTTTCTTTTCTCTTTATTTTATGTTTCTTTTTTTTTACCCCAAATGCTATACTATTTTATTTTTCTTATCTTTTCAAGATAAGAACAAAGCAATATACATGAGTTATGTAAAAACAAAAAATATGAGTTATACATACACAAAATATTGACCAACACAATATTAATTAGTCATACATAAAATATTGGCCATGACCATATGAGTAGTTATGAATTACACAAAATATGAGTTATAGATTGCAAATAAAGTTTTACATCATCGATTGAGAAGAGTGTTTCGCTTTCTTCTTGCTTTTCTTGCTCGTCGTTGAATAATTTAGCCCCGTGTCGTGACTTCTTCTTTTGAAGGGTCGACCTGACCTCGGTAGCGTGGTCCTGCTTCTTCTTGTGGTGTATGTTGTGTCTTCGTCCTCGGATTCTTCCATCATTGGGTCTCCGACTTGTCCTTCGAAGTCTTCCTCGTTGGCGACTCCATCCATTCCGACGATGGTCCTCTTGCCTCTCCTCACGATAACACGGCTAGGCCTGGATGGGTCGGTTATGAAGAAGCATTGGTGCACGTGTTCTGCCAGTACCCATGGCTCATTCTGCGCGGTGGCGTTCGTGGACTTTGATTTGTTGGCTTCGGGTAGAAACATGGTGGTGAAATACCGGTCTTCTTTCGTGACGCTCTTAGCCCATCTGATACGGAACATCGGCACTTTCTCCCCAGCGTAGCTAAGCTCCCAGATTTCCTCGATTCTTCCGTAGTATCTAGTCTTTACGTCACCCGTCCAGGAATCCATCGTTACCCCTGAGTTCTGGTAAACACTGTTCTTGTCTTTTTCTTCCGTGTAGAATGTGTACCCGTTGATATCGTACGCTTGGTAAGTCATGATGTTGGGCGCGGGGCCATGTGACAAGGCCAATACTAGTTTATCCTTGTCAGAATCCATTGGTGGGGGATTAGCATCAATGTGGTCTTTGAACCAGCGCGCGAAAGAGGAGTTGTGCTCTCTGTATATTTCTGCTTCCGTCATCATCGGCTTGCCACTGTTCTCTATCATGGTTTTGTGCTCTTTCAACCAAGGATCGATCAAGTCAATGTGTTGTAGCACTACTAAGTTGGCCCTGTCAAAGTCGGAAGTCCGACCAGACATGTGCACGTGCAGTTCCTTCCTTCCATTTTTGTGGCCTACTCCCTCGAACCTGCGGAGGTGCTTGTTTTGAGGCAAACCAACAGGGTCCTCGATGTCTAGATAATTCGTGCAGAAAGAGATGCACTCTTCGGTGAGCCAGCCCTGGACGATGCTTCCATCCGGATGTGACCTGTTACGAACGTATCCTTTAATGACCCCATTCATTCTTTCAAACGACATCATGTTGTGTAAGAATGCCGGCCCTAGACTGACGATATCATCCATGATATGGACCAACAGATGGACCATCACGTCAAAGAATGCAGGCGGGAAGTACATCTCAAGCTCACATAGGATCACCACGATCTCTTCCTGGAGCCTTGCGAGTTTCTTCACGCTTATCGACTTCCGAGTTATGACGTCGAAGAAGTTACAGAGCCCAGTCAGCGTTGCACGGACATGGTCATCCATTATACCTCGGATTGCAACCGGAAGAATCTGCGTCATCATCACGTGACAGTCATGAGACTTCATGCCGCTGAAGTTTCGTTTCTTGGGGTCCATGTATCTGCTTATTAGCCCGGAGTAACCGAAGGGCACTCTGACTCCTAGAAGGCAATTGAAAAATTGATCGACCTCGGCCGGACTAAAAGTGAAGCAGGAGGGGGGACAGTAATAGTCTGGCTGCTTAATCCTTTTGCGCTTCTGACCGCCGTCCGCCTCCTCCTCCGACTGTCCCTCTTGGGCCGCCGGGATCTGAAGCTCTTCCCTGATGCCCAAAACTTTCAGGTCATGTCTTGCTTTCGGCCCATCTTTGGTCCGGTCCGGCATGTTGAGAAGAGTGCCAAGCAAGCTCTCGCACACGTTCTTTGTAATATGCATGACATCAAGGCAGTGAGGTGTATCGAGAATTTTCCAGTACGGCAAGTCCCAAAACACGGACCTCCTTTTCCATACACCAATGAGCGGCGTCGTTTCCTTTTTCTTCTTCTTCTTCTCTCCAGGCTTTTGACGAATCTTTCCCGGCGCAGGACACTCCTTCCAACCTTTCAGTAATGTATCGATCTCTTCGCCGCTCTTCTTACGTGGAGGTCCTCGGGGTTCATTTGTACCATCGAACAGATCTCCACGCTTTCTCCACGGGTCAGTCTTCTGTAGCCACCTTCGATGCCCCATGTAAACTGTTTTCGAAGAGCCGGGATCCTTACCAAGCTGCAAAAACATCGTCTCTTCCATGCACCTGACACATGCCTTGTGTCCATGGCACACCTGGCACGAAATGTAACCGTATCCGAGGTAGTCCTGCACCGTCGTGATCAACGCGGCTCTCAAAGGGAAATATTCTTCCGCGACGGCGTCCCATGTATCTACCCCTTCCTCCGCCCACAACGTTTCAAGCTCCTCCTTTAATAGTTCGAGATACATGTTGATATCGTTTCCTGGCTGTGTCGGCCCTTGAATTAGCATACTCATCTGTATGTACTTCCTCTTCATGCACAGCCAGGGCGGGAGGTTGTAGATCCATACAAACACGGGCCATGTGCTATGTGTGCTGCTCTGGTTTCCGAACGGATTGAATCCGTCCGTGCTCGCACCCAACCTGATGTTTCTGGGATCTGCCCCAAAACTTCCGAATTCATTGTCTAATGCTTTCCACTGGCTTGCATCCGAAGGGTGCGTCAGCACTGGGTGCTCAATCCGCTCTTCATCATTCAACACTGCCTCCTTTCTTTGCGTGCCAGCGCATGAGCTTTGCTTCCTTGCGGTCCGCGTAGAACCGTTGAAGCCGGGGGGCGAGCGGGAAGTACCACACAACTTTCCGAGGAGCTTTCTTCTTCCCTTTCTTGTACCGTTCAGCTTCACACACAGGACATTTGGTCTTGTCCATGTGCTCCTTGCGATACATGATACAGTCGTTGATGCAGGCGTGATACTTTTCGTGGGGTAAGTCGAGAGGGCACGTGATTCTCTTGGCCTCGGCTAGACTACCAGGACACGTGTTCCCGGCAGGAAGGAGATCTTTCACGTATTCCAGGATGTCGTCGATGCTTGTGTCCGTCCATCCGTGTTTCGCCTTCATCTGCAGCACATCGAGAGCTACTTGTAGGATAACGTTGCATAGAAAACAAAAATTTTCCTACCGCGAACACGCAATCCAAGCCAAGATGCAATCTAGAAGACGGTAGCAACGAGGGGGTATCGAGTCTCACCCTTGAAGAGATTCCAAAGCCTACAAGATGAGGCTCTTGTTGCTGCGGTAGACGTTCACTTGCCGCTTGCAAAAGCGCGTAGAAGATCTTGATCACGATCGGTTCCGGCGCCACGAACGGGCAGCACCTCCGTACTCGGTCACACGTTCGGTTGTTGATGAAGACGACGTCCACCTCCCGTTCCGGGCAGCGGAAGTAGTAGCTCCTCTTGAATCCGACAGCACGACGGCGTGGTGTCGGTGGTGGTGGAGAAATCCGGCGGAGCTTCGCTTAAGCGTGCGGGATGTGGTGGAGGAGAGAGACCGCTAGGGTTTGGGGAGAGGGGCGCCGGCTAGGGCACCCTTGAGGGGTGCGGCCATGGTGGTGGCTTGAGTGGCCGGCCAGCCCCTCTCTCCCCCTCTTTATATAGGTGGAGGCCCCAAGGTTTAGGTCAAAGAGTCCGAATAAGACCCCAACAAAACCTTCCAAGTGTCCAAACCTAGGGGGAGTGGGACTCCCCCCTTTCCTTGGTGGGGTGGCCGGCCACCATGGTGGGGAGTCCACTTGGGACTCCTCCTCCCTTAGGTTGGCCGGCCAAGGTGGGTGGAGTCCCTCTGGGACTCCACCTTCCATCCTTATTTCTTCCGGACTTTTCTAGAACCTTCTAGAACCTTCCGTAGAACCTTCCGGATCATTTTAATTCACATAAAATGACATCCTATATATGAATCTTATTCTCCGGACCATTCCGGAACTCCTCGTGATGTCCGGGATCTCATCCGGGACTCCGAACAAATATTCGAACTCCATTCCATATTCAAGTACTACCATTTCAACATCCAACTTTAAGTGTGTCACCCTACGGTTCGTGAACTATGCGGACATGGTTGAGTACTCACTCCGACCAATAACCAATAGCGGGATCGGAGATCCATAATGGCTCCCACATATTCAACGATGACTTTAGTGATCGAATGAACCATTCACATACAATACCAATTCCCTTTGTCACGCGATATTTTACTTGTCCGAGGTTTGATCTTCGGTATCACTCTATACCTTGTTCAACCTCGTCTCTGACAAGTACTCTTTACTCGTACCGTGGTATGTGGTCTCTTATGAACTTATTCATATGCTTGCAAGACATTAGACGACATTCCACCGAGAGGGCCCAGAGTATATCTATCCGTCATCGGGATGGACAAATCCCACTGTTGATCCATATGCCTCAACTCATACTTTCCGGATACTTAATCCCACCTTTATAACCACCCATTTACGCAGTGGCGTTTGATGTAATCAAAGTACCTTTCCGGTATAAGTGATTTACATGATCTCATGGTCATAAGGACTAGGTAACTATGTATCGAAAGCTTATAGCAAATAACTTAATGACGAGATCTTATGCTACGCTTAATTGGGTGTGTCCATTACATCATTCATATAATGATATAACCTTGTTATTAATAACATCCAATGTTCATGATTATGAAACTAATCATCCATTAATCAACAAGCTAGTTTAAGAGGCATACTAGGGACTTCTTGTTTGTCTACATATCACACATGTACTAATGTTTCGGTTAATACAATTATAGCATGATATATAAACATTTATCATAAACATAAAGATATAAATAATAACCACTTTATTATTGCCTCTAGGGCATATCTCCTTCAGTCTCCCACTTGCACTAGAGTCAATAATCTAGTTTACATTTGTAAAGATATAACACCTTGGCCTTCTGGTGCTTTATCATGTTTCGCTCACGAGAGAGGTTTTAGTCAACGGATCTGACATGCTCAGAACCGTATGTATTTTGTAATTCATTTGCGTCTCAACGCATCACTCATTTCCAAATGAGTCGGCATTAAATATGTTTGGTCTTTTGGTGGAACCTTAATTCCGCGGTCTGAAATATGTCACTAATATTGTCACACACAATATAGCTTTAAAGTTCTGACTCTGTCGGAACTACACCAAGTTCTCAAAGAACCTCTTGACTTAACATCCTTTGTCATTGTCAAAACAATGACATACTCTGCCTTCTTTTGTAGAATCCGTCACAATATTTAGAACTCTTCTAAATCTAGCATAGACAACTTCTAGCTCATTGTGCTACCTTTTAAACAACACTTAGTCTAATTTGAGATTGAAATTATATTTTATATGTGACAAAACCAATATCGGTGTAACACCTTACAGCGATTTGTTTGTCATTTCTTCATACAAAAATATATATATATATATCCTTAGTTCTTCTAAAGTACTCAAGGATATTCTTACTGTTGTCCAATGATCATCATATGAATCATTCTGGTATATGCTCATAACACTTTATAGCACATGATATCTGATTGTGTACATATTATTCGTGATCTATAATCACTCATGTGTTTTTACTCATTGAGTGTCAGATACACTCAAGTCTTGTTAAACCTTCACATGACAAGAACATTTTCTTAATATTTCTATATTGAACTACTTCAATATCCATTATATGTACTTTGACTTAAACTTATTTATGTGTTTCAATCTATCTTCATAGATCTTGACACTAAATTTGTTTCAGTCCATATCCTTTCATTGAAGTTAATTCTCAATGAAACCTTTTTAATCAAGTATATAATTACATTATTTATAACCAACTATATGTCACCTACATAAAGTATTATAAATGTGTCTTAGCGCTCCCACTTAATTTCTTGCAAATGCAAGCCTCTTCATCGTCTCTGATGAAATCAAAAACTCTTTGACTATTTCATCTGGTGAAGATTCCAACTCCGTGATACTTACTTCATCCAATTGAAGCTTGTATACCTATCTAGTATTCCACGGACCAGCAAAACTCTTGGTTGTATCTTGTATACATACTTCTGTTAAGTAGTGTATTTTGCCATCCTACTAGCATATCTCATAAAAGAAATATGTAGTGATTACTAGAATAATCCACATAGACTATAAGCATTGCTACGGAAGATCTAATCTTATCGTAGTCAACTCTTTGAACTTTGTCGTAAACAATTTTTCGATAAGTCAAGCTTTCTTCAAGGATATTTCATCCAAGTCTATCAATTTCATAGATCCATTTACTTTCATAAAGTATTCATCTATCTTGGATTTCATGGCGCATGGCCATTTTAACGGAGTCAGGGCCCATCATAACTTCTTTGTTTTGTAGTTGGTTTATCATTGTTCAAAATCAATCCTTTGTCCACAAATCATTTATTTGATCACAAAGTAAACCATACCTACAAGGTTCAATATGTACTTCGATCTCCATGGCTAAAACACTTTGTAGTCATGAGAGCCATGATCGTCGTGGTCGCTTCCGGAACCAATTCCGATGCTGCGCTACTCTGATCATTATGCTCAGGTTCATAAACCTTATCAAATTATATTGTCCTCCCACTCAAATACTTCACTCGAAACAATTTCTCGGAAATAAGAAACATTGACAAACACTTTTGTCTTTGTCTCGTGGGAAGGATTTCCAATTAAATCTCTGGGATAACCAACAAAGACATTCATCCGATTTTGGTTGACTATTAGGGTTTATACCCATGCCATAACTTGTATGGTGTCATTTCAACGGATCATGATGATGCTCTATTCAGTGTAAAAGCGGTAGTCACTAAAGCATAATCCACAAAAATATAATGGCATCAATATTTTATCTCATCATTGATCCAACAAAGTTTGGATATATCTCTTGGATACTTCATCATCACTATGATACTCCAAGAAACGTAAGTTGTAGAACAATTTCATAACTCTCTTAGATGTTCGCTAAAACTCGTAATTCAAATATTTCCACCATGATCCAATCATAGATATTTGATTTCTATTACGATGATTTCCACTTCATACTGAAATTTATTTGAATCCATTCAAATGTTTCAAACTTCTTCCTTATTGAATATATCCACATATATATACTCAATTCATTGTTGAAAGTTTTCATGAAGTAGAAGAATCTCCCGCACACAACTATGCCCAGTGAACCACATACATCATCATGTATTTTTCCACTAAGTTAGTTGCCCGTTCAACTTTTGGCCTATGAACGGTATTTTAATCATTCTCTTTAGAAAAGATTTGCAAGTGCCAAATGATTCAAAAATCAAATGACTCCAAAAATCCATTTGCATGGAGTTCCTTCATGCGTTCCTTTCTAACATGACCTAAATGGCGGTTCCACAAATAAGTGGAATTCAAATCATTTGCCTTATGGCATTTTAGCGTCAGTGTTATGTATGTGTGTTTCACCATTAAGATTTATAATAACTTATCCATCGTATATGGAGTAATGTCATAATTTGAACAACTCATTGTTTTTATTTGACCAGAGCAAAATAACAATTATTAAGTTCTTTATTATAAATTCTAAGGGCTAGATAGAATGCCAACGACGAACATAATAACACTTTATTTTGTTCCAGACGTGCATTCCTATCATATTCCTTGTCAGTCACTTAGGCCATTGTATTCTTGTATTGCGTTGTTTTGTATGACACTTCATACCAACCAATATAGTACTAATACCCAAGAATTTCATAGTGTGACTTAACTAGGAATACAACCATAACATGTATATCATTTATATACACCTGAGCTAGACTTTCTAGTCTTTTCTTTTCTTTTGCCAAAATATCTTTTGCAGTTTCTCTTTTAGCTTTCCTCATTATTCAGAAAACACTTCAACATCATTAACTTCTAGGTTTGTTGGTCAAATACCAATAACCTTGAGGTTCTTACTTTGAAGTTGATCATCATATGATAAGTGTTCCGGATTTCACTATTAGTAACCTTGTAATATGATGAACAATTTCACTCATAATTTTATCCATTGTATCATGATGACTTTCTGAGACCATGTCTGTACATGCTAGGCTCATAAAGTTTTAACCTTGGTATTCGCATGTGCAAATCTGGCTTGCACCCGTTGTATGCACACGTAGAATCTATCACACCCGATCATCACGTGATGCTTCGATACGACGAGTCTTAGCAACGGTGCATACTAAGGATGATAACTTCATGGATATGCGAATATCGTTAGTGCCCCAATAGTTGGAGGATTGTGACGCCTGGCGTCTTCAACCTTCATACATTCCCATAAAACTTATGAGTTTATGTAGTCTCACCATATAATATTCTATCATCTTGCAATAAGGTCTTAGATATCTCATATATCTCATACCTTGATTATTTCTGAAAACTAAATTTTCAGCTCCTTACTTTTCAAACAAATTTGAACTTCAAGTTTGACGGAGACAAGATAACTTTAGGTACTAATTGAAACCATAGCTCTTTGAATCAAAAATGTGAGGTTTACTAAAAGTTTGCAATAGGACTTAATCATTTCTTGATTCATTAACAATACGGTACCAATCCGTAAAGTTTCTTATCAGATTTTAACAGTATTTCTATCTCAATCACAAGACTAGCGCATAGTAGAAAACGGATGCCAATACTACAAAAAATAATTCAAAATACTACTCAGACTATGTTTATGATAATTAGTTCATGTTCTAATCTTATTACTAATGAACTCCCACTTAATACAACATCCCTCATAGTTGTTAAGTGGTACACGATCCAAATCCACTACACCAAAACCGATCATCATGTGAGATGATGTAGCTTCAATGGTGAACATCAACATGTTGATCATATCATCCATATGACTCGTGTTCAACCTTTCGGTTTCCGTTGTCCCGAGGCCATGTCTGTACATGCTAGGCTCGTCAAGCAAACCCAAGTATTCCGCGTGTGCAACATGGCTTACACCCGTTGTATATGAACGTTGAATCTATCACATCCGATCATCACGAGATGCTTCAAAACGACGAACTTTGGCAACGGTGCATACGAGGGGAGAACACTTTATTATCTTGATATTAATGTGAGGGATCATCTTATAATGCTACCGTCGCGATCTAAGCAAAATAAGATGCATAAAGGATTAACATCACATGCAATTCATATGTGATATGATATGGCCCTTTAGTCTTTGCGCCTTCGATCTTCATCTCTAAAGCACGGACATGATCTCCATCATCAACGGGCATGATCTCCATCATCGTCGGCGTAGCGTCAAGGTTCATGGCGCCGTCTTCATGGTTGTTCACCTCATGTAGCAACTATTACAACTACTTTGAAATACTACTCAACATGAAATTTAAAGACAACCATAAGGCTCCTGCCGGTTGCCACAATACAATAATGATCATCTCATACATATTCATCATCACATTATGGCCATATCACATCACCAAACCCTGCAAAAACAAGTTAGACGTCTCTAATTTGGTTTGCATATTTTACGTGGTTTAGGGTTTTCGAGTAAGATCTAATCTACCTACGAACATGAACCACAACGGTGATACTAGTGTTGTCAATAGAAGAGTAAATTGAATCTTCACTATAGTAGGAGAGACAGACACCCGCAAAGCCTCTTATGCAATACAAGTTGCATGTCGAACGAGGAGCAAGTCTCATGAATGCGGTCATGTAAAGTTAGCCCGAGCCGCTTCATCCCACTATGCCACAAAGATGCAAAGTACTCAAACTAAAGACAACAAGAGCATCAACGCCTGATGGCGTGTATTTCACACGTTCGTTGGGCAACCCCAAGAGGAAGGTATGATGCGCACAGCAGCAAGTTTTCCCTCAGAAAGAAACCAAGGTTTATCGAACCAGGAGGAGCCAAGAAGCACGTTGAAGGTTGATGGCGGCGAGATGTAGTGCGGCGCAACACCAGGGATTCCGGCGCCAACGTGGAACCTGCACAACACAACCAAAGTACTTTGCCCCAACGAAACAGTGAGGTTGTCAATCTCACCGGCTTGCTGTAACAAAGGATTAACCGTATTGTGTGGAAGATGATTGTTTGCGAAGAAAGTAGAACAAGTATTGCAGTAGATTGTATTTCAGTAAAGAGAATTGGACCGGGGTCCACAGTTCACTAGAGGTGTCTCTCCCATAAGACGAACAGCATGTTGGGTGAACAAATTACAGTTGGGCAATTGACAAATAAAGAGAGCATGACAATGCACATACATATCATGATGAGTATAGTGAGATTTAATTGGGCATTACGACAAAGTACATAGACCGCCATCCAACTGCATCTATGCCTAAAAAGTCCACCTTCAGGTTATCATCCGAACCCCCTCCAGTATTAAGTTGCAAAGCAACAGACAATTGCATTAAGTATGGTGCGTAATGTAACTAGTGACTACATCCTTGAACATAGCACTAATGTTTTATCCCTAGTGGCAACAGCACAACACAACCTTAGAACTTTCTGTCACTGTCCCAGGTGTCAATGCAGGCATGAACCCACTATCGAGCATAAGTACTCCCTCTTGGAGTTACAAGCATCTACTTGGCCAGAGCATCTACTAGTAACGGAGAGCATGCAAGATCATAAATAACACATAAGCATAACTTTGATAATCAACATAACAAGTATTCTCTATTCATCGGATCCCAACAAACGCAACATATAGAATTACAGATAGATGATCTTGATCATGATAGGCAGCTCACAAGATCCGACAATGATAGCACAATGGGGAGAAGACAACCATCTAGCTACTGCTATGGACCCATAGTCCAGGGGTAGACTACTCACACATCACACCGGAGGCGACCATGGCGGCGTAGAGTCCTCCGGGAGATGATTCCCCTCTCCGGCAGGGTGCCGGAGGCGATCTCCTGGATCCCCCGAGATGGGATCGCGTTGGCGGCGTCTCGGAAGGTTTTCCGTATCGTGGTTCTCGATGGGGGTTTCGTCACGGAGGCTTTAAGTAGGCGAAAGGGCAAGTCGAGAGGGGCACAGGGCCCCAGATGACGGCGGCGCGGCCAAGGGGGCCGCGCCGCCTAGGGTTTGGCTCCCCTGTGGCCCCACTTCGTTTCGTCTTCGGACTTGGAAGCTTCGTGGAAAAATAGGCCCCTGGGCGTTGATTTCGTCCAATTCCGAGAATATTTCCTTACTAGGATTTCTGAAACAAAAAGCAGAAAACAGCAACTGGCACTTCGGCATCTTGTTAATAGGTTAGTTCCAGAAAATGCACGAATATGACATAAAGTGTGCATAAAACATGTAGATAACATCAATAATGTGGCATGGAACATAAGAAATTATCGATACGTCGGAGACGTATCAGCATCCCCAAGCTTAGTTCTGCTCGTCCCGAGCAGGTAAAACGATAACACAGATAATTTCTGGAGTGACATGCCATCATAATCTTGATCATACTATTTGTAAAGCATATGTAGTGAATGCAGCGATCAAAACAATGTATATGACATGAGTAAACAAGTGAATCATATAGCAAAGACTTTTCATGAATAGCACTTCAAGACAAGCATCAATAAGTCTTGCATAAGAGTTAACTCATAAAGCAATAATTCAAAGTAAAGGTATTGAAGCAACACAAAAGAAGATTAAGTTTCAGCGGTTGCTTTCAACTTGTAACATGTATATCTCATGGATATTGTCAACATAGAGTAATATAATAAGTGCAATAAGCAAGTATGTAGGAATCAATGCACAGTTCACACAAGTGTTTGCTTCTTGAGGTGGAGAGAAATAGGTGAACTGACTCAACATTGAAAGTAAAAGAATGGTCCTCATAGAGGAAAAGCATCGATTGCTATATTTGTGCTAGAGCTTTGATTTTGAAAACATGAAACAATTTTGTCAACGGTAGTAATAAAGCATATGCATCATGTAAATTATATCTTATAAGTTGCAAGCCTCATGCATAGTGTACCAATAGTGCCCGCACCTTGTCCTAATTAGCTTGGACTACCTGGATTATCACCGCAATACATATGCTTTAACCAAGTTTCACAAAGGGGTACCTCTATGCCGCCTGTACAAAGGTCTAAGGAGAAAGCTCGCATTTGGATTTCTCGCTTTTGATTATTCTCAACTTAGACATCCATACCGGGACAACATAGACAACAGATAATGGACTCCTCTTTTAATGCTTTAAGCATTTGACAACAATTAATTCTTTTCTCATTAGAGACTTGAGGATATTTGTCCAAAACTGAAACTTCCACCATGAATCATGGCTTTAGTTAGCGGCCCAATGTTCTTCTCTCACAATATGCATGCTCAAACCATTCAACTCAGTGTAGATCGCCCTTACTTCAGACAAGACGAACATGCATAGCAACTCACATGAAATTCAACAATGAGTTGATGGCGTTCCCCAGTAAACATGGTTATCGCACAACAAGCAACTTAATAAGAGATAAAGTGCATAATTACATATTCAATACCACAATAGTTTTTAAGCTATTTGTCCCATGAGCTATATATTGCAAAGGTGAATGATGGAATTTTAAAGGTAGCACTCAAGCAATTTACTTTGGAATGGCGGAAAATACCATGTAGTATAGGTAGGTATGGTGGACACAAATGGCATAGTGGTTGGCTCAAGTATTTTGGATGCATGAGAAGTATTCCCTCTCGATACAAGGTTTAGGCTAGCAAGGCTTATTTGAAACAAACACAAGGATGAACCGGTGCAGCAAAACTCACATAAAAGACATATTGAAAACATTATAAGACTCTACACCGTCTTCCTTGTTGTTCAAACTCAATACTAGAAATTATCTAGACTTTAGAGAAACCAAATATGCAAACCAAATTTTAGCATGCTCTATGTATTTCTTCATTAATGGGTGCAAAGCATATGATGCAAGAGCTTAAACATGAGCACAACAATTGCCAAGTATCACATTACCCAAGACATTTATAGCAATTACTACATGTATCATTTTCCAATTCCAACCATATAACAATTTAACGAAGGAGAAACTTCGCCATGAATACTATGAGTAGAAACCAAGGACATACTTGTCCATATGCTACAGCGGAGCGTGTATCTCTCCCATAAAGTGAATGCTAGGATCCATTTTATTCAAACAAAACAAAAAACAAAAACAAACCGACGCTCCAAAAAGCACATAAGATGTGATGGAATAAAAATATAGTTTCAGGGGAGGAACCTGATAATGTTGTCGATGAAGAAGGGGATGCCTTGGGCATCCCCAAGCTTAGACGCTTGAGTCTTCTTGATATATGCAGGGGTGAACCACCGGGGCATCCCCAAGCTTAGAGCTTTCACTCTCCTTGATCATATTGCATCATACTCCTCTCTTGATCCTTGAAAACTTCCTCCACACCAAACTCGAAACAACTCATTAGAGGGTTAGTGCATAATAAAAATTCACATGTTCAGAGGTGACACAATCATTCTTAACACTTCTGGACATTGCATAATGCTACTGGACATTAGTGGATCAAAGAAATTCATCCAACATAGCGAAAGAGGCAATGCGAAATAAAAGACAGAATCTGTCAAAACAGAACAGTCCGTAAAGATGGATTTTATTAGGCCACCAGACTTGCTCAAATGAAAATGCTCAAATTGAATGAAAGTTGCGTACATATCTGAGGATCATGCACGTAAATTGGCTTAATTTTCTGAGCTACCTACAGGGAGGTAGACCCAGATTCGTGACAGCAAAGAAATCTGGAACTGCGCAGTAATCCAAATCTAGTACTTACTTTACTATCAAAGACTTTACTTGGCACAACAAAACATAAAACTAAGATAAGGAGAGGTTGCTACAGTAGTAAACAACTTCCAAGACACAAAATAAAAACCAAGTACTGTAGCAAAATAACACATGGGTTATCTCCCAAGAAGTTCTTTCTTTATAGCCATTAAGATGGGCTCAGCAGTTTTAATGATGCACTCGCAAAAAATAGTATTTGAAGCAAAAGAGAGCATCAAGAGGCAAATTCAAAACACATTTAAGTCTAAAATGCTTCCTATGCATAGGAATCTTGTAAATAAACAAGTTCATGAAGAGCAAAGTAACAAGCATAGGAAGATAAAACAAGTATAGCTTCAAAAATTTCAGCACATAGAGAGGTGTTTTAGTAACATGAAAATTTCTACAACCATATTTTCCTCTCTCATAATAATTTTCAGTAGCATCATGAGCAAACTCAACAATGTAACTATCACATAAAGCATTCTTATCATGAGTCTCATGCATAAAATTATTACTCTCCACGTAAGCATAGTCAATTTTATTAGTTGTAGTGGGAGCAAATTCAACAAAGTGGCTATCATCATATATAGGAGGCATATTGTAATCATAAAAGAAAATTTTCTCCTCAATGCTTGGGGTACTAAAAAGATCATGCTCATCAGAGCCAGCTTCCCCAAGCTTAGAATTTTCCATAGCATTAGCAACAATGGTGTTCAAAGCATCCATAGTAATAACATTCCCATTAGCATGCATATAAAGTTCCATGGGTTTTTTAATTCTCTCTTCAAACACATCATGTCCTAATTCAAGATAAAGTTCATAAAGATCTCTCATATTTTTGTTGTTTTCCATTATGCTTAACTAGTGAAATAAAAACATGCATGATATTAAGTAAAGTAAAACAAGTAACTAAATTTTTTGTGTTTTTGATATAGCAAACAAGACAGTAAATAAAGTAAAGCTAGCAACTAATTTTTTTGTGTTTTGATATAAGTGCAGCAAACAAAGTAGTAAATAAAATAAAGCAAGACAAAAACAAAGTAAAGAGATTGAGAGGTGGAGACTCCCCTTGCAGCGTGTCTTGATCTCCCCGGCAACGGCGCCAGAAAAAGAGCTTGATGGCGTGTATTTCACACGTTCGTTGGGCAACCCCAAGAGGAAGGTATGATGCGCACAACAGCAAGTTTTCCCTCAGAAAGAAACCAAGGTTTATCGAACCAGAGGAGCCAAGAAGCACGTTGAAGGTTGATGGCGGCGAGATGTAGTGCGGCGCAACACCAGGGATTCCGGCGCCAACGTGGAACCTGCACAACACAACCAAAGTACTTTGCCCCAACGAAACAGTGAGGTTGTCAATCTCACCGGCTTGCTGTAACAAAGGATTAACCGTATTGTGTGGAAGATGATTGTTTGCAGAAAACAGTAGAACAAGTATTGCAGTAGATTGTATTTCAAAGAGAGATTGGACCGGGGTCCAGTTCACTAGAGGTGTCTCTCCCATAAGACGAACAACATGTTGGGTGAACAAATTACAGTTGGGCAATTGACAAATAAAGAGAGCATGACAATGCACATACATATCATGATGAGTATAGTGAGATTTAATTGGGCATTACGACAAAGTACATAGACCGCCATCCAACTGCATCTATGCCTAAAAAGTCCACCTTCAGGTTATCATCCGAACCCCCTCCAGTATTAAGTTGCAAAGCAACAGACAATTGCATTAAGTATGGTGCGTAATGTAACTAGTGACTACATCCTTGAACATAGCACTAATGTTTTATCCCTAGTGGCAACAGCACAACACAACCTTAGAACTTTCTGTCACTGTCCCAGGTGTCAATGCAGGCATGAACCCACTATCGAGCATAAGTACTCCCTCTTGGAGTTACAAGCATCTACTTGGCCAGAGCATCTACTAGTAACGGAGAGCATGCAAGATCATAAATAACACATAAGCATAACTTTGATAATCAACATAACAAGTATTCTCTATTCATCGGATCCCAACAAACGCAACATATAGAATTACGATATAGATGATCTTGATCATGATAGGCAGCTCACAAGATCCGACAATGATAGCACAATGGGGAGAAGACAACCATCTAGCTACTGCTATGGACCCATAGTCCAGGGGTAGACTACTCACACATCACACCGGAGGCGACCATGGCGGCGTAGAGTCCTCCGGGAGATGATTCCCCTCTCCGGCAGGGTGCCGGAGGCGATCTCTGGATCCCGAGATGGGATCGGCGTTGGCGGCGTCTCGGAAGGTTTTCCGTATCGTGGTTCTCGGTACTGGGGTTTCGTCACACGGAGGCTTTAAGTAGGCGAAAGGGCAAGTCGAGAGGGGGCACAGGGGCCCCAGATGACAGGCGCGGCCAAGGGGCCGCGCCGCCTAGGGTTTGGCTCCCCGTGGCCCCACTTCGTTTCGTCTTCGGACTTCTGGAAGCTTCGTGGAAAAATAGGCCCCTGGGCGTTGATTTCGTCCAATTCCGAGAATATTTCCTTACTAGGATTTCTGAAACCAAAAACAGCAGAAAACAGGAACTGGCACTTCGGCATCTTGTTAATAGGTTAGTTCCAGAAAATGCACGAATATGACATAAAGTGTGCATAAAACATGTAGATAACATCAATAATGTGGCATGGAACATAAGAAATTATCGATACGTCGGAGACGTATCAACGCCCACAAAACCATTGTGTTCTACTCGTGCAACCATCTATGCATAGACACGGCTCTGATACCACTGTAGGATAACGTTGCATAGAAAACAAAAATTTTCCTACCGCGAACACGCAATCCAAGCCAAGATGCAATCTAGAAGACGGTAGCAAGGGGGTATCGAGTCTCACCCTTGAAGAGATTCCAAAGCCTACAAGATGAGGCTCTTGTTGCTGCGGTAGACGTTCACTTGCCGCTTGCAAAAGCGCGTAGAAGATCTTGATCACGATCGGTTCCGGCGCCACGAACGGGCACACCTCCGTACTCGGTCACACGTTCGGTTGTTGATGAAGACGACGTCCACCTCCCCGTTCCAGCGGGCAGCGGAAGTAGTAGCTCCTCTTGAATCCGACAGCACGACGGCGTGGTGTCGGTGGTGGTGGAGAAATCCGGCGGAGCTTCGCTTAAACGTGCGGGATGTGGTGGAGGAGAGAGACCGCTAGGGTTTGGGGAGAGGGGCGCCGGCTAGGGCACCCTTGAGGGGTGCGGCCATGGTGGTGGCTTGAGTGGCCGGCCAGCCCCTCTCTCCCCCTCTTTATATAGGTGGAGGCCCCAAGGTTTAGGTCAAAGAGTCCGAATAAGACCCCAACAAAACCTTCCAAGTGTCCAAACCTAGGGGGAGTGGGACTCCCCCCTTTCCTTGGTGGGGTGGCCGGCCACCATGGTGGGGAGTCCACTTGGGACTCCTCCTCCCTTAGGTTGGCCGGCCAAGGTGGGTGGAGTCCCTCTGGGACTCCACCTTCCATCCTTATTTCTTCCGGACTTTTCTAGAACCTTCTAGAACCTTCCGTAGAACCTTCCGGATCATTTTAATTCACATAAAATGACATCCTATATATGAATCTTATTCTCCGGACCATTCCGGAACTCCTCGTGATGTCCGGGATCTCATCCGGGACTCCGAACAAATATTCGAACTCCATTCCATATTCAAGTACTACCATTTCAACATCCAACTTTAAGTGTGTCACCCTACGGTTCGTGAACTATGCGGACATGGTTGAGTACTCACTCCGACCAATAACCAATAGCGGGATCTGGAGATCCATAATGGCTCCCACATATTCAACGATGACTTTAGTGATCGAATGAACCATTCACATACAATACCAATTCCCTTTGTCACGCGATATTTTACTTGTCCGAGGTTTGATCTTCGGTATCACTCTATACCTTGTTCAACCTCGTCTCCTGACAAGTACTCTTTACTCGTACCGTGGTATGTGGTCTCTTATGAACTTATTCATATGCTTGCAAGACATTAGACGACATTCCACCGAGAGGGCCCAGAGTATATCTATCCGTCATCGGGATGGACAAATCCCACTGTTGATCCATATGCCTCAACTCATACTTTCCGGATACTTAATCCCACCTTTATAACCACCCATTTACGCAGTGGCGTTTGATGTAATCAAAGTACCTTTCCGGTATAAGTGATTTACATGATCTCATGGTCATAAGGACTAGGTAACTATGTATCGAAAGCTTATAGCAAATAACTTAATGACGAGATCTTATGCTACGCTTAATTGGGTGTGTCCATTACATCATTCATATAATGATATAACCTTGTTATTAATAACATCCAATGTTCATGATTATGAAACTAATCATCCATTAATCAACAAGCTAGTTTAAGAGGCATACTAGGGACTTCTTGTTTGTCTACATATCACACATGTACTAATGTTTCGGTTAATACAATTATAGCATGATATATAAACATTTATCATAAACATAAAGATATAAATAATAACCACTTTATTATTGCCTCTAGGGCATATCTCCTTCAGTACTCTCAAGCGAGACTCCCCCAACCCGCGACCTGAGTCGTACAACGGAGTATTCGAGTCTATCTCGAGTTGCTCAAGCTTTGATTTCCGCTTGGCGCCTTTCGTCTTTTCGAGAAGCAGATCTTGAAGATGAGGGTCCCGCACGACTGAAGCTAGCGGCACCTCTTCGTCGTCGTCAAGGTTATCGTCCTGTGCGACAAACTCTTCATCGTCATCAATATCATGATGCCCTCCTTCTTGCCGGCCATTTTTACCACCTGCCGCCGTCGCCCCATTGACCTCCGCGCCATCATCACTCATCCATTGAGTGTGTCCATGCATGAAACCATTAGTGAGCAGGTGCCCCTGCAAGTTTTCCCATAAGGGATCACCCAAGGTTTATCGAACTCAGGGAGGAAGAGGTCAAAGATATCCCTCTCATGCAACCCTGCAACCACAAAGCAAAAAGTCTCTTGTGTCCCCAACACACCTAATAGGTGCACTAGTTCGGCGAAGAGATAGTGAAATACAGGTGGTATGAATATATATGAGCAGTAGCAACGGTGCCAGTAAAAAGTAAACAAGAGCGATAGCGATATTTAGGAACAAGGCCTAGGGATTAGACTTTCACTAGTGGACACTCTCAACTTTGATCACATAACAGAATAGATAAATGCATACTCTACACTCTTGTTGGATGATGAACACCATTGCGTAGGATTACACGAACCCTCAATGCCGGAGTTAACAAGCTCCACAATTCAATGTTCATATTTAAATAACCTTAGAGTGCATGACAGATCAACACAACTAAACCAAGTACTAACATAGCATGCACACTGTCACCTTCACACCATGTAGGAGGAATAGATCACATCAATACCATCATAGCAATAGTTAACTTCATAATCTACAAGAGATCACAATCATAGCCTACGCCAAGTACTAACACGGATGCACACACTGTCACCATTACACCGTGCAGGAGGAATAAAACTACTTTAATAACATCACTAGAGTAGCACATAGATAAATTGTGATACAAAACACATTGCAATCATAAAGAGATATAAATAAGCACTTCACTATGCCATTCATAACAGTGAATAAGTATTCTGTGAAATATAGCCTAAGAGACCCACACGGTGCACACACTGTCACCTTTACACACGTGGGACAAGGAGTCTCCGGAGATCACATAAGTAAAACTCACTTGACTAGCATAATGACATCTAGATTACAAGCATCATCATATGAATCTCAATCATGTAAGGCAGCTCATGAGATTATTGTATTGAAGCACATAGGAGAGAGATGAACCACATAGCTACCGGTACAGCCCCGAGCCTCGATGGAGAACTACTCCCTCCTCATGGGAGACAGCGGCGTTGATGAAGATGGCGGTGGTGTCGATGGAGGAGCCTTCGGGGGCACTTCCCCGTCCCGGCGGCGTGCCGGAACAGACTCCTGTCCCCAGATCTTGGCTTCGCGATGGCGGCGGCTCTGGAAGGTTTCTCGTACCGTGGCTTTTTTTCGTCTCGAGGTTTTAGGTCTGGGACCTTTATATAGGCGAAGAGGCGGAGTCGGAGGGGCGACGAGGCGGCGACACCATAGGGGGGCGCGGCCAGGCCCTGGCCGCGCCACCCTGTCGTCTGGGGCCCACAGGGCCCTCCTCTGGCGGCTCTCGGGTGTTCTGGATGCTTCCGGGCAAAATAGGAACCTGGGCGTTGATTTCGTCCAATTCGAGAATATTTCGTTACTAGGATTTCTGAAACCAAAAACAGCAGAAAACAGGAACTGGCACTTCGGCATCTTGTTAATAGGTTAGTTCCAGAAAATGCACTAATATGACATATAATGTGTATAAAACATGTAGATATCATCAATAATGTGGCATGGAACATAAGAAATTATCGATACGTCGGAGACGTATCACTCCGCGCCATCATCACTCATCCATTGAGTGTGTCCATGCATGAAACCATTAGTGAGCAGGTGCCCCTGCAATTTGCCTGAATACGGGTCAAACCATTTCCCTCGTTTGCATCTCCGGCACGGACACAATACCTCCGTGCGGTTATTTTCATACATGTCGATGATCGCGTGTTTCAGATATCTCATCACGATGCTTTCACTCATCTCGATAACCATTATCGCCTGCATGGTAAGATTACATAATTGATTAGAACCATGCATCCGTCGGTAGTTTTCACGGAAAATTTCGGCATGACCTTCCTACACGGTAGGACATAGGAGCGCCAGAAATGTGCCGAAACGGAAACTTAAAGAATCAACATTTCGGCGCAACGTTGGCAACTCATTTTCAACGCCAACACACACAAGCACAAGCACAACATATATATATGCCACACACGAGAGCTTTGCTTCAAATGTCCAACATACGTCGATTTCATTCCTCAATTTGTTCATTAATCACCTATTTGTTTGATATATTCGTCAACGAGATCGAGACGTCGCGCCGCTACCACGGCGTATGGAAGCCGACTTTCTAGATCTAGATCTAGATTGAGCGGTCAATGCGGGATAGTAGATCTAGATCTACATAGGGGGATGTGGGAGATGCATGTAGGAAGGGAAGATTTGCTCAAAAAATATGATTTTGTTTGGTCAAATTGGTGAAATTGGGGATAGAAATGGGCAAAAATGAGCTGGGTTGGGAGAAGGCTCGGGTTTGTGTGGAGGAGTGGAGTGGTAGTAGTGGGGGAGTGGTTGTTGAGCAGAAATAACTGCCCAGGTTACTGCCGGCGCACCAGGGCATGGGTGCGCCGGCAGCACATAACCCTTTCGGCTATATCACCCCCGGGCCAGGCCCAAGCATCATTGCCGGCGCACCAGCCCAGGTGTGCGCCGGCATACGCATTTTCCGCCGGCGCACACCTGGGCTGGTGCGCCGGCAATGATCCTTGGGCCTGGCCCGAATCGGCCGCGGCCATGCCAGGAAATAGCGCCGACGCGTCTGCTCCTCTGGTGCGCCGGCAGAAGGCCTGCATCCCCGGCGCGGCTGAATAGAGGTGCGCCGGCAACACTAGCCACCGGCGCACGTCCTTGGTGGTGCGCCGGCACCTATTGCCTCCAACTATAGGCTTTTTCCTAGTAGTGTTACAGTGCACCAGGCTTGATAAAATCTTGAGTCCGCCACTGAATAAGGTCATCTCTCTAGCGAGTTCACATAGAAAACACTATCCCGAATTAGGAAGCGAACAACATATGAATTTGAAGATTAGAGGCAGGGCGTTCTTCAGTAAATGGAGCCATTCTACTTTCCGATGTTGTCAATCTCCATAGGACCGTCCTTGTCCACTGTAGCGCCGACTGAACTTTCAGCTGCTATGAAGCACACCGTGCACTCTCCCATGTGCATCTACGTTGCATCAACTCTTGGAGCATGAATGACCACCTCCATGGACGTGGTAGGCCTAGAGGACCTGATCAGTCTGAGAGGCTTGTTCAGCTACACCCTACAGGCCTACACCAGTGGTTTTTGTTCTTCCCAACTTGTTGGCATTGGCACAAACAGCTGGTGTGCAAAGAAGCATGTACAGCGAAATAAAAAAAATATTGAAGCAACAGCATGCATGGTACGGTACGGTGACCACGCTCCGGCCGGTACAGGAAGAGCATGTCGTCGCAGCCGTAGCAGGAGAAGACAACCGATGAGGTGTTGGCGTGGACACGAAGCACCAGCGGGACAGGCCGTCTGGCCCTCCGCATGAAGGCACAACAGCGCTAGGCGCCTCCAGCCCAGCTGCACGTACGCCCACGCTTCCGTTTCGCCGTACGGGGCAGGCTCCAGCTCCACCAGGCAGCTGCGTGCGGCCTCCTTATCATGCATGCACAACTTCGTAGCCGGGATCAGCTCCGCTAGGATGGCCTCGATTACAAGCGTGTTGCTCATGGACTTGTTCTGCTCGTCGAGGTCGAGCACGGGCGCGGCTGCGCCGCTGCGGTAAAGGCGCCCCCGCCGCCGTAGATACAGCGGCGCCTTCACCGCCAACTCGACAAAAACTAGAGCTACTATATACACTATTGGCACCGACGTCTCGCCTCCACCACTTCCCGAGGACAAAGCCACCGAGGATGGCTTCGGTTCTACCCGAACTTCGAGAAGAAGGGCTCGAGTACAGCGGAGGGGGGGGGAGGAGAGGAGGAGGGGGATTCTACTATTAGAGCATCTCCACCGAAGCCCCCATAGCTGCCCCGATAGAGTTTTGGAATCCGGCATCAAAAATAGGCTCGCACCGGCGTGCTCCAAGTAGCGCCGGAGGTTTTTCGAGCCCAATAGAAGCGCCGACAACCCCGTGCCGGTCCCTTCGCCAAGGTTGCGAATTGGGCGCGTCGACGCCTCGCGGCACGACGGTTTTCGCGGATGGGGGCGCCTTGTCAGCGAGAGGACGTGACGATTCGCATCGGAAGCGACACATGAAGGTTGGTCATCGGCATTTAATGGTCTCCCGCGTGGAAACCGAGGCAGCGACGAGGGCGGCGACTGGCCACGCGGCGTCCACTCACCTACGCCGCTGTAAATGCGGGTAGTTGGCACCCCTATTAGTACGTACGCCGTCCACCGCCGCGGTGCTATCCTCTCATCTCCACCAACGTAGTCGCACTGTCCTCTCTCGTCTCCACCGCCGCCGCCTCGCTAGTCTCTCCTCTCGACCTCAAAATCGTTGCCTCGTCTTAAAACGACGTACTCCATGCTTGGCCTCAACGGTCGCGCGCTGCCTGCGGCGCCTCAACCACCACCGCAGCAGGAGCCGGAGCCGCAGCCCGACGCTGACTATAGCTCCGACAACGCAGTTGACCCACGGTTCGCGGTGTGAGACGAGGCCTACGTCGCAGACGCAGAAGCTAAGGTGGCGGAGGAGGCAGCACAGTGGGGCGAGCAGCCACAGGCCCCCACCGACCCGGAGCAGGCGGCGATCCTAGCGTCGTTGAACGCGCAGCGCTTCCGGAGGTTGAAGGAGGAGGAGCGTGAGTTCGTCAATGACACGAACCTCGAGCACGCCCTCGAGATCTCGCGCCAGCGAGCGGCCACGGAGGAGGCGGGACGCAGACCGACAGAAGCTCAGCGGCAGAGGCGTTCGCCGAGAGCAAGCGAGGCGCACCAGAACGAGTTCGGCAAGCAAGCGGCGAAGGCGCGCCGCAAGCTCCTGCGATGTCGGCCGCCATGCTGGATGCGCGAAGCAAGGGCCGAGAGGTGGGCACGGACTTAGGCGGTAAAGGGGAAGGACGACAACGAGGCAGGCCTGTCACGCGCCCCAACCGACGACCAGTAGATTAGGGTTAAGTTTAAAGTTTATTTAGATTTAAATTCAAGCAAATTTTGTATAAATTTCGTATGAATTTCATATTAATTTCAATTTTTAATGTCATTTCAAATTTAAATTTTTATTGGAGCTGCAGTATGGGAGGCGCCGGTGTGGGAACAACATCTCCAAGAGGATGTTCTACCGAAGCCCCCATACGGCAGCGCCAACGCCGTGCCGACGACTATTTATGGACAGTCAGTGGAGATGCTCTTAATGTGAAAAATGCCTTATGAGCTGAGGCCATTGATGGAATAATTTTAGTTGTCTTGTGTTTTGAGCTTTCCATGCCGCACTATGAGCCTGAAAGATTGGTGGAAAAAACGAATGCTTTGATAATAATTAATTTTCTTAACTGAATCCACACCTGGCAAATGTACAAGTAGTGCACACGCTAGCCTGCGGTTGCTTGCCGTGTGGTGCTAGCTGCGCAAAGCTCTAGACACGGCGTGGCTGTCGTACAAGTCCCGTGCACTACCTAGTTGGATAGTAATCTTGAAACCAGATAACAAATAGGCTGTGTGACCTGCTTCCGTTCATGCCAAACAAACAAACGCATGCAGGTGTCACATCCATATCATATATATCTCCCGTGGATCAACCACAGCGCGCGTCACGGCTGGAGAAAAGGAAAATGAATCCGCCGGCCACCAGCTTTCTCATTTCACTATCTTTCTACGCGCGCAACATTGCAACAATGGACACGTACGTTCGTAGAATCACAATCTAACGTAGCGCCGCGGCGCCATTGATCGATGACCTTGTGAAGATTGCCTGCCACCAAGAGATCGATGAAGTCCACTATCCCACTGCTGACACCGTACAAGATGGCCGGGCCAGTTCGACCTCTCGCACAGGGTCGTGCTGGCGCCGTTGACGCGGCAGCGCGCCTACGGCGGCGTCCCACAGCCGCACGCCGTCGTCTACTATGCCCAGCGCGCGTCCCCCGGCCGGCGGCTTCCTCATCTCGGAGGGGACCAGGATCTCCGCCGGCGAGCCGCCTGCCCTGCCGGAGGCCAAGGAGGAGTCAACGGCATCGATATGATAGCCGGTGCAGGTTCGCGATGGAGGTGGTCGACGCCGTGGCGCGGGAGGTGGGCGGCCACCGCGTGGGCGTGCGGCTGGACCAGTTTGACGCCACCGCCGACGAGCACGCGCTGGCGCTCCACGTGGTGAGCCGGCTCAGCGACCGCGGCGTGCTATACTGCCACATGATCGAGCCGAGGGTGGACGGGCGGCGGCGCGTGTCCCGGCGGCTGCTGCCGTTCAGGGAGGCGTTCGGGGGCACCTTCATCGCGAGCGGCGGGTACGGTCGGGACGAGGGTGATGCGGCGGTCGGCGAGGGGTACGCCGACCTGGTGGCGTACGGTCGGCTCTTCCGGGCGAACCCGGACCTGCCGAGGCGGTTCGAGCTGGGCGCGCCGCTCAACGAGTGCGACGTGGCCACCTTCTACGGCGCCGGTGCCGCTGATCCTGCCGTGGGGTACACTGATTACCCGTTCTTCGACTGATATCGAGCTCAATCTTGCGGTCGCCATTGGTGATCGAGCTCGAATCTTGTATATATGTTTGTACATGCATCCGTGAAAGATCATTAATTTGCCGATTCAGTCGTGTCTGACACCACTACTCGTGATCTCCATGTTGCTCGGTTCAGACTTTTTTTTTTTGAGATGCGGTTCAGACTTCTCTCTACGTGTGAGGAAAAATGCGCCTGAAGAGGTTTCTCAGAAAATATTACGAGGACTAATAGGATCACTTAAATTTCCATGACAATTAAAAAGGTTTTGATTTCATCAAAGTTCTAAAATTTCACTTCAAACCATTTTTTAGCTTATGCATAAATCATAAGCAGGCTTATAGCTTTCGGTGGAGAGAAACAATGGTCGGTTGAAACTCATAGAAGCTAGTCTCTCTCCTCTTTAGGCTTCTAGAATTATGGCTTATTATATTATGGGCTTCTAGAAGAGAAACAATGGTCGGTAGAAGCTCATAGAAGCTAGTCTCCCTCCCCTTTAGGCTTCTAGAATTATGGCTTATTATGGGCTTCTAGAAGAGAAACTATGGTCGGTAGAAGCTAGTCTCCCTCCCCTTTAGGCTTCTAGATTTATGGCTTATTATGGGCTTCTAGAAGCTAGTTCCCTTATGATCAACATGAGGATCACCAGCGGTGGAAAGAGGTCGGACACCTGGCTCCGGGACTGCGGGGAGTCCAGGCCTTGGAGGGTCTCCTCCTGTTCCTCCTCGTAGGGGACATAGTAGTGCACCGGCGGCAGCCTATAGCGGCCACGGCTGCAACATGGTCTTCGTTCTCCATGTTCGTAGGTCGTACTCGTAGGTCGTGTGTGCGTATGAAGAGAAGGAACAACGACAGGATTGGAGGATGCGGGAGTAGTAGAGATATGAAGTTGAGACGCCATCTCTGAAAAAACGCTTCACACCGTTCCTACGCGTCGCTCCCGCGGGCGACGAACCCTAGCTCGCGCGAGTCTCCGACCCTCCTCCTCCCTTCTCCTGCGCCGCCGCCGGCGAGGGCCGCCGGGCAAAGCCCGCGCGGTGCTGGCGGCGGCGGGACCTTCTTTACCCGCTCGTAGGGGCCCTGCGCGAGGCAGGCGCGGTCGGCGGCGGTGCTCCTAGGGTCTTGTGGAACTCGGTCCGGCGGCGACGGCGAGGCTTCGCGGCGGCGGCTCTCGGCGGAGGTGTGGGCTGGCGCAGCATATGGCCGCAGGCGGCGGCGGAGTGCGGCAACCGAGGAGGCTGCTGGCGGCGCGGCCCGGGTTAGGGCCAGGCGGGCCCTGATCTGGGCCAGGTGGGCCATGGAGGTGGCCAGCGCCGACGGGGCTCCTCCCAGGTTGCACCGCCGCTGGTGCCAGACCTGGGCCAGTTGGGCCCAGATCCGGCGGTTCTCGGTCGTTCGGCTGCGCGGTTCATCTTCTGTCCGGGAGGGCCGAGGTGAGGCTCTTGCTCGAGTTCGGTGGCGAGTTCTTCGATGCCGACAAAGTGTCCGGCTTGACCGGCGGCATGGCGGCGTCGACAATGGCGCGGAACTATCCCCGGGCGTCGTGGCGGGGGTGCTTCTTGGCGGCGGTGCGCGGTCTTGGCCAAGGCCATTTTGCGAGGAGTGAGGTTGCGGCGACGCCGCTCATGGTGTTTGGCTAGCACGCGGCGGTTCGATGGTGGCAAGTTTTGGTCCGGCCCGGTGCTGCAGGTGGATGGCGTCGGCGACCTAGGCGTACCAGTGTGGTGGCATGGCTAATGGGGCGTGATCGAGGCCTGGCAGGCGGCCGGGCCTGATTTAGGCCACATTGACCATGTTACTGCGTCAGGACGGCGGGCACCTCGGGTGTCGGAGGGTGGATCCCCTCCCTTGGGCTGCCGTGTGCCTTGATGGTTGCTGTCAATGGTGCCTTCCTACCCTGTCCATATCGAGTTGTAGTGTGCTGGTTAATCCATGGGCTCGAGTTCGTGGGGATGCCGGTCCGGCGGCCTGGAAGGTGGACTGCACGGATGGTTCTTCGGGGGGGGGGGGGCAACGCGGCGGCGGTGGTGGTCTCTCTCTTCCGTCACGAGGATGACGTGGAGCAGACGGTTGGGGATCCTGGTGTTGGCGGCGCTTCGGCCTCGACAATCCCCAGATCGTGTTAGGGATGCCCAACTTAGGGACAACGGGCGGCTGAGTTGTCGGGCGTGGTGATGGGATGCTTCCGGGCGAAAGCTCAGCGCCTCGGCGCCAACGACGGTGGTGCCTGTGGGTGTCGTAACCCTCTTGGGGGCGTCGTTGTGGTTATCCGCCCCGCGGTACGGCTCCGGGTGAAAGCCCTAGACCTCGTGGTATTGACGGGGGCGGCGCAATGCGTCGTTTTCCCTCTTGGGGGCGTCGTTGTGGAGCCCCATTTTGACTCGGTCTCGTGTCGATGTCCTCTTGGCAACTTTAGGGTCTCTGTGTTCTTTTTTGTTTTTCTTTGATCTGCTTTGTAAGAGGTTCTCCTCTCCACCTTGTATCGGTCTGACTGTTGCCGCTTTATGTATAAAGCGGGACGAAAGCCTATTTCGAGGAGTAGTAGTAGAGATATATGATTCCACCGGCTGTGTAGTTATCACCGGGATGGATGAAAATACTTGGAAACTTGGAATCGGAGTCTGAAATATAGACGCCTGAAATATAGACGCCTTATTTGTGAAGCCCTAGCAATAGTTCTAGTCCGAGGTTCCAGCACAATTGATGCCTTTGCACAAATAGTATCGGGCACAAACAGCCTGCCCACCACTCCGCCAAGCTAGCTGTGTCACCGATCTCAGCATTTATCTGCGAACGAGGTGGTTCGCTGTTGATTAATTTCTACCATATCCTTTCTTATACGGTTTTTTTTATTGAGAATTATCTCCTTATACGTTTGATGCAGAGGCAGTTACGGCAACGTTGAACATAATCTCCATAAACAAATACCTAGGCAGAGTGGTCCGGTCCCAAGTTAGTCACCATGTCGAACATGATCTCCAATTACCCGACGTCCGCCTACCATGCGCTGCCGAGCAGTAGCTCAACGACGAAGACCACCAAGCGGCAGCCGTTGCCGGCTGAGGCATCAGCGGCGTACCTCCATGACAACTGCGACAAAGTCTTCCTGGTACCTACCGACCCTATTTCCATCTTGATTACACGTCTGTGCTTCTGTGTGTTAATGGCGGTTAGCTAATGTGTCCGGATCTGAATGAGTACTCCCTCAATTAATCCATGCATGATGATGTGCAAATCTGCTTGTTTTGGGCATGCAGCACGTAATGGTCTGTTTGATGATGTCCGTCTTCTTCGCCATCTCTGCATCCGCTGTATGGCAAGATATGCACGACGTGATCATCAACGCCATCGCCTACCTCTACTCCACGGCCATGATCCACCTCGTGCTAATCAAACGCTGGGAGGACGAGAAGAAGCAAGCGGAACTCAATGCATGCAGCGCACCCGGTACAGGGCTACACTCCATGGTACGTACCCCCATGATTAACCAATAGACATATTTTGCGTTGCTAGTTAACCGGGCGTCATTCATTCGTTCATACTTGTTCCGTCATCCGTGCATAATTGGTTTGTTATTCGCTCATTTTTTTCGATAATTGTTCTTTAAATGCAGTTGGCATCGATGATGATGTTGGTCGCCACCGGGGCCGTGATAATCTCTTTGGCGGTCGCCCTCTCCGTCTTTCGCCCTGATTGGCATGACTTGGTCTTCATTGCTATCATGGTCTTAGCATCGGTGGCGGGGATGTTTTTTTTGCTTGGATCTGAGGAAAGTAGTCGGAAGAAGGGGAGACGAGATAATTTTGAAGATGCCTTGAATCGAGTCTAGTATGCAGAGCCTTCCTTTGGTAGTTGCAGTATTTGATGTTTTTATTTGGGTGTATAAAATTAGAAAGTAAGACATGTACAAAGCTCCCTTATTACAGAGGGTATCTTATCATGCATCATATAGTCGAGAAACCATAGGGAATATCTCATATCAGTGAGTTGTGTATTTTGGCGACTATCTTATATAGAACTTCAAAATGCATCAAAATTCCACTTTTGATGTATTCGATCATCACAAATTTTTTCCCCAGCTTGTACCGTAATGTGTATAATCCAATATCCATGTGAGATATTTCAATTGTTTGGGCCAATGCTACATGAGATCAGTTATTTTGTTCTCTCATACATTGTGCATCTATCTAAATATACTTATCTCTTGTCTCTAGTTTTGTGCTGAAACATGATGAATTTCTTCCTATAAATGTTGCAAGACTACCCAGCCAACCAGGCCATCTGAAAGGGGCAAATGAATCTGGAGCAGAGGAAGTACAAATCATGGCGTGAAAGTGAGCGGCCTTGTTATATATTGTTTCTTTTGCTTTGTGTTACCGTCGAGTATCCAAAAAACAGGAATACCATAATATAATAATCTGTGTATTTTCCGTGGCGTGCCTCCTTTGCCCGCTGCCTTACCTTCGTATTTATAAAGGTTCAGTATACAGATTTATACGGAATAAATACATAGACTGTATCAAATACATACACACAATCATTATTATACAAGTGGTCAAATCATTACTTGATCTCAAATATTGGAACCGAAATATATAAGCACAAGCGTGACTATACGAATACAAGTCTCGACCGAGTCGCTAGAGTTATAGCTAGTCATATAAACTACGATCACATAGACGAATAATGCAGTCACGAGTCCTTCATACATAAGGTGTCCTCCATACATAAGCTTCATCAATTTTTCTTTAAAATTCGATGCAATTTGACTGGGATAGCTCTGAAATTTTGGTGGAGCTCGATTTTTTTTGCAGAATTCAAAACCTACCCACAGTAATCCGAATTGCTGAATGAATGATCTATCTTTCATCGATGCATGTACATATGTATAGCAAATCCCATAAAAAGTCATACAAATTGGCATTATTGATATAGTGAAAGACTTCCAAACACAACTTCCCATTTGAACGTATATTGCAAAACTCCTAAATTGAGGCCACTAACAAATCTTGTAAGCACTTGGCCTCTCTTATTTGTTCAGGCCAATGCAGAACGAGATCATCTGTTATTTTGTTTTCTCATGCATTGTGCATATAACAAGGAATACTTATCGCATGTCTCACTTTCGTGTTGAAACATGAACCGGATGAAAGCAAAGAAGAAGTATAGAGGTTGATATGCATGCCGCAAAGTCACGATGACTAATTTTATCATGCTCTATGCCCCTCACTTTCATCCATGCTCATGCTTATATGTGTGCATTACCATCCATTGATACTCGGATGAAAGCTTCTATATATACCCCCAAAGATATCATTGTCTACTTTATTGTATGTCAAGACCTCCAGCTATGTTATTCTCCACCATGTTATTATTTGGTTGTACTAGTATATTCTAAATGTTGAGTTGAGAAATTGGAGAAAACCAAAAGGCAATCAACCCTATTCTTTTCACCGCTCAGGAACGGCTTGACATACCCTAATGGCGTCGCGGTGAGCCACGATAGGATGTACGTGGTCGTGGCGCAAACCGGGGGCCGGCCAGACGAGTTGTTGGTCGATCTGCCAGGCTACCCTGACAATGTGAGGCCCGACAGAAAAGGTGGTTAATGGGTTGCGCTGAACCAATAGAAGGGGCGGCCGAACGGCTCTAGTGAAGAACTTGGTGGGAGTCCGGCTTGACATGCAACGACGTGTAGGCGGCGGGGCTCATGGAGGTCAAGAGTGTGACGCTCAGCGAAGTGACCAAAAGGAATAGGACGATGTTCTCAGTTCTCTCGAACACGACTACATCGGACTAGTTTCACAATTTCAGGCATTACTACTATGTTTTAGTTGCATCATTGTTCCTGCTCTAGCAGAATGATCCTAAAGTCAAGTGTTCATGCTTACCCAATTGAATGGTCGGGATATTTCGACTGGTTATACTATACAATTCTTATTTTTTCCCCAAAACACTAAAGTTGAGCAAGGATTTATCTGTTCTAGGCCGTAAACCTTGTACCGTAGACACTGCCGAAAATTAACGACCGCGTGCCCCCCTCCAATTCCAAATTAAGTGTCGCAGCTTTGGTGTAGGTTCGCTCATTTAAAAACTGGACATTTAATTTGGAGCAGAGGAAGTACAAATCATGGGGTGCAAGTGAGGCCTTTTTATATATTTTCTCTTTTGCTTTGTGTTACTCGGGTCAAGAATAAGAGGCTTTTTACGGTACAGCTTACTTGTCCCATGGATGAGTAGTATTGAGCCAGGGGTAATTTAGGCAGGTACCATTTTTTTTCTGTAAGGGCAGCCTAGTCCATGATTAGGGGCAATCAATCTCGATCTCTCCACAACGCCAACAAAGAGTTGCCATCGCTCTCACACGGCCCGCGCTCCCGCCCTGCCATCGCTGGCATTCTTGCGACGGCCTAGACATGGAATTAGAGATCGCCGCGGTGACGTGGAAGTCGTCGTGTACCACAGCCCACAGCTGTTTTCTTTTTCTGTTCCATTGCCACTCCTTTTCCTGCCGGTGTTCTCGAGGCTGCTCGCGAACTGGAACAAGAGCTAGCAGGAACTGGATGAGATTGGTTTTCAGCGAACAAACGGTCACCATGCAGGAGAAGCTGAAACTGCAGAGCAGAAGATTGAAGAGCCATGGATCAATTTATTGAAAGTGCAGTAGTAAATGGATCGTTTAGTTTATGAGTTGTTGACACATACACTAGACGTGATTTTCGTATACTCTGCACTTAGTCTAAAAATCATGCCTCTCAATGAATGGATTACATCATCTACTGCCATCTGCATTTCAGATAAATACAAGTACAAACACTACTGCCATCTGCATTTCACAGTACGTTTTACTTGCATTTATCTGGATTTCACAAGAATTAACAGATAGATAAACAATGAATGAGGTACTAACAGTACTCGAAAATTCAGAGATAGGCCGCAGAGTAAAAGTAAGCTCCAGAGTCCAAATACGGGGAGTTTATCTCAAATAATGTGAGCAACGAGCCAATGTGTTTTCAGTGGAGTGCCTTGTCCCGTGCCGTGCCGGAGTGGCCGCGGCGCTGCGGTGAGGAGCAGGCGTGCGCGATGGCGTGCAGCCTGGCGCAGGAGCTCGACCGGCACAGTCAGCCTCGCCGCGGCGGTGTGCAAGCGGCGTATGTGCATAGGGCTCCACGCCTGCTGGTTGGCATGCTGCCTGGCGCAGGAGCTTCCCCGCGTGCCCGGCACCGGCAGCCTCGCCGCGGCGGTTTGCAAGCGTCGGGTCCGCCTCGGGCGTTCAGCTTAGCGCAGGAGCTGGTGCGCGGCGCCCGGTATCAGCAGCCTCCCGCGGCTGTGTGCAAGCGGCGGGTCCTCACCGGCAGGTCGGCGCTATGCTGCCTCCATCGGCGGTGCTCGGCGCGGAAAAAGGCCGCAGGGGCGGGAGCCTGCTGGTGGAGCGGATGGCCAGGTTGCCGCCTCCCATCGTTCCTCAATTCTAGTGAATACCCTTCTTTTTCTTTTAAAAAAAACTCTCGAAAGTACCCTTCGGTGGGCAGAAATATAACAATTTTACACTTTGGTGGAATAATACTCCTACTCATCTACCCGACTAGTATGAGTCAATCTAAGCACTTGGATTTGGCCTTTTGGACGGCTGACTCTCCTCCGTCCCTACCGTAAAAGAGCCCAAGAATAAATAATCCTTTCAAACATGAGTTATTTCCATTAAGTGGCTCCGGAAAAAGAAAAATGCCAGGCTTCAGTGCCATGAGCAACTAAAATACTTGTTGCCCGGTTCTAATTTAACAATCATGTTGTTCCTAGTTTAAGCAGGTCTCATTGCATAGGACACATGTGTTAACTGGAAAAATGTTCCGAGTCATTAGGAGATATATTGCATAGGATACGCTTCGGGACAACCAGCGATCTTGTTCATGAGTGGCAAAAAGAAAAAGGAGAGAGGCTCTCGGCTCGAGGTATTCCAGCTGCAGGGCCCGGCAGGCGCCGGGTCATTCGGCGTGTAGGCCGGTGGCGCCGGACGTGGCGCCGGGCGGGCCAGCGTAGCAGCCGGTGTCGCCGAGCGTGGCGCCGGCCTGGACTTCTTGTTTTCTCTCCTTCGCGCATGCCTCCCTCTCCTCCCTCGCGCGTCCATAGGATGTCTTCATGTCCAGCTCCATGTCCAGCTGCTCCTCTCCTCTTCGTGCGATGCTTGCTCCATCTTCGTACCTGATCATACATAAGTAAAAGGACTTAGCCAGTATAAAGTTCTCATCGATCAAAATACCATTCAGAAGCGAATTCACCTGTTTTTTAGTAGCTTCGCACGAGCCTTTGTAATAGGTCCAATCCTGACTTTATTGGACTTGAGCTTCACAACAGCTTCATCTTTATCTTGCAATGATAGAGGTAGTAGTCCGGTAGGGATGTCCTCATCAGCCGTGCTCGGCAGCTGCTGGCACGCCGGAGCAATCACCCCGTTGGGGTGTGCTTCGGTGCCCCCCCTTAGCTCCACGATTTTGAGAAGTTGAAGCTGCTCCAATTACGTGAAGTTGAATTCGTGAAATATAAAAATGCAGAGCACACCCTGTTATGTCTGGGACGCACCGCGTGATCGCTTAAATCTTTGGCTGGAAGTCCATCTGGCCCGTGGCAAAGTATTTCCTGGCGGTGGAGTTGGCCTGGCCACGACGGTGAGGATGGCTATAGCGGCGGCGCTGAACCACCCGGCACTGCCGTGACGTTCCCAAACACCGGGTAATTAGAAATCTTGAACCAGTTTTAGATCCATATTTAGATACTACTAGAATTACGAATCCATTACGCACTCAAGCGAGGAGACGGATTTGAAAAGTTAACTGCAAGCTGCTCTAGCTTTTGGTACACAAACATAAAAACACGGAGCTCCGTAATTTACATCCGACTGCTACTGATTTGACTTCATCGCAACACGATTTACATTTGTCGCCACTAAATCATGGACTCTGGCAACCGAGTCGACGTACTTTCAGCCGAAGTTAAACTTGTCCGATTCGTTCTTGTCGCCACACAAATCGAGTTGTAGCTCGCTGCCGGTACCGCCAGGAGCTTGCTGTCGCCACCACTACGTCTCACGCCGCCTCACCCATGACGAAGTTGGTTGAGGCGGCCACAACAAGTTTCTGGCGGCGGCAACAAGCTACAACTCGATTTGCGCGGCAGCAAGAATGATTCAGACAATTTCGACTCCGACTGGAGGTAAGTTGATTCGTTTGCCGACGGCCTCGATTCGGTGGCGGCATGCGTGAATCACGCTGCGGTTAAATCAAATCGGGAAAGAGTCTGGGCATTGGGAAACATGCCCGAGAGAGGAGGGGGAGAAAGATAAAACGTGCGTAACATTTTGGTCACTTATCGGTGGCAGTGGGACGTAAATAAACAACCAATCCATGTTTTTGTGTTCCGCGAAACCAACTCCACGTATTTGTACCAAAAGGTGGAGCAACTACACGTATTTGTACCAAAAACTGGAGCAACTTCACAGATCAAAACAAAAAAGCTAGAGCAACTCTACGGATCAAAACAAAAAAGCTGAAGCGGCTCTAATTTTTCAGAACCATGGAGCTGTGAGGGGGGGACACCGGAGCAATCACCCCGTTCAGTAACATACTCGAATACGTTTAGTCGTTTAGAAAGCAGCTTCAGATCCGAGCTAATCGATTCTCCTTGTCCAAACTAGATAGCTGGAGTACCACCCATCTACCTACGTATTTGATGCGTCCCTTCTCACCCTATATGGTGCCAGGATCAACGGGTCGTCACCAATTATCCATCAACATCATTTTGATCGTCAGCGGAAGGAACGGCGGCGACGGCCTGCCCAACCACGAAGAGGAGCTCTCCGCCAAGAGGACGACGTATACAGACAGAAAGAGGAGCCGTTGTTGTGAGTCACGCGTGAGCTGCACCTGACCCCACTTGACCACGATTTTGACCTCTTTCCACCAAATTGCACCGACGGGATAAGTTCATGAACTTGACCGAACAAATTTCCACTTGATGGTCCAATTTGCACATGCGGGACATGTTCATGCATTCCTTGCGTTATTACCTCTCTAAGAAAATTATAAAATTAGTCTGATGTAATCAAGTTCGACGCGACGGATCCGAGCCACAACTCCTCTTGGTCAATTCGTTGAGCATTACCTTTCTAAGAAAATTATAAAATTAGTCCGATGTAATCAAGTTCGACAGATCCGAGCCACAACTCCTCTTGATCAATTCGTTGAGCATCACGCCCTTATCCGTTGTGGGCTCCACCTCCATGCCCTAGTTGTCAAGCTGGACTCCCACCAAGCGCTTCACTAGAGCCATTCGGCCACCCTTCTCCCACCTTCTAGTCGTGCCTCCTATTCTCCGAGTAGCCAAGCATATCGGCGAACAGCTCATACTAGCCAACCTTTTGTCCCTGGAGATAGTGCATGTGTGCTTGGCACGCGTCGTCGTTTGCCACAACCATGTACGTCCCATCCTAGCTCACCGCGACGCTGTTAGGGTATGGAATGCCATCCTTGAGCAGCAGGAGGAGAGAGCTTTTAGCATTTTGGTTTCCTCCAATTTCTCAACTCCCATTTAGAATATACTAGTACAACCGAAAAATAACATGGTGGGGAATAACCTAGCTAGCCAACTTGACATACAATAAAGTTGAAAATGAAATCGGTTGGGGATACATATATAGAAGCTTTCATCCCGGTACCAATAAATGGCAATGAACACATATAAGCATGAGCACAGAGGAAAGTGAAATGCATAGAGCATGACAGAGTCTAAATTACATGACACTGGTGGAAAAACGGCCTTTGGTCGCGGTTCGCAACTGCCATTAGTCGCGGTTGCGCAACCGCGACCAATTAAACGCGACTAAAGGCCCCCTTTAGTCGCGGTTCCTTACGAACCGCGATAAAGGCACATCCACGTGGCCGCCAGCAGTCCGTCGGGCGGAGGACCTTTAGTCGCGGTTCTCCTGCCAACCGCGACTAAAGGCCGCCGCAGTTTAGGGTTTTAGCCCCCCCTAAACCTTTCTTTTTAATTTGTATTGTTTTATTTCTTTTGTGTTTTATTTTAATTTTGAAGGAGTTTCACATATTCTACGGTACTACATACATGCATATGAATGTACAATTTCAATCAAATTTGAAATTAGAACCGAAAAGAATTCAAGAGGAATATACAATATATATTCAATATCATCGGATGACCATATACAATTTGAACAAGTTTCCATACATAATTTAATGCATATGAAGTTCTACGTCCTCTACATAGTGTTCTCCTTTAGGATCGATGACTTCCCTCCTGAACCATCCAGCTAGTTCCTCTTGAAGTGGTCGGAAGCGAGCTTCTGGACTAAGCATCTTCCGGAGGTTATTCCTCTTCTCATTGTTATCACACGGAACCCGCTCAGAGGTGTATCTCCGGATCATCTCACAGACATAGTATCCACATAGATTGGTCCCCGTGGCTGAATATCCCCACCATTCAACCTTTTAAATTGTAGCTCTTTTTTGAATTCACCGACCTTTTCATGTATGAACCGTCTCCAAACCCTACGAGGCAAAGAAAATTAAATAAACAAGAGAGTTATTAGTTACTTGATATTAGGAAATGAACGAAATAGGCCGATCGATATAGAGCGCAAATGAATGAAAATAATTACTTCTGCATCATTTTTCTAATGTTGGCCCAAAGCTTTGGATCCATATTCAGAGAGTCGTGGACGAGAACTGTGGAGTCGTGAAATTGAATTACTAGCAGAATCCAGTGGAACCTGCGGACACGATACATGAATAGTCATGCATAACTCATCTATTAGCCACATACCATGCATGGAGTAAACAAAAGAGAATGTGCTCAAGACAGAAACACTCACCCAAAATGGTAAGGAAATAGAATATCACTTTTGAGTTCCTGTTTTCTAAAAAACGCCACAGGTCTTCCTCCACGTCGGCGGGGTGATTTTCTAACACATATCCATTAACGATGTGTGGGTCAATGAACCCAACATCATGGATGTTCTTTACTCTGCATTCCTTAATCTTCATTCTGCATAATAGCGTACACAACAATATAGTTAGGACATATATATAGTGCAGGCAATGAACGAGATGGGGTAGAAATAAATCACTTACAGAACGTAGCAACTGATGATAGATTTGTCGAGCTCGCGCAGATTGAAAAGCTGGAACAATTCACTCATATGAATTGTTACATAGTAATGTTTGAAGTGATGCTCATGTCTAACTTCCGCATAAATATATTCTTTGGCGTTTTTATTTTTTATGTAACCCTTGTACCAATTTAGCAGATTTTTCATTTGTTGAGGTAGATCCTCTTCCTGCGCAGGCTCGACGAGGGGCCCATTCCGCACATATGTAATTACTGGTTCACTCATTGGCGCCTCCTCAAGGCCTAACACTGCACGAAGAGTCATACCTAAGTTGGCCGCTTGTTCTCTGGCACTCGTTACAGTCAATCCCTGTGCTGCCGCAGCTGCTATGATATCGGGGGCATCCGGACCGGCGGCTTTCACTATGAGCGGGGCAATCGATTGTTTACTTTGTTCCCCGAGCTGGGCAACTTGTTTCCCGCTTTTTTACTTGCTAATTCTTTCTCCTTCTTCTCCTTGAACATGAGTGCCTGCGTACGAAATTCACGTGCATAGTCCTCAGGCAGATTCTTCGCGGCTTGGGACGGTGTGCTCAAAAATGACTTAGCCCACTTCTTTTGCTTATTAGAAAATACTGGCTTGGGCTCGGGCTCTCTTTTCTTCTTGCAGTCCGCCTTCCATTTCTCATAATCAGCAGCCGCGGCCGCGTCGACTTCCTCGGCACTACGTTCCCAAGGCCTTGTGGGGAGAGGCTTCAGTGATGGCTCCGGTACCTTTGTGGTCTTAGGTACATAAGGGTCCGGGTTAATAGTCCAGGACTGCTTCTGCTTCTTCGCCGGAGGTGGATTGGGGGGCGGCTGCTTACCCGCCGGAGGCGGACTGGGGGCGACGGCTGCTTACCCGCCGAAGGTGAATTGGGGGGCGGCGTCGGCTGACGTGAAGGAGGTGTAGGTGAAGCACCATCACCACCACCACCGCCACCACCACCGTAGGGGGTGGACTTGTTGGCCTTGGCGCCTCGCCTGGAAACTTGATAAACTTCTTTTGCCATAGAATGAACTGGCGCTTGACATCTCCAAGTCTTCTCGCCCCTTCGGGTGTAGCAATGTCAATCTCCAGGTCCTCAAACCCTTGGACTATGTCCTCCACCGTGACACGAGCATAGCCATCTTGAATGGGGTTGTTGTGGTGGAGTGCTCCAGGTAAACATGGTAAAGCACTGCCGATGGCTACCTTCATGGACATGTTCCCGATTGGATAATACAGATGACATTCTTTCATCTCCTTTACATCGTCCACGGGGTAGCGAGGAGGCTCCGGTGCAGTAATATCGATCGCCGGTGCATTAGCAGTAGCCAACGGGGCCTCCGTGGAAGCCACGCTGCTTCTCCGCTGCTGGCTTCCGAGATCCGCTGGATGATCTTCATGCGTCCCAGCTGCCGATCTTTCTTGTACTAGTATATTCACGGTTTTCTTCATCTCATCGAATTCCGATACCAACCGCGCCACAACATCTGCATCCCGATCCATCTTTCTCTTACGGCTTCTGTAACCGTACGGGTCATCGTTCTGGGAGAACCCTATTTTCCACGGAATGTGCCCCTTGCCTCGTACACGTCCTCCGTGTTCAGGATTCCCGAGGGCTTTTGTCAGCGCGTCGTTCTCTCTGTTGAACTTGATCTTCCCCTCTTGAGCATCCCTCATTGCGTCAATAAGGGCTTGGGTGGGTTTAAACGTTTTGTTCCGTGAACACTCCGGGTGTAGCGTTCCCCCATGCCCGTACCACCATTTTGGCCCTTGGGTCCCATCCCTCCGTACCTGGACGGATTCCTCGCGCCCTCAGCTCGTTCTCCATCTTCTCCCACCTAGGCTCCCAATAGCTATACCCTCCTGGCCCCATAATATGATTGTACTCCTTCTTAGCCGCATTTTCCTTATTTTTTTTCGATATTTCAATGAAATGCTCCGATTTCTTTTGCCTCACAAATTCTGGCCAATCATCTTTCAGTTTCTCATATTGTCCTTTGAAATCCGGAGTCTTGTTCTTGTTGACATAGTCACGGGCTAGATTTTGCTTGAATTTCCGGAATGCGTCGGCCATCTTACCGAGAGCGAAGTGTTTGACTAGCCTCCTCCTCTCCTTGTTTTCCTCAATCTTGTTACCCTCCTCATCGAATTTGTTGTATTCCGGAGGTAGAACGAAATGTTCCATAAGCTTTTTGAAGCAATCTTTTTTTGTTCTCTTCTCGACAAAACTGAAACCAACACGTGCCTTCTTTGGCTGATTCCACTCCTGGACGGTGATCGGGACGTTGTCTCTAACAACGGCTCCGCATTGGTTGATAAACTTGGTTGAGTTCTTCTGGGGCTCCAGCGGCCTGCCGGTTGCAGCACAGACAACCTCGATGGTAAATGTTTCTCCTTGTTTCAGCATCTTGGTTGCGCCACGCTTTGACGACGTACTCGATTGTTTCGACGATCCGGCCGAGGGCTAAAATAAGAAAGAGAGTCACGCGCGTTAGTACACACATATTTATTCAAATCAGTAAGTTTGTATCACCAGAGGCTCAATGTATATATATACCTCGGCGCCGGAGGTGGTTGCTACTTCCAATTGAAGATCGTCGTTTATCGATGTTTGTTCGGCATCATCTTGCTGACGGCCTTCATCTTGACCGTCAAGGTTCAGATAAGAAGATATATCATCTTCTTCATCTTCTTCGGTCGGCACATAAATAACATTGCCTTTTATGATGCCGAAGATGCGTTCTTCAGCTTCCGGATCATAGTTGGCCATAATCGGGTCAACCCTATCGTCCGCCATATGTCAGTCCTGAAAACATGTAGTAAAATTTTAGTTAAGTCAAAAAATTTAAGATAAAATTTTTAAGTCAAATTTTGAGTTCTCTTAAAAGTGAAAATTTAGTTCATTTTTTTGACAAACTCGTTATTCTTTGTCAAATTTTGAGTTCTTTGACAAACGGCGTCCTGCAGAGAGATGGGGGCAGCGGCGATTCGGGCGCGGAACGATCGAGGAAGAAGAGATGGGGGCAGCGGCGTTAGGCGCGTTAAGCAAATCGGGGCACCACGTTGCGTCGCGTAGGGTTGAAAACGAAACGGAAACGGACGGAAACATGCTTTATCGTTTTTGTTTCCTTCTATCTTGTCGGAATCGAAAATGGAAACGGAATCCCCGGAAACAAATATGAACACGGAAATCATCGGATATGAATACGGAACGGATATCGGAAACTTTTCGTATTTATTTTTCCGGAATTTCCTCTGCCGTTTCCGTTTCCGTTGGAAAGGGCTGGCTCGTTTTATTTTTCGTTTCCGTTTATGCTTTTGCCGTTTCCGTTTCGTTTCCTCAAAATGCCGCTTCCTTTTCCGTATTTGGCCCCTCGATCCATTTTCTTTTTCTTCGGAAACGGACGGAAATCCGTTTCGTTTTCAACCCTAGCGTCGCGTTAAGTCAAAATTTTGTTAAGTCAAAATTTCGTTAAGTCAAAATTTCGGTAAGTCAAAATTTTGTTAAGTCAAGATTTTGTTAAGTATACGGTGCAGCGAGTAGTGCACTACTTTTAATTAACAAATTTTAAGTTTACAAAATTTTAAGTTTTTAATTTTTAAGTTTACAAATTTTAAGTTTACAAAATTTAGTTTACAAATTTTAAGTTTACAAATTTTAAGTTTATAAATTTTAAGTTTTTAATTAAAAAAACTAAGTTACAAAGTAAAAAAACAAAAAAAAAAGTGGGCCGCGCGCCAGGCGCCCCTGGCCGGCCTTTCTCTCTCACTCTCTCTGGTTTCTTCCTTTCTCTGCAGAGCTCTGGAGCGCGCGCGGCGAGCTATGGCGGCAGAGCGGCGCAACGCGTGTGGCGGCAACGCGGCGGCCGCCCTCTCTCTCCGGCGGCCGGCGGCGAGCAGCGGCGCGGCGACAGCTAGCGCGCGCGACGACAGTACGTGGCGGTGCAGCCCGGTGCCGCGCGGGATCGAAGTGAGAAGGGGGGAGAGGCGCGCCCGGCGGACAACGGCGACGTACGAGGAGGCGGACGACGGCGGACGACGGCGCGCGGACGATGGCGGACGAGCGGCAGGTTCGCGCGAAGAAGACGAGTCGAAGAGGAATGGGGCGGGGCGGTTCGGCGCGAGCTTTTATACGAAACGACCTTTAGTCGCGGTTGACCAACCGCGACTAAAGGTATTTTGGCTGGAATTCTGGTTCCCGCGCTGATAGGCCTTTAGTCGCGGTTGGTGAGACCAACCGCGACTAAAGCCTATTTTTGAAATAAAATCCATTTCAAAATCATAAAAATGCAATTAATATATTAAAAATTTCAGGAAATAAAAATAATTCATTTCTAAATGTTAAAAATACAAATAATATATCAAAAAATTCAGAAAAATAAAACTAATTCATTTCAAATTGTTAAAAATACAATTAATACATCAAAAAATTCAAAAAAATAAAACTAATTCATTTCAAAATGTTAAAAATACAAATAATACATCAAAAAATTCAGAAAAATAAAACTAATTCAATTCAAAATTTTAAAAATACAAATAATATATCAAAAAATTCAGAAAAATAGAACTAATTCATTTCAAAATCTTAAAAATACAAATAATACATCAAAAAATTCAGAAAAATAGAACTAATTCATTTCAAAATCTTAAAAATACAAATAATACATCAAAAAATCACAAAAATAGAACTAATTCATTTCAAAATCTTAAAAATACAAATAATACATCAAAAAATTCAGCAAATAAAACTAATTCATTTCAAATTGTTAAAAATACAAATAATGTATCAAAAAAATTCAAAAAATTCAGAATCATAAAACTAATTCATTTCAAATTGTTAAGAATACAAATAATACATCAAAAAAATTCCAACCGGTGATTTTCCCACCAGTTCTTTCCTGCCGCCACTGTCTTCCCGCCCTCTTCGAGAAGCTGCGCCACGGGTGATTTTCCAACCCTTTACTCCATCCATGGGGATGAAACTCTCCCTACCTGCTAGGTTGGCTTGTTGGTCTGCTTGGCAAGGCGTATCGATGCTCCTTTTATAGGCACGGCGCCGCTGCTGCTTTGTCTTGTTCCTCCGACAGGGCGTCGTGCGCTACATGCTTTATCTCATCGAGCAGTGCGTCCACCCACCCGTCCTTATCCTGCCGACAACTTTAGTCACGGTTGCAGACTTGCAGTCTCCAGCCGGGAGTAAAGCTTACCCAAACGTCCTTATCCCACCGACAGTTTTCTTAGATGACACAAAAACCACATTTAGTCCCGGTTGCACCCACCAGACGGGACTAAAGCTTACCCAGATGTCCTTATCCCACCGACAGTTTTGTTAGATGATACAAAACCACCTTTAGTCCCGGTTGCACCCACCAGCCGGGACTAAAGGTTAGATGACCAGCTCTGGATTCCTCTTCTTCCCGCCATTTCTTCCCTGTCTTCCCGCCTCTTTCTTCCCGCCACTTTATTCCCGCCACTTTCTTCCCGCCTCCTATCTTCCCGCTCCCATTTTTCCCGCCATTTCTCACTACATATATGTAGCCCGGCTTGGCCAGCATTATCACAACTCTACAATCTCTCATCACTCTCACATGGCTTCCACCGCACCCACTCTAACCTACCAGCAGGTGGAGGAGCTTTGCGCCTCGAACTACCCTTGCCCACCGGGCTACCGCGTCCCCGCCGGCTGGAGCCTAAGCGCCGAGGCGTGCCGGTCCCTCCCGTCCCTCAGGGTACTGCGCGCCGGGCGGCCATCACGAACCACTACTACCTCGACCTCACGCCGGAGCAGCGGATGAATCCCCGCTGGCATCCCGATAACCAGCATACTTGGGACGCCTTCTTCATCAATCGGCGTGACAGGGCGCTCGCCAGGTATGAGGAGGACGGTCTGCCTCCTGGGAACTTCCACGAGGCCGGCCGTCGGCTATGGTGGTACGGCCGGACTCTGCAGAGCGTCATGGACTACATCACGGCCGGCGATATCCCCCGCCTGCGCTACCCTCAGTTCGAGCCACGAGCGCCGCCCGACGATAGCGACGACAGCAGCGACGACGACGGCGACAACTTAGAAGGCGACGACTACCAGTACAACGGCGGCGGCTATGAAGACTACGAGTATGCATATTATACGCCTAGGCAGGAGTATGACTAAATCACTCCAAATTTCATGTATCATCAGTGTGGTTTCTCGAATCAATCGAATCATTCGAAAATGGACACCAAACACATCACGGGTAATATAATTCACATGATCCATTCAATAAAGTTTGGTACAATAAATTATTACACATCATTTCTTCCCTTGTGTCCCTGCTTGCTTACGATTGTGCCGTATCCATGGAGCATCCTCATCATTTAACTTAATGCTTGGGTCGGTGTTCACTTTGAAGGGCGGAATTTCAGCAAACATATTATAATCTTCTGACATGTCTGTCTTGTCCTCCACTCCCACGATGTTTCTTTTCCCTGAAAGAACAATGTGGCGCTTTGGATCATCGCATGATGTACTGATCGTTTTCTTATCTTTCCGTTTCCTCGGTTTGCTACTCATGTCCTTCACATAGAAAACCTGAGCGACATCTTTCGCTAGGACGAATGGTTCGTCAAGCTAACCAAGATTGTTGAAATCCACCATTGTCATTCCGTATTGCTGGTCCACCTTTACCCCACCTCCTGTTAGCTTGAACCATTTGCACCGGAACAAAGGGACCTTAAAGGAGGGTCCATAGTCAAGTTCCCATATCTCCTCTATGTAACCATAATATGTGACCTTTTGCCCATTCTTGGTTGCTGCATCAAAGCGGACACCACTGTTTTGGTTGGTGCTCTTTTTATCTTGGGCGATCGTGTAAAATGTATTCCCATTTATCTTGTACCCTTGGAAAGTCGTTATAGTCGAAGATGGTGTCTTGGCCAACATGTACAGCTGATCTACAACACCATTGTCATTCATTAAGTGTTTTCTCAACCAACTGCCGAAAGTCTCCATGTGGGCCTTCCTAATCCAGGATTCAGGCTTCCCCGGGTTGTCCGAGCGTAAAATATTCTTGTGTTTCTCAAAGTACGGAGCCACCAAGCTGGAATTGGTCAGAACTGTGTGGTGTGCTTCAGTCATAGAATGGCCGTCCATACATATCGTTGATTTCCTTCCGATCGTGCCTTTTCCACTTAGTCTCCCCTCGTGCCGCGATCGAGGAAGACCAATCGGCTTAAGGTCAGGAACAAAGTCAACACAAAACTCAATTACCTCCTCATTTCCATAGCCCTTGGCGATGCTTCCTTCTGGCCTAGCACGGTTACGAACATATTTCTTTAATACTCCCATGAACCTCTCGAAGGGGAACATATTGTGTAGAAATACAGGACCGAGAATGGAAATCTCTTCGACTAGGTGAACCAGGAGGTGCGTCATAATATTGAAGAAGGATGGCGGGAACACCAACTCGAAACTGACAAGACATTGGACCACATCGTTCTGTAACCGTGGTAGAACTTCTGGATTGATTACCTTCTGAGAGATTGCATTGAGGAATGCACATAGCTTCACAATGGATACTCGAACATTTTCCGGCAGGAGCCCCCTCAAAGCAATCGGAAGCAATTGCGTCATAATCACGTGGCAGTCGTGAGACTTCAGGTTTTGGAACTTTTTCTCCGCCATGTTTATTATTCCATTTATATTGGACGAGAATCCAGACGGGACCTTCATACTGCTCAGGCATTCAAAAAAGATGACCTTCTCTTCTTTGGTCAGAGCGTAGCTGGCATGACCTTGAAACCATTCCGGATGCCGGTCATCAGGGTCTTTCAAACGTTGCTGGTCCTGCCGTGCTTCCTTTGTATCATTTGTCTTCCCATACACGCCCAAGAAGCTTAGGAGGTTCACGCAAATATTCTTCGTAACATGCATCACGTCGATTGCAGAGCGGACATCTAGGACTTTCCAATATTCTAGCTCCCAGAATATAGATTTCTTCTTCCACATGGCTGCGTGCCCGTCAGCTCCCTTCGGAACTGATTGTCCGCCAGGACCCTTTCCAAAGATGACTTTCAAATCCTTGACCATATCAAATACCTCAGCACCAGTGCGTTCCGCAGGCTTCGGCCGGTGATCTGCCTTGCCGTTGTAATGCTTGCCTTTCTTTCTTACTGGATGAATTTTCGGAAGAAATCGACGATGCCCAAGGTACACGTTCTTCTTACAATTTGGCAAATGTACACTTTCAGTCTCATGTAAGCAGTGCGTGCATGCATTGTATCCCTTATTTGACAGTCCCGAAAGGTTACTAAGAGCAGACCAATCGTTGATGGTTACGAAAAGCAACGCTCGTAGGTCAAATTCCTCTTCTTTGTGCTCATCCCACACACGGACACCAGGTCTGCCCCACAACTGTAAAAGTTCATCAACTAATGGCCTTAGGTACACATCGATGTCGTTGCCGGGTTGCTTCGGACCTTGGATGAGCACTGGCATCATAATGAACTTCCGCTTCATGCACAACCAAGGAGGAAGGTTGTAGATGCATAGAGTCACGGGCCAGGTGCTATGGCTGGAGCTCTGCTCTCCAAAAGGATTCATGCCATCTGTACTTAGACCAAATCTTATGTTCCTTGCGTCAGCTGCAAAATCTTTGAACTCTCTGTCGATCTTTCTCCATTGCGTTCCATCTGCGGGGTGTCTCAACTCCCCGTCCGACTTACGGTCCTCTTTGTGCCATCGCAACAACTTGGCATACTCTTTGTTCCTGAACAGACGTTTCAACCGTGGTATTATAAGAGCATACCACATCACCTTGGCGGGAACCCTCTTCCTGGGTTTCTCGCCCTCAACATCGTCACCAGGGTCATCGCCTCTGATCTTATAACGCAATGCAGTGCATACCGGACATTCATTCAAATTCTCGTATTCACCGCGGTAGAGGATGCAGTCGATGCATGCATGTATCTTCAGAACCTCTAAACCTAGAGGGCAGACAACCTTCTTTGCTTCGTACGTACTGGCGGGCAACTCGTTATTCTTTGGAAACATATTTTTCAACATTTTCAGCAAGTTTTCAAATGCCGAGTCAGCTACACCTGCCTGTGCCTTCCATTTCAGCAAATCCAGTGTGCAGCCCAGCTTTTTCAGACCATTATCGCATCCGGGGTACAGCGACTTTCTGTGATCCTCTAACATGCGATCCAAATTCTCCCTCTCCTTTTCAGTTTCGCAGCGTCTCCGTGCATCAGCAATGGTCCGACCAAGATCATCAACGGGCTCATCACGTGCCTCTTCTTCACCTTCCCCTTCCCCTTCACCTTCCCCTTCACCTTCAGCATCCTCCATGAAAGTATCACCGAAATGATCAAGATAGTTTTCATCGATGAAATCATCCCCTTCTTCATCTTCTTCCATTATAACCCCTCTTTCTCCATGCTTGTTCCAACAATTGTAGCTTGGCATGAAACCGTGCCGAAGCAGGTGCATGTGAACTTCTCTTGAGGAAGAGTAACCCTTCTGATTCTTACAGTCAACACATGGACAGATAACAAAACCCCCCTGCTTGTTCGCATTAGCCACTACGAGGAAATCTTTCAAACCCGTAGTGAACTCGCCGGAGAGTCGGTTACCGTACATCCATTGCCGATTCATCTGCATTATTATAATATAAAATATATAATTAACCATCATGCATTTGTTAAACTAACTAGCTATAAACAATAGAAATTAAACAATGAACTACACACATGCATATTTTATCAATGACACATATGAAAGGTTCAAGTTGCTAACCGCGATCGAGGAGGAAAAAATAAATGAGGAAGCTCAAGTGTGGCTCCGACACTTCATATCATGTTTGTTTCATGCTCTTGGGGCATTTCATCAAACACTTTGTGTGCATAAGAGGAGCCAAAAGCAAACCTAACACCCCTTGTGAAGTTTGTGAAGAGAAGTGGCACCAAATGGCACCTCTTGTGAAGTTTGTGAAGAGAAGTGGCACCAAATGGCTAAGTGAGTGTGCTGAACTGGTATATATAGGGGAGGAGCTTTAGTCGCGGTTGGGCTGGCCAACCGCGACTAAAGGCCTTCGGGCACCTTTAGTCGCGGTTGGCCTGGCCAACCGCGACTAAAGCCCCTCACGTGCACCAGCTGGCCACCGAGCGCCCTGGGCCCAGGCCTTTGGTCGGTTCGCCTCCCGAACCGCGACTAAAGACATCATTAGTCGCGGTTCCTACAGTTTCGCGACTAATGGGGCTGGACGGAAGCCTCTTTTTCTACCAGTGTGAGTACATCACACAACACGCTCTTCGTACTTCTTCTTTGTTTTCATCCAGTTCATATTTCAACACGGAAGTGAGACATGCGATAAGTATTTCTAGATACATGCAAACACAATGTATGAGAAAATAAATTACTCTCTCCGATCCAAATTAACTGGCTTCATTTTGTCTAGATATGAATGTATCTAGTTAACAAACACATCTACATACATCCGTATCTAGATAAAGTGGAGTCAATTAATTGGGATCGAAGGGAGTAACAGATTTCATTCCGCAATGTATCAGTAATGACAATTGTATAACATTTTTTATGGGATTTCTTGTATATGTACATGCATTGATGAAAGATAATTAATTCAATAATGCAGTTGCTTTTGTCACCATAAATCATGATCTATGTTGGCCGAGATTTTAAATTCTGTATTGAACAAAAAAATCAAGCTCAGCCCAAATTTCGGAATTATCACAATCAAATTGCATCATGGTAACCTAGAGTTGTAGACACATAATACTTTCTAGATACATCAAAATTTAATCAAACTTGAGACAATTATTATGGGATAGATAAGTGTATCTCAAACTTAGACATGCAGACGAACGGCAAGACAACATGCAGCAGGAACACGTTCTTATGCATAAACTGTGAAGCACATAAAAAAAACACACACACACACAAAGTAGTCTCTTTTTATTTGAGGAGTTTTTTTTTTTACAACTACTCCCTAAGCACGTAACTCGTCGACGACTTTGATCTCCTCATGGGTGAGGTCGGCGAGATTGCTGATGCCAACAATGCTATCATGGACCCCAAAAGTGTAGCCGACGTTGTGCCGGTCGACCTCGCGTAGGGCGTCCTTGAACGTTGCGTAGCGGTGCTCCTCCTCGGCAATGGAGCTGTAGGTCTTGCCGTTCCTAGCCTTCCACTCCACGAAGATCCGCTGCGCCTCCTCCTCGCTCCTCTCCCTGTCCCAGGACCAGGCAGGGTAGCCGGCGTTGTGCCAATGGAGATCGATGCGTTGGAGGTAGTGACAGAACCTGTCGTACATGAACCCTTCGTCGAATTCGGATCCGCCGCTGATTCCCTGCTCCGCGCTCCAGTCCGTGAAGATCCGTCGCATCTCCTCCTCGCTCCTCTTGTTCGTCCAGGCCCAACCAGGCAGGGCGGGGTAGTCGTCGTTCTGTTGGTCGAAGCGGCGGAGGCGGCGCTTGAACAAGGCGTAACGACGCTCCTCCTCAGCGGCGGAGGTGTCGGTCTTGCGGTAATTGGCACTCCACTCCGTGAAGATCCGCCGCATCTCCTCCTCGCTCCTCTCCCTGTACGGCGTCCCGCTGCTGTCCGATGTGGTCGTAGCCGCCGCCGCAGCCAGCGACAGCAGCAGCAGCAGCGCTGCCGCCACCATGAACCTCATCGACGCTAGCTATATCGAAAATTGATGGTGAGTACTATATATAGATGAGGTATGTGCAAGCAGGAATAAAGCTAGCTCGATCTCGCGCTGCCGAAACACTCACGGCGATTATTAATCGGTAGACAGCCGCGCTCGATCAATCTATTTTTTGGACTATCGATGTGGTCGGTGTCTTATTTAAAGGCCTGGAGAAGGGACGTCCGTAAAAGAGACCGAGACGTACACGAATCGCATGCACATCAAATACGTAGGTACTAGACGGGTGGTACTCCAGCTATCTAGTTTGGACAAGGAGGGTCGATTAGCTCGGATTTGAAGTTCCCTTCTTTCTAAACGTATTCGACTATGTTACTGAACGGACCTAATAATTATACCCAAGTGAGAAGTTTAACGTACACCAACACCGGACTCAGTAAATATAACTCTCTTTGCCTACGTACGCCGCAGCCTACTTCTACATACAGCTACACAACCTCTCTTTTCCTAAATCGATTATATTACCAGAAGCAGAAAAATCTAGCCTAGTTAACCCGACGCAGCGATTCTACATAGGCGTGGGTGTCCCTGGCTTATCCTATGGACAGTAATGTTTGGAGATTCGTGCGAGTATATTTACATCCACAACCTTAACATTGTACACTTCTTGCCCCCTAAAGGAACGAAGTGTTCCTTGCACACCTTCCCTCCCCACCGAGCCCACCACTTTCCTCACCTCTGCCTTCTCCCATCTGCTCTCCCAACGAACTCTCCGCACGGTCACCGGATACTTGCTCCTCGCCGGGGTTAGAAGGTGATCCGCGGTGGCCGGCCGCGAAGAAGAAGCAGGCGGGTAGCCACCAACACATGTAACCCATGCTCCTCGCCGAGGAGAAGGACGACGGGACGGACAACACTAGGTTGGACGGAAGATTCAGGCCGGCCGGCGGCGGTTGGAGGAAGGAGAAGGGGACCATGTCGCCTCCATCGACAACTCTTTCCCTTTTCTTCTTTGTATTATCTCCAGATCCGTTTTCTATTTGTGCTCGATCCAGATCCGTTTTCTGGTGGGCCTCACGATTTGTTGCCTGATTCATGCATGTACGCTGGTGGAAGAGAAATGGAATTCGGTGTATTTTTTCTGTCAAGATGTTGTTCTCTCTTATATGCTCAAAAGTCTCGAGTGATTTGTTGCATGATTGGTGCCTAAATCTTTGATAATATCTCGCTTGTTTTCCTTCTTCCAAGTCTGGTATGATTTTATCTCTTCCCTGAACAAAATCTGGTGTAGCCTAATGAGAAACGAAAAAACTACGCTGCCATTGATCTGTGGATGTTCATGATTGATTCGTTTCCATGTTTTGTTGCATGATTGATTCGCTTCCATGATTTTCCGAACATAACCATTGATCTGTGGATGTTCATCTTTAATATTCCACCATAACTTCCTAATCCGAGTCGCTCCCAAGTTTTTCGGAACATAAATTTTTCTTTCCTAATCAGTAACAAATTTCCGAACATAACCATTTGATCTGTGGATGTTCATCTTTAATATTCCACCATAATTTCCTAATCCGAGTCGCTCCCAAGTTTTTCGGAACATAAATTTTTCTTTCCTAATCAGTAACAAATTTCCGAACATAACCATTTGATCTAGGTGTTCATCCTTAATATTCCACCATAATTCAATTAATTATTACATCCGTGGATGTGGTGCAGAATTAAATAGAGAAGAAACACAAGCATTGTTATGTACATAAAGAAGGACTGGCAGATGCAGAATGAACATAAAGTAGGGTGATTCTTGTAATATGCCACAACTGGTTGCACGAATCTCAATGCTGATTTGGACGTCTGGGATAAGCCCGTGACGCCCACGTGTATGTAGAGTGAGATTTTCGCTAGTTAACCTAATTATTACATATATATAGAGCAAGCGGTCGGGCGCGCCATGACCAAGATAATCTCCTACGATCCCAAGCCCACATGCCAGCAGCTGCCAAGCACGGCCGTCGCCGGCGGCGACGCTTCAACGATGGAGGGAGCCAAAGAGCAGCCATCCACGCCTCGCCTCAACGACAACAACAAGTACATTTTTTTCGAAAAGGGGAACAACAAGTACATGATTGTCAACGCATTGATGCTTCACTTCTACTTCATCTCGGTCTTAATGCTATGGTGGGTAGATTACCATGAGTTCGCCATCACCACCATCGCCTTCCTCTACTCCACGGTGATACTCAACCTGCTGTTTCTCCAACGCCGCAACGAGGCCATGAAGAAACGCCAGCTTCAAGAATGCGCGTGTGGATTACCACGGCCAAAACGCCAGAGGTATGCTTGTGCACATCGGTCAACGTTCCACTGATAGCTTTCCTAATTAGCATGGCATGATTTTACACATTCATTTGTTTTCTAACTCACATATTCCTTTTCTTGTCCATGCAGCTGACATCGATATTGATGATGGTCGCACAGGGATCACATTAACATCCTTGGGGGTCATGGTTTTCTTCTTCCGGCCTAAGTGGCGTGACTTGGCTCTCATCACGCCAATAAGACCATGATATACCACTAGGTATATTTTCGCTGCGAGAGTCTAATAAGGTCATAGGCGGACCCAACCGTCCCTAAGCCCGGCCACGCGCCCAACCTTCCAGCCGGCGGCGCAGCCTATTTTAATAAAAATTTGATGAATATTTTGATAAAAATTTGGCCGGGCTTACACTACAAGGAAAAGGCCTACCGCCGGCGAACCTAAAAGGCCCATTGCCGGCGCACCACGAGCCCGCCGGTGCGAACGGGCCGGTGATAACTGGCCACTGCCGGCGCACCAGGCAGTGCGCCGGCGATAGGTCAGCTACTGCCGGCGCGCCATCGACGCTTCGCCGGCAAAGGACAAGTTCCACCGGCGCACCAGCAGCTGCGCCGGCAGTAGTGCTTCCAGCACTGGCGCATGCCACGTGCGCCGGCAGTAGGTCATTTAGGTGCGCCGGCAATAAATTCGAAAATTCTTTTTTCAGCTTTTTTCCAGCATATTAGAATACATATTTGACAGCAGTATATATTTACAACACAGTTCATATTTGTACAGCAGCACATGCAATATGAGAAGCACATAGAGAGTCAAGTATCATTTCGGTATCAATACACAAATACACAAGTCTCGTTCCGGAATGTTGATTCATACAACACATGTGCATATGCAACACCGAACGACGAAGTTTCACAAAGTTAGAAGTCTCGGTACATAGTCGTCACAAGTATCGTCATACACCTCACAATGTAGGTCCTAACCTAAACTACAATCACATAGAACATGACCAACATGGTCATGATGACCATCATCACGAAGGCCATGGTCTTCATCCGGTTCCTCCTCATGTCCCTCATCTCTCCCGCTAGATAACGGGCGTATCTTCCTTCCGCCTCCACCCTAGTGGGGTATCCCTTGTAGCTGTTGCCGCTGAAACGGTGCACCTGTCTCCGACAGTCCTCCCAGTCGTCGTAGACTCCAGGAACCCTCCCCTTGTACACGACATATGTCGTCGGCATCTCCATTCACAAGACAAGTAAAACGTTAGTACCAATGCAATGAACAAGTGCCAACTCAAATAAGAGACAAGTAGTACGAACTAAATAGCATGTGCCTCATACTTTGTTGGTCGAAATAAATAATAACATACAGGGATGGGGTCAGCGAGGCTAGGTAGGATGCACAATAGATTGATATTTGTGGCCATCACACCAAGCCTCACTGGCCCCACCCCGGAGTGTACAAGTGACCGAACATTTTAATCATCGGCCAATGCAATTAAGAAGTGCGAACTCAAATAAAAGACAAGTAGTACGAATTAAATAGCGTGCCTCATACTTTGTCGGTCGAAACAAATATTAACATCCAGGGATGGAGTCAGTGAGGCTAGGTAGGATGCACAAGAGATTGATACTTGTGGCCGTCGCACCAAGGCTCACTGGCTCCACCCCCGAGTGTACGAGTGACCGAACATTCTAATCATCGGCGAACTCCAAATACGAGGCAAGTAATGCAAATAATTATTAAGCTATCTACGCCATAATCTTGAAATATATAGCAAAGTAAATGAAACTATAGACACATGTTCACATGCACATTCATACAACTAAATAAAAGCAACAAGTCGATTCTATTGGAATATATAGCAATTATTACAATACGGAAGTTCAAGGACATATCGTTCAAGCTTTAGCAAGTGTTCCCGTCGTAGGATCAGGTTGTACGCCTAGGGGGGAATGGACGGCAGCCCTCAAGCGAGTTGAACGGCCTCTCATCACGCGACATCTCCAAGCGGAGTTCTATCTCGTCATTAGGTGGTAGACCGTAGCCGTAGAAGAACTCGCCAGACCTAGCGTTGACATCCTGCAGGATTACCGTGCAAATGAACTGCTGGATGCGACCCCAGTTCTTTCTAATCTCTCTATCAGGGACATCCGCCATGTTTGCAAACCTGTTTCTGAGATTCTCTGGCAGCAACATGTCATCTGCGTACTTTATGTACTCCTGCATCTGAAGGATGGCGTACCACGCGTCCATCCCATTGTCTTGCGTCGACTGCCTGAGGCAGGGGAAGTTGGTTGTGTGGGTTAAGACCAAGCCTCCTCGGGATTTCCTCTCTACTTTGAGGGGGCCTGCCTTGTTGGCGAAGCCGGTGAGAGCATCATTGAGAAGGGCCCTGATGTGGGTGTAGTCTTTCTTGCGGTCCCTACCCGAGTCGAGATAGACTGCATGCGAGTGTTGCGGGTGCACGACGATGAGGGTGCAGAACTTGTCTCTGCGGAAAACACACGGATTAACCTTTGGAAATGCAAATGGAGATATAGGATAGAATGGTGATGGGGGACTAGCGAGTGATTACTTACTCGGGGAAGTAAGGGATGAGAATGGCGCCCTTTTTAATGTTCGCCAGCATGAAATCCTCGACCTGCTGGGTGGCAATCGCCCGATCCCCAGCGTTGCAGATGATGCTCTCCCGCATATAGAAGGGGTCCATTATCGCGATGGTCGGCGTCCCCTCCTTAACAATCTGGGAAGACAAGCTAAGAGCAACTAGGCGAACCACACTAAAGTGGAGCGCTTGCATGCGATAGATGCTGAAGATGTCGTTGAACCGGATGAAGCACAAGTCCGCGGGGTACTTCTCGACGAAGTTCATGCCAGTTGGCACCTTCGCCACGAAGAGAGGGTAACCAGGATCTTTTGATTTGAGAAGAATGTTCTCCACATGCCTGACAGTCTCATGCAAGCTCCTCATATCCGGGGTGAGTTTCTTCACGACATGCTCCGGCAGCATCGGTTCACCCAAGTGATGCAGAGGTCGCCAATTGTTTGGCAACTTGTCAAGGAGTGGGACCTTGTCCTTGGATTTGGCCGCCGCCTTGTCTTGGGCGTCCTTCTTATTTGCCCTCTTCCTCTTCTTGGGTTGTAGTGCTGGACCATCCATCGCCGTAGTGGCCGTAGCACGGAGTGTGTTTGGGCTCAACATATTTTTGACGGCGGCGGTGGCGACCTCCTCAGGATTTTCCTCCTCAGCCGTTTCTTGAGAATCGAACAGCTTCTTGGAGCACACATATTTCGAGGCCGGCGCATCCTCATGGACAACTTGTGAAGACGTAGGAATATCCCATTGGAAGTTCTCACGTTCGTATTCCTCGGCCTCTGGCGCCGCTGGCTGTTGTGGTGGGGCGCTGACCTCTGGCGCAGCTGGCCGTTCTGGTGGGGCGATGACCACCGGCGCCGCTGGCTGTCGTGGAGGGACGCTGACATGTGGCGCCGCAAGGTGCTTGTCTTTGCTTGCCGTCGACCCCGAGTAGGTGTTGATCCGAATTAGGGTCTTCGGCCATAGCAGTACCCAACCCTTCAGTGAGGCCAGATTCAACGGGCTATCGTCATCGGCACCATGCGGTTGATTAGGAGGAAACAAATCCTCATAGCCCGGTAACGCCCGATCCACTTCAACCCGGTAAACGTCATCCGCCATATCTCGTGTGTGCCACTTCTTATCCAGGGGCCGAAGGATGGACCCCCTCGCGACGTCTTTGAGTTCGTCGTTTACTCTCATCAGGAAGGTGCATGGCGTTGAGAGCGCCTGCGAGAACATGTGTATGGCGTTAGAGAGAGGGCAAGCAAGAGCAGAGGTTTGTAGAACAGCAGCAAGTTTCCCTTAAGTGGATCACCCAAGGTTTATCGAACTCAGGGAGGAAGAGGTCAAAGATATCCCTCTCATGCAACCCTGCAACCACAAAGCAAGAAGTCTCTTGTGTCCCCAACACACCTAATAGGTGCACTAGTTCGGCGAAGAGATAGTGAAATACAGGTGGTATGAATGAATATGAGCAGTAGTAACGGCACCAGAAAATAGCTTGCTGGCGTGTAGTTGATGGTGGTAATATGGTAGCAGTAGTAACGCAGCAAAACAGTAAACAAGCAGCGATAGCAGTATTTAGGAACAAGGCCTAGGGATTAGACTTTCACTAGTGGACACTCTCAACTTTGATCACATAACAGAATAGATAAATGCATACTCTACACTCTCTTGTTGGATGATGAACACATTGCGTAGGATTACACGAACCCTCAATGCCGGAGTTAACAAGCTCCACAATTCAATGTTCATATTTAAATAACCTTAGAGTGCATGAAAGATCAACACGACTAAACCAAGTACTAACACAGCATGCACACTGTCACCTTCACACTATGTAGGAGGAATAGATCACGTCAATACCATCATAGCAATAGTTAACTTCACAATCTACAAGAGATCATAATCATAGCCTACGCCAAGTACTAACACGGATGCACACACTGTCACCATTACACCGTGCAGGAGGAATAAAACTACTTTAATAACATCACTAGAGTAGCACATAGATAAATTGTGATACAAAACACATTGCAATCATAAAGAGATATAAATAAGCACTTCACTACGCCATTCATAACAGTGAATAAGTATTCTGTGAAATATAGCCTAAGAGACCCACACGGTGCACACACTGTCACCTTTACACACGTGGGACAAGGAGTCTCCGGAGATCACATAAGTAAAACTCACTTGACTAGCATAATGACATCTAGATTACAAGCATCATCATATGAATCTCAATCATGTAAGGCAGCTCATGAGATTATTGTATTGAAGTACATAGGAGAGAGATGAACCACATAGCTACCGGTACAGCCCCGAGCCTCGATGGAGAACTACTCCCTCCTCATGGGAGACAACAGCGTTGATGAAGATGGCGGTGGTGTCGATGGAGGAGCCTTCCGGGCACTTCCCGCCCCGCAGCGTCGGAAGAGACTCCTGTCCCCGGATCTTGGCTTCGCGATGGCGGCGGCTCTGGAAGGTTTCTCGTCCCGTGGCTTTTTCGTATCGATGTTTTAGGTCAGGGACCTTTATATAGGCGAAGAGGCGGAGTCGGAGGGTCGACGAGGCGGCGACACCATAGGGTGGCGCGGGCCACACCCAGGCCGCGCCAGCCTATGGTCTGGTGGGCCTGTGGCCCCCCTCTGGTCCTTCCCGGTGTTGGAAGCTTCGTGGAAAAATAGGATGGGTCTTGATTTCGTCCGATTCGAGAATATTTCCTTACTAGGATTTGAAACCAAAAACAAACTGGCCCTTCGGCATCTCGTCAATAGGTTAGTTCCGGAAAACGCATAAATATGACATATAATGCGTACAAAACATGTAGATATCATCAATAATGTGGCATGGAACATAAGAAATTATCGATACGTCGGAGACGTATCAGCATCCCCAAGCTTAGTTCTGCTCGTCCCGAGCAGGTAAAACGATAACAAAGATAATTTCTGAAGTGACATGCCATCATAACCTTGATCATATTGTAAACATATGTAATGAATGCAGCGATCAAAACAATGGTGATGACATGAGTAAACAAGTGAATCATAAAGCAAAGACTTTTCATGAATAGTTCTTCAAGACAAGCATCAATAAGTCTTGCATAAGAGTTAACTCATAAAGCAATAAATCAAAGTAAAGGTATTGAAACAACACAAAGGAAGATTAAGTTTCAGCGGTTGCTTTCAACTTGTAACATGTATATCTCATGGATAATTGTCAACATAGAGTAATATAACAAATGCAATATGCAAGTATGTAAGAATCAATGCATAGTTCACACAAGTGTTTGCTTCTTGAGGTGGAGAGAAATAGGTGAACTGACTCAACATAAAAGTAAAAGAATGGTCCTTCAAAGAGGAAAGCATCGATTGCTATATTTGTGCTAGAGCTTTGGTTTTGAAAACATAAAGAGAGCAATAAAAGTAAAATTTTGAGAGGTGTTTATTGTTGTCAACGAATGGTAGTGGGCACTCTAACTACCTTATCAACCAGACTTTCAAGAGCGGCTCTCATGAAGGACGTTATCTCTACCAGCAAGGTAGATCATCCCTCTTCTCTTTTGTTTACACATGTACTTTAGTTTAGTTTTTCTTTATTTATGGATGACACTCCTCCCAACCTTTTGCTTACACAAGCCATGGCTAACCGAATCCTCGGGTGCCTTCCAACATTCACATACCATGGAGGAGTGTCTATTTGCAAAATTAAGTTGCTTACTGATGAATCAGAGCAAAACATGTGAAGAGAATTATTAATGCAAGTTAATTAATCGGGGCTGGGAACCCCATTGCCAGCTCTTTTTGCAAAATTATTGGATAAGCGGATGAAGCCACTAGTCCATTATGAAAGTCTGTCAAGTAAATGACAAGATCGAAAGATAAAACACCACATACTTCCTCATGAGCTATAAAACATTGACACAAATCAGAGGTGATAAATTTTGAATTATTTAAAGGTAGCACTCAAGCAATTTACTTTGGAATGGCGGAGAAATTGTAGGATAACGTTGCATAGAAAACAAAAAATTTCCTACCGCGAACATGCAATCCAAGCCAAGATGCAATCTAGAAGACGGTAGCAACGAGGGGATATCGAGTCTCACCCTTGAAGAGATTCCAAAGCCTACAAGATGAGGCTCTTGTTGCTGCGGTAGACGTTCACTTGCCGCTTGCAAAAGCGCGTAGAAGATCTTGATCACGATCGCTTCCGGCGCCACGAACGGGCAGCACCTCCGTACTCGGTCACACGTTCGGTTGTTGATGAAGACGACGTCCACCTCCCCATTCCAGCGGGCAGCGGAAGTAGTAGCTCCTCTTGAATCCGACAGCACGACGGGTGGTGTCGGTGGTGGTGGAGAAATCCGGCGGAGCTTCGCTTAAGCGTGCGGGATGTGGTGGAGGAGAGATACCGCTAGGGTTTGGGGAGAGAGGGGGAGGCTAGGGCGCCGGCCAAGGGCAGCCCTAGGTGGTGCGGCCAAGAGTGGGCAGCCCCCTCCCTCTCCTCCTCATTATATAGGTGGAAATCCCCAAGTGTTGGTATCCAAGTCTTCGAATAAGACCCCAACAATGAAACCTCCCATATGTAGGGAAACCTACCCAAGGTGGGAATCCCACTTGGGGTGGGATTCCCCCTTTCCATGAGGGGGGTTGGCCGGCCACCCTAGGGGAGTCCACCTTGGACTCCTCCCCTTTAGGGTTGGCTGGCCATGCAAGGTGGAGTCCCTCCGGGACTCTACTTTCCATGGTGATTTCTTCCGGACTTTTCTAGAACCTTCTAGAACCTGCCATAAATGCACCGGATCATTTCCAAACTTGGAATATGACTTCCTATATATGAATCTTATTCTCCGGACCATTCCGGAACTCCTCGTGATGTCCGGGATCTCATCCGGGACTCCGAACAAATATTCGAACTCCATTCCATATTCAAGTTCTACCATTTCAACATCCAACTTTAAGTGTGTCACCCTACGGTTCGTGAACTATGCGGACATGGTTGAGTACTCACTCCGACCAATAACCAATAGCGGGATCTGGAGATCCATAATGGCTCCCACATATTCAACGATGACTTCAGTGATCGAATGAACCATTCACATACGATACCAATTCCCTTTGTCACGCGATATTTTTACTTGTCCGAGGTTTGATCATCGGTATCACTCTATACCTTGTTCAACCTCGTCTCCTGACAAGTACTCTTTACTCGTACCGTGGTATGTGGTTGATGCGCGTGGTTGACGTATTGTCTTTTCGTTCGACACGCGTCCGTTGGGAACCCCAAGAGGAAGGTGTGATGCGCACAGCGGCAAGTTTCCCTCAGTAAGAAACCAAGGTTTAATCGGACCAGTAGGAGTCAAGAAGCACGTTGAAGGTTGATGGCGGCGAGATGTAGTGCGGCGCAACACCAGGGATTCCGGCGCCAACGTGGAACCTGCACAACACAACCAAAGTACTTTGCCCCAACGAAACAGTGAGGTTGTCAATCTCACCGGCTTGCTGTAACAAAGGATTAACCGTATTGTGTGGAAGATGATTGTTTGCAGAAAACAGTAAAACAAGTATTGCAGTAGATTGTATTTCGTAAAGAGAATTGGACCGGGGTCCACAGTTCACTAGAGGTGTCTCTCCCATAAGACGAACAGCATGTTGGGTGAACAAATTACAGTTGGGCAATTGACAAATAAAGAGAGCATGACAATGCACATACATATCATGATGAGTATAGTGAGATTTAATTGGGCATTACGACAAAGTACATAGACCGCCATCCAACTGCATCTATGCCTAAAAAGTCCACCTTCAGGTTATCATCCGAACCCCTTCCAGTATTAAGTTGCAAGCAACAGACAATTGCATTAAGTATGGTGCGTAATGTAATCAACAACTACATCCTTAGACATAGCATCAATGTTTTATCCCTAGTGGCAACAGCACAACACAACCTTAGAACTTTCTGTCACTGTCCGTGTCAATGCAGGCATGAACCCACTATCGAGCATAAGTACTCCCTCTTGGAGTTACAAGCATCTACTTGGCCAGAGCATCTACTAGTAACGGAGAGCATGCAAGATCATAAACAACACATAAGCATAACTTTGATAATCAACATAACAAGTATTCTCTATTCATCGGATCCCAACAAACGCAACATATAGAATTACATATAGATGATCTTGATCATGATAGGCAGCTCACAAGATCCGACAATGATAGCACAATGGGGAGAAGACAACCATCTAGCTACTGCTATGGACCCATAGTCCAGGGGTAGACTACTCACACATCACACCGGAGGCGACCATGGCGGCGTAGAGTCCTCCGGGGATGATTCCCCCTCCGGCAGCCGGAGGCGATCTCCTGGATCCCCCGAGATGGGATCGGCGGCGACGGCGTCTCGGAAGGTTTTCCGTATCGTGGCTCTCGGTACTGGGGGTTTCGTCACGGAGGCTTTAAGTAGGCGGAAGGGCAAGTCAAGAGGCGGCACGGGGGGCCCACACCATAGGCCGGCGCGGCCAGGGGTGGGGCCGCGCCGCCCTAGGGTTTGGCCACCCCGTGGCCCCTCTTCGTCTCGTCTTCGGACTTCTGGAAGCTTCGGGCTTTGATTTCGTCCAATTCCGAGAATATTTCCTTACTAGGATTTCTGAAACCAAAAACAGCAAAACAGGAACTGGCACTTCGGCATCTTGTTAATAGGTTAGTTCCAAAATGCACGAATATGACATAAAGTGTGCATAAAACATGTAGATAACATCAATAATGTGGCATGGAACATAAGAAATTATCGATACGTCGGAGACGTATCAGCATCCCCAAGCTTAGTTCTGCTCGTCCCGAGCAGGTAAAACGATAACACGATAATTTCTGGAGTGACATGCCATCATAATCTTGATCATACTATTTGTAAAGCATATGTAGTGAATGCAGCGATCAAAACAATATGTATGACATGAGTAAACAAGTGAATCATAAAGCAAAGACTTTTCATGAATAGCACTTCAAGACAAGCATCAATAAGTCTTGCATAAGAGTTAACTCATAAAGCAATAATTCAAAGTAAAGGTATTGAAGCAACACAAAGGAAGATTAAGTTTCAGCGGTTGCTTTCAACTTGTAACATGTATATCTCATGGATATTGTCAACATAGAGTAATATAATAAGTGCAATAAGCAAGTATGTAGGAATCAATGCACAGTTCACACAAGTGTTTGCTTCTTGAGGTGGAGAGAAATAGGTGAACTGACTCAACATTGAAAGTAAAAGAATGGTCCTCATAGAGGAAAAGCATCGATTGCTATATTTGTGCTAGAGCTTTGATTTTGAAAACATGAAACAATTTTGTCAACGGTAGTAATAAAGCATATGCATCATGTAAATTATATCTTATAAGTTGCAAGCCTCATGCATAGTGTACCAATAGTGCCCGCACCTTGTCCTAATTAGCTTGGACTACCTGGATTATCACCGCAATACATATGCTTTAACCAAGTTTCACAAAGGGGTACCTCTATGCCGCCTGTACAAAGGTCTAAGGAGAAAGCTCGCATTTGGATTTCTCGCTTTTGATTATTCTCAACTTAGACATCCATACCGGGACAACATAGACAACAGATAATGGACTCCTCTTTTAATGCTTTAAGCATTTGACAACAATTAATTCTTTTCTCATTAGAGACTTGAGGATATTTGTCCAAAACTGAAACTTCCACCATGGATCATGGCTTTAGTTAGCGGCCCAATGTTCTTCTCTCACAATATGCATGCTCAAACCATTCAACTCAGTGTAGATCGCCCTTACTTCAGACAAGACGAACATGCATAGCAACTCACATGAAATTCAACAATGAGTTGATGGCGTTCCCCAGTAAACATGGTTATCGCACAACAAGCAACTTAATAAGAGATAAAGTGCATAATTACATATTCAATACCACAATAGTTTTTAAGCTATTTGTCCCATGAGCTATATATTGCAAAGGTGAATGATGGAATTTTAAAGGTAGCACTCAAGCAATTTACTTTGGAATGGCGGAAAATACCATGTAGTATAGGTAGGTATGGTGGACACAAATGGCATAGTGGTTGGCTCAAGTATTTTGGATGCATGAGAAGTATTCCCTCTCGATACAAGGTTTAGGCTAGCAAGGCTTATTTGAAACAAACACAAGGATGAACCGGTGCAGCAAAACTCACATAAAAGACATATTGAAAACATTATAAGACTCTACACCGTCTTCCTTGTTGTTCAAACTCAATACTAGAAATTATCTAGACCTTAGAGAAACCAAATATGCAAACCAAATTTTAGCATGCTCTATGTATTTCTTCATTAATGGGTGCAAAGCATATGATGCAAGAGCTTAAACATGAGCACAACAATTGCCAAGTATCACATTACCCAAGACATTTATAGCAATTACTACATGTATCATTTTCCAATTCCAACCATATAACAATTTAACGAAGGAGAAACTTCGCTATGAATACTATGAGTAGAAACCAAGGACATACTTGTCCATATGCTACAGCGGAGCGTGTATCTCTCCCATAAAGTGAATGCTAGGATCCATTTTATTCAAACAAAACAAAAACAAAAACAAACCTACGCTCCAAGAAAAAGCACATAAGATGTGATGGAATAAAAATATAGTTTCAGGGGAGGAACCTGATAATATTGTCGATGAAGAAGGGGATGCCTTGGGCATCCCCAAGCTTAGACGCTTGAGTCTTCTTGATATATGCAGGGGTGAACCACGGGTGCATCCCCAAGCTTAGAGCTTTCACTCTCCTTGATCATATTGCATCATACTCCTCTCTTGATCCTTGAAAACTTCCTCCACACCAAACTCGAAACAACTCATTAGAGGGTTAGTGCACAATATAAATTGACATATTCAGAGGTGACACAATCATTCTTAACACTTCTGGACATTGCATAATGCTACTGGACATTAGTGGATCAAAGAAATTCATCCATCATAGCAAAAGAGGCAATGCGAAATAAAAGGCAGAATCTGTCAAAACAGAACAGTTCGTATTGACGAATTTTAAAATGGCACCAGACTTGCTCAAATGAAAATGCTCAAATTGAATGAAAGTTGCGTACATATCTGAGGATCATGCACGTAAATTGGCATAATTTTCTGAGCTACCTACAGGGAGGTGGACCCAGATTCGTGACAGCAAAGAAATCTGGAACTGCGCAGTAATCCAAATCTAGTACTTACTTTACTATCAAAGACTTTACTTGGCACAACAAAACATAAAACTAAGATAAGGAGAGGTTGCTACAGTAGTAAACAACTTCCAAGACACAAATATAAAACAAAAATACTGTAGTAAAAACATGGGTTATCTCCCAAGAAGTTCTTTCTTTATAGCCATTAAGATGGGCTCAGCAGTTTTAATGATGCACTCGCAAGAAATAGTATTTGAAGCAAAAGAGAGCATCAAGAGGCAAATTCAAAACACATTTAAGTCTAAAATGCTTCCTATGCATAGGAATCTTGTAAATAAACAAGTTCATGAAGAGCAAAGTAACAAGCATAGGAAGATAAAACAAGTGTAGCTTCAAAAATTTCAGCACATAGAGAGGTGTTTTAGTAACATGAAAATTTCTACAACCATATTTTCCTCTCTCATAATAATTTTCAGTAGCATCATGAGCAAACTCAACAATGTAACTATCACATAAAGCATTCTTATCATGAGTCTCATGCATAAAATTATTACTCTCCACGTAAGCATAATCAATTTTATTAGTTGTAGTGGGAGCAAATTCAACAAAGTGGCTATCATCATATATAGGAGGCATATTGTAATCATAAAAGAAAATTTTCTCCTCAATGCTTGGGGGACTAAAAAGATCATGCTCATCAGAGCCAGCTTCCCCAAGCTTAGAATTTTCCATAGCATTAGCAACAATGGTGTTCAAAGCATCCATAGTAATAACATTCCCATTAGCATGCATATAAAGTTCCATGGGTTTTTTAATTCTCTCTTCAAACACATCATGTCCTAATTCAAGATAAAGTTCATAAAGATCTCTCATATTTTTGTTGTTTTCCATTATGCTTAACTAGTGAAATAAAAACATGCATGATATTAAGTAAAGTAAAACAAGTAACTAATTTTTTTGTGTTTTTGATATAGAAAACAAGATAGCAAGTAAAGTAAAACTAGCAACTAATTTTTTTGTATTTTGATTTAGTGCAGCAAACAAAGTAGTAAATAAAATAAAGCAAGACAAAAACAAAGTAAAGAGATTGGGAAGTGGAGACTCCCCTTGCAGCGTGTCTTGATCTCCCCGGCAACGGCGCCAGAAATTTGCTTGATGCGCGTGGTTGACGTATTGTCTTTCGTTCGACACGCGTCCGTTGGGAACCCCAAGAGGAAGGTGTGATGCGCACAGCGGCAAGTTTCCCTCAGTAAGAAACCAAGGTTTAATCGGACCAGTAGGAGTCAAGAAGCACGTTGAAGGTTGATGGCGGCGAGATGTAGTGCGGCGCAACACCAGGGATTCCGGCGCCAACGTGGAACCTGCACAACACAACCAAAGTACTTTGCCCCAACGAAACAGTGAGGTTGTCAATCTCACCGGCTTGCTGTAACAAAGGATTAACCGTATTGTGTGGAAGATGATTGTTTGCAGAGAAAACAGTAAAACAAGTATTGCAGTAGATTTGTTTCAGTAAAGAGAATTGGACCGGGGTCCACAGTTCACTAGAGGTGTCTCTCCCATAAGACGAACACATGTTGGGTGAACAAATTACAGTTGGGCAATTGACAAATAAAGAGAGCATGACAATGCACATACATATCATGATGAGTATAGTGAGATTTAATTGGGCATTACGACAAAGTACATAGACCGCCATCCAACTGCATCTATGCCTAAAAAGTCCACCTTCGGTTATCATCCGAACCCCCTCCAGTATTAAGTTGCAAGCAACAGACAATTGCATTAAGTATGGTGCGTAATGTAATCAACAACTACATCCTTAGACATAGCATCAATGTTTTATCCCTAGTGGCAACAGCACAACACAACCTTAGAACTTTCTGTCACTGTCCCAGGTGTCAATGGCATGAACCCACTATCGAGCATAAGTACTCCCTCTTGGAGTTACAAGCATCTACTTGGCCAGAGCATCTACTAGTAACGGAGAGCATGCAAGATCATAAACAACACATAAGCATAACTTTGATAATCAACATAACAAGTATTCTCTATTCATCGGATCCCAACAAACGCAACATATAGAATTACATATAGATGATCTTGATCATGATAGGTAGCTCACAAGATCCGACAATGATAGCACAATGGGGAGAAGACAACCATCTAGCTACTGCTATGGACCCATAGTCCAGGGGTAGACTACTCACACATCACACCGGAGGCGACCATGGCGGCGTAGAGTCCTCCGGATGATTCCCCTCTCCGGCAGGGTGCCGGAGGCGATCTCCTGGATCCCCCGAGATGGGATCGGCGGCGACGGCGTCTCAGGAAGGTTTTCCGTATTGTGGCTCTCGGTACTGGGGGTTTCGTCACGGAGGCTTTAAGTAGGCGGAAGGGCAAGTCAAGAGGCGGCACGGGGGCCCACACCATAGGCCGGCGCGGCCAGGGGTGGGGCCGCGCCGCCCTAGGGTTTGGCCACCCCGTGGCCCCTCTTCGTCTCGTCTTCTTCGAAGCTTCGTGGAAAAATAGGCCCCTGGGCTTTGATTTCGTCCAATTCGAGAATATTTCCTTACTAGGATTTCTGAAACCAAAAACAGCAAAACAGGAACTGGCACTTCGGCATCTTGTTAATAGGTTAGTTCCGAAAATGCACGAATATGACATAAAGTGTGCATAAAACATGTAGATAACATCAATAATGTGGCATGGAACATAAGAAATTATCGATACGTCGGAGACGTATCAGTGGTCTCTTATGAACTTATTCATATGCTTGCAAGACATTAGACGACATTCCACCGAGAGGGCCCAGAGTATATCTATCCGTCATCGGGATGGACAAATCTCACTGTTGATCCATATGCCTCAACTCATACTTTCCGGATACTTAATCCCACCTTTATAACCACCCATTTACGCAGTGGCGTTTGATGTAATCAAAGTACCTTTCCGGTATAAGTGATTTACATGATCTCATGGTCATAAGGACTAGGTAACTATGTATCGAAAGCTTATAGCAAATAACTTAATGATGATCTTATGCTACGCTTAATTGGGTGTGTCCATTACATCATTCATATAATGATATAACCTTGTTATTAATAACATCCAATGTTCATGATTATGAAACTAATCATCCATTAATCAACAAGCTAGTTTAAGAGGCATACTAGGGACTTCTTGTTTGTCTACATATCACACATGTACTAATGTTTCGGTTAATACAATTATAGCATGATATATAAACATTTATCATAAACATAAAGATATAAATAATAACCACTTTATTATTGCCTCTAGGGCATATCTCCTTCAGTCTCCCACTTGCACTAGAGTCAATAATCTAGTTTACATTTGTAAAGATATAACACCTTGGCCTTCTGGTGCTTTATCATGTATTGCTCACGGGAGAGGTTTTTAGTCATCGGATCTGACACGCTCAGAAACGTATGTATTTTGTAATTCATTTGCGTCTCAACGCATCACTCATTTCCAAATGAGTTGGCATTTAAATATGTTTGATCTTCTGGTGGAACCTTAATTCCGCTGTCTGAAATATGTCACTAATATTGTCACACACAATATAGCTTCAAAGTTCTGACTCTGTCGGAACTACACTAAGTTCTCAAAGAACCTCTTGACTTAACATCCTTTGTCATTGTCAAAATAATGACATACTCTGCCTTCTTTTGTAGAATCCGTCACAATATTTAGAACTCTTCTAAATCTAGCATAGACAACTTCTAGCTCATTGTGCTACCTTTTAAACAACACTTAGTCTAATTTGAGATTGAAATTATATTTTATATGTGACAAAACCAATATCGGTGTAACACCTTACAGCGATTTGTTTGTCATTTCTTCATACAAAAATATATATATATATATCCTTAGTTCTTCTAAAGTACTCAAGGATATTCTTACTGTCGTCCAATGATCATCATATGAATCATTCTGGTATATGCTCATAACACTTTATAGCACATGATATCTGATTGTGTACATATTATTCGTGATCTATAATCACTCATGTGTTTTTACTCATTGAGTGTCAAATACATTCAAGTCTTGTTAAACTTTCACATGACAAGAACATTTTCTTAATATTTCTATATTGAACTACTTCAATATCCATCATATGTACTTTGACTTAAACTTATTTATGTGTTTCAATCTATCTTCATAGATCTTGACACTAAATTTGTTTCAGTCCATATCCTTTCATTGAAGTTAATTCTCAATGAAACCTTTTAATCAAGTATATAATTACATCATTTATAACCAACTATATGTCACCTACATAAAGTATTATAAATGTGTCTTAGCGCTCCCACTTAATTTCTTGCAAATGCAAGCCTCTTCATCGTCTCTGATGAAATCAAAAACTCTTTGACTATTTCATCTGGTGAAGATTCTAACTCCGTGATACTTACTTCATCCAATTGAAGCTTGTATACCTATCTAGTATTCCATGGACCAGCAAAACTCTTGGTTGTATCTTGTATACATACTTCTGTTAAGTAGTGTATTTTGCCATCCTACTAGCATATCTCATAAAAGAAATATGTAGTGATTACTAGAATAATCCACATAGACTATAAGCATTGCTACGGAAGATCTAATCTTATCGTATTCAACTCTTTGAACTTTGTCGTAAACAATTTTTCGATAAGTCAAGCTTTCTTCAAGGATATTTCATCCAAGTCTATCAATTTCATAGATCCATTTACTTTCATAAAGTATTCATCTATCTTGGATTTCATGGCGCATGGCCATTTTAATGGAGTCAGGGCCCATCATAACTTCTTTGTTTTGTAGTTGGTTTATCATTGTTCAAAATCAATCCTTTGTCCACAAATCATTTATTTGATCACAAAGTAAACCATACCTACAAGGTTCAATATGTACTTCGATCTCCATGGCTAAAACACTTTGTAGTCATGAGAGCCATGATCGTCGTGGCCGCTTCCGAAACCAATTCCGATGCTGCGCTACTCTGATCATTATGCTCAGGTTCATAAACCTTATCAAATTATATTGTCCTCCCACTCAAATACTTCACTCGAAACAATTTCTCGGAAATAAGAAACATTGACAAACACTTTTGTCTTTGTCTCATGGGAAGAATTCCCAATTAAATCTCTGGGATAACCAACAAAGACATTCATCCGATTTTGGTTGACTATTAGGGTTTATACCCATGCCATAACTTGTATGGTGTCATTTCAACGGATCATGATGATGCTCTATTCAGTGTAAAAGCGGTAGTCACTAAAGCATAATCCACAAAAATATAATGGCATCAATATTTTATCTCATCATTGATCCAACAAAGTTTGGATATATCTCTTGGATACTTCATCATCACTATGATACTCCAAGAAACGTAAGTTGTAGAACAATTTCATAACTCTCTTAGATGTTCGCTAAAACTCGTAATTCAAATATTTCCACCATGATCCAATCATAGATATTTGATTTCTATTACGATGATTTCCACTTCATGCTGAAATTTATTTGAATCCTATTCAAATGTTTCAAACTTTTCCTTATTGAATATATCCACATATATACTCAATTCATTGTTTGAAAGTTTTCATGAAGTAGAAGAATCTTCCGCACACAACTATGCCCAGTGAACCACATATATCATTATGTATGTTTTCACTAAGTTAGTTGCCCGTTCAACTCTTCGGCCTATGAACGGTATTTCAGTCATTACCTTTTAGAAAAGATTTTGCAAGTGCCAAACGATTCAACAAATCGAATGACTCCAAAAATCCATTTGCATGGAGTTCCTTCATGCGATCCTTTCTAACATGACCTAAATTGCGGTTCCACAAATAAGTGGAATTCAAATCATTTGCCTTATGGCATTTTTAGCGTCAGTGTTATGTATGTGTGTTTCACCATTAAGATTTATAATAACTTATCCATCATACATGGAGTAATGTCATAATTTGAACAACTCATTGTTTTCATTTGACCAGAGCAAAATAACAATTATTAAGTTCTTTATTATAAATTCTAAGGGCTAGATAGAATGCCAACGACGAACATAATAACACTTTATTTTGTTCCAGACGTGCATTCCTATCATATTCCTTGTCAGTCACTTAGGCCATTGTATTCTTGTATTGCGTTGTTTTGTATGACACTTCATACCAACCAATATGGTATTAATACCCAAGAATTTCATTGTGTGACTTAACTAGGAATACAACCATAACATGTATATCATTTATATACACCTGAGCTAGACTTTCTAGTCTTTTCTTTTCTTTTGCCAAAATATCTTTTGCAGTTTCTCTTTTAGCTTTCCTCATTATTCAGAAAAACATTTCAACATCAATAACTTCTAGGTTTGTTGGTCAAATACCAATAACCTTGAGGTTCTTACTTTGAAGTTGATCATCATATGACAAGTGTTTCAGATTTCACTATTAGTAAATTTGTAATACGATGAACAATTTCACTCATAATTTTATCCATCAATTCATGATAACTTTCTGAGACCATGTCTGTACATGCTAGGCTCATAAAGTTTAAACCTTAGTATTCGCATATGCAAAACTGGCTTGCACCCGTTGGAAGCACACGTAGAATCTATAACACCCGATCATCACGTGATGCTTCGAAACGACGAGTCTTAGCAACGGTGCATACTAAGGACAATCACTTCATGGATATGCGAATATTGTTAGTGCCCCAATAGTTGGAGGATTGGGACGCCTTGCGTCTTCAACCTTCGTACATTCCCATAAAACTTATGAGTTTATGTAGTCTCACCAAATTATATTCTATCATCTTGCAATAAGGTCTTAGATATCACATATATCTCATACCTTGATTATTTCTGAAAACTAAATTTTCAGCTCCTTACTTTTCAAACAGATTTGAACTTCAAGTTTCACGGAGACAAGATAACTTTAGGTACTAATTGAAACCATAGCTCTTTGAATCAACAATGTGAGGTTTACTAAAAGTTTGCAATAGAACTTAATCATTTCTTGATTCATTAACAATACGGTACCAGTCCGTAAAGTTATTTGTCAGATTTAACAGTATTTCTATCTCAATTACAAGACTAACGCATAGTAGTAAACGGATGCCAATTCTACAAATTAATTCAAAATACTACTCAGACTATGTTTATGATAATTAGTTCATGTTTTAATCTAATTACTAATGAACTCCCACTTAATACAACATCCCTCATAGTTGTTAAGTGGTACACGATCCAAATCCACTACACCAAAACCGATCATCACGTGAGATGATGTAGCTTCAATGGTGAACATCAACATGTTGATCATATCATCCATATGACTCGTGTTCAACCTTTTGGTTTCCGTTGTCCCGAGGCCATGTCTGTACATGCTAGGCTCGTCAAGCAAACCCAAGTATTCCGCGTGTGCAACATGGCTTACACCCGTTGTATGTTGAGTTTATCACATCCGATCATCACGAGATGCTTCAAAACGACAAACTATATCAACGGTGCATACGAGGGGAGAACACTTTATTATCTTGATATTAACGTGAGGGATCATCTTATAATGCTACCGTCGCGATCTAAGCAAAATAAGATGCATAAAAGGATTAACATCACATGCAGTTCATATGTGATATGATATGGCCTTTTGTCTTTGCGCCTTTGATCTTCATCTCCAAAGCACGGACATGATCTCCATCATCTTCGGGCATGATCTCCATCATCGTCGGCGTAGCGTCAAGGTCAATGGCGCCGTCTTCATGATTGTCCTCCATGTAGCAACTATTACAACTACTTTGAAATACTACTCAACATGAAATTTAAAGACAACCATAAGGCTCCTGCCGGTTGCCACAATACAATAATGATCATCTCATACATATTCATCATCACATTATGGCCATATCACATCACCAAACCCTGCAAAAACAAGTTAGACGCTCTCTAATTTGGTTTGCATATTTTACGTGGTTTAGGGTTTTCGATATAGATCTAATCTACCTACGAACATGAACCACAACGTTGATACTAATGTTGTCAATAGAAGAGTAAATTGAATCTTTACTATAGTAGGGAGACAGACACCCGCAAAGCCTCTTATGCAATACAAGTTGCATGTCGAACGAGGAACAAGTCTCATGAACGCGGTCATGTAAAGTTAGTCCGAGCCGCTTCATCCCACTATGCCATAAAGATGCAAAGTACTCAACTAAAGATAACAAGAGCATCAACGCCCACAAAACCATTGTGTTCTACTCGTGCAACCATCTATGCATAGACACGGCTCTGATACCACTGTAGGATAACGTTGCATAGAAAAAAAAATTTTCCTACCGCGAACACGCAATCCAAGCCAAGATGCAATCTAGAAGACGGTAGCAACGAGGGGATATCGAGTCTCACCCTTGAAGAGATTCCAAAGCCTACAAGATGAGGCTCTTGTTGCTGCGGTAGACGTTCACTTGCCGCTTGCAAAAGCGCGTAGAAGATCTTGATCACGATCGCTTCCGGCGCCACGAACGGGCAGCACCTCCGTACTCGGTCACACGTTCGGTTGTTGATGAAGACGACGTCCACCTCCCCATTCCAGCGGGCAGCGGAAGTAGTAGATCCTCTTGAATCCGACAGCACGACGGCGTGGTGTCGGTGGTGGTGGAGAAATCCGGCGGAGCTTCGCTAAGCGTGCGGGATGTGGTGGAGGAGAGATACCGCTAGGGTTTGGGGAGAGAGGGGGAGGCTAGGGCGCCGGCCAAGGGCAGCCCTAGGTGGTGCGGCCAAGAGTGGGCAGCCCCCTCCCTCTCCTCCTCATTATATAGGTGGAAATCCCCAAGTGTTGGTATCCAAGTCTTCGAATAAGACCCCAACAATGAAACCTCCCATATGTAGGGAAACCTACCCAAGGTGGGAATCCCACTTGGGGTGGGATTCCCCCTTTCCATGAGGGGGGTTGGCCGGCCACCCTAGGGGAGTCCACCTTGGACTCCTCCCCTTTAGGGTTGGCTGGCCATGCAAGGTGGAGTCCCTCCGGGACTCTACTTTCCATGGTGATTTTTTCCGGACTTTTCTAGAACCTTCTAGAACCTGCCATAAATGCACCGGATCATTTCCAAACTTGGAATATGACTTCCTATATATGAATCTTATTCTCCGGACCATTCCGGAACTCCTCGTGATGTCCGGGATCTCATCCGGGACTCCGAACAAATATTCGAACTCCATTCCATATTCAAGTTCTACCATTTCAACATCCAACTTTAAGTGTGTCACCCTACGGTTCGTGAACTATGCGGACATGGTTGAGTACTCACTCCGACCAATAACCAATAGCGGGATCTGGAGATCCATAATGGCTCCCACATATTCAACGATGACTTCAGTGATCGAATGAACCATTCACATACGATACCAATTCCCTTTGTCACGCGATATTTTTACTTGTCCGAGGTTTGATCATCGGTATCACTCTATACCTTGTTCAACCTCGTCTCCGACAAGTACTCTTTACTCGTACCGTGGTATGTGGTTGATGCGCGTGGTTGACGTATTGTCTTTTCGTTCGACACGCGTCCGTTGGGAACCCCAAGAGGAAGGTGTGATGCGCACAACGGCAAGTTTCCTCAGAAGAAACCAAGGTTTAATCGGACCAGTAGGAGTCAAGAAGCACGTTGAAGGTTGATGGCGGCGAGATGTAGTGCGGCGCAACACCAGGGATTCCGGCGCCAACGTGGAACCTGCACAACACAACCAAAGTACTTTGCCCCAACGAAACAGTGAGGTTGTCAATCTCACCGGCTTGCTGTAACAAAGGATTAACCGTATTGTGTGGAAGATGATTGTTTGAGAAAACAGTAAAACAAGTATTGCAGTAGATTTGTATTTCAGAAAGAGAATTGGACCGGGGTCCACAGTTCACTAGAGGTGTCTCTCCCATAAGACGAACAGCATGTTGGGTGAACAAATTACAGTTGGGCAATTGACAAATAAAGAGAGCATGACAATGCACATACATATCATGATGAGTATAGTGAGATTTAATTGGGCATTACGACAAAGTACATAGACCGCCATCCAACTGCATCTATGCCTAAAAAGTCCACCTTCAGGTTATCATCCGAACCCCTCCAGTATTAAGTTGCAAGCAACAGACAATTGCATTAAGTATGGTGCGTAATGTAATCAACAACTACATCCTTAGACATAGCATCAATGTTTTATCCCTAGTGGCAACAGCACAACACAACCTTAGAACTTTCTGTCACCAGGTGTCAATGCAGGCATGAACCCACTATCGAGCATAAGTACTCCCTCTTGGAGTTACAAGCATCTACTTGGCCAGAGCATCTACTAGTAACGGAGAGCATGCAAGATCATAAACAACACATAAGCATAACTTTGATAATCAACATAACAAGTATTCTCTATTCATCGGATCCCAACAAATGCAACATATAGAATTACATATAGATGATCTTGATCATGATAGGCAGCTCACAAGATCCGACAATGGTAGCACTCAAGCAATTTACTTTGGAATGGCGGAGAAATACCATGTAGTAGGTAGGTATGGTGGACACAAATGGCATAGTGGTTGGCTCAAGGATTTTGGATGCATGAGAAGTATTCCCTCTCGATACAAGGCTTAGGCTAGCAAGGCTATTTGAAACAAACACAAGGATGAACCGGTGCAGCAAAACTCACATAAAAGACATATTGTAAACATTATAAGACTCTACACCGTCTTCCTTGTTGTTCAAAACTCAATACTAGAAATTATCTAGACCTTAGAGAGACCAATTATGCAAACCAAATTTTAGCAAGCTCTATGTATTTCTTCATTAATGGGTGCAAAGCATATGATGCAAGAGCTTAAACATGAGCACAACAATTACCAAGTATCAAATTATCCAAGACATTTTATCAATTACTACATGTAGCATTTTCCGTTTCCAACCATATAAAAATGAACGAAGCAGTTTTAACCTTCGCCATGAACACTAAAAGATAAAGCGAAGAACACATGTGTTCATATGAACCAGCGGAGCGTGTCTCTCTCCCACACAAGCATGTATTTATTCAGAGAATGAAAATAACAAAACAAAAATAAAAGCACACAGACGCTCCAAGTAAAGTACATAAGATGTGACCGAATAAAAATATAGTTTCAAGAGAAGGAACCTGATAATTTGTCGATGAAGAAGGGGATGCCTTGGGCATCCCCAAGCTTAGATGCTTGAGTCTTCTTATAATATCCAGGGATGAACCATGGGGGCATCCCCAAGCTTAGACTCTTCACTCTTCTTGATCATAGTATATCATCCTCCTCTCTTGACCCTTGAAAACTTCCTCCACACCAAACTCGAAACAAACTCATTAGAGGGTTAGTGCATAATCAAAAACTCACATGTTCAGAGGTGACACAATCATTCTTAACACTTCTGGACATTGCCCAAAGCTACTGGAAGTCAATGGAACAAAGAAATCCATCCCACATAGCAAAAGAAGCAATGCGAAATAAAAGGCAGAATCTGTCAAAACAGAACAGTCCGTAAAGACGAATTTTAAAAGGGCACCAGACTTGCTCAAATGAAAATGCCCAAATTGAATGAAAGTTGCGTACATATCTTAGGATCACTCACGTAAATTGGCTTAATTTTATGAGTTACCTACAGAGAATTAGACCCATATTCGTGACAGCAAAGAATTCTGTTTCTGCGCAGTAATCCAAATCTAGTATTCACTTTACTATCAAAGACTTTACTTGGCACAACAAAACACAAAACTAAGATAAGGAGAGGTTGCTACAGTAGTAAACAACTTCCAAGACACAAATATAAAACAAAGTACTGTAGCAAAATAAACACATGGGTTATCTCCCAAGAAGTTCTTTTCTTTATAGCCATTAAGATGGGCTCAGCAGTTTTAATGATGCACTCGCAAGAAATAGTAGTTGAAGCAAAAGAGAGCATCAAAAGGCAAATTCAAAACAAATTTAAGTCTAACATGCTTCCTATGCATAGGAATCTTGTAAATAAACAAGTTCATGAGGAGCAAAGTAACAAGCATAGGAAGATAAAACAAGTGTAGCTTCAAAAATTTCAGCACATAGAGAGGTGTTTTAGTAACATGAAAATTTCTACAACCATATTTTGCTCTCTCATAATAACTTTCAGTAGCAACATGAGCAAACTCAACAATATAACTATCACATAAAGCATTCTTGTCATGAGTCTCATGCATAAAATTATTACTCTCCACATAAGCATAATCAATTTTATTAGTTATAGTGGGAGCAAATTCAACAAAGTAGCTATCATTATTATTCTCATCATCAAATATAGGAGGCATATTGTAATCATAATCAAATTTATCCTCCATAACAGGCGGTACTAAAAGACCAATATCATTATAATCATCATAAATAGGAGGCAAAGTATCATCAAAGTAAATTTTCTCCTCAATGCTTGGGGGACTAAAAATATCATGCTCATCAAAGCCAGCTTCCAAGCTTAGAATTTTCCATATCATTAACAACAATGGTGTTCAAAGCGTTCATACTAATATGTTCCATAGGTTTTTTAATTTTCACATCAAACCATCCATGTCTTAAATCAGGAAATAGAATAAGAAGCTCATTGTTGTCCATTATGCCTAACTAGTGTAAACAAGAAACAAAAAGATGCAATTGCAGGATCTAAAGGAAATAGCTTCGAGCACACACACAACGGCGCCAGAAAATAGCTTACCTGGGACCGGAGTATGAGAGCCTTTTACCTTTCCTCCCCGGCAACGGCGCCAGAAAAGTGCTTGATGTCTACGGGTGCTTCTATTCTTGTAGACAGTGTTGGGCCTCCAAGAGCAGAGGTTTGTAGAACAGCAGCAGTTTTCCCTTAAGTGGATCACCCAAGGTTTATCGAACTCAGGGAGGAAGAGGTCAAAGATATCCCTCTCATGCAACCCTGCAACCACAAAGCAAGAAGTCTCTTGTGTCCCCAACACACCTAATAGGTGCACTAGTTCGGCGAAGAGATAGTGAAATACAGGTGGTATGAATGAATATGAGCAGTAGTAACGGCGCCAGAAAATAGCTTGCTGGCGTGTAGTTGATGGTGGTAATATGGCAGCAGTAGTAACGCAGTAAAACAGTAAACAAGCAGCGATAGCAGTATTTAGGAACAAGGCCTAGGGATTAGACTTTCACTAGTGGACACTCTCAACTTTGATCACATAACAGAATAGATAAATGCATACTCTACACTCTCTTGTTGGATGATGAACACATTGCGTAGGATTACACGAACCCTCAATGCCGGAGTTAACAAGCTCCACAATTCAATGTTCATATTTAAATAACCTTAGAGTGCATGAAAGATCAACACGACTAAACCAAGTACTAACACAGCATGCACACTGTCACCTTCACACTATGTAGGAGGAATAGATCACGTCAATACCATCATAGCAATAGTTAACTTCACAATCTACAAGAGATCATAATCATAGCCTACGCCAAGTACTAACACGGATGCACACACTGTCACCATTACACCGTGCAGGAGGAATAAAACTACTTTAATAACATCACTAGAGTAGCACATAGATAAATTGTGATACAAAACACATTGCAATCATAAAGAGATATAAATAAGCACTTCACTACGCCATTCATAACAGTGAATAAGTATTCTGTGAAATATAGCCTAAGAGACCCACACGGTGCACACACTGTCACCTTTACACACGTGGGACAAGGAGTCTCCGGAGATCACATAAGTAAAACTCACTTGACTAGCATAATGACATCTAGATTACAAGCATCATCATATGAATCTCAATCATGTAAGGCAGCTCATGAGATTATTGTATTGAAGTACATAGGAGAGAGATGAACCACATAGCTACCGGTACAGCCCCGAGCCTCGATGGAGAACTACTCCCTCCTCATGGGAGACAGCAGCGTTGATGAAGATGGCGGTGGTGTCGATGGAGGAGCCTTCCGGGGGCACTTCCCCGCCCGGCAGGCGTGCCGGAACAGAGACTCCTGTCCCCCAGATCTTGGCTTCGCGATGGCGGCGGCTCTGGAAGGTTTCTCGTCCCGTGGCTTTTTCGTATCGATGTTTTAGGTCAGGGACCTTTATATAGGCGAAGAGGCGGAGTCGGAGGGTCGACGAGGCGGCGACACCATAGGGTGGCGCGGGCCACACCCAGCCGCGCCTATGGTCTGGTGGGCCCGTGGCCCCCTCCGGTCCTTCCCGGGTGTTCGAAGCTTCGTGGAAAAATAGGATGTGGGTCTTGATTTCGTCCGATTCCGAGAATATTTCCTTACTAGGATTTCTGGAACCAAAACAGCAGAAAACAGAACTGCCCTTCGGCATCTCGTCAATAGGTTAGTTCCGGAAAACGCATAAATATGACATATAATGTGTACAAAACATGTAGATATCATCAATAATGTGGCATGGAACATAAGAAATTATCGATACGTCTGGACAGCATCCCCAAGCTTAGTTCTGCTCGTCCCGAGCAGGTAAAACGATAACAAAGATAATTTCTGAAGTGACATGCCATCATAACCTTGATCATATTGTAAACATATGTAATGAATGCAGCGATCAAAACAATGGTGATGACATGAGTAAACAACTGAATCATAAAGCAAAGACTTTTCATGAATAGTTCTTCAAGACAAGCATCAATAAGTCTTGCATAAGAGTTAACTCATAAAGCAATAAATCAAAGTAAAGGTATTGAAACAACACAAAGGAAGATTAAGTTTCAGCGGTTGCTTTCAACTTGTAACATGTATATCTCATGGATAATTGTCAACATAGAGTAATATAACAAATGCAATATGCAAGTATGTAAGAATCAATGCACAGTTCACACAAGTGTTTGCTTCTTGAGGTGGAGAGAAATAGGTGAACTGACTCAACATAAAAGTAAAAGAATGGTCCTTCAAAGAGGAAAGCATCGATTGCTATATTTGTGCTAGAGCTTTGGTTTTGAAAACATAAAGAGAGCAATAAAAGTAAAATTTTGAGAGGTGTTTATTGTTGTCAACGAATGGTAGTGGGCACTCTAACTACCTTATCAACCAGACTTTCAAGAGCGGCTCTCATGAAGGACGTTATCTCTACCAGCAAGGTAGATCATCCCTCTTCTCTTTTGTTTACACATGTACTTTAGTTTAGTTTTTCTTTATTTATGGATGACACTCCTCCCAACCTTTTGCTTACACAAGCCATGGCTAACCGAATCCTCGGGTGCCTTCCAACATTCACATACCATGGCGGTGGTGTCGATGGAGGAGCCTTCCGGGGGCACTTCCCCGCCCGGCGACTGAACAGAGACTGTCCCAGATCTTGGCTTCGCGATGGCGGCGGCTCGGAAGGTTTCTCGTCCCGTGGCTTTTTCGTATCGATGTTTTAGGTCGGGACCTTTATATAGGCGAAGAGGCGGAGTCGGAGGGTCGACGAGGCGGCGGCACCATAGGGTGGCGCGGGCCACACCAGGCCGCGCCGGCCTATGGTCCTGTGGGCCTGTGGCCCCCCTCTGGTCCTTCCCGGGTGTTCTGGAAGCTTCGTGGAAAAATAGGATGCTGGGTCTTGATTTCGTCCGATTCCGAGAATATTTCCTTACTAGGATTTCTGAACCAAAAACAGCAAAACAGGAACGGCCCTTCGGCATCTCATCAATAGGTTAGTTCCGGAAAACGCATAAATATGACATATAATGTGTACAAAACATGTAGATATCATCAATAATGTGGCATGGAACATAAGAAATTATCGATACGTCGGAGACGTATCAAGCGCCTGCCAGAACATGTGTATGGCGTTAGAGAGAGGGCAAGGATGATGAAACTAATATATTAACTTGATGTACACATTAGTTAATTACCGTGAGGGCGTTGAGCTCGGCTAATGTCGACGGGCCGGCACATGCGGCGGCGGGCGTGCAAGTGACGGAGGGGCTGCTACCCGGCATGGACGGTGAATCCCTAGCACCAGCGACATTGCCGGCGGCCGGAGGAGTCTCCATTATAACATTGTCATTGCCGGCGGACGGCGGCGCCATCGAGTTGCTGCCGTCGAAGCTAACCACTTGCATTTTCGGGGGGGCTTGTTTGCCACCCTCATACCACGCGTGTAGAGCGTTGAAATCTGCTTGGACTGAAGCGGCGACTTCAGCTTTGACTTCAGGTACGAGTGTAGCTTTGAGTTGCGGTACCAAACCAGCTTGGACTTGGGCTAGGATTGACTCCCTCATTTCCTCCGCCTCCCGCTGCTTCCTCTCACTGCGCGCATTTTTATCGGCCGCAGACGACAAGCCATAGTGACCATGCTTGTAGCCTGTACCGGCGCCAGCCACACGGCCTCTATGCGGCCTTCTCGTAGGTGAATGCTCATTGACGATGTTTAGCGCCCGTACGAGAGGCTTGTCCCATGCTACCCTGCCCGTCGACGCCTGGGACGAGGAGCCTTCGTCACCTTGAGAAAGTCTTTGTCTTTCTTCTTCCTGCGGAAGAAACGCGAACCATTTAGAAATGTTGCTACTATTATATGAACGATACTTGATCTAATTAAACCGGTAAATTGCTTACCAGTTTTTTCTCCAACGACAGGACCTTCTTGTCGTTCGTGAACCAAATTATGTCGGTTACGACCTTCGGGTCCGTGACAAGTTCCCCGGTTAGTTTCTTCTTATGGTACCGGGACCTGATGAATCTTCTTTCAAGCGGGTCCTTGTACTTGAGCCAGGGGTTCTCAATGCCGGCATTTACATACGCCTCGTCCTCCTTCGCCCAATAGGGCTCCTTTCCCTCGTACCCACGGCTCCCAAGGTTGTGGTTGCCGATGTTAAGCTCCCGCATTTCCTTCCCCCACAACTTGCGATTCTTGGTTGCTTGTAGCTCTTCATTGGCCACAAAAGCATCAAAGTCCGCCTGGGTGACATGCGGAAAGGCGGAGTGGACCTCTTCGAAACCTTTGCCCTCAGCAATCAGCTTCCGCACCATGTACTTATAGCTGCTGAGGTGTTTGGTGAACTTCAGGAGGGCTTGTGAGTTCACAATGTTGTTGGTTTGATGACTGGAGGCGTAGTCGCCTAGGAACTTGTATCGTGCGTGCAACCTCGCAATGAGCTGGGCTCGCAAAGGCGCTTTGTTCTCAGCTCGGAGGTCCGTCTCGTTGAGATTGACGACCTCTCGGAGGATACATGCCAGTTGGTTGCCGTACCCCTTGGCAACATCCTTAGGCTCCACCGGCAAACCACTGGCGGGGTCCACCTCTTTTATTGTGTCTCTGCCGGTGGCGACCGTGTTTTGGCGCCTTGCCTTCCGCGGCCTCTTGGAACCACTTGTCCCGGTGCCACTACTCCCGGCGGCGCCGCTAGGATCGTCGCCGCTTGTCTCGCCGCCACCCCCGGCGGCGCCGGTTGCCTCGTCGCCGCTTGGCGCGTAGGTACTACCCCCGGCGGCGTCGCTTGCCTCGTTGCCGCTTGGCTCGTCGGCACTACCCCCAGCGTCATCCTCCATCTCATGGTCCTCGTCGCCGCCAACACCAGCGGCCTCGGCATCCTCCTCCGTCCTAAAGAAGTGCCTATTGTAGTGCTCCTCTAACTGTTCTTGAGACGCCATGGTGGCTTGCACTAATAGAAGATGAAAAAGAGTTAGAATTCACGGAAAAATTCGGCATGACCTTTGCTAAAAATTGGTCATGCCGAGTGCTAGAATTGCCGGAACGGAAATGAATCGACATTCCGGCACTCAATAGCAACTCAATCCCTGTAACAGAATAGCACTTACAGTAATAGCAACCATCATTTTCATTTCACCATAACCATCACCATAAACCATCAGTAATAGCACTTACAGTAGCATTTCACCATAACCATCACTTAACCAGAGACAACATTTGCAACAGCACATGCATCATATATAACCAGAGACAACTATTTTCATTTTTATTTGCAACATTTGCAACCAGAAACAACATTTCCAACCAGAGACAAATATAACCAGAGAAATTTGCAACAGCACCATAGACATATTCAGATATAAAGCAGAAAGGCCCACATGAGTTGCACACCCTTATACAAGCACATCCCACAAAGCAGCATTTTTTCGTCGAATGAGACAGTTTGGGACTACAATTACTTGGGCACTGATTCTATACCAATTAAAAGTACAAGTTACAAGCAATGTGAGGAAGATAAATGATCTCATGTGACAAGAGTTGTAGGGCAGAGGGTTTTCCTGCTCTTTCATTTATTATAAGCAGCAACAGCAACAAATAAATTTCTAACAATTATTAAACCAGAGAATAAATGTGAGGCATGCCTAACCCTAACAGCAACAAATAAATACTGGAATATTTCAGTAAATTGAGAAGGAAACATTTTGCTTCATTGTTAAATTAAGCTGCACCCATCATTATCAAAACAACATTTTGCTACTGCTACTGCATCATTTTTTCATCATTTTTTTCACTTTAGCAACTGCAACTAGAACTGCAACAACTACTGAGCACTTTAGCTGCCCATTTTCATTTAACCACTTTAGTCTCTGCCAATTTTAGCTAGCAAATCAACTAAATGAGAACCACTTTATCAACTAAACCTACTAATACTAGCTACTGCTACTGCTAGCATTTTTCATTTAGTGATTTCTATATCGCCAAAACCAGAGAACCAATTTTAGCATTCAAAAATTGAAATTTTTCTTACTGTCATATTGAACAGCTACAAAATCATATAACCAGTGATAGGGAGCAATTCAGAGATATAAAATAGCATCACTGGATATGTAGCACAAATACACATCTATCAAGCTTGGCATAATCAGAATGATTCAAAGTAATCAATAAGTCACCAGCAAGGCACCTAGCCACAACAAGCTATCAATTAAGCCCCATTAGGTAAATTTGCATTAGGCATTTGCAAGCATCTGAATTTCAATAGCAAAACCAATTTAGCAGTAGGTAAATCAATTTTTCTTACTGCAAGCAATTCAATGTACAAATTTTCAGAGAGCTACTGCAAGGACTAAACCATGCTTCCATCCCCTGCCCTCAATCAGATGAAACAACTCTATTACAAGTTAGCATAAATAACTTAGCATAAATAAGATTATTCCAAATCTGCTGCAATGTTTTTCTTTTAAATAAGGTTATTCATAAATGTTATTTTCATTTCATGTAGAAACTAAACCTAAGCATCTGCAAGCCCTTCACTTATTTAAAATGTCAGCCATTCTATTCTTCTATCCTAGTAGTAGGTGCATCATTAGTTGAATTGGTTCACAGAGAAAGAAGCTTTGGTTCACAGAATTTGGCCAACTCTAGCAGTATCCGCAACATGAATTTAGTTTTCAGAGAGCAATCCTAACCCTAACTAGCATCTAGCAGGAACCCTAACCCAAACTAGCAGTAGGTAATTCCCTACCGAGGAGGGAAGGGGAGGGAAGCTCACCGTGGCTGGCGCGCGGCTCCTTCTTCTCCAACGGCGGCGCCGACGTCCCCTGCGCGCGCGCGTGTCCAACTCCTTCTCCAACGGGTCTTCCGCGGCGGCGTACGGGGTAGGTGGTGGGGGTGGTGGAGGGGATGGTGGAGGACGGTGGCGGGGCAGAACGGCGGCACTCGAGAGGGGGACGGAGGTGGCGACAGAACGGCGGCGCTCGACGGTGGGGGTTGGAGATGTGTGTGCTGGGGAGAAGAAGAGGGAAAACGGTTAAGTCCTAATTACACCTGTGCCAAGGTTATTGCCGGCGCACTGGTTCCTGGTTCGCCGGGGACAAGTATACGGCAAACCAGGGTCCTGGTGCACCGGCAATAACCTTAGCACAGCTGTAACCTGGGACTTGTTTAGCAGTATAGTATGAGTTATACATGCATTACTATTTTATTTATTTTTTTCTTTTCTCTTTATTTTATGTTTCTTTTTTTTACCCCAAATGCTATACTATTTTATTTTTCTTATCTTTTCAAGATAAGAACAAAGCAATATACATGAGTTATGTAAAAACAAAAAATATGAGTTATACATACACAAAATATTGACCAACACAATATTAATTAGTCATACATAAAATATTGGCCATGACCATATGAGTAGTTATGAATTACACAAAATATGAGTTATAGATTGCAAATAAAGTTTTACATCATCGATTGAGAAGAGTGTTTCGCTTTCTTCTTGCTTTTCTTGCTCGTCGTTGAATAATTTAGCCCCGTGTCGTGACTTCTTCTTTTGAAGGGTCGACCTGACCTCGGTAGCGTGGTCCTGCTTCTTCTTGTGGTGTATGTTGTGTCTTCGTCCTCGGATTCTTCCATCATTGGGTCTCCGACTTGTCCTTCGAAGTCTTCCTCGTTGGCGACTCCATCCATTCCGACGATGGTCCTCTTGCCTCTCCTCACGATAACACGGCTAGGCCTGGATGGGTCGGTTATGAAGAAGCATTGGTGCACGTGTTCTGCCAGTACCCATGGCTCATTCTGCGCGGTGGCGTTCGTGGACTTTGATTTGTTGGCTTCGGGTAGAAACATGGTGGTGAAATACCGGTCTTCTTTTGTGACGCTCTTAGCCCATCTGATACGGAACATCGGCACTTTCTCCCCAGCGTAGCTAAGCTCCCAGATTTCCTCGATTCTTCCGTAGTATCTAGTCTTTACGTCACCCGTCCAGGAATCCATCGTTACCCCTGAGTTCTGGTAAACACTGTTCTTGTCTTTTTCTTCCGTGTAGAATGTGTACCCGTTGATATCGTACGCTTGGTAAGTCATGATGTTGGGCGCGGGGCCATGTGACAAGGCCAATACTAGTTTATCCTTGTCAGAATCCATTGGTGGGGGATTAGCATCAATGTGGTCTTTGAACCAGCGCGCGAAAGAGGAGTTGTGCTCTCTGTATATTTCTGCTTCCGTCATCATCGGCTTGCCACTGTTCTCTATCATGGTTTTGTGCTCTTTCAACCAAGGATCGATCAAGTCAATGTGTTGTAGCGCTACTAAGTTGGCCCTGTCAAAGTCGGAAGTCCGACCAGACATGTGCACGTGCAGTTCCTTCCTTCCATTTTTGTGGCCTACTCCCTCGAACCTGCGGAGGTGCTTGTTTTGAGGCAAACCAACAGGGTCCTCGATGTCTAGATAATTCGTGCAGAAAGAGATGCACTCTTCGGTGAGCCAGCCCTGGACGATGCTTCCATCCGGATGTGACCTGTTACGAACGTATCCTTTAATGACCCCATTCATTCTTTCAAACGACATCATGTTGTGTAAGAATGCCGGCCCTAGACTGACGATATCATCCATGATATGGACCAACAGATGGACCATCACGTCAAAGAATGCAGGCGGGAAGTACATCTCAAGCTCACATAGGATCACCACGATCTCTTCCTGGAGCCTTGCGAGTTTCTTCACGCTTATCGACTTCCGAGTTATGACGTCGAAGAAGTTACAGAGCCCAGTCAGCGTTGCACGGACATGGTCATCCATTATACCTCGGATTGCAACCGGAAGAATCTGCGTCATCATCACGTGACAGTCATGAGACTTCATGCCGCTGAAGTTTCGTTTCTTGGGGTCCATGTATCTGCTTATTAGCCCGGAGTAACCGAAGGGCACTCTGACTCCTAGAAGGCAATTGAAAAATTGATCGACCTCGGCCGGACTAAAAGTGAAGCAGGAGGGGGGACAGTAATAGTCTGGCTGCTTAATCCTTTTGCGCTTCTGACCGCCGTCCGCCTCCTCCTCCGACTGTCCCTCTTGGGCCGCCGGGATCTGAAGCTCTTCCCTGATGCCCAAAACTTTCAGGTCGTGTCTTGCTTTCGGCCCATCTTTGGTCCGGTCCGGCATGTTGAGAAGAGTGCCAAGCAAGCTCTCGCACACGTTCTTTGTAATATGCATGACATCAAGGCAGTGAGGTGTATCGAGAATTTTCCAGTACGGCAAGTCCCAAAACACGGACCTCCTTTTCCATACACCAATGAGCGGCGTCGTTTCCTTCTTCTTCTTCTCTCTTTTGACGAATCTTTCCCGGCGCAGGGCACTCCTTCCAACCTTTCAGTAATGTATCGATCTCTTCGCCGCTCTTCTTACGTGGAGGTCCTCGGGGTTCATTTGTACCATCGAACAGATCTCCACGCTTTCTCCACGGGTCAGTCTTCTGTAGCCACCTTCGATGCCCCATGTAAACTGTTTTCGAAGAGCCGGGATCCTTACCAAGCTGCAAAAACATCGTCTCTTCCATGCACCTGACACATGCCTTGTGTCCATGGCACACCTGGCACGAAATGTAACCGTATCCGAGGTAGTCCTGCACCGTCGTGATCAACGCGGCTCTCAAAGGGAAATATTCTTCCGCGACGGCGTCCCATGTATCTACCCCTTCCTCCGCCCACAACGTTTCAAGCTCCTCCTTTAATAGTTCGAGATACATGTTGATATCGTTTCCTGGCTGTGTCGGCCCTTGAATTAGCATACTCATCTGTATGTACTTCCTCTTCATGCACAGCCAGGGCGGGAGGTTGTAGATCCATACAAACACGGGCCATGTGCTATGTGTGCTGCTCTGGTTTCCGAACGGATTGAATCCGTCCGTGCTCGCACCCAACCTGATGTTTCTGGGATCTGCCCCAAAACTTCCGAATTCATTGTCTAATGCTTTCCACTGGCTTGCATCCGAAGGGTGCGTCAGCACTGGGTGCTCAATCCGCTCTTCATCATTCAACACTGCCTCCTTTCTTTCTGCGTGCCAGCGCATGAGCTTTGCTTCCTTGCGGTCCGCGTAGAACCGTTGAAGCCGGGGGGCGAGCGGGAAGTACCACACAACTTTCCGAGGAGCTTTCTTCTTCCCTTTCTTGTACCGTTCAGCTTCACACACAGGACATTTGGTCTTGTCCATGTGCTCCTTGCGATACATGATACAGTCGTTGATGCAGGCGTGATACTTTTCGTGGGGTAAGTCGAGAGGGCACGTGATTCTCTTGGCCTCGGCTAGACTACCAGGACACGTGTTCCCGGCAGGAAGGAGATCTTTCACGTATTCCAGGATGTCGTCGATGCTTGTGTCCGTCCATCCGTGTTTCGCCTTCATCTGCAGCACATCGAGAGCTACTCTCAAGCGAGACTCCCCCAACCCGCGACCTGAGTCGTACAACGGAGTATTCGAGTCTATCTCGAGTTGCTCAAGCTTTGATTTCCGCTTGGCGCCTTTCGTCTTTTCGAGAAGCAGATCTTGAAGATGAGGGTCCCGCACGACTGAAGCTAGCGGCACCTCTTCGTCGTCGTCAAGGTTATCGTCCTGTGCGACAAACTCTTCATCGTCATCAATATCATGATGCCCTCCTTCTTGCCGGCCATTTTTACCACCTGCCGCCGTCGCCCCATTGACCTCCGCGCCATCTATCACTCATCCATTGAGTGTTGCCTCCAGAGCAGAGGTTTGTAAACCAGAGTTTCCCTTAAGTGGATCACCCAAGGTTTATCGAACTCGGGAGGAAGAGGTCAAAGATATCCCTCTCATGCAACCCTGCAACCACAAAGCAAGAAGTCTCTTGTGTCCCCAACACACCTAATAGGTGCACTAGTTCGGCGAAGAGATAGTGAAATACAGGTGGTATGAATATATATGAGCAGTAGTAACGCAGCAGTAGTAACACAGTAAAACAGTAAACAAGCAGCGATAGCAGTATTTAGGAACAAGGCCTAGGGATTAGACTTTCACTAGTGGACACTCTCAACTTTGATCACATAACAGAATAGATAAATGCATACTCTACACTCTTGTTGGATGATGAACACCATTGCGTAGGATTACACGAACCCTCAATGCCGGAGTTAACAAGCTCCACAATTCAATGTTCATATTTAAATAACCTTAGAGTGCATGACAGATCAACACAACTAAACCAAGTACTAACATAGCATGCACACTGTCACCTTCACACCATGTAGGAGGAATAGATCACATCAATACCATCATAGCAATAGTTAACTTCATAATCTACAAGAGATCACAATCATAGCCTACGCCAAGTACTAACACGGATGCACACACTGTCACCATTACACCGTGCAGGAGGAATAAAACTACTTTAATAACATCACTAGAGTAGCACATAGATAAATTGTGATACAAAACACATTGCAATCATAAAGAGATATAAATAAGCACTTCACTATGCCATTCATAACAGTGAATAAGTATTCTGTGAAATATAGCCTAAGAGACCCACACGGTGCACACACTGTCACCTTTACACACGTGGGACAAGGAGTCTCCGGAGATCACATAAGTAAAACTCACTTGACTAGCATAATGACATCTAGATTACAAGCATCATCATATGAATCTCAATCATGTAAGGCAGCTCATGAGATTATTGTATTGAAGCACATAGGAGAGAGATGAACCACATAGCTACCGGTACAGCCCCGAGCCTCGATGGAGAACTACTCCCTCCTCATGGGAGACAGCGTTGATGAAGATGGCGGTGGTGTCGATGGAGGAGCCTTCCGGGGCACTTCCCGTCCGGCGGCGTGCCGAACAGAGACTCCTGTCCCCCGGATCTTGGCTTCGCGATGGCGGCGGCTCTGGAAGGTTTCTCGTACCGTGGCTTTTTTTCGTCTCGAGGTTTTAGGTCTGGGACCTTTATATAGGCGAAGAGGCGGAGTCGGAGGGGCGACGAGGCGGCGACACCATAGGGGGGCGCGGCCCAGGCCCTGGCCGCGCCACCCTGTCGTCTGGGGCCCACAGGGCCCCCCTCTGGCGGCTCTCGGGTGTTCTGGATGCTTCCGGTGAAAATAGGAACCTGGGCGTTGATTTCGTCCAATTCCGAGAATATTTCGTTACTAGGATTTCTGAAACCAAAAGGAGCGGCACTTCTTCATCTTGTTAATAGGTTAGTTCCGGAAAATGCATATAATGTGTATAAAATATGTAGATATCATCAATAATGTGGCATGGAACATAAGAAATTATCGATACGTCGTCGACGTATCACTCCGCGCCATCATCACTCATCCATTGAGTGTGTCCATGCATGAAACCATTAGTGAGCAGGTGCCCCTGCAATTTGCCTGAATACGGGTCAAACCATTTCCCTCGTTTGCATCTCCGGCACGGACACAATACCTCCGTGCGGTTATTTTCATACATGTCGATGATCGCGTGTTTCAGATATCTCATCACGATGCTTTCACTCATCTCGATAACCATTATCGCCTGCATGGTAAGATTACATAATTGATTAGAACCATGCATCCGTCGGTAGTTTTCACGGAAAATTTCGGCATGACCTTCCTACACGGTAGGACATAGGAGCGCCAGAAATGTGCCGAAACGGAAACTTAAAGAATCAACATTTCGGCGCAACGTTGGCAACTCATTTTCAACGCCAACACACACAAGCACAAGCACAACATATATATATATGCCACACACGAGAGCTTTGCTTCAAATGTCCAACATACGTCGATTTCATTCCTCAATTTGTTCATTAATCACCTATTTGTTTGATATATTCGTCAACGAGATCGAGACGTCGCGCCGCTACCACGGCGTATGGAAGCCGACTTTCTAGATCTAGATCTAGATTGAGCGGTCAATGCGGGATAGTAGATCTAGATCTACATAGGGGGATGTGGGAGATGCATGTAGGAAGGGAAGATTTGCTCAAAAAATATGATTTTGTTTGGTCAAATTGGTGAAATTGGGGATAGAAATGGGCAAAAATGAGCTGGGTTGGGAGAAGGCTCGGGTTTGTGTGGAGGAGTGGAGTGGTAGTAGTGGGGGAGTGGTTGTTGAGCAGAAATAACTGCCCAGGTTACTGCCGGCGCACCAGGGCATGGGTGCGCCGGCAGCACATAGCCCTTTCGGCTATATCACCCCCGGGCCAGGCCCAAGAATCATTGCCGGCGCACCAGCCCAGGTGCGCCGGCAATAGTTTTCTGCCGGCGCACCATGGGCTGGTGCGCCGGCAATGATTCTTGGGCCTGGCCCGAATCGGCCGGGCCATGCCAAATAGCGCCGGCGCGTCTGCTCCTCTGGTGCGCCGGCAGAAGGCCTGCATCCCCGGCGCGGCTGAATAGAGGTGCGCCGGCAACACTGGCCACCGGCGCACGTCCTTGGTGGTGCGCCGGCACCTATTGCCTCCAACTATAGGCTTTTTCCTAGTAGTGTTACAGTGCACCAGGCTTGATAAAATCTTGAGTCCGCCACTGAATAAGGTCATCTCTCTAGCGAGTTCACATAGAAAACACTATCCCGAATTAGGAAGCGAACAACATATGAATTTGAAGATTAGAGGCAGGGCGTTCTTCAGTAAATGGAGCCATTCTACTTTCCGATGTTGTCAATCTCCATAGGACCGTCCTTGTCCACTGTAGCGCCGACTGAACTTTCAGCTGCTATGAAGCACACCGTGCACTCTCCCATGTGCATCTACGTTGCATCAACTCTTGGAGCATGAATGACCACCTCCATGGACGTGGTAGGCCTAGAGGACCTGATCAGTCTGAGAGGCTTGTTCAGCTACACCCTACAGGCCTACACCAGTGGTTTTTGTTCTTCCCAACTTGTTGGCATTGGCACAAACAGCTGGTGTGCAAAGAAGCATGTACAGCGAAATAAAAAAAATATTGAAGCAACAGCATGCATGGTACGGTACGGTGACCACGCTCCGGCCGGTACAGGAAGAGCATGTCGTCGCAGCCGTAGCAGGAGAAGACAACCGATGAGGTGTTGGCGTGGACACGAAGCACCAGCGGGACAGGCCGTCTGGCCCTCCGCATGAAGGCACAACAGCGCTAGGCGCCTCCAGCCCAGCTGCACGTACGCCCACGCTTCCGTTTCGCCGTACGGGGCAGGCTCCAGCTCCACCAGGCAGCTGCGTGCGGCCTCCTTATCATGCATGCACAACTTCGTAGCCGGGATCAGCTCCGCTAGGATGGCCTCGATTACAAGCGTGTTGCTCATGGACTTGTTCTGCTCGTCGAGGTCGAGCACGGGCGCGGCTGCGCCGCTGCGGTAAAGGCGCCCCCGCCGCCGTAGATACAGCGGCGCCTTCACCGCCAACTCGACAAAAACTAGAGCTACTATATACACTATTGGCACCGACGTCTCGCCTCCAGGACAAAGCCACCGAGGATGGCTTCGGTTCTACCCGAATTTCGAGAAGAAGGGCTCGAGTACTGTCGCGGAGGGGGAGGGGAGGAGAGGAGGAGGGGGATCCTACTATTAGAGCATCTCCACCGAAGCCCCGATAGAGTTTTGGAATCCGGCATCAAAAATAGTCTCGCACCGGCGCGCTCCAAGTAGCGCCGGCGGTTTTTCGAGCCCAATAGAAGCGCCGACAACCCCGTGCCGGTCCCTTCGCTAAGGGTGCGAATTGGGCGCGTCGACGCCTCGCGGCACGACGGTTTTCGCGGATGGGGACGCCTTGTCAGCGAGAGGACGCGACGATTCGCATCGGAAGCGACACAGGAAGGTTGGTCATCGGCGTTTAATGGTCTCCCGCGTGGAAACCGAGGCAGCGACGAGGCGGCGGCTGGCCACACGGCGTCACCTACGCCGCTGTAAATGCGGGTAGTTGGCACCCCTATTAGTACGTACGCCGTCCACCGCCGCGGTGCTATCCTCTCATCTCCACCAACGTAGTCGCGCTGTCCTCTCTCGTCTCCACCGCCGCCGCGCCAGTCTCTCCTCTCCACCTCAAAATCGTTGCCTCGTCTTAAAACAACGTACTCCATGCTTGGCCTCAACGGTCGCGCGCTGCCTGCGGCGCCTCAACCACCACTGCAGCAGGAGCCGGAGCGGCAGCCCGATGCTGACTATAGCTCCCGACAACGCAGTTGACCCACGGTTCGCGGTGTGAGACGAGGCCTACGTCGCAGACGCAGAAGCTAAGGTGGCGGAGGAGGCGGCACAGTGGGGCGAGCAGCCACAGGCCCCCACCGACCCGGAGCAAGCGGCGATCCTAGCGTCGTTGAACGCGCAGCGCTTCCGGAGGTTGAAGGAGGAGGAGCGTGAGTTCGTCAATGACACGAACCTCGAGCACGCCCTCGAGATCTCGCGCAAGCGAGCGGCCACGGAGGAGGCGGGACGAGGCAGACCGACAGAAGCTCATCGCCACGCTGAGGCGTTCGCCCACGAGCAAGCGAGGCGCACCGAGAACGAGACTTCTCGGCAAAGGTTGGCAACGCGGGAACAGCGCCGCCGGCAAGCTCCTGCGATGTCGGCCGCCATGCTCCACCGCCAGATGCGCGAAGCAAGGGCCGAGAGGTGGGCACGGACTTAGGCGGTAAAGGGGAAGGACGACAACGAGGCAGGCCTGTCACGCGCCCCAACCGACGACCAGTAGATTAGGGTTAAGTTTAAAGTTTATTTAGATTTAAATTCAAGCAACTTTTGTATAAATTTCGTATGAATTTCATATTAATTTCAATTTTTAATGTCATTTCAAATTTAAATTTTTATTGGAGCTGCAGTATGGGAGGCGCCGGTGTGGGAACAACATCTCCAAGAGGATGTTCTACCGAAGCCCCCATACGGCAGCGCCAACGCCGTGCCGACGACTATTTATGGACAGTCAGTGGAGATGCTCTTAATGTGAAAAATGCCTTATGAGCTGAGGCCATTGATGGAATAATTTTAGTTGTCTTGTGTTTTGAGCTTTCCATGCCGCACTATGAGCCTGAAAGATTGGTGGAAAAAACTAATGCTTTGATAATAATTAATTTTCTTAACTGAATCCACACCTGGCAAATGTACAAGTGCACACGCTAGCCTGCGGTTGCTTGCCGTGTGGTGCTAGCTGCGCAAAGCTCTAGACACGGCGTGGCTGTCGTCGTACAAGTCCCGTGCACTACCTAGTTGGATAATAATCTTGAAACCAGATAACAAATAGGCTGTGTGACTTGCTCCCTTCCGTTCATGCCAAACAAACAAACGCATGCAGGTGTCACATCGATATCTCCCGTGGATCAACCACAGCGTCGCCGGCCACCAGCTTTCTCATTTCACTATCTTTCTACGCAACATTGCAACAATGGACACGTACGTTCGTAGAATCACAATCTAACGTAGCGCCGCCGCGCGCGCCATTGATCGATGACCTTGTGAAGATTGCCTGCCACCAAGAGATCGATGAAGTCCACTATCCCACTGCTGACACCGTACAAGATGGGCCAGTTCGACCTCTCGCACAGGGTCGTGCTGGCGCCGTTGACGCGGCAGCGCGCCTACGGTACGGCGGCGTCCCACAGCCGCACGCCGTCGTCTACTATGCCCAGCGCGCGTCCCCCGGCCGCTTCCTCATCTCGGAGGGGACCAGGATCTCCGCCGGCGAGCCGCCTGCCCTGCCGGAGGCCAAGGAGGAGTCAACGGCATCGATAGCCGGTGCAGGTTCGCGATGGAGGTGGTCGACGCCGTGGCGCGGGAGGTGGGCGGCCACCGCGTGGGCGTGCGGCTCGACCAGTTTGACGCCACCGCCGAGGAGCACGCGCTGGCGCTCCACGTGGTGAGCCGGCTCAGCGACCGCGGCGTGCTATACTGCCACATGATCGAGCCGAGGGTGGACGGGCGGCGGCGCGTGTCCCGGCGGCTGCTGCCGTTCAGGGAGGCGTTCGGGGGCACGTTCATCGCTAGCGGCGGGTACGGGCGGGACGAGGGCGACGCGGCCGTCGGCGAAGGGTACGCCGACCTGGTGGCCTTCGGGCGGCTCTTCCTGGCGAACCCGGACCTGCCGAGGCGGTTCGAGCTGGGCGCGCCGCTCAACGAGTGCGACGTGGCCACCTTCTACGGCGCCGGTGCCGCTGATCCTGCCGTGGGGTACACTGATTACCCGTTCTTCGACTGATATCGAGCTCAATCTTGCGGTCGCCATTGGTGATCGAGCTCGAATCTTGTATATATGTTTGTACATGCATCCGTGAAAGATCATTAATTTGCCGATTCAGTCGTGTCTGACACCACTACTCGTGATCTCCATGTTGCTCGGTTCAGACTTTTTTTTTTGAGATGCGGTTCAGACTTCTCTCTACGTGTGAGGAAAAATGCGCCTGAAGAGGTTTCTCAGAAAATATTACGAGGACTAATAGGATCACTTAAATTTCCATGACAACTAAAAAGGTTTTGATTTCATCAAAGTTTCAAAATTTCACTTCAAACCATTCAAAATCACTTCTTTTGAGCTAAGCAGGCTTATAGCTTTGGGTGGAGAGAAACAATGGTCGTCGGTAGAAACTCTTAGAAGCTAGTCTCCCTCCTCTTTAGGCTTCTAAAATTATGGCTTATTATGGGCTTCTAGAAGATAAACAATGGTCGGTAGAAGCTCATAGAAGCTAGTCTCTCTTCCCTTTGGGCTTCTAGAATTATGGCTTATTATGGGCTTCTAGAAGAGAAACTATGGTCGGTAGAAGCTCATAGAAGCTAGTCTCCCTCCCCTTTAGGCTTCTAGATTTATGGCTTATTATGGGCTTCTAGAAGCTTTTTTTTGAAACATTCGGCAACTTTATTGGATAATAATCATATCTTTACAAGCTTAGACGTAATGAAAACAGGAGATATATCGAACCATGTCTCTGCTGTACCCTGTTGAGCACTTCGGCGAGCCAGCTCATGTGTCGCTCCGTTGGCCTCTCGCGGACAATGCTTCAAAGTCGCCATGCGCAGAGTCATCAAACTCCCAGCAATCATCAATGATAACCGCTCCAGTAACTCTGTAATCAAAGGGATATGTAATCGCTTCTACTACTTCTATAGAATCTGGTTCTACCATGATTGATCTTGCTCCAATCGCTTCTGCTAGTTGTAACCCAGCAAGTAGCATGGCCTCCATTGTAGAAGCATCAATTGCATGTTCATTATACTCACAAGAAGCTGCAATAAAGTTTCCCCCTGAATCTCGGATGATCGCTCATGTTGCTCCCGTTCCAGTATCAGCAGAATAGGCCGCATCAACATTTAACTTGAGAACTCCAGAAGGTGGTCTGCACCGTCCATGGCGTTTGACCATATTATTCAGTCCTTTCACCTTAGCATTATTAGCTACAATTCCTTTAATACTCAAAGCTGCTCTTCGTGGAGTTGGTGATGCTTCATTATTCTTGGTTTGTCTTCTCATCCACCAAACGTACCAGCATGAGACCATCACAGTTTCAATAGTGTACTGTTCATCATCAGGGATTTCAGAACAGAGAATCTCTTCCAAAACAGTCGATCCAGCAAGGTCAACTCCTAAGGCCTTCCGAATTAATTCTTGAAGCTCAAACTGTCTCCATACTTCTACTGCCTTGTCACAACCAAAGATCATATGCTTCAAATCCTCAGGATCAACATTACATACTGGGCAGTTAACAGCAGTATTTATGTGTCTGTTAGCAAGTATGCAATGACAAGGAACAATGTCGTGTAGCGCACGCCAGTTAAAGATCTGAATTTTCCTTGGTACTTTAGCATTCCAGATCTTCTTCCAAACCTCATGCGGTGATGCACTGTTTGTACCGTCCCCTCTTTCTAGCCTTCGACTATACCTTGATCTCCATTCTTCATGGTAAGCAGACTTAACAGAAAAACATCCTGATTTGTTAAGATGCCAAGCGATGAAGTCAGGCTGACCGTGATTTGGAAGGGGAATTTGTAGGATCCTCTCCACATCAATCGGCCATAGGTTCTCTCTCAGCAATTCTTCATCCCAAAACCCTGTCACAGGATTTATAAATTCCTGGACAGTAGAGAGTAGACAATTTCCTATTGGTGACAAAACCTGACGGTTTGGGCTAGATGGTGTCGTTGCCTATTCGACGGTACTCCAGAGGAGGGATCCTCATGGAGGGGAGAAGAAGTAGGGGCCATAGGGCGGAGAGTCCTCGGGACGGTGGTACGCGATTTACCCAGCTTCGGATCACCTGCACGATGGCAAGGCCTACTGCTGCTTGTCTGGAATTATCTGGGCGCTTTCGCGTTGTTACAATGAGTTGTGGTTGTCTCGCTTCTAGCTCGAGATCTGCCCTAAGGGCTCCCGGGATCCGGCTTATATAGGCGCCCGGATCTAGGGTTTCTATGGAGAGTCCTACCCGGAATACAAGTTGCCTAACTACGGAATATTACATTGTCGTGCACGTCAAGGATCCACCTATGCCAAACTTGTCGTCATGGATCCGGCTTCCTTCATGGGCCTTCATGGATCCGACTACCTCAGTAGGTCGGTTGGGATCCGGCTCCTTGTTCCTGGGTTGGACATCTTCCATCTTGATCAACAGCAACTGGGCCGCCCGGTGGGCCATATGCCATCACCACCATCTGTGGGCCACCCGGGCTTGCCGGAATCGGACCATGTCGATGGTATACCTATGAAGTATATCCACAACAGTAGCCCCCGGAGTTCTCCGAGATTCACCGTTCTTCCGTCCAGCTCAGCTTGCGCATGTATCTTCATCCTTTGGCTGGAACGAATAATAGAGAATCTTGAAGGACTCCAAACTTCATATCTCCAACCAAGTATTGGTCGGAAACTTCATGATCCAATGGTCAGATTCTTCGGAGATACCATCCAACGTAATCTTCGGTATGGATCCGACTAGCCAAATGTAGGTTCGGATCTGACTAGCCAAAATATAGGTCCGGATCCGACTACAAAATATAGTTGCGGATCCGACTACCAAAAAATGTAGGTGCGGATCCGGCTACCAAAATATAGGTGCGGATCCGGCTACCAAAAATTGAGGTGCGGATCCGGCTACCGAAATTGAGGTGCGGATCCGGCTATCAAAAATTGAGGTGCGGATTCGGCTACCAAAATATAGGTGCGGATCCAGCTACCAAAATATAGGTGCGGATCCGCCTACCACAAATTGAGGTGCGGATCCGGCTACCAAAAATTGAGGTGCGGATCCGGCTACCAAAAATTGAGGTGCGGATCCGGCTACCAAAATATAGGTGCGGATCCGGCTACCAAAATTGAGGTGCGGATCCGGCTACCAAAATATAGGTGCGGATCCGGCTACCAAAATTCAGGTGCGGATCCGGCTACCAAAATCAAGGTGTGGATCCGACTAGTTAGCCGGATTTTTGCCATCTTCTAAATTTTCTTAACATAACCATATGTAGCCCCCGAGCGTTGAGTCGGCTTGCTCCAAGGAGACTCGATGCTCAGAAACTTAGCCCCCAAGCGTCAAGGTGGAAATTTTTCGGCTTGTTGCTCCAAAGAGAACTTCATCGATGTAGCCCCCGAGCGCCAAGGTGAATTTACTTGAAAATCCGGCTTGGAGCTCTTAGAGTAGCTTTATCTTTATATGTGACTTAGGAATAGCGTAAATCCCAAGCATCTAGGCGGAAATTTCCAGCACTAATACTCGAAAGGAAACACACTTTTCACTTAAGATCAAAATCGCAGCCCCCGAGGGTTGGTTCCGGCTAAGCATAGCGGAATCAAGACTCAAGTTGCTTTTCCAGCTGTGCATGCTACGGATCCGCCTAACCTTCTCTCATATGGATCCGGCTAGCTTCCCCTGGGCTTCTCGCGATTGCTAGGTCTGCTTGAAAACACCTTAGTTCGAGGACTGTTGAAGGTCCAAGCGTCATGTACCTGATATATAAACACAAAAACACATTTGTATTAAATTGTTTCTTTGATCATGTTCAACGAACAAATGTAAGGCGGAACAAAAACGGCCTTTGAACAAATGTTTTAAAGCTGAAACTATGCAGCAGTTGAACAACATAAAACTGTCAAGGCGGAAACAACTCGACTATCTTGAACAGTTAATGTAATTTATATGTTTTAAGCAAGTGCTGGTTTATCCGTTCTTCTGGTTTATATGCTTGACTTTTCGCGAGACGGCGAACTTTAAACACAGAACATCTGCTGAGGCGATAGCGCTTAATAGCGAAACAATCAAGAACCTCAGAAACAGAGGCCGGCTTTAAGTACCGAGATGTCACTACTAAGGAATCCACACATAAAACAACAGAAAACGTGTAGGCCAGAAAACTTAAGCTAACGCCCGAAGGCGGAATTTTTGCAGCGTACTGGAGCCTTAAGCGGCAAAAACAGTACAAAGTTTTTCACGAGCGCGAGGCAAATCGTGGAAAAGATATGACCAACAGCGAAAGCGGTAAAAGACTCAGGATATGAGTGAACCAATCTTAATCTCATGATCATAAAATTTTAAAATATTAAATATAAATAGGGACTTAGCTGTTTGGAGCGGAGTCAACGTCGGTCGTGGCGGTTTTTCTTCGGCGTTCCGTCGAGCCGGTGCGAGATTGATTATCGCGGTGGTCCTGTAGGTGCGGATCCGATCACCAAAATATAGGTGCGGATCCGGCGGATCCACCTACCATTTAGGTGCGGATCCACCTACCAAAATTTTGGTATGGATCCGGCTACAAAAATATAGGTGCGGATCCGACTACCAAAAATAGGTATGGATCCGGCTACCAAAAAAAATATAGGTGCGGATCCAACTACCAAAAATAGGTATGGATCCGGCTATCAAAAAATAGATGCGGATCCGACTAGCAAAAACGTAGGCGCGGATCCGGCAACCAAAAGTAGGGTATGGATCCGGCTACCAAAACATATGTGCGGATCCGACTACCAAAACCATGATTTGAAATTTTCAGATCTCAGGCGGAGTCTTCCTTGGGAAGGTCCAGCAACTCAGGTCGAATCTTTGCAGCTGCGTCCAGCTCAGCGGCGGTCGTAGTTGCAGTACTTACCAGTGTGTTTCCGTCGGAACCGACGGTCTCGCAGATGAAGATGTGTATCCCGCCGATAGGGATGATGAAAAACTTGACGGGATCTGTCCTAGCCGGAATCCAGAACTCGTCCAGAGGGACGATCGGAAAGTTACCGGCGTTCAAGACATGCCGCTCAACGATTTTGTCGTCGAAGCCTGCAAAGGTAGAACCCTCCCGGTTTCGGCCTCCAGACGCCGCTGGCCCCACGATGGGCGCCAACTGTCGTTGCCTATTCGACGATACTCCAGAGGAGGGATCCTCATGGAGGGTAGAAGAAGTAGGGGCCATAGGGCGGAGAGTCCTCGGGACGGTGGTACGCGATTTACCCAGCTTCGGATCACCTGCACGATGGCAAGGCCTACTGCTGCTTGTCTGGAATTATCTGGGCGCTTTCTGATGCGAGCAGTTAACACGCGTCCGTTGGGAACCCCAAGAGGAAGGTGTGATGTGCAGTAGCAGTTTCCCTCGTAAGAAACCAAGGTTATCGAACAGTAGGAGTCAAGGAACACGTGAAGGTTGTTGGTGACGGAGTGTAGTGCGACGCAACACCAGGGATTCCGGCGCCAACGTGGAACCTGCACAACACAATCAAAGTACTTTTCCCCAACGTAACAGTGAGGTTGTCAATCTCACCGGCTTGCTGAAAACAAAGGATTAACCGTATAGTGTGGAAGATGATGTTTGTTTGTGAAGAACAGTAAAGAACAAGTATTGCAGATTGTATTTCAGATGTAAAGAATGGACCGGGGTCCACAGTTCACTAGTGGTGTCTCTCCCATAAGATAAATAGCATGTTGGGTGAACAAATTACAGTTGGGCAATTGACAAATAGAGAGGGCATAACAATGCACATACATGTCACGATGACTACTATGAGATTTAATCGGGCATTACGACAAAGTACATAGACCGCTATCCAGCATGCATCTATGCCTAAAAAGTCCACTTTCAGGTTATCATCCGAACCCCTTCCATTAAGTTGCAAACAACAGACAATTGCATTAAGTATGGTGCGTAATGTAATCAACACAAATATCCTTAGACAAAGCATTGATGTTTTATCCCTAGTGGCAACAGCACATCCACAACCTTAGAACTTTCTGTCACTGTCCCAGATTCAATGGAGGCATGAACCCACTATCGAGCATAAATACTCCCTCTTGGAGTTACAAGTATCAACTTGGCCAGAGCCTCTACTAGCAACGGAGAGCATGCAAGAACATAAACAACACATATATGATAGATTGATAATCAACTTGACATAGTATTCCATATTCATCGGATCCCAACAAACACAACATGTAACATTACAAATAGATGATCTTGATCATGATAGGCAGCTCACAAGATCTAACATGATAGCACAATGAGGAGAAGACAACCATCTAGCTACTGCTATGGACCCATAGTCCAGGGGTGAACTACTCACACATCAATCCGGAGGCGATCATGGCGATGAAGAGTCCTCCAGGAGATGATTCCCCTCTCCGGCAGGCCGGAGGCGATCTCCTGAATCCCCGAGATGGGATTGGCGGCGGCTGCGTCTCTGGAAGGTTTTCCGTATCGTGGCTCTCGGTACAAGGGGTTTCGCGACGAAGGCTATAAGTAGGCGGAAGGGCAGGGTTGGAGGCGGCGCGGGGGCCCCACACCATAGGCCGGCGCGGCCCCATGCTGGCCGCGCCGCCCTATGGGTACAGGCCCTCGTGGCCCCACTTCGTATCCCCTTCGGTCTTCTGGAAGCTTCGTGGAAAAATAAGACCCTGGGCGTTGATTTCGTCCCATTCCGAGAATATTTCCTTTGTAGGATTTCTGAAACCAAAAACAACAGAAACAACTGGCTCTTCGGCATCTTGTCAATAGGTTAGTGCCGGAAAATGCATAATAATGACATAAAGTGTGTATAAAACATGTGAGTATCATCATAAAAGTAGCATGGAACATTAGAAATTATGGATACGTTTGAGACGTATCAAGCATCCCCAAGCTTAGTTCCTACTCGCCCTCGAGTAGGTAAACGATAACAAGGATAATTTCTGAAGTGACATGCTATCATAATCTTGATCAATACTATTGTAAAGCATATGAGATGAATGCAGCGATTCGAAGCAATGGTAAAGACAATGGTTAAACAACTGAACCATATAGCAAAGACTTTTCATGAATAGTACTTTCAAGACAAGCATCAATAAGACTTGCATAAAAGTTAACTCATAAAGCAATAAATTCTTAGTAGAAAGCTTTGAAGCAACACAAAGGAAGATATAAGTTTCAGCGGTTGCTTTCAACTTCAATATGTATATCTCATGGATAGTTGTCAACATAAAGTAATATAACAAGTGCAATAGGTAAACATGTAAGAATCAATGCACACAGTTGACACAAGTGTTTGCTTATAAGATAGAAAGAAGTAGGTAAACTGACTCAACATAAAGTAAAAGAATGGCCCTTCGCAGAGGGAAGCATGGATTACTATTTTTGTGCTAGAGCTTTTATTTTGAAAACATAGAAACAATTTTGTCAATGGTAGTAATAATTCATATGTGTTATGTATAAGACATCCTATAAGTTGCAAGCCTCATGCATAGAATACTAATAGTGCTCGCACCTTGTCCTAATTAGCTTGGATTAACACGGATTATCATTGCATAACATATGTTTCAACCAAGTGTCACAAAGGGGTACCTCTATGCCGCCTGTACAAATGTCTAAGGAGAAAGTTCGCATTGGATTTCTCGCTTTTGATTATTCTCAACTTAGACATCCATACAGGGACAACATAGACAACAGATAATGGACTCCTCTTTTTAATGCTTAAGCATTCAACAACAGATAATATTCTCATAAGAGATTGAGGATTTGTGTCCAAACTGAAACTTCCACCATGATTCATGGCTTAAGTTAGCGGCCCAATGTTCTTCTCTAACAATATGCATACTCAAACCATTTGATCATGAAAATCGCCCTTACTTCAGACAAGACGAACATGGATAGCAACTCACATGATATTCAACAAAGGTGTAAAAGTTGATGGCGTCCCCAGAAACATGGTTACCGCTCAACAAGCAACTTATAAGAAATAAGATACATAGCTACATATTCTTCACCACAATAGTTTTTAAGGCTATTTTCCCATGAGCTATATATTGTAAAGACAAAGAATAGAATTTTAAAGGTAGCACTCAAGTAATGTACTTTGGAATGGCAGATAAATACCATGTAGTAGGTAGGTATGGTGGACACAAATGGCATAGTTTTTGGCTCAAGGATTTGGATGCACGAGAAGTAATCCCTCTTAATACAAGGCTTAGGCTATCAAGGTTGTTTGAAGCAAACTCAAGTATAAACGGGTACAAAAAAACTTACATAAGAACACATTGCAAGCATTATAAGACTCTACACTGTCTTCCTTGTTGTTCAAACATCTTAACCAGAAAATATCTAGACTCAGAGAGATCAATCATGCAAACCAAATTTTAACAAGATCTATGTAGTTCTTCATTAATAGGTGCAAAGTACATGATGCAAGAGCTTAAACATGATCTATATGAGCACAAGAATTGCCAAGTATCAAATTATTCAAGACATTATACCAATTACCACATGAAGCATTTTCCGTTTCCAACCATATAACAATGAACGAAGCAGTTTTAACCTTCGCCATGAACATTAAAAGTAGCACTAAGAACACATGTGTTCATATGCAACAGCGGAGCGTGTCTCTCTCCCATACAAAGAATGCTAGGATCCGATTTTATTCAAACAAAAACAAAAACAAAAGCAAACAGACGCTCCAAGTAAAGCACATAAGATGTGATGGAATAAAACTATAGTTTCACTAGAGGTGACCTGATAAGTTGTCGATGAAGAAGGGGATGCCTTGGGCATCCCCAAGCTTAGATGCTTGAGTCTTCTTGAAATATGCAGGGATGAACCACGGGGGCATCCCCAAGCTTAGACTTTTCACTCTTCTTGATCATATTGTATCATCCTCCTCTCTTGATCCTTGAAAACTTCCTCCACACCAAACTCAAAACAAACTCATTAGAGGGTTAGTGCATAATTGAAAATTCATATATTCAGAGTGACATAATCATTCTTAACACTTCTGGACATTGCACAAAGCTACTGAAAGTTAATGGAATAAAGAAATCCATCAAACATAGCAAAACAGGCAATGCGAAATAAAAGGCAGAATCTGTCAAACAGAACAGTCCGTAAAGACGAATTGGGGCACTTAACTTGCTCAGATGAAAAAGCTCAAATTGAATGAAAGTTGCGTACATATCCGAGGATCACGCACGTAAATTGGCAGAATTTTCTGAGTTACCTACAGACGGGGCTACTCAATTTCGTGACAGTAAGAAATCTGTTTCTGCGCAGTAATCCAAATCTAGTATCAACATTACTATCAAAGACTTTACTTGGCACAACAATGCAATAAAATAAAGATAAGGAGAGGTTGCTACAGTAGTAACAACTTCCAAGACTCAAATATAAAACAAAAGTGCTGTAGTAAAATAATGGGTTGTCTCCCATAAGCGCTTTTCTTTAACGCCTTTCAGCTAGGCGCAGAAAGTGTGAATCAAGTAACATCAAGAGATGAAGCATCAACATCATAATTTGTTCTAATAATAGAATCATAAGGTAACTTCATTCTCTTTCTAGGGAAGTGTTCCATACCTTTCTTGAGAGGAAATTGATACTTAATATTACCTTCCTTCATATCAATAGTAGCACCAACGGTTCGAAGAAAAGGTCTTTCCAATATAATGGGACAAGATGCATTGCATTCAATATCCAAGACAACAAAATCAACGGGGACAAGGTTATTGTTAACCATAATGCGAACATTATCAATCCTCTCCAAAGGTTTCTTTATAGCATTATCAGCAAGATTAACATCCAAATAACAATTTTTCAATGGTGACAAGTCAAGCATATCATAGATTTTCTTAGGCATAACAGAAATACTTGCACCAAGATCACATAAAGCATTACAATCAAAATCATTGACCCTCATCTTAATGATGGGCTCCCAACCATCTTCTAACTTCCTAGGAATAGAAGTTTCAAGTTTTAGTTTATCTTCTCTAGCTTTTATGAGAGCATTTGTAATATGTTTTGTAAAGGCCAAATTTATAGCACTAGCATTAGGACTTCTAGCAAGTTTTTGTAAGAACTTTATAACTTCAGAGATGTGACAATCATCAAAATCTAAACCATTATGATCTACATCAATGGGATCATTGTCCCCAATATTTTGAAAAATTTCAGCAGTTTTATCACAAGCAGTTTCAGCAGTTTCAGGCAGTTTTGCACGCTTTGCACTAGGAGTAGAAACATTGCCAACACCAATTATTTTACCATTGATAGTAGGAGGTGTAGCAACATGTGAAGCATCAACATTACTAGTTGTGGTAATAGTCCAAACTTTAGCTACATTATTCTCTTTAGCAAGTTTTTCGTTTTCTTCTCTTTCCCACCTAGCATGCAATTCAGCCATCAATCTAATATTTTCATTAATTCGAACTTGTATGGCGTTTGCTGTAGCAAATGACTTAATATCTTTATCTTCATTAGGCATAACTTTCAATTTTAAAAGATCAACATCAAGAGCAAGACTATCAACCTTAGAAGCAAGAATATCAATTTTACCAAGCTTTTCTTCAACAGATTTGTTAAAAGCAGTTTGTGTACTAATATATAAATTCTTTAAGCATGGCTTAAAGACCAGAGGGTACACTCCTATTATTGTTGTAAGAATTACCATAAGAATTACCATAACCATTACCATTATTAGAAGGATATGGCCTATAGTTGTTACCAGAATTATTCCTATAAGCATTGTTGTTGAAATTATTACTTTTAATGAAGTTCACATCAACATTCTCTTCTTGAGCAACCAATGAAGCTAAAGGAACATTATTTGGATTAACATTAGATCTACCATTCACAAGCATAGACATAATAGCATCAATCTTATCACTCAAGGAGGAGGTTTCTTCAACAGAATTTACCTTCTTACCTTGCGGAGCCCTTTCAGTGTGCCATTCAGAGTAGTTTATCATCATATTATCAAGGAGCTTTGTCGCCGCCCCCAAAGTAATGGACATAAATGTACCTCCAGCAGCTGAATCCAATAGGTTCCGCGAAGAAAAATTTAATCCTGCATAGAAGGTTTGGATGATCATCCAAGTAGTTAGTCCATGGGTTGGGAAATTCTTTACCAAAGATTTCATTCTTTCCCATGCTTGAGCAACATGTTCATTATCCAATTGCTTAAAATTCATTATGCTACTTCTCAAAGATATAATTTTAGCGGGAGGATAATATCTACCAATGAAAGCATCTTTACATTTAGTCCATCAATCAATACTATTCTTAGGCAAAGATAGCAACTAATCTTTAGCTCTTCCTCTTAAGGAGAAAGGAAACAATTTCAGTTTTATAATAGCACCATCTATATCCTTATACTTTTGCATTTTACAAAGTTCAACAAAATTATTAAGATGGGCAGCAGCATCATCAGAACTAACACCAGAAAATTGCTCTCTCATAACAAGATTTAGTAAAGCAGGTTTAATTTCAAAAAATTCTGCTGTAGTAGCAGGTGGAGCAATAGGTGTGCATAGGAAATCATTATTATTTGTGCTAGTGAAGTCACACAACTTAGTATTCTCAGGAGTACCCATTTTAGCAGTAGTAAATAAAGTAAACTAAATAAAGTAAAACTAGCAACTATTTTTTTTGTATTTTTGATATGGAGAACAAACAAAGCAGTAAATAAAGTAAAGTAAAGCAAGACAAAAACAAAGTAAAGAGATTGGAAGTGGGAGACTCCCCTTGCAGCGTGTCTTGATCTCCGGCAACGGCGCAGAAAAAGAGCTTGATGCGTGCAAACACGTCCGTTGGGAACCCCAAGAGGAAGGAGTGATGCGTACAGTAGCAAGTTTTCCCTCAGTAAGAAACCAAGGTTATCGAACCAGTAGGAGTCAAGGAACACGTGAAGGTTGTTGGTGACGGAGTGTAGTGCGGCGCAACACCAGGGATTCCGGCGCCAACGTGGAACCTGCACAACACAATCAAAGTACTTTGCCCCAACGTAACAGTGAGGTTGTCAATCTCACCGGCTTGCTGAAAACAAAGGATTAACCGTATAGTGTGGAAGATGATGTTTGTTTGCGAAGAACAGTAAAGAACAAGTATTGCAGATTGTATTTCAGATGTAAAGAATGGACCGGGGTCCACAGTTCACTAGTGGTGTCTCTCCCATAAGATAAATAGCATGTTGGGTGAACAAATTACAGTTGGGCAATTGACAAATAGAGAGGGCATAACAATGCACATACATGTCACGATGACTGATGACCCACAAGTATAGGGGATCGCAACAGTCTTCGAGGGAAGTAAAACCCAATTTATTGATTCGACACAAGGGGAGACAAAGAGTACTTGTAAGCCTTAACAGCGGAGTTGTCAATTCAGCTGCACTGGAAACAGACTTGCTCGCAAGAGTTTATCAGTGTAGTTTTATAGCAAAGAGTAGTGAAATAACAGCAGCAGAGTAACAAAGACAGCAGTAGTGATTATAGTAAACAGCAGGATTAAAATACTGTAGGCACAAGGATGGATGAACGGGCGTTGCATGGATGAGAGAAACTCATGTAACAATCAAGACAGGGCATTTGCAGATAATAATAAAGTGGTATCCAAGTACTAATCAATCAATAGGCATGTGTTCCATATTTAGTCGTACGTGCTCGCAATGAGAAACTTGCACAACATCTTTTGTCCTACCAGCCGGTGGCAGCCGGGCCTCTAGGGAATCTACTGGAAATTAAGGTACTCCTTTTAATAGAGCACCGGAGCAAAGCATTAACACTCCGTGAACACATGTGATCCTCATATCACCGCCTTCCCCTTCGGTTGTCCCAATTTCTGTCACTTTGGGGCCTCGGGTTCCGGACAACAATACGTGTATACAACTTGCAGGTAAGATCATAAAGCAATGAATATCATCATGAATTGATAACATGTTCAGATCTGAGATCATGGCACTCGGGCCCTAGTGACAAGCATTAAGCATAACAAGTTGCAACAATATCATAAAAGTACCAATTACGGACACTAGGCACTATGCCCTAACAATCTTATGCTATTACATGACCAATCTCATCCAATCCCTACCATCCCCTTCAGCCTACAGCGGGGGAATTACTCACACATGGATGGGGGAAACATGGCCGGTGGAGAGGCGTCGGTGGTGATGATGGCGATGATCTCCTCCAATTCCCCGTCCGCGGAGTGCCGAACGGAGTTTCGGTCCCGAGACGGAGTTTCGCGACGGTGGCGATCGATGGATGTCTCGGCGATTTCTTCTAACCGCCGTTTTTAGGTCGAAGGCGTTAAGTAGTCCAGAGGAGGGCGTCGGAGGCCAGCCGAGGGGGCCACACGGGGCGGCGCGCCCCTCCAGCCGCGCCGCCTAGTGTGTGGGGCCCTGGGCCTCCCCAGCCTGCCCTTCGGCTCCGTGATTCTTCGGAAAAATAAGCCCTTTGGCATAAATTCCGAGGATTTTCCTGAAAGTTGGATTTCTGCACAAAAACGAGACACCAGAGCAAAACAACGTTAGTCCGTGTTAGTTGCATCCAAAATACACAAATTAGAGGCAAAACAATAGCAAAAGTGTTCGGGAAAGTAGATACGTTTTGGACGTATCAACTCCCCCCAAGCTTAGCTTATTGCTTGTCCTCAAGCAATTCAGTTAACAACTGAGTGCGATAAAAGAACTTTCACGAACACATTTGTTCATATGATGTAAATATTCTCATGATATGGCAAGTGCTTAAGCAATTCATAATAAGATACATGCAAATAAAATCATCTAATAGCTATGTCAATCATGGAAAAGGTACCAACAAATTAATAATAAGCATCATGAATCATGTCTATCAGCAGGATTGCAATGTTCATAAAAGGATATGATAAAGTGGTATCTCGCTTGCCCGTATTTGTACAGCAAAACATAAATGCTTGGGCACCTTTGAAGTTCATGGGAAGACTGGAAGTAGAGATTATCAAAGATAAAAGCATCAAAGTTATACCACAGTTAATCACATTTTGGGACAAAGCATATTATACTAAGAATGACAGTTGTGCTCTCAAGAAGGTGCTCAAAGAAAGGATGGAGACACAATGTAAAAGTAAAAGATTGACCCTTCGCAGAGGGAAGCAGGGATTAACATGTGCTAGAGCTTTTCATTTGTAAAACAGGAGTAAAATTATTTTGAGAGGTGTTTGTTGTTGTCAACGAATGATAGTGGGTACTCTAACTACCTCGTCAACCAGACTTTCAAGAGCGGCTCCCATGAAGGACGTTATCTCTACCAGCAAGGTAATCATCCCTCTTCTCTTTTGTTTACACACGTACTTTAGTTTCATTATGGATGACACTCCCCCAACCTTTGCTTACACAAGCCATGGCTAACCGAATCCTCGGGTGCCTTCCATCAATCACATACCATGGAGGAGTGTCTATTTGCAATTTAAGTTGCTTACTGATAAATCAGGGCAAAACATGTGAAGAGAATTATTAATGAAAGTTGATTAATTGGGGCTGGGAACCCCGTTGCCAGCTCTTTTTGCAAAATTATTGGATAAGCGGATGTGCCACTAGTCCATTATGAAAGTCTGTCAGGAGTAAATGACAAGATTGAAAGATAAACACCACATATTTCCTCATGAGCTATAAAACATTGACACAAATTGAGAAGTATTTTGAAGGTTTAAAGGTAGCACATGAGAATTTACTTGGAATGGTTTGAAATGCCATGCATAGGTATTTATGGTGGACACTTTGGAATAACTTGGTTTTCAGGGGTTTGGAAGCACGAGCAGCGTTCCCGCTCAGTACAAGTGAAGGCTAGCAATAGACTAGGAAGCGACAATCAAGAGAGCAGTAACTGTCATAATCATGCTTGCGACAAAATAAATTAACGGAGGCATAAAAGTGATACAAGAACTCTGAGGTAAAGTAAATCATCGAGGCTTAATTGACTTTTGTTCAGTCATATGCATGCATGAGCATGTGCCAAGTTGATTCAAGAGAATTATTCAGAGGAGGATACCACAATGTCATACCTATCTATGAATAAAGCAATGCAAGCAAATATTTATGATATGCTACTCATATTAATAAATTGGAGCTAATCATGAGAGATCATGAACTACTAGACTTTCTTAAATGACATATACCTCATATGAACCAACTAAGCATGCTCACATGGATGAGTATATGTACAAAAATGAAAACAAATAGAGTTCATACCAGCCTCTCACCACAGTCGAATTGTCGTAGATCGTCATTATTGCCTTTTCACTTGTGTAGCTTGAATAATATGAAATGAAAGCCAAGCTCCAACCACCGAAGACCACTGAACTCCATAATGAACTTTACAAAACCAAAGAAGAACAGCAAATATTTTTGGTGTTTTCGAATTGGAAACAAGAACAAAAGAAAACAAGCAAACAAAGCAAAATCTTTTTGGATTTTCTTATAGCAAACCAACAATAGCAAACAAAGCAAAATAAAAGCAAGAAACCAAAATAAACAAATGGTAAAGAGAAACAACAGAAATATTTTTGGTATTTTTGTGTTTTAGGAAAGAAACAAAGCAAAAACAAGAAAATGAAAGCTAAAAGAATCACATAAACACAAAGCAGCAGAAATTCGTCAAACTTGACAGCAGTACAGTAATCGATTTTTAAGAAATTCTTCCGCTGCTCAGCTCGAAAAGTGTTCAACTAATGAAAGTTAGATAACAACCTGGGGAACATGCACAAAAATTGGCTTCGCAAAATAACGTTCTGGCTGTTTTTGAGAATTTTTTTGGTATCAGTCCAGAATCTGTTTTCAATCAGCACTTCCCCAAATATCATCTCCCTCTTATTAGAAAACCACTTTAAGAAGCTAAACAAGTATGTACAAGTATCCAACAACTATAATATGCAAAGAATGAGTGATGCCGGTATACCTCCCCCCAAGCTTAGGCTTTTGGCCTAAGTGGAGATCAATCCCATGGTGCCCATGAAGTAGCACCTCCGTAGTACGACGAAGATGGATCCGGGTATGTGCTGGAAGAAGCACCCGGATACGTGACGGTGTAGTCGTAGGAGGGCTCGGCGTCCTCGGAGTCATGCTGCTGGTGGAAGCCATGTATCTTCAGCTGCTCATCCACCTCCTCCTTAGAGCGCGACCATGGTTCCCTGTGAATACTGAACAAATCTGGCTGCGGCAATGGGACTTCCCTCTCTTCCCCGTCAGCAAACAACATTCTATAGACAATATTATCTAAACTAGAGTCAGCTGTAACAAATTGATGACTCTTCATAGCAGCAATATCAAGCCTTATAGGAGTTATTTTCACATCAGTAGGGTCAAGAGGAAGATCTAGATGTGCTAAAATGCGCGATGCAATAATTCCTCCAAAAATAGGCCCCTTGTTAGACAAGCGGCGAGCAACAAGAGCACCAAGATGATAAGGTGTCTCTCCAGTGAGTGCAGCAATTAAGAAAGCAAGATGGTAACTAGAAATATTGCTAGTGTTCTCCCTACCAAGAATGCTAGTAGCAAGGTAATAAGCAAAATACTTAATAGCGGGGAGTTGAATGTTTCTTATCTTGCCACGCTGAATGGTGCGACAATCATCATTGGTGATTCCTCGATAGAGCTCCAACAATTCCTTGGGGTTGCTCTCGATCTTCTTTGATGTACCTACAGGGGCAATATCCAATGCAGTACAAAAATCTTTCAACTTCATAGTAATAGGATCATCATAAATCCTGAATGTAACTGATGGTTGGTAGTGTTTGTTGTTGAACTGAAAGCTCTCAACAAAGATTTTAGTAAGCATGTAGTATTGATCCCTCTCATCCTCCATGTAGGCGGTTAAGCCCACATTATTGATGAGGACCAAGAAATCATCCAGCAACCCTGCATTACTCAAAAAGTCATAACATGGAAAAGATGAAGCGTTAGGGACTCCATTGTCCTCTTCGGCTTCGAAGCTCGGTGCGATGACATCCTCATTATAAGACCGCCTAATCCGAGTGGATGACCTTGAGGGCCTCCCCGTGCTTGTCGTCTCTCTTTCAAACACTTCTCCAAAGTTATGGTTATCCATCTTCCTTTTCTGAAATTTTTCAACAAACATTATAAAATTTGATTTGGTGACATATAATTGAGGGAAACTACTATAGGAACTTGCTAGAGTACTAATCATGCATTAAAACTAGTTTTTACCACTTAGAACAAGCATGCAAGCTCACTAAACATGTTACCTACAGCAGCAAAATATTCAAGATATACTCAACCAAACAAAATTCTACTTGGATAATCGGAGGAGTCACATACCGGAGAGCAAATGTGCCAAATTTCAGACAGAAATCTGGGCTGAGCAAAGAGATCGAGAAATCTTGAGCTCTTGAGCAGAAACGCGAGTGAGAGAAAGTTGGTGCGAGTTTTTTCGGGAGAGAGAATGAGATGGGAGAAAGAGATGAAGAAGTGGGGCAAGGAGGGCCCCACACAACAGGGTGGCGCGCCCCCTTGCTGGCCACGCCGGCTGTGGGGTGCCACCTGGGGTGCCCCACTGGTCATCCCCAGGTGCTCCCAGGTGCCTCTTCGAAAAATAAGACCAACGGTATAATTTTTGTGAATTTTTGAAAACTTTGAAAAATGCACATTTCTGGGTATTAAATTTATTATTACTGGGCAGAAAAAGATTTTTGAAATCTCTAATTAACTAAAGAACTTTGCAAAACAAAAGTGCTACAGCAAGTAGAACAAGTGGAGGAAGAAAGAGATGTTGTTTAGCTCCTCTATGCATATAAAATGAATTTGTTAACAAGGTTGATCAAGTCTTGTCACCAAATAAATTTTACATAGCATAAGAAAAATTAAACCTCAAATCAATCATGTTACCTTGTATTGTATTGATATGGATCCAATCACAAGAGTTTGATATTCTTCTTTAGGCTCATATATAGGACAATCAATAGTTCCCACTTTGATAGTTCTCACATTAGAAATTGTATTAACTCCACATACTTTGTCAATCCTCTTGGGAAAATAAACGGTATGCTCCTTGTCATCGACATTGAAAGTAACTTTTCCTTTATTGCAATCAATAATAGCCCCTGCGGTGTTAAGAAAAGGTCTCCCAAGAATAATAGACATATTATCATCTTCAGGCATTTCCAACACAACAAAATCAGTTAATATCAAGCAATTATTAGTAACTTGAACAGGAACATCCTCACATATACCAACAGGAATAGCAGTAGATTTATCAGCCATTTGCAAAGATATATCAGTTGGTATCAACTTATCTAAATAAAGTCTCTTGTAAAGAGAAAAAGGCATAACACTAACACCTGCTCCCAAATCACATAGAGCAGTTCTAACATAATTATTCTTGATTGAACAAGGAATAGTCGGTATACCTGGGTCTCCAAGCTTCTTTGGAACTTTGCCATTGAAAGAGTAATTAGCAAGCATAGTGGAAATCTCCTCATTAGGAATTTTCCTTTTGTTAGTGACAATATCTTTCATATACTTTGAATAAGGAGGCAATTTAATAGCATCAGTCAAAGGGATTTGCAGGAATAAAGGTTTCATCCAATCGCAAAATTTATTATAGTGTTCTTCTTCCTTTGATTTTAGTTTCTTAGCAGGAAAAGGCATTTGCTTTTGAACCCAAGGTTCTCTTTCATTACCATGTTTCTTAGCAATAAAATCTTCTTTAGTATACTTTTTATTTTTAGCATGCTTTTCAGGTTCTTCTTCAACCTCTTCTTTATCAGAAGCATCATTCTTATCATTATCTTTATCATGTTCATTACCACTTTCAGTTTCAGCATCAGAAATATAAATACTATTAGGATCATTAACAGGTTCAGAGGATTCTACAACAGTTTTATGTTTCTTTTTCTTTTTCTTAGATGAAGCACTAGTTTCAGTTCGTTGAGAATCTTGTTCAACTCTTTTGGGATGCCCTTCAGGATATAGAGGATCCTGGGTAGAAGCACCGCCTCTAGTTGTTGCCTGCCAAAACCCACCGGCGAGTAGCGACGAGCAACACGAAGAGCCGGGAGGCTCCCAGGCTGCTGGTGGGCCCTGGTCCCTCGGGCGACGGCCCGCAAAACTCCGGCACACGTCCTGGCTGTTGCGAGGGCGTGCCACCTGACCTATACCTGGTCAGGAAGGTGATGGATTGCTTCAATAAGTTTCCTGCATGGCAGACACGTAAACATTAAATCCAAGCCTCGATCGGCTCTCAGGTTATCCTGTGAATCGGCTCAAAGAGCCGATTGACCCATGGTTCGTGTTGGATCTATAATAACATGGGGATCCTGCTTTATCAATACCAAGTTAAATCAATCTACGACAGTCTAGGGTTCTCACCACATAATCGGAACATCCTACGCGTAGTTGAGCCTGGCAGATACGAAAGATAACAGAAAACTAGTCCTAGAAGAGGCCTAAAAACCAACACAGAGTCGATTCCCGGAACAACCCCTCTTGGATCGGCAAACCATACCTTACGCACTACTGGATCGTTCAACCCGTTTGCAAGGCCTAACCATGCGGATATCAAACTAATCCTTGGAGAACAAGGAACAACCATAACAGATCAGATCTACTAAGTAAAGACCAAGCAAGATGCTGCCCTTACACCTAAAATAGGTGCAAAGGCAGCTAGATATTCAGGGGCAGCACAACTAAGCAAGCATATCAGAAAAGTATCGAAGTTAGCCCCAAAACACCTATGATAACGGTATTACTCGCCATCAACAAGGCTTCAGTACGAGCAACACAAAACAACGAATAAACCGATACTGCCTAGATCGCAAGATGCGATCTAGCAGCATGATGCTTACCCGGAAGAAACCCTCGAAACAAGGGGTGGCGATGCGCCTAGATTGTGTTTGTTGTGAACGTGATCGTCCTCCTTTCTCAATAACCCTAAGTACATATTTATAGTCCGTAGACTTTCTATCTTTGGAATAAACCTAATTGTGTACGAACCAAACTCTATCTCTTAATTCTAAACTGAAACGTGATCTACCATAATGTACAAATATACGGGCAATCTAGCCCAAACTCTCGCACGAGGCCGATTCAGAAACACTTTATGTGCATATCCTCTAAGCCCATCTCAATCACGGCCCATCTCCTGGCTAAAAACACCGCCTCTAGTTGTTACTTCATAAGCATGTTTTTCTTTAGAATTATTTTTTAACAAGTCATTTTGCACTTTAGTGAGTTGATCAATTTGAGTTTGAATCATATGAAAATGTTTAACAAGCATCTTAACATCATTGGAGGTTCTCTCCACAATACCATGCAATTCACTAATAGCTCGAGAATTTTCCATTAAATGATTCTCTACTCTCATATTGAAATTACTTTGCTTAACAATATAATTATCAAACTCATCTAAGCATTGAGCAGGAGGTTTTGAATACGGAATATCTTCTCTAGTAAAGCATTGAAGAGAGTGTACCTCAATCATGATGAAGGGGGAGTTATCTTGCATAAATCTTCTATGGGAGGTAAATTCTTCACATCTTCGGATTTAATACCTTTCTCTTTAAGAGATTTCTTGGCTTCCCTCATATCTTCATCATTTAATTTAATCATCCCCCTCTTCTTCAATATTGGTGTCGGGGTTGGTTCAGGTGTAGCCCAATCGTCATGATTCCGGCCTATTCTAGCCAATAATTCTTCAGCGTCGTCTGGAGTTCTTTTCCTGAAAACAGAACCAGCATAACTATCCAGGTATGCCCTACTTGATCATATTGCATCATACTCCTCTCTTGATCCTTGAAAACTTCCTCCACACCAAACTCGAAACAACTCATTAGAGGGTTAGTGCACAATAAAAATTAACATGTTCAGAGGTGACACAATCATTCTTAACACTTCTGGACATTGCATAAAGCTACTGGACATTAATGGATCAAAGAAATTCATCCAACATAGCAAAAGAGGCAATGCGAAATAAAAGGCAGAATCTGTCAAAACAGAACAGTCCGTAAAGATGGATTTTATTAGGCCACCAGACTTGCTCAAATGAAAATTCTCAAATTGAATGAAAGTTGCGTACATATCTGAGGATCATGCACGTAAATTGGCTTAATTTTCTGAGCTACCTACAGGGAGGTAGACCCAGATTCGTGACAGCAAAGAAATCTGGAACTGTGCAGTAATCCAAATCTAGTACTTACTTTACTATCAAAGACTTTACTTGGCACAACAAAACATAAAACTAAGATAAGGAGAGGTTGCTACAGTAGTAAACAACTTCCAAGACTCAAATACAAAATAAAAGTACTGTAGCAAAATAAACACATGGGTTATCTCCCAAGAAGTTCTTTCTTTATAGCCATTAAGATGGGCTCAGCAGTTTTAATGATGCACTCGCAAGAAATAGTATTTGAAGCAAAAGAGAGCATCAAGAGGCAAATTCAAAACACATTTAAGTCTAACATGCTTCCTATGCATAGGAGTCTTGTAAATAAACAAGTTCATGAAGAGCAAAGTAACAAGCATAGGAAGATAAAACAAGTGTAGCTTCAAAAATTTCAGCACATAGAGAGGTGTTTTAGTAACATGAAAATTTCTACAACCATATTTTCCTCTCTCATAATAAATTTCAGTAGCAACATGAGCAAACTCAACAATATAACTATCACATAAAGCATTCTTATCATGAGTCTCATGCATAAAATTATTGCTCTCCACATAAGCATAGTCATTCTTATTAATTGTAGTGGGAGCAAATTCAACAAAGTAGCTATCATTATTATTCTCATCAATTGTAGGAGGCATAGTATAATCACAATAAAATTTACTCTCCATAGTAGGTGGCACCAAAAGACCACTATCATCATAATCATCATAAATAGGAGGCAAAGTATCATCAAAGAAAATTTTCTCCTCAATGCTTGGGGGACTAAAAAGATCATGAAAACCAGCTTCCCCAAGCTTAGAACTTTCTATATTATTATCAACAATGGTGTTCAAAGCGTTCATACTAATATTACTACCAGCATGCAAATAAGATTTCATAGGTTTTTTAATTTTCGCATCAAACCATCCATGTCTTAAATCAGGAAATAGAATAAGAAGCTCATTGTTGTCCATTATGCCAAACTAGTGTAAACAAGAAACAAAAAGATGCAATTGCAGGATCTAAAGGAAATAGCTTCGAGCACACACACAACGGCGCCAGAAAAGTACTTTACCTGAGACCGGAGTATGAGTGCCTTTTACCTTTCCTCCCCGGCAACGGCGCCAGAAAAGTGCTTGATGTCTACGGGAGCTTCTATTCTTGTAGACAGTGTTGGGCCTCCAAGAGCAGAGGTTTGTAGAACAGCGCAAGTTTCCCTTAAGTGGATCACCCAAGGTTTATCGATCTCGGGGAGGAAGAGGTCAAAGATATCCCTCTCATGCAACCCTGCAACCACAAAGCAAGAAGTCTCTTGTGTCCCCAACACACATAATAGGTGCACTAGTTCGGCGAAGAGATAGTGAAATACGGGTGGTATGAATAAGTAGTAGCAACGGCACCAGAAAAGTGCTTTGCCCGGGACAGTAAACAAGCGTAGTAACGCAGTAGTAACAGCGGTAGTAACGATAAAACAGTAAACAAGCAGCGATAGCAATATTTAGGAACAAGGCCTAGGGATTAGACTTTCACTAGTGGACACTCTCAACTTTGATCACATAACAGAATAGATAAATGCATACTCTACACTCTTGTTGGATGATGAACACATTGCGTAGGATTACACGAACCCTCAATGCCGGAGTTAACAAGCTCCACAATTCAATGTTCATATTTAAATAACCTTAGAGTGCATGAAAGATCAATAAGACTAAACCAAGTACTAACATAGTATGCACACTGTCACCTTCACACTATGTAGGAGGAATAGATCACATTAATACCATCATAGCAATAGTTAACTTCATAATCTACAAGAGATCATAATCATAGCATACACCAAGTACTAACACGGATGCACACACTGTCACCATTACACCGTGTAGGAGGAATAAAACTACTTTAATAGCATTGCTAGAGTAGCACATAGATAAATTGTGATACAAACACATTGCAATCATAAAGAGATATAAATAAGCACTTCACTACGCCATTCATAACAGTGAATAAGTATTCTGTGAAATATAGCCTAAGAGACCCACACGGTGCACACACTGTCACCTTTACACACGTGGGACAAGGAGTCTCCGGAGATCACATAAGTAAAACTCACTTGACTAGCATAATGACATCTAGATTACAAGCATCATCATATGAATCTCAATCATGTAAGGCAGCTCATGAGATTATTGTATTGAAGCACATAGGAGAGAGATGAACCACATAGCTACCGGTACAGCCCCGAGCCTCGATGGAGAACTACTCCCTCCTCATGGGAGCAGCAGCGGTGATGAAGATGGCGGTGGAGATGGCAGCGGTGTCGATGGAGAAGCCTTCGGGGGCACTTCCCTGCTCGGCGGGTGCCGGAACAGAGACTCCTCCCCAGATCTTGGCTCGCGATGGCGGCGGCTCTGGAAGGTTTTCCGTATCGTGGTTCTTCGTATCAGGGTTTTCTCGACGGAGGCTTTAAATAGGCGGAAGGGCAGAGTCGGAGGGCTGACGAGGGGCCCACACCATAGGGCGGCGCGGGCCCCCCCTTGGCCGCGCCGCCTTGTGGTGTCGCCACCTCGTGGCCCCACTTCGTATGCTCTTCGGTCTTCTGGAAGGTTCGTGGCAAAATAGGCCCCTGGGACTTGATTTCGTCCAATTCCGAGAATATTTCGTTACTAGGATTTCTGAAACCAAAAACAGCAGACAACTGGCACTTCGGCATCTTGTTAATAGGTTAGTTCCAGAAAATGCACGAATATGACATAAAGTGTGCATAAAACATGTAGGTATCATCAATAATATGGCATGGAACATAAGAAATTATCGATACGTCGGAGACGTATCAGCATCCCCAAGCTTAGTTCTGCTCGTCCCGAGCAGGTAAAACGATAACAAAGATAATTTCTGAAGTGACATGCCATCATAAACTTGATCATACTATTTGTAAACATATGTAGTGGATGCAGCGATCAAAACAATGGTAATGACATGAGTAAACAAGTGAATCATAAAGCAAAGACTTTTCATGAATAGTACTTCAAGACAAGCATCAATAAGTCTTGCATAAGAGTTAACTCATAAAGCAATAAATCAAAGTAAAGGTATTGAAGCAACACAAAGGAAGATTAAGTTTCAGCGGTTGCTTTCAACTTGTAACATGTATATCTCATGGATAATTGTCAACATAGAGTAATATAACAAGTACAATATGCAAGTATGTAGGAATCAATGCACAGTTCACACAAGTGTTTGCTTCTTGAGGTGGAGAGAGATAGGTGAACTGACTCAACATAAAAGTAAAAGAATGGTCCTTCAAAGAGGAAAGCATCGATTGCTATATTTGTGCTAGAGCTTTTATTTTGAAAACATGAAACAATTTTGTCAACGGTAGTAATAAAGCATATGAGTTATGTAAATTATATCTTACAAGTTGCAAGTCTCATGCATAGTATACTAATAGTGCCCGCACCTTGTCCTAATTAGCTTGGACTACCAGATCTTTGCAATGCACATGTTTTAACCAAGTGTCACAATGGGGTACCTCCATGCCGCCTGTACAAAGGTCTAAGGAGAAAGCTCGCATTTTGGATTTCTCGCTTTTGATTATTCTCAACTTAGACATCCATACCGGGACAACATGGACAACAGATAATGGACTCCTCTTTAATGCATAAGCATGTGGCAACAATTATTATTCTCATATGAGATTGAGGATATATGTCCAAAACTGAAACTTCCACCATGAATCATGGCTTAAGTTAGCGGCCCAATGTTCTTCTCTAACAATATGCATGCTCCAACCATAAAGGTGGTAGATCTCTCTTACTTCAGACAAGACGGACATGCATAGCAACTCACATGATATTCAACAAGGAATAGTTGATGGCGTCCCCAGAAACATGGTTATCGCACAACAAGCAACTTAATAAGAGATAAAGTGCATAAGTACATATTCAATACCACAATAGTTTTTAAGCTATTTGTCCCATGAGCTATATATTGCAAAGGTGAATGATGGAATTTTAAAGGTAGCACTCAAGCAATTTACTTTGGAATGGCGGAGAAATACCATGTAGTAGGTAGGTATGGTGGACACAAATGGCATAGTGGTTGGCTCAAGGATTTTGGATGCATGAGAAGTATTCCCTCTCGATACAAGGTTTAGGCTAGCAAGGTTATTTGAAACAAACACAAGGATGAACGGTGCAGCAAAACTCACATAAAAGATATATTGTAAACATTATAAGACTCCATACCATCTTCCTTGTTGTTCAAAACTCAATACTAGATATTATCTAGACTCTAGAGAAACTAAATATGCAAACCAAATTAGCAAGCTCTAAGTATTTCTTCATTAATGGGTACAAAGTATATGATGCAAGAGCTTAAACATGAGCACAACAATTGCCAAGTATCAAATTATCCAAGACATTTTAGAGTTACTACATGTAGTATTTTCCAATTCCAACCATATAACAATTTAACGAAGAAGAAACTTCGCCATGAATACTATGAGTAGAGCCTAAGGACATACTTGTCCATATGCTACAGCGGAGCGTGTCTCTCTCCCATAAAGTGAATGCTAGGATCCATTTTATTCAAACAAAACAAAAAACAAAAACAAACCGACGCTCCAAGCAAAGTGCATAAGATGTGACGGAATAAAAATATAGTTTCAGGGGAGGAACCTGATAATGTTGTCGATGAAGAAGGGGATGCCTTGGGCATCCCCAAGCTTAGACGCTTGAGTCTTCTTAGAATATGCAGGGGTGAACCACCGGGGCATCCCCAAGCTTAGAGCTTTCACTCTCCTTGATCATATTGCATCATACTCCTCTCTTGATCCTTGAAAACTTCCTCCACACCAAACTCAAAACAACTCATTAGAGGGTTAGTGCACAATAAAAATTAACATGTTCAGAGGTGACACAATCATTCTTAACACTTCTGGACATTGCATAAAGCTACTGGACATTAATGGATCAAAGAAATTCATCCAACATAGCAAAAGAGGCAATGCAAAATAAAAGGCAGAATCTGTCAAAACAGAACAGTCCGTAAAGATGGATTTTATTAGGCCACCAGACTTGCTCAAATGAAAATTCTCAAATTGAATGAAAGTTGCGTACATATCTGAGGATCATGCACGTAAATTGGCTTAATTTTCTGAGCTACCTACAGGGAGGTAGACCCAGATTCGTGACAGCAAAGAAATCTGGAACTGCGCAGTAATCCAAATCTAGTACTTACTTTACTATCAAAGACTTTACTTGGCACAACAAAACATAAAACTAAGATAAGGAGAGGTTGCTACAGTATTAAAAAACTTCCAAGACTCAAATACAAAATAAAAGTACTGTAGCAAAATAAACACATGGGTTATCTCCCAAGAAGTTCTTTCTTTATAGCCATTAAGATGGGCTCAGCAGTTTTAATGATGCACTCGCAAGAAATAGTATTTGAAGCAAAAGAGAGCATCAAGAGGCAAATTCAAAACACATTTAAGTCTAACATGCTTCCTATGCATAGGAATCTTGTAAATAAACAAGTTCATGAAGAGCAAAGTAACAAGCATAGGAAGATAAAACAAGTGTAGCTTCAAAAATTTCAGCACATAGAGAGGTGTTTTAGTAACATGAAAATTTCTACAACCATATTTTCCTCTCTCATAATAACTTTCAGTAGCAACATGAGCAAACTCAACAATATAACTATCACATAAAGCATTCTTATCATGAGTCTCATGCATAAAATTATTGCTCTCCACATAAGCATAGTCATTCTTATTAATTGTAGTGGGAGCAAATTCAATAAAGTAGCTATCATTATTATTCTCATCAAGTGTAGGAGGCATAGTATAATCACAATAAAATTTACTCTCCATAGTAGGTGGCACCAAAAGACCACTATCATCATAATCATCATAAATAGGAGGCAAAGTATCATCAAAGAAAATTTTCTCCTCAATGCTTGGGGGACTAAAAAGATCATGAAAACCAGCTTCCCCAAGCTTAGAACTTTCTATATTATTATCAACAATGGTGTTCAAAGCGTTCATACTAATATTACTACCAGCATGCAAATAAGATTTCATAGGTTTTTTAATTTTCGCATCAAACCATCCATGTCTTAAATCAGGAAATAGAATAAGAAGCTCATTGTTGTCCATTATGCCAAACTAGTGTAAACAAGAAACAAAAAGATGCAATTGCAGGATCTAAAGGAAATAGCTTCGAGCACACACACAACGGCGCGAGAAAAGTACTTTGAGACCGGAGTATGAGTGTCTTTTACCTTTCCTCCCCGGCAACGGCGCCAGAAAAGTGCTTGATGTCTACGGGAGCTTCTATTCTTGTAGACAGTGTTGGGCCTCCAAGAGCAGAGGTTTGTAGAACAGCAGCAAGTTTCCTTAAGTGGATCACCCAAGGTTTATCGATCTCGGGGAGGAAGAGGTCAAAGATATCCCTCTCATGCAACCCTGCAACCACAAAGCAAGAAGTCTCTTGTGTCCCCAACACACCTAATAGGTGCACTAGTTCGGCGAAGAGATAGTGAAATACATGTGGTATGAATAAGTAGTAGCAACGACACCAGAAAAGTGCTTTGCCCAGGACAGTAAACAAGCGTAGTAAACAAGCAGTAGTAACGCAGTAAAACAGTAAACAAGCAGCGATAGCGTATTTAGGAACAAGGCCTAGGGATTAGACTTTCACTAGTGGACACTCTCAACTTTGATCACATAACAGAATAGATAAATGCATACTCTACACTCTTGTTGGATGATGAACACATTGCGTAGGATTACACGAACCCTCAATGCCGGAGTTAACAAGCTCCACAATTCAATGTTCATATTTAAATAACCTTAGAGTGCATGAAAGATCAATAAGACTAAACCAAGTACTAACATAGTATGCACACTGTCACCTTCACACTATGTAGGAGGAATAGATCACATTAATACCATCATAGCAATAGTTAACTTCATAATCTACAAGAGATCATAATCATAGCATACACCAAGTACTAACACGGATGCACACACTGTCACCATTACACCGTGTAGGAGGAATAAAACTACTTTAATAACATTGCTAGAGTAGCACATAGATAAATTGTGATACAAACACATTGCAATCATAAAGAGATATAAATAAGCACTTCACTACGCCATTCATAACAGTGAGTAAGTATTCTGTGAAATATAGCCTAAGAGACCCACACGGTGCACACACTGTCACCTTTACACACGTGGGACAAGGAGTCTCCGGAGATCACATAAGTAAAACTCACTTGACTAGCATAATGACATCTAGATTACAAGCATCATCATATGAATCTCAATCATGTAAGGCAGCTCATGAGATTATTGTATTGAAGCACATAGGAGAGAGATGAACCACATAGCTACCGGTACAGCCCCGAGCCTCGATGGAGAACTACTCCCTCCTCATGGGAGCAGCAGCGGTGATGAAGATGGCGGTGGAGATGGCAGCGGTGTCAATGGAGAAGCCTTCCGGGGGCACTTCCCTGCTCCGGCAGGGTGCCGGAACAGAGACTCCTGTCCCCCAGATCTTGGCTTCGCGATGGCGGCGGCTCTGGAAGGTTTTCCGTATCGTGGTTCTTCGTATCAGGGTTTTCTCGACGGAGGCTTTAAATAGGCGGAAGGGCAGAGTCGGAGGGCTGACGAGGGGCCCACACCATAGGGCGGCGCGGGCCCCCTTGGCCGCGCCGCCTTGTGGTGTCGCCACCTCGTGGCCCTTCGTATGCTCTTCGGTCTTCTGGAAGGTTCGTGGCCCCACAGACTCAGGTGAATTAACAGGTGTAGCAGCATTTTCATTAGGAGTTTCAATATTTTCAATTTTTCTAGACGTAGCAATTGTAGCATCTAGAAAAGATCCTAATGAACCATCATTATCAAGCACAGTAGAAGCATCATCAAAATTATAAGAGGAACTTTCAGATCTAGCAGAAGTACCAGCATGTGAAGCTTGTGGTGGTGAAACAAGTTTATCTATCACAGATGGTGAATCAAGAGCAACAGAGGTACTCAGAGTTGTACCTTTTCTTGTAGTGGATGGTAATATGGCGACTTTAGTATCGCGAGGTTTACCCATGATGGAGAATTTGCAGCGAACAATATCAATCCAAGTGAACTTGCAAATAAAGCTATGCTCCCCGGCAACGGCGCCAGAAAATAGTCTTGATGACCCACAAGTATAGGGGATCGCAACAGTCTTCGAGGGAAGTAACCCAATTTATTGATTCGACACAAGGGGAGACAAAGAATACTTGTAAGCCTTAACAGCGGAGTTGTCAATTCAGCTGCACAAAACAGACTTGCTCGCAAGAGTTTATCATAGTAACAGTTTTATAACGATAGAGAGTAGTGAAATAACGCACAGAGTAACAAAGACAGCAGTAGTGGTTATAGTAAAAACAACATGATTAAAATACTGTAGGCACAGGGATGGATGAACGGGCGTTGCATGGATGAGAGAAACTCATGTAACAATCAAGGCAGGGCATTTGCAGATAATAATAAAGCGGTATCCAAGTACTAATCAATCAATAGTCATGTGTTCCATATTTAGTCGTACGTGCTCGCAATGAGAAACTTGCACAACATCTTTTGTCCTACCAGCCGGTGGCAGCCGGGCCTCTAGGGAATCTACTGGAAATTAAGGTACTCCTTTTAATAGAGCACCGGAGCAAAGCATTAACACTCCGTGAACACATGTGATCCTCATATCACCGCCTTCCCCTTCGGTTGTCCCAATTTCTGTCACTTTGGGGCCTCGGGTTCCGGACAATAATACGTGTATACAACTTGCAGGTAAGATCATAAAGCAATGAATATCATCATGAATTGATAACATGTTCAGATCTGAGATCATGGCACTCGGGCCCTAGTGACAAGCATTAAGCATAACAAGTTGCAACAATATCATAAAAGTACCAATTACGGACACTAGGCACTATGCCCTAACAATCTTATGCTATTACATGACCAATCTCATCCAATCCCTACCATCCCCTTCAGCCTACAGCGGGGGAATTACTCACACATGGATGGGGGAAACATGGCTGGTCGATGGAGAGGCGTCGGTGGTGATGATGGCGATGATCTCCTCCAATTCCCCGTCCCGGCGTGGTGCCAGAACGGAGTTTCTGGTCCCGAGACGGAGTTTCGCGACGGTGGCGGCGTACTGGATGTCTTCTGACGATTTCTTCTAACCCCCCGTGCATTTTTAGGTCGAATGCGTTAAGTAGTCCAGAGGAGGGCGTCGGAGGCCAGCCGAGGGGGCCACACGCTAGGGCGGCGCGTCCCCCCTCCAGGCCACGCCGGCCTAGTGTGTGGGGGCCCTAGGCCTCCCCCAGGCCTGCCCTTCTGGCTCCGTGATTCTTCTGGAAAAATAAGCCCTTTGGCATAAATTCCGAGGATTTTCCTGAAAGTTGGTTCTGCACAAAAACGAGACACCAGAGCAATTCTGCTGAAAATAGCGTTAGTCCGTGTTAGTTGCATCCAAAATACACAAATTAGAGGCAAAACAATAGCAAAAGTGTTCGGGAAAGTAGATACGTTTTGGACGTATCAATGACTACTATGATATTTAATCAGGGCATTACGACAAAGTACATAGACCGCTATCCAGCATGCATCTATGCCTAAAAAGTCCACTTTCAGGTTATCATCCGAACCCCTTCCAATATTAAGTTGCAAACAACATACAATTGCATTAAGTATGGTGCGTAATGTAATCAACACAAATATCTTTAGACAAAGCATTGATGTTTTATCCCTAGTGGCAACAACACATCCACAACCTTAGAACTTTCTGTCACTGTCCCAGATTCAATGGAGGCATGAACCCACTATCGAGCATAAATACTCCCTCTTGGAGTTACAAGTATCAACTTGGCCAGAGCCTCTACTAGCAACGGAGAGCATGCAAGAACATAAACAATACATATATGATAGATTGATAATCAACTTGACATAGTATTCCATATTAATCGGATCCCAACAAACACAACATGTAGCATTACAAATAGATGATCTTGATCATGATAGGCAGCTCACAAGATCTAACATGATAGCACAATGAGGGAAGACAACCATCTAGCTACTGCTATGGACCCATAGTCCAGGGGTGAACTACTCACATCAATCCGGAGGCGATCATGGCGATGAAGAGTCCTCCGGGAGATGATTCCCCTCTCCGGCAGGGTGCCGGAGGCGATCTCCTGAATCCCTCGAGATGGGATTGGCGGCGGCTGCGTCTCTGGAAGGTTTTCCGTATCGTGGCTCTCGGTACAGGGGGTTTCGCGACGAAGGCTATAAGTAGGCGGAAGGGCAGGGTTGGAGGCGGCGCGGGGCCCCACACCATAGGCCGGCGCAAGCCCCATGTTGGCCGCGCCGCCCTATGGGTACGGGCCCTCGTGGCCCCACTTCGTATCCCCTTCGGTCTTCTGGAAGCTTCGTGGAAAAATAAGACCCTGGGCGTTGATTTCGTCCAATTCCGAGAATATTTCCTTTGTAGGATTTCTGAAACCAAAAACAACAAAACATCAAGCGGCTCTTCGGCATCTTGTCAATAGGTTAGTGCCGGAAAATGCATAATAATGACATAAAGTGTGTATAAAACATGTGAGTATCATCATAAAAGTAGCATGGAACATAAGAAATTATGGATAAGTTTGAGACGTATCACTTTCGCGTTGTTACAATGAGTTGTGGATGTCTCGCTTCTACCTCGAGATCTGCCCTAAGGGATCCCAGGATCCGGCTTATATATGCGCCCGGATCTAGGGTTTCTATGGAGAGTCCTACCCGGAATACAAGTTGCCTAACTACGGAATATTACATTGCCGTGCACGTCAAGGATCCACCTATGCCTAACTTGTCGTTGATACGTCTCCGACGTATCGATAATTTCTTATGTTCCATGCCACATTATTGATGTTATCTACATGTTTTATGCACACTTTATGTCATATTCGTGCATTTTCTGGAACTAACCTATTAACAAGATGCCGAAGTGCCTGTTTTCTGCTGTTTTTGGTTTCAGAAATCCTAGTAAGGAAATATTCTCGGAATTGGACGAAATCAAAGCCCAGGGGCCTATTTTCTCACGAAGCTTCCAGAAGTCCGAAGGAGACGAAGAGGGGCCACGGGGGAGCCAAACCCTAGGGCGGCGCGGCCCCCCTTGGCCGCGCGGCCCTGTGGTGTGGGGCCCCCGTGCCGCCTCTTGACCTGCCCCTTCCGCTAAAGCCTCCGTGCCGAAACCCCGTGAGAGCCACGATACGGAAAACCTTCCAGAGACGCCGTCGCCGCCGATCCCATCTCGGGGGATCCAGGAGATCGCCTCCGGCACCCCCTGCCGGAGGGAATCATCTCCCGGAGGACTCTACGCCGCCATGGTCGCCTCCGGTGTGATGTGTGAGTAGTCTACCCCTGGACTATGGGTCCATAGCGGTAGCTAGATGGTTGTCTTCTCCCCATTGTGCTATCATTGTCGGATCTTGTGAGCTGCCTAACATGATCAAGATCATCTATCTGTAATTCTATATGTTGCGTTTGTTGGGATCCGATGAATAGAGAATACTTGTTATGTTGATTATCAAAGTTATGCTTATGTGTTGTTTATGATCTTGCATGCTCTCCGTTACTAGTAGATGCTCTGGCCAAGTAGATGCTTTTAACTCCAAGAGGGAGTACTTATGCTCGATAGTGGGTTCATGCCTGCATTGACACTGGGACAGTGACAGAAAGTTCTAAGGTTGTGTTGTGCTGTTGCCACTAGGGATAAAACATTGATGCTATGTCTAAGGATGTAGTTGTTGATTACATTACGCACCATACTTAATGCAATTGTCTGTTGCTTGCAACTTAATACTGGAGGGGTTCGGATGATAACCTGAAGGTGGACTTTTTAGGCATAGATGCAGTTGGATGGCGGTCTATGTACTTTGTCGTAATGCCCAATTAAATCTCACTATACTCATGATGATATGTATGTGCATTGTCATGCTCTCTTTATTTGTCAATTGTCCAACTGTAATTTGTTCACCCAACATGCTTTTATCTTATGGGAGAGACACCTCTAGTGAACTGTGGACCCCGGTCCATTCTTTAATCTGAAATACAAATCTGCTGCAATACTTGTTTTTACTATTTTCTCTGCAAACAATCATCTTCCACACAATACGGTTAATCCTTTGTTACAGCAAGCCGGTGAGATTGACAACCTCACTGTTTCGTTGGGGCAAAGTACTTTGGTTGTGTTGTGCAGGTTCCACGTTGGCGCGGAATCTCTGGTGTTGCGCCGCACTACATCCCGCCGCCATCAACCTTCAACGTGCTTCTTGGCTCCTCCTGGTTCGATAAACCTTGGTTTCTTTCTGAGGAAAACTTGCTGCTGTGCGCATCATACCTTCCTCTTGGGGTTGCCCAACGAACGTGTGAAATACACGCCATCAAGCTCTTTTTGGCGCCGTTGGGGAGATCAAGACACGCTGCAAGGGGAGTCTCCACTTCTCAATCTCTTTACTTTGTTTTTGTCTTGCTTAGTTTTATTTACTACTTTGTTTGCTGCACTAAATCAAAATACAAAAAAATTAGTTGCTAGTTTTACTTTATTTGCTATCTTGTTTGCTATATCGAAAACACAAAAAAATTAGTTTACTTGCATTTACTTTATCTAGTTTGCTTTATTTACTACTGCTGAAATGAGTAATCCTGAAGTTGAAGTTCGTTCATTTAAGCAACAAGGGGGAGAATGTTTAAAAGATGCTTGGTATAGAATTAGTGATGCCCATAATAGGTGCACTAAGAAACACTCCACCACTATCCTACTCAGGAATTTTTATGTTGGTATCTCTAGCTGGAATAGATATGTTCTTGATTGTCTCGCGGGAGGTAACTTTCTAGGTGCTCCCGCTTTAGAAGCTAGCTGCATTATTGAGAGTTTATTTGGAACACCACCTGTTAATGAAACTAAAAGTGAAACCTCCCTTGAGGATGTTATGAAAAAATTGGAAACCATAGAGAAAAATTGTAGTGTTGAAACTAAATTGGAAATATTACTTGATAATACTGATAAACTTGATAAAATCCTAGGAGGAATTAACGAAAGAATTGCTACTCTAGAAACTTGTGCTATCCATGATAATCAAACCCATAGAATTGGTAAACTTGAAGAAGCTATGGGAAAATTGGGTTCAACTTTTTCTTCTCTTAAATTTAATGAGAAAGCTTATGTGGGTAAGGAGCAAAAATTCATGTATGTCTCTAAGGTGCCTAAACCAAAGAATTACTATAGGCCTAAAATTGATAAAACTCCCAACACCGCTGGTAATGATGTTGATGCTTCGTCTCTTGATGTTACTTGAGATACACTTTCTGCGCCTAGCTGAAAGGCGTTAAAGAAAAGCGCTTATGGGAGACAATCCATGTTTTTACCTACAGTACTTTGTTTTTATTTTGTGTCTTGGAAGTTGTTTACTACTGTAGCAACCTCTCCTTATCTTAGTTTTGTGTTTTGTTGTGCCAAGTTAAGCCGTTGATAGAAAAGTAAGTACTAGATTTGGATTACTGCGCAGAAACAGATTTCTTTGCTGTCACGAATCTGGGTCTAATTCTCTGTAGGTAACTCAGAAAATTATGCCAATTTACGTGAGTGATCCTCAGATATGTACGCAACTTTCATTCAATTTGAGCATTTTCATTTGAGCAAGTCTGGTGCCATTTTAAAATTCGTCAATATGAACTGTTCTGTTTTGACAGATTCTGCCTTTTATTTCGCATTGCCTCTTTTGCTATGTTGGATGAATTTCTTTGATCCACTAATGTCCAGTAGCATTATGCAATATCCAGAAGTGTTAAGAATGATTGTGTCACCTCTGAATATGTCAATTTATATTGTGCACTAACCCTCTAATGAGTTGTTTCGAGTTTGGTGTGGAGGAAGTTTTCAAGGATCAAGAGAGGAGTATGATGCAACATGATCAAGGAGAGTGAAAGCTCTAAGCTTGGGGATGCACCCGGTGGTTCACCCCTGCATATATCAAGAAGACTCAAGCGTCTAAGCTTGGGGATGCCCAAGGCATCCCCTTCTTCATCGACAACATTATCAGGTTCCTCCCTGAAACTATATTTTTATTCGGCCACATCTTATGTGCTTTTTCTTGGAGCGTCGGTTTGTTTTTGTTTTTGTTTTGTTTGAATAAAATGGATCCTAGCATTCACTTTATGGGAGAGATACACGCTCCGCTGTAGCATATGGACAAGTATGTCCTTGGTTTCTACTCATAGTATTCATGGCGAAGTTTCTCCTTCGTTAAATTGTTATATGGTTGGAATTGGAAAATGATACATGTAGTAATTGCTATAAATGTCTTGGGTAATGTGATACTTGGCAATTGTTGTGCTCATGTTTAAGCTCTTGCATCATATGCTTTGCACCCATTAATGAAGAAATACATAGAGCATGCTAAAATTTGGTTTGCATATTTGGTTTCTCTAAGGTCTAGATAATTTCTAGTATTGAGTTTGAACAACAAGGAAGACGGTGTAGAGTGTTATAATGTTTTCAATATGTCTTTTATGTGAGTTTTGCTGCACCGGTTCATCCTTGTGTTTGTTTCAAATAAGCCTTGCTAGCCTAAACCTTGTATCGAGAGGGAATACTTCTCATGCATCCAAAATACTTGAGCCAACCACTATGCCATTTGTGTCCACCATACCTACCTATACTACATGGTATTTTCCGCCATTCCAAAGTAAATTGCTTGAGTGCTACCTTTAAAATTCCATCATTCACCTTTGCAATATATAGCTCATGGGACAAATAGCTTAAGAACTATTGTGGTATTGAATATGTAATTATGCACTTTATCTCTTATTAAGTTGCTTGTTGTGCGATAACCATGTTCACTGGGGAACGCCATCAACTCATTGTTGAATTTCATGTGAGTTGCTATGCATGTTCGTCTTGTCTGAAGTAAGGGCGATCTACACTGAGTTGAATGGTTTGAGCATGCATATTGTGAGAGAAGAACATTGGGCCGCTAACTAAAGCCATGATTCATGGTGGAAGTTTCAGTTTTGGACAAACATCCTCAAATCTCTAATGAGAAAAGAATTAATTGTTGTCAAATGCTTAAAGCATTAAAAGAGGAGTCCATTATCTGTTGTCTATGTTGTCCCGGTATGGATGTCTAAGTTGAGAATAATCAAAAGCGAGAAATCCAAATGCGAGCTTTCTCCTTAGACCTTTGTACAGGCGGCATAGAGGTACCCCTTTGTGAAACTTGGTTAAAGCATATGTATTGCGGTGATAATCCAGGTAGTCCAAGCTAATTAGGACAAGGTGCGGGCACTATTGGTACACTATGCATGAGGCTTGCAACTTATAAGATATAATTTACATGATGCATATGCTTTATTACTACCGTTGACAAAATTGTTTCATGTTTTCAAAATCAAAGCTCTAGCACAAATATAGCAATCGATGCTTTTCCTCTATGAGGACCATTCTTTTACTTTCAATGTTGAGTCAGTTCACCTATTTCTCTCCACCTCAAGAAGCAAACACTTGTGTGAACTGTGCATTGATTCCTACATACTTGCTTATTGCATTTATTATATTACTCTATGTTGACAATATCCATGAGATATACATGTTACAAGTTGAAAGCAACCGCTGAAACTTAATCTTCTTTTGTGTTGTTTCAATACCTTTACTTTGAATTATTGCTTTATGAGTTAACTCTTATGCAAGACTTATTGATGCTTGTCTTGAAGTGCTATTCATGAAAAGTCTTTGCTTTATGATTCACTTGTTTACTCATGTCATACACATTGTTTTGATCGCTGCATTCACTACATATGCTTTACAAATAGTATGATCAAGATTATGATGGCATGTCACTCCAGAAATTATCTGTGTTATCGTTTTACTGCTCGGGACGAGCGAACTAAGCTTGGGGATGCTGATACGTCTCAGACGTATCGATAATTTCTTATGTTCCATGCCACATTATTGATGTTATCTACATGTTTTATGCACACTTTATGTCATATTCGTGCATTTTCTGGAACTAACCTATTAACAAGATGCGAAGTGCCAGTTCTTGTTTTCTGCTTTTGGTTTCAGAAATCCTAGTAAGGAAATATTCTCGAATTGGACGAAATCAAAGCCCGGGGCCTATTTTCTCACGAAGCTTCCAGAAGTCCGAAGGAGAGACGAAGAGGGGCCACGGGAGCCAAACCCTAGGGCGGCGCGGCCCCTTGGCCCGCGGCCTGTGGTGTGGGGCCCCCGTTCTTGACCTGCCCTTCCGCCTACTTAAAGCCTCCGTGACGAAACCCCAGTACCGAGAGCCACGATACGGAAAACCTTCCAGACGCCGTCGCCGCCGATCCCATCTCGGGGGATCCAGGAGATCGCCTCCGGCACCCTGCCGGAGAGGGGAATCATCTCCCGGAGGACTCTACGCCGCCATGGTCGCCTCCGGTGTGATGTGTGAGTAGTCTACCCCTGGACTATGGGTCCATAGCAGTAGCTAGATGGTTGTCTTCTCCCCATTGTGCTATCATTGTCGGATCTTGTGAGCTGCCTAACATGATCAAGATCATCTATCTGTAATTCTATATGTTGCGTTTGTTGGGATCCGATGAATAGAGAATACTTGTTATGTTGATTATCAAAGTTATGCTTATGTGTTGTTTATGATCTTGCATGCTCTCCGTTACTAGTAGATGCTCTGGCCAAGTAGATGCTTTTAACTCCAAGAGGGAGTACTTATGCTCGATAGTGGGTTCATGCCTGCATTGAGGACAGTGACAGAAAGTTCTAAGGTTGTGTTGTGCTGTTGCCACTAGGGATAAAACATTGATGCTATGTCTAAGGATGTAGTTGTTGATTACATTACGCACCATACTTAATGCAATTGTCTGTTGCTTGCAACTTAATACTGGGGGTTCGGATGATAACCTGAAGGTGGACTTTTTAGGCATAGATGCGGTTGGATGGCGGTCTATGTACTTTGTCGTAATGCCCAATTAAATCTCACTATACTCATCATGATATGTATGTGCATTGTCATGCTCTCTTTATTTGTCAATTGTCCAACTGTAATTTGTTCACCCAACATGCTTTTATCTTATGGGAGAGACACCTCTACTGTGGACCCCGGTCCATTCTTTAATACTGAAATACAAATCTGCTGCAATACTTGTTTTTACTATTTTCTCTGCAAACAATCATCTTCCACACAATACGGTTAATCCTTTGTTACAGCAAGCCGGTGAGATTGACAACCTCACTGTTTCGTTGGGGCAAAGTACTTTGGTTGTGTTGTGCGGGTTCCACGTTGGCGCCGGAATCTCGGTGTTGCGCCGCACTACATCCCGCCGCCATCAACCTTCAACGTGCTTCTTGGCTCCTCCTGGTTCGATAAACCTTGGTTTCTTTCTGAGGGAAAACTTGCTGCTGTGCGCATCATACCTTCCTCTTGGGGTTGCCCAACGAACGTGTGAAATACACGCCATCAGTCGTCATGGATCCGGCTTCCTTCATGGATCCGACTACCTCAGTAGGTCGGCTCGGATCCGACTACCTCAGTAGGTCGGTTGGGATCCGACTTCTTGTTCCTAGGCTGGACATCTTCCATCTTGATCAACAGCAACTGGGCCGCCTGGTGGGCCATATGCCATCACCACCATCTGTGGGCCACCCGGGCTTGCCGGAATCGGACCATGTCGATGGTATACCTATGAAGTATATCCACAACAGATGGTACCCACTGATCCGTCCATACATTGATGGTTGATCCATCCCCTACTCGCCAGATACAACCACATTTAAAAGTTTTTAGCCCAGACATTATACTCTGCCGTGTGAAGGATGAACCCTTCTTGAGAACATCATTTAAAAGATCACCGTCTGGGTAGTATTTCACCCTAAGGACCTGAGCACATAAAGAGTCGGGATCACTTAGAAGTCTCCAACACTGCTTCGCAAGCATAGCTTGATTAAAATTGTGTAGATCTCTGAATCCCATGCCTCCATCTTGCTTAGGTACAGACATTTTCCACCATGCCATCCAGTGGATTTTCCTGTTATTTTTTGTCCCTCCCCACCAAAACCTTGCAATAGCATTGCTAATTTCTTTGCAAATTTGCTTTGGTAAGTTAAACACAAACATTGCATATACCGGAATGAATTGTGCAATTGCCTTCAGTAAAATCTCCTTCCCTCCCATAGAGAGTAACTTCTCATTCCATCAATTGATCCGTTTAATAATTCTGTCAATCAGATATTGAAACGAATCACTTCGGTCTACACCCACTAGAGCTGGCAAACCGAGGTATTTGTCTGATAAAGACTCTGTAACAATATTCAGTTTAGAACATATCTCCTCGCTGACTTCCACTCTAGTATTCGGACTGAAGAAAACACTAGACTTTGCCTCACTTACAAGCTGACCATAGCTTGCACAGTATAGGTCTAGAACATTACGGAGAGCTGTGGTGTTGGACACATCGCCTTTCATCAAAATCAGGGAATCATCGGCGAAGAGCAAATGAGAAATCGCCGGTGCACTACGGCACACCCTGACACCTTGAATACCACCAGTCACCTCCTCATATTCTAGCAAACTTGATAAACCCTCACTACAAAGCAAAAACAAGTATGGCGATAGGGGTCACCTTGCCTGATTCCCCTAGTAGGAGTAAAACACTCAGTCTCGTCAGAGTTGAACCATATTCTGTAGTTCACACTTGTCACGCACGCCATGATCATATCGACCCAGACTTCTGAAAACCTCAGTCTCAACATCATGTCCTTCAAGAAACCCCATTCTACACGATCATACGCTTTATTCATATCCAACTTGATGGCGCAAATACCATTATTCCCTTGTCTCCTTTTCTTGATGGTATGAAAGCATTCATAGGCCACCAATACAATGGTGCTGACTAAGCTGTCTATAAGTGATGGTTATATGTGATTTTGATGATGTGGAGGAAAGAGAATGAGGAGAGAGAGTGAGGCAGTCTGTAAAGTTGCAGACAGTCTGTAGCATTCTTACAGACAGCTTACAGACTGCGATTTTGCTATTGTATGAAGGGTGTCTGTAACTTATACTCACATATGGTTATGGCTAAAAATAGAAAACTTACAGAGAGACTGTTTTTTTTGCGAGGAAAAGAGATTCTATTAAATAGCAGAGTTACATTCAGATACAATGATATCAGCTATTTCTGGCAGGGGAACTCCCAGAGACATCTCTGTTTTCCCCTGAACCCGACCTAATTGGGCAAGCACATGGCTTGCATTGTTTGCATCCCTACTAATCTTAACTAGCTTGTTTTCTCTTTCCCTTAACAGATCTCGTATAGCATTGATCCGAAAAGCATGGGCAGAGCCATTTGGAGAGCTCTGCTTAGTCCAATTGATACCTTCTAAACAATCCGATTCTACTATGAAGTTCATTGGAGTCCAGAGTAGAGCGAGCTTGGCGCCCTCCTCGATCGCCAGGAGCTCAGCCTCTAGGGCGTCCTGGCAATTCAGCACTTGTCGGCACGCCGTGAAGACGACCTTTCCTTGACAGTCCTGCAGTACCATACCTATGCCCGCCCTTCCATCAGCCGAGTAAGCTCCGTCGACATTCAACTTGGCGTGGCCGCTTGGCGGTGGCAGCCATCGCTGTTTCGCTTCCTGTCGCCTGCTTTCAGTACGGGAGTCCCTCTGAAAACCTCGCTATTGATCTATCACCATCTTCCCCTTTACTATATCCGTATCTGGGGACTGTTTGATCAATAAGAAGGAGTCAAGGTAGCTTACTAGAAACCTCCTCGAACCTTCGATGGGTGGACAAGGTTTATCGTGCGTGAGCTCGTTATGCGCATGCCATATCCGCCACAGCGTCATAAGGGTTTTCACCCGCTGATCTTCCGAACAAGCATGGAGTAGATTCATTAGCCAGTTATGTCCCTCCGGGCGTAGCACCTCAATGTTCGGTAGGTCCCATTCCTCCGACATTGCTCGCCATAGTCCTTGTGCATGCGGGCATCGAAAAAATATGTGGATGGAATCCTCGTCCTCTCGGCCACAAATTTGGCACACCGCCATAGTTGCCACACCCCTGCGCTTCATATTAGCTTGACTTGCTATAGCATTCCGACAGATCTTCCAAGCCAGGGTGCGGACTTTAGGCGGGACTGGGCATTTCCAAATTAGTTTCCAACTTGTGCTAGCCCCGTCCGGTCGAGAGCTTGTGGCGCCTCGATCCTGCTGCATCATACTTCTGTGAAGCGCAAACCTATATGCACTTTTAACTGTGAACAGCCCGTTCTTCTCTGGAAACCAAGCCACAAAGTCCTCTTCATTCCTTCTTGATGGTTTGATGCGTATAATGTCCTGTATATCATCCTGGATAAAATATTGTTCCAGACGCTCCATATTCCATGATCCATCTGCCAACAGGAAATCTGCCACCCACCGGTACCGACATCTTCCTTGTTCTGAGCGTGGCTGGTGACTTACTTCTCTTGGGATCCATGGGTCCCTCCAGGCTCTGATGTGCGCTCCATTCCCAAATCGCCATATGGCCCCCTGTTTGAGCAGCTCAAGACCATACTCAATTGCATGCCATGTCGAAGATCCATTCCCTGAAAACACAGTGTCCAATAAAAAACCATTAGGATAATACTTAGCTTTTAAAATTTGTGCACATAAGGTATCAGGGAACTGTAGCAAACGCCAAGCTTGTCGAGCCAGTAAAGCTTGGTTAAAGAGGCGCATGTCTCTGAACCAAATTCCCCCATAATTCTTTGGTCGCATCATAATGTCCCAAGAAATCCAGTGTGTCTTCCGCTTCCCATTTTCCGCTCCCCACCAGTAGCGTCTTATCATCTTAGTTAGCTCATCACATAGCCCAAGGGGGAGTTTAAAAACGCTCATCACATACACTGGAATGGACTGTGCTATGGATTTAATAAGGACTTCTTTTGCAGCTTGTGATTTATGATTATCATCCCACTCTACTAGACATCTAGCTAACTTCGCCTGCAGACTCTCAAATTTATCCTTACTCATCCTCCCATCAGGCGTTGGCAGCCCCAAATATTTTGCTTCAAACATCTCCTGCTGTATTCCGAGCACCTGCTTTATTTCAGCCCGCCGATCAGAAGGACAGACACTTCCAAACATTATCGAACATTTTGCGGGATTCATGAGCTGTCCCGTACTAGAGGCATAGACATTCAAAATTTGGATGATGCTTTGTGCATGTATCCCCTGTGCTTTGAAGAAGAGTAGACTATCATCTGCAAATAAAAGGTGGGACACTCCTGGCGCCCTTCGGCATACGTTAACCGGATCAATAACATTATTATCAACTGCATTTTGTAAAAGTGTTGATAGACCGTCCGCAACAAATAGAAAGAGGAATGGAGAGAGAGGATCACCTTGTCGGAGGCCCCGAGAAGGAGAAAATGAATCCAGGAGGTTCCCGTTAAATTTTACCTTATAACTCACCGAGGTGACACACGACATTATCAAATCCACCCATCGGCGAGAGAAACCCATCCTTTGCATCACTTTCTTCAGAAAATCCAAATCCACCCTGTCATAAGCTTTGGACAGGTCCAACTTGTAAGCACAAAAATCTTTATTCATATTTGTATTTTGCTCAATATAGTGCAGGCATTCGAAGGCCACCAGGGCATTATCAGTGATCAATCTACCTGGGACAAAAGCGCTTTGATTAATAGACACAATATCTCCCAGTATTGGCCGCATCCTGTTGACCATGCATTTCGCAATAACCTTATATATAACTGTGCAGAGGCTTATTGGCCGGAAATCCTTCAAGGTTTCCGGCTGATCATTCTTCGGAATTAAAATGATAGCAGTGTCCAGTAGCGAAAAATAACTTAACAACGTTTATGACCTATTCCTTTATAGTGGCCCAATTCCGTTGGTAAAATCTGGCCGGGAATCCATCCACCCCTGGAGCTTTCAGAGGACCTATTTGGAATAAGGCGTCACCAATCTCTTCATCTGTGAAGTCTCTGCATAAAACATCATTCATTTCATTAGTCACCGTCTCTTTGGTTAAGGCAATCAGATTATCAGAGTTTAGCGAGGGGTCATGAGTGAACAGTTCTTTAAAATATGAGGTAGCCATCCTTTCCATATCGGACGGAGCATCTTTCCAAACGCCCTCACTGTCCTTCAGTCATTTGATTTTATTTTTACGTGCCCGCTAGACCGCCTTCTGGTGAAATTTTTGTGTGTTCCTATCACCCTCCTTTAACCAGGTTATTCGAGAGCGTTGGAGCCAGAGCATCTCTTCTTTATATAAGAGCTCGTTCATCCGGTCTGTAGCTTGACGTATTTCACGTTAGTCTGCATTTGCGATCTTCAAAGCCTCTAGTTGTTTCCTTGATTTGTCCAACTCCTTCAGAATGTTACCAAATTTACGTTTGCTCCATGTCTGTAAGGTAGACATCACCCGGTCTAGGCCCTGCATAATATCAGCCAAGTCATTTTTCTGTCCCGCTTCCCCCCATGCCGTAGCTATCCTCTCTGGTAAATCAGCCTCCCTTTCCCATAATATTTCATACTGGCGCTTGGCCTGAGACAGACTGTTGTACACATTGTCTATAGTATCATCTATATATGACATGGATTAGTACTACAGACACCATGTATCTAAACTAATGTACATGCCCTTATATGTAATCAACCTACCAGGCACAAATGGGCTTCTAGAAGCTAGTTCCCCTATGATAAACATGAGGATCACCAGCGGTGGAAAGAGGTCGGACACCTGGCTCCGGGACTACGGGGAGTCCAGGTCTTGGAGGGTCTCCTCCTGTTCCTCCTCGTAGGGTACATAGTAGTGCACCGGCGGCAGCCTATAGCGGCCACGGCTGCAACATGGTCTTCGTTCTCCATGTTCGTAGGTCGTACTCGTAGGTCGTTTGTGCGTATGAAGAGAAGGAACAACGGCAGGATTGGAGGATGCGGGAGTAGTAGAGATATATGATTCCACCGGCTGTGTAGGTATCACCGGGATGGATGAAAATAGTTGGAAACTTGGAATCGGGGTCTGAAATATAGACGCCTTATTTGTGAAGCCCTAGCAATAGTTCTAGTCCGAGGTTCCAGCACAATTGATGCCTTTGCACAAATAGCATCGGGCACAAACAGCCTGCCCACAACTCCGCCAAGCTAGCTGTGTCACCGATCTCAGCATCCTTTATTTATCTGCGAACGAGGTGGTTCGCTGTTGATTAATTTGTACCATATCCTTTCTTATACGGTTTTTTTATTGAGAATTATTGTTGGCCCAGACCCGGCAGTACTCTCGCCGATCTGATACCAAACATAGCCCCTGTATGTCGAGTACTTTCCGACGACCAATGGCGAAGTGATTTCCGGCGAGACGCGCGAGACGCACACGTAAGTAGACAATACTTTCGTCTACCGCACGTACAGCAAATCAGCTAGCACCCAACTAGCTAAATCAATCATAGGTAGCTAGTACTACAACGCACGCACACGGAAACAATTGATCGCCACAGGCTCATATCGAGCCTTGGTTTTCTTGTATTGCTTGTTCAACTCACGGTGTGGTTACAAGCCAGGGTTGGTGTACTAGGTCTAAGCTAAACCGACTCGAACTAGCTAGTCCTAACTTGATACGTACAAGAACTTCTACTCTTATAGAACACACCGTATCCAGGTCGTACTCATACGAACGAAGCACGCAACGCCGTACTGGCACCGGTCGTGATTATTTCTAACAATCACCCCCCTAAGCACGACGTGCACTCCACTTCGACCTGGGTCCCAAATACGCCAGCCAGGGCCGGCCCTAACATCTCAGGGGCCCTGGTGCAAGACAAAGAAAAGGCTCGCCGGCTTGCCCTACCACCGTGCTGGCCCCTTGCTGCTGACCGCCGAGCGTCGCTGCCACCGCGCCGGCCGCCGGCCCCTGCCCTCAGCACTGCATGCCCTACTGTGTGCGGATGCCAATTTTCTTTGCCCCTTTCTTCAACCTTTTGAGGATTGGAAAGTTGGGAACAAATCAAATCGAATCGGATGAACAAGAACAGACTAATTTAGAAGAATATATAGAAGAGGATCAAATCTTGGACGGGTTTCTTAGGAATCAATCTTGATCTCCTCCTAGATTAACTCCTCAAAAATGGCCAGAAATTTGGACGTTTGAGAGCCGCCCCATTTTCTACCGTCCGCGCCTCGTCGTTCGTTGGTCATTGGGGCTGGGTAACGGAAAAATAAAGAGGAGGTGATGGCCGAGGGAAGAAGTCAATGCGGTTGTTCCTTTATTTCTTTCACAATTCACGACGAAGTTTAGCTGCCTTTGCGTACACATACAGGCAAAAGGGCTAATTCTTTTCTTTTTTTCGAAACGAGCCTAGCTACCCATCTTACCTGTACGTACCTGAGGGCCCCTGCTGATCGGAGGCCCAGTGCCACCGCACCGGATGCACCGGCTCAGCGCCGGGCCTGACGCCAGCTGCTTCTCGCGGGCGTCTTCCTCGGCATTACTTTCGCCGCTCCTCGTGGCATCCATGTCACCGACCTTACCTTCGCCGGCTTCTCCTGAGCTTCACGCCGACAGTCCTCTTTGTCCGTGTCTTCAGTCTTCACCGGCTCTTTGATGAACAAACATTGCTTCGTGAGCTTCATCTTCACCGGATTATTCATCGTCCGAAATTCCTTCTTCGGATAGTAGTTCAACACGCATCGCATGCGTGCTCGTGTCGGTCGTAGTTGTCTCATCTCCAGTGCAGTTGGAGAAAGCACGACATACTCTTCTGCGTCCGACATCGCACTTGTCTCATCACTTGAGGGTCCTTCATTAGCTTGTTGAAGACCCATGTCGCTTCTTTGCAACTCACCTTTGTAATCTCGTCGAAGTACTTCCTCCCCGAGATTCACAGGAACATGCACATGGTCCTTGCCTGATGGATGCGATTCCAACCGATGCTTTTGGCTATAATGCACCCCTGTACAAGCTTGCTCATGCATAGCTAATTCCATCAGCTCTAGACACATGTAACGTGTCTGCGTTCTTAGTGGAATGTCCGCCTCCAGCCAAACTGGTGCAGCCATACCCCCAACCGATTTAGCTAGATCATTCCTCTCTTCTGGCTTTGCGCCCACTTCTGCATCAGCTGAAACTCCAGCGTCTTCAGCCATATTGGCCGCTAGAGTGCCTGCCGATGCTCCTGGTTCGATTCCCGCTGGCGACAGGACTTCAGGCGGAGCGTGGCCATCCGCGCCAGCTTCTCGTCCGCGTAGTAGCGCTCCTCCTGGATCCCTCCATGGTGAATCTCCCAGGCCTTCACGCGGTGCAAACACCCCTGCTCCTCCGGGAAATTTTTCTCCTTTTTTTTTTGAGCATAAGATCCTTCTTTATTACTCGATAATATTTGTTGGTACAAGAATTGGATCCGGGGATTCGCCAAACCAAACATGTCGGCCGGCTTCTAAACTGACAGAACTTCTAGCTAGTCTATGGGCTTCTATATTCATCGATCTATTCTCATGAATTACAGAAGAATACTCAAAGTGGCGGCGTCTCTCCTCAATCGCCAATAGAATTGTTGCATAGCAGGATTTACTTCCCCCGTTGATCTCTCGCGTGTAATAACCCAGAACATAGGAACAACGAAGGGTAGATTTAGAAATGGGATGTGCATTTCATCGCAAAACGGGGGAAATTTTCGCGCCTTATTGCAACTAAACCTAAGAGGAATCGAGGTTCTCTCTCATTTTGCACTTAGGGTTAGGCAATATGAGTTAGGGAAATTTCGACATGATCTCTTTTGTATCTTGTTACTTTGGGGAATGATTGCATTTGATAAGTGTTAAACATTTAAATATAAACATCAACACAATATAAACAATGAATTTAAAATTCAAACACAAGATATAAATTCAAATCACTTTGAATTTCAAAGTGAATGTCAAATACAATATATAATCAAGATTATAAACATTACATCATACAAAAGCTCATAAACCAAAACTTGAGCTTTATTGATATACAACACAAATTACAAAGTCTTTACAGTATTCTTGATACAAGAATTGAGACATAATGATCAGAAATAAAGAAAAGGAAAATTATAAGTTTATTCTAAACTAAACCTAAACTAAGTGACTTGAGGATGATCTTCTGGCCATAGTTCAAACCTGCAAAATAAATAACAAGTCCTAGCCAGAATATAGTGTTAGAGTTAACACAAATCACTGAAATTCAGTTTGGACAGTAAAACTGTCACTGCACACTTGTGCTTGTCCAAATTCCTGGACAGCACAAGATAAGACCTGGCAGACCAAAACTGAGCAGCCACAAGGAGCTCAAGTTTCCACATATGAAGGCTGTTGCTAACCAAGCAACAGCAAGGCAATGCAAGGGATGAGTCACACAGTAACCAGGCCTTGTGTGTCATGGCCAGAGTAAAAGTAGAGATGATATAAAAGGATTGCAAACCCTAGAACCAGTGCACAGTCGACCAGATAAGATTCACCAGGTAAGGGTGAAGTTAGAGCAACACATAGTTCATCCAGTTCTTGCTCAAGAACAACACAAACACACACAAAACCTCAGCCATCAGAAATCATGGTGACCTAGGAGATCAACCAAGACTGGAGGTGAAGGACTTTGCACAAACCACAAGCCTGCAACAACAAAATATTTCATTCTAGGAGCTGGAACAAGGTATACCAAGTTCCTGGACAGATCCAATGGATCTGATCCATCATATATGCATGATATAAGCATGAGAATGAGCAGATGCTCAAATGGGTAGATCATCACTTGGTTTTCACCAAGGATTACTGCCAGTCTAAAAGCCACTAAAAATGAAAAGCATCTAGGTACAGATCTTGTACACAGAAACTAGCACACATGCACAGATGCACACACTAGCCAGATCAGATGCACAGATAGCACCAGTAGATGAATTGCAAGGATTAGCAGCTAATAAGACTACACAGTAAATCCTAAGCTATGAACCATCAGTAAACCCTAGATTTTCATCAGGCAAGCATATTGGCATTCATAGCTAGTATGATCCCCAAATATGCAAGCAAAGGTTGAGTAGCCACAAGATCCAATTAAATAGGTGAGCAACCAATCAGTAGCAAGGCCACTGAGGTCACATCACACTTAGCACCAATTAAAAGAAAGCCAAATATAGCACATCATTATCCAGGAATGGATTCAGATTCAATTGCTTGCTAGACAATCATGAATAGCCAAATCATTTGCAAGCAAGTCATTTAAATCATTACTGCATAAGCAGTTCATCATAACTTAATTAATTCAAGCATGAATTTATCACAGATCCATGCTTAATACTGACAACAACATAATATAAGGCAACACAGTTTAATCACTGCATCATAGCCACTGGAGCAAGTCCAGTAGCTTGAATGAGCAACAGCACAAGTAAGCCACAGCATAGTGATGCTTGAGCATCCACATCAGCAAGGAAAGTGAATCACTTAGCCACAGAATTAGTCAGTAAGCCATCACTGACAATTAATTGATCAAATGGATCAATTGAGTCAAGTCAAGCTACACATGGAAGCTAGCCAACAAGAAAAGGGTGATCCAATGGATCACTAGCCTGCATAGGAAGCACAGAAGCATATCACAAGCACCACTGGCACACACAAGTGTCACTGATGCATCACAAGTACACCTAGACAAGCAAGCATGATATGCCAGTAAGCAAGCAAGCCATAATCAAGTATAGCATGGCATAGCAAGCTTTTGAGCAAGCACAGCAAAGCATGGCAAGTACAGAGCATGCTAGAAGCAACAGATAAGCAAGCCAGGCATGAATTGCAAGCAAAGCAACACTGGCCAGTACCAGTAACTGGTAATTTGGCCATGAGCTTACAGTAGATAGCAACACTGGATGATTAAGCAACTATGGCATAGCTCTATGTGATCACAGGATCACCAGAGAGCAACAGAGCATGAGGAGGAAGAAGAACAGTAGCAAGGGAGGCGCACAGAAGAGAAGGAGAAGGTGAAGTACTTACTTGCGCCTGGAAGGAGAAGCTAGGGCATGGCGAGGCAGTGCTCGCGCGGCCCTAACAGCTGCAAATCCAGGTAGGCGCCGACGTTACGCCGGCGAACCCAACACCACCGTAGCATGCATCTGAGGCGACGGCACGAGTACTGCGAGCAGCACCCGCGCCAAGTCAACCCCAGGAGCGCACCCATCGTCGGCGAGGACGAGAGCTCGCCGGAGTTCGTCGAGGCGATTCTCCACGAGATCCAGAACGGAGGCGATTCGCCAGGAGAGGAAGAAAAGGGGAAAACCACGCGGACAGATCGATAGATCTGCACGCGGCGGTTCTGGTTTGGTAGGTGGCTACGGCGGGGGAGCTCGGAGCTGGCCGGAGCAAGGCGGCGGCCATGGCGGCGACGCCATCGCCACGGGCGTCGCAGGAGACTAGGGTTAGAGACGAAGAGCGAGAGAGGGCCGAGTGAGTGAGTGAGGTGGGCCGTTCGGCGCCACCGACCCATAAGGGTATGGCCGTAATGGGCTGTCCCTGGGTTTTAGGTAAATGGGCTGGCCCAATAGGGGCCAGGGGGCATTTTTGTCTTTTAATAATTAAAAAAAGGCCAGAACTTTATCAATTTTTAATAAATCAAATACAACTCTAAAAATTCATTAAAAATTGGATTAATGAATGAAAAATAAATCTGAACAAGAATAAAATATGAAATAGAATTTATGAAACAAATTCAAAATTATGAATTTTAAGAATTTAAATAATAACTTGGAATTTTAAACTATTATTTCCTTGTATTTAAAATTCAAGGAAAAATCTCAAATAAGTTCAAATACTTATTTTCAAACAATTCAAAATGAAATTCTACTATTCCAAGTCATTGAAAAGAGTATTTTTCCAAGAAGAATACTATATTCCTTTTTATTCCAAAAACTATAGAGGTAACTCTATGATTTCAAATTATTTTTGGAATGATTAAGGGAATCACCAAGTAAAGTAGTTTTACTTTGAATTATGTTTCTATATGTGAATTAAAATGGTTTATACTTTTAATCCATTGCAAGTTACTGTCAAAGACATAATTCTTAAACGCAACCCTAAATTGCTTTAACTCAGCGGGGTAAAGGGAATCAACATAAAATAATACACCCATAATTGCATTATTTGGATTTTATAACATTGTCCTTACCGGACAATGATGCTTCTTATAGAACCCGAGGTCCAGGTTCCATCAACTGCATTGAACTGCACTATCTCGCAGTCCACAGGCAAGTTCACCCTTGCTCATGTCAACTTGAGTATTTTCTATTACTTTAATGCAAAGCTATATACTTATCATTCCTGCATCGCAAATGAAATGTTACTTTCCAATTATGAATATGACTATGTGGCTGGCAATGGAACCATGGTATGTGTTGATATGGTGGAGGTTCCATTGCAATGGGTTATATCACCCTAGGATTAATTACCAATGCCGTCCAGTGATTCTAGCGCCGTACAAACCGCGTTGACCATGAGATCTATAATGGCTCTGGGGAAGCCATCTTTTCTTGCACGCCAACGGATTGGTAGAGCCGGTTGGGTGTTGGAGGCACCCGCAATAGGTTGGGATATCCTTTTAAATCCCCATCCATTAGTGATGATAAGCTCTACCATCTATGAAGGATTGTCCGGAGTACACCGTGAGTAAAGCCGTATTATCGGGGAAGTCTACTGGGGGTGTACGGTTGGACAAAAGGGTGGGTTTGCAGTCGCGGAGAAGGCGGTGTGGGCTTGGATCTTTATACCTGGCCTCACACCAAAGGAAGTGTGAACGGGGGCAAGTCCCTGCGGATGGCAAAAAGGGTGAGATCTCTTGTGGAAAAGTAACGCAACTCTGCAGAGTGTATCAAATTGTGGCTGTCACTCCTTGTTCCGGGAAGGGAACTGCGAACGCGGCAGGAAAGGAACTCCATGAAGTTCTAGTCAACCTGTGAAGACTGACGGGCATAATTTTCATAATAAAAGCAACCTTTTGAAGAAATGATTACAAAACATGCATTGACCGGCAATTTTCTGATCAATGGTCGTAGCTAGTGCATAAAACACCTTTTTACTCTTTTAGAACTTGCTGAGTACCTCTGTACTCACTTTCTTTCGACACCCTTGCTAGACTGTGATCCGGAAGTGGAGGCTATCAACGATGGAGCACCAGAAGGAAGTTACGAGCTGGTCTACGAAGAACCTGATCTTACCGGCGGAGTGGAAGGCGTAGACTATGGGATAGTCTACGGACCAGATGACACGGAGGTGGAGGAGTAGTGACATACCCTAGCATCATAGAGCCGAGCAACGTAGAACTTACCTAAATAAGTTGTTGAGCTCTCTTTATATTTGTTAAGAGTTGTAATCGTACTTAAGTAGTATCTTAGGGTGTTCTCATAGGACCTGTGAGAATACCAACTTGTAAGACAATGTTTGTAATAAAGTATGGAGTGTTATGACCTGCAATGTTTCTGTTGTACCACTCTGAGGGATATGGCAATTTGTGAAGAAGTCCCTTCACAAAGATCATATCAACGACTTGTATACTACAACATGCAGTGGTATGCTGGGTCACCGCATCGCGCGACCACCAGGCAGTCCGTAGCCAGGACTATCTTCCGAATATTAAGATCTGCTGCAAGTGATAAACCCTCCGCACATGCATATGCTTCGAGAGTGGCAGGATCTTTAGTGCCTTCAATGACTCTCGCCGAGGAACCGAGCAGAGTTCCATTTTCATCTCTACACACCGCACCTACAGCACCAGCGACTTTTGTCTTAGACAGTGCTGCATCTACATTTACTTTACACACCCCCGGTGGTGGAGCTGACCATTGTCTTTGAGCCTCTGCATTCTGCTTGCGGGATCTGACTGTGGTGTTGCTTTGCACATCAAGTGCCAGTTTCAGGTCGGCCAAAAAACTTCTGATGAAGCCCGCAATGGACAGGGGGCTTTGAAAGATCTGCTCGTGTATGGCCTTCCGCCTCGCTGTCCAAATAGCCCACAGTGTGACAATTGCTCGAACGAAATCCTCATGTGATAGTGTTTCTAACAAGAAGAAGAGCAAGTCTTTTGCATTGGCACAATTGTTGGTCGTTAAATGTTCAACTAGCTCCTCATCCATAAGTGCCCAGGTGCTGCTGGCCATATTGCAGTCCAAAAGGGAGTGACGCCATGAGTCTACGGGTACATGACATAAAGCACATGCACTGGTGTCAGACATACTGCGTCGGTACAAAGTTGTTCCTGTCGGTAGTGATTGGTGGGACAATCGCCAAAGAAAAACTCTGATTTTGGAGGGCACCTTTGTCTTCCATAGCATACTCCAGCTATTTTGATCATTTGAGCTTGAACTAGGACGGTCAGCTAGCCATGCCTCCCTTTCATTTTTTGTCTTCACCAATAATTTGTAAGCAGAACGGACTGAAAATACTCCGTTTTTCTCAAAATGCCATGCCCATTGATCATTGTGGCGGACCATGCCGAGAGGGATCGAGCGAATTACTTCCGCGTCCATTGGTAAGAAGTGCGTTCGCAGACTCTGTACATTCCATTCCCTTGTCGCCTGATCAATCAACTGTGATACCAAGGTAGGTGGTTGAGCAGTTTTTGCAGCTATAGGCCTACGCCTTGAGTCTCTTGGCAACCAATTATCCGACCATATCTTGGTATTATGTCCAGTACCTATCCTTTTGATAAGGCCCAGCTCGAGAACCTCTCTTCCTTCACTTATAGATCTCCATATCTTCGATGGCCGTGGCCCTAGTTCAGCATTTAAAAAGTCGATATCAGGGTAATATATAGACTTCAGCACTCTTGCGCTCAGTGTATTAGGATCGATAAGGAGTCGCCAAGCTTGGCGAGCCAAAAGCGCTAAGTTGAATAGTTCCATATCTCTGAAACCCAAACCGCCATCATGTTTGGGCTTTGTCATCTCTTCCCATGACACCCAATGTGGTTTCCTCTTTCCTTCTTTTGAACCCCACCAGAAGCTCCTAATAATGGAATTTATGTGTTCACACAGTCCCCTTGGGAGTTTGAAACACGACATTGAAAAGGTCGGTATAGCTTGGAGAACCGACTTTATTAGTATTCCTTTACCTCCGGCTGATAATATTAGTTCGATCCAACCCTGAACATTCTTCCAGATCCTATCCTTCATATACTTAAAAGCCTCATTGACTGACTTTCCCACATCCGTCGGCATCCCAAGATATTTTTCAGTCAAGGATTCATTAGTAACTTCCAGCAATAGCTTGATATCCCCACGGATTTGTTCGGAACAACCCTTACCAAAATGGATGGAAGATTTGTTCCTATTAACTCGCTGTCCAGACGCTTGACAATATGATTGTAATGTGTTGTTCACCTCCACTGATACATCAATATTTGCCTTAAAGAAAAGCAAGCTGTCGTCTGCAAAAAGAAGATGATTGATCGGGGGTGCGGTAGGCGCCACTTGGATGCCCACTAAATTTTCTGAAATTCCCCTGCTCCTTAACAGGCAAGACAGACCTTCAGCTGCTAATAAAAACAAATAAGGTGAAATAGGTCTCCTTGTCGGATTCCCCTTGTGGGTTTGAACTCATCTAACCGATGTCCATTGAACAGGACAGAAAAAGTCACCGTGGTTACCACTCTCATAATAGAAGCAACCCACTGTTGATTAAATCCCAATTTCAGCATCATTGCTTCCAAGTAATTCCACTCTATACGGTCATATGCTTTCATCATATCTAATTTTAAAGCACAGAATTGTTTGTCCCTTGGTCTCTTAACCTTCATAAAATGGAGGCATTCAAAAGCAGTTATTATATTGTCTGTTATGAGACGCCCTGGGACAAAAGCAGACTGCTCTTCCGAGATTATCTCTGGTAGGATTTCTTTGAGCCTATTTGCCTGGGCTTTTGTCACAATTTTCAGAACTACATTACATAAGCTTATTGGCCGGAATTGTGCTAGTGTTGTGGGGTGAGGAACCTTCGGTATCAAAACTAAGACTGTCTGATTAATAAGCTCTGGTGACTCACCTCCATTTAGAACATTCATAACCGCTGATGTTAACTCCTTCCCCCATAGATCCCAGTGCTTCTGATAAAAATGTGCAGGCATACCATCAGGCCCTGGTGCCTTTGTTGGAAACATCTGAAAAAGGGCAATTATAACCTCCTTTTCTGTGTACGGTAGTAACAACTGCTCATTCATTTCTTGTGTGACTTTCCGCGGGACAGTGTTCAGAGCGACATCCATATTGGATGTTCCTTCAGCCGAGTACAGGTTCTGGTAAAATGATGTAGTCATCGCACGCATCTCCGCTGCATCAGCCGTTACCGTTCCATTGTCCCGCGTGAGCTGTTCCACATGATTTTTGCGGCGACGCATAGATGTTTTTTGATGAAATTTTTCTCCTGAGCTAGAGCCAGCAAGGCCATCTGATCGGCCTCCCCTAGCTGGGCCACCATATGAAGTTGCTGCTGGTACGAGCGGTAGGCCTCTATCCTGGACGTGGCTTCCAGGCAGAGTAAAACTAGTACCAGCCCGAGCTGGGCTATCTTCCATGCCTTGTGAATGGATCGTAGCGAACAAGGGGGGGGGTGAATGGCGCTACGGCAAGTTTTAGTCTTTTTCAATTTTTAGGCAACGGAAGGTAAAGGTGTGAACTTTAGCAATAGGGGTGATCCTACAATGAATATCGCACAAGTGCAACAAGTAAAGGAAACAACAAGATAACGAGAGTAAGGAGCGAGACAACCGGGGGGCGCGAGGCGAGTCGAGGTTTGTTTCCCGCAGTTCCTTCCACTAAAGGAAGTACGTCTGTGTTGAGGAGGTGCTAGTCTCACACAAGAGACTAGACGGCCATACCACGAAGGAAGGCCTCACCCCCTTCCTCGAGAGAGCTCCACGGAGGTGCTCTCCCTCTTCCACTAAGGCACCGGTCGAGGCGGTGATTCCTTCACAAGGTTGGGGCGAGCTCCACACACAAGGATGCTCCCAACACCCTATGGATCTAGTACATCACCAAGCTAGACTCCATAGCTGCACATCTCCAATGCTCCACCATAGGAACCCATCACCAATGCTCCACCAAAGGAACTCTTCCAATGCTCCACCAAAGGAACTCTTCTCCAATGCCCCACCAAGGAACTCTTCCAATGCTCCACCAAAGGAACTCTTCTCCAATGCCCCACTAAGGAACCCTACCACCAAGATCCACTAAGGAATAACTAGTATTGGTGAAATCTCTCTTGGTAGAACTATAGATCGGGGTCTCCTCCACCCTTCCTCAAAGTTTGGGCAAGATTAGTTGGATGGGGAGGGAGATCCTCAAGAATTAAGCTCAGCAACAATGGAGGAGAGAGAAGGCGAAGAGATAAAAACGAGTTGGGGAAGAAGGAGCCCTTAAATAGGCTCCTCCAAATCCAACCGTTATGTCCAGATTTTGCCTAAGCGGTACTACCACTTTTGGGAAGCGGTACTACCGCTCTGAGTTCGAAATCCTCCCAGATCTGGTCAAAGGACGCAGAGCGGTACTACCGCTCGAGGTACCGTGAGGTCCAAACCTTACTGGACTCGAAGCGGTACCAGGACGGTACCAGGGCGGTACGACCGTAACTAGTTACGGTACCAGGGCGGTACCATGGGTGGTACTACCGCTCGTGAGCGGTACTACCGCACCCGGTACCGCAGAGGTACCGTAACTTGTACTGAGGGACAAATCCAGCGCAGAACTCAGAGCGGCACCGTGAGGCGGTACCTATAGGGGTAGCGGTACTACGCTACAGTACCGGTAGTACCGGCCTGGCTAAATCTGGTTTTCTTCCCTTTTTCTCTCCAACCATGTCACCTCGCTAAACATACACAAAACCAGAAAACCTATCAACTACGCTTCAGTCTTCCGATCTTGACGCGTCCGGCGAGGTCACCGTGCTCTTGCAAATCTAACAATGATACTCAAGGCACACGGTGAGATATCTCAAGTGTTGTCATCAAACACACAAAACTTGGGGTTTAAAGTTTGCTCTTACAATCTCCCCCTTTTTGGTGTTTGATGACAACACAAGAGTTGGCAATAACATATGATATTATGATGAGATACTTTAGATTTGCAAAAACTCGACGGAGCTCCCCCTACACATGTGCATATCATGAATATGTATTTGAATACAAATACACATGTTGTAGAGACATCACTCCCCCTCATTTTTACAAACCGAACACATATGCAACATAGATATACGACATGTTCAAATAGCATATGCACAAAATGGAGGCAACATAAGATGATACACGGAGATTTGGGTGAAGTTATCATACCATAGCCTTGAGAATACCCAAACTCACAATAGGATGCCTCCATAGGGTTGTTGATGTAGCCATAAGACAAGATAAGCACCTAGAACCAAACGACTACAAACAACAAAGGTCCCCATCCACCTAGGAACTTCTCCCCCTTTGGCATCGGAACACCAAAAAGGAGGGTAACGAAACTAGAAGGATGGAGAAAAAGAACATACAACCAAGCTTGCAAAAATCACGAGAAAACAAGCTTGAAGGAGGTTCTAAAAAACAAGAAGAAGAAAGCAAAGAAGAAAGACAAAACAAGGTTACGAAGAACCGAAAAACCCTCAAAGAGGGGGTGTTGGTGGCCGAAGCCACCGTGTAAGAGTATAGTAGTTGTGAGGTCGCGTAGATGTATCTAGGACTCACGGACTACAACTCAACATGAAGCTCATAAGTCACTTAATTGACAAATAGCAAATGTTTTGGATTTCTTTATGCATTATGGGGGGAGTGATAGCTCAATGGATTTAAACCGCACTCCCCCTATGTCCATGCGTGCCTTTCATCTAGATATAAAGGTTAGGAGTGGTATGTGCGCACGACGGTCAAGCAAAGTTCGATGGATCGATGATATTTAGCTCATGCCTCAACTCAATGAAACGCTTCTCATCCAAGGGCTTCGTGAAGATGTCCGCCAATTGCTCCTTGGTGCTAATGTAGGATAGTACAATATCTCCGCGAGCAATGTGATCCCGGATGAAGTGGTTCCTTATCTCAATGTGCTTCGTCTTGCCATGAAGAACCAGATTGTAGGCGATCTTGATTGCGCTCTCATTGTCACACAAGAGAGGCACCTTGCTATACTTGAGTCCATAATCCCGCAAGGTTTGCCTCATCCACAAGATTTGAGCACAACTACTTGCCGCGGCAATATACTCGGCTTCCGCGGTGGAGACGGAGACACAATTTTGCTTCTTCGAGGAACAACACACCAAAGATCTTCCAAGAAAGTGACATGCTCCGGAGGTAGACTTCCTATCAATCTTGTCGCCCGCCCAATCGGAGTCGGTGAAGCCAATCAAAGCAAAGTCCGTGTCCCTTGGGTACCATAATCCGAAGTGTGGGGTATCAACTAAATATCGAAAGATCCTTTTGACCGCCACAAGGTGGCTTTCCTTCGGACTTGCTTGAAACCGTGCACACATACCAACGCTTAACATTATATCCGGGCGAGAGGCACAAAGGTAAAGAAGCGAACCTATCATCGAATGGTAGAGCTTGGTATCCACCGCCTTGCCGGCCTCGTCAAGAGTGAGTTGACACTTGAGTTGCATCGGAGTTCCAATCCCCTTGGCATCCTTCATATCAAAGCGCTTGAGCATGTCTTCGCTTGATTGATGAAGGTGCCTTGTCGCATTTGCTTGATCTCGAACCCAAGAAAGTACTTGAGTTCACCCATCATTGACATCTCAAACCTATTTGTCATCAACATAGCAAACTCATCATTGAATTTTGTGTTAGTAGAGCCAAATATGATGTCATCTACATAGAGTTGGCATACGAAAAGCTCCCCATTGACCTTCTTAGTAAAAAGAGTGGGATCGATTTTCCCCACTTCGAAACCACGGTCTTCAAGCAACTCCTTGAGATGCTCATACCAAGCTCTAGGAGCTTGTTTGAGACCATATAGGGCATTTTTGAGCTTGAAGACATGGTCCGGGAAATGGGGGTCCTCGAACCCCGGGGGTTGCTTCACATACACTTCCTCATGTAGAGGACTATTAAGAAAAGCACTCTTAACATCCATTTGTTGCAACTTAAAGCCATGATGTGAGGCAAAGGCCAAAAGGATACGGATGGACTCAAGCCTTGCAACGGGTGCAAAGGTTTCACCAAAGTCCACGCCTTCGATTTGAGAATAGCCTTGTGCCACCAATCTTGCTTTGTTGCGGATGACCGTGCCACTTGCATCTTGCTTGTTCTTGAAGATCCACTTGGTGCCGATAACATTGCGGCAATGATCGGGTCGCTTCATGAGAGTCCATACATCATTCCTCTTGAAGTTGTTGAGTTCCTCTTGCATTGCATTCAACCAATCGGGATCTTTGAGAGCATCATCAACTTTGAGTGGTTCCTCCTTAGAGACAAAGGCGTGGTGCGCACAAAAGTTTGCAAGTTGCCTCCGAGTGGTAACATTTCTCTTTAGATCACCAATGATATTTTGCAAGGAATGAGACTTGAGACGCAAGTGTCTTGTAGTAGGATCTTCATGGCGAGTGTCGGCTAGAGGAGATGGTTCTTGTGAGTCATCTTGGCCTTCATCACGGTTTAGGTCCTCGCCTTGACCTCCATTGTCGTTGAAAGAGGCAACATTGTCATGAGATCCGGATGGCTCGGGGGTATTGGGAATAGTATTATCCATGAAGATTATTCCCGAACCACTCGGAGTAGAACTAGAAGCTTGACCTTGGTCACTTGATGTAGGGTGTTGAGGTAGATGAGCTTGTGGTGAATGTTGTTCTTGAGCTTGTTGAGGTGAACTTGGACTTGATTGTTGTTGTAGATGTCGAGGTTGATCTTGAGGTTGAGGTTGAACTTGAGGTTGTTGTAGAGGTTGACTTGCATTTGTAAGATCAACGGAAGAAGCTTGGCCTTGTGGTGTAGATGGCTCCACTTGGGTGGAACTTGGTCCTTCCCCGGTACTCATAGAAGGTAGCTCTTGAGGTCGGCGAATGCCAACACTCATCCTTCCTATGGTATCCGGGGGAATTGCATCTCCTTTCTCACAAGAAGCACTTCGCTCCTCCAAAGATCTATCATCTTCATCGAATGTCACATCACAAGATTCTACAACACGTCCACTTGACTTGTTGAAGACTCTATAGGCGTGAGAATCCGTAGCATAGCCAACGAAAATTCCTTCTTGAGCTCTTGAATCAAACTTGGATAGGCGTGTGTCTTTGACAAGTATGTAGCATTTGCATCCGAAGACCTTGAAGTATGACACATTAGGCTTGTTGCCGGTGAGGATCTCATAAGGTGTCTTCTCAAGACCTTTGCGAAAGTAGAGGCGATTAGTAGCATGGCATGCGGTAGAGATAGCTTCCGCCCAAAAATTGTAGTTAGACTTGTACTCCATCATCATGGTTCGAGCGGCTTCGATCAAGGTTCGATTCTTCCTTTCGGCGACCCCATTTTGTTGGGGAGTATATGGCGTGGAGTATTGGTGTTGGATTCCTTCTTCGCCGAGGAAGTCATCCAAGGTGTAGTTCTTGAACTCCGTTCCATTGTCGCTCCTTATTGCAAGGATCTTGTTGTCGTACTTGCGTTGAACTTGGTTGGCAAACTCCATCATGGTCCGTTGAGTCTCACTCTTGTACTTGAAGAAGAATACCCAACAATAGCGTGAATAGTCATCGACAATGACGAGGCAATACTTCTTTCCTCCAAGACTTTCATGAGACGGTGGACCGAAGAGATCAACATGTAAGAGCTCCAAGCATCTTGTGGTAGAGATGATGGTCTTGGCCTTGTGAGGAGCTCCATGCATTTTTCCTTGTACGCAAGCCCTACAAACACGATCCTTACAAAAAGAGACATCTTCTTTTAGTCCGAGAATGTGGCCACCCTTGTGAAGACTTTGCAAAGTCCTCATGTTGACATGGGCTAGTCGGCGATGCCATAACCAACCCTTGTCACCTTTGGCGAATAGGCAAAGAGCGGAAGACGTTGTCTTTCCGGAGAAATCGACAACATACAAACCGTTCTCTACATATCCAACAAAAGCTACATTGAGTGTCTTGCTCCACAAGAGGACCACCATATGTTCATCAAAGAATGTGCATAGACCCATACGAGCAATTTGATGAACGGAGAGTAAGTTGTAACCAAGGGTCTCGACAAGGAGGACATTCACAAGTGAGATGTCGGGTGTTACCACCACCTTGCCAAGACCCAATACCTTAGAGCACGTGTTGTCGCCATATGAAACGGTAGAGAGAGAAGGCACGAGGTCGACAACAATATCCTTGCTTCCGGTCATATGACTTGTGGCTCCACTATCAACCACCCATTTAGCGCCACCGGAAGCATAGTCCTACAAGGAATCAAGTCTTGGTTTTAGGTACCCATTTTTCAATGGGTCCTAGCATGTTAGTAACAAGGGGTTTGGGAACCCAAATAGTCCAATCAACATTGTCCTTTTGAGGACCAATAAAGCGAGCACGAATATGTCCATAGTAATCAACAAAAAGAACATGAGAAGGGTTGTTAGAGCCGGCGAAACCCGTCGAGGCGGAGTTGGGTACTCCATCTCTTCTTGAGCTAGCATTGCTCCCTTCAAGGTTGGTCTCCATGTTCTCCTTGTCCTTCTTCTTCTTGGTCCTCCTCTTCCTCTTCCTCTTTGGCTTGGTAGCCACTCCTCCTTCATTGCACGAGCCCTCTTTGGCTCCATCTTTAGCTTCAATGATTCCTTCCAAGTACTTGGCTTGAACTTGGAGTCTATCAACCTTGGCCTTCAAGCGATTGACTTCATCTTCATGCTCCGGGTGGGGATGGCAAATATCAAACACTTGGACCTCCTTTGCCTTGTTCACCCGGAAGTGTTCCATCAAAGCTTCTTCTTGTAGAGCGTTCAACTTCATGAGCAAGCGCTTGTCATTCTCCATCTTGGCAATGTCGCTTTCATGAGTGCAACATGCACGATCCTTGCTCAAAGGAAAGCACTCCTTCAAGGTTTCTTCTTGCATGGAGTTGACCTCCATGAGCTTGGCTTCCCTTCTCTTCAAGGCGGCTATTTCCTCCTCATGATCACAACACGTATCCTTCTCCTTGCTCATGCGGAGACACTCCACCAATGACTCTTCTTGCTTGCTACTCAAACTCAATAGCTTGGCCTTGGTGATCTCAAGAGCGACAATTTCTTCTTCATGGTTGCAACATGAGGTCTTCTCTTTGAACAAGCGGTAATATTCATACAAGGCTTCTTCTTGAAGAGCATTGACTTCCAAGAGAAGAGCATTGTGCCTCCTCAAGGAAGTAACTTGATCCACAAGCTCATCATGACAAGGATTGGGGTCTTCATCATCTTTTCCTTTGTTGGCTTCCTCGAGAGAGAGCATCTTCTTTTTGAGGTCACCAACCAACTCAAGAGCATGGTCTCGATCCTTGGTGAGTCGTGAAACAATAACCTCGTTCTTGTCTTCAAGGACGATGACACTAGCTTCAAGAGACATGCGAAGATTCCGTTCATCATCAAGCTCCTCCTTGAGATTGGCAAGCTCAAAGGCCGCTTCCCTTTCCAACTTCTCCCTCTTCTCAATAAGATCTTGTGCCGCACCAAGTTGGGCTAGGAGAGCCCCAACATGAATCTTGGTGTCCCCCTTCATGTTAGTGAGAAAAGAATCCAAGGAATCCAAACCCATAATCTCACGTTTAACGGTGAGACTAGTGGCATCATCAATATATAAGGCATTAGTTGAAGATGATGGTTTGGAAGGGGATTTTACCTCCGTGGATACCTTTGCCATAAGGCAACGTGCATTGTTGGTGGCGAGGTTCTCATTAGGAGAGTCGAAGAGGGAGATAGAGGGAGTGGAAATGGCGATGGCGGCCACTCCCTCTCCTTCCTTGTTGGAGCGCTTGTCCTCATGCTCTCCATCTTCATCGGAGGAGTACTCTTCTCGAATGATGAAGGCTCTAGGCTTCTTGTTGGAGGAGACCTTGTCGTCATCGGACCTTGGGGAGAACTTGGAGAATCCTTTGGAGTGTGGCTTGTACCTATCCTTTGGGATAAGCCTTCCACCATGATCTTCTCTTCTCTCAAACATACAATCCGCGACAAAATGATTCTTGTCACCGCAATTGTAGCATGTTCTTCCCTTTGTCCCTTCTCTTGGGCTCTTGGAGAGTCTTCTTGGAGAATCACGTGATCTTCTTGGTCTTGTGTTTCGGGACATGTTTCCATCCCAAAACTTCTTGGCGGCGAGAGCCATGTGCTCATGGTAGTTGACCTTGAGATCATCCGATCCCCACTCAACGGGATCCTCATCGCTTTCACTAGCTTCATGCACCTTCATCTTCAATGCAAGGTTGGGCTTGCGGGAGTTGTGGGCGCGAGCAACAAGATCCTCCGCATTCTTCTTGGAGATGTCCAAAGCGATGACTTCGCTAAGGACTTCATCGGATGTCATAGCACGGAAGGAGGCATTTTGGCGGATGGCCGTCAACTTCACTTCCTCATAAGGGAGGAGAGCGTTGTAGAACTTGCGCTTGATCCAATGGTCATCCACGAACGTTGCTCCAAGATCTTGCATTTGCACGGCAAGAGCGATGAGGCGCCGATACATTTCTTCGGGGGTCTTTCCTTCAATCATGACGAAATTATCGGCCATATTGTTCACTTCATCAAAACGAGAGCTTTGGATGCTTGCATTGCCGAGGAAGAGCTTCTCAAGTTTGTCCCATGCTTACTTGGCGGTCTTGAGCGAGCGGATATGAGCGCGGTACTTGGGCGGTGGCGTTGAGTTGGTCATCCACCACATCTCTTCTTGTCAAGCTCTTTGATCTCGTGGTGAATAGCCCTCCTCAATGATACGCCAAAGCTCGGTAGAAGCGCTGCGCACATGAGAACGCATTAAGAATTGCCAATTCTCAAAGTTGTTTGACTCAAGTGACGGTGGTGAACCATGCGACAAGATATGCGGCATAGGTATTGGAACGTTTATGGTGTAATCATTTGGTGGTGGCACCGCATGATAACCCCCTAGACGTTCCGCAACCGGTGTGTCATCATCCTTCCCTTTTGTTGAAGTGCCGGTATCCCCAAGCCCTTCCTTTTGTGGATCTTTTGTCGCTTCCGCGACAAAATCAACAAGAGGAAGGGGGTTAGCTTTTGGTGGCGGATCCTCGGCACTTGCTTTTGGTGGAGGGTTTGGTTTTTGTACAACCAACTCCATCATCATCGCCTTCATTTGGGCAACGATGGATGACTCCAATTTCTTGAGGTCATCCAACGTAGCCGTCGTGGAATCGATGGGCGATGATGGAGCGGGTGGCACAAGGGAAGGTGACCCATTCTTATCCGCCTCTTGTTCGGCCATTTCTTAGGCGGTAAAGCCCGAGCAACAAAACCTTGCTCTGATACCACTTGAATGGATCGTAGCGAACAAGGGGGGGTGAATGGCGCTACGACAAGTTTTAGTCTTTTTCAATTTTTAGGCAATGGAAGGTAAAGGTGTGAACTTTAGCAATAGGGGTGATCCTACAATGAATATCGGACAAGTGCAACAAGTAAAGGAAACAACAAGATAACGAGAGTAAGGAGCAAGACAACCGGGGGGCGCGAGGCGAGTCGAGGTTTGTTTCCCGCAGTTCCTTCCACTAAAGGAAGTACGTCTGCGTTGAGGAGGTGCTAGTCTCACACAAGAGACTAGACGGCCACACCATGAAGGAAGGCCTCACCCTCTTCCTCGAGAGAGCTCCACGGAGGTGCTCTCCCTCTTCCACTAAGGCACCGGTCGAGGCGGTGATTCCTTCACAAGGTTGGGGCGAGCTCCACACACAAGGATGCTCCCAACACCCTATGGATCTAGTACATCACCAAGCTAGACTCCATAGCTGCACATCTCCAATGCTCCACCATAGGAACCCATCACCAATGCTCCACCAAAGGAACTCTTCCAATGCTCCACCAAAGGAACTCTTCTCCAATGCCCCACCAAGGAACTCTTCCAATGCTCCACCAAAGGAACTCTTCTCCAATGCCCCACTAAGGAACCCTACCACCAAGATCCACTAAGGAATAGCTAGTATTGGTGAAATCTCTCTTGGTAGAACTATAGATCGGGGTCTCCTCCACCCTTCCTCAAAGTTTGGGCAAGATTGGTTGGATGGGGAGGGGGATCCTCAAGAATTAAGCTCAGCAACAATGGAGGAGAGAGAAGGGGAAGAGATAAAAACGAGTTGGGGAAGAAGGAGCCCTTAAATAGGCTCCTCCAAATCCAACCGTTATGTCCAGATTTTGCCTAAGCGGTACTACTGCTTTTGGGAAGCGGTACTACCGCTCTGAGTTCGAAATCCTCCCGGATCTGGTCAAAGGACGCAGAGCGGTACTACCGCTCGGTACCGCCGAGGTACCGCAGGGTCCAAACCTTCGGACTCGAAGCGGTACCAGGACGGTACAGGGCGGTACGACCGTAACTAGTTACGATACCGGGCGTACCATGGGCGGTACTACCGCTCGTGAGCGGTACACCCGCACCAGGTACCGTAGAGGTACCGAAGGACCCAGCGCAGAACTCGGAGCGGTACCGTGAGGCGGTACCTATAGGGGTAGCGGTACTACCGCTACAGGTACCGGTAGTACCGGTCTGGCTAAATCTGGTTTTCTTCCCTTTTTCTCTCCAACCATGTCACTGATACGTCTCAAACATATCTATAATTTCTTATGTTCCATGCTACTTTTATGATGATACTCACATGTTTTATACACATTATATGTCATTATTATGTGTTTTCCGGAACTAACCTATTGACGAGATGCCGAAGAGCCAGTTGCTGTTTTCTGCTGTTTTTGGTTTCAGAAATCCTAGTAAGGAAATATTCTCGGAATTGGACGAAATCAACGCCCAGGGTCCTATTTTTCCACGAAGCTTTCAACAGAGAGGCAGAGGAGGGCCACAGGGCCCCATGATAGGTGGCGCGGCCAGGGCCTGGGCCGCGCCCCCTACTGTGTGGAACCCCCGTCAGCCTTCCGACTTCGCCTCTTCGCCTATTTAAAGGTCCCTGACCTAAAACATCGATACGGAAAAGCCACGGTACGAGAAACCTTCCGGCCGCCGCCATCGCGAAGCCAAGATCGGGGACATGAGTCTCTCGTTCACGCCGCCGGACGGGGAAGTGCCCGGAAGGCTCCTCCATCGACACCACCGCCATCTCCATCAACGCTGTTGTCTCCCATGAGGAGGGAGTAGTTCTCCATCGAGGCTCGGGGCTGTACCGGTAGCTATGTGGTTAATATCTCTCTCCATGTACTTCAATACAATGATCTCATGAGCTGCATTGCATGATTGAGATCCATATGATGAGTTTGTAATCTAGATGTCGTTATGCTATTCAAGTGGATTTTACTTATGTGATCTCCGGAGACTCCTTGTCCCACGTGTGTAAAGGTGACAGTGTGTGCCGTGTGGGTCTCTTAGGCTATATTTCACAGAATACTTATTCACTGAGTTATGATTTGAGTTGGATGTCTCTATGAAATTGTGGTTTGTTAGTACCTCCTATGAATGCTCACAGTGACAGCGTGGGGTGTTTATTAGTACTTGGGAATACATCTTTAAGGTTTGCCTACATGATGAATTAGTGTTCGTTATCTTGCCAAAGAGTAATTCAGAGTAGCATAGTGAAGTGCTTATATTTATATTCAATTATGATTGCAATGTTGAGAGTGTCCACTAGTGAAAGTATGATCCCTAGGCCTTGCTTCTAAGCATCGGAACTCCGTTTATTTACTGTTCTGTTGCATGTTTACTCGCTGCCATATTTTATTCAGATTGCTATTGCCACTCATATTCATCCATATCATTTGCATCTCACTATCTCTTCGCCGAACTAGTGCACCTATACATCGACAAGTGTATTAGGTGTGTTGGGGACACAAGTGACTTCTTGTATCGTGATTGCAGGGTTGCTTGAGAGGGATATCTTTGACCTCTGCCTCCCGAGTTCGATAAACCTTGGGTGATCCACTTAAGGGAAACTTTGTGTTCTACAAATCTCTGCTCTTGGAGGCCCAATACGTCTACAAGAATAGAAGCACCCGTAGACATCAAGCACTTTTCGCCGTTGCCTGGGAGGAAAGGTAAAAGGCACTCATACTCCGGTCCCAGGTAACTAAGTACTTTTCTGTTGCCGTCGTAAGTGCTCGAAGCTATTTTCTTTAGATCCTGCAATTGCATCTTTTTGTTTCTTGTTAAACACTAGTAAGGCATAATGGAAAACATCTGTGAGCTTTTTGTACTATGTCCTGAGTCAAGACATGAATGGTTTAATGCGAAAATTAAAAAACCTATGGAACCTTACTTGCATGCTGGTAGTAATATTAGTATGAACGCTTTGAACACCATTGTTGCTAATGATATAGAAAATTCTAAGCTTGGGGAGGTCGGTTTTGATGAGAATGATCTCTTTAGCCCTCCGGGTATTGAGGAGAAAGTTTATGTTGATTATGATATGCCTCCCATATATGATGATTATAATGATAGTGGTCTTTTGGTGCCACCTACTATGGAGGATAAATTTAATTATGATTACAATATGCCTCCTATATTTGATGATAGCTACTTTGTTGAATTTGCTCCCACTACAACTAATAAAACTGATTATGCTTATGTGGAGAGTAATAATTTTATGCATGAGACTCATGATAAGAATGTTTCATTTGATAGTTATATTTTTGAGTTTGCTCATGATGCTACTGAAAGTTATTATGAGAGAGGAAAATATGGTTGTAGAAATTTTCATGTTACTAGAACACCTCTCTATATGCTGAAATTTTTGAAGTTACACTTGTTTTATCTTTCTATGCTTGTTGCATTATGCTTCATGAATTTGTTTATTTACAAGATTCCTTTTCGTAGGAAGTGGGTTAGACTTAAACTTGTTTTGAATTTGCTTCTTGATGCTCTCTTTTGCTTCAACTCTTATTTCTTGCGAGTGCATCATTAAAACACTTCTTGGGAGATAACCCATGTGTTTATTTTACTACAGCAATTTTGTTTTATATTTGTGCATTGGAAGTTGTTACTACTGTAGCAACCTCTCCTTATCTTTATTTTATTGCATTGTTGTGCCAAGTAAATTCTTTGATAGTAAAGTCAATACTAGATTTGGATTACTGCGCAGAAACAGATTTCTTGCTGCCACGAATTTGGGTATGATTCTCAGTAGGTAACTCAGAAAAATCTGCAAATTTACGTGCGTGATCCTCAGATATGTACGCAACTTTCATTAAATTTGAGCATTTTCATCTGAGCAAGTCTGGTGCCTCTTTAAAATTCGTCTTTACGGACTGTTCTGTTTTGACAGATTCTGCCTTTTATTTCGCATTGCCTCTTTTGCCGTGTTGGATGGATTTCTTTGTTCCATTAACTTCCAGTAGCTTTGAGCAATGTCCAGAAGTGTTAAGAATGATTGTGTCACCTCTGAACATGTGAATTTTTGATTATGCACTAACCCTCTAATGAGTTTGTTTTGAGTTTGGTGTGGAGGAAGTTTTCAAGGGTCAAGAGAGGAGGATGATACAATATGATCAAGAAGAGTGAAAAGTCTAAGCTTGGGGATGCCCCGTGGTTCATCCCTGCATATTTCAAGAAGACTCAAGCATCTAAGCTTGGGGATGCCCAAGGCATCCCCTTCTTCATCGACAAATTATCAGTTTCTTCTCTTGAAACTATATTTTTATTCGGTCACATCTTATGTACTTTACTTGGAGCGTCGTGTGCTTTTATTTTCATTTTGTTATTTTCATTCTCGAATAAATAAATGCTTGTGTGTGAGAGAGACACGCTCCTGGTTCATATGAACACATGTGTTCTTAGCTTTTAATGTTCATGGCGAAGGTTGAAACTGCTTCGTTAATTGTTATATGGTTGGAAACAGAAAATGCCGCATGTGGTAAATGGTATAATGTCTTGAATAATTTGATACTTGGCAATTGTTGTGCTCATATAGATCATGTTTAAGCTCTTGCATCATGTACTTTGCACCTATTAATGAATAACTACATAGAGCTTGTTAAAATTTGGTTTGCATGATTAGTTTCTCTAAGTCTAGATATTTTCTGGTTAAGGTGTTTGAACAACAAGGAGACGATGTAAAGTCTTATAATGTTTACAATATGTTCATATGTGAGTCTTGCTGCACCGTTTTATACTTGAGTTTGCTTCAAACAACCTTGCTAGCCTAGCCTTGTATTGAGAGGAATTCTTCTCGTGCATCCAAATCCTTGAGCCAATAACCATGCCATTTGTGTCCACCATATCTACCTACTATGTGGTATTTTTCTGCCATTCCAAGTAAATACTTCATGTGCTACCTTTAAACAATTCAAAACTTTATTACTTCTTATTTGTGTCAATGTTTTATAGCTCATGAGGAAGTATGTGGTGCTTTACCTTTCAATCTTGTTGGGCAGCTTTCACCAATGGACTAGTGGCATATCCGCTTATCCAATAATTTTGCAAAAAGAGCTGGCAATGGGGTTCCCAGCCCCAATTAATTAACTTGCATTAATAATTCTCTTCACATGCTTTGCCCTGATCTATCAGTAAGCAATTTAATTTTGCAAATAGACACTCCTTCATGGTATGTGAATGTTGGAAGGCACCCGAGGATTCGGTTAGCCATGGCTTGTGTAAGCAAAAGGTTGGGAGGAGTGTCAACCATAAATAAAACTAAAATACATGTGTAAACAAAAGAGAAGAGGGATGATCTACCTTGCTGGTAGAGATAACGTCCTTCATGAGAGCCGCTCTTTGAAAGTCTGTTTGGCAAGGGGGTTAGAGTGCCCACTACCATTCGTTGACAACTACAAACACCTCTCAAAACTTTACTTTTTATGCTCTCTATATGATTTCAAAACTTAAAAAGCTCTAGCACATGATTTAATCCCTGCTTCCCTCTGCGAAGGGCCTATCTTCTACTTTATTGTTGAGTCAGTCTACCTACTTCTTTCTATCTTAGAAGCAAACACTTGTGTCAACTGTGTGCATTGATTCTTACATGTTTACCTATTGCACTTGTTATATTACTTTGTGTTGACAATTATCCATGAGATATACATGTTGAAGTTGAAAGCAACCGCTGAAACTTATATCTTCCTTTGTGTTGCTTCAATACCTTTACTAAGAATTTATTGCTTTATGAGTAACTCTTATGCAAGTCTTATTGATGCTTGTCTTGAAAGTATTATTCATGAAAAGTCTTTGCTATATGATTCATCTGTTTACTCATTGTCTTTACCATTGCTTCGAATCGCTGCATTCATCTCATATGCTTTACAATAGTATGATCAAGATTATGATAGCATGTCACTTCAGAAATTATCCTTGTTATCGTTTACCTACTCGAGGGCGAGTAGGAACTAAGCTTGGGGATGCTTGATACGTCTCAAACGTATCTATAATTTCTTATGTTCCATGCTACTTTTATGAAGATACTCACATGTTTTATACACATTATATGTCATTATTATGCATTTTCCGAACTAACCTATTGACGAGGCGCCGAAGAGCCGCTTGCTGTTTTGCTGTTTTTGGTTTCAGAAATCCTAGTAAGGAAATATTCTCGGAATTGGACGAAATCAACGCCCAGGGTCCTATTTTTCCACGAAGCTTTCAGAACACCCGAGAGCCAGCAGAGGAGGGCCACAGGGCCACCAGATGACAGGGTGGCGCGGCCAGGGCCTGGGCCGCGCCCCCTACTGTGTGGAGCCCCCGTCAGCCTTCCGACTCCGCCTCTTCGCCTATTTAAAGGTCCCTAACCTAAAACATCGATACGGAAAAGCCACGGTACGAGAAACCTTCCAGAGCCGCCGCCATCGCGAAGCCAAGATCGGGGGACAGGAGTCTCTGTTCGCACGCCGCGGGACGGGAAGTGCCCCCGGAAGGCTCCTCCATCGACACCACCGCCATCTCCATCAACGCTGCTGTCTCCCATGAGGAGGGAGTAGTTCTCCATCGAGGCTCGGGGCTGTACCGGTAGCTATGTGGTTAATCTCTCTCTCCATGTACTTCAATACAATGATCTCATGAGCTGCATTGCATGATTGAGATCCATATGATGAGTTTGTAATCTAGATGTCGTTATGCTATTCAAGTGGATTTTACTTATGTGATCTCCGGAGACTCCTTGTCCCACGTGTGTAAAGGTGACAGTGTGTGCACCGTGTGGGTCTCTTAGGCTATATTTCACAGAATACTTATTCACTGTGTTATGATTTGAGTTGGATGTCTCTATGAAATTGTGGTGTGTTAGTACCTCCTATGAATGCTCAAAGTGACAGCGTGGGGTGTTTATTAGTACATGGGAATACATCTTTAAGGTTTGCCTACATGATGAATTAGTGTTCGTTATCTTGCCAAAGAGTAATTCAGAGTAGCATAGTGAAGTGCTTATATTTATATTCAATTATGATTGCAATGTTGAGAGTGTCCACTAGTGAAAGTATGATCCCTAGGCCTTGTTCTAAGCATTCCGTTTATTTACTGTTCTGTTGCATGTTTACTCGCTGCCATATTTTATTCAGATTGCTATTGCCACTCATATTCATCCATATCATTTGCATCTCACTATCTCTTCGCCGAACTAGTGCACCTATACATCTGAAAAGTGTATTAGGTGTGTTGGGGACACAAGAGACTTCTTGTATCGTGATTGCAGGGTTGCTTGAGAGGGATATCTTTGACCTCTTCCTCCCTGAGTTCGATAAACCTTGGGTGATCCACTTAAGGGAAACTTGCTGCTGTTCTACAAACCTCTGCTCTTGGAGGCCCAACACTGTCTACAAGAATAGAAGCACCCGTAGACATCAGTCACCTCGCTAAACACACACAAAACTAGAAAACCTATCAACTACGCTTCAGTATTCCGATCTTGATGCGTCCGGCGAGGAAACCGTGCTCTTGCAAATCTAACAATGATACTCAAGGCACATGGTGAGATATCTCAAGTGTTGTCATCAAACACACAAAACTTGGGGTTTAAAGTTTGCTCTTACACCTTGGTCACCTGGGCTGCCCGACAAGCATCTCCAGTTGGGCTCCCGCACCTAGCTCCTTCCGGCCGAGACGACCTTCTGCTGTCGCTTCCTTGTCGACCGCTAGAGGCGTTATCCTCCACGCGTGTAGAGCAACCAGGCGCAGCGCCTTGCGCCATTTCTTCTGAGCGTGGATGTCCCGCAAGACCTAATGCATGTTCACTCAACGCGTCCACGTCTTTCCGAGGTAGATCATCTGCATGCTTATTTTTAGGGAAACGCTGGCGATCACCCGGACGATTAGCGATCAAATCGTCCGGTTCCACCCACTCACGCGCTTCCGTGGTCCACGCACACACATGGGTGGGTCCCGCCGAACCAAGCCAGAAAAATATCCCCATCGTCTTCTCCAACGCTGTTCCGTGCGAGCAGGCAAGCTGCCTCCATGCGCACGGGCCGCATCCGCACACGCCGCCGTGGGTCAACGCCGCAGCAGGCGCCGCCGTCGCTGCCTCCGCCTCCGCCCTGCTCCGGCGCCCCACCTAGCTGCTCTACCCGAGCGGATCCTCCTCCACGAACGCCTCCGGTGGCACTGCTAGTGCTATGGATGTCCGACGGCGCTGCTACATACGCCCGCCAACGCTGCTACATACAGACGTGGGCGCTGCTACGAACCGCGGACGGGACTGCTACATACGGCCGCCGGCGCTGTAACAAACCGCCGGCGGCGCTGTAACAAACCGCCGGCGGCGCTGTAACAAACCGCCGGTGGCGCTGCTACAGACGCTACTACTGCAGACGGTGCTGCTACAAACTGCCGACGACGCTGCTACAGGCGCTGCTACGAACTGCAGATGGCGCTGCTACATATGGCCGCCAGCTCTGCTACATACAGCCGCCAACACTGCTACAAATGGCCGTGGCCGGTGCTACAATGGGATGGTGGCGCTGCTACAACTAGTGCACTGGCGGCGCCGCTACAACTGGTGCACGCCGGTGCTACAACCGGTGGCCACCTGGGGCTGGCGGTGCTGCTACAACCGGTGCACGCCGCTGCTACAACTCTTGGACGCCGTTGCTACAATAGGCGGGCAGCACTGCTACGACCGGTGGACGCCGGTGCTACAATGGCGGCGCTGCGGGCGAGAACGGCGGTGCTGCTGATGAAGACGGCGGAGCTGTCGGTGCGGATGAAGACGGCGGAGCTATAGGTGCGCGTGCGGGCCGATGAAGATGGCGGAGATGTTGGTGCCTGATCGATCCCATCGCGGTTGCCTTTTTCGTTTTTTCCGTGTGAGCGTTGACCCGGATCGATCCGTGCATGGTGACCATCGTGTGGCTGGCGACCCGAGGGATTAGTGATTAGATCCCCCGGGGGACGCTCAGCGTGCCCCTTATTTTTACTGTGAACTACAGTAAAAATATCGTCTGGTTCCGTGGATTCCCAAATTCAAGATAAGTCTTCTTCGAAGTCTACGTCGCATGCGACAATCACCTTGTTCGTCGAGGGATTGCACAAACGATACGCTTTCGAGCCTTCTTCATAACCAGTCATGATCATTGGAGTACTCCGATCCACCAAGTTTCTTTTATGGCCGTACCATGCTTCGTACGGAGTCCCACCAACCATACTCCTAGTTGGCGCCCTGTTCAACAAGTAGACAGCCGTGTTGACTGCCTCACCCCAGAACTTTCCTGGCAAGCCTTTGCTCTTCATCATGCTTCGTGCCATGGCCACCACTTTATGCTTCAATTCACCACCCCGATCTATGCGTAGGGACTTCTTCGCCCTCGCCTTGACCTCTCCAGCTTCCTTGATCTTCTCGAATGCTTGTAGACCTTGATCTTTACTCTTCAGCAACACAATCCACATGTATTGGCTGTGATCATCCACCACAAGCATGAAGTACTCATTACCGGACGGGGTTGCGGGTGAAATTGGACCGCATATATCGCCATGAACGAGCTCCAAAGCTTCACTTGCCTGATCCGTGGTTTCACGTGGGTACGGGGCACTCCGTTGCTTCTCAACGACACCTCCATCGCATAGCCTGTCCACGTGATCCACACACGGTAGACCGTGATCCACTAGCGTCACAATCTCCATAGCCGGTGATGGAGGAGGTAGCTCCTCCTCGCCCTTCTGCTCGCATACTTCGAGCATCAACATCATCGGTCCATCATCTCCTTCCTGGGCGATGAGAGCCCTTTCCTTCGGCTTCGGTGGTTTCCGGCAATCAACCTTGAAGTGACCGAGCTCGCCGCAGTTATGGCATCTTACTTTCTTGATGTCAAACTTCCTCCTCGGCGGAGCGTCGTCCTCGTCCTCCCCTGCGATGTACTTTTTCGCTGGGCGAGAAGCTTCTTCATTACTTCTTCTGTCATATGCCTTGTCGCCCTTCTCTTTGGCGACCACCACCTGCCACTGGGCATAGGTAAGCATAACGTGCTCTTTCGGTACCACATCACCATAGGTGATCTTCATCCGCTCGTCATGAGCCTTGAACCGTCCAACTAGATCATCCATCGTGAGAGTCTTGAGATCGACGCACTGCTCGATTGCCGAAACAACGGGCAAGTAACGCGGCGGCGCCGCGCGAAGGAAACGCCTTACGATCGAGATCTCCTCGAGCTTCTCGTCGAGCGCGCGAATCCCATTGACCAATGTAGCGACCCTCGAAGCGAAGGCGTCCAGCGTCTCATCTTCTCCCATCTCCAGATTCTCGTACTTCTTCTGCAAGGTTTGTAGGGCCGCCTCGCGGACGCGCTCGTGACCAAGATTTAGCGTCTTGATCGTCTCCCACGCCTCCTTTGCAGATTTCTTCGAGATCAGGTGCTGCTTCACGTCCATCGGCATCACCGAGCAGATGGCCGTGAGTGCCTGTCGGTCCTTGCACTGGTAGAAAAATGGCCTTCCGTCCAGCCCCATTAGTCGCCAAAATATAGGAACCGCGACTAATGGGGTCTTTAGTCGCGGTTCGGGTGGCGAACCGCGACTAAAGCTGGGCCCAGCGCGCTGGCCAGCTGGTGGACGGGGAACCGCGGCAAAGGCCTCAGGCCTGGCCCGAAGCCTTTAGTCGCGGTTGGCCAGGCCAACCGGGACTAAAGGCCCATCCCTATAAAAGGGCCTCAGCTCACAGCACTTAGCCATTTGGTGCCACTTCTCTTCACAAGCTTCACAAGGGGGTGTAGGTTTGCCTTTGGTTCCTCTTATGCACACAAGGTGTTTGATAAAATGCCCCAAGAGCATGAAACAAACATGATATGAAGTGTTGGAGCCACACTTGAGCTTCCTTATTTATTTTTTCCTCCTCGATCACGGTTAGCAACTTGAACCTTTCATGTGTCATTGATAAAATATGCATGTGTGTAGTTCATTGTTTAATTTATATTGTTTGTAGCTAGTTAGTTTAACAAATGCATGATGGTTAATTATATATTTTATATTATAATAATGCAGATGAATCGGCAATGGATGTACGGTAACCGACTCTCCGGCGAGTTCACTACGTGTTTGAAAGATTTCCTCGTAGTGGCTAATGCGAACAAGCAGGGGGTTTTGTTATCTGTCCATGTGTTAACTGTAAGAATCAGAAGGGTTACTCTTCCTCAAGAGATGTTCACATGCACCTGCTTCGCACGGTTTCATGCCAAGCTATAATTGTTGGACCAAGCATGGAGAAAGAGGGGTTATAATGGAAGAAGATGAAGAAGGGGATGATTTCATCGATGAAAGCTATCTTGCTCATTTCGGTGATACTTTCATGGAGGATGCTGAAGGTGAAGGGGAAGGTGAAGGGGAAGGTGAAGAAGAGGCACGTGATGAGCCCGTTGATGATCTTGGTCGGACCATTGCTGATGCACGGAGACGCTGCGAAACTGAAAAGGAGAGGGAGAATTTGGATCGCATGTTAGAGGATCACAGAAAGGCGCTGTACCCCGGATGCGATGATGGTCTGAAAAAGCTGGGCTGCACACTGGATTTGCTGAAATGGAAGGCACAGGCAGGTGTAGCTGACTCGGCATTTGAAAACTTGCTGAAAATGTTGAAGAATATGTTTCCAAAGAATAACGAGTTGCCCGCCAGTACATACGAAGCAAAGAAGGTTGTCTGCCCTCTAGGTTTAGAGGTTCTGAAGATACATGCATGCATCAACGACTGCATCCTCTACCGCGGTGAATACGAGAATTTGAATGAATGCCCGGTATGCACTACATTGCGTTATAAGATCAGAGGCGATGACCCTGGTGACGATGTAGAAATGAATTACTTTTATTTTTCTGATTTTTTTGATATATTATTTGTATTTTTCAGATTTAGAAATGAATTTTGTTTTGAAAAAGGCCTTTAGTCGCGGTTGGCCTGGCCAACCGCGACTAAAGGCTATTTTCCGCGGGAATCAAATTTTTGAAAATGACCTTTGGTCGCGGTTGGTTGCCAGCCGCGACGTAACCTTTAGTCGCGGGTCGCCTCCCCAACCGCGACTAAAGGGGGGGGGGGTATATATTTCACGCGCGCCGCCTGGCGGTTCACTTCTCTTCTTCTTCCTCGAACCGTCAGGCTGCGCGCGCTCCTTCTCCTCTTCCTCGACGGCGCAGCTGCCCCTCGCGCCGCCTCGACCACCTCGACGCGGCCTCGACCGCCGCTCTCCTTGGACTCGACGCTCGACCGCCTCGCGTATGTCGCCGCCATCGACCGCCGCGCCCTTCTTCTCACTTCCCGCGCGGCACACCGGGCCGTGCGCCGTACCACCGCGCGCGCCGCCCCGCCGCTCGCCGCCGCTGCGCCTCGCCGCCCGCCGCGCCCCGCCGCCCCGCCGTCGTATCGGCCGCCGCCGCGGGGAGAAGGGCGGGCGCGCGCGTACACGGCGCCCCTGCCTCGATCTCTCTTTTTTTTTAACTTAACAAAATAACTTAGCAAAAAAATAACTTAAAATGAATATATAATATTAACAAAAATTTAAACTTAACAAAATATTTAACTTCAAATTTGTTAATCAAAATTGTAACTTAAAATTTTGTAAACTTAATTGTTTTTAATTCAAATAGTTCTATGTAACTTAAAAATATAGTTCTAAATAAATTTGTTAATAGAGGAGAGTGTATACAGAGGGGGCGGCGAGGGGCGGCGCCACCGCCACCGCCGCCCCCCTTTCGCCTGGCCAACCGCGACTAAAGACCTGGGCCCTCTCTCCTTTTGCCACCGCCGCCCCCCTTTCGCCACCGCCCTCTCTCCTTTTGCCACCGCCGCCCCCCTTTCGCCACCGCCACCGCCCTCTCTCCTTTTGCCACCGCCAAATTAATTTGTTTTTACTACATGTTTTCAGGATGACATATGGCGGACGATAGAGCTGACCCGATTATGGACAACTATGATCCGGACGCTGAAGACCATATGTTCGGCATCATAAACGGCGATATTATATATGTGTGCAAGAAGAAGATGATATCTCTTCTTATCTGAACCTTGACGGTGAATATGAAGGGCGCCGTCAGCAAGATGATGCCAAAGAAACGTCGATAAACGACGAACTTCAAATGGAAGTAGCAACCACCTCCGGCGCCGAGGTATATATATACATTGAGCCTCTGGTGATACAAACTAACTGATTTGAATAAATATGTGTGTACTAACGCGCGCGACTCTCTTTCTTATTTTAGCCCTCGGCCGGATCGTCGAAACAATCGAGTACGTCGTCAAAGCGTGGCGCAACCAAGACGATGAAACAAGGAGAAACATGCACTATCGAGGTTGTCGACAGTGCAACCGGCAGGCCGCTAGAGCCCCGCAAGAACGCCACCAAGTTTGTCAACCAATGCGGAGCCATTGTTAGAGACAACGTCTCGATCACCGTCCAGGAGTGGAATGAGCCAAAGAAGGCACGAGTTGGTTTCACTTTTGTCGATAAGAGAACAAAAAAAGATTGCTTCAAGAAGCTTATGGAACATTTCGTTCTACCTCCGGAATACAACAAATTCGATGAGGAGGGTAACAAGATTGAGGAAAACAAGGAGAGGAGGAGGCTAGTCAAACAGTTCGCTCTTCATAAGATGTCCGCGGCATTCCGGAAATTCAAGCAAAATCTAGCCCATGACTTTGTCAAGGAGAACAAGACTCCGGATTTCAAAGGACAATATGAGAAACTGAAACATGATTGGCCAGAATTTGTGAAGCAAAAGAAATCAGAGCAGTTCCTTGAAATATCGAAAAAAATAAGGAAAATGCGGCTAAGAAGGAGTACAATCATATTATGGGGCCAGGAGGGTATCGCCTTTGGGAGCCTAGGTGGGAGAAGATGGAGAACGAGCTGAGGGCGCGAGGAATCCGTCCAGGTACGGAGGGATGGGACCCAAGGGCCAAAAGCTGGTGGTACGGGCATGGGGGATCGCTGAACCCGGAGACAGGGGAGTGTGTTTACCGGGGCAAAATAATTAAACCCACCCAAAAGCTTATTGAGGCAATGAGGGATGCTCAAGAGGGGAAGATCAAGTTCAACAGAGAGAACGACGCGCTGACAAAAGCCCTCGGGAATCCTGAACACGGAGGACGTGTACGAGGCATGGGGCACATTCCGTGGAAAATAGGGTTCCCGCAGAACGATGACCCGTACGGTTACAGAAGCCGTAAGAGAAAGATGAATCGGGAAGCAGATATTGTGGCGCGGTTGGCATCGGAAATGGATGTGATGAAGAAAACCGTGAGTGTACTAGTAGCCGAAAGAGATGCAGCTCGGGCGCAACATGAAGATCATCCATTGGATCTCGGAAGCCAGCAGCAGAGAAGCAGCGTGGCTTCCACGGAGGCCCACCGGCTGGTGCACCGACGATCGAAATACTGCACCGGAGCCTCTGGTGGTCGAAATTACGCACCGGAGCCTCCTCGCTACCCCGTGGACGATATAAAGGAGATGAAAGAATGTCATCCGTATTATCCTATCGGGAACATGTCCATGAAGGTAGCCATCGGCAGTGCTTTACCATGTTTACGGAGCACTCCACCACAACAACCCCATTCAAGATGGCTATGCTCGTGTCACGGTGGAGTACATAGTCCAAGGGTTTGAGGACCTGGACATTGACATTGCTACACCTGAAGGGGCGAGAAGACTTGGAGATGTCAAGCGCCAGTTCATTCTATGGCAAAAGAAGTTTATCAAGTTTCCAAGCGAGGCGCCAACAAGTCCACCCCCCTACGGTGGTGGTGGCGGTGGCGGTGGTGGTGGTGGTGGTGCTTCACCTACACCTCCTTCACGTGAGCCGACGCCCCCAATTCACCTCCGGCGGGTAAGCAGCCGCCGCCCCCCCGCCTCGGCGGGTACGCCGCCCCCCAATCCACCTCCGGCGAAGAAGCAGAAGCAGTCCTGGACTATCAACCCGGACCCTTATGTACCTAAGACCACAAAGGTACCGGAGCCATCACCGAAGCCTCCCCACGAGGCCTTGGGAACGGAGTGCCGAGGAAGTCGACGCGGCCGCGACTCGCGATTATGAGAAATGGAAGGCGGAATGCAAGAAGAAAAGAGAGCCCGAGCCCAAGCCAGTATTTTCTGATGAGCAAAAGAAGTGGGCTAAGTCATTTTTTATCACACCGTCCCAAGCCGCGAAGAATCTGCCTGACGACTATGCACGTGAACTTCGTAATCAGGCACGCATGTTGAAGGAGAAGAAAGAGGAGGCCGAGAAAGCGGAATTAGAAAGTAAAAAAGCGGGAAACGAGTTGCCCAGCTCGGGGAACAAAGTAAACAATCGATTGCCCCGCTTATAGTGACAGCCGCTGGTCCGGATGCCCCCGATATCATAGAAGCTGCGGCAGCACAGAGATTGACTGTAACGAGTGCCAGAGAACAAGCGGCAAACTTAGGTATTACTCTTCGTGAACTGTTAGGCCTTGATGAGGCGCCAGTGAAGGAGGTAGTACTTACATATGTGAAGAATGGGCCTCTCGTCGAGCCTGCGCAGGAAGAGGATCTACCTCCACAAATGAAAGGTCTGCTGAAATGGTACAAGGGTTACATAAAAAATAAAAACGCCAAAGAATATATTTATGCGGAAGTTGGATATGAGCATCACTTCAAACAGTACTCTGTACAAATTCATCTGAGTGAATTATTCCAGCTTTTAAATCTGCGCGAGCTCGACAAATCTATCATCAGTTGCTACGTTCTGTAAGTGATTTATTTCTACCCCATCTCGTTCATATATATGTCCTAACTATATTGTTGTGTCCGCTATTATACATGCAGATTGAAGATTAAGGAATGCAGAGTAAGGAACATCCATGATGTTGGGTTCATTGACCCACACATCGTTAATGGATATACGTTACAGCATCACCCCACCGACGTGGAGGCAGACCTGTGGCAGTTTCTTACAAAGCAGGAACTCAAAAGTGATATTCTATTTCCTTACCATTTTGGGTGAGTGTTTATGTCTTGAGCATATTCTCTTTTGTTTACTCCATGCATGGTATGTGGCCGGCTAATCGATGAGTTATGCATGACGTACTGTGCATGTATCGTGTCCGCAGGTTCCACTGGATTCTGCTAGTAAATAAAATTGACAAATCAGAATGTCTCATCCACGACTCTCTGAATATGGATCCGGCGCGTTGGGCCGACATGAGAAAAATGATTCAAAAGTAATTGTTTTCATTCATTTGCGCTCTATATCGATCGGCCTATTTCGTTCATTTCCTAATTAATTAGCTTCAAGTAATTAACTAATAACTCTCTTGTTCATTTAATTTTCTTTGCCTCGTAGGGTTTGGAGACGGTTCTCAGATACAAAGGTCGGTGAATTCAAAAAAGAGCTACATTTCATGCGGTCAAAGGCTAAGAATGGTGGCGATATTCAGCCACCGGGGACCAATCTATGTGGATACTATGTCTGTGAGATGATCCGGAGATACACCTCTGCGTTCCGAGTGATACCAATGCTCAGAGGAATAACCTCCGGATGATGCTTAGTCCAGAAGCTCGCTTCCGACCACTTCAAGAGGAACTAGCTGGATGGTTCAGGAGGGAAGTCCTCGATCCTAAAGGAGAACACCATTACGAGGACGTAGAACTATACATGCATTAAATTATGTATGGAAACTTGTTCAAACTTGTATATGGTCATCCGATGATATTGAATATATATTGTATATTCCTCTTGAATTCTTTTTGGTTCTAATTTCAAATTTGTTTGAAATTGTACATTCATATGCATGTATGTAGTACCGTAGAATATGTGAAACTCCTTCAAAATTACAATAAAGCACAAAAGAAATAAAACAATACAAATTAAACAGAAAACAGGTTTGGGGGGGCAGGTTTAGGGGGCCTAAAACCCTAAACCTGCGGCGGCCTTTAGTCGCGGTCGGCCGAAGAACCGCGACTAAAGGGCCTCCGCCCCGACGGTCTTGGCGCCCACGTGGACGGGCCTTTAGTCGCGGTTCGTAAGCAGCCGCGACTAAAGGGGGGGCTTTAGTCGCGCTTATTTGATCGCGGTTGCGCAACCGCGACTAATGGCAGTTGCGAACCGCTACCAAAGGCCCTTTTTCCACCAGTGTTGCGGTACTTCGACGCGCCCTTCTTGAACTCGTCGCCGCCTGGATCAACAGCCTCCCAGATTTCGTTGGACTCGAGCGCCCACTCCATCGTGGTCGCCCACACCGTGTAGTTGTCGCGGATGTACCGCGGGTACTGCGTCGACACCGGCGCCGCGACGCCGGAATACTCGCCCATCTCATTCGTCATGACCTTCCGTTACTAGGAGATCCTCTACGAGGCTCTGATACCAATTGTTGGCCCAGACCCGGCAGTACTCTCGCCGATCTGATACCAAACACAGCCCTGTACGTCGAGTACTTTCCGACGACCAATGACGAAGTGATTTCCGGCTAGACGCGCGAGACGCGCACGTAAGTAGACAATACTTTCGTCTACCGCACGTACAGCAAATCAGCTAGCACCCAACTAGCTAAATCAATCAGAGGTAGCTAGTACTACAACGCACGCACACGGAAACAATTGATCGCCACAGGCTCATATCGAGCCTTGGTTTTCTTGTATTGCTTGTTCAACTCACGGTGTGGTTACAAGCCAGGGTTGGTGCACATATATACTAGGTCTAAGCTAAACCGACTCGAACTAGCTAGTCCTAACTTGATACGTACAAGAACTTCTACTCTTATAGAACACACCGTATCCAGGTCGTACTCATACGAACGAAGCACGCAGCGCCGTACTGGCACCGGTCGTGATTATTTCTAACAATTATCTCCTTATACGTTTGATGCAGAGGCAGTTACGGCAACGTTGAATCTCCATAAACAAATACCTAGGCAGAGTGGTCCGGTCCTAAGTTAGTCACCATGTCGAACATGATCTCCAATTACCCGACGTCCGCCTACCATGCGCTGCCGAGCAGTAGCTCAACGACGAAGACCACCAAGCGGCAGCCGTTGCCGGCTGAGGCATCAGCGGCGTACCTCCATGACAACTGCGAGAAAGTCTTCCTGGTACCTACCGACCCTATTTCCATCTTGATTGCACGTCTGTGCTTCTGTGTGTTAATATATGGCGCGCGGTTAGCTAATGTGTCCGGATCTGAATAATGAGTACTCCCTCAATTAATCCATGCATGATGATGTGCAAATCTGCTTGTTTTGGGCATGCAGCACGTAATGGTCTGTTTGATGATGTCCGTCTTCTTCGCCATCTCTGCATCCGCTGTATGGCAAGATCGGCACGACGTGATCATCAACGCCATCGCCTACCTCTACTCCACGGCCATGATCCACCTCGTGCTAATCAAACGCTGGGAGAACGAGAAGAAGCAAGCGGAACTCAATGCATGCAGCGCACCCGGTACAGGGCTACACTCCATGGTACGTACCCCCATGATTAACCAATAGACATATTTTGCGTTGCTAGTTAACCGGGCGTCATTCATTCGTTCATACTTGTTCCGTCATCCGTGCATAATTGGTTTGTTATTCGCTCATTTTTTTCGATAATTGTTCTTTAAATGCAGTTGGCATCGATGATGATGCTGGTCGCCACTGGGGCCGTGATAATCTCTTTGGCGGTCGCCCTCTCCGTCTTTCGCCCTGATTGGCATGACTTGGTCTTCATTGCTATCATGGCCTTAGCATCGGTGGCGGGGATGTTTTTTTTGCTTGGATCTGAGGAAAGTAGTCGGAACAAGGGGAGACGAGATAATTTTGAAGATGCCTCGAATCGAGTCTAGTGTGCAGAGCCTTCCTTTGGTAGTTGCAGTATTTGATGTTTTTATTTGGGTGTATAAAATTAGAAAGTAAGACATGTACAAAGCTCCCTTATTACAGAGGGTATCTTATCATGCATCATATAGTCGAGAAACCATAGGCATATCTCATATCAGTGAGTTGTGTATTTTGGCGACTATCTTATATAGAACTTCAAAATGCAACAAAATTCCACTTTTGATGTATTCGATCATCACAAATTTTTTCCCCGGCTTGCACCGTAATGTGTATAATCCAATATCCATGTGAGATATTTCAGTTCGACCACAAGACAGCAAAACGCTCTGCTCCTGCGCGTCGCTCCCGCGGGCGACGCCAGGGGCGAACCCTAGCTCGCGCGTCCAGACCTCCCCCCTCCCTCCTCCTCCGCCGCCGCCGGCGAGAGCCGCCGGGCAAAGCCCGCGCGGTGCTGGCGGCGGCGGGACATTCCTTACCCGCTTGCAGGGGCCCTGCGCGAGGCAGGCGCGGTCGGCGGCGGTGCACCTAGGGGCTTGTGGAGCTTGGTCCGGCGGCGACGGCGAGGCTTGGCGGCGGCTATTCTCGGCGGAGATGCGGGCTGGCGCAGCGTATGATGGAGGGCGACTGCGGAGGAGGCTGCTGGCGGCGGCGGCCCGGGTTTGGGCCAGGCGGGCCCCGATCTGGGCCAGGCTTGCCGCGTCCAGGGCCAGGAGGGCCGTGGAGGTAGCCAACGCCGGCGGGGCTCCTCCCAGGTTGCACCGCCGTTGGTGCCAGACCTGGGCCAGGTGGGCCCAGATCCGGCGGTCCTCCGCAGTACGGCTGCGCGGTCCATCTTCTGTCCGGGAGGGCCGAGGTGAGGCTCTTGCTCGAGTTCGGTGGCGAGTTCTTCGATGCCGACAAAGTGTTCGGCTTGACCGGCGGCATGGCGGCGTCGACAACGGCGCGGCTCTGTCCCCGGGCGTTGTGGCAGGGGTGCTTCTTGGCGGTGGTGCGTGGTCTCGGCCAAGGCCGTTTGCGAGGAGTGAGGTTGCGGCGACGCCGCTCATGGTGTCTGGTTAGCACGTGGCAGGTCGATGATGGCAAGGGTTGGTCCGGCCCGGTGCTGCAGGTGGATGGCGAAGGCAACCTAGGCGTAGCAGTGTGGTGGCACGGTAATGGGGCGTGATCGAGGCCTGGCAGGCGGCCAGGCCTGATTTAGGCCACATTAGCCATGCTACTGCGTCCGGACGGCGGGCACCTCGGGTGTTGGAGGGTGGTTCCTCTCCCTTGGGCTGCCGTGTGCTTTGATGGCTGCTGTCAATGGTGCCTTCCTACCCTGCCCAATTCGTGTTGCGACGTCCTGGTTAATCCATGGGCTCGAGTGCGTGGGGATGCCGGGGCGGCGGCCCTGGAAGGTGGACTGCGCGGTTGGCTCTTCGGCGGGCAACGCGGCGGTGGTGGTGGTCTCTCTCTTCGGTCATGAGGATGGTGTGGAGCGGACGGTGGGGGATCTTGGTGTTGGCGGCGTTTCGGCCTCGGCAACCCCCAGATCGTGTTTGGGATGCCCAACTTAGGGACAGCGGGCGGCTGAGTTGTCGGGCGTGGTGTGTGGATGCTTCCGGGCGAAAGCTCAGCGCCTCGGCGCCAACGACGGCGGTGCCTGCGGGTATCGCAACCCTCTTGGGGGCGTCGTTGTGGGTATCCGCCCCACGGTACGGCTCCGGGTGAAAGCCCTTGACCTCATGGCCTCGACGGCGGCGGCGCAATGCGTCGTTTTCCCTCTTGGGGGCGTCGTTGTGGAGCCCTGTTTTGACTCGGTCTCGCATCAATGTCCTCCTGGCAACTTTGGGGTCTCTGTGTTCTTTTTTGATTTTCTTTCATCTGCTTTGTAAGAGGTTCTCCTCTCCACCTTGTATCGGTTCGGCCGTTGCGGCTTTATTTATAAAGCGGGGCGAAAGCCTATTTCGAGGAGGAGTGAGATATTTCAGTTCTTTGGGCCAATGCTACATGAGATCAGTTATTTGTTCTCTCATACATTGTGCATCTATCTAAATATACTTATCTCTTGTCTAGTTTTGTGCTGAAACATGAATTTGATGAAAGCAAACAAGAAGTATGATAGGGTGATACACACGCTGATTAATTTCTGGAAACTTTCATTGGTGGCCTTTGTGGATAATGTTTTGTCATGCACTCATGCAACTTACAGTTTATCATGCTCTACCCACCTCATGTTTCTTCATGATAATGCTTTTATGTGTATATTACCATGCCATTGATGCATGGACAACATGTTTTCATACATATATCCCGGAGTGATTTCATTTGGTACTTTCTTGCATGTCAAGATAGCTTGCAAGCAACTAATTTGTATGCTTACGTTTTTTTTTCGAAATGGGGGTATACCCCGGCTTCTGCATCATGATGATGCACACGACCATTTATTAAAAAAGATTCAAAATAGTATCTTTTACACCTCACGCATCACCGAGGATTGATACAAAAATCAACCATCAGAAACAACACATACTATGACTACGCATCAACATAGTTTTCTAGTATGTTGCCAACCAGCCTGGCATAAGATATCCTGAGCGACCATCAGGAGCCGTGTGCATCCAGAAGTCATGGCATCCCGCTGCTCCACCGGAGAGAGTAGGGCCAAAGCTGGACCCAATGGGAGACCATATGGATAACCTGCAAGAAATGAAAAGAGGCTTTTTATTTAAAAAAATTATATCATTTCTGACCCTCCAAATAGACCAACATAAAGCAGAAACCCCAATCCGGATAAAAGTCTTAGATTGTCTATCTACTCCATTTAACCAATTACCAAACATATTGGTAATATTGGTCGGAGGTGGAAGATCATAAGTGAAATTAACCGTACACCATACGAGTTTAGCTAGAGGACAATCAATAAAAAGGTGCTGAATGGTCTCCTATTCCCCACAAAAAATACATTTTGTACACCCATTCCAATAACGTGTAGCTAGATTGTCTTTAGTTAACAGAACCTTATTACTCAAAAACCACATGAAAATCTTAATCTTAAGTGAAATTGTAACCTTCCAGAGATACTTTCTCAGAAAGGGGTATGGTCACACATAAGATCTTCATACATCGACTTCACTATAAACAAACCATTAGATGTCAAATTCCAAACAAAACGGTCATCTTCTTCATTCAAATGTACCATCATGAGTTTCCAACATAATTGTAACCATGAAGTCCATTTGTTACCACTCAACACCCTTCGGAAAGTAATATTGAGTGGTGTTTGAGCTAACACCTGTGCAACTGTGACATTCTTATGGTGTACAATATTATATAATAACGGATACTGTTGAGCCAACGGAGTATTTCCTAACCAGGTATCTTGACAGAAGCGGATACTCATACCATTACCCACCTTGAAAAAACCCCTAGCAAAAAACTCCTGTTTAACCCCTAACAATCCTTTCCAGAATGGGGAATCGGTAGGCCTAGCTTGCACCTACGATGACGTCTTCTGTCTTAGGTATTTGTTATGTAGCAATTCTTGCCACACCCCTTCTTCATTAAGAAGTTTAAAGAGCCTTATCCTCAATGCTATGATTTGGTATATGTACAAAAATACTTAGAAAGTTGAGGTGAGTAATCGGAGAAAAGCATAATGCTAGCAACAACCCACGCTTCACCACATCCTATAGGTCTCTATAAATTGCCGTGTCTCACACTCATGATCATGTACGCGACACGACTGATTTCGTTTGATGGAGCAGCACACAGATGCATGCAAGCACCACCACGCCACCATGGCACCTGTCGCTCAGCTTCACCGAGAGGCATAACCTCTTCAGGTGAACACATACCGGGAAGGTAGGAAGAAGTGAATGATTCCCTGCAGCTGGTCCAAATTTTAAACCAGCTCTTAAAATATAACTCTTCCTTGTCTGACTCGCAACTTTTTGGAATCGGCCATGTATTTGCGCCGGCTGCAATGCTTCTTTTTTCGAGGGCGGGTTGTTTTTGGGCCGGCACACTAATATTTGGAGACGGTTACAACATTATAGAAACTCTAAAATTTATTTATTGGAAACATTTATTTATTTGGAGGTTGTGTTTAAAAAAATAACTGGGCTGAGAGGACACTCTTTGGATTTGGTCCATTTTTTCAGCCAGAACCGCCTCAGCATAGTCTCTAATTGTCGGAATTCTACTAGTGTGTACACCTTTTAATATATGCCTCAGTATTAACTTATTGGCACAATAATGGTATTGTTGTATAATAAATCACAAAATGTGGAGGGGCCGAGGGGCTTCTAAAGATATTTACAACTTCATTTTTTCTTAGGTGTGTTTCTCACCGGGCGAATAGCTAATGTGGGACACATTTTGATGGTATTAGACAAAACATGACATCGTTCGTAGCAATCCCTCTCGTGCGGAGATTCTCAGTTCCTAAATAGCCTAGATGCGACACGGGTGGTTAAACGGGCTTAACACTTTGGTTCGACGTTTTTTTAAAAAGTGCGAGGTTAGATTAAGACTGGTGAGTCCCACGTTTTTTCCCACGATATTGTACTAAACATTTAACCTTCCCACATTGATCGATATTGCATGATACTCGTTACCGTAGAAACTAGAAAAAAATGTGATGATCGAATACAGATAAAAACAAGAAGTTTGTTGCGTTGGGAAGTTCTTGGAAGTTCCATATAAGATGCATACAAAAATACTCAAATTAAAGGCATTCCCTATGGTTTCTAGACTACGCGGAGGATGACAACATCCCCTATATAATTAACATGGGGTGTGCGTACATGTCTAATTTTTTAAGTTTATGTACCCTAGTAAAACATTATAACTACCGAAGAAAGAATTTGTATGGTAGACTCGATTGGAGGTATCTTTATGTCCCTTCTTTCGACTAATTTCCTCATATCCAAGCAAACAAAAAATCAACACCGTTGAAAATGAGACCATCATAGCAATAATGTGAGAACCCAAAATTTAGCTAGATTAATTTATTTGAGATGAAAAATAATTAGCTTCTAATAAGTTTGATTTGGCTAATTTCTAGCATTTAATTGAGTTCTAGTTTTTGCATGCAATAAAAATTAGAGTTAATTATTGTGAGTTTAGAACCTGACTTGTTGTGCATGTCAACTAGCTAGTAGTAGTAGCAGTGCATGTATCGATAGAAATAATAATCTAGGTGTGAACTAGTACTAATGCATCGATCAAGTTAACTAGAGATGTATAGCAGCTAAGCTAGTTATGTTTTGTACGTAGGAGTATTACTTCTGATCAGTCATCCATGATGTGTAGTACTAGCACTAGCATCGAACTAGACTTGGTGTTGACGTGTTGAAATATTTAATCATGAAGTGGTAACGTGGCATCATATTAGTGGATATGCATGCACCGTTGGCAGCCAATCAGTGAAGGAAAACTCTAGCTCTCTCACTTGTATTTGCTGCATGCTAGCCAGGTTGACTGTATAGTTAGTTTTGCTCACCTCTAGTACGTCGGCCAGAGATTCTTTTAATCTAGCTCGGCGGTGGCCGATCCTTAGCGTCAAGGGTCACCAGATATTTAGCAAGCGTTACCGACCTCGCTCTCTTAATAAATAGGCCGCGGTGTCAGCCGGCAGTGCTGCACTTTATACACACCACAACGTTGCCACACACTGAGAAAATTAGAGAGCTAGCTAGTGAGAGAGTGAGGGGGAGTTGCTGCGTTCATGCTTTGGAGGCGATGGAATCATAGCGAGAGTTGATGATAATAGTAGAAGAGTGCCGACGAGTAGATTGGTGTTTGCGATGCTATCGGTTTATATCGTTGCTGGTTTTCTTTTGGGAGCTATACATCGATCTGGATTTCTATGCCGAAACACACATCATTTACCCGAGGCAAGCTGTTCTATACCTTTTATGTATGTTGTAGAATATGTATTGCTGCTAAATACATGATACATTAGTTGGTAGATGGTATTGGAGATATTCGTGGGCGAATTCGCCGGTGTCGGTACTCGGTGATGGATCTGTTGGAGCCACCGGTACGAACCGGGCATTAGCGAGAATATTGATAGAAAGTGATGAACTGAGAAAATGATTGATTTTATAAGAGAAAACTTGGTGTTACGAAGGTAAACATATTGTACCGGTCACAGTTCAGGTATGGGATTGACTGAGTTCTTCTCTGGGGACGGCCCTGTTGTGGAACGTGTCGATGATGGATCCGTAGGAGCGATCGACGTCAGTAGGTTCAGGTGTCCGGGTTCTAGTGGGCCAAAGGGCTCTGCTCTTCTAGCGTCTGTGTGGTGCTAGTTGAGGCTGTCGATGTCGGAGTACCTCTCTGCAGAGTGTAAAAGTGTGAATTTCACCCATGTGATTCCCGGGTAGGGAAACTTACTTTCATGTGTGGCACCATGTGTTTTAAATTGCCTAATACCTTAACCACAAGTTGTTGTTTTTGAAAAGCATTTCTCAGTTTATATGATTGTGTATTATCGGTTTGTTGAGTATGACTTGTCGTACTTATCAGCTCCCCTACATTTTTTTAGACGCAGATGTTGTTATTGAAGAAAACCTCATCGGCGGAGGTTTATGCACGACCAGCGGGTGGGAAACGATGTAGAAACCTAGTTTTAGCTCTTGTGTAATTGTAACAAGTTGTAAAATATTGGATATATGAGTTTCTCGAGATCCACTGTGCTGGTTTAAGCCTGCATTTTTAGCCTTGCGCAAGTATAAGCCTCTCGGCTTATAGGCGCGCGGCGCCTGTCTCGTCCAGGCCCGGTCTCAGGGCGTGACAAATAATGATCATGTCGCCCGAAGCATGATGAAAGATGAATAGGGCGACCGCCAAGGAGATTATCACAACCCCGGTCGTGACCAGCATCAACATTGACGTCAACTGCATTCATAGAACAAATATTATGCATGAATGAACGATAGCCAAACAAAACATGTCTATTGTTCAACCAGGTACGTACCATGGACTGTAGCCCTGCGCTTAGTGTGCTGATCCTTTCGCACGCTTCGAGCTCCGCTTGCCTCTTCTCGCCATCCCAAAACGTAATGCAAATTTCCCTGTGTTGTGCATATGCTACATGTAATGGTATGTTTGATAATGTTTGCCTCCTTCGCCATCTCTGCCTCTAGGGTATGGCAGGATGGGCACACTGTGATCATCACTGCCATCGCGTTCCTCTACACCTTGGCCATGATCCACCTAGTCCATTTCAGACAGTGGGAGGATGAGAGGAAGCAAGCAGAACTCGAGGCATGCAAAAGGATCAGCGCATCCGGCACAGGGTTATAGTCCATGGAACCCTCATGATTAACCAATAAACATATTCTGTTTCGCTAGTTAATCAAGCATGTCATTAATTCGTTCATACTTGTTCTGTCATTGATGCGTAATTGTTTTGTCATTCGTCCATAATTGTTCTTTGAATGCAGTTGGCATCGATGTTGATGTTGGTTGCCACCGGGATTGTGATACTCTCCTTGGAGGCTGCCCTCTCCGTCTTTCATCCTGATTGGCCTAACTTTGTCTTCATTGCTATCATGGTCTCACCATTGGTGGCATGGATGTTTTTTTAGCTTGGATCTGAAGAAAGTATCCGGAAGAAGGGGCCAAGAGATAATTTTGAAGATGACTCGAATCAAGTCTAGTATACAAAGATCGCCTCCCTTTGGATAAAGATAACATGCTGGGTGAACAAATTAAAGCTGGGCAATTGACAGAATACCGACCATACATGACAAGATGATTACTATGAGATTTGTTTGGGCATTACAACATAATACATAGACCGTAATCCAACTGCGTCTATGACTAATAATCCACCTTCTAGTTATCGTCAGAACCCCATTCAGTATTAAGTTGCAAGCAACATATTATCGCATTAAGCAATGTGTGTAAAGTAAACAATAGAATTGCCCTTGGATAAAACATTGTTGTTTTCTCCCTAGTAGCAACAACACATCTACAATCTTAGAAGTTATTGTCACTCTCCCAGAAAACTAGAGGCATGGACCTATTATCAAGCATAAATACCCTCTCGTGGAGTCACAAGCATTTACTTGGCCAAAGTATCTACTAGCAACAGAGAGCATGCATGATCACAAATAACATATGACAAGAATATATAATCGATCTCAACATAGTATACAATATTCATCGGATCCCAGCAAACACAACATGTAGCATTACATAAGGATGATCTTGATCATGTAGGGCAGCTCACAAGATCTAGACATGAGGTACAAATTGGAGAAGACAACCATCTAGCTACTGCTATGGACCCATAGTCCAGGGATGAACTACTCACGCATCACTTCGAACGCGGGCATGGTGATGTAGATGCCTCCGGCGTTGATCTCCCCCTCCGGCAGGGTGCCGGGAAGAGCTTCAGAACCCTCCCGAGTTAGGGTCTGCGATGGCAGATGCGACGGAACTTTTCATGGATGAAGGCTCGGATGTTCAGGGTTTTCTCAAGATCGTGATTAAATAGGCGAGGGGCGATATTGGTGGAGGCCAGGGGGGCCACACCACCCCTAGGCGTGGGCCAGGGCTAGGCCGTTCCTAGGGCTGGCGTGGCCGCCCTGCTGCCCTCCTTCGACTCCCTTCTGGACTCTGTCTTTGTTACGGAAAAATATTGACTTCAGCTTTTGTTTCGTCCAATTCCGAGAATATTTCCTATACAACTTTTCTGAAATACAAAACAGCAGAAAACATGGAACTGGCATTGTGGCATTTTGTTAATAGGTTAGTGCCGAAAAATATATAAAAGTGCAATGAAGCATGAGCAAAACATATATAAATTGGTGTAAAACAAGCATGGAGCATCAAAAATTATAGATACGTTTGAGACGTATCAATTTGCGTCTCCAGTTTGGTCTTTAATGCTTCCGCTTTGCGCTAGTCCTCCTGTGCGTTTAGCTGAAAGATGCGGGCTTGCTCGTACTCCTCGCCGGTAGCCATCTTGCTTCTAAGGATTTGCGAGTTGAGGTTGGAGAGGTGCTGAGCTTCTGCCAAAAGGCTCGGCGCTTTTCCTCGAGGATTTACAGATCCGCGACATGATCTGGTGTAAGATGATTGGTAATGATTTCCTTGTGCAGGATCTTTTCTCCATTTTCGCCTGCAAGCCGCATGATTGCTTCTGCTGTTGTTTCTTCCTCCTTCGCGAAGTCAATGTGCCTATTTACTGGCGGATCCGCGCAATGATCAAAGGCCCGTGGCAGAGCTCCCGGGACATCTGGGTCGAGGATTCCTGCGTCAGACGGGGTGTGACCCAAGGAGCCAGATATGTCGTCGTCATAACCAACAAGGGCCGCGAGGACCTGTTTTCGCGGAGTCGGGTGGCTATCAGCCTGGTTGGCAGCATCGGCTTCAGAATCCTGCTCTCGGCACCAAGCCTCATATTCTTCCGACCTCATGGGGTAGACATCATTTGCCAGTGGGCTAAGGTTATCGAGAACAAAATTGTTGATTTCTCCAGCACCCTCAATCTGGTCGGATCCGTCACCCTCCTTAGGAGGGGCGGGTCCTGACGTATGTGCAAGGAAGTGCACGAAGTGACACCTCTACTTTTCTAACACATGGAAAACCCAGGTGGATCTGCTTGGTCTTCCACGACCATCTCCTGCTCTGGGGCGGATTGGGTGGGTTTTGAATTTTCCAGATCTATGACGGATCCTTCCATAGGAAGGTCGTGCTGCTCAGATTAGATCAACGCGATCGCATCCAGCTCAATGGCGGCCGGATCTGAGTTAATTACTAGGCCGTTTCCGTCGGAGTCGATGGTCTCGCAGATGAATAGGTGTATCCCGCCGATCGGGATGATGGAGAGCTTGACTGAGTCCCTTCTTGCCAAAATCCAGTACTCGTCCGGTGGGACGATCGGAAATCCCCCGACGTACAGGACGTCCCCCACGACGTTGGTTTCGCTGATGCCTGCAAAGGCGGAACCCGCCCGGTTCTGGCCTCCAGACGTCGATGTCCCCACGGTGGACGCCAACTGTCGTTACCTAATCGATAATATCCGGGAGGAGGTACCTCACGGAGGGGGGAGGATGGTGGTGCCATATGGCGGAGAGCAACCGGGATGGTTATACACGATTTACCCAGCTTCAAAACATGTTGCACAGAGGCAGGGGCTACAGCTGCTTGTCTGGAATTATATGGGCACTTTCATGTAGTTACAATAGGTGAGATTGTCTATACCTCAGAGGGCTCCGAGGATCCGGCTTATATAGCCGTCCAGATCCTAAGGTTTCAACGGAGAGTCCTATCGAAATACAAGTTGCCTAACTACGGTGCATTACATTGCCGTGCACGTTAAGGATTCATATTTTCTTAACTAGCCATGCTGGATCCGACTACTTACATAATCTTCAATAGATCTGCCTACCTTCGTGGGCCCTCATGGATCCGGCTTCTCTTGTGGGCCTTCATGGATCCGGCTTTCTGCGTAGGTCCAGTGAGATCCGGCTCTTTGTTCCTTGGGCTGGACTTTTTTCATCTTTATCAACAGCAACTGAGTCGTTCGATGGGCCATACGCAACATCACCGTCTCTGGGCCACCCGAGCTTCCGGATAATTGGTACTACTGTAGGGTACCCGCTAAACATACCCACAACACTAATTGAATGCTTGGGATATTTCGACTGGTTATACCGTACAATTCTTATTTTTTTTCTAAAACTCTGAAGTTGAACAAGGATTTATGTGCTCTACGGCATAAACATGGTAAGTAGACACTGCCGAAAAACTAACGAGTACGTGCCCCCTGCACTTCCAAATTAAGTGTCGCAATTTTAACGTAGGTTCACTCGTTTAAAAAAATGGAGACTTAATTTGGAGTAGATGAAGTACAAATCATGGCGTGAAAGTGAGCGGCCTTGTTATATATTGTTTCTTTTGCTTTGTGTTACCGTCGAGTATCCAAAAAACAGGAATGCCATAATATAATATAATCTGTGTATATTCCGTGGCGTGCCTCCTTTGCCCGCTGCCTTACCTTCGTATTTATAAAGGTTCAGTATATAGATTTATACGGAATAAATACATAGACAGTATCAAATACATACACACAATCATTATTATACAAGTGGTAGCCTAGGTACGGACATCGTTCAGGTCGATTAATTACGACCGGAGGGAGTAGGTACAAACAGGGACCGATCTACTCACACATACTATAACTAATGCAAGAGATGTGAGTAGAACCAACATATATAGAGCAAACTCCTCTACAATATATGAGCCATCTCCATCTCCCTCTCCGTTTCCTCGTCCCTAGACCGCTGGAGATGCCCTAACAAGACGAAAAAGCGATGGTGCTTAGGTATCGTGGTTTTTTGCATGGAACAGATAAATCTCAGTTCAAACTTCACAATTACAGATAAAAGTAAACAAATTTTGCAGTAAAAACCATTCCAAATCTCCATGCCGTGCTTATGTACCGTGGTTCCGACCTCGAACAGACAAATCTCAGTTCAAACTTCACAGTTACAGATAAAAATAAACGAATTTTGCAGTAAAAACCATTCCAAATCTCCCTGTCGTTCACATGTGTCTGTATGTACACTAGACTTTAGAAGCTGTCTGCTAGAGCAGGAACAATGGTGCGGTCATGCTTGATCGAGAGGTGCTGTTCGAGATCTTGTTGCACAGTGCCAGGAAATTTTTAGGCCTCTTGATCAATCAAAATGACTACTCCACAAACACAGGAACAGACATGTTGTTAGAGTTTGTGGTCAGCTGGGAATGAAAAGGGGGCCATGTTTGTCAGAAGCAGAACGGGCAATCTCGTTAGCGTTTGGGCCTTTTTTTCCCTCCAAATTAGGTGAGGCCGATGGATGAGGAGATGACCATGGACGGTCAGGACAGACCAGGCAGGTAGGTGAGTGAAGGAGGCGGCAAAGTGTCACTATCAATGTTTACACGACGACTACGGAGGCGTAGAGGGATGATTGGTTAATTAAGAAAATCTCACAAGGATCATAGTGAAATATAAATCTAATTTTACCTTTCATTGCCTATCTAAGAAAAATTATGAAATTCTTTAGCCCACCGACAAACCGCTCTCGACCGAAAAAAGGTCTCGGCGGCGCGATGCATTTGCCCCCAACTACAGCGCCAAGCTGATGGTCCTTGCCTCCTTTGTCCGCCGCTTCGACGACGGGAGGGGTGCGGACCCCGATGCCCCGGCTCCGTCTTATAGTTAGGGTGGGCCTAGTGTTTTCTTGGGGCGTTACTTCTATGGCGGAGATGAACCAGTGGCATCGGGGGCAGGCAGCCCGGTCAGCTCGGCGATCTCTGGATCCGACGAGGTCTGGTGGTTGGAGATCGGCACTTTTGTGGCTGGTAGTCGTGCCGGGTACTTTAGTTGCGCTTGGTGTCTTGCAGTTGAGCGCAATGTGGATGACGACAGACGGCAGCGTTCCACTTCTTCAATTACGTCAGATGAAGTTAACGACGTTGGGGATCTGGTGGCCACGGGGAAGATTCTCCACCGATGCTCTGTTGGATTATTTTTCGATATCGCAGTATCAAGATAGAACTGTTTCAGTTTGATCAGCATACGGGATGCTAAGCCGCGTGTATGCTTAAGAAAGGGCTGATGCTATTGTCGATTGCAGTCTCCATCGTTGAAGCGTTGGAGCATCGATGATCTGGTATGGGAAGAGGGTGGAACTGTGATTTTTTAAACATAAGGCTCGAGCAGAGCCCGGCTTTAAATTAATAAAGCCCCAACGGCAGCATTCATACATCATCCATACACGAACCAGACACGACACGACAAGATGGAGGGATGCTCCACACAACCACCAGCACAGGTTACAGGACCTGGACCGCACAAGATACAAGGTAAGCCACCAAGATCTCCAGATGGATAGGCGACGCCCCAACGCCAAAGCCTGCCACCTAGAAGAACCAGACGCCACCAGACACCACTTGGCCCCCGAGTGGAGCACAAGGAACTAGACACTATCTCTGATAGAAGCATGAAGAGCTCGGATCCTGCCAATCACCAGCTCCACCGCATGCCGGTCTCCTCTCCTAGCCAGAAGCTTCCACGCCTGCAGGTAAACAGTCATTTTGTACAAGCCGTTAGCCGGGTCAGAAGGGAAACTACCCTCAATGGTGAATTTGTTCCTAACGTTCCAAAGAGACCAAAGCAGGGCAGCACACGCCAACCAAAGAACTCTCCGAGTCTGGCCGACGTGGACGCGCATGTACCAAAAAATGTCGGCAAAGCACGAGGGGTTCCAAGAGCAACCAAGGAGGTCCCTAACCGCACTCCACATGAAGCGCGCCAGAGGACATCTAAAGAAGATGTGGTTGTTATCCTCCACCTCCAAGCAAAGGGCGCAGGTACCATTGGATGGACCCCTACGTTTCCGGATATTGTCGTTGGAGGGGAGTCGATGTTTCGATAATTGCCAAAGAAAGATGCGGACTTTGAGTGGCACCTTGATCTCCCACACTATCCCATAGTGTTTGTGGGGAATGCCTTGGCATAGGCTCTTATACAACGAACGCACGGAGAACTTCCCATTTGGCTCCAAGGACCACGAAATCCGATCCTGGGGTTCCGACAGGTGAATGGAATCCACCAGCCGGGCGACGTTGGCCAGCTCCACTCGCTCCCCCAAGCCCAGCTCACGGCGGAACGTGAGCCTGCACTGGTTACCCAGGAAGAGCGTGGCCACCGAGGCAAGGGGTTCCGACGCAATGGCAAAGAGGCCCGGGAACTGGTCCTTGAGGGGGCCCTTCTCACACTAGTAGGAAAAGCCTCATCAGTGGCGCACGAAAAAACGATTCTGTGGCGCATGGGAGGTGCGCCACAGAATTCTCGCCACAAAAATAAGCTTTCTGTGGCGCACCAGGCCGTGCGCCACAGAAATAAGGTTTTGTGGCGCACCAGGTGGTGTGCGCCACAGAAATAAGTAGTCTGTGGTGCATGTGATGTAGCTGCGCCACAGAAATAGGTGCGCCAGAATTATTTTTGGTGCGCCACAGAACTATCTACAGGTATACTCGATTTTGTGCTCCCTGGTGTACTATACAGGTTTTATACTGATTTTATACACTACATGCAGGTTATATACTGATATAATATAGACAGATATAATATGGACATATATAATCATCACATCATCATCACATTACTTAGAGCCCGATCGAGTTATACATATAGCTCCATACACTCATAATGCATGCAAATTAAGAAAGTTCTCATCATCTCTAGATACAAACGAAGTGTCACCGGCCGCCGCCTACACTAGGATGAAATAGAGTACCGCCGCGACGATGGTGAGCAAGAGCGAGAGCACAAGGAAGGTCTTCATCTTGCTCTTCTTTGCTTGGTGCGCCCTCCACTTGGCAACCGCCTCGTGCCTAGTCGGGTACCCTTTGTAGCAGTTGCCGCTGAACTTGTGCACCTGTTTCTTGCACTCCTCCCACTCCTCGTACACTCCTAGAACCCGCCCCTCAAACACGACGTAGTACGTCATCTCTATGCATGGACACAAGGCATATTAGTATATAACGCAATGGAAAGAGTTAGAGAGTTCACATGCATACATATTCACAAGAATTAAAGCAAGGAAATAATAATAAACCTAAAAGACATATAGCATCGGTATCACATAAGTAATATGGTTCAACGATAACGACTACAATAGTAATTGAAGTCCAACAACGACGACCACCGTTTCGAGCAAATTAAGCAAGTTTAGTTTACAACACGGTACAAATTGTCCATCGATTCAAAGTAATGCTAGGCACACCGGCCTCGGTCAACGAGACGTCTTCTTGAGCGGCTCCGGGAACGGCTTGTACAAGTCCTTCGTCGTCCACGTCCTTCCATCACCCTGCCTATGTAGGCGTTCTTCGACATCCCTCTTAGACAACGCTCTGGCTGCGTGTAAGAGCCCCGATCCGTTGGATACATCGTGTAAGATAATTTCCGAGAGCTTTACTTGGATGCGATGGAAGTCTTCTCTAAGATCATCATCACTGATATCCCTCGACATTTTAATGGGGTCTCGCTTACTAGGTGGCAGAGACATCATCTCTGCATCCTCGACAAACCCTTTAAGGTGATGGAGGACATAGAAGGCCTCCTTAATGCTGCCAGCTGGCTGCTTGATACAAGGGAAGTTGATCACGTGCTTGAACCCGATCTTTTTAGTGTCCGGCCTGATATATTGCCCATTCTTGTCGAAGGTGCCTCCATTTTTGGAGTAGCCAAGGATAGCCTCATCGAGAACACCCCTTATTCTCTTGTAGTCTTTCTTCGTCGTCGTACTCGACGAGTCGAAATACTGGGCTAGTGACCACTTTGGATCTAGGATGATGAGTGTGCAGTATTTGTCCCTGCTCAACACATGCAATTGAAATGGAATGTTGGAAATGATCGGCAATGGAAGAAATATATAAGAAAGCATAAGTTACGACGGCCGTGAGCAGATGTGTACTTACTCGGGAAAGACAGGCAGAAGAATGGTGTTGCTCTCTTTGTGCATGAGCATGAAGTTCTGGAGGTACCGCACCGCCTTGGTCCGTGTCCTTGAGCCGTCCTGGAGCTGGCTATCGCGCATGTAGTAGGGATCCGCTACCGCGATGTGGCGGGGTCTCTCTCTGTTGATCTTCATCTGAAGATTGATCGCGTAGGCGGACCAAGTTATAGTCGAGCCGTTTCGAGTGAAATAGATTGAAGACGTCCTCGAACGCTATGAAGAAGATATCCGCGGGGTCTTCATTGACGAAGTGCTGGTCGGACGGCACCTTGACCGAGAACACCGGGTAATTTGGATCCTTTTCTTTAAGAAGGACGCTCTCTTGATATTGAATAGAGTTCTGCAAAGGGAGCATTGGTCCACTTGCGAGGTGTTCCATGTCCGGAGGCAGTATAGGTTTACCAGCTTCATGACACCGGGGCAAGCCATCCGGTGTAGGTGGTACCATGTCGTCGGCCCGGATCCTCTTAGGAGCAGGCTGGCTCGAAGATGCGCCCTTCTTGGCTCCTCTCTTCCTTCCCTTCTTCACCTGACCTACTGGGGGTGCTTGTGGTGCTGATGGTGGTGCTTCGGGTGCTGGTGGTGCTTCTGAGGTTGCTGGGGTTGATTTGGGTGGCTCCCCGATGATCGTCTTACGCAGCGTGTTAGGGCTGAAAACGGTAGCAGGCTTGACTTGAGCTGGATTGCCAGCCTCCGGAGGAGTGTCTTGAGAAAGACCCGTGAAGACCAGGCGCTGCTTCGTGACTGTAGGGGGACGACTAAGTTGATCGCTGTGTGTGCGGAAGGCTTGTTCATCCATAGGAGGCATGTACATATCTTGGCTGCAGGCGCCAGTGTTGATGTAGGCATCGATGTCATCATCATCCTCTACATCGTTGCCATCAAGTGGCGCCATGTCCTGGACCTTAGGTGGTGGCGGTTGCGATGCCGTCGCTTGGCGTACCGTGCGTCTAGTAGACGGTCGCTGCGGTAGCGCTCCCAACAACTGTTTGTGGCGTCTGGTGGTGACGGCGATCGTCGGTTCCTTCCGGGTGGCGGCGGCGACCGCCGGTTCCTTCAGGGTAGTGGGGGCGGCGACCGCCGTTTCCTTAAGGGTGTCGTCGGCGCTGGCGATCTTGGGCCGGATGATAGGGGAGGTGGCGCCGGTGCTTTTCTTACCACTCGGAAGACCCCCCCAGACGAATCTGGTTCTTCGGCCATGTCATAAGCCATGAGGTGCAATCCCCAAGGGGCAAAACGTCGCCTTCGTCTGTGCCCGGAGGTTGAAAGGGGGGGATGGCGTAGCGGTACTCCGGCACTACCACTACCAACTTGACCTTCGCCACGTCTTCCGCCAATATAGCGCCGTGCATAACGCGGGAAGCCATGACAAGGCCGCTAGCAACTTCCACCAACTTGCCGCCGGGCTCCACCGTTTGCAGAAGTATGCATGGTTCATCCTGAGTCAGGGGCGCCATGTTGGGCATCGTGAGATGGCAGTCACGAAAGGCATATATAGTTAAAGAAGATGACGCGAAGGAGTAACTAATGAGTTTACCTCCTTGATGGCGTCGATCTCGGCTACTGTCGATACAAGGGCGGCGGTTGGGGGTCGCGACCGTTGGAGCTGCGGCGGCGGTTGGAGCGGCGGCGTCTGGTGGAGCCCCGACGCCGGCGTCGGGTGGAGCGGCACCGTCGGCGACACGTGGAAGCTTGAGTTGCTGCCGCTGATGCTGGGCACATGTATCGGCCCCACTTGACCTCCCGCATTCCAAGCAGCTAACCCCTCCATCAACCCAGGGGGATGATCTGCCGGATCTTCTCGTCCAATAACTTCTTCATCATCTCCGTGTTCTCCACAGGCTTTTCGGCCACCAGCTTCTCTAGTGACTCCACCTTCTTCTTCAGCTCCTGAACCTCGGATTTATCCTTAGCGGACGACCTCCTCTCCAGCTTTCTCGTCTTGGCATCCGATCCGTAGTACTCGGATAGCTTCATACTTGTGCCAAAGCCGGACACACGGCCACCCGACGTCGGTGGCTTGTCCAGCTCCCTCTCCTTGTATTGTTCATCGCCCTGTTGAAAGGCGTGTCCCACGGTTCCGTCGACCCCTGGGACGACGGGCCAGCCGTATCCTTCATCAACTCTTCATCCTTCAGACAAAGGAACTTAAGGTTAGCCCATTTGGCTTCATTGCCTAATAAGATGAGCGAAATAATATAGAACTATCCTTACCAGGTACTGCTCGAAATCCTTCACGTCTTTGTGATCCGTAATAAATTCCCCCGTCTTCCAGTCTAAGTAGTAGCGGGACCGGACAAAGTTCCTAGCCTGTACATCCTGGATTTTGTGCCAGGGGTTTTCTTTCCCCAGACGTACCATCTCGGCATCCTCCTTGTCCCAAGTGGGCTGTTTTCCTCGGTAACCGCCGCTTCCGCAATGGTGGGTCCCTAAGTTCAAGTCCCGCATTTTCTTCCCCCAGGCGGTCCATTTTTTAACACTGTCACTCTGTAAGTAAGACTTGAATGCATTAAAGTCTTCTAAGGAGATCGACGGGTCTTTGGTACTTATCCTCTCCCAGCTTTCACCGGCTTCGATCTTTGTCTTCAGCCGGTTCTTCCAGCTGCTCAAGGCGGTGCTCATCTTCGTGAGAGCTAAAGAGTCCACCTTCTTATTGAACGGCTCCGGGAACGTGTATCGTTGGTGAAGCTTCTGGAGGAGGGATTGGGCGATAGCCTCGTTCTCCTTGCTTCTGAGGTCCTGAGTTAGGATCGGCACGGTTTCACGGACGATGCACCCTAGTTGCATGCCGTACCCTTTGGCAACCCACGAAGGCTCCATCGGTAGGCCACTTTCGGAGACTACCGTGACAGCATCGGTGACGTTGGCGAGCACTTGCGGCCTCCGATCCCTCCTTGGCCTCCTCGCCGTCCTCTTCTTCTTACCCTCCCGAGGGTTGCCGCCGCTATCACCTTCCGTGCGGTTGGCCGCGTTCTCTTCACCGGTCGTCTCTTCACAGGCTCGGCGGCGTCGTCCCAGGTATCGTCATCGTCGCCGGTGTCGGCGGCGCCCCCGGCCCTCTCCCTCGGAGGCGGTGTCCCGGCCCTCGTCGGTGTCGTCGGCGCCCCCCGGCCCTCTCCATCGGAGGCGGCGTCCCGGCCCTCTTCCTCATCGCCGGGCGACTCGGCGGCGGCCTTCCGGGGCCGCTCGTAGCCCTCCCAGAAGTCCTTGTTGGCCTCTCTCGCTTCTTCGTTCTGGCTCATGGACTTAGAAGTGCTGCCCGACATGTTTATTTGCACTTCATTAAAAAGAGGCAAAAAGTTAGTACAAAAGTCAACCAAAAAATTCGGCATGACCTTTGCTATTTTTTCTACGTAGGAGTGCCATTTCTCAACCGAAACGGAAATTAATCAACGCTTCGGGAGAAATGGGCAACTCAATGAAATCCCTGCAAAACCTGGAGCCCACATTCATCACCATATTCACAGATTCTAACCATGTTCATCATCATACAAAATTTTATCCAAATACTACTACATCAAAACCTGGAGCATCAAAAACCTGAAGCATCAAAACCTAGAGCATCTACAACAAAACCTGGAGCATCAAAAACCTGAAGCATCAAAACCTGGAGCTACAACTACATCAAAATCTGAAGCATCAAAACCTGAAGCATACAACTACATCAAAACCTGGAGCATCAAAACCTGGAGCATTACACTTATACTTACAGTAGCACTAACCACTTATACTTACAGTAGCACTAACCAAAATCCTAGCTAGCAGTAGCAATAAAGAACATCAACATATAAAATTCCAGAGATAATTAAATAGCAGAAGCTTGAGCATCATATGGAAATGCTAGTGACTACAAATGAAAATGCTATTACTCATAAATATTCCCCAAAATGAAATGCTAGTGACTTCAAATGAAAATGAAAATGCTTGAACATCAACCATCTATGCATTCATCTTGCAACCAGGGAGCATGAGCATGATCATTTCATAAAATTCAAACAGTAGCATTTTCTAAACCTAAATTTTCTACTGCCAACAAATCCTAGCATCAATTCAAAATCAACTAGGCAGTAGCATTTCATTTTATTAAAAAACCTACTGCATTGTATTGAAAAACCTACTGCATTGTTCATTTTATTGAACCATTAGCTATACTGCAAGCAATGAATTAAAAAAACAGCAAGCAATGAATTAAAAATAATTGCAAGAACTTTATTAGCTTTAGTGCAAGCAATGAATTAAAAAAACAGTAACCAATGAATTAAAAAAATAGCAAGCAATAAATGAAATAGCATTTGACTGCATCATTTGCATTTACATTTAAACCAGTAGCATCATTTGCATGAACAAGAGAACCTAAATCAATTTCTAGCTTGTACATTTCATCATAGCATCATAGCATCATTTCATCATTTCCATTTAAACCAGTAGCATCATTAGCTTTCACCAAGAATTGCTAACAAATCCTAGCAGTAGCATTGGAGTCATTATTCTATTTCATGAATGCTTGTTCAATGGAGATGTAGTGTCTGGCCTACATACTACACTACAGCATGCCACCAAAGTAGATATAGGTCATTTGTTTCTATCTAGCATATTCACTTCATATATACTGTATAAACAAGCATAAATGAATTCAAACAAGCATATACAAGATAATGAGCATGAGCATGAGCATGATCATTTCATAATTATTCAGACAAACTAGGACACACTAAAACTAGCCATTGAGAATTTCTACTGCATTCAAATAGTAGGCAGTAGCTTTTTATCTCTAAATTTCTACTGCATTCATTTGCTACTGCCAACAAATATGACAACAACTAAATTAGCCACTACATAAAAGTCAGTAGCAATGTTAATTTTTTAAAATTCATAAATTGAATGTCCACATAAGCTACACCAGCACTACATCAAAATTCATACTGACCATCAAAATTCTATTTGACTATATGTATATGCAACATTGTCAATTGCTCAATCAAAATTAAGTACATCACCAGCAAGAAGTTAAGAAAATTGAGAACCAAATTGAGAGGCATAGGGGAGAGGGAGGGAGGCACAGGGGAGAGGGAGGGATGCATAGGGGAGAGGGAGGGGGCACAGGGGAGAGGGAGGGAGGCACAGGGGAGAACGGGATGGCGAGCGCAGGCGGTGGCAGGATTGGGGATGGGCACAGGGCAGTGGGGACGGGGGAGAGGGCCTCTCACCGAATGGCGGCGGTGCAAGGTTGCGATGGTGGCGGCGTTGTCCTCCTCGTCCTCCTCCTCTGCGGCGGCGTGGCGGTCCTCCTCCTCCTCGATCTGCGGCGGCGGCTCGGGCTCGGCGGCGGCGGCGTGGCGGTCCTCCTCCTCCTCGGCGGCGCTAGGCGGTGGCGGTCCTCCTCCTCCTCGGCGCTAGGCGGTGGTTGCGAGAGCACAGTGGGCGCGCGCTAGGTTTTGGCTCGTCGGGGAAGAAACTGCTGTTGTGAGGGGGAAGAAAGGTTCGAGTCGATTATTTCACCAAGTGTCTAAATTCTGTGGCGCACCCCTCCATGTGCGCCACAGAATTGACATGCGCCACAGAATTCCTTAATTCTGTGGCGCACCTAAAGGGGCGTGCGCCACAGAATTTAGACACTTAGCAAAACAAAATGGTTTACTGCTGTGTACTGACAGTTACTTAGCACTAGCCCAGTGGTTAAGGTCAATGTTAGCCCATTAGTAGCCAGGTTCGAACCTTGGCTGCTACACAATTTTTCTTCTTTTTTTCATATTTTAGTTACATTTCAATAAATAACACAACATTATTTAGTAATTAGTAGAGTATTATAAATTACTTGTCTCATACAAACATGTACGTTCTTGTTTCTCTCACACACACATGCATGTACTTGTCTAACACACACTCACACACATGTGATAGACCAAAAAAAGATCTTCTTCGTCCCGGCTCCGAGCTCTAGCTAGCGTCTCTTCGCAATCTTCTTGCCCTTTCGGTTGTTGGCGGTTGAATACTTTATGCCGGCCACCTTGAGATTTCTTCGCGTGAACGGACAACCTTTAGAGGGTAGGGAGGTCTTCCTTCTTACTTTACTAGTAGTAGGCATGTCGAAGTGCCTGTCGAATTCCTCCTCAATCTTCGGGTCACCGTTCTTGTCCAAGTCTTCCTCGTTGGCGTCTCCTTGCATTCCTATGATGCTCCTCTTGCCCCTCCTCACGACAACACGGCTAGGCCTCGACGGATCGGTGATGAAAAAGCATTGGTCAACTTGGCTACCGAGTACCCATGGCTCATTTTTCGCGGATGCGTTCTTCGATTTTGCATCGGGTATAACCATGGTTGTGAAATATCGGCCTTCTTTTTCGACCTTCTTGGCCCATCTCACACGAAACATTGGCACCGTCTCTCCACAGTAATTGAGCTCCCATATCTCCTCGATCCTTCCAAAAAATCTTTCCTTGACATTAGTCTCGTCATCGGCGTATGACAGCATAGTTACTCCTGAGTTTTGATTTTCACTATTTCTGTCCTTTTCCTCGGTGTAGAATCTGTAACCGTTGATGTCGTACCCCTGATAGGTCCTTACGTTATGCCCGGGTCCCTGTGATAAGGTGTATATGAGTTTTTCATCTTCGGTAGAAGGCGTATTTCTCTGTGCTTCAACCATTGAGTTTGCTTGAACCAACGCGTGAAGCTGGAGTTGTGCTTTTTGGTTACGTCTCCCATCTTCCTCGGCCGGCCCATATCGATGTAATTCTGCTCGACCATGCTTTTGTGCTCTTGCACGAAAGGTTCGATCAGTTTTAAGTGTTGTAGCGCGACCCGGTGAGCCCTGTCAAAGTCGTCGCGTCGATTGTCAATGCCGACATGGACGGGCGGTAGCCCTCGTGGTGACCGACTCCAGCGAGCCTCCCGAGGTGCGTGGGGGGTAGACCAACATGATCCTCGTCGTCCTCGGTGCTTAGATAATTCTGGCAGAAGGAGATGCACTCGTAGGTTAGAAACCCCTTGGCCATGCTTGCGTCTGGACGGGCCCTATTGCGAACGTATCCTTTCATGACACCGTTCTGCCTTTCGAAAGGCATCATGTTGTGGAGGAACGTTGGGCCGAGCTGCTTGATGTCTTCAACGACATGGAGAAGGAGATGGACGCATATATCACAGAATGTGGGCGGGAAGTAAATCTCGAGCTCACATAGTATCACCACGATCTCATCCTGTAACATCTTGAGCTGCCTCACGCCGATCGACTTCCTGGTGATAACGTCAAAAAAGTTGCAAAGGCCAAACAGCGTATCACGGACGTGCTCGTCCATTATGCCTCGGATCGCAACGGGAAGTATCTGCGTCATTAGCACGTGGCAATCGTGAGACTTCATCCCGGTGAACCTCTTCTTCGCTACGTCCAGATATCTGCTTATATTCCCCGAGTAACCGTGAGGAACTTTCACTCCTACGAGGCACCTGAAAAACTGCTCGAGCTCCTCCGGACTCGTTGTGAAGCAGGCAGCGGGAAGCAGCACCGCGTTCTTCTTAGCCCTTTTGCGGAGACGTTCAGTCCCTTCCGTCTGATCATCATCATCGTCATCGTCAGTATCGGGGGCTTGAAGATCTTTCCTGATGCCAAAATGTTTAAGATCGTATCTTGCTTTCGGTCCATCCTTGGACTTTTCTGAGTTGCAAAGAGTGCCAAGCAGACTCTCGGTAACGTTCTTCGTAATGTGCATGACATCGAGGCTGTGGGGCGTGTGGAGGACCTTCCAGTACTCCAAGTCGTGGAAAACAGACCTCGCTTTCCATACACCGAGCAGCGGCTCTGGCTTCGGTCGCTTCTTTCCCGGCGCTGGGCACTCCTTCCAATTTTTCAGAAGATCATCGATTTCTGCGCCGCTCCTCGGGCGTGGGGGTCCATCGGGCTCATCTTTACCATTGAACAGATCACCGCGTTTTCTCCACGGGTGATCCAAGCGAAGCCACCTTCGAGCACCTGGGTACACGGTTTCCGAGGACCCGGGATCCCTTGGTAGTTGTAGATGCGGGGTCTCGTCCATGCACTTCACACAGCCGTTGAATCCGTGGCCGACCTGGGCAGATACATATGCGTAACCAGGATAGTCCGTGACCGTCGTGATCAACGCGGCTCTCATATCGAAATAAGTTCTAGTGTAGGCGTCCCACGTACGGGGTGGCGTCTTCCACAACGTGTCTAACTCCTCTTTCAGCAGCCCGAGATACAAATGCATGTCGACACCTGGTTGTTTCGGCCCCTGAATGAGAATACTCAGGTGTATGTACCTTTGCTTGGTGCACAGCCACGGGGGTAGGTTGTAAGGCCATACAAACACTCGTGTTGACGTCAGAAACCCACCGACGGGCAGCGACAGGTCAACACCGTAGAGCCGGGAACAACTAGGGCTGCGGCCCCGGTCCTCGAGCGACGGCCCGCAAAGCCTCGGTCGCGCGCCGATGCAAATTGCAAGGCGTGCCACGACCTATACGGTCGGGAAGGTGTGGATGATGCCTCGCTTAGTTTCCTGGGGGCACACACGTACACGTTGAATACGAGCCTCGATCGGCTCTCGGGTTATCCTGTGAATCGGCTCAAGGCCGATCCACCCATGATTCGTCCAAGGTGGCCGAAATATGGTGGTCCTGCTTGATCAAGATAAAGCTAATGAGATCCACGACGATCTGGGGTTTTCACCGCATAATCGGATCATCCTACTCACGATTGGGCCTCGCGCTCGCGCACGGTGATCGTGAGCTAGCCCTAGACAAGGCCTAAAAACCAACACGAGGTTGATCCTCGGAACATCCTGTCTAGGGCTCGCAAACTACACCCTACACGCCGCTGGATCCTCCAACCCTTTGTAAGGCCTAACTATTGCGGATGTTAAACTAATCCTTGATGAATCAAGGAGCAACCGTAACGGATCAGATCTACTAAACGATGATCAAGCGGGGTGCCGCCCTACACCTATGATGAGGTGTAAGGACGGCTAGATGCGCAAGGGTTGCACTACGACAGCATATGAAACTAGGAACAATGCTAACCCTAACACATCTATGATAACTACGTTGCTCGCCATCAAAAATGCTTCAACACGAGCAACGCATGAACAACGTAGGCAGGCTCGTGCTGCCTAGATCGCAAGATGCGATCTAGGCAGCATGGTGCTACCGGAGAAACCCTCGAGACGAAGGGGTTGGCGATGCGCCGAGATTGGTTTGTGGTGAACGTTGGTTGTTGTTTATTCCATAAACCCTAGATACATATTTATAGTCCAGGGGACTTTCTAATGTGGGCGTGCACTAAACCGTGCACGGGTAAAACTCTAACTTCTAAACTAAGATGCAATCTAATATCTTACAGATACACGGGCAATTTAGCCCAACTTGGAATACAAGGCCGATTCATGTATTTCTTCCATGTATAACCTTCACGTCCATCTTGATCGCGGCCCACCTCTGGTCCAAATTGGTGATAACACATGCCCCCCTGGTTTTGGAAATGACATTTCCAAAATCATTATGCTTTTCTTCCGTCGGGTCATGTCATGGTATAGCAGAAACCACCGCAGAATCCTTCATCATGGTGCCTTGCCCCTTCCACTTCTCCACGCGTCCGAAAATTTTGCTGGACATCACCTCCTCGGAAACTGCTGTGGCATTAAATCTCCACTATATCCCTTCTATTTAGCCGTCCTAAACAGCTTGCCCTTCCTTCAACCTCCTCGCATTAGCACCCACAAACCCCCCTGCGCCGCCATGTCTTCTTCCTCCTCCGAGTTTTCCTATGGGTCTTCCTCTTCCCGCGAGACACCGCCGGAGATCCGCGCCCCAGAAGAATGGGATCTGGAGGACCACGCCTCCTCCATCCGGTCCGGGACGACCGGTCCACGACCGGCGGGGATGAAAACCTTCGGTTCCTTGTTGACGAGGCGGAGCCGACAGCGGACGACCTGCGGAGGGCTGTCCCGCCTCGAAGAGGAGGAAGAGGTGGATGGCGACGAGACGACGACTCCCTCGAGGGCTACCCGCCGGCGAGCGTCTCCGCATGTGGTGGGACGACGACGCAGCGATGATGAAGACGGGGATGAAGCTCCGTGAGGGCTACGGGAGTAGCGACGAGCCCATCGGCGTAGTGCCGATGAGGGTTCCGAGGACGACGATGAGGGCAGTGATGGCCCGTAGATTAGGATCTACTAGCATAGGCCTAGCAGTAGTAGATGGGTCAATAGACCCTTCTTTTGTTCTCCTTCCTTTGAGTAATCGGTCCTTCCTTTGTAAGAAATCCTGTTTATTAATGGAGAAGCTTCCCCAATTTGATATTGCCGATTTCTTCGAACCGCTTCTCAATGAGCCGATAGCAATGTATCGATCCTCCACGACTCACCCTTCAGTATCCTTCAACTGATGATTTTCCAACTAGCAGATAATGTGGGATCTTCAGGAGAGCCCCTAAATTTCTTCCGCTAGTTTCAACGACCCTCTTTAGTAATCGCTCATCATTTCGTGAAGAAGGTGGCAGCGGAAAAATCAGCCGATGACGTCTCAATTGGCTCTTAAACAGAACCCTACCAAGTCTGCTGCCCCCGTAGCAAGCCATCCAGACGAGTCACCATCAACCTCAAGGTTGTAATGCAGCAATCAACCGATTCTAACCGAATCGGCTTTTAAAAGCAGCGAACCTCCAGGGTGAGCTGCCCCCCGAGTTTCCTTAGCGCATTGCTGATCAGATCGGTTCCTCTCCTTAGGTGGACACCCATGCTGCTCTTGACATAGTGACCCTCTGGTTAGAACTCTTGTACCTCTTGAGTCGATGGCCCTGCATCGGCTTTCATATCCTTAAGTCGATGTCTGCTGCATCGGCTGTGTTAAATTTTTTTTGAATTTTTACGGCCGATTTTGTGTATCGGCCCCCATGCTTGATACTCCCATTCCATATCCTCGTGTTTCATCCATCTAGGTGCCCCCCGATTCTGTCAAGAGAATTGATGGTATCGGCTCTTCAGGTATCTGTTGGTCAAATGTTGAGTTCAGGCAGAATGGATGGTGAGGATAATTTTGGCCGATTGCTGGAATCGGCCTCCACGTTGCTTGCTCGGTGAAGGTTTTGTAATGTCCCTTCATAATTTTTGGGGGGCCGATCGCAAGGATTAGCCTCGCCACGTTTGTTTAATGATGTGCTCTTGCTACTCGTCCAGGCCGGTGGATAACACCAGCCCAATCTCTGATTTTATCACGTTGGTGCACTTGCTGCCGTCCACCTTGAGTGCATTGTGTAACCGTGGAGCTCTAGGCCCCGGAGAAGAGCACCATGTTTGTGCCAGCCGATGTTTCATCATTGGCTTTCCTTTGCTTGGGCGCCACTCTTTTCTTTGTGGCCGACCCTCTTCATCCAGGGTTCGCTGAACTTTGGCGGCCGGATCAGGCCGTGCCTTTCTCAACGTGTGCGGTATAGCCTTTCGGCCTCTTCTAATGCACGTAGTCGCTGAACCCTTCGCTTTTGGGAGCGGCTGAGACCGTCAGGGCACCACCTTGGCCGGTGGTATATGTCCTCTTCCTCTTCCTCGTCTTCTAAATCCTCGGGATCTTCCAACCGAGGGGTCTCAGCGTGTTTGCTTCGCGGCGGGAGAGGCCCTAAGCGTTGGAACACAGACACGTTGGCTGCCTCCTTCTTCTTTCGATTGCATTCTGGGCAATTGCCGATCGTTGGCAATCGGCCCATTCCTGAATCCCAGCAGTGTCTGAAGAAGGGGCAACCCCAGTGCCTGCCCTCGTCGTCTTGCTCCCTTGCCGTTCCCTTGGCATAAGGCTCGTGCTCCTCCTCATCGTGGTTGTGCCGACGATGTCTTCTAGCTTCTCTAGCCAGACGATCTCCTTCATCATCATCGCTGGACTGTCGGCGTTGGTCATACTGACTCGTATACTTGTTGAGGAGGTGATCAGAGAGAGGTCGTTGATATCTTATGTTCTTCACTTCTCCCTCTGTGACGTAGCACTTGCCACCTTGGCGGAGCCGGTCGCTTGGAGCGGCTTCCTCCGTGTCTTTGCTCGAGAGCAGCTGCCCTCATCTTCATCCTTGCCGGCGTGGTGTCCAGACCCTATCATGTTGATGCTGACGAAGATCTGGCTGGCAACCTTCATGGTAAGCATACTCCACCATGTTAACGGGGAAGGGATGTGTGTCGACCTTCATGGCGTCTGGTTGAAAATCAGTCGTCCATTTTCTATCGCCATCTGGATCTGCGCCACACCCTGCAGTCGTTAGTGGTATGGGAGTACGTGTTATGCCACTTGCGTATGGCTTTCCGTTCAGCTCTGCACCGTAGGAACTTTGTGGCCTTCGGGTACCTTTATGTGCTTCTCCGTGAGTAATAGATCAAAAATCTGCTCAGTTTTAGTCACGTCGAAGTCGAACCCTCTTGGAGGCCCTGGTGGCTTCACCCATTTGCAGGTTACTGGGCCTGCCGCTCGAGTCCACTCAGCCACTGCAACCTCTTGTTCTCCCGTAGCACCTTCATCTTCTCCTGCGTCAACCATGGTAACCACGCGCTTGAATTTGTCCTGGTAGACATCGGGTGGCGCTGTTCTGACAGCTTCTGCACCATGTGTGCTAATGAAGGGTAGTCTGCTTGGGAGGCCACGTCCTTGATCGATGATGATAGACCCACCACCGCCAACTCTGCTTCTTTTTCGTTTACGTGAACCGAATAGCATCGGTTCCTCACGGTCTGAAGCGCTGGATGTACTCGACACTGTTTCCCCGCGCATCGTACTTGTGCCAAATCGGCAATGCCAGCCTCGGAAGCCTCGAGTGATATTGCTCATGGAACCGCTCTTCCAAGCTGCTTCAAGTCTGAGTTCGGTGGCAGCGATGTGTACCGAAAGCCGATCTGTGAGGGTGCGAGAAGAACCTCACACGCAGCTCGTCGACGCTGAGATCATGCCCAGCTGTGCCAAATATCGGCTCACATGCTCGATGGAGCTGGAACCATCTCCAGAACTTTGTGAAGTCGGGAGCCGATACTTGGGTGGTAGCGGGATCAATTCGTACTCGTTGGGGTACGGCTTGGTATAGCCGATCGTCTTCCTTTTCGGCACCATGCCGAACTGATCTTTCATAATCGTACAAATCTGATCCGCGGTGATGGCCGAAGGTGTCGAACCCTGACGATTCGCCGGGGTGGCGTACTTAACCACCATGCTTGTTTTCCGGTTCCGAGCCAAGCTGCAGGAGCTGGGCTCGGGTTTCGTCGGGGTGGCGTATTTAGCTAGCCACGTCGCTTCTCAGGTCGCCTCCGACGTTCCTCTGTTGTTCCGAAGTGCAACCTGGTTCGAGACGCCCAGTGCTGCGATCGGCACGTATGCGCATGCGTATCCGTGCGGGATCTCCTTGGGCGCGTCATGTAGGAATTGGTAGTCACCGGGGTCACCACCAATCTTGTAGACGACGTGGCCGATGAGTTCGGCACTTGGCGCTGCCAAGCGAGCAGCGGCGGTGGGACTGGAGTAATAGCTCTCCTTGGTGAGTCCCTAGAGCTGGTCTGACGAATGCGATGGCTCATGATTTCTGGACCACGCGAAGAGCGGCGCTCCAACGTGTTCACCGGGCTCTCAGAATGGCGGTGCAGCGAATGAGCCACCATGAAGTTGATCTCTGACGCAGCGACCTGCGTTCTTCTGACGGGGCGGAGAGGTCCACTCCATCGGCGCGCCTTGGTGAGAACCCCTTCCATCTGATGCCATGGGAGCGGGTCTTGTGGAAGGAGGCGATGAGGTCGGCTTCGAGGAGGACTTTGATCTCGTCATACTTCTTCTTGAGCTCGCCGTTCAGATCCTCGTAGGTGACCGGAGTACTTTCCGCCATCTCAGAATGTAGATGGCGATGTGGTGGATGTCGAAGATGTGTCCCACCGGGCGTGCCAGAATGTGTTGACGTCAGAAACCCACCGACGGCAGCGACGGTCAACACCGTAGGCGGAACAACTAGGGCTGCGGGTGGCCCGGTCCCTCGAGCGACGGCCCGCAAAGCCTCCCACGCGCGCCGATGCAAATTGCAGGGCGTGCCACGACCTATACCTGGTCGGGAAGGTGTGGATGATGCCTCGCTTAGTTTCTGGGGCACACACGTACACGTTGAATACGAGCCTCGATCGGCTCTCGGGTTATCCTGTGAATCGGCTCAAGGAGCCGATCCACCCATGATTCGTCCAAGGTGGCCGAATATGGTGGTCCTGCTTGATCAAGATAAAGCTAATGAGATCCACGACGATCGGGGTTTTCACCGCATAATCGGATCATCCTCACGATTGGGCCTCGCGCTCGCGCACGGTGATCGTGAGCTAGCCCTAGACAAGGCCTAAAAACCAACACGAGGTTGATCCACGGAACCTGTCTAGGGCTCGCAAACTACACCCTACACGCCGCTGGATCCTCCAACCCTTTGTAAGGCCTAACTATTGCGGATGTTAAACTAATCCTTGATGAATCAAGGAGCAACCGTAACGGATCAGATCTACTAAACGATGATCAAGCGGGGTGCGCCCTACACCTATGATGAGGTGTAAGGACTAGATGCGCAAGGGTTGCACTACGACAGCATATGAAACTAGGAACAATGCTAACCCTAACACATCTATGATAACTACGTTGCTCGCCATCAAAAACGCTTCAGCACGAGCAACGCATGAACAACGTGGCGGGGCTCTGCCTAGATCGCAAGATGCGATCTAGGCAGCATGGTGCTACCGGAGAAACCCTCGAGACGAAGGGGTTGGCGATGCGCCGAGATTGGTTTGTGGTGAACGTTGGTTGTTGTTTATTCCATAAACCCTAGATACATATTTATAGTCCATGGGACTTTCTAATGTGGCGTGCACTAAACCGTGCACGGGTAAAACTCTAACTTCTAAACTAAGATGCAATCTAATATCTTACAGATACACGGGCAATTTAGCCCAACTTGGAATACAAGGCCGATTCATGTATTTCTTCCATGTATAACCTTCACGTCCATCTTGATCGCGGCCCACCTCTGACTGGTCCAATTTCTGGTGATAACACTCTCTCTCTAGCTGCAACTCTATCGTTGCTCGTCTCCTGGAGGAGAAGATCTTGAACATGAGAGTCCCGCAAGGCAGAAATTAGAGGGGTCACGCCGGAATCTTCTTCTTCATCATGATGATCTTCTCCGCCGGCATCTTCTTCTTCATGATGATCTTCTCCGCCGACTTCTTCTTCATGATGATAGTCCCCGTCGGCATGATGATAGTCTTCTTCATGATGATAGTCATCTCGCTCGACATGGTATTCATGCGCACCATTTGATGGGGCCGGCCGCGCCTGGTTGTCTTGCATGAAACCGCGCCTCAGCATGTGCTCCTCCAGTTGTCCGGAATCAGGGTTGATCCAGCGCTCGAGTTTGCATGATCGACACGGACATCTTATCTGGCGCCTATTGTTCCGAATCATGTCCTCCTTCGTGTCTATCTTGTATCTAGAGATTCGAGCGGAACTCATCGAGAGGACCATGCTTGCTGCAAATGGTATACATAGAACGAAATTAGAACCGCACCAAATGCACACACATGCATGGGCCGTACCTCTCCTCAAGGTATTACATGGAGCGGAAAAATTCGGCATGACCTCTCCTCAAAGTAGGACATATGGGTAGTGCAAAATTTGCCGAAACGGAAATGAATCAACATTTCGGCAAACATCCATGCACCACACCGGCACACACACAAGCGCTTCACCTGCAACAAGCATCCATACACACGACCGCCACACAAGATCTACAAGCATATGCATGTCTCCTCCAAGCATATGTATGTCTCCTCCAACTACTCACCTTGTAGATTCGATACCGAGACGAGACCGCGATCGATGAGTTCGAGAGGAGGAGAGAGTATGGAGAGCCTTCTCGTCAACTGCAATTAAGTATCAACCAAACTAAGTGCAATAAATACCAAAGCAAGTGAAAAGTAGAGTCAAAATGGTATGAGAGAGAAGGGGGGACGAGCTAGATGGAGGAAGAAGAATGGCTTGTGTCTGTGGTAGGTGGGAGGGTGGCTCACTTTTGTAGATCGGTTCGCTAATTACGTGGCGCACCGAACACGGTGCGCCACGAAAACCTTATTTACGTGGCGCACTATGGCACGCCACGAACGACTTTTTTTGTGGCGCGCCGTGCGCCACAGAATAAGGTATTTCCGACTGGGGTACGTGCGCCATAGAAATAGTAAAACCAATGATTGGGGTGACGGGCCAGCCAAATGGCGCAAGCGCTCACAAACAGCCTGCACTGGTTACGGTGCGTGGCCACACAAATTTCCGGCGCATATTTTCTGGTGCGCCACAGAACTAAGGTTTGCCTATAAGGGTTTTCCTACTAGTGTCATGCCACCAGTCCACCCAGAATCTAGTGGCGCGTCCATTACGGATAGCATGCCGGGCCCCCATGCCGAAGACATGCTTGATCTTTTGGATAGCATTCCAAAATTGAGATCCAGGCCGATGATTATCTACAAGGAGGTCCCTCTCCCCTAGATACTTAGCCCTAAGGATCTCCGCCCAGAGGCCTTGCTCCCCAGCGTACAGCCTCCAAATCCATTTGGCCAAGAGGCAAATGTTCATAATTCTCGTATCCACAATACCTAGCCCCCCCAGGCATTTAGGCTTGCACAACGCCGACCATCTGACCCAATGGTATTTGCGTTTAGCCCCATTCGCTTCCCAGTAGAAACGGGACCTGGCCTTGTCAAACAGGCCGTGGACTCCCTCCCCCAAGAGGCAAACCGCCATAGCGTGCAGAGGCAAGCTAGATAAGCAGGCGTTAATAAGCGTCAGCCTCGCCGCAGAGGACATCAACTTTCCCATCCAGGGATCTGCACGCTTGGCCACTTTGTTAGTCAGCGGACCCCAATCCGAGGCTAGCAGAGCCCGGTCACTCACCGATAGACCTAGGTAGGTAAAAGGGAAGGTGTCTCTTTTGCAGTTAAGCATATTGGCGATCCTTGTCCCCTCGGTCTCATCCCCGCCAATAACCATGACCTCACTCTTGTGGAAGTTAATCCTGAGGCCCGACATATTCTCGAAGCAGAGAAGAATGTATTTGAGGTTGGCGATGGCCAGGTCATCTGGCTGAAGCATGATAATGGTATCATCCGCATACTGCAAGTGAGATACCCCCCCAGGTATCAAATGCGGGATCAGCCCAGCAATGTGGCCCGCCTCTCTGGCCCTGTCCAGAATGGAAGCCAGGGCTTCCACCACAAAGTCAAAGAGGAGGGGGGACAGAGGGTCCCCCTGACGCACCCCGCGCCCATTACGGAAGAAGTTCCCTACTTCCCCATTGACAGAGATCGCTGTCTGGCCCCCCGAGACTAGCCCAAGCGCTCTGTGAACCCACCCGGGCTCAAAGCCTTTGCGGAGAAGCACCTCCCGCAAAAAGGCCCAACTCACCCTGTCGTAAGCCTTTTCAAAGTCCAGTTTTAAGAAGACTCCCCGGAGTTTCTTGGACTTGGTCTCATGAATGATCTCCTGCAGAGCCAGGATCCCTTCATGGATATGGCGTCCTCGAATAAAGGCCGATTGGGTCGGGCTAATCGTCCTATGCGCAATTGGAGATAACCTAACCGCGTAAGCTTTGGCCACAAACTTGAAAATAACGTTGATAAGCGCTATCGGCCTGAACTGTCTAATATCGTTCGCCCCAGGAACCTTGGGAATGAGAGATAAGACCCCCATATTGAGTCTGGCAATGTCCACCCTCCCCAGGGCAAAACCGTTGGCGATTGCCAAGATAAGCGGTTTAGCCAGTTGCCAGAACTCTTTGAAGAAGAACACAGGGAAGCCGTCCGGCCCCGGAGCGGTATCCGTCTTCATACTAGCCAAGACCGTGTCCATCTCCTCCCCGGAGAAGGTGAGCATCAAGCAGTCATTGTCGCCCTCCGACACCCGCCGAATGGAGTGCCAGATGGAGGGGGAAAGAGTCAGGAAGCTCGGCTCCGCCTGCGCCCCCATCAGACCTCTGTAGAAGTCATAGATGTGAGCCTGTAGCTCCCTCTCGTCAGTAATGATCCCGGAGTCACTGACGAGGCTTGAACTCGCACACTTTCTACGCCGGCCATTGGCGAAAGCATGGAAGAAGGCCGTGTTCGCATCCCCCTGGATGAGCCAATTGGCCCGACTACGCTGCCTCCAATACTCTTCCTCCACCCTGGAGAGGTGTAGGAGTTGGCCCTCAAGATGATAACGCAGCGCCCAGCCATCGTCATCCAGGCCCGCATGGTCCGCGATCCCATCAAGATCCCGGATTTGCGCCAAGATATCAGCCTTGAGGTCCCGCTCCTCCCTCCCAAGGTTGGCCCCCCAGCCTCTGAGAAACTGCCTAAGGCCTGCGGCAATACGATGCCAGGTTTCAATCGGGTCCTGACACCACGCCACCTCTCGCGCCAACAGTTGCCAACGATGGGCCACCAGCGCGTGGAAATCTGGTTTTCCAGCCAACCCTTTTGGAAGAAAAACCGAGAGCTCCTCTTGCCTAACTCCTCCCCAGAGCTGAGGACAAGAGGGGAGTGGTCCGAGCCAATGATGGTACCCGCCACCAGGGAGCTTAAGGGGAAGAGCCCCTCCCACTCCGGGGTCACCAACACCCTATCAAGGACGCAACGCACGGGGGAGATCTGTCTGTTAGTCCACGTGTATCTCGCCCCCGTCCGACGAATCTCCCGGAGTGCCAGCGAAGCAATGCAATCATTGAATCTCTGAACCCGCGGCCAGTCAACTGTGATTTTACTTGCTGCGGGTCTCTTCGTGCAAAGTTATAAGCGGATTGTTGTCTAATGTAATATACGGTTGTTTAAAAAAACAAAATTGTGGATAAAAAGTAGTAAATTATATACCAGCACACCAGACCATCTGCCGTGGATTCTATCGAGTTTCGCTCACGTGAAATCCTGAGCGAGTACATATTTGTTGTAACCACTAAACAGTAGCTCGAAACAGGGACCGATCTGCGATTATAGTCGTTGCCGAGGGAAGTCACGTGCTTTTCCTCCTTATCCATCGCGTCCGTGTCCGTGTCCGAGCCCCACACGTCATCAAACGGCCGTTGCACCGCCCGCTCCCCCCACCGCCGGCGAGCCCTCCGCCGCCCTTCGTGCCCAACGCCGGTCCGAAGGACGGCAGGCAGTTCGCCGACTCACCGTGCTCGTGCTCCTGCTCCGCCCGCGCTGCGTCCGGAGCCGACTCCACGGGTACGTACAAAAAGTCACCACTTTGCCCCCCGTGTGTACCGTCCAATCCTTTCCCCTTCTCTCACTATCGCAGCTGCTTCCCTCTCCCTCCGTTCGTCTGGACTAGAGACGGATAGCGCCATAGCGGCAGAGGACGCCCAAATCGCGCCGCTCGATCGTGGCCGGCGCCCTCCACGCGACACGCCAATCGCGCGACGGAACGGGAGTAAAGGTGCGGAATTTCTCCCCTGCCCTCCCGCGCGCGCCAAATTCCGAGAAAGAGCCGCCTAGGCTCGATGTGGGTGGGAGCATATGTCTGCCTTATCCCAACCAGTCATCGTGTCCATTACTCCGTTCACCCTTAATTTTTGTGGCGATTGGGAGTTCACATGCAATTCCGGGTTCGAGTTTCGCGGTCTGGAGCGGGATGAGGAGTCGAGGATTTGGGGCGAAATTAGTGTGTGGATCATATCATTGTGCATAGTTGTACCCGATAGCTTACTTCTTTTTATGGTAACTCAAGTGCCAGTCTTTGTTTATGCGAGGAGATGAGGTTTTGGATAGTTGATTTGTTCAGGGAGTAGTCTTGGTTGGTTCTTAGTTCACATCTCAAGACATGAATGCCAATTTCTTTTGTTTGCACAGTAGTATGGAAAGTGCGAAAGTTGTTTCGTTGCCACTTAATTTTACATTTTGTCAGAAAAAATATTGGGTTTAGTGAGTCCCTGCAAGTAAGTTCCTATCAAATGTTAAGTGTGATGGGAAACGCTCGCTCTCGAGTAAGAAACCTAGTGACGGAGAGCCGCGCCATCGTGTCTCCTTTTGCTGCATCCAATTCATATCTCAACAAAAAATACACATTCTAAGGAATTATAGTTGCTGCTGCATGTCCTTTTAGCAATGAAACAAAGCGATCCTCTAGGTTACTCATTAGCGTGTCATGTCTACTAGAAATGGTAGAGCCTAAAAGCACTAAAACGGGTAGTTTGATTTGATTTTCCCACGTCTGCTTGCACTATGCACAATATGGAATTGTGATTTTCAGTGTTACTAGATGTTAGAGAAACTCTATACTTATGGAAGAAAATAATGGAAGAAACAAAAACTTATATTTTAAATCTGTGTTCCCTTGAGTGCAAGCGATGAACTTTAGAGTATTATTAACAAGCCATACCTTGTGATTCATATACTTATACACGCTTTCATTTTCTTTCCAGGATAAAGGCAAGAATTCTATTGGTGCATTCAGAAGCGAAACTGCGATTTCTTTAGAGAATTGATGAAGCGGCCTCGGAGGCGTATGCGGGTGGGATGACTGATGAGGGATGATAGTAACATTGATGAACTTGCTACGGGCGTGTTGGAGACCGTCATCCAACCGGACAGGCTCCGATGCTACCGGTAGGCAGGACGGACTTTTATGGTACAAGGACACCGGGCAGCATGTAGATGGGGACTTCTCCATGGCTGTTGTCCAGGCCAATAACTTGCTTGAGGACCAGTGTCAGATTGAGTCGGGTCCACTGAGCTTTCTTGACTCTGGCCCGTACGGCACTTTCGTTGGCGTTTATGATGGGCACGGTGGACCAGAGACAGCTTGCTATATCAACGATAACCTCTTCAACCATCTGAAAAGTAATTGCTAACCTGGGATCAGTATGCATTACTGTTCTGTTTTGTTATCCTTGGTGCTTTTGTCACGCTGCTGTGTTTATGCTTGCCTGATAACAAAGAGTGTGGCAGTGATTATCTTGTTCTTCTCTGGTTTCTATTGCAGGGTTCGTTTCGGAGCAAAACTCAATGTCTGCTGATGTGCTGAGAAAAGCATATGAAGCTACAGAAGATGGATTCTTCTCTATCGTCACCAAGCAATGGCCAGTCAAGCCTCAGATAGCGGCTGTTGGGTCATGCTGTTTGGTTGGTGTAATATGTGGTGGCATCCTTTATATTGCCAATGTTGGGGATTCTCGTGCTGTTCTAGGAAAACATGTTAAAGCCACTGGAGAAGTATTGGCTGTCCAACTCTCAGCAGAGCATAATGTGAGCATTGAGTCAGTGAGAAAAGAATTGCAGTCTGTGCACCCGGAGGATAGGCATGTCGTTGTTCTCAAGCACAATGTTTGGCGTGTGAAAGGCCTAATTCAGGTGCGTCCTCTTTCACATGGAAGACATTAGTAGCTTTGTGGAATTTTGATGCAATGGGCATGTCATATCCCGAATTTTCATTGGGGTGGCAAAAGATAGCTTCAGTTGCATCATCTTGAAGTTAGCCTTGTCCCATTCTTATTTTCAGAATTGTTTATATTAGTGAATAACCTTCTCCATGTTTGTCCAAGATGGTAATCAGTAGAGCTGTAAGGGGGTAGAAATGGAATTAACACTTTCTTATGCTTGTGGATGACAATTATCCACTTAGTGTGATGGATGATTAATGCAGTACTGCTATATTTATTGGGCAGCGCCACAGTAGGCAACTTGAGAATAATTGGGTTTTTTTTTCTTTTTGCATTGCTAGTGCGTGTATCATCTACTTACTAGCTAGTGCTATTTCTCATGGCATGGATAGTTACTACTAAAGGTTTGTGTGAAAAACATTTGTCATGTGTCAGTCAGATCAATGTCATCACACCACTTAACCATTCAGTAGTAAAATAATGTTGAAATGTGCTGTATGAGTAATAGCTATGGCGGTATTTGCTGCTTCTAGTACATTTCTCATATTCTTCCCACGCGCCAACTTAAGATATTTTTACCATAGGACCAAATGAAGATTATTGATTTTTCTTTCTTTGTTGTATGTTGCAGGTCTGCAGATCAATCGGTGATGCCTATCTAAAAAAACAAGAGTTCAACCGGGAACCTCTGTATGCAAAGTTCCGCCTTCGTGAACCTTTTAACAAGCCCATCCTAAGTTCAGAACCCTCTATTTGTGTGCAACCAATACATCCACATGATCAGTTTCTCATATTTGCGTCTGATGGACTTTGGGAGCACTTAACCAACCAGGAGGCTGTTGACATTGTTCAAAGTAACCCTCGTAGTGTAAGTTTCTCACTCCCATGTAAATCAAGTAACCTGACCAAAATAATGCTATAGTGCTTGCCATATTCTACTACAACTGCACATGTCATTACAGTGTGCTACTTCAGATTAGTTTTTTCGTTAATATATTCCAAACTCAGAATTAACATACTCCCTCCAGTTCATATTAATGGACTCTACTTTGTCTAGATTCGTATGAATCTAGTTAAGTTTTTAGACTAGATGCATGTGTATCTAGACAAAGTTGAGTTATTTAATATGAACTGGAGGGAGTACTTCTTTTTGTGAAATAATGATTTATTATCCAGCATATGGAGCATGGAATATTTGTTTGATTAGCTAACCAGCATGCCGAACATATGCATTGTATTGTCCTCTGAGTACAGGTTTATGAAATTATTATTTAGCTTCTATCGGAAACAACAATTTGCATATAGAATTGACCTTGTAAAATAATATGGATGATTATCTTCTCTCAAAATTACAAATTACACATTACCGTGACTTTTGTGCATATAAACTACACATTACCGTGGCTTTTGTGCATATAAAGTAACAATCAGCAAAGTCTTGATGTGTCATGGTTTACAGGTTCTAATTGAAAATAAAATTCTTCACAATTTATGGTTGCCATGGAGTGGGTTAAAATCCATCAGTCCTACGGCTGAAGCTTGGCATCAAAATTGTTTTGACCTTCTTATAGCAGCTATGGTAGATGCTTAGCATAATGGACAAGTTTTATAGGAAATAGAGCCCACCAACTTATGGTTGCCATGGAGTCTGGGTTAAATTTGATCACTGTTATGCTGGAACCAGAGGATAAAAAAATTTAAAACATTAATATCGCTTTAGCCATCATTCCTATTTAGAGATTCTTACTGGTTCACACTCTCTTTGATTTCTCAGGGAAGTGCTAGGAGGCTCATAAAATCAGCTTTACTAGGAGCAGCCAAGAAAAGAGAGATGAGGTATTCTGATCTCAAGAAGATTGACCGAGGTGTCCGGCGCCACTTCCACGATGACATAACCGTCATCATACTCTTCCTCGACTCGAGCCTTGTAAGTAGGGCGAGCACCTACAGGGGCCCTACTGTTTCTCTAAGAGGCGCCGGGGTGAGCCTGCGCAGCAGCACGCTCGCGCCTTATGGGTCACAGATGTAGCCCTCTCCAAGCAGGTGCCTTGAGGTGCTGACGGCGCACCGTAACTGAAGAAGTTCTCCTTCATTGGCACGTGGTAAATATCAGGCACATTGGCCAAAATCATCCCCTCAATGATGAAGAAGAAATGGAGAGGCACATACAAAGGGTCTCTTCTCCAGGCTCTTTTAATCTCCATAACTACCATAGTAATTAATGTACTTTGTTTCGAGATTGACTGAGGAAGAATAGGTAGGTGTTTCTTTACTGTCCTGCTGCTGAGAAGCAGATGTCTTCTTGGTCATCCCTCTCAGGAATTTTAACATTAGTGCATATATGATTTTAAATAAACCCAAAAGGAGTAATTTATTATCTAACCTGTACATGCACTGTTGTTTACTGATCGATGTTAGTATCAACTGGCATTTCGATTCGATTGCCAGCGTAAAATTTAATCATGTTTCTTCCCACACTTGGTAATAAATACGTATTCTCACAGTTTTATTTTCCATGGGGGATTCTTTAGGTAGCTACAGATTCTGTCAGTACACACCAAATTTTGTGAGCGGGTTTTTGCTCCTAGAGACTATTTTTCTCGCACAATGCTCTCAATTTTCACAAATTCCATTGTAACTACGCATCCCTAAACTGCATTGACATTAACATAGATGGAAGTTTCATATCAATGATGGACCACTTTTACGATATTTTATTTGGGAGCAACTATGGTTCTTCGGAGAGGTAACTTAATTTCAGTGGCAAGTCACAGGCAATAACTAAAAAATCTAAGTTCTAAGGGCATCTCCAACGCTACGACCCAAACGGACGCGTTGAGTCGTCCGATTTTATCTGTTTGGGTCGGCCTCCAGAGACGCGGACAGATGAAGACGTTCGTGGCTTTTTTTATTCCCCAACGCGGAGTGAGACCCAAATTACTATTCATCTTCTCTAGTACTAGTACTAGTTGGCCAACAACCAGCTCCGCCCTGTCGAGCCCCGCCCGGCGGCCTCCGTCCCCGCCCCAGCGGCCTCCGCCTCCGCGCCAACACGCACGCGGGGCAGGCAGAGGCGACCTTGGCCGACGAGCCCCTCGCCACGCGCATCACGGCGACCTCGTTCGGGACGAGCGCCTCGCGCGGGAGCATATCACCGCTGACCCGGAAGGCCCAGACGAGCAGAGGGGCGAGCGCGTCGAGTCGGCGCCGGCCCTGGCGACGAGCAGGTGGCCTTGGAGCGGGCGGCAGGAGGAGCGCACCGGGTCGAGGCCGTCGCGGGCGAGGGCGGCGCGGCTGTCGTGGGCGACTGGCATGGGCGGCGACAGAAGGAGGAGAGGGGCGGCGCGGAGGGGGCCTGGCCGGAGGGCGCCGGAGGAGAGCTCCAGCGGGGCGCGGAGGGGCTCTGGCGGAGGATCGCCAGGAGCTCCAGCGAGCGCCACCGGCCCCGGGCTCGCCTCGCTCAACTCACTCCACCACACGCTGCCGCGCAGGCGCCGACGACATGGCGGGCGGCGCGGGCAAGGCTTGGCCATGGCGGCGGCGGCCGTGGCGGGCGGGCGCGCGGCCGTGGCTCGGCCATGGCGGGCTCGTCGGCATCGAGTCCGGCGGCACGACGTCCATTTCGGCTCCGGCGACTTCCCGGCAGCGATAAAAAAAAGGAGGCAGCGGTGTTGAGGACCTCCAGGCGAGGGCGACGGCGAAACCTAGCCGGGCGAGCTCAACTCCGGCGGGCAGCCATGGAAGTATCCATGGAAAAAAGCAAACAGAGAAGGCAGAGGAGAGAGAAGTTATTGGGGCTTTTTTTTGTCACTGACAAATGGGCCACGAACGGACATGTGTGGATGGAAAAGCACGCCCGCGCTTGTCCGGCTCGTCCCAAAAGCATCGCAAATTTGGTCCGGTTTTGGGTCATTTCGGGCGCGGCAGCTGTCCGTTTTTAATTTAGGTCCGCGCGTTGGGAGCAGGTTTTACCCAAACGGACGAAAGTGGAGTCCGTTTTTGCGTTTGGGTCTCCGTGTTGGAGATGCCCTAAGGAAAAATCTCAGTTGTAAGTTGTAGCTCCCATGCAACTGAAACATGTGCAACCCGTATGGAGCTAGGAAAATCTCACTTATAACTTATGTACGGCTCATGCAACCCATATGGAACTAGGAAAGTCTTACTTATATAACTCATGTGTAATTTAAGTCTCACTTGTAACTCATGTGCAACTCACAAGCCATATAGTCAGCATCCGATGGTTCTAGAATTGAATGAGCTCTGACTTAATTCTCGCTCGAATGAGAGTTAACAAAGTAAGTTTTATTTACTAGCCGTGTTTATGACTCAAGGACATCAACATTTCTAACTTTGCCTAGTAATATTTGTTGAGTGAACTAAAAGATACTTGCGCTGATAAAGTGAAAAATAATATCACTAGATTTGTAATTGTACAAAATAGTCAAATATGCCGTACCATAAAATGTAATGGCCAAATATGCACATTGGAGAGCATGCCCATATATCTATAAAGTCATAATATATTTATATTGAGCTTTTTTACGGTGATTGGCACGGAACTTTGGCTCCGTCTAATCGAATCTGGGTTCCGTCTAATATATTTTTTCGTAGCCGTTGATTAAATCGGTGCGTAACTTCTATGATACTTCAACAATTCTAAACGGACGTTTTGAAGGTGAACTCATCAAATCATAATCAGAAAAAAAATAAAAACTCATCAAGTCGTCGTTCATCCAACAGCTCATCAAATCGTCCTTCTTCCAACGTGCCCGCCGCGGCCGCCGCCCTCTCAATCGCGCCGCCAGCCGCCGCGGCCGCACCCTCTCCTGCATCGCAGCCGCCAGCCGCCGCAGGCCCCTCCCTCCGTCGCAGCCGCTAGCCGCCGCGGCTGCCCCTCTCCTCCATCGCATCTCATCGGGACCTTTCCTACCTGATTGGCCGCCGCCGCCGTCATCCAGCCCGCCTTGTCTCTCAGGGTAACCCTCTGGCCTTTTTCTCCTATCTGACGAGCGCCGCCCCCTCCTCACCAGCGAGATCCCAGCCACCGCCTAACCCAAGATCCAGTCCGCTAGAACACCGCGCTCTGCTCAACGGTGGGAACGGAGCCGCCAGACTGAACAATGGGATCGGAGAACCTCCTATCCCACCTCCCGTCATTGTCGTGTCTCACTAGGGTTCATTATAGCTGATCCGCCATTCTCCTGAGCAGGTACTCGAAGCCATCGGTTAATTCATTCTGTTCCATGGCTTTTGGTCATTTTCAGTTTAGGTGTGTTTCCGAAAGTGCTAACTATCATGCAGGTTATAGTAGCAGCAGAGTATTCGGCTGTTTTAGATCAAAACTAGTTTAAGTTCTAGGCAGGAGTCAATCAACAATACTATTTTAGTAACCTGATGTTGGTTTAGTGATTAATTTCTTTGGCTAGTGTTGTGGTGGCAAACAGAAAACAATAATCGTTGTGTTGTTGTATAAAGTTATTTTTGACACCATGATACGATCTGGATCACAGCCGTATAGTATCAGTTGAGTGTCTGCTTCGGTTTAGCTTCTTAGGAGAGGATGCCCAACTTTTCACGTACCTGATGCTCTTGTTGCTGCTAGTAAATTTTAGTAACATAACTCTCTTTCCATTCTCGGGTGGATCAATTGGCAATTGCTGCTCTTGGTTATTCTTCTCACACATTGTCGATTTCGCTTTTCGTTTTCACCTGCGCGTTGGCCTTGCTGAATATTTTAGGAGCTAAACTTTCAGCCTTTCCATTCAATTTTCACGCATGGAGCTTTATGGTGTCGTGATCAGATTACCTGCTCTCTTCACATCACATTTTGTTTAGTTGGTCAATTCTTCTCCAACTGATGTTTTAGTATACTTCATTCATTGCAGTACTTGTATTGGTTTGGTCATAACTAGCAGCTAGCTCTAGCATATAGTTTTATGTCTGAAGGTCAGATTTACCGTTTGTGGTAGTTAAATTCCTTGCAGTGTTTTAGGAATATATACAAATGAAGGATATCGACAGATTTTTTTTATCGTGGGAGTGGTCAGACACTTGAGGGCAGGGTTTACATGCCACGGTTAATAATGCAACCATTGTACCTTTCGTCAGCGGTCAATTATGTCGTTCTGCTTTCTTCTATTGCTTGGCTGGTGCATATGTTGGATAATCCTTTCAAATTTCCAGGTACCTTTTTTTTCATGGTGCATATGAAGCTCTCAATGCTTATATACTCCGTGTTTTGCTGAAGTTTTGTTTACAGTAAACTCTTGGTACTTAATCAACTAGTGTAGAGATTTCACGGTCTTCCCTCTGTTTTGCGTTTGCTGTTGCAGAAGGGACCTACGTTCCCTCTCGGGTTCAAGGAGCAGGAGTGGTTCCCCGACATCGACATGTTCCACCACGACCAGGCGCCCGCCCCGAAGAGGGCTAGAACCACAGCAGAGGTCCCGGACCTCTTCAGCTCGCCGCAGCTCGCGAGCTACGCAGGATTCTACAAGACAGTTGGCGCGTGCCAAAGCAGAAGGGCATATGTGGAGTTTTTGACGACGACGGGGACTAACTCATTGTCTGTGATCTTTGACGAGATATCTGAAATAAACAGTTTGTAACTACAGTATATATGTGTGATAATGTAGTAATATTTATGCATGTATGCAAAGTATATTCTGGCATCTTTGCTAAGCTGCCGATGAGCATATGAAACTGTAATGCAATTCGAGGAAATAATTCCATAATGACATGGGTTTCAGGCATGCGATGAGTTTGCATGTTGCATGAGTTCTGTTCATAGATGCAGAACCTTATCAGTGAATCAGTGATGTAACTATGAACTTCAATGTTCCAAGCTTTTACTATGATTTTACAATCAACAACATGTTAACACGTTACATGTATGCCTACTCAGATCACCAGTAAATTAGAGGCTCCGAATGAAATATCACCCGTAAGGCATGCTTGAACTAAAGCGAGATGGTGCTACTGTAACCGTGCACTTAAAACGTCCAGGCATAATGACACTTCTTTAGCAATGCTTCAACGGAAAAAATCAACAAGTACATAAAATGGCTACAGCTTAATACCAACAGAGGTATACATGTTGCTAAATAAACAAAAGCATGTAAGCAATTATTATATTTCAGGCGATCAACTATGCTACTTCAAATGAGCTCACTAGATTCAGTTATAGCTGTGATTTTGTAAACTGTTCTCCCCTTCTATAAAAATATGGCACATGTTTTGCTTGCTCTCGAAAAAAACATTCTAGTAAGATAAATAACTCGCGAAAATCATTTCTGGTCATCAGCAAGATTCCAGTAAAGTCTGTGGCCATCTAATAAGGCTAACATCCTAGAGAGCATGAAAGGGCCTCCTCTCATCAGATTGCTCAACAGAGGTCTTCACCAGTTACCTATATTCAGAAACAGAATCACAAGAGTTCAGTAACAGCAACATCAGAGAATATTTGTCCAAAATTAAAAATTTCAAGAAAAGGGTAAAGAATTAGAGGAAAAGCACAACCTTACAAATGTCAGGAACGTCTGGAAGTCCCCTGAATCCCTATCTGATCATCCATCATCACCTGGTCGAAGCACCACCATCTAGGGCGCGAAGATCACACTGAGCCCAGCTTCGCCACTGGACCCAGGCTGCTAGTCTCCTCTTGCTGCAAGCACTCCCCTGAAGAAGCAAATGCAGGGCATGATTATGATGAGACTGCAGATAGTTTCATTCCACGCATCCTGCAAGTGCAAATGAATACATGGCATGGCAAAACCATTAAATGAATATGAATTATCTGAAACATAGGTAATGAAGAATATCACGACCAATAAACTAATCAAATGATCATATCTGAATTTTCAGCATCAAACCAATTTTGAAACCTAAACATTTGGCGTGAAAAAACAATCATGTTCTGTATATTATTTCTCTTTCTTTCCAATGAATGAATGAAGTGTAGTTAAATTGCATCTACGAATTATCTGAATCATGTACTGTATATTATAGCTAAACTGATACCAAAGTAGAGTCAGATCAGCAGTACGTACATACAGTGAACGGTGTTTGACTATTTGGTGTCCCTTTGCCAAAAATCTAGCGGTGAGTTGAGAGGGCGATATCGCAAACTTATGGTAAGCAGGCAACGATCATGCAAGAACTCCAAGATCGGTGGTTTGCAAGCGGGAGCCGCGAGCGGCGGCAGCTGGGCTAAGATTCTAGAACTGTCAATGAGATCGATCTGGAGCCCGACTATTCTGGCCTCGTCCTCATCCCCCGCCGCCTCTCCTCCTCCCCCGCAGCGGGTCTGCCGCTACTCCTCCGTTGCCTAGCGCCGGTGGCCGGGGATGTACTGCCATCCTGACATCCACGCGGAGGATCGTCGGGGCGAAGTGATCACCTTCGTGATTTAGGGGACGAGCGCCGTCAGTAAGTAAGAGAGAACGAGAGCTGAGATCGAAAGAGGAGAACGAGTGAGATCACGATCATTACTATTTGCTCATACGTAGTGACTTAAAGGTTCGTGCAGGGACTTTAAGATCCGTATAATTTTCTTCTATGATTTGACCTCTCTAAAGGACACTCCTATTCTATAATTTTCGTAAAATATACTAGAGGTTCCGGTCCCATATTTTTGGTTCCGCCAGTTTGGTTCCGTCTATTTAACATCGTCAGATCAAGGTTAATGGATGGTTATTAAAAATGCCAACCAGTGTAAAACTTGTAATTTATATTATATGAACTAAAAGAGTACAAGGAATTACGTATGATCTGACCACTAAAATGGAATAGGATTAGTCTGTCTCTCTTATCCTTGCGAGTTGTCTGCAGTTGATGGCTGGAGACTTCACCTTCACTCAGCTACCTGCCTCCGTTTGTCCCTGGTATCACCTAATTAGGTAAAAAATGGTCACGGACCTAATTAACGAGTGCGTTGAGAACTTGAGATCGATCAGTCTCTGGCTGTACCTGGATCAAGTCCGAACCAAGCGTTCACACGACCTACAACCGTAGGGACATTTCGATATATGTGAAATAAAATGACGTGTTTGTGTTGTTTGGACATGGTGTTTTGGCTTATAGGTCCAAATACACCTATTACAAAAAATGTTTTAAATATATATGTCAAAAAATTCTGAAAAAAAAATCCTAGGTGTACACTTCAGATATGCTATGTTCGTACATAAAGTTTTGTGGGGAGAAGACATTTTTTATGGGCTGTGTAAAAATGACAAATAAATGCCTCATGAGAAGTTATTTTGGAGCACTGAAAATTGTATTTTTTATACAAGTCACAAAAAATGTCATTCTTTCGCGAAAATATTTGTGAGGACAAAGAATGTGAGTATGTACAGTTAGAACTTTTTTCAGATTTTTTTATCATTTTAAAATGGGTTTTTCTGAATAGTAGGTGTATCTACACCTATGAGTCAAAATGCATCTCCTGTGTTTAGGATATCACTGCATTTGGGCCAAGCAAGTGTGTGGATTGGAAAGTTCAGACATACAGGTCAGGAACAAAAATGCAACTGATATCCGATCTGCCTATATGGTAGACGTCACCTCCTTCGCCAATCGGTGCTCACGACAAGAGGGCACTTTCAAGTAAGGTAGACGAGCAGATACCGCCATATCCGATCTCGAGCCGACGACTTTTTCCGGCCAGGTTTCCTCCCGCCTACGTCTTGGCAGATCAGAGATTAGCTTGTTGAGGCCTATCCGTGTGATCTGAATATCTGATGACCTGCTGTGTGGGATGGACGGCGACCGCCTCTGATATGCAACCATCACTCACCGATGTCAGTGAGCATCCTCCTTTCCATCGCTCTTTCACGTGTGAGACGTGATAGCGAGACCTCGGGTCCTTCGTGAGTGCTCGGACCATTCGTTTTCTACATTTGATCGCTTGCCTCGCCAGAAGTTCTGGTCAAGAAAATATAGAATGATCTGGTGACAATGTGGCGGCGACTTCACACACACGTGGCAGCCTCTACAAGACGAACAAAAATGAAAGAAGGTTAGAAAATAATAGAGGTGAAATGAAATCGAGAATTCGAACTATGAAAAGGTAAAAATCATGGAGAACATGGATATTGCATTGAAGTAAGGCTAGTAAATTTTTTACATATTTGAAAACACTGAGAGATACAATATCCTTGAATACCATGGAATATGGCAAAGATAATAAATTATTGCCATCTTTTTTTCTTTTTAAATTACAAAATTCCTGAACATTAGAATACTCCATATTTTATAGAGTTCCTTTGGTTCTTCTATTTTTTTAAAGGAAAATAAAGGATAAAATAGTCTTGAATGCATATTATTAAAAAAATTGTTTTCTGGATTTTTAAAATCCCAAAACTTTAGGATATTCCACATTTTTGTATTTTTCTGGTGTTCTTACAAATATAATAATCTCATGTTATTTGTTTTCCTTGTAAATCTACATTTTATGGAAATAAGTTGTTTTAAACTACTTTTCATTGTTTTGTCAAAATAAACTCAACTATTTTGTTTCCTCGGTTGTTACTTACTTGATCTTGAAAAGTAACCGAGTAAACATGCTCATTAGCCTGCCCCGTTTGAAACGATCACTATGTCATCGTTAAAACCATTTAAATTTTTCAAGGACCAAGTTAAGATAATTTTGTGACTTACGGGATTTTTTAACATTACAACTTTAAGCAGACTTGGACTTTGCCAATTGGTGAGAGAATAAATGAATATCTTTTTAGGAAAAAGTAAATTTCCCAGATTTGACCGACCTGAGTGCGAATAATGGTTCTGATGGTTCTTGCTTGTAGTGAAATTTAACCAAAAACAGTATTAAGTTTCAACTATATCAGATCTCATTATTCCTGCTCAACAAGCTGCACCATTATTCCTGCTCTAGAAGAATGCTCCTAAAGTCAAGTGTTTGTGCTGCCTCAGTTGACTTTTTTCGATAAAGGGAATATATTAATATCAAGAGATACCAATTACACCCATGCAACAACACACCGCCCTAATGGCACTACGGATGCACACAGCCAAAAAAAGCAACTAAGAAACAATAATCCCGCTACAGTATCTCGGGCCTAACAACAGCAATACATCCACCGCCATGACAACACCTGAATTACAGACTCTCAAAAAAAACGACGCCTCCAAGAAGGGAACAGTGCTCAAACACCGTCGTCGCCCGATCAAAGATCTTAGGTTTTCACCCTGAAGATAGTCGCCGCTATCAAAACAATGCCTTCACCAAGGTCACAAATTAAGGCAGACCTTGGTTTTCACTGAAAGGTAGGACTCTGCGCTTCACGTGTTGTCGTCCCCACTTTCATGCTGTGAAGCCGGACACCAAGCAAGCCCCTCAACAGCGGAGACTTGAACATCCCTTAGCTAGTCCTCTCCTCCGGCCTTCATGAAATTCTCTTCTTCCGACTTTCATCATGGATCCATAGTCACTTGATGTCAACACAGAAAAAGAGCTTCGCGCCGCTCCCTCGAGAACCAAACGGTCGGAATAAACGCATGGGTGCGCACGACCGAATACCTTCGATCCAGCAAACTCCCAAAGCTGTTACATTCGCCGGCGGAGCCTTCGGAACTCAACCCTCCGGCCAGATCACGAGTCCGGGCCTCCGGTAGGTCCTCCTCTTCACACAAGAGGGCCCTAGGACCGCCGCCTTTATTCAGGTCGGACCCCACGTCGGCGACCATCCGGGCTGGCCAACCCAACCCTCCACCGGCGACACCATCGCCGGCTTCCATGCTCCTTCATCTCACCGCCGGATGGCGGTGATAGATCAAAAATCCACCAACACCAACCGCAGGCCGACCCTCTCCGGCGAAGAAGAGGTCACCTCCTCCGTCGAACCCAAGGCTGCTGCCTCAATTGACTGACAGGGAGATTTCGATTGGTTTTACTACGCAATACCTACTTTTTCGAAAACTCTGATGTTGAAATGGAATTTACATGTCCCATGCCAGAACAACGGTATGTAGATGCCGAAAGTTAAATACCGCGTACTTGCAAGGGTTAGCACTTATCTTAGCTTGACTAATAAGCTAATCTTTCCTAGAAATAAAAAAAAGATACCCCTCCATTTCAAATTAAGTGTTGCATGTTAAGGTTAGGTGTAAGTTTAGTGATTTATAAAAAAACAAAGATTCCCCTCCATTCCAAATTAAGTATTGCAGTTTTGGTGTAGGTTTTCTTATTTACAAAAAAAATGGGACACTTAATTGGGAACACAGGAAGTACAAATCATGGCGTGCAAAAGAGATTTCTTTTTATATACTATTTCATTAGTTTCATGTTACCGTTCATGACTTATGCTTCTGCCTGCTTAATTAGGTGAAGAAAAATAATATATAAAGAATTCGTTTCAAATATGACTTGTTTCTATCCGGTGGCTCCGAATAAAGAAAAAAGTTAGATTTTAGTGCTTTGTGCAACTAAAATACTAGCTGCCCAGTGCTAATATAGCAACTTATGTTGCAACTACGATGGGCCTATCATAACTCCGAAGTGCAGGACATCACTGTAGCATCTCTCAATGTGAAAGTATGGAGTATCGATCCGTAGGAGAAACAAGGTAAATCCTTGATCCATGGAAGATTTGTGTGGCACATGCGTTTGTTTGTATACATGAATGGGACAGAAGCCACACAAGCCTTTTACTTTTTCGATTTAACATCCAACAACGTATTGCATGGGACTTGTACAACGGCGAAACCGCTCAAAAGCTCTATGCATCTAACACCACAGGGAAAGCAAACGTAGAGTAGAATATGGCAATTGAGCATTTACCGAGGGTGGATTCATTTAAGGAAGTAATTATCGTCAAAAACAGGAAATACAAGTAAATTCTGAATGCATACATTTTGGCTTCATCATTTCAATGAAATTCCCCAAATAATATTTCTTTGCTTCAAAAATTTGTAATCATTTCATCAACTTTAGGTAGACGTTATGCTTACTTTTTAATTGAATAGCAAGTGAATAGCAACAAAAATATAAATGCTTTGACAAAACTTTAGTTTTTGCCCACCAATCCGACTCATAGTGCGGTGCGGAATGCTGGTAACACAAGGAAAGTTAAATTAATCAATATATCGCTTCAACAAATTAGGTAATTTTCGCAGTAATAGCATGGTGCATAAAAATAAATCCCATAAAATTGAAATTACAGACAAATTGAAAATTTTCCAAACACAACTTTCTATTTGAACTTATATTACAAAACTCCCAATTTGAGGTCACGGACAAAATTTTGTAAGAACTTGGCCTCTGTTATTATGTTGAGGCCAATGCAGATGTTTTGTTTTCTCATGCATTAATTGTGCATATATCTGGGAATACTTATCACATGTCTCACTTCCATGCTGAAACATGAACTGGATGAAAGCAAAGAAGAAGTATGAGAGGGTGGTATGCACATGCTGCAAACTTAGGATGACTAGTTTGTCGAATCTAATCAGCATGGCCTTATTGGAGAATAGTTGTGTGATGTACTCATGTAGTTTAGACTTTATCATGCTCTATTCCCCTCACCTTCCTCTGTGATCATGCTTATATGTGTGCATTAACGTTCATTGATACTGGGATGAAAGCTTCTATATATATTCCCAACATATTTCATTTTCTACTTTATTGTATGTCAAGTCAGCTAGGTTATTATCCACCATTATTATTCAATTGTACTAGTACATTCTAAATGCTGCCGTTGAGAAACTGGAGGAAACCAAAATGCTAGCAGCCTTGCCCTGCCGCTGCTCATGGATGGCCTGACATGCCCTAACGGCGCCGCGGTGAGCCAGGAGACCACGTACGTCGTGGCGCACAATATTCCCTACCAGGCACACATGTACTATCTCCAGGGACAAAAGGCTAGCCGTGCTGTTCGCCGATCTGCCCGGCTACCCGGACAATGTGAGGCACGGCAAGAAAGGAAGGTACTGGGTCGCCCTGAACCAAGAGAGAAGGGGTGGCCGAACGGCTCTAATGAAGCACTTGGATGCAGTACGGCTTGGCGGCAACATCGTGGAGGTGGAGGTGCTGACCATGGACAAGGGAGTGACGCTCAGCGAAGTGACCTAGAAGAACGAGATGTTGTGGCTCGGATCCGTCGAGCTTGATTAAATCGACTAGTTTCATAAATTTCAAATGTTGTTACTATGTTTGAATTATGAGAATAGTACGTGCTACGATAGTAACTTATTGGTGTACTATAACTAGAGGTTAATATTTTGGTAGATGTAATCGAGAGTCGTTTTGAATATTTTATCTGTCCTCAATCTTGGGTGGAAGTACTCTCTGAACTTATGAAGCGATGCGCTGGCCATCAGCGCTGCCGCCGGCCTCATGGTCGGCTGCACCACGCCGTCGAGGTCGTCTCAACTTTCAACCAGTCTCGAGGATGGCGAGCGAAGGAGCACGATTCTGATTCGTGGCCGCCGCGCTCATCCTCTCTGTGTTGCCGCTGCCATTGTGCATACTCAACATAGTTAACTGAATTTGGAACAGCCATATACTCGAAGTGTTGTTAACTGAATTTGGAATTGTTGTTGTGACTGAATGAGAACTTCAGTTGCTGTGTACACGAACAATACACAACTACAATCACCGGAAATCTTCTCTAGGTCAGCTACATAAGATTGGTGCTTGCAAGTAGTACAGCAGAAGATGGTGCGTGTTCTCTAAAAAGAGCAAATGATGGTGCATACAGCGGTTACTTGAGATTGATGGTGAGCGGAGCAGCGTGTTGCTTCCAGGTTCTGGCGATTTTCTTCCCTCGCTCACTTTCTCGCGCCTTTTTCTGTACTCCCATGTCTTTTTTCTGAGCTGCAACGCGTCGTTTTCAACGACCGTGGAACTGGACCTGCCGGCGAGCGAGTACGATAGGGCGGCAGCAGCGCCGATGGCGAGCGCGGCGACGAGGACGAGACGGGTGAGTGCCGGCGAGCCAATGATGACGGCGAGGGAATAAAAACGGCGAGCGGGAGCACTGTCTCCGTCTCCCACTCGTTCGACTAGGCTTTGGACCGACCCGGGTTGCAGCATGTCCAGCCGTTTATCTCCTGCCGTCAGTTGCGGGATGAGCGGACCAAAAGCAGCAACTTCCCTAAGACCAGCAAAGTATTTGTAAATTTGAAACTAAAACAACAATTTAAAGGATTTTTTCTTAATGATTACAATGGACCTAGGTTCATGGATACACTTCATCTTTATCTCTCAATGATCAAGCGGAATATGAAGCTTTATTATTTGGGCTGCAACTTTTAAATGTTGTAGGTGATACATGTATTGAGGCTTTTGATGATTCGTTGCTAGTAGTTCAACAAATATCAAAGGTTTTCCAATATTTCGACGAATCACTTAATATTTATCTTGATAAATTTTACATATAGTTTCCACATTTGATTACTTTAGCATTGCTAATATATCTAAGCATCTACCTACCATGTTGATCATAGGGGGAACTAGCTTCTAGAAGCCCAATTCTAGAAGCCCGAATTGGGGAGGGGAGTAGCTTCTAGGAGTTTCTAGCCACCACTGTTTCTCTCCACCGAAACGTGTAAGAGCATCTCTAGCAGACACCGCATATCAACCTTTTGGGCTGATATGCGGGTTTGGGGCGTTTTTTCGGCCAGGCCAGACACCGCACCGGTGGTCCTTCGTGGAAAATGGATCCAGGCCACAACCCAAAGCCCCCACCAGCCCGTGTATATGGTGGTCGGAGAGGCCGATCGGGGCCAAACCCCATCTGCTCCTCCGCCTCTCTACCTCCCGCCGACAAGAAATCGATTCCCCGCTGGCCAGAAATCGACGCCCGCGCGTAGATCCAGGATCGCAGCAGCGCCATGGTTTCCGGGCGCAGCTCGTACGGGCGTGGGGGTGGCCAGATTGGCCGCGGCGGAAGCGGGATCGAGCGCGGCGGGAGCTCGAGCCAACGCGTCGGCGAGAAGGCGGAGGCGGAGAAGGTCCGCTCCGATGCGGCGCGGCTCCGGGGGTCGTACCGCTACAGCATGTACGACGTCGCCCCGCCACCCGCGTTCTCCAAGCGCGAGTCGGTTGCGTACCGCCGCCACCGCTTCGTCGTCGTCATGCTCCTGCCAGCCGCCGTCAACGGCAATGATGGTGAAGATGGAGCCGGACGACGCGCTGGCGCCCGCGATCGCGCCCGGCGACTACCTCGACGACGTAGAGCTCGAGCGGCTCCTCCCGAAGCTCGACGAGGAATTAGGCCTCGCGCCCGGCGACTTCGTCGATGAGCGCCGCCTCGACACCGTCATCGGGCTCGTCTCGCAGACGAGCCGCCGTGAAGCGGACAAGGCGGAGGAGTGACGGCTGGTCGTGGGGGAGCAGGGGAAGATCTACGTCGACCTTGGCAGCGACGGCGAGTGGGGAGGCCGCCGAGGCATCGCCGCCATGGCACAAGGCTCCGGTGAGCATCCCGGAGCCAAATTTAGTAGGTTGTCGTGGCGCCAAAATGTAGCTCGAACCTTAGACGAATTCGAGTAGTTTTTGTATGATCATAGCCGAATTTATGTATGAACTGTTGAATGCAATGCATATCTATCTCCCGCGTCAATCTTTTTTAAATATGTAGTATCTGGTCTGCGCACACCACTTTGGACCTCCAAATCGCGAATTCTTCGGTCTGCATATGCACATTTGGAGTTTAGGGTATCTTCTAGAGATGCTCTAAGCCGGTTTATGAATAAGCATAAGCCCAAAAAAATTACCCAAAATGTGTATCTTATTAGGAAAAATTAAATTGCAATTGGTTCTTGCTTGTAGTGAAATTTAACAAAGAACTACAGGTATTAAGTTTCAACCATTTCAGTAAGTATTGTAATATCCGCCTTTCGATCAAAATATTTTGGGTACAAAAAACTATTCTTTTGCATGAAAAATAAATACTTACTGATATTGTTAGAACTAGGTTTGATTTTGAATGGTTCGAAGTGAAACTTTGGAACTTTGATGAAATCAGAACCTTATGAAATTTAAGTGATCCTATTGGTCCTCGTAATATTTTCTGAGAAACCTCTACAAGCGCATTGCCCTGACACGTACGTAGAGAGAAGTCTGAACCGAGCAACATCTGAAACACGAAGATCACAAGTAATGGTGTCAGACACGACTGAATCGGTAAATTAACGATCTTTCATCGATGCATGTACATAGTCATATAGTATACAAGATTTAAGCTCGATCGCCAATGGAGACCGGAACAATGAGCTCGATCAGTCGAAGAACGGGTAATCAGTATATCCGACGGCAGGATCAGCGGCACCGGCGCCGTAGAAGGTAGCGGCGTCGCACTCGTTGAGCGGCGCGCCGAGCTCGAACCGCCTCGGCAGGTCCGGGTTCGCCAGGAAGAGCCGCCCGTAGGCCACCAGGTCGGCGTACCCTTCGCCGACGGCAGCGTCGCCCTCGTCCCGACCGTACCCGCCGCTGGCGATGAACGTGCCTCCAAACGCCTCTCTGAACGGCAGCAGCCGCCGGGACACGCGCCGCCGCCCGTCCACCCGCGGCTCGATCATGTGGCAGTAGAGCACGCCGCGGTCGCTGAGCCGGCTCACCACGTGGAGCGCCAGCGCGTGCTCGTCGGCGGTGGCGTCAAACTGGTCCAGCCGCACGCCCACGCGGTGGCCGCCCACCTCCCGCGCCACGGCGTCCACCACCTCCATCGCGAACTGGCACCGGCTCTCGATGTCGTTGGCACCATGGTGGCCGTCGCTGTTCACGAAGTAGCCGTTGGCGCCGAGGATCTCGACGCCGTCGAAGCCGGCGTCGACGGCGTTCCGGGCGGCTCGTCGGAACCCGTCGACGACGCCTGGCGCGTCCTCCGCGGCCACCCTTCTCGGCGACGAAAGCTCCTCGCGGCGGCCGTCGAAGCTCATCTGCGGGCTCACCTGCTGCTGCTGCCTTTGCGGGACAACGTCGCTCGCGACGTGCCAGAGCTGGCAGAAGAAGACGGCACCTTTGGCGTGCACGGCGTCCACCACGGGCTTCCACGCCTCCACGTGCTCCTGCGTCCAGATGCCGGGGACGTCCTTGAATGAAGACGACGACGGCTCGTGCTCCTGCCGCGCTGCATTAGCAGGCGAGCCGGCGGCGATCCGGGTCCCCTCCGAGATGAGGAACCCGCCGGGACTGGCGCGCTGGGCGTAGTAGACGGCGGCGTGCGGCTGCGGGACGCCGCCGTAGGCGCGCTGCCGCGTGAGCGGCGCCAGCACGACCCTGTGCGACAGGTCAAACTGGCCCATCTTGTAGGGCGTCAGCAGAGGGATTGTGGTCTTCATGTCATCGTACCAGACTGAGAGACAAGTGCCCGTTAGCTAGCTCCTACTGTAAGCTATGGCCAATCTTGGGAAGCTCGGCAAATGGCGCCGCAGCACGCTATCTTGTGATTCCACGAACGTGTCCATTTTCGAGATCGCCAGCAACTTGTTCAAAAGATATTCTAGTACTTCTAAACAAGTTGCTTTGACGATCTCGACTTTCTTTTCTCCGGCCGTGACGTTGTATTTGATCCACACAAGATATGGGCGTGACACCTGCGCGCGTTTGTTTGTTTGTTTGTTTGTTTGGCTTGAACAGGACACACGCCACACGGCCCTTGTTGTTATTCTTCTGCGTATCTGATGAAAACAAGATTATCCAACTAGGCAGTGTATGGCGATCAAACAGATTCCCCCTGCCGCCGGTCGCCGCCCCCCACCTCCCGACTTTCCATCCAGGGAAAAAGGGAGAAAATGAAGCGCGTGCGTCGCTCGGCCGGCGTATGTCAGGCGGAACCATCCAGGATTATATCTGGTCCGATGTTTGGAAGAAGCGAAAAAAAAAAAGGAACTTGATGGCCAGCCTGTATCCATCCAAAGTTGTATATATGGATCAGCACGTCCTCCCCGTCCGTCCAACAAGGAGAGAACCAATCCAGAGCTAGCTATATGTCTATGCCTGATCTACGGCTCCAAAACAAATAACCAAAAGACCACCAACTCACCGAGATCCAGAGCTGGAGAGCGCGACGTACGTACGGTGTCAGTTCAGGCCGCCGCCGGCGAACCTCCACCATCCACCGCGAGTCCAGCTCGCACTAGTCGTCGCCGCCGGCCGCCCATCCGGTCGATCCATAGCGCCATGGCCTCTTCTCCCGTCTCCGTGTCGCCAAAATCCAAAGTCATAAGTCACGGCACGCGCTGCCGCCCGCGATGTTGGCCCTGCCTTGTATTTGTAGACTCTAGTTGGAGGGAACAACAAAAGGTTTCGAATTTTCACAGAATTAATTAAGCGGGTAAACCAAATCAGTCGGTTCTCCTCGTTCTGCTACCGGCTGCTTTGGACGGACCAGATATGCTATCCCACAGATCGCTGAGGTGGCATCTCAAAACAAACCAACGCCTGTTAGGAAATCAGTCTCCAACTTAATTAATTACAGGACCGGCCGGAATCCTACCAGTAATCAACCAAACAATTATCACGGCCGTTCCCGCTTAATTTACTAGTGCTACAAAGATGGAGGGACTTGATTGTTTCCAGCGTTATTACTACCTACGACTGCACGAATGCTCCCTAAATTCAGGGTTTGCCGCACCTAGACCTCAATCTGGAAGAAAATGAGATTATGTACACTCTTCTTTCTCATTTCTTATTCCTCTTGTCCCGTGGCTGGGAACTCTACCAAATTTTATTATGTCTTTGCTGATCGATCCAATAGCTTCAGCTCGTGATGGCCGCTCTTGCATATTTGATATGTCGTCTCTCCTTATGCCCAAACATGAATGGCCCCAACTCACTACAATTAGAGGCCACACGAGAAACATATTTGCATGTGTTGGTCAATTATTTTGGAGATAATCAATCCATTTTTATTCATGCTCATGCATGCACAACAAATATTCTTTCAGATTGACGTGGCAACAAATACAAAACCAGGCAGTGACTAGCTTCATCGGAGCGAGAGTCAAAGTCTAAATCATCACACGCATTAGCCCGACCCCTCCTCGTATTTATGGACGGAACATCAACGAGCCCGGATGTTTGGAAGGCAATGAAATTGCCGGAAGGAGATGAGGTTCCACAATATTTCAGCTCTTTCACTCTCGATCTGATGTTGTTGTTAGGGTCTGCTGTTGTTGTTTGGCGCAGAGATACGATGGACACCTATCTGTTGCGATGTTAGCGGAGACCCAGGCTTGGATCCGCTCATAGTGCATCTGCATGCATTTGCCTCCACGTAGGCACGGCTGCATCATGCTCATCTCAGTGTACTACACCTGGCCATGAAATCCATGCAGCTACGTATCGAGCTCATGTGTAGGTTGTTAGACAAAATTGTAACCAACACAAATATGGTAAGGGCAAGTCGTATGGTGTAGTACACAAGGGTTCGGCTCCTCTAAGCACTTAATATACACATGCTGTAGCTCTTACATCTACCGTCCACTCCCAATCCAAAAGTCCTCGTTCATCTCCCTTAATTCGGTTACTAATAATTGAAGAAAACACAACTCCGACGCTGGAGATGTCGCCATGGCCGTCATCATCCTCCCCGCATTGGCCAGATCGGCCCCGCGTATGGCACCGTCGCCGTCGGAGGTTACGAGCTCACCCAGCTTGTAGATAAGCTGCACATCAGTATTGCTCTACTGGAGATCCTCAAGGAGCCATCATCAGTGTACGTTCGTGTCTCGATGCAACAGAAACGTAGCAGCTCCTGTCCGAGGCGGGCTGCAGGCAGGCTACAGACCTCCGACAACACCTTCTCCGTCACTCCGTTGGGGCTGACTTCACCTGCACAACTGCCGACGACCGAGCTGGCCGGCGCGAGAAGCCTGAGAACCAAACCGCAGCGTCAATGGTTTCCTCGGCGATGCTGAAGTCAGCGCGATGTGTTTTACCCAAACCGAGGAAGATGAAGGAGGGCCTTTGGATTGGATTGGACGGTGGATTTAAGAGCTACAGTACCTTTACAGTAACTGCTTTACTGCAGAGGAGCCGAGCCCAGTACACAAATGGCTAGTTTGATACAACCATATAGAGGTGATTGGCTTCTTTCCTTTTATCTCTTGCCTTCTTTGTAATCTCTTTAAGTTTTTCCATGTATGTATCATAGATGGGGCTTTTTCATCTCCTATTTAAGGGCATGTACAATGGGGTGATGTCAGCCTTCCCTTAGAGATGCCACGTCAGATTTTTGCTTAGTTGGAGGAGAGAGAATGAAGAGAGAGAAGGTTGTCTTCCCTTAGCTAAGGGATCATCTCTTAGGAAATAAGGGAAGTCTATTTTCTCCATTGTATCATATATGTCTTCCCTTAGCAACAAATTTCTTACCAAAATTTAATTATTCATATTAATTGCTAGAGATGGTTGTAAGAGATAATGCATTGTATGACTTATATCTAACGTCTTCTCTAGCTGATATGGTGGGGTAAGGGAAGACATGCCTTCTCTACCATTGTACATGCCCTAACACGCAACCGAGACCAGGTAGAGGTCATCGTTTTGGCCAACGTGGTAGCAGAGCCAAGATGTCTCAAATTCAAGACCCTGCACATGCTGTATTAAATAACAAAATTTTACAGTAAGTTTCAATGAACTTTAGGTAGACGATATGCTTACGTTTCAATTTTAAATCTGAATGCATAAATTTTGGCTTCATCATTTCAATGAAATTCCCCAAATAATATTTCTTTGCTTAAAAAATTTATAATCATTTCATCAACTTTAGGTAGACGATATGCTTACGTTTTTAATTGAATAGCAAGTGAATAGCAACAAAAATATAAATGCTTTGACAAAACTTTAGTTTTGCCCACCAATCCGACTCATACTGCGGTGCGGAATGCTGGTAACACAAGGAAAGTTAAATTAATCAATAGATCGCTTCAACTAATTAGGTAATTTTGGCAGTAATATCATGATGCATAAAAAGAAATCCCATAAAATTGAAATTACAGACACAGTGGAAATTTTCCAAACACAACTTTCTGTTTGAACTTATATTACAAAACTCCCAATTTGAGGTCACGGACAAAATTTTGTAAGAACTTGGCCTCTGTTATTATGTTGAGGCCAATGCAGAATGAGATCTGATGTTTTCTTTTCTCATGCATTGTGCATATATCTGGGAATACTTATCGCATGTCTCACTTCCATGCTGAAACATGAACTGGATGAAAGCAAAGAAGAAGTATGAGAGTGTGGTATACATGCTGCAAACTTAGGATGACTAGTTTGTCGAATCTAATCAGCATGGCCTTATTGGAGAATAGTTGTGTGATGTACTCATATAGTTTAGAACCTATTCATTTATCCCAAAAGCCGGATGAATTTCGTTGGAACTTACAATCCAATGGGAAGTTTACAGTAAGTTCGTTATACAATGCAATTATTTAACCTGACATACCAGTTGATAAGAACAAGAAGATCTGGAAGATGAAAATACCGCTAAAAATTAAAAAAATTGGATGGTATTTACGTCCAGGGGTAATCCTAACCAAAGATAATCTTGTGAAACGGAATTGGCTTGGGAGTACTAAGTGTGTATTATGTCATCACAATGAGACAATTAAACACTTGTTCTTCCAGTGCCGCTTTGTCAGATCTATATGGTCATGCACCCAACTTTGACCGACCTGAGTGCGGATGATGGTTCTTTCTTGTGCACAACCAGCTCAGCTCGTGATCGAGGAGTTTTACCGCATTGACCATCATCAAGCGAGTTCACTCTACTTCGGCAGTTAAGGCAGCGTCGACACCGGCCACGATGGGCATACGGAGGATCAGATCAGCAACTGCCCGAGCGTCGCCGTTGTTTTCGTTCACAGCAGCGCCACCTCATGCGGCCCATCATCGGCGGGACCTGCCATGAACAACTCCGCAGGGGCGAAGGAGCCGCAGGAGCTCTTATCTATATCTGACTCATCATCGAACACGGGCAAGATGGAGTCATCGCCGACATTGCTAATAAAGACGTCGATGATGTCGATGGGCAGAATCATTCCGCTGGCCAGGGGAGCGGAATACGGCTGCCAGGTCTTGTCATCGACGACGAGGTTGAGCGCCAAATCTGATGAGTTAGCCAAATGCGATCTAGCCATCGATGGCTGGAAGGGAACCTGCCTAGAATACCACTCCAGACATCGCTTTTCTTACGGTGGGCGCCAACTGCCGTCAAAAAGTCACGACAATAGCCGTAGGGGGTTACTTAAGTCGAGGTGTGGGACGATGGAAATCCGGGAGCGAGATTGGCACACATGATGTACCCAGTTTCAGGCCCTCGTCGGTGGAGGTAAAACCCTACTTCCTGCTTTGTCTTCATTACGAGATCTCTCAGGAGATCGATATGTCGATTAAAATGAATCTAGATCGTCTGTCTAAAATCTTGTCTGCCCCTCGAGGGTCCTCCCTGTTGGCTTTATATAGTCATCCAGCTAAGGTTACAGGATACCGTGTCAGTTCGGTTGACTAAGAGTTCTACCGGACTCGATGATGTGTTCTGTGTCTTCTACTCCAGGTCGTCTGGCGCCGTACAGCCAGCAGACTCCAAGGTTGATCCGGCTTGGGCCACCCACCTATCTTGCTTCGGGCTTCTGTCTTCATCCAGCAGGCTTGGGCCACCCGGTGTATTAGCTCATACAACTGCCCATGGGCCACCCCGACCTGCTAGAATATCTCCATGTCTTGCGCCTACCCGCTAGGCATGTCCCCGACACACAAAGACGTCGACACATATGTTGGACAGTTCTTTCAAGAAGAACATGGGCTCATAGGCGTTTTGAGATCGACTTGATGGGAGTTCAGTACATGGAAGTAGACAATGATAGTGATGGTGAAGACGTCGAAGAATCAGAGGAGGTTGCGGATCCAGACCACCAGTCCTTGCTTAAGCAGTTATGCTTAGCCAATGATGATGACGGTTCCCATGATGACATAATCCATGATGACACGCGTGATAGTGATGATGAGGCTCCAGCTGATCCCGGAGACGAGCTGGATTATGATCCAAATGATCCCAACTATTTTTAGTTGTATGCATCCCAACAAACTTTCTCATTACGTATCTTATTTCAGCATTCTAATCTATTTAAACTGTATTGTTGCATTTATGTCATTGTTTTATTCTTTTGTAATTGCCCATTTATTTATTTATCATCCGTACTAACTGGTTTACTCTTTCTCATGGTAGGTGATTGAAGCATGGTGCCATACGGGACCGAGGCTCGCCATGGTCGGTATCTGTCTTCCCTCGAGAGGGAGGAGGAGCGGGTGTGTCAAAGGGAGAGGTCGTCACCCCACCACCCATTCAAAGAAGGTTGTTGGAATCTATGGTGACTGGTGCTCCTCCTCAGGTGGCACAAGGGAGAGCCTAGGGAAAATCTCCAACATGAGGAAAGGGTAGAGGTGGAGGCAAGGGTAGAGGAGCGCGTGGGTGTGGTCGGCCTACCAGGGAGATCACCACCTGTAGCTGAGACACTGGAGAGGGAGGAGGAGTCGGTGTTTCCAGATCAATAGGTGTGGCAAGAGATGGATAGGGGTGAGGAGGAGGAGTGTGAGGAGGAGGGCGAGGGGGCTCTCACCCGTGCTAACACATCGCCGGAGGGTATCTCTAGCCCTTCTAGGGGAGTGCCCCTACGTGGTCCGTCAACAATCCCGAAGCGACCAATTCTTTTGGAGCAATGGCCGATAATTCGGCCATATGGAGATAGGTAAATGGATTTCTCGGCTAATTTTTAGAATTTGTACCTTCAATATTTCAACAATTGCAAATGACTTTGGCTTCCTCTTTTGTGCAGGGCCTGGAAGGAGGTTGGATATGAGGGTGAGTGCCACCCCGCGAATGGCATCTCTGGGCTACTCCTTAAGGAGCATTTACCTGGCATGGTTAAATTGCCCGGTGAGGTCCGAGTGGAGGAGCTAACATAGACTTGGAACCACTATAAAGCTGCCACCGACTATACGGGTGCTACCATAGCCCTGCGGGTGAAAGACGCATTCTAGGTAAGTTTCTTGTACGCACTACACTAGTTAGCCCCGCGGTTTGATAAATTCATTTCTTTTTGAGTAAAATACACCCATGGTCACTGTATTTGTTGAGAAAATTCACTTTGGTCACTGTATTCTGGATTGTGGATTTTACATTCACTGAATTCATCTTTGCCGATCAATACGGTCACTGCTCCCAGGAGCCTACGTATTACTGTATACGTGGCATAAGCTGACCCTTTGATCCAGTGGGATATTGCATGAGGACCTTGACGTGGAAGTGGGAAAGGTGGGCACGTATCCCCGACTAAATTCACTAGATTCTAGCGTCTTCTTTCCCTCTTTCCCCTGCACGATAAAACTGAGAAGTTACAGGAGAAAACGAGAAGGACGTGGAGACGGCCATGGTGATCGGCAACCTAGGTTTCCGTTGTTGTCGAGCTGGGCGACGAGCTGTAGTCGGTGACACATAGCAGACGGTGGAGAAACAACGCACCATGACGCCTGTTCTTCGGCATGAAGGAGCTCCAGCTCCAATGCACGTTCGCCGCCTTCAAACTCCACTGACGTGCTGCTCTTCTCCACTGTCATCCAATCCTAGCCGCCACCACTACTCTCTCCGACGCCCCGCGACACACCCACGACCACACCACCACCTCGCGATGGCGCACAATGCCGAGGCCGGCGGCAGCGGTGGTCTCCGGTCGTTGCAGCTGAGCTACGACGAGGCCGACATCCTCTACTGGCAGCGCATCCCGGTGCCGCTTCAGTTCAAGCTGCCGCACGGGTGGCACCTCTCCAACGCCGGCTACGTCGTGCCGCCGCCTGGACCAGAGATGCGTGCCCTTATCGCCGAGCGGCGGGCGCACATGACGCCGGCCGAGCAAAGCCAGTCGGCCAACGACAGAACAGCCCGCCGTGGCCGCGGCGTTTCCAAGACGAGCGCGACATCGAGCTCGCGCGCTCGGCCGGCTGTGATGCCGGCCGCTTCAACCGCATTGGCCGGAAAGCCAGGTGGCAAGGACGTGACGTCGACGCGACGCTGGCGGAGTACGGCTACTAGCCGCGCATCCATGGCGTCGACCCCATGCGCGTACCCCTCTTCTACCCCCAGGCGCAAAGCATGGCTCCGGAGGCGCCGCCGCTACGGAGGCCACCGGCAAGGACGACGGCATCGGGCAACTCGCACTCCAGCTCGTCGAGCGCCGGTGGCCGCACGCCTTCGGCCACGCACGAAGCCCACAGCTTCGGCTCCGGCTCGGAGGACACCGGGGACGCTTCAACGCTGCCGTCCCAAGGAGGAGGACGCTGCGGACTCACAACCAGCTCCGTCGGGGAAGAAGAAGTGGTGGGAGATGGAGGCGGGGGCCAGGCGGCCGTCCGTGGCGGCGACGACCCGGAGGAGTTCCCGGGGCAGCACCTCACCGTCGGCCGCTCCGTCGAGGAAGACTACCGCAGATCACGCTCAATCAGCGGCTGTCGGAGGTGTTGTCCGCCATGGACCACGACGAGAACTTCGTCGACCACGCCGGTCCTTCTGAGCCGCCGGCGCCAAAGGAGGAGGAGGACGACTGGTCCTTCAACTTCTCCGATGAGGACGGCGGCGGCGACGACGCGGACAACCTCGACTTCAGCGCCTTCTGGGGGCACCACTAGTTTATCTTTAAAAAGTTTTTAGTTCAAATTTGAGTAAATTTTGTATAAAACTTGTCTAAATTCGTATGAATTTCGTTTTTTTAATGTTTTTCATATATGATTTTTTTGGAGGTTGCTGTATGGGGGTGCTGGTGTGGGAACAACATCCCCAAATAGAGGATGCTATGCCGGCGTCTCTTATACGGTAGTGTCGACGCTCCTGCCAGCACCTATTTAGAGAGCGCTCGTGAAGATGTTTTAGGGATTTAGGAGGTCGGGTAAAGAAGGGGAACTTCCAGCGGCCCATATGTAAGCGCCCCATATGAATGAAACCATGCGGTTATAAATTCCAAAGCCGGAAGCAGTTAAGGTCCTAAATGCAAAGGTCAAAGAGTCTGCTTATGCCACGTATACAGGAATACGTACGATCCAGGGAGCCGTGACCGTATTGATCGGTAAAGATGAACTCAATGACCGTAACGTCCACAATCTAGAATACAGTGACCAAAGTGATTTTCCTCGACAAATACAGTGACCGTGGGTGTATTTCACTTTTTTTTTTTCTTCTTCAGTTACAGAACTTGTGCACAAAAATAACCCAGAGATGGCTAAGTGCGAGATTGGAGATTACTCTCTGTGCCGATCTCGCTCTCTTATCAAAGATATACAGGATACTTGTTGAGAAATAGAGATGTCTGTGCACCTGTTGACTACATCCGGGGAATGCGGAGGCGCCTGAACCTGCCACCTCCTCCGGCCGGCGGGGGTGAGCTCGCCGGATCTCCTTGGATCGGGCTCGCGGTTCTCTGTGCTTTTCGGCGAGGACTCCGACGATGGAGGATCTCCATCGGTAGCGGAGGCGGTCGCGTGGCAAGGTTTGGCGGATGATCCTTGTGTTCTGCCGATCGGTCGCCGTTCCGAGTCAGATCGAGAAGAGGTGCTGGCCGACTTTTGGGAAAAGATCGGATTCCCCACGCCGGAGGCCAGATCTTGGGAGAGGGCGGCGCCCAGTTCGCCGGTTTTGGCCCCCCGATGTTCTGAAGGCCCGAGGGCGCGTTCGACGTCGCCGCAGCCGTCGGTGCAGGTGAAAAGGGGCATTCGGGCCCTGTCCAACTCGCCGGTGGGCCTTCGCTTGCCCAAGCCTCATCCGGTGAAGCCGTGGAGGGGGCCGCTGCCTCGCCAGCGGTTTACCCCGCTGCTGATCCTTGGCGAGTTCTTGGACAAGGCGGCTCGTGATGCGAAGACTGGTGATGGTCGAGGAGGGGCGGCAGCGTCAGCGGCGGATACCCGTCATGTGTCGGCTGCGGAAGGTGCTTCTTCGCCCGGAATGCAGCCAGTCTCGGCGGCTGGCGGAGAGGCGATCCCGGCGTCGTCCCCGTTTCGCGAAGCGGGAGGAGTCCCAGTGGATTGCCTTGGGCCGCTGCCGAGGTGGGCTGGTTTGGGCCGAGCACTCATGGGCTTTCAGCGACGCAGTCTACACTTGCGCGAGGGCCCGGCTGATCGTCGTATTCCGCTCGCACGCGATCACGAGACCCTCGCAGCACGCGATCACGAGACCCTCGCCGCCGTCCGCGATCACGTCCCAGTGCAAGCTCGAGCCGTCGGCGCTGTCGTCTTCTCGCCATCGTGTTCTTCCTCGCCAAGTTTCCCGCGCTCCTTTGCGTCCGTTGTTGCATGACCGAGCTCTTCGCCGGGGATGGCTGGTGTGCCGCAGCGGCCGCCGATGCCGCCGGCAGCCCCAGCCGGGGTGGCGGCGCCAGCGGTTAGGCCGGCGGAGGCCTCAAGCTCCAACGGTGCCGCACCGTACGCTAGGTCGCCCGGCTTCCAGGGTTGGCCGCAAGGGGTGCCGATGACGTCTGGTCCGGCGCCAGGGTTTCGGCCTCCAGTTTCTTTCCGCCCTCTGCAGCAGCAGATGACCCGTCCGTTGCACTACATGCAGCCGCATGGGGTACAGCAGCAGTATCAGCAGTTCCCTCGGCAGTTTCTTCAATACCCTCGGCAGACTGCGGCACCGGCGAATCCTCAGTTTGCTCCGCAACAACAGGTTAATCAGACGGTACATCAGAAGAAGAGGAAGAAGAAGAAGTACGCCAATCCTGTAGTTCCACCTATAGCAGGGTTGGTGGCCTCGGCTGGGGGCCAGATGATTTTACCTCAGCAGTTTGTGCAACCGGGTCCAGCTGTTCAGGGGCAGCAAGCTCTGATCCCTCCTGCTGCGGCCACGGTGGCGCCGGCTATCCCATCTGTGGAGGCCCCGGAGATTGTTGCGGCTGTTACAAAGCAAAAGAAGACAGGTCACTGCTGGAAGTGTGTAGTAAATACTCATACCACCAAAGAATGTAAGGTGATACACTACTGCTTGGTGTGTGACTCGGCTGTGCATCCGACGATACGATGTCCGATTTTGAAGCTGCCAAAGCCGCTTGGTTATTTTGTGGGTTGTGGACATGATGTGACGCTTAATCTGCACCTACCAGACTCAGTTCATAAGCCTCACTTGATTCCTTCTGGGGCGCCTACTGCTCTTGTGCAGGTTTCAGGGGAGGAGACAGTCACTGCTGAGGATATTCAGAGGCTGATGGCCCGTATGTGTCCAGGTAATCCTACCTGGAAGTGGGAGGCCATTGCTCATGGGGCCAATGCTTTTCTTATTGGGATACCTACTGCGGAGGACTTGTCTAGGATTGATGGGATGCATATGAGTGTTCCTAAGATCAAGGCGCAGGCTCTGATTAGCTCATGGAAGCAACAAGATATTGTCCCGGAGTTTGTTATGGAGCCAGTATGGGTGCATGTTGATGGTGTTCCTTACACCGTTAGGCATTTCCATGGACTTTGGGTGGTTGGTTCTCTGATTGGCTCTACCCAGGATGTTGATCTTGTTACTCTCAGGAGTCAGGGTATTGTTCGTATTCTTGTTGCCATGAGAGACTTGATGCCTTTGGAGAAGGACGTGCTTGGTTCGACACCTCCATGCTTGGAGGTGGTTGCTTTGTTGAAGCTTAATGGTTATAGGCTGCGTTATCGCAGAGAGGCGGCGGGTTATGTCCCGGATCCCCGGTTTCGGCCTTTCTTTTGGAGAGGGGACGGAGATGACGAGGATGCTCATGGGATGGAGGGGGACAAGTCCGATGATCCGACTATGAGTGCTGCACCGGATGTGGGTAATATGGAGGTCGATGGTCATCCTTCGGATGGTTCGGGGAAGACGGCGGCACCATTTTTTGGTGCACATATAGCTTTGACTCCGTTTAACCATTCTCCGGTTACTCCAAGGTGGAAAGAGATTGTTGATCGTGCTAGGGCGTCTTCCCCTTCTCGGGTACACTCTTTTATGCAGGGTCACACTAGGCCGGGCCCTGTCCTCGTCGATGTGTCTCCGCGGGCATCGAGGCCGTGCACGCCGCCATCTCCACCGACACCGGTGGCGGGCTCGCAGCTTCCAGGCGGTATTGGACCGCTGCTCGCGGCGCGGACGACCACGACGCCTCCCGCACGTGGGGCGTGTGATGCTCAGGGGCTGATGGACGGACCCGCGCCTATCTCTGGGCGGTCGCGGCCGACATCTCCGACGGCGGCACCACCTCGGGCAGAGGTTGGGTCGGCATTATCGGGGGCGTCACGGCCTCGGGAGGAGGCTACACCCGCGTCGTCAACCCAGGCAGATGCGCGTCTAGCCGCTCCGGAGGCGGTCAAGCTTCCAGGCGTCGAGAGGCCAGCGTCTCCGCCGGTTGGGGCGCCGGCGGGGCAGGCCCTTCACGCGGAGGATCCAGCTGGGTCGCCGATGGATGTTCCCAGGCGGGCACATCCTGGGCTAGGCGACGCGGCAGTGGAGGGGTCTTCACCGACTTTGCCCCCTCCATTGGCCTCACCCCGGCCGGCTTCACCTACAACAGCGACAGAGGGGTCTACTCCGCCCTCTTCCCCTTCGTCGGTTAGTTCTCCGTGGCGATCAGGGTCTTCATCGCTGGAGCCTACTTTTCAGCCTCAGCCAGCGTGTCCCCCACCAGTTCCCCAGCCGGAGGTTAGGCATAGTGGGAGACATGCGGTGGCGGAGGATGGAGCGGGAGCCACTGACGAGGACATGATGTAGAAGGCCATGCGTCGCAAGGCGGAGAAGAACCTTGATGTTGCTGGTACGAAACAGTCTTCAGCTTCTTTCATTGCTTTTTCAGATTCTCGCATTCATTCAAGTTTGGGTAGGGTAGGTGTTGCTATGGGTCGGCATGTGGGTGAGATATCGGTTTCAGCCAATGTGTTGAGACATATGGAGCGTGATCGTTTAACGGTCATGCCTAAGGTTTGTACTAGGCTTGAGACACCCATACTAGATGAGGATGAAACTGATGTCATCTCAGATGGTCAGCTTCTCTCCGCTCTAGTAGGGAGTATTTCAGAGGTTGACTTGGAACAATCGGAGCTAAGTTCATTATATGATCTAAAAGCGTCCAGACGTAGTTCTAAGTCTTCTGCCGGAAAGTTATCCCGTCGGAATGCTATGGCTAACAAATCTAAAATAGTTTCTCGATGAATGACATGTTTAAGAATAGCAAAGGTCTTGGTGACTTGGCTAAACATTCTCATATTGCCGATTGTTGTAAAGACTATAATTTAAATTTTATCGCTATTTCTGAGATGGGTAAGAGGAATTATTCACAGAATTTGCTTCACCGGTTATCTAGTGGAATTAACTTTCTGTGGTTCTCTCGCCCACCTCGGGGTAGGTCTGGGGGAATGTTACTAGGCGTTCGAGAAGATACCATGAATATCTTAGCTAGTTCGGATGGAGAGTATCATATTAAACTCGACATTCAGAATAAGGCCGATGACTTCATTTGGACTCTGGTCGCCGTGTATGGTGCAGCTTAGGATGAGTTTAAGTGCGACTTTTTACGGGAGATGGTTAATCTTGCGAAAGATAATCCGCATCTGATCATTATCGGAGGGGATTTTAATTTGCTACGATTTCCTCATGAAAAGAGTAGAGGTCATTTTGATGGTCATTGGCCTTTCTTGTTTAACGCTGTCATTTACAGTTTAGACTTGAAAGAGGTTTCAATGACTGGTCGGCAGTTTACATGGGCCAACAGTTTACCTGTTCCCACATACGAAAAACTAGATCGAGTGTTAATGGATACTGAATGGGAGGATAAATACCCTATGGTGCCTGTTCACGCACTAGAACGTATTGAAAAACTGTCAGACCATGCTCCTATCCTTTTAACTACCGTATTGCCTAGACCTTTGTGTAAGCTTCCGTTCAAGTTTGAACTTGGATGGCTACATCGGAAGGGTTTTCAGGATATGGTTAAAAGGGTTTGGGAAAGACCGTTTTCGGGTAGTTCACCCATTTTAAGGTGGAATAAAAAGATGCGTGCTATGCGCAAACACCTCTCTGGATGGGCTGCCCGTGTTGCCGGTATCCTTAAAAAAGAAAAGACTCGGTTATCGTCTATTATAGATGAACTAGAGGCTTTGGCGGAGTCACGACCTCTGTCTCCGCATGATATTGAATTAAAGAGTCAATCGAATGCGAAGATAGCTGTTTTACTTCGTGAGGAGGAGCTTAAATGGTATCAGAGATCAAAAGCCCAGTTTATCTTGGAAGGAGATTCGAATACACGATAATTCCATGGCATTGCCAATGGCAGACATAGGAAAAAACGTATTTATTCTCTTATACAGGATGAAGGGCTGATTGAGGGCTGAGCAACTCAAATCCTACATCACGAATTATTATAAAGGTCTTTTTGGTCCTCCAGAAGAGAGTTATTTCTATCTCGATGAGACCTTAACGGAAGATATACCCCAAGTGTCTAGGGAAGAAAATGGGCTTCTGACAGCACCTTACTCGGAGGAAGAGGTTCAGAAAGCTATTTTCCAAATATAACGTAATAAAGCACCGGTTCCGGATGGTTTCCCTGCAGAGTTTTATCAAACTTTTTGGGAGACTATCAAGGAAGACCTTCTAGAGATGTTCAGTTTTCTTCATGCTGGACAGCTAGAACTATTTGTCTAAATTTTGGTGAAGTAATCTTGTTACCAAAAGTTAATGAGGCAGAGAGGATCCAACAGTTTCGACCTATTTGCTTGTTAAATGTAAGTTTCAATATTTTCATGAAAGTGGCCACTATTAGACTAAATATGGTGGCAGATCATGTAGTTCAGCCCTTGCAGACCGCTTTCATGCTAGGAAGAAATATCCTTGATGGAGTGAAGGTCTTGCATGAGGCGGTACATGAAATGCATACTAAGAAGTTACATGGGGTTATTTTAAAGTTGCTCTTTGAAAATGCCTATGATAAGGTCAAATGGTCTTTTCTGCAGCAGACTCTTAGGATGAAAGGTTTTTCTCCTGAGTGGCGAGTTTTGATTAATGATTTCATGTCTGGAGGAAGTGTGGCCATCAGGGTAAATGATGACACTGGACATTACTTCCAGACACGGAAAGGCTTGCGCCAAGGCGATCCTTTATCGCCAATGTTATTTAACATTGTGGCGGATATGCTAGCTATCTTGATCGAACATGCTAAGTCTGATGGTTAGATTGAAGGAGTGATCCCACATCTTGTTGATGGTGGTTTATCAATTCTCCAGTACGCCGACGATACGATTCTTTTTATGGACCATGATCTTGAAAAAGTTCGCAACCTAAAATTGATTTTGGCGACCTTCGAGCAACTTTCGGGTCAAAAAATTAATTTCCATAGGAGTGAATTGTTTTGTTTCGGTGATGCCCAAGATGATGCAACTCTTTATGCGGAGTTGTTTGGTTGTGCGCAAGGCCAGTTACCTATTTGTTATTTGGGGATTCCGATTCATTATCGGAGACATACAAATGCTGAATGGAAAATAGTTGAGGAAAGACTTCAAAAACGTCTTAGTAGTTGGAAAGGTAAATTGTTGTCCCTTGGAGGAAGATTGGTACTCATTAATTCTGTACTGATAAACATGGTGTTGTATATGATATCTTTCTTTCTTTTGCCAAAAGAAGTCCTACAAAAACTCGATTATTATCGAGCAAGATTCTTTGGGCAAGGGGATAGTGAGAAAAAGAAATATCGACTGGTTAAATGGAGTATAGTTTGTAGACCCAAAGACCAAAGTGGGCTTGGAGTTCATGATCTTCAGGTCAAGAACTCAGCTTTACTAGGTAAATGGCTGTTTAAGCTTCTTACTGAGGATGGGGTTTGGCAAACTAAGCTGAGACGAAAGTATATCGGTTCGAAAGCGTTATCCCAAGTGGTCTGGAAACCTGGGGATTCGCATTTCTGGGCTGGGTTAATGGCATCGAAGAAATTCTTCTTTCGCCATGGTACTTTCTCTATCAATGATGGAACGCAGATACGGTTTTGGGAGGATATTTGGTTAGGCACCGTCCCCCTATGTGAACAGTATCCTGCTTTGCATAGTATTGTTCGTCGCAAAAGTGATACCATTGCGATAGTAATGGCTACCTCTCCTCCGGATGTGACTTTCAGACAGGATTTGTTGGGCCCACGACTAGTTGCATGGAACTCCTTACTTGTTCGTTTGGAGGATATCCAACTATCGGATGCACCTGACGAATTTCGGTGGAATCTACATGCCAACAGCAATTTCTCGGTAGATTCCCTTTACAAAGCAATCCTTCTATCAGATACACCATTTGATAATAACAAGAAAATTTGGAAGATGAGAATACCGTTATAAAACAAAAAAATTACATGGTATCTTCGTCGTGGGATTATTCTCACCAAAGATAATCTTGTTAAGCGGAACTGGCATGGAAGTACTCGGTGTGTGTTCTGTCATCAAGATGTGACTATTGAACACTTGTTCTTCCGGTGCTGGTTTGCTAGATCTATATGGTCGATCATCCAAGTAGCTTCCAGCCTTTATCCTCCAACTAGTGGGTGCACTTGCAGTTATCTGGGCGCTATGGCTATGTAGAAATGATAAAATCTTTAATGATAAAAATTGTTCTATCTTGCAGGTTATCTACAGATGTACCGGTATTCTCCGTTTTTTGTCGCCTCTTCAGCGGGTGGAGAATCGCGACCTCTTTACGGATGTCTGTACACGATTGGAGGCTACGGCGAGGGATACTTTTTTCCTACATGGGTGGCCGCATAATCTGTGGATTGAAGCTCCTCCTGTTTCATAGGGGTTTTACATTTTCTCGTTACGACATGTATTCCGAATTTTTTCTTTCATGAATACTTAGAGAACTTTTAAACGGCTGTGTGCATCCTGGTTATGCAGATGTCGGGTGTAATTGCTTGTTCAAGTAATAAAAGCACCCATTATCGAAAAAAGTCAATAGTTAGCTAATCACATGAAAATTATTTAACTCATGACTGCATCCGTTGCGTCTCATTGGAGGAATTCTATAGATGCGAGAAGGGGAAGCATGAGGCTGCCGAATATGTCTAGGAGAGAGCTCGTAGGAAACTTGTGCACGATATGCACTAGGAGACGCACGTCCAGGCCATGGTCACATTTTACGGGGAGAAAAAGAAACAGATTATGCCGAAGAAGGACGCTAGGAAGAAGTATCTATTGAAGGAAGAGTACATACATTTAAAGTACATTGTTGCTTGATATTGCTTAAATGGCTAACACTCAATTTCTTATTCATGTATATGATGTAACTCATTAATTAGGAGGAGCCGAGGTGGCTGTCGGGGTTATACCGAATACGGTATACCACGGCAAGGGCTTAACCTAGCAAGCCCGGATGGCCCAATTGGGTGGTGAATCTTTCATTATAGCTGGATGGCCTAGTTGCTAGAAGATGGAGGCCTAGCCGACTAAGGAAGGTCCAAACCAGATTCCAGAAGGTTCGGGAAGAAGGAATACTTGTAATGAAGACATGGTTTACTACTGACATAGTCTAGGATTCCGTAGCCGGATATGTCTTTACCTCCATCAAACCCTAGGTCATGGCTTTTTTATAAGCCGGCATAGCGGATGCCTTAGGGCACGTACGCAGATAGCTAGCATTGTAACTTGCACTTTGTGTCATTATACTGAATTTCTGGCAGGACATAGCGATCCTCCGTTGAGGGGTCGTGAACCTTGGTAAATCGCCGAGTTACACCGTCCCGAGCATCCCGTCGTCTAGTTCCACTACTAACCTGAGGTGACCCTGCATACCACTGCATGTTGTAGTATGTCAGTCGTTGACATAACATGTGCGAAGTACCAATCCGCAAATATTACATCCCTCAGAGTAGTACAATAGAAGCATAGCTGGTCTTTATTTCAGTCATATAATATTACAAGCCATATAATTACATCATATTGGAGCTCCTCCTGGGTCCATAGAGGTTTACTCCTAGGTTCTAGGTGAACCCTACTTAACTTATACAATATAGGTCTTAGCAGGCTAAACATTATTCTACTCGAGCAACTAAATACTATAGAGTTCGTGCTGCTCGACTACTACTAGTACTACTGGTGCTTAAGCGTGGTCTTCTTCTGGAACCTCCCCAGTTCCGTACACGATCAGGTAATCGACCCCCTCTACTCCTCCAGAGAGGTCTGGTTCTTCGTAGCAGATCCCATCTGCTCCTTCTGGTCCATCAGTGGCCTCCTCCAGATGATTCAAACAATCTAAGCATGGGGTTATAAGAGGTATGAGTACGAGCGTACTCAACAAGTTCATTATAGGAAAGAGGTGTTTAATGCACTAACTACGGCATTAGACCAGAAAGTCTAATACCAATGCAGGTTTTTGTAAGCATTTCTTCAAAAGGTTGCTTTTATTCAGAAGAGCTATGTCCGTCAGCCTTCACCGGGTGTCTAGAACTTCATGGAGTTCCTTTCCGGCCGCGTTCGCAGTTCCATAACCCGGAACGAGTGAAAGGTCACGATTCATTACACTCTGCAGAGGTGTGTTGCTTTACCCATAAGAGATCTTAACCTTGGTGCCAACCGGGCAGCTTTCGCGTCCACACTTCCTTGGTGTGAGACCCGGTATAAGGTCCTAGTCAATCATTGTGTTCCTCCGCGACCCCGAACACCCACCCTTTGTTGCAATACCGACCTTGGGTCCTCACCGGTCACCGTACCCCTTGGATACCTTCCGACCTCGACAACTATCAGGTTCCACGACCATGATACCTTCGCCGGTCGTTGCAACCCATCATAGACCGCATTACCGTGGGGACTTAGGGCTCCCCAACCACTCCGCTTGTCCCTCGGGATTCAAGTGACTACGGTAAGCGCATCCGTTGATGAACGAGAGGAAGAAACACAACTGACTACTCCGTACCACTCCAGATCTTATGGTTAACACGGGTCTTACGGCACAAGAATCACTGGACGACATTTGTTGTTTAATCCTAGATGGATACAAACCCTTGCAATGGAACCTCCACCATACTCATGCCATGGTTCCATTGCCCACCACATAGTCACATTCATAGTTATGAAAGTAGCATTTTGCTTTTCATGCAAGAGTGATAAGTATCGTACTTTGCAAGTAATTTGATAAAAATACTCAAAGTAACATGAGAAAGCGATGAACTTGCCTGCTGACTGCAATGTAGTGCAGTTGGATAGTTTGGACTGACCCTGGTCCTCTGTTTCTGAAAGATAGCATCATTGTCCGATAAGGGCAATGGTTAAAGATTCAAATATGCATGCTTTTGATTTTTAGGGTTTGGTTCTACCCTTCCCGATGCTTAATGATTTAATGTCGGAGGTGGCGAATAAGAATAATTTAGGAATACTCCTTAAGAGTGAAAATATTATCTTGGAATATTGCCAAGATTTTTTTAAGTCCAAAATAATTTATGGACTTATTTAATCATTAAAAATATTGAGTTTATTTTTAATGGCTTTATTAATTCATTATTCTTTGGATTTAATAATGATTAATATTTATTTGTTTCAAAAATTCTATTTCATATTTAGTTATAATAGAGAATAAAATTCTAAGTGGTTTGCATATTTTTATTTATTTTTTTAGAGCTATTTACAATTTATGATATTAGTTCAAAGTTTCTGTTTTAATTAAAACTGTGAAATGACACTTTTGCCCTTGGGCCCACCTATCAGGGGTGAAGACCAGTGGGTTGGGCTAGACCCGCTCAGTCTGAGCTGACCCACTCGGTCGCTCGTCACTCCTCTCCTCGCCTCCTTGTCGAACCCTAGCCTCTCAGCTCCCGCGACGCCGTGGTCGCCTGCGCCGTTGCCGATTAAATCCGGTCGTCTCCGGCCATCTCCGGCGACGAGATCGGTCACATCTGCCTCGCCTCTCGACAGCGCACCTAATGGTCCGCGTCGATTTGGTTCTGGCGGCCTCCTCCGCTCGCCCCCAACCCTACTGCAACTAGGGTTGCACGGTGTTTGCGGCGATTCGCCGCTCGCCGGCGTTCCTGGCAATGCGGTGCTGCCGTGAGCATCGCTGTGGTGGTGCTGGAGCATCTGTGCTCGGTGACGCCTGGCTTGGCCGCGGCTTGGCGCTGCCGTGGCCGGGCTATGCCGCCGTGCCGCCACGGGGACGCCGTGGTGCTCTGCTCCAGGTTAGTACCCCGTTCTTCTTCTTTCTCTCCTCCTCCTCTTCGTCTAGCTCTAACTACTGGCTGCTCCTCCTGTTGGAGATGCTGCCATGCCGTGCTGCTGCTGCTGGGCCGTGCTGGCTACTACTGCTATGCTCTCTGCTACTATTGTGCGTGTGCTAGCTGCTGTTGCTGCTGCTGCTCTACTAGCCAGGTCTTAAGGCCATGCTGTTGCTTGTTGTATGTCCTGGATTGCTACTGCTGTTCATCCTTGTTACTGTCTATGCTAATGGCCATTCAATTGCTTGCTATTTGGGCTCTGGTTGTGGCTATGCTAGCTCTATTGCTTGGATTATATGTGTATGCCATCTAGCTATGCCTCTCTGGTCAACTGCTATTTGCAGTTCTTGCCTGTGCAAGTGCCAGTTGGACTTGGTTATGTTGCTGGGTAGCTTATGCTCATGTTTATGAGCATGCTGTGATGCTCATGGCTTGCCATGGTGCTCCAGCTGTTGTTATGCTACTGTCTGGTCTTGTGTAATCCTGTAATCCATCCCTGGCTTGATTACCTTGAGCAATCCTTGCTTGAGCAAGGGCCAGTGGTGGTTGCTGTGTGCTATCCTTGTGTAAATTGATCTAGTGGTACATCATCTTCTTGATGTGCTTCTGGATACAATTATAAAATCATGTATTCAGTTTCTGTTTATTCAGTTATGGCATGTGTGTAATTCTTCAGTAACTGGTTCAATTATTGATGCTTTGCTTGGCTCTAGCAGGCTTCAGCAAGCCCTGGTGATCAAATGATCATCAGTTGCTTGTTGTTTGCTTGCTGTGCTTCTGTTTGGGCATTACTGATGCTTATCCATGTGCTTGTGTAGCACCATACCCTGTGCTGGTAGATGCTAGTGCTTGGTAAAGCCTCTGCTTATGTTTGCAGTGATCCACTGGATCATTTGCAAGTGCATAAGCTACTGGTTACTTGTGTATATCATTTATCTGTATGGCTTGGCTTGATTTAATGGATAAATGAGATGAACTGCTTGCAGTAATGAATCTTATAATTGATTTGCTTGAGCTAGAGGGATGCCAACCATTGTTGGGGACCCTAGCTCATCTTTGAACCCATCTGGGTGATGATATAAATGCTTGGCTTGATGGTTTTGTGGTTGAGGTGACCCTAACAGTAATTATCTACTGTTTTTGGGTAGCTCCCCTCTCTGTGGCTTGTTGTGGCTTGATAAATGCTTGCTGGGTAATCCCCTTTTGGGGTTGCCAGTAGCTTTTGATGTTGAAAATCAATAGACAATAATTTGTCTCCATTTCTGATGGTTTAGTGAACCACTTAGTGCTAGGTGAGTTGGGCTAGCTGGCTGTGGATCAAATCCTTGCTTGATTCTTTGGTTGGCTGTATTGGTGATACACTTGGCTTGACCAATCCTTCACTAGGATTCATCTCTTTTGGCTAAATCCCTATTTTGCCAGCATCAAGTGGTTTACACCAAATGATGATGCAAACTGGGTAATCATACCCTCTGGCTTGTGTGTGTGTTATGCATATACTTGTGTTATGAGCAAAACTGATGCTTGCTCATGGATTTGAGTATACCTCACTCCAGCTCCTAGATTTTGCTTCTATGATGTGCTTGTGCTTGCCCCGCTCCTCCTGGCTTGCTGGTGCTGGTTCTACTTCTCCATTTCCTTGCTCAACAGCAAGCAATTCTTGGTGGAATTTTTGCTGGGTGGTTTTGGTGGCTTGGTGTTCTTCCTGTTCTATCTGTTCTTGGTGTTCTTACCCTGGTGAAGCTTCTGTTGATGGCTTCTAGGGTTTGGGTGGCTGGAAAGTTTATATACTCCCTTCTGGTCACTTCTCTGGTCGACAGCAGTGTGCTGTGTGTGTGGTGACTCTTCTCTGGTTGTGTGTGCTGTTGCACATGCACCTCACCTTGTGAGCTGCTTACACTGCTCATGTTGGTACTTGTGTATGAAGATCAGCTCGGGCTGTTTGGTGTTATCCTTCCCAGTTTCATATTTCTTTGCTAACCTGCCAAGTGGCTTTGCCACTTGGCTTAATGTTCATTTTTGCTTGTTGTTGGTGTATGCAGGGATCAAAGGAATAATCAAGGATCTCTCCAACACATGTTGATCAAGAAGATCAAGATGATCATTTAGTGTAGTTTAGCTAGTTCCATTATTCCTTGTAATTTTCCTTTTCTTTATCATTTATCAATTTCTGAAATGTGTTCTGTAATATTTAATTCATTTGAATATTGTAAAGACAATGTAAATTGTGTGATGATTAATAAAGCTCAAGTTTCTCTAATGAGCTATTTGTGATGAATTTGTATTCATTTATTATTTGTATTATCCTATTTTAATATTCTTATTTGAAATATTGATTGTTTGATTAAACAATTGTTTGAATTATGACTTAGTGTGATTTGAGTTTGAATTTCAACTCAAACTTGTTTCAACTCAATCATGCAACTTAATATATGAATTGCAAATGTTCCCCTCTCTTCTCAAACCCTAATTTCAGAAGAGATCATGTCCAAGTTTGTCGCACTCTCGAAACCTAACCCTAGCTGGTGTCGAGAGAGAAACTTGTTCCCTCATAGGTTTTTAGGCAATTAAGCGCAAAATTTTCCCTAGTTTTGCGATGCAATGCACATCCCTTTTCTAAATCTACCCCACAATCGTCTCAAATCCTGGGATATTACAGCCTTTCCCCCTTAAAGAAAACTTCGTCCCGAAGTTGTGGTTGTAATACCTGAACAGTTCTGGATATGCTTTCCTTAAGTCATCTTCTTTTTCCCAGGTGGCTTCCCTCTCAGGATGGTGTTTCCACTGTATTTTGCAATATTTGATAGCTTTGTTCCTGAGTTGCTTCCAGTTCTCTTCCAGAATCTTGGCTGGCTTCTCAATATAGGTCAAATCTGGCTGAAGATCTAGATCTTCATGGGATACTGGCTCATCTGGTGTTTTTAAGCATCTCCTAAGTGGTGACACATGGAATACATTGTGTACTTGGGCTAACTTTCCCAGTAGTTCCAGTTCAAAGGCTAACCCTCGGTTCTGACTCAATATCTTGAAAGGTCCGATGTATCTTGGACTGAGTTTCCCCTTCACTCCGAATCTCTAAAGACCTTTCATAGGACTAACCTTTAGGTATACCATGTCCCCAACTTTTGGTTCCCATGTCCTCCTCTTTTGATCTGCATAACTCTTCTGGCGGCTTTGAGCTATCTTAAGTCTATCCCTAATCACATCAATAATCTGTTGTTTCTCCTTCACATAATCTGGGTCAAACTCTTTGCTTGATCCTGCCTCATACCAACAAATAGGTGATCTACACTTCCTTCCGTACAAAGCTTCAAACGGTGCCATCTTGATACTGTTTTGATAGCTATTGTTGTATGAAAACTCTGCTAAAGGTAGTGTTCTTCCCATGATCCTCCGAAATCTAAAGCACAAGCCCTGAGCATGTCCTCTAGTATCTGATTTGTCCTTTCAGTCTGTCCTCCTGTCTGTGGATGATAAGCGGTGCTATAGTCTAGCTTGGATCCTAAAGCTTCATGTAACTGCTTCCAAAAGGCATATGTGAACACAGATCCTCGATCTGATACTATCTTCTTTGGAACTCCGTGTTTGCTCACAATCTCCTTGATATAGATATCTATAAGCTTCTCACCTGTATCCTTCTGGTTTACCGCTAAGAAATGTGCACTTTTAGTCAACCGGTCCACAATTACCCATATCATGTCCTTCCTTTTATTAGTCATGGGTAATCCGGTGATAAAATCCATTCCTATCTCTTCCCACTTCCATTCCGGGATTGGTAAAGGTTGTAATGGTCCTGTGGGACTTTGGTGTTCTGCTTTCACTCTTTGACAAGTATGACACTCTGCCACATATTGAGCAATTTCTCTTTTCATGTTATTCCACCAAAACAACTCTTTTAAGTCCATGTACATCTTCGTACTTCCAGGATGAATTGAATATGGTGTTTGATGTGCTTCTCTTAGTATCACACTTTTGATTTCAGCGATATCTGGAACACAAATCCTCTTTTGAAACCATAAGGATCCAGACTCGCCCAGATTAAACTCTGATGGTCTCCCTTCTTCGATCCTTCGTATCTCTTCCACGATAAATGGATCATCCAACTGACCCATTATGATCTCATTCTTCATGTTCATGTTCAATTCTTCCGCAACTTGTAGTGCTGATAGTCCCTCATGAGCTTCTTTCTCCCAAAGTTGTATCTGTGCTTGGCTTATTTCCTTCTTCAACTCCATTGGTAACTCTTGCTCAACTCCTCCGGTACTCTTCCGACTTAAGGAATCGGCTACAACATTAGCCTTTCCTGGTGTATAATTGATGGTCAAATCATAATCTTTGATCAATTCGAGCCATCTTTTCTGTCTCATGTTCAATTCCTTCTGAGTGAAGAAGTATTTGATGTAGGATAACGTTGCATAGAAAACAAAAATTTTCCTACCGCGAACACGCAATCCAAGCCAAGATGCAATCTAGAAGACGGTAGCAACGAGGGGGTATCGAGTCTCACCCTTGAAGAGATTCCAAAGCCTACAAGATGAGGCTCTTGTTGCTGCGGTAGACGATCACTTGCCGCTTGCAAAAGCGCGTAGAAGATCTTGATCACGATCGGTTCCGGCGCCACGGCAGGCACACCTCCGTACTCGGTCACACGTTCGGTTGTTGATGAAGACGACGTCCACCTCCCGTTCCAGCGGGCAGCGGAAGTAGTAGCTCCTCTTGAATCCGACAGCACGACGGCGTGGTGTCGGTGGCGGTGTAGAAGTCCGGCGGAGCTTCGCTAAGCAAACCGGACAATATGAAGTGGAGGAGCAAAGCTAGGGTTTGGGAGGGGTGGCCGGCCACTCAAGGGGCGGCCAAGCTATGGTCTTGGCCGGCCCCCTCCCTTGGCCCTCATTATATAGGTGGATCCCAAGTGTTGGTGTCCAAGTCTTCGAATAAGACCGAAACCAAAACCTTCCATAGGAGGGGGCAAACCTAGCCCAACTAGGACTCCCACCCAAAGGTGGGATTCCCACCTCCCATGTGGGGGTGGCCGGCCCCCTATGGTGGAGTCCACTTGGGACTCCACCCCCACTAGGGCTGGCCGGCCATGGAGGTGGAGTCCCTTGTGGACTCCACCTTCCTTGGTGGTTTCTTCCGGACTTTTCTAGAACCTTCTAGAACCTTCCATAGAACCTTCCGCGACATTTTATTTCACATAAAATGACATCCTATATATGAATCTTATTCTCCGGACCATTCCGGAACTGATGTCCGGGATCTCATCCGGGACTCCGAACAAATATTCGAACTTCATTCCATAATTCAAAAACTACCATTTCAACATCCAACTTTAAGTGTGTCACCCTACGGTTCGAGAACTATGCGGACATGGTTGAGTACTCACTCCGACCAATAACCAATAGCGGGATCTGGAGATCCATAATGGCTCCCACATATTCAACGATGACTTTAGTGATCGAATGAACCATACACATATATTACCAATTCCCTTTGTCTCGCGATATTTTACTTGTCCGAGGTTTGATCTTCGGTATCACTCTATACCTTGTTCAACCTCGTCTCCGACAAGTACTCTTTACTCGTACCGTGGTATGTGGTCTCTTATGAACTCATTCATATGCTTGCAAGACATTAGACGACATTCCACCGAGAGGGCCCAGAGTATATCTATCCGTCATCGGGATGGACAAATCCCTTTGTTGATCCATATGCCTCAACTCATACTTTCCGGATACTTAATCCCACCTTTATAGCCACCCATTTACGCAGTGGTGTTTGGTGTAATCAAAGTACCTTTCCGGTATAAGTGATTTACATGATCTCATGGTCATAAGGACTAGGTAACTATGTATCGAAAGCTTATAGCAAATAACTTAATGACGAGATCTTATGCTACGCTTAATTGGGTGTGTCCATTACATCATTCACACAATGACATAACCTTGTTATTAATAACATCCAATGTTCATGATTATGAAACTAATCATCCATTAATCAACAAGCTAGTTTAAGAGGCATACTAGGGACTTCTTGTTTGTCTACATATCACACATGTACTAATGTTTCGGTTAATACAATTCTAGCATGATATATAAACATTTATCATAAACATAAAGATATAAATAATAACCACTTTATTATTGCCTCTAGGGCATATCTCCTTGAGTCTCCCACTTGCACTAGAGTCAATAATCTAGATTACATTGTAATATACCTAACACCCATGGCATTCGGTGTTGGTCATGCTTTGCCCTAGGGAGAGCTTTAGTCAACGGATCTACATTCAGATCGGTGTACTTTGCAAATCTTTACTTCTCCATCTTCGATGTACTCGCGAATCGAGTGGTAACGCAGCTTGATATGCTTCAGCCTCTTGTGTGACCTTGGCTCTTGTGCATTGGCGATGGCACCCATGTTATCAGTAAATGATTAATGGGTCCAATGCACTCGGAACCACACCGAGCTCTACAATGAACCTCTTCATCCATACCGCTTCGATGAAGCCTCGCTATGTACTTCGATTCGTTGAAGACTTCGCCACCGTGCAATGCTTCGAGCTTGCCCAGCTTATCGCAGCACCATTCAATATAAACACGTACCCAGATTGTGACTTAGAGTCATCAGGATCGTGTTCCAACTTGCATCGGTGTAACTTTTACAACGAGCTCTTGGTCACCTCCATAACAAAGAAACATATCCTTAGTTCTTTTCAAGTACTTCAGGATATTCTTGACCGCTGTCCGTGTTCCATTCCTGGATCACTTTGATATCTGCTAGTCAAACTAACAGCATGTGCTATATCCGGTCTAGTACATAGCATGGCATACATGATAGATCCTACTGCCGAGGCATAGGGGATGTTACACATCCTTTCTCTTTCTTCTGCCGTAGCCGGTCCTTGAGTTTTACTCAATACCTTGCCTGGTAACATAGGTAAGAACCCTTTCTTACTTTCGTCCATTCTAAACTTCTTTAGAATCTTGTCCAGATATGTACTCTGTGATAGCCCTATTAGACGTCTTGATCTATCTCTATAAATCTTGATGCCTAATATATACGATGCTTCACCAAGGTCTTTCATTGAAAAACTATTATTCAAATAACCCTTAACACTGCTTAATAGTTCTATATCATTCCCGATCAATAATATGTCATCTACATATAATATCGGAATGCTACAGAGCTCCCACTCACTTTCTTGTAAATACAGGCCTCTCCATGACACTGTATAAACCCGAAGTCTTTGATCACCTTATCAAAGCGTCGGTTCTCGATGCTTGCTTCAGTCCATAGATTGAACGCTGAAGTTTGCATACTTTGTCGCATTTTTAGGATCGACAAAACCTTTGGGTTGTACCATATACAACTCTTCCTCAATGTCTCCATTAAGGAACGCCGTTTTGACATCCATGCCAAATCTCATAATCGAAAAATGCAGCTATTGCTAACAAAATCCTCACAGATTTCAGCTTACAGGTGAGAAAGTCTCATCGTAGTCAACTCCTTGAATTTGTCGGAAACCCTTTGCGACAAGTCGAGCTTTATAGACATAATATTACCATCAGTCTGTTTTTCTCTTGAAGATCCATTTATTTTCGACAGCCTTTCGGCTATCGGTAAGTCTACCAAAGTCCATACTTTGTTATCATACATGGATCCCATTTCGGATTTCATGGCTTCTTGCCATTTGTTGGAATCTGGGCTCATCATCGCTTCTTCATACGCAGGGTCCTCATCATTGTTATCCACAATCATGACATTTAGACAAGGATCATACCAATCGGAGTGGCACGTTCCCTTGTCGATCTGCGAGGTTCAGTAGTTTCCTCGTTCAAGTTTCATGATCATTATCATTAGCTTCCTGTTCCGGTGTAGGCGGTACAGGTACAACTTCCGGTCTGCTACTCGATCAACGAGTATAGATTCATCAATCTCATCGAGTTCTACTTTTCTTCCAGTCACTTCTTTAGTGAGAAATTCTTTCTCAAGAAAGGTTCCGTTCTTAGCAACAAAGATTTTGCCTTCGGATGTGATAGAAAGTGTATCCTATAGTTTCCTTAGGATAACCTATGAAGACGCATTTCTCCGCTTTGGGTTCTAGCTTGTCCGGTTGTAACTTCTTTACATAGGCTTCGCAACCCCAAACTTTCAGGAACGACAGCTTAGGTTTCTTATTAAACCATAATTCATACGGTGTCGTTTCTACGGATTTTGATGGTGCTCTATTTAAAGTGAATGCGGCTGTCTCTAATGCATAACTCCAAAAAGATAACGGCAAATCAGTAAGAGACATCATACTACGAACCATATCTAAGAGAGTTCGATTACGACGTTCGGACACACCGTTTCGTTGAGGTGTTCCCGGCGGTGTCAATTGTGAAAGTATTCCGCATTTCTTTAAATGCATGCCAAACTCATAACTCAGATATTCACCTCCACGATCAGATCGTAGAAATTTGATCTTCTTGTTACGTTGATTTTCTACTTCACTTTGAAATTCCTTAAACTTCTCGAAAGTTTCGGATTTATGTTTCATGAAATAGATATACCCATATCTACTCAGATCATCGTGAAGGTTAGAACATAACGATAACCAGCGATGCTACGCTCATTGGTCCACATACATCGGTATGTATGATTTCCAATAAGTCAGTAGCTCGCTCCATCATACCAGAGAATGGAGTCTTTGTCATTTTTCCCATTAGACATGCTTCGCATCTATCAAGTGACTCAAAGTCAAGTGATTCAAGTAATCCATCGTATGGAGTTTCTTCATGCGTTTCACTCCAATATGACCAAGACGACAGTGCCACATATAAGTAGAATTATCATTTAGTTTAATTCGCTTAGCATCAATGTTATGTATATGTGTATCACTACTATCGAGATCTAACAGAAATAAGCCATTCTTTTGTGGTGCTCGACCATAAAAGATATTATTCATAAAAATAGAACAACCATTATTCTCAGACTTGAATGAATAACCGTCTTGCATTAAACAAGATCCAGATATAATGTTCATGCTCAACGCAGGTACAAAATAACAATTATTTAGGCTTAAAACTAATCCCGAAGGTAGATGTAGAGGAAGTGTCCCGACTGCGATCACATTGACCTTGGATCCGTTTCCAACGCGCATCGTCACTTCATCTTTCAGCAGTTGTCGTTTATTCTTTAGTTCTGTTTCGAGTTACAAATATGAGCAACCGAACCAGTATCAAATACCCAGGTACTAGAACGAGAACTAGTGAGATAAACATCTATAACATGTATATCAGATATACCTTCTTTCTTCTTCTTGACAAGGCCGCTCTTCAGATCAGCCAGATACTTGGAGCAATTACGCTTCCAGTGTCCCTTCTCCTTGCAGTAATAGCACTCAGCATCAAGCTTAGGGCCGTTCTTAGGTTTCATAGGAGGCGTGGCAGCTTTCTTGCCACCCTTCTTGAATTTTCCCTTAGACTTGCCCTGTTTCTTGAAACTGGTGGTCTTGTTGACCATCAACACTTGGTGCTCTTTCTTGATCTCAATCTCAGCAGCTTTTAGCATGCCAAAGAGTTCAGGTAACTCCTTGTTCATGTTCTGCATATTGTAGTTCATCACAAAGTTCTTGTAACTTGGTGGCGGTGATTGAAGGACACGATTAATCCCCAGTCTGTTAGGAATCACTATTCCCAAGTCAGAGTTTCTTCGCATGCCGGTCATGGCGAGCATGTGCTCACTAACGGAGCTGCCTTCTTCCATCATACATTGAAGAAATGTTTCGATGCTTCATAGCATTCCAACTGCATGAGTCTCGAATATAGCTTTCAGCTCATTCATCAACTCATGAGGATCATGGTGCTCAAAACGTTTTTGAAGATCGGATTCAGTGCACAGGATGGCACACCGAACTTGAGAGTACCGAGTTTTCCGAGTTGCGTAAACAGCTTTTACTTCATCGGATTCATCTTCTGGGAGGGTCACCTAGCGGTGCATCAAGCACAAATTGCAGATTTCCGCCAGAGAGGAAGATCCTCACATGACGGAACCAGTCGGTGAAGTTGCTACCGTTGCTCTTAAGTTTCTCTTTCTCTACTGATTAAAATTGATTGAGGACGCCATCTCTACAACATATATTTGCAATAGTTTAGACTAAGTTTATGACAAATTGAGTTCAAATTTTAATTCAACATAATTAAAACCCTAGGTGAACTCCCACTCAAAACAATATCCCTCGCATTGTCTTAGTGATCACACGAACCAAATCCACCGCACCTAAACCCGATCATCACGAGAAAAGGTGTGATTTCAATGGCGAACACTCATAGTGTTCATCATATCAACCATATGATTCATGCTCTACCTTTCGGTATCACGTGTTCCGAGACCATCCGTACATGCTAGGCTCGTCAAGGCCACCTTAGTATCCGCATGTGCAAAACTGTCTTGCACCCGTTGTATGTACTTATCGAATCTATCACACCCGATCATCACGAGATGCTTCGAAACGATAAGACTTAATAACGGTGCTACTAAGGATGAACACTTCATTATCTTGAGATTTTAGTGAGGGATCATCTTATAATGCTACCGTCGCGATCTAAGCAAAATAAGATGCATAAAAGGATTAACATCACATGCGGTTCATATGTGATATGATATGGCCCTTTTGTTCTTGTGCCTTTGATCTTCATCTCCAAAGCACGGATATGATCTCCATCATCTTCGGGCATGATCTCCATCATCGTCGGCGTAGCACCAAGGTCAATGGCACCGTCTTCATGTTTGTCCTCCATGTAGCAACTATTACAACTACTTTGAAATACTACTCAACATGAAATTTAAAGACAACCATAAGGCTCCTGCCGGTTGCCACAATACAATAATGATCATCTCATACATATTCATCATCATATCATGGCCATATCACATCACCAAACCCTGCAAAAACAAGTTAGACGTCTCTAATTTGGTTTGCATATTTTACGTGGTTTAGGGTTTTCGAGAGAGATCTAATCTACCTACGAACATGAACCACAACGTTGATACTAATGTTTTCAATAGAAGAGTAAATTGAATCTTTACTATAGTAGAGACAGACACCCGCAAAGCCTCTTATGCAATACAAGTTGCATGTCGAACGAGGAACAAGTCTCATGAACGCGGTCATGTAAAGTTAGTCCGAGCCGCTTCATCCCACTATGCCATAAAGATGCAAAGTACTCAAACTAAAGATAACAAGAGCATCAACGCCCACAAACCATTGTGTTCTACTCGTGCAACCATCTATGCATAGACACGGCTCTGATACCACTGTAGGATAACGTTGCATAGAAAACAAAAATTTTCCTACCGCGAACACGCAATCCAAGCCAAGATGCAATCTAGAAGAGGTAGAGGGGGTATCGAGTCTCACCCTTGAAGAGATTCCAAAGCCTACAAGATGAGGCTCTTGTTGCTGCGGTAGACGATCACTTGCCGCTTGCAGCGCGTAGAAGATCTTGATCACGATCGGTTGCGCCACGAACGGGCACCTCCGTACTCGGTCACACGTTCGGTTGTTGATGAAGACGACGTCCACCTCCCGTTCCAGCGGGCAGCGGAAGTAGTAGCTCCTCTTGAATCCGACAGCACGACGGCGTGGTGTCGGTGTGGTGTAGAAGTCCGGCGGAGCTTCGCTAAGCAAACCGGACAATATGAAGTGGAGGAGCAAAGCTAGGGTTTGGGAGGGTGGCCGGCCACTCAAGGGCGGCCAAGCTATGGTCTTAGGGTGGCCGGCCCCCTCCCTTGGCCCCTCATTATATAGGTGGATCCCAAGTGTTGGTGTCCAAGTCTTCGAATAAGACCCGAAACCAAAACCTTCCATAGGAGGGGGCAAACCTAGCCCAACTAGGACTCCCACCCAAAGGTGGGATTCCCACCTCCCATGTGGGGTGGCCGGCCCCCTATGGTGGAGTCCACTTGGGACTCCACCCCACTAGGGCTGGCCGGCCATGGAGGTGGAGTCCCTTGTGGACTCCACCTTCCTTGGTGGTTTCTTCCGGACTTTTCTAGAACCTTCTAGAACCTTCCATAGAACCTTCCGCGACATTTTATTTCACATAAAATGACATCCTATATATGAATCTTATTCTCCGGACCATTCCGGAACTCCTCGTGATGTCCGGGATCTCATCCGGGACTCCGAACAAATATTCGAACTTCATTCCATAATTCAAAAACTACCATTTCAACATCCAACTTTAAGTGTGTCACCCTACGGTTCGAGAACTATGCGGACATGGTTGAGTACTCACCCACCAATAACGGGGATGGAGATCCATAATGGCTCCCACATATTCAACGATGACTTTAGTGATCGAATGAACCATACACATATATTACCAATTCCCTTTGTCTCGCGATATTTTACTTGTCCGAGGTTTGATCTTCGGTATCACTCTATACCTTGTTCAACCTCGTCTCCGACAAGTACTCTTTACTCGTACCGTGGTATGTGGTCTCTTATGAACTCATTCATATGCTTGCAAGACATTAGACGACATTCCACCGAGAGGGCCCAGAGTATATCTATCCGTCATCGGGATGGACAAATCCCACTGTTGATCCATATGCCTCAACTCATACTTTCGGATACTTAATCCCACCTTTATAGCCACCCATTTACGCAGTGGTGTTTGGTGTAATCAAAGTACCTTTCCGGTATAAGTGATTTACATGATCTCATGGTCATAAGGACTAGGTAACTATGTATCGAAAGCTTATAGCAAATAACTTAATGACGAGATCTTATGCTACGCTTAATTGGGTGTGTCCATTACATCATTCACACAATGACATAACCTTGTTATTAATAACATCCAATGTTCATGATTATGAAACTAATCATCCATTAATCAACAAGCTAGTTTAAGAGGCATACTAGGGACTTCTTGTTTGTCTACATATCACACATGTACTAATGTTTCGGTTAATACAATTCTAGCATGATATATAAACATTTATCATAAACATAAAGATATAAATAATAACCACTTTATTATTGCCTCTAGGGCATATCTCCTTCATTTGAGGCTCTTGTGATCGGTATAAAGTTCACACTTAGCTCCATAAAGGAAATGCCTCCAACTTTTCAGTGCAAACACAACGGCTGCTAACTCTAAATCATGTGTAGGATAATTGACTTCATGAGGTCTTAGTTGCCTTGATCCATAAGATATCACTTTTCGATCTTGCATGAGTACACATCCCAATCCATGCTTGGATGCATCACAATACACTGTGTAATCCTTGCCAGTTTCTGGTACTGCTAACACAGGTGCTGTTGTCAATTTTTCCTTCAGAGTCTGAAAACTCTGTTCACACTCATCTGACCACACAAATGGTGTATTCTTCCTTAACAACTTGGTCATTGGTCCAGCTATCTTGGAGAATCCTTCAATGAATCTCCGGTAATATCCTGCCATTCCTAAGAATCCTCTGATTTCCTTGACATTCTTAGGTGCTTCCCACTCTAAAACTACTGCTACTTTGCTTGGGTTTACTGCGATTCCATCCTTACTAATCACATGTCCAAGAAATTCCACTTGGTCTAGCCAAAACTCACACTTGTTGAATTTGGCATAGAGCTGATGTTCTCTTAGTGTTTGTAACACTATCCTGAGATGCTCTGCATGTTCAGCCTTATCCTTGGAATATATCAAGATATCATCGATGAACACGATGACAAACTTGTCAAGATAGGGCATGAATATCTTGTTCATGAGGTTCATGAATATTGCTGGGGCATTTGTCAACCCAAAAGGTACTACTAAGTACTCATGATGTCCATACCTTGAAACAAAGGCAGTTTTCGGAACATCTTCTTTCTTGATCTTTATCTGGTGATAACCCGATCTTAGATCTATTTTGGAGAAGACTCCTGCTCCTCTGACTTGATCAAACATATCTTGGATTCTGGGTAGTGGATACTTTTTCTTAATAGTAACATTGTTAAGGTTTCGGTAATCTCCGCACATTCTACGGCCTCCATCTCTTTTTTCCACAAATATAACTAGTGATCCCCAAGGTGATATACTTTCCTGTATAAATCCTTTCTGTTCCAAATCATCCAATTGCTCTTTGAGTTCCTTAAGCTCCTTGGGTCCCATCTTATATGGTGCTTTGGCAATTGGGGCTGTTCCCGAAATAAGGTCGATGGTAAACTCTATCTCTCTGTCTGGTGGTATTCCAGGTAATTCCTTTGGGAAAACATCTTGAAATTCATTAACTATTGGTATGTCCTCAAGTTTCACCTCCTTCATACAGTTAAGCTGTAGCTCAACCTCGATCTGGGTATGCTTGTCTCCTTGATAAATCATCCTTCCTCCATCTGGACTTTTCAAAGATACTGTATTGTTTGCACAATCTATTAGGGCTCCATTCTCTTCTAACCAGTTCATACCAAGAATGACATCTATGTCCTTCATGGGTAGAACATACAAGTCTGCGTCAAACGCACATCTGCGGATCATGATGACCTGCTCTTGCTTAACGTGGGTAACTAATATCGTTCCCCAGATAATATGGTAATGGGTGTTTCTAACTTAGTGCAATTTATCCCATGTTTGATGATGAATTGCTGAGAAATGAACGATGTGGTTGCACCAGTATCAAAAAGTACTTTGCCAGGATGAGTGAGTATCTGAAGCGTACCTATGACCGCCTTGTCTGAGTTAATCACCTCCTCCAGGCTGGTACAGTTCAGCTTTCCGAAGGGCTTCTTATTCTTCCAGTTCCCTCCGGAGTTTCCATTCCTACTCCCTCCTCCTCCTGACTTTCCTCCTCCATTGTTTCTGTTAGGGCAATCTTTCAACATATGCCCTTCCTGGCGACAACCATAGCAAATCACTTTTGGCCTTCGGCAATCCTTTGAGACATGTCCCTTGAGTCCACATGTACGGCAAATGATATTTGCCATATACTGGGATACTGGGGTCCTCCTGGTGTTATTGGGGTTGTATCTGGGCTTGAAGGTTAAACTGGTATTGGGTTTGTTGCTAACAAACTTCTTTGGCTCAAACTTGGCCTTCTTGCGCTTCTCTTCTTGCACCTGTTTGAAATCATCCTCGAGAGTGATTGCGGCATCAACCAACTCCTGGAATTCAGTTGCTCTCAACATCCTGAGCTGCATCTTGAAAGAAGGGTTCAGACCTTTCATGAATCTCTTCTTTCACTTGTCCTCGGTACTCACTTCATCTGCGGCGTATCTGGATAGCCCTGAGAACTCTCTGACATACGTCAGGATTGCTTTATCCTTCTGTTCTAGGTTCTCGAACTCCCTACGCTTCAACTCCATCACACTTTCAGGGACATTGGATTCCCTGAACTTCCGCTTAAACTCCTCCCAGGTGAATACCTTTTCAGCTGGGTGTACTGCTACTATGTTATCCCACCAAGATGCGGCGGGTCCACACAACAAATGTGTTGCGTACCTTACTTTCTCTGCGTCTGTGCATCCAACGGTCTTGAGCTTGCGTTCAGTGTCCATCAGCCAATCCTCAGCGTCCATTGGCTCTGGTGCATAGGCAAAGGATATAGGCTTGGTATTCTGGAAGTCTGACAGAGTAACTCCTTGGTTTTCTAGCCTTTCTATCTTGTTCTGCTGCAGCAGTTCTTGAAAGAACTTGTTCTGCTGTTCCAAAGTTGCACGCTGCCTTTCCTCAAACATCTGCATGTACTGCAGAAAGTTCTGTTGCGTCATCGGAGGTGGTGGTGGTGGAAACTGATTTCTTGTGGCTGCATCTGCCTCCTCCTTCTGCTTGGCCTCGCGCTCGAGGCGCTGTGCTTCGCTCTCCTCTCCCGTCGGTCCCGACATCACCCCCTAGCTCTGTAACACAAAGTGGTACTCATAGTTACTCCATGCGCAAGTTTTCTGAGCTCAACTGTGGGCACAGAACTAGTCACGCAATGGAAATCAAGAAGCAAATCCAAATCATACAAAACATATACCATGTATATACATACATAAGTGGTTTATTACAATACCCATAAGTAGTGTGAGTATGCAAACTCACTTATTGTATGAAAATTACAAACTTATTAAACTAGTAAACACTACAATACATATGGTACATTTGTATTGCATCATCGCCTCCGCTGGTGGTCAACTACTCGTAGCTTCACTCCTGGTACATTCCAGGCATCCATCCGGTCGAACGTGTAGTCCTCTTGATAGTGTCTGGAACATATGGCCTTCCAGTAGGCTGGTAGTCCGAGTCTGAGGACGATCCCAGGGAGAAATCTGTCATCATAAAATGATTATTTAACGATGCATAACATCCCCCATGGGATACTCTTCCTCCTCAATGGACACGTTTCCGATGTGCTCAGAGGTGTTCATGTCGAAAGGTCCACGCCTTCCTCTGCTTCCGGAACACTTCCCCGTAACCACCTTACGTGCCTTCCCACCTTCGGAATCGGATTCGATCATTATAGGGTTCTCCTGGTAATCTCCCAACTCATAGTGGAAGTTCTGGTACTGATTTACAGCATCCTGATCTATCTCCGGATCACATCTCACCGGATGTGCGTAAGTACCCATGAACGATCCCCAACGCCATCCAGTGGAGTTCTCTATAGGAGTCTCCGAGCGTTGATTGTTCCCGGATTCCTCTCCTCCCTCATATCCACCATAGGAACTACTCGGAAAGTACCTAGGTGTTGGTGGTGTTGGTTCAGATTCAGGGACATCTATGTTTATGTAATCACCAGTAGAAAATACTGGTGTATGTGGCTCGCTCTCCATAGGCTCCTTACCCTTTGATTCTTCCTTCGGTTCAGTGAACTCATCTAACATTGTATCAATTGCTCCTGCCAGATGGCGATTCAACTGAAAATACAAAGTTAGAAGGTTCCTACAGTTATCCATGTATTTTGCGGCTTCTGCAGGTTTCCTCTTGGCAAACTTAAAGTGGTTTAGAGTCGGATCATCATCCTCCTCCATATGTGGAATATGGGCAAATTCGGAGCCAATAAGATCTTTAGTCTTATGCTCGCGAATGTCAGTGATAGCTTTCATGATAGCTATGTGATAGGCTGTCCTGATTGTTCTAGCCTCTCCTGCAGGCATAACTGAGCTCATACCTAAGGCTTCAGGTAACTGGAGTCCTACCCTACACTTTGCTAGTACAGTACCATCATAGTACATGTACATCATCACTCGGATCTGGGGATCACACCCAAATTTGAGTAACATAGCACGAAGTATGTCGGCAAGTCCTCCGTCATAGTCATCCAAAGTGGATTCCTTCACCTTAACGTTGCGTCCGGATCGTGAACTGGCCATAATTGGCTGTAGATAAGAAAGAATATAATATTAGTAATAATGCATCATAATAGGGATAATAAAGAATTATCGCACTAAAAGATATGAATGTATTATTCTCAAGTGAATAGACACCATATTTTTAGAGAATTCTTTACTATTCCTATTTGACTCCTACATGTTTGTTCCATTAACTAGGTTCCAACCTAAGGTCAAAGCTTTTGCTCTGATACCAACTGAGGTGACCCTGCATATCACTGCATGTTGTAGTATGCCAGTCGTTAACATAACATGTGCGAAGTACCAATCCGCAAATATTACATCCCTCAGAGTAGTACAACAGAAGCATAGCTGGTCTTTATTTCAGTCATATAATATTACAAGCCATATAATTACATCATATTGGAGCTCCTCCTGGGTCCATAGAGGTTTACTCCTAGGTTCTAGGTGAACCCTACTTAACTTATACAATATAGGTCTTAGCAGGCTAAACATTATTCTACTCGAGCAACTAAATACTATAGAGTTCGTGCTGCTCGACTACTACTAGTACTATTGGTGCTTAAGCGTGGTCTTCTTCTGGAACCTCCCCAGTTCCGTACACGATCAGGTAATCGATCCCCTCTACTCCTCCAGAGAGGTCTGGTTCTTCGTAGCAGATCCCATCTGCTCCTTCTGGTCCATCAGTGGCCTCCTCCAGATGATTCAAACAATCTAAGCATGGGGTTATAAGAGGTATGAGTACGAGCGTACTCAACAAGTTTATTATAGGAAAGAGGTGTTTAATGCACTAGCTACGGCATTAGACCAGAAAGTCTAATACCAATGCAGGTTTTTGTAAGCATTTCTTCAAAAGGTTGCTTTTATTCAAAGAGCTATGTCCGTCAGCCTTCACCGGGTGTCTAGAACTTCATGGAGTTCCTTTCCGCGTTCGCCTCCATAACCGGAACAGGAGTGACAGTCACGATTTATTACACTCTAGTGTGTTGCTTTACCCATAAGAGATCTTAACCTTGGTGCCAACCGGGCAGCTTTCCCGTCCACACTTCCTTGGTGTGAGGCCCGGTATAAGGTCCTAGTCAATCATTGTGTTCCTCCGTGACCCCGAACACCCACCCTTTGTTGCAATTCCGACCTTGGGTCCTCGCCGGTCAGCGTACCCCTTGGATACCTTTCGACCTCGATAACTATCAGGTTCCACGACCATGATACCTTCGCCGGTCGTTGCAACCCATCATAGACCGCATTACCGTGGGGACTTAGGGCTCCCCAACCACTCCGCTTGTCCCTCGGGATTCAAGTGACTACGGTAAGCGCATCCGTTGATGAACGAGAGGAAGAAACACAACTGACTACTCCGTTCCACTCCAAATCTTATGGTTAACACGGGTCTTACGGCACAAGAATCACTGGACGGCATTTGTTGTTTAATCCTAGATGGATACAAACCCTTGCAATGGAACCTCCACCATACTCATGCCATGGTTCCATTGCCCACCACATAGTCACATTCATAGTTATGAAATTAGCATTTTGCTTTTCATGCAAGAGTGATAAGTATCGTACTTTGCAAGTAATTTGATAAAAATACTCAAAGTAACATGAGCAAGCGATGAACTTGCCTGGTGACTGCAATGTAGTGCAGTTGGATTGTTTGGACTGACCCTGGTCCTCTGTTTCTGAAAGATAGCATCATTGTCCGATAAGGGCAATGGTTAAAGATTCAAATATGCATGCTTTCAATTTTTAGGGTTTGGTTCCCCCCTTCCCAAGCAAAGCCGCACCTTATAATGCTAGTGACGGGGCGGAGGAGTACACCAGCCGGTCCTCGTACGAGTGCATGACTAAATACAAAGAGGTACATGGACAGAAGTATGGGCCCGAGTCTGATCCGAGCGGGCTTGACCTTGATCCAGAACTGGTTATGGTGGTGGAACGAGACAAGATACATGGCCGATTCTCGATTGTTGGGGGGGGGGGAGCATTCTCTCGACGGCCTCCAGTCCCACTCTCACTCAGATCAGGGCTCGACAGACGAGCTCAAGTCTTGCTATATGTTCTCGCTCAACTCCTGTAGAGCTTGAGATCGAGGTAATTAGTTCTTTCTAATTCATCCTCCCTAGTCATTACATTCTTGCGTTGGAATGATGATGAGATTGCGATGACATATTGTAGGTCCGGCTGGTGGAGGGGAGGCGAGCATCAGACGAGAATTGCAGGCGGCGTTGGCGGAGGAGAGGAGAGCGAATGAAGAGAAGTGGCAGGCGGCGTTGGTGGAGGAGAGGCAGAAGAATGAAGAGAGGTTGCATGAGTTGTTGCGGTCAGTTTCTTGCGCATAATAGCCAAGCGGGGAGTATTTCATTCAGTACGTAACCTTGACTCCTCAAAAACCATATGCAGTCTTTTTGTGCTTCCCAAGGTTTAGTCGTTCCAGAGAGGCCAACGGACCGTTCTCCGCACACTCCAGTGAGTTCCCTTAAAACCATGCAATCAACATAGATTCCCTACTTAAAACCTTGCAATCACCATAGATTCCCTACTTATCCATTGAGGGTCGTTCTAACTATATAAACCTTCATGCAGCATCCATTAGGCGCTGGATCGAATGAGCCTTGATCTTCACATGCAGGCGATAGCAACCCTCTTGGTTCTTCTCCGCAGTTCTGACACTAGTAGGAAAAAGCCTACCAGTGGCGTACCAAATTAGGCTACTGGTGGCGTACTATAGGCCACTATTTTCACACCACTGGTATCTGGCTACTAGTGGTGTACCCTATGTCTGGACCTGCTAGTGGCGGACCTGGTTAGGTACGCCACTAGTAATTTTTTTTTGCATTTAAAAAAAGGAGCCGGTCAAACAGCCACGGCGTTGACCAAAAACTCTGACAGAAGCGTCTCGATCTGCAGCCGTCGTGCTCCGCGCCGGCAACCTGTGCGTCCTGGCAGGAGCCACCAGTGGTTGCCCGCCTCCCTCGGCCGCTCGTGGACGCCCGCATCAACACCTAGCACCACTAGATCCAAGCGCTGGCCGCCTCCTTTTTTCTCTAGCACCACCGATAGCAGCAAGGCAGCATCACTGCATCTTCACTCCACCAAACCCTGCCCCAAATCAACCTCCGTTTCCATCCCCAGAACTAGCCCCGCGACCGCTCGAATCGAAGAATCCCCAGCGTCGGAGAAGATTGGATGAAAAAAGGATGGGTGGCGGCCCGCGCTGGAGCATAGGGGAGGAGGAGGACCATGGCGCATGCTGGAGCACAGGGGAGGAGGAGGACCATGGCGATGGAGCGGTCGCTCGGGTGCGGTAGGACGAGGGGATTTTGGGAGGTAGGTGGCTCAAGGGAGAGAGGGAGGAAATCGATGGGGCCAGGTGCTTGTCCTGAGACGTGACACCGCGCGTGAACCTCATACCTGGCCAATGGGCCGGGCTTTGGCATGCCGGCCCGCAAGCACGCTAATTCAGCCCGTCACGGGCCCAGCATGACACATGGCTAAACGGGCTCGTGATGGCCCGTGGCACATCGGTGCCATGCCTGGGCCGCAGATTCGGGCACGCAGGCCAGCCTGGCATGGCCCGTTAAGGCCACGGCCAGCGATCGGCCCGCCAGGCACGTACGGGGCACGGGGGAGCGGGGCGATGGCCCAGGCGCACGCGCGTATGCGCTTTTTGGTCGGCCGGTCTGGGAGGCATGGAGGAGCTGGCTGCCCAGGTGTGCCAACCGTTGGAAACTTGCAATTAGGGTTTGGGGGTTTTTTTTTGTCACTTTTAAGTGCAAATTTCGAATTTTAGGCCGTTGGAGGGGTATTTTTTTTGTCCAAAATTGGCCAAATTTTCACTATAAAAGGGCAGCATATCCCTCTCATTTTCCACACTCAAACAACCCTCTCATTTCCACACTCAAAGCCTCAAACATGGATGATGATCCAAACCGGTTTCTCTTCTCCATGGATCAGTTCGGGGATCAAACCCCGTGTTCTCCCTACCTCAACAATGACTATGATACACCTGCATATACACAATCTGAACATAGTTCTTCCAATTCCGCTGGCACTTCCAGCACCCTAGGCCCCAAAAGGCGGAAAAACCTCGGTGATCTCGGACCACTACATGGAAGAAGAATACGAAGATGTCGTCGATGGTATCACGAAGATGAGGGCTAAGTGCCTCCATCGGGGGTGCACTAACAGATTTGCTCTGCAGAAGGGAGGAGGAAGCGGGCACATGACGAGGCACATGAAGACCCACGCCAAGAAGGATGAACAAAGTGCTGCGATCCAGAGCAGGATCCGGTTCAACCCCGATGGCTCGAAAGGTATTTTCGTCTATGATCAAGAGCGTCAAAGAGATGCTCTTGCCTGTTTAATTACTTGAAATGATTTATCATTAGGTTTTGGTGAGTCTCCGGCTTTTGCCTAATATAATAGAACTGCTCATACTCCTAATTTTCAACCGGTCTCTAGACAAACTACAAGTAGGGATATGAAAAAAATTGACAAAGCAGGTTTATTAGCCATAAAAGAAGAGTTAGGCACATCAACTTTTTCAGTCTCTATAACATCTGATATCTAGAGTGGTCGGGCTAAGCAAGATTATATTTCTGTGGTTGCTCATTATGTTAGCAGTAACAGGGAACTGCAAAAAAGAGTCATAGGATATGAATTAATTGACGTAGCACATACCGGTGAGAACATTGCTGAAGCTATATGTAAAGTTGTGGATCATTTTGGTCTTAGGGATAAGATATTTGCAGTAACTTTGAATAATGCTCCATCAAATACTAGTGCAATGAATATTCTCATTCCTTTATTTGAAGTGTATGCATCAATTTTTTTACTCCATCAGAGTTGTGCTTGTCATATAATTAATCTTATTGCTAAAACTGCTTTAAAGAATCTAGAACCACACATTGATAAATTGCGCACAGCAATTGGATGGTTGAATGGTTCTAATCCACGACTTGCTAATTACGGTAGATATTGCGCTCTTATAGATGAAACTTGCCATAAGTTTCACCAAGATATGCCTGTTAGATGGAACTCTACATATTTGATGCTTAACTCACTTATCAAGGACAAAGTTCCGTTGTCGGCATTTATTAATCAACATTGCCCATACAAAGACTAGGCCGGTGGGGATTTACTCACTGTCGAGACTTGGCACATTGCTGAATCAATGGTTCAGTTTTTGGAGACTTTTTATGATTCAATTGTTGCTTCGTCTAGGGTTTATTATCCCACATCTCCTATTATTGTGCACAATATTCTTGAAATCACCCAACACCTCAAACAATACAAAAATGATCCCATTTTACTTGAAGCTGTTGGAAAAATGAAACTTAAATATTTGAAATATTGGAGAAATATTCCCTTCTTGTATGCATTTGCATTTATATTGGATCCTAGGGCTAAAATGACCACTTTAGCTACCGTTCTCTCGCAATTAAGTTATGCCGTTAATGTGTCATATGATCAATATTTCCTGGAAGTAAAGGATAAATTTGCTGAAGTTTATGGTAAGTATGAGGTCAAGTATGGCAGCCTCCCCCAGCACCAACGGCCTCCGCCAGCACCAACTACAGGCAAAAAGAATAGGAAAGTGTGGGGGAAGTTATTTGGTTCTTCCTCCACCTCCGCCTCGAGCTCTTCCGCACAAACACATGCATCTCCCACGTTTTCAGGTGGCGGGGAGTTAGCAAAGTACCCCAACAACGAATTAGTCGAGCACTCTGATGAGGAGGAGCTTAACATACTGCATTGGTGGTATGATAAAAGGAATACTTATCTGGTGCTATCCATATTAGCGCGGGATGTGATATCAGTGCCCGTCTCAACAGTGTCATCAGAGTCTGCTTTTAGTATATGTGGAAGAATAATTGATGATAGAAGACAGAGTCTCGCGCCGGATATGGTGAAATGTCTAATGACCGTGAAAGATGGTCAACTTGCCAAACGGAGAGCCCAATACTCTACCAACAATGTGGAACTGGTAACCGCGTTCGAAGCTATGAGCTAGAACGAAGAACCAGAAGATTAGTTGTAGTCCGTGTAATTTTCTTTTTCTTTTGTAATTTTCTTTTTAGTTTTAGAGCCAGTTGTACTCTTTTACTTCCCAGGGATGGATGGTTTTAATGAGGCAGCTAATAATAAAGGCCAATTTTTATCCCCATACAAACTTTGTCCCCATATTACCCCTGACCTCTCATTTTTGCTATAAATAGGGCAGCCCACCTCTCTTATTTCTCACACTCAAGCACTCAAGACTCAACCCACTCCTCTCACTCAACCAAATATTCAACCCACTCCTCACACATGGCCGGAAATGGGAGAAGAATTGTTTCCACTAGAGAACACTTCACACAAGAAGAGCGCGAGGTGGATGGTGTTACGAGGTGTGTAGCAGTGTGCATAAGATGCCATGCCATCCTGCCTTATTCAAGCCAAGGAGGAACTGGCCACTTGGTGAGGCACCACGCTCAACATATCCAGATGAATGAAGAAGATGCTGAAAGATTATTTGAAGTTGAAGCTAGAAGAAGAAGAGCTTCCCGCATTTGGGAGCACTACACCAGGCATGATTACGAGGAGAACGGTGTCAACAGGTGTAGAGCTGTGTGTAATAGATGCCAACAACAATTCAATCTGGTTCCCGCAGGTGGGAACGGACACTTCGTGAGGCACCACATGATGCATGTCAATAGAGATGAACAAGCGCCAATGTAATTTAGATTTTTAGAGTGACTGTACTCTTTTTCTTTATCTCGGGATGTAAGGTTTTTTAATGAGGCAGCAACTAATAAAGCTCGTTTTTATCCCATCTAAAATCTTGCATCATATTATTTATTTCTGATTTTTCTGAATTTTTTTGAATTTTTTCCAATTTTTTTGGCCAGTTTCAACGTTAGAAACAGAAAACAGAAAAAGGCCTTTTTTTGGCCCCGCGCGTGCCAAACGGGCCGCCGTGCCGGCCTGCCTACCTTCTGTGCCGTGCCGGGGGAAACTGCTCCCTGGCGCGCGCGCGCCATGGAGCACCATTTCACTGAAGGGATTCTCCCGTGGGCTCGGCCCATCAACGATTCCTTGGCTCGCTGGGTGGGTTTTCCTGTTTCGCTCGCTGGGTGGGTTTTCCGTTTTTTTCCGATGGATTGGTGTGAAACAACCTCCGTGAAGCATCCATGCGGGCAAATACGAGTAGTCTGTTAGTTCTTTTCCATAATTACTTTTTTTCTAGTTTCTATTTTTCTTTTTCATTTTTCCGTTTCTAAATTAGTTTCTAATCATCTTTTAAGCTTGATTTTATATTTTTTGATTACATGATTTTTAATTTTTTGCATTCTCTTCTATATGCTTTAGTTGTTTTCTATTTTGTTTTCACTTTTTCTTCTTTCTTGATTTCGTTCGTTTCTCTATATTTTTATGGTTCTTTTCTTACTTTTCTCTGATTTAATATTTTTGATTTATTATGGTTAAATTTGTACCTTTTTTTACGGGTGCTGAAATTTTGTTCCACTTAGGAATTTATAACATATTTTCGCCAAAAGTTTTGTTCTATTTCATGTGTATTTTTTCTTTCACTAAGTTTTTTTGTTCCATTTTTCATCGAGGTTGTTGTTCCCACCCCTAGGCTCTTGTTCTCCTTCGTCCATGCTCTTGTTTTACACTGTCTAGGCTCTTGTTCCCCTCTATTTAGGGTGTTGTTTCCCATCGCCTAGGCTGCTTTTTCCGTCCACCGAGACTTATTTTTCTTCGTCTAGGATGTTGTTTCCGACCCGTTTAGGCTGTTGTGCCCCACAGTGTAGGCTGTTGTTCCCCACCGTCTAGGGTGTTGTTCCCATTCATCGACGTTGTTGTTCCCCTCCGTATAGGCTCTTGTTACCCTTTGTTTAGGCTCTTGTTCCACACCATCTAGGCTCTTGTTCCCCTCTATCTAGGGTGTTGTTCCCCACCATCTAGGTTGTTGTTCCCTACGCCGAGACTCTTATTTCCCTCCGTCTAGGTTGTTGTTCCCCACCGTCTAGGCTGTTGTTCCCCACCGTCTAGAGTGTTGTTCCCCTTCGTCTAGGCTCTTATTCCACTTCGGCTAGGTTCTTGTACCACACCGTCTAGGCTGTTGTTCCCCTCCGTTGAGGTTGTTGTTCCTTTCTGTCTAGGTTGTTGTTTCCCTCCTTTCAGGATGTTGTTCCCATCTGTCTAGGTTGTTGCCCTCTCTGTTTAGGTTGTTGTTCCTCACCATCTAGGCGATTGTTCTGCACCATCTAGGTTGTTGTTCCCCTTCATCAATGATGTTGTTCCCCTCCGTTCAGGCTGTTGCTCCCCTCCGTCTTGGATCTTGTTCCCCTCCGTCTAAGTGCTTGTTCCCCCGTCCAGGATGTTGTTCCCCTCTGTCTAGGTTCTTGTTCCCCTCTGGTAGTTTGTTACGCCCCTCCATCTAGGTTGTTGTTACGCACCATGTAGGCGGTTTTTTCGCACCGTCTAGACTAGTGTTCCCCTTCGTCCAGGTTGTTGTTCCCCTTCGTTTAGGCTCTTGTTCCACATCATCTAGGCTCTTGTTCCCCATCGTCTAGGCTCTTGTTACCCTCTGTCTAGGCTCTTGTTACCCTCTATCTAGGATGTTGCCCGCCACCGATTAGATTGGTGTTCCCCGACTAGATTAGATGTGTTACTCGGACGCAATATTCTTGTTTTCCGACTAGATGAGATGTGTTTCTAGGAAGCAATGTTCTTGTTCCTCATAATCTATGGGTTTTGTTTCTTAGAAACCCCCAATAAACGAGATTTGTTCGTCGGACGCGTGCAAATAAATGTGTTCCTATTATTTTTCTTTCTCAACTGCTGCATGTAGTTCATTTTTTTATTCATCAACTTATAAAAGGTCTTGAGGAAAAAGCAAGGTGCGGAGTCATCTAGTAAAAAATAGTACATGCATGCATGCCCACGTTTGTACTTTACTTACTACAGTAACTATTCTGCCTAACATGTTTACACACAACCAGCTGCGCAACAGTATGCATGCATGTCGTCATTTTTGTTCTTTACTCCTGAAGCTACCCTATTTGTTTCCGGTCATGCATTGTGCTACTAGTAGTAGCTAACTGGAGGCAGCTTCACGTGCTGGCCAAAGGCCGCACAACGTCAGGTACAGCGATCGAGTTTTACGAAGCATGCACCGTCCAGGCCGCAACTATTTAGTCCCACCTCAACTAGCGAGGAACACATCGAATTGCTTAAATACGGATCCTCTCTCCGTCCATGCATCCGAATTATAACGTGCTCTGGCCACGCATTAAACAGGCCGCGAAGTTCCTGCCACTAATGGGCCTGGTACAGCTAGAGGCCCCAACGGCAATCCTTCAGCGAAACGAAAAGATGGGGGCGGAGCACGTGGGCCGGCAAGGCATGACCCGCCAGTTCACTGGTCCTCAGCTAGCCCGATTAAATTAATCTTTTTTTTTCAGTGCCTAGCTAGCTTTTTTTTTTTTTGAAATCATAAATATGTAAACGGTCAGCAAGCCACCTCATTAAAAACCTCCCAGTTCCGTTAGGTACCCTGGAAGGAAAAAAGTGCGTCTAAAACTTGCCGCCTCTCACAGAATAGTTACATTGTCCAAAACTATTACATCATTTAAAACCAATCTACGAATAAAATCTGGTGAATCACCATTCCAACCAAAACTACTTTTGCCATCATACGTAAATTGTGCTATGTGGTGAGCTACCATATTGGCCTCTCTTGGACAATGTTCAAACGAGAGTGACCTGAAAGCTTGTGCACGCATGAAACAATCCGCAAGAATTGCTGAATGAGGACTCCACACTTCAGTTTCTGATCTACAAGCTTGAATAATTTCCAGTGAGTCTGACTCCAAGACAACCTTTTCAACTCTAAGTTGATCTAAGAACACTAAACCTTTTTGCACTGCCTGAGCTTCTGCAACAGCTGCACTTATAACATTACTTATAGGACACCCATATCCAGCCAGTGCTTCACCCCGATCATTTCTCAATACCATCCCCACAGAACCCTCTCCATTGTCATGGTAAGATGCATCGGTATTCAGTTTGTAAAAGCCTGAACCCGGTTTCTTCCATTTTATATCTTTTTCTATAGCTTTTGATGAGGATGCCGCAGCAAAATTTGCAGTCAAAGCTGATATAGCAAACGTAGTGAAGGTTGGGCCAGTAACTGACTCCTCCTTCACCAATTCTCTCCGTTGCCACCATAGATACCAACAAGTTACTGCAATAGACTCCTCTATATTCAGCATACCCAATACTTGAGTTTTATTCTGATAATTTCGGATTAGATCTTCAAGTATAGAAGACCCACATCTTTCCCCCAAAGATGTTTGTTTAATATAGTCCAATAGCCCCATTGCCTTCCAAATCTCCTTAGCTTGCTGACATGTGAATAGCATATGTCTGATATCCTCTGCTCCCGCCATACAAACAGGGCATTGTGGCGAGACCTTAATATGACGGTCTGCTAATATAGCTTTTCCAGGAACTACTCCATGCAAAGCACGCCAAATAAATATTTTCACCTTACTAGGTACTTGCATTCTCCATAATTTCTCCCAAATCGGATTATCAGAACAATGCCCCAAACCATCCAGCCGTCTAATCCAGATTTCAAATTGATGCTCCCATTCAGAATAATAAGCCGATCGGACTGAAAAATTGAAGGATTTTGTTTTATGCCAAGCAACAAATCCCCTAAATGATCACTCAATGGAATTCTCAAGATCCTCTCTGCATCCACTTCCCAAAAAATTTGTCTAATCAATTCTTCATCCCATGCTCCATTTACTGGGTTTATTAACTCATCCACCTTTCTTAGAATGGTATGACCTCGTCTTGTATAAACCATTCTTGAAGGGCTATTCGGTACCCAGTGATCATCCCAAATATTGATGTCAGTACCTAATCCCACTCGCCAAATGTGTCCTCGTTTAAAAACATGAATACCAGCAACAATACTTTGCCATGTATAAGATGAACCATGTTTTGCCCCAGCCTTAAGAATATTTCCACTAGGATAATATTTCGCCCTCAACACTTGAGCACACAGAGAATCCGGTTGTTGGATAAGCCTCCAGACCTGTTTTGCTAACATTGCTAAATTGAAGCAGTGAATATCACGAAATCCCATTCCCCCTTGTTTCTTTGGGACACACATTCTCCACCAAGCAAACCAGTGGAGTTTTTTCTCCTCCTCTGAATCTCCCCACCAAAATGAAGCCATAGCATCATTAATTTCTTTGCATAAACTTTTTGGCAGCTTGAAAACGCCCATAGCAAACACTGGAATCGACTGAATAATTGCCTTAAGTAGAATCTACTTACCTCCCATTGACAGAAATTTCTTTTTCCACCCTTTTAATCTCTGAATAATTCTCTCCAGAAGATAGACAAAGCTTTCACTTTTATCCAGACCAACTATACTGGGTAGGCCCAAATATTTTTCAGAGATTGCTTCTGTACTGCTCGTGATGATCAATCAGTGCCTAGCTAGCTAGTACTGCTCGTGATGATCAATCGAACGGCTCCCAAGCTTTCAAAGAAAGCACACGATCGGTGGCCTTCCGTGTGATTGGCCGAGAGCAGTGCCACGTGCTGTGTAACTCACCAGGCAAAGGTCAAGTCAAACCCACCACACGCATTGAATGTTTATTAATTCCCTGGCTCTCTCTCGCGTCACCAACGAAATGATTGGTTGTGTGCGTGGTACTAGTTTTGGTACGCCACCAGTAGTTGATTCCTGGTGGTGCCACCACAGGTAACCCGACGCTACTTACTAGTGGCGCACCATCGCCACCAGTAAATAGCACCCGCGTACGCTTATTTTATTGCGCCATTAGTACCACTCTACCTATAGGCTATTTCCCACTAGTGTGAGATCGACTCTAGTTAGTTCTCCTTAACTCCTATCATGTTGTCATCACATTACCTTCAAAACTTACTTTTGTATCTCCCCCGCCATAACAACATTAGATAGCAAACATTACATAGCAACTAGTAAAGTGCCCGTGTGCGTTGCTATGGGGCAAAAAAATGAAATAGCTCATCATTTTATTGAACTGAATATTTCATCCTTTCCATCTATTGTGTCCATCATAGTTCAATGCAAATAATGACGTGTTTGTCGGTTGCAGAGGCTTCATTCATTCCGCCTATGGATAAAACTAATGGGGGATTTTAAGTCTGCTTTGTGACGGGCTTGGTCTCAGTGTATGTACAACAAAGCTTCACAAATATGAGTTTCATTATCCTTGTAATGTAGACAATGTGCAATGCATGGGCACTAATATGAACAACCTCACGGTCCATATTTTAGCAAAACCCTATGAGCGTAGTAAAATATTGGCCTCAATGACTACGCACGGGCATTAATATGAATAATCTTAGGGCTCCAGACTGTTGCACCGTAACTTGCGGAGAGCCTTCTTTTTACACTTTTGCTCAGGAGTCATATCGGTATAATGGAGCATATCCCTTGGACGCTTTGTTTCAATTTGCTCCGATAAAATGACATGATGTTGCTAACAAGTAAGAGTCTAAGTTTTCCCATGCTATTATTGATATATTTTGTCTTGTTAAATGTGCATTCCTTACCTGCTAATGATTTATTTTGTGGATAGGCTCCACGTTTTCGTGCTAGTAGTTCATTCTTATCGATATTCATCTATGCATAGCGTTCCTTTTTCCACTCCCACTTCTGCTCTGTGCTATCTACTATGGGTTGTGGCTGAATGAGGGATAACGTGGGTCCATCATTACTGAAATTGTTCATGTCAACTAAATCTACATAGCACAAACAAATCACATTAATAGCTCCATTGTGTATGAATTATTAACATAGTTACTTTCAGTTCTAAATGTCCAAACAACTTCGTACAATTAGCTAATGTGGTATTAATAATTTACGTGATTCGCAAAAAAAAATTAATTATTTACGTCATTGCATTCATATTAAGCAGGAATGAGTTGCCATCGTACCAGTTGGGCCGATTTCTTGCCCTTGAAATAGTGCTGGCCATGAACAAAACAAAAAGGAAATACTCTAGTCATGGTTGCACAATTCCTTTTATATGGGACCTAGCCGCACAAGTCATAATTTGAAGCAATGAAAAAAAAGGTGTTAAGATACGTGCAAAAATACCGACAGTGAAAGAAAAACATAATTTTTGGTTCCCACAAAAATTGCAGGTCAGTCCAAAATTACCATTTTTTTGGACAAAATTTATAGGAAATTAGTTGTAAGATGTTAGAGACCATTTGTTTTCATACAAATTCAATATAAATGTTGTTAGAAATTTATTTATATAAAAATGAAAATTGGATTTATATATGGATTTTGTAATGGGAGGTCAACAACTCTATAATATAAAGAACTACCAAAATCTTTATGGCCCAAGTACAAACTTTCATACACAAAGAAATATTCTAATTTAAATCTATCTATCTGTCATGGGATATTTATTTCGGGTCACGGGTGCATATGAACCCACTGTGTGAAAAACACATTTTAAAATATCAAAAAAACCTGAAATAAAATTACGCATGTACATCTAGACATTCTATGTTTGTACACAAGTTTTCGGGAAAAAAGAACATTTTTTGTCTCCCGTGTAAAAAAGACAATTTTTGCTGTTCAAAACATGACTATTCACAGGACATTTTTTTGTCTTTTTTATATAGACCACATAAAATGTTTATTTCCCCCGGAAACTTGTGGGCGAATATAGAATGTCCATATGTACACGCCGAAATTTTATTCCGGAATTTTTTGACATTTTTAAATTTTGTTTTTCCGGTATTTTATATAATAAGTTCATATGCACCTATATGCCAAAACACCACTCACGTGTCTTATACTCCTATCCGGCCGATCACGTCAATATTTTTCTCTTATCCTATAAGCTACTTTACACTTCGGTCCAGCACCTCTTCCTCCTCTCCTCCCTTGTCCCACTAGTGGAGAACGGGCCAATTGTCTTGGCCCGTAAGAGGCTTTTGTCCCGGCTAGGCAACCGGGACAACGGAGGCGAGACAAAAGGCCCAACCTTTTGTCCCGGCCCGCTTACCAGCCGGGACATATAGTCCACCACGTGGCCGCCGCGGGACGCGCAGGGGTTACCACCTTTTGTCCCGGCTGGTAACACAGACCGAGACAAAAGGTCCACCATGTGGCGCGCGCAATACTGCTCCTTTTTTGCGTTCAAAACATGACTATTCACAGGACATTTTTTTGTCTTTTTTATATAGACCACATAAAATGTTTATTTCCCCCGGAAACTTGTGGGCGAATATAGAATGTCCATATGTACACGCGAAATTTTATTCCGGAATTTTTTGACATTTTTAAATTTTGTTTTTCCGGTATTTTATATAATAGGTTCATATGCACCTATATGCCAAAACACCACTCATGTGTCTTATACTCCTATCCGGCCGACCACGTCAATATTTTTCTCTTATCCTATAAGCTACTTTACACTTCGGTCCAGCACCTCTTCCTCCTCTCCTCCCTTGTCCCACTAGTGGAGAACGGGCCAATTGTCTCGCCCCGTAAGAGGCTTTTGTCCCGGCTAGGTGTCAACACCCGGATTTTTAAGTCCAGATGTCTATTATGCCATACATCGCAATCCCAGGAAGATTGTTGTTGCGAGACATAACAGTTGATATCATAAGTCATCATTCATTACAAACCATAGTCGTCTTACAAGTAGAGATCACATGATCCCATATTACACAAATAGCCGATCTAATGATCAGCGAACATATTACATAGCGGAAGCGTAGTAGTAGTGGACCATCAAATCCACAGGCCAACGCTTGACGTCAGAAGATTCCTAGTTGTTGTAGACGTCCTGCGGGTCGCTGATGTTCCGCCTTGACTCTCTGACAGATACCACACTTGGCGATGTAGCTTCCAATTTCTCTCTTCATTCCATGCCACCAGAATTGTTCCTTCAAATCCTGATACATCTTGGTTCCTCCGGGATGAATGGAGTACGGTGTCCTTGGATTTGCTTCAAAGAATCTGTGGCACACATAGGCGTCCGTTGTACCAAAGAACTCCACTTCATCTTCGGTGAATCCAGGTGCTTTCCCTGCTGCTATTTGGCTCTTGATTCCGTCGATACTAGCATTTCCTTTGGGCTTCTTTGATCGGCTAATCAGGGTAGGCTGAAGCTCTATGCTGGCTAGGAATCCTTCACTAACTAGCTCCGTCTAAACTGCTCGAATTCTTGATACAGCTAGGTTGCTCTTCGCCATCATGGAGTTCAACGACACGGTCTACTCAGGCGTCGCTACCACATTGGCCTTGCCGGGTGGTAGTGAATTTCCATATCATAATCCTTGATTAACTCTATCCATCTTCTCTGTCTCATATTCAGCTCTTTCTGGGTGAAAATGTACTTCAGGCTCTTGTGATCCGAATAGATTTCGCATCGATTACCCATGAGGTAATGACGCCAAACCTTCAGGGCTAAGACTACAGCTGCAAGCTCTAAGTCATGGGTTGGGTAATTCTGCTCATGTTGCTTCAGTTGCCTTGACAGGTATGATATCACCTTGCCTTCTTGCATCGACACATCCAAGACCAATCTTGGAAGCGTCACAGTACACATCAAATGGCTTGGTGATGTCAGGCATGATCAATATTGGGGCTGAGGTCAATCTGTTCTTGAGCTGCTGGAAACTCTCTTCACATTTATCAGACCATTCAAACTTCTTGTCTTTTTTCAACAATTGAGTCATGGGTCTTGCTATGCTTGAAAATCCTTCTACAAATCTGCGGTAATATCCCGCTAATCCAAGAAATGCGCGGACCTCGGTCTGGGTGGTTGGGGCTTTCCATTCTGTAACGGTCTTGATCTTGGCGGGATCTAGCAATTCCTCCTGCAGACAAGATATGTCCCAGGAATCCTACTTCCTTCAACCAAAACTCACATTTGCTGAACTTGGCATACAACTTGTGCTGTCTAAGGGTTTCTAGGATAATCTCCAAATGTTGCTCATGTTCTTCTTCGGATTTGGAGTAGATTAGGATGTCGTCAATGAAGACAACGACAAACTTATCTAAAAAGTTCATGAAAATCTTATTCATGAGGTTCATGAAATAAGCTGGGGCATTGGTTAATCCAAACGACATGACGTTGTACTCATACAACCCATATCTGGTGGTAAAGGCAGTCTTGGGGATTTCCGTGACACGAATCTTCAGTTGATGGTAACCAGTCCTAAGATCAATCTTAGAGAACACCCTGGCACCGGTCAGCTGATCAAACAGGTCTTCTATCTTGGGTAAGGGTACTTGTTCTTGATGGTGACATCGTTAAGCTTACGGTAATCCGTACATAAACGAGTGGCACCGTCCTTCTTATCCACAAACAAAACTGGTGATCTCCAGGGTGAGGCACTTGGTTGGATCAAACCTTTGGCTAACATATCATCCAGTTGCTTCTTCAGCTCCACTAGTTCTGGGGTTCATACTATAGGCTCTCTGGGCTATAGGTCCGGTTCAGGGATTAACTCAATGATAAACTCGATATCCCGATCTGGGGGCATACGGGTAGATCATCATGAAACACATCAGGGTATCGACAGACGACCCTGATCTGATCCAAAGTTGGCTTGGCTAAACTCTGGTTGCAGGTAAACTTTCTAGGCAGCCTTTCAGATACGTGTTCTACTAACACACCTGTGTTACTAGTCATGGTGATAGCTTTCTTGGCACAGTCAATCAATCCATGGTGCTTTGACATCCAATCCATACCCAGTACTACTTCCAAACCTTTTGTTCCCAGAACAATCAAATTTGCATAAAAATCTACTTCATGTATTCTGATAGGCACATCTTTGCAATTTTTTCTAGCTTTTGTTGTTGAACCAGGTATTTGAACTATCATGACATGCTTCAAACTGATGGGTTGAATTTTACTAGTGCATGCAAAATCTTCAGTGACAAACGAATGTGATGCTCAGAATCAAACAACACGGTACGGAGTTAACAGAAACATACCCAGTACAACATCTGGTGCTTCTTGGGCTTCTTCAGCATTCATGTGGAAAAGACGGCCGTTGCGATTGTTGGGGTTGTTGGGGGTGAACTTTCTGCCGGTGGAGACACGACGTTGCTGCTGAGCAGGTGCAGCGGGGTTGGCAGCAGTCTTGGCTAACCTTTTGGGGCACTCGTTGGAGTAGTGACCCACAATTCCACATTCATAACAGGTGATGGTGGACTTGTCCTTGGGGGCGACGGGGATAGCGTTGCTCCCAGTCCTTGGAGCAGTGTTGGTGTTGTTGTTGTTGGGGGCTCTCATTGGGGCGCGGTTGAAGTTGTTGTTGTTGTTGTTGTTGTTGTTGTGGTTGTGGCCTCCTGGCCTGGGGTGTCCTCCACTCCGGTTCTGAAAACCCGGACGTGAAGTCTGCATCTGCGGCTTGTTGTTGTTTCTTGGGGAAAACCTCTGCTTGAGTTGGGGCGATACCTTGGGGTATTGCTGGGCCCACTCTGGTGCATCATGCGGCGTTTGCGGTTCTCATTGGCTTGATGGAGCTTTCCCTCCATCTGGATGGCGGAGTCCACCAGGGCTTCGTCTGTAAAGGGAATGTTGACTAGCACGGTGCATCTCGTCGTGCGTCCGTAAATCTCTCCTTCCTCTTCTCTGTGGTGTCGGTCTCATCGGGGCATACCTTGACAGTGTGAGGAACCCGTCGCGGTATTCTACCACCGACATCCTTCCTTGTTTGAGTTCCCGAAACTCGTCCCTCATCTTCTTGATGAGACCCGGGGGCACGTGATACTTGCTAAACTTGAGCTTGAAATCTGCCCAAGTCATGATCTGTCCTGCATTCATGGCACGGGTGCGGTCCACCAGGCTCGGGCTGGTCCTGCTAAGTAATGAGTGGCAAACAGAACTTGCTCTGCGGCTTCGACTCCCGCAACCTCCAAGTTGTTCTCCATGGTCTGGAGCCAGTCATCAGCATCGAGTGGTTCTTCAGTCTTGCTGAAAACAGGGGGATTGGTGCTTTGAAAGTTCTTGAGTTTTGATCCTGGGTGATCATGGTTTCCATGGCCTTGGTTATTGTTGGCGATCTGTTGCAGTGCAACCAGGTTGGCTTGCCTTTCAGCTCTTTCATTCTCTCGATCTGCCATCAAGGTCTGCAGCAGTTGCATCCAGGGCATCGTGATTTGCACCGCGGGTAGGAGGGGCCATCTGGACATTGAGATAGATCATGAGATAAGAGGGAATTTTCTACGGCTCATTTTGGGTAAGTTTGAAAATTTTAAAACTTCAAGTTGTTTGATATTAAACACAAACACACATTCATTCATTCAAACATCACATATTACAAGCTAACACATCCATGGTTTTAAGAACCATTTTCTCGCGCTACGATACAAAGGACGGGATACAAACTCACACCTACACAAGTGATCAAGTGCAACTACTCCTCATCATCCACATCGATCGGGATGAAGTCATCTTCTCCGGCATCCATAAACTCGTAGTCCTCAACATCAGTGTTCTCATCTTCCTCGAAGTCATCATCATCACTCAGGAAGGCTTCTCCTCCCTGAAGGTCTTCACCATCTTCTTCCATCTCCCTCAGCTGGTCTTCTTTGGCCTTGACAGTTGCCTCCAAGAGTACTATCTTTGCGCGAAGGCGCGCAATGGTAGCATCCTTCTTGGCACGCTGCTGGCGGAGTGACTTGCGGTCCTTTGCAAGCATCTTGATGGCATCAGCATGCTCGGCCAGGTGGAGGTGAGTCTGGTTGGCGTAAACGCGAGCGTTGTCCAGCTCCTTCTGGGCCTCGTGTAGCATAAAGTCCAGGTGCTCCACGTGATACTTCAGCACTGGGTGTGAGGGTAGTGACATGGGTCCTCCAGTGGAATCATGCCTCGCAAGGTGAGCGAAGCGAGAGTCCTGGATTGCCACCACATTCTGCCCGCACACGGGCAAGTGCTTCTGAAGAGCACGAGCGAGTCCATCCAGCCGTTTCTCGATGGAAAAGAGGATCCTCTCGAGGTAGGAGGCTCCATCTTGCCCCTCGATCAGCGGTGATAACCCACTGAAGTTCCCCTCCGGGCTGGGTGTTGACTTCGACTCCGTGGAACTCAGGGTGCGGGCGTCCAAGGAACTCTGATAGGGCATCTAAGTCCCTCTCAAAGATCAGGCTCCCGCCATTCCCCAGCTGGTAAAACTTGGTGTTGGTTGGCTCCATCTGAAAGTGAATTGGGTGAGTAAGTTAGAGAAGTGAACAAGTGTGTCAAAATTTTAGGTAGATTTATAAGGAAGAGCATGACTTATCTTTTTGAAAAGATCTCAAGGAAAAGAGAGTGAATAATTTTGACTAGACATAATCACTTCATTTGTTTTTGAAACTAAGTTTTTCTGAACGTCCATTCTAACTAGGGTCTCCTAAGGTCAAACAATGGCTCTGATACCAACTTGTCAACACCCGGATTTTTAAGTCCAGATGCCTATTATGCCATACATCGCAATCCCAGGAAGATTGTTGTTGCGAGACATTGATATGAAGTCATCATCATTCATTACAAACCATAGTCGCCTTACAAGTAAAGATCACATGATCCCATATTACACAAATAGCCGATCTAATGATCAGCGAACATATTACATAGCGGAAGCGTAGTAGTGGTGGACTATCTAATCCACAGGTCAACGCTTGACGTCAGGAGGTACTCCTAGTTGTTGTAGACGTCCTGCTGGCCGTCATCTTGATATTGCTGTTCTTCTTCATAGTCTGGCCATTTGAATAGCCAGGGACACAGCCGTGAGTACTTTAAAGTAGTCGCAAACTAATACTATTGTAAGTACTAACAGTTTTAGTAATGGTGTGCTAAGCTCTAGGTCTCTTTGCATAAAGCCAATTTTAGTTCACAAACATTTAATAAAAGACTCTTCATATGCTAACTAACTCAAGTGGGAACATTAGTGTCATTCCCACAACTCAGTTGGGATTCAAAAATCAAGTCACCGTTCAAATCATCATTTCTTTCTGAGAAAACATCTGACAACGGAACAGTATGGCCTTTCCAATCGTCCGTAACCGTGGACACGGCTATTCGAATAGGTTTACACTCTGCAGAGGTTGTACACTTGTGCCACAACTTTTGATTACATCCGTCAGGGATAACCCTGAATATTCATACTCAGTATGCGGATCATCAACCATAACCTTTCACTTACATACTCTAGTACAGGCACCTCCCCCATGAGCTTGGCCTCCCAGTGATGCCAATCTGCCATCCTGGGAACTGCACAGGGCTTGGGCCGGACATTCACCTCTTCCTTCAACGTCGTTTCTTTTTATGGTGGAGGCAGCTTTCGGCATAACCCCTATGACGTTTGTTTAGAGGGAACCCATACTAAAGTACATAAACTTCCAGTTAAGCCCTACCCATAATCAGGTATTGTGGGGGTACTTAAAAATTTGAAATGGTATCGCATCCGAACCCAACCATCAGTTTTTGTCAAAGAGTCACCTTGTCATTCAAAGATCACATTCACCTTCAAAACTTTCAATAGAATGAACCATCATTCCAAGGTTTTCAAAATCATTTGCTTCACAAGTTCCCATCTAGAGTAGTCAATTTTAGTTTAGCACTAGCAACTATTTATGAGGGGTGCTAGCTAACTTGTAGCTCTCTAGGCTAAATTTGATACTCTTGTAGTACTCTATACTTAGACCAAAGTTAACTATAAAAGTAAGCTTGGATAATCAAAGTAAAAGCTTGTAAGAATAAAACTTGGGATTGGATCCTTAAACATAAAGTAATGGTGCAATGGTGCCTTGCTCTAGTAGAGCTTTGCATTAGGGTAGCTTGCAAGAGTATCGCTTGCAAGAGTAGAGCTTGCATTGGTGTTAGCTTGCCTTGGTTGGTGTATTGATCAAAGTGTTCTTCCTCTTCCTGGAGGTAGACCTCCTCCTCCTGGTACTCCTCTGTACTAGCGTCTAGAAACGGATACGAGGTAACAATCACTCAACAAGTTTAAGAGCTAGACTAAGCACACACAAGATTCACACAAGCTAATCTATCATCACCACATTGCTAACATGTTGGTTGACTTTGTTTTCTTCTTAAGAAAAATAATTTCCTCTCATTACAGATATTGAGTAAGGTTTCTCTTGAAGTCTTTGAGGAAATAGTTTCCTCTCATTGAATCTTTGTTAAGATTTAATCTCCTCAAATGAATAATATATGAACCAATGTTGACCAAGGTCAACCCTTCATAATCATCATTTGGGAAAATGATTTAAATGAGGTAGGGTACCTCATACAATTTAACCATACCATACTTATGATTTAACATCACCAAGTAATTTAATATGAGAGTGAGTAGACCTTGGTCACAACCTCATATGCAGTTACTTGGGACAAGATTTAAATGAGAGCAAACCTCTCATATGCTTTGCAAATAGTTTTGGACAATATCATTTGACTAGAAATAGCCATAAAGCCTTTTATTTAAACTAGGCCATGATCACACAAAGTAACCATGCCATATTTTTACATAAACAATTAGAGTATAAGAAATGTGATTTTTGAGAGTTGGAATCAACTCGAAAGCATTTTTGGTTGATTTTTAATAAAAGTTGGAAGTTTGAAAAGGCCCTGCCTTGTTATTTTTGTCACATTAATTCTACAAAGAATCTCAGGATGAGACCAGTGGGGTTGGATAGATCTTTTCCCTAGCTTTCCAACAATATAAAATTCACCAAATTTGGTTGAGCCAAACTGATTCTATTAAATTTTGAAAATGGAGCCAGCAATCAAATTGATTTAAATTAATTCAAACGAATTTGAATTCGTGGGCCAGCGCGGGAAAACTAACGGGGCCAGAGGAAAAAGAAAAATGGGCCGGCCCACTTCGCGTCCAGCGCGAGCAGGCCGCCTGACGGGTGGGCTCCACCCGTCAGCGGGTTATAAAACCCGAAACGGTAAGGGAGAAAGAGGGCCGTAGGATTAGATCCTGATCGGACGGCGCACGAGCGTCGTCGTCTCCGGCGAGAGAGGTTCACTGGCGCGGCGAGGCTAGGGGGTCGGAGCGCTCACCGGGGCTCCAGCAAGGGTTGGCAGTGTGCGCGAGGACAATGTCGACGACGGCGAGTCGCCTGGTAGCAGTGGCGTCTCCGGGGAAGGCTCCAATCGACGGCGAGGATCTCCGGGTACTGGCGGCCTCCGGCGACGAAATTGCTTGGCTACGGTGGCTAATCGAGGCGGGGAGGTGGTCGAGGAGAGTGAGAAAGAGGAGGGGAGCGAGGTGGTGTGAAGAAATGAGCGAGGGGAGGCCTGTATTTATAATGGGGGAAGGTGACCGTGGGTCTGCGGCCAAGTCGACCATGGCGCGGGCGACACGGCGGCGTAGAGAGATAGGCGAGGGCGCGGCGGTGTTCAGCACGTCCAGGCGGTCCTTTTAGCGGCAACGGCGAGGCTGGGCGGTGCCTAACCGTGTCGGGCGCAAGCGGAGTGCTGCGCGGCCGTGGCGGGATTTGGTCTTCGTCTCCGGCGACGGCGGGCGCGGGTCGGTGAGATGGTGATGTCCGTGGGGTTCCTTGTGTCGCGGGGAGGCTCCAGGCGAGAGAAGGGGTCCAGGGGTGGCCGGTGTCGCCGTGGCGACGCGTGTCCGTGGCGCGCTCCGGCAGGCACGCGTCGACGTGGCCATGCCGATCATGGCGTGCCAGGGCGTCGCGGGCGCGCGCTGGTCAGGGCCTTGTCGTCCACCACTCGACCAATGGCGAGTACCAGCACGCTCAGGGGATCAAGGGGGAGCTAAGGGACATGCTGGCTAGGGTTGGAGTGGAGAGAAAAGAGGGGGAGCATGTCCATGGGGGACATGGCCGGCATGGCCATGGCTAGGCCATGTTGTGCCCTCCTCCTAGGGTTTCAATGCGTGGGTTAGGGCTAGAGGGGACCAGGGGACAATGTGTGACCAGGTTGAGTTCAAAAATTGGGCCAAACACTATTTCAAATAGTGAATTTTGATTTGGTTTGATTCTGCCCACCATGTGTTCGACACAATGGCCGCAAGAAGAAAATTTTCAAATTTTGAACTGAATTTTGGTGGAGTTGATTTATATTGTCAGAGGCACACAATGGTGGTGGTGGGGTGTAAAATTGAAGTGGTTTGCGAAAATCCAAATTGGGCATAATCTTGAATCTGATTTGGGGTTGCCACTTTGCTTGATGAGATTAAGAAAAGGAGAAAGAATTTGCAATGATGGTCTTGACCAAAGTTGTTCACCTTGAAGAGTTCTTGGATGAGGTGCAAAGGGTTGGAATTGTTTGGTTTGAAAATCTCTTAAAACAGAGGCTCAAAGTGGGCATCATGGTATAAAAGTCAGAAATGACCATTATTTCATGTGAGCTCAATTTGATTTCAAATTTGATTTGATTTGAGTTTCTTTGATTCCAAACTTGTTTCTAAGTGTTTAGTAACCTTCTCCAACTCATGGCACAAGCCAAATTGGCCTAGGTCAAAGATTTGCAAAAATGGCATAAACCATATGTGAGGGTTTTGTGATTTTTTTCCATTTTATTTATTTTCTTCCTTTTTGATTTGTTTGGTGATCCTCAAAGGATTAAATTAGGGTTTTAGGTGGTAAGCCCAAGGTACAAGGTTGCAAACACTCATCATGGCAATCACACGAAGAATTGAGTAAGAGCACTATGCATAGCACATGTGTGAATAAAAAAAAATTGTTGGTTCTAAATTTTGAGTACTTGAAACTCTTCTTCTTCATTGATTTAAAATTTGGGGTGTTACACTAGGCAACCGGGACAACGGAGGCGGGACAAATGGCCCAACCTTTTGTCCCGGCCCGCTTACCAGCCGAGACATATAGTCCACCACGTGGCCGCCGCGGGACGCGCAGGGGTTACCACCTTTTGTCCCGGCTGGTAACACAGACCGGGACAAAAGGTCCACCATGTGGCGCGCGCAGGATACTGCTCCTTTAGGGTTTAAGGGGCGTTCGGCAGGGGTGCAGCCCCCCCTGCCACCCCCCCTTTTATTTCATTTTTTTCATTTCAAAATAATTTTTATATATTTGTACGCTACTACAAGCTGTACACGTTCATGCATTATATATATCATATAACTTGTATTACGATTGAGCAAACAAATATATATAAATTTTGTCCTTTACATACATGGAGCTCACGACTACCGGGACTAGAACCCGTCGTCTATTCGAACTATTACACGGGGATCATCAGAAGTGCATATTGAGATTAAACAAGCACTTGTCGTCTATTATTTCTCTCATCAAAAATCCCGCCAGTTACTCCGCAATTCCTAGTAGGTGTTGCTGTGGTTGCAGGTTCTCCCGCATGTTCTCGACCTATATAGGAAAATGAGATCAATATGAATATATCAATCTTGATAACAAAATATTGACGGTAATAAATTAAAGTTGTGAATGTATTGCTTACGTTGAATCTACGATCCTTCGTCTCAGTGGTTAACATGCGAATGGACTCGCAAACGTAGTATCCACATAGATTCGTCCCCTGTGGCTGCTGGGCGCACGATACAGGAGTAAACATTAGCTTCTCTTTGAAGGTACTACCCTTAACCATCCTCTTGAACCCTCTCCAAACCCTGCCAGGCAAAAAAATGATTGAATGAGTGGATAATTACCTGATATCTCACGAAAGAGATCGATATAGCGCGACAATGATTGAAATTACCTCTGGAGCATGTCCTGCAAGTTGCGGAACCCTTCCAGGCCTCTATTCAATGGGTCCCTTACTTCAACTATTCCCTTATCAACTTGAATGTCTAGCAGAACCCAGTAAAAACTGCACATGTTTATATATACGTCAGTAACTCATGAATTACACTTAACATCGAGTAAGAAAAACTGAATGTGTACAACAGATTAAGACTCTCACCTGTAGTTGTAAGGAAATAATATTGAATCACAGAAATATTGCTCTGTTAAAAACCTTAGCAGGTTTCCCCCCGTTTCATCGGGGTTATCCCTTACCGTGTCATGATGTACCTTATCTGGGTCAACAAACCCAATATTGTATATATACCTTCTTTTACATTCATCGATCTTCATTCTGCATAACAGAGTACAAAAGGATATAATGAGTATAATTACATGCAATGAACAGGAACAACTGAATGAACTGAAACTTATATGTAGACAATGAATTCAACAACTTACAGGCAATAGCAACTCATGAGAGATTTGTCGAGGGCGTCTAAATTGAATAACTGCTAGAGTTCGCAAATCTCAATATGGATATCCTCCCTTCGGAAGTAATATTCTTCTGGGACATTCGCCACGATGTATCTTTTGTCCACCTTGCAGGCATCAAGGTACCACTGATGCAAATTCTGCATATGCGTTGGCAGTTCTTCCAGCCTCTTTTGGCTGACCAAGTGGGCCCCGTAGACAAATTTAGGGGCTATATCACCAAAGGGTAGTGCATTATCTTGGGAACTCAGCAATTCCTCCACAGTACAATTCATTTCAGCCGCTAGCTTCGCAGCTGCTTCCATATCCAAACCACCCTGCCGCTGGTACACCAAGGGAACATTTAACACCTTGAGGGGTGGGATCGATTGTTTGGCTTGTTCTCCGAGCTGGGGAATGTCCTTTCTTTTCCTGTTTGCTCCCGCTTGCTGGGCCTTGAGGGGTGCACTACTTGTACTTGATTTGTTCCCGACTGCATTTTTAGTTGATGATTTGCTCCCGCTAGCACTTTTCCTCTCTTTGCTCTGCTCAATTTCCTTCGCAAGTGTGCGTGTATAGTCATCCTGCTTCTGGTGTAAGTCATATTGCGATGGTGTGTTAAGAAAATCAAGAGCATATTCTATTTGCTTCTCGGTGTATGGCGCTGGGGGCTCGGTTTTTTCCTTATGAAAATGTGCAAGCAGTTCGCTCTTTGAGATGGCGTCAGTTTCCTCGTCAGTACGATCGTAAGCACAGGGGGGAGGAACCTTTGGTACTCTTGGGAGGGGCGGTAGTCGGCGGATAGGACTCTTGTCACGCTTCCGCTTACTGGACCGCCGAGTCTTAGCGGGCGCAGGCGGCGGCAAAGACGGCTGAGCCGGCGGTGGAGATCGAGATGGACTAGGGCTGTGGTGGTTGTAGTCATGGGGTGATGGTGACCTGCGACCACTCGGAGGAGGTGATGGTGACATGCGATGACTCGGAGGAGGTGATGGTGACCTGCGATGACTCGTAGGGGGTACCCAGCCTGGAAGCTTGATATTTTTCTTATCCCAAAGAATGATGTCACCTAGTACTTCTTCGAGTGTACCCTGACCTTCACCTCCAGGGATTTCAAGCTCCATTGACTCAAAAGACGGTACAATTGTATCCACCCCGACACGAGCATAGCTAGCTGGAATCTCATTGCCATGCCATAGTGCCGGCTTACCTTCAAGTCCTAATGAAGGTAAAACAAAGCCGGCCGCCACCTTCAGAGATAGGTTCCTGAACTCCTGATGGAGATCACAACGTGTCTGCTCCTTGATTCCATCCACGGGATAGCCGGGACCGCCATCTATCATCCGTGCACCATCAGACGGGACCTCCGAGTCAGCCACGCTGCTTTGCCGCTGAGATGTGCTGGCGGTATTATCTAGCTGGCGCCCTCCTCTAATTTCGTCAATCTCCCGCTGATGCTGGTCAAGTCGGCGTTGGAACTCGGAGAACCGGTCATTCTGCACCTCCTCCTGTCGTTGTTTTGCTCTCGCTCGGCTTATATAAGTCTCCACGTCGTTGGGAAACCCAATCGGCCACGGATAACTAGGGCCGAGGCCTCGTGTTCGTCCTCCCTTTTCGGGATTCCCGAGGACCAACGTCAGCAAGTCATTCTCTCTATCGGGAACAAACTTCAATTTCCCCTTTTTAATATCTTCCGTCACTTGAAGCCATCTTTCCCTGGGTATCTTAACCTTGCTGTCACTTTGAACAAGGTTTCCTGTTCGCACGTCATACTCACATGGGCGCGTGTCCGTCAGCGTCATTCGGAACATGTCGTCTGCCTGGACCCTTTCCAAAGATTACATTTAAATCCTTGACCATCTCAAATACATCAGCACCACTACGGAGGACAGGCTTCGGACGGGGTTCTGCCTCGCCATTGAAATTCTTGCCTTTTTTTTTTCCTTAAGGCATGCCTGCGCGGAAGAAAACAACGATTGTACGGGTACACATTTTTCCTACATTTTTCCAAATATTTACTTTCAGTCTCATCTAAACAGTGTGTGCATGCATTGTATCCCTTGTTCGTCTGTCCTGAAATGTTACTAAGAGCAGGCCAATCATTGATGGTTACGAATAGCAACGCTCGTAGGTCAAATTCCTGTTCGGTGTGCTCATCCCACACACGTACACCTGGTTCGGCCCACAACACCAAAAGTTCATCAACTAATGGTTTTAGGTACACATAAATGTCGTTGCCGGGTTGCTTTGGGCCTTGGATAAGCACTGGCATCATAATGAACTTCCGCTTCATGCACAACCAAGGAGGAAGGTTGTAGATACATAGAGTCACGGGTCAGGTGTTGTGACTGCAGCTCTGCTCCCCAAAAGGATTCATACCATCTGTACTTAGACCAAACCATAAGTTCCTTGCCTCACCTGCAAAATCCGGGAACTCTCTCTCGATGTTTCTCCACTGCCGACCATCAACGGGTGCCTCAACATCGCGTCTTTCTTACGTTCTTCCATGTGCCATCGCAACAACTTGGCATGCTCTTTGTTTCTGAACAAACGTTTCAACCGTGGTATTATGGGAGCATACCACATCACCTTCGCAGGAACCCTCTTCCTGGGTGGCTCGCCCTCAACATCACCAGGGTCATCTCTTCTGATCTTATACCGCAATGCACCGCATATCGGGCATTTATTCTCATTCTCGTACTCACCGCGGTAGAGGATGCAGTCATTAGGGCATGCATGTATCTTCTGCACATCTAATCCTAGAGGGCAGACAAGCTTCTTTGCTTCATACGTACTGGCGGGCAATTCTTTCTTTCTTGGAAGCAGCTTCTTTAATATTATCAGCAACTTTTCAAATCCTGAGTCAGTCACACCGGTCTCTGCCTTCCATTTCAGCAATTCCAATATGCTACCCATCTTTTTCTGCCCATCTTCGCAAGTTGGGTACAACAATTTTTTGTGGTCCTCTAACATCTTGTCGAACTGCAACCTCTCCTTATCTGTGTCGCAGTCCCTCCTTGCATCAGAAATGGCCCGACCAAGATCATCATCAGCAGGCTCATCTGGTGCCCATTCTTCACCTCCTCCTTCTTCATTGTCTTCCATTGCGGTATCACCGTATTCAGGGAACATAGATCGGTAGTTGTCATCGTTATCTTCTTCATCACCGTCTTTCATCATAACCCCTTCTTCTCCGTGCTTGGTCCAAACATTATAGCCGGACATGAATCCGCCGGTGGCTCTGAATGTCTCTTGAGGAAGAGTAATCCTTCTCATTCCGACATCCAGACATGGACAACAAATAAAACCTTTCCGCCCCTTGTTGGCCACGGCCACAAGCAGGAAAGATTTCACGCCCTCTCTGAAAGCGGGATCGCATCGGTTACCGTACATCCATGTATGGCTCATCTGCACCATACGTACAATTATATATCAAATGCAATCACCATGCTAAAATTAGTACTGTGCGGTCCAGACGAGAAAATAGTTACTAACCTTTTACGACACTTGGAAACAAAAAAGAGGAGAAATCTTATGAAATGAGCTCAAGTGGCATCGTTCTCACAAACATTTCATCAAACACCTCTTGTGCACATGAAGAAAAAAAAACCAAGCAGGAACCTCCACCTTCCACCAAGGAAAAAATGTAGGGAGAATGGGGGGTGGCTGTATATATAGGCTGAGCCCTTTTATCCCGGTTTTAGGCTCAAACCGGGACAAAAGGGCTGCCAGCAGGCCGCAAAAGGCCTCAGACCCTTTTGTCCCGGTTTGAGGCTCCAACCAGGACAAAGGGTCCTTAAAGAACCGGGACAAAAGGCCCCGTACTCTCTCGCTGGTTTCGGGGCGACGTGGCTTGACCATTTGTCCCGGCTCCAGACTGGGCCGGGACAAAAGGCCAGGACGGAAGGTCCGTTTTCTACTAGTGTCCCAAACAAATGCGCTTGGCCTCAGATAGAATTCTCCAGCACCGCGGCTCCCTGCCCTAGCTCACTGGCATTGTTGTGGATATGCTAACTAGGTATACCACAGCGGGGTCTCAATTTAGGCAAGCCCGGGTGGCCCACAGATGGTGGTAGGGCCTATGGCCCAACCGGGCAGCCCAGTTGCTGGAGAATCAAGGTGGAGGAGTCCAGCACGGAATTGAGAGGTCGGATCCCGTACCGACATAGCAGGAGGTCGGATCCTTTACGTGCAAGACAAGATAACTTAGCGTAGTTTAGACCTAGTCGTATCCGGTTGGATCTCTACCATGTAACCCTAGATCTGTGCGTCTTTATAAGCCGGATCCTGAGAGTCCTTGAGGCACGTACAACACAACTCATTGTAATCTCGCACCTGTTGCCTGCTAATTTCAGACAAGCAGCAGTAGGGCCTCGCCACCGTCGTGTGGTTTTCGAAGCTGGGTAACTCATGTGTCCCCATCCCGGTGACTCCTCGCCCTATGGCCCCCTCTCTCTCTCACCTCCATGAGGCTCTCCTCACCGGAGTACCGTTGAATACGCAACGACAGTTGGTGCCCACCATGGGGCCAGCGGCGTCAGGAGGCCGGATCCGGGCGGGATCCGCCTTCGCAGGCATCGGCGACACCGTCGCCGTTGGACGCATCCTTTACGCCTTCAACTACCCCATCGTCCCAGACGATGAGTGCTGGATTCCGGCAAAGGAGAACGCCGTCCACTGTTCCATCATCCCAATCGGTGGAATCCACCTCTTCATCGGCGAAACTAGCGATTCCGCTAGGTTTTCCGGAACAAGCCCCACACGGACCGCCATTGAGCCGGATACATCAGCGGGAGATCGCTCTGGGCAGGATCCTCCACTGGCTGGATCCGCCTTAGATCTGAAAAATTCAAGGCCTACCCAAACCGCCCCTGTGCTGGATATGTCGGTGGAAGACCAATGCAGATCCACTTAGGTTTCCGAAGTGTTAGAGAAGCAAAGGTGTCACTTCGTCCACTACATCGGATCTACATCCGAATCCGCCCTCAAAGAGGATGCCGGAAACGACGAGTCCATATTGGATGCTCTCGATCCCGAGGTTGGTGAGCTTTCACCCATGAACTCGGAGGAATACGAAGCAGCCATGAAAGAGTATGACAAAGACTCACGGCTGTTGATAAACCACCCGCCGCCCAACAGATGTTCGCGACCATGACGGAGCTGGTCGAAGATGGTAGCACCGCCAATCAGAGTAATCCGGAGGCGGAACCCACAACAGCTACGGAAGACACGGATATGGCTGATGCTGGTTAGAGCAATCCGCTACCGACACCAAAACTGCTCCCACCACAGGAGGACGTGTTTCCACCCGGAACTACAAGAACTCTTCAAGGACTCAGAGGCGATCCAAACATGTACGGAGAATTGCTGGTCACACCCATCACGTTAGAACGCGTCAAAGAGGTAACCAAACACGATGGGATGCGCGAAGAACTCCTGAAGGAGGCCAAGTACATCGCAGACGCCTGCAAGAAAACTCTGAAGCTCCAATAGAACGCTCTGAATTACGAGGAGGATGCTGCCCACGCGTTCAAAAAGGCTGAAGAGCTCCAAAAGCAGCTCCAGACGGAATATAAGCGGATGCAGGAAGAAAAGAAGAAGACTGGGCGTAGAGACAATGTCGCCTCTCGAAACCTCAACTTCGACAACGCTGCAGATGTACCTCCAGCAAAGATCCAGGTGAATAATTGATGCATGTAAAATGCATACATGAACTTTGTCCTTTATCATATTGAATTCTCACATATTTGCAACATATATGATGATAATACCATGTTTTACATTGATTTATGGGGATTTACCAACGATCCCCTTTATTTGGTTTATAACTCTGCAGAACAGGAATTCCCTGTTTTGTGTATTTTTCACTTTCACAGACTTATACGGAGTCAAATTGAGCTGGGATTTTTGGAGCATTATTTTTTCATCGGGAGAAGCACCCTGGGACCTTGAAGCACACCTGGAAGGGCCTGAGGCCCAAAAGAGCCTAGGTGGCGCGCCCAGACTTGTAGGGCGCGCCACCTGCCCTCTTTCGACTGTCGATCGTCCAAATCGCGTGATCTTTTTGCCCACCGACATATTTTGACCTAAAAATCACTATATATATGACTCCGAAGAGTTCTCGGGAGGAGAGCGCCGCAGAAGATAGAAACACGAAAATAGAGGCTGTAGCAGCGAAGATTGGAGGGGGAAACTCCGCCGGGATCACCGCCGGAGGGATCTCCACCTTCTCCAACGTCTTCATCATCATCACCATGATCAAGGGGGAGTAGTCCACCTCTGGACTACGGGTTTGTGGCAGTAGCTTGATCTATTTCTCTCATGTTCTTCATAGTTCTTAGTGCCATATGAGCTGCGCAACATGATTGTGGCCATATTTGTAATACCTATGTGGTGGATCCTTATTCTATGATATTGTGCTATGAGATCTGATCATATTATGTGCAAGATATATTGATAGATGCATATGATGTAGGCCGTTCTTAAGTATTGGTTCTGATCCAACTTTTATGCAAGAACGTATGTGGGGTGATGTGTGTATTAGATGGAGTAGCATGGTTTTAGTGATTGAATAGTGACAACAAATTCATGATCTATTAAGGTTTTTCCTTTTCCTTTGCCACCTCACTAGGGATAAAGTGAATGCATGTGCTATGTTCGTCACGTGACAAAGTGATGATCTTGTTTGTTCAAGGTAGCATATTTGATATTCAAACATCATGTCAAAGTACTTATGGCTATGCTCTTAATTCTTAATACAAGATTGCATGGAGTTTTCCCTTTCTTGTGGAGTATAAGAGAGATGTGTTGCATCATCTCTATGTTAGGACGTGATACCCATATGAATTCGTATCTTTCACATGTTATTATTTTGCTCTTCATATCTCATTGATGAATTGTTATTGTCCACTACAACTTAAAAGAGAGAATAGTCAAGTGAACCCATGAACCCCGGTCCACTTTTTACCATAAGAAACACCTTTATATTGCTTTTATCTTACTTTTTATTTGCTGCATTATTTTAATCCGAAAATACAAAAATATTTACTTATCCTATTTGCATCCAAAACCCCAAAACAATCAACCCTTTTACTGTTTTTACTTAGTTACTTTATTTTGTCTAGTTTTACTTATTTTATTACTACTTGTGTTTTATTTACTTACACGAAATCTTGTGCATGACAACCACATGGTGGAGTTGGGGACACAAGGCTTTATTTTACTATGCAGGATTGCTAGAAGAAGAGAGGGAGAGATACCTCTTTGCGCAGTTCCCCAAGAGTTCGATATAACCCTCGAGTCACCCTTGTGGGGAAAACTACTTCCTGGACTACACACTCTGCACTTGGAGTCCCAACGTATCAAGACCCTTTTGTTGGTGCTGTCAAGCTCCATCAAGACATATTTTCTGGCACCGTTGCCGGGGAACTGGAAGAGCATCTTACAACCGCATCCTCATCAAGATGTGAGTACATCGACACCCAAGGCAATAGCAAGACGATTTCTATCGTCGTTGCTTTCTTCATCAACTTATTGCAAACACCTAAGCTTGGGGAGGTTGCACCGCTGTGAGCTCTCTTATCTCTTTTTAGATTTTGCATTGTATTTTACTTGTCTTATTTTTAGTCTTTGCTTTCTAGTTCGTTTTCATAAAAATTCAAAAACACATAAAAAATAGTAGTAATTATCTTCTGAAAACCATGGGGGAAAGAAATACTAAGTTGTGTGATTACACAAACGCTCCTAATGATCATTTTATTACTAAACCTATCACTACACCTAAAATAACTGCTGAAATCTTTGAAGTAAGTCCTGGGTTATTAAATCTTATAACTAGGGAACAATTTGGCGGTAGTACTAGTGAAGATGCCTCTATGCATTTACATGATTTCTGTGAAATTTATGATATGCAAAATTTAAAAATGTGGAAAACAATGTTGTTAAACTTAAATTATTCCCATTTTCAGTTAGAGGAAAAGCTAAAGAATGCTTATTATCATTATCTACTGCTAGTATCAATTCTTGGGATGATCTTAAAGAAGCTTTCATAAAAAAATATTACCCACCTGTTAAGATCTTATAGAATAGAAATAGAATCCTATCATTTGGACAAAATGATAATGAATATGTAGCAACAGCTTGGGAAAGAATTAAAAACATGCTTCGAACTTGCCCATCACATGGAGTTAATGAATGGACTATCTTACACTCTTTTTATAATGGGTTAAATATAATGTCAAGAAGCATGATAGATTCTGCTGCGGGGGGTGCTTTTATGAGTAAATCTGTGCCTGAAGCTAAAGCCATATTAGAAAGCATGCTACATAATCATAGTCAATGGCACACTGAAAGAGCACCTAATCCCAATAAGAAAGTGCATTCGATTGAAGAAGAAAATCCTCTATCTAATAAAATTGATGCCATACTTGCCTTCATAGCCAAACAAAATAGTGACAATGTTCCTCTACAAGAATTAGTTGGAAACAACAATGAAAATATGGATGTTATTTTTATAAGAAACTTTGGCAACAATGGGTATGGGAACAATTACAATAATTCATATGCCCGGCCACCTTATGTGCCCAACAAATGTGCTGGTGGTAATAACTCTAATGAATTAGAAAACACCATTAGATCTTTTATTTCTACACAAAAAGAGTTAAATAAAGAATTCATAGCAAAATTTGAAAGACAAGATGCTTTAAATGAGAAAGTTGAGAAGTTTTGTCTTTCAAAAACCTCCTACAACAAAAGAGCCATGAAGAAACTATTAAATATGTGCAAGAAGTAATAGATAAATCTTGGGAGGCTTTAAATGCTATGGATGAAAAAGAAATACTTATGCTTGCTAATGATAAACAAATTGAAGAAGTGAAAATGCTTAATGAAGTAAGAGAACCACTATTAGATCTTGATAAATGTAGCTTGCATGAGTTGATTGCTATTCCTGAGAAATTCTCTAAAGATCCCACTATTAATGTTCATCAAGCTGGTTTTGGTTCTTATATTGCTAACTATGTCATCAAAGAAAAGATACAAAGATACAATAATGAGGCTATGATACCACCTAAGCTTGGGGATGCTTGGATCCCCAAGATTTTAATTTCTATTGACAAAGAAACACACCATGCTATTCTAGATTTAGGATCTAGTGTTTCTGTCATATCTAAAGAGCTATTTGATTTGCTTAATCTTAAAAATATGGAAAAATGCTCTATTGATTTATTACTTTCTGATGATTCAACCAAAAAGGCATTAGGAAGAGTTAATGATGTTATGGTTGAATTGCCTATGACATGTGTACCTGTTCATTTTATTGTTATGGACATGGGTAGCAATACCTCTAGTCCTATAATCCATGGGAGACCTTTTTTGAGAACAACAGGAGCTATCATTGATTCTAAAGAAGGGAATGTCAAATTCCAATTCCCACACAAGAAATGTATGGAGCACTTTCCAAGGAAGAAGGAGGTAGCATCATTTAAGCTACCACATAATTTCCATACCACTTGAAACAAGTAAGTAGGCCTAGCTATATGGCTATAAAGAAAGCGCTTTACAGGAGGCAACCCGAGATGTTTTTATATTTGGTTTTTGTTCTACATGCTTTCGGTAGCATGTTAGTTTTTTTAGTTTACTCTCTGGTTTCTAAATCAAGTATCAAGCTTTTAACCATTTGGATGTTTAAAGTTGCAAACAAAATATGGAGTTGCTATTTTCTGCGCTGCACTTTTTAGTGCACGATTTTTCTGATTTTTTTGGTAGCTCCTAAAATCTTCCTAAATTCACAGTAGCTGTAAATTTTCATCCTATATATGCACGTAAATTGGTTAAAATTTATGACATGTTTAAGTAGTACTAAAAATTCAGTTTTGCTGCAGCAAAAATTCTGGACAGATTCTGCCTTTTAATGTTAGATCCATTCTTTTGAGTATCAAAATGATTTTTGCTTGGGACTTTTGATATGCTAGAATGAGTAGAACATTTTTCTCTCTCTGGTTCATGCATATATAATTTTATTTATGATAAAAATAGCAGCAAGCATGATTTCTGTGTACCACTAATGTCAACCCATAGAAAAGAATGGGAAGAAAAGTTTGTGTTGAAGTTTTTTCACAGGGAATGGAGGAATATCACACTGAGATTAATTCAAGTATGGTCAATATCATAAGCTTGGGGATGCCCATGAAACCCCACTGGACTCATTCTTAAACTCCTGGTTTGAGCACCTCTAAACTCTGTTTTTTTAGCAACATAGAATTTTCGTGAAAACTTGAAGCGTCCTTGTTTTATTTGTATCTAGTTTTGATTTTTAAAATGAAAGGACCATCATATTGAATGTTCGTAATGCATATGAATGAGCTACTGGACCAAAATCTCTTATCTCTAAATGATCAAAGAAAATAAAGTTGCATGATTATAAAAGAAAAGGAGGAATGCCAATTAAAAGCTGAATCTTATTTTGTGTATGGTATTTCTAGTTTCACATGCTCTATTGAGTGATGATTTGCTATGTGCCTTATTCAGTGCTACTTCTCACTAGTATACATAGATGTTTAATTTTAAGTATCATTGATTGATGATGAATAAATAGCTCTATGGATACTATTGCATTCTTCTAGATCTCTTGCTAGCCAAAGAAATGAATTCTCACACAAGCATAGACTTGTTTCCAAATTCCACTCAAACCCAAATGTCTATCATATCTACCTATATAGCACTTGCTATTCCAAGTATAATATGTGTGTTATGCCTCCAACCATTTCAAAATATTCCTGTTTGTGTAATTCAAAGCTCATAGGAAAGTAAGGTGTGGAAGGAAAATACCACTATGCACGTCATGGGTTTGACTGATTATGAGTAATGAGCTAGACCTTAACCATGCTTACATGGGGATGTCTTTCAACATTGCACCATTAAGGTTCTGTACCTTGAAGTTGATTGTCATTTCTTTTGGGTTAGTTGATGGTTATCTCTTGTGAAAAGAAGGGGATTGTCAATATAAAGACTAGATTATGCATATTCTTAGAGAAGAGCAATGGGCCGCTAACTAGAAGCCATGCTAACATGGTGAAAGTTTCAGCACAAGCATCCTCGAAATAGGAAGAGTGAAAAAAAAGACAGAAAAAGAAAAAAAAAGAGAAAAAAAATATATGTGTGAAAAAACTAAGAGAGAGTTAGAGAGGAAGCTCAAAAGACTGTTGTCCTTGTTGTCTGGGTATGGATGGCTTAAGATGAAGCTTATATCAGCCGATTTTGCCTTTTGTACATGCGGCAAGGAGGTACCCCATTGCGATACTTGGTTGAAACAATATGTGAAAGGTCTATTGGCAATCCGAAGGTTATTAGCAAGAGGTGTAATCCTTAGCACCAGGAGAATGAGGCAATATTTACTTATAAGAGGCCAAACTCATGAATCTTAGATACCCCTGAAACAAGGAGATGCATGGTACCCCATCCTTATGAGTATAGTTGACATGAATTGCATATCTCAAATCTCACTGTTTTGCTCTCTTTACTTTTTTATTTTGTTGGAGGTCTAGCACATATATTTCCTGCTTACTTTCTTGTGTTCAAGCGTCAAAAGAATCCAAAGAATCAAAAGAGAGGACAAAGAGTCTTCCAAACAATTCTATAGGATTCTCCTAAGCATGCTTTATGGTTCATGTTACTTATCATTCATGTTTCATACAATGCTATTTACTATTATGCATGCTTTGTAGAATGTAAGAGTTATCACTTTATAAGTTCATATTACTTATTGTCATTCTTTATTGACTGAACCTTGTGATACTTTGCATGATTATTTAGAAGCTATATAATAAACTCCAAAGTTCATGTTAGTTTTATCACCTTTATGCTCGAGGACGAGCATAGGTTAAGCTTGGGGATGTTCATGCTTGTAAAATGCATACATGAACTTTGTCCTTTATCATATTGAATTCCCACATATTTGCAACATATATGATGATAATACCATGTTTTACATTGATTTATGGGGATTTACCAATGATCCCCTTTATTTGGTTAATAACTCCGCAGAACAGGAATTCCCTGTTTTGTGTATTTTTCACTTTCAGAGACCTATACGGAGTCAAATTGAGCTGGGATTTTTGGAGCGTCATTTTTTCATCGGGAGAAGCACCCTGGGACCTGGAAGCACACCTGGAAGGGCCTGAGGCCCAAAAGAGCCCAGGTGGCGCGCCCAGACTAGGGCGCGCCACCTGCCCTCTTTCGGCCATCGATCGTCCAAATCGCGTGATCTTTTCACCCACCGACGTATTTTGACCTAAAAATCACTATATATATATATGACCCCGAAGAGTTCTCGGGAGGAGAGCGCCGCAGAAGATAGAAACACAAAAACAGAGACTGCAGCAGCGAAGATTGGAGGGGGAAACTCTGGCGGGATCGCCGCCAGAGGGATCTCCCCTTCTCCAACGTCTTCATCATCATCACCATGATCAAGGGGGAGTAGTCCACCTCTGGACTATGGGTTTGTGGCAGTAGCTTGATCTATTTCTCTCATGTTCTTCATAGTTCTTAGTGTCATATGAGCTGCCCAACATAATTATGGCCATATTTGTAATACCTATGTGGTGGATCCTTATTCTATGATATTGTGCTATGAGATCTGATCATATTATGTGCAAGATGTATTGATAGATGCATATTATGTACCCCGTTCTTAAGTATTGGTTCTGATCCAACTTTTATGCAAGAACGTGTGTGGGGTGATGTGTGTATTAGATGGAGTAGCATGGTTTTAGTGATTGAATAGTGACAACAAATTCATGATCTATTATGGTTTTGCCTTTTCTTTTGCTACCTCACTAGGGATAAAGTGAATGCATGTGCTATGTTCGTCACGTGACAAAAGTGATGATATTGTTTGTTCAAGGTAGCATATTTGATATTCAAACATCATGTCAAAGTACTTATGGCTATGCTGTGTTAATTCTTAATACAAGATTGCATGGAGTTTTCCCTTTCTTGTGGAGTATAAGAGAGATGTGTTGCATCATCTCTATGTTAGGACGTGATGCCCATATGAATGAGTATCTTTCACATGTTATTATTTTGTTCTTCATATCTCATTGATGAATCGTTATTGTCCACTACAACTTAAAAGAGAGAATAGTCAAGTGAACCCATGAACCCCGGTCCACTTTTTACCATAAGAAACATCTTTATATTGCTTTTATCTTACTTTTTATTTGCTGCATTATTTTAATCAGAAAATACAAAAATATTTACTTATCCTATTTGCATCCAAAACCCCAAAAACAATAAACCCTTTTATTGTTTTTACTTAGTTACTTTATTTTATCTAGTTTTACTTATTTTATTACTACTTGTGTTTTATTTACTTACACGAAACCTTGTGCTTGACAACCACACGGTGGAGTTGGGGACACAAGGCTTTATTTTACTTTGCAGGATTGCTAGAAGAAGAGAGGGAGAGATACCTCTTTCCGCAGTTCCCCGAGAGTTCGATATAACCCTCGAGTCACCCTTGTGGGGAAAATTGCTTCCTGGACTACACACTCTGCACTTGGAGTCCCAACGTATCAAGACCCTTTTGCTGGTGCTGTCAAGCTCCATCAATAATCCACCTTATGTGGACAAGGACAGCAGGGAGGTGATGGCAACACCGAAGGACAATCTACAGTTGGCCAAAAAAATCCTGGACGAGCGTCAAGACCCAGCGGCAATAGCCCAAGTCAAGCAACTCCTTGGCAAAGCAATGGAGCAGCAGGACAGGGCGGATACCTCTCAGAGGTTGGCTTCCGATGCCAAGGCCTGCATGTCTAGTGCACGCAAGGAGAACCCTACAACCAAGCCAGATCCGAAGGACCACTACTGGCATACCGGCTCGACCCAACGCCGGAGGAAAGATGCCAGAAACTGGAAGAACCCTATCCCAATCTCCTCTGGCTCTGCCAAGGACAAAGGGAAGGCCCCAAAGTATCACGGCGCTGATAAATACCGCTATGAATCACCACCACCTCGTCGCACAAACATGCCACCCCCAGGCACGGTGGTTACGCAGGAAACGCCAAGCCTCACAGCCCAGGCGGAATAAACATCCGCGACCACGTCGAGCCAAGGGGCAGCCGGGATGACGGCCGCGATGAGCATGCCAGAAGAAGAAGCCACCACAGCGATGGCGAAAACAAGCACCACGACGACGGCTACCGGAAGGAAAGCCACCGGAGCGGAAGCAAGCAGGATGGTCATGGTCAATCGCATGGCGGAGACGACAAGAAAAGACCTCCACGCTGCTCACCGACACCACCCAGCGACAAAGGAGGTGGCGGAGGAAAAGGTCCGGCCAGATCCGACCGATTGCATCATTTGCGCTCCCCACCCCGCAAGGACGGAGAAGAGAACTATGACGCTCGTGATCGCCTAGACACTTACAGAGATACATACGTCAGCCCACAATGCTTCGGAACTCAGATCCGAGAAGCGGAGACACCCAAAGGCTTCAACTTTAGGTTACCCGGAAGTTTAAAAGTGTATGATGGCAGGGAGAAACCCAACACTTGTTTAGAGGATTTCTACGGCGCAGTTCTATTCGCCGGAGCAACTCCCAACCTCGCATGTGGGATGCTCCAGTTGTACCTCACAAGACCGGCCCGCCAATGGCTAGCTGATTTGCCGAAAAGGTCAATCCATAACTCGTTCGACTTGAGGCAAGCTATCAATCAAAACTTTGAAGGAACCTACAAGCAACCCTACACTGCCTGATGTGGGCTAAGCCTATGAGGCTGCCCCGAAATCACGAATTGACCAAGATTCGCGGAGGGAAACACGGGCGAAGGGATGAAAATAAAGAACACGATGAACACACGCACAAATAACCCGATACAATCCGGTTCACTCTCAACTGCCCGAACCACCGTCCCGATAGAATCACTCAAGAGAAAGACACGAGGTAGAATCCCCGAGTGAAAGATCGGTATGCAAATGGTTGAATCACAAACATGAAAGAGTAGTAGCAAAGTAGAGTTCCCAATCGGAAGAGACTTGTTCTACTAGAATCATGCAAGTGAAAGACCAATCACATAAAGAGGGCTTTGGATACAACTCATAGATTTGTGTCTAAGAGAGGAGGGGGTTTCCCTAATCCACATAGGGATGGTAGAGGCACAAGCCTAGTTCTTCATATCATCAACTCTAACCCTAAATCTGAGCCTAAGGGGTCCTTATATAGGGATACAAGTGGAGGGGTAGTTTGGGTACAAGCAAAAGGGTAAAAGTAGCGTCTTTGGGGAATTCCGGCGGGAAGACCGGCAGCGCCAGGCTGTGCGCCAGTTTCTTTCCAGTGGCGCCGGGCTGTGCGCCAATTCCATTCCGGCAGCGCCGGTTCACTTCAGCGGATGCCGAAAGTGTGTACCGTAAGGTATTCCGGCGGGAGTTTCGGTGCGCCGGTTTGTGCGCCGGTCTGTTTCGGCATGGGGACCGGCGGTGCCGGTTTGTGCGTTGGTTTCACCAGCTCTTCCTCTGTCTCCTCTTCCATGCCTCTGTGACCTCGGCCTTCAGTCTTTGAGCATCCGTGGCATCCTCCCTTCCCTCCGTACTTGTCGATGCATCCCTATCATAGACGAAGGACAGAGTATGAGGTAGCATACCATTCTGTATAGGCGATTGTATGCATGCATAAAGGAGAAGATTCACCTTTGCGTGACGTGTTGACGATGATGCACATGATGCGGCGAAGACCGTAGGTCGGGCTGCATCATCTCCCCCCACTTGAAAAAGAGTCAACCTCGACGATAACTCTTCATGAATATGTCGATGTGGGAGATGGAAACAACTCTTGAATGTCCCTTCGCTTGTCAAGAACCCTATCAATATCACAAGAAATGCAAAGCAACACTCAAAGAGTAGCCAAAGTTCAACGGGTTTAGCAAGAGGCCGTAAGTAGAAGGAGGTCACCTTATCATAATGCTAGTGTGCTCTCATTGAGAGATCTTGTTCCATGTAAGTGTGTGATTGGAACCACGCATTGGAGCTCATCCATAAGTCACGTTTACCTTCACAAAACAAAGACCAAGCAAAATATGTGTGTGCGTGATAGAGGAGCACATCATCAAAGACATGTCCATTTTTGTTCACAACACCATTAGCACAACTGATGCATGTAAAATGCATACATGAACTTTGTCCTTTATCATATTGAATTCCCACATATTTGCAACATATATGATGATAATACCATGTTTTACATTGATTTATGGGGATTTACCAATGATCCCCTTTATTTGGTTTATAACTCTGGAATTCCTGTTTTGTGTATTTTTCACTTTCAGAGACCTATACGGAGTCAAATTGAGCTGGGATTTTTGAAGCGTCAATTTTTCATCGGGAGAAGCACCCTGGGACCTAGAAGCACGCCTGGAAGGTCCTGAGGCCCAAAAGAGCCCAGGTGGCGCGCCCAGACTTGTAGGGCGCGCCACCTGGCCTCTTTCGGCCGTCGATCGTCCAAATCGCGTGATCTTTTCGCCCACCGATGTATTTTGACCTAAAAATTACTATATATATGACCCCGAAGAGTTCTCGGGAGGAGAGCGCCGCAGAAGACAGAAACACGAAAATAGAGGCTGCAGTAGCGAAGATTGGAGGGGGAAACTCCACCGGGATCGCCGCTGGAGGGATCTCCACCTTCTTCAACGTCTTCATCATCATCACCATGATCAACGGGGAGTAGTACACCTCTGGACTACAGGTTTGTGGTAGTAGCCTGATCTATTTCTCTCATGTTCTTCATAGTTCTTAGTGCCATATGAGCTGCCCAACATGATTATGGCCATATTTGTAATACCTATGTGGTGGATCCTTATTCTATGATATTGTGCTATGAGATCTGATCATATTATGTGCAAGATGTATTGATAGATGCATATTATGTACCCGTTCTTAAGTATTGGTTCTGATCCAACTTTTATGCAAGAACGTTTGTGGGGTGATGTGTGTATTAGATGGAGTAGCATGGTTTTAGTGATTGAATAGTGACAACAAATTCATGATCTATTATGGTTTTGCCTTTTCTTTTGCTACCTCACTAGGGATAAAGTGAATGCATGTGTTATGTTCGTCACGTGAAAAAAGTGATGATCTTGTTTGTTCAAGGTAGCATATTTGATATTCAAACATCATGTCAAAGTACTTATGGCTATGCTCTGTTAATTCTTTATACAAGATTGCATGGAGTTTTCCCTTTCTTGTGGAGTATAAGAGAGATGTGTTGCATCATCTCTATGTTAGGACGTGATGCCCATATGAATGCGTATCTTTCACATGTTATTATTTTGCTCTTCATATCTCATTGATGAATTGTTATTGTCCACTACAACTTAAAAGATAGAATAGTCAAGTGAACCCATGAACCCCGGTCCACTTTTTACCATAAGAAACACCTTTATATTGCTTTTATCTTACTTTTTATTTGCTGCATTATTTTAATCCGAAAATACAAAAATATTTACTTATGCTATTTACATCCAAAACCCCAAAAACAATCAACCCTTTTACTGTTTTTACTTAGTTACTTTATTTTGTCTAGTTTTACTTATTTTATTACTACTTGTGTTTTATTTACTTACATGAAACCTTGTTCTTGACAACCACACGGTGGAGTTGGGGAAACAAGGCTTTATTTTACTTTGCAGGATTGCTAGAAGAAGAGAGGGAGAGGTACCTCTTTGCACACTTCCCCGAGAGTTTGATATAACCCTCGAGTAACCCTTGTGGGGAAAATTGCTTCCTGGACTACACACTCTGCACTTGGACTCCCAACGTATCAAGACCCTTTTGATGGTGATGTCAAGCTCCATCAAGACATATTTTCTGGCGCCGTTGCCGGGGAACTGGAAGAGCATCTTACAACCGCATCCTCATCAAGCTGTGAGTACATCAACTCCCAAGGCAATAGCAAGACGATTTCTGGCATCGTTGCTTTCTTCATCAACTTATTGCAAACACCTAAGCTTGGGGAGGTTGCACCACTGTGAGCTCTCTTATCGCTTTTAGATTCTGCAAAGTACTTTATTTGTCTTGTTTTTAGTCTTTACTTTCTTGTTCTTTTTCATAAAACACAAAAACCCATAAAAATGAAAATATAAAAAATACTCATGGTATGGCTACTAGTCAAGATAAAAATGTCACGTTGAAAGAGGAATATAAAAATGCTATGACATTTATGAAATATAGAGAATCATGTGAAGGGAAACGACTAAAATTTTTCTTAAGGCTTCTAAATAAAGCTGCTACTGAGTTGCTTGCACATTATATAAGGTCTTGTAACTTTTGTTGTGGTGAACACTTTGAGTTCCAATGTAGATCCCATGAACAACATACAATTGCCTCCTATCATACTTATAGTTATGTTCATGGGATGGAAGAAGTAGAACAATTTGTGAGCTTTATGGCAGCCTTTGAATTAAAGACTTTCCTTGATGATATCTATGAAGCAACTTGTGAGACTCATGATTGTGATTTTGAAGTCTCTATTATCCTAAATCATTGCGTAGACGATTTTTCTGATAATATCTATGTTCTTGAATATAATAAGAGAAATAACATAACTCAAGAATAAACTAGCCTATTACATAAAGAAGAAAATGAAGAAGCCATAGTTTCATCTAAGCTGGGGGGGGAGTGGGATTTTCCACCTTCATCACCCACATGTGATAATAATTCTAAAACTGATTATGCTCTACATGATGGCTTATTTTTACTTGAGAATCCTCCATGTTTAGAAATAGATACTATGTTATGTGATGATAAAAATGATAAACTTGCTGTTTGTGATAATGCTCTCATTCATGAGAATTCCATGTTATTATTAAAATCTCCTATTCACACAATAGAGGAGAAATATGCTCATGTTGAGAAATACTTGTATGGTTTGCAACTATCTTATGCATATGAGAAATCTTCTTGCAGCCATGGTTTCATGATTAAGAGTGTTACTAATAATTATTTTGAAAGAGGAAAGCATGATTATGAATCCCTTAATAAATTTAATGATCCTCTTTATATGCCACAGTTCTCTAAGATTCATGATTCAAATAGTTACACTATTAATTTTCCTCCAAGTAAGTGCAATTATTATGAAAGAGGAGGATATAAGCACCCTCTATATACTAATGATAATTATAAAATGCATTTACCTACTGTAGATATGCTTTGGTATACTCTTATTGGCTGTGATTCATTCATATATAAAATACCAATGCATTGAAAGAAAGTTAGACTTCGTTATTACTCATTGCATCTTTTATGTTGTGTACTAATGTGCCTTAAAGTGTTAAATATATTTATTGGTATGATCACACCATGGTACCCTGGTATTTTATTGTCATATTACTTGTAAGAAGAAGAAGGAGGTAGCATCAAGATTCAAGCTACCACATAATCTCCATACAACTTGAAAACAAGTAAGTAAGCCTAGCTATATGGCTATAAAGAAAGCGCTTTACGGGAGACAACCCGAGATGTTTTTATATTTGGTTTTTGTTCTACATGCTTGCTGTATCATGTTAGTTTTCTTTTAGTTTACTCTCTGGTTTCTAAATAAAGTATCAAGTTTTTACCCATTTGAATGTTTAAAGTTGCAAACAAAATATGGAGTTGCTGTTTTCTGCGCTGCACTTTTTAGTCCACGATTTTTTTGATTTTTTTGGTAAATCCTAAAATCTTTATAAATACACATTAGCTGTAACTTTTCATCCAATATATTCACGTAAATTGGCTAAAATTGCTGATGTGTCTAAGTAGTATTAAAAATTCAGTTTTGCTGCAGCAAAAATTCTGGACAGATTCTGCCTTTCAATGTTAGATCCATTCTTTTGAGTATAAAAATAATTTTTTCTTGGGACTTTTGATATGCTAGAATGAGTATAACATTATGTGCTCTCTGGTTCATGAATATATAATTTTATTTATGATAAAAATAGCAGCAAGCATGATTTTTTTGTACCTCTAATGTCACCCCATAGAAAAGAATAGGAAGAAAAGTTTGTGTTGAAGTTTTTTCACAGGGAATGGAGGAATATCACACTAAGATTAATTCAAGTATGGTGAATATCATAAGCTTTGGGATTCCCATGACACCCCACTGGACTCTTTCTTAAACTCCTGGTTTGAGCACCTCTAAACTCTGTTTTTTGAGCAACATAGAATTTTCGCGAAAACTTGAAGCGTCCTTGTTTTATTTGTGTCTAGTTTTGTTTTTAAAATGAAAGGACCATCATATTGAATGTTCATAATGCATATGAATGAGATACTGTACCAAACTCTCTTATCTCCAAATGATCAAAGAAAATAAAGTTGCATGATTATAAAAGAAAAGGAGGAATGCGAATTAAAAGCTGAAACTTATTTTGTGTATGGTATTTCTAGTTTCACATGCTCTATTGAGTGATGATTTTCTATGTGCCTTATTCAGTGCTACTTCTCACTAGTATACATAGATGTTTAATTTTAAGTATCATTGTTTGATGATGACTGAATAGCTCTATGGATACTATTGCATGCTTCTAGATCTCTTGCTAGCCAAAGAAATGAATTCTCACACAAGCATAGACTTGTTTCCAAATTCCACTCAAACCAAAATATCTATCATATCTACCTATATAGCACTTTCTATTCCAAGTATAATATGTGTGTTATGCCTCCAACCATTTCAAAATATTCCTTTTTGTGTAATTCAAAGCTCATTGGAAACTAAGGTGTGGAAGGAAAATACCACTATGCACGTCATGGGTTTGACTGATTATGGGTAATGAGCTAGACCTTAACCATGCTTACATGGGGATGTCTTTCAACATTGCACCATTAAGGTTCTGTACCTTGAAGTTGATTGTCATTTCTTTTGGGTTAGTTGATGGTTATCTCTTGTGAAAAGAAGGGGATTGTCAATATAAAGAATAGAGTATGCATATTGTTAGAGAAGAGCAATGGGCCGCTAACTAGAAGCCATGCTAACATGGTGAAAGTTTCAGCACGGGCATCCTCAAAATAGGAAGAGTGAAAAAAAAGAAAGACAGAAAAAGAAAAAGAAAAAATAGGGGGAAGAAAAAAAATAATAATGAAAAAAGTGAGAGAGAGTTAGAGAGGATGCTCAAAAGACTGTTGTCCTTGATTGTCTGGGTATGGATGGCTTAAGATGAAGCTTATATAAGCCGATTTTTCCCTTTGTACAGGCGGCAAGGAGGTACCCCATTGCGATACTTGGTTGAAACAATATGTGAAAGGTCTATTGGCAATCCAAAAATTATTAGCAAGAGGTGTAATCCTTAGCACCAGGAGAATGAGGCAATATTTACTTATAAGAGGTCAAACTCATGAATCTTAGATATCTCTGAAACAAAGAGATGCATGGTACCTAATCCTTATGAGTATAGTTGACATGAATTGCATATCTCAAATCTCACTATTTTGCTCTCTTTACTTTTTTTTTATTGTTGGAGGTCTAGCACATATATTCCCTGCTTACTTTCTTGTGTTCAAGAGTCAAAAGTATCCAAAGAATCAAAAGAATGGACAAAGAGTCTTCCAAACAATTCAATAGGATTCTCCTAAGCATGCTTTATGGTTCATATTACTTATCATTCATGTTTCTTACAATGCTATTTACTATTATGCATGCTTTGTAGAATGTAAGAGTTATCACTTTATAAGTTCATATTACTTATTGTCATTCTTTATTGACTGAACCTTGTGATACTTTGCATGATTATTTAGAAGCTATATAATAAACTCCACAGTTCATGTTGGGGACGAGCATAGGTTAAGCTTGGGGATGTTGATGCATGTAAAATGCATACATGAACTTTGTCCTTTATCATATTGAATTCTCACATATTTGCAACATATCTGATGATAATACCATATTTTACATTGATTTATGGGGATTTACCAATGAGCCCCTTTGTTTGGTTTATAACTCTGCAGAACAGGAATTCCCTGTTTTGTGTAGTTTTCACTTTTAGAGACCTATACGGAGTCAAATTTAGCTGGGATTTTTGGAGTGTCATTTTTTCATCGGGAGAAGCACCCTGGGACCTGGAAGCACACCTGGAAGGGCCTGAGGCCCAAAAGAGCCCAGGTGGCGCGCCCAGACTTGTAGGGTGCGCCACCTGCCCTCTTTCGGCCATCGATCGTCGAAATCGTGTGATCTTTTCGCCCACCGACGTATTTTCCCCTAAAAATAACTATATATATGACCCCGAAGAGTTCTTGGGAGGAGAGCGCTGCAGAAGACAGAAATACAAAAACAGAGGCCGCAGCAGTGAAGATTGGAGGGGGAAACTCCGCCGGGATCACCGCCAGACGGATCTCCACCTTCTCCAACGTCTTCATCATCATCACCATGATCAAGGGGGAGTAATCCACCTTTGGACTACGGGTTTGTGGCAGTAGCTTGATCTATTTCTCTCATGTTCTTCATAGTTCTTAGTGCCATATGAGCTGCCCAACATGATTATGGCCAAATTTGTAATACCTATGTGGTGGATCCTTATTCTATGATATTGTGCTATGAGATCTGATCATATTATGTGCAAGATGTATTTATAGATCCATATTATGTACCATGTTCTTAAGTATTGGTTCTGATCCAACTTTTATGCAAGAACGTGTGTGGGGTGATGTGTGTATGAGATGGAGTAGCATGGTTTTAGTGATTGAATAGTGACAACAAATTCATGATCTATTATGGTTTTGCCTTTTCTTTTGCTACCTCACTAGGGATAAAGTGAATGCATGTGCTATGTTCGTCATGTGACAAAAGTGATGATCTTGTTTGTTCAAGGTAGCATATTTGATATTCAAACATCATGTCAAAGTACTTATGGCTATGCTGTGTTAATTCTTAATACAAGATTGCATGGAGTTTTCCCTTTCTTGTGGAGTATAAGAGAGATGTGTTGCATCATCTCTATGTTAGGACGTGATGCCCATATGAATGCGTATCTTTCACATGTTATTATTTTGCTCTTCATATCTCATTGATGAATTGTTATTGTCCAGTACAACTTAAAAGAGAGAATAGTCAAGTGAACCCATGAACCCCGATCAACTTTTTATCATAAGAAACACCTTTATATTGCTTTTATCTTACTTTTTATTTGCTGCATTATTTTAATCCGAAAATACAAAAATATTTACTTATCCTATTTGCATCCAAAACCCAAAAAACAATCAACCCTTTTACTGTTTTTAGTTAGTTACTTTATTTTGTCTAGTTTTACTTATTTTATTACTACTTGTGTTTTATTTACTTACACAAAACCTTGTGCTTGACAACCACACGGTGGAGTTGGGGACACAAGGCTTTATTTTACTTTGCAGGATTGCTAGAAGAAGAGAGGGAGAGATACCTCTTTGCGCAGTTCCCCGAGAGTTCGATATAACCCTCGAGTCACCCTTGTGGGGAAAATTGCTTCCTAGACTACACATTTTGCACTTGGAGTCCCAACGTATCAAGACCCTTTTACTGGTGCTGTCAAGCTCCATCAACACCACAAATATATCAAGAATAATGCATGTGCATGGTCAATGTGCAAACAACTTGTTTGAACATCCGCCAAATATGGAAACACAAAAACTCCAAAATGTGAGAAGACCATGATGTCCATCTCATGTAGAAACTCATGTTCATTATTGCACTCAAAGCATCAGAAAGATAAATTGTTCAACATCCTTGAAGCAATAAGAGGAGAATTTGGCAAAAACACAAGAGGAAAGGTGTCCAAAATATCAACAACATGTGTGCAAATAAACCATGGGAAAGAGAAATTGGTCCTCATATTCGTTGCAACACAAGACATATCCATCAAAAAGTTCACCAAAAGAACTTATGCACAACCGTGCTTGCCAACAAACCAAATAAAAGAGAAATTGTTCAACTTGTTTGAGGCAACACCAAGTTCAAGAATTTGACAACACTTGTGACAATGCATATCCAATATTGCATTATGATTGCAAACAAGGCATAAGAAAGAGAAATTGTTCAAAATGCTTGTTGCAACACATAAAGCATCTATAATCAAGATCATGGGAACATGATTGTCACAAATGGTAAGAAACGCATCACCATGCTTGCAAATGAACCACAAGAAAGAGAAATTGTTCGGCATGTTCAATGCAAGGCATGGGAAAGGTATTAGAGCCGGGTTCGATCTTGAACTCACTTATATTATGCTCTCAAGAGCTCTTTTTTTCAACTCATGCTCAATCGAGGTTGACATTATCTTTGCGTACCTACACACACAATAGGCAAAGCAAAGAACGTGTGTGCATGGTATATGAACACATCATCCATCATGATGTTCCATTTCTTTTGCACATCACCATTAGCATTAAGCAATTTATCATAATAGATATGGTGAGTATGCGGGGTAAACATGTGAACATGCTCAACATGGACAAAGGCAAAATCTCCATTATTTGAGAGAGCTATGGGGGCAATCTCATTTACAAGCATATTAACATTATTGCAAACCAAGCATTGGAAAGAGCAATGGTTCAACATTTTGGTTGCGTTAATGGGAGAATATTGCAAACATCTTGCACAAAACATGTTCAAAGTTTTATCATTGTTGTCGACAAACCTAGGGAAAGAGCAATTGTTCATCAAGGTTGTCACAACATAACAAGCATCATTATTATCATTGCAAGCAATACATGGGAAAGAGCAATTGTTCAACATATTGCAAGCAATAGGAGGGAAAGTGAAACTCTCATAGCATGGCATGGTTATATTATCACAAGCAACTAATTCCACATGATCAACATTGGTGGTATCACAAGTATCACATGTGAATGTGAAAGAAGCATATGACATAGCAATTGTATCATCATTAGCATGCATGCTCTCATCAATCATCATGTCCACTAGTGGGATCATGGCATCATCAACACCTTTATTGTTAGCTTTGTAGTCCCACTCATTTGAAGTAGGTGTTGTGGAAGTGGTAGTAGTGGTAGGCTCCATGTGGCCGACATACTCATCTTCATGTAAGCATGGTGTGGCATCATATTCATCCACCATGTAGAACTTCTCCATTATCGGCGCTTCATCATCCATGGAACCTAGTACAACATGAGAAAACACAATAGAGGTAGAGGTTAAGTTGTTAGAATGTGAAATAGCCTCCATGGACCTATCAACTACCTCTCTAAACTCACTTGGTGTATCACTCATGTCCTCCAAATGGAAGCACTCAATCTCACATATGGGGTGGAAGTCACTCAACTCACTAGCACTCTCACTCAAGTGGGCTAAGTGGCTCTCATGCTCACGTGGAATTGGTACCATCTCATCATTCAAGCATATAGGAGTAGGCTTGATTTTCTCATCTCCATGCGCCTCCATTGGTGAAGGGAAAATCCCATGCCCACCATTCTCAACTCCATTCGTCTCCTTGGTTGAAGGGAAATTCCCATGCTCAACCTTCTCAACTCCATTTCCTTCCAAGTGGACACCATGTGATATTGTCATAGTTTGGTTGAGAGCTAGGCTCGAATCAATGTCACTCTTGACTTGGCCTTGGTTCAATAGGCACTCCGATGTCATGTGATATTTTCTCTTGCACGTGGCACATAGGAGATTGGGACATTCCCATGACTCATGACCTTTGTGGGAACACTTGGTGCAAATAGGACTTGGACATTTCCATGGGTCATGACCTTTGTCATTGCACTTATAGCATGTTCGATGGGGACAATCCACAGAAAAATGGCCTTATTGATTGCAAGTAGAGCACATCATGTAGTTTCCCGTGTCGAGGTTGTCCTTATACTTGTTGATGGCGTCTACGAGTTGGGCCATTTGATTGCGCAATTGGTGATCTTGATGTTGACGATCATGTGATTTGGAGGTCTTCTTCTTGGAGCTTGAGCTTCTTGTAGGTGCCATTGTGGCGGTGGCGCAAGGCTTGGTGGGCACCATATGGTTGGTGTTGTCAACTATGGTAGTCCTGGCCGCTTCATGTCTAGGCTCTTGCCTTCTTGCATCATCACCATGTCTTGAGTGGTGTCGTCGAAGATCCTTGGGGGATGTTTCTCGATGGTGCTTATGAGGTGACTTGTGTCGGTGATGGTCATGTGGGGACGCATGTCGATGACGATCATGAGGTGTCATATGGCAATGGCGATCATGAGGTGATGTGTGTAGATGACGATCCTCGGCATGCCTAGATGATGGCTCATGTGCCTTAGCACTTTGCTTGTGGCGCCTTCTTGAACTCGAAGAAGAGTGTTGATGAAGATCATGTTGTGGACGCTCTTGATGATCCATATGATGGGCTCGATGTAGATCATCATGTGCATATGCACTCTTGTTGTGGCGTCATCTTGATGGTCCTTGATCTTCCTATGTTGTTCAGTTGGCAAATGTGGGGAACTTGTAGGCACCAGTCTTGTTCATGGTGGAGTTATTATCGGAGATCATGGCTTTATAATATTGCTCTTCTTCTAGAAGCTTCTCGTAGAGCTCGTAGTCCATGTACTCATCCATGTTGTCGTTGGAGTCGAAGTGAGGTTCCACCATGGTGTCGATGTCGTACTTGTGGTGTTCCACCATGTCATCGTTGTCGTAGTTGAACTCTTGGTGTAGCTCCACCATGTCGTTGTTGTCGTAGTCGTTGTCGTAGTCGAACTCGTGGTATTGCTCCACCATGTCGTCGTTGTGGAACTCGTGGTGTTGCTCAACCATGTCGTCGTTGTTGTACTCGAACTCGTGGTGTTGCTCCACCATGTTGTCCATGCTTGATGAGCCATTGTCGTTGTAGAGCTCTTCCATGTCATTCATGTTCGTGACTCTTGAGGAGCAATTGTCGGTGTCGAGCTCCACATGGTCCTCCATATCCGCGGTGCTTGCGGAGCTATCATCCTCATAGTACTCCATGTAGTTGTCCGAATCCTCTTCCTCGCTATCCATGTTAGTCACAAGGCAATGTGTATATATATGGTGGAAGGAAAACTACACAAGTATCTCACCTTTCGTAGATAGTATCGGAACAATGGTTCATGCCAAGAGCAAGTCAAATTATAAGGGGTTAACTACACAAAAACACACGCAAAAGGCTAACTTCTATATGTGGTAGGTACGGAAGTGGATAGCAAACGAAAAGAACCAAAGGAAGAGTCTAATGTCAAATGTGGGTAAAATCTAAAGTCAAATGTCAATATTGGTGATCTATTGATATGGAAACACGGAAACACACACAACAAGATACAATGAGGTTAGCGTGACCAAGGAAGTGAGCAAGTAACAAAAAGGTCCTAACGAAGACTATTAGCTCAGTGTCACGCCAACACAAGAGAGACCGTAGCTTGGTTGCATAAGAAAGAAGCAACAAGATTTGCACAAGATGCCACTCTTCTCTTTTCTCTCTTTGTGCTTAGAAGCTTTGGACTCCTTTGTATCGGTGGCAGACACACTCTTTTTGTATTTATTTTTCTTTTTATCTTTTTTTTCTATGCTTGAAAGCTTTATTTCTATCTATGTCACACTTTTCTTTTTTTGTGTTTCTTTCTCACCGAGCTTGCTTCGGAGCTTTGCTCAACACAAACACACTCTCACGGTCGTGACACTTGTGCAATGCTTCGCAACACTCGGAAAGCCACTATCAATGGGATAGGTACGCAAAGGAAGAAAGTTGGGTTACAAAGGTGAGGCAAGTTATACCTATTGACGTTAGGCGGTGTCAAGCACACGACCTTGCGATGTCGGTGGTGGAGGTATCAAAAGAACCGCTCGGAAATCCGGGGTGCCAAAGTCATTGTCGCGAAGTTGATGTAGGCGCGGAAGCGGATGTCACAACAAAGGCACTCAAAACCAGAAACCGAACAAAACGAAAGAATGCCCAACATTTGAGTCAAAACAGGCGGTCAAAAGTTGTCAACATTGATGTCAAATTTTTTGGCCAAAATAGGGGAATTTTCGGAGAGAATTCCGGTGGAACCGGTCTCTGGGCCAGAATTTTCGGTTTTAAAATCGGCGGGCCAGATTTTATTTTCGGCGCGTGTCGGAACGTGTTACAGAAGCCTTTTCCGGCAAAACCTGAATTTTTTCGGCGGAACCGGAATTGTCCGGCGTGAGGCTGTGTCGGAATCTGAGCCGGTTTCAATTTTTCTCTTGCGCGACCGTGGGCCGGGTCGGAGCTTTATCGATCAAGCGGAAGGCAGCGAGTGCCGTGGGCCTGTGCGCTCGGCGAGGGGGGGGGGGGCAACGCGCGCGGGGCATGCGCCGAGAGAGAGTTGACTTCCTGTTCTTCAGCAAAACAAACCAAACTTCCTCAGATTCGTGCCACATTGAACGAAATCGATGGGGAAAAGATGGGGGGAACGTAGATCAACACCAATAATACCAGATCTGTGGATCAAAACCACAAAAAACGCAACAAATCCTCAGATCCAAATTTGAGCTATTTTGGGGTATTTTTCAGAAAAAAAATTGGGTGAAAATTTGAGATCAAATTCATTGAAACCTTTGCTCTGATGCCATGTGATGTGGGCTAAGCCTACGAGGGTGGCCCGATCTCACGAATTGACCAAGATTCATGGAGGGAAACACGAGGGAAGGGATGAACACGAAGAACACGATGAACACATACACAAATAACCCGATACAATCCGGTTCGCTCTCAACGGCCCGAACCACCATCCCGATAGAATCACTCAAGAGAAAGACACGAGGTAGAATCACCGAGTGAAAGATCGGTATGCAAATGGTAGAATCACAAACATGAAAGAGTAGTAGCAAAGTAGAGTTCCCAATCGGACGAGACTTGTTCTACTAGAATCATGCAAGTGAAAGACCAATCACATAAAGAGGGCCTTGGATACAACTCATAGATTTGTGTCTAAGAGAGGAGGGGGTTTCCCTAATCTACATAGGGATGGTAGAGGCACAAGCCTAGTTATTCATATCATCAACTCTAACCCTAGATCTGAGCCCGAGGGGTCCTTATATGGGGATACAAGTGGAGGGTAGTTTGGGTACAAGCAAAAGGGTAAAATTAGCGCCTTCGGGGAATTCCGGCGGGAAGACCGACAGCGCCGGGCTGTGCGCCGGTTTCTTTCCGGCGGCGCCGGGCTGTGCGCCGGTTCCATTCTGGCGGCGCCGGTTCAACTCAGCGGATGCCGAAAGCATGTATCGTCAGGTATTCCGGCGGGAGTTTTGGTGCACCGGTTTGTGCACCTGTCTGTTTCAGCGTGGGGACCGGTGGCACCAGTTTCACCAGCTCTTCTTCCGTCTCCTCTTCCATGCCTCCGTGACCTCGGACTTCAGTCCTCGAGCATACGTGGCATCCTCCCTTCCCTCCGTACTTGTCGATGCATTCCTATCATAGACAAAGGACGGAGTATGAAGTAGCATACCATTCCGTATAGGCGATTGTAGGCACGCATGAAGGAGAAGATTCACCTTTTCGTGACGTATTGACGATGACGCACATGATGCGATGAAGACCGTAGGTCGGGATGCATCACTGCCTGTGACCTGCAGCAATCCGTCCAGAGAAAAGATGAAACATCCAGGGACTTCCTTTCTCGTTGGTCGAAGATGAAGAACTTCTGTGAGGGCATAGGCGATGAAACCACCATGCTCGCCTTCGTAGGTGGTTTAAGTAGAGAAGGGCTCCTGCGGCACACGTTGAGACGCGAGCATGATGCGAGAACTCTTACCCTCAACCAAATGATCTCAACCGCAAGCGCCTACGCAGCAGCGGATGATGATGCTCGTGGTGCACTACAAGCTATCGCAGTCCCTATCCAGCCCAAGAAGAATAACAACAAAAAGCGGAAAAATCCGCCTGATGATCAACAACAAGGAGGATCCGACATGGTGGCCATGACATTTCAGCAGAGAGGTCAAGGCGGAGGCTGAGGCCGCGGATGTGGTGGCGGAGGAGGCAGGGGCCAGTAGCACAGTATGAGGTCACGCCTGCCGGATCCCGCCCTCCCCAGACATATGAGGAGTACAGGGACATGCCTTGTTTAGCTCACCTCGACTCCAATGGCAAATCCACACACACAAACCGCAACTGCAAGTTCGTCAATGACCTCAAGACGGATCCAGAAGCTAGCTACAAGCGCGCCCAGAAGAATAGGCCGCGCGGCAAGGGAGGCAAGGTGAAAGAAGAGACCAAGGAAAGTTGTGATATGGATGAGGATGAACCTTTGCCAGAACCCAAAGGGGATATCGCGGGCAAGTCCAAGAATCCATATGAGAAGAAGAGCGTTGCAGCTTTCCACTCTTTCCTTGGGAGACCATCCGCAAAGGCAAAGAAATCTGCCCTGTGGGCTCTGAATGCCATATTGCCGACAGTACCCCAGTATGTCAAATGGTCGGAAAAACCCATCACTTGGGATCGGAAGGACCACCCAGAGCTAATCCCTATGGAACACTACACTTTGGTCATCAACCCCCGGATTGATGTGTATGACTTCTCCAAGTGCCTCATGGACGGCGGAGCCAGCCTCAACATCATGTACCTGGAAACCTTGAAGAAGATGAATCTATTAGAAACCCAGCTCAGACACAGTAACGTCGAGTTCCATGGGGTGGTTCTGGGTAGGAAAGGAAACTCACTAGGCAGCATCAAACTTCCCGTGGCCTTTGGCGATGTAAACAACTACCGTGAAGAGATGATCAAATTTGAGGTTGTGCCCTTTAAGAGTTCCTACCACATGATCTTCGGCAGGCCCTCCTATCATAAATTCCACGCAAGGGCATGTTACATCTACAACAAGCTGAAGATGCCGGGACCAAACGGTACCATTACCATCCACGGCAACTACATGAAGGCTCAGGAGTGCGAAGAAGTTGAAGCCGCATTCGCGGAGTCAGTCCTCAACGCAGAAGAGCTAACGGATCTAAGGAATAAGGTGGATCTAGCTGAAATTTCTGCTTCCATGGGGGAAAGAAATACTAAGTTGTGTGATTACACAAACGCTCCTAATGATCATTTTATTACTAAACCTATCACTACACCTAAAATAACTGCTGAAATCTTTGAAGTAAGTCCTGGGTTATTAAATCTTATAACTAGGGAACAATTTGGCGGTAGTACTAGTGAAGATGCCTCTATGCATTTACATGATTTCTGTGAAATTTGTGATATGCAAAATTTAAAAATGTGGAAAACAATGTTGTTAAACTTAAATTATTCCCATTTTCAGTTAGAGGAAAAGCTAAAGAATGCTTATTATCATTATCTACTGCTAGTATCAATTCTTGGGATGATCTTAAAGAAGCTTTCATAAAAAAATATTACCCACCTGTTAAGATCTTATAGAATAGAAATAGAATCCTATCATTTGGACAAAATGATAATGAATATGTAGCAACAGCTTGGGAAAGAATTAAAAACATGCTTCGAACTTGCCCATCACATGGAGTTAATGAATGGACTATCTTACACTCTTTTTATAATGGGTTAAATATAATGTCAAGAAGCATGATAGATTCTGCTGCGGGGGGTGCTTTTATGAGTAAAACTGTGCCTGAAGCTAAAGCCATATTAGAAAGCATGCTACATAATCATAGTCAATGGCACACTGAAAGAGCACCTAATCCCAATAAGAAAGTGCATTCGATTGAAGAAGAAAATCCTCTATCTAATAAAATTGATGCCATACTTGCCTTCATAGCCAAACAAAATAGTGACAATGTTCCTCTACAAGAATTAGTTGGAAACAACAATGAAAATATGGATGTTATTTTTATAAGAAACTTTGGCAACAATGGGTATGGGAACAATTACAATAATTCATATGGCCGGCCACCTTATGTGCCCAACAAATGTGCTGGTGGTAATAACTCTAATGAATTAGAAAACACCATTAGATCTTTTATTTCTACACAAAAAGAGTTAAATAAAGAATTCATAGCAAAATTTGAAAGACAAGATGCTTTAAATGAGAAAGTTGAGAAGTTTTGTCTTTCAAAAACCTCCTACAACAAAAGAGCCATGAAGAAACTATTAAATATGTGCAAGAAGTAATAGATAAATCTTGGGAGGCTTTAAATGCTATGGATGAAAAAGAAATACTTATGCTTGCTAATGATAAACAAATTGAAGAAGTGAAAATGCTTAATGAAGTAAGAGAACCACTATTAGATCTTGATAAATGTAGCTTGCATGAGTTGATTGCTATTCTTGAGAAATTCTCTAAAGATCCCACTATTAATGTTCATCAAGCTGGTTTTGGTTCTTATATTGCTAACTATGTCATCAAAGAAAAGATACAAAGATACAATAATGAGGCTATGATACCACCTAAGCTTGGGGATGCTTGGATCCCCAAGATTTTAATTTCTATTGACAAAGAAACACACCATGCTATTCTAGATTTAGGATCTAGTGTTTCTGTCATATCTAAAGAGCTATTTGATTTGCTTAATCTTAAAAATATGGAAAAATGCTCTATTGATTTATTACTTTCTGATGATTCAACCAAAAAGGCATTAGGAAGAGTTAATGATGTTATGGTTGAATTGCCTATGACATGTGTACATGTTCATTTTATTGTTATGGACATGGGTAGCAATACCTCTAGTCCTATAATCCATGGGAGACCTTTTTTGAGAACAACAGGAGCTATCATTGATTCTAAAGAAGGGAATGTCAAATTCCAATTCCCACACAAGAAATGTATGGAGCACTTTCCAAGCAAGAAGGAGGTAGCATCATTTAAGCTACCACATAATTTCCATACCACTTGAAACAAGTAAGTAGGCCTAGCTATATGGCTATAAAGAAAGCGCTTTACAGGAGGCAACCCGAGATGTTTTTATATTTGGTTTTTGTTCTACATGCTTTCGGTAGCATGTTAGTTTTTTTAGTTTACTCTCTGGTTTCTAAATCAAGTATCAAGCTTTTAACCATTTGGATGTTTAAAGTTGCAAACAAAATATGGAGTTGCTATTTTCTGCGCTGCACTTTTTAGTGCACGATTTTTCTGATTTTTTTGGTAGCTCCTAAAATCTTCCTAAATTCACAGTAGCTGTAAATTTTCATCCTATATATGCACGTAAATTGGTTAAAATTTATGACATGTTTAAGTAGTACTAAAAATTCAGTTTTGCTGCAGCAAAAATTCTGGACAGATTCTGCCTTTTAATGTTAGATCCATTCTTTTGAGTATCAAAATGATTTTTGCTTGGGACTTTTGATATGCTAGAATGAGTAGAACATTTTTCTCTCTCTGGTTCATGAATATATAATTTTATTTATGATAAAAATAGCAGCAAGCATGATTTCTTTGTACCACTAATGTCAACCCATAGAAAAGAATGGGAAGAAAAGTTTGTGTTGAAGTTTTTTCACAGGGAATGGAGGAATATCACACTGAGATTAATTCAAGTATGGTCAATATCATAAGCTTGGGGATGCCCATGAAACACCACTGGACTCATTCTTAAACTCCTGGTTTGAGCACCTCTAAACTCTGTTTTTTTAGCAACATAGAATTTTCGTGAAAACTTGAAGCGTCCTTGTTTTATTTGTATCTAGTTTTGATTTTTAAAATGAAAGGACCATCATATTGAATGTTCGTAATGCATATGAATGAGCTACTGGACCAAAATCTCTTATCTCTAAATGATCAAAGAAAATAAAGTTGCATGATTATAAAAGAAAAGGAGGAATGCCAATTAAAAGCTGAATCTTATTTTGTGTATGGTATTTCTAGTTTCCCATGCTCTATTGAGTGATGATTTGCTATGTGCCTTATTCAGTGCTACTTCTCACTAGTATACATAGATGTTTAATTTTAAGTATCATTGATTGATGATGAATAAATAGCTCTATGGATACTATTGCATTCTTCTAGATCTCTTGCTAGCCAAAGAAATGAATTCTCACACAAGCATAGACTTGTTTCCAAATTCCACTCAAACCCAAATGTCTATCATATCTACCTATATAGCACTTGCTATTCCAAGTATAATATGTGTGTTATGCCTCCAACCATTTCAAAATATTCCTGTTTGTGTAATTCAAAGCTCATAGGAAAGTAAGGTGTGGAAGGAAAATACCACTATGCACGTCATGGGTTTGACTGATTATGAGTAATGAGCTAGACCTTAACCATGCTTACATGGGGATGTCTTTCAACATTGCACCATTAAGGTTCTGTACCTTGAAGTTGATTGTCATTTCTTTTGGGTTAGTTGATGGTTATCTCTTGTGAAAAGAAGGGGATTGTCAATATAAAGACTAGATTATGCATATTCTTAGAGAAGAGCAATGGGCCGCTAACTAGAAGCCATGCTAACATGGTGAAAGTTTCAGCACAAGCATCCTCGAAATAGGAAGAGTGAAAAAAAAGACAGAAAAAGAAAAAAAAAGAGAAAAAAAATATATGTGTGAAAAAACTAAGAGAGAGTTAGAGAGGAAGCTCAAAAGACTGTTGTCCTTGTTGTCTGGGTATGGATGGCTTAAGATGAAGCTTATATCAGCCGATTTTGCCTTTTGTACATGCGGCAAGGAGGTACCCCATTGCGATACTTGGTTGAAACAATATGTGAAAGGTCTATTGGCAATCCGAAGGTTATTAGCAAGAGGTGTAATCCTTAGCACCAGGAGAATGAGGCAATATTTACTTATAAGAGGCCAAACTCATGAATCTTAGATACCCCTGAAACAAGGAGATGCATGGTACCCCATCCTTATGAGTATAGTTGACATGAATTGCATATCTCAAATCTCACTGTTTTGCTCTCTTTACTTTTTTATTTTGTTGGAGGTCTAGCACATATATTTCCTGCTTACTTTCTTGTGTTCAAGCGTCAAAAGAATCCAAAGAATCAAAAGAGAGGACAAAGAGTCTTCCAAACAATTCTATAGGATTCTCCTAAGCATGCTTTATGGTTCATGTTACTTATCATTCATGTTTCATACAATGCTATTTACTATTATGCATGCTTTGTAGAATGTAAGAGTTATCACTTTATAAGTTCATATTACTTATTGTCATTCTTTATTGACTGAACCTTGTGATACTTTGCATGATTATTTAGAAGCTATATAATAAACTCCAAAGTTCATGTTAGTTTTATCACCTTTATGCTCGAGGACGAGCATAGGTTAAGCTTGGGGATGTTGATGCTTGTAAAATGCATACATGAACTTTGTCCTTTATCATATTGAATTCCCACATATTTGCAACATATATGATGATAATACCATGTTTTACATTGATTTATGGGGATTTACCAATGATCCCCTTTATTTGGTTAATAACTCAGAACAGGAATTCCTGTTTTGTATATTTTTCACTTTCAGAGACCTATACGGAGTCAAATTGAGCTGGGATTTTTGGAGCGTCATTTTTTCATCGGGAGAAGCACCCTGGGACCTAGAAGCACACCTGGAAGGGCCTGAGGCCCAAAAGAGCCCAGGTGGCGCGCCCAGACTAGGGCGCGCCACCTGCCCTCTTTCGTCGATCGTCCAAATCGCGTGATCTTTTCACCCACCGACGTATTTTGACCTAAAAATCACTATATATATATATGACCCCGAAGAGTTCTCGGGAGGAGAGCGCCGCAAGAAGACAGAACCAGAAAAAGGAGGGGGAAACTCCGGCGGGATCGCCGCCGGAGGGATCTCCCCTTCTCCAACGTCTTCATCATCATCACCATGATCAAGGGGAGTAGTCCACCTCTGGACTATGGGTTTGTAGCTTGATCTATTTCTCTCATGTTCTTCATAGTTCTTAGTGTCATATGAGCTGCCCAACATAATTATGGCCAAATTTGTAATACCTATGTGGTGGATCCTTATTCTATGATATTGTGCTATGAGATCTGATCATATTATGTGCAAGATGTATTGATAGATGCATATTATGTACCCCGTTCTTAAGTATTGGTTCTGATCCAACTTTTATGCAAGAACGTGTGTGGGGTGATGTGTGTATGAGATGGAGTAGCATGGTTTTAGTGATTGAATAGTGACAACAAATTCATGATCTATTATGGTTTTGCCTTTTCTTTTGCTACCTCACTAGGGATAAAGTGAATGCATGTGCTATGTTCGTCACGTGACAAAAGTGATGATATTGTTTGTTCAAGGTAGCATATTTGATATTCAAACATCATGTCAAAGTACTTATGGCTATGCTGTGTTAATTCTTAATACAAGATTGCATGGAGTTTTCCCTTTCTTGTGGAGTATAAGAGAGATGTGTTGCATCATCTCTATGTTAGGACGTGATGCCCATATGAATGAGTATCTTTCACATGTTATTATTTTGTTCTTCATATCTCATTGATGAATCGTTATTGTCCACTACAACTTAAAAGAGAGAATAGTCAAGTGAACCCATGAACCCCGGTCCACTTTTTACCATAAGAAACATCTTTATATTGCTTTTATCTTACTTTTTATTTGCTGCATTATTTTAATCAGAAAATACAAAAATATTTACTTATCCTATTTGCATCCAAAACCCCAAAAACAATAAACCCTTTTATTGTTTTTACTTAGTTACTTTATTTTATCTAGTTTTACTTATTTTATTACTACTTGTGTTTTATTTACTTACACGAAACCTTGTGCTTGACAACCACACGGTGGAGTTGGGGACACAAGGCTTTATTTTACTTTGCAGGATTGCTAGAAGAAGAGAGGGAGAGATACCTCTTTGCGCAGTTCCCCGAGAGTTCGATATAACCCTCGAGTCACCCTTGTGGGGAAAATTGCTTCCTAGACTACACATTTTGCACTTGGAGTCCCAACGTATCAAGACCCTTTTACTGGTGCTGTCAAGCTCCATCAACACCACAAATATATCAAGAATAATGCATGTGCATGGTCAATGTGCAAACAACTTGTTTGAACATCCGCCAAATATGGAAACACAAAAACTCCAAAATGTGAGAAGACCATGATGTCCATCTCATGTAGAAACTCATGTTCATTATTGCACTCAAAGCATCAGAAAGATAAATTGTTCAACATCCTTGAAGCAATAAGAGGAGAATTTGGCAAAAACACAAGAGGAAAGGTGTCCAAAATATCAACAACATGTGTGCAAATAAACCATGGGAAAGAGAAATTGGTCCTCATATTCGTTGCAACACAAGACATATCCATCAAAAAGTTCACCAAAAGAACTTATGCACAACCGTGCTTGCCAACAAACCAAATAAAAGAGAAATTGTTCAACTTGTTTGAGGCAACACCAAGTTCAAGAATTTGACAACACTTGTGACAATGCATATCCAATATTGCATTATGATTGCAAACAAGGCATAAGAAAGAGAAATTGTTCAAAATGCTTGTTGCAACACATAAAGCATCTATAATCAAGATCATGGGAACATGATTGTCACAAATGGTAAGAAATGCATCACCATGCTTGCAAATGAACCACAAGAAAGAGAAATTGTTCGGCATGTTCAATGCAAGGCATGGGAAAGGTATTAGAGCCGGGTTCGATCTTGAACTCACTTATATTATGCTCTCAAGAGCTCTTTTTTTCAACTCATGCTCAATCGAGGTTGACATTATCTTTGCGTACCTACACACACAATAGGCAAAGCAAAGAACGTGTGTGCATGGTATATGAACACATCATCCATCATGATGTTCCATTTCTTTTGCACATCACCATTAGCATTAAGCAATTTATCATAATAGATATGGTGAGTATGCGGGGTAAACATGTGAACATGCTCAACATGGACAAAGGCAAAATCTCCATTATTTGAGAGAGCTATGGGGGCAATCTCATTTACAAGCATATTAACATTATTGCAAACCAAGCATTGGAAAGAGCAATGGTTCAACATTTTGGTTGCGTTAATGGGAGAATATTGCAAACATCTTGCACAAAACATGTTCAAAGTTTTATCATTGTTGTCGACAAACCTAGGGAAAGAGCAATTGTTCATGAAGGTTGTCACAACATAACAAGCATCATTATTATCATTGCAAGCAATACATGGGAAAGAGCAATTGTTCAACATATTGCAAGCAATAGGAGGGAAAGTGAAACTCTCATAGAATGGCATGGTTATATTATCACAAGCAACTAATTCCACATGATCAACATTGGTGGTATCACAAGTATCACATGTGAATGTGAAAGAAGCATATGGCATAGCAATTGTATCATCATTAGCATGCATGCTCTCATCAATCTTCATGTCCACTAGTGGGATCATGGCATCATCAACACCTTTATTGTTAGCTTTGTAGTCCCACTCATTTGAAGTAGGTGTTGTGGAAGTGGTAGTAGTGGTAGGCTCCATGTGGCCGACATACTCATCTTCATGTAAGCATGGTGTGGCATCATATTCATCCACCATGTAGAACTTCTCCATTATCGGCGCTTCATCATCCATGGAACCTAGTACAACATGAGAAAACACAATAGAGGTAGAGGTTAAGTTGTTAGAATGTGAAATGGCCTCCATGGACCTATCAACTACCTCTCTAAACTCACTTGGTGTATCACTCATGTCCTCCAAATGGAAGCACTCAATCTCACATATGGGGTGGAAGTCACTCAACTCACTAGCACTCTCACTCAAGTGGGCTAAGTGGCTCTCATGCTCACGTGGAATTGGTACCATCTCATCATTCAAGCATATAGGAGTAGGCTTGATTTTCTCATCTCCATGCGCCTCCATTGGTGAAGGGAAAATCCCATGCCCACCATTCTCAACTCCATTCGTCTCCTTGGTTGAAGGGAAATTCCCATGCTCAACCTTCTCAACTCCATTTCCTTCCAAGTGGACACCATGTGATATTGTCATAGTTTGGTTGAGAGCTAGGCTCGAATCAATGTCACTCTTGACTTGGCCTTGGTTCAATAGGCACTCCGATGTCATGTGATATTTTCTCTTGCACGTGGCACATAGGAGATTGGGACATTCCCATGACTCATGACCTTTGTGGGAACACTTGGTGCAAATAGGACTTGGACATTTCCATGGGTCATGACCTTTGTCATTGCACTTATAGCATGTTCGATGGGGACAATCCACAGAAAAATGGCCTTATTGATTGCAAGTAGAGCACATCATGTAGTTTCCCGTGTCGAGGTTGTCCTTATACTTGTTGATGGCGTCTACGAGTTGGGCCATTTGATTGCGCAATTGGTGATCTTGATGTTGACGATCATGTGATTTGGAGGTCTTCTTCTTGGAGCTTGAGCTTCTTGTAGGTGCCATTGTGGCGGTGGCGCAAGGCTTGGTGGGCACCATATGGTTGGTGTTGTCAACTATGGTAGTCTTGGCCGCTTCATGTCTAGGCTCTTGCCTTCTTGCATCATCACCATGTCTTGAGTGGTGTCGTCGAAGATCCTTGGGGGATGTTTCTCGATGGTGCTTATGAGGTGACTTGTGTCGGTGATGGTCATGTGGGGACGCATGTCGATGACGATCATGAGGTGTCATATGGCAATGGCGATCATGAGGTGATGTGTGTAGATGACGATCCTCGGCATGCCTAGATGATGGCTCATGTGCCTTAGCACTTTGCTTGTGGCGCCTTCTTGAACTCGAAGAAGAGTGTTGATGAAGATCATGTTGTGGACGCTCTTGATGATCCATATGATGGGCTCGATGTAGATCATCATGTGCATATGCACTCTTGTTGTGGCGTCATCTTGATGGTCCTTGATCTTCCTATGTTGTTCAGTTGGCAAATGTGGGGAACTTGTAGGCACCAGTCTTGTTCATGGTGGAGTTATTATCGGAGATCATGGCTTTATAATATTGCTCTTCTTCTAGAAGCTTCTCGTAGAGCTCGTAGTCCATGTACTCATCCATGTTGTCGTTGGAGTCGAAGTGAGGTTCCACCATGGTGTCGATGTCGTACTTGTGGTGTTCCACCATGTCATCGTTGTCGTAGTTGAACTCTTGGTGTAGCTCCACCATGTCGTTGTTGTCGTAGTCGTTGTCGTAGTCGAACTCGTGGTATTGCTCCACCATGTCGTCGTTGTGGAACTCGTGGTGTTGCTCAACCATGTCGTCGTTGTTGTACTCGAACTCGTGGTGTTGCTCCACCATGTTGTCCATGCTTGATGAGCCATTGTCGTTGTAGAGCTCTTCCATGTCATTCATGTTCGTGACTCTTGAGGAGCAATTGTCGGTGTCGAGCTCCACATGGTCCTCCATATCCGCGGTGCTTGCGGAGCTATCATCCTCATAGTACTCCATGTAGTTGTCCGAATCCTCTTCCTCGCTATCCATGTTAGTCACAAGGCAATGTGTATATATATGGTGGAAGGAAAACTACACAAGTATCTCACCTTTCGTAGATAGTATCGGAACAATGGTTCATGCCAAGAGCAAGTCAAATTATAAGGGGTTAACTACACAAAAACACACGCAAAAGGCTAACTTCTATATGTGGTAGGTACGGAAGTGGATAGCAAACGAAAAGAACCAAAGGAAGAGTCTAATGTCAAATGTGGGTAAAATCTAAAGTCAAATGTCAATATTGGTGATCTATTGATATGGAAACACGGAAACACACACAACAAGATACAATGAGGTTAGCGTGACCAAGGAAGTGAGCAAGTAACAAAAAGGTCCTAACGAAGACTATTAGCTCAGTGTCACGCCAACACAAGAGAGACCGTAGCTTGGTTGCATAAGAAAGAAGCAACAAGATTTGCACAAGATGCCACTCTTCTCTTTTCTCTCTTTGTGCTTAGAAACTTGCGACTCCTTTGTATCGGTGGCACACACTCTTTTTCTATTTCTTTTTCTTTTTATCTTTTTTTTCTATGCTTGAAAGCTTTATTTCTATCTATGTCACACTTTTCTTTTTTTGTGTTTCTTTCTCACCGAGCTTGCTTCGGAGCTTTGCTCAACACAAACACACTCTCACGGTCGTGACACTTGTGCAATGCTTCGCAACACTCGGAAAGCCACTATCAATGGGATAGGTACGCAAAGGAAGAAAGTTGGGTTACAAAGGTGAGGCAAGTTATACCTATTGACGTTAGGCGGTGTCAAGCACACGACCTTGCGATGTCGGTGGTGGAGGTATCAAAAGAACCGCTCGGAAATCCGGGGTGCCAAAGTCATCGTCGCGAAGTTGATGTAGGCGCGGAAGCGGATGTCACAACAAAGGCACTCAAAACCAGAAACCGAACAAAACGAAAGAATGCCCAACATTTGAGTCAAAACAGGCGGTCAAAAGTTGTCAACATTGATGTCAAATTTTTTGGCCAAAATAGGGGAATTTTCGGAGAGAATTCCGGTGGAACCGGTCTCTGGGCCAGAATTTTCGGTTTTAAAACCGGCGGGCCAGATTTTATTTTCGGCGCGTGTCGGAACGTGTTACAGAAGCCTTTTCCGGCGAAACCTGAATTTTTTCGGCGGAACCGGAATTGTCCGGCGTGAGGCTGTGTCGGAATCTGAGCCGGTTTCAATTTTTCTCTTGCGCGACCGTGGGCCGGGTCGGAGCTTTATCGATCAAGCGGAAGGCAGCGAGTGCCGTGGGCCTGTGCGCTCGGCGAGGGGGGGGGGGGCAACGCGCGCGGGGCATGCGCCGAGAGAGAGTTGACTTCCTGTTCTTCAGCAAAACAAACCAAACTTCCTCAGATTCGTGCCACATTGAACGAAATCGATGGGGAAAAGATGGGGGGAACGTAGATCAACACCAATAATACCAGATCTGTGGATCAAAACCACAAAAAACGCAACAAATCCTCAGATCCAAATTTGAGCTATTTTGGGGTATTTTTCAGAAAAAAAATTGGGTGAAAATTTGAGATCAAATTCATTGAAACCTTTGCTCTGATGCCATGTGATGTGGGCTAAGCCTACGAGGGTGGCCCGATCTCACGAATTGACCAAGATTCATGGAGGGAAACACGAGGGAAGGGATGAACACGAAGAACACGATGAACACATACACAAATAACCCGATACAATCCGGTTCGCTCTCAACGGCCCGAACCACCATCCCGATAGAATCACTCAAGAGAAAGACACGAGGTAGAATCACCGAGTGAAAGATCGGTATGCAAATGGTAGAATCACAAACATGAAAGAGTAGTAGCAAAGTAGAGTTCCCAATCGGACGAGACTTGTTCTACTAGAATCATGCAAGTGAAAGACCAATCACATAAAGAGGGCCTTGGATACAACTCATAGATTTGTGTCTAAGAGAGGAGGGGGTTTCCCTAATCTACATAGGGATGGTAGAGGCACAAGCCTAGTTATTCATATCATCAACTCTAACCCTAGATCTGAGCCCGAGGGGTCCTTATATGGGGATACAAGTGGAGGGTAGTTTGGGTACAAGCAAAAGGGTAAAATTAGCGCCTTCGGGGAATTCCGGCGGGAAGACCGACAGCGCCGGGCTGTGCGCCGGTTTCTTTCCGGCGGCGCCGGGCTGTGCGCCGGTTCCATTCTGGCGGCGCCGGTTCAACTCAGCGGATGCCGAAAGCATGTATCGTCAGGTATTCCGGCGGGAGTTTTGGTGCACCGGTTTGTGCACCTGTCTGTTTCAGCGTGGGGACCGGTGGCACCAGTTTCACCAGCTCTTCTTCCGTCTCCTCTTCCATGCCTCCGTGACCTCGGACTTCAGTCCTCGAGCATACGTGGCATCCTCCCTTCCCTCCGTACTTGTCGATGCATTCCTATCATAGACAAAGGACGGAGTATGAAGTAGCATACCATTCCGTATAGGCGATTGTAGGCACGCATGAAGGAGAAGATTCACCTTTTCGTGACGTATTGACGATGACGCACATGATGCGATGAAGACCGTAGGTCGGGATGCATCACTGCCTGTGACCTGCAGCAATCCGTCCAGAGAAAAGATGAAACATCCAGGGACTTCCTTTCTCGTTGGTCGAAGATGAAGAACTTCTGTGAGGGCATAGGCGATGAAACCACCATGCTCGCCTTCGTAGGTGGTTTAAGTAGAGAAGGGCTCCTGCGGCACACGTTGAGACGCGAGCATGATGCGAGAACTCTTACCCTCAACCAAATGATCTCAACCGCAAGCGCCTACGCAGCAGCGGATGATGATGCTCGTGGTGCACTACAAGCTATCGCAGTCCCTATCCAGCCCAAGAAGAATAACAACAAAAAGCGGAAAAATCCGCCTGATGATCAACAACAAGGAGGATCCGACATGGTGGCCATGACATTTCAGCAGAGAGGTCAAGGCGGAGGCTGAGGCCGCGGATGTGGTGGCGGAGGAGGCAGGGGCCAGTAGCACAGTATGAGGTCACGCCTGCCGGATCCCGCCCTCCCCAGACATATGAGGAGTACAGGGACATGCCTTGTTTAGCTCACCTCGACTCCAATGGCAAATCCACACACACAAACCGCAACTGCAAGTTCGTCAATGACCTCAAGACGGATCCAGAAGCTAGCTACAAGCGCGCCCAGAAGAATAGGCCGCACGGCAAGGGAGGCAAGGTGAAAGAAGAGACCAAGGAAAGTTGTGATATGGATGAGGATGAACCTTTGCCAGAACCCAAAGGGGATATCGCGGGCAAGTCCAAGAATCCATATGAGAAGAAGAGCGTTGCAGCTTTCCACTCTTTCCTTGGGAGACCATCCGCAAAGGCAAAGAAATCTGCCCTGTGGGCTCTGAATGCCATATTGCCGACAGTACCCCAGTATGTCAAATGGTCGGAAAAACCCATCACTTGGGATCGGAAGGACCACCCAGAGCTAATCCCTATGGAACACTACACTTTGGTCATCAACCCCCGGATTGATGTGTATGACTTCTCCAAGTGCCTCATGGACGACGGAGCCAGCCTCAACATCATGTACCTGGAAACCTTGAAGAAGATGAATCTATTAGAAACCCAGCTCAGACACAGTAACGTCGAGTTCCATGGGGTGGTTCTGGGTAGGAAAGGAAACTCACTAGGCAGCATCAAACTTCCCGTGGCCTTTGGCGATGTAAACAACTACCGTGAAGAGATGATCAAATTTGAGGTTGTGCCCTTTAAGAGTTCCTACCACATGATCTTCGGCAGGCCCTCCTATCATAAATTCCACGCAAGGGCATGTTACATCTACAACAAGCTGAAGATGCCGGGACCAAACGGTACCATTACCATCCACGGCAACTACATGAAGGCTCAGGAGTGCGAAGAAGTTGAAGCCGCATTCGCGGAGTCAGTCCTCAACGCAGAAGAGCTAACGGATCTAAGGAATAATGTGGATCTAGCTGAAATTTCTGCTTCCAAGAAGCAGATTTCCGACCAAAACCCCTCCTTCAAAGCTGCAGACGAAACCAAGAAGGTGGAGCTTATTGATGGAGATTCCTCTAAGACCACCACCATTGGAGCAGCTATGGATCCGAAATAGGAAAGCATGCTCGTCGAGTTCCTGCGCAAAAATAGAGATATCTTGGCATGGCAGCCTTCTGACATGTCCGGAGTGAAAGGAATATGCCCGAGAGGCAATAATAAAGAGGTTATTATCTAATAACATGTTTATGATAGATGTGTATTTTTCATGCTAGAATTGTATTAACAGGAAACGTTAATGCATGTGTGTCTAATAAACAAAGAAGAGTTCCTAGTAAAGCCTCTCGTTTAAACTAGCTCGTTGATTTACTGATGATCAAGGTTTCCTGATCATGGGCATTGGATGTTGTTAATAACGGGATCACGTCATTAGGAGAATGATGTGATGAACACACCCAAGTAAGTATAGCAATATGATCAAGTCATTAAGTTTACATTGCTGTATTGAACAAATACGAAGTAGTCCTAATCCTTAGACCATGAGATCATGTCAATCACTAACACTGGAGGAGTGCTTTGATGACATCATACTTCACACCGTAACAGGGTGACTATAAAGGTGGTTGGTTACGAGTAAATAGTACTTGTCAGGTAACGAGATCGAACTAGGTATGGTTGATACCGACAATCGGATCTCAGGCAAGTAAAATATCGAGAGACAAAAGGAATTGGTTACAACGTTTATGATTCACACGATCACAAGATTCATCGCTGAATGTGTGGGAGTCATTACGGATCTCCAGATCCCGCTGTTGACTATTGATTGGAGAGGTGTCTCGATCATGTCCATATTATTCACGAACCGTAGGGTGATACACTTAAGGTTCGTTGACGCTCTTCAGAAGATACGGAATATCGGAGAATATTTTGGAAAGCACCGGAATTGTTTCGGGAAGAATTGTTTTGAGAAGCACCGGAATTGTTTCGGGTGATATTGAAATAGTTCAAGGAGGTATATGTTAATTTTTGTTAATTAATTTAATTGACAAATATTAAATAAAAGAATTAAAAATGTTTTATTCATTTAAAGGAAAAACCTTTGGGATTTTTGAGTGGATGGTCCACCCATTAAAGAGAGCATGAGGGGAGGCTCCACTCATGAAAGTGGAAGAGGTGGGGGCAGCCATGGGGGTTGACGCATCCCCCCTCTATATATAGAGGGGTGGGGGCTCCCTCTCCACTACACCACTACCTCCCTCCCTCCTCCTGCTGCTCCACCCTTCGGGCTCCGGCTTGGCGAAGCCATGCCCAAGTGATTCTCCACCATCACCACGCCGTCGTGCTGCTGGAATTTCCCGGTGGATCTTCTACTTCCGCTGCCCAGCTGGATCGATGGAACGGAGGTCGTCTTCGGGCCGTATGTGTGGCCGAATGCGGAAGCGCTGCCGGATTGCAGCGCTCATCTTCACGATCTTGAGATCGGCGATTTTTCGTCTACATCATCCACAAGATTTAATCTCGTTAACACTTTCGTTCTTCGAGGGTGAGTCCTTCTAGAACTTGGTTTATCCATTGCATGCATCTTCTAGATTAGATCTTGGCCTCGTTGTTGTTCTTACCGTAGGAATTTTTTTGTTTTCTATGCTACGAACCCATCACGGAGTACCTAGGGAATTCGCCGAGCACTCACTCAACATCAACCCTGGCGCAAAACCGGTGAAGCACGCTATGCGACGCTTTGGAGATAAGAAGCGCCGTGCCATAAGAAAGGAATTAACTAAACTCTTAGAGCAGGATTTGTAAGAGAAGTGATCCATACTAACTAGGTCGCAGATCTAGTCCTTGTACCCAAAAACAACACTAAAATACTAAGAATGTGCATCGATTACACCGGCTTAAACAAGCATTGTCCAAAGGATCCGTTTCCTTTGCCTCGCATTGACCAAGTCATTGACACGACGGCTGGGTCGGAACTTTTATGTTTTCTTGACGCATATTCCGGGTATCATCAGATTAGGATGCGAGAGTCCGACCAATTGGCGACCTCGTTCATCACCCCTTACGGTACTTACTGCTATATCACCATGCATTTTGGTTTGAAAAATGCGGTGCCTCCATGATCAGATTGGTCGGAACGTGCACGCCTACGTCGACGACATCGCGGTGATGTCTAGGAAAAGAAACGACCTCATCAGCGACCTCCAGGAAACCTTTGACAACCTCCGGAAATACAAGATCATGTTAAATCTGACCAAGTGCATCTTTGGCGTACCGACCGGAAAACTCCTTGGCTTCATTGTCTCACATCGTGGCATGGAAGTTAACCCGGAAAAAATCAAGGTTATCCTCAACATCTCAAGACCAACGTGCCTGAAGGACATACAACGACTCACTGGTTGCATAGCAGCAGTTAGTCGATTTATCAGCCGCCTCGACAAAAAGGCACTACCTCTGTACAAGCTACTGAAGAAATCAGACAAGTTTGTCTGGGACGATGCAGAAGATGCAGCCCTATAGGAGTTGAAGAGAATACTCTCCTATGCCCCCATATTGGCAACACCAGTGGAGTCGGAACCAATGTTCCTCTACCTGGCAGCCACAAACAGGGTCATCAGTATAGTCATCGTGGTGGAGCGAAACGAAGAAGCGCACGAATATGGAGTCCAACGACCGGTCTACTACGTCAGCGAGGTTCTTACGGAATCCAAGCAGTGCTACCCCCACTTTCAAAAACTAGCATATGGTGTATTCCTAGCTAGCCGGAAACTGGGGCACTACTTCCAGGAGCATCCAATGACAGTTGTGAGCAGAGCTCCCCTGTCCACGATCATCAACAATTCCAACGCCATGGGTAGAGTAGCGAAGTGGGGAATTGAACTTTCCGCCTTCGACATCAACTACAAAGCAAGGGATGCTATCAAGTCACAAGTTCTAGCAGATTTCATCGCAGATTGGACTGAAGCCCCGTCCCATGCACCGGTGCTGGAACCAGAAGCTTGGGTGATGCACTTTGACGAATCCAAGCAACATCAAGGCTCGGGGGCTGGCATTACCCTGAAGTCACCAACCGGAGAGGAACTGAGATATGTTCTACAGATCCACTTCAACGCCACCAATAACATGGTGGAATACGAAGCCCTGCTACATGGCCTGCGCATCGCAAAGGAGATTGGCATCAAGCACATTATATGCTGTGGAGATTCCGACCTAGTGGCGCAGCAAGTGGCCAGAACCTGGAACGCCAGGAATTCCGTCATGGCGGCATACAAAGACAAAATTGACGAGATGGCCAAGTGTTTCCTCAGATACGAAGTCAAGTACGTCAGAAGAGATGACAATACAGCGACGGACATGCTATCCAAGCTCGGATCCGGTCGGAAACCCATCACACCTGAAATTTTCCTTGAGCACCTAAGGGTACCATCCGTCATGGGCGCAGACCCGGAAAACCCAGAGAGGGTAAGTTCTCCGGCCAAAGAAGTGATGCTTGTAGCTCCAGCCTAGACAACGCCATATATGAATTACCTTATTGATCAGAAGCTACCTGACGACGAAGTTCTAAGGAGGCAGATCATCCGAAGGGCAAAGTCTTACGTGGAAATCGAAGGACAACTCTATAAGCGCAGCACATCGGGAGTATTCCAGAAGTGCGTTTCGCAGCAAGATGGCATCGAGATACTCAGAGAGATTCACCTAGGTGATTGCGGGCATCATGCCGCTCCCAGGTCCATCGTATCCAAAGCTTTCCCACAAGGTTTCTACTGGTTGACCGCCAATGCGGACAAGGAGAAGATTGTTGAAAATTGCCGTGGGTGTCAGTTCTATTCAAGACAACCCTATGCACCAGCTACAGAGCAAAGGACCATCCCTATCACATGGCCGTTCGCGGTCAGGGGGCTTGATATGGTCAGAAAACTAAAAAGAGCATCCTCTGGTTCTGAGTATCTCCTAGATGCAATTGACAAGTTCAGCAAATGGATTGAGGCCAAACCAGTTAAGAAACTAGATGGTGCATCAGCACTAAAATTTGTCAGAGACCTCGTGGTGAGATTTGGTCTCCCGCATAGCATTATCACGGATAATGGCACAAACTTTACGCACGGAGAATTGAAGGAGTATTGTGATGATGTTGGGATCCGACTAGACCTAGCATCTGTTTCTCACCCACAATCTAATGGGCAGGTCGAAAGGGCAAATAGTCTCCTATTAAGCGGAATCAAACCTCGACTCGAAGCACCGCTGTGTCGCGCAGCAGGAGCTTGGGCGGAGGAACTGCCATCTGTACTTTGGAGCTTGCGTACAACTCCAAACAGATCAACATGATTCACGCCGTTCTTTATGGTATATGGAGCAGAAGCTCATTTAAGGAAGGAGATCTGGTGCTATGCCTCAAGCAGGTGAAGACTCACAAGCTGGCTCCGCCATGGGTAGGACCTTTCATCATCAGCAAAGCACTGCACAACGGATCCTACTATCTTGTAGATATTCGTGAAGTAGGAGATAGGCCCAAGGATTTCCTCCGGAAACGAAAGAGAGAGGATCCGGGTGATATCTATGATGAAACGGAGCGGCCATGGAACATTGCACAGCTACGTCCTTTCCACACTTAGCACATTTTATACTGTGTAAGATATATCATATATGATCAATGTAAGATATATCATATATGGTTCACTCTATGAGTCTTTTACCTCCTTTAGTTTTTCATTTTTGGATCATGAAATTTTTTTCCAACTAAAACCGCCTAGCTGGATATTTCCGCCTACGCGAGTCTTAGTTGTGATATTCAAAAACCATCCAGAAGGATGTGAGCTTAAGTTTTCTGGCGTACGCATTTTCTGTTGCTTAATTGTGGATTCATAGTAACGATTTTGGGCATTTGATGCTGGGGGCTGGTTCTGAGGTTCTTGATGGATTGGCCATTTGGCTCTATCACCTCAGCAAGCTTTTCCGGCCAAAAGTTTTCTGACTCGCAAAAAGTCAAGCATGTTTGCCGAAAATATGTGGAAACCAGCACTTGCTTAAAATAAAACAAACTCAGTGCATGCAAACTAACGAGTAGGAGGATAAGTTTTTTCCGCCAAATCTGTTTTTGCACGATCTACTCTTAGCAAAAGCTTAAAGTCTACTTAAGTTATTTACAAACCCTCAATGGGGCCGAATGATGCAAAGTTCATTGTTTTTTCTCGCAGGAGATGCTCATTTCTCCGCCTCTTTGGCCGGAGATGAAATGGTGTCATCCTTCGCCGCTTCAGCTTTCTTGGAACCTTCACTCTTGTCGGAATCCTCCCAGGAAAAGCTTGAGCTCGCTCCCTCCGGCATCTGCCCCGGCATTAGCTACGGCATCAGCATCTTCCTGGAGATGATCTTTCTCCAGTACGATCTTGTTGTAGAAGGCATTGTAATCAAGGTTCTTGGCAATACGGTGGTCGTATCCCTCGCATGCTTGCAGTAACTTCTCCGGGTTAGCTCCCTCCGGAACAATATAGGTGGTCTCATCAAGATCCATATTTGGGTTCCGGGCAAGGCACATTGCCAGAGCAGTTCGCGCAGCACCGCAGGCAGATGACTCTTGTAGATCCATGATGAACTCCAAGAGAAATTGCACTTTTCCCACCAGATCACGAGCGTCACAACTGAAGCTGTCTCTGATGGTGACAATGTGGCATACTCTCCAACAAGCATGAATCAAATCTTGCAGAGTTTCTCCGGCAAGCTTGTACAATTCATCGCGGGGATACTGGTCTCTGACTTGACGCACATAGCCGAGTGGATCTGTTCTCATCAAAATGGACAAGTTAGCAAGGAAAAAAGAAAAGGTTGAAATGGAGCTTAAGAGCATATGCTTACCAAACATTTCAATGTTCAACAGGTCGGAATGTTCGGTCGCCTCTTCAAGCTTGGATTTGAGATTTTCAATTTCATCCTTGAGCTGTTGGATGGCGCCATCCTTCTCCGACACCGTGGCTTCATGTTCCTTCACCTTCTCCGCGAGCTGATCTTCTGCCTTGATTTTCTCGTCGTGGGATCTCTCAAGATTCTTCTCAAGATTTTCGTAGCCAGTTTTCAAAGATTTAAGTGAAGAATCTGCATCTAAGATTTGTCAAGTTATAAAGGTGAAAATGGTATGAATAAATGTAAGGTTGTCAGAAAATATGGCAGAGGTCGTACCTTGGCTTTTTCGGAGCTGTTCTTCCAGTTCTGCGATTCTCTGGTCCTTCTCTGCTCCGACATCAGGCATCTTCTCCAAAATTCGCCGTTGATGAGCCAAAGTATTGTTCAGTTCTTTATGCAGAAGTTGCGTCTCCTCCGGAAAGGCAAAAAGTCAGAAATATTTCCGACACAGAAAATAAGTAATAAGTACCTTTCGAAGTATCTGTGATGGAAATGAATTTCCACCAAGATGCTTGGGGGCTAAAATATGCTAAGTACTTTGAAAAAATCACAAGTGGCTATAACTTGAAGTATCAAGCTGGAAACTTGATTCCACCTTGATACTTGGGGGCTACTGGATATGAGCATACCTTGCGCATTTGAAGATGCTTGTCGAGGAACTCATTGGATTTCTTCATGTACAGCTCGATGGCATCGAATTCCTTGTCGGAATCTTGCTAGATATCTTTCATCATACCATTAATCAAGTCCGGAGTAAGCTCCCACTTCTCCGCCTCTGTCAGCTTTCTGAAAAGTTTTATCATGTAAGATTTTGGCTTGGCGGAACGACCTGGAGCTTTGGCTTCGGTGGTGATTACTATGGCATCATTAGCCGTAGCTTCAGCCATTTTGTCAGAATCCACCTCCACATCCTGATGGCCGGAACCGGCGCCAGTATCCATGTCGTTTCCCCCATGCTCTCCTGCCTTTGCTCGCTACTGATAGGAATAACCTCAGAGGGCACCTTCTTTGGAGAAGCAGCAGCAGAATGAGCAGGTCTTGGAGAGGTGTGAGTCTGAGACTTTTGGTGAGCTGAAGTTGTCGGAGCCGAAGCTGGCATAGATTCAGTTGGAGCTATGGGAGTATCTGGAGCAGTGGCGGGAGAGGCTTTGGTCTTGGAAGTGAGAGTTTTACGAGGGGGCTTGGTCTGGTCCTTCTTGGCGGAAACCTTTGGTCTGCTGCGGTGAAAATGAACAAGTTAGGAGGGATCGATATCAGAAAAAAAAAGCATAATGGAAGTAGTATTGAACAGACCTGGAGGTCGGAAGCGTGGGCTGAGAGCCTTGGCCTGCAGCGCGGAGCATGTTCATGCGAGCACGTTCGTGCTGTTTTGCGTCATATCGGCGCTGGGCTCCGCCCTGAGAAGTCTTGGCTTTCTTCGCAGAACCTTCAGTTCACGCTGCTGCTCCTCGCGGACGCTTCGTGGTCCTGGGAATGTAGGTCTCCGGATCCTTGTCATGCTCCTCGTCTTCATCCTCCGGGACACCTTCCCCTTTTTCCGGACCCTCCACCGGTTGGCAGATCAAAGGGGCAAGGTCATCACCTTGCAAGAAACACAGCTGAGACAAGTCACAAAGCATAAGTATCATATAATGGAACCCGGAGTCAAATGAAGAAAGTTGCTTCACTGAAAATGACTTACCAGGGGACATTCATCCTTGATGTGGATGTCACGACCAATCTCGTGAGTAATTTGCCCCCTTGGGACCTTGTAGATCGTCCGGATCCTCTTATTCAGATAATCCGCGGGCAAGTTGTGGGCAGTTACCCGGAGTTCATCGTTGACGTCCACGTACTTACACATTAGGCGATCATGGAACTGCAGGGGCTGGATCCGCCTCTTGAACCAGCTCAGGGTCAGGTCATTGCCGGAGAGCTTCAATAAGGTTACCTTGGAAATTCTCCGGGCCATAATCCGGATGCTGAGTGAGATCCGGAACGTCCGTCCAGCTGTCCTTCACTTGAGGGGCGCTGTTGATGGATTCCGGGAGGCCAGCAGTGCGACCCGGAGCCACCATGTTCTTGTGATAAAACAAACCCGCATTCCAATAGCGGGCGGATTCGTGTGTAGACATCACTGGAAATAGGCGCTTGGGGCCGAGCATGAAGGTCACGCTCCTGCAATTATACATGTTCCTATCCTTGACCTCTTTCTTGATCTTGTAGTAAAATTGGAAGAGTCGGATCTCTGGTCGGATCCTAAGATGGCCCTCAAAGAGGGAGGCAAAATTGGACATCACGGTATAGCTGTTTGGATAGATATTATGTGGCTGCAATCCATACGTCTCTAGCACCTCCCAGAAGAAATCAGAGGGCGGAAGCGAAAGACCTCGCTCCACCCAAGCTTTGATCATCACTCGCTCGTTCGGCCGAGGTGCCGGAACGATTTTACCCTTGACGAAGCGCCAGGAGCCTTCCTTGAGAAATCCTTTTTCCTCGAGCATCTTCAGGTTGGATTCTTGAGGATCACAGGGCCACCATTGACCCCTCTCACCTTCGCGCTCCTTAGCCTTGGAGGCCTTTTTCAGTTCAACCTCAGCGATTTTTTCAGCCATTTTAGTAGATCCCTCTCTTTCCGCTAAGATCTCCGCCTTAGTTGGAGCAGATTGCCCAAAGGGGTTGCTGGCAGATCCGGGACGATTGGAATCCAGAATTATATTGGGAATATTAGGCGGAAGAACAGATATGGGCTCTACAAGTAAAGGTTCCGACATGTTGAGAGGAGTGTTTTCCAATAGATCGTGCATGGTGTTTTCCGACATATCTACAAGTGCAGGTATAAGAACTAGGACTTAGGTAAAAAAAATGCTAAGTCCTAAACAGTTCGTCTTCCCAAGGTCCGGCGAGCATTTAACGGGAATGGCGTGGCGGTTGCCCGTCGTCGGTGACGATCTTGCGCGGGGCTTGGGAATGAGGAGAAGACCGGCGCGGCCACAGAAAGGACACGACGGAGCCCCGACGACAAGCTAGACGCAGCTAGGCCGGAGGAGACCTTCGGATGGCGACGCGACGAGAAGTGGCCGGTGAGGCTCGGGTGACCTAGATCTAGTGGGCGGCGGCGCTGGAGGAAGAAGACGAAGATGGGAGGCACGGTGAAAAATGATGGTTTTACTAGCCTCTCACACTATTTATACCGGTTGCCTGGAGATGCGTGTATCGGATCCTACGGTGGGAACGCAAAGGTCGCGCCATTGGATTACCGCCACGTGTCCTAGGTCTTGAGCGGTGAAATCACCACGAAGGTAATTTTACTGTTGAAATCATCATTATCCAGGAAAGCTATCTATGCTGGAATTTCCGCCCTGGAATTTAGGACGATTCTCAGTAGAACCTTGCCATGGAAGACGCGCAAATTTTGCAAGTTAACCGTTGGCAGAATATGACCGTGGGTGATGAGGACATCCCTACTAGTACACTACTACCTCCGTCATTGCAAGATGAAGACGATGCTGCTGTGAAGCTCAAGTCCAATGAAGTCAGGATTGGACCTATTACAAGGGCTCGTGCGAAGCTACTCAAGCAACAAGTGAACTTGTTCCTAAGTGATACTTTGATCGTTGAGAATTTTATACTGCCTAAGTCCTACTACTTATGTATGATCAGGTATGAAGAAGGAGCAAGCATCGCACGAGGAGGAGAGGAGCAGCTAGACGTGAAGCTGGACATGGAACTGGACATGAAGACATCCCATGGACGCGCGAGGGAGGAGCGGGAGGCGTGCGCGAGGGAAGAAGACGAAGTCCAGGCTGGCGCCAGGTCCGACCGGCCGCCATGCCGGCGCACCGGTCTCGACCCGGCCCCGTCACGCCGGCGCACCGGTCCCAGCCCGGTCCGACGGCGCCACGCGGTCAGCCCGGTGCCGACCGGATCTCGCCGGTGCACAGCCACATCCAGGGTTCCCTGGACCCTTAACCCGGTCACCACCGGTGCCAGCCGGTTGAAACCGGCGGCCGGTCCTAGACCCCGACCGGGCCCCTGACCGGCCGACTCCGAGTCTGTCTCGACCAGATCCGATCTAGGTCGGTTTTCTATGTATCTTTTCGACCTGGTCGTCCTGAACCCCTATATAAGTGCTCAGGACGCCCCCAAATTAGGTTTAGACCACGTTTAAGATAAACCCTAGTTCATAGTTGATTGCTTTGCAACTCTATCGAATTTCTACACCATATTGCATTGATTTGGTGTAACCCCTGAAAGTCTTGTGTGATCTGCTGTTCCATTGGAAATTAGACGGTTGCAACTTACCGCTTCGCGGCTCGTGCGCAAGTGTGTGGAGTTGCGAATATGTTGCAGGGTTGAGAGCTGTTGCATTGGCGACAGGGACCAATCGAGAGACTTCGTTGCGTCATACAAGTTATCATCTACTTCATCATCATATATCTCCGATGTGTTCATCGCGTGATCATCATCATCACCGTTGCTTACTGAGAAGATCGGGCCACCCCATATCATCTTGGTATCAGATTTCCTCGGTAAGCCATCCACAATCCACCCCATAGTTGAGTTGTGAGTGTTTCCTATCCAGAAAAAGCCAAAAAAAAGTTAGGGTTAGGGTTTGCCATAGCCTTAGCTTGCACTAATTTCGAGTTTTAGTTGCTTTTCGTAGTTGGTTTTGTGTATCTTTTTCTTCCATCTAGTATTGTTAGGGTTTGTGTTTCCACATAGCATACAGTGTGCTTGTTCCCAACCATAGACACAGCCTTTCGATATAAGTGACTAGGAACTTTCCCAGAAGAGACTAGTTTTACCGCTCGACAGGCTGCTCGTTAGGGTTTTGGTGCTTTACAATTTCTGTTGGCCGTGTTACAAAGAGTTGAGTCATAAAATCAAAAAAAATAAAAATAGAAAAGAAGCAAAAAGAGCTACATAGCTGCGTGTGTGATACAAAAGAAAATCCAAAAAGAAAAAGTGTGAAGTGCTAGTAAGTTCAAGTGAAGACCTAGTTTACTTTTCTGCACCTGTAGTTGAGCAATCTTGTGCCTGTTTCGTTGAGCTTTGCTAGTGTCTCTCGAGTGCATTGCAACCTATTCTGCCATATAGTTGCATTGCCACATTTATCGCCTTGTGTGAGTATCATTGGTTGTCTACGGTCAGCGCTAGAGCTTGTTATTGGTGCAAATAGGTAGCCCACCTATAGCCCCACATATATCCTGCTTTGTCGTGTGATTTGTTCTTATACCCTTGATATTCGCTACATCCGTGCACTAGTTTGTCAATCCAAGTTGGTAAGCAACACTAATTCACTTTGGAGCGGTAAGATTTCCTTTTCTTATCAGTTTTGAGTGAGTTGTGAGAGTACCACCACAGATTTTTGCACTAACCTACTAACCATGTCTTCTAGTGATGCTAAAATTGTTAACCAAAACAAGGATGATGTGATGACATGGAGGGAGTATGAAGCTCTTCATAATGAGATGCGACGTGAATTCCGCGATCAGGACGAAGAACTTAAGGGGACCGTTCAGGAGGTCGCTAAGAAGCTGGATACTACTAATGAGACCATCAATGCAATGCAAGATCAAATGACGGATATTCAGCGCAATATTCAGGCATTGACTCTAGCTGTTGAGAATTTGACCCAACAACAACAACAACCTGAAGATGAAGATGCTGAGCTTCAAGATGAAGCGCGTGGTGCTGGTCGTGGTGCTGGACGTGGTAACCGTGGTCGTGGCTTTGTTGAACTCGGTGCTCGCCGTGTCCCTCCACAACAACAAGACGATGGTTTGGGTAAGCCAAAGTTCTCCATACCCAAGTTTGAAGGAGGTGCTGATGTTGAAGAATACCTCACTTGGGAGATAAAAATTGAGAAGTTGTGGCACCTACATGACTATACTGAAGACAGGAAGGTTAAGCTTGCTTCCTCAGAATTTGATGGCTATGCATTGTGTTGGTGGGATGGAGTTACACGTGCTCGTTAGGAAGATAACGAGTTGCCAGTTCTTTCATGGCGCGAGATGAAGGCTATTATGCAAGCTCGTTTTGTTCCCACTAATTATTTGCGGTCTATATTTGATAAGTTGACCCTGTTGAGACAAGGTGTGAAGGATGTTGATACTTATTTCATGGAGATGGAGATGCTTATGCAGCGTGGCCGTGTCCGTGAGTCACTTCAAATGACAATGCAACGTTTTCTACATGGTTTGAAGTATGATATCAAAGGCATTGTTTGACATCACAATTACACCACTATGAATGAGTTGTTACATCATGCAAGAGAAGCTGAAGCACAGTTGGCTGAAGAAGCGCAAATCAAAGGTCGTGCTACGGGAGCTGGGCGTTACACGCCTAGGGCGCCCCCATCTACGGCGCCGGCGCCATCTTCGCGCTCCGCACCGTTTCCTACTTCATCTAGCAAGCCGGTCTCCAATGTGTCCAACACAAAGAAGTCCGAAGCTGCTGCAAGTACAAGTGGTTCTAGCATGTCTACTGCACGCAACCGTGATATGGCTTGTCATACATGTGGTGGCAAGGGTCACTTCAAGAGAGATTGTCCTAACCGCAAGGTCATGTTTATCAATGAGGACAATGAATATGAGACTGGAGATGATGCTGATCCATATGCTCCAGAAGATGATGACTATGACAGTGATGGTGTAGATGCTTATCCGTCTGAAGCTCGCACTATTGTTGTGTCTCAGCATGCTCTTAATGTGTTGCCAAGTGCATCTACTCAGCGTTGCAATTTGTTCCAAACAAAGGCTTTAGTTGGTCCTGACAAGGCTTGCAAGGTCATTATTGATGGCGGGAGTTGCCGCAATTTAGCAAGCAAGGAGTTGTGTACCAAGCTGAAGTTGAAGTATCTACCGCACCCGCATCCATATTATATTCAGTGGTTGAGCGACAATGGCGAGATGAAGGTAAACCACATGGTGCGTGTTGATTTTGAGATTGGACCGTATAAGGATTCCATTGATTTTGATGTGGTTCCTATGACGGTGTGTCACCTACTATTGGGTCGGCCATGGCTCTATGACCGTTCTGTGCAACACAATGGCCGTGCCAATACATATCACTTGGAGTTCAAGGGCAAGAAAATCAACTTGCAGCCTATGTCACCACAACAAATTGTCAATGAATCTCGTCAAAGTTGAAGTAAACTTGGAGGATGCTCCAGTCGATAGGCGAGAGAATTGTAATGCCGTGAGTGATATAACGAAAAGTGAGAGAGTGAATTCCTTAGTATTATTAGCCACCAAAGAGGACATGAGAGAATTTAGTGAGGATCCTACAGCCATGCCTCTTGTGCTCATGTACAAGGGTGAGGTTTTGGTTTCTAACGACATGACCCCTATTTCTCTTGGTGTTTCTAGTGTTTTGCAGGAATTCAGCGATGTGTTTCCGGAGGAGGTGCCGGGATTGCCACCATTGCGTGGTATTGAGCATCAAATTGACTTGATCCCCGGAGCTTCGCTGCCCAATAGGGCGCCATACAGGACGAACCTGAAGAGACGAAGGAGATACAGAAGCAAGTACAAGCGCTACTCGACAAAGGTTATATCCGCATAAGCCTTAGTCCTTGTGTTGTTCCTGTTATTCTAGTTCCTAAGAAAGATGGTACAGGGCGCATGTGTGTAGATTGTAGAGCGATAAACAACATTACTATTCGATATCGTCATCCTATTCCCCGTTTAGAGGATATGCTAGATGAATTGAGTGCTGCTGTTTTCTCTAAGATTGATTTGCGTAGTGGTTATCATCAAATTAGGATGAAAGAGGGGGATGAATGGAAAACAGACTTTAAAACAAAATTTGGTTTATATGAGTGGTTAGTAATGCCTTTTGGGTTAACTAATGCACCTAGCACTTTCATGAGACTGATGAACCATGTTTTGCGTGATTTTATTGGCAAGTTTGTGGTTGTGTACTTTGATGACATATTAATTTACAGCCGCAATGAATCTGATCATACTATGCATATTCGACATGTTTTGCAAGTGTTGATAATCAACTTTATGGTAATCTTGAGAAGTGCACATTTTGCAAAGATAAGGTCATATTTCTGGGATATGTTGTCTCTAAGCATGGAGTAGAGGTAGATTCATCTAAAATTGAAGCAATTCAAAATTGGCCTACTCCCATGAATGTGAGTCAAGTAAGAAGTTTCCATGGTCTAGCTGGGTTTTATAGAAGATTTGTGCCCAATTTTAGTACTATTGCTGCACCTTTGAATGAATTGACTAAAAAGGGTGTTGCATTTGAGTGGGGCGCAGCCCAAGATCATGCTTTTGATGAATTGAAAAGATTGTTAACTTCTGCACCGTTGCTTGCACTTCCTGATTTCAATAAGCAATTTGAGATTGAATGTGATGCTAGTGGTATTGGAATTGGTGGTGTGTTGATGCAAGAGGGTCGCCCAATTGCATATTTTTCTGAGAAACTTTCTGGTGCTAAGTTGAACTATCCTATATATGATAAAGAATTGTATGCTTTAATTAGAGTTCTTGAGGTTTGGCAACATTATTTGTGGCCAAAGGAATTTATCATACATTCTGATCATGAAGCTTTGAAATATCTGAAAGCTCAATCTAACTTGCATAGGCGTCTTGCTAAGTGGGTTGAGTTCATTGAGTCTTTTCCATACATTATTAAGCATAAGAAGAGAAAAGATAATATTGTTGCTGATGCTCTATCTAGGAAGAACATGCTATTAACTCAACTTGATGTTAAAATTCCTGGATTAGAGATACTATGTGATTTGTATGCTACTGATCATGATTTTGCTGAACCATATCGCTTGTGTGCTATTGGTAAAGCTTGGGAGAAATATCACATACATGATGGGCTCTTGTTTAGAGCTAACAAACTGTGTGTTCCAGAATCGTGCGTTTGCTCTTATTGCAGGAATCACATGCTGGAGGTTTGATGGGTCACTTTGGTGTGAGAAGACACTACTCATGCTAGCTGACCACTTTTATTGGCCAAAGATGAGGCGGGATGTGGACAGGTATGTGAAGAGATGCATTACTTGCAACAAGTCCAAGTCCAAGCTGAAGCCTCACGTTTGTATACTCCTTTACCGGCACATACTACACCTTGGGAGGATATTAGTATGGATTTTGTGTTGGGTTTGCCGCGTACTAAGAGAGGCCATGATTCTATATTTGTGGTAGTGGATAGATTCTCTAAGATGTCACACTTTATTGCCTGCCACAAGAGCGACGTTGCGTCGCATATTGCTAACCTGTTTTCAGGGAGATTGTACGACTACATGGAGTCCCGAAGACTATTGTTTCGATCGTGACGTGAAGTTCATGAGCTACTGAAGACGTTTGGAGAAAGCTGGGGACGAAGCTACTATTCAGCACTACTTGTCATCCCCAAACTGATGGTCAAACTGAGGTGGTGAATAGAACATTGTCACAACTGTTGAGATCCATGATCAAGAAGAACTTGAAGGAGTGGGAAGATTGTTTGCCGCATGTGGAGTTTGCTTACAACAGGGCGGTACATTCTACCACGAGTTGTGTCCCTTTGAGGTAGTGTATGGTTTCAAACCCATTACTCCACTTGACTTGTTGCCTCTACCCATACATGAGAGAGTCAATATGGAGGCATCAAAGAGGGCAGATTTTGTGCGAAAGATTCATGTGAAGACTAAAGAGTTGATAGAAGAAAGGCAAGAACAATGCTGCAAGGGTGAACAAGAAGCGCAAGGAGATGTTGTTCAAGCCTGGTGATATGGTCTGGGTACATTTTCGCAAGGATAGGTTCAAGCTACGGAAGTCCAAGTTGCTTCCTCGTGGTGCTGGTCCTTACAAAGTGCTTGCCAAGATCAATGATAATGCATACTCGATAGATCTTCCAATTGATGAGTTTGGTGTCAGCAATTCTTTCAATGTGGCTGATTTGACACCATATGACGGAGAAGACCTTGGAGCGTCGAGGTCGACGCCTTTTGAAGGGGGAGATGATGAGGACATCCCTACTACTACACTACTACCTCCGTCATTGCAAGATGAAGGTGATGCTGCTGTGAAGCTCAAGTCCAATGAAATCAGGATTGGACCTATTACAAGGGCTCGTGCGAAGCTACTCAAGCAATAGGTGAACTTGTTCCTAAGTGATACTTTGATCGATGAGAACTTTATACTGCCTAAGTCCTATTACTTATGTATGATCAGGTATGAAGAAGGAGCAAGCATCGCACGAGGAGGAGAGGAGCAATGGACGTGAAGCTGGACATGGAGCTGGACATGAAGACATCCCATGGACGCGAGGAGGAGCGGGAGGCGTGCGAGGGAAGAAGACGAAGTCCAGGCCGGCGCAGGCCCGATCTGACGCCGCCACGCCGCGCACGGTCCGGTCCCCTGACGGCCATCACGCCGGGCACCCGGTCCCAGTGGTCCGACGGCCACGCGGTCAGCCGCCACCGGATCCTCGGTGCACACCGGGCCACATCCAGGGTTCCTGGACCCTTAACCTGGTCACCACCCGGCTAGGCCGGTTGAAACCAGTGGCCCGCCCTGCATCGGCCGACCGGCCTCGACCGGCCGACTCCGAGTCTGTCTCGACCAGATCCGATCGGGTCGGTTTTCTATGTATCTTTTCGACCTGGTCGTCCCCCCTATAAGTGCCTAGGACTCCCCCAAATTAGGTTTAGACCACGTTTAAGATAAACCCTAGTTCATAGTTGATTGCTTTACAACTCTATCGAATTTCTACACTATATTGCATTGATTTGGTGTAAACCCCCTGAAAGTCTTGTGTGATCGTGTTCCATTGGGAATTAGACGGTTGCAACTTACCGCTTCGTGGTCGGCGGCTACGTGCGCAAGTGTGGAGTTGCGAATATCTTGCAGGGTTGAGAGCTGCATTGGCGACATGGACCAATCGAGAGACTTCGTTGCGTCATACAAGTTATCATCCACTTCATCATCATATATCTCCGCTGTGTTCATCGCGTGATCATCATCATCACCGTTGCTTACTGAGAAGATCGGGCCACCCCATATCAGTTGGAGTCAGGACGATGAAGTTTCCGACAACCTTCAGTCGGAAATATAAAGTTTGGGTGTCCTCCAAGATTCTCTGTTATTCGTTCCGAGCAAAGACGAAGACACCTGCGCAAGATAAGCTGAACGGAAGAATAACGGATCTCGGAGAACTCCAGGGGCTACTGTTGTGGATATGCTAACTAGGTATACCACAGCGGGGTCTCAATTCCTACAAGCCCGGGTGCCCACAGATGGTGGTTGGGCCTATGGCCCAACCGGGCGGCCCAGTTGCTGGAGAATCAAGGTGGAGGAGTCCAGCCCGGAATTGAGAGGTCGGATCCCGTACCGACATAGCAGGAGGTCGGATCCTTTACGTGCAAGACAAGATAACTTAGCGTAGTTTAGACCAAGTCGTATCCGGTTGAATCTCTACCATGTAACACTAGATCCGTGTGTCTTTATAAGCCGGATCCTGAGAGTCCTTGAGGCACGTACAACATAACTCATTGTAATCTCGCACTTGTTGCCTGATAATTCCAGATAAGCAGCAGTAGGGCCTTGCCACCGTCGTAAGGTTTCCGAAGCTGGGTAACTCTTGTGTCCCCGTCCCGGTCACTCCTCGCCCTATGGCCCCCTCTCTCTCCCCTCCGCGAGGCTCCCCTCACCGGAGTACCATCGAATACGCAACGACTGGCGCCGCCGCTCTCTCCCTTCTCTGACCCTCTCCGTCCAGTGCATCTTCTTCCCACGCTCTCTCTTCCCCGGCTGGAGGGTGCACATCGGGGATGAGAAGCAGGGAACTCGAGGTCGCGCCGAAGCCTAGATGTGTGGCTGCGCGGCTGCGTGGTTGCGCTCTCCCTACTGGGTCGCCGCCGACCTCCCTCCACGACTTCCCCGCCTCGTCGATCCACACTTGACCAGAGCCTTACCCTCTTCCGACGATTCCCTGACCGCCGTAGATCAATCCATCACGCTGAGGTGAGCTCTCTCGTCAACTCATAGTCCCATTTAGTTTGACCTATTTCCTTCACTGTTGGAGCACAACTCCATCCTTGCATGGGTTCTTGCATCTTTTGTGCTTTTGTTGGGTTTGAAGATAAAATTTCCCTTTTCTAGGCGTATATGTTCAAGTATGACTCCACCCATGGCCCATTCAAAGGATCCATTAAGGTTGTGGATGATTCAACCCTGGAGATCAATGGGAACAAAATCACAATCACAAGCAAAAGGTAATTACGCCAGCATTTGGCGATTGTATGCCTATTAGGCTATTACTGTGCATTTCCTATAAATGGTGTGGTCGCTGCACTACAGGAATGGACGCATACGCCGACGGCCAGTTGCCCTCGGCGTAGGCTACGCCGACGGCAGCCCTCGGCGTATGGCGTCGGCGTCTACCTCCCTCGGCATAGACAATATTGCCGTCGGCGTAGCCCGGCCCTCGGCGTAGCGCGTAGCACGCTACGCCGACGGCAAAACCGTCGGCATACAAATTTTAAAAATTCGAATTTCCTTTTTCCAAAAAAAATTCAAAAAAAAAATTCGAAAAAAAAATACTTTTTTTTATATGCCGACGGCAGCCCTCGGCATAGAGTTTTAAAATTTTTCAAATTTTAATTTTTTTACACCATTTTTCTTTTTTTACTTGTTTATCTTTCACCCATACACTTTTAACTCTAAGTACACTTAATCTTAGGTCAAATTACAATCATGGTTAAACTTCCCAGTCGGTCACCCATCTTCACACTACTCCAACCTCAGCACGCTTAACTTCTTGATTCCATTCAGATGAGCTTCCCTTAAAGAATTGACACCTTGCTGATAATAATAGCCTATCAACCCTATTAACCCTTGGACCGTGATGTCACAACTTTTTATTTTTGAATTCCAAACAATTACTTAAGTAAACAATAATGAATATATAAGTAACAATGAATAATAATATTGAATTCAAATAACAATAAAATGATTTTATTTTTTTGTTTTTTTCTATTTAATATGGAATAATTAATATCTTTAAATCGAAAAATCAAAATTCCACAAATAATATGTCTAAATCGATCAGAAAAATGAGAGGAATCTAAATATAACATCCATATCATCATTTGAACCTAACAAAACCATGTGATACTCTGGTAGTAACCCTTTTTGTAGCCACATGTGATCCAGTACGTAGGCGGATCTAATAAGTTGTGCTGACGGTGATGAGTTGGTGTGGTGGTGGAATGAAGATATGACATTTGGTCTAATCAAGGGTTACTGTCTATGCAGATGCTTGCTAAACTCGCTCCATTTCAAAATATTATGTTATTATCCGAACATGCTAGCACGGCTGGGAATGAGAGAGCAACAATTGCGTCTGCACACAAATCAAGCTCTGGGATCACACTGGTCTATATCACAGGTGAGATAGATAGTAAGAATTTATACACAGTACCAGCCATTTGGTGTCCCTAAAAAAACATTTGATGTGTGTGAAAGGGTTATATTTATGGTGTGTGATCCGACTAAAGGTTGTTGCACAGATAATTGCATATGTACGTATAATCCATAAATTACTGAACCGGGGCATATATATACATTCAGATAATTGCATATGTACGTATAATCCATATATTAGTCTCTGCATATGTAGGATGCATTAGGAAATCATGTCTATTTTTCTCGTCCCAACTACTAACCATTAGTCTCAAAGTGCCAAACAATGGTAGTTGAAAACTAGAATCATCTAGTTCTAGTTTCACCACGCTGCGGCAACATCTAATTGATGATTATGATGTACATACAACTGTGGGAACAAGAAGCTAGGACCCGAGGATATTTAGAATGCATCATCTAGCTTTAGATCACCAGGAGAGATGCTAGAGACAATAGTGACCAACGTTGCAATGTATTGACATCCAAGATCAATAGGACTTTGGTACGATGTCTAGTTATGTAACTATGGACACATCATGAATGTTTTGACTTGCAAGAGCTATTGTGCTTGCTTTAGTAAATTCAAGGTTAATCTAGGTTAATCTAGTTCTTTAGTTTCTCGAGATGAGTTACTTTACGAAATTGTTGAGTCATGAATCAACTAGATTGTCAATTATGCTCGATTCACAGCATGAAATCTGAAAGAAGCCAAACTAGAAGGGTGTGTTTGGTTACATGAGCCTTTTTTTCATCCTGTGCAACATGGCAAATATGAGCCTATTTCCCCCTCAAGCAGGCTTGGAACCCCGTTATGCACATTGGTTGGCTGGCTGTAGAGACTTGTCTTGCAGGAGAGGTGAGAATGAAGATTGTTATTTGGTTCGCTTCATTCACTTGGGCTAGGCTCATGCAACCAATGGTGCCTTGTGTGCAAAAGGGCTGGTGTGCAAAATTTGTGCAAGTGTACCCAGAGCAAAACTTCGTGTGCTATTTTGAATCTTTTTTCTCTACTAGTAGAAATGCCCGTGCGAGGTTGCCACAGGTGTTCAAATTTTATTTTTCAATGCTTATATATAATTCACAAAATTTATCGTGCGGAGGTCTCGCGCTATCACCTAACTTGTTCCTTGTAGCTGCTTCACCCGTTTCCTACTCATTTCCATCAAAGTTTTGGACATATGAATTATTCTGACAAACTTCATTATTCAGATATGCATGATTTTAATATAAACGGATTGAGGATGTTTTCCTGAAAATTTTGATACCTTATATGCATTTTTCTGACATCGTATGAATTAGTTATGATTTTTAAAATTTTGTACAAATTTTAAAAAAAGAGCTACGCCGAGGGTGGCCGTCGGCGTAGAGCCAAGAAAAAATGCGAGGAGGCTATGCCGAGGGCTGCCGTTGGCGTATCCCTGCCTTACGCCGAGGGCTTTTATATGCCGAGGGTGGCCGTCGGCGTAGCATGGCCTACGCCGAGGGCGCCGCTACGCTGACGGCTCACGCCGCGGGCTGGCTTGGCCGGGGTCTACGCCGACGGCCCCAACTTTTGGCCGTCGGCGTAGAGGATGGCCGTCGGCATCTTCAGCCATTCTTGTAGTGCTGTGTCGTCTTGAAATCATGACAAGTGAGGTGTCTTCAACTTTACATTCAGTGATGGGGCCAAAGTAATATTATTAGATAATTACTGATTCAGAGTTTAGAACCCATGTTCTTGCACATTCGGACACACTTACAATATACATACCAGTGCATGTTTTCTGTATATATGAAGAGCATTTTCCTTTTCTCACTTTGATTCTGACTTTCATATGTTGGTTGTGACTGAACTCTTATTTTCGGGTTGTTGGTTTTGACAGTTTTCTTCAGATCCTTTGTTGGTTGCATGTTTATTGAAGATTTTTCATCTTTTGTTTTTTTTATTTCTAGAGATCCTGCAGATATTCCTTGGGGCAACTTTGGAGCTGAATATGTTGTTGAATCATCTGGTGTTTTTACAACGATCGACAAAGCACCAGTACACTTGAAGGTCTGTATAGCATTTCTTTCGCATTGCCATCTAATTAGCAAGAAGAATCTGGTGGGGCGTGAAAAGTGCTTTAATTTGTGGGATTTGCTAGCTTTGAAGGACATCGGATGGGGAGTGTCAAGAAAGAGGGTCAGAAAGCTGCATACATTTCGTTTGCATTTCGCACTTTACATTCTTCTGTTTATTGCGCACCGGTGCCATACTACAAATTTCCACTTGAGAACAGAGAGGAGGCGATAGGCTTTTTAATGATTTATTCATTGGTTATACTTGTAGTACATATGTACGCAATCACATACTACGATACATATGCGAGACTGCGAATGCAACTATGTAGGCATTTGCAGACTTTGGAAGGGAGAAAGTTGTTCCACTTGTTTTTCAGTTGGGGAGCTTAGGAGAGAAATTATATGGCTGCTCCGTTTAAAGATGTTGTTTGTTGATTAAGATTACTGGGTTGATTCTGTAAATAAATGCAGAAGTTGTCCCACCTATTTTTGAGTAATTAATAATTTTCTTGGCAACACAATATAGATTTTGCTAATCTTTTGGTATGCGAACTGATGCTTGAAATGGCAACTTGTAAGCAAGTGACTGATGACGACTGTTGTTGCTGGCAGCTCCCTCGTCTGCGCCATCACCCTCGCCCTCGCCGCCGACCCCGCCATCCTTGGCAGGGCATCCAGCGTCAGGGCCTTCGTCAAGCATGGGGAGGACTCCAGCCACGTCAGGCTCTCCCTCCGCGGCGACGCGCCTGGCCGCGACATCCACATCACCCGGAAAATAGACACAAACAACAAGTCCGAGTGGCTCCTCCACGGTAACCCTGCTACCCCCCTTATCACTGACAGTGTCATGTCTATTTTAATTCGGCAGTGTGTGTATTTGTTGCTGAACAAAATGGAGATTTGTTTCCTGCAGGTGTCACTCTCCAAAAAAGAAATCATAGATGTCATCAGGAAGTTTAATATTCAAATTAACAACTTAACTCAGGTCTGTATCTCATACCTTTTCTTTTCTCCATGGAAGCGACTGTGAAGCTACTATACCTGACGATGGTGATTGCTTCTGTTGCTTTTCTCGCTTCATACATATCATCTATCTATGCTACCGAGTTTACATTGAATTTCAGACTGTAAAGCAAAAGGAGCAGACCTTGAACAATCTAAGGGCTCTCAACGCTGTGTCCGGCAAAGAGATAAGCTTCTGAAAAAGGTCTGCTTAATTGTTTAGCTATGGATGTTATGGAAAGTAATTTCTCACAATATTATTGCTAATTCCGAGCTGTTTTTCAAAATTCAAAATTCTGAGCTGTTTTTCAAAAATTTGGGTACAAAATTACCTGCTGGGATACTGCTCGTCGCAAAAGAAAAAGTAATCTAATGTCCCAAGAAAGATATAGAACTAATTTTAGGTCACATCTTAGACATATATATATGAGTAGATGTCTGGAGATCTTGAAATACTACACCATATATATATGGCAGAAAATATATTAGAAGCTAGGTCTCTACTAACGTTGATTGACTTCTGGACACTTGCTGTAGAGTACTATTGAAAAGGCAATCATGTTGGCTTTTAATCTTGATTTGGTTGTATCTGCATGTAGCTAGTTAAGATCATGTAGTTAGTTCAGAGAGATGCAAGGTGAGATGCTGCTGGCCGTGTGAAGCGGAGAGCTGGCGAGATGCCGACGGTGGCAAGGAGGCTGCTGTGCATGTCCTGCGCTAGCTGCATGTGTGCAAGTGTTCGTGTGTTGCCGGGTCATGTAGTGCCTTGTGCCTAGAGAGAATCTAGGAGAAGATGAGGTCAGCCGAGTGATTCGGTGTAGTTCGTCTAGTTGGTTAGCCGGTCATGTGTTAGTGGTCAGTCATGGTGTGCGTGCATAGAGTTAGTGTGTGCATGGGTTAGTGGGTGAGTCCGTGAGTGTGGCTCGGCCATATGTGTGTGAGCCTATATAAGGCATGTAATCAGAATGTTTAATAGGGGGATTAAGAGGAGAAGAAAAGGCGAGGGCTGTGTGAAATAGCCGAACCCAAAATACATTGTCTCCCTGTGTGTTTTCCATGTGAGCTACGTGAGGCAGAGTTGAGAGAGAAGAGAGGGGCTGAGAGATTCAGCCCCAACAATTGGTATCAGAGCCACGAAGATCCGTGGCGGCGGCGCAACGCACTCCATGGGAGATGGAGGCCAGCGCAATGAGGGTGGTGGGGGCGCTATGCTGCTGGATGGGCATGACGTGGTGATCGGCGTCGAGAAGGCATCATGCACGTCAAAAGGAGACTGCGGTGTGATGCTGCGGCGACAAGGCGATGGCGGTGTGATGCCGCTGCAGCCGACAACGGCACCAGCAGCGAACTCCATGCGATGTGGAGGTCGGCAGCGCGAGGTGAAGGTTGTTGGCGGTGTGATGCCGCTAGCAGCCGGCTGTGGTGCGATGCCGCGAGGAGAAGATGGTGGCAAGATGCTGCCACGAGAAGGCGATGGTGTGATGCCGTTCCGAAGATATTGTGGTGTGATACCGCTGAGAAGATGCATGGCGGCGCGAGGCCGTCACAAGAATCGGCGTGATGCCGGTCAGAAGTGGCGTGATGCCATCCACGACGAAGATGACAAGGTGCTGATGGTTGATGAGCCGGCTCTCCTTTGAAGTTGGTGAAGGTTGAAGAATCAAGATTAAGGGGGAGAATGTTGGCTTTTAATCTTGATTTGGTTGTATCTGCATGTAGCTAGTTAAGATCATGTAGTTAGTTCAGAGAGATGCAAGGTGAGATGCTGCTAGCGGTGAGAAGCGGGGAGCTGGCGAGATGCCGACGGTGGCAAGGAGGCTGCTGTGCATGTCCTGCGCTAGCTGCATGTGTGCAAGTGTTCGTGTGTTGCCGGGTCATGTTGTGCCTAGAGAGAATCTAGGAGAAGATGAGGTCAGCCGAGTGATTCGGTGTAGTTCGTCTAATTGGTTAGCTGGTCATGTGTTAGTGGTCAGTCATGGTGTGTGTGCATAGAGTTAGTGTGTGCATGGGTTAGTGGGTGAGTCTGTGAGTGTGGCTCGGCCATGTGTGTGTGAGCCTATATAAGGCATGTAATCAGAATGTTTAATAGAGGGATTAAGAGGAGAAGAAAATGTGAGGGCTGTGTGAAACAGCTGAACCCAAAGTACATTGTCTCCCTGTGTGTTTTCCATGTGAGCTACGTGAGGCAGAGTTGAGAGAGAAGAGAGGGGCTGAGAGATTCAGCCCCAACAAATCAGTTGTCCATCTTTAATTTATCTGATCTCACAGAGCACCAGAAAGAATTGCTTTGGAGTATCGTGGTAACATTCCATACAGGTTAAGCACGGATCTGTTAACATGTTTTATTTGGATGCTAAGATGCCAATCCGTCATGTGAACTCATTATTCACCATAAAGGACTATGCCAAAACTTTCTTATACATGGCTGCCGGATGAGTTTTTACATGTCTTTTAAACATTGCATTAATATGCACAACTACACTATGTGTGTGACATTATTTTTCTTTCACACCAATTCCAGGTTATAGTTGTACATGGTTATTGGATAAAATTTTACTCATCTATAAATATTGCAATGATATGCGCAGCTAATGAACGGTGTTCAAGTGTCTCTAAGAGCTAAGGGATGATATCATTCCACACAAATTCTTTACATTGATGTAGAATGACATATATGAACCGAACAACCAACTTATTATAATCTAGCAACTATATAGTGAATAATCTGGTAAGTTAGTAATAACAATCTGGCAATTACTGATAGAAAAAAAAATTCTCAAAACATACCAACATGGGATCTAGTTTTGAAGATCTCGTCGCAACTAAGCCTACGGTGAAAACGGATTGTCGAACGGATCAACGGTTTGAGAGATAATGGTTTTTAAATTTACAAATTAGGAGGAATCTTGATGACGTAATCGCATATGTCACTGCATGCATGCATGTATATTAGATAGGTGGAATCCGCCGCACGGATCATCCTTTGGTGTGGCGCCCGCCGTGTAGTGCCGTCCTTTTCAGATTGTTAGGGATTATAAGGCCTCTGTTATTTATTGTCCTGATTCCTGTGAGTAATTAATGTATATTCCTTTTTTTGTCTCTCCCCCAATGCATGTTGTTTCCTCTTCCAACATATTCCCTTTTTTCTCTCTCTCCTCACATGCATGTGAAAAGTATTGATACATGCAGTAATTAATGACAGTGAGTAATTGACCTACTTGGTCCTAGCGAATTGGCCCTCTGTCCTTATAATCCCTAACTGAGGGAGTAAGTTAGTATGCTAAAAGTGCTCAAAGAACAAAACACTGGACACAAAGATAACAACGATACAACATAATAAGATGGGGATTGGATCTGCATGTCCAATGATTGAAGAAATAAAACAATGAGCTAGCATATCTTGGCAACAAGATATCAACGCCGTGAGGCTGGCCCTTTATTGAAATTGAAAGAAAGCAAGAAAGAAAAAAGCACAAATAAGATGGCACATTAGATTGGACACATGATATCCAATCAATTATTATTGAAGACAACAACGAGGATACATCCGTGACTTCGACTTTATTAAGGAACTAACAACCGTGGCAAAGTGGACAAACATCCCTTCTTGGTGCAGAGACACGATAGCATAGATCGTTGAGATGTTCCATGCATGGCATCGCACTTTGTCGTTGCCAACTACTGAAGGCATGGCAAAACATATAGTTTGCATTAGAAACAACTATTTACCGACAACAATTAATAGCTAGTCAAATTAAGGTACGCAATGAGATTATCTGACATTAACCTTTACGCATGCTATCTCTCCCTTAGGCTGGTTGAAGTATGAAGCTAATTAATGATCAGCAGCAGCGTAGTAGTGTTCATGGTGATCATCAGGACAGAAAAAGCTGATATCTCTGTTGTTCACCTTCTGAAGGGGTCTTGCGTTCATCTCCATGCCCTTCGCAGTACAAACAAACAAAGATATACACTTTGCTTTCTTGAAAAAGAATGGAGAAATTAATTAGTGGAACAACTTAATTACGTCATGGACGGCATCGGCGAGAAGCTTGAGTTGGTCACTCGACACGGTGGCAACCTGCAAAACCAATTTTTCATCACTATTATAGTACTAGGTAGAGAGAAAAATTAATAGCTACTCCCTCGGTACGTTTATCAAAATAAGGCATATAAATTTAGGTTGAAGTCAAACAATATAAAGATTGACCAATTTTTCAAAAAACTATTAACATCTATAATATCAAATCAATATCATTAAATAGATAATAAAATGTATTTTTATATTCTATCTACATAGTATCATATTTATCAATAGTTTATTCTACGAGATTGGTCAAAGTTAACATTGGTTGACTTTTCAGAAAATTTATATGCCTTGTTTTTTGAAATCGGAGGTAGTATGTGTCAATGACACTGGACATGTACTCGTTAATTAATATAATAGTCTAAATGTGGTCGGTAAAAGTCATTAACAAGGTGCAGGCGTAGGTACCCTGTTGACGACGGTCCAGATGACCCCCTCGTCACATGATGGCGTGGTGAGGGAGCCCATGTAGCGGTAGTAGGCTTCGCCCTCGCCCCTCGCGTCCCAGGGATCCACCACGCCGACCTTCTCCTCCTTTTCCTTGGTGTCCGCCAAACTCTGCAGGTAAGGCTCCAGCTGCATGCATGCAACTTAACGGATTAGTTTAGAATTTCCCTATAAATTAATTCGCCCTGATTATATATAGATAGATAGATAGATAGAGAGAGAGGATGGCAGCAGATGGATGGAGAGAACTAGCTAGCTACCTTGTGCAGGAAATCGTTGTGCCTTCCGATCTTGTAGAGGAGGCCGATGACGGCAGCCTTGTTGTCGGCGCTCAGGTGAACCATGTGGAGCTCCATGTTGTACCGGCGGCCGTTCACGCTGTGCTCGCTGGGGGAGTGCCAGTGCAGTTGCGTGAGGTGGTACGCGGTGCCGTTGATCCACAGGCTCCCGGCCCCGGCGTCGCCGTGGAACTTCAGCATGATGTCGTGGCCGCGATTGACGACGGAGGCCTCGGCGGGGCGGTAGGTGTGGTTGAGGTAGGCGAGGTGGCCGGAGACGGAGACCGAGAGGTCGATTGGCGACTGCATCCGCCCCGACCCGCACGTCGCCCACTCCTCCTTGATCTTGCCCCAGTTCTCTGGCCCGTTCTCCGATCCGCAGACGTAGCTGAACTCCAACTCATCGTCTGGATGCAACAACTCCAACTCGAATTAATTAATCAAGACATGCATATATTGCATGCATGCACGTACGTAAGCGCGCGCGGTGGAATTATAATTAGTATATATAGAAGATTAATCTGCGTTCGACAGAGCAGGGCAGAACTCACCGGTTTCTTGCTGGGCTCTGGCTGCCGGGACGACGGCCGAGAGAAGGAGGGCCGACACCGCGAGGTGGAGGTGGCGAGCCGAACGCATATTGCGTTTTCTGTTGTGTGCTCTTCCTGCTAGCTAGCTGGGTTACTGAACGGGGGCCGGCTGGTGAGATGGTGGGGGTATATATTCTATTATGAGTCCGGCGCTCATTGAAAGAGAATCTTATATCTTTCTTATACATATATATATATAGAGAGAGAGGATAAATACTTCCTATATATATTTTTACTAGCCTCCACGTTAATCCTAGAAAACTGTACAAAAGTAACCCTATGAGATGGAGAGCGGAGGAATAAATAAATTCGGGGCAAGCGAACTTGGTAATGCACGACGGCCACCTTGGTTGTGCTCTCTGGAAGTGCTGCCGGGAAGTTCGCGTGCGAGAGGATGGATGGATTTGAGCGAAGCTCATCCAGTCTCGTGAGTGGCGGCGCGAGAGGACGAAATGGAGCCGACGCCCCGTTGGCCATCGCCTGCGTAGCGCCTAGGGCCTAGGGCAGAGGTCCACTTTGGGCCGTTGGGTCGGTCTGGCTGGGGGAGCTAGGCTTTTATTATGTTTTTTTTCTTCTTACCTTTCTTTTTCCACTGAATTCTAACGGAAAAGCAAAGGCTAAATATTTTGCGGTAGCTTCTTAAACTAAAATATAACTTATCTAAAAAATATTATTTTAGTTTTATAAAAATATAAAAATTGAAAAGGTTTTTATAAAACCCTATAATAAAATAGCAAAAATATAAGGTTTGTAAATATTTCATGATGCAAAATTTTCTCCACTGTTGCAACGCACACTCTGGTGTGTCCGCAGCGGGGCGCAGTGGATAAGGCGACCAAGAACCTGGTTCGAGTAGGAGACGCCGATGGCATGGCTGGCTGCGGGGGAGGTGGCGGAGGTAATCACTTTGCAACGCACGCTACCATGAGTCCACGGCGAGATGCACGGGAGAAGGCGACCAAGAGCCTGGTAAAAGCTATAGACGTCGATGCCACGGCTAGCCGCATGAGAGGTAGCGTAGGTAAGCAATAAAATTAGGGGTGGGCTGGTAGGTTAGATCATATGGTTTGGAGTATATCGTCACCGGCGTCAGAGAAGAAGGGATGCAAGGGGGTTTAGAGGGATGTTGGGGGTAGACCCACAGAGGATGGGTTTAGAGGAATGGATTTGGACATGCCTAACTTCACATCATCGTGTATGTTGCCTCCATCTCTTTGCCCCTCTTAACCATGACATTTTGCCATTCTTCCCGCTCTAGCATTGCAGCCGTGCCGACACCATTAGGGCATCTCCAGTGGCTCGACCCATATCGGTCATGTGTCCTTTTTTGTCCATTTCAATCGGGTCTGCACATTAAAATGGGTGTCCGGTCACGTTTGTCATTTGGGTCGGGTAGCCCAGCAGCCCGACACATTTCTTCCCTCCCTAGCATTGCAGCCGTGCCAACACCATTAGCTCTGGTGACCGGCTCCAATACCATTTTACAGAACACCTAGCGAATCTCCGCTCAAGCTTTTTTGGGCCGCATATCTTTGAAAAAAACTAGGTATAAGAGTAGAAGATGTACGACAATAGTGTTGATTGATAGGTATTAGGGCTCGGATTAACAAACAACTATTAGGAATGGTAATGTGAAAAAAGTAATTTGATGATAACTTAAATCTGCACATCGATTAGATATTTGATTGCTCTTGACCCTGATTCGTTCGCTTTGTGCATAAGAGTTTTCTCGCTTTACCATAAAACATGTCTAAACTTTGGAACCGATGTGCATGGGTGTTAAAAGGATTATATTTGATGTTAATTACAGGGTTTTGACTACCAAACTTTGGTGTCTTAGTTGACTTTATATTAACTTTGAAACATCAAAATCAAAATGCTCATGCAAGATTTATTCAGAAAAAGGTATGCATGATGATGTGACTTCGTGGTTTCGTCCCTGTTGTTTAATTCAGAGAAAATGCAAGATTTCTTCTGGGGTGCAATTCTTAAAAACCAAGGACATGTGTGTACATATTGGTGATTCGTTTAGAGCCTTTCTATAACATTGTACCATTCTCCTTTTTAATATAGTTTCCTGGTCCTTCGGCACCTTTTATCATTTAAAAAAAAGTCATTACAAGTTTAGGTATTGCAAGTCGGTGCAGCGAGAGCATCCCAAGTTAATTTTTTTTGAATTAACATGTTTTACCATTGATTCACTTGAGTTTTCAAGTTTTTTTTTCTCCCGGTGCAACGCACGGGCACTTTTGCTAGTAATAATAAAGGAGCTAAGGTTTCTGCTAAAATTTTCGTCCAACAAATTTTTGGACAGATTTACCCTCCCACCAAACCTCATAATACTTCATAATGCCATTATGTACCGGTTCGTCCTATTTTTTTCCCCATCCCGGAGGAACCCACCGTGTTAAGAAAGAAAGAAGAACGCCGGCGGCCGAGCAGCAGCGGCACCAGGCGATGATTGACGCAGACCCGAGCGACGGGCGGCCGGAGCGCTGGAGGCGGACGTGGTCGCTGTGCCACGTTTTCCTTTTTGGCTCCTCTAGCCGAAACCAAGCAGAGAAAAACTGCTCTGCCCGAGCGCCGTCGCCACGACTAGGATGGCGAGCGCGTGGGTGCAGAGACGGCCTCGGGGAGGTCGCGATTGAAAGGCAGATCGCGTCGTCTACTCGTCTTCCAACAAAATTCGAGCGAGAGCGGGAGGGGCAAAGCACACGAGAGAGGAGGCGCTCGCGATCTTGATGGGAGAGCCAGGGCCAAGGATAGAGGCTCTACAGCAGGGCTGAAAGGAAGGGTTGTTGTGCCTTCGTCAATTGAAGGGAGAAGCGGGTAGAGCAGCCGCTGAGCCGGAGAGGATTCCGGGCATTCCGGCCGACTTCGGAGGGAAGAAGCCGTTCGATCTGGGATTTGGGGATTTCCTCTCCCCTGCCTGCCTGCCTGTTCGATGCGGTGCTCCATGTTGGAAGATGCGATGTGAGTAGTTATTTAGTGCGTGGCTGGAGCAGGGCTCTCTTGGGTCCTTTTTTGAGTGGTTAGGCTAGCACGAGTGATAAACAGCTTCTGTCGATTTTGTGCATGAGGCCAAACTATCTGTTGGATGTACATACAAATACATACTTTTAAAACATAGTTTCCTCCATTCAAAAATATAAAATATTTTAGATATTTTAAAGTGGACTAAATATACACTATAATGAGTGAATCTGCATATTAAAAGCAGATTAGAGACATAACAAAAAAGATAAATCTACTAAAGCTTAAACATCTTATATTAGTGAATAGAGGGAGTATATATGACTGCATAGTTTAGAAACATACATATGAATACTTAGTTTTAAAAAATACTACTACTATCCATAAATAGATGTGAGTAAATGTCTAAATTTATATGTGTGTTTAAAATACATCGAAATATTGGATGAATCTCTGACATCGTTTTATGAACAAAGGTAAACTCTCTCAGAGCAAGAACACTATACTGGCAGCCGACTATAGTAGTTTGACACGTCATTTATAGTCAACTTATAGCTAGCATGTACAATAGTGATCTATAAAAGTATGTGTACAAAAAATAGTACAGTACATCTAAACAAGATATTTCAAAATTTAGAAGATTAATGAATTTTTCCTCTAACAATATTTTCATGAATTCTCTAATGATTCCTTTCACTTATTAAATGATTTATATAGAAGAAAAACATTAACATACTTCCTGATAAATCAAATTATTTTCAAAATTAGGTGAGATAAAAAATTATTGACATGTGAGTCAAAATGCAAAGAAAAGAAAATTTACTATTAACAACATGTGAGCAAAGCCATCACCGATTTGCTAGCCTCCGTGCTCTTTCCGTGTCTTCGAGGGAGCTACTCACATGACCGCCGCCAAGGCCGCTATTGCCGGCTAATACGTCGTCATGTTGGCTCGGTTAGTCGACCCGTCCTTGCTATTTTGTTTTTCTTCTTAATGTGGATAGAGCTCGAGTGTTTAGGGTTTTTTTGTGTCTTAATTGTGCATCAGTCTGCCTCATTGCTGCCTCACAACACCGTCGTTGAGTTGCATCAACGTTCGATCACCACGGCGTGGCACTGCTGTTAAGAGATAAGCGATATAGAGTAGATAAATTCTCCATCAGATAAAACCTATTTTAAAATTTACCCGGTGCAACGCACGGGCACTTTTGCTAGTCTTTCTTATATATATATATATATAGAGAGAGAGAGGATAAATACTTCCTATATATATTTTTACTAGCCTCCACGTTAATCCTAGAAAACTGTACAAAAGTAACCCTATGATATTATTATTTATGCGGCCATTAGATAACGCATCAAGGAGTCCTGTCGGGGTACGTTCGAGTTTTATGGATAGAAGATTGAATAACGGATCAAGGAGTTGTATTGGCATACTTTCCGAGTTGAATATCTATAGACATGCAGCTTTACAAGTCTTGCATGTTGAGAGCCCAATACGTCACCTAACCATATACAAACAGGTGAAAAATAAAATTAGATCTAAACACTTGAACGTATGTATCTTCCTATATTCTTCAGGCTTATTAGATTGGTCAAGCGTTCATGCCAAGCGCCTTTGGATGTAATTCGTCGTATTCTGCCCACCGACCGGCGACCTTTCAGCGGCCGCAGCGACGCCGCCGATGCGGGAATGATTTCTGAACGGGGAGTATCATATTTCACGTGGACAATTGTATTCCTCAACGGGTTTACAAGCTGCGTGAATTTGACTCTTCTACTATTGCCGTCTTCCACAGGAACCATTGGCATGGTATACTAGCTAGGGGGAGTTGATACTCTCCTCTACGTGAGTTTGAGTTTGCTGGCGCAAGCATCGGCTTTCTACACGCTACCCCCGACTTGCCGTACTGGAAAGGAGGCTGTACATCCCAGGGAGAGAACGGGAGCAGCGAAATGGTAAAAAATTATCGAGTATGATATGGTGAGTACATGCAAGGCATCTCAATTACATGCACGATCGATACGGGTCTTATGCAAATTAATCATTGATAAATACATTATAATCATTGATGTCATTGTTAGATAATCTATATACGTATAAACCAACTAATAATGATTAATGAAAAGCATGTGACTGTTTTTTGTCATTTGCAAAACTGAGAAAGCAAAAGTAATGCTCCTTCCATTTCAATGAATAAGGCCTATAAATTTAGTCAAAAGTCAACTTTCTCTAAGTTTGACCAATGTTATATACAAAAATATGAACATTTGCTCTACCAAACTAATATCAATAGATTCACCTTGAAATATACTTTTATAATGTATTTATTTAATATTATAGATATTGATATTATTTCTATATATTTGGTCAAATGTTGTATGTTTTGACTTTTGACTAAATTTATTGGAATGGAGGTAGTACGTGATTTTATAGCAATAATACTAGAACTACTATTTGCGTGGTTCTGCAAATTGCTAGCCCGTGCAAACGCACAGGAGGATGACTAGTTAGCTTAATTCTCATTCAAATGATGTCACCCACATTTGAAAAAAATATCAGTTGCAACCATAGTGAAATTGAAAAATATTCATTTGCAACCGTGGTGCAACTAGAATTTTTTAATTTAAAATAAAAAATTCAGTTGCAATTAGTATGCAATTGGAAAGAAAAAAATTCAATTGCAACCATAGTGCAACTGGATTTTTTTTTGCAATCGTGATGCAAATGACCAGCACGAATCTCCGCGTGACATCCAACGGATAAGGAGTTGATTGAGATTTAAGCTAATTCTCATTCAAATATGGATTCACAAACCCGATATTTTATAGACTACTCAAGACTCCAGTATCTATATATTTATATACTAAAAGCACAATATGGAGGAAAAAGAAAAATATGCTAGAAATTCCCACAAAAAAAGCAAACACATTTGACCATTAATGACCAAATCTGGCCCAATATGAAACCCAGATCATGTTACGATGATACCTTTTCACGTTCGCGTCTAGGGCTTTTGGTGACTCCGGCGGCGATCCAAACGACGATGAGTGATCGATCTGCTTCCAACCTCGTTCCCCCTCCTGCTTGGTCCGACCGTTGAATAGCTGCCCTAGGGATTGGGAGAGGCTGGGAGATGGAGTCTTCTGCTCGTGGGGAGGCACAACCTTGCCCGTAACCTCGGCGGCGGAGGACATTGAACCTTTGCTGAAGCATCTGAATCTGCAAGGTGAAGAGCTCAATGGGGTGAAGATCGGAGGAGAGCGTTTAAATGATCTGAGAGAGGAAGTGAAGTGACTTGCACTGGGTAGGGTTCTCACCGGAAATCTTTCAGCGCTAACTAGCTGATTGAGACCATGAATTTTGCATGGAGCCCGAGGAAGAAGCTCAAGCCCAGGATCTTGGAGTGTAACCTGTTTTTGTTCCAAGCTTCGTGTCTGGGTGACTGAAACAGAATTATGGAAGAGGGCCCCTGGATTTTCAGAAAATACGGCTTGATCCTGGCGGAATACAATGGCTTCTCACCTGTTGGAACTAATCTTGTTATTAGTGACAGGTTTAGAATTTCGCCATGTTATTTTCGTTAATCATGCATATGTAGTAGTGGCTGGGCAGTGTGCACATGCGGAAAAAATGTGTGTTCACGTGCATGGTGGAGTGTGGCCGTGTGGGTGCATGTGCGGGCATCCAGAAGTTTGAGTAGCATGCACTATGTGTCAGACCGCATTGCTAGCTGGTAGTTAGGCTTAGTTGAGGACCGAGTATTCAGCACATGGGTGGACGTTGGCTGATTTGCGTGGCTGCGTCAAAGTGCAGTTACTCGTGGCCTAGATACCACCTAGTGGAGTGATAATCGGATCAGGCAGCCGTGAGCTTCACCGTGGTGTGTGTGCGTGCTATTTATAGTCATGTAATCAGCTCAGTTTATTTGAAGTTGAACAAGAGAAAGAGGCTTTTTACTGTAGGGATGGATAAATGTCAACCGTTCAGCCCGGTGGATCCGATGGTCCAGATTGACAAATACTTGTTGACTGAAGGACTAGTATTTTTCCACCAAGGGTTAAATTTGGTAGATGCACACGTCAAGTCTCTCACCCAGGAACCTTCCATATAATAGCTAGTTTCCTTAGCTTAACCTTCCTTTAATTTTTTTAACCTTAACCTTCCATATAAAAAATCAAAATTGGTATTTTAAAGTTCTTAAAAAATCAGAAAATAAATCTAGATGTTGAAAATGTTGTCCTCTACCAACATACAAAATTTCAACTCAAAATATCTTATAATCGAGGCTGTGCAAAAATGAAAAAATCTGACATCTACAATAGTGAACAGTGCAAACTTTCAAAACCTCAAAATTTGTCAGATTTAGTCATGTTTGTACAGCCTCGAATATATGGTATCTCGAGTTCAAATTTTGCACAGTGATAGAACTCAACATTTTGTACATCTATATTTATTTTCAGTTTCTTTTTGAAACTTTAAATTATCATTTTTTTTATTTTTCAAAAAAAATCTACATGTAGCTCGTCCTAGAAAATTTCACACTCAGCTTCAATGCCTGACTGTTGCCACTGTTTTCTTATCTCATATTAATGTATTTTTAATTTCAAAACGTCTAAATTTTAAATTCTAAAATTTTCTAGTTAACGGGAAGAGAAAATATGGCGAGACATGTTTTATAGGCAATGCGTCGGCGCGAAACCCGTGAGGGAACGACGTGCGATGGCTATCAGAAAGCTGTGCGGCGCAGGGAGAAGTGAAAGAAAGCCTTGCACATGCGGCGCGAGAATCAGTCGTCGGTACGTCGCGGGTACGCGTGGCATGGCGTCGAGCCAGCTTCTCAGGTGTGGGTACCATATGTGAGAGCGCGTCTCCCGCTCGAGCGGGCCCGCGTCACGATTTCCCGAGAGGAACCGCGTACGACAGCGACCTGCCTAGGCTCCGTTGGACATTGGCGGGGCCTAGTACGCGGAAGAACCGGAGGCGCCCTCAGAACAGCCCCCACCGGACGATTCCCTACCAAGCGTCCATGACGAGAGGGCCCGGGAGGCGTGGAGGCACCGTGGAAATCTCGTGACGCGACGCGATGGCACCTCGTGTCCTCCCGGGCATCAGACAGCCCGCGGCATTCGGCAAGATGTGGATAGCTAAAATTGTTGAGACTTTCGACAACTCTTATTTATACCTATATATGAGTTAGTATGTGGTGCTTCGTGTTGAGCTGAGGCTAGCAGTAGCTCAAGATTATGTGTGGGTCAGGGTTCGATTGGATGTCACCAAGCCGCCGATCCGCTTTGTCACACTGGAGATTGAGGGAAAGCCAAGCCTTAAGTCACCGGTGGTAGCAGTTCCTCCGTGTTTGGCTCCCCCTCAACCGCCGAGGAGGTCACCGGTGGCGATGTGGATTTTCTTTTTGGTTCTTCTTGTGACGTTTGCCAGGAGTTTTGTAAATACAGTCGGCATAGCTCGCCGCCGTCTCCATCCTACCGCCATCTACGCACTTTTCTTGGCCGACAGCATGGAAATGACACACGGCGAAGGTTTGTTGAGCGCCCGACCGAAAAGACTCAGGAAAGTCCCCTTTGCCGGTTTGTTCTTTGCCGAGAGGGAGCACACCTTGAAGCCTTTGCCGTGTGTTTTCTGGCCTTTGCCGAGTGTTTTCGCCACACGGAAAATGCCTGAATTCCGTGGCAATATATATACAATAATTAAATTTGGTTTTTGACGGTCAAAACATCGAAAATATTTTGGTAAGGAAAATGCTCTTCTAGGTGATATCAAAATTTGGTTTGTTCTTTGCTAGCTGTTGCCCTTTGCCGAGAGAGAGCACACGGTGAAGCCTTTGCCATGTGTTTTCCAGCCTTTGCCGAGCGTTGTTTTTATGGCTAGATGCCTTTTTATGATGGATATATTTGTGAGGAAATATAATGGTATTTCAGTCAGATTTTTTTTCACCCAAAATTGGTATTTGTTGAGATATGATATTCCCTTTTTAATCTAATATAACAAATAAAGTTCACCGTTGCCACCAAACAAAAATATAATTAGCAAATTTTATTGTATTTTTGCATGAAGCGCACGGTGAATCTGTTTTATGAAAAGGAACTATAGCTGAATAAAGAAAAGCAAGTTTCTTTCTTTTTCTTTTAATGTGCAAATATTATTATAGTTTTGAACAAATTTTTACATCTTCGTTCTACTATGACATGCTAGCACATTGATCATTGATGGTCCAACAAGGTGTTTAATTATCCATTTCGGCCAAGATGCCGATCACAGATTGGATCAGATGCCTTGTTCTTGGCGCGCGCTCTGTCCCGATCTGTCGTACACCGTCTGCATCTCCGTGCTCCACCTTCACGCATGGACGTGTCTTGGATTGTGGCAAGTGACAAGCAGCCGGAGAGAGTGAGAACGACGTCGTAAGGAAGACCATGTACTATTGATGGTCCTTGGTTTTTGTTTCGATATATACACTTGTCGTGTAGCAAAGTTTGTTTGGACCTGCTACCGTATGGCATGTCTCACGTTTCGTTGAAGGTGCTGCAGCGGAGAAGCTAGGCATTATTGGCCGGTCCATGCACCTCTCCAGGTGTGCAAACTTCCAAGTAGCTATGTCGATCACATGCATACATGGTCCAAATGAGGATACGAATCAAGACTATATTGATGGTCCAAATGGTTCAAGTAACTAGGTCGATCACATGCATACACGCATGAATCATGAATTCTTGATATACCAAGCCAAAAATAATAATAGCACTATCTCACTCAGTTGGACGTTCTAGCACGTACGTGTATATAGCGGTGCTGCTGCTGGAAAACCCGTTGTTGAACCGGGCGGCATTTGCTCCCGGCGGAAATCAGCTTCCTATTGGTCTGAGCTGGTTGTGGGACCTACCAGAGAAACAAGCCAATTTTATACAAAACTGTCTATACGAAGGGGAATACTTTAGGTGGACCCGTAATTAATACAGTAGCACATGAGAACTGCAGAGAGACAAATAAATCTCTAGAGGAGAAATTCCCCACAGCAGCGATGCTCGTCTGCAGGCCGGCGCGGCGCCTCGTTGATGACCGCGGCCGCCTTGTCGAACGAGGGCCGGCTATGAACCCGCTGCCGATGTCGACCACACTCATAGGCGGCATGCGGAGAGCGACGACGGGTCCAGGTCGAGCTCCGGTATGCATTGGCTGAGATCCTAGTAGGAGCCATGTTTTGTGGAGGTCCTGGGCGGCGGAGGCGATGGGCTCGACCGCCACCATGGGTGCTCAGTTGCGATGTAGGAGTAGCGGAGGAAGAGATGGGATCCACCGCCGCCATGGGTGCTCAGCTCCGATGTAGGAGAAGCGGAGGAAGAGATGGGATCCACCGCCGCCATGGGTGCTCAGCTCTGATGTAGGAGAAGCGGAGGAAGAGATGGGATCCGCCGCCGCCGACACGGCCGCTTCTGCGTTGGCCATGGGTATTCATCTGAAGAACGCTCACATCCCACGCGGCCCTGGTATCTCGTCGCCGAGTGCCGCGGTTCCCGCTGCTGCTCAGATGTCGTGCCGATTGGACCGACGTTGTTCCCCGCAACCGCCGGTCCCAGGGCGCCAGGATCGACCACGAATCAAAGTTGATCTGCACAGAACAGACATGGACCTGCAATTACATGAAAATAATTTTTCTCCCTCATGTCAATCGTCCTCTTTCTCCCTGGTTTGTCTCACGGCGGCCTGCAGTCCTAGACTAGTACGGCGGAGAGAGGGCGGCGAGCTTCATCGAAATCGTCCTGCGAGGCAAACATTCTGAGGTTCCTACGGTAGCTGGACTAGTAGGAACTTGGAAAATAAACAAATATTTGAATCTCTCACAGCTTCGACGTGGTGGAGACTGGAGACTGCTCCTCATTCTGCTTCTTCTCTAGCAAAGACGAAGCTGCGTGCTCGGTTCAGATGTTATCTTGCAGAGGCCGCGCCCACGGGCTGACACAACGCACGCCCTCGGCAACGACCTTGAGCTCCTCCGCATCGACCCAAGCAGCGCTCATCTGCGGGCTCGTCACTGTCTTTCTCTGCAACGGCGAGGCGAAGGGGCGCGGCATGTGCGCTGCGTTCTGACACATACATCGCGGGCTGCCGCCGCAGCCATCTCTAGCACCCCGCCGTCGGCCCGCGGCCTCTCTGCATTTTCTCACCTACTCCATGGTCCATGGAGAACCACGCAGCCTGTCCCCCGTCCACTTGCAGCATAAGAAACATATCTGCCTATTTTTTACTATCCCTCTCACCACAAAACGGGGCCCACACCCATGTATTCAGCTCTCACTACTACCATCGTATACAGAAAACCCACCTTCAGACGTGGACCCCGCACATGTTTCTCCACCAATCACATGAGGACTTGACGCGGGATCATATGCCGCTGGGTTCAACTTATTCACTCTCTGCTGCTGCTTTCTCTCTCTCTCTCACATACACACGGGATGAGAGCCTTTGTACAACCTAAAATCCAGGCCCGGCCCATGGAAGTGCGGCCCCAAATTTTTGACTTGGCCTTGTACAGTTCTGCCAGCAGACAGCCCGCAGAAAGGCTCACTGGATGTGTGTCGCGGACGACTCGTACGAGTCCCGAACGAGTGAGGCCACCCTGCCGTTTCGTGCGTTCTTTTCGGCAGAGGCTAGTCCCTCCATATGCTCCCTGCTCGCCGGCCTGGCCTTCAGCCCATCCCTTCCCTAGTTCCCCCAATCCCTAGCCGGCTAACCCTGCGCGGGAGCAGGGCAGCGCAGCAGGCACCCGACGCCCACACCGGCGTCCCGGCGCCGTCGGTACTCCGTTTCACCCGTAGCCTACAACGTGTGGCAGCCAAGATGAAGCCATTAGGCCAGGAGCAGGCTGGCAGGCTTCTTCTTTGCCACATATATACACAACAACAATTCATTCCGACGCTTCGGTGCTGGCTAGGGTTTGACGGCGCTCTGGCGATCCGGCGATCCTAACCCACGCGACTCCTTTTGGTGACCTCGATCTCCACGATCATGATCATCCCCTTCTTCCACCCCTCCCCTTCGTCGCCCCTGCACCTTGCGGCGGCTGTCTTCTCCGGGTTCGGATCTCTCCACGGGCTCGGGGTGATCAAGGGGGAAACCTGTGTTCTTTCCCACCCTTGGCTTTGTGTTGGTGATCGTCCGGTGTTGATAGCGATGGTAGACAGAGGGACTGGGGTGGAGAATGAATCGGCGGCCAAGGCGAGCGGATCCCGCGATCTGGTGGCGGCCACTGACGTTCTGGCAAAAGGGGGATCCTCGGAGACAGATTCATCGAGCAGGACCGCTGGCGGCGGCGAGACTGTTGTTGAGATGATGCAGCGACTGAATCTGACGTCGAAGGAGGTTGATCCCTTGGTCTTGGAGGATGAGGGAGATGATGATCTTCCATGCCCGGAGTGGGCTCTCGTGGGTGAGGTTTTGGCGCCAAACACTTTGCATATCAATACTATTAGGGCTGTGGTGAGGCCAGCGTGGGGCAACCCGAAAGATCTGGTCGTGAATCCACTGGGGCCAAACATATTCTTGGCGGAATTTGGATCGGAAGCTGATCGATCCAGGGTGGCCAAAGGAGGGCCATGGAAGCTTAGTGTAACGGCCCAGGGTAGTACCCCTAATATATTTGTTGTTCTTTTTCTTTATGCATCATCATGGCATCATGCATCATATCATTCATGTTTTCAACAAAATAAAATTATTTTGTAAACCCTAGCTATTTTGTTTTCCCCTCTCATATGGTTTAATAAGCCCCCTCTCCTCTTTCATTTAACAAACCCTAAAATCAAAACAAATACAAATATTATTTTAATTGCTTTGTTCTCTATCTCTCCATCTCTATTTCAAATTCAAACTTTGTTTGAATTGAATTCCAACTCAGTTTACAAAATAGTTTTGAAAAGGAAGGAGAAAGACGTTTTAAAAGAAAACAGCAAACCCTAATCCCTCCCCGGGCCCCTCTCTCTCTCCCTGGCCTCTTTCTTTCTGAGCAGCCCAACCCAACCCACCGGTGGCCCAACCCACCTCACCAGCCCATACCCCTTCGCTCCTTTCTTCCCCTCTTAGCGTCTTCCTCAAAAGCTAGCACGACAATGGCATGATGCCGTGGTCCTCCACCAGCACAACCACCCTGTACCACTCCTCGCTTTCCCCCTCTCCTTATCTTCCCCTCCAAACCCTAGCCCCACTCTCATCCTCCCTCCTCGCGCCGCCGCCCCCATCTCCCTCTCCTTTCTTCTCTGTGAGCACTCCCGCACACCACCGAGCACCACCGCGCCTCCTCACCGGTGCCCCGTCGTCTCCGACTACCCCGCCTCCAACCGACGCCACCAGGAGGAGCGCCGTACCTTCCTCGTCCTCCTCGCCAAGTTAATTGCCTCGGGAGGCCTTCTACCACCACCAGTTTGACGTTTCCCGTGCGCCGGTCGCCGTCGTCTTTCTTCGATTCCGGCCGTCGTGACCCTCCTACGTCTCCGACGACCACTCCACCGCCTTCCTGGTAACTTGGCGCATCCCCTAGACACCTTATGCCTCCCCTTTGCTTCCTGGTTCGGCTCTCCAATGGTGTTCTTCGTGTTTCCGCCACAGAACCTCGACGCCGGCGAGCTCTCCGGTGGTCCCCTCCGACAGCGCCGCCCTCTTCTGGTTCGCGCTGACGAGAGGCGCCGAACGCAACCACCCGCGCATCCAGGGATGCCCGCAGTCATCCGCGCATGCGACGCCACCCGCGGTGATCACCGCCGTCTGCTGCCGTGCACACGCTTGGTCTCCACGTCGTCCGCCAGCGAGGCAGCCACGTCAACCGCCCGGGCCCACGCGTCAGTGACCGCGGGTCAAACCCCCTCGGTGAGAAAAACCTGCCAGCTCCAGATCTTTTATGTTTTGCACCGGGGTCCCTACAGGTTTCAAGTCATCAACCCGCGGTCCTTTTTCCTGTCTATCTTTTGATAACCCCCTGCATATTTGTGAAATCAACCCGGGGTCCTCCCCCCCGTATGAAATTTGTTCTGGGTCCTTTTCTAATTAAAATAAAACCTGTTTCTATTTTAATTAATAACAAAACATAATATGTTAATAACTTTTGATTGGTAACTCAAATGAAAATGTTTTCTATATGAATTTTGATCAGAAAAATGTGCTGAACATGAATACGCCATTCATATACCTGTTTGCATCTCGCATCATGTCGTGTGTTGATAGTTTCACATATCCACCTCACATATATGCGGAGTATTTCGGACACCGACTAAGGTTTCCCCGCTCCGCTTAAATCTGAAGTAGATCACCCTTGCCATGCTACTGTCATGTTAAGCAACCTTTAACTTTGCCGGTAGAAAATGCAACTCCAACCTAATTTGCTTGTACGGGGTTCCGACTCCGCTTAATTTGGATAAGTGCATCGCATCATCCTTGCCATGTCATGCATGCATATCATCTTGATCATGCTGGATCTTCTTTATCCGTAGTAGTAAGACTTGCACCCGTTGTTTGTCCAGCATTTGCTTCTTCCCAGATAGGATCGCGAAGTGGTGTGGTGAGATACGACAAGTCCTCCGGATGTTCTTCGGCAATCCTTAACAGGCAAGCATTTCCTAAACTCTGTCTCTGCAGGAGTCGCCACCTATTTTACTTTGCCCTCTCTTATGCTAGCCTTGAGTTGCGTTCTTGTCACGTGTCCTATCCACTTGTTACCTCAAGCAGCCCATATTGCCACCACCACCTCCTACAGTTGTTTGGTTATCGTGTCTGCCTGTGAGTCGTAGTGCATGCTAGTGCTGTTTATATCCTGTTACCGTTATTGTTATCTTATCGGGTTATCTGTTGGGGAGTCATGACACATGGTTTATGGATATGTTTGTTGGAGATGATCACACTTACTTAATTGTTAACAACTAAAATTGTAAGCAGAGGCATCTGTGAGCCCCTTTGCGAAAGCATCGGAACTTTGACTCGCTAATGTCCCCTAGGACCCGAGTTCTTGTTATCTGTCCGAGATTGAGCGCTCTACCCGTACGTGGGGAGTGGGACCCCATCACCCACTACCTTTCCTCGAGTCTGTTTATTGGGAGCCACAACCTTGGTTTTATTTGCTCATATGCACGATGCACGATTTACTTCTGTTGCCTTCGGGTGTTTATATTCTCTTGTACTCATCTCGTGGAACGATTAGCGAAAGCAGGTTGTTCACACTTAGCTTAGCCGTTGGCACAAACCTGGGTCCGTATCGGAGTACGGCCGAACTTCGTCACGGGTAGATTAGTTGGGTGGCTCCCATTAAACTTTCTCTTGCATTGGGAACGGTCTTGTTGTGAGACTCCGCATTTGCACCGCGGGTTCAAGCATGCGTATGGTTACATTTGGGCAACCCCTGCAGGGTGTACATCTTATCGATAAGCCGTGTCCGCGGTTATGGACGACTTAGAATTGTATAGCTCGATCATAGAACAACTTACACCTTTATGCTGATGCTAATAATTTGCTAATAACTTACGTAGTAATATAGCATTACTACAACGGCTACCTAATAAAACTTGTCCATCGTGTGAGTGCCTTTGTAAGTACTTCCTTGCGAGGGGGAACGCATCGGTTGTGTTATGATTGCAGAGTATAGAACTGTTAGTTTTATGCGCTCTCTCATCTTCTCTGATTTAGACTATTGTAGAGTGTCTCTATAGGTTTTTAGTGCTCGCGCGCTGCCGCTTAACCCCACCATATTGCCTATGACGTTCCTCTTGCGTCCTCTAAGTCCCCTGCGTGCCTCAAGTACAAAGGATGACTGGTTGACGAATTCTTATACGTCTTGAAGTCTTGTTAAGTATGAACCCGTACTTATTGCTGCTTTGGGACATAACCGGGCAGGTATGAAGATCTGTGCGATGAAGACGACGTTAGCAAGGTTACCCTTCCGGCTTGGCTTGGGCAGGGTTATGGACGCCATTGGTTATCTTCAGGACTCTTAGTCCAATTTGTATCTTGTCCGTACTCGGACGCATTCGACATTTCTGTATGATTCGGATCTTGTATATTTGTATCTTGACTCGCTGGAGTCATTGTTGTAATATATGTTTCTTGTGGGCTCTATTGTAAACCTATTGTAATGTTACTGCTCGTGGTAATTCCTCTGGCATCACGTGTGTGATTCGTCGCGCACGTCGTGTCGGAGAGCGTCCCTGAATCGATATCGTGCGGATTTTCGGGATCGCTGGAATCCTCATGGTACGCCTGGCACAAGTTGGTATCAGAGCCAGGTTGACGGTACCCCACTAGTCCAGCCTGTAGGATAACCTTGCCAACGGGCGTTGTTGTGTTTAGTGTCAAAACCTATTTTCGAAAACATCGTTGGATAGTTCTGATTAGCTCTGATTTTTCTCCTTACCTATATTCTTCCTCCTCTTACCTGTGCGATTTTGAGTCTTCTCTCTTATCTGAGTTTTCTGAGTCTTAGGTCTCTACGCTGGTTGGACGATCTTTGCCCCTCACCTATTAGGTCCGATCTTCGGAGGATCCCGACGGACGCGCATCATCATCGACGGAACAACGACTTCTTGTTGGCGGTGTCGACCGTTCTACATGGAGCAACAATTCTTGTTAGTGGTGTCGAGAATATCAACACTTCGCCAGAAGAAGGTTCCACCTCGAGGTCGGGTGATTATCAACATGGTACAAGAAGATTCGATAGATTAACAAACTCCCCCTTGGCTTGACGTGGAACCTCGGGGCGAGGTTCCTTGTTAGTGGTGTCGATTGTAACGGCCCAGGGTAGTACCCCTAATATATTTGTTGTTCTTTTTCTTTATGCATCATCATGGCATCATGCATCATATCATTCATGTTTTCAACAAAATAAAATTATTTTGTAAACCCTATCTATTTTGTTTTCCCCTCTCATATGGTTTAATAATCCCCCTCTCCTCTTTCACTTAACAAACCCTAAAATCAAAACAAATACAAATATTATTTTAATTGCTTTGTTCTCTATCTCTCCATCTCTATTTCAAATTCAAACTTTGTTTGAATTGAATTCCAACTCAGTTTGCAAAATAGTTTTGAAAAGGAAGGAGAAAGACGTTTTAAAAGAAAACAGCAAACCCTAATCCCTCCCCGGGCCCCTCTCTCTCTCTCTCCCTGGCCTCTTTCTTTCTGAGCAGCCCAACCCAACCCACCGGCGGCCCAACCCACCTCACCAGCCCATACCCCTTCGCTCCTTTCTTCCCCTCTTGGCGTCTTCCTCAAAAGCTAGCACGACAATGGCATGATGCCGTGGTCCTCCACCAGCACAACCACCCTGTACCACTCCTCACTTTCCCCCTCTCCTTATCTTCCCCTCCAAACCCTAGCCCCACTCTCATCCTCCCTCCTCGCGCCGCCGGCCCCATCTCCCTCTCCTTTCTTCTCTGTGAGCACTCCCGCACACCACCGAGCACCACCGCGCCTCCTCACCGGTGCCCCGTCGTCTCCGACTACCCCGCCTCCAACCGACGCCACCAGGAGGAGCGCCGTACCTTCCTCGTCCTCCTCGCCAAGTTAATCGCCTCGGGAGGCCTTCTACCACCACCAGTTTGCCGTTTCCCGTGCGCCGGTCGCCGTCGTCTTTCTTCGATTCCGGCCATCGTGACCCTCCTACGTCTCCGGCGACCACTCCACCGCCTTCCTGGTAACTTGGCGCATCCCCTAGACACCTTATGCCTCCCCTTTGCTTCCTGGTTCGGCTCTCCGACGGCGTTCCCTGTGTTTCCGCCGCAGAACCTCGACGCCGGCGAGCTCTCCGGTGGTCCCCTCCGACAGCGCCGCCCTCTTTTGGTTCGCGCTGACGAGAGGCGCCGAACGCAACCACCCGCACATCCAGGGACGCCCGCAGTCATCCGCGCATGCGACGCCACCCGCGGTGATCACCGCCGTCTGCTGCCGTGCAGACGCTTGGTCTCCACGTCGTCCGCCAGCGAGGCAGCCACGTCAACCGTCCGGGCCCACGCGTCAGTGACCGTGGGTCAAACCCCCTCGGTGAGAAAAACCTGCCAGCTCCAGATCTTTTATGTTTTGCACCGGGGTCCCTACAGGTTTCAAGTCATCAACCCGCGGTCCTTTTTCCTGTCTATCTTTTGATAACCCCCTGCATATTTGTGAAATCAACCCGGGGTCCTCCCCCCCGTATGAAATTTGTTCTGGGTCCTTTTCTAATTAAAATAAAACCTGTTTCTATTTTAATTAATAACAAAACATAATATGTTAATAACTTTTGATTGGTAACTCAAATGAAAATGTTTTCTATATGAATTTTGATCAGAAAAATGTGCTGAACATGAATACGCAATTCATATACCTGTTTGCATTTCGCATCATGTCGTGTGTTGATAGTTTCACATATCCACCTCACATATATGCGGAGTATTACGGACACTGACTAAGGTTTCCCCGCTCCGCTTAAATCTGAAGTAGATCACCCTTGCCATGTTACTGCCATGTTAAGCAACCTTTAACTTTGCCGGTAGAAAATGCAACTCCAACCTAATTTGCTTGTACGGGGTTCCGACTCCGCTTAATTTGGATAAGTGCATCGCATCATCCTTGCCATGTCATGCATGCATATCATCTTGATCATGCTGGATCTTCTTTATCCGTAGTAGTAAGACTTGCACCGTTGTTTGTCTAGCATTTGCTTCTTCCCAGATAGGATCGCGAAGTGGTGTGGTGAGATACGACAAGTCCTCCGGATGTTCTTCGGCAATCCTTAACAGGCAAGCATTTCCTAAACTCCTGTCTCTGCAGGAGTCGCTCACCTATTTTACTTTGCCTTCTCTCTTATGCTAGCCTTGAGTTGCGTTCTTGTCACGTGTCCTATCCACTTGTTACCTCAAGCAGCCCATATTGCCACCACCACCTCCTACAGCTGTTGTTTGGTTATCGTGTCTGCCTTGCGAGTCGTAGTGCATGCTAGTGCTGTTTATATCCTGTTACCGTTATTGTTATCTTATCGGGTTATCTGTTGGGGAGTCATGACACATGGTTTATGGATATGTTTGTTGGAGATGATCACACTTACTTAATTGTTAACAACTAAAATTGTAAGCAGAGGCATATGTGAGCCCCTTTGCGAAAGCATCGGAACTTTGACTCGCTAATGTCCCCTAGGACCCGAGTTCTTGTTATCTGTTCCGAGATTGAGCGCTCTACCCGTACGTGGGGGAGTGGGACCCCCATCACCCACTACCTTTCCTCGAGTCTGTTTATTAGGAGCCACAACCTTGGTTTTATTTGCTCATATGCACGATGCAAGATTTACTTCCTGTTGCCTTCGGGTGTTTATATTCTGTACTGTACTCATCTCGTGGAACGATTAGCGAAAGCAGGTTTTTCACACTTAGCTTAGCCGTTGGCACAAACCTCTGGGTCCGTATCGGAGTACGGCCGAACTTCGTCACGGGTAGCTTAGTTGGGTGGCTCCCATTAAACTTTCTCTTGCATTGGGAACGGTCTTGTTGTGAGACTCCGCATTATCACCGCGGGTTCAAGCATGCGTATGGTTACATTTGGGCAACCCTGCAGGGTGTACATCTTATCGATAAGCCGTGTCCGCGGTTATGGACGACTTGGAATTGTATAGCTCGATCATAGAACAACTTACACCTTTATGCTGATGCTAATAATTTGCTAATAACTTGCGTAGTAATATAGCATTACTACAACGGCTACCTAATAAAACGTGTCCACCGTGTGAGTGCCTTTGTAAGTACTTCCTTGCGAGGGGGGGGAACGCATCGGTTGTGTTATGATTGCAGAGTATATAACTGTTAGTTTTATGCGATCTCTCATCTTCTCTGATTAGACGACTGTTGTACAGTGTCTCTATAGGTTTTTAGTGCTCGCGCGCTGCCGCTTAACCCCACCATATTGCCTATGACGTTCCTCTTGCGTCCTCTAAGTCCCTGCGTGCCTCAAGTACTAAGGACGACTGGTTGACGAATGCTTATACGTCTTGAAGTCTTGTTAAGTACGAACCCGTACTTATTGCTGCTTTGGGACATAACCGGGCAGGTATGAAGATCTGTGCGATGAAGACGACGTTAGCAAGGTTACCCTTCCGGCTTGGCCTGGGCAGGGTTATGGACGCCATTGGTTATCTTCAGGACTCTTAGTCCAATTTGTATCTTGTCCGTACTCGGACGCATTCGACATTTCTGTATGATTCGGATCTTGTATATTTGTGTCTTGAATCGCTGGAGTCGTTGTTGTAATATATGTTTCTTGTGGGCTCTATTGTAAACCTGTTGTAATGTTACTGCTCGTGGTAATTCCTCTGGCATCACGTGTGTGATTCGTCGCGCACGTCGTGTCGGAGGGCGTCTCTGAATCGATATCGTGCGGATTTCGGCGGGATCGCTGGAATCCTCATGGTACCGGTTCCCGGGGCGTCACACTTAGCAATCATGCTATTTTACTGAAGAAGTTTGATGTGTTAGTCCAGCCTGAAGATGTGGTTTTTGATGAGCTGCTCATTTGGGCTCGCATTATGAATCTGAGCTTTGATATGATGAATTCTGAGAGAGGTACTCCACTTGCCTCCAGGCTGGGTAGAATTGACTACCTTCACGTGGATGATAAAGGACGTGCTTGGGGCTCATATCTGCGGGTTAGGGTCTGTATCAATCCTTTGGAACCAATTATGCGGTGCGTCTCGGTTTTCTCCAAGAAAAGGAACATGACCATGCAATTTAATGTGATGTATGAACGGCTGACCATTTTTTGTTTCTCTTGTGGTCTGCTGGGGCATTCTTCTCTTGTCTGCCCGACACCGGCGACACGAGATTCAGAAGGGAAGCTCCCCTATCATGGCGATAAGCTATGTGTCCCAGAGAAGCGGAAGTAAAATGCCTCATCAATGGATCATTCCCAATCCAATAAACCATCCTGGGATGGCACAAAGACAGGGCCAGGCTCTCAGGCCTCAGGATCTACGCCGGGTGATAAGCAGAAGGATGCTGCCTTGGGTGAGGTGACCTCGCCGGCTAAGAAGAACCCTCGTCAGCGTAGAGCTACTGTGACGCGTGAGAAACCTGCTGCTTCACACTCGGGGCCGGGGAAGAAGGTGATATCACCGTCTAAACCGGCGAAGAAACGAAAGCAAAAGCAGGAGTACCGTCCCAAGCTTCCGGTGCTACATGATGGCACAGTACTTGTCACCGTTCCTGTTGGGGTGGCATCGTCCAATGCACTCAACGAGGAAGGTAGGACTGATCACCTTGAGGCGGTCGTGGATGACTCAAACAAGAAGCAATGAACAACCTCTCGATCGGCAGATCCGGCGGCGGCTGCGATGCAGCCCCGCCAGTTGCAATGATTTACCTCTGTTGGAACTGTCGGGGACTCGGGTCAGACTCGACAGTTGGTGAATTGCGTTGGCTAGTGACAACGTATCGACCCTCCTTCGTCTTCCTTTTCGAGACTAAGATGAAGGATAAAAGAGCTCAAAATTTTATGTGGAGCCTCGGCTACACAGGTAGTCTCGCTGTCAGTTGCGAGGGTCTCAGTGGAGGCCTTGTGCTTTTTTGGTCTGAACCGTTTGTGGTTGCTCTGAAAGGACTGAACTCTCACTGCATTGATGTAGTGATTTCGTCGCCCACTTGTGCTCCATGGCGTACCTCTTTCGTCTATGGGGAGCCTTGTCGGGATAAGCGACACGAATTTTGGAGCCTACTAAGACGGTTGAGAAGCCAATGGGATGGACCCTGGATTGCATGTGGTGATTTCAACGAAGTTCTTTTTCAACATGAGCATGTAGGTCCTCAGAATAGATCAATTGCATAGATGGATCAATTCAAGGATTGCTTGGATGATTGTGGATTGGCCGATATGGGTTACCCCGGCCCTTTATTCACATGGTCGAATCGGCCGGACGGTGACTCTCTTGTGCGGGTACGCTTAGGCCGTGCGGTGGCGAAAGAGGCTTTCTCTGCCAAATTCGACGGCTGTTCGGTTGAGAATATCATCACCACCACTTCCAACCATCTCGCAACTTTGTGAAAGATACTCAACGTAGACCGGTCCAGACAGGTTTCCGCTATGAAGCTGCATGGCAGCGGGCCCCGGACTATCACCAAATGATGGAAAAGGCGTGGTCTGAATCTCAACCAGGGCCGAACTGCCTGAATGCTACTTGGTCCAAACTCCAGTCGGTAGCTACCTCGTTGCAGGAGTGGAGTCATGCAAGCTTTGGACGTGTACGGCAGGAGATCAGGAAGTTAGAGTGCCAGCTAAAGACTATCTGACTGTCTCTTTGGCGTGCCGATGGGATTGATAATGCACGGAAGGTCAAAAGACGGCTGTGTGAGCTTTTTGAGAGAGAAGAGATCATGGCGAGACAACACTCACGGGTGAACTGGTTGCGGGAGGGAGACCGCAACACGGCATTTTTCCATGCATGCGCCTCGGCGCGCCGACAGCACGAACAGAATCCGTGCACTGGTTCGTGAGGATGGTTCTCGCTGTGAGGACCTACATGAAATCAAAGGTATGGCTGAGACATTTTATGGTGATTTGTTCTCATCTGAACCTTGCTATTCGGAGACTGTTCTTGATTCCATCCAATCCAAAGTCACTGATGAGATGAATGTCTAGTTAACCAAGGCATATACGGATTTGGAGATCAAGACAACTTTGTTCCAGATGGGGCCAACAATGGCCCCTGGACCTGACGGCTTTCCAGCTCTCTTCTACCAGACACACTAGGAGTTGCTGAAAGATGATGTCTGCTCTGCTGTTAGGGGCTTCTTATTGGGTGAAGGCATTCCTGAGGGTTTTTGTGATTCCATCATTGTGTTGATACCTAAGGTAACTAACCCAGAAAACCTCAAGAACTTCAGACCCATCAGTCTTTGTAATGTTCTTTACAAGATTGCATCTAAGGTGTTAGCTAACTGTTTGAAAGTGATTCTTCCTGTGGTGATCTCAGAACATCAGAGTGCTTTTGTCCCGGGAAGGTTAATCACTGATAATGCCTTGATTGCTTATGAATGCCTTCACACGATCAGGAGGCAAAAGGCTAAACAACCCTATTTTGCTCTGAAAATCGACATGATGAAGGCATATGACCGTGTTGAATGGGACTATTTACACGGATGTCTTTGCAAGTTGGGCTTTGCTCCAGGTTGGATTACGGCTGTGATGAGATGTGTTACTCATGTACGTTATGCAGTCCGGGTCAATGGGGAGCTTACTATGCCAGTTATTCCATCTAGAGGGATCAGACAAAGGGATCCTATAAGTCCGTACCTCTTTCTGCTCTGTACCGAAGGTTTGTCGAATCTGCTGTTTCTTAAGGAGAATGTGGGGCACTACAAGGAGTTCGTAATGGCCGTGACGGCCCGCCTATTTCCCACCTCCTTTTCGTGGATGATAGCATCTTCTTCGCTCGGAGTGATGCAAGGAGTGTAGAGGCTTTCAAGGAAACCGTTTCGTTATACTGTCAGGGTCTGGACAAAAGATTAATGTTGATAAATCTTCAATCTTCTTTGGTCTACACTGTGACAGTCGGGTGAAGCAAGACGTGATGGCCAGATTAGGAGTTCATAATGAGGTTCTGCAGGAAACCTACCTTGGCATACCTACGGGCGTGGGCCACTCTCCGTCTGGTTCTTTTAGGCCGGTTCTGGAAATAGCTTGGAAACAAATGAATAGCTGTTCTGGATGGCCTTTGTTACGTGCGGGGAAGGAAACTTGGCTGAAGGCAGTAATACAAGCAATTCCAACGTATTTGATGAGTTGCTTCTAGTTTCCGGTCTCCATCTGTGACTCTTTTCGAAAGTCCATTGCTGATCATTGGTGGGGCTTCGAAGACGGCAAAAAGAAGATGCATTGGCACAGTTGGTCGTGGCTATCTACCCCTAAGTCTTTAGGGGGAATGGGTTTTAGAGACTTTGTCTTATTTAACCAGGCCATGCTCGGGCGACAAGGTTGGAGATTACTCTCGGATCCGCAGTCGTTATGTGCCAGGGTGTTAAAAGGAAGGTATTTCCCTCACTGCGATTTTTGGGACGCTCCCAAACCTCGCTCATCGTCCTTCACTTGGAGGAGTATAATGTTTGGCATGCAATTGGTGAAACTCGGAAGCCGATGGAGTGTTGGTGATGGTAACAGTATCAATATGCTGACTAATAACTGGATTCCTAATATCAGACCTGGGGAGGTACAGACTCTGGCGCCCATTCCAGAGGGTGCAACGGTGGCCTTTCTTCTTAGCGAGGAGCGCCGGCCATGGGACGTCGAAGTCGTTCGTTCCATTTTTGTGGAGGATGTTGCCAACCAGATCATTCAAATCCCTATCAGCCGGCGGGGAGGAATTGATTTCCTATACTGGCCGCATACAAAGTTTGGAGAGTACACTGTACGTTCTGCATATCATCTGGCTAGAACTGAGAAGTTCTTTGTTGAGCGCAGCAGACCTGGTGGTGGTGTTTACTCTTCCATGCAGCTTGATATTTCACTTTGGAAGAAACTTTGGGCGATCAAGGCACCTGGGAAGATGAAGATCAATATATGGAGATTTATCCATGACAGTCTGCCCTCTGGTTCCCAATTAAACCGCCGCCATATCCTAGCTTCGGCGGCGTGCATGGTTTGCAACAGAGAGGAATCATCGGCCCATGTGTTCCTTTTCTGCCAATTTGCTAGAGAAGTTTGGCGTGAGATCAAGCCGCTGTATGGTCTTCATCTCCGTCGCAAGTTCTTCATCAACCCTAAGGACTGGGTTTTTGATTTCCTGGAGAGATCCAGAGACAGGGAACGTATGGTTCTGACTTTGGTGATTTGGCACTTCACTAGTAGAAAAATGGGCATCCATCTAAGCCTTTAGTACCGGTTCCCTTACGAACCGGTACTAAAGGGGGCATTAGTACCGGTTCCGGGCGAGGAACATCTATACCGGTTCGTTCAGGGCCTTTTATACCGGTTCGTGTTACGAACCGGTATGAAAGGGTTTGAGCCCAGTTTCCAGGCGGAGGTGGGGCCAGGGCTGGACCTTTAGTACCGGTTCATCTAAGGAACCGGTACTAAAGGGTCCCTGCCTATTTCATCACAGCGCGCCCGACCCTTTCTCATTTCCCTTCACCTTCTCTCTCTCACATTTCTAAATATTTTGCACCTCTCACACTCCAACAAATCTCTATTTTTTCTCCACCATTTTAACAAGATTAACGGCATACATCGATCCAAGGGTTAGCAATATCATTCTTTCTTCCGGCGTTCCTAATTTAGCTCATTTCTTTGGTAGTTTTAACTCATACTATTTTTCTAGTGCTAGCAAGGTGTTCGATGAAATGTCTAAGTTAGGGATTTTATTTTTTTATATGCAATTTGAGCTGAAATTATAGTATGTTTTGTAGGTTTAAGTATCATCCCCGTCCTCACCGCCGTCGATCGCCAGCGTCGTCCCCTAGCCGGCACCGTACCACCTCGGTGAGCCTCTTCTTTTTTATACAAAAACTTAGTTTTATGTGATGAACTTGAATATTAATTAAGTTGGTCACTCATATATCCATGATGTTGTGTAATTAATGATTTTTGATATACATATATAATGCAGATGATTCGACAATGGATGTACGGTGACCGGTGCCATCCCGAGTTCATTAATGGCATGCATTATTTTCTCAACGTGGCTGAGGCAAACAGGCGGTCGAATGGTTTCATGTATTGTCCATGTAGTTCCTGTAAGAATATGAAGGATTACTCTACCTCAAAGACCCTTCACGTCCACCTGCTGGAGAACGGTTTCATGCACAGCTATAATTGTTGGACCAAGCATGGAGAAAGAGGGGTTATATTGGAAGACAACGAAGAAGAAGAGGATAGTGACAACTATCCTATGTTCACTGAAGACGGTGATAGTAGAATGGGGGAAGACGAAGCTGAAGAAGAGCCCATTTTTGATGAGCCGATATTTGATGACCCCGATGACGATTTGGGTCGGGCCATTCTTGATGCGAAGATAAACTGCGGAAGTGAAAAGGAGAGGTTGAAGTTGGAGAAAATGTTAGAGGATCACAACAAACTGTTGTACCCAAATTGCGAAGATGGCCAGAAAAAGCTGGGTACCACGCTGGAATTGCAATGGAAAGCAGAGAATGGTACTTCCGACAAGGGATTTGAAAAGTTGCTGAAAATAATAAAGAAGATTCCAGGGGAGAACGTATTGCCCTCTAGTACGTACGAAGCAAAGAAGGTTGTCTGCCCTCTAGAATTAGAGGTGCAGAAGATACATGCATGCATCAATGATGCATCCTCTACCGCAAGGAGTACGAGAATTTGAATGCATGCCCGGTATGTAGTGCATTGAGGTATAAGATCAGGCGAGATGACCCTGGCGATGTTGAGGGCGAGTCCAACCCAGGAAGAGGGTTCCTGCGAAGGTGATGTGGTATGCTCCTATAATACCACGGTTGAAACGTTTGTTCCAAAACAAAGAGCATGCCAAGTTGTTGCGATGGCACAAAGAGGATCGTAAAAAAGACGTGATGCTGAGACACCCGACGGGTCGCAGTGAGAAAAATCGACAGAGAGTTCAAGTCATTTTCAGATGATGCAAGGAACTTAAGATTTGGTCTAAGTACGATGGCTTTAATCCTTTCGGGGAGCAAATCTCCAGTCATAGCACCTGGCCGGTGACTCTATGTATCTATAACCTTCCTCCTTGGTTGTGCATGAAGCGGAAGTTCATTATGATGCCAGTGCTCATCCAGGGCCCGAGGCAACCCGGCAACGACATTGATGTGTACCTTAGGCCATTGGTTGAAGAACTTTTATAGTTGTGGCGTGAAGAAGGTGTACCTGTGTGGGATGAGCACGAACAAAAGGAATTTAACCTACGAGCGTTGTTGTTTGTAACCATCAATGATTGGCCTGCTCTTAGTAACATTTCAGGGCAGTCAAACAAGGGATACAATGCATGCACACGTTTAGGTGAGACTGACAGTATATATTTGGGAAACAAGAATGTGTACCTGGGCATCGTCGATTTCTTCCAAAACAACATCACGTAAGAAAGAGAGGAAAGAATTTCGGAGGTGAGGCAGATAACCGAACGAAGCGTACCCGCCCTACTGGGGATGCTATATATGATATGGTCAAGGATTTAAAAGTGATCTTTGGAAAGGGTCCTGGCGGACAATCTGTTCCGCATGATGTTGACGGGCACGTACCCATGTGGAAGAAGAAGTCTATATTTTGGGAGCTACCCTACTGGAAATTCCTAGAGGTTCACTCTTCAATCGACGTGATGCACGTGACGAAAAATCTTTGCGTGAACCTGCTAAACTTCTTGGGCGTTTATGGAAAGACAAAAGATACACCGGATGCACGGAAGGACTAGCAAAGTATCCACGAAGGAAACAACCTGAATCCAGAGATGTATCAAGGTCCTGCCAGCTACGCTCTTACCAAAGAAGAGAAGGAGATCTTTTTGAAGTCTGAGTAGCATCAAGGTCCCGTCTGGCTTCTCGTCGAATATAAAGGGAATAATAAACATGTCGGAGAAAAAGTTTCAAAACCTAAAGTCTCATGACTGCCACGTGATTATGACACAATTACTTCCGGTTGCATTGAGGGGGCCTGCCGGAAAATGTTCGAGTACCCATTGTGAAGCTATGTGCGTTCCTCAATGCAATTTCTCAGAAGGTGATCAATCCACTAACTCTACAAAATTTACACAAGGATGTGGTGCAATGTCTAGTCAGCTTCGAGTTGGTGTTCCCACCATCCTTCTTCAATATTATGACACATATCCTAGTTCACCTGGTCGAAGAGATTGGCGTTCTCGGTCCTGTATTTCTACACAACATGTTCCCCTTTGAGAGATTCATGGGAGTCTTAAAGAAGTATGTTCATAACCGTGCTAGGCCAGAAGGAAGCATATCCAAGGGCTATGGAACAGAGGAGGTCATTGAGTTTTGTGTTGACTTTATTCCTGACCTTAAGCCGATCGGTGTTCTGAATCGCGCTATGAGGGGAGGTGGAAAAGGCACGCTAGGAAAGAAAGCAACAACGTGTATGGACGGAAATTCTTTCACTCAAGCACACTACACAGTTCTACATAATTCCATCTTGGTGGCTCCGTACAAAGAGGAACACAAGGATATCTTACGCTCTAAATACCCGGAGCAACGTGAAGATTGGATTGATGGAGAACACATGAAGACTTTCCGCGGTTGGTTGCAAACACGTCTCATGAATGTCACTGATGACGAGCAGCTATACTTGTTGGCCAAGCAACCATCTTCGACTATATCGACTTTTCAAGGGTACGAGATTAATGGGAATACATTTTACACGTTCGCCCAAGATAAAAAGAGCACCAACCAAAACGGTGTCCGCTTTGATGCAGCAGATGGCAATGGGAAGAAGGTCACATATTATGGGTACATAGAGGAGATATGGGAACTTGACTATGGACCTAATTTCAAGGTCCCTTTGTTCCGGTGCAAATGGTTCAACCTGAAAGACGGGGTTCAGGTAGACCCGCAGTACGGAATGACTACAGTGGATCTCAAGAATCTAGGGTACGACACCGAACCATTCGTCCTAGCCAGTGAAGTGGCTCAGGTTTTTTATGTGAAGGACATGTCTAGCAAACAAAAAAAAAAAAGAAAGGCAAGAGGACACATCATACGATGAGCCAAAGCGCCACATAGTTCTTTCGGAAAAAGAAACATCGTGGGAGTAGAGGACAAGACAGACATGTCAGAAGATTATAATAAGTTTGATGATATTCCACCCTTCAAGGTAAAAACTGACCCAAGCATCATCTTAAATAATGAAGATTGTCCATGGTTGCGTTGCAATCAGAAGAAAGGGAAACACACGAAGAAAACTCAGAAGAGTAGCTAGATAGGGATCATAACTTGTGTATCTCAATATGGAAATCACTTTTGTGTAATGATGTTACTGTATGTAAGATATTAACAATGGAGATGGAGCCTTTCACGGGCTTGCAGGGAAATTTTTCCGAGGCGCAGCTTCCGAAGATGCCGTAGGGCCTGTGCACCAACGACATCTTCGAGAAGCTGCGGCACGGGAGATTTCCCAACCCTTTCCCCATTACTGTTAGAGGAGATGGAGCCTTTCACGGGCTTGCAGGGAAATTTTTCCGAGGCGGAACTTCCGAAGATGCCATAGGGCGTGTGCACCAACGACATCTTCGAAGCTGCGCCCGAGATTTCCCAACCCTTTCCCATTCTTGTTAGAGGAGATGGAGTCTTTCACGGGCTTGCAGGAAATTTTCCGAGCGCAGCTTCCGAAGATGCCGTAGGGCGTGTGCACCAACGACATCTTCGAAAGCGCCAGATTTCCCAACCCTTACTCCATCCATGGGGATGAAACTCTCCCTACCTGCTTGTTGATCTGCTTGTTCATCTGCTTGCCAAGGCGTATCGGTGTTCCTTTTATAGGCACGGCTCCGCTTCTGCTTTGTCTTGTTCCTCCGACAGGGCGTCGTGCGCTACATGCTTTATCTCATCGAGCAGTGCGTCCACCCACGCGTCCTTATCCTGCCGACAGCTTTAGTCCCGGTTGCACACACCAGCCGGTACTAAAGGTTACCCACGCGTCCCACCGACAGTTTTGTTAGATGACAGAAAAACCACCTTTAGTCCCGGTTGCACCCACCAGCCGGTACTAAAGGTTACCCACGCGTCCTTATCCCACCGACATCTTTAGTCCCGGTTGCACCCACCAGCCGGTACTAAACGCCCCAGATAAGGCCCTCCCAGATAAGCCTCCCCCAGATAAGACACCCCCATCTTCCCACGCTTTCCACTGGTTCCCGCCTCCGTCTTCCCGCCTCCGTCTTCCCGCCATTTTTTCACTATATATATATGTAGGCTTGGCTTCCATTTACATATCTGCAAACCTCTCATCACTCTCTCTCATGGCTTCCATCGTATCTCTAACCCCCGGGAGGCGGAGGCGCTTTGCGCCTCGAACTACCCCTGCCCGCCGGGCTACCGCGTCCCGACCTGGTTGCTGAGCGTCGGAGCGTACCGGTCCCTCCTGTCCCTCTAGGTGTGGCGCGCGAGATGGCCATCACGAACCACTACTACTTCGAGCTCACGCCAGAGCAGCGGAGGCATCCCCAGTGGCATCCCGACTACAGCCCGACTTGGGAAAGCTTCTTCATCAATCGGCGTGAGAGTGCCCTTGCCAGGCACGAGGAGGACGGCCCGCCTCGTTCGAACTTCAACGAGGCCGGCCGTCGGCTGTGGTGGCGCGGCCGGACTCTCCAGAGCGTCATGGCCTACCGTGGCCCCCGCCTGTGCTACCCTCAGTCCCAGTCCAGGCGTGCTCACCCGCCGAGGTTCGACTACCGCGACCCCGACGCCAGCGACGATGACGTAAGCGACTACGATGGCTACAGCGGTGACGTTTATAGGGCTAGGCACGACTATGACTGAATCCCTCCAACATTCGAATCTGGCCATGTATCTTAATTTTCAGTTGAGCTATGTAGTTTAATTCCAGTTCAATCGTAATGAAATTTTATTCCCGCCCATTATTTCCCGCCCTTTTCCTCCCGTCCGGCGTCGTGGCGGGAAACTTTTCCGCGCGGCGTCCTGGCGGGAAACTTTCCCGCGCGGACGGCGTCATGGCGGGAGTCCCATCAACACAAATTAGGGTTCACGTTAAACGAAGCTACTTCAAATTTAAACGGAGCGGGAAACCTTAGTCGGTGTCAGAAATAGGAAAAAAATAAAAAAAGAAATAGAAAAACAGAAATAGAATACAGAAACAGAAAAAGAAAACAGAAACAGAAAATGAAAAAGAAAACAAAATAGAAAAAAATAGAAAATAGATAGAAAAAGAAATAGAAAAAGAAACAGAAAATAAATAGAAAAAGAAATAGAAAAGAAATAGAAAAATAAATAGAAAAAGAAACAGAAAAGAAATAGAAAAGAAAAAGAAAAAAAAAGAAATAGAAAAGAAAAGAAACAGAAAAGTAAAAAGAAACACAAAAGAAAAAGAAACACAAAAGAAAAAAGAAACAGAAAAAGAAAACAAAACAAAAAGAAAACAAAAATACCTTTGGTACCGGTTGGATTCACCAACCGGTACGAAAGGTCTTTGTTGTTGGTGGAACCAACCGGTACCAAGGTCCCCACTGCCTTAGCCGCCGCGCGCGAAAATCGCCGGCAGAGAGCGCCGCCGCAGCGCAGCACGCCGTCGTTGTCGTCCTCGCTAAGCACCACGCCGCCGCCGCCATCGTCCGCCGCCGCTACGCCCTGCGCGGCACCACGCCGTCTTCGTCGCCGTCATCGTCGTCCGCACGTGCGCGCAGCACGTGCCGCTCCTCTCTGCGCCGGCCAGAGGTACTGGCGGTGATTTTCGTCGCTAGCCGCCGCTATGCCCTGCGCCGCCGCCTCCCTGCACAGCTACCACGCCACGCGCCACCACACGGACCCTGCAGGCCGTCCGCGCCAGGCGCCGCACCGCCGCACCTCGCCGCTCCACGCCGCCCGCCAGGTCTTCGACGTATTGCGTGCGCGGCAGCGACAAGCACGCGGAGGCTGCGAGGACGCAGGGCAGGTGTTGTCGTCTTTGGCGGGCGGCGCGGCCCGTCGTTGCTCCCGCCGCTGCTGCTGTGCCCGTCGTCCGACGGCGACGGCCTCGCGAAGCTGACGGTGCTGGTCGGGCGGCGTAGAGCGCGTTGGCGGGCCTGGATGCGGGCGCCGCCGGAGAGGAGGGGAAGCTGGAGGCGGTGTTGCTGGCTGTGGTGAGCCCGCTGGCGGCGGCGGCGCAGACGCTGATGGGGCGGTGCGTGTGCGGGTCCATGCCGGCGCTGATGGGGCGGAGGTAGTTCATCCAGCGGAGGCGGCAGCTCTTGCCGCAGCGCAGGAGGCCCGCCGCCTTGGGCAGCGAGCGCCAGCAGCCTTCGCCGTGCGCCTTGATGTAGCCGATGAGGCGCTGGTCCTCTTCCTTGGTCCACGCGCGCTTGTTGGTGTGCGCCTTCTCACAGCACGGCGACCTTCCCATGGCTACAGATGTCTGATCGATGCCACCTACAGCACGCACGGGAATCGTATCCTCTTTTCTTGGGCTGGAGTTAGATCGGAGCTTCAGCTCGCGCGCGGCGGTGTGCAGAGGAGAAGGCCGTGGGGAGAGGGAGGCACGCGTATATATGGTGACGGCGAGAAGCTAGCAGAGCAGAGGGGAGTTGTGTTGTTGTAGCGCGGAGATGGCGACCGGGATATGGCCGGAGAGGCGGTTGGAGGGGAGCGAGAGCGTGGCGAGCTCGGAGAAGTGGGCGGGGGCGCCATGCATGAGCATGTGAGGGGGTGTGAACTGTGAAGTGGGGCGTTGATGCTGTGCCGGAGTGGAGCTGTGCCGGCCCAGCTGGTGTTTGTGTTTGTGTGTGGTTGGTGGCGCCTCATGGTTCCTGGCGCCGGTGTTTGTGTGTGGTGTGGTGTGGAACGTACGTCGGGGGAGAGGAGATGGAGCGAGGTCGAGGAGGCTTCCGGGTGGGTCGAGAAAAAGAGAGAAGAGCGAGAGGAGGAGCGCCGAGTCCGGTGCCGCCGTGACATAGAGAGAAGAGTGAGAGGAGGAACGCCGAGTGTTAGGGTTAGGGTCCGTAGCGGTGCCGAGTCCATGGCGGTGCCGCCGCGACATAGAGAGAAGAGCGAGAGGAGGAGCGCCGAGTGTTAGGGTTAGGGTCCGTAGCGGTGCCGAGGCCGTGGCGGTGCCGCCGCGACATAGAGAGAAAGAGAGGAGCGGCGAGTGTTAGGGTTAGGGTCGAGAAAAAGAGAGAAGAGCGAGAGGAGGAGCGCCGAGTGTTAGTGTTAGGGTTTTTGCTTTCTTCATTTGAATTGTTATCCATCTAGCAATCTGTTATATGATCATGACATGATGAATGAAATAATTGCTTTCTTAATTTTGTAGTGACATTGAGCTATGGCGGACGGCACCTTCGTCCGAGATGAGGATCAAGAAAAAGAGGTGCAGAAAATGATATATGAGAGTGCCCGTGGGCCGGAACCCGATGGAGATGACTATGAGTTCGCAGATTTTCTGAACGATGCCGGTGAGGGACTTGAGTCTGAAGAGATTAGAAGAGACAACGAAGTGTCCATAAAAAACTCCGGCGAGGTGTATATTTATGTATCAAGTCTATGTTCATCAGTAGATGCATTCATTTATTTGTATTGCACTTATTAACGAATCATATTTCTTTTAGCCTTCTGGATCATCGAGCAAGTCTGTTAAAACAAAACGAGGCACGACGCAACTGCTAAAGGGTGAGGGTAGGTTAGCCCTCACCGCATTTAAGGATAATGGTGAACCGGTGCATCCCAAAGATCACTGCCGCAAATTTACAAGTCAAGCTGGAGTTCTTGTTAGGGACCATGTACCGATCAGCATTCAAGAGTGGCATAAGCCGAAGAACGCGGGGACTGAAGCTAGTTTTGTCAACGAAGTGATGAATTTTTTTCTTTGGGACACTCTACTGACACGCTTCAGCCTACCGGAAGAAATGACGGAAGGCCAGAAGAAGAAAGTCAAGGAATGGACTCTCAAGAAGATGGCCACATAATTCCAGACATGGAAGAAAAATTTATGGGACAAATATAAGCATGAAGATCCAGTATTCGATGATAATCTAGTGAAGATAAAAGATCACTGGCCCACATTCAAGATGTATAAGCAATCGACAACTGCTAAGTCCCGATCGGTCACAAATAAGAAAAATGCTTCAAAGAAGAAACTTTTCCATCATTTGGGGTCAGGTGGCTACAAGACTGCCATTCCGAAGTGGACAGCGTTTGAAAATGAACTGATGGAAAACGGAATCACTCCACAGACATGGGACTGGCCCGACCGGTCCAAGTTCTGGTTGTTCGCGCATGGGGCAGGGTTGGACCCAAAGACAGGGCATATCGTTGCGCAGGGGAAATGGAAGGACAAAATTGAAGCAATCACGAAGCAGCTTGTAGATGCAATTGAAAAGGTCAGAAAGGGAGAGTACATTCCCGATAGAGAGAATGACGAGCTGACACTCACTTTGGGGAATCCTGAACACGTTGGACGGGTTCGAGCTTGCCCAGGTCAGACCCTGAAGGAAGCGTGGCCGGAGTGCGCTGACACTTATAGAAGCCGTTCACGAAAGAAGAAGGAGGCGGACATTGTAACGGAATTGTTAAATAGGGTGGAGGCGCTTGAGAAAAATCAGAGGGCACCTGATCAGCCGATGTTTCTACAGGATCCTCAAGCCGATGCCGCCCCATCTCAGCGAAGCGGTGTGGGTTCCACGCATCTTGACGGATGTGGAGGAAGCTACCCCGTGGATTATGTCACGGAGAAGACAGATTGCGAGCTATATATGTTATTCAGGACCGCGTCGTTAAGGTGGCGGTCGGCTATGTTTACCCAAATGAAGATGGAGCAACGCACCATCATAAGCCCATTCCACCTGGCTGTGTTCGTGTCGGGGTGGATGAAGTTGTTCCGGGTTTTGAAACAGTGGAGCTTGATTTTCCTAGAGGTGACGATGAGAGGACAATTGCCGATGTCAAGCACGGTTTCACCCTATGGCCGAAGAAATACATTGTCCTTTTGCAAAGGCCACCGACTCCTCGTAGCGGTCCACATGAGCAGGAAAGGCCACCGACTCCTCTTGGTAGCGGTCCACATGAGCAGCAAAGGCCATCGACTCCTCCTGGTAGCAGTCCACAGGAGCAGCAAAGTCCACACCTACCCGAGAGAGACCCCAGCGTGAGTCCACCATCTCGAGATCCTCCGCGTAAGACAGCGTCCTTTAAGCGGAACGGTACTCCGCCTAGGAAGAGATCTAGAATGGAGAAACCACTGCCGCCTATGGAGAAGTTACCTTGGGACATGAGTATCGAGGAAAATGAGCAAAGATGTCAGTCCCAGCTGAAATCCTTTTTTGCTAAGAAAGCGCCGGAGATACCTTTTGAGAAGACACTAGATCCAGTGAAAGTTGTGCGTACCGTTGAGAATCTATATGACCCTGTACCATCGCCGCCATTTAACTATAGGCGTTCTATTGAAAGGTCGTATGACGAGATGGTGGAGGCAAAAAAACGCAATCAATCGGGTGTCACAACGAAAAAAGGGAAACAACAAGTGCACCAGCTCGGAGAACAATCCGTTCAATCGGTCCCCCCTCTCATGGTGTTTGACGAGAAGGCCGTTCAAAGTTCTCGAGAATACACCGATTACCCCTTCGCTGAAGTAGAATATAAATTTGTTCAAGGGAAAGATTTGGTCGAGAATCTCAGGAAGCTACCAACAAGTATGCGTAATTTGCATGCGTGGTATAGTAATGCCACAAAGAAAGGGATCGAGTCTATCATGGTGCGAGTTAAGGAAGAGCACTACTTCCAAGAATACTTCGGCGAACTCTTTCAGTTATACAATCTCCGGGCCCTATTGTCTGTAAGTGATTTATTTATGTAATTTGAGAAGTCTTTAGCTCAGCTCGTTCATTGTCTACAAATTATAATCTTTTGTGCGCTATATTATGCAGATCGAAGATGCTCGAATGCAAAAGGGATGAAATCAAGCACATTGGGTTCATTGACCCGGATACAATGCATGAAAAAACCATAGAGGATCCCATCTATAACAGGGATACACCGGAGACTTTGCTAAGGTTTTTGAAGCGACAACATGACAAAAAGATAATACTTTGGCCTTACAACTTCAAGTGAGTGTTACTGTCTTATAACACATTCTATTTTGCTCACGAGAAGTTCAAATTTTAACTGATGACTTATATATATGACACTGCTTATTTAACCGTGCGCAGGTTTCACTTTATTCTTATCGTCATTAAAATGTATGAAGGAGAGGTTGAAGTCTTTGACTCACAAAGAAAAGAGGCCATACTATACAAGACGTGTTTTTTTATGCTCAAAAAGTAATATTAATTCTTATCGGTCTTTTCGGTAATTTCCTGATATCAACTAATTGATAACTCTTTTATGCATTTTCTTTTGTCGGGCAGTGTATGGGAAATGTTCATCAAGGAAGATCGGTCCCATGAATGGAAACCGAAGCTGATATGGCGTGCGAACAAAGTAAGTAGTACTACCTAGGTCCACACACCTTTATCATACTTGATTATTGTTTCATTGAATTATATTCTTATACAGAAATGCCCGCAACAACCAGAGGGGACTAATCTATGTAGATACTACGTTTGCGAGTACATCCACAGAATTGTCAGCGAGAGAACGAATAATCAAATAAATAAAGAGGTACGGAAACAATATTCACAAATTTATTTTGTTACCATAAGTTGTGCTTAGTTTCAGTAATAATTGTTTGTTTGTGATTTGATATATACACACACACACATAGCTCATGTATTCATTTGTATCTCATTCTTTTACAGTTGGCAAGAAAGCGGGACAGGATCTCAATCAAGGAACGCTTCAAAGCAATTGGCGATGAATTTGCGGGATTTTTCCTTCGGGACGTCATACCGCCATTCGGAGAGTTTCACTATGAATGAAGATGTACATGTAACATATAGTTTGACTCGGAGAGTACCACTCTGCTACATGTAATAGATAGTATGCCTCGGAGAGTACCACTATATATGCATGAAGATCGATCTTCATGCATACTACTTAGTTTGCGATCTTATGCAATTACATGTGTTATATTATATGCACCAAGTTGCTATGCATCACCCTTATCTTCATGTACTACCTAAACCCAAACGCGTAGCAGGCGCATCGACGCGATATGAAACGGTCCGATACCCCTAAACCCCTCCTAAAACCCTAAACCCTGAATTCTCTGCCGCGGCAGAGATTTCTGCATTTTCTCTGCCGCGGCAGACAACCTTTGGTACCGGTTCGTATTACAAACCGGTACCAAAGCTCCCTAGCCCTGCGCCCTCCTGAGCGCCCACGTGGAGGCCCTTTAATACCGGTTCGTAAGGAACCGGTACGAAAGGGGGGGAAGATCCGGTACAAAAGCCCCTTTGGAACCGGTATTGATGCTCCTTTTTCTACTAGTGCTTGTGGATTTATCGGAATGGCATCCGAAATGGCGAATCTCCAAGACATCCTCATAGTTTAGCCGAACAATGCAAGGCTTATGTCGATATGATCGAGATGCATCTCTTTAAACCTGCCCCTTCTACTAGGCGTGAGACAGCTTCTTCAGCTCCTCGCTGGTCTCCGCCGCCGGAAGGTACGGTTCATATCTTTGTTGATGCAGCTCTGTTTCCACCCTCTCGCCGCATGGGAATTGGTGTAGTGATCCGAGACCACAATGGTGCATGCCTCGCTGCTTGCAGCGAGCTCCTTGAGGAGGTCACCTCGCCAGAGATAGCTGAAGCGCTCGCTCTTCGTCGCGCTTTGTCCCTTGCCGGTTCTGAAGGTTTCGACAAGGTAATTGTGGCATCTGATTGCCTTTCCTTGGTTCAACGAGTCAATAGCCTGGAGCTTGACCGTAGCCAAGTTGGAGTGGTGGTTCAAGACATCAAGGCTCTGGCGGCAAGTTTTACTTCGGTGTCTTTCATCCACGTTTATCGTCAGTGTAATCTTGCGGCTCATTCTTTAGCTCGTTCTGCTGAACTGTTTATTTCGGTCACTTTTAGAAACTCTATTCTGGATTGCATCCGGCAAACTATTTGTAATGGTTTATCTTGATTAATAAAGAGCCGCATTCTCTAAAAAAAACAACAGTTCATTCCTATTTGGCAAGGTGCGCTATAATTCATGCTCTAATTGTCAAATTTGCATATTGATAAATTGACCGTAGAATTGATAATTGATAGATTAAAAAAAAAATTGTTGTAGAATTGTTGAAGAACCAAGAGCAAGTTGAGAAACAAGATAGGCGACAGTCAAATAAGACAGGCAATAGTCTTTTGGATGATTATCTAATGACTAAGGGTAAGCCCGATAAGTAGTCTTCTTTGAGCTAATAAAGCCAATTTTATGGAAAATTGAGACTTCTTGTGAATTATAATATGTTCATAAGACCAGAGTGCTATTTTTAAATTATATGCTAGTATGTTAAATTCGATTCAATCTCAAAATGGGGCTATGGACATGTTTATTCTAAAAGAATCACAAGTGTCGTTCGATAATTAGTCAATTGATCATTCTACCGTAGTTTTGTTTCTCTTGCGGGTAGGGCCCCATTTTGGAGTTGGCACAGGGCCCTGGATTTTGCCGGTCCGGCCCTGCCAAAATCTAATTATTGCGTGGGCACCCTCGCATGGTTAGCGCTGAGAGCTGTTCTCTCACGATACATCGCTAGTGTCCAAAAACCACCGATTGTTCAAATTTTTGGGAGATGCGCCCTGTTCCTGTTGAAATCCCCATTCCTCTTTTCTCTCCCTGCGAGCTCTCTCTCTCGCGATTCGTCGCATGCACCCTCATCGGTGGTGATGGGTCGGCGGCAGACGGATCGAGCGGCGGGGTGGGTCGGGGACCGCGGTGAGAAGTAGTGGGGGAGCATCGATGACACGGACCCGAGCTGTAAGCCCCTAGGACCAATACTATACAATTCTAGCCCAACCTGCTAGCCATTGCATAGTAACAGTACCGAGACCCTTTCCACAACGGGCACTTCACACATACACACATTGTCCACGTTGTCCCTTGTACTGGAGGAGGTGAATCAATCCCTGTCTGCCCAGGTTGGAGCTATGCAGGTCCGGCCAATAGTGCAACTACCAGAAGACAAGGCCAACATGGATGTGGAGCTGCGCCTTGCACTAGCACAAGTGCACCACAAGGATGGAGCACCAAAACGCTGCAAGAAAACTAGTGCAAGGAAGGTTGTGGTGAAGGGCATTGACATGGGAATGAGGTCTAATTCTCTAGGGACGTCAGATATGATTCCAGCACTTCGGGGCCTTAGCTCGATGGTAGTATCCTTCGGAGACTCAGATGAACAGATGCCAGCGGTTGATCAGACTCCACGGAAGCGCTCGGCTATGGAGACAACTGAAAAGGAGGTGCTGCTCTTTGGGAGGGACCTGGCCATGATGGCGCAGAATCAAGAGCAAAGAGGAGGCGAGCAGAAGAGAGGGCGAATCAAGAAGCCTAACGAGGAGGTACCAGAGACGGAGGCAGAGAAGGCAGGCGATGAGGATAAGGTAGCAAACGCAGAGACTACCACCAAGCTGACGGGGCCAGGCGCGGCGCCCCGTCAGTCGCCATGAATTGCTTGAGCTTTAACTGTCGGGGAGCAGGAAACGCCCCGACAGTTAATGAGATCATTAAGGTTTCCAAGTTTTTTAATATTAAGTTAGTTTTTCTGTGTGAAACTAGGCAAAATAAAGATAGGATTCGTCGTCTTCGTTATCGTTTAGGTCTTAAAGGGTTCGCAGGTTTTAGTAGTGATGGTCTTAGTGGTGGTCTTGCTTTATTCTGGCATGAGAGTATTTGTGTTGATATAAAATCCGTTAATGAAAGATTTATTCATGCTTATATCCGTGAGTCGCCCAGTGCACCTCAGTGGCGCTTGACGTGTGTCTATGGCGAGCCCCGTGTAGAAAATCGTTATCGCATGTGGAATAGCCTAAAAACGCTGAAGGCAGAGTCAGATCTTTCTTGGCTGGTCATGGGTGATTTTAACGAAGCTTTGTGGCAGCAAGAGCACTTATCATGTACCCCTCGGGCTGAGCCCCAGATGGCGGCCTTCCGTGAAACCCTTGCTGTCTGCAACCTTGCTGATCTGGGGTTCAAAGGGCTCCCATTTACCTATGATAACAGAAGAAGTGGGCGGGCAAATGTCCGTGTGAGACTTGATCGAGCAGTGGCCACTACTGAGTGGCGGAACTTATATGGTGAAGCTCTGGTAGAACATTTAGTCTCACCTGTTTCTGACCATTGTCATTTGCTTGTACGTCTAATGCAGGAGAACCGATCAGTACCAAGACAACCCCGACGACACTATGAGATATGGTGGGAACGGGCAGCTGAGCTACCAGAATTGATAGCATCGGCCTGGGAGGAAGCTGGCCTGAAATCTGACCTGAAGTCTGTACGTATGGGACTGGACAAAGTCATGCATGTGCTGCAGGCCTGGAGCAGGAAGAAGTTTGGGAATCTGCTGAAGGAATTGGAAATATGCAGAAAGAAACTAGAAGAGCTAATGCGTGCTAATGCTGACCGTGAAGCCATCAGACAAGTCCAAGACCATATGAATGAATTATTGTACCGGGAAGAAATGCTATGGTTGCAAAGATCGCGGATTAATTGGCTAAAGGAAGGTGACCAAAATACCAGATATTTTCACCAGAAGGCAATTTGGTGTGCGCGGAAAAATAAAATTAAACGACTTAAGAACGCGGAGGGAGTCTGGAAGGATGCCCCCTCGGACATGGAAAGGATGGCTACATCATACTTTAAAGAGCTTTTTGACCGTGATCCTAATATTAATTTTGGTGAGTTGTTAAATTTGCTGCAGGAGCGGGTAACGCCAGAGATGAACAAGAATCTCTGTAAGGAATTTTCTGAGGAGGAGATTGGAGATGCCCTATTTCAAATTGGGCCTCTTAAAGCTCCTGGAATTGATGGTTTCCCGGCAAGATTTTACCAGAGGAATTGGGCGGCATTGAAAGCGGAGGTAGTCAATGCAGTTAAGTTATTCTTTTTGACAGGGAGGATGCCAGATGATGTCAATGACACCGCCATTGTATTAATCCCTAAGATTGATCATCCGGAGTCCCTGAAGGATTTTCGCCCTATTAGCTTATGCTCTGTGCTTTACAAGATTATTGCTAAGTGTTTGGTGAACAGGTTGAGGCCTATTCTGGGTGACATTATCTCCATCAACCAAAGTGCGTTTGTACCTGGACGCCTCATCACGGATAATGCGCTGGTAGCCTTTGAATGTTTGCACTTTATTGAGCATAACAAGAAATAACAGGATAACTTCTGCGCATATAAGTTGGACCTGTCCAAGGCCTACGACAGGGTAGATTGGGGTTTCTTAAGGAACGCGATGGAAAGGTTGGGTTTTGCTCACAGATGGGTGGACTGGATAATGGCATGCGTCACCACTGTGAGGTATTCGGTGAAATTCAATGGAACCCTCCTGGATTCGTTTTCCCCTTCTCGAGGTCTTCGACAAGGTGATCCACTATCCCCCTTTCTCTTCCTTTTTGTAGCTGACGGTCTTTTGGCTTTATTGCAAAAAGGAGTACAGGAACAACATATTCAGCCACTGAAGGTCTGTAGGCGTGCCCCAGGTGTATCCCATCTTTTGTTCGCCGATGATATTTTACTATGTTTTCGTGCAAATGTGGAGGACGCTCAACATATCCAATCAGTCTTGGAAGCATATGCGAGTCGCACGGGCCAATTGATCAACCCAAACAAGTGCTCTATCTTGTTTGGGGATGCATGTCAACATGAGGACAGAGAAGCTGTTAAGCAAATACTACAGGTGACCCAAGAAACCTTCGAAACAAAATACTTGGGGCTGCCAACGCCAGAGGGGCGGATGTCAAAGGGGAAGTTTAAGAGCTTGCAGGAGCAGTTGATAAAACGCCTCATCCAGTGGGCTGAAGGTTACCTGTCGCAGGGAGGTAAAGAGGTGCTTCTAAAGGCGGTGGCGCAAGCCATCCCAGTGTATGTCATGGGAATTTTTAAACTACCATTTGGACTACTTGATGAGCTAACCAAACTGATGCGGGACTTTTGGTGGGGCGCGGAGAATGGCAAAAGAAAAACTCACTGGATATCCTGGGATAGTATGATGCGGCCAAAGGATCAAGGAGGCATAGGATTTAAAGATATGCGCCTATTTAACCAGGCTTTGCTTGCAAAGCAGGCTTGGCGCCTCCTGCAACAGCCAGACACGTTGTGTGCACAAGTTCTGAAGGCAAAATACTATCCACAAGGTCTGCTCACGGATACGGTGTTTTCTGGTAATGCGTCACCCACGTGGCGGGGCATTGAATATGGACTTGAGCTGGTCAAGAAGGGTATGATCTGGAGGATTGGCAATGGAGCAAGTGTTAGAGCATGGCGGGCACCCTGGATCCCGCGTGAGTCCTTCTTGAAGCCGATTACTAGGCAAGGCCGGTGCCGATTGCGGTGGGTCTCTGATTTTCTCAACCCAGATGGGTCGTGGAATGAACAACTCCTGCATAGATGGTTCCTCCCAATCGACGTGCAAGAAATCTTGAAGATACGGACTTCCAACCACAATGAAGAGGACTTTATCGCTTGGCACCATGAAAAACTTGGCATGTTCACAGTAAGGAGTGCGTACAGACTAGCGTTGGAGGAGCAGCTTCGTGCGGCTGGGAGGCAAGCAACCAGTGCACAGCCGCTGGGACGCAGTGCAGATTGGAAGCTAATTTGGCAGTGCCCAGTGCCACCCAAAGTGCGGATTTTCGCTTGGAAGCTGGCACGAAATGCCCTTGCCACTGAAGCCAACATGGCACATCGAGGAATTAGAACCCTGTCTACGTGCACGATCTGTGGCAGTGCTGATGAGACGACATTTCACGCGATGATCACATGCCCGCATGCCCGGGGCCTATGGGAGGCCATGCGGGAGGTTTGGGACCTGCCCAAGGACGAGATTCTCTTTGAGAATAATCCGGACTGGTTTATGCATGCCCTCAAGCGCCTGGATGTCGACCAGCGAGTGGCCTTCTTGATGGTTCTATGGAGGATATGGCATATACATAATGAACTCACACATGATAAGAGGCCAGCACCCCTTGAAGCGTCGAAGCGTTTCCTAATGGGCTATGTCAAGTCGCTACTGCTGATTGAGCAGAACCAGAACATCGACACGGAGAAAGGCAAACAGAGCATAGATGAGATCAAGGGGTTCAGCAAGAAGGGGAAAAGGATAGAGGACCGGCCACACATCAAGCAAAAATGGAACCCACCAGACAAGGGCAGCACCAAGCTGAATGTGGATGGAGCTTTCTCGCATGATGGTCGAGCTGGGACGGGCATGATCCTTCGGCGTTCTGATGGTTCGGTTATTTTTGCAGCATGCAGGCGGCTACGAGTATGTACTGATGCGCTGGAAGCGGAGCTTGCCGCCATCGAAGAAGGGCTCGCCTTGACCCTTGCCTGGGAGGCGGGGGCCATTGTGTTGGAAACCGATAGCGCGGAGGCCATCAAGCTTATCGCTGAAGGAACACCAAATCTGTCTCAACATGCCATGCGAATCAAGGTCATTAGGGAGAGAATTAGGGAAAGAGAGGTGGTCTTATGCAAGGTTAGCCGTGATGCAAATGGCGCCAGCCATGGCTTAGCCCAGCTAGGACGAGTTAATGGTAGAACTGATGTTTGGCAACATTGTTACCCGCCTGAAATCGCCGAGGCGATCAAGGCTGATTGTAATAACCTTGTCATTTAATATATAAACTCTTTTCCTGGCAAAAAAAAAAAGTCTACGACAAAAGAGATGAATATATAGCAATGCTCATACAGGGAGCAATATATCAAATATTAGATCCTGATGACACATGTCCCAACATCTCATCATTACATCAGCGGAAACGAAATAGCGTCTATATACAAACAAGATTAACAACATTTGCTTATGAGCCTGAAAAGATAAACGGGAACCCATCCACGAGTCTCAGGCTGACACCTGGGATTTTCTATCTACTCGTCGATGTCTTCATCGAAGTCCACATAGTACTCACCTTGCGCGCCTTCGAGTCTCCTGAAGCAAGCATTTAATGAGTACAAATTGTACTCGCATTACGTACATCAGACTATCTTTGCTACATATGCAGCATTATCAAAGGAACGGTTACGTGTGGGTTAAAGTGTAGCAAACACTAAGATTCCTGGAGAGACACGCTAGAACTTGCATCTATTAGAACAAGATAAGAGAGCCCATACGGAAAAGAGACCGCATAAGAACCATCTACTCTTACCGTCAAACATAACACCACGCCATGAATCCTCCCTTTACCACCCAAAAGGAAGTAAATCCATGGCACTCACACGGTTGGCAAGTATTCTAGATTATTAGTTGAAGTTGTTCTATATTACTAGCAAGTCATTAATATTTAGTGTAAGTTGTTCTATGATGGAGTCATAAAGATTACAAGTCATCCATAACCGCGGACACAACTTTTTGAAAAAATTTATCCCTGCAGGGGTGCACCATGTTACCCATACACGTTTGATCAACTCTTGCTGCCATGTAGACAACCCACTTCACGGTGTATGTTGGCAGAGTAGATCAACCCGACACTTCCCGTCCCTACAAAACAATTCCAAGGAGCCTCAGTCTACCCGTATCTAAAGTACAACCAAAGTTCCGAGACGGACCCAACTATTTGCGAGGACGGCTAAGATGGTTCAGAGCCCAACATGGGGATAAACACTTAGCAAAACGTGTCGCAGCCCTATATGCATGCAGCGTAACATCATATCATCATCATTGGAACATAAACATGTGAAAATGCAACTATGCGTATGTCGAATGGAACGCCCGAACTAGTCGCCCCTGAACAAGTTTTATATTAGTTACTAGCCGGGGGGGGGGGGGCATAAAACCTTCCACGTGTGCACTAGTAGAAACAAGGGCTTTGGTTTTTTGCTCCAAAGAGATTTTGCACCGGATTTGGCATGAACCGGTGCTAAAGGGGTCATTAGCACCGGTTCGTGCGGTCTGGACGTCCAGGGGACCCGCCGGGGCATTTGCACCGGTTCGTGCCGTACCTTTAGCACCGGTTCGTGTCACGAACCGGTGCTAAAGATAGCTCATTAGCACCGGTTCGTAACATGAACCGGTGCTAAAGCTCCCTTTGCCCTATATATTCAGCTCACCCCCAACCAGCCCCCTCACTTCATTTTTTCTTGGTGGAAGGTGTGTGGGTTGAGTGCTTGCTTGCTTTTCTTTGCCATGCACATAAGGTGCTCAATGAAATGTCTGAGAGAATGATGCCAGTTGATTTCACACAAAACAACAATGATATGAGGTGCCGAAGTGACACTTAAGCTTTCTCCTCTTTCTTTCCTCCTCGATCAAGGTTAAGCAACTTTACCCTTTCATTTGTACGGTGGTAATTTCCACTATTTATATAATATGATGTTTTGTAATGGTTTTTTGATAAACTTAATTATTTGATGTAGATGAACCGGCGGCAATGGATGTACGTTGACCGACGCCTACCCGAGTTCACTTCGGGCCTGGAAGATTTTATCCGTGTGGCTACGAAAAACCCACAGGCGGATGGTTTTATATGTTGTCCATGTGTTAGTTCCCAGAACGGGAAGCAATACCCTGAATGGCAAGTCATTCACTCATACCTGCTTTGGAAAGGTTTCATGCCCAGCTATAATTGTTGGACCAAGCATGGAGAAAGAGGGGTTATGATGGAAGACAACGAAGAAGAAGAAGAGGATGATGATATGTACCCTAACTACGGTGATACTGCAACATGGCATGATGAAGATGAAGAGGCAGGTGGAGCTGAAGATGAAGAGGCAGGAGGAGGTGAAGATGAAGAGACATCAGATGAGCCCGTTGATGATGATCTTCGTCGGGCCATCGCTGATGCACACAGAGAAGCAGAACGAGAAGCGAAAGTTAAAGGGCATGTTAGATGATCACAAAAAAAAGTTATACCCAAATTACGAAGATGGTAACACAAAGCTCCGCGCCACACTGGAGTTGCTGCAATGGAAGGCAGATGCTGGTATATGTGACAAGCCATTTGAGAAGTTACTGAAAATAATGAAGAGGAGGTTTCCAAAGGATAACGAATTGTCAGTACGAAGCAAAGAAGGTTCTCTGCCCTCTAGGATTAGAGGTGCTGAAGATACATGCATGCATTAATAACTGCATCCTCTACCACGCTGAGTACGAAAATTTGGAAAAATGCCCGGTATGCACTGCGGTATAAGATCAGGCGAGATGACCCTGGTGATGTTGAGGGCGAGCCCCCCGGAAGAGGGTTCCTGCCAAGGTTATGTGGTATGCTCCTATAATACCACGGTTGAAACGTCTGTTCAGAAATAAAGAGCATGCCAGGTTGTTGCGATGGCACAAAGAATACCGTAAGAAAGACGAGATGCTGAGACACCCCGCTGATGGGTCGTAGTGGAGGAAAATCGATAGAGAGTTCCCGGACTTTGCGCGAGGAACTTAAGGTTTGGTCTAAGTACAGATGGAATGAATCCTTTTGGGGAGCAGAGCTGCAGTCATAGCACCTGGCCTGTAACTCTATGTATCTATAACCTTCCGCCTTGGTTGTGCATGAAGCGGAAGTTCATTATGATGCAGTGCTCATCCAAGGCCCAAAGCAACCAGGCAACGACATTGATGTGTACCTACGGCCATTATTTGAAGAACTCTTACAGTTGTGGGCCAAACCAGGTGTACATGCATGGGATGAGCACAAACAGGAGTCATTTAACCTACGAGCGTTGCTTTTCGTGACCATTAATGATTGGCTGCTCTTAGTAACCTTTCGGACAGACAAACAAGGGATACAATGCATGCACGCACTGTTTAGATGAGACCGAAGGTGCATATTTGAATAAATGTAAGAAGGTTGTGTACTGGGGCATCGTCGATTTCTTCCAAAGAGGCACCCGTCGAAAGAAAGGCAATCATTTCGGAGGTGAGGCAGATCACCGAGAAGCCTGAACTCCGTACCGGTGATGCTTTACTTGATATGGTCAAGGACATAAAAGTAATCTTTGGAAAGGGTCCTGGCGGTCAATCTGTTCCGAATGACGTCGCTACCGGACACGCACCCATGTGGAAGAAAAAATCTATATTTTGGGAACTACCATATTGGAAAGTCCTAGAGGTCCGCTCTTCAATTGACGTGATGCACGTCACGAAGAATCTTTGCGTGAACCTGCTAGGCTTCTTAGGCGTGTATGGGAAGAAAAAAGATACACCAGAAGCACGGGAGGACCAGTATCGTATGAAAGTCCCAAAAAACAAGCAAGAACAGAATTACAAGACGGATACGAGTCGCTTAAGTCCTGCCAGCTACGCTCTTACCAAAGCAGAGAAGGAAATCTTGAAGTCCTTTACAGTATCAAGGTGCCGTCTGGCTTCTCATCAAATATAAAGGGAATTATAAATATGGCAGAGAAAAATTCCAAAACCTGAAGTCGCATGGCCACATTATTATGACGCAGTTGCTTCCGGTTACTGAGGGGCAGGAAAATGTTCGAATACCCATTGTGAAGCTATGTGCATTCCTCAATGCAATATCTCAGAAGGTAATCGATCCAGCTAGTTTGCCAAGGTTACAGAAGGATGTGGTGCAATGTCTTGTTAGTTTTGAGTTGGTGTTTCCACCATCTTTCTTCAATATTATGACGCATCTCCTGGTTCACCTTGTCGAAGAGATTGCCATCCTCGGTCTGTATTTCTACACAATATGTTCCCCTTCGAGAGGTTCATGGGCGTCTTAAAGAAATATGTTCATAACCGTGCTAGGCCAGAAGGAAGCATCTCCAAGGGCTATGGAAAAGAGGAGGTCATTGAGTTCTGTGTTGACTTTATTCTTGACCTTAAGTCGATTGGTGTTCCTGAATCGCGGCATGAGGGGAGACTAAGTGGAAATGGCACGCTAGGAAGGAAATCAATGATATGTAGGGACGGGATTTCTTTCACTCAAGCACACTACACAGTTCTACTAAGTTCCACCTTGGTGGCCCCGTATATCACTGAACACAAGAATATTGTACGCTCCCAACACCCGGGGCAGTCAAAGTGGATTACACATAAACATATGCAGACATTCGGCGGTTGGCTGCGGACACATCTCATTAATAACAACGATATTGGAGATCAGTTGTACTTGTTGGCCGGGTCACCATCTTCGACTGTAGTGACTTTACAGGGTACGAGATAAATGGAAATACCTTCTACATGATCGCCCAAGATAAAAAGAGCACCAACCAAAACAATGGTGTCCGCATTGATGCAACAAACACTAACAGTGGGGAAAAGGACACATATTATGGTTACATAGAGGAGATATGAGAACTTGACTATGGACCTTCTTTTAAGATCCCTTTGTTTCGGTGCAAATGGGTCAAGCTGGATGGAAAAGGGGTACATGTAGACCAGCTGTACGGAATGATAACTGTAGATCTCAACAATCTTGGTTTGAGGGAGAATTCGTCCTAGCCAATGATGTGGCTCAGGTTTTCTATGTGAAGGACATGTCCTCCAGACCGAAGAAAAGAAAACATAAGGAAACGAGCTCATCCGATGAGCCAAAGCGTCACAAAGTTCTTTCAGGGAAAAAAACCATCGTGGGAGTCGAGGACAAGACAGACATGTCAGAAGATTATAATAAGTTTGCTGAAATTCCGCCCTTCACAGTGAACATTGACCCAACCATCGCGTTAAATGCTGAAGATGCTCCATGGTTACGGTCGAAGCGATCATAATGTATTATTATCCTGTACCTTGAACTCATACTGTGAAGCATTTGTTGTGATGTATCAGTAGCATTGGTCCTTTGACCTAAATGCCATGAAACCTCGAACACGATAGCTCATATTGTGAAGGATTTTTTGTGATATATCCAATTATCCAAGTTTATTATTTTTCCTTGCAACTATGACACATAATATGACAGCACACGAAGGTTTCGTGCTGTTTGGATCATTTTTGAATTTTTTATGCTCGTTTCAAACTATATTCAAAACGGCGGGCATGAAGATCCTTCGCTCGGGGCGGAGTTTCGCTAAATTTTCACTGGATCTCTGATGAAATAGCATGTTGTGAACCCAATAAATATTTTTACAAAAAAATTTGAGCATTATATCATGTGCCTGTAGTTCAAATCTGGCCGGCCTCCTTCCGATTCGGCAGGAAATTGTCTTTTTCACGAGGGGTGGATGGAAAGGTTCCAGATACACAGGTTGGAAATTATCCATCTTAGGTGGTCTAGTATTTTTGAAAAATGTGTTGGTACCAATGTGAAACTTTAATTTGGTGGTTGCTTCACAAAACACCCCCTTTTCGGCACCTCGAAAATGGAAAATGGATTTTTCGTGCGATGAAAAGGAAAAGTTCCTCCTGCAACATCGTAAGACATCCCAAGATGCACATGTTTGCACAATATGGATACATTATCACAAACTATGTCGCGATTCTATCAGTAACATTGGTCGTTTGACCTAAATGTCATGAAACCTCGAACACGATAGCTCATATTGTGAAGGATTTTTTGTGATGTATGCAATTATCCAAGTTTATTATTTTTTCTTGCAACTATGACACATAATATGACAGCACGCGAAGGTTTCGCGTTGTTTGGATCATTTTTGAATTTTTTATGCTCATTTCAAACTATATTCAAAACGGCGGGCATGAAGATCCTTCGCTCGGGGCGGAGTTTCGCTAAACTTTCACTGGATCTCTGATGAAATAGCATGTTGTGAACCCAATAAATATTTTTACAAAAAATCTTGAGCATTATATCATGTGCCTGTAGTTCAAATCTGGCCGGCCTCCTACCGATTCGGTAGGAATTTGTCTTTTCACGAGGGTGGACGGAAAGGTTTCAGATACACAGGTTGGGAAATTATCCATCTTAGGTGGTCTAGTATTTTTGAAAAATGTGTTGGTACCAATGTGAAACTTTAATTTGGTGGTTGCTTCACAAAACACCCCTTTTTCGGCACCTCGAAAATGGAAAATGGATTTTTCGTGCGATGAAAAGGAAAACTTCCTGGTCGTTGCCTCTCCTCTCTCTGCTTGTGGGAAGAGTTCTCGGGTGGAGCTTCCGAAGATGTCTAAGACGGCCGGCCATCTAAGACATCTTCGAGAAGCTCCGCCGGAGAGGCTCTTTCCTTCGAGGTCGCCGTCGTCGGGTTATATACCAGCTCCCGGGAAGCTCTCTATGCTCTCCCCTCCTTACCCTGAGCTACTGGTTGTTGGGTGTATACTAGCAGCTTCCGAGCGGGACTCTCCTAGCTTGCTTGCGGGAAGAGTTACTCGGGCGAAGCTTCCGAAGATGTCTAAGACGGCCGGCCATCTAAGACATCTTCGAGAAACTTCGCCGGGGAGGCTCTTTCCTTCTTGGTCGTTGCCTCTCCTCTCTCTACTCTCGGGCTGCTCTCTCTACTCTCCCGGGCTATATATAGCGGTGTGCCTCAGATAATCCCCCCCGAGATGATGCCAGCCCGGATAAGGCAAACACCAGATAAGCCTCCCCGATTTAGCCCCCCATCTTTAGCACCGGTTCTAGCCACCGGGATAAAAGGGTATATAAACTAATCCACCATCTTTAGCACCGGTTCCAGCCAGGAACCGGGATAAAAGGGTATATAAACTAATCCACCATCTTTAGCACCGGTTCCAGCCAGGAACCGGGATAAAAGGGGTATATAAACTAACGACAACGACTTTATTGAAATTTAACAAGATACATTAACTAAACTTAAACTAAAACAATGACAACGACTTTATTGAAATTTAACATTAACTAAATTTAAACTAAAATAACAACTTCTACAAGCTAGTTCTTCCGCGCATCCGCTGCTGCCCTCGTGGCTGCCGCCTCCTGCCGCAGCTACTGCTGCAGCTCCTCCTCACGACGACGCTTATGCATCTCCTCACTATCCAGATCCGCCACACGCGGCCGCTTATGCAGCTCCTGGAGACTCTGCCTCTCAAATGCTTCTATGGTAGCCGCTAGTGCCGCCTCCTCCCACTCCTCTATCTCTGCGAGCTGCGGGTCCACCTCATCCGCTGCTGCCCTCCTGGCTGCCGCCTCCTGCCGCAGGCTGCCGCAGCTCCTCCCACTCCTCTATCTCCGCGAGCTGCGGGTCCACCTCCACCGGCGGCGGGTGCGGCTTTGTGGGCATTGTGAAATGGGCTAGGGTTCGGTGATGAGTGAAGTGGGCGTACTATTTATAGAGGGCGTGTAGGCGGGAAATCTCCGCGCTGCGCGTCGTGGCGGGAAAATATCCCGCGCGGCGTCGTGTGGCGGGAAAATATCCCGCGCGGCGTCGTGGCGGGAAAATATCCCGCGCGGCGTCATGTGGTGGAAACCTATCCCGCGCGGCGTGGCGGGAACCTATCCCGCGCGAAACACAAAAAAAAGGCGGGAAGAACCCAAAAGGGCAGCCAAAATTTGGGCCTTTTACACCGGTTCGTGGCTGGAACCGGTGTAAAAGGGCTTTTACACCGGTTCCAGCCATGAACCGGTGTAAAAGGGTCTTGGTATAAAACTTCGCGCCTGCTCCCTTCTTCCCCAACTTCTCCAATTCGCGCGGAACTGTAACGACGCCGGCAGGTTGCCGAATTTTTGAGCCGCCGGTGCCGTCCGTCCAATCCCGCATCGGCGCCCGCGCCGCCGCACGCCGGCCTCCCGCGCCGCCCGCGCCGCCGCCTCCTCCCCCGCTGCCTCCTCCTCCACGCGCTCCCGCCGCTCGTCCCGCGCCGCCGCCTCACTCCTCCGCCGCCGCCTCCGGCCTGCTCCCGCGTGCCGCAGCCTCTCTCCTCCGCCCGCGCCGCCTCCTCCTGCGCCGCCCGCCGCCGCCGGCCTCTTCTCCGGCCTCGCCGGCAAAGGTGAGAGCTGGCTCTCCTTTTTTATTTTTTATTTTTTTGTTTTAATTAATAGTTAGATTAAGTTAGATAAAATTTTAGTTAGATTTAATTAGAAAATTTAGTTACAAAGTTATAAAATTTAATTAGAAAATTTAGTTACAAAATTTAGTTATATTTAATTTTAGTTAGGAAAATTTAGTTAGATTTAATTAGTTAGGAAATTTTAGTTAGAAAATATTAGTTAGAAAATTTAGTTAGGTTTATTTAGTTAGAAAGTTAGAATTTTTTTGTTAGTAATATTAGTTAGAAAGTTTTTGTTAGATACAAAGTAGTGAAATTTATATGTTAGAAATATTTGTTAGATAAAAATGTATATGTTAGAAAAAAGTAGTAATATTTGTTAGTAATATATATTCATAAGTACTTTATTCAAATTCAATATTATATTTGTTAGTTTGCATACGATGCCACTCCCGCCGCGTCCTGGAGCTAGGATAGTTTTTGACCAGATGCTGCTGATGGGGGAGGTTCGGGACTAGGCTCCGCCGGGGTGGCACTGGGAGGTGTTATCGTCCGGGGCGCGCACCTTGGTGCGGAATCCGGGTCCCATCGTCGACCCGGATATTCTCTGGTGGAGGTCGCGTGGGCCACGGTCGTTTCAGAGGGAGCCGGCGCCGCAGGAGGTGGTAGCTCAGCGTATTAGAGAGGAGGACGAGCACGTTCGCCGTTACCTGTATGCGTTAGACACCGGGTGTAGGGGCGGATGGTCAGTTATGCAGGGATCTCACATTAGCTATGATCCTGTTATTGTTCCGTGGCTTTGGGTGTTCAGCCGGCGCGGCTCAGGACCCGGTCGGCGCCGTTGAGAGGTTCTAGTGATGTATTAGGGTTAAATAAAAATGGACCCGATCGAGCTATATGTGTAACTCAGATCTTTGATTATGTATTGACCATTATCCTTAATTAGTACCTATATATATGTGTAACTCTAATATTTGATCATGTATTGAGCATTATCCTTAATTACTGCTTCGTTGTGTTTATAGCATTAGAATAACTTGTAAGTCTTTGCAGAAACTATGGAACGGGACCTAGAAAAGGAATACATCGCCGAGGACATTATCCGTGACGATGACGATATCACCTCTCTTTATCTGAACCAATCCGGCGAGGGAGACGAGCAAAACCGTGGAGACGGCTCCGGTGAGGGAGATGAGCAAGACCACCATGGAGATGGCTCCGGTGAGGGAGAAGGTCACGACTCCGATGAGGGAGAAGCTGATGACGCTGAGGTGTATATATATTAATTAACCAAGCCCTCCAGATTTGTGCATATACATATATTAACGTTGTTTCTTCTTTTAGGCCTCCCGATCAACAAACTCTACTGGCCGAACTAAACGAGGCGCGGCCAGAAAGATGGAAGACCATGAAAGGTGCACCATCACGGAAATCGCTGAAGATGGCGAACCGATTTCTCCCAAGGCTCACGCAAAAAAAATTGTAAGTCAATGCGGAGTTATTGTTAGGGACACCATCCCGATCGCCACTCAAGAATGGAAGAAACCTGCAAAGGAGGAAGGAGTTAGTTATGTCGACACGAGATCCAAAAATCTGATGTTTAGGAAGCTCCTGGTAAATTTCATCTTACCGGAGCCAACTGACTCTGAATGTGAGAATGACAGGCCAGACCCTGAGGATCCTGAGATGAATATCGTACAAAGAAGAGTCAAGAAGTGGGCTCTTAAGAAGATGGCAATACAGTTCAACGACTACAAGAAGAAATTGGACAACTTGTTTGTCAAGGAAAAAAAGACTCCGGATTTCAATGGCCCCTATGAGAAGATAAAAGACCACTGGGAGGAATTTGTGAAGTACAAGACATCGGAGAGGGCAAAGAAAAGGTCAGCCACCAATAAGAAAAATGATGCTAATAAGATGTACTTCCATACCATGGGGCGAGGAGGCTACAAGGTTGGCAGGCCTAAGTGGGAGAAATGGGAGAACGACCTAATTGAAAAGGGGATCCAGCCAGAGGTAGTGAAATGGAACCAGCGGTCAAGAGATTGGTTTTACGCGCATGGGGGCACGTTGAACCCACAAGGGCGATGTATATATACAGCAAGACATAAGAAAAACCCACTTCCCATCGAAGCCTTTAGAAATGTTGCAAAGGAAGTTGAAGAGGGGAAGTTCCGTCCCGAAAGAGAGAAGGACCAGCTCGCACGCGCCCTTGGGAATCCTGACCACCCAGGACGAACACGAACCATACCAGGTGGCAAGCCGTGGTGTATTGGGTTTACTGAAGAAACGAAGAAATATCCCGATAGAAGCCGTCAGAGGAAAAAGGATGTGGTTCAAGAACGCGTTGCTAAGCTAGAGGAGCAAGTGAGGCAGATAATGTCATCAGGCTCCCAAATGGTCACCCAACCTCAAGCTAATCCGCAGATAGAAGAAGCTGCATTCGATGCTAGAGGCCAAGGATCTCAGAGGAAGAGCAGCGTGGCTTCCACGGAGCTGCCGGGTGATGATGCAGATGTGGATCCGCAGATGGCTCCTCGCTCCCCTGTGGATCCGCAGATGGCTCCTCGCTCCCTGTGGATCCGCAGATGGCTCCTACTCTGTGGATCCACAGAGTCCACACCTTGTGAGCTACATGTCAAAGTGATGGGCTACTTATCGCTCAAGGCGGCGATCGGCTATGTCTTACCGCCGCCTGATCAAAGATACCAAACCGGTTCCACATGGCTTGTTGCCGGGGTGGATCAAGTTATGGATGGGTATGGGCTGCTGAAGCTTGACCACCCGCCGGGGGATTTGCTAGGGGAGATGCCAAGAACACTACGTTCTATGGCGAAAGGAATTCATTGTGATTCCGGGTTGGACGGTGCCAACAAGGTCTCCACCGAAGCATTCTCCACCGATGCAGCCGTCTCAGTGGTGGCCGTCTCCATCGTGCGCCCTCGCCGGCGCGTGAGCCTTCTCCACCGGCGCGTGAGCCTTCTCCGCCTCCGCGTGAGCCTTCTCCGCCGCCGCGTTAGCCTTCTCCGCCGCCGCGTGAGCCTTCTCCGCTGCAGCAGCCCACCACTAAGTCAAGAGCGGGCGATCGCTCCGCAATGAGTCGTAACCGATCAACGCCGACTACCTAAGGTTCCTCCCAAGAGACCTTATGACTATACAGAGGAGGAAAATGACAAGATCGCAAAGGAACAGCACATGAAATCCATGTTTGGCAAGAAAAAGCCCCAACCTGAGCCCGAGCCGCCTATATCTAAGGAAAAAAAGTTGAAAATGCTGAAGTACCTTCATCAACCTGAACCAAGTCTTACATCGAACTATGACCGGTCTATTCGCAAGTCAAATGTGGTAGCAAAAGAGCGGTGGGAAAAGAGTAAGGTACAAGGGAAACCAGTTCCCCAGCTTGGAACCCAGAAAAACTCGTGCCCCCCGCTCAATGTGTATCCCGATATCATAGACTGCCTTGATCCGATGCTGGTAGCACTATACAAAGATGAGGCAGATGCGAACGATATGAGTATTCCTGAGTACTTAAGCCGCCTCGAATTCATTCACACGGATGATGTCCAAATAGCATACCAGTACAAGTACGGGCAACCTCTTGTCAGAGCTGAGGAGCTGCCTAAACTATCAACACAACTGCGAAGACTGCATAAGTGGTACTTGGATGCATGTAAGGACGGTCAGAACTGGATCATGGTGGCAATCAAAGATGAGCACTACGGGCGAACTGACGTGATGAACATCGAATTTTATGAATTATTTCAGTTATTCAATCAAGACGCCCTCGACAACTCTCTGCTGAGTGCCTATTGTCTGTAAGTATTATTTATATAATTAAGTCTCTACCGCGGCTCATCCATTGCATGCATATAACTATAATCCCTGCCCCGCCCCGGAGAAGTGTTAGTCTTTGTCGCCGATGCATGTAAAATGCATACATGAACTTTGTAGCTCATTGCCACATATTCCCACATATTTGCATCTTATATAATGTTATATCCAATGATCCCCCTTATTTTAGTTATAACTCTGCAGAATAGGAAAACTTGTTTTGTGTATTTTTTAATTTTAGGGACCTATACGGAGTCAAATGGACCTGGGATTTTTCGAGGATTAATATTTCGCGAAGACGAACATTTTGGAGTCCTGGAATCTCACGAACGGAGGCCCGAAGGCCAAAAGAGCCTGGGTGGCATGGCCACCACCCTTGGCCACGCCACACCATCTCTTTCCCTCCTCGAGCGTCCACAGCCATCCGTCCAAAGCCCTACCTGATGGTCTTGACCTAAAAATGCCTATATAAAGGTCCTCCAACGCATCTCAGAAAGGAGGCGAAGCGTAACACAGAAACACCGAAATTGAGTCAGAACCAGCGAAGATTGGAGGGGAACCTCTACCGGAGCCGCCGCCAGTGGGATCTCAACCCTCTCCAAGATCTACATCAACACCACCAAGATGAAGAAGGAGTAGTCCACCTCTAGACTATGGGTTTGTGGAAGTAGCTTGATCTATCTCTTGTTCTATCAATGATTTAGTACCATATGAGCCGCCAAACATGATTATGGTCATCTATGTAATTCCCTTGTGATGGATCTCTATTCTATGTGTTGATATTTGAGATTAGAATTCTCTTATGTGTGAGATGTACGAGTAGATGCATATTATGTACCCCTTTCTTCAATACTTGTTTTGATCCAACTTGTATGAGAGAATATGTGTGGGGGAACGTGTGTATTAGATGGAGTAACATGGTGGTGGTGATTGAATAGTGACACCAAATTCATGATCTACTATGGTTTTTACCTTTCTTTTGTTACCTCACTAGGGATTAAGTGAATGCATGTGCTATAGTTTCATCTAGTGACAATCTGGGTGATCTTGTTTGTTCAAGGTAGCATATTTGATATTCAAACATCATGTCATAGTACCTAAGGCTATACTCTGTTTATTCTTAATTCCAGATTGCATGGAGTTTTCCCTTTCTGGAGGAGTATAAGAGAGATGAGTTGCATCATCTCTATGTTAGGACGTGATGCCCATATGAATGCTTATTACAAATATAGAAGTTCCATCAATATTATATCGCTTGTCAATGGTTTTATGTCCATTGCACCTTTATGAGAGAGTAGACAAGTGAAACCATGAACCCCGGTCCACTTTTTATCATAAGAAACACCTTTACATTGCTTTTGTCATCCTTTACATTTTCAGTACTTATTAATTTCGAAAATACAAAAATACATTACTATTAGCAAATCCAACCAAAAACCCAAAAACACCTTTACTATATTGTTTTTACTTTATTGCCTAGTCATAGGTTGTTTTTACTTTTATTTACAAATTTATTTCAGTTTACTTACACGAAACCTTGTGCTTGACAACCACACGGTGGAGTTGGGGACACAAGGCATTATATTTTGTTTTGTAGATTGTTTGAAGAGGAAAAGGAGAGAAGTTCTTCGCCAATTCCCCGAGAGTTCGATATAAACCCTCGAGTCACCCTTGTGGGGAAAAGACGCTTGCTACAACACTCTGCACTTGGAGTCCCAACGAGTTGGTACACACAGAGTTGTTGCCATCAAGAACATTTTGTGGCGCCGTTGCCGGCGAATTGCAAGAGCATCCCATAAGTGGTTGCAGTGTGGCTTTATTCACACGGCAACTGCTAGAACATTTTCAGGCACCGTCTTCATCAACCTGGTGCAAACACCTAAGCATGCGGAGGCTGCAATCATGTGAGCTTTTCTTTTCCTTTAGATTTACAAAGCAATTTACTTTTGTCTTTTTTTTTGTCTTTTTCGCTTTATTTGGATTTGCCTCTGGTTTTCCTTCTCCCCCTTTCTTTTACTTCCAGTACTATTTTTACATTTCTTTTTTACTTTACATACATACACACAAAAATCCATAAAAATTAGTTTAATTTTACTTCTTGCAAACATGGGAGACACAAGTTTAGATGAAGTTAAAAATATACCCACTATCTTATATACTACTTCTACTTTTAGGCAACACTTTGGAGAAACTTTAAAAGATGCTTGGGGAAGGATTAACAAGATACATAAGGAAGAACCTCAACTATGTAGAGAGGAAAATATGCACTTTTATTTTTATTATGGATTGGAACCATGGTATAAAAATGCTTTACATATAGCTACAGGAGGGAGTTTCATTTTATCATCACCAAAAGAGTCATCTAGGGCACTTAAAAATATTTTTGGTAATCATGACAAAACAACAAGAGAAGTAGATGACATCACAACACTAGTTACAACTACTAAAGAAATAATAGAAAAATGTGCTAGGAGACTACCTAATAAATATAATTTGTAACGCTTAGACCTTTTCTCCAAATACATAATACGAGAAATAGAAGATAAGATGTCCACTATTATCCATAAACTTGAAAATTGTGAGAAAGAATTTACAAAGGATGACAAAATACTTTCACTTGCTATAAAAAGGATATTATACCTCCTAACAAAAAAAAGAAGGGAATATGGATAGTTAAAGAAAATGAAAAGAATAAAAGTAGTGCAAAGTTACTAGAAAAAGAAGAGAAAGAATTACCCATAGAAAACAATGAGAAACAAGTAGAGGAAGTTAAAATGCTCAATGAAATAAATGACCCTCTAATAGATCTTGATAAAAGTAGCTTGCATGAAATCATCAACATATTACAAAAAATTCTAATGATCCATACATTAATGTTCATCAAGCTGGATTTGGCTCATACATAGCTAACTATGTAATAAAAGATAGGATAGAAAGATACAATAATGAAGCTATGATACCACCAAAGCTTGGGTATGCTTGGCTCCCCAAGATATTAATCACTATTGGCAAAGAAACTCACCATGCTATATTAGATCTAGGATCTAGTGTTTCAGTTTTGTCAATAGAATTTTATGAATTACTAGAAGTCAAGAAGATGGAAAAATGCTCAATAGACCTTTTACTTGCTGATGATTCAACTAAACACGCCTTAGGCAAGGTAAATGATGTCATGGTTGAACTACATATGACTTTTGTTCCTGTTGATTTTGTTATCATGGACATGGGGAATAAGACCTCTAGTCCTATAATTTTGGGAAGATCTTTTTTGAGAACCACAGGAGCTATTATTGATTCAAAGGAAGGGAATGTTAAGTTTTAGTTCCCTCATAAGAAGTGCATGGAACACTTCCCAAGGAAGAAGGAGATATCACCACCCATGATCTCCACCCATCTTGAAACCAATGTAAGGAAGCCTAGCTATATGGCTATAAAGAAAGCGCTCTACGGGAGGCAAACCTGTTGTTTTTATGCTTGTTTTTATTTTTAGTGTTTGTTATAGTAATGGAGTCTTGTTTTAGTTTACTTTCTGAAGTTTTAATAAAGTACCAAGTTTTACCCATTTTGGATGCATAGAAGTTGTTGCAATATATGTAGATGCAGTTTTTTGCAGAACACTGTTCACCAAAAAAATCTCTAAATTGTTCTTTATCTCAGATTGCTGATGTAGTTACAAGTTTTGATCCTCTATATGCAACAAAATTGGCAAAAACTCCTGACATGTCTAGGTGGTCAAAAAAATTATGTTTTGCTGCTACTGTTTTTCTTGACAGATTCTATCCCTTTTTGTTTTATGCATGCCTTTAAGTTCCAACTTAATTATTTTTGAGTTGACTGAGATTTAGGGAATGTAGACCACAAAATATACATGATGTACATCTTATAATAAATTTTGTTTAAGGATTTTATGCCAACTTTCATCATATTTTTGTACCACTAATGTCACCCCATAGAAAAGAGATGGGAGAAAGTTTTGTGTTGAAGTTTTTTGATAGGGAATGTAGGAACATCACACTATGAGCTATCCAAGAATGGCGAAGACCATAAGCTTGGGGATGCCCAAGGCTCCCTACTGAACCTATCAAACTCTTGGTTTGCAAACCTCTAAACTTTGTTTTTTGAGCAACATAAGATTGTCATACAAACTTGGAGCATCTTCATATAATTTTATATTTGTTTTTGTATGTTTATCTTTTTATTAGTGAGACCTATAAATTGGATGCTATCAAAAGAAAAAGGGGAAGGGAAATAAAATAAAACACAAGTTATGCATAGGGTTCTATGTTTCATATGCTTTGATGAATGATAATTTGCAAGTGCCATATTGAGTTCTATATTTTATTCACATGCATAGATGGTTAACTTTATGTTACTTTGTTTATTAAGAAATGTTTAGCACTATGGACACTTATGCATGCTTGTGATGATACACCATCTCCCCAAAGCCCAAAAATAAGCAAACAAGCAAAGGCTTGTGCATCCAAATCCCTTAGACCAAATTTCTATCCACCATACCTACCTATGTAGCAAAATGCTATTCCAAGTATAATATATGTGCTATGCCTTTGAATTCAAAATTATACTTCTCTTTTTATGTGACTTATAGCTAATGGGAAAGTAAGACATGGAGAACAAAACCCATTGTGATTATCATTATGCAAGTTATGTGTTTGCCAATTTATGAGTTGGTTGTTAGTAGAACCATGCTGTCATGGAGAACACTTTCAACATTGCACTATATTTGTTGATGTCATGTTTTCTTTTGGCTGTGGATACCTATCGGTGTTGAAATAAGAGACATAATCAATATCTTTCGAGTATGCATATGTGCTAGAGGGAGCATTGGGCCACCAACCTAAGCCATGCAAAACAATCATGGTGGAAGTTTACAGCATGGATATCCAATGAAGCACTTTAAATAAAAAACTATGCAAATAGTAAATACAAAGAGGTGCAAAGGAATTCATTTGTCTATTTGTCTTGTCATTGGAGTATGGATAGTCCCAAAAGACTCTTTGTACAAAGGGGCAAGAGGTACCTCAGTGCCACCTTGTTTGGAACCGTGTGCATACGAGGACGAACAGCTTGTGGCGAGTTGAGTAAACACGTGGATTGGGTACTTGTGGTAAATGGTCATGAAACATTCAACTTGTGAACGGTCAAACATATAAACCGTACTTGTTTTCACTTTAGCAACACCCATTCTTATGACTACTGTTGACATGAGTTGCATATCCCAAAATTTTATTTTATGCTCTATATTATTATCAAAGTGCTAGCATGTGTATTCCCTGCTTACTTTCAATATCCATTTGTTCCAAAGAAAAGAAAGAAACAAAGAAATAAATTCCTTGCCAAATGAGATCACTTGCATGCTTAATGTCCATAGTACTTTCATTTGTTTTTACACAATATGACTTATTGCTGAGCATGTTTGTAGTGCATAAGAAGTATCACTTTATATCTCATTTGCTTGTTGCTGTTCAATAAAGTATGAATCATTAACTTTGTGTATTACTACTTGTTATATCCATCATAGCAACAAACTCCAAAGTCCATGTTTAGTTTTTGTCACATTCATACTAGAGGATGAGCATGGGTTAAGCTTTGGGGATGTTGATGCATGTAAAATGCATACATGAACTTTGTAGTTTATTGCCACACATTCCCACATATTTGTATCTTCTATAATGTTATATCCATGTTTTATATTTTTTGGGGGTTTTTCCAATGATCCCCGTTATTTTGGTTATAACTCTGCAGAACAGGAAATCCTTGTTTTGTGTATTTTTTTACTTTCAGGGACCTATATGGAGTCAAATGGACCTAGGCTTTTTCGAGGATTAATATTTCGCAAAGACGAACATTCTGGAGTCCTGGAATCTCACGAACGGAGGCCCGAAGGCCAAAAGAACCTAGGTTGCGTGGCCACCACCCCTGGTCGCGCCACACCATCTCTTTCCCTCCTCGAGCGTCCACAGCTGTCCATCCAAAGCCCTACCGGATGGTCTTGACCTAAAAACGCCTATATAAAGGTCCCCCGACACATCTCGGAAAGGAGGCGGAGCGTAACACAGAAACACCGAAATAGAGTCAGAACCAGCGAAGATTGGAGGGGAACCTCTACCGGAGCCGCCGCCAGTGGGATCTCAACCATCTCCAAGATCTACATCAACACCACCAAGATGAAGAAGGAGTAGTCCACCTCTGGACTATGGTTTTGTGGAAGTAGCTTGATCTATCTCTTGTTCTATCAATGATTTAGTACCATATGAGCCGCCAAACATGATTATGGTCATCTATGTAATTCCCTTGTGATGGATCTCTATTCTATGTGTTGATATTTGAGATTAGAATTCTCTTATGTGTGAGATGTACGAGTAGATGCATATTATGTACCCCTTTCTTCAATACTTGTTTTGATCCAACTTGTATGAGAGAATATGTGTGGGGGAACGTGTGTATTAGATGGAGTAACATGGTGGTGGTGATTGAATAGTGACACCAAATTCATGATCTACTATGGTTTTTACCTTTCTTTTGTTACCTCACTAGGGATTAAGTGAATGCATGTGCTATAGTTTCATCTAGTAACAATCTGGGTGATCTTGTTTGTTCAAGGTAGCATATTTGATATTCAAACATCATGTCATAGTACCTAAGGTTATACTTTGTTTATTCTTAATTCTAGATTGTATGGAGTTTTCCCTTTCTGGAGGAGTATAAGAGAGATGAGTTGCATCATCTCTATGTTAGGACGTGATGCCCATATGAATGCTTATTACACATATAGAAGTTCCATCAATATTATATCGGTTGTGAATTGTTTTATGTCCATTGCACCTTTATGAGAGATTAGACAAGTGAAACCATGAACCCCGGTCCACTTTTTATCATAAGAAACACCTTTACATTGCTTTTATCATCCTTTCATTTTTAGTACTTATTAATTTCGAAAATATATAAATACTTTACTATTAGAAAATCCAACCAAAAAGTCAAAAACACGTTTACTATATTGTTTTTACTTTATTGCCTAGTCGTAGATTGTTTTTTACTTTTATTTATTTACAAGTTTATTTCAGTTTACTTACATGAAACCTTGTGCTTGACAACCACACGGTGGAGTTGGGGACACAAGGCATTATATTTTGTTTTGTAGATTGTTTGAAGAGGAAAAGGAGAGAAGTTCTTCGCCAATTCCCCGAGAGTTCGATATAAACCCTCGAGTCACCCATGTGGGGAAAAGATGCTTGCTACAACACTCTGCACTTGGAGTCCCAACGAGTTGGTACACACGGAGTTGTTGCCATCAGTGTACCTGTCTGGTGCGCCAGCAGTAGCCAAATACCGCTGGCGTGGTATCAGTGGCGTAGCCAGGTGCGCCAGCGGTAGCAAAATTGGTACACCAGGGATAGGCTCTATCCTAGTAGTCGATTTTGTTATTTTACCATGCTCGTGTGCACCTATTCTGTTGATTTCACCAGAATCCTAGAAATAAAGAAGTTGATGGCCAAATCAATTAATGCAATCACTTTTTTAAGGAAAAATCGCCTGGGGGTTAAGCCAAAGAGAAAAATCACGAAACCAAGGCTTCTACGAGTTTAACGATAAACGGTACGACAGGGCCCCATCCTACCCGCCGCCATACCATCACCGTTCGAACCGCCTCGTCAAATACTTTCACCCCATGCGATCGGATCAGAAGTTGAACATATAGATATGCCACAGTACACCAAAACCTCACCTCCGGAAGGGATCTGGAGGGGGAACTCGCAGAAGGACATCCATCTCCACCGCAACTCAGATCTTGGAGGCTCCAACATGTCCATTATCATCACCATCATCTCCATCATCGTCACCTTAAATCCCCTCATCCATCTCATTGTAATTCCAAACCCTAGTGTGGATTTGCACGTGTACTCGTTTAATCCTTCACACTCCATTTATATTATTAAGATGATGTTGTTTGGCTCCATGTGTGAGTAGTTCCCTTTGTTCTTGGGGAGATGGACAAACCCTAGAACCACCATGAATTGAAATAAAGATCATGTTCGTATTTACTTGTATAAGTGTGTAGAAACTTTCTTCAATGATATTGCATGAACGTCGAATGCATAATATTTTGCCCTTCGGGGACTTCAAGGAAGCTACCGTCGGTGTGTGGTTGGTGTTTGGTGGGCGTAGCTGATACATTAAAAATGTATCCATGAACTTTAGTGTTTTTGATATGTAATTATATGATATATGCATGATAGGTGAGGTTCCCTAGTTGGTTTACATTGATTTATGGGGATTTGCAACAAAGTCCCCTTTCATTGGATTTTAATGCTGCAGTATAGGAAACCCCTGTTTTGCGTATTTTTGAGTTTCAGGGACCTTACAGAAATCAAATTGAGCTGGAATTTTTGCCACGTCATTTTTTTGAGAATTATCAGAAGATGAGCAAAGGAGATGGACCAGAAGGCACGTGGGACACAAGAGAGGGCACACGGCGCATCCCACCCCTAGCTGCGTCGTTGGGCCCACCTCGGGCCCCGTGACCGCTTTTGCCTCGGTTTTCAGGCCATCCAATGAGTTTTGACTGAAAACCGACTATATATGACCCCCGTCGTGAAGTCGCGAGGAGGCGGCCGCTAACAGAGAAATACAAAAAACAGAGAAGTCCTGCAAAGATTGAGAGGGGAAACGCCGCTGGAGTCACCCCCGGTTGCTCCTCCGCCTCCATCAACACCATCACCGCCGCCACCATGATGAAGAGGGAGTAGTCCACCTCTACACTATGGGTTTGTGAAAATGTTTTAAATAAAAAAAAAGAGAGGGAGAAACAACTTCCCAACAGGCCAGGCCAAAAGGCCCAGCCGGCGCCCCTTTTCCCCCAGCCGACCCCCCCCCCGGCCACCCTTTCCCAGCCCAACCAGCCCACCGGAGCAAACCCTAGAGCCCCACCCGGATCCCTAGACACCTTGCAAGAAACCCCCCGCCGCAGTCCTTTTCCTCTGAGACCCCGTCGTTCCTCTTTCTTCTGTTTTGCCCCCCACCAACCCCACTCTCTCTCTCTGTCCTCTCTCTCACCCGCACGGGAGCCACCCCGAGCGCCTCCTTCCTCGCCCCCGTGGTCGCACCCACGTGCCCTCGCTAGCCCCGCTCCAGCACCTCGGCCTCCACTCGCGAGCGCACTGGAGCCGCCGCCGCGTCCCTGAGCCCGGCCCGTTCCACCGTCTGCGCCATGCGACCCGGACATCCTCTCCGCCTCAAGCGCGTCCGCGCCGCCGCTGTCGCCTTCGTTCCGTCCTCCTGTGCGCCACCCTCAAGCTCTCCTCCGCGCCGTCGACCGCCGCCCCATCCTATGTTCCCGTGCGCCGCTTCCCTCTCGTGCATCTGCTTCCCTGAGCTCGATGCGGCCCTGCACGCACGCGGTGCCGCTGTTCCCTGCTCGGACCGCCCCCGCGCGTCCTCGAACCCGGCCGAGCTCATCTTCAACCATCGCCAGAATGTCGTCCTCGACCAAGATCCTGCTGTTTCCCTGTTTCCGTCGATGACGGCCTGTTCTGCTCGAGCTCGTCATGTTCTGCTACATCACCGGGCCACCACCAGCAGCGCGTCTCCGAGGTTGCTCTCGTCGCTGGCAGCCCAAGCACATCCGGCCTCCTCCACATGCAGCATCACCGTCGTGGACAGAACCCCCGCCAAGCTTTTCCATGTCCAGGACAACTTCCTCTCGAGCCCCTGCCTCCCCTTCGCACGTGTGCACGCCAGTAGCAGCTTCGTATGTGCGTCCATCCATCTGTGCATGCCCGTTTGCTGTTCGACCATATGACTGACTGTATGTGGTCTCCTCGCACACATCTTCTGCTGACCTATGACTATCTATTATGTCCGTGTATAGGCCTTGGCTGGTCGTACTTCCTTCCACCTCCTGGTTTGACAAGAGCTTTGCGCCAATGAACGAAGGCAAACATGAAGATCTTCGACACGGATTCAAGTTCTACACCGACAATCAAAGCTGAAAACCCGAAGTCCACCGACGCAACCAAGATCGACCTCGACCTTGACCCCGGAGACCATCGACGCAAACCCAGGTTGACACCGACAATCGACGCCGGAACCGAAGACCTCGTGCAAGGAACGCGAAGACGCTCGATCCCGGATCTGAAGTACGAACCTCGACTTCATCTTCTTCCTCTCAGAACTCGAAGAACATCGGCCCCGTTCCGAAAAGTGTGAAACCTAACCCGTCCCTATTTTCTAAATGATATATAACTTGTTGCATTAATCATGTCATGTTGCATTGCATATGCGGTTGTTCGGGTTAATAGCATGTCGTGGTATCGTCACGGCATATGCCATGGGATGGCTAAAGTAGAGGAGATGTGAGGCCTGTATGGACGTCGACGGTATCCGGATGCGGGATTGGTACACAGCACACGGTGATGTACCCAGGTTCAGGGCCCTCGCGGTGGAGGTAAAACCCCTACTCCTGCATGTCTGATGTATATGACAGTATCTGGTGTTACATAGTTGCTCGTTGAGCTGTTTGTCATGAGGAGGAAGAAGCTACTGTGAGCTAAGAGTGAGCCTAGCCGGCTTGATGGGAGCCTGGCCGGCTGCTCGTATGTGAGCTGAGAGAGAATGAGAGAGTGGAGCCTCTCCTTGGCCGTGTTCGCCATGAGCCTGAAGGGCTCCCCCTGGTGTGCCTTATATAGTGGCACCCAGGGGACAAGAGATGGCCCGCATGCACTGTAGCTGAGATGACTACTGGGGTTCCATCAACTGTACATACAGTAGCACTGTTGCTCTACATGAGCCTATCGATAGCCTGTACGTAGACTAGCACGTTGCCTGGTCGTTGTCCAATCCCTGTCCTGATCGTACTCCTGACAGGGGATCCAATACCTTGGATGCTTGATCGATCCTATCCTTAGCCTTGGTCTTCACGTAGATGCTTGGAGCTGGCGACATAGAGGCCAGCCACACCCGGCCATGCGTGTAGAGGAGCAGCAGCAGGAGCCGGCCAGCACCACGTGAAGGGCAGCTGGCCACGCATGCATGGTGCTGGATTATATCATGTCCTGGGTATTGGAGCTAGCCACTATGTAGACGCTGGAGCTGGCCACCTTGCATGGAAGCTGGCCAACGTGGAGGTTGGAGCGATCGTGGCCAGCTGGGGCGAGTCGGCCGGACGCTGGCCTCGTGCGGCACCCGATGCTGGACCAGCGACGGCCTGGGGTGGCCCAGCCGGACGCGGCCCGAGGAAAGACGTCCTCCAGTCGGCCTGGGAGCAGTAGACGAAGCCGGACGGGCCGCGGGGAGCCGGAAGTCGGCCCGGCCGCGGGGCGAAGCTGGAGCAGGCCGGCCACGGGCTGAAGCTGGCCCACCCGGGCAGGAGTGGGAGCAGGCCGGGGAGGCCGCAGCCGGACGGGCCGCGCGAGCCGGAAGCCGGCCCAACGACCGGTTCTTCTTCTTTTATCTTCTTTCTTCCATATCTTTTGATCTGTTACATATTTTCTTGATCCGCGAAGTGCTGCGCACTCGTAGACTCGAGGACTTTGCCATACCGGGGGTTATCCCCCCCCCCCCCCCGTCATTAGCCCCCGAGCCTACGTGGGAATCGAAGAGAAGTCGAGTCGCGTGGAGGGTCCCAGATGCGATGTTGTTGATGTAGACGATGATGGCTATGTTGATGTAGCTCGTGGCGCTGTCGAAAGCGGCACGGTGCCGCCAAGGCACGGTGGAGGCGGGAGGCGCGGAGGCGCCATGTCTGGTCTCAACCATGCGTAAGTAGCATGGGAGGAAAACCACGCGCCGGGAAGCCGCGCAAGTCGTGGGAGATGCGGTGAACGCAGCCGATGGGCGCGGAGGCGGCCTTCAAGACAGGGGCGGCCATGGCGATGTCAAGCCCCCGGGCTTGGTTGAAGATGACGTTGATGGCGGAGACGCCGACTGTCGAAGTAGATGGCGGCGCGCCACCGCGGCGCGGGGATGGTGGAGAGCGGCGGAAGGTCGCGAAGGCGCAGCCGGAACCAGGCGGCGAAGGCGCATCCAGATGATGGCGGAGGCGCAGCCAGAACATGGTGGCGAAGGCCCAGCCGAAAGGTGGCGACGAAGGCGCATCCGGATGATGGCGGAGGCGCAGCCGAAACATGGCGGCGAAGGCGTAGCCGGTAGGTGGCGACGAAGGCGCGGCCGGAACAAGGCGGCGGCGCATCGGAATGATGGCGAGCGCAGGATGATGGCGAAGGCGCATCCGAATGATGGCGGAGGCGGCCGGAACATAAATGCGGCCGGAACATGGCGAAGGCGCAGCCGGAACAAGGCGGCGAAGGCGTATCCGGATGATGGCAGAGGCGCAGCCGGATGATGGCGGAGGCGCAGCCGGAACAAGGCGGCAAAGGCGCATCCGGAATGATGGCGGAGGCGCAGCCGGATGATGGCGGAGGCGCAGCCGGAACAAGGCGGCGAAGGCGCAGCCGGAAGGTGGAGACGAAGGCGCAGCCGGAACAAGGCGGCGAAGGCGCATCCGGAACAAGGCGGCGAAGGCGCATCCGGATGATGGCGGAGGCGCAGCCGGAACATGGCGGAGGTGCAGCCGGAACATGGCGGCGAAGGCGCAGCCGGAACAAGGCGGCGAAGGCGCATCCGGATGATGGCGGAGGCGCAGCCGGAACATGGCGGCGAAGGCGCATCCGGATGATGGCTCGTGCTGAGGAGCCGCCGGAAGGTAGTCGTAGGAGACCGCCAGCTCGAAGGCGCGGGGCCGCTGGCGAGGTGGACGCGAAGTCTGCCGGCTCGTGATGAGGAGCAGCCGGAAGGTGGTCGTGGGAGACCGCCAGCTCGAAGGCGCTAGGCCGCTGCCAAGGTGGACGCGGTGTCCGTCGGCTCGTGCGACGGCGGAAGTGGTCGCGAGGACCGCCGGCTCGAAGGCGCTAGGCCGCGGCAAGGTGGACGCGGTGTCCGCCGGCTCGTCAAGAGCGGCGGAAGTGGTCGGCGAGGACCGCCAGCTCGAAGGCGCTAGGCCGCTAGCAAGGTGGACGCGGTGTCCGCCGGCTCGTCTGAGCCCGAAGTGGTCGCGAGGACCGCTCGAAGGCGGTGGGCGCCGGCAGGTGGACGCGGTGTCCACCGGCTCGTCGAAGAGCGGAAGTGGTCGCCGAGGACCGCCGGCTCGAAGGCGCAGGCCGCTAGCAAGGTGGACGCGGTGTCCGCCGGCTCGTCGAAGAGCGGCGGAAGTGGTCGCGAGCACCGCCGGCTCGAAGGCGTTGGGCGGCAAGGTGGACGCGGTGTCCGCCGGCTCGTCGAAGAGCAGCCGGAAGTGGTCGCGAGGACCAGCTCGAAGGCGGGCCGGCAAGGTAGACGCGGTGTCCGCCGGCTCGTGAAGAAGCCGAAGTGGTCGCGAGGGGCTCGAAGGCGCCGGGCCGCGGCAAGGTGGACGCGGTGTCCGCCGGCTCATGCTGAAGAGCAGCCAGAAGTGGTCGCTGAGGACTGCCAGCTCGAAGGTGCTAGGCCGCTGGCAAGGTGGACACGGAGTCCGCCGGCTCGTGCCGGAAGTCGGCGATGGAATCCATCGGAGATAGTCATATAAAAGACAAAATTAGTCAGTAAAGACATATAATATATGCAGCATTAGCAGCGCTAGCTTTATGTAGAGGGATGTTGGCTCGATTTCGTTCGAGCCCCCTGGAGTCATTTTCATGTCCCCCCGCTCTTTGGCTTTTTTCTCTTGCCAGTCGGACAGCCGGGTTGCGGTCTGTAGCTGGGTCAAGAGTGGGCCACAAAGTGGAGCGCACAGTACTTAGACTTTGAGGGGCAGACTTATTCGAGCTACATCGGCGAAGGCCGGGATGCCCAAGGTGATCTCTCTTTGGACGTTGTTCATGTGAGGCGACCTCCTGCTTTTTCTCTTGCTAGCCATGAAGCCGGATTGCGGACAACAGCTGAGTCGAAGAGTGGGCCTTTGGTACCGTACACACTACTAAGCCGTCTGTGGGACAGAGCGTCGTGGACAAGCCGACAAGCCCCCAGGCCGAGTTGAATCGGTCGAGGGTGGAGCAGCAAAGTGCACTGGAAGAGGGGGCAGCCCCCGAGTGTAACTCGGGGTTACCCAGCTGAGCGGCGGGGCGGAGAGGTACTACGCAGTACTTACAATTTGTTTCCGCTGTAGGGTTGATCTCGATGTGATGACGAGTTGTTGAAGCCGTAGAGGCGAGGAGGTGGCTGGGACTCAGCCGGTTTGGCTCGAGCAGGTCAAGCCACCAAACGCGCTGCTGGTGGCGCTGAGTGGCGCAGCCGGCAGGCGAGTCGGTGCAGGCGCGGACGGAAGAGGGCGAGGGCACCGCCGGAAGGCGCAGCTGGAAGGTGGCGGCGAAGGCGCAGCCGGATGAGGGCGGAGGCGCAGCCGGTGTGAGAGGGGGACAACCCCCGAGTGTCTCTCGGGGTGGCCGATTTGCGCGTGCAGCGAAGTGTCGATGGCTGATGGCCTCAGCCGGCTTGACTCCAGCCGGCTTCTACCAAACACGCTGCAGATGTACGAGTCGATGTAGATTTCGGCTGCCTAGATTCAGCCGGACGGGCGACCAAACGCGCTCGGGCTGGTTCCGTCGGTGCGCTCCACTCATCCCATTTCCAGCCGGCCTGGACAGGCGGAACCGGTACGAGCGGAGTCGAGCGACCAACCAAACGAACCCAGCCCCAGCCAGGTTAAGGACAACCCGCCCAGCCGGCTCGATCGATCGAATATCGAGCGGATTTCGTCGGGCGACATGTTTTCAGCCGGACATATTTTTCTTTCTTTTTTCAGCCGGCGAAGTTTTTTTTTTTTCGGCCAGTGCAGCTTTTATATATTTTTTTTTCAGCCGGCGGCTTATTTTCAGCCAGCACACTCTTTTTTTTTTCTTTCATTTTTCTCAGCCGGTTGCTATTTGCCAGCCGTCATACTATTTTCTTGTTTCTTTTTTTCTTTTGCTCCAACCGGCATGCATATCAGCCGGCCCACCGCCTATTCTTTTATTCTTTTTCTTTCTTGTCTCCTTTGACCTTTATCCCGAGCCGGCCTATTTTTCCCTTATTTTCTTACGGAGGAGGCGGAGCTCGCGCTTGACTAGAGGCCCAGCCGACGGTCGATGCGAGCCGGACCTGGTGCGGGCGCGGCGGTTGGAGAGTGGCGGAGGCGGCCACGGGCGCGGGAGTGGCACGGGAGCCGGCCGAGGCGTGCGACGCGCGGAAGCCGGGGCCGCCAGAGACGAAGCGGCGGGCGCGACGCGCGAGCCGGCCGGTCCGGGGCGAGGAGCAGCTGGCGGCGTGGGGCGCTCGCAAGCGGCCTGAGCGGCACTGAAGCCGGCCGAGGGGCCGTCTCGATGGGCGGACGTGGCGGAGGTCGACGTGGGCGAGCCGGAGGAGCGTGGTTGCGTACGAGGGCGAGGGAGCCGGAGCCAGCTGACGCGGGGCCGGCGTGGCCGAAGATGGCCGCGGGGTGAGTGAGGTGCTCAGGCGCGGCCAAACTTTGGCGCTCTCGGGCTGGAGCGGAGCACCCGCGGGCCTGACGAAGCCGGCGTGGGCGCCGCAGCCGGAGTTGATGGCGCGATGGGGCCGGAGCTGCTGGTGGTGCGGAGGCGGGAGGTGTCCGTGGCGGGCTCAAGCCGGAGCTGTACGTGCCCCGCGGCAGGCGTGCTGGTCGAGTTGGAGGCGGCCATGGCGCGAGCCGGCAAGGGCGCAGGACATGACGTTGCGCGTCGCAGCTGGAGCCGGACGGGGGCGCGTCGCAGCTGAAGCCAGAAGGGGCGTGGCGCGGCCGGCACTAGCAGCGGTCGTAGCGTGGCAGCCGGCAGACGTGGGCGCGGATGCGAGGACGACGGCGCAGGTGCCCATGGGTGTACAGGGGCGCGGTGTTGCTATCTTGCTGCCGCCGCTGTTCCATGTATGCAAGGACACAAGAAACAATGCATCGAAGCTATTTGCGTCTTACAGACATGCAAGGCAAAGGCATAGATTAATGTGTTTAATTAGCAAAGTGAGGAAGTAGAGCAACTTAGCTCCAAGAATGGCTGCTGCTTTGTTGCCGTTCGCATGCATGATGCCGATGCTGCTCAAAGTGCTGGCACGCGCGTATGCTGCTCCTCCTCACACGCGCGCCTGCATGATGCTAGGGCGCGCGCAGGAGATGCTGCTGGCGCCGGGCGTGCGCTGCGGCTTGCCGCACGGCTTTTGCGCGCAGGCGCAGGTGAGGGCACACGCACGCCCGCGTGTCGGTGGTGCTGATTACGCGGGACGACGGAGCTGATGGTCGCAGGAGCGCCGGTGGCGCACGCAAACGCGGGCGGACGGGCACATGCGCGCGGAGTCGACGGACAGTGGCCGCGCTTGCCGGGCGTGGCCGGCCTGCTGCTTGCTGCTGCGTGTTGGTGCAGCGCTGCTGCCGCTCACGACCTTGCGCGCACAGCCATGCGTCGCCGCTTGGCCGAGCGGGCGGACATGCATGCGGGCGATGGCGGTGCTGCTGGAGGCGCGCCAGACGGAGATGTCGCAGTCGCGGCTAGTGGGCGCACCGCTGCTTCCTCGGGGTCAGGCCCCCGGGTATGTTGGAGAGGTTCATGTTGATGAAGAGGGCGCGGCGGGGGCGAAGCCCGCGGCAACGACGAGGATGGTGAAGGAGCTCGCGGCGGCGAGGGCCGCGGCGGAGACGAAGCCGCGCTCGAGGAGGGCGATGATGAAGGCTGCGGCGGTGAAGCCGTGCCTGGAAAGGGCGGCGTTGAAGCCGTGCCCGGAGAGGGCGGCGATGCTGGCGGCGTTGAAGCCCACGGCGGTGACGATGGTGAGGAAGGGTCCCGTCCAGACGAATTCCGGCCGACGCCACTGCACGCCCCACGGTGGGCGCCAAATGTCGTGGTATCGTCACGGCATATGCTACGGGGTAGCTAAAGTTAGGTGGTTCCTGTGTATGGACGTCGGCGGTATCCGGATGCGGGATTGGTACACAGCACACGGTGATGTACCCAGGTTCAGGGCCCTCGCGGTGGAGGTAAAACCCCTACTCCTGCATGTCTGATGTATATGACAGTATATGATGTTACATAGTTGCTCCTTGAACTGTTTATCCTGAGGAGGAAGGAGCTACTGTGAGCTAAGAGGAGCCTGACGACTTGAAGAGAGCCTGGCCGGCTTGGGAGGGCTCGTATGTGAGCTGAGAGAGAGACGTTGGCCATGTTGGCCATGAGCCTCAAAGGCTCCTCCTGGTGTGCCTTATATAGGCCTGACACCCAGGAAACAAGTGGTGGTCCGCATGTACTGTAGGTGAGGTAACTACTGGGGTTCCATCAACTGTGCGCCACAGTGTATTGGGAGGAGCACTATTGCTCTACATGAGTCTATTGATAGTCTGTACGTAGACTAGCACGTTGCCTGGTCGTTGTCCGATCCCTGTCCTGATCGTACTCCTGACAGGGGATCCAATACCTTGGATGCTTGATCGATCCTATCCTTACCCTTGGTCTTCACGTAGATGCTTGGAGCCGGCGACGTAGAGGCCGGCCACACCCAGCCATGCGTGTAGAGGAGCAGCAGCAGGAGCCGGCTAGCACCACGTGAAGGGCAGCTGGCCACGCATGCATGGTGCTGGATTATATCATGTCCTGGGTATTGGAGCTGGCCACTATGTAGACGCTGGAGCTGGCCACCTTGCATGGAAGCTGGCCAACGTGGAGGTTGGAGTGATCGTGGCCAGCTGGGGCGAGTCGGCCGGACGCTGGCCTCGTGCGGCACCCGATGCTGGACGAGCGACGGCCTGGGGCGGCCCAGCCGGACGCGGCCCGAGGAAAGACGTCCTCCAGTCGGCCTGGGAGCAGTAGACGAAGCCGGACGGGCCGCGGGGAGCCGGAAGTCGGCCCGGCCACGGGCTGAAGCTGGCCCACCCGGGCAGGAGTGGGAGTAGGCCGGGGAGGCCGCAGCCGGACACGCCGCGCGAGGCGGAAGCCAGCCCAACGGCCGGTTCTTCTTCTTTTATCTTCTTTCTTCCATATCTTTTGATCCGTTACATATTTTCTTGATCCGCGAAGTGCTGCGCACTCGTAGACTCGAGGACTTTGCCATACCGGGGGTTACCCCCCGTTATAGCAATTCACCTATAATTAAATATGGAATTGTGTGCTATTGTTATCTTATCCCGGTTCCATTTAAATTCCGTAACTCACCTCTTGCCATGTTTTGCCATGATAATAACATTTAATTTGTAGGTAGAAAAACAACTTGAATCTAATAATTGTGTGTCGGGATTTCGATTCCTCTTAATTTGGATAAGTTGCATCGCATCATCGTTGCCATGCCATGCATATCATATCTTGAGTATGTTGATTCTTCTCCGTAGTAGTAAGATTTGCATCCGTTGTGTGTTCCAGCCTTTGCTTCTTCCCGGATAGGATCACGAATTGGTGATGTGAGATACGACAAGTTCCCTAGCAGTTCTTCTACAGTTTTTCACAGGCGAGCCCTCCCTCCTTCACTTATTTTATAGTTTTGCTCACGCTCTCTATTGCTATCCTTATGTTGCTTTTTTTGTTCGAGTCACGTGTCCTATTCCACTTGTTTACCCTAATGAGCCGTGTTTCCCTTCCGTTACCTATCTCCCGTTGTTTGATGTTTGGCAGGCCTTGCGAGTCGTAGTGCAAGTTTAGGGTTCTGTTGTTTATCTCGATATCTTCGGGATATGTTGGGAATGTTGGCACATGTTTCACCTTATGGATAAGTTGTTACAACTAAAATTTGAAGTGGGCTAATAAGTAATGCAATGGCATCGGTGGGCCCCTTTGCGCAAGCATCGGATCTTTGTCTCACTTATATCCCCTAGGACCCGAGTTCTTGTTATCTGTTCTAAGGCTGAGTGCACTAACCACTCACGGGAGGTTTTATCGGGACCCCCCTTGACTTACTACCTTTTCTCAAGACTGTTGAAAAGGGGGCCACAACCTTGGTTTTATTTGCCTATGCCATGTATGCCATGCTTTACTTACTGTTGCCTTCAGGTGTTTACATTCCTGTACTGTACCTTTGTGGGACGTTTAGCGAAGCGAGCTGTTCATGCTCACCTAGCCGCCAATGCAAACCCTAAGTCCGCTTCGGAGTACGGCCGAACTTCATTACGGGTAGCTTAGTGGGGAGGCCCCCCTAGACTTTCTTGTAGAATAGGAAACGGTCTTGTCGTGATATCGTAAGAGTACTCCTATTACCATTGGTTGCTCGAACGGTTGAACGTGCGTGTATGGGACCAGTTGTGCACCCCTGCAGGGTAAATCTTTTCGAAAAGCCATGTCCGCGGTTATGGGCGACTTGGAGCTATTTAACTCGATCATAGAACAACTTACACCTTATACTTGTTGCTAATAATTTGCATAGTAATTTAGCATTACTACAAATAATATCTAATAAAACTTGTCAACCGTGTGAGTGTATGTACATTGCTTCTTCATTTTGAGTGAAGGGGATATGTGTACTTGGCTGGGTTATGCTTGTGTAGTATCTTGTTGGTTCCTTTATGCGCTCTCTTACCTTCTCTGAGTAGACGGAAGTTGTAGTGTGTCTCTATAAGTTCTAGTACAAGCTTTGCTGCCGCCAAACTCCACCATATAGCCCGGAGAGCATAGTCTTGTTCTAGTCTCGCTAAGTACATGTACCTTTGGTACTCACGCTCTGCTTTCTCCCTCTTTTGTCTCCTCCCCCTTTTTGTCGGCAACCGTTGGCCCGACTTTTGACAGCTATGAGATCAACGATGTTAGCAAGGTTACCCTTCAGAACTTTAGTCCAATTTGTTCTCTTATCCATACTCGGACGTTCTATTTCCTTTATTTGTGACTTGGATCTTTGTATTGTATATTTGTATTCTTGACTTGTTGGAGTCGTTGTTGTAATATATGTTTCTTGTGGGTTCCGTCATGAACCTGTTGTAATGATTACTACGATGTGTTAATTCCTTTTGCATCACGTGTCTGATTCGTCGCGCACGTCGTGTAGGAGGGCGTCTTAGAATCGATATCTTGCGTATTTTGGCGGGATTACTGGGATCCGTATGGTACCGGTTTTGGTGCGTCACATAAACCCTCGACTTACCCTTGTGGGGAATATCACCCTTGCTGCATCACTCTGCACTTCGAGTCCCAACAGATTGACAAATGTGTGTAGTTTTGTTGCCATCAGTAGTCGTGACATGAGTCGTTGCCATCATTATCCATGCATCAAAGAGGGAGCACAGAGATCCAAGTGTGGATATCCATAACCATGTGGGGACCCTTAATTACTAGTGTACTCTGGCTGGTTGCTTTTGGAGGACTAGCTGTGGTTATGAGGGTTGTCATGACCGAGTCTTCTTGGCTCACCTTTATGTGGGGCTCCGCCCATGCACATGCATACAAATAAGACATACTACATCCTAATCATATTCTATTAATGCTAGTGATGAATCCGCAACTCCCTGAGAAAGCTTTGAGCCCTATTGCAATTCCATCATTATTTACATCGATTATCCTCTGTCTGCGCTTTCTACTCGCCTTCTTTTAATATTGTTTTTCTCTCAAACACAAACGCTTTCAACACACTCTTGGTTGAAATCAAACATAACTTGCAGGTACACTTTGGTAAAAACATAACAAGGGGCATAAATACCATTACCAAGAGCTCTCTATGGTTCGTTACTCTTACTTCAAAACTAGCTACATACAACCTATGCACTTGCAATCATCAAGCTATTTTCTGGCGCCGTTGCTGGGGAGCTAAGCGCTTCTGGTCTTTGTTTTAAGTTATTGGTTATATTATTATTGTGCTAAGTTGTTATGCAGATTCTAGGCAAACACCATGGCTTCATTTGTGCATAAGTACAAACTAGCCGCTCTAAAGTATTCCGGGGGACCACCTATCAATGCTTTCATGCCAGTGAGCCTGAGGGTAAATGTTGAGGGATATGAAATAAATCCCATATTACTTGATATGCTGCACACTAAAAAAATTGCAGGAGATGACGATACGGAGTGGAACTTTTAAGCTGAATGCCTTTGCTCACGATGAAATGAAACTTAAATTATTTGGTAAAACTCTTTCTAATAAGGCATTCACTTGGTATAAAGCTTTGCTCGTAGATACAACTGACTCCTGGAAGAATTTATCCTCTGTGTTCTTAAATCATTTTTATCTAGAGAGTCTTATGGAGCAAGATGCATGATTACAAACTTCAAGAACAAACCAGGTGAAAGCCTTGTTAAAGGCTATATAAGATTTAAAGGTTTGCTTGATCACTGTCCCCATCATGAACTACCACCCTGGTTAGTTTTGCACACCTTTTATGAAGGACTTAGTGATGACAATAGAAGAGAAGTAGATTTGGCTTCTGGAGGAGCCTTCATCGAATATACTATTACTTAAGCTTGGGAATTACTTGATAAAATTTGCCACAATATGGAAACTTGGTCTTTTGATTTGGGAGGCGAAGGAGGAATAGTACTTGATTATGATTGCATCAAAGCTTTCCTTTAAACTGGTAAAGTAGAGGACTTGGTTGCAAACTTTTACCTTGATTCTGACATTATTTTGCATATCATAAAATCTTTTACTGAGAACATACGGGCACCCAAGAAAGATTGGATATGCTATGAGCAGCCCGTTGAAAAAGTACCCAAGCCTACCAAGACGGCGCCTGAGTATGCTATTATAGAAGCCCCGTTGGAACCACCAAGGGCGATGCCACCATATGTGGAACCTCTACCCTTTCCTGAAAAAAAAAGCGGAGACACATGATGGCATTTGACGCACAGAAACATGCCAAGATGTTAAGAGGTAAACCAATGCACTCCAAAGGTAAGTGAAGATGTGGTTAAAGGACCTGAAGAACTTATGTTTCCAAATTGGAATACAGTTGCACTTGATAAAGAAGCATCTAAATTCTTTGAAGGTAAGGTTGAAAGTAAAGATGTAGGTAAACCTATGTTTCCATGTTCATTTGGAGGAGTATCTTATTATGGTTTATGTGATCTTGGTTCTGCTATTAATGTTATTCCTTATTCTTTCTATGAGGAAATTCGTGGTGATATATCTCCATCCGAGCTCCAAACTACTGATATGACCATTATGCTTGTTGATAGAACTCTTAGGATACCCATGGTAATTCTTAAGAATGTCTACATATATGTTGGTCCCCACATGTTTCCAATTGATTTTGTTGTTGTTGACATGCCCCATGATTCATTATGTCCAATCATTTTTGGGAGAACATTTTTAAACACTGCAGGGCAACTATTGATTGTAAGCAGGAAACTATATCTCTCAAGTTTGGGGAAGAGGAAGGTAAGTTCCACTTCTCCAAATTTCAGAATAGGCCCTACTACAAGGAACGTGATGAAAAGAAGGAGAAGACGATTGCCGAGCTAGCCGCCATTTTTTTATGGTACTCCAACCGATGAGTTAGAAAGAAGCTTGATAAATCATGATGATACCCCCGATGATCAGGAGAAGGAGCTTCATGATTATCTTGATGCAACACCTGTACTGGAGTCTCCAATGAATGAAATGTATGAGGTACCCAAAAGAAGGGGAGATGAAGCACTCCCACCACCGGATCTGAAACCTCTACCGGAGGAACTAAGGTATGAGTTCCTAGATTATTCAAATAAATATCCTATTATTATTAGTTCTAATCTTTTAGATAAAGAGGAGTAAAAACTGATGATGGTGTTAAAAATACACCGCAAGGCATTTGTGTATTCAATGGACGACTTGAAAGGGATAAGTACCACTATAGCCACCCATCGAATATTCGTGGAAGAAGGAGCTAAACCGGTTGTTGACTTTCAAATAAGACTTAAACCTACAATGAAGGAAGTGGTAAGAAAAGAGGTAATACGTCTACTAGATGCCGGTATCATTTACCCTGTAGTCGAAAGTGAATGGGTTAGTCCAGTTCATTATGTCCCCAAGAAAGGAGGATTCAGAGTTGTGCCTAATAAAAATAATGAATGAACTAATCCCTACTAGACCTATTGTTGGCTATAGGATGTGTATTGATTTCAGGAAGTTGAACAAGAAACAAGGAAGGACCACTATCCACTATTGTTTATAGATCAAACATTAGAGAGGCTTTCTAAACACTCGTACTTTTGCTATCTAGATGGATATTCAGGTTTGCTCTCAAATAGCTGTTCATCCTGATGATCAACTCAAAACAAAATTCACATGTTCGTATGGTATGTATGCTTATCGTCGAATGCTATTTGTTTTGTGTAATCACCCGCTACTTTTCAAAGATGCATGACCGCTATATTCGCTGATTTCATAGAAGAATTGATGGGCGACTTCTCCGTCTATGGAAGTATTCATGGACGACTTCAATCTCTGTCTATGGAACTTCTTTTGATAATTGCCTCTACAATCTAAATAAGGTTTTTGCAGCGATGTGAAGATACTAACCTTGTACTCAACTGGGAGAAATGTCACTTCATGGTGAAAGAGGGTATAGTACTTGGTCGTAACATTTCTAGTAAAAGAATAGAGGTGGACGAAGCCAAGATACACTAGTAGGAAAATGGCTATTGGTGGCATGTGAAAATGGCCTACTAGTAGCGTGGGGCCACACGCCACCACTATTACGCCACTGGTATAAAGTACTGGTTGTATGTGGCCCCGGCATGGTACTAGTAGTTCAGTTATCAGTATCATGCCCCCCCGGCATGGTACTAGTAGTTCAGTTATCAGTATCATGCTCCATTTCTCGCACACTACTAATAGCACCCATGCCCCAGTCCACGCACGCCACCTTTAACACACTGTACAAATAGCATGGGAACCAGCATGCACGCTACTGCAATATTTTTTCATTTAAAAAAAATACAGGCTGGCCGCCGATGTCTCCCCGGACCTAGCAACCAGGATATTATGGCAGGCCCAAGGCTGTACTTCGATTAGGATTAGGAGCTGCAAATGCTATGTATCTACACAGATTGTACAACTTTTGTATTTATCTACACGGGATATACCACGGCTACTGAACATAGAAATCACAATAGTTGGACAGTTAAAATATGAGAACAATCGAGCTAGAAATCACAGGAGTTTTGGAGAACCAGAAATTAAAGACATGTATCGAGCACGCCACCGTCGGAACAATCGAACTTGCCATCAGGGTCGTGGCAGAGCGCCGCCGGATGAATCGAGCATGGAGTCAGGTCGAGGAAGAGCACCGTCGGCTGTGCTTCTAGTCAGCGTACCATCGAGGGGGGCGCCGTGCTCGAGAAGGATCGTGCGACCTTGACGCGATCTACTCATGTGCAAACAAACACCATCAACCATCGAAGGCAACAAGGGAGAGAAAAATAGAGAAAGGCAGAGTACTGGGGGATGGGCATCGAGCGTCCCCGGCAGCATGGTCGTGGGGGCATGTGCGAATGGCGAGGCGTCGGGGAGTGGTGGTTTGCGAGGGAGGCGGCTTTCTTGGGAGGGGAATCGAGAGGCGGGTGGCTTGAGAGATCGCTGATGCGGGCTAGTCGATCGATCGCGCGTATGCAGCAACTCACGGTACATGCTCATGCATATTTGGTCACTCCCAAACCCCCTCTCCTTCTCCCCGCCGGTTGGCGCGCAGATCGGTTGAACGACGGAGCTGGTGACGAATCCGGGAGGAGCGAAGAGGAAAGACGAGGGACGAAGATGATGGGTAGAGAGAAAAGGGGAATTGATTTCTGTCTCTTTCTCACTTCATTCTCTCTCTATCGAGGGACGTGGGTTGTCGGTGGGGATTAGATAGCCTGCGGTTGTCTTTTCTTAGGTAGCTCAATTATTGGGCTTGGCCGTGGCTGGGTTAGTAGCCTGTGCACATGTAGGCTGTCGGTGGGTAGGTGGGCCAGAAATACTAGCAGCACGTGGCTACATATGAAACACGCTACTATGTAAATAGCAGTAGCGTGTAGGATAAGAGCTGGCTGCGAGTAAATTTGGTTGGCGTGTAGGATATTATTAGTGGAGTGCTCAAATACTGCACGCTACTACTATTCTAAATACTAACTAATAGCATGTTCAAATAATGCACGCCACCAGTAAATTATGACAAGTTTGACCGCTGGGTCACATATACTAGTAGCGTGTATTTTTTTCGAGCACGCCACCAGAAATGTATTATTAGTGGAGTTGCATGTTTTGACACGCTACTACTATTACTAGTGGCGTGGTGAAAACTGGGTGCGCCACCAATACTGTGACCTCTGTAAGGGTTTTCCTACTAGTGATTGAAGCCACTGAAAGATTACCACCTCGTCGAGATGTGAAAGGGATAGGAAGCTTCCTTGGCCATGCAGGTTTCTACAGGCGGTTCATCAAAAACTTTTCTAAAGTCTAAAAACCTTTGACTAATCTTTTGCAGAAGGGTGCTCGTTTTAAGTTCAATGACGAATGCATGATTGCCTTTAAATATCTTAAGCAAGCCCTTATTGATGCCCCTGTTATAAAGCCACCAAAATATGAAAAACATTTTGTGAAGGAAATATGCCCTAGAGGCAATAATAATTGTTATTATATATTTCCATGTTTATAATTAAATGTTTATTTATGCTATAACTGCTATGTTTCTTGAATATGAGATTCAAAGGAAAACTCACAAGCACGTGTAGAGATTTAAATACCAGGTTGTTCCTAGCCCTGCCTCTAGGACTAGCTCATGTGTTGTGTGATGGTCATGTTTTCCTGATCATGGGTATTGTTAATGTAACAAGGATACCAACAACAATGAGAGTACATTGTTAGCATAACAAGGGTACTGAACCGATCCAAAGTCTATGATATACTACGAGGTAGTATCGTCATGCGTTGTTAGTATTATCATGGTGTTTACTTATGTTTGAATCCGTAGGCCATGAGAATATCAAGTATCCTCATACCGGAGGGTATTCTTTGGTCATTCTTAGACGTTACTCGTAACAGGGTGATCATAACGGTGATGACCGGGTATATCCGAAAGTATGTCTAGAGACTTGGATAGTTCGAGATTGGGATATTACTCCTCCTGATGATGGAGAGATACAATCAGGGCCCTCTCGGTATTACGGTATCAGCTTATCGTCTACATAGACACTCCATGATATTGATCATCTGGATTCCAGAATACATGAACGAGTAAAGAGAATGATACTGGAATGAGGATAGCGGGTATAATGATCACAGAGTTTGCATCACGGGGACACCGAAGTCTTGCCTCGGGTGATCATATGTATCGTGAGGTGAAAGGGATAAACATATGCACCAACACAAGGTTCGCTTGAAGTCATTCGGGTGTACGTGGGAACCATTATGGATGTCCATGGTCCCGATGTTGGTTATTGATCCGGAAGGGCTTCAGAGTCATGTCCACGTATTACCAAACCTGCTGGGTCACACGATTAAATCTATTCAATATGTTGTGAGAGTTTTATTTATGGTATGTGGTTGAGAGAACGTCCGGAATAGTTCCGGCGACAACGAAACAGTTTCGGTGAAATATCGGAGTCATTCCAGAGGTACGCTGAAATTGATCCAAGACTTAAATATGAGTGAGAGACACTATCGGAAATGTTACGGAGTCTTCGGAAATGTTCTGGAGTGATCGAAATGGTTTCGGGAATTTTACAAGAATTCTTCCGGGAAATTTATGAGAGAAAATATTGGGTTCTGGACTTTAGTGTAAAGTACCAGAGGAGTGCCGAAGGAAGAGAGGGAGGTCGAAAGGTCCCTGGCCTCTAGGGCTGGCCGCATGGGCCTCATAATGCCCATGTAGACTAGTCGCACCAGCCCTAGAGGCCTCCCCTAGGGCAGCCTTACCTTCCAAGGAAAGAAGGTGGGGGCGCTAGGGTTCAGGGGGTCTGCCGGCCCTTTCCTTGGGGGGAAGGGCGGCGCCCTAGGGTTTCCTTGTGGGGAGGGGCGGCCAAGGGCAGTCCCTCCTCCAAGTTGATGCCCCCCTTGACTCCTATATAAACCCAGCCCCCTCCCTTTCATGGAACACACAATTTCCCACGAGGCTCTCTCCTCTCTCTCCATCCATGTGCAGATTTCTCCATGTCCATATGCCGAAAGGCTGTACCACTCTCACCGACTTTGCTACGCCCTGGATGGCGGAGGCATGTCGGATTGCTTTGCTATACGTGTGGATACCGGTGGAGGAATTGACCCCTTCGATTCTCGGAGCAAGGAGGAGATAAGTCCTCATGCCTGGGATGGATACGCCTCGGTGTGAGGATTGCCGCGCTCAGAGTCTTCACCGAGCCTTCCCCTTCAAGCTTGGTGATTTAACCTAGATCCCATTTTGTTGTTGCATCTCCATGGATAGATCTTGGTGGTTCGTGTAGTTGGCGATTTTTTTTATTTTCCATGCACGTAACCCTTTAGTGATATCAGAGTAGATCTATGGGTAGATGCAATTGTGATCTAGATGAACATGTGTTGTACGGGCATTAGCACATTTGCTGTGTGGAGTGCATGTGTTGTACTCTGAATTTTCTTGTTGCTTCCCATGAATTTTTATGTTATAATCTCAGTGGCATGATCGAGATTGTTACAAACTTATGTCAATCCGTGGTCCATCCATCCTGCTCCTGAGTATGCTGGTTGTGCTGACCAACGAAGTGATTCAGTTGTTTGGTCGCGTCATAGTTGAGAGGACAAACGTGCTTATAAAAGGGCTTGTGGATTCAATCCACATGGGGTTCACGCGTTTAACGATTCAATCCACTGGTGAAAAAAGGGCCTTTGGTCGCGGTTCGCAACTTATTCGCGGTTGCGTCGCGACAAATAATAAAGCCCCCTTTAGTCGTGGTTGCTTACGAACGCGACTAAAGGTCCGTCACGTGGGCGCAGGCGTCGGGCGGAGGAACTTTAGTCGCGGTTAACAACCGCGACTAAAGGCCTCCGGGTTAATTTTTTAATCTATTTGATTTTCTAATTATTTTTCACTCTTTTTTTTTCTTTTTTTTTCCACAATTTCTAGTATTTCAGTTATTGGCCAAGTTTAGTCACTAACTACACTTAATCTCTAGTCAAATTCCTTACCTGTGGTCAAACTTCCCGCTCGGTCACCCATCCTCCCACTACTCCAGCACTAGCACGCTTAACTTCCAAGTTCTTTTCCCATCCTCCTTCCAAGTGCTTCGCGCATGTTGTTGATACTAGTATCATATCAATCCTATTAACATGTTGGGTCGATGTCACACTTCTTTATTGTTTGAATTTCAAATAATTATTTTAATAAACAAAAGTAATGATGTAATAATAATCTTGAATAAATAAATAAATATTAACTTTTTAAATTTATATTATAATTAATTTTTTAATTTTTTTTTTAAATATTTTTTTTGCCAAACCTAAAACCTGAAAATTTGAAAATCTAAAAATTGGCTAACTTTATGGTTAAGTAATAGTAATCTTTATGCAAGATGCAATTATTAATTTAAAATTTAAAAAAAATATAAAATAAATTTCTGGCAAAAACTAAAATCTTCCTGCTTTCATATTTTCATTTGAAATTTTGAGAATCTAAAAATTGGCTAACCGGGTAAACCCAGGTGAATTCGGATGTAACTTTTTCCCAGGATTTTTTTGATATATTATACGTTTTTTCCGACGTCGTATGCAAAAGTTATTGCGGTTTTACTATTTTTTAAACTTTTTTTGCAAAAAAAGTGAAAATTCGAATTTCTTAATTTCTCCGAATAGTAGGTTGCATAACATACAACAATCTGAAAACAATTTTTTTTTGAATTTTCTATCATTTTCTTTTGTATTTTACAAACCAAAAAAGGCGATCCACGGGGGGGGTGCAGGGTGCGTGGGAGTAAAACTCGGAAAAACCTTTAGTCCCGGTTGGGGACACCAACCGCGACTAAAGGGTACCTTTAGTCGCGGTTGGCCTTCGCGACTAAAGGCCTTGGCTGAGGACCTTTGTCGCGGTTGGCCTGGCCAACCGCGACTAAAGCCCCTTCCGTCCGCCAGCTGTCGACCGAGCCCGCTGGGCCCAGACCTTCGGTCGCGGGTCGCCTCCCGAACCGCGACTAAAGACCCCTTTAGTCGCGGTTCGAATATTTCCGCAACTAAAGGGGGCGTCTGGAAGCCTTTTTTTCTACTAGTGATCCATATTTCTCATGAGGTCTCAGGCTTCAAACACCCCACATGTAAATCTAATGACTTGAAGTTTCGTGCTCTTGGTAATGTGGGTAGTTGAACATTTTGTGTCAAAACCTACAAGTCACGTAAAACTTGCAACAAACGTATAGAGGCATCTAAATCGTTTTTGCAGGATGAGCAAGTGGTGTGGTACAGTCATCATTGATATTATGAGATTGTATGAGATGATATACTTTGTAATTTATTCGTTATCTGCGTATCATGGTATGACATGATGGCTAGAGCCATGTGATTGTCATTTATATGACATGTGTGCCAACTCTTTGCAATCACATTTACTTTACTAGCTATAGTTGATAGCAATAGTTCACGCGTCGGACATGGAGGCGACGATCATCCATCGGAGGACACCGGTGGCACCATGGCGCTGCAAAAGGAGTTCTACACCGGACACGAACATGTACATCTACACCATCCGCAAAGAAGAAGTTCAACGCCGTGATGATGGAGAAAGTTCGCCGAAGAAGATGAAGGACCATGCCATATCACATGAATTGTGAATAGTCTGTGATGTTAATCCTTTCTTTTATGCACCCTGTTTTGCGCGGTAGTCTATTTAATAGGGTGAAGTCTCACTTAAAATATCAAGTTGATAGTGTTCTTCCTAGTGTAGCGTCGTCTGTAGTACTTGGCATTTTGAGGTGCGCCGTGATCACATGCATACGATAAACTTGCCATGTATGATATGGGTGCGGAATGTTTGCACATGCAGATTGCACTAGGTTGTCTTGACGCTCTAGCATGATAGTCCTGAGTTCGGAACACAAGCATCGAAAGATAAACAAGAGTTGCATAGCGTTGCAATTGGCAAGGTCGGCTACCGGTTGAGGTCTTGTCACCAGTGATGATCACATCAATGGCAACGGGGTCGTCTCGGGCCTTGAATCACTTAGCATCAATTATGAGGGTTATTGATCTAAGTGGGAGCACATCTAGGTAATTAAAATGTTTAATTATATTAGTGCAAATTAATTATGAACAGTGTCTTAATGAACTTGTTTTAATGTGTTGTAGAGAGGATGAGTAACTCAGATAAATGTATCATAAGCCTGATGTTTGGTTCTAAAGTATTAGCTGTGGACAGGAACAACTTTGTTGACTGGGTCGACAAGCTGAGGATGGTCCACAGGACAGTAAAGAGTGAATACATTCTGGATGAACCATTTCCTATTACACCAGCTGCTCATGATCTGAACACTTATGCTATTAAGGAATATGATGAGTCTATAGTCAAGACCCTTATGCTTGCTTGCATGAATTCGAAACTGAGTGAGCAGTTTCAGAACTTTCGCACCTTCGATATGATGAAGGCGTTGAACACTCGTATGCACAAAACATTATGAGATAACCAAAGCGCTACTGGATTGCAAGCTCGCAGAAGGAAGTTCAGTACGCGAACATGAGATCAAGGTAGTTGGTCTGACTCGAAAGCTCGAAGCTTTGGACTATCTGTTCCCTACGGTAGTGAGTACTGATCTGATTCTTGGTTCACTCCCACCGTCTTACCAAGGATTCACCATAAATTACTACATGACGGGAGTGGACAAGTCATTGGCCGAATTGTTTGGATCACTAAAAGCTGCTGAAGTAGAAATGCTAAAGACCAAATATCATGAGATGATGGCCAAAAGGGAAATGTCTGAAAAGTCCAGCAAGGTATAAATGTTATACAAATAAATGATATGTTCTTTCAAGCTTTGTGTCAAAGTTTATGGTATATGACACGTAATCAATTGTTGGTTGCATATGAAGCAGGGACTTGGGATGGAACGCAAGGCTGAATAGAAGTAAGGTGCTGAAGTGCTTCGGGGATGATGATTGGATCACCAACTTTGATGCCAGAATAAAATTATTCTGCTTGGTCATTATTGTAATAAAGAATTCTTAAGTTTCGAGGACAATGGTTGTTTTTGTTTTAAAGATTTGTGTAATGAATTTGTGCCTCTGTTGAAGGCCTTATTTATGCTATCTTGATCATTGATATTAATGTCTTTAAATTAATTTTGCTAAGTGTTTGAAATCTGATAATGATGCCACATATGTGTGGCGCCACCTTCATTGGGGCGCCCCATGCCTTAGTCAAAATTTTGGAGAAAATACATGCACAAATTTCTACTTCAAAATAGACTTGTGAAATTCAAATTCTTTTGTGCTTGTATGGATTTTTCCAATTGTTTAATTCGACTAAGCAATAGTTTATGGATGATAAACATGCAGGTAAGATAATTGAAATGCGCACATGATGATGTGTGCATCTCAATAATCTCACACGTTGTGGTGGTAAATTACTTAGTGAATTTTACTAATGATTTAAATGGATATGTGCATATCTATTTAATAAAGTGGAATTCTGAAATTGATTGAAAGTGTTCAGTGAATTTCAGAGACTAAGTAATAATAGTAACCATAAACAGATGGATTAAATCTTTGTGCAATTTGATTGCGAAGAATTAATCAAGTTTTAGCAAAATCTTCATAGTAATAATGAGAGGATTCTAATAATTATGCGCTTCTCGGAAACAATTAGAAGTACAAAGTATCCGAGAATATGTAATCAAGCTATGTAGAGACATAGTAAGATCTATGATGAAATAAATATAGTCATTGCTTTAATACAGAATGATATAAATTTCCTACACTTACAAATAACATAGAGCAAATATAAATCTCTGTTGAAACAAATCCATATAAGTTATGACATGAGATAGATGAATTGTTTCTTAATTTTTTTGAAATCTGGCTGCTTGTATGTGAAGGAGTTCACAGGATTACAAGATCAATTTCGAAATCAGACATATATTATTTTGTTGGTTATTCCAAAGTATGTTTGGGTATTTCTTCTAATAACGATAAAAGTATTTATCACGGTATTTTCTTGAGAAATAGTTTTTCATGAAAATTGAGTGGGAGAACAGTATGGCTTAAATGATTGGTCAATCATGATCAATGGAGTTCAATACTAGAATTTTTTCCGTGTATTGATCTCAAGGATCAAATCCAAAGTCACAACATTAGATGCACATATTCTGGATAAAGGCCAATACTGAACCATGCAGAACAAGAAGTAACTATACTTTGATAATGATTCTGTAGATAATAGAATAATGATAAATGCTTATAGCTCACATTAATGACTAACAAGTCATGAAATCCGGAATGAATCCATATTTGATCCAAATTCAAAATTTGGGAGTTCATTCAACGGACGCGAAGACGAGTGGATTCATTGAACAGATAAAGATGCTTTGTAATCATCATCAAAGCTCAAGTTGTTGAAAGTTGTTTCACAAGAGTTGACTATAATGAGATTGTCTTGGAATTAGTGGAGCTTGAATCTGTACGGATATTACTAGTAGTAGTTGCATATCATGATATGGCAAGAGAATGTCAAAATGGTATTCCTGTTGGAATTTTAGACATGTATTGGATACAATCTAAAGATTTTGCCATCATACTAATAAAATATGTAAACTTCAGAAGGCCATTCCATGGTCTGAAAAAAACATCAAAGGAGCTAGAATCTACGTCTTGATGAAATGGTAAAAGAGTTTTATTTCATCTGGAATGACGAAGAGACTTGTTCTACAAGAAAGTAAGTGGGAGCTCAAGTGTTTCTATGATATTATATCTGGATATAATTGATTGGAGATAACTTATAATTTCTTAACAAATTCAGTGGGAGCATTAGTGGTACTATATGTGGATGACTTATAGGTAATCACTGGTATGTTTTTTACTTAAAGAATGGTTGTGAGACGCAAAAGGAATTTGCAAGATTCAACTTGGATGAAATCAAATTGAGGAGAAAGTTTAGATATCAATGGATGTATAGGATACACCATGATATAAGAGAATGGATATTTTGTATTCGCTAAAGAGTTGGCAATGAAAATCACCATTGTAATCCAGGTGATGGATTATAAGTATGCAGCTAATAGTTAAAATCTTGTGATAAATCAAAACCAATATTTCTATAATTTGGAGGTAATAAAGAGTTCATTGAAAGGAGTTATATTGATACTAAGTTTATTGCTGATCTGGATGAATGGAAATTTAAATCAGGCGATGTTAAATTTTAATAGTGGTGCATTTAGCTTGAAGGAGTTCTATGAGATGCCTTAAAGTGATATCTACAACATAGGCGTAATTTGATATTGTTTTGGAAACAAAAGGGAAGTTTTGGATTGTTTGTTCGTGTGACAAACTAGATGTTACAACAGCCTTAAGCCCAATGGTGTTACATTGTGGCCTAGGAGCTAAGTTATCACAAAAAATCCGAACGCATTACAACACCGTTTTCACTTGTTCCAAGTTTCTAGTAAGCAAGGACATATGAAAATATACAAGTTTCATACGGACTTGAGGTGGTCAGATCCCACGATGATGTCTATACCACAAGCATGGCATGGAGGGCACTGTAGTGTCATTGGTGTCTATGTAATAATGTCAACTAGATTATTGACACTAGTGCAAGTGGGAGACTGAAGGAAATATGCTCTAAAGGCAATAATAATTGTTATTATATATTTCCATGTTTATAATTAAATGTTTATTTCTTTATGCTACAACAATTGTGTTTCTTGAATATAAAATATGAAGGAAAACTCACAAGCAAACAATCTTGGCCGAATCCTTGACTTTGTCTTGGCCCTTCTTCTTGTTGTTCTTGTTCTTGGACTTGATCTTGATATTGGAGTTGAATCCAAGTCCACTTTTGTCATTGGGGGATTGTTGCACACTTAGCATCTTGTCAAGTGCGAATTTCCCTTCATGACACTTTTCCAAGTCTTTCTTCAAAGAAAGGACTTGAGCCTCGAGCTCTTTTATTTCCTCTACATGGTTAGTAGAAATACAAGTACTAGAGGAAGTAGAAGCTTCATTGTTAGAGCAACAAGGCAAAGCAAGTAATCCAACACAAGGTGTATCAATAGTTTGACTAGATGGATTACAAGGACTAGCACATGAAGATGTAGCATTTGTAGTAGATATTGTGCTAAAGTCCACATGAGGCTCACAAGATGTTACCTTAGTGATACTAGCCTCATGAGCTAACTTTAGCTCATCATAGGAAGCTAGAAGATCCTCAAGAGAGTGTGAGAGCGTTTTATTGCTTTCTTCCAATTCCCTACAATTGCTAGTTAGCCAATCAAGTTGAGCCCTTAGCTCAACATTCTCCTTCAAGATAGATGCTTCACAAGGAGTAGAGTTAGTAGCACAAGCATCATCAATAGATTTTTCTTTTTCAAGCTCATAGGATTCAATTTTTTGTGTGAGCATAAAATTAGCATGCTTCTCATCTTTTAGCTCTTGCTTGAGGAGATTGAATCTCATTCTCCCATTTTCAACATGGGACTCCAACTCCACTATGGTTTCCCTATATTTATTCAAGGTATCCATAGAGTGTTCGAGATAAGCACGAGCTTCTTTATTACCACGAAGAGAGGCATATACCATTGCCATATCATGCACCAAGGTATTATGTTCTTCATCATTATCATCATCATCACTCTCATCATTAGAGGAGGTGTTAGGAGTCAAAGTAGGAGATACCTTTGATCCATTTGCCATAAGGCACATGTGCCTACCGGAGGATGAAGATGAGGATATTCTTGAATCCCTATTTGAAATTGTGTCTTGATCCATAGAGTGTTCGGTTTCCTCTACATTGTTAGTCAACAAACAACTAGAGGAAATAGAAGCATTTTGATTATGGCAACAAGACAAGGCAAGCATATCATCATGGGATTTATGTAGGGAGTTTATACATGATATGCAAGGACTATCAACACTAGCATGTAAGACATTTTTGGTGCTAGATGTGTCTAGGTCCAAAGATGAAACATTGCAATGGGATAGAGATGAAGGATCACAAATAGTGAGCACAATATCAACATTACAATTTCCATCACCACTCACCATGTCATTACCTTGTGTCTTGCAACACGTTGGTGAAGTGGAAGAAGATGATAAATCATCACGGCCGGAGGTGGAAGCAACTTGGAGCTCTTCATGATGTGAAAGGGAAGAGAGCTCCTTGGAGACACCACCGATCATATGATTCATGGATTCACCAAATGCTCCTCTAATCTTGGTCCAAAAATCATGAGATGACTTGCACTTCATATCAACTCTCAAGAACGAATGAAATTCTGGGCTCAAAGAGGATATAAGCTCATTAGATACTTGAGCTTCAAGATGTAAATTTTTCTCATCCTCTAAAGATAGATTTTGAGGATCCATCGGAGGAGAAAAACCTACATCTAGAAATCGCTCTATATTTGGACACAAGGTCCAAAATTTACAAAGCAAGTGATTTCTCCACAAAAGATAATTTGTGCCATCAAAGATAATTGTGTCATTGTGCACTATATTACTAGCCGACATCTTTACTCTCAAGGCGGTGAAGCCTAAACAAGGAGAGACCTTGCTCGATACCAATTGTAAGATCGAGATGTCGCCTAGAGGGGGGTGAATAGGCAATTAAAAACTCTTCCGGATTTGTCTTGTAAGAATGCGGAATTAAACTATAGTTTAGTTTACAAGCACAAACCCTAAATATGCTAAGCTCAACTAAGTGTAACAATAGCAACTAGAGCTAAGCAGTATAGGCACAAGATATATGTAGCACAAGTGATAGCAAGATATATGTACTTCAAGCACGATCGCTATCACAAGGAAAGAGAGCTCGGGTATAGAAATAACCGAGGCATGCGGAGACGAGGATGTATTCCCGTGTTCCCTTCCTTTGCAAGAAGGTACGTCACGTTTGGAGGAGTGGAGGTCCCACGAAGGATTCCCCGCGCCACGAAGGCTCACCCTATTCTCCGAACCACACCCACGAAGGATAATGGCCCTTTCCTTATGGTTAGCTTTTCCTCCGCTCCGGAGATGGCAAGCTCCACAACCACTTCACAAGCTCCACGAAGGAGAAGCCCGGGCCTCTTCACAATCTTCTTGAAGAGATCACCGGAGCACCAACCGCCAAGCCAACTAGGAGGTCTCCCTCCAAGAGTAACAAGCTCACGGTCTCTCACTCGAACTAATCGTGGTGGAGAGCTCAACACTATGCAATGATGCAAAGCAAGAACACTAGAGGTGTTCAAGTCCTTCACACTCAAATCCCACCAAAGCAACGAATGCTAGGATGAGATTGGAGAGGAAGAACAAAGGGGAAAGTCAACCAAAGACTCCAAGATCTAGATCCCAAGAGTTTCCCTCACTTAGAGAAGAAATGGATTGGTGGAATTGTAGATCTAGATCTCCTCTCTCAAATCCTCAAGAATGAGCAAGAATGGTTGGAGGAATCAAGGGGGAGAGCAAGTTCTTCAAAATGCAACAATGGAGGAGAGAGAATAGGAAGAACTACTCAGCCCAAGGTGGAAGAAGGGCTATTTATAGCCCAAGGGAGAAAATAACTGTTGGGGAAGGTAGGGCTTCGAGGAATCCGGTCAACGGGCCGGGACCGGGCGTCGGTCCAGGGCCACGACCGCCGACAGGACCACCGGTCTAAAGGTACGGACCGGACCGAGACCGGAACTAGGAAATGACGCTCAGTGTAGGATCCGGTTGGCGCCGGTTGGCGCCCGGTTGCGCCGGCCGACCGGTCGGCACGCCGGCTGGCGGTTGAAAGGCGGCGCGACCGGAACCGCCCGCGAGGCCGGTCGACCGGGTCCATGACCGGGTGAGCAGAAAACATGTTATACAAAAGCGTGATAACTTTTGTGTCCGGACCCGATTGACATGAAACCAATTTTGTTGGAAAGATAACGACGAATAGAACCCCAACAAAAACTGGAAATATGGAGACTCCTCGCAGAACATTTTATATGATTTTAGAGAGGAAGTCTCCCACCGTCAAGAAACGGTGAAGGCGTCCAAACTCGAAAACGTAATAGAAGATGCATGCGGATTCCGTTTCGATGAACTTGGGCTTGTTGTAAAGCTAGCAACAAGCTCAAGAACCTCACACAGAGAAACACCAAGAAGCAATAAGGATATGCAAAGTATGCAAAGGATTGAGCTCCCTAAGACGACGTGATCAAGTTACCCAACCGAAAGCCCCTCTTGATAGTGCGGCTATCTATCCTATAATCCGGTCTCCCATCAACCACCTTGAGACCGGTAAAAGGAAAACCTAGCAAGGCCATACCTTTGCCTTGCGCATCCCGCTTGATCTTGATGATAACTCTTCAAGCTCCACTCAAGCCGGAATGCCTCACTTGATCATTGTTGCTTCGTGAAGACTCACAAATGCTCCCCCATACACCATGATGGGAAAGCTCCATTGATGCACATCTTCACATGTCCATTATCACCAAATGGACGGCAAGCTCAAGCATGTGATCTTCTTGAGATGCTCATCTTGAACTTGCCCAACTCAACCTTGATGACGATTACCACTTGATGTCATCCTCTCATGGGCTATATGAGATCTCACTTTTGATGCATGCCCATGGAAAGATACCTAACCCACATAGACAACACAAGTGCACATATATGATGGGTTAGTTCATAAAGCATAATTGACAAGGCTTACCATACCACATGACTTTATGTGGCACATTCTTCATGCTTCATGTGTTGACCAAACTTGAATCTATTCTTCACTCTTTGTATTGGTCAACCTTGTATCTTCTCATACTCACATAAGATAGAGCATGGCTAATATTGAGTTCCACATAAGAACTCCATCTTCATTTCTTCTTCTTGATCATATCACATATATATATTCATACCGATGATCTTGATGCCAATACACAAGGTATACCTTTATCTTCATGGCATCCATACTTGAATCCAACACATGGAGTACAAGTAGAACCTATGGAATATTCCTTCATATAAACTAAATGAAAACATTAGTCCATAGGGGTTGTCATTAATTACCAAAACCACACATAGGGGCAATATACCCTTACAATCTCCCCCATTTTGGTAATTGATGACAATCACAATAAGAGGGTTTATATAATGAATATTAGAGACAAGTACGCAACTTATCCGATAATAAGTTGTATACAAGAGGTTGTATTTGATATGGTCAAGTAACACAAAGCTACTAGCCCATATCAAAACCGGCTCTACTCACACAACTACAACAAATGCAAGGGATGTGAGTAGAACCAATATATATAGAGCAAGCTCCCCCACAATGTATGCACGTGTGATGAACATGAATTCATTGCATACATTGTCAAGATTAACCTTTGGGACAATTTCCACTATATATATACAACCATGCAAGACATACAAATATGGAATGCATTAGAGGCAAAACACTTAAGCACAAACCAAGCTTAAGTATAAAACCGTTCCCTTAAACCCTCTAAACTTCTCCCCCATTGGCATCGATTGTCAAAATGGGTGAAAAATTTAGAAGGCCAATATAATGTGCACTTCTCATAATTTGAGTGGAATCAAGTGCACATATCCAATGACGAATACTTGAAGGAAGTCAAACTATATTGAGGACCAAAGATCGCATAAGGATAACATGGTGAAGTGAGCTTCAACAAATAAGGCAAGCAATCAAAGATCCAATTGGACAAACAAAGATATCATGATAAGCGAGATATAGTGCTCTTAAATAAAATAAGGAAGCTCCCCAAGGTTCGTGCACAATTTATAATGTTTGTATTTGAATACAATATGCACAAACATGGAATCCTCACTCCCTCTATATCATTTAGAACACAACCAAGATAAAGAGAATATACTTATCAAGAACAACTTGAGTCCAACAATTGCGAGATATGAGTGCATGAAGAAAAACAAATAAACCAAGCACTCATAAATCTTCTTTACCAACACCACTAAAATCAAAAGGATAAAAAGATAGTTGGCAAAGAACAAGGATATCAAGGTGATGGATTAACGCTCTCATGTATATAAGTTTCTAAAGTGGACAAAGTGATCCATAAAGAAACGTGCACACACAAGAAGTTAATAAAATAAATAAGACAAGATATCCAAGAAGAAGTCATAAAATATACCAAATAATGTTTGCTTAATAAAGCATATATATAGCCTATGGCTTCAATTTTCACTTATGGTATATGAATGAGCTTCAACCAAGAAAATCTCAAAAACATAGCAACTAACAATAAGGGAAGTAAAGCTAGTTGGAATGTTTTGAGAAAGGCAACAAGTATCACAAATACGAGTTTATTTCGCAATTTCATCAATATTGCACATAAGAGCTCTTTGAGGAATTGATATGCAATAGATTGCTAGAGGGCATATTTGGGATAGGTGAATCATAAACATGATTTATATATATATATATCCCCTTCATATGCATCTTCTCAAATTACTCAAATATACAATAAGAAGTTTTTCTTTTAAAAAGGATTTTTCAAGAATCGCAATATTTTCGAAATAAAGAATTTCATGCCAAGATGCAACCTACAAGAGGATGGATGCTATATGAGTATGCATGAAAAAGATACTTGTTACCGAGATAGCAATGGCATGATGTAGTAGATAAGAGTTCATCGATCATCCTAGCTTGGCTCCAATTCTCAAATGGTGACAACACCTTCCTTATAGATGAGACAAGCCTCCATTGCATCTCCAATGTACCTAAAACAATATTCAAGTACATCTTGGTCCCCAAACTTATTGGGTCCAACATGGTTAGACTAACCACAATATATAGGACACACTCCATATAAATATGTGCATATTTAGATGAAATTTGAATTTCATGCACATCTTAGCCATTTAGGATTTGATGGAGTATATCCTATATAATGGATCGAAGAAAGCAAGCATGCTACAAATATAAATAAATTGCATATAAGCACGCATAAAGACTTTAAAGATCCAAGAAAGACACACTTTGGACAAAACACCAAATGAATTCAAGAAGGCATAAAGGTGTGACCAAACAAATTTGTTGTCCAAATTATATCAAAGAAGCAAATCACAAAAGATTTGTTCACAAAGTTCAACAAATGAACTAAGAAGAAACCATTGAGCATAAAGAATGAAATAAGGCAAACATGCTCAAAGATTTATCTCATTCAAACAAATAAAACATAGAAGAAGGAATGAGATAGCAAACTTCTAAAAGAGCAAGGTTCGAACAAATAAACCAAACTCTCTACACTTTTCACAATGGCACAATGTACCGTAAAGAAAAGGTTTGTCTTCCAAAACAAATACTTGATATGAATCAAAAGAATTTATCAAAAGATTTTTTCAAAGGGTCATGGAAGAAAAAATGGGAGCAACAAAGATTTCTTGGAAATAAATAAGGCAATAAGACGCAATCCAAGGTGAAGGTGATCCATAGATTCAACCACATACAAGGTTATCAATTGTCAAAGACAATGAGAATATTGGAATTAACTTCCGGTGGTATATTTCAACAAGGATAGTAAGGATCAACTTCACAATAAAGGGCATAGGATAAATATATAGAATTAAGCACTATGCACGGATGAAGATTCTTGATAGCTTCAACTAGTCAAGCAATCACGCACGGCAATGATTAGAATAACTTGAAGCAAACGGGGTTCCAAATAAGATATAGAGATATGTATTTGAGGAAACGTACCAAGAATTTCTTATTCAAACAAGAATCCATAAGATGAGCAACAAAAGTTTTTTTTTTTAATAAGAATGGAGCTTGTTTGAGCAAACATGCCACCTAGGAACAAGATAATTAAGAGTATCAACTCTAAGTGGCAAAACCTCTTATGTTCACATTTTCTAGGCTTGTGATATGTACAAAACATATTACTCCCCATAATGTGATAAAGTATTTGTTCTAATCACGAGGCAAATAAAATTTGACTAGAGATGATTAATGGACATTTAGAATTTGAATTTCTCATGAGTAGGACACACCACATAGTAACTAGATAATCTTGCAATATCAATACTAAGTGGTGGTACCCATGTACACACATTTTAAAGAAAGTGAGATGCACAATACATATCACTCCCCCAAAATGGGATGTTCCATTAATCACTCAAAGAGAGCCAAATAAGATGTCATCAAGATGCATTAGGCTCAAAACAATACACAAGTAGATGATGAGTCAAACAAACATACTTGAATACACAAGATAGGTAAGTAAGACACAACACCTACAAACACATATTTGGTACAAAACCAAACATGCAAAGGGGCAAGTAACTTACAATAAATATGATGAGTTGAAGTATAAGTTACCGCAAGGAGGAACATTGGATATAAGATATAGATAATAATCCTTATGACTTGGCTTGATAAAAATATAATATATGAAGATCCCTTAATTCTTCATGAGATAGCCAAGTCTCCAATGCCCTCCACTTGTACCTATTGATCAAGTTTGAGATTGTTGGTCCCCAACCAAGTTGGGTCCTAAGAGGTTAGTCACAATAGGCTTGGCAACCCAAATGGTACTTTTCTTGAGACCACTTTGAGTTCCAACAAACTTGGCAAACACATTGCCATTCTTATCCTTCCCTAGAGAATAATCATCATCAACAATTATAGGGTTAGATAAGGTACCACCTAAGCAAGAAGAAGCAAAGTGCCCCTTCTTACGGCATAAGTAGCAAGTGTTCCCCTTTTTCTTCTTTATTGATTTCTTCTCTTGGGGAACAAAATCTTGATTCTTCTTGGGAAGTGGCCTATCTTCAACTTGAGGTCGAGCATGAGCTTGACCTTGACCTTGTGGCCGTTTCCCTTGTTGTTTCTCACTCAAGTGCTTCTTCTTCTTCAATGGGCATGATCTAACATGGTGCCCTTCAACTTTGCACTTGAAGCAAACAATCTTGGCCGAATCCTTGACTTTGTCTTGGCCCTTCTTCTTGTTGTTCTTGTTCTTGGACTTGATCTTTATATTGGAGTTGAATCCAAGTCCACTTTTGTCATTGGGGGATTGTTGCACACTTAGCATCTTGTCAAGTGCGAATTTCCCTTCATGACACTTTTCCAAGTCTTTCTTCAAAGAAAGGACTTGAGCCTCGAGCTCTTTTATTTCCTCTACATGGTTAGTAGAAATACAAGTACTAGAGGAAGTAGAAGCTTCATTGTTAGAGCAACAAGGCAAAGCAAGTAATCCAACACAAGGTGTATCAATAGTTTGACTAGATGGATTACAAGGACTAGCACATGAAGATGTAGCATTTGTAGTAGATATTGTGCTAAAGTCCACATGAGGCTCACAAGATGTTACCTTAGTGATACTAGCCTCATGAGCTAACTTTAGCTCATCATAGGAAGCTAGAAGATCCTCAAGAGAGTGTGAGAGCGTTTTATTGCTTTCTTCCAATTCCCTACAATTGCTAGTTAGCCAATCAAGTTGAGCCCTTAGCTCAACATTCTCCTTCAAGATAGATGCTTCACAAGGAGTAGAGTTAGTAGCACAAGCATCATCAATAGATTTTTCTTTTTCAAGCTCATAGGATTCAATTTTTTGTGTGAGCATAAAATTAGCATGCTTCTCATCTTTTAGCTCTTGCTTGAGGAGATTGAATCTCATTCTCCCATTTTCAACATGGGACTCCAACTCCACTATGGTTTCCCTATATTTATTCAAGGTATCCATAGAGTGTTCGAGATAAGCACGAGCTTCTTTATTACCACGAAGAGAGGCATATACCATTGCCATATCATGCACCAAGGTATTATGTTCTTCATCATTATCATCATCATCACTCTCATCATTAGAGGAGGTGTTAGGAGTCAAAGTAGGAGATACCTTTGATCCATTTGCCATAAGGCACATGTGCCTACCGGAGGATGAAGATGAGGATATTCTTGAATCCCTATTTGAAATTGTGTCTTGATCCATAGAGTGTTCGGTTTCCTCTACATTGTTAGTCAACAAACAACTAGAGGAAATAGAAGCATTTTGGTTATGGCAACAAGACAAGGCAAGCATATCATCATGGGATTTATGTAGGGAGTTTATACATGATATGCAAGGACTATCAACACTAGCATGTAAGACATTTTTGGTGCTAGATGTGTCTAGGTCCAAAGATGAAACATTGCAATGGGATAGAGATGAAGGATCACAAATAGTGAGCACAATATCAACATTACAATTTCCATCACCACTCACCATGTCATTACCTTGTGTCTTGCAACACGTTGGTGAAGTGGAAGAAGATGATAAATCATCACGGCCGGAGGTGGAAGCAACTTGGAGCTCTTCATGATGTGAAAGGGAAGAGAGCTCCTTGGAGACACCACCGATCATATGATTCATGGATTCACCAAATGCTCCTCTAATCTTGGTCCAAAAATCATGAGATGACTTGCACTTCATATCAACTCTCAAGAACGAATGAAATTCTGGGCTCAAAGAGGATATAAGCTCATTAGATACTTGAGCTTCAAGATGTAAATTTTTCTCATCCTCTAAAGATAGATTTTGAGGATCCATCGGAGGAGAAAAACCTACATCTAGAAATCGCTCTATATTTGGACACAAGGTCCAAAATTTACAAAGCAAGTGATTTCTCCACAAAAGATAATTTGTGCCATCAAAGATAATTGTGTCATTGTGCACTATATTACTAGCCGACATCTTTACTCTCAAGGCGGTGAAGCCTAAACAAGGAGAGACCTTGCTCGATACCAATTGTAAGATCGAGATGTCGCCTAGAGGGGGGTGAATAGGCAATTAAAAACTCTTCGGATTTGTCTTGTAAGAATGCGGAATTAAACTATAGTTTAGTTTACAAGCACAAACCCTAAATATGCTAAGCTCAACTAAGTGTAACAATAGCAACTAGAGCTAAGCAAGATAGGCACAAGATATATGTAGCACAAGTGATAGCAAGATATATGTACTTCAAGCACGATCGCTATCACAAGGAAAGAGAGCTCGGGTATAGAAATAACCGAGGCATGCGGAGACGAGGATGTATTCCCGTGTTCCCTTCCTTTGCAAGAAGGTACGTCACGTTTGGAGGAGTGGAGGTCCCACGAAGGATTCCCCGCGCCACGAAGGCTCACCCTATTCTCCGAACCACACCCACGAAGGATAATGGCCCTTTCCTTATGGTTAGCTTTTCCTCCGCTCCGGAGATGGCAAGCTCCACAACCACTTCACAAGCTCCACGAAGGAGAAGCCCGGGCCTCTTCACAATCTTCTTGAAGAGATCACCGGAGCACCAACCGCCAAGCCAACTAGGAGGTCTCCCTCCAAGAGTAACAAGCTCACGGTCTCTCACTCGAACTAATCGTGGTGGAGAGCTCAACACTATGCAATGATGCAAAGCAAGAACACTAGAGGTGTTCAAGTCCTTCACACTCAAATCCCACCAAAGCAACGAATGCTAGGATGAGATTGGAGAGGAAGAACAAGGGGAAAGTCAACCAAAGACTCCAAGATCTAGATCCCAAGAGTTTCCCTCACTTAGAGAAGAAATGGATTGGTGGAAGTGTAGATCTAGATCTCCTCTCTCAAATCCTCAAGAATGAGCAAGAATAGTTGGAGGAATCAAGGGGGAGAGCAAGTTCTTCAAAATGCAACAATGGAGGAGAGAGAATAGGAAGAACTACTCAGCCCAAGGTGGAAGAAGGGCTATTTATAGCCCAAGGGAGAAAATAACCGTTGGGGAAGGTAGGGCTTCGAGGAATCGGTCAACCGGGCCTGGGACCGGGCCGTCCGGTCCAGGCAGTCGACCAGACCCGGAACCCAGTCTGGTACGGACCGAGACCGGAACTAAATGCGCTCGGTGTAGGATCCGGTTGGCGCCGGTTGGCGCCGGTTGGCGCCGCCGACCGGTGGCACGCCGGGCTGGCGGTGAAAGGCCGGCTGACCAGGCGGACCGGAACCGGCGTGAGGGCGGTCGACCGGGTCCATGACCGGGTGAGCAGGAAAATATGTTATACAAAAACTGTGATAACTTTTGTGTCCGGACCCGATTGACATGAAACCAATTTTGTTGGAAAGATAACGACGAATAGAACCCCAACAAAAACTGGAAATATGGAGACTCCTCACAGAACATTTTATATGATTTTAGAGAGGAAGTCTCCCACCGTCAAGAAACGGTAAAGGCGTCCAAACTCGAAAACGTAATAGAAGATGCATGCGGATTCCGTTTTCGATGAACTTGGGCTTGTTGTAAAGCTAGCAACAAGCTCAAGAACCTCACACAGAGAAACACCAAGAAGCAATAAGGATATGCAAAGTATGCAAACGATTGAGCTCCCTAAGACGACGTGATCAAGTTACCCAACCGAAAGCCCCTCTTGATAGTGCGGCTATCTATCCTATAATCCGGTCTCCCATCAACCACCTTGAGACCGGTAAAAGGAAAACCTAGCAAGGCCATACCTTTGCCTTGCGCATCCCGCTTGATCTTGATGATAACTCTTCAAGCTCCACTCAAGCCGGAATGCCTCACTTGATCATTGTTGCTCGTGAAGACTCACAAATGCTCCCCATACACCATGATGGGAAAGCTCCATTGATGCACATCTTCACATGTCCATTATCACCAAATGGACGGCAAGCTCCAAGCATGTGATCTTCTTGAGATGCTCATCTTGAACTTGCCCAACTCAACCTTGATGACGATTACCACTTGATGTCATCCTCTCATGGGCTATATGAGATCTCACTTTTGATGCATGCCCATGGAAAGATACCTAACCCACATAGACAACACAAGTGCACATATATGATGGGTTAGTTCATAAAGCATAATTGACAAGGCTTACCATACCACATGACTTTATGTGGCACATTCTTCATGCTTCATGTGTTGACCAAACTTGAATCTATTCTTCACTCTTTGTATTGGTCAACCTTGTATCTTCTCATACTCACATAAGATAGAGCATGGCTAATATTGAGTTCCACATAAGAACTCCATCTTCATTTCTTCTTCTTGATCATATCACATATATATATTCATACCGATGATCTTGATGCCAATACACAAGGTATACCTTTATCTTCATGGCATCCATACTTGAATCCAACACATGGAGTACAAGTAGAACCTATGGAATATTCCTTCATATAAACTAAATGAAAACATTAGTCCATAGGGGTTGTCATTAATTACCAAAACCACACATAGGGGCAATATACCCTTATAGCTATGCCCTGGACGGCGGAGCCCTGTTGGATTGCTTTGTTGTACGCGTGGATACCGGCAGAGGAATCGACCCTTTCGATTCTTTGGAGCAAGGAGGAGATAAGTCCTCGCGCCTAGGAGGGATACACCTAGCTGCGGGGATCGCCATGCTCAGAGTCTTCACCGAGCCTTCTGCTTCAGGCTTGGTGGGTTAACCTAGATCCCATTTTGTTGGTGCATCTCCATGGATAGATCTTGGTGGTTTGTGTAGTTGGGTAATTTTTTGTTTTCCATGCACGTAACCCTTCATTTTGATCTTTTGTGTGAGGCTAGTTGTCGTTGCCTATTCAACGGTACTCCGGCGGAGGAATCCTCACGGAGGGGGAAAGAAGTAGGGGCCATTGGGCGGAGAGTCCTCGGGACGGTGGTACGCGATTTACCCAGCTTCGGAACACTCTGCACGATGGCAGGGCCTACTGCTGCTTGTCTAGAATTATATGGGCGCTTTCGCGTGATTACAATGAGTTGTGGTTGTCTCGTCTCTCACTCGAGATCTCCCCTAAGGGCTCCCCAGATCTGGCTTATATAGACGCATGGATATAGGGTTTCTACGGAGAGTCCTAGCCGGAATACAAGTTGCCTAACTACGGAACATTACATTGCCGTGCACGTCAAGGATCAGGCTACTCCTGATGGACCAGGCCGGATCCGACTCCAAGGATAGGTCGGTTGGGATCCGACTCCTTGTTCCTGGGCTGGACTTTCTCCATCTTGATCAACAGCAACTGGGCCGCCCGATGGGCCGCATGCCACCATCACCGCCTATGGGCCACCCGGGCTTGCCGGATCTAGCCACTGTCGATGGTACACCGATGAAGTGTACCCACAACAGTAGCCCCCAGAGTTCTCCGAGGTTCACCATATTCTCCGTCTTGCACAAGCCATCAATGTCTCCGGCAAACTTCCCGGAAACCTGGAAATCTTCATAATTGTCCTCCGGATTACTTCCCTGCAGAGATTCTGCTAAGTACTTGGAAACTTTCCCGGATCTTTGAAAAGATCAAATGGTTCCGCCTATCTTGGCGCCAATTTCGGGTAATTCCAACGGTAACTTGACCTTTGGCCGATTTTACTGCTAGGGTTTTCGACACGTGTCGCTCATCCAACGGCGCGACACTTGCGTTCTGACTACAGGTTGCGGAGCACGAATCTCATCCCGAAGCTATAAATATCACCGCCGCACGTTTAATCCTCCCATTCACCCCCTCTTACGCTCTCTCCTCAGCGTCGCCTCCGAGCTCCCATCTCCGCCGCGCCGGAATCTCGCCGGAACTTCGCTGGAGTTCCTCCGCCGCGCTGTGTTCTTCGCGTGTTCTTAAGTTCGGCGAGCCACCGCGCCAAAACCTCGTCGCCGGTGACCCCGACCACCGTGTCGTCCATTACCGGTGAGAACCCCGGCACTGAGCTTTCCAACTGAGTTCGTAGGGATGATCAAACGTAACTATGCTTCCGGCTAACTTTACTCAAGCTAACCTCTTCTTGCAGATGTCTTCATCTCTGCCTCCCGCGCAATCGGAGCCTATAGCGGCAAAGCCTCTGGCTTCCGCTCCTCCTCCCCTTATCCCAGTCCGGCTGGATCCCTCACAAGGATCCGGCAAAAACATCGAGTGTGCCTCCACCGATCCGGCAGAACTTGCCAGAAAAGATCGAATGGAGAAGAAGGTGGAGGAAGCGGCCACCAAGAAATCTAAAGCCCGATCCCGCGAGGGCGAAGTCAAGGGACAGTTGTGGCCCTGCACCACTTCCGAAGACGAGCTCCGCAACCTGGAGGCGGAAGGTTTCCTGCGCCCCTGATCCTGGCGAGTGGTTCCGGGTGCTCCAAGCCCGGCGTCCGAAGCCGGAGAATGGGTGCTGACGAAGGCCCTGGTGGAGCGCGGCTTCACCTTGCCTCCGAGTGATTTCTTCTCGGAAATCCTCGAGGCTTACAATCTTCAACCGCACAACATCTCCCCCAACAGCATCCTCGCCATCGCCAACCATGTCTCCCTCTACGAGGGTCATCTCCGGGTAAAACCAGATTTGCCCCTTTTTCAATTCTTCTTTTCCGTCAAGAAGGAGACCGTCCCCCAATCCTCCACGCTCGCCAACTGTGGGAGCATCACCTTCAAGATCCGCCCCGGCCGGATCTACCCTCATACGGATCGTCACGAGTCCGTGAGGTATTGGTCCGGGGGGTTCTTCTACGTGAAGGACGTCGAGGTTCTGACCAACACCAAGACGCTGCCAGCCTTCAAGGACCGACCTGCCTCCGAGACCCCTGCCTGGACAGCCAACCCGCACGTCTCCGAGTCTCCGGAGATGGTGAAGATGGCGCGGCGGATCTGCAAGCTGGCGAGATCCGGGTTGACAGGGAAGGATCTAACCTTGTCTTGGTTTACCAAGCGGATCCAACCCCTGCAACACCGCGATCGCCTGATGTGTTTCTATAGTGGCCATGACGAGACCATGCGCGTCACTAAGGATAATCTCTCTTCCGACGCCCTGGACAAGCGGCTCCGGGTGATGATCAAGATCGCGCGTGATGTTCACTCTCACACGTGCAACTTCGACATTTACACGAATGGCGCTGGCCCTTCGGTAAGCATTTTCCGACCAAACATCATTCCCACTTTATGCCTGCAGTTTTGTCTAATGTCTTCATTTATGTTTATAGCTCGACTCGCTTGAGGAGAAGGATCTTGGGACCTTGACCCGGAATCCACAGACTGGATCATCGAACCAAGAGGCCACGTCTGACGTGGAAAACACTGTATTTGCTCCGCCTGCCAAACGTAAAAGAACATCAACCTCCGGGTCGACAGCCAAGCGCGTCCGCGAATCCCCCAGCACCAAGATCACCAGAAAACTTGAGAAGGATAAACTCCGCCTCAAGGAAATTGATACCAGTAGCAGCAAGCAGGGCGGCATTGAGCAATTCTTCACCAAATCTGGGTAATAACATGTTTTCCGGCTTTACTTATCCGAGTTACCTTAAAACTGCTAAATATCATATTTTTCTTATTATGCAGTAAGGTTGCTGGTGCCAAGCCCCAGAAGAAGAAACTCAAGCCTTCTCCAGCCTCGATGCCTATTACGCCCGAGGTCGAGGTTCCGCCAAAGCCCTCGTCATCGGCCATCCCGGACCCGAAAAAAGTCATCAATATTGAGGATGATCCGGAACAGACTGTGGACTCCGGCAAGGACGCCTCTTCCTCCAAACCCATTCCCGAATAGCCCAGAAAAACCTCGGCTGAAGCTCCGGCTGATGATGCCGTAAAGAAGTTGGAGCTGAGTCATGCTCATGGTAAGCCTTCAACGCATCCTCAGTTCTTTCCGGTTCTCCCTCAAGCTCCACTTCATCAGCGTCATAAGGAAATAACAAACTTGATGAATGAAGTGTGGGGGAACCCAGATCCTGAACAACAAGAGCTAGCGGATTTGGAGGACTCGATCCACGTCTTCTTCATAAAGCACAAAGTCATTCGCCAGGTAACACTAGCCCCCAAGCATTGGGTGACATATCTTTCCGAGTAAAGATTTGAAGCCGATGCTTTAACTGTACCGTGATTCTATATATTGGCGGAAACTTGAAATTTCTCAGCGCAATAAAAGGTTTAACTTTGCATCCAGCCCCCCATATTTTAAATTTCCGGCTAACAATCCCATTACCTGCTTCACAGAACACCCGCAAGCTCCATGAAGACATGCATAAACTGGTGCTGGAGCAAAAAAGCGAGATTGAAAGGCTGAGCAAGAAGGAGGCAGAGAGCCAGCAAACAATTGAGGTATTGGAGGAATGCCTCAAGGTCGGCCAAGGTATGTCTCCGTATGCTTTGAGGTTCCGCACCTTGTTCCTTTTGTGTGAATGTTTTTTGCCTTAAACTGATTCTCCATGATCCAGACCTTCTCACCAAATGCCCATCAGTCGATGAAATCTCCGCCAAGCTCAAGACATTGGAAGCTGAACATGAATCTCTTCAGAACACCCTCAAGGAATCTCATGAGAATGAGATCAAACTCAAGAAGGAGTTGGAGGACAAGCATGTGCAGGCCATGTCGGTGATGGCAGAAAAGTTAAAAGCTAGCAACAAAAGGGTTAACACTCTGGGCACCAAGCTGAAAGCTGCCGAGGCAGAAGCCGCGGACATTGATGAGATGATCTTCCGTAAGGACTTTGTTTAAATTTATGGTTCCGGCATGCATATGTCATTCTTCTTCTTCCAATTCGGAAACTGACCATACTAATGCATGTATATCAGTGCTGCTTGGATTTGAACGGAGAAAGGACGATGGTCTCTCCCGCACCGAAGCTTACGAAGAAGTCGGAAACTCTATTGAGGATCTGATCGAAGCGTGCCGGAAGATCGCCATGAAGCTATCCCTGAAGAAGGCCCACACCAAGGTCATAGACACGATGACTAAGATGATGCTCATGGTGCCGGAACTTATCGGGGATTGGCAGGAGTCCTCTGCCCGCGGAGTCGCCGCCCATGTCTTGACTATGTGCAAAGCACATTTTCCGACATTGGACTTTGCCCAGATTGCTGCCGGAGTCCCGAAGGCCACAAACATCAAGAATCTCCTCGCGGAAACCTGCGGATTTGACACTCTCTTCTCCAACCGAGTGAACCACTCGATGTGGTATGAGAAGCATGATCTTCCAGCCGTTTTTTCCGAAGACGAGGAGGAAGAAGAAGAAGAAGGCTTCGGTTCCAGTGCTAGTTAGTCTGGTGACGGATCCGGCGAGGACAGCACCTTCCATGCCTCCGAAGAAGACAAGCCGGAATCTTCGGAGTGAAAAACCTGAAAAAACACTAAGTTGCATCCTTTTGGCCCCTTCGAGGGTTTGTAATAAAACCTAGCGTATTTGAAGTAGTTAGGACAAAAAACTACACAAGCAAAGTTGTGGGCGGAAACACTTATCCTGCTACCGTTATATATATATATATATATATATATATATATATATATATATATATATATATATATGCGTGGTCTTTTGTTTATAAAGCAAGTGCTGGCTTCTATATTTTCCGGCTTACTTGCTTTACCTTCCGCGAGCCGGAAGACCTTTAGCCGGAAAAGCTCGCCAGCGGTGACCCAATGGCAATCCGTCAATAACCGCGGAAACAAGCCCCCAGCCTAAGGTGCCGGAAGTCGCTACCAGGAATCCACAAGTTCGCAACAGAAAACTCATTCACCAGAAAACTTAAGCTTACGTCCTACTGGACGATTTTGAAAATCACAACATTATACACGCCTAGGCGGAAACATCCAGCTCTGCGGTTTTTGTCGGAAAACATGCATGATCCAAAAATGAACAACTAAAGGAGGTAAAAGACTCAAAGAGTGAACCATATGCTTTATTTCATTGATCATGTATCATAATTATTTACAAAGTATGTAATGCGAAATTTGCTAAGTGTGGAAAGGACGTAGCTGTGCTATATTCTAGGGACGGTCTGTTTCATCGTATACGTCACCCGGATCCTCCCTCTTGCGTTTCCGATGCCAATTGGCAGGTCTATCCTTTAACTTGCGGATATCAACGAGATAGTAGGATCCGTTGTGCAGCACTTTGCTAATGACAAAAGGTCCTTCCCATGGAGATTGCAACTGATGCTCTTTCACCTGCCGAAGGCGGAGAACCAGGTCACCTTCCTTAAACGAGCGATTCCGAACTCGACGGCTATGATAGCGTCGGAGCTTCTGCTGGTAGATGGTGGAGCGCTGGTCAGCTTGATTCCGAGCTTCTTCGAGCAGGTCCACAGATAGCTGTCTGGCCTCATCTGCATTTTTCTCAGTGTAGGCGGAAACTCGCGGAGAATCATGGATGATGTCGGTGGGTAACACTGCTTCAGATCCGTATACCAGGAAAAAAGGTGTAAAACCAGTTGACCTGTTAGGGGTTGTTCGTAAACTCCATAAAACAGAATCTAACTCCTCAGCCCAAGCTCCGGATGCACGCTGCAGCGGTTCCTCAAGGCGAGGTTTAAGTCTAGCCAGTATAAGGCCATTGGCTCGCTCGACCTGCCCATTGGACTGTGGATGTGACACGGAGGCAAGGTCTAGCCGGATCCCCATATCGTTGCAGTACTCCTTTAGTTCTCCCTGCGCAAAGTTTGTGTCATTATCTGTGATGATGCTATGTGGGATGCCGTATCTCACCACGAGGCTGCAGACGAATTTCAGTGCCGTAGCACCATCGACTTTTCTCACTGGTTTGGCCTCGATCCATTTACTGAACTTGTCAATAGCGACCAAGAGGTACTTAAAACCACCAGGAGACTATTTTCTCAGTTTTCCGGCCATATCAAGCCCCCAGACCGCGAACGGCCAAGTGATAGGGATGGTCTTCAGCTCCTGAGCCGGAGCATTTGGTTGCGTAGCATAGTACTGGCAACCACGGCAGGTTTTGACTATTTTCTCAGCATCTTCTTTAGATGTTAGCCAATAAAATCCTTGCCGGAAAGCTTTCGCAACGAGGGATCTGGGAGCAGCGTGATGCTCGCAATCTCCAAGGTGGATCTCTCTAAGAATTGCAATGCCATCTTCGCTTGAGACGCACTTCAGAAAAATTCCGTTTGTGCTTCTCTTATAGAGCTGTCCATCAACTATTGTGTAGGATCTTGCTCGTCTGACGATCTATCGCACGAGGACTTCGTCCTCCGGCAACTTCTGATCGATGAGGTAGTCCAGGTAAGGCTTGGTCCAGGCCGGAGTGATAACCATCACCTCCTTAGCCGGAGATACTGCCACATCTGGGTTTTCCGGGTTAGCGCCCTTCACAGAAGGTGTCCTTAAGTGCTCAAGGAAAATTCCAGGCGGAATGGGTTTCCTGCCGGATCCGAGCTTGGACAGCATATCTGTCGCGTATTGTCATCTCTCCTGACGTACTTGACTTCGTATCCGAGGAAGAACTTGGCGATCTCATCAACTTCGTCTCTGTAAGCCGCCATGATGGAGTTTCTGGCGTTCCAGGTTCCAGCTACTTGTTGTGCCACCAGGTCGGAATCTCCACAGCATATGATGTGCTTGATCCCAATCTCCTTAGCGATGTGCATTCCGTGTAGTAGAGCCTCGTATTCTGCCATGTTGTTGGTTGCTTCGAAGTGAATCTGCAGGACGTACCACAGTTCTTCTCTGGTTGGTGACTTCAGGGTGACTCCAGCCCCCGAGCCTTGATGTTGCTTGGATCCATCAAAATGCATGACCCAGGCTTCTGGTTCCGGCACGGGCGTGCCTTCCGGAGCTTCAGTCTAGTCGACGAAAAAATCTACCAAAACTTGTGACTTGATTGCATTCCTGGCTTTGTAGTTGATGTCGAAGGCGGAAAGTTATATTCCCCACTTCGCTACGCGCCCTGTTGCGTCGGAGTTGTTGATGATGGTTGACAGTGGAGCTGTGCTCACAACGGTCATGGGATGCTCCTGGAGGTAGTGTCTCAGCTTCCGGCTACCTAGGAATACTCCGTAGGCCAGCTTCTGAAAGTGAGGGTATCTCTGTTTGGATTTCGTTAAGACCTCGCTAATGTAATAGACGGGCCTTTGGACTTCGTACTCGTGTCCTTCTTCCTTTCGCTCCACCAAGATGACGATACTGACGACCTTGTTGGATGCTGCCAGGTAGAGGAGCATGGGCTCCGACTCTTCCGGAGCTGCCAAGATAGGTGGGGAGGAGAGTATGTTCTTCAACCCCTGGAGTGCGTCATCTGCTGCATCGTCCCAGACAAATTTGTCTGCTTTCTTCAGTAACTTGTACAAAGGTAATGCCTTCTCGCCAAGACGACTAACAAATCTACTGATTGCTGCGACACAACCAGTTAATCGTTGTATGTCTTTGAGACAAGTTGGCCTTTTAATGTTGAGGATGGCCTTGATCTTCTCCGGGTTAACCTCAATGCCTCTATGAGACACAATGAAGCCAAGGAGTTTTCCGGCTGGTACGCCAAAGACGCATTTTAGCGGATTCAACATCATCTTGTACTTCCGGAGATTTTCAAAGGTTTCCTTAAGATCGCTGATTAAGTCGGATCCTTTTCGGGTCATGACCGCGATGTCGTCGACGTAAGCATGCACGTTCCGGCCAATTTGGTCCTTCAAGCACCGCTGCATCGTACGTTGATAGGTGGCACCTGCATTTTTCAGACCAAAAGGCATGGTGACGTAGCAGTAAGTGCCAAAGGGAGTGATAAACGAGGTCTCCTTTTGGTCGGGCTTCTTCATCCGGATCTGATGATACCCGGAATATGCGTCAAGAAAACACAGAAGTTCCGCCCCTGCCGTCGAATCAATGACTTGGTCAAGCGGGAACGGATCCTTCGGACAATGCTTATTCAAGCCGGAGTAATCGATGCACATTCTTAGTATTTCAGAATTCTTTTTGGGTACAATTTGCGACCCAATCAGTGTGGATAACTTCTATTACAAAACCTGCCTCTAGTAACTTTGCCAATTCCATTCCTATGGCGCGGCGCTTCTTATCTCCAAAGCGTCGCATAGCTTGCTTCACATGTTTTGCACCCGGATTTATGTTGAGATAGTGCTCGGCGAGTTCCCTTGGTACTCCGGACATGTTAGAAGGCTGCCATGCGAAGATATCCATGTTAGCTCGTAGGAACTCGACGAGCGCGTCTTCCTATTTGGGGTCCAGGCCAGCTCTGACAGACACTTGCTTGGTAGAGTCGCCCTCCTTGAGGTCGACCTTCTTAGTGTCTATCGCGGCCTTGAACGAGGTCTTCTGGTCGGAGATCTGCTTCTTGGTGGTGTGCATCTCAGCCGAATCCACCGCGGCTCTGTAGCCCTGCAGTTCCGCCCCAGAGATAACGGATTCTGTGAAGGCTGCTTCGCCCTCCTCGCAGTCCTGAGCTTTCTTGTAGTCTCCGGATACGGTGATCATACCGTTAGGACCCGGAATCTTCAGCTTGTTGTAGATGTAGCACGCCCTAACATGGAACTTGTGATAGGTGGGCCTGGAACCACACCATGGAACTCCGTGGCGCTATGCTTGAGTTGTTCCTTGGTAAGGTTCATCTTCTCCAGAGTCTCCAGGTACATGATGTTCAAGCTGGCTCTGCCATCCATGAGGCACTTGGAGAAGTCATACCCATCAATGCGGGGACTAACAACCAAAGCGTAGCACTCCTTAGGTATGACGGCCGGATGGTCGGCTCTGTCAAAAGTGCAGGGTTTTTCCGACCACTTGACGTACTGCGGAACAGGCGGAACCGTGGCATTCAGAGTCCGGAGGGCAGATTTCTTCGCCCGAACTGTCGGAGTTCCGAGGAAGGTGTGATATGCACCAGCGCTTTTATTCACAAATGGGTTAGAGGTGTTGGCTGTGGAGCCATCTTTCGGTTCCGGCGAAGCCCTGTCCTCATCCATTGCTTCGGAACTATCCTCATCCTTCTCCTTGTTCTTGCTCTTTCCTCCTTTTCCGCGTGGGCGGTGCTTCCTAGCACGTTTGTATCCTGCTTCCGATCCGTCTTGAGGTCGTTAACCCACTTGCAGTTGCGATTGGTGTGTGAGGATTTGCCTGTAGCCAGATCAATGTGGGCTAAGCAGGGCATATCCCTGTACTCTTCATATGTTTGGGGAGCACGGGATCCGGTAACTGTGACTTCGTCAGCACGTTGCTGGCCCCTGCCGGCTCCGCCACCGCGGCTGCGGCCTCTTCCACCTCCTTGACCGCCGCGCTGAAACGTCATGGCAACCATGTCGGATCCGCCACTCTTCTGGTCGTCGGAGGGGTTCTTCCGCTTGTTATTGCCGTCGCGGTTCTTCTTCTGCTGCTGCAGGGGTATGGCTGTGGCCGCAAGTTCTCCGCCTGCGTCGTCATCGGCGGCGGTGTGAGTGCTGGCGATGGTGATCATCTTGTCCAGAGTCAACTTTTGGTCATTGTAGAGGCACTTTAATTTGTGCCGGAGCAAACCTCCCCTCTGCAAACCACCCATGAAAGCTAGCATAGCTGTGCGATCATCTACGTTCTCGCACTCGTTTCTTGTTTCTAACCACCGAGTAAGGTATTCTCGAGAGGTTTCAGCCTTCTTCTGGACACAGGCTTGTAGGTCACTGGCCGTGGAAGGTCTCTTGTAGGTGCCCCTGAAGTGTCCCTCAAAGGCTATCTTCAGGTCAAACCAACAAAAGATGGAGTTTTCCGGGAGATCGCTGAGCTAAGTCTGGGCTGGACCAACAAGGTACAACTGGAGCATGCGGCAGGCCATATTTGGGGTCCCTCCGGCAAAGCTGACTGCGTTGAAGTAGTCGTCGATCCAGGTATCGGGCCTCTCTCTGCCATCATAATGCTTCAAGTTTTCGGGCAGCTTGAGGTTCAAGCCTTTGGTCGTTTGCTCCTCCTGGATCCTCTTTCCGAAGCACTTCGGGCCAATGTATCCAATCTTGTATTCGTTGAGACGTTCCTGCGCGTCACGTGAGTTCCGCCTGTGGCCAGGGTTTCTGAGCAGGAGCGTGACCTCCGGCCTCCGCCTCCACCTCCTGCACCGGGGGGCGGTGATGGAGATCCGTGCGGGGGCCTACGAGGTTTCTTGCTTCCGCCATCAGACTCTCCGCGTCCCTCCTGGCGGTGCTGACTCCGGCTGCGGTGGATGCCATCGCCGTCACGGCGGCTGCCCCCATCATTCCGGGATTGTCTTGGCTCAGGTGCGCGTTCCTCATTCCGGCTCCTGCGGGGTTCCGGCGCGCGTTCTTCATTCCGGCTTCTCCGAGGCTCAACGTTGTCGCGGATATTGATTCCACCGGGCCCATGGGGTCTGGCGTTTCCGGCAGGGCTTCATCGGCGAGGAGGCGGAGGAGCGTGCTGGTTCCGGGGCAGAGATGGGTTCCGGTACTTGTCCTTGCCAGAGTACATCAGATCCTTTCATTTGTTCTTCCCTGCCGGAGGTGTATCCGAAGGTATGTGAATTGGATTTGGATGTTCTTTGGTCTTCCTTCTGCGCTCCGTCGATCCGGTGCGTGATTGGTCGTCGCGGTGCTCCCTTCTCGGGGCATCATTCTGCATCGCTGTGGCAACGAGTGTGTGGAGGTGGTCGATATCGATCTCCTCATCGCGTTTGGCCAGGAGCTCTGCAGCCATCTTCATATTATCCTTTGGAGTTGCCAGAGGTTTTGGGCGGGCTGCGCTGTCAAAGTTGATGTTGCGAGGGCGGATAGCTTCTCGCATCCTTTGCGCCTCCTCGTTTGCTTCATTGACTTTAGCTTGCCATTCCTCGGCGTGCTTTTTGGCATCCAGCAGCGCTTACTTTGATAAGCGGTTGTTTTCTCTGGCCCTTTTGACTAGCCTTTCGGTGTCCACCTTGTCCCGAAGGACTGAGGCGGAAACCTTGACTATGCCCTCGGCCTGCTCGAGGAGCTTTAATCGCGGCGCCTCCAGAGCTTCCGGATCCGCAACCATATCTGGTGTGATTGGCGTTGTCAGAATCTCCGGTGGCTGAACGTTCTCCCCGTTTTCTCCGGCTACCTTCATGAGCTCGTCAGCGGGCATCCCCTCGTAGAACTTTAGGCTTCCGCCTCGAGATGGCTCCGGCGTCTCACGGGTACGAACCCGCGGCGGTGCCTCCGGCTGAGCTGGAGCTGGGATGTCCGCGCCAGTGGGGGTTTTTTGGGAATCAGCATCCTCGTCGTCTTCTCCTCCGGTTATGGTCGCAAAGACCTGCTTTGGCGGAGATGATTCGTCGCCAGCGTCTCCTGCGTCCTCCAATGCTTTGCAAAACGCCTCGTAGGAGTCTGCAGTTGAAGCGTCGTCGGAGAGCGGGCTGAGGCTGCCGAGAATTGATTCATCATTATCTCCGGTACCCCCCTGATGCTCAGAGTCATTGTTGTCACCAACATCCTCTGCTTGCCCTGGTCCAGCACGTTCCTCTGGAGGGGCGGATCCGGGCTTGTGCGCAAGGAAGTGCACGAAGTGACACCTTTGCTTTTCTAACACCTGGGAGACCCAGGCGGATCTGCATTGGTCTTCCACCGTACTTTCCTGCTCAGGGGCGGATTGGGTGGTCTTCAAATTTTCGAGATCTAAGGCGGAATCTTCCTTAGGAAGTTCCTGCATCTCAGATCGGATCTTCGCGACTGCGTCATGCTCAGCGGCGGTCACGTCTGCGTTACTTACCAGTGCGTTCCCGTCGGAATCAACGATTTCGCCGATGAAGATGTGTATCCCGCTGATCGGGACGATGGAGAGCTTGACGGGGTCGGTCCTAGTCGGAATCCAGCACTCGTCCTGAGGGACGATCGGAAAATTTCCGGCATACAAGACGCGCCCCACGGCGATGGTGTCGTCGATGCCTCCGAAGGTAGAACCCTCCCGGTTCCGGCCTCCAGACGCCTCTAGCCCCACGGTGGGCGCCAACTGTCGTTGCCTATTCGACGGTACTCCGGAGGAGGGATCCTCACGGAGGGGGAAAGAAGTAGGGGCCATTGGGCGGAGAGTCCTCGGGACGGTGGTACGCGATTTACCCAGCTTCGGAACACTCTGCACGATGGCAGGGCCTACTGCTGCTTGTCTGGAATTAAATGGGTGCTTTCGCGTGATTACAATGAGTTGTTGCTGTCTCGTCTCTCACTCGAGATCTCCCCTAAGGGCTCCCCAGATCCGGCTTATATAGACGCACGGATATAGGGTTTCTACGGAGAGTCCTAGCCGGAATACAAGTTGCCTAACTACGTAACATTACATTACCGTGCACGTCAAGGATCCGCTCTTCCTAATACGCCGTACTGGATCCGGCTACTCCTGATGGACCAGGCCGGATCCGACTCCAAGGATAGGTCGGTTGGAATCTAGCTCCTTATTCCTGGGCTGGACTTCCTCCATCTTGATCAACAGCAACTGGGCCGCTCGATGGGCCGCATGCCACCATCACCGTCTATGGGCCACCCGGGCTTGCCGGATCTAGCCACTGTCGATGGTACACCCATGAAGTATACCCACAACACTAATGATCATGCAGTAGGAGCTATTCTAGGCTAGCACAATGGTGATAGTTATCACTCAAGTAGAACTCTCAGTGATGCTCAACAGAATTTTCAGCTTGTTGTTGTCTTTGCATGTAATAAATTTAGATCTTATATTATTTATTCTAAAGTTAAGGTTCATACGGATCATCAAGGCTTGAATGAGATTACTGGTAGAAAAGATGCGAAGCCTAGACTGATCCATTGGCTTTTGCTAATACAAGAGTTTGAATTGTAGATTGTAGAAAGACATCATGAGGAGCCACCTGAGGAGTCAAAGGTCACCGAGTTGAAAGCTGTCAACAAAAGCCTCAAAACAATGAAGATATGTGTTCCTCCAGGCATGATATGTTCGGAAAGATCTCTAACACATTTGATATGCAACAGTTTCGGTCATCCTACAGGGAGTTGTGCATCGACTTCGAAAAAGAAAACTCGTTGCAAACCGGAGGAAGAAATCAATCCACCTTACATTCCATAGAGTTTGGTTCGTTTGTTAGTTTAGTTTTAATTTAGTAGTCTTTAGGCAAGTTTAGTATTCTGTTTCATTTTTTTCCGTTTTCATTTTCCTTGTGTTTTTTTGATCAGATTAAAGCTTTTCGGAGGCTGGTACAACCAGACGGTATGACCGAAGCTCACCGTACCGCAGCTCGTTAAATCCTCTGTAACTCGTTCGCGACTCAAAATATTCGGTACGGGCAGGCCGTATGGTGGGACGCCGCTGTACCACTGGTCGTTAAAACTCACTGTAAGTCACTTTTTTCCCGTCGCTTCGTAAAAAAAACTGTTGCAAATTCGAGTCGGTAACTTTTGGTATGGTCAGTCCCGCCCGTATGACGGAAAAAGTTAAATTATTCTATCCATTTATTTTGGAAATTTTCATCCCCGGGATCAGGTATGACCACAGGTACGGGGAAACCCCGTCGTACCAGTGTTCATTATCATGCCCGACGGGGGCAGATGTGCTGATTTCTTTCTGATTTTCTTGGGATTCTTTTCTTGGCCGACTCTAACCCTATATCTCGTGATTCTTTGCTACCTAACCCCTTTATATACCCACCAAGGGGCTCTCTTCTTTATCATACAAATGGATCTCGTCTAAGGATGCGCTATCCACCACCAGGCATACACTGGTAGAAAAAGAGGCTTCCGTCCAGCCCCATTAGTCGCGAAACTGTAGGAACCGCGACTAATGAAGTCTTTAGTCGCGGTTCGGCAGACGAACCGCGACCAAAGACCTGGGCCCAGGCGCTCGGTGGCCAGCTGGTGCACGTGAGGGGCTTTAGTCGCGGTTGGCCGCCAACCGCGACTAAAGGTAAGGCCTTTAGTCGCGGTTGGCCAGGCCAACCGCGACTAAAGCTCCCCTATATATACCAGTTCAGCACACTCACTTAGCCATTTGGTGCCACTTCTCTTCACAAGCTTCACAAGGGGGTGTAGGTTTGCTTTTGGTTCCTCTTATGCACACAAGGTGTTTGATGAAATGCCCCAAGAGCATGAAACAAACATGATATGAAGTGTTGGAGCCACACTTGAGGTTCCTCATTTATTTTTTCCTCCTCGATCGCGGTTAGCAACTTGAACCTTTCATGCATGTGTGTCATTGATAAAATATGCATGTGTGTTGTTCATTGTTTAATTTCTATTGTTTATAGCTAGTTAGTTTAACAAATGCATGATGGTTAATTATATATTTTATATTATAATAATGCAGATGAATCGGCAATGGATGTACGGTAACCGACTCTCCGGCGAGTTCACTACGGGTTTGAAAGATTTCCTCGTAGTGGCTAATGCGAACAAGCAGAAGGGTTTTGTTATCTGTCCATGTGTTGACTGTAAGAATCAGAAGGGTTACTCTTCCTCAAGAGAAGTTCACCTGCACCTGCTTCGGCACGGTTTCATGCCAAGCTATAATTGTTGGACCAAGCATGGAGAAAGAGGGGTTATAATGGAAGAAGATGAAGAAGGGGATGATTTCATCGATGAAAGCTATCTTGCTCATTTCGGTGATACTTTCATGGAGGATGCTGAAGGTGAAGGGGAAGGTGAAGGTGAAGAAGAGGCACGTGATGAGACCGTTGATGATCTTGGTCGGACCATTGCTGATGCACGGAGCTGCGAAACTGAAAAGGAGAGGGAGAATTTGGATCGCATGTTAGAGGATCACAGAAAGTCGCTGTACCCCGGATGCGATGATGGTCTGAAAAAGCTGGGCTGCACACTGGATTTGCTGAAATGGAAGGCACAGGCAGGTGTAGCTGACTCGGCATTTGAAAACTTGCTGAAAATGTTGAAGAATATGTTTCCAAAGAACGAGTTGCCCGCCAGTACGTACGAAGCAAAGAAGGTTGTCTGCCCTCTAGGTTTAGAGGTTCTGAAGATACATGCATGCATCAACGACTGCATCCTCTACCGCGGTGAATACGAGAATTTGAATGAATGCCCGGTATGCACTGCATTGCGTTATAAGATCAGAGGCGATGACCCTGGTGACGATGTTGAGGGCGAGAAACCCAGGAAGAGGCTTCCCGCCAAGGTGATGTGGTATGCTCCTATAATACCACGGTTGAAACGTCTGTTCAGAACAAAGAGCATGCCAAGTTGTTGCGATGGCACAAAGAGGGACCGTAAGTCGGACGGGAGTTGAGACACCCCGCAGATGGAACGCAATGGAGAAAGATCGACAGAGAGTTCAAAGATTTTGCAGCTGACGCAAGGAACATAAGATTTGGTCTAAGTACGGATGGCATGAATCCTTTTGAGCAGAGCTCCAGCCATAGCACCTGGCCCGTGACTCTATGCATCTACAACCTTCCTCCTTGGTTGTGCATGAAGCGGAAGTTCATTATGATGCCAGTGCTCATCCAAGGTCCGAAGCAACCCGGCAACGACATCGATGTGTACCTAAGGCCATTAGTTGATGAACTTTTACAGCTGTGGGGCAGACCTGGTGTCCGTGTGTGGGATGAGCACAAAGAAGAGGAATTTGACCTACGAGCGTTGCTTTTCGTAACCATCAACGATTGGCCTGCTCTTAGTAACCTTTCGGGACTGTCAAATAAGGGATACAATGCATGCACGCACTGCTTACATGAGACTGAAAGTGTACATTTGCCAAATTGTAAGAAGAACGTGTACCTTGGGCATCGTCGATTTCTTCCGAAAATTCATCCAGTAAGAAAGAAAGGCAAGCATTACAACGGCAAGGCAGATCATCGGCCGAAGCCTGCGGAACGCACTGGTGCTGAGGTATTTGATATGGTCAAGGATTTGAAAGTCATCTTTGGAAAGGGTCCTGGCGGACAATCAGTTCCGAAGGGAGCTGACGGGCACGCAGCCATGTGGAAGAAGAAATCTATATTGGGAGCTAGAATATTGGAAAGTCCTAGAAGTCCGCTCTGCAATCGACGTGATGCACGTTACGAAGAATATTTGCGTGAACCTCCTAAGCTTCTTGGGCGTGTATGGGAAGACAAATGATACAAAGGAAGCACGGCAGGACCAGCAACGTTTGAAAGACCCGATGACCGGCATCCGGAATGGTTTCAAGTCGTACGCTCCGACCAAAGAAGAGAAGGTCATCTTTTTTGAATGCCTGAGCAGTATGAAGGTCCCGTCTGGATTCTCGTCCAATATAAAGGGAATAATAAACATGGCGGAGAAAAAGTTCCAAAACCTGAAGTCTCACGACTGCCACGTGATTATGACGCAATTGCTTCCGATTGCTTTGAGGGGGCTCCTGCCGGAAAATGTTCGAGTAGCCATTGTGAAGCTATGTGCATTCCTCAATGCAATCTCTCGGAACGTAATCAATCCAGAAGTTCTACCACGGTTACGATGTGATCCAATGTCTTGTCGTTTCGAGTTGGTGTTCCCGCCATCCTTCTTCAATATTATGACGCACCTCCTGGTTCACCTAGTCGAAGAGATTTCCATTCTCGGTCCTGTATTTCTACACAATATGTTCCCCTTCGAGAGGTTCATGGGAGTATTAAAGAAATATGTTCGTAACCGTGCTAGGCCAGAAGGAAGCATCGCCAAGGGCTATGGAAATGAGGAGGTAATTGAGTTTTGTGTTGGCTTTGTTCCTGACCTTAAGCCGATTGGTCTTCCTCGATCGCGGCACGAGGGAGACTAAGTGGAAAAGGCACGATCGGAAGGAAATCAACGATATGTATGGACGGCCATTCTCTGACTGAAGCACACCACACAGTTCTGACCAATTCCAGCTTGGTGGCTCCGTACTTTGAGAAACACAAGAATATTTTACGCTCGGACAACCCGGGAAGCCTGAATCCTGGATTAGGAAGGCCCACATGGAGACTTTCGGCTTGGTTGAGAAAACATTTAATGAATGACAATGATGTTGTAGATCAGCTGTACATGTTGGCCAAGACACCATCTTCGACTATAACGACTTTCCAAGGGTACGAGATAAATGGGAATACATTTTACACGATCGCCCAAGATAAAAAGAGCACCAACCAAAACAGTGGTGTCCGCTTTGATGCAGCAACCGAGAATGGGCAAAAGGTCACATATTATGGTTACATAGAGGAGATATGGGAACTTGACTATGGACCCTCCTTTAAGGTCCCTTTGTTCCGGTGCAAATGGTTCAAGCTAACAGGAGGTGGGGTAAAGGTGGACCAGCAATACGGAATGACAATGGTGGATTTCAACAATCTTGGTTACCTTGACGAACCATTCGTCCTAGCGAAAGATGTCGCTCGGTTTTCTATGTGAAGGACATGAGTAGCAAACCGAGGAAACGGAAAGATAAGAAAACGATCAGTACATCATGCGATGATCCAAAGCGCCACATTGTTCTTTCGGGAAAAGAAACATCGTGGGAGTGGAGGACAAGACAGACATGTCAAAAGATTATAATATGTTTGCTGAAATTCCGCCCTTCAAAGTGAACACCGACCCAAGCATTAAGTTAAATGATGAGGATGCTCCATGGATACGGCACAATCGTAAGCAAGCAGGGACACAAGGGAAGAAATGATGTGTAATAATTTATTGTACCAAACTTTGTTGAATGGATCATGTGAATTATATTACCCGTGATGTGTTTGGTGTCCATTTTCGAATGATTCGAGATACCACTGATGATACATGAAATTTGGAGTGATTTAGTCATACTCCTGCCTAGGCGTATAATATGCATACTCGTAGTCTTCATAGCCGCCGTCGTACTGGTAGTCGTCGCCTTCTAAGTTGCCGCCGTCGTCGTTTCGCTCGTGGTCGTCGGGCGGCGCTCGTGGCTCGGCGAGGGTAGCGCAGGCGGGGGATATCGCCGGCCGTGATGTAGTCCATGACGCTCTGCAGAGTCCGGCCGTACCACCATAGCCGACGGCCGGCCTCGTGGAAGTTCCCGGAGGCAGACCGTCCTCCTCATACTGGCGAGCGCCCTCTCACGCCGATTGATGAAGAAGGCGTCCCAAGTATGCTGGTTATCGGGATGCCGGGGATTCATCCGCTACTCCGGCGTGAGGTCGAGGTAGTAGTGGTTCGTGATGGCCGCTCGGCGCAGTACGAGGACGGGAGGGACCGGCACGCCGCCGCTAGGCTCCGGCGGTGGGGACGCGGTAGCCCGGTGGACAAGGGTAGTTCGAGGCGCAAAGCTCCTCCCTGGTAGGTTAGAGTGGGTGCGGTGGAAGCCATGAGAGAGTGATGAGAGATTGTAGAGATGTGATAATGCTTGCCAAGCCGGGCTACATATATGTAGTGAGAAATGGCGGGAAAAATGGGAGCGGGAAGACGGAGGCGGGAAGAAAGTGGCGGGAAGAAAGAGGCGGGAAGAGGGAAGAAATGGCGGGAAGAAGAGGAAGAGCTGGTCATCTAACCTTTAGTCCCGGATGGTTGGTGCAACCGGGACTAAATGTGGTTTTGTGTCATCTAAGAAAAGCGTCGGTGGGATAAGGACGTTTGGGTAAGCTTTAGTCCGGCTGGAGGGTGCAACCGTGACTAAAGTGTCGGCGGATAAGGACGCGTGGGTAGCGCGACGCCTGTCGGAGGAACAAGACAAAAGAGCGCGCCGTATAAAAGGAGCATCGATACGCGGGAAGATAGAGGCGTGAAGAAATGGCGGGAAGACATAGGCGGGAAGGGGCGGGAAGAACTTGTGGGAAGAGGCGGCCGGGAAGAACTTCTCTGAATTTTTTGATATATTATTTGTATTTTTAGAATTTTGAAATGAATTAGTTCTATTTTTCTGAATTTTTTGATATATTATTTGTATTTTTAACATATTGAATTGAATTAGTTTTATTTTTCTTAATTTTTTGATATATTATTTGTATTTTTAAGATTTTGAATTGAATTAGTTTTATTTTTCGACTTTTTGATATATTATTTGTATTTTTAACATTTTGAATTGAATTAGTTTTATTTTTCTTAATTTTTTGATATATTATTTGTATTTTTAGAATTTTGAATTGAATTAGTTTTATTTTTCTGAATTTTTTGATATATTATTTGTATTTTTAACATTTTGAATTGAATTAGTTTTATTTTTGAATTTTTTGATATATTATTTGTATTTTTAGAATTTTGAAATGAATTAGTTCTATTTTTCTGAATTTTTTGATATATTATTTGTATTTTTAACATATTGAATTGAATTAGTTTTATTTTTCTTAATTTTTTGATATATTATTTGTATTTTTAAGATTTTGAATTGAATTAGTTTTATTTTTCTGAATTTTTTGATATATTATTTGTATTTTTAACATTTTGAATTGAATTAGTTTTATTTTTCTTAATTTTTTGATATATTATTTGTATTTTTAGAATTTTGAATTGAATTAGTTTTATTTTTCTGAATTTTTTGATATAATATTTGTGTTTTTAACATATTGAATTGAATTAGTTTTATTTTTCTGAATTTTTTGATATATTATTTGTATTTTTAACATTTTGAATTGAATTAGTTTTATTTTTCTTAATTTTTTGATATATTATTTGTATTTTTAGAATTTTGAAATGAATTAGTTCTATTTTTCTGAATTTTTTGATATATTATTTGTATTTTTAACATATTGAATTGAATTAGTTTTATTTTTCTTAATTTTTTGATATATTATTTGTATTTTTAAGATTTTGAATTGAATTAGTTTTATTTTTCTGAATTTTTTGATATAATATTTGTGTTTTTAACATATTGAATTGAATTAGTTTTATTTTTAATTTTTTGATATATTATTTGTATTTTTAAGATTTTGAAAAAGAAAAAGTATTTTGAAAAAAACCTTTAGTCGCGGTTGGCCAACGACTAAAGGTCGTTGCGCGGGAACGCAAAAACCCGCCAAAAACCCTTTAGTCGCGGTTGGTCGGGCCGCGGAAGGTTACCCTTTAGTCGCGGGTCGCCTCCCCAACCGCGACTAAAGGGGGGGGCAATAAATACAAGGGCCCGAACCGTCGCCTCCATTTCTCGTCTTCTCCGATTCTCTGCGCGCGCCGCCGTCGCCCTCGCCCTCGACGCCGCCGCCGTCGCCGCCGTGCTCCTTCGCCGGCCGCCGCCGTATGTTTGCACCCCCCGCCCCGGCGCGCGCCGCGCGTACGCGCCGCCGCCGCGCACCGGCCCCTCGCCCACCGCGCGCGCGCCGCCTCGCTCGCCCGCCCTCAACGCCGCCGGCCGGCTGATTGCGCGCGCGCGGCGCCTCTCTCGCAGAGCGAGATCGTGGAGAGAGAGAGAGGGCGCCGCCGGCCACCGGAATTTTTTCTTTTTTTGTTCTTTTTAATTTTAACTAGTTAATTAGTTTAACAAAAACGGTAAAATAACTTAAAAATTGATAATTAACAAAAAAACCGTAAAATTTGATAATTAACAAAAAAAACGTATATAAAACTTGATAATTAACAACAAAAAAGTAAAACTTGATAATCAATATATACAACGACCCGCGCGTCAATGTACAACGATCCCGCTTTAAAAAATGTACACGACCCCGCGCATATACGGAGGGGCGGCGAGGCGGCGATGCGCCACCCCTCGCCGCCCCTCCGCGGTTTTTGTTCGCGGCGGTGCGCGCCGCCGTGGAGAGAGGAGAGAGGCGCCGCCGTGTAAAAAAACTAAAATTTCACTTAAAATTAAGTTTGTCTAAAAAATGAACTAATTAAAATTTCACTTAAAAAAGAACTCAAATTTGACTTACAAAATTTGACTTAACCACCGCGCGTATACGGGGGGCGAGCCCTCGTCGCCCCCTCCGTATACGCGCGGTGTTTTGGGATCGAGAGGGGGCGGCGAGGGTTATACATGTGTGTTGTCCTCGCCTCCCTCTCCGTGACGCCGTCGTCTGCCGCCCGTCTCGCGCTCTCGCGACACCCTCTCCCACCCCTTCCTCGCCCCCTCCTTTTGCCACCGCCCTTTCGCCACCGCCACCGCCACCGCCCCCCTTCTTCACTTAATTAATTTGTTTTTACTACATGTTTTCAGGACTGACATAATGGCGGACGATAGAGCTGACCCGATTATGGACAACTATGACCCGGACGGTGAAGCCCATATGTTCGGCATCATAAACGGCGATATTCTATATGTGCCGACCGGACAAGAAGAAGATGATATCTCTTCTTATCTGAACCTTGACGGTGAAGATGAAGGGCGCCGTCAGCAAGATGATGCCGAACAAACGTCGATAAACGATGATCTTCAAATGGAAGTAGCAACCACCTCCGGCGCCGAGGTATATATATACATTGAGCCTCTGGTGATACAAACTAACCGATTTGAATAAATATGTGTGTACTAACGCGCGCGACTCTCTTTCTTATTTTAGCCCTCGGCCGGATCGTCGAAACAATCGAGTACGTCGTCAAAGCGTGGCGCAACCAAGACGATGAAACAAGGAGAAACATGCACCATCGAGGTTGTCGACGGTGCAACCGGCAGGCCGCTGGAGCCAAAACGCCACCAAGTTTGTCAGCCAATGCGGAGCCGTTGTTAGAGACAACGTCTCGATCACCGTCCAGGAGTGGAATAAGCCAAAGAAGACACGAATTGGTTTCACTTTTGTCGATAAGAGAACAAAAAAAGATTGCTTCAAGAAGCTTATGGAACATTTCGTTCTACTTCCGGAATACAACAAATTCGATGAGGAGGGTAACAAGATTGAGGAAAACAAGGAGAGGAGGAGGCTAGTCAAACAGTTCGCTCTTCATAAGATGGCCGACGCATTCCGGAAATTCAAGCAAAATCTAGCCCATGACTTTGTCAAGCAGAACAAGACTCCGGATTTCAAAGGACAATATGAGAAACTGAAACATGATTGGCCAGAATTTGTGAAGCAAAAGAAATCGGAGCAGTTCATTCAAATATCGAAAAAAATAAGGAAAATGCGGCTAAGAAGGAGTACAATCATATTATGGGGCCAGGAGGGTATCGCCTTTGGGAGCCTAGGTGGGAGAAGATGGAGAACGAGCTGAGGGCGCGAGGAATCCGTCCAGGTACGGAGGGATGGGACCCAAGGGCCAAAAGCTGGTGGTACGGGCATGGGGGAACGCTAACCCGGAGACAGGGAGTGTGTTTACCGGGGCAAAATAATTAAACCCACCCAAGCCCTTATTGACGCAATGAGGGATGCTCAAGAGGGAAGATCAAGTTCAACAGAGAGAACGACGCGCTGACAAAAGCCCTCGGGAATCCCTGAACACGGAGGACGTGTACGAGGCATGGGGCACATTCCGTGGAAAATAGGGTTCCCCCAGACGATGACCCGTACGGTTACGAAGCCGTAAGAGAAAGATGGATCGGGAAGCAGATGTTGTGGCGCGGTTGGCATCGGAAATGGATGTGATGAAGAAAACCGTGAGTGTACTAGTAGCCGAAAGAGATGCAGCTCGGGCGCAGCATGAAGATCATCCAGCGGATCTCGGAAGCCAGCAGCGGAGAAGCGGCGTGGCTTCCACGGAGGCCCCACCGGCTGGTGCACCGACGATCGAAATTACTGCACCGGAGCCTCTGGTGGTCGAAATTACTGCACCGGAGCCTCCTCGCTACCCCGTGGACGATATAAAGGAGATGAAAGAATGTCATCTGTATTATCCTATCGGGAACATGTCCATGAAGGTAGCCATCGGCAGTGCTTTACCATGTTTACCTGGAGCACTCCACCACAACAACCCCATTCAAGATGGCTATGCTCGTGTCACGGTGGAGGACATAGTCCAAGGGTTTGAGGACCTGGAGATTGACATTGCTACACCTGAAGGGGAGAAAAGACTTGGAGATGTCAAGCGCCATTTCATTCTATGGCAAAAGAAGTTTATCAAGTTTCCAGGCGAGGCGCCAAGGACAACAAGTCCACCCCCCTACGGTGGTGGTGGTGGCGGTGGCGGTGGTGGTGGTGGTGGTGGTGGTGGCGGTTCACCTACACCTCCGTCACGTCGACGCCCCCCCCACAACGTCCGGCGGGTGATCGACGCCGCCCTCGTCCGGTGGGTGATCGGCGCCGCCCCAATCCACCTCCGGCAAAGAAGCGAAGCAGTCCTGGATTATTAACCCGGACCCTTATGTACCTAAGACCACAAAGGTACCGGAGCCATCTGAAGCCTCTCCCCACAAGGCCTTGGGAACGTAGTGCCGAGGAAAGCGCGGCCGCGGCTGCTGATTATGAGAAATGGAAGGCGGACTGCAAGAAGAAAAGAGCCCGAGCCCAAGCCAGTATTTTCTGAGCAAAAGAAGTGGGCTAAGTCATTTTTGAGCACACCGTCCCAAGCCGCGAAGAATCTGCCTGACGACTATGCACGTGAACTTCGTAGGCAGGCACTCATGTTGAAGGAGAAGAAAGAGCGGGCGGAGAACCAGGAGAACAAAGCCTTGGAGGAGGCCGAGAAAACGGAATTAGAAAGTAAAAAAGCGGGAAACGAGTTGCCCAGCTCGGGGAACAAAGTAAACAATCGATTGCCCCTTATAGTGAAAGCCGCCGGTCCGGATGACCCCGATATCATAGCAGCTGCGGCAATTGATTGTAACGAGTGCCGGAGAACAAGCGGCCAACTTAGGTATTACTCTTCGTGAACTGTTAGGCCTTGATGAGGCGCCGGTGAAGGAGGTAGTAATTACATATGTGAAGAATGGGCCTCTCGTCGAGCCTGCGCAGGAAGAGGATCTACCTCCACAAATGAAAGGTCTGCTGAAATGGTACAAGGGTTACATAAAAAATAAAAACGCCAAAGAATATATTTATGCGGAAGTTAGATATGAGCATCACTTCAAACATTACTATGTACAAATTCATCTGAGTGAATTGTTCCAGCTTTTCAATCTGCGCGAGCTCGACAAATCTATCATCAGTTGCTACGTTCTGTAAGTGATTTATTTCTACCCCATCTCGTTCATATTGCCTGCACTATATATATGTCCTAACTATATTGTGTTGTCCGCTATTATACATGCAGAATGAAGATTAAGGAATGCAGAGTAAGGAACATCCATGATGTTGGGTTCATTGACCCACACATCGTTAATGGATATGTGTTGGAGCATCACCCCACCGACATGGAGGCAGACCTGTGGCAGTTTCTTACAGGAACTCAAAAGTGATATTCTATTTCCTTACCATTTTGGGTGAGTGTTTTGTCTTGAGCACATTCTCTTTTGTTTACTCCATGCATGGTATGTGGCCGGCTAATCGATGAGTTATGCATGACGTATGTGCATGTATCATGTCCGCAGGTTCCACTGGATTCTGCTAGTAATTAAAGTTGACACCTCAGAATGTCTCGTCCACGACTCTCTGAATATGGATCCAAAGCTTTGGGGCGGCATGAGAAGAATGCTGCAGAAGTAATTATTTTCATTCATTTGCGCTCTATATCGATCGGCCTATTTCGTTCATTTCCTAATATCAAGTAACTAATAACTCTCTTGTTCATTTAATTTTCTTTGCCTCGTAGGGTTTGGAGACGGTTCGTAGATACAAAGGTCGGTGAATTCAAAAAAGAGCTAGAATTCAAAAGGTCAAAGGCTAAGAATGGTGGGGATATTCAGCCAGCGGGGACCAATCTATGTGGATACTATGTCTGTGAGATGATCCGGAGATACACCTCTGAGCGGGTTCCGAGTGATACCAATGGTCAGAGGAATAACCTCCGGATGATGCTTAGTCCAGAAGCTCGCTTCCGACCACTTCAAGAGGAACTAGCTGGATGGTTCAGCAGGGAAGTCCTCCATCCTAAAGGAGAACACCATTACGAGGACGTAGAACTTTATATGCATTAAATTATGTATGGAAACTTGTTCAAAATTGTATATGGTCATCCGATGATATTGAATATATATTGTATATTCCTCTTGAATTCTTTTTGGTTCTAATTTCAAATTTGTTTGAAATTGTACATTCATATGCATGTATGTAGTACCGTAGAATATGTGAAACTCCTTCAAAATTAAAATAAAGCACAAAATAAATAAAACAATACAAATTAAACAGAAAACAGGTTTAGGGGGGGCAGGTTTAGGGGGGGCTAAAACCCTAAACCTGCGGCGGCCTTTAGTCGCGGTTGAAGAACCGCGACTAAAGGTCCTCCGCCCGGCCGGCCGCGCGCCACGTGGACGGGCCTTTAGTCACGGTTCTTAAGCAACCGCGACTAAAGGGGCCTTTAGTCGCGCCTATTTGGTCGCGGTTGCGCAACCGCGACTAATGGCAGTTGCGAACCGCGACCAAAGGCCCTTTTTCCACCAGTGATAGTGAAACCACTTCGCCTCATGCCGCACTCGTGGGATAAACACCAAACCACTTCTCAGGAGGATGATGACCGTGAAGCTAATGGCCTCAGCCCGAGGATCAAGGAGTAATCCTTCAACTCTTACGACTCCTATGATGAAGACCTGGAGGAAGACTATATCAACAATGTCCATGTACCCAACCTTGATCATGGTTGAGTGATATGTGATGGATTTGTTGATGAGGATGAAGCAAAGAAGCCACACGGGAAGGGGCACGTGGAGACCGTCAAGTTCATCCGCACCGACCATAAAGCTAATAAGCGGAAGAGATCTCCACCAGAGATCAACGCAATGGCAGGCACCCGCAAGGAGACCACCTCGCACAATTCAAGGATGAAGAAGCTTACCATCAATGCTCGTATGACCGTGAAGCCTCAGAACAAGTTGGATGAGAAGCTCTTCGCCGACACTCCTTTCATCTCCATGAAGCCACCACCCAACATCGACCAGCACATTGTTAAACTTGAGGTATATCAGAAAGAAGAGCTAATTCATCGTGATATTGTACGTTACCGCCTCAAAAAGCTGGAGGACAAAAAGGAGCTCAACACTATGTGCGAGACCTTTGTGAATAGCATGAACAATCTACGCGAAGACCTGCGCATGCGCAACCGCCGCATCGCCTTTTTTAGTAGAGACAAACAAGCTACTGCAAGCGGCCATCATCCATGCCACCACACCTCCTCCGAAGTCGCCGAACCGCGGTCCCAAATAATCGCGAGGGATTATTTGATCCCGGCTAGCTTGATTCCAAGCTTTAGGGGATCTTTAAGACCTTGTAATCTTTACAATTTTTAGTATGTCTATTTTCCTACAATCATATTAGTTTATTTCCAAGTTTTGCATAATAAGTTGCAACTTTAGCTCTCCATGGATGGAGGATGATTTATATCCTTTTGGACTTTGAGCCATTATTATAAATGAAGTATTTCAGTTTGTGGTTATTTTATTAGATGTATGAATTAAGATGTGTTCTACCGTACTTGTACTTTATGATGATTATAGGATCTTCCACACCACTAGTGCTAATTGGACAAGTGTAAGATTGTTGATACCATTATGTAGATCATTGGTTTGATTATCAAAATAAAATTTACAAAAAAAGAAAGAAACAAGCACAAGCTAAGATATTATTAAATGCTTAGAATGAGTACAAGTTGAGGTAGATAGTCAAATCACAAACCGTGCATTGCTTCATACTCGGCTTCGAACTTAACGCTTGTTTGATCTCTTTTATGTCTTCCCATGAGAACTAAGCATGTCTAGTTCATTGCACAACTCTCAAAATGAGTTATATTATTGTGCTATGAGCAAATAGACATGTACGTGACCGTGAGAGGAAACGAAAGGGACCATTCAAAGTATTGAATTCTAAGGGATATGCAAAGCTCTAAATATGTTTGAGACCTCCTCACAATGCTCGTTCGGTTGAACTTAACGGTTTATGTTATGTTTTTGATTATTATTCGCACAACAATTAGTGCTAAGTGTGTGGAAGCCTTCTAGATCATTTAACTTTTGTAAGTATGATAGAACCCATGTATGGTTCTATATCTTTTAAGCTGCTATTTGCTATAATGCCCTCATTTATTTTAATGACTTGAGCTTCATGAACATGATAACCCTGTTCTTTTAGCTGCTACCTTGCTCGGGGATGATCAAGAGTCTAAGGTTGGGGATGTTGATGAGTGCATTTTGTATCTTGTTTTACCTTTTGTTTTGCAATAGTAGTGTTAGGATTTTGTTATTTTACTGTGCTCGCTTGCACCTATTATGTTGATTTCACCTGGATCCCAGAAATAAAGCGGTTGATGGCCAAATCAATTACAACAATCACTTTTGGACACAAATATTCTGATTGGAAGCAATAAATACCTTCCTTACAATTATCCACACACCTGGGGGTCAAGCCAAAGAGAAAAACCCCAAAACTAAGGCTTTTGCGAGTTTAACGACCAACGGTACAGCGGGGCCCCACCGTACCCACCGCCATACCATGCGCCGTTGGAACCGCCTTGTCAAATACTTTCACCCCGTACGATCGGATCAGAAGTTGGACATACAGAGAAGCCACAGAACACTGAAACCTCACCTCCGGAAGGGATTTGGAGGGGAAACTTGCAGGAGAGCATCCATCTCCACCGCTGCTCAGATCTTTGAGGCTCTGGCGTCAATCACCATCATCATCATCATCATCACCATCATCATCATCATCATCATCTCCATCATCATCACCATCAATCCACTCATCCATCTCGTTGTAATTCGAAACCCTAGTGTGGATTTGAACATTTACTCGTTTAATCCTTCATACTCCATTTATATTATTATGATGATGTTGTTTGCCTCCATGTGTGAGTAGTTCCCTTTGTTCTTGGGGAGATGGAGAAACCCTAGCACCACCATGAATTGAAATAAAGATTATGTTTGTCTTTACTTGTATTAGTGTGTAGTAAATTTCTTCAATGATATTGTGTGAACGTCGACTGCATATTATTTCGCCCTTCGGGGACTTGAAGGAAGTTATTGTTGGTGTGTGGTTGATGTTTGGTGGGTGTAGCCGTGACATGAGTCATCGCCATCATTAGCCATGTATCAACGAGGGAGAACGGAGATCCAAGTGTGGATATCCATAACCATGGGGAGACCCTTAGTTGCTAGTGTACTTCGGCTGATTGCTTATGGAGGATTAGCTGCGGTTATGGGGTGTGTCATGACCGAGGCTTCTAGGCACACCTTTATGTGGGGCTCCGCTCATGCACATGCTAAAAATAAGACACACTACATCCTAATCATATTCTATTAATGCTAGTGGTGAATCCGCAATTCCCTGAGAACGCTTTTAGCCCTATTGCAGTTCCATCATTATTTACATTGCTTATTCTCTGTCTGCGCTTTCTACTCACTTTCTTTTAATATTGTTTTGCTCTCAAATACAAACAGTTTCAACGCACTCTTGCTTGGAATCAAAGATAACTTGCAGGTACACTTTGTTAAAATCATAACAAGGGGCATAATGACCATTACCAAGAGCTCTCCGTGGTTCGATACTCTTACTTCGAAACTAGCTACATACAACATGTGCACTTGTAGTCATGAGCGTATGGCTTCTTCTTTCTCTTCCTATCTCTGTCTCCCTCTAGGGCTTGTCCCTTCCTAGCCTCTGCGTTTGGAAGGACTTTTCTGCTCGGGGTCATGCTTTTGAGGGCGTCATCTGCGGTAGTATACTTGTTCGCGATCTCAAAAAGCTCCCGGGCGATCCCTGGAGTAACCAGGGCGAGTTGGTGTTGTAACCAGTTGTCTTTGCAATCTTTGGTGAAGGAGGCGATGATGCTAGAGTTGGACACACCGGGCAAAGCGTTGCGCTTCCCCGAGAAGCCCTTAACGTTGTCGCTGAGGGATTCTTCTGGTTCCTGGATGCAGTATTCCAAGTCCCACTAGGTTCCCGGCGGGTCATAGGAGCCCTAGAAGTTGCTAATGAAGACGCGCTCCAATTTGTCCCAGCAGCCGATGGATCTTGGGGGGAGGCTCTGCAGCCAGGCCCAGGCCAAGTGGGCAAGCCAGAGGGGAAGACAACGTATGGCCACGTCTTCGTCCCCTCCTGCCACCATGCAGGCAGTAAGGTAGTCGGAGAGCCAGGTGTCAGGGCGGATTGCAACCTTATACTTCTTGATTATGGAGACCCGAAATTTGTCCAGGTACCGGGCGGTGAGCACCCGCTCGGTGAACGCTCAGGGTCCCGCCTGAGCAGCCCGCATAGGAGCTGCGTCTTCTACTCGGACTCGGTGAAGAGCGGTGATGGTGTCTCGGGCATCGTTGTAGTCATCCAGGTGCCTCGACCTCTCATAGCGCCTTAACTCCATGGTAGAGCGGGCGTTGTAGTCTTCCCCCACTCAGGCATGAGCAAATTCCATGGGGGGCTTTAGTCGAAGCCGGTCCGTTGCTCGGTCCTCGCGGTGGAGAATCAACGTCGATGACGGGCGGCGCAGGACGGGTCTCGGGAGCAGGACGGGAGGGAGTGCTGCTGTGTGCCAACTTGCTGGAGTCCAAAAAGCTGGCGAGCTCTTCTTAGCCTGGGCGCCGACCTCCTCCAGGTAGATCTGTGCCCGCTTCCATTCCTCGTAATCCGTGTCTCTAGGCGACAAGGTGGTAGCGGCGAACAGGGTACGAGCCGTCGTGAGGTTCTCGCGGGCAGTCGAGAATATGGGTATACCCTCTCTTTGCCAAGGAATGTTGAACTGGCTCACGAATTTGTCCGGCGTGACAGCGGCAACTCTGCTACACTGCATCTCGAAGAACTCGGCTTGGTCTTTCTCGGGCTGCCGACGGGAGAGCTGGACCGCACTCGCACCCGAGGCAACCTGGGAGACGATCTCCTTGATTTCCCCTTAGGAGAAGTTGGCAAATTGTGCTTGGTGGATCTCGTTAGAAAGATTGGCCATAGATCACGCGAGTGCGTCCGCATCGGGGAATGTACGTCGCGATGCCTAGGATGGCTCCCCATTGGTAGAGGGGGCTTTGTTGATGACGAACACCTCCTGCACGGGGCGATGATCCTCCATGCTCCCTTCACTCTCCTAGTCGTGCTCGGAGATGGGGTAGAGGCCATCGAGGGCCACCACAAGGTGTTCCTCGGGGCCCGAGTGGCCTAGGCTGGGGTTGATGTTGAGGCCCGAGTTGACTCCGAGTAAGGGGAGTTGATTCGGCCAGTTGGATCTATGCTGACAACGAGGGTCTTGCCAGCGGCGTCGGTGACAAATTCGAGCGTACCGAAACAGAATTCCTGACTGGGGGGTGGCGGTTACACCATTGATGTTGATGATGGAGTTGGCCATTAGAGCATGTCGAAGTAGATCTGAACACGCAGGCCCCTACCTAGTGCGCCAACTGTCGTGGTTTTTTCCCGTCAGTAGATTTGGTGTGCGGTAGAAGCATGCGTTCGGCAAGATCAGATGGTAGCACATAGAGACACAAAGTTTATATAGGTTTGGGCGCCGGCTACAGTGCACAGTAAAGACCTTACTCGTATTTGTGGTGGATGGATTATCTCTAAGTATGCTCGAGGACGAACCCTAGGGCCGCTAGAGCTTGTCTATGGTGTACTCCGTATGTGTGATGATAGCTCTCAGATGAGTTGTGAGAGAGTTGCGTGTGTTTGCTTGGCGGCTCCCTAAGCTTTATATAATGGAGGACCTAGGGTTACAGGTGCCAAGTCATTTCTTATGGCGGTAAGTGGATCCTAATGAGATATTACAGATCCGGTCTTAGGTCTGTTACAGAGGATATCTCTAAAAATCCTCGGGGAGATCCTCAGCTTGATCCTGATGGGATCTTGGCTTGGTTTGCACTCTAAGATCATCGCCGCGTGGGCCTGGGCCGATCGCCCGTGTCGTGGGGCTAATGAGCCCCCTGCCGAGTGGTCCTCCTTCCTGCCTGGTGGGTCTACCCGGGGCCCATGACCTCGTCACTATGGATCAGAATATGTACCGAGGACCCACTACAACATCATTACACTAATGCAATAATAAGGGAGAGTCATAGGCAATATTCTCATGAGACAGGGGAGGAGGGGAACGCTTGCCTGTAACATCCCAAGTGAGCTACCCTTTTAGTTTTGCAAGTTTTGTGCATCATCTTTGCATCATGCATCTCTTTCATGTCATCTTGGGTTTTATCAAAATTGCATTTTGGTTTTGTTGTTGATCTATTTGTTTCATGTGGTGTTCTTTTCCCCCCTCTCTTGTTTATCCCTCACATCACTTGTGATGTTCCAAGAAAAGCTAACAAGCCAAACCATCACATCACATGACCAAAAAAAATTCCCCATTGGTCATGCCAAAATTTTCTCTCTAAACCCTAACCCTAATTCTGTTTTTCATGCCATTAATAAGTGGTGTCAATATTTTATGAAATAAATTATTTTATTTTGGCTACAAAAGTTTTGTCAAAAACCTTGTTAATCATTCTTATTCTTCCTCTGCCTTTTCAAAATTATTTGAATTCAATTTGGGTTTTCAAATTTGTTTTGAAAAAGGAGAAAGAAACAAAAACATAAAAAGAAAAGAGAAAAGAAAAACATCTAACCTAACCATCTAACCTACCCAGCCCACCACTCGGCCTGCTCTCCTCCTTCTCTTTCACGCGCGCAAGGCCCAGCCCGGCCCGTTTTCTAGAAACAATAAACAGCGTCGCTCCCCTTTTGGCGACGTCGTCTTCCTCCTCCCCCTTCTGGCAAAGAAACAGCCAACGCCGTTGCCTTTCCCGACGGCCACCTGCTCCGCTCTCCCTTAAAGCGCTCGAGCAACTGCGCCACAAACCCTAGCGCCTCACCTCTCCTCTCCCTCGCGCCGCCGCCGCCTCAAGTTTTCCCCTTTTTCCTCGCTACCAAAGAAAATCACCGCCGCCGTGCCGTCGAGTCCGTCGTCGCCATGGACCACCTCGAGATCACCTGAGTGGCGCAATCGAACCGCCATGTCTCCCTCGTGCTCAACCTCTTCTTCACGGAACAAGGGATGCCAAGCTTCGCGCGTTTGCTTCCTCGCCGTCGACACGCTCGCCGCGGACGACCGACGCCGTTCTCCTTCCTCTCCGGCGACCCAGACCTCCTCGAGCTCCGCCACTTCGCCGACACCTTCGCGGTGAGCACGCGAGCCATCCCCGCTTCTCCTTCCTTCCTTTTATGCCCTGTATCACCGCCCCCACCGTCGCCCGCTTCGACACCAGCATTGCTCCGCCGTCGAGCTCGCGCCGGCGACGTTTCCGTCCGCCCGAGCAAGCGGTAGTTGGTTCAATCGATGCGACTTTTCAACCTCTTGCTCAACTTCGTCTCCACCGCACGGTAGCACCGCCCGAATGAGGTCACCGCCGACGAGCACCACTGCCGGTGCCATTTTTGTTCATTTTAGTCAGGGTTCACAGCTACACCTTAACCTCACCAAACGCTGTATGTTTTCACAACCGATTCATTGACCAGAGGCTAGCGTCCGATCCTGATCCGAGCAAGTTCATGAGTTCAAATCCCAGCTTCACCCAATAAAAACCCCTCTTTTTCCCTCATGCTCCACTGGTGCTGACGTGGCCGAGGACCCCACTGGTCAGTGACTAAGTCTAGATCCGGCTCGGTGAAAAATCGCAAGAAAACCTCACCTAACCTAGCCCTTTTTCTTTTTCTGTTCTTTTATTTCTGCACATTTTTTAATTTGAAATCAAATCAACTTTTCAAATTCCTTTTCTCACAAACTTTATGTCTATGAATATCAGAAAAATTCAAACTTTCCAAATATGAAACTTGCATCAACTTTTGAACAATAAAATTTTGACAAGTTTTTAAATTGAATTGAAAATACTTAAAACTTGAAAAAATTCATAAATTTCAAACCATAACTCCAAATTTGACAAATTTTATATCTAATTGTATTAGAAAAATGTGAGGAATCGAAATCTCAACTTGTCATGCATCATAGACCACTTCTGCTATGCTGCCAAATGGTAATTCAATTGAAACTAAGTAATATGTGAAGGCATTTCAAATTGTGTTTGTTCTTTTCAAATGCTCCTCTTAACATTGCTATGTATGGATCCTTTGCACTCCATCATGCATCATATTGTCGCATTGCACTACCATGTATTGATTTGCGCACTTTCTTTTTGTATGTGCTATTTGGTTCTTCTCGAGTAGACACCGACACCGAGCAATTCCATTAATAGTACGAGTACCACCCTGAGGAGGATATCGCTTGTACCACTACCGCTGATGTAACGGCCCAGGGTAATACACCTATTAGATTTTGCTTGTTCTTTTATTCTATGCATCATCATAACATCACGCATCATAGCATCCAAGCTTTTACTAAATAAAATTATTTTATAAAGCCTAAAATTATTTTGTTTCTTTCTCATATGGGTGATATAATAAAACCTCCCCTTCTCCTTCTTTTAACAAAACCCTAACAAACAAAACAATTTTATTTTTGGTATAAAATGTTTTGGCACTGCTTGTAATTTATTTAATCTCTCTCTCTCTCCCTCTTTTTATTCAAAATTCAAATTTAGTTTGAGAAGGTTTCAAATCTTTTTGCAAAACTGATTTGAAAATAAATAAAAAAGAGAATAGATTTTAAAAGAAAAATCAAACCCTAACCTAACCAGGCCCCCTCTCTCTTCCTCTCCCTGGCCTCTTCCTCTCGGCGGCCCAAGCCCGAGCCAGCCCCCCTTGCCTCCACGGCCCATACCCCTTCGATCCTTCTTTCCTGTCCTTGTCGCCATCTTCGAGCCAACACGGAGAGAGCGTGCTCTTTTCCTTTCGTAGACGGCATCGTCAACCACCCCGCACCACCACCTGCTCCCTCCCCCTCTCCCTTAAAGCCTCTCGCAGTAGAAAACCCTAGATCTCACCTTCTCCCTCTTCCCCCGCGCCGCTAGCAACCTTCTCCTCTCTTTTTTTTCTTCTTCCCTGCAAGCAACCGAGAGCCTTCGCGCAACCTCTCCATGGCGACACCGTCTCAGGCCTCCCCTCGCCGCTCTGAGGGAATCGGCGGGTGCGCCTCGCCGAGCTCGACCTCCTGGCGCAACTAATCGGCCCAGGAAGCTCCCAATCCTCCCCAGCGACTCGTTCCTCTTCGCCGGCCACGCGGACTCCGACGTCATTTCCGGCGAGCATGGACCTCCTTCGCCCTTTCTGAGCGCACCACCGTGCTCCTGGTGAGCTTGCCCTCCTCTTGGACATCCTCCTCGTCCCCGTTGCTTCCTCTTTCCCCTGTCGATGTTGATGCCGACCGCCTCCTCCGCAGAACCTCGCCGCCGGGAGCACTCCGGCGACCTCCTGGAAGCGGCGCCGCCATCTCGTGACCCGCACCGACGAGGCGCTTCCGACGCACCACTTTCGCTTCCTGGAACCCGCCGAGTCGGCCACTCACCCCATCCCATCCTCACGATGATCACCGCCGGCGTCTGTCGCGCGTGCTCAAGGTTGCCACGTAGGCGCCGACGTGGCACCGGGCCCATCTGTCAGCGTCTTCGTCTCAGCTACGTCTCGGTGAGAAACAACGCAGATCCGATCTGGATCTGGTTTTTTGCGTCCAAGCCCCTGCTTCTTTTTCATTCCTAACCTGGGGTCCCTATCCCTGTTTTTTTTGTCAGTAAACCCCTAGAACTCCTGTGAAGTAACCCGGAACCCTCCTCCTGCCGCGTCAGCGATAGCTCAGCACCACTGGCCCCGCGCGTCAGGCGCTGTGGCAAGATTCCCTCGGTATAAAACGTTTTACCTTTTCCTCTGTTCTTCTAAAAATTGCAGGAAATGTATAATTCTTGTATAAATCATATCTTTTGAACCGTAACTCGAAATACAAAGTATTTTATATGAAAATTGATCAGAAAAATGCACTGAACATGAATATGCCATCCATGTCCCTGTTTGCATCTCGCATCATGTCGTGTGTTGATAGTTATACATGTTTCCCCCTAATTGAAACCCCGAAGTATTTCGAACACCGACCAAAGTTTCCCCGCTTCGATTAATACTGAAGTAGCTCACCCTTGCCTTGCTACTACCATGCTAATCAACATTTAACTATGACGGTAGAAATGCAACTCCAACCCTAAGTTGTTTTTCTGGTGTTCTGACTCCGCTTAATTTGAATTAATTGCATCGCACCATCTCTGCCATGTCACGCATATCATCTTCATCATGCCGACTCTTTATCCGTAGTTGTAAGTTTTGCATACGTTGTGTGTTCCAGCATTTGCCTCTTCCCGGATAGGATCACGAAGTGGTGCTGTGAGATACGACAAGTCCTCCGGATGTTCTACGACGGTCCTTAACAGGCAAGCATTTCCACACTCCTGTCTCTGCGGGAGTCTCCTGTGAAGTAACCCGGAGCCCTCCTCCTGCCGCGTCAGCGACAGCTCAGCACCACTGGCCCCGCGCGTTAGCCGCTGTGGCTAGATCACCTCGGTATAAAACGTTTTACCTTTTCCTCTGTTTTTCTAAAAATTGCAGGAATTGTATAATTCTTGCATAAATCATATCTTTTGAACCGTAACTCGAAATACAAAGTATTTTATATGAAAATTGATCAGAAAAATGTATTGAACATGAATATGCCATCCATATCCCTGTTTGCATCTCGCATCATGTCGTGTGTTGATACTTATGCATGTTTCCCCCTAATTGAAACCCCGAAGTATTTCGAACACCGACCAAGGTTTCCCCGCTTCGATTAATACTGAAGTAGCTCACCCTTGCCTTGCTACTGCCATGCTAATCAACATTTAACTATGACGGTAGAAATGCAACTCCATCCCTAAGTTTTTTGTCCGGGGTTCCGACTCCGCTTAATTTGAATTAATTGCATCGCTACCCCCTTAGACTTTCTTGTTGAACTGGGAACGGTCTCGTTGTGAGACTCCGCACTTGCTACGCGGGTTCGAGCATGCGTATGGTTACATTTGGGCAACCCCTGCAGGGTGTACATCTTATCGATAAGCCGTGTCCGTGGTTATGGACGACTTGGAGTTGTTTAACTCGATCATAGAACAACTTACACCTTATGCATTATTGTTAATAATCTGTTAATAACTTGCATAGTAATTTAGCTTAACTACCACTGATACCTAATAAAACTTGTCAACAGTGTGAGTGCCTTTGCCAGTACTTCCGTGCGAAGGGGGATCGCATTGGTTGGGTTATGTTTGCAGAGTATATAACTGTTAGTTTATGCGCTCTCTCACCTTCTCTGTTTAGACGAATGTTGTAGAGTGTCTCTATAGGTTTTTAGTGCTTGCGCGCTGCCGCTTAACTCCACCATATTGCCATGATGTCCTCTTGCGTCCTCTAAGTCCCCTGCGTGCCTCAAGTACAAACACTAGTAGAAAAGGGGGCTTTCGTCTAAGCCTTTAGTACCGGTTCCCTTACGAACCGGTACTAAAGGGTGCATTAGTACCGGTTGCACTGCCTAGGTCTTTAATACCGGTTCGTAAGGACCTTTAGTACCGGTACTAAAAAGGTTAGCGTCAGCCGGAAAACCTTTAGTACCGGTTCGTGACACGAACCGGTACTAAAGGGTTTTACCGGTTCGTGTCACGAACCGGTACTAAAGTTTTTTGCTCCCCATTCGGTGAAAATGATAGAAATTTTGCTTTTGTAAAATACAAATGAAAATGATAGAAAATTCAAAAAATAAAATATTTTTAGATTCTTGTATGTTATGCAACCTACTATTCGGTGAAATTAAGAAATTCAAATTTTGACTTTTTTTGCAAAAAAAGTTTGAAAATGGTAAAATCGCATTAATTTTTGCATACGACGTCGAAAAAATGCGTATAATATATCAAAATCATCGTGAGAAAAAGTTACATCCGAATTCACCTGGGTTTACCCGGTTAGCCAATTTTTAGATTCTCAAAATTCCAAATGAAAATATGAAAGCATGAAGATTTTAGTTTTTTTCCAGAAATTTAGAATTTTATGTTTTTTTATTTTTAAAAATTAAAATTAATAATTATAAGATTTTTTGAGTACTAAAATATTACTATTACTTTTAGCAAATTATAAGATTTTCAAATTTTCAGGTTTTAGGTTTGGCAAAAAAAAATTTAAAAAATAATTAAAAATAATAGAAATTAAAAAAATTTAATTTAATTTATTTATTCAACATTATTATTACATCATTACTTTTGTTTATTAAAATAATTATTTGGATTTTAAACAATAAAGAAGTGTGACATCGACCAACATGTTAATAGGATTGATATGATAGTACTATCAACAACATGCGCGCGAAGCACTTGGAAGTGGAACGGGTTGGAACTCGGAAGTTAAGCGTGCTAGTGCGGGAGTAGTGTGAGGATGGGTGACCGACCGGGAAGTTTGACCACGGGTAAGTAATTTGACTAGAGATAAAGTGTAGTTAGAGACTAACGAAAATACTAGAAATTCTGAAAAAAATAAAAAAAGAGGGAGTGAAAAAAAAAAAGAGAGTGAAAAATAATTAGAAAAAAATGGATAAAAAAATTAAACGAAATAGCCTTTAGTACCGGTTCGTGTTACGAACCGGTACTAAAGGTCTTCAGCCCCGCGGGCTCCTCCGTGCCCACGTGGAGGCACCTTTAGTACCGGTTCATAAGGAACCGGTACTAAAGATGGGAGGCCTTTAGTACCGGATATTTAGTACCGGTTCCAAAACCGGTACTAAAGGCCCTTTAGAACCGGTACTAAAGGGGGGTTTTTCTACTAGTGAAAGGACGACTGGTTGACGAATGCTTATACGTCTTGAAGTCTTGTTAAGTATGAACCCGTACTTATTGCTGCTTTGGGACATAACCGGGCAGGTATGAAGACATGTTCGATGAAGACGACGTTAGCAAGGTTACCCTCCGGCATGGCCTGGGCAGGGTTATGGACGCCACTGGTTATCTTCAGGACTCTTAGTCCAGTTTGTATCTTGTCCGTACTCGGATGTATTCGATCTTCTGTATGATTTGGATCTTTGTATTGTATATTTGTATCTTGACTCTTTGGAGTTGTTGTTGTAATATATGTTTCTTGTGGGTTCTATTGTAAACCTGTTGTTATGTTACTGCTCATGGTAATTCCTCTGGCTTCATGTGTGTGATTCGTCGCGCACGTCGTGTCGGAGGGCGTGTCAGAATCGATACGTGCGGATTTCGGCGGAATCGCTGGAATCCTCATGGTACCGGTTCTGGGGCGTCACAGCTGATCTGACAGACGAGCCCTCCCTCCTTCACCTATTTTACAGTTTTACTCTCGTTGCTCTATTGCTATCCATATTTTGCGATTATGTTCGAGTCACGTGTTCTACTCCACCTGTTACCCATATGAGCCGTGTTACCTTTCCGATACCTATCCACCTATGTTTGTTGTTTTAGCAAGCCTTGCGAGTCGTAGTGCGAGTTAAGGGTTTTCTTTTGTTATCTCGATATTTTCGGGATATGTTGGGTAAAGTTGACACTTGTTTCACTCTTGGATGATGTTGTTGGAGATAATCATGATAAGTTGTTACGACTAAAATTTGATGTGGGCTAATAATTAATGAAGTGGCATCGGTAGGCCCCTTTGCGAAAGCATCGGATCTTTGTCTCGCTTGTGTCCCCTAGGACCCGAGTTCTCGTTATCTGTTCTAAGTCTGAGCGCACTAACCACTCGCGGGAGGTTTTATCGGGACCCCCCTTGACTAATTACCTTTTCTCAAGACTGTTGAAAAGGGGGCCACAACTTTGGTTTTATTTGCCGATGCCATGTATGCCATGCTTTACTTACTGTTGCCTTTGGGTGCTTTACTTCCAATTGCCTTCGTGTGTTTATATTATGTATTGTACCTTGCGGGACGTTTATCGAAGCGGGCCATTCGTGCTCGCCTAGCCGCCGACGCAAACCCTGGGTCCGTTTCGGAGGACGGCCGGACTTCGTCACGGGTAGCTTAGTGGGGTGGCCCCCTAGACCTTCTTGTAGAGCTGGGAACGGTCTTGTAGTGATATCTTTCCTTCGCCTGGTTGGAGGATAGAACGTGTGTGTATGGGACCAGTAGTGCACCCCTGCAGGTTAAATCTTTTCGGAAAGCCGTGTCCGCGGTTATGGACGACTTGGAGCTATTTAACTCGATCATAGAACAACTTACACCAGATACTTGTTGCTAATAAGTTGTGTAGTAAGTTGACATTACTAAAACTGATCTCTAATAAAACTTGTCAACCGTGTGAGTGCATGTACATTGCTTCTTCGCTTCGTGTGAAGGGGATATGTGTATTTGGCTGGGTTATGCTTGAGTAGTATCTAGTTGCTACCTTATGCGCTCTCTTACCTTCTCTGAATAGACGGAAGTTGTAACGTATCTCTATAAGTTAGTTCAAGCTTTGCTGCCACTAAACTCCACCATATATCCCGGCGTGCATTGCCAAGTTCTAGTCTCGCTGAGTACATGTGCCTTTGGTACTCATGCTCCGCCTTTCTCTCTTTTTCCGGCAACCGTTGGCCCGATGTTACAGGTACGACAGGATACGAGCAGTCGTCGGGAGGCTACTTCGTTGAGTTCACAGACGCCGACTTCGTCGAGTAGCGAGTGCGTTCCTAGGCAGCAGCCTATGGCTTGTTGGTTATGGATCCGTCTGCTTTATATTCTGGACTCTTAGTCCTATTTGGATCTTGTCTGTACCCAGACTATTTGCTTCCGCTGATGTAATGATGTACTGTTGGACATGTGTCCATTGAGTGTCATTTGTACCTTGCTCTATTAAGCCTTTGCTATATCTTATTTTCATCTTTTGTGTCATAGTTGTTTATGCTGTGATACGTAACTCTGTATTACCACCCTTGTATCCTGTGCACAGTGCGTGTATGTTGTGAAGTGCACAAGAAGGTGAAGCACTCAGGTCTAGGGCCAATCGTGAGCCCCATTATGTCTAGTTGCACGTGAGCGTGTCGAGATTCGTCTTGGCCTGCCGGTACTCCGGATTACATGGTGACTTCACGGTCCCTTGTAGTAACCTCATACGAAAATATTCATCATGGCATGCGCGTTTTCTTGAGCCCTTACTCCTGGGGCTTACACTACGGGAAAGATTGTCGTTGCCGTGCAAGCAAATCGGACGGCAAAGGGTGTTATTTGCACGGCAAAGCCTTTGCCGTGCGGCACCGCACGGCAATGTCTGCCTCGGCAACGCCATCGTTGCCGTGCGCCTCGCCAAAACTGCACGGCAACGTCTTTGCCGTGCGTTCCTCCATTTGCCGTGCGCCCATCCTCTTTGCCATGCAACCTCTCATTGCCGTGTGCCTACTGCCTCGTGCCTCTGCCGTGCGCTTTGGTTCTACTGCACGGCAAAGAGCTTCTAGCAAAATAAAAAAAAAATGCCTATGCGCTGACACCAACGAGCCGTCGTCGCTGCTAGTCACGCCATGTCGCCGCGCCGAAGGGCGCTCGCCGCGCGCCCGCTCGTCGCCGCGTGTTCCCTCGCCGCCGCAGCCACGCCGGTTCGCCGTGCGCCCGCTCGTCGCCGCGTGTTCCCTCGCCGCCGCAGCCACGCCGGTTCGCCGTGCGCTCGCTCTCCGCCCCGCGCTCGCCACCGCGGCCACACCGGTCGGGGAGAAGAGCGCGCACAGACGGAGCACCGGCGACGAGGCCGTCCTGCTGCTGGAGCTGCTCACCGGGCGGTCGCCGGAACAGGCGTCGCGCTCCGGTTCCTCGGCGTCGTTCTTGGGGCCTAGCGCCGCCGAGGGGCAGAAGGCGCAGGCGCCGGAGATCATGAGGTGGGTGCGGCAGGGGTTCAAGGACACGCGGCCGCTGTCGGAGCTGGCCGAGTCCGGGACGCCGGCGCGCGCAAGGAGGAGGTGGTGGCCGACGAGGCTGTGCGCGCGCAAGGAGATGTGAAGCAGAGCTAGGAGATTGTGGTGGGCGTGTGTGTGGACGTGGGGATAATGGGTGTGTGGTGGGCAGGCAGGGCAGGCAGGGCAGCAATAAAATGGGGCCATGTGATACGTGGGGTAAACCACGTCAGCAATCCGCTCGAAACTTTGCCGTGCGTGAGATTGAGGTGCACGGCAAAGCCCAGCTGTGCCGTGTGATCCCTTTGCCGTGTGGTTTTCTGACTTTGCCGTGGTTTTATTCTTTGCCGTGCGCCGAATTATGGCTTTGCCGTGTCAACCTTCTTTGCCGTGCGTCGTTAGTAGTTTTACCGTGCAACGATTCTTTGCCGTGCGTCGTCAGTAGTTTTACCGTGCAATGGTTCTTTGACGTGCGCCCTTTTTGTTTATACACGGCAAAGGCATCTTTGCCGTGCAAAGCCGCATGGCAAAGGCGCGTCGCACAGCAACACCTTTTTTTCCCGTAGTGTTACATTGCCTGTTGGCTCATCAGCTCGGTTCTAAGCAAAGTCATGTGAACAATGTCACAACTGTCGTCAACATCATAGGAACCGGAACCTACCATGAAGAGGCAAACACCAACATAGAAGGAAAAGAAACATACATAAGGCTCAATGCAATGCGCAAAAATGAATGATAAAATGATAAGTTAAAGGTATTGAAATTAAGCACTAAGCATGAAGAGCATTTTAAATGGATTTCAAATGCACCAGATATAGCATTTGCATTATCTCCATATTTAAATAAGTGGTGCATTTATTTATTCTACCATAACAGTGTCGTAGTTGATTAACATGCATGAATTTGTTAAATAAAAAAGTAGGGCATTTTCTGAACATACGACTAGCAGGATAAAACAGTTGTGTGCTTGGTGGGCTTCCTCTAGTGTTGGCAAAACAGCTGGTCTCGCCTACGAGGCGTACTCTGACACCCACAAGATGCACCCGACAGTACCTCTAAAGGTGCAAAACGTCGCCCCAACGGTACCATGTGACCTCCAAAGTGCAAAACGTCCTCGATTGTTGTTCCATCACACACATCGCGCAATTTTTTGCGTCTCCGACGCTCGAGGTTACACCGACTACGATGAATACTACATCAACCACGACTACGTCAACCACCGTTACATCACGATTGGCTACCTCGACATCGACATCAAGGGCAACGTCTATAGGTACTCATCGGCAACAACTCCAGTCCAAGAATCCGTGCCGTCACTTGCGTCGACGACACTCCCGCTGTGACTGCGGGCGGAAGAGAGGAGAGACATGGGATGGCTCCAGAAGGGGGCAGCAGACACTGGCCTAGGTGACGGACTAGTATGTCAGAGACGCGGTTGATGATGATGAAGAAGCGCGAGACTTCAAATCATCCGCTTCACTCCCACTATGACTGAGAAGTAATGTTAGAAGTGCAATACGTTATTATTAGAGTTTAGAGATAATACTAGAGATAGGATTGGTTTAAACCTAGTAGGACTTGTCTTGTGCTCCAAGTCTCTCCCTTCTTTGTATCTCTATATAAACCTCACGAGGGTCAACAAATACTAGGGTTCTATAATTTTCTACATTGTTGTCGTTCCTGCTGCGGACGATGCGTCATGTCGTTCGATCGACCACTAGTGGAAAACATGCCTAATGTCGCGGGCCGTAAGACCCTTTTGTCGCGGGCGGCCAGCAGGCACAACGGGGGCGCGACAAAAGGCCCTGCCTTTTATCCCGGTCCGCTTACCACCCGCGACATAAGGTCCACCACGTGGCAGCCGCGGGGCGCAGGGGACACCCCTTTTGTCGCGGGCCCGCGACAAAAGGCCCTCTACGTGGCGCGCGGAATGCTTTAGGTTTTGAGGTGCACCCCCCCCACCGCCCCCTTTTATTTTATTTTTTCATTTTAATATAAAATTTGCATATATTTGTACGCTACTACAAGCTGTACACGTTCATTCATTATATATAGATCGAGCAAACAAATATTGGAAGCAAAAGTCTATTCGTAGATTTCCCTTATTACATATACATGGAGCTCATGACTACCGGGACTAGAGCCCGTCGTCTATTCGAACTATTACACGGGGATCATCAGAAGCGCCTATTTGGACTAAACAAGCCGTTGTCGTCTATTACTTCTCTCATCAGAAATCCTGCCACTTCCTCTGTAATTCCTAGTAGGTGTTCGTGTGGTTGGAGCTTCTCCCGCATGAAGTCGACCTATATAGGAAAATGAGATGAATATGACTATATCAATCTTGATAACGAAATATTGACGATAATAAATTAAAGTTGTGAATGTTATTGCTTATGTTGAATCTATTATCGTTCTGCTTCTCAGTGGTTAACATGTGAATGGACTCGCAAACGTAGTATCCACATAGATTCATCGCCTGTGGCTGCTGGGCGCACGGTACAGGAGTAAATGTTAGTTTCTCTGCGAAGTTTCCCTTATTCTTCTTCTTGAAAACCCTCCAAACCCTGCCAGGCAAAAGAATGATTGAATGAGTGGATAATTAATTGATATCTCACGAAAGATATAGCGTGACAATTAATGATTGAAATTACCTCTGGAGCAAGTGCTGCAAGTCGCGGAACCCTTCCAGGCCTCTACTCAATGGGTCCCTTACTTCAACTATTCCCTTATCAACTTGAATGTCTAGCAGAATCCAGTGGAAACTGCACATGTTTATATATATATACATCATGAATTACACTTAACATCGAGTAAGAAAAACTGAATGTGTACAACAGATCAGTAAGACTCTCACCTGTAGTTGTAAGGAAACAGTATTGAATCACAGAAATGTTGCTCCATTATAAACCTTAGTAGGTTTCCCCCCGTTTCTTCATCTTTATCCCTTACCGTGTCATGATGTACTTTATTTGGGTCAACAAACCCAATATTGGTTATCTTATTTCTTCTACATTCATCGATCTTCAGTCTGCATAAGAGAGCACATAAGATATAATGAGTATATGCAATGAACAGGAACAACTGAATGAACATGAACTTATATGTAGTTAACAACTTACAAGCAATAGCAACTCATGAGAGATTTGTCGAGGGCCTCAAAATTGAATAACTGCCAGAGTTCAGAAATCTAAATATGGAGATCCTCCCTACGGAAGTAAAATTCTTCTGGGATATTCCCCACGATGAATGTTTTGTTCTCCTTGCACGCATCAAGGTACCACTGATGCAAATTCCGCATATGCGTTGGCAGTTGATGCAGCCGCTCTTTGCTGACCAAGTCGGCCCCGTAGACAAATTTAGGAGCTATATCAGCAGTGGGTACTGCAGCATCATGGGCACTCAGCAATTCCTCCACAGTACAGCCAACTTGAGCCGCTAGCGCCGCAGCTGCTTCCATATCGAAACCACCATGTTCCTGGTACACCGAGGGAACATCTAACACTTTGAGGGGTGGGATCAATTGTTTGGCCTGTTCTCCGAGCTGGGGAACTTCCTTTCTTTTTCTGCTTGCTGTCACTTGCTTGGCCTTGAGGGGTGCACTTGTTGAACTTGATTTCTTCCCGGCTACACTTCTAGTTGATGATTTGCTCGTGCTAGCATTATCCTTCTTCTCAATTACCCTCGCAAGTGTGCGTGTATAGTCATCCTTCTTCTCGTGTAAGTCATATTGCGATGGTGTGTTCAGAAAATCAAGAGCATATGCTTTTTGCTTCTCGGTGTATGGCGCTGGCGCTGGGGGTTTTTCCTTATGAAAATGTTCATGCATTTGTTTCTTTACAACGGCCTCATTTTCCTCGATAGTAAGATCGTAAGGACGGGGGGGAGGAACCTTTGGTACTCTTGGGAGGGGCGACAGTTTGCGGATAGGACTCTTGAAACGCTTCCGCTTGGGTGCATGCCGACTCTTAGTGGGTGCAGGCGGTGGCGCAAGAGATGGAGATGGACTAGGGATGTGGTGGTCGTATTCATGGGGTGATGGTGACGACATGTGACCACTCGGGGGAGGTGATGGTGACCTACGACCACTTGGAGGAGGTGATGGTGACCTGCGACCACTAGTAGGGGGTACCCAGCCTGGAAGCTTGATGTTTTTCTTCTCCCAAAGAATGATTTCACCCAGTACGTCTCCGAGTGTATCCCGACCTTCACCTCCAGGGATTTCCAGCTGCAATGACTCAAACAACGGTACAATTGAATCCACCCCGACACGAGCATAGCCAGCTGGAATCTCATTGCCATGCCATAGTGCCGGCTCACCTTCAGGTCCTAATGTAGGTAAAACAAAGCCGACCGCCACCTTAAGAGATAGGTTCCTGAACACCTCATGGAGATCACAAGGTGTCTGCTCCTTGAGTCCATCCACGGGGTAGCCAGGACCGCCATCTATCATCCGTGTACATTCAGGCGGGGCCTCCGAGTCAGCCACGCTGCTTCGGCGAGATATGCGGCGGTATTATCGGCTCGCGCCGTCCTTTAAGTTGTCAATCTCCCGCTGCTGCTGAATCTCCCGCTGCTGCTAGTCAAGTCGGCGTTGGAACTCGGTAAACCGGTCATTCTGCACCTCCAGCTGGCGTTGTTTTGCTCTCGCTCGGCTTCTATAAGTCTCCACGTCGCTCGGAAACCCAAGCGACCACGGACAACTAGGGCCGAGGCCTCTTGTTCGTCCTCCCTTTTCAGGATTACCGAGGACAAGCGTCAGCAAGTCTTTCTCTCTATCGGGAACAAACTTCAATTTTCCCGAATTAATATCTGCCGTCACTTGAAGCTATTTTTCCCTGGGTACCTTAACCTTGCTGTCACTTTCAACAAGGTTCCCTGTCTGCATGTCATACTCACAGCCATGCGCAAGGAACCAATTTCGAGCCCTCAAGTCCCAGTTTTCTCGGATGGGTTCTAGAATGATCCCATTCCGCTGCATCTCAGCCTCTTGTTCATCCCACTTAGGCATGGCTACTTTGTAGCCCCCTCGCCCCGTATGATGGTGATATACCTTTTCGCTTGCATTCTTCTTGTTTCTCTTTGACAATACCACAGCATCCTCTAAGGTCTTGTACTTCACAAATGCATCCCAGTTATGCTCCTGCTTCGATAGATAGCCTTCGAATTTTGGAGGTTTGTTCTCCTCCTTATAAGTTGCCCATAACCGGTTCTTCCACGCCCAGAATAGTTCCCCCATCTTCTGAAGAGCCAATTTCTTCACTAGCTCCTTCTGCTTGTCCATCTCAATCTGCGATTCCAATTCTGGCAAGGTGAAATGTGCCATGAGGTCGTCAAAAAGCTTGCCTTTGTACCTATCGGCAACCTCACTTTCGGGCACGTTCTTGCTCTTGTTCCATTCTCTAACAGTGATCGGGATGCGATCCCTAACCATAACTCCGCACTGATTTTTAAATATCGTTGCGGCAGTTGCGGGTTCCACCGGTTGGCCTTTAGGTGATATACGTGTAATTGTAAAGTGGTCATTTTTGCCCAACTTCTTTGCCGGGCCTCGTTTTTCCAACTTATCTTGGGAGGCCTAAGAGAATAAAAATTAATTAATTTATATGCATGTACATATAGAATTCCATTAATGGCTCTAGTGATCGTATACCTCGCCATCACCGGAGCACTCAGCTTCTCCATCACCGGAGCCGTCGGCTTCTCCATCACCAGAGCCGTGGTCTTCTCCATCAACGAATCCGTCGGCTTATCGGTCGGCTTCTTCATCAACGAATCCGTCGGCTTCTCGGTCGCCTTCTAGATTGGCGTCGCAGATTATGTCCTCGACTATGTCTTCCTGTTCGAAATCTCGATGGAATAATGGATCCATTGTTTCTGCAAAATATTAAATCGATAAGTACATGTTCTCTAACCCATGGCCCCCTAAACCCTAACCAAACCCTAACCCTAACCAAACCCTAACCCTAACCAAACCCTAATCCTAACCAAACACTAACCAAGGCGGCGTGGAGCAGGGAGAAGAGGGCGCGGCGCTAGGTTCGCGCAGTGTGAGGTAGAGGAGCTCGACAATGTGGTGGCCGGCAGAAGAGGCGCACGTGCTCACGTGAGGAACGACAAAAGAGGAGAGGGAGAGGGAGAGAAGAGGGGAGTTGCGGCGTCGGGTGTTCGCGAGAGGGAGAGGAAGAGGGGAGTGTCGGCGTCAGGTGTTCGCGAGAGGGAGAGAAGAGGGGAGTTGCGGCGTCGGGTGTTCGCGAGAGGGAGAGGAAGAGGGGAGTGTCGGCGTCGGGTGTTCGCGAGAGGGAGAGAAGAGGGGAGTTGCGGCATCGGGTGTTCGCGAGAGGGACGAGGGCGACTGCGGCGTCGGGTTTTCGCGCTAATTAACTAAATACTAAACTAAAACTAAATAACTAACTAAAACTAATTAACTAAATACTAAACTAAAACTAAATAACTAAATACTAAAACTAACTAAAACTAATTAATTAACCTAAATACAAAATAATGAAACTAAATACAAAATAATTAAACTAAATACAAAATAATTTAACTAAATACTAACTAAAACTAAATACAAAATAATTAAACTAAATACTAACTAAAACTAATTAATTAACAAAAAACTTAAATAATTAGCTAGGGGCCGGGCCGGGCGTCGGCGGCCGGCGGTACGGTGGCTACCTGCTGCGGTGCGGCAGAGGGCGGCGGCGCAGAGCTGCCCGAGGCGGCGGCGTAGAGGGGCTGGCGTGGCAGAGGGCGCGGCGGCGCAGAGCTGTCCGAGGCGGCGGCGCAGAGCAGCCCGAGGCACGGCGCAGAGGTGTTCCCCGAGGTGCGGCACAGAGGTGGCGGGGGCGGCGGCCGGAGGCGCGGAAGATGGCCACCGGTGGGGGCGGCGGCGGTGGTGGCGGCAGATCGACAATCCGGCAGCCTGGCGGCGCGATTTCGTCAAGGGTTGGCCTCCAGGTCGCGGGTGGTGGCTCCGCCCGTGACGCTGGGGCCTTATATAGCACACACCCTTTTGTCGCGGGTGGTGGCACGACCCGCGACAAAAGGTCCAGGCCTATATATACGTTGCCCTAGATGATTGCCGTCTCGTCCTTTATGACGTTGCTGGTCCTCCCGTGCTTCTGTTGTATCTTTTGTCTTCCCATACAGAAACCTAGAATATTCACGAAAGATTTTTGGTCAGGTGCATCACGTCGATTGCAGAGCGGACTTCGGGGACTTTCCAATATTCTAGCTCCCAAAAAATAGATTTCTTCTTCCACATGGGCGCGTGTCCGTCAACGTCTTTCGGAACAGGTCGACTGCCTAGACCCTTTCCAAAGATAATATTTAAATCCTTGACCATGTCAAATACATCAGCACCACTACGGGGGACAGGCTTCGGACGGGTTTCTGCCTCGCCATTGAAATGCTTGCCTTTTTCCTTAAGGCATGCCTGCGCGGAAGAAAACGGCGATTGTACGGGTACACATTTTTCCTACTTTTTCCAAATATTTACTTTCGGTCTCATCTAAACAGTGTGTGCATGCATTGTATCCCTTGTTCGTCTGTCCTGAAATGTTACTAAGAGCAGACCAATCATTGATGGTTACGAATAGCAACGCTCGTAGGTCAAATTCTTGTTCGGTGTGCTCATCCCACACACGTATACCTGGTTCGGCCCACAACAAAAGTTCATCAACTAATGGCCTTAGGTACACATCAATGTCGTTGCCGGGCTGCTTTGGGCCTTGGATAAGCACTGGCATCATAATGAACTTCCGCTTCATGCACAACCAAGGAGGAAGGTTGTAGATACATAGTCACGGGCCAGGTGCTGTGACTGCAGCTCTGCTCCCCAAAAGGATTCATGCCATCTGTACTTAGACCAAACCATAAGTTCGTTGCCTCACCTGCAAAATCCGGGAACTCTCTCTCTCGATGTTTCTCCACTGCCGACCATCAGCGGGGTGCCTCAACATCGCGTCTTTCTTACGTTCTTCCATGTGCCATCGCAACAACTTGGCATGCTCTTTGTTTCCGAACAAACGTTTCAACCGTGATATTATGGGAGCATACCACATCACCTTCGCAGGAACCCTCTTCCTGGGTGGCTCTCCCTCAACATCACCAGGGTCATCTCTTCTGATCTTATACCGCAATGCACCGCATATCGGGCATTTATTCAAATTCTCGTACTTCTCACCGCGGTAGAGGATACAGTCATTAATGCATGCATGTATCTTCTGCACATCTAATCTTAGAGGGCAGACAAGCTTCTTTGCTTCATATACTGGCGGGCAATTCGTTCTTTCTTGAAGTAGCTTCTTTAATATTATCAGCAATTTTTCAAATCCCGAGTCAGTCACCGACCTCTGCCTTCCATTTCAGCAATTCCAATATGCTACCCAGCTTTTTCTGCCCATCTTCACAACCTGGGTACAACAATTTTTGGTGGTCCTCTAACATCTTGTCGAGCTGCAACCTCTCCTTATCTGTGTCACAGTCTCTCCTTGCATCAGAAATGGCCCGACGAAGATCATCGTCACTAGGCTCATCTGGTGCCCGTTCTTCACCTCCTTCTTCTTCATTGTCTTCCATTGCGGTATCATCGTATTCAGAGAACATAGATCGGTACTTGTCATCGTTATCTTCTTCTTCATCGCCGTCTTCCATCATAACCCCTTCTTCTCCGTGCTTGGTCCAAACATTATAGCCGGACATGAATCCCCGAAGCAGGTGGCTCTTAATGTCTCTTGAGCAAGAGTAATCCTTCTCATTCTTACATTTCAGACATGGACAACAAATAAAACCTTGTTTCGACTTGTTGGCCTCGGCCACAAGCAGGAAAGATTTCACGCCCTCTTTGAAAGCGGGATCGCATCGATTACCATACATCCATGGATGACTCATCTGCACCATAAGTACAATTATGTATCAGATGCAATCACCATGCTAAAATTAGTATTGTGCGGACTATGTATACGAGAAAATAGTTGCTAACCTTTTAGGATCAAAAAGAGAAGAAATCTTATCAAATAAAATCAAGTGGCATCCTCACAAACATTTCATCAAACACCTCTTGTGCACATGAAGAAAAAAAGAGCTAGCATAAACCTCCACCTTTCACCACCAAGGAAAAAAATGTAGGGAGGTGGGGGGCTGGCTGTGTATATATAGGCCTGGACCTTTTGTCGCGGGTCGTGCCACCACCCGCGACAAAAGGGGTGCCGGCAGGCCACAGAAAGCCTCAGACCCCTTTTGTCGTGGGTCGTGGCACGACCCGCGACAAAAGGGTCCTAACGGACCGCGACAAAAGGCCTCGTGCCCTCCAGCTGGTTTCGAGGCGACGTGGCCAGGCCATTTGTCCCGGCTCCAGACTGGGCCGGGACAAAAGGCCTGGACGAAAGCCCTATTTTCTACTAGTGGACAGGGCCCAGGGACGATCTATGATTCCTATGACAACGTCGTTCCTCTGCTTCACACACTCCTCTTGAGGAATCCGGGCACACATGTTCAGGTCACAGAGGCCACCGAGGTGGAGGCCTCGCTAGAGTACTGCTCCACGCTGTCCCGCCATGGCCGACGGATAAGCGAAGGGCCCCCTCACCTTCGCCGTTGCATCTGTCATCTTGGTCCATGTTGCGATACACACGTTTGCTATAATGCAAAGTTTTTTTTGGACCTACTACCGCATGGCATGTCTCACGTTTCGTTGAAGGTGGGCAGAAGCTAGGCATTATTGGCCGGCCCATCAACATATCCAGGTGTGCAAACTGCCAAGTAGCTGAGTATCACATGTATGCATGGTCCAAATCATGATAAGAATCAAAACTTAATTGAAGGAAAACGTGCATGCCATGCACATGCATGTATCATGATACCAAGCCAACAAGACAACAATAGCAAACATAGCACTATCTCACTCAATTGGACGTACGTGCTAGCACGTGTATATAGTACGGAACCTTATAGTTCAGAACTCACTATCTCACTCAACTGTACTAGCGCGCGCGTGCACATCGGCAGCATGCGCTGCACTATGCCACTCTCTCTCTCTTGGGATGATAGCGGATTATTTCTCTTTAAAAGAGAGAGGGCTTTTGCCCAAAATAATTTTCACTCTCCAATGCATGAGAGTGCCTTCTTTCTCGTTAAAAGTGAGGACATTTTCACACAAGAATATTCACAGAAAACAATGTTTACTTGTGTGCATGGCGCAATATAGAGTATAGGATGATGTATCCTTCTAAATTCTTTCTATATAGTTGTATCATGGATACATACTTTAATATACGGATACATACTTCATACACCATTAGTTGTACCATGTCATCGAGTATGGGATATGCATGGTAATTTCTCATTAATTCTTTCATTGATTTTGTGTGTTCTTGGTCTATGGGCATGGTAAGCTGATGACAGTGAGAGCATATCATATGACGAGAGAAAATAGAGATGCTTCATAAACAAGAAATGATTTTGTTGCTAATACCATGAGTTACAAATAAGCAAATTTGTTGCTAGAGGCTATAGTTGTTTCTTAAAGTGGGGTCAACTAAAAAATTTTGGGGAGCTTGTGTGGTCTTAATAAGAGAGGTGAAGAAACCATCTGTTCAAGAGCTTGCTACTTTGTACGCCCTTTGTGTGACGCCCCAAAACCGGTACCATGCGGATCCTAGCAATCCCGCCAAAATCCGCACGATATCGATTCTGAGACGCCCTCCTACACCTCGTGCACGACGAATGACACACGTGATACAAGAGGAATTAACACATCATAGTAATCATTACAACATGTTCACAATGGAACCCACAAAAGAACGTATATATTACAACGACTCCAACGAGTCAAGAATACAAATATACAATACAAATATCCGAATCATACAGACATTTGAATGCGTCCGAGTACGGACAAAAGTACAAATCGGACTAAGAGTCCTGAAGATAACCAGTGGCATCCATAACCCTGCCTAGGCCAAGCGGGAAGGGTAACCTTGCTAACGTCGTCATCTCAAACATGTCCAAAAGAATAGGGCCAACGGTTGCCGACAAAGGGCGGAGGAGACAAAAGAGGGAGAAAAGCAGAGCGTAAGTTCCAAGGAACAAACTCCGGTACGTACTTAGCGAGACTAAAACTAGGATGTGCTCGCCAGGGCTATATATATTGCCAGGCTATATGGTGGAGTTAAGCGGCAGCAAAACTTGCACTACAGAGACGCGCTACAACATCCGTCTACTCAGAGAAGGTAAGAGAACGCATAAAGGTAACAACTAAATACTACACAAACATAACCCAACCGAATACACATATCCCCTTCACTCAAAGCGAAGAAGCAATGTAAAAGGCACTCACACGGTTGACAAGTTTTATTAGATATTGGTTGTAGTAATGCTATATTACTACGCAAGTTATTAACAACAAGTATAAGATGTAAGTTGTTTTATGATCGAGTTAAACAACTCCAAGTCGTCCATAACCGCGGACATGGCTTTTCGAAAAGTTTTACCCTGCAGGGGTGCTAAAAAATATACGTATACGCATGATCAACCACACCGAGCGACAGTGAAGTCTCACAACAAGATCGTTCCAGTTCTGCAAGAAAGTCTAGGGGGGGCACCCCACTAAGCTACCCGTGATGAAGTTCGGCCATACTCCGATACGGACCCAGGGTTTGCATCGACGGCTAGGCGAGTATGAACAACCCGCTTCGCTAAACGTCCCGCAAGGTACAGTACAGGAATGTAAACACCCGAAGGCAACAGGAAGTAAAGCACCCGAAGGCAACAGGAAGTAAAGCACCCGAAGGCAACAGTAAGTAAAGCATGGCATACATAGCATAGGCAAATAAAACCAAAGTTGTGGCCCCCTTTTCAACAGTCTTGAGAAAAGGTAATGGGTGAGGGGGGTCCCAGTAATAATCCCCACGTATGGCAGAGCTCCTAGCTCAGAACTGATAACAAGAACTCGGGTCCTTGGGGACAGAAGCGAGACAAAGATCCGATGCTTGCGCAAAGGGGCAAGCCGATGCCACTGCTTAACAATTTTAGTTGTTAACATTTAAGTAAGCCATGATTATCTCAAACAACTGACATAACATGTGACAACTTCCCAACAACCCCGATAAGATAACGAGACAACAACAGAGCCCTAATCATGCGCTACGACTCGCAAAGCTTGCAAAACAAACAACCAAACATCGGCGATAGGTAAGGAAGGGATATATAGGCTCATTGGGGTAAACAGGTGGAATAGGACACGTGACTCGATAAGAATCGCAACATAAGGGTAGCAATAAGAGCGAGAGCAAAATGTAAAATAGGTGAAGAGAGAGGGCTCGCCTGTGAAACACTGCAGAAGAACTGCCGAGGAAACTTGTCATATCTCACATCACCACTTCCTGATCCTATCCGTGAAGAACCAAATGCTGGAGCAAACAACGGATGCAAGACTTACTACTACGGCAGAAGAATCGGCATGAGCAGATGATATGCATGGCATGGTAGGGATGATGCAATGCACTTATCTGGATTAAGCGGAACCGGAGTCCCGACACACAATTAGGGTTGAAGTTATTTTTCTACCCCCGCAAAATTAAATGTTGATTAGAATGGCAAAGACATGCAAGAGTGAGCTACTGCAATTTAAATGGAACCGGGATAAGATAAACAATCCCGCACATTCCATATTTAATTATTAGGTGAATTGCTATTAACCCGGAGCAACCACATATGCAATGCAATGTGCATGATGATTTGATGCAACAAGATAGATAGCATTTAAAAAATAGGTATGGGTTAGGGCTCACACGTCTTGGTTTGGGATCGGGATCTCCGGGGTCGAAGAGCAAGAAGATGAAGCGATGGTCTCAGTCTTCGGATCCATGAAGGAGGTCTTGGCATTCCGTGATGAAGGTATTCTGGTCCGGGAACGCATATTCAAATTCCATCTCTATTGTCGGTGCGGGACTTGGTTCGGTTCCTTCAGTTTGGAAACAACGACTTTCGGAGTCCGGCTTCAATTGTCGGTGGCAAACTTGAATCATGTCGGATAGAAAAATCCTACGTCGAAGCACTTGTGAACACATTGTCGAACATGTGGCCGAACGGGACACCGGAGTGAATCTACGAGTCGGCGAGGCAGATACAGCGTTATCAAAATGCAACGAACATAACAGTAGCAGAAGAGCTGGTTGACTGTGGCTAGAGTCACACCGAAGATAACGCGAGCGCGTGACGAGGGACGAGCATAAGTGTGCAGACGCGGGCCCTAGAGATCGACGAAGTCGGGGTGGCACGGCGCGCTTGAGCGAGGCAGGCGCGTGGCGACAAGCCTGAAGACGAGGAACCAGGGGAGGTAGGTGGAGAGCTCGGCTGAGCCGGAGTGGCCATGGCGTCGAGGATGGAGGCCGGGGCGAGGTCGCGGTCCATGGTGACGTGAAGGAAGAGGCCGGCGCGAGACGAGCCGGGCGAGCGCGCGCGAGGCCGGCATGGTTGCGCTGTGCGAGGGAAGAGGCGAAGGGGAAGAGCGAGCGATGCAGGGGAGCGACGGGGACGTGCGCGCGCGTGGCGGGACAGATGAGCGCTGGAGGCGGGGATGGGCACGGGGCGGCGGTGGTCATCGAATCGAAGGGTGGCGGCATCGAGAGCTTGTCGGGAGGTACTCGCGCGAGCTCGCTCTTGGCGGCGGCCGGAGCAGGTCGAGCGGCGCACGTGGCGGCGCACAGTGGCGGGCGGCGGTGGGGGGAGGCGGGGCGGTTTGGGCGAAGCAGGGCCGGCGAGGCCGCGTGGAGATGGGTGTCGGGGCTGAGCGGTGAGGAGAGGGAGGGATGGTGGGAGGACTTGAGCGAAAAAAGAGGAAACCGTAGGGGGCTTCAGAGAAGATTGCCGGCGGCGGGTGGGCGGAATGAAAAAGAGCCAGGGACTCTAGGGTTTTCCTCCAGGGTGGGCTAGGTGGGCTGCGAGGCGGGCTAGGTTGGGCCGGGATCTAGGCCGCCGGTTGGGCCTTTGTGGCCTAGCCGGTTGGGAGGCTCTCTCCCGCTTTTTTTTAAACTGTTTTTCTTTATTGTTTTCTGTTTTGTTTTAAAACCATTTCTAAATAGTTTTTAGACCAGAAAAAATAGCAGAAAAATTAGGGTTTTAATTTTGGGATAAAAAGGGAGAATAAGTTTAGCAACAAAAATAGAGTTTAATAAAAATAATGTTGGGGTTCAAAAATATGCATGATGTCGTGATGACGCACAAAACAAAAACGACGGCGAAACTAATAGGGTTATTTTTCCGAGACATTACACTTTGTATCTGAGTTTTTGGAGATGGGCCTTGTAAAACTGAATGGAGGGGGTGCATGAGGTGGGGATATACCAAATGGGTATACCAGTGACGTAGTCTCATAACGGCAAGTCCGGGTGGCCCACAGATGGTGGTTAGGCCCATAGCCTAACCGAGCGGCCCAGTTGCTGATAGACAAGACGGAGGTCCAGCTAGGAATATTGAAGGCGGCGTGCCACCGTCTTGCGGAAGCCAGCGCCTAGGAGGACAAGACAATGTAGTTACTTGTTAGTTTAGGACTCTGTTACCAATCCGGCTAGGACTCTTCTTGTGACCCTAGGACCATGTGACTGTATAAGCCGGCCTACGGGAGCCCTTAGGGCAAGACAATTACGCAACATTGTAATCGTGCACTTGTTGCCATTATAGTAAACTTATAGCATGAGTAGGATCTCGATGTCGTCGTGAGATCTGAACCTGGGTAACTCGTGTATCCCCATCCCGGTGACTCCCCGCCTTACAAGCCCCACTCTCTGTCCCCGCCGTGAGCTACCCCTCATGGCGTACTCGTCGATCGAACCACGACAGTTGGTGCCCACCGTGGGGCCAGAGGCGCCTGGAGTACGGATCTGGGCGGGATCCGCCTTCGCGGGCATCGGCGACACCGTCGCCATCGGATGCGTCCTCTACGCCGACAATGTCGTTGCCTTGCAAACAATAGTGCCATGAGGGGGTCCTCAAGGCTAGGGTTAGTAGTGGAACTAGATGATAGGATGTTTGGGTCGGTGTGAGTCGGTTATTTACCCAGGTTCACGTCCCCTCGACGGAGGATCGCTACGTCCTGCTAGAAATTTAGTATAGTAGACAGAGTACAGATTACAATGATGTGCTCTGCGCTATGATCTATTGAGTTCTCTTCTATCCGCGCCCTAAAGGTTGTTCCCTGGCCGGCTTATAAAGACGCCAGGGCCTAGGGTTTGATGGAGGTAAAGACCTAACCGACTACAGAGTCCTAGTCTATGCCGGCAAGTATACCGTGACTTATACTACAAGTATCCCTTCTTCCTGAACCTTCTGGAATCCGGTCTTAGACTTTCCTTAGTCGGCTAGGCCTCCATCTTCTAGCAACTGGGCCGCCTGGCTTTTCCAATATTTGTGCCACCCAAATGGGCCACCCAGGCTTGCTAGGTTGAGCCCCTGCCGTGGTATACCCTATTCGGCATAACCCCGACAGTAGCCCCCGGAACTCTTTGAGACTTGCGCCGTCTTGACAAAGATCTTGAGACGTCCGCCTTGCATCTCTAGTCGGCAAACAGTCTTGAAGGGTTCCTGATCATCAACCTTGAAAGCTTCATTATTCTAGCAAAAGCTAGTCTGCTAACGGAAATAATTGTTTTCTTCCCGTTAAGTTGTCAGATGGACGGGAAATGTGTACGTCAGCAGCATCTTTGGCTATCATTATCTTTGATAGATTTGAAGTGACATTCCTATGACAACGTTTCACTCGTGCCTTGGGACAGAGCAAAACCCGCATAGTTTCCGAGTTCAACGTAGGGACACGAATCGATGCAATTAATGCGAAGCTTGTATTTCTGACATGTAGCTTGTTCATACGGTTCCTTCCCCGACACGACAGGGAGGTACAAAAACTGAACCGCCGGCCATTTTCTCTCTCACTCCCCATTCTTCACTCTAGCACCAAAAGCGCTGCCGCTCCGCCGTTGCGTCGCCCGTGACCTAGATCACCAAACTCACTGCCAGAGAAACTACCACTGAACTGATGGGTTCGTTGCATGTAAAACAAAAAATTTCTACCACAAGAACGAATCAAACCAAGATCCAATCTATGGAAAAACGCCAAGATCTAATCTACTAGATTGAAGCAACGAGAAAGGTTGGATCCACATACCCTTGTAGTCGCTAAGTGTCAACACCCGGGTCCAGATCCTATTATTATTCATTCCAGGAATATTGTTTTTGAGACATAATAGATTGATATCACAGAACATCATTCATTACAACTCATAATTGTCTTACAACACAAAGGATCACATGATCCAGTCTCATTACAATAATAGTTGATCTATTGATCAATTACAAAACACATAGCGTAAGCGAAGTAGCGTAGTAGTAGTCCATCTATTCCACAGGCAACTGTTGACGTCAGGAGCGGTCCTAGTTGTCGTAGACGTCCTGCTGTCCTGCTTCCGGGTTCTGGTACTCCTCTTCATAGTCTGGCCATTTGAATAGCCAGGGACACAGCCATGAGTACTTTAAAGTACTCGCAAACTAATACTAAGGTAAAAGTTATCAACTATAGTAAGGGGGTTCTAAGCTCTAGTTTCATTTGCATAAAGCCAGTTTTATTTCATAAGCACTTTAGTAAACCAAACCTCTTCATTTGCCTTAACTTACTCAAGTGGGAACATTAGTGTCATTCCCACAACTCAGTTGTGATTCAAAGTCAAAGTCACCTTTCATATTCAAATCACAAGTCACCCTTCATATTTTGAGAAAAGTTCTGATGACGGAACAGTATGGCCTTTCCAACTGTCCATGACCGTGGACACGGCTATTCGAATAGTTTTACACTCTGCAGAGGTCGCACACTTTTGCCACAACATTTGCAATAATCCGTCAGGGTTAACTGGCCCTGATTTATCACACTCCGTGTGCGGACTACCAACCATAACCTTTCACTTACATACCCTAGTATAGGCACCTCTCCCCATGAGCTTGGCCTCCCAGTGAAGACACACCGTCAGCCTGGGAACTGCACAGGGCTTGGGCCGGACATTCACCTCATTTCACGTCATTTCCCATTTCTTTGTGGAGGCAGCCCTTGGCATAACCCCGATGACGCTTGTTTAGAGGGAACCCATACTAAAGCACATAAATTTCTAGTTAAGCCTTTACCCATAATCGGGTATTGTGGGGGTACTCAGAATTGGAAAGGTATCGCATCCCAACCATCAGTTTTTGTAAAGTTCACCATGGCATTCACAAGTCATATTCACCTTCAAAATCTTTCAATAGAATGACTCATCATTCCAAGGTTTTCAAAATCATTGGTTTTCACCAGTTCCCATCTAGAGTAGTCAATTTTAGTTTAGCACTAGCAACTAGTCATGAGGGGTGCTAACTAGCTTGTAGCTATCTAGGCTAAGTTTGATACTCTTGTACTCCTCTTATACTTAGACCAAAGTTAACTATAAAAGTAAGCTTTAATAAATAAAGTAAAAACTTTGCAAGAATAAAACTTGGGATGGGATCCTTAAACAGAAAGATAAGTGTAATGGTGCCTTGCTCCTTTAGAGCTTTGCACTTAGGTCAACTTGCAAGAATATTAGCTTGCCTTGATTGTGGTAGTGATCAAAGTTCTCTTCTTCTTCCTCTTGGTAGAAGACCTCCTCCTCCTGATAGTCTCCGGTACTAGCGTCTATAACTGAATACGAGGGTAACAATCACCAAACACATATTAATGGGCTACTTAGCCTTATTGGCTTACTCAAGATGATCTAGTATCATCACAAACATTACTCAACCTTAGACTAGGGTTTCTTCTTTAGTTTTGGAAAACAAGTTCCTCTTAGTGAAAAAGGGATTAGGGTTTCTATTTAGTTCTTTGGAGAAAATAATTTCCTCTCATCGAATCTTGTTACGATTTAAATGAGGTACTAACCTCATGCATTTTAAATACTACTATTACAAAAATTTAATGTCTCTAAGTGATTCACTATGAGATGCTATAGACCAAAGTCAACACCTCATCTTGAATAGCTTAGGACCATGATTTAAATGAGAGGTAACCTCTCATACTATTTAAGAAATAAATTTGGAAACTTCAAATGGACTAGAAATGGCCACATAGCCATTATTTTGCTCTAGCCCATGATCCTTTGAAACAACTATGTCATATTTTTGCATAAACAGTTAGAGTATAAGAAATGTGATTTTTGAGAGTTGGAATCAACTCAAAATAGTTTATGGTTGATTTTAGAAATTTATTTGAAGTTTGAAAAGTTACTGATTTGTTATTTTTACTATTCAAATTCAACAACATATATTGATTTGAAACCAGTGTGGTTGGATGGAGCCTTTCATGAGCTTTCTAAATATATAAAAATGGTAAAATTTGGCTTAGTAGATTTGTCCCTATTAAAATTTAAAGTTGACACCAGATTGCATTATTTCTCTAATTTGTATTTTCGAATTTAAAACGTGGGCTGGCGGGAGAGTTAATGGGCTAAAAAGGTTTGAACAGAGGAAACCAGCCCAACTAACGTTTCGGGCTGCTGACAGCATGGGGCCCAGTGGTCAGCGAGTCACTCACCCGAAGCGGTACGCAGGACTTAAGGCCGTTGGATCAGACGACGATCGAACGGAGGAGCGTCGTCGTCGTCGTCAGCGAGAAGCAGCGGCGGGCACGGCGGAGGTAGGGGGTCGGCGGCGCTTCCAGGCTCCGGTGATCGACGGAGATGGGCGGCGGCGACGTTGTCGTGGACGGGGAAGCTGATGGAGCAGACGGCGGCTCGGATGGTGGCCGCAATCGACGACTCGCTTGGTGGCGGTGCTGCGGGTCTTCAGCTCGCAATTGGGCGGCTGCCGGCGACGATGTGGTTGGGAGGGGGGCGGTGGAGGATCAGAGAGGGGAGAGGAGTAGATTGGCGTGAGAAATCAGTCGCGGAGGGGTCTCCTTTTATAGGTTCAAGGGGTGGCCGTGGCGCTCGGGGTAGGTCGACGGTGAGATCGCCGTTCCAGGGTGATGAAGAGGCAAGAAGTGGGCGCGTCGTGTTCTTGATGTCACGGTGATGCTGACGCGCGTCGTGGCGCGGCCAGAGATGGAGTGATTACGTCGTTATCGTCATCGGACACCAGGGTACTGCGGCGGATGGTCGTCGTCCGTGACGACGGCGACAGGGCGAGCGCGTCCAATTGGCGATGTCTGCGAGCTAGCTGACGTCGAGGGGAGGCTGTAGGTGAAAGGAGAGGTCGAGGGGAGCGCTGAGTCGACGGGGCACGGCGACGTCCTGTCGCGCTCTGGGGCGTCACCATGCGTGTCCTGGCGCGCGTGGGCGTTTCTGGGCGTGTCTGGGCGCGCAGGTGCTGGGCAGTGCTGACTTCTTCTCGGTCAACGGCGTGCACGAGCAGCTTCAGGAGGGTCAGGGGAAGTCGATGGACAAGGTGGTGCGGTGCTGAGATGACCAGAGGGGGAAGTGACAAGGTGATGGCATGGTGAGCACGGGCAAGTGTTGTTTTGGGTCATGGTGACCAAGAGAGAGGGGTGCAGTGGCTTGGATGGATGCTGAGGGGTGAGGTGAAGTGTCAGGGCAGCATAGGAGGGCCAGGGTTGGACTTGGTCCAACCCAAAAATCCAGCATGGGCTCAAGTTTAGATGCTGCCCACAAGGTGTTTGTATAAATGGCCGCATGAAAATTATTTTCAAATTTTGGAAAGATTTTTGGTGGATTGCATTCATATAATATTTGAAGTAGAAAGGTGGTGGTGGGGGTCAATTTGGTGAAAGTTTGCAAGATTTCAAATTAGGGTGAATCTTCTCTTTATTTCAAAGTCTCTACTTGTCTCCTCTATTCTGGTCAACCTAGGCAGAGTCAACCCTAATGGTCAACATCAAAATTGTTCATCTTGATGAGGTCTTGGATGACATGGCAAGAGTTGGTCAAAGTTGGTTTAGGAAAAGTCAAAACCAGGGGTGCCAAGTGGGTAAGATTTTATAAAAGGGTCATATGACCAATATCACATGTAGGTTGAAATTGATTTTTCCTTTGATTTGAATTGGGTTTCTTTGATGCATTTGTGTTTGTTATTCATATATAAGTGTTTTACAAACAATGGCACAAGCCAAAGTGGCCTTGGGTGAAGATTTGCAAAAATGGCTAAATGTGTATGTGAGTGAAAATGGGATTTTCTCCTTATTTGATTTCTCTCTTTTTGGTTTGGTTTTTCTTGACTCCAAAGTGATTCTTATTAGTTTAGGAACATTTCCAAACCATTGAAACCATTCAAAAGGTCTAGCTCAAAGATTTGCAAAAATGGCCATAACACATAAGAGGTGACATGTCAAATTTTCTTATTCTTGTAATTTGCTCCCCTTGCTTTACTTGGGCAAGGTTGAGGTCCATATAGTGTTAGATTAGGTTTAGAGATGGTTTCACACCATTTGGTCAAGGTAGGAGTGCATAGGTCAAGATTTGGGGAAATTGCTATTTGCTCTCATATGCCTCTATGGCATTATTACTTTCTTTTTAAAATCTTTTGTTTCACTTTGGATTGGGTTTGAGAAGTACTAGATAAGGTTTATGAAGGTTTTCCAAACCTCTAAACCAAGTAGAAAGGCCTAGGGTAAAGTTTTGCAAAGGTAGCCATAGGCACAAATGCCTTTTTCCTATTTAAATTCTTTTTATTTTATTTTAACTTGGATGGTGAAAAGAGGGGTGAGGTTTAGGGCTTAAGATCATTTCAAAATACTTTAATAAGCAATCATGGCCATAGCACAAGAATTAAGCAAGGTCACCATGTATCAAACTTAATTTAATAAAAGTTTTTGTTGGTTCCAAAATTTGGAAATAGGGAAATTCATTTTATTTGTTTTGAAATTTTGGGATGTTACAAACCCTTCCCCCTTAAACAAATCTCGTCCCGAGATTTTAAGAAAAGTTAGGTTCCTAAGAGAGATTGGGCGATATGATTTAACAGGAAAACATACGTGGCATGGCCTGAGGGGCTCCTTGGGCTTTTGCGGTATGTTGTAGAGGCGCCGTTGTTGTTGTTCTGGTTCCTTTTTGCGGCAAGCGGTTCTGGCAGGTGCAGCGGTATTGGCGGCAATCTTGGCAAGCTTCTTGGGGCACTCATTGGAGTAGTGACCCACAACTCCACATTCATAGCAGTTCACAGTTGACTTGTCTTTGGGGTTGACGGGAACAGCGTTGCTTCCGTCCTTGGGGCAGTATTGGGGTTGTTGTTGTTACCATTGGGGTGGTTGTTGTTATTGTTGGGGTTAATGTTGTTGTGGTTGTTGCTATTGTTGTTGTAGTTGTTGCCTCCGGGCTTCGGGGTCCTCCGTTGTTGTTGGTGTAGTTGGGGCGATAAGTCTGAGTGGTTGGCTTGTTGTTTCTTGGGGTAAATCCTCCAGAGGAGTTGTTGCGCTACTTCTGGGCATTGTTGGGTCCATTCTGGTTCATCATTCTTCTCTTGCGGTTCTCGTTGGCTTGATGCAGCTTCCCTTCCATCTGTATGGCTGAGTCCACAAGGGCTTCGAGGTCAGCAAACGGGATGTTCACTAACACAGTCTGCATCTCATCGTGCAGTCCGTTCAGAAATCTCTCCTTCCTCTTCTCATTGGTGTCGGTTTCATCCGGGGCGTACCTTGACAGGGTAAGAAACCTGTCGCGGTATTCCACCACGGACATTCTTCCTTGCTTGAGTTCCCGGAACTCGTCTCTCATCTTTTTGATCAGTCCTTGGGGCACGTGGTACTTGCTTAACTTCAGCTTGAAGTCTTCCCAGGTCATCATCTGTCCTGCATTCATGGCACGGGTGCTGGTCCACCAAGCTCTTGCTGGTCCTGCTAAGTAGTGCGTGGCAAACAACACTTTCTCTGCGGCTTCAACTCCCGCAACTTCGAGGTTGTTCTCCATTGTCTGGAGCCAGTCATCAGCATCTAGGGGTTCTTCAGTCTTGTTGAATATTGGAGGGTTGGTGTTCTGGAAGTTCTTGAGCTTAGATCCTGGGTGATCATGATGGCCTTGATTGTTGTTTGCAAGCTGTTGAAGTGCTGCAATGTTGGTTTGTCTTTCAGCTCTCTCAGCTTCTCGGTGTGCCATCATCATCTGTAACATCTGCAGCATGGCGTCTTGGTTGGTGCTGCGGGTTGGAGGGGCCATCTGAACGTTGAGGTAGATGATAAGATAAGAGGGAAATTTCTAGGGTTTGTTTTGTTAAAGTTTTTTAAAAGTTCATAACTTGAAAATTTGAGTAGTGTTGCGGGGGTAAAAACCAACAACACTTTTTCATTCATACCAAGCATCACACATTACAAATCTAACACACCGTTGGTTTGAAGAACCATTCATTCGTTCTACGATACAAGGGGATCCTGATACAAACTCACATATAGTGCTCTCTTGCGTAGGTGTAAGTTCTACTGAAGTGATCAGGTGTGCAAAATTTTATGTAGTATCACAAAGAAAAGTAGAGCATGGATTTCTCTTTTTGGGAAAAGATCTCAAGGATAAGAGTGAGAATAGGTTTTTATAAATATTCACTTCATTGGTTTTGAAACTACGTTTTTCAGACGTCCATTCTAACTAGGGTCTCCTAAGGTCAAACAATGGCTCTGATACCAACTTGTCAACACCCGGGTTTTTAAGTCCAGATGCCTATTATGCCATTCATCGCAATCCCAGGAATATTGTTTTTGCGAGACATAATAGATTGATATCACGAACATCATTCATTACAACTCATAATTGTCTTACAACACAAAGGATCACATGATCCAGTCTCATTACAATAATAGTTGATCTATTGATCAATTACAAAACACATAGCGAAGCGTAGTAGTAGTAGTCCATCTATTCCATAGGCAATTGTTCGTCGGGAGCGGTCCTAGTTGTCGTAGACGTCTGCTGTCCGCTTAGGGTTACGGTACTCCTCTTCATAGTCTGGCCATTTGAATAGCCAGGGACACAGCCATGAGTACTTTAAAGTACTCGCAAACTAATACTAAGGTAAAAGTTATCAACTATAGTAAGGGGTTCTAAGCTCTAGTTTCATTTGCATAAAGCCAGTTTTATTTCATAAGCACTTTAGTAAACCAAACCTCTTCATTTGCCTTAACTTACTCAAGTGGGAACATTAGTGTCATTCCCACAACTCAGTTGTGATTCAAAGTCAAAGTCACCTTTCATATTCAAATCACAAGTCACCCTTCATATTTTGAGAAAAGTTCTGATGACGGAACAGTATGGCCTTTCCAACTGTCCATGACCGTGGACACGGCTATTCGAATAGTTTTACACTGCAGAGGTCGCACACTTTTGCCACAACATTTGCAATAATCCGTCAGGGTTAACTGGCCCTGATTTATCACACTCCGTGTGCGGACTACCAACCATAACCTTTCACTTACATACCCTAGTATAGGCACCTCTCCCCATGAGCTTGGCCTCCCGGTGAAGACCGCATTGGGAACTGCACAGGGCTTGGGCCGGACATTCACCTCATTTCACGTCATTTCCCATTTCTTTGTGGAGGCAGCCCTTGGCATAACCCCGATGACGCTTGTTTAGAGGGAACCCATACTAAAGCACATAAATTTCCAGTTAAGCCTTTACCCATAATCAGGTATTGTGGGGGTACTCAAGAATTGGAAAAGGTATCGCATCCGAACCCAACCATCAGTTTTTGTAAAGTTCACCATGGCATTCACAAGTCATATTCACCTTCAAAATCTTTCAATAGAATGACTCATCATTCCAAGGTTTTCAAAATCATTGGTTTTCACCAGTTCCCATCTAGAGTAGTCAATTTTAGTTTAGCACTAGCAACTAGTCATGAGGGGTGCTAACTAGCTTGTAGCTATCTAGGCTAAGTTTGATACTCTTGTACTCCTCTTATACTTAGACCAAAGTTAACTATAAAAGTAAGCTTTAATAAATAAAGTAAAAACTTTGCAAGAATAAAACTTGGGATGGGATCCTTAAACAGAAAGATAAGTGTAATGGTGCCTTGCTCCTTTAGAGCTTTGCACTTAGGTCAACTTGCAAGAATATTAGCTTGCCTTGATTGTGGTAGTGATCAAAGTTCTCTTCTTCTTCCTCTTGGTAGAAGACCTCCTCCTCCTGATAGTCTCCGGTACTAGCGTCTATAACTGAATACGAGGGTAACAATCACCAAACACATATTAATGGGCTACTTAGCCTTATTGGCTTACTCAAGATGATCTAGTATCATCACAAACATTACTCAACCTTAGACTAGGGTTTCTTCTTTAGTTTTGGAAAACAAGTTCCTCTTAGTGAAAAAGGGATTAGGGTTTCTATTTAGTTCTTTGGAGAAAATAATTTCCTCTCATCGAATCTTGTTACGATTTAAATGAGGTACTAACCTCATGCATTTTAAATACTACTATTACAAAAATTTAATGTCTCTAAGTGATTCACTATGAGATGCTATAGACCAAAGTCAACACCTCATCTTGAATAGCTTAGGACCATGATTTAAATGAGAGGTAACCTCTCATACTATTTAAGAAATAAATTTGGAAACTTCAAATGGACTAGAAATGGCCACATAGCCATTATTTTGCTCTAGCCCATGATCCTTTGAAACAACTATGTCATATTTTTGCATAAACAGTTAGAGTATAAGAAATGTGATTTTTGAGAGTTGGAATCAACTCAAAATAGTTTATGGTTGATTTTAGAAATTTATTTGAAGTTTGAAAAGTTACTGATTTGTTATTTTTACTATTCAAATTCTACAACATATATTGATTTGAAACCAGTGTGGTTGGATGGAGCCTTTCATGAGCTTTCTAAATATATAAAAATGGTAAAATTTGGCTTAGTAGATTTGTCCCTATTAAAATTTAAAGTTGACACCAGATTGCATTATTTCTCTAATTTGTATTTTCGAATTTAAAATGTGGGCTGGCGGGAGAGTTAATGGGCTAAAAAGGTTTGAACAGAGGAAACCAGCCCAACTAACGTTTCGGGCTGCTGACAGCATGGGGCCCAGTGGTCAGCGAGTCACTCACCCGAAGCGGTACGCAGGACTTAAGGCCGTTGGATCAGACGACGATCGAACGGAGGAGCGTCGTCGTCGTCGTCAGCGAGAAGCAGCGGCGGGCACGGCGGAGGTAGGGGGTCGGCGGCGCTTCCAGGCTCCGGTGATCGACGGAGATGGGCGGCGGCGACGTTGTCGTGGACGGGGAAGCTGATGGAGCAGACGGCGGCTCGGATGGTGGCCGCAATCGACGGCTCGCTTGGTGGCGGTGCTGCGGGTCTTCAGCTCGCAATTGGGCGGCTGCCGGCGACGATGTGGTTGGGAGGGGGGCGGTGGAGGATCAGAGAGGGGAGAGGAGTAGATTGGCGTGAGAAATCAGTCGCGGAGGGGTCTCCTTTTATAGGTTCAAGGGGTGGCCGTGGCGCTCGGGGTAGGTCGACGGCGAGATCGCCGTTCCAGGGTGATGAAGAGGCAAGAAGTGGGCGCGTCGTGTTCTTGATGTCACGGTGATGCTGACGCGCGTCGTGGCGCGGCCAGAGATGGAGTGATTACGTCGTTATCGTCATCGGACACCAGGGTACTGCGGCGGATGGTCGTCGTCCGTGACGACGGCGACAGGGCGAGCGCGTCCAATTGGCGATGTCTGCGAGCTAGCTGACGTCGAGGGGAGGCTGTAGGTGAAAGGAGAGGTCGAGGGGAGCGCTGAGTCGACGGGGCACGGCGGCGTCCTGTCGCGCTCTGGGGCGTCACCATGCGTGTCCTGGCGCGCGTGGGCGTTTCTGGGCGTGTCTCGGCGCGCAGGTGCTGGGCAGTGCTGACTTCTTCTCGGTCAACGGCGTGCACGAGCAGCTTCAGGAGGGTCAGGGGAAGTCGATGGACAAGGTGGTGCGGTGCTGAGATGACCAGAGGGGGAAGTGACAAGGTGATGGCATGGTGAGCACGGGCAAGTGTTGTTTTGGGTCATGGTGACCAAGAGAGAGGGGTGCAGTGGCTTGGATGGATGCTGAGGGGTGAGGTGAAGTGTCAGGGCAGCATAGGAGGGCCAGGGTTGGACTTGGTCCAACCCAAAAATCCAGCATGGGCTCAAGTTTAGATGCTGCCCACAAGGTGTTTGTATAAATGGCCGCATGAAAATTATTTTCAAATTTTGGAAAGATTTTTGGTGGATTGCATTCATATAATATTTGAAGTAGAAAGGTGGTGGTGGGGGTCAATTTGGTGAAAGTTTGCAAGATTTCAAATTAGGGTGAATCTTCTCTTTATTTCAAAGTCTCTACTTGTCTCCTCTATTCTGGTCAACCTAGGCAGAGTCAACCCTAATGGTCAACATCAAAATTGTTCATCTTGATGAGGTCTTGGATGACATGGCAAGAGTTGGTCAAAGTTGGTTTAGGAAAAGTCAAAACCAGGGGTGCCAAGTGGGTAAGATTTTATAAAAGGGTCATATGACCAATATCACATGTAGGTTGAAATTGATTTTTCCTTTGATTTGAATTGGGTTTCTTTGATGCATTTGTGTTTGTTATTCATATATAAGTGTTTTACAAACAATGGCACAAGCCAAAGTGGCCTTGGGTGAAGATTTGCAAAAATGGCTAAATGTGTATGTGAGTGAAAATGGGATTTTCTCCTTATTTGATTTCTCTCTTTTTGGTTTGGTTTTCCTTGACTCCAAAGTGATTCTTATTAGTTTAGGAACATTTCCAAACCATTGAAACCATTCAAAAAGGTCTAGCTCAAAGATTTGCAAAAATGGCCATAACACATAAGAGGTGACATGTCAAATTTTCTTATTCTTGTAATTTGCTCCCCTTGCTTTACTTGGGCAAGGTTGAGGTCCATATAGTGTTAGATTAGGTTTAGAGATGGTTTCACACCATTTGGTCAAGGTAGGAGTGCATAGGTCAAGATTTGGGGAAATTGCTATTTGCTCTCATATGCCTCTATGGCATTATTACTTTCTTTTTAAAATCTTTTGTTTCACTTTGGATTGGGTTTGAGAAGTACTAGATAAGGTTTATGAAGGTTTTCCAAACCTCTAAACCAAGTAGAAAGGCCTAGGGTAAAGTTTTGCAAAGGTAGCCATAGGCACAAATGCCTTTTTCCTATTTAAATTCTTTTTATTTTATTTTAACTTGGATGGTGAAAAGAGGGGTGAGGTTTAGGGCTTAAGATCATTTCAAAATACTTTAATAAGCAATCATGGCCATAGCACAAGAATTAAGCAAGGTCACCATGTATCAAACTTAATTTAATAAAAGTTTTTGTTGGTTCCAAAATTTGGAAATAGGGAAATTCATTTTATTTGTTTTGAAATTTTGGGATGTTACACTAAGCGGAAACGAGATCAGATCTCGTGGGTGATGTAGTCGTACACTTTCCGATCTCAAGATCGCGATGACGATCCCTCCGGCGCTGCAATCGGGCAGCACATCCGTACTCGGTCACACGTACAGCTCGATGAAGACACCTCCTCCTTGTTCCAGCAAGCGGGGAGATGTGGTAGATGGGATCTAGTCCAGCAGCACGACGGCGTTGTGGTGGTGGAGAGTTTGCGCGGACAGGGCTTTGCCTATTCGCGTTGGGTGGAAGAAACTAGGCAAAAGGAGGCAAAACGGAGGAGAGAGGCGGCAGCCAAAAATCTGGTCGAACGTGACCTGGGCATCTCTATTTATATGCGCGCAAGGCGGTGGATGATCAGCTTGCAAATCACGCCAAGTCAAATTGATCTAATCAATCGGCCACAAGGCAAAACGTTTTTTACCTGTACACGTACGTGGTCAGCCCATGTACCTTTACAGACTTGACCGATCAAGCCTGGCTTGGCGTGAGTGCTGGCCGACCCACGGCCGCCTCCCTTTTTTTCTCTTCCTTTGCCTTTTTATTAGATAGTTTGTTTACATGAGCTACTTAGTTGGCCCATTAGCAAAACTTCTTATAGACTACTTTTAGTCCCACATTTATTTCTACTAAATAAACTAATATTAATATTTACTAATTCAATTAATTAATAAATCCTTAATCATCTTTCCGGAACAATTCCGTAACTCTTCAAAACTATTTCTTTATTCCCGAAACTACACCTAGCAACATCGAAACCTTAAGTGTGTCACCCTACGGTTCGAGAATGTGCAGACATGACCGAGACTCCTCTCCGATCAATAATCATTAGCGGGACCTGGAGATCCGTAATGACTCCTACATATTCAACAATGAACAATGTGATCGAATGAACCATTAACATACGATACCGATTCCCTTTGTCACGCGATACTTTACTTATCCGAGGTTTGATCATCGGTATCTCCATACCTAGTTCAACCTCGTAACCGACAAGTACTCTTTACTCGTACCGTGGTATGTCATCTCTTGTGACCGTGTCACATGCTTGCAAGCTAATTAGACAACATTCCACCGAGAGGGCCTAGATTATATCTATCCTTCATCGGGATGGACAATTCCCACTCTTGATCCATATGCCTCAACTCATACTTTCCGAATACTCAATCTCATCTTTATAACCACCCATTTACGCAGTGGCATTTGATGTAATCAAAGTACCCTTCTGGTGTAAGTGATTTACATGATCTCATTGTCGAAGGACTAGGTTACTATGTATCGAAAGCTAATAGCAAGATGAACTTAATGACTTGATCTTATGCTACGCTTATTTGGGTGTGTGTCCATTATATCATTCACCCAATGACATAACCTTGTTATTAACAACATCCAATGTTCATGATCAGGAAACCATGATCATCTATTAATCAACAAGCTAGTTTTACAAGAGGCTTACTAGGGACTCTTTTCTGTTTACATAACACACATGTATTAATGTCTCCGGTTAATACAACTATAGCATGGGATGCAAACATTTATCATAAACACAAAGATATAATAATAACCACTTTATTATTGCCTCTTGGGCATATCTCCAACACTCTCCCACTTGCACTACAGTCAATAATCTAGATTACATGGTAAGGTACCTAATACCCATGGCGTTCTGGTGTAGGTCATGCTTTGCCCTAGGGAGAGATTTAGTCAACGGATCTGCCACATTTAGATCTGTGTGTACTTTGCAAATCTTTATGTCACCATCTTCGACATACTCGCGAATCACATGAAAACGTAGCTTGATATGCTTCAGCTTCTTGTGTGACCTTGGCTCTTGCGCATTGGCTATGGCACCTATGTTATCACAATAGATGGTCAATGGGTCCAATGCACTAGGAACCACACCAAGCTCAGTAATGAACCTCTTCATCCATATCGCTTCTGATGAAGCCTCCGAAGCCGCTATGTATTCAGATTCAGTTGAAGATTTCGCCACAACGCTTTGCTTGGCACTCATCCAGCTTACTGCAGCACCATTAAATATAAACACGTACCCAGATTGAGACTTAGAGTCATCTGGATCAGTGTTCCAACTAGCATCGGTGGTTACGTTACGAGCTCTTGGTCACCTCCATAACAAAGAAACATATCCTTATTCCTTTTCAAGTACTTCAGGATATTCTTGACCGTTGTCCAGTGTTCCATTCCTAGATCACTTTGATATCTGCTGGTCAAACTAACAACATGTGTGATATCCGGTCTAGTACACAGCATGGCATACATGATAGAGCCTACTGCCGAGGCATAGGGGATCTTGTTCATCCTCTCTCTTTCTTCTGCCGTAGCCGGACCTTGAGTTTTACTCAAGACCTTACAGCAACATAGGCAAGAACCCTTTCTTGCTTTCATCCATTCTAAACTTCTTTAGAATCTTGTCCAGGTATGTACTCTGTGAAAGCGCTATTAGGCGTCTTGATCTATCTCTATAAATCTTGATGCCTAAAATATATGCTGCTTCTCCAAGGTCTTTCATTGAAAAACACTTATTCAAATAAACTTTAACACTGCTTAGAAGTTCTACATCATTCCCAATCAACAATATACCATCTACATATAATATTAGGAATGCTACAGAGCTCCCACTCACTTTCTTGTAAATACACGCCTCACCATGAGTCTGTATAAACCCGAAGTTTTTGATCACCTTATCAAAGCATCGGTTCCAACTCCGGGATGCTTGCTCCAGTCCATAAATGGAACGCTGACGTTTGCATAACTTGTCAGCATTTTTAGGATCGATAAAACCTTTGGGTTGTACCATATACAACTCTTCCTCAATGTCACCATTAAGGAACGCCGTTTTGACATCCATCTGCCAAATCTCATAATCGAAAAATGCAGCGATTGCTAACAAAATCCTCACAGACTTTAGCTTCGCTACAGGTGAGAAAGTCTCATCGTAGTCAACTCCTTGAATTTGTCGAAACCCCTTCGCGACAAGTCGAGCTTTATAGACAGTAATATTACCACCATCAGCATCTGTTTTTCTTTTGAAGATCCATTTATTCTCGACAGCCTTGCGGCTATCAGGTAAGTCTACCAAAGTCCATACTTTGTTATCATACATGGATCCCATTTCGGATTTCATGGCCTCTTGCCATTTTTTGGAATCTGGGCTCATCATTGCTTCCTCATACGTCGCAGGGTCTTCATCATTGTTGTCCACAATCATGACATTTAGATAGGGGTCATACCAATCAGGAGTGGTACGAGCCCTCGTCGACCTGCGAGGTTCAGTAGCTACTTCGTTTGAAGTTTCATGATCATCATCATTTGCTTCCTCTCTTATCGGTGCAGGCGGCACAGGAACATCTTCCGGTGCTGCGCTACTCTGATATCCGAGAGAAGGTTCAATAACCTCGTCGAGTTCTACTTTCCTTCCAGTCACTTCTTTCGTGAGAAACTCCTTCTCAAGAAAGGATCTGTTCTTGGCAACGAAAACTTTGCCTTCGGATCTGTGATAGAAGGTATACCCAATTGTTTCTTTAGGGTATCCTATGAAGATGCATTTCTCCGCTTTGGGTTCTAGCTTGTCAGGTTGTAACTTCTTTACATAAGCTTCGCAGCCCCAAACTTTAAGGAACGACAGCTTAGGTTTCTTACCAAACCATAATTCATACGGTGTCGTTTCAACGGATTTAGATGGTGCCCTATTTAAAGTGAATGCGGCTGTCTCTAATGCGTAACCCCAAAATGATAATGGCAAATCGGTAAGAGACATCATAGATCGAACCATATCTAAGAGAGTTCGATTACGATGTTCGGACACACAATTGCGCTGTGGTGTTCCCGGCGGTGTCAACTGTGAAAGTATTCCTCATTTTTTTAAATGCATGCCAAACTCATAACTCAGATATTCGCCTCCGCGATCGGAACGCGGAAACTTAATCTTCTTGTTACGTTGATTTTCTACTTCACTTTGGAATTCCTTAAACTTCTCGAAAGTTTCTAACTTATGTTTCATAAAGTAAATATACCCATATCTACTTAGATCATCCGTGAAGGTTAGAACATAACGATAACCACCGCGCGATGCTACACTTATTGGTCCGCACACATCGGTATGTATGATTTCCAACATGTCTGTAGCTCGCTCCATTGTACCAGAGAATGGAGTCTTAGTCATTTTTCCCATTAGACATGCTTCGCATCTATCAAGTGACTCAAAGTCAAGTGATTCAAGAAGTCCATCGGAATGGAGTTTCTTCATGCGCTTCACTCCAATATGACTAAGACAGTGCCACATATAAGTAGAATTATCATTCAATTTAATTCGCTTAGCATCAATGTTATGAACATGTGTATCACTACTATCGAGATCTAACAAGTATAAATCATTCATCTCAGGCGCATGACCATAAAAGATATTATTCATATAAATAGAACAACCATTATTCTCTGACTTAAACGAATAACCGTCTCGCATCAAACAAGATCCAGATATAATGTTCATGCTTAACGCAGGCACCAAATAACAATTATTCAGATTTAAAACTAATCCCGAAGGTAGATGTAGAGGGAGCGTGCCGACGGCGATCATATCGACCTTGGATCCATTTCCAACGCGCATCGTCACCTCGTCCCTCGCTAGTCTCCGTTTATTCCGCAATTCCTGTTTCGAGTTACAAATGTGAGCAACCGAACCAGTATCAAATACCCAGGCACTACTACGATTACTAGTAAGATAGACATCAATAACATGTATATCAAATATACCTTTCTTCTTGACGTGGCCGCTCTTCAGATCAGCTAGGTACTTGGGGCAATTGCGCTTCCAGTGCCCATCACCCTTGCAGTAATAGCACACAGTATCAGGCTTAGGGCCAGCCTTGGGTTTCTTAGGAGGCGCAGCTGCTTTCTTGCCGCCCTTCTTGAAGTTGCCCTTTTCCTTAGACTTGCCCTGTTTCTTGAAACTGGTGGTCTTGTTGACCATCAACACTTGGTGCTCTTTATTTATCTCTATTTCAGTAGTTTTCGGCATGGAGAAGAGTTCAGGTAACTCCTTGTTCATGCACTGCATGTTGTAGTTCATCACGAAGTTCTTATAACTAGGTGGCAGTGATTGAAGGACTCGATGAATACCCAACTGGTTAGGAATCACTATTCCCAAGTCATTGAGCTTCTTCGCGTGCCCACACATCTTGAGCACGTTCTCGCTAACGGAGCTTCCCTCTTCCATCATGCAGCCAAAGAACTGTTCCGAGACTTCACAGCTTTCCACGGCCGCATGAGTTTCAAAGATAGCTTTGAGCTCACAGACTATTTCACAGGGGTCGTGGTTTTCAAAACGCTTTTGCAGCTCTGCCTCTAGGCCGCACAGGATGGCACACTGAACTTGAGAGTATTGAATTTTCCGAGACTGATAAACATTTTTAACGTCATCGGGAGCAGTTTCTGCAGGTGGGGGACCTAGCGGTGCATCGAGCACATATTGCAGTTGTCCAGCATTGAGGACAATCCTCACGTGACGGATCCAATCCGTGAAGTTGCTTCCATTGTTCTTAAGTTTCTCTTTCTCTAGGAACTGATTAAAATTGATGGTGGGGGCCGCCATGATCTACAACATATTTGCAAAGAGTTTAGACTAAGTTTATGATAAATTGAGTTCAATTTTAATTCTTAAATTAACTAGGTGAACTCCCACTCAAAACAACATCCCTCACATTGTCTTAGTGATCACACGAACCAAATCCACTACACCAAGTCCGATCTTCACGAGAGAAGATGTAGTTTCAAAGGCGAACACTCAAAGTGTTCATCATATCATTCATATGACTCATGCTCTACCTTTCGGTATCCTGTGTTCCGAGACCATGTCTGTACATGCTAGGCTCGTCAAGGCTACCTTAGTATCCGCATGTGGAAATCTGGCTTGCACCCGTTGTATGCACATGTAGAATCTATCACACCCGATCATCACGTGATGCTTCGAAACGACAAGTCTTAGCAACGGTGCATACTAAGGACGAACACTTTATTATCTTGATATTTAGTGAGAGGATCATCTTATAATGCTACCGTCGCGATCTAAGCAAAATAAGATGCATAAAGGATTAACATCACATGCAATTCATAATGTGTGATATGATATGACCTTTCTTCTTGTGCTTTTGATCTCCATCTTCAAAGCACGGACATGATCTCCATCATCACCAGCATGGCGTCAAGGTCAGTGGCGCCGCTTCATGGTTGTCCATCACTTATAGCTACTATAACAACTACTTGAAATAAAGCTATTACATGATGAATAGACACGTAGGTCTTAACAAATTTAAAGACAACCATTAGGCTCCTGCCGGTTGCCATAATACAATAATGAACATCTCATACATCAAATATAATCATCATCACATCATGGCCATATCACATCACCAAACCCTGCAAAAACAAGTTAGACGCCTCTAATTTGGTTTGCATATTTTACGTGGTTTAGGGTTTCGAGTAAGATCCAATCTACCTACGAACATGAACCACAACGGTGATACTAATGTTGGAAATTGAAAGAGTACATTGAATCTTAACTACGGTGAGAGAGACAGACACCCGCAAAGCCACTTATGCAATACAAGTTGCATATCAAGCGTGGAGCAAGTCTCATGAGACGCGGTCATGTAAGGTTAGCCTGGGCCGCTTCATCCCACCATCCCGCAAGATGCAAAGTACACATAACTAAAGACAACAAAAACATCAACGCCCACAAATACATTGTGTTCTACTCGTGCAACAGATCTATGCATAGACACGGCTCTGATACCACTGATGGGTTCGTTGCATGTAAAACAAAAAATTTCTACCGCAAGAACGAATAAAACCAAGATCCAATCTATGGAAAAATGCCAAGATCTAATCTACTAGATTGAAGCAACGAGAAAGGTTGGATCCACATACCCTTGTTGATCGCTAAGCGGAAACGAGATCAGATCTCGTGGGTGATGTAGTCGTACACTTGCCGATCTCAAGATCGCGATGACGATCCCTCCGGCGCTGCAATCGGGCAGCACCTCCGTACTCGGTCACACGTACAGCTCGATGAAGACACCTCCTCCTTGTTCCAGCAAGCGGGGAGATGTGGTAGATGGGATTTAGTCCAGCAGCACGACGGCGTGGTGGTGGTGGAGAGTTTGCGCGGACAGGGCTTTGCCTATTCGTGTTGGGTGGAAGAAACTAGGCAAAAGGAGGCAAAACGGAGGAGAGAGGCGGCGGCCAAAAATCTGGTCGAACGTGACCTGGGCATCTTATTTATATGCGCGCAAGGCGGTGGATGATCAGCTTGCAAATCACGCCAAGTCAAATTGATCTAATCAATCGGCCACAAGGCAAAACGTTTTTTACCTGTACACGTACGTGGTCAGCCCATGTACCTTTACAGACTTGACCGATCAAGCCTGGCTTGGCGTGAGTGCTGGCCGACCCACGGCCGCCTCCCTTTTTTTTCTCTTCCTTTGCCTTTTTATTAGATAGTTTGTCTACATGAGCTACTTAGTTGGTCCATTAGCAAAACTTTTTATAGACTACTTTTAGTCCCACATTTATTTCTACTAAATAAACTAATATTAATATTTACTAATTCAATTAATTAATAAATCATTAATCATCTTCCCGGAACAATTCGGTAACTCTCCAAAACTATTTCTTTATTCCCGAAACTACACCTAGCAACATCGAAACCTTAAGTGTGTCACCCTACGGTTCGAGAATGTGCAGACATGACCGAGACTCCTCTCCGATCAATAATCATTAGCGGGACATGGAGATCCGTAATGACTCCTACATATTCAACGAGATGAACAATGTGATCGAATAAACCATTAACATACGATATCGATTCCCTTTGTCACGCGATACTTATCCGAGGTTTGATCATCGGTATCTTCATACCTAGTTCAACCTCGTTACCGACAAGTACTCTTTACTCGTACCGTGGTATGTCATCTCTTGTGACCGTGTCACATACTTGCAAGCTAATTAGACAACATTCTACCGAGAGGGCCCAAAGTATATCTATCCGTCATCGGGATGGACAAATCCCACTCTTGATCCATATGCCTCAACTAATACTTTTCGAATACTCAATCCCATCTTTATAACCACCCATTTACGCAGTGGCGTTTGATGTAATCAAAGTACCCTTCCGGTGTAAGTGATTTACATGATCTCATGGTCGAAGGACTAGGTTACTATGTATCGAAAGCTAATAGCAAGATGAACTTAATGACTTGATATTATGCTACGCTTATTTGGATGTGTGTCCATTATATCATTCACCCAATGACATAACCTTGTTATTAGCAACATTCAATGTTCATGATCAGGAAACCATGATCATCTATTAATCAACAAGCTAGTTTTACAAGAGCCTTACTAGGGACTCTTTTCTGTTTACATAACACACATGTATTAATGTCTCCGGTTAATACAATTATAGCATGGGATGCAAACATTTATCATAAACACAAAGATATAATAATAACCACTTTATTATTGCCTCTTGGGTATGTCTCCAACATGAACAAGAGTTAGTCTCCACCATATACCACCGGCACTCTTCGATTTCTTCGTCGGCGACGAACCTGCACCGACCAATGGCGGAAGAATTGACGAGGATTCCTCTCGCGAGCCACGCAGATCCAGAATCTGCGAAATGGCCGCTGCCTAAGAGCATTGAGGCGAGCAGATCTACGCCGCCGCCGAAGAAAAGCACGGCGGGGAAGTTCCGCACCCCATTGCCAGAGGAGGGAGAAGAGGAAGGGATGGAGAAATCCGAGACCCACCCCGAGGAAGAATATGAGAAGGAGGAAGACGATGCCGCCGGTCAAGGCAGCTACGAGAAGGACTCGTGGAGGCCCTGCGAGCTCAAGGCGGCAGACCTGCAAAATCTGCAGGACGAGGGCTTCCTCAAGGCTGGGAGTTGGCGGATTGTAGAGAAGGAGGAGCGGCCAAATCTGCAAGACGGCGAGCGGGTCATGATCAAGGCCCACGTCGAGCGCGGTATCTCCCTGCCGCCTTCCGAGTTCTTCGTGTAGGTACTCAACCACTTCCAACTCCAGCCCCACAACTTGCAGCCTAACAGCATTCTGTGCCTTAGTGGCTTTGTTGCCATCTGTGAAGGGTACCTTGGCATGAGGACAAGGTTAGATTAGTTTTCTTACTTTTACCAAGTAAAGCGCCTGCCAGTAGAGGAAGGCGGCGCATTGGTTACTTGCGGGAGCATTAGCTTCAAGATCTACGCTCACTGCAAGTACCCTGAAATACCCGGCTATGCATCGGTGAAATCCTGGGCGGGTCGTTCTTCTACGTGAAGGATGAACTTATCCCGGGTAGAGATTACGGTCTCTCCGCCTTCATCGACGGTCCAGCTTCGACCCAACCAAGCTGGACCACTCAAAAGGAAGGGATGGCGAACCTATCACAACGGCTCAGATGGAGGAGGTAGCATATCCCTTTGGTTGCCATGTTGCTCGGATGGTGCCACTGGCCAAGTTCCACAAGCACGTAGACCTCCCACCTAGACTACCAAGTGCTGGCGAGGAGGAAGCCGGCGAAGAGGAAACTAATGGCGATGAGGAGGCAATCTAGGCCCCTTGCCATGTTTATCTAAAAAATAGTGTGGGTAGGATTTGCATTAATTCTGTCCTTAATTATTGTAATATACAAGTTGATATCCCGCGCGTTGCCGCGGGCATTGTAGATGACTTCTTTGTACGCATAAAATAATATGAACAGTCTATGAAAATAGCTTAGACATGGTGTTTTGGCTCATAGGTCTAGATGCACCTATTATAAAAAAATGTATTTTAAATTTATTTTAAAATGTCTAAAAATTTCAAAATAAAATCCTGAGTGTGCATCCTCACTTTCTATGTTAGCTCACAAAAATTTGGCAGGAAAAAACATTTTGTGTGCACTATGTAAAAAAGACAAAAAAATGTCTCGTTAAAAGCTATTTTGGAGCTTTGAAAATTGTTCGTTTTACACTGGCCACAAAAAATAATATTTTTCCGTCAAACTTCGTGTGCGAACATAAAATGTCTGGGTGTACACCCTGATATTTTTTCAGAATTTTTAGACATTTTGAAATATGATTTTGAATAGTGGGTGCATCTACACCTATGAGTCAAAGTAGATTTCCCTGTTTTTTTTTTGAGGAAGGATCCGACCCATATATTCAAGATACTCAGTACAAATTACAAGCAAGTCCACCAAAGAAAAGAAAAAACAAGAGGACCCTGAAATTTGCACGAAGCACCCTGAGCAACCTGAAAGAAAAACAATCGGATCCAGAAGCCGGCTCCCAAGAACCTAGACTTCGCCGCCGTCGCCGTACCTCAATCCGCCGAGGAAGGAGCGCCGCCACATGTCGTAGATGGCCGCAAGAGCCGTCCGCCGCCTCGCAACGGAACCTAGACGCGATGAACGCGCACGGCCACAGCGCCACCTCCCCAGCACCGCCCATCTTCCAGCCGACGAGGCGCCGTCCAGGCCAGCCACCACCCGCACCCAACTGCCTCCAGCCGCTGCTCCCCTCACCGCCACGGCCGGCCAGAGCAGACACGCCGAAGAAGAAGACCACCTCCACCAGAAGCACCAAAATCGGATGACCACCAACCACCAGCTCTCCGCTCGCCGCCACGGCCGGCCAGAGAAGCAAGGACGGAGCAGCTCACCTCCACCACCTCACAGCCTCCCCGCTGGAACGGGGAAAGGAGGGGGAGGACGAAGCCCTATACATAGACGCCACCGCCGCCGTCTTCGGAGACGCCATGGGCACACACACCTAGAAACCCTAGGACTAACTACACGCACGGACAGAGCCGAGGCTCCCCCCCACCTCGCGGCACCGAGACGGCGACCAGAGGCGGAGGGGAGCAGCAGATCCGCCGGCGAGAACTCTGGAGCCCGGAGTCGCCTCCTTTTCGCCCCTGGGACACTGTAGCAGGAAAGCGGTCCGTGAAGCCCTAACTGCTTGTCCCCTGCTTATTTGCATATACTATCATGGAGTCCAAGATAACTATACAAAGTAGGCAGTTGGTATTTGAAATGTATTACAATCGGAGTAAAGAAGGAATATGGCTGAATTAGAAGTGACATATCCTAATCTACATGCTTTGTGATTACAGATACACATGCAAATCTTGCGCGCAATTCAAATTATGGTGAACTCGAAGATGGCTAAAATTCAGAAACTACCACGGTTTTTTGAAGCTATGCATCTCAATGCTACATCCATGCTTCCATCAGGGATGTAACACGACTGAATCCTGACACTATTTTTCCTTGAAACATGACACAGAGCTACCAATTACATTACGTATACATGACAGATAATCAGAAGACATGTAGGTACTGCTGGAATTTTGGGCATTTGGCCTTTGGCCCATGGCCCATTATCAAATTCTGAAACTCACATGGCCCATTCCAAAAATCAGTGGCAGCTCTAGTGGGGGCTAAAGATTGCTAGTTGGGAGAGAGTTGGAGTGGTATATAAGGTGGGCTGTTCTAGTCCTAGTAAGTGAGTGAGAAGAGAGAGAGCCCTCGCGCACTCCTCCTCCCCCGCCGCCCGCCTCGCCTCGTCACGCCGCGCGCGGGTTGCGGGAATCTCGCGAGCCGAGCTTATCTTTTTCTTTGGGAAATTAATTGTGTAATCAATTACGAGTTATTAACGGACGTTAACACAGCCGTTTTCGTTCCGGTTTTTCGGATCGTGAACTCGTACGTGGGCTGCGTCCACGACCTTCCGAACCGCACTACATAAGACCTGCAAACCTAGCCGCCACTACCTAGACGCATACGCGACTACGTTTCCAGTTCATTGTGCGCCGCCTTCATCTTCTCATCCCGTCCGTCGGCGTGCACCGCTGCCGGGACGATAGGCCTCCGGAACCCGCTCTCGTGAGCCTGTACGGGTGAGGGGCAATCAGGTTTTGGGGAGCGCGCGCGACTACGCATCACGACGTCGTCATCGGACGACGAGTTCCTCCACAAACAACTTCTTCCCGGACCTCAGCGACTTCTTCGGCAACCTCAACATGGGCGACAACGACGCTGCTGCGAAGTATGTGATCTTGTCGTTTCTCTTTCTGTTAGAGTTCCTTCTTCTAGTTTCTGTGGTAGATGCGATAGGTTTGTCGTGTTTAGATGTGATCTGTTCATCTACCTCACTAGTCTGCACGATTAGTTTATGTGTTATTTTCATAGTCATGTTTTATCAATTACTTGTACGGATTATTTCATATGGATATTTGCTTACATATTCAACAATCCAAAAACCTGATTTTAGGCAAATCAATTCAAGCAGCGTTGCTGCCGCTACTCGACCTCCCCTCTTTGATGGTATGCATTACAAGAGGTGGCGCACAAAGGCAGTTCTATGGTTTACAAACCTAGGCTGTTTTAGCGCCACAGATGCTAGACCTAAGGGGCCTCTTTCTGCAGAGGAGCAGGAAAAGTTTGAGAAGGTCGACGCCATGTTTAAGGCGGCCTTGTTCAGCATTCTTGGGGACAACATTGTTGACCCATACATGGCTTTCGACCATGGTAAAGATGCGTGGGACGCGCTCGAGGCCAAATTTGGGGACACTGAATTGTATGTCATGGAGCAATACTATGACTACAAGATGACGATGAGCGCTCCGTGGTTGAGCAGGCTCATGAGATTCGATCCCTTGCCAAAGAACTCGAGCAGTTTAAGTGTACCTTATAGGACAAATTTGTGGCCGGTGGCATTATTGCCAAGCTTCCTCTTCGTGGAGGAACTTTGCTACTTCTCTGAAACATAAGAGACAAGAGTTTTCCGTTTCGGATCTCATTGGCTCGCTTCATGTGGAAGAGAAGGCGAGAGCAAAGGACACACGCGTTCGTAGTTTTGAGGGAGGTTCTAGTGCCAATGTGGTACAGAAGAAGAACTTCCAATCTCACAAGTCTAAGAATAAGAACAATGGAAAAGGCAAGTTTGACGAGAAGAACAAAGCCTCCAACTCAACCAACTTCAAGAGGAAGACTCCTTATAAGAAGAAAGGGAAGCTGCCATGTTTGTGGCGCTCCTGGACATTGGGCTCCTGATTGCCCAGAACGCCATGATCGGCGTGGGAGCGCAAGTCCGCAAATGTTGTTATTGGCGTTGATCTGAGATGAAGGACTGGGTACGGTATTTCTCCTACTGTCCTTTCGGTATGTAATTCTCTGATTGGTGGATAGACACCGGAGCCAATACACATGTATGTTGATGTTTCTATGTTTTCTTCTTATCGAGTCGCAAGGACTTCCTCCGTCTTGATGGGAAACTCACGTGCTTTTGTTCGTGGTGTTGGTACGGTGGATCTGAAGTTTACTTCGGGAAAGACCATCTGAAGAATGTGCAGCACGTTCCTTCCATTAATAAGAATCTCGTTAGCGGATCGCTTTTATGTCGAGATGGTTTTAAGTTGGTTTTTGAGTCCAATAAAGTTGTAATTTCCAAGTGTGGACAATTTGTTGGAAAGGGTTATGTGTGCGGAGGCTTGTTCCGCTTATCTTTGTCAGACTTATGTACTCAAATCATTAATCATGTTTGCAATGATAGTGAGTCCGATATTTGGCATTCACGACTTTGTCATATTAATTTTGGGTGCATGACGCGGCTAGCGAATATGAATATAATTCCAAAATTTGCTATTGTCAAGAAATCCAAGTGCCAAGTATGTGTGCAAGCTAAGCAACCACGTAAGTCTCACAAGACTGCGGAGGCAAGAGACTTGGCACCGCTGGAGCTTATACATTCGGATCTTTGTGAAATGAATGGTGAATTGACAAAAGGAGGGAAAAGATACTTCATGACTTTAATTGATGACTCTACTCGATATTGTTATGTGTACCTCCTGAAATCTAAAGATGAAGCTCTTAATCACTTCAAAATCTTTAAAGCTGAAGCAGAAAACCAACTTGATCGAAAGATCAAGCGGCTAAGGTCTGATCGTGGTGGAGAGTATTTTTCCAACAAGTTTGATTCTTTTTGTGCGGAACATGGTATTATCCATGAGAGGACGCCTCCCTACTCACCTCAGTCAAATGGGGTGGCCGAAAGAAAGAACCGTACTCTAACCGATTTGGTTAACGCCATGTTAGATACATCGGGTCTATCCAAGGCATGGTGGGGGGAGGCGATATTGACGCATGTCATGTCCTAAACCGTGTCCCCACAAAGAACAAAACCATTACCCCTTTTGAGGAATGGGAAAGGAAAAGGTTGAAACTCTCTTACTTACGAACTTGGGGCTGTATGGCGAAAGTAAATGTGCCGATACCCAAAAAGCGCAAGCTTGGACCAAAAACCGTGGATTGTGTTCTTCTGGGATATGCATTTCACAGCATTGGCTACAGATTTTTGATAGTGAAATCTGAGGTATCCGACATGCATGTTGGTACAATTATGGAGTCGAATGATGCGACTTTCTTTGAGGACATCTTTCCTATGAAAGAAACGTCTAGCTCATCAATTGGGAGATGCCCAGTTCATCCACTCAGGAATTATTTCCTGAACCTACCATGGCTATAGAACACTTTGATAATCCTGTGGAGGATGACAATGAAGCTCCCAAAAGGAGCAAGAGACGGAGGACTGCAAAATCCTTTGGACATGATTTCATTGTGTACCTCGTGGATGACACTCCCACTTCCATTTCAGAAGCCTATGCATCTCTGATGCGACTACTGGAAGGAAGCGTAAAATAGCGAGATGGATTCCATCTTAGCTAATGGAACTTGGAACCGATCGTCCTTATGGGTGCAAACCTGTAGGATGTAAATGGGTGTTCAAGAAAAAGCTTAGGCACGATGGTACTATTGAAAAGTACAGGCACGTCTTGTGGCCAGGGTTATACCAGAAAGAAGGTGAAGATTTCTTTGATACATACTCACCTGTTGCCAGATTGACCACCATTCGAGTGCTACTATCCTTGGCTGCGTCACATGGTCTTCTCGTTGATCAGATGGATGTTAAGGCTGCTTTCCTAAATGGAGAGCTTGAAGAGGAAATTTATATGGAGCAGCTGATGGATTTGTAGTAGATGGTCAAGAAGGAAAGGTGTGTAAATTGAAGTCTTTGTATGGGCTTAAGCAAGCGCCTAAGCGGTGGCATGAGAAGTTTGAAAGAACTTAACCGGCGAAGGCTTTGTTGTAAACGAAGGCGACAAGTGTGTATACTATCGCCATGGTGGGGGCGAGGAGTTATTCTTTGTCTCTATGTCGATGACATATTGATATTTGGGACCAACCTTACTGTGATTAAGGAGGTCAAGGAGTTCCTATCTCGTTGTTTTGAGATGAAGGACTTGGGAGTAGCTGATGTGATCTTAGGGTCGTTTGAATTATTCAACCAAGCACTGACCTAAGGGTTTATTGTTGTGCTAGTAATGTAATACATGGAGCCAGCATGCAAAAAAAAAATCTTACCAATCTAAGATCCTCCTCTTTTGTCCATAGCAAGCGTTTCTCAGTCCTTGCACAATCATCACCATTGGCGTTATCGCCAACATTGATTGGCTGCGATGAAGTTCCATTTTCCACAACCAATATATAGACCACTGACAATTTATTTTACTGTCTATAGAATACAATTCTATACACATTCAAATTTAATCAATCCTTTGTGCCATATATACTACAATTTTAGTGAATACAGTTCTAACATTAGTGCTAAAACCCATTCACTCCTACTTGTTCACCTTGGTAAACATATACACTAGTTCAGTTCATGCATGCCCAACACGGAAATAATCAAGCATCATGTTGCAATTAGCACAAAAAGCCCCAACACTCTTATTAGAGCCATCTCGTGCGTATTAGATTCAGTAAGCTAGCAGCAAATTAGTACTCAATATCCATGCGTATTAGATTCAGTAAGCTAGCAGCAAATTAGTACTCAATATACATGCGTATTTTCAGTAAGCTACCAGAAAATTAGTACTCAATATTTTAACTAAACAAGATGGAGGCAACAGCACATACCAAGCTTGCAGATTATACGCCTCAAGATTCCCAGCCGGGGGTGTAGGTTGAGCTGAGCCACCAGTTCCAGCGGGCGGTGTCCACCAAGAACCTTGAGCCGAAAAATCGCTCGGTTGAGCTACCCCAGCGAGCCAGCACGGTGGGGAGGAGGCCGCCATGGACTGTGGTGGTCGTGGTGGTAACCATGAGCCACTTGCAAACATGGAAGGGATGGCCGGCAGCGGGATGGATTGAGCCGTTGCCGGAGGGACAGGCTAAGCTGCTGGTGGCCGGACGGGTTGAGCCGTCGGCCATGGGAATTCCGGAGGCACCGGTGCAGTTGTCCTCTTGGACTTTCCGGCCATCTCGCTGTGGGCGCTGCCGGCGCTCTTGGCGTCTAGGGTTCTTGTGCCTATTTGGGGATAATTTTGGTGGATTGGCAGTGATTTGACAGGGGGCTTGATTTGTAGGGGAGGCAGGGAGATTTGGCGCGGCGGAGGCTGATTTGACGCGGGAAGGAACCGATTTGGCGCAGCGGAGGTCGATTTGATGCGGGAAGGAATCGTTTTAGCGCGAATCGATGGGGACGCACGGGATCCAGAGAGAGGAAGAAGGAAGCGTCTGCCTAGCGTCGGCACACGGGCTGCAAGCGGGCTATTTTCTCTCGATGCGTGCGCTGTAGCCGGGCGACAGACGAAGCGCTCGCTGTACTCTCTTTCCTCCTTTCTCTCTCTCCCACGTAGGATTTTAATGACGTGGCAATCAATATAGCCTGCTGAGTAGATCTTATTATACTTGCTCTTATTGGCCTGGACAACAGCCACGGAGAAGTCCCCATTTACATGCTCGACTTCGCCTCAAAATCCTCGACTCCTCACCCCTAACCGCCAAATCGAGACGGAACACCAACCTGATTTGTATCTGACACGGTAATTGGTTGAGACACCAATCCTAGCTAGGCGGCTCTCTCTCTCTCTCTCTCTCTCTCTTGGTTTGGTGAGGGGGGGAGTGAAATACCGCACCTTTACTTCCGTTCCGTCGTGTGGCGGCGAATCGCGTGGAGGGCGCCGGGCTCGATGGAGCGGCACGATTTGGGCGTGCTCTCCCGCTAATGGCGCTATCCGTCTCTAGTCTAGTCGAGACGAAAGGATTGGACGGTAAACGGGGAGGGGGCAAAGCGGATCGTGACTTTTTGTACGTACCCGTAGGAGCCGGCACCGGAGGCGGCGCGGGCGGAGCAGGAACACCGTGAGTCTGCGAACTGCCTGCCGTCCTTCGGACCGGTGCTGGGCACGAACGGCGGCGGAGGGCTCGCCGACGGTGGGGGGAGAGCGGGGGGAAAGGCGGGGCGCGGGCGGTGCAACGGCCGTTTGATGACGTGTGGGGCTCGGACACGGACGCCATGGATAAGGAGGAAAATCACGTGACTTCCCTCGATAAAAGTTATAATCGCATATCAGTCCTACTGGTTAGTGGTTACAGCAAATATGTACTCACTCAGGATTTCACGTGGGCGAAACTCTGTAGAATCCACGGCAAAGATGGTCTGATGCGCCGATACAATTTATTTTATATCCATAATTTTCTTTTTGAAATAACCATATACTGTATTACATTTGACAATGCGTTTATAACTTTGCACGAAGAACCCCGTAAGAAGTAAAATTACAATTCCACCCTCTTCCCATACCAAATCATCGAAGTCCTCGCATGAAAGAATGTCGTGCTCCTACGCTTCAGCGAATCATGATGTTGGCCTCCCCCTCTTCAGAGGGAAAGGTATGGAGACTGCAATCGACAATAGCATCATCCCTTTCTTAAGCATATACGCGGCTAGCATCCCATTCGCTGGTAAAAAAAAATTTCGAGGTTTTAGGGGGGGGGAATCCCCACCGCTTGTTGCATTCCACGAAAGTAGCCTTGAAGGCCCATGTTCTTACAAACAGCTTGAAGAAAATACAGGGGATACAGGGGAGAAGAAGACAAAACAAAATACAGAAAAACAAAAACTAGAAAAAGGGAACACAAAGGGAAGGGGAGGTTAGCATCAGAAGCCAACCGAACCCCCCGGGAGGCTAGCACCTCAAAGGAAGACCCCTACGACTTGGCAAGGCGAGCGACGGGCAATGGCGAAGGACCTGCAGAAACCGAGACCAAAGCTCAGTCGAAGGGCGTCGGATAGCCGAGACTGGGGCGACGACACCGGTGTGCCGACCCCATGGTCGAAGGGCGACGCAGAAACGAGTCATGCCACTAGCTCGAACCGAGCAAAGCCACAACTAGGGGCCATCTCGAGGACCTCAAGCCAACCGCCAGACGAGGATCTCCGGTGAGAACCACACCGCGTGCAGGTGGACCAAGGGAGCAGGTAGTGGAATACTTGGACACCTACAGAAGCACACCAAGAGGCGTCCCGGCGCGGTCGAAAGGCGTCGGATAGCCGAGACCGTGCGACGACACCGGTGTGTCGTCGGTGAAGCCAAAGGGCGATGTGCTGCCGAGACCAAGCACAGTCGAAGGGCGTCGGATAGCCGAGACTGGGGCGACGACACCGGTGTGCCGCCCCCGTGGTCGAAGCGCGACACATGCCGAGGCCACCCCGGAACATCTAGGCGGTTCTGTCAGAGCCACCATGACAACAGCCTGATCCCACAGGAAAGCTAGCCGGCGGCCAGCGGGAAGCAAGAGGCAGACGCCGCCCCAAGCGTGCGTGGGAGGAGCACAGAGCCAAGAGGACGCCTCCACTTAGGAGCACGACGCCCGCGGCGTCGTCGTCCGAAGGCTTTCGCCCGGATGTGCACCTAGACCACAACATCGGGACGGGCCAACCTCCCCCACTCAGCAGGAACCGTGGCCAGGAGGTGGACACGGGCCACCGGGGCGGCCGAACTGCAGAGGACCCAGGGGCGCCATGGGCCTAGCCGAGCCACGCCGCGCGTGCCGGGATCGACGGCCGGACAGCAATGGGCGAGCGCTCGGGGCCGGAAACGCCGGAGAAGGGCCCTGGCCGAGCTCAGATGACGGCGGCGGTGAGCAGCAGAGGCGCCAGTAGGGGCGGGGAGCCGTCGGCTGGCGCGAGGTCCAGCGGGCCGAGCCACGCCCCCGCGTGGCCGAGGCGGGGAGGAGGCGTGCGCGCCCAGCTGTGCGACGGCCGGGAGGTGGAGGCAGAGGCAACACGGCGGCGCCGACGACGCCTTGGCGAGCGGAAGGGGCAGGCCGCGCGCGTCCACCTGAGCGAGGACGGCGCCGGCAGTGTGCCGCCGAGGAGCAGCACGCCGGAGCGCCGAGCACGCCGACAGGACGCGGCAAGGATAGATCGAGACCTGGGGCCGTTTTTTGGGGGCAGTTTTCGGGTGGATTTTTGTATTTGGGGGAGGAGGGAGACCTCCCGCCGCCGCCGTCCGCCGTGGGACAGCCTCCTCCGGCGGCAGCGGGGGTAGAGGGAAGCGGGGAGGGCGGGGTTTGGTGGCGGCGGCGCGGTCGCCCCGGGGTCGCCTCGTGAGCGACCTGGAGGCGGCTAGGGTTTCGTCCCTGTTGCACCTAGACCGTGTAATTTCCCACCTTCGCTGGTCAAATTGAAACCGATACTGCGATATCGGAAAATCCTGGAACGTTCGTTCGTATCTGGTAGACTGACACTGGGATTGGAAATCCTGGAAACCACCAGAAACATCCACACCAAGAAGTTCATAAAGAAACGTCATGCAAAAAAGTTCAGAGAAAACAGATAAGCTGCACATTACAACAGAATGAGCGAACTTCCGAATGTTTACCCTATCACAGTGGTTCCAGAGATAGGCTTATGATTTATCACAGTGGTTTGAAAGATAGGCAGAGCATATCCAGAAGATCGCTGACGCCTGACAGCATTCCCGCTCTGTTCCGGTTCTAATCGTAGGTGATCATGCGGCATTCCAGTTGTACTCCTTGGTGATCTTGGCCTCGGCAGCATGGCCATCGCCACCAGAATGATAGAGCCTCCAATCACCATTTGCTCTAAGAAGTGCAGTCGTGTGAAGAGTGCAGGTCAGCAGGAATACCTCATGTGTTATACACATGCGCACGTGCTACTCTCGGGCCGAGCCATTGTTTACTTTATTGGTGAAGAGTTGGTAAAGGGAAAGAAGTACTACGACGATATTGTCACACCATGCGCATGCGCCGACTGGAAACAATACGGGTGGCTTGCAGGTTGCTAGCACGCTAGAGTCTAGAAATATAGCCATCCATTCCAAATTAAGTATTGCACCTTTGGCGTAGGTTTGCTCATTTATATAAAAAGATGCAACACTTAATTTGAAGCAGAGGAAGTACAAATCATGGAGTGATGTATTTTCCTATACTATTTGTTTTTCTTCCTCTTACCATTGTTGACGTATATTTCTGCTACGTCAAGAAAAAGAATAAATAAATAATCCGTTTCAAACATTACTTGTTTCCATCCGGTGGCTCCGGAGAAAGAAAAAAGTCAGGTTTTAGTGCTTTGTGCAACTAAATACTCCACAGAAGATGTTACAAGTACTAGTTGTATACTACCTCCGTCTCAAGGAATAAAGCGCACGTGTATTTCAAGACGAACTTTGACTATAAATATTGAGCAAATAAAATAATGATGCTAATTTCATACAACCAATAACAAATGTTTACACTGGTGGAAAAAGGGCCAATAGTCACGGTTCGGAACGTCCATTAATACCGGTTGTGCAACCGGTATTAAACATGCGGGACTAAAGCCCCCCCCCCTTTAGTCGCGGTTGGTTACGAACCGCGACTAAAGGCCCGTCCACGTGGGCGCCAGGCGACGGTCGGGGCGGAGGACCTTTAGTCGCGGTTCCCAACCGCGACTAAAGGCCGCCGCAGGTTTTTTAGCCCCCCCCCCTAAACCTGGTTTCTTTTTAATTTGTATTGTTTTATTTCTTTTGTGTTTTATTTTAATTTTGAAGGAGTTTCACATATTCTACGGTACTACATACATGCATATGAATGTACAATTTCAAACAAATTTGAAATTAGAACCAAAGAGAATTCAAGAGGAATATACAATATATATTCAATATCGGATGACCAGCATATACAATTTTGAACAAGTTTCCATACATAATTTACTGCATCAGAAGTTGTACGTCCTCTACATAGTGTTCTCCTTTAGGATCGATGACTTCCCTCACGAACCATCCAGCTAGTTCCTCTTGAAGTGGTCGGAAGCGAGCTTCTGGACTAAGCATCTTCCGGAGGTTATTCCTCTTGACATTGTTATCACACGGAACCCGCTCAGAGGTGTATCTCCGGATCATCTCACAAACATAGTATCCACATAGATTGGTACCCGGTGGCTGAATATCCCCAGTCCCAGTCATTGACCTTTTAAATTGTAGCTCTTTTTTGAATTCACCGACCTTTTCATCTACGAACCGTCTCCAAACCCTACGAGGCAAAGAAAATTAAATGAACAAGAGAGTTATTAGTTACTTGATATTAGGAAATGAACGAAATAGGCCGATCGATATAGAGCGCAAATGAATGAAAATAATTACTTCTGCATCATTTTTCTCATGTCGGCCCAAAGCTTTGCATCCAGATTCAGAGAGTCGTGGACGAGAACTGTGGAAATTGAATTACTAGCAGAATCCAGTGGAACCTGCGGACACGATACATGCACAGTCATGCATAACTCATCGATTAGCCACATACCATGCATGGAGTAAACAAAAGAGAATGTGCTCAAGACAGAAACACTCACCCAAAATGGTAAGGAAATAGAATATCACTTTTGAGTTCCTGCTTTGAAATAAACCGCCACAGGTCTTCCTCCACGTCGGCGGGGTGATTTTTTAACACATATCCATTAACGATTTGTGGGTCAATGAACCCAACATCATGGATGTTCCTTATTCTGCATTCCCTAAGCTTCATTCTGCATAATAGCGTACACAACAAGATAGTTAGGACAATATATATATATATATATATAGTGCAGGCAATGAACGAGATGAGGTAGAAATAAATCACTTACAGAATGTAGCAACTGATGATAGATTTGTCGAGCTCGCGCAGATTGAACAGCTGGAACAATTCACTCCGATGAACTGTTACATAGTAATGTTTGAAGTGATGCTCATGTCTAACTTCCGCATAAATATATTCTTTGGCGTTTTTATTTTTTATGTAACCCTTGTACCAAATTAGCAGATTTTTCATTTGTGGAGGTAGATCCTCTTCCGCGCAGGCTCGACGAGAGGCCCATTCGGCACATATGTAATTACTACCTCACTCACTGGCGCCTCCTCAAGGCCTAACACGCACGAAGAGTCATACCCATCTGGGCCGCTTGTTCTCGGCACCCGTTACAGTCAATCCCTGTGCTGCCGCAGCTGCTATGATTGTGGGGTCCATTAGTTCAGCATCCGGACCTGCGGCTTTCACTATGAGCGGGGGGATCGATTGTTTACTTTGTTCCCCGAGCTGGGCAACTCGTTTCCCGCTTATTTTACTTTCTATTTTTTCTCGGCCTCCTCCAAGCCTTTCTTCTCCTGCTTCTCCGCCAACTCTTTCTTCTCCTTCAACATGAGTGCTTGCCTACGAAGTTCACGTGCATAGTCCTCAGGCAGATTCTTCGCGGCTTGGGACGGTGTGCTCAAAAATGACTTAGCCCACTTTTTTGCTCAGAAAATACTGGCTTGGGCTCGGGCTCTCTTTTCTTCTTGCAGTCCGCCTTCCATTTCTCATAATCAGCAGTCGCGGCCGCGTCGACTTCCTCGGCACTACGTTCCCAAGGCCTTGTGGGGAGAGGCTTCAGTGATGGCTCCGGTACCTTTGTGGTCTTAGGTACATAAGGGTCCGGGTTAATAGTCCCAGACTGCTTCTTCGACGGAGGTGGATTGGGGGCGGCGTGCGCTTACCCGCCCGGGCGGACTGGGGCGGCGGCTGTTACCCGCCGGAGGTGAATTGGGGCGGCGTCGGCGACGTGAAGGAGGTGTAGGTGAAGCACCACCACCACCCACCGCCACCGCCACCACCACCGTGGGGGTGGACTTGTTGGCCTTGGCGCCTCGCCCGGAAACTTGATAAACTTCTTTTGCCATAGAATGAATGGCGCTTGACATCTCCAAGTCTTCTCGCCCCTTCGGGTGTAGCAATGTCAATCTCCAGGTCCTCAAACCCTTGGACTATGTCCTCCACCGTGACACGAGCATAGCCATCTTGAATGGGGTTGTTGTGGTGGAGTGCTCCAGGTAAACATGGTAAAGCACTGCCGATGGCTACCTTCATGGACATGTTCCCCATTGGATAATGCAGATGACATTCTTTCATCTCCTTTACATCGTCCACGGGGTAGCGAGGAGGCTCCGGTGCAGTAATATCGATCGCCGGAGGCTCCGGTGCAGTAATTTTGATCGTCGGTGCATGTGCACCAGCCGGTGGGGCCTCCGTGGAAGCCACGCTGCTTCTCCGCTGCTGGCTTCCGACATCCGGTGGATGATCTTCATGCGTCCGAGCTGCCTCTCTTTCTTGTACTAGTACATCCACGGTTTTCTTCATCTCATTGAATTCCGATGCCAACCGCGCCAGCTCATCTTTTTGCCGATCCGCCTTTCTCTTACGGCTTCGTAACTGTAGGGGTCATTTTCCTGGGTAAACCCTTCTTCCCACGAAATGACGCCTTTGCCTCGTACACGTCCTCCGTGTTCAGGATTCCCGAGGGCTTTTGTCAGTTGGTCATTCTCTCTGTTGAACTTGATCTTCCCCTCTTGAGCATCCCTCATTGCGTCAATAAGGGCTTGGGTGGGTTTAAACTTTGTGTCTCGGTGGGTACACTCCCCTGTCACCGGGTCTAGCGTTCCCCCATGCCCGTACCACCAGCTTTTGGCCCTAGGGTCCCATCCCTCGGTACCTAGAGGGATTCCTCGCGCCCTCAGGTCATCCTCCATCTTCTGCCACTTAGGCTCCGGTATCCTCCTGGCCCCATAATATGATTGTACTGCTTCTTAGCCGCATTTGCCTTATTTTTATCCGATATGGCCTTGAATTCCTCTGATTTCTTTTGCCTCACAAATTCGGGCCAATCATCTTTCAGCTTCTCATACTGTCCGGTGAAATCCGGAGTCTTCCCCTTCTGGACATATTGAGCCGCTAAATTTTTCTTGTATGTCCGGAATGTTGTGGCCATCTTCTGAAGAGCGAACTCTTTGACCAGCCTCCTCCTCTTACGTCCCTCCGGATCGTCGTTACCGAATTCATCTTTTTTGCGGTATTCCGGAGGTAGAACGAAATGCTCCATAAGCGTTCTCCAGCATTCCTTTTTCTTTCTCTTGCTGACGAAACTGGAACCAACACGTGCCTTCACTGGCTCATGCCATTCCTGGACGGTGATCGGGACGCTGTCTCTAACAACGACTCCGCATTGGTTGATGAACTTGGTGTACGCCTCTTCGGGCTCCAGCGGCTTGCCTTTTGGACTGATAACATCAATGGTATATATTACTCCTTGTTTCAGCGTCTTGGTTTTGCCACGCTTTGTCTTCACCGATTTTTTCGACGATCCTGGCCGAGGGCTAAAATAAGAAAGAGAGTCGAGTTAATACACATATTTATTGAAATCGGTAAATTTGTATCACCAGCTGAGGCTCAATGTATATATATACCTCGCGGAGGTGGTGATTGCTAATTGCTTATCAACATCGCCGGAGGTGTTTGTCGACGGTTCACCTCCATCAACAGTGCCCGTTCCTTCGTCATCACCTCGCTGACGACCTTCATCTTCACCGCCAAGGTTCAGATAAGAAGAGATATCGTCTTCTTCATCTTCTTGGGGCGGCACATAAAGAATGTCGCCGTTTATGATGCCGAAAAGATGTGCGACGTTCCAGGGGTTTTTCTCGGGAACCCCTGTCTTCTTGTCTTTTATCATGTACGCTCCTCCTTCAATTACTTCCGTTATGACGTAGGGGCCAAGCCATGGCGACTCGAGTTTTTCAGTGCGCTCTTGATTGAGTCGCAAAACTAAGTCTCCGACTTGAAAAGATCTTGGTCTCAAACGTCGACTGTGGTAATTTTCAGGTCCTGCTGATATTTGGTTACCCTTGATAATACTTCGTCTCGGGCCTCGTCGAGTGCGTCGACGTCGTCTTCCAATGCTTTCCTGGAAGCTTCTTCATTATACTGTGACTGGGAGTCGTGCTCTATTTCTATTGGCAGTGCTGCCCTGCTCCATGGACAAGGAAAAACGGGGTCTCTGTGTCGTTGTATTTGGTGTTGTTCGGATGCTCCATAACACACTTGGTAGTTCTTCCGGCCAAGTATGTCGAGCTTTTTCCAGTGGTCCTAATAGGCGTTTCTTGATGCCATTGCAGATGATGCCATTGGCTTTCTCGACTTGACCATTGGTTTGAGGATGTGCAACGACGCAAGTGCAATTTGATGCCTACCTCTACACAGACGCCTTGAACTCCTTTGACGTAAAGTTGCTGCCATTGTCTGTGACAATGCTATGAGGTACTCCAAATCGAAAAACGATGCCCTTCACGAATTTTATTGCTGATGCTGCATCTGGTGAATTTATCGGCTTTGCTTCTATCCACTTGGTGAATTTGTCGACAGCAACCAGCAAGTACTCATATCCTCCGGCGAGCTTTGTGCAACTTGCCCACCATATCAAGTCCCCATTGGGCAAAGGGCCACGACAATGGTATTGGTGTTAATTCCGCCGCTGGAGAGTGAGGTTTGGCGGCGAATCTTTGACACGCGTCGCAAGTTCTTACTATTTCCTTGGCATCCTCAATTGCTGTCAACCAATAGAATCCTGCCGATTTCGATGGCACGTTCAAGATCTTCGGCATCATCAACTGCAAGCAACGCGATGGATCGAGGTAAACAGATCGCTGCTGGTCCTGTCGATTTTGTTCCTCACCCACCTCCCGTTTGGATGCATATGCGTATCTGGCGGAGCCTATGGAGATGACGTTCGGAAGGTTTCGCTTTCGCGTCTAGAAGGAAGGATCGTATCGTGTCGAAATTCCGATTTCGTCGGGATCGTCGGCGGTCGATTCTGATTTTTCAAGCTATACATCGTCAACCGAATCAGAAGAAGAAACTTCGTCGACACGCTACGTCAGCACCAGGGAGAGAAACTCGCCAAGATCTTCAAGCGACATGTCGTTTGAGTCATCTGCGGACTCATATATAAGCGATGGCTCAAGCGATGTCGACAGTTACGACTTCATCGACAAATCTATTACAGTGGGCAAGGTCTTCATCAATCTCAACGATGGTGTCACCAAACCCAACATAGCTCTGAATACAAAATATCATCAGATTTATGCCATTGAAGATCAAGAGGAAACATCGAGGCTTTCGACGATCGGGAAATCCATACGTCGATCCCTCCGATCTGCGACGAGGCCTGGGCAATAAATACGTTGGGCCACACCGCGAGACAGAGTTCAACTTTCGCAAGCAGCGTGGGATAGAGCCGCAAGAGCTATGAACGGTTCAGAACCAATGGCCACCACGGCCACACCGGAGAGGAATTGCAAGCATATCAATATAGGCTCGCACGAGCTGCTAGAGAATTGGAAAAACAGACAGCTGAGTTAAACAGGAGAAAGGAGGCAGCTTCTGCATCCAGCAGGAGAAGGGCAGATCTAAGTCGACAATCTAGAACTTCGGGTGATAGCCACAGGGAGGCTCGGAACAGAGCAAGATCAAGGTTACAGCATATACCGAAGCGAAGAGAGCATTTGGTCCGAACCTCGACATGTCCTTTATGTCGATAGATACAAGAGGAAACATCATCCCTAAGACACCAGAGGCTGGGTATATGGCGACACACGCTTTTATCCTCGCATCTAAACCACCTCCAGGAGATCCAAGGGAAACACTATACAATATGGCGATAGCAGGAGTTGGAGCTATGGGGACAGCGTTTGTATCAACGCCTCCCGAAGGAGCGGTAAGGCAAAATAGTCCACGACCTGCAGCAGCAACAGCGGCAGCCCCTGAAGGACCAAGTGGAGCAAGAGACGCGGCAGCACAAGCAAGGGTCGATAGAGCGCGACAAAGCAGAAGGGAACATCGACAATCCCCGGAGCTTAACGACGAGGATATGTGTGGCTTGCCGTGCTTCACGAGGAGAGTCCGAAAAACTCGAGTCCCTTCAGGATTCAAGTTACCTGACAACTTCAAGAAATTCGACGGCCTTCAAGATCCAGGATTGGCTAGTTGATTAGCCGGACGATCTTGGATGGAGGAACTCACTCCAGGCTATCAAAGCTGGGAAAGCTTCGAGGACGTGTTCGTCAAGAACTTCAGGTCCACGTGCAAAAAACCTGCGTCGTTAGAGGAGTTGAGAGCATGTCGACAAAAGCCAGGCGAGCCAATGAGAAAATATATCCAAAGGTGGAACATCAAAAACTCGGACGAGAGAGCGATAGATGCGTTTGTCGCAGGAATCAGGCGTGGAGATTTCGTCGAGGACTTGGGAAGGACCAACCCAAAGACAGTATCCGCGTTAATGGAAATAGCAAACAGATGGGCAGATGGAGAAGATGCTGTCCACAATAAACGACACAGGTCGCCAGAGGAGGACCGTGGTCGAAATTATCAACCGAGGCGACGATTTCCTCGGCAGTACCCGAACTATGACCCTCCAGGACAAATTTCGGCAGGTTTTCGGGCAAACACAGGAGGGAACAACAGAGATGATTACCAGAGAAGCAATGAGCAGTGAAGCGATAATAGGGATGATTCTCGAAACAACAAGCAAAATAGCGGGCCTAGGTTCCCGAGGCCTCTCGTGTCTCCCGAAGAGATGATGAATGGGCCGTGTCAGATGCACTTTTTCTCGACGCAACGGAAAAGACAGTCGGACATCTGCAGAAAGATTGTCGTAATTTCCAGGCAATGTTAAGGTGGGCGAGCACGCTAACGCTCGGGCAGCACAGAGAAATCCTCGAGAACCCAGGAGCGAGATTCACTTACCACCTCCTCCCGCGATTACGGACGACAATCGACATCAGCTCAGAATAGCGGCAGCACCTCCACACCGCCTTATGTTGATCCTAACTCCAACGAGCGGTGTCGATGATTCAGAAAGGAAGGCCATCCAATAGAGCTCGGAAAGTAATCTCACGACGGTGTTTATGGCAGAAAAGATGCCCCCACCAACGTCGAGTATCTTAATTGGTCGGGGCAAGATATTGGCTTCACCATAGCAGATCATCCAGCAAGTTCCTCGACGGGACAATCAGCACTTATCTTACCAGCAGTTATTGCGGGATTTGATGTTTCTCGAGAATTCATAGACGGCGGCAGCAGCTTAAACCTTATGTATGCAGATACATTAAGGAAGATGAACATATCCCTAGCAAACTTGAAGCCAACAGACACAAGGTTCCACGGTATCACACCGGAGAAACCAAGTTATCCATTGGGCAAGATCAATCTCGACGTTCAGTTTGGAACCCGAGAGAATTATAGAATCGAGAGGCTGGAATTTGAAGTCGTGGATTTTCCGTCGCAATACGCTCTGTTGGGACGACCAGCATATGCTAGATTTATGGCGGTGCCACATTATACATACCTGTTGTGGAGGTTGCCTGGACCAAAGGGACCAATCACGATCAAAGGAAGCTTCGCCTTAGCCGATAAGTGCGATAAGGATTTTCATCGGATATCGAAACTTTCGGGATGCAAGCTGAGTATGGCGTCAAGGAGTATGACTGACTACGACGTGCTGCCAGACGTTGGAAGGCCAAACAAAGAATCAACTTTCAACACCGAAAAATTCTAAGGAGGTGCAGATTCACCCGACAGACCGAAAAAACGACGTCCATCGCAAACGACATGGACCTCGCATAGGAAAGCGCGCTCGTCGAGTTCCTCCGTGAGAACTGGAAAATCTTCGCATGGTGCCCAGCTGACATGCCAGGAGTACCCAGGGAACTTGCCGAGCACCACCTAAACTTGGATCCATTAGCGAGACCAATCAAACAACCCTTGCGGCGTTTTTCGGAACCAAACCGTAAAGCCATGCTATCAGAAATCAATCGGCTAAGAGAAGCTGGTTTTATCAAAGAAATATTTACAGAAGCCACATGGGTAGCAAATCCTGTGTTGGTACCGAAGAAAAACACTAAGGTCCTTCGCATGTGCGTCGACTTTACGTGTCTCAATAAACATTGTCCAAAGGATCACTTTCCCCTCCCGAGGATCGATCAAATTATCGACTCCACGGCTGGATGTGAACGTCTTTCCTTCCTGGACGCATATTCTGGTTATAACCAGATCAGATTGAAAGAAGAAGATGAAGTAAAGACAGCGTTTATTACACCTTACGGCGTGTTTTTCTGCTAGAGAACAATGCCCTTTGGTCTAAAAAATGCGGGAGCAACATATCAGAGGATGATGCAGAAGTGTTTGGCGACACAGATTGGGAAAAACGTGCAAGTATACATCGACGATGTCGTCATAACATCAAAAAAGGGAGCAACACTGATCGAGGATCTCAAGGAAACCTTTGACAACCTCGACAAATGCCTCAAGCTGAACCGACGAAGTGTTCTTTCGTCCAGGAGAACTTCTGGGGTTTCTAGTTTCAGCAAGAGGGATTGAAGCAATCCCGATAAAATACAAGCTATCGTAATAATGAGGAAGCCAACAAAGTTGAAAGAAATACAGCAGCTAACTGGGCGAGTCGCGCTTTGAGCGGTCGTGCCAGGCTGGGAGAAAAAGCGTTACCATTTTACGCTCTAATAAAGCAAGGAGATAAATTCCGGTGGAACGAAGAGGCCGAGCTTTCGAGGATTTGAAGCGCACAATCTCGACACCACCAATTTTGGTAGCGCCGAAAGAAAAGGAACCTCTCCTGCTGTATATTGCAGCCACACCCCAAGTGGTTAGCATGGTACTAGTTGTCGAAAGAGAAGAAGAAGGAAAACTCCATGGAGTGCAAAGGCCGGATATTTCATCGCTGAAGTTTTATCGCCTTCCAAACAGCGGTACCGCAGTACAGAAACTAGCATATGGAGTAATTGCAACGGCAAGTTGCGCCACTATTTTTCGCACATCCGATAATAGTAGTCAAGCACCTCTTTCAAATATACTTGAACAATCCAGAAGCTACGGGCGTGTCTCCTTTGGGGAATAGAACTTTCCCCTGGGACATCACGTATGAAAAGAAAGGCAATCAAGTCGCAAGTTCTGATTTCATTGCAGAGTGGATGGAGCTACAAAACACGGGACCCCAGATTTGTCGAGAACCTGGACCATGAACTTCGATGGGTCCAAGAGAGTAGAAGGAGCTGGCGCAGGAGTAGTACTTATATCACCTGAAGGCGACAAATTGAAATACGTCCTTCGGATGACGTTCCTAATGCATCCAACAATGAAGCAGAATATGAAGCCCTCATACACGGGATGAAGATGGCGAAAGCTTGCGGTGCAACTCGACTAAAAATCTTTGGCGACTCACAATTGGTGGCTCGGCAAGTTATGAACCAATGTGATGCAGTCAATGATAGCATGATGGCATACAAGGAAGTGTACAATGAGCTAGAAGCTGTTTGATGGATGCGAGGTAAATCACATCAGCCGATTGAGCAATGATGAAGCCGACGTTCTCGCAAACATCGGGTCGCAGTGCCTCCCAATTCCGCTAGGAGTATTTTGGGAAGAAATAGAGAGAGATCTGAAAAAAAGGTGCAGAAAAAGCAAAAGAAGAGAAAACTTCGACGCTTCTCAAAGAAACCACTGAGGATGAAGAGGACCAAGAACTTGTGATGATGGTACAAATTCCGTGGATGCAAGCATATATATCATACATCCTCGGGAAAGAAATACCCGACGATCCAGTTGAAGCAAGGCGAGTTATTCGACGATCCAAAGCTTTCACAATGATCAAAGGGGAATTATACAAGCGAAGTATTTCAGGCGTCCTCCAAAGGTGTGTCACACCCGAAGAAGGAAGAGTAATTCTGAAGGACGTACACGAAGGGATATGTGGCCACCACGCAAGTAGTCGAGCTATTGCAGCCAAAGTTTTTCGGGCAGGATTCTATTGGTTGACAGCAATTGAGGATGCCAAGGAAATAGTAAGAACTTGCGACGCGTGTCAAAGATTCGCCGCCAAACCTCACTCTCCAGCGGCGGAATTAACACCAATACCATTGTCGTGGCCCTTTGCCCAATGGGGACTTGATATGGTGGGCAAGTTGCACAAAGCTTCGCCAGGAGGATATGTACTTGCTGGTTGCCGTCGACAAATTCACCAAGTGGATAGAAGCAAAGCCGATAAATTCACCAGATGCAGCATCAGCAATAAAATTCGTGAAGGGCATCGTTTTCGATTTGGAGTACCTCATAGCATTGTCACAGACAATGGCAGCAACTTTACGTCAAAGGAGTTCAAGGCGTACTGTGCAGAGGTAGGCATCAAATTGCACTTCGCGTCAGTTGCACATCCTCAAACCAATGGTCAAGTCGAGAAAACCAATGGCATCATCTGCAATGGCATCAAGAAACGCCTATTAGGACCACTGGAAAAAGCTCGACATACTTGGCCAGAAGAACTACCAAGTGTGTTATGGAGCATCCGAACAACACCAAATACAGCGACACAGGAGACCCCGTTTTTCCTTGTCCATGGAGCAGAAGCAGTACTGCCAATAGAAATAGAGCACGACTGCCCCAGAGTCACAGAGTATAATGAAGAAGCTTCCAGGAAAGCATTGGAAGACGACGTCGACGCACTCGACGAGGCCCGAGACGAAGTATTATCAAGGGTAACCAAATATCAGCAGGACCTGAAAAATTACCACAGTCGACGTTTGAGACCAAGATCTTTTCAAGTCGGAGACTTAGTTTTGCGACTCAATCAAGAGCGCACTGAAAAACTCGAGTCGCCATGGCTTGGCCCCTACGTCACAACGGAAGTAATTGAAGGAGGAGCGTACAGGATAAAAGACAAGAAGAAGAGAAAAACCCCTAGAACGTGGCACAGCTCAGGCGGTTCTACGCCTAGAGTTGAAATATAGTCCTTCTCTGTAAAAATACAATGTACTGAAACACCCGCGAGTTTTCAGACGCACTCTTTTCCTTTTCGGGGCACCGAGTGGGGCCGGAAAGGTTTTTAATGAGGCGGGCTCGCGGTGCTGCAATATAATAAAGATAGTGGAGATATATTTCTTATTCTTCGACACGCTCGGGGGCTCAATGCCTTCAAGTCTCAAAATACGTACAATATAGACAAATCAGACTTACCAAAATATTTCGCCTTGGTACACTAAATACCTCGCCAAATATCGGAAGCTAATAAAATTATAAACATAGTGTACGCGCAAAAAACTTACTGCTTTGGTCTAAGAACCTCGCAACAAAAATATAGAACTGTGACACCACGACACTCGGGGGCTTCCAACCCATCAATGAAAAAACAGAGATATCTTATTATGACAGGAGGGAAAACCTCCGAGATAGAAAAACAGTATAGACTCCAGCCAAAAGCTCGGGGGCTTAGTGATCAAAAACACAGCTTGACAATATAGATTGTGTTTGCAAATATACAAAGATGTATCAATGATAGAAATACAGCAAAGAAGAGGAAAAAGTTTTCAAGGGAAACCTAGCACATGATCTATGGTTATCCGCTCAGTAGAAGGACGAGTACTATGTTCAGCATAGCTTCCCTTCACGAAGAACTCAGAATCCATCCGAAGAAGTTCATCCATCATATCTTCAGCAACAGGAGTCACCAAATCGTCAATCTTGCCCATATTTCTCTTTTTCTTTGCCATCTTCGCCAAACAAGTAGGAACAATTTGATCTATGGGCAATTTTGGATAACAAATTTTTATCATCATCATGGCAAATCTTGCGCCAGCAGAAAGTTGAGCTCGCACAAAGCCATGGATTCGAGGAGCATCTCGAAATTTCTCCATTAAAGCTGGAAGGGTTTCTGGCATTTTGTTCCGAGGGAACATGGTCCCATAAACTAAGAATAAAGTCTTCGTACAGAAGTCAAGGAAATCGCGGACCTGAACCGCGCGATCTTGAAATCTGACGATTTGGCGGGTGCGCTCAGGAGTAACCCAAAAATTAGACCCATGTTGCGCAGCCAGTCTCAGCAAAACAGTGGTTCGAGCTTCAACACGTTGGTCTTCGGCAGCAGCATCCAGAAACGAGCCTGACACATCAAACAAACAATCAAGGAACGAATGGTGAAAAATAATATCCAATATGGTTACGAGCGGGAAACATACCTGTCATGTCCAAACTGGCATCAGTCATTAGCTGAAGCATATAATTCTCGCGGGAAGAAGCTTCAGCAGCTTCAGCAACAGCAGCATCCTTCGCGATGGCTTCTTTTGCCTGTTGAAGAGCAATTTCCTCTCTCTCGGACGCTTGTCGAGATTTTTCCATCATCGCAAGAGTGTTTCTTCATGGATTGAAGTTGTTGTCGAAGTTCTTGCAAATCTTCCGACAAATGTTTGCTTGAAGAACCTTCGAGAGGGTTATCATCGATTAGCATTTTCTTCAAGAAGGAAGAGGCAGGTGAAGCATCGGCAGAGCAAGGATTGGTCGAATAGTTGTCAAATATTAACTGGAAAAGAAAGCGCCAGGATCAATGATAATGCCAGAGGGAATTTCATTAATTTTTAGACAAATTTACATAGTCATTACAAAAGAAGTTTCTCCAAAAAGGACTACCAGGATAATGGTCGCCACAGCTAAATTGGCGACAGGGGCAAAAGAGACAAAGAAAGCAAAAAACAAAGAGGCATGCAACTAGACCTCCGGCCTTGATGAGCTAGGAGTTGAAGCTGGTTTGATCCCGAGATAGGCCAGGATTTTCTTCGTGTTGGGCTTGGATGCCTTAATCAACGACCTCCATCTTGACTGCTCTATCTGATCGGTGTCGCCAACCTTCATCCAATCAATAGTTTGTTGGCTGTCAGCGACCAGGGCAACAGTACTCTCGACAGCAATCTTCATGTTTTCCTGGCGCATCTTCAGTCCAGGTCCTCTGATGAATTGAAGCTCGGGCAAGGGCAAGGAAAGTCGGGGCTCCTCTTTCTTCGGGAAGAAGTAGGGGAACAGCGTCGACAGTCCCGCGTCAGCATTCGCCACGCCTTCACGAATTTCGGATCCATGTAACTCCAGATAAGAAAGTGCGTCAAGGAGAGGATCATTGTCGGGATTCTCCAGATCAAATTCTTGGTTTGTTTGGCCTGCCACAGGAAATAAACGTTGGTCAAAAAACAAGAAACAGCAGTAAAAAATAGAAGGGATCGATAATATTACCTTGAAAGCGTCGACTTTGCGATTTCAGGCGCTTGAGAATCCCCTGCTCACGAGCAGCCTGTGCGGCTTTGTGCTCGTTTAAAGCAGTTTCAGCATCTTCAAGTTTTTTCTGCAGTTCCTCGACACTAGCAGCTTTTGCTTTGGCTTCATCAGCCTCTGTTTTGGCTTCGCTAGCAACAAGTTCGGCTTTCTTGCGGGCCGCTTCACTTTGCTCCAGTTTTTGAGCAAGTGCGTCGGCACGTTTGTTGGCCTCTGCAAGTTTCTCTGTCGAAATAAAAAAAGAAAGGTCAAAGATTGCGACAAACGACAGGAGCAAGAAGTCAAAAACAACGACAGCAAAAAAGTTATTACCTTCAGTTCTGTTGGCATACTCACGGTACCCAATGAATTGGGACCCGATGCGGATAAGCTCTTTGATCATGGGCTGTCAAAGAAGAACAAAGAAAGAGAAACATCGGTATGAAAAAAGAGTGAAGGTGTGAAAAAGCAAAATAGAGGAAATATAGATATCGGCAAGAAAAAAAAAACACTTACATCATCCAAGAGCAGAGTAGAAGAGCTACCCAATTGAGGGGCAGGCTCAATGATCGTTTCAATCCTTGTCCTTTTTGGTGAAGGAGCAAGGGGGCTTGATGGCGGAGTAGTGGTGACGACACCTCGTTGAGGAGGCGAGGATTCTTCTCCTTCAACTAGCGTATCCGAGACAAGCAAAGTATGTGACGTGCTCGTCCGAGGAGCCACGTCAACAGTTGGTATTTCTTCCTCGTCATCGCTGTGATTAAAACTCGACGGCATAAAAAGCAAGACAAGACAAACATTTCGAGTACAGAAAAAAGGAGAAATAAAAATAACTTACGAGCTGACGAGGGATTCAAGATAAGGATCGTAAGCCGCCTTCTGATGTGAAGGATCAACTTCTTCGGCTTTGGAAGTGCCGGAATCTTCGACATCATTCCTCTTCCTTTTGCCTTTCGGGGAGACAGCGGGAGGAGGAGATTGTGCCGACGCAGTGCCTTCGGAAGAACCCGCAGATTTTCGAGAATCCACGGGTTCATTCACAAAAGATGGAGCTTCTTGATTGTCATCAGTGACAATGGCCCTTTCTTCGACTTCTCCACCTTCAGGGAGAGGAGGAAGCGAGACAAGGTCTGGATGATTCTGTGCAAAATAAAAACAGGGACCGATGTCAGAAAAGAAGTTACAAAAAGTTAGCAAAGCAACAATAAGATAATAGACAAAGATTACCTATGGAGGGAGTGGATTGAGCGGCGCTGAATGGTTTTACACGACAAGAAGCAGGGACAGGATCCTTTTTGCTGAGAGATGAGATTTTTCGGACAAGCTTTTCCAAGTCTTTGACTTCCAAATCCACCGAACCGATCGATCCTCCTCGTTGCCAGCATATCTCCATAGAGGATTTTTGCGAGCCTGAAGCGGCTGTACTCTAGTCCTAAGAAAATATGCAGTAATTTGGATACCCGATAACTCTTTGCCGCGAGTATTTTGCAACTCGTGAATACGAGCCATCAAGTTTTCTGTCGACTCCCTCTCTTCTTCGGTGGCCTCCGCATCCCAGGAGTGGCGGCGAAAAATTTTCTCGGCACCATCAAAAGGAGGGATGTTGTCCTCTGCACATCCATGGTTCTCCTCCTGAATGTACAACCACTTCTTGCGCCATCCTTGAACTGAGTCGGGAGCTTGACGTCGAAGTAGTCGACAGTGGGCGAACAGAAATCACAACGCCGCCTATATTATAGGCGACATTGGCGAGCCATTACGGCGGCAGAAAATGCGCTTCCAAAGCGCCCAGTTAGGCTGGACGCCAAGGAAGGCCTCGCACGAGTAATGAAAATGGAAATATGGAGGATTGAATTTGGCGTAAGGTGGTGGAGTTGCAGACCGTAGATAAAAAGAAGTCCACGGAGAAAAGGATGAATGGGGCGGAAAGACCACGGATAAGGTGGTCGACAAACTTACCCGATACCCCATTGGAGGGGTTGGGTAACTTTCCTCACGGGAAGCGCAATGCCAGGGTTTCTTGCGATCCCCGGCTTCCTCAGCATGTTGACGTCTTGAGCGGAAATCTTCGATCTTTCCCACTCCGCCGTTCCAAGATCCACGGCGGCCATGGAGGACTCTGGTGTGCTATGCCTTGTCAAGCGACGAGGTGGCATCAACAATGGCGCAGGAGAAATTTGCAGCTGAGAGAAAGAAGACGGCGCGGGCGGAAGTGTCCAAGGAGGAAGAAGACGAATTTATATAGGGGTGCGGTGAAACGACGAACCGTTGGATAAGGAAAATGTGTGACGAGATAATAGCCACGTGGCATCAAGGGTAAAAAAGTAATTCAACGTCGCGGAGTTGCAGCCCAAAAAGCGGAGGACGTGTGTCCCCCACTTGCATGACGTGTCAAGATAGTGGATTAATTGGGCCCGCATGGCGGCGAGAAAAGGCTTGTTGCAAATTTTTGACAGGCAATCGTGGCTATCGTCAGCAACAACGTCATCTTGACAGAAGAAAAAATTCGACTCAACAGCTTCATAAAAGGCGACACGGAAAAATAATGATTGAGCCTTTGATCAAATACAAGTTTCTGATCAAATGCTCGGGGCTACTTTGGAAAAAAGAGAAAAGATCTAGAAAGACAAAATAGAAATGGCGTGAGCCTATGACCAAATACAAATATTTGTTCATAGCCTCGGGGGCTACTCCCATCGGGCGCTGTTCGCGCACCCGAAATTATAAAACTTCGGGAGAAAAAGGAAATATGTCGGCATAAGGCGTGGAGCCTACACCCAAGTACAAGTCCTTGGTTGTAGCCTCGGGGGCTACTCCCATCGGGAACGCTGTTCGCGTGCCCGATGAAATTATAAAAGAAAGGGAAAAAAGAAAGATAGAAGAGCAAAAGAGTATATTTCGAGTTATAATTAACTCTACATATACTCCCATCGGGAGAGCAATATAAGTCATCTTTGACTCTATAAAATGTGCCATTCAAACAGCCGAAAAAGCACTCGACAATATATTCTCGAAGCAAGTTGCGATCAATTTCTGAATGCCGCAAGTTTGCGAAGGTAAGACCCCAATCCGTTCTGCTGGGCGTGGCATCGCGCTGCTGCTACTTTTATCCGTATCAACAGATACGAAGAAAATCCTAACGGACGCGTTAGGTACCCGATAAACTGACTGGGACTCGACGAATGGTAAGACCTTAAGCACTGTCGAAGTTTGGTATCCCGAGATCATGTCCAGGGACGTGATTTTGAAGTAGGTTTTTGCGGATTGCCACTAGAGCAGTTAACTAGTACCTGATCCGTCAGATGAACTAGCCCCAATTACCATTATCCCTGTACAATATAGATATCAATGAGGAAAAATAGAGAAAAGTTAAAGCTGTCGAATAAAAATAAACAGTGGAGATTTTCCTTGACCCTATGATTCAAGCAAAATCTCGGAGACTGCTGACATAGGCATCCCAAATGGGCCTGAAGATAGTACCGGGGTTTACTAAAGGCCCACTACCCGAAGAATAAGAAGGCTCGGAAGCCCAAGATGTTATTAAGGAAAGCTAGAGTTGTAATAGGAAGTGTTATTTGTAATCTTACGGGATGAATTAGAAACCATCCCGGACTCTGTAACTTGTACAACACGAATCCCTCGGCTCCACCTCCTATATAAAGGGGGAGTCGAGGGACGAGAGATCATCGAATCATTGTTTACAAACCCTAGTTTTCATAATCGTCGAGTACTTTTCGGCTGAAACCTTCGAGATCTACTTACCCTCTACTTCCAACTAAACCCTAGCCTACAATCCATAGGCATTGACAAGGTGATACCTTGTCACTCGGCTTCCGAATTATAGTTATCCCTAATCGGGTCGGCTCTATCGTCCGCCATATGTGTCACTCCTGAAAACATGTAGTAAAAACTAATTAATCCTGGCGAAAGGGGCGGTGTGGTAAAAGCGGTGGCGGTGGCGGTGGCGAAAGGGCGTGGCGAAAAGGCGGCGGCGAAGGGCGGTGGCCTCACACCCCTCCGTATACGCGGGGGTCGGTGTGTGCATGCATGTCTCTCTCTCTATCTCTCAAAAAAAACAAAAGCCTCGCCGCCCCCGCCCCCTCCGTATACGCGCGGGGTACCGGTTCCGTTTGACGTCGTTGCATGAAAATCGACTTGTAGTTTGACATGTGTAAAAATAACAAAATTTAGTGCTAAAAATAAGGTTTTTTGTGAGACTTATTTTATCTTTTTTACATATCACAAAAAACATCGGATTTTTTTGTTAATTTAATTATTTATTTGTTAAGTTAAACAAAACAAAAAAACAAAAAAAACGAGAGAGAGGCAGGGGCGCCGTGTACTGGCGCTCCCCGCGCCCTCTCTCTCTCTCTCTCCCAGGGCCGCTTGGGCGAGCGACGCGGCGGCCCTTGTCGCGCCGCGATGCGTGTCTTGTGCGTGCGCATGCGGCGGCGCGGCGCGGTCTTCGGCGGCTCGAGCGGCGCGCCCACGTACTCTGTCGGCGGCGGTCGTCTTCGGCTTAGCGGCGGTCTTCGGCGTGGCGGCGGCGGTGGTCTTCGGCGGCGGTCTTCGGCGAGGCGGCGGCCAGAGCGCGGCGCGGCGAGGGCGACAGCGACGAGAGGTGCGGCGTGGCCAGCCGGTGATCGAGACGGAGCGGGCGGGGAGAAGAGAAGGCGCGCCGCTCGTGTTATAGGAAAGGGCTTTGTCGCGGTTGATGTCCTTTAGTCGCGGTTGGCAACACCAAGCACTAAAGCTTTTTTTCGCCCCTTTTGTGGTTCCCGCGGAAAATGACCTTTAGTCGCGGTTGGCCAGGCCAACCGCGACTAAACTTTTCAAAATTCTTTCATTTTCTAAATGTGAAAAATAAAACTAATTCATTTCTAAATGTGAAAAATACAAATAATATATCAAAAAATTCAGAAAAATAAAACTAATTCATTTCAAAATCTTAAAAATACAAATTATATATCAAAAAAATCAGAAAAATAAAACTAATTCATTTCAATATGTTAAAAATACAAATAATATATCAAAAAATTAAGAAAAATAAAACTAATTCAACTCAAAATGTTAAAAATACAAATAATATATCAAAAAATTCAGAAAAATAAAACTAATTCATTTCTAAATGTGAAAAATACAAATAATATATCAAAAAATTCAGAAAAATAAAACTAATTCATTTCAAAATGTTAAAAATACAAATAATATATCAAAAAATTCAGAAAAATAGAACTAATTCATTTCAAAATCTTAAAAATACAAATAATATATCAAAAAATTCAGAGAAGTTCTTCCCGGCCGCCTCTGTCTTCCCACAAGTTCTTCCCGGCCCGTCTTCCTGCCAGTTCTTTCCCGCCTATGTCTTCCCGCCATTTCTTCACGCCTCTATCTTCCCGCGTATCGATGCTTCTGCTTTGTCTTGTTCCTCCGACAGGGCGTCGTGCGCTACCCACGCGTCCTTATCTGCCAACACTTTAGTCACGGTTGCACCCTCCAGCGGGACTAAAGCTTACCCAAACGTCCATATCCCACCGACGTTTTGTTAGATGACACAAAAACCACATTTAGTCCCGGTTGCACCCACCAGCCGGGACTAAAGGTTAGATGACCAACTCTGGATTCCTCCTCTTCTTCCCGCCATTTCTTCCCTGTCTTCCCGCCACTTTCTTCCCGCCTCCTGTCTTCCCGCTCCCATTTTCCCGCCATTTCTCACTACATATATGTAGCCCGGCTTGACCAGCATTATCACATCTCTACAATCTCTCATCACTCTCTCATGGCTTCCACCGCACCCACTCTAACCTACCAGCAGGTGGAGGAGCTTTGTGCCTCGAATTACCCTTGCCCACCGGGCTACCGCGTCCCCGCCGGCTGGAGCCTAAGCGCCGGAGGCGTGCCGGTCCCTCCCGTCCCTCAGGGTACTGCGCGTCGGGCGGCCATCACGAACCACTACTACCTCGATCTCACGCCAGACACGGATGAATCCCTGCATCCGATAACCAGCATACTTGGGACGCCTTCTTCATCAATCGGCGTGACAGGGCGCTCGCCAGGTATGAGGAGGACGGTCTGCCTCCGGGAACTTCCACGAGGCCGGCCGTCGGCTATGGTGGTACGGCCGGACTCTGCAGAGCGTCATGGACTACATCACGGCCGGCGATATCCCCCGCCTGCGCTCCCCTGAGCCACGAGCGCCGCCGCGCCCCCGCGACGACGACAGCAGCGGCGACAACGGCGGCAACTTAGAAGGCGACGACTACTAAGGCGGCGACTATGAAGACTACGAGTATGCATATTATACGCCTAGGCAGGAGTATGACTAAGTCACTCCAAATTTCATGTCATCTGGTATTTATGGCATGGCCAATCAATTTGGGCAATGCTAGATCCACCAAATCCCATGCAATTACGGCTCCTCTAGTACTTTTCCCATTATACGCCTAGGCAGGAGTATGACTTAGTCACTCCAAATTTCATGTATCATCAGTGGTATCTCGAATCAATCGAATCATTCGAAAATGGACACCAAACACATCACAGATAATATAATTCACATGATCCATTCAACCAAGTTTGGTACAATAAATTATTACACATCATTTCTTCCCTTGTGTCCCTGCTTGCTTACGATTGAGCCGTATCCATGGAGCATCCTCATCATTTAACTTAATGCTTGGGTCGGTGTTCACTTTGAAGGGCGGAATTTCACCAAACATATTATAATCTTCTGACATGTCTGTCTTGTCCTCCACTCCCACGATGTTTCTTTTCCCTGAAAGAACAATGTGGCGCTTTGAATCATCGCATGATGTACTGATCGTTTTCTTATCTTTCCGTTTCCTCGGTTTGCTACTCATGTCCTTCACATAGAAAACCTGAGCGACATCTTTCGCTAGGACGAATGGTTCGTCAAGGTAACCAAGATTGTTGAAATCCACCATTGTCATTTCGTATTGCTGGTCCACCTTTACCCCACCTCCTGTTACCATTTGCACCGGAACAAAGGGACCTTAAAGGAGGGTCCATAGTCAAGTTCCCATATCTCCTCTATGTAACCATAATATGTGACCTTTTGCCCATTCTCGGTTGCTGCATCAAAGCGGACACCACTGTTTTGGTTGGTGCTCTTTTATCTTGGGCGATCGTGTAAAATGTATTCTCATTTATCTCGTACCCTTGGAAAGTCGTTATAGTCGAAGATGGTGTCTTGGCCAACATGTACAGCTGATCTACAACATGATCGTCATTCATTAAATGTTTTCTCAACCAACTGCCGAAAGTCTCCATGTGTGCCTTCGTAATCCAGGATTCAGGCTTCCCCGGGTTGTCCGAGCGTAAAATATTCTTGTGTTTCTCAAAGTACGGAGCCACCAAGCTGGAATTAGTGTGTGGTGTGCTTCAGTCATAGAATGGCCGTCCATACATATCGTTGATTTCCTGCCGATCGTGCCTTTTCCACTTAGTCTCCCCTCGTGCGATCGAGGAAGACCAATCGGCTTAAGGTCGGGAACAAAGTCAACACAACTCAATTACCTCCTCATTTCCATAGCCCTTGGCAATGCTTCCTTCTGGCCTAGCACGGTTACGAACATATTTCTTTAATACTCCCATGAACCTCTCAAAGGGGAACATATTGTGTAGAAATACCGGACCGAGGATGGAAATCTCTTCGACTAGGTGAACCAGGAGGTGCGTCATAATATTGAAGAAGGATGGCGGGAACACCAACTCGAAACTGACAAGACATTGGACCACATCGTTCTGTAGCCGTGGTAGATCTTCTGGATTGATTACCTTCGAGAGATTGCATTGAGGAATGCACATAGCTTCACAATGGCTACTCGAACATTTTCCGGTAGGAGCCCCCTCAAAGCAATCGGAAGCAATTGCGTCATAATCACGTGGCAGTCGTGAGACTTCAGGTTTTGGAACTTTTTGTCCGCCATGTTTATTATTCCCTTTATATTCGACGAGAATCCAGACGGGACCTTCGTACTGCTCAGGCATTCAAAAAAGATGACCTTCTCTTCTTTGGTCAGAGCGTAGCTGGCACGACCTTGAAACCATTCCGGATGCCGGTCATTTGGGTCTTTGAAACGTTGCTGGTCCTGCCGTGCTTCCTTTGTATCATTTGTCTTCCCATACACGCCCAAGAAGCTTAGGAGGTTCACGCAATATTCTTCGTAACATGCATCACGTCGATTGCAGAGCGGACATCTAGGACTTTCCAATATTCTAGCTCCCGATATAGATTTCTTCTTCCATGGGTGCGGCCCGTCAGCTCCCTGTGGAACTGATTGTCCGCCAGGACCCTTTCCAAAGATGACTTTCAAATCCTTGACCATATCAAATACCTCAGCACCAGTACGTTCCGCAGGCTTCGGCCGGTGATCTGCCTTGCCGTTGTAATGCTTGCCTTTCTTTCTTACTGGATGAATTTTCGGAAGAAATCGACGATGCCCAAGGTACACGTTCTTCTTACAATTTGGCAAATATACACTTTCGGTCTCATGTAAGCAGTGCGTGCATGCATTGTATCCCTTATTTGACAGTCAGGAAGGTTACTAAGAGGCCAATCGTTGATGGTTACGAAAAGCAACGCTCGTAGGTCAAATTCCTCTTCTTTGTGCTCATCCCACACAGTACACCAGGTCTGCCCCACAACTGTAAAAGTTCATCAACTAATGGCCTTAGGTACACATCGATGTCGTTGCCGGGTTGCTTCGGACCTTGGATGAGCACTGGCATCATAATGAACTTCCGCTTCATGCACAACCAAGGAGGAAGGTTGTAGATGCATAGAGTCACGGGCCAGGTGCTATGGCTGGAGCTCTGCTCGCCAAAAGGATTCATGCCATCCATACTTAGACCAAATCTTATGTTCCTTGCGTCATGCAAAATCTTTGAACTCTCTGCCGATCTTTCTCCATTGCGTTCCATCCGGGGTGTCTCAACTGCCCGTCCGACTTACGGTCCTCTTTGTGCCATCGCAACAACTTGGCATGCTCTTTGTTTCTGAACAAACGTTTCAACCGTGGTATTATAGGAGCATACCACATCACCTTGGCGGAACCCTCTTTGGGTTTCTCGCCCTCAACATCGTCACCAGGGTCATCGCCTCGATCTTATAGCAATGCGTGCATAGGGCATTCATTCAAATTCTCGTATTCACCGCGGTAGAGGATGCCGTTGATGCATGCATGTATCTTCAGAACCTCTAAACCTAGAGGGCAGACAACCTTCTTTGCTTGTACGTACCGGCGGGCAACTCGTTATTCTTTGGAAACATATTCTTCAACATTTTCAGCAAGTTTTCAAATCGAGTCAGCTACACCTTCTGTGCCTTCCATTTCAGCAAATCCAGTGTGCATCCCAGCTTTTTCAGACCATTATCGCATCCGGGTACAGCGACTTTTGTGATCCTCTAACATGCGATCCAAATTCTCCCTCCTTTTCAGTTTTTAGCAGCTCCGTGCATCAGCAATGGTCCGACCAAGATCATCAACGGGCTCATCACGTGCCTCTTCTTCTTCCCCTTCACCTTCCCCACCTTCGGCATCCTCCATGAAAGTATCACCGAAATGATCAAGATAGTTGTCATCGATGAAATCATCCCCTTCTTCATCTTCTTCCATTATAACCCCTCTTTCTCCATGCTTGGTCCAACAATTATAGCTTGGCATGAAACCCTGCCGAAGCAGGTGCATGAACATCTCTTGAGGAAGAGTAACCCTTCTCGATTCTTTGCAACACATGGACAGATAACAAAACCCACTATTCGCATTAGCCACGAGGAAATCTTTCAAACCCGTAGTGAACTCGCCGGAGAGTCGGTTACCGTACATCCATTGCCGATTCATCTGCATTATTATAATATAAAATATATAATTAACCATCATGCATTTGTTAAACTAATTAACTAACTACAAACAATAGAAATCAAACAATGAACTACACACATATGCATATTTTATCAATGACACATGAAAGGTTCAAGTTGCTAACCGCGATCGAGGAGGAAAAATAAATGAGGAAACTCAAGTGTGGCTCCGACACTTCATATCATGTTTGTTTCATGCTCTTGGGGCATTTCATCAAACACCTTGTGTGCATAAGAGGAACAAAAGCAAACCTAACACCCTTGTGAAGTTTGTGAAGAGAATGGCTCCAAATGGCTAAGTGCTGTGTTGGATGGGTATATATGGGGAGGGGCTTTAGTCGCGGTTGGCACAGCAAACCGTGACTAAAGGTGCCAGGCTTTAGTCGCGGTTGGCCTGGCCACCGCGACTAAAGCCCTCTCCACCAGTAGATGGGGCGGAGCCTGGTCGCAGTTCGCCTCTGAAAGGTCCCATTAGTCACGGTTCGAAATATTTGGGGACTAATGGAGCTGGATGGAAGGCCCTTTTTCCACCAGTGTTATATATTTGAAGTAATTTTTTGTTAAATAAAAAGCATGTAAAACGAGGACGCCTTATTCTTTGAATCGGAGGGAGTAGAAACTAATGTTGCCCGGTGCTAATATATATAGCAGCTAATGTTACAAGTACGATGGGATCTTGATCCACAGAAGATCGGTGTCACAACTACGTTTGTTTTTATGGCATGAACGGGACACAAGCCACAGGGCCCATTTATTTTTTGATTCCTGGGTGAGAACAAGACTATCCGACTACGTAGTGCATGGGACTTATACAACAGTGAAGCCGCGTCGAAAGCTTTGTGCATCTAGCACCACAAGGGAAACGGAAGCGTAGACTAGCGTGTAGAAATTAAGCATTTGTTAGGGTTGGATTCATTTAAGGAAGTTAATTATCGTCGAAAACAGCAAATAGAAGTAAATCGTGCATGAACAAATTTTGTCTGCATAATTTCAATGAAATTCCCCAAACAATATTTATTTGCTTCGAAAATTTATAATCGCTCATCAACTTTAGCTTAGACTATATGCTTTTGTTTTAATGCAATAGTAACTGAATAGCGACAGAAATATAAATGCTTTGACAAAACTTTAGTTTGGCCCACCAATCTGGCTCATAGTGCGGTGCCGAATGCTAATAATACAATGCAAATTAAATTAATTCGTCGATGGCTTCAGCCAATTAGGTAATTTTCACAGTTATATCATGATGAATAAAAATAAATCCCATAAAAATATCTTTAAAATTGAAATTAAGTGGAAAATTTCCAAACACAATTTCATGATTGAACTTATATTACAAAAATCCCAAACTTAGGTATGGACAAAAATCTTGTAAGAACTTGGCCTCTTTTATTATGAAGGGGTTTAACATGAGAAGTCAGTGCAAGAAAAATTCTAGTATTTACATGGACAATATAAAAATAGAAGTCATAAAAAAGGATATTTGCATGAAGTTGTAAAAAAAGGCTAACAAGAATTATGATTTGTCTTGTAGTAAAACACACATCAGCAACAACACACATCCAATAACAAAAACACCATACAGAATCATTAGGAGTAGTTTATCTCTGTGTAGATGCACAAAGTTGACCAAGCAGTATGTAGTAAATACAATATTGGCAATGGGCGAAGGCAGACCTTTGGCACTAACTAACTAATATCATGTGCTAAGTTAGTGCTTACATGATTACATGGATAATCTAACAAGATGCGGCCAGATTTCTTAGAAAGTCCACGGTCCCAGCCACCACTTGGTGATTGGCATCTTCTCCGCTAAGAACCTAGCAAACTTTCAAAGGACAAAATTTGTAGGATATGTAAGATTGGAGTGGTTGTGTTAAGTGCAAGTGCAATTCAAAGAAAGGGTGATATGGGGTGGCCCGATCTTCTCAGTAAGCAATGGTGGTGATAATGATCACGGGGTGAAGGCAGCGGAGAAACACGACGATGTAGTGGAAGATAACTTGTATGACGCAACGAGATCTCTCGATTGGTCCCTGTCGCCAATGCAACAGCTCTCAACCTGCAAGATATTCGCAACTCCACACACTTGCGCACGCCGCCGACCACGAAGCGGTAAGTTGCAACCGTCTAATTCCCAATGGAACAGCAGATCACACAAGACTTTTCAGGATCTACACAATATCAAGCAATATGGTGTAGGGATTCAATAGTTTTGCATAAGCAAACAACTAAGAACTAGGGTTTATCTTAAACGTGGTCTAAAGCAGCTAGGGGGGCGTCCTGGGGACTTATATAGGCGTCCAGGACGACCTCAGGTCGAAAAAGTACGAAAATAACCGACCCAGAATAGATCTGGTCGAGACAGACTCGGACTGGTCCGGTCTGGAATCCGGTCAACCGGACCAGGGACCGGATTGGCCGGTTTGGGGTCCGGTCAACCGGGCGGCAACCGGGTGGGCAGTGCAGGTCGGTCAAAAGGCGACAACCGGATATTTGCGAGATTTCCGGTTTTAATCCGGTACGATAAGCTGCGTCGGTTGGCGCCCGGTCGGCCGGTCAGTGAGTTGGCGGTGCGGCCGATCGGACCGGGTGCTGGACCGCCTGGACGTCTTCTTTCTCTCTCGCATGCCTCCTCCCTCGCGCGTCCATGAGATATCTTCATGTCCAGCTCCATGTCCAGCTTCACGTCCATCTTGACGTCCGTCTTCATGTCCAGCTGCTCCTCTCCTCCTCGTGTGATGCTCGTCTCCTCTTGATACCTGATGATACATAAGTAATAGGACTTAGGCAGTATAAAGTTCTCATCAATCAAATTACCGTTTAGAAACAAGTTCACATGTTGTTTAAGTAGCTTCGCACGAGCCCTTGTAATAGGTCCAATCCGAACTTTTGGACTTGAGCTTCACAGGTTCATCTTCATCTATCAATGACGGAGGTAGTGGTGTAGTAGGGATGTCCTCATCATCTCCCCCCTTCAAAAGGCGTCGACCCCGACGCTCCAAGGTCTTCTCCGTCATATGGTGTCAAATCAGCAACATTGAAGAATTACTGACACCAAACTCATCAACTGGAAGATCTATCGAGTATGCATTATCATTGATCTTAGCAAGCACTTTGTAAGGACCAGCACCACGAGGCTTCAACTTAGACTTCCGCAGCTTCGGGAACCTATCCTTGCGAAAATGTACCCAGACCATATCACCAGGCTTGAACAACATCTCCTTGCGCTTCTTGTTCATCCTTGCAGCATTGCTCTTGTCTTTCTTCTCTATCAACTCTTTAGTCTTCACATGAATCTTACGCACAAAATCTGCCCTCTTGGATGCCTCCATATTAACTCTCTCATGTATGGGCAAAGGCAACAAGTCAAGTGGAGTAATGGGTTTAAAACCATACACCACCTCAAAGGACACACTCCGTGGTAGAGTGTACCGCCCTGTTGTAAGCATACTCCACATGTGGCAAACACTCTTCCCACTCCTTCAGGTTCTTCTTGATCATGGATCTCAACAGTTGTGACAATGTTCTATTCACCACTTCAGTTTGACCATCAGTTTGAGGATGACAAGTAGTGCTGAAAAGCAGCTTTGTCCCCAGCTTTCTCCAAACGTCTTCCAGAAGTAGCTCATAAACTTCACGTCACGATCGAAACAATAGTCTTCGGGACTCCATGTAGTCGCACAACCTCCTGAAAAACAGGTTAGCAATATGCGACGCATCGTCGCTTTTGTGGCAGGCAATAAAGTGTGACATTTTAGAAAATCTGTCCACTACCACAAATATAGAATCATGGCCTCTCTTAGTACGCGGCAAACCCAACACAAAATCCATACTAATATCCTCCCAAGGTGTAGTAGGTGCCGGTAACGGAGTATACAAACCATGAGGCTTCAGCTTGGACTTGGACTTGTTGCAAGTAATGCACCTCTTCACATACTCATCCCACCTCATCTTTGGCCAATAAAAATGATCAGCTAGCATGAGCAGCGTATTCTCACGCCCAAAGTGACCCATCAAACCTCCAGCATGTGATTCTGCAATAAGAGCAAACGCACAGACGATTCTGGAACACATAGTTTGTTAGCTCTAAACAAGAACCCATCATGTATGTGATATTTTTCCCATGCTTTACCAAGAGCACATAAGCGATATGGTTCAGCAAAATCATGATCAGTAGCATACAAATCACATAGTACTTCTAATCCAGGAATTTTAACATCAAGTTGAGTTAATAGCATATTCTTCCTAGATAGAGCATCAGCAACAATATTATCTTTTCCCTTCTTATGCTTAATAATGTATGGAAAAGACTCAATGAACTCAACCCACTTAGCAAGACGCTTATGCAAAGTAGATTGGGCTTTCAGATATTTCAAAGCTTCATGATCAGAATGTATGATAAATTCTTTTGGCCACAAATAATGTTGCCAAACCTCAAGAACTCTAATTAAAGCATACAATTCTTTATCATAGATAGGATAGTTCAACTTAGCACCAGAAAGTTTCTCAGAAAAATATGCAATTGGGCGACCCTCTTGCATCAACACACCACCAATTCCAATACCACTAGCATCACATTCAATCTCAAATTGCTTATTGAAATCAGGAAGTGCAAGTAACGGTGCAGAAGTTAACAATCTCTTTAGTTTATCAAAAGCATGATCTTGGGCGACGCCCCACTCAAAAGCAACACCCTTTTTAGTCAATTCATTCAAAGGTGCAGCAATAGTACTAAAATTGGGCACAAAACGTCTATAAAACCCAGCTAGACCATGAAAACTTCTTACTTGACTCACATTCATGGGAGTAGGCCAATTTTGAATAGCTTCAATCTTAGACACATCTACTTCTACTCCATGCTTAGAGACAACGTAACCCAGAAATATGACCTTATCTTTGCAAAATGTGCACTTCTCAAGATTACCATAGAGTTTATTATCACGCAACACTTGCAAAACATGTCGAATATGTATAATATGATCAGATTCATTGCGGCTGTAGATTAATATGTCATCAAAGTATACAACCACAAATTTGCCAATAAAATCACGCAAAACATGGTTCATCAGTCTCATGAAAGTGCTAGGTGCATTAGTCAAACCAAAAGGCATTACTAACCACTCATATAAACCAAATTTTGTTTTAAAGGCTGTTTTCCATTCATCCCCTTCTTTTATCCTAATTTGATGATAACCACTACGCAAATCAATTTTAGAGAACACAGCAGCACCACTCAATTCATCTAACATATCCTCTAAACGGGGAATAGGGTGACGATATCGAATAGTAATGTTGTTTATAGCTCTACAATCTACGCACATACGCCATGTACCATCTTTCTTAGGAACTAGAATAACAGGAACAACACAAGGACTAAGGCTTATGCGGATATAACCTTTGTCGAGTAGCGCTTGTACTTGCTTCTATATCCTTCGTTTCTTCGGGGTTCGTTCTATATGGTGCCCGATTGGGTAGCGAAGCTCCGGGAATCAAGTCAATTTGATGCTCAATACCTGGCAATGGTGGAAGTCCTGCGGGTACCTCATCCACAAATCGCCAAATTCCTGCAAAACATTAGAAACACCAAGAGGAAGAGGGGTCATGTCGTTAGAAACCAAAACCGTACCCCTACAATAACACAAGAGGCATGGCTGTAGGATCCTCACTAAATTCTCTCATGTCTTCTTTGGTGGCTAATGAGACTAAGGAATTCACTCTCTCACTTTTCGTTATATCACTCACAACATTACAATTCTCTCGCCTATCTAAAGAAGCATCCTCCAAATTCACTTCAACTTTCTGACGAGATTCATTGACAATTTGTTGTGGTGTCATAGGCTGTAAGTTGATTTTCTTGCCCTTGAACTCCAAGTGATACGTATTGGCACGGCCATTGTGTTGCACAGAACGGTCATAGAGCCAAGGCCGACCCAATAATAGGTGACACACCGTCATAGGAACGACATCAAAGTCAATACAATCCTTATACGGTCCAATAGCAAATTCAACACGCACCATGTGGTTTACCTTCATCTCACCATTGTCGCTCAACCACGAATATAGTATGGATGCGGGTGCGGTAGATACTTCAACTTCAGCTTGGTACACAACTCCTTGCTTGCTAAATTGCGGCAACTCCCGCCATCAATAATGACCTTGCAAGCCTTGTCGGGACCAACTAAAGCTTTTGTTTGGAACAAAGCGCTGAGTAGATGCACTAGGCAACACATTAAGAGCACGCTGCGACACAACAATGGTGCGAGCATCACGGGTATGCATCTTCACCATCGGTGTCATAGTCATCATCTTCTGGAGCATTAGGATCAACATCATCTCCAGTCTCATACTCATTGTCCTCATTGATAATCATAACTTTGCGGTTAGGACAATCTCTCTTGAAGTGACCTTTGCCACCACATGTATGACAAAGCATATCGCGATTGCGCAGTAGACACATTAGAGCCACTCGTACTTGCAGCTTCGGACTTCTTTGTGTTAGAAACATTGGAGACCGGCTTACTAGGCGTAGTAGAGTAAGGGCGGAGCGCGTCGAAGGCGCCGGTGCCGTAGATGGGGCCGCGCGTGGTGTGAAACGCCAGCTCTTGTAGCGTCCTTTGATCTTTGTTCGCCAACTGTGATTCAGCTTCTCTTGCATGATGTAACAATTGATTCATATTGGTGTAGCTGTAGTGACGAACAATGCCTTTGATATCATACTTCAAACCGTTCAAACGCTGCATTGTCATCTCGAGAGACTCACGGACACGGCCACGCTGCATAAGCATCTCCATCTCCATGTAGTATTCATCGACAGTCTTCACACCTTGTCTCAATAGAGTCAGCTTATCATATATATTCCGTAAGTAATTTGTTGGCACAAAGCGAGAAGTCATTGCCTCCTTCATGGCATACCATGTGCGTATAGGTTGCTCACCATCCTCATCACGATTACGAACAAAAGCATCCCACCAACGCAAAGCATAGCCATCAAATTCAGAAGAAGCAAGCTTTACCTTCCGTTCTTCAGTATAATGTGGATGTAAGCTCCACAACTTCTCAATCTTAAGCTCCCAAGTGAGGTATTCTTCAACATCAGCTCCTCCTTCAAACTTGGGTATAGAAAATTTGGGCTTACCCAATCCATCTTCCTCATCATGTCCACGACCATTGCGGCCAAGTGGAGCCCAACCGCGAGGACGATTACCACGTGGCGCACCACGAGCATGGTGTGCGTCATCTTGAAGTTCAAGATCATCATCATCGTCTTGTTGTTGTAGCGCGGTTAAATTCTCAACAGCTAAGCGCACATCAGCAAGACTGCGTTGTACGTCCGTCATTTGATCTCGCATTGTAGTGACGGTCACATGAGTAGCATCCAACTTTTGAGAGATCGCTTGGACCGTCTCCTTAAGCATCATCCTGCGCGGAATTCACGTCGCATCTCATTACGAAGAGCCTCATACTCCCTCCATGTGATGATATCTGCAGCACTCTTGTTTTCCTGGTTAACAATTTTATGATCACTAGCAGACATCGTTAGAAGGTTAGTGCACTAAATCAAAAATATATGGTGGTACTCTCACAACTCCCTTAACAACTGATAAGAAAAGGTAAATCTTACCGCTCCAAAGTGAATTAGTAGTGCTTACCAACTTGGATTGACAGACTAGTGCACGGATGTAGCGAAGCGAATATCAAGGGTATAAGAACAATCACACAACAAAGCAGGGTATATGTGGGGCTGTAGGTGGGCTACCTATTTGCACCAATAACAAGCTCTAGTGCTGACCGTAGACAACCAATGATACTCACACAAGGCGATAAAAGTGGCAAAGCAACTATTTGTAGGAAAGGTTGCAATGCACTCGAGAGACACTAGCAAAGCTCAACGAGACAGGCACAAGATTGCTCGACTACAGGTGCAGTAAAGAAAACTTAGGCCTTCACTTGATTCTACTAGCACTTCACTTTTTTTTTGATTTTTCTTTTGTATAACACACGCAGCTATGTAGCTCTTTTTGCTTCTTTTCTAGTTTCACTTTTTTTTTTGATATTTTTGACACAACTCCTTGATAACACGGCCAACAAGATATGCAAAGCACCAAAAACCTAACGAGCAGCCTGTCGAGCGGTAAAACTAGTCTCTTTTGGGAAAGTTCCTAGTCACGATATCGAAAGGCTGTGGCTATGGTTGGGAACAAGCAAACTGTAAGATATGTGTACTCAGACAACAAACTGACTCTAGATGATAGCGGAAACACAAACCCTAACAATACTAGATGGAAGAAAAGGATACGCAAAAACAACTACGACAAGCAACTAAAACTCGAAATTAGTGCAATCTAAGGCTATGGCAAACCCTAACCCTAACTTTTTATGGCTTTTTCTGGATAGGAAACACTCACAACTCAACTATGGGGTGGATTGTGGATTACTTACCGAGGAAAACTGGAAATCTGATACCAAGATGATATGGGGTGGCCCGATCTTCTCAGTAAGCAACGGTGGTGATAATGATCACGGGGTGAAGGCAGCGGAGAAACACGACGATGTAGTGGAAGATAACTTGTATGACGCAACGAGATCTCTCGATTGGTCCTGTCGCCAATGCAACAGCTCTCAACCCTGCAAGATATTCGCAACTCCACACACTTGCGCACGTAGCCGCCGACCACGAAGCGGTAAGTTGCAACCCTAATTCCCAATGGAACAAGCAGATCACACAAGACTTTTTCAGATCTACACAATATCAAGCAATATGGTGTAGGGATTCAATAGTTTTGCATAAGCAAACAACTAAGAACTAGGGTTTATCTTAAACGTGGTCTAAAGCAGCTAGGGGCGTCCTGGGACTTATAGGCGTCGGGACGACCTCGTCGAAAAAGTACGAAAATAACCGACCCGAATAGATCTGGTCGAGACAGACTCGGGTCCTCGAATCCGGTCAACCGGACCAGGGACCGGATTGGCCGGTTTGGTCCGGTCAACCGGCGGCAACGGGTGGGCGATCGGGTCCGGTCAACGGGCGACACCGGATATTTGCGGATTTCCGGTTTTAATCGGTACGATAAGCCGTCCGGTTTGCGCCCGTCGACGGTCAGTGACCGGGTTGGCCGGTCTGGCGGCCGGTCGGACCGGGTGCTGGACCGGCCTGGACGTCTTCTTCTCCTCTCGCGCATGCCTCCCGCTCCTCCCTCGCGCGTCCATGAGATATCTTCATGTCCAGCTCCATGTCCAGCTTCACGTCCATCTTGACGTCCGTCTTCATGTCCAGTTGCTCCTCTCCTCCTCGTGCGATGCTCGTCTCCTCTTGATACCTGATGATACATAAGTAATAGGACTTAGGCAGTATAAAGTTCTCATCAATCAAATTACCGTTTAGAAACAAGTTCACCTGTTGTTTAAGTAGCTTCGCACGAGCCCTTGTAATAGGTCCAATCCGAACTTCATTGGACTTGAGCTTCACAGCAGGTTCATCTTCATCTATCAATGATGGAGGTAGTGGTGTAGTAGGGATGTCCTCATCAAAGGGCCTTCCTATAAAGAGGGAGTTTGACCTTGATGTACTTCAAACATGGTGTCTTTCATCAACTTATTTGCCCGAAAGTCTAGCAAAAGAAAAATGCAAGAATATCTAAAACCAGAACATGTACTCCATTGAACTCGGTTGACATTATTCTTAGTTCCAAACCAATAGTCAAATGATACACCATTGCATGTGATAATACTTATATCTAGGTATTCCAGTAGATACTATGATCAGGTAACTATAGGTGACTTAGATTTGTTGAAAATTCAAGCAAATTCCCAACGTAAATGCACACACGCTTGTCCCGATAGAATTATTGTTGACATGACTACCACAACGATACAAGCAAGTGAAAATTCTGGTGCATTATATGACTCCGACGAACCCAAAGCTAACAAAAAAGGTAACAACACTGAGGGAAGGAAACTTAGCTCGCATCAAAAATCCACATTACCATCTAATATAAGAATAGGGGTGATCCAAATCATAGGAATGCTCGTAAGTTTCATCACAAGTTGACATGCTAATTGAAGAAAACAATGTGAGAAAAGTGAAAAAAAGGTTTTCATGCCATCTTGGAGAGCCTCTCCCTGCTCTCGGAGTTCTTCTTGCTAAGCATATGTTGCTTCCCAGCGCACCGCCGCACGATCTTCACTGTCCCCGCCACCCTGAACCGCTTCACCGACGCCTTAGTGACACACACAAAACAAGAACAAATTATTAAAAAAAAACACCCAAAGCAACTGAGGGACTTGTAAGAACTACGCATAGGCCGAGAGGGACCAGGAGGAAACCTTGTGTGTCTTCATCTTGTAGCCCTTGCCGTCTTTCACAATGATGGCGAGCGAGCGGGGCCGTCAGGGAGAGCTTGTTGGCGGCAGTGAATGCCAATGGCATGCCAGATCGACTTGGCAGTGCACCCTGATGCACACATGATCACGCCGCCGAAACAAGCCCGACACACGTCCGTGGTTACTCGATGCATCCGACCTGGATCAGTCCTTGCCGATGCAAGATTCGGTGATTCGTCGCTGGCTTGGACCAAAAAGTTCACCCTTTTTAAAGGAGGGGAGCTCAGCGAGCCGATGGAAGGTGGAGGGAGGGCGGTGATGCGAGGGAAGGTGGAAGGCGAGTGGAACGTAGCGACGAGGAGAGGGGAGGCACGGCGGAGTAGAGAGAGGGAGTGCGGGTGCAGTGTGGATGTGGTCATGAGGGTGAGCGTGAGGGTGGAGTGCAGGTTGAAGGAGAAAAATCTCGAGGCCGTGAGGGTGGCACCGCTTAATGAATATGATGAGTATCTAAGAGGAAGTTTGTGAACTTATAATGCAAAACTACCACTCTGAGGCCAGTTACCCGGAATTCGCGATTATTCTATTTCTTGATGCTAGCAATGTATAGTGGTCAAATAGGATTATTTTCTTCGCGAGACCTTTTATTTTCTCTGAATTCGCCGTTTTTTGTCAAAACTATTCATCCATCCTGGATTCGTCGCTGGGAAAATGGACCTCCCCAGGCCAAAAAAATACATCCATCCGGCACTAAATAGCGCCGGATTTCGGCCTGGGGAGCCCAACGGCTGGAGATGCTCTAAGATGCAGCGACCAAAGAAATAGCACCACGGGCTAGTAGCCTGGTCTCAGCTAGCGGCAGTTCTGTGGTGCCGACTCGCCGCGAGAAACAGCGTCGAGGAGGCTGGCGGAAGTTGCGGTAAGCATTGGGGCAACGATGTCGACGCGGCTCAGCCATACTCTGTCGGAGTGCACGAGGAGCTCCTCCAGCGTCGCGGAGTGGACTTTCCTCCGTCTGTGGACGCCGGGCCAAGTGGTTACCTTGTGGCTGAGCTCGAGCACGCGTAAGCGCGGGCAGCGGGCGAGCAAGGCATCGAGGTCCTTGTCGACGACGATGCAGTCCAGGAGGCGCAACGTCTGGAGCGCGGCGAAGTCGCCCCCGGCGGCGGCGGGCGGCGCACGAAGGACGACCGGGAGCGACTCGAGCACGATGGAGCCGGCGCGGCGGAAGCACGGGAGGTGGAAGTCGGCGGGGTTCGGGATCGAGCCTTTCGGCGGGAGCGCGAGGACGACCGCCTCCGGCGCGAGCCGCGCGGCGACGCGTGCCAGCGAGGCGACGTCCTCGCGCACGGGCCAGTGCTCCCTGGGCACGCGGCGGTTCTGCCTCGGCACCCGGATCTCGAGGAGGGAGATGGCGGGGCGCGGAGGGCGGGCGACGAGGCTGAGCACCGCCGCGAGCGACTCGAAGGCGATGTCGCGGATGGAGATGTCGCCGAGGCGGGCCCAGAGGCCGCGCCAGCGGCGGGAGAGGCACTCCCTAGAAGCCTGCAGCAACGTCTGGGAAGCATCCGGAAGGAATACATGGATGCGCATTATTATGGAAGTAAGGACGCCACACTTGCCTTCTCTGGTACTACCTCCGTTCCAAATTATTTGACTCAAATTTAGCTAGATACAAGCCAAATCTGCGTCAATTAACTTGGAGCGGAGGGAGTACTTACTCGTGAGTATTAACTATATTAGTTAGATAATGATAATAACATCACTAGTAGTACGGAAGAAAGCTGGAGCAACTTAAATGTTCCTTTAAGCTAAATTTGCCATTGCTTTACTGATGTTCCTCCAAGTGTATGTTCTTACATCATTAATCTGTGCAGACAGACCTATGCTGTTGAAACCGAACACATGGAAATATGCCATCCGTCAAGATTAGAGAATCATGGGAAGGACAGTATGGAAGTTATTTATGCAGGTTTGTGATCTGAAAGTATGCAAACACTTTTGGTTTTTATTCTCTGCACGAGTACGTAGGTGGAATTCTAAAATCTGATGCTTCTATACAGATTCTTCCAACACTAGTGGGGCGCTATTTGGTCACCATGAATCCTGAAGAGGGCGCCAACAAGGACGTACTGAAATGTTATATCAGTAATCAGAGATCGCTTGTAACACTAGTGACAATCATTTCATTTTGTTTCCAGAAAGAGATTGTTTGAATAATTTGTACTTGTAGTTTTCATCTCCATTCACCTACGTTCATACCGTCCCAGTTTTCCAGTTTATTTTTTTGCCAATGTTGTGCTGCAGTTTCCCAGTTTATCGCTTGTAACAGCAGTGGTACTGCTGCACTATAACAGCCCCGGCCACCTGATTCTCCCGCGCGAGCCACGGTGAGAAGACCCCTGCCCGCCTTTGGGGATAGGGCCCGCTGCCAACGCGGCAATGGCAGCGGCGGCGAGGGTCGGCAGCAGGGATGGGAACGCCTCGGCGACGCTAGGGTTTGCTCCCGAGTCTCCCAGGTCGAGCAACGCGAGAGCTCTGTTCGTGGAAAAGGGTGTTTCCAAACATGCCCGTGCAATCTACAACTATCGCTTGGTGTGATCAAACAACTCTGGAGGCGGGGGATGGGGGTTCCATCCTCGCCACCCTCAGCGTTTTCAAAGGAAAAAAAGAGTAAAAAAATGTGGATTTCATAACACGTGCACTGTGCACGGCGACGTAGCTCACTGCGGTGCGCTACACCTACTGGGCGTCTGGGCCTTCCGTTGGTCGGTCAGGCTGGGTCTACTGGGCCTTGGCCCATAAGCATAGACACTTCCTCGTCGTCGTCCCCTTGAAAAAAAAAAGACGGGCTCCTCATCCTCTACGTTGGCCGATCCCCAAATCCGCCGCCGCCGTAATTCCTTCCCAAGCCACGTCCGGAATCCCGGCGAGCATTCGGAGGGCCAGGACATATCGGTGGAGCAGGAGGAGTAATATTACAACTTCATTAGCGTACAACGCGTGCAATCCAAATAAAGTAGTAATGTGAATAATATTGTGTTATGCATACACACGATTGCGCTGATTCGGGATTACAGGTTTGCTGCTCAACATACATAGGCAGCCTCACAATTTTTTTATGCAAATGTTGGAAAGTAATTGAAACGCGGGCTGATGGATCAGTCCAGACTGAATATAGTAGTATAGAAAGATAAAGGAAGCTCCCAAGTACACCCATGGGTAGTCCCTCGCACCACAAATTTCTAGAGAAATCATACCTGCTGCTTCTCCACATATGGCATGTTTATGTGTTTCTTTGCTTCTTCTTTCCATGCCTTCACTACTGCATCGGTAGCAGAAGGGTGGAGTATCACCTCGTTGAGCTTTTGCAGATGTGATATGCCCTCTACTCGCAGTCCTTCTTCGATTTCCCTTTGATGACATAATGGAACCGGAGTTTTCGTTTGAGGATCTTCAGTTTCCCTTTGAGGACTTTTTGGAACCGGAGTTTCTGTTTCAAGATCTTTGCTTTCCTTACAAAGCAGCAGAAGAGAGGCAAGAGGGATCTTCACCCCTTTGTCGATCTTCAGAGGCGGAGGCCTTGAGTTTGAGGCCTCGAAGCACAGCCAGATAAGGCTTATGAATCCACCAACTTGCACGTGGAAGACGCTGTCCCATAACCCATGGCCATCCTCTGCTAGCTTAAGATATTGCAGGCATTTCAAGTGCTGCAGGGCTCCCAGTTCAGCGCTCTCGAGACCAGTTGAGAAGAGGTGCAATTTCTTGAGATTACATACCTGTCCTAACTCGAGAGGGCTAGGCAGGCTTCCATGTCCTCGACGTAGTTTGATGGAATTGACAGTGCTGTTAGTTCGGAGAAGATTCAGAAAGGTATTAGAGACACCATTGAAATCAATGGAAAGCGACTCAAGAGTCATCGGATGTTCTTTAAGATTCTCAGCCAGTCTGCTAACACACTGGATAAGTTCTGGTGTATCACTTGCTAATGGTGTAGAAGTCGCAGGAGATGGATCATGTGTATTACTGTTGGGGTTTGATGCTGGTCCTGCAGATGGCTTCCTTTTGCTGAAAAAATTCTTCTTCTGCTTCAACATACTTTGTCTACTAGCACAAGTGACTAGTTTTGGTGTATCATTGGCTACTGGTGTAGAGATCGTAGGAGTTGGATCCTGTCCATTACTGCTGGAGCCTGCTGATGGCCCTGTAGAGGGAAGCACTGGTGAACGGCCGACAACTAGCGTAGAAGTGTTGGGAGCTGGATCTTGTGCATTACTGCTGGAGTCAGCTACTGGCCCTGCACACGGAAGACCTGGTGTACCACTGGCAACTGGTGTAGAAGTCGCAGGAGCTGGATCATGTGTATTACTGGTGGGGCTCGCTGCTGGTCCTGTAGACAGCTTCCTTTTGCTGAATAAGCTAGAAAGAGTCTTACCTAGCCTGAATAACCTGGATTCTGGTGTACCACCGACCGCCACAGGACTTGTGCTGCTTGGAGTGTTCCTGTACCATACCTTAACTTTTTTCAGATTTGTGGCGTGTTTTACTGCAAGTAGAATAATTTCTAGACCTTTTTCTTCGTGGACAGCTATTCCACCAAGAGTGTGCAGTTGACTTTTCTTTTCGGGAAAAAACTTTATGAGCTTCTCCACATTATTCGAGTGCATATTGGTTAGCTCAAATTTTCCAAACAGGTATGTAAATCGTGGTAGCATGATAACTTCCACGGGCAATTTTATCACCACTATATCCTGAGTGTCTCGAGCATCCCTGGTGTCCCGGGCATCCAGCGTCTCTAAGAACATGAGCTTCTTCACATTTTGGGGAAGCTCTAGGATGCCAGTATTTCTGAGGCTGAGATACTTCAGAAACAGCAACACACATATGTTATCAAGATCCTTCCGTGTAAGCCCGCGGCAACCTTCGAGGTCCAGTACTCTCACCAGCTTGCATTTCTCGAAATCCAGAATTCTACTCTTGAAGATTGCTAGGGACCTGAGAACAGACAAATCCATTCCCTTTGGACGTTTGGTGCCTTGTACAAGCTGGCTGGACTGAACACTGAGTCGACGCACTAAGCCAGTTGTGCTACGCAGGGGCTGGTCCTTGTGAATCAGACTCACGAAGTTTCTGGATACGGCCTTCTTGATGGTAAACTCCAGCATGATACTATGAACTCGGCACCTCTTGGCAACATTGGAGTAGTTGCGAATCGGTACAGGCTCAACCATATGCTGGTCCATCAATTTCCTGACACACTCACGGACATCTCCGACAACTGATTCTGAAGCTTTCACTATATCAGGATCTCCTGGAACCAATCCTTCAGCTATTAATCTCCTGACCAGGTTCTTGCTGTTGATTTGATGGCCACAGGGAAATATGCTTACATAAAGTAAGCACTCCTTTTCACCATGATTAAGCAGGTTCTCGTAGGGCTCCACACGTGCCCTTCTCATTTCTGCAAATATCGTATCAGTTCCATTCTGCTGTTGGAATTCTTTAAAGGCGCTATCACAATATGCCAGGATTTTACCAAGATCTTGGCTCACTTGTTTAAAATCTCTGCTTTCTGGATTTAGTCCTTTTCTACGCAAACATTCAGCTGCGCTGATCAGCGCTATTGGTAAACCATCACATTTATCAATGATGATATCTACATCATTGTTGCCCAACCGATGCTTATCTTCTTCTGTGTAGCCAGCCATTCCCCGGAACTTTACCCGGAAAAGTTTTCTTGAATTTTCTTGGTCCAGACCTTGCATTGTGTACTCATAACTGCCGAAGCTGTAGTCCCTGGCGACGCAAGGAACTTTTGTGGTCACAATTATTCTGCTGTCCATAACATTTTCACTGAATGCATTTTTTATGTCCTTCAATGGGGTCTCTCGCAGCACGTCATCAACAAAGACCAAGTACCTGACATATTGAATATACACCTTCCTATCAGAACATGTACAGACATGTGTACTTGTGCAGCATGGATAAAGCTGGTAATTTTACACAATATTTCAGGTGGATTGCTAGCCTTCTTGTAGGAAAAGTTCATTTCCATGTGGTAGAAAAGGCTGCTTTATGTTGGGCTATTTGGAAATTAAGAAACAGAGCATGTTTTTTTTTTAAAAAACTGATAAAATATCTGGCAAAACTAATCTGTTATGCCTGTTCTTTTTTGAACTACTGGGCAGGCATATAAAAGGAGGAGGATAGAGCTGAGATGATCAGAGGAGATGAAATTCTACAGGAAACGGCGCTGGTCACACACAGGGGATCATCATCTTCAAACCCTTTCAGAACTGAAGCTCAAGATGATAATAAGTGGCAATTGACGAGAAGTGAATAAAAAGCGCCTGCTCTCTGTCCAGAGATGGAGGCCACATGTTCCACATGTATAGCTACTGATTACTTAGGTGTTCTGGTAGTGTGGTGTTTTGGATTTGTAGTTTGCCCCGGGAGTTTTTAGTCTCTGCTTGGTGGCTAGGCTAAACTTGAGAGTGGAGTTTCAGTTCTCTTTTAGTTTTATGGTTTTGTTTCTTTTGCCTTCCTTTTGCCCCTGGGGGTGGACTGTAACAAAAACTCTGTTCCATTAATGCTGATAGTGGAACCGGAGCATTTTGATGCTTCACATGGAAAAAAAATGTAGTTTTTTTATGTACAGGTAGATTGGTGGGTGAGTAGCGAGTAGTCTATTTTCTCGTGTCGCGGTTCTTCCGACGCGTGGTAGTTGTTTTCCTTGCTGTAACGACGAGCAATGTAATCTGTCTTTCTTCAATTAAACCGATATCATGGGAAAAAATGGTTCTACCAATATTTATTTGGTTTCGGATGTTGATATTTTTTCAATAACCTTGGAAAAAAGGTTCTGCTAGTATTTATTTGGTATTTTGGATGTTGATATTTCCTCATTAACCTTGGTCAAACCTTATGAAGTATGTAAAAATCTGTAAGACTTAGATTTTGAAGATTTCAAAGCGGAGGTAGTAGTGTTTTCTGAACCGAATGTGAATTTTACACAAACAGAATTTAGGACATTGGCGCCACTAAAAAGATGTAGACCATCTAAAGATGATACGGAATCACGTATGCAGGCAAAACCATTCGACATAAACAAGATTTTCGAGAGAGAGGGGTGGAGGGAGATACCTTTTGTCCTTTTGGAAATGATGCAAAGCTTCGGTGGTACTTCCAGGTGCTGATGTGGGAGCAACTTCATGGCGGATCTTGTTTACAATGTCCACAGAGCTGAGGTCAGATGCCACAACCCATGACTTGAAATTGAAATCCTTGGTGATAGCATCGTCTTCGTAGAGTGCCCTTGCGAGGGCAGTCTTTCCGGAGCCGCTACATCCCACGATGGAGATCACGCTTAATCTCCCACGATGGGGCTCAATCCGTGGGGAGAGCAGCTCCGCAATCTCCTTTTTGGGTCCCTCGATGCCAACCAGATCCTTCTCTCGAGCATAAGGAATAGCAGATCCAACGGAGGACGACGGGCCGGCCGGTATCGCTTCAAAGCTGTTTGGCAGCTCATCTTTCAACTTCTTCATACTCTCCTTGAACTCACTGATGCGCTGAATAAGTAGAGGACGAGAATCTGCCCCAATCGCTGAGAGGATGAAAGAGCCAAATGGTCCGGGAACCCAGAGACCTTGTATGAAGTCATCGATATCATAAGCCAGCTCCTGCAGCAGCAATTCCATTCCTGCTGTCAGTTGCAGCTGGTTCTGCTTCCCCTGTAAGCGCACTGTGCGTATCAACTCGAAATCCTTGTTCATGGACTTGAGGCCAATGGCTACCTCCCCGGCAAGCTCTCTGTTTTTCCCTATGAGGTCCACCAGCATCTTGATAGACCCCATTACACTCCCGATGGTGCGCATGACCTCCATTGCTGCCCACTCCGCGCCTCTCCCTCTTACAGCCTAATGTGGAGAAGACTTGCATCAAGCGTACAGGATGTACATCCAACAGGAGAGAGGATCGATATACTCCATATATAAGGAGATGAGAATAGTCGCCAATCACAATATTCTAAGCATTTTTTATTTGAGATGGTTTAATTTTAACCATCAATTTGACCAATAATACACGTGTCATAAAAATTATGTCTTTAGACACTTTGTTCAAATATAATTTCATGACTTTAGGAGCACATAAACTATGTTATTTGGGTTTTAATAGTGAAATCTATATCATCAATGAGAACCATAGTTTACATATTAAATTCATTGCAACTCAAAGTGTCTATAAAAATCAAAACACTTATATGCAATAAATATGGCTGCATTTATTAATCGATTCAGACGTCCAGGTGTTTTCCTTTTCAAAAGGAATTTTGCGGGTAAAGCTAGTCCTTAGATGCGATTCTTTGATAAACCATGACCCAGACAGCAAAAGTGATTGGAGAGTTTTCATCCAGGACCGTAATGTACCCGCACTTAAATATATCATATATAGAGGATCATCTTAGAAAGTATCCAGGACCGTAATGTACCCGCCGCTGCAAATTTTCCAACTACCAATACAACTGGCACATGTGACTTCGTCACCACACGAGAATCACTATAGATCCATGAATAACTATAGCGCGCAGCCCCCCATACAGCCACAGATACACACACCCGAGACCTAGAGAGATCTAGAGACAGGAAGAAAAATAGAGGCCAAGAGAGATAGAGATCAAGATTTTAGATCATGGAGAGTCTACCGATGGTGTGCTATTCGGCAGAGACAATGAACACCCTCATCGACAAGGTCGCCAAAATGGAGAATTATTCCAATGCAACTGAAGAGTTCTCCGACCTGGCTCAAGAATTCAAGAAGGCTGTGCTAAGTCTTAAGGAGGATTTCTTTCACAACCTTGCCTTGCCCAAGGTGTGTATGAAGCAAGTCAGGGAGCTCGTCTTCGAGATTGAAGACTGGATCGATCAGAAGCCGGTGACCAACATGCTGGTTCCATCGGACATGGAAGATATCAGAAATTTCATGACTGAGATCAAAGAAGCGCGTGAGCGCTTCACATGGTATTACGATCTTCTCAAGGTAGTGCCCACGGAGCCTGATGTTGCTGGCGTGGCAACCAGCCAGACCAGCAACATCAACATCGACATCAACTCTTGGCTGCTTGTCGAGGAGAAACCTTGCCATGGTCTTCTCGACGGACCAAGAGACGAGCTTATCCAGCATCTGACTGACGGCAAGGACGAGATGCGAAAGGTCGTATCTATCGTCGGAATGGAAGGTCTTGGTAAGACTACTCTTGCCAAGCAGATCTATTCAAAGCTTTTACTTCGTCGGCAGTTTGAGTGCCAAGCTTTCGTCTATGTTGGCAGAAGAACTTCCATGACAATGATACTAAAGGATATACTCCGTCAACTGAACCCTGTCAGTAAGAAGTGGCAGCATTGGAGGGTTGTAGATGTGCAAGAAATTATCACTGAGCTCTGGGAATACCTCTGCACAAAAAGGTACTTTATTTGCATTTACAGCGTAACATTGTAAATGCATCGATGCTGCTCCAATGTTGCAATTAATAGTGAAAATACTATAGTTCTATACACAATTATCAGGTTCATTATTCGTTGTTTCTTTTTTCTTTTTTTACTTTAACTTGCATATTTCAAATTGTATGGTACCTGTTTTAAGATAATATGTTGATCCATACTTACCCTAAGTATTCAGGGCCAAGCTTGAAGGTGAATGTAAGTTTGGAGCAGATAGGTCGCACAAGTGCTGCAAATTGTCCAGTTTAGACACTTCTCTCGAAGTAGACTTTCACCCCGCTCTATAAACAAAGCCGCAACGGCCGAGCCCGCCGGTGGCAACACGCCGTCATCCACCTGCAACTCCGTGCTAGACCTACCCATGCCGCCATTGAGCCGCCATGTGCTCCATATGCCATGAATGGCGTCGCCGCAACCTCACTCCTCGCAAGACAGCCCCGGCCAAGACCACACACCACCGCAAAGAAGTGTAGGGTTTCGTAGCAGAAAACAAAAAAATTCTAACTAACGCAACCTGGTTGCCTAGATATATCTAGGAGTAATGCGGTAACGGAGATGGTTTCGGTGATGTACACTCGTAGACCGAAAGCGGTTAACGTTCCGCTAGAACGTGGTTGATGTAGTCACTACTAGGAAAAAGCCTACTGCTGGCGCACCTATTTTAGCTACCGCCGGCGCACCAGAGCCCGCCGGTGGCAACACGCCGGTGATATATGACCACTACCGGCGCACCTTGATGTTCGCCAGCGGTATATACAGTGGCGGAGCTTCACCAAAAATCAGGGGGGGCGAAAGATAAAATATCAATGTTTGGAGGGGCGAAATGCTAATTTTTCTGCATCTAAACACTCCCTAAAAAAAATTCTTCAGAACTTTGCAAAAAGCTGGGGGGGGCGGCGGCCCCCCCTGACTTACACTAAGCTCCGCCAGTGGGTATATAGACCTAGCACCGGCGCAGTGGGTTGGGTGCGCCGGTAGTAATATGTTTTGGAAATAAAAAAAAATCAACGCGGTCAGGCTGCTCTATAGCGAGGCCAGGCGTTGGGCGTGGGCGGATGCACACGAATCGAGGAACGCGGTCACGCTGCTCTGGCTTGCGCGCGACGGGCCAGGCGGTGGGCGCGTGCGAGCGTTCCGGTGACCGGGGCAAGGCCCGTGCGGCGGGTGTGCTTGCGCGCGCGGAGGTGGGCCTGTGTCGAGCGAGGCGACGGCCGGTGGAGCTCTGCGTGTGGGCGGTGCTTGCCCGCTCCTGCGCGCCCTTGGTCGCACTTGGCGGAGCGGGGCGGTGGCCGGTGGATCTTTGCATTGAGGCGTGCGCCGGGACGGATTGGTTGAGCAGGGGCGGCAGCCGGTGGAGCTTGGTCGAGCGGCACGGCGGCTGGTGGAGCGCTGCATCCCTTGACCGCACTTGGCGGAGCGGAGCGGCCTAGATGCGGCGATTTACACAAAAATAACTCTTTGTGGGAAAGAACACACGAAATGACCCTCCGGCCAAACTATTTCACGCCTCTAACCCTTTTGTGTGACGCCCTTGCGAACACACCTGTCTATGTGACGCCCGTGGGAGCGGCGCCACACATTGTCGGCTGGCGGGCTCGAGCGCCACACAAAAGGGTTAGAAGCGTGAAATAGTTTGGTCGGAGGGTCGTTTCGTGCAATTCTTACGCAAAAGGGTTATTTTTGTGTAAATCGCCCCCTGGATGCTAGCAGCTGGAGCGAGGAAAAGTGATTTTCCATGGCACCTAAGGCCCCGTTCGGCACACAGGTTTTGGAGGGGATTAAAGTGTAATGATTTCCCTGGACCAGCCAAAGACTCTTGTAAACACGTACTGAACTGTTCGGCCGGCCGGGTTTGTACCGGTTTGAAAGTGTTTCAGCTCCAAGTATTTGTACAAAACCTGCTAATACACGTGTGAATAAAAACGCTAGGCACCCCTCGCGTTTTTTCTGGCGAGCGTGCTGTCAAATAAGGCTGAAGTTTTACTGCATGTGTGATGCTGCGGGCACAGTGGCATTATCATGCTGTACGAGCTGCTGCGGGCCATCCCAAAGAGAAAGCTAGAGACGATGAGGGGGCGGCGTGTGGGCGGGGAAATAGGGCAAAGAAGTATCGGACTCACAGATCCAGTTTTTTGCTCGCTCCTGATCGTTACCTGGCCCTGAATAGCTAGAGAATCATGCCCTACCAAACCAGTAGCCACCCGAAACACTTGTTTTCACCCAAAACACTACATATTATACACTCCAATCCCCAAGGCAGGTGAGAGGAGAGAGAGGAGGGAGCAGCGTATGTGCGCATGTGCGCTGTCAGGAAGATTGGTCAACCGACCAATAACAAGCAAGCACACGGATTTGTGTTTCTTTCAGATGTTTGCAGCCATTGGATCTTTCTAACGTGCGGCTGGATGATGAGGCATCTTTAGTGGGCACACCCGTGACTGCTGTGACTGCATACCGCAGCATTATTGTGGTACACCAGCACTGCCAATCTACTGCCGGCGCAGCAACATTTATGTTCGCCCGCAGTATCTGACGGTATTGCTTGTAATTAGGACAACACTTATCTCTGGCGCAGGAAAACGCTGGTACGCCGGCGGTAGATAGGTACCACCGGCGCACCAAATAAGTGATGCGCCGGTGGTAAATAGCGCTAGCGTACCACTTATTTGGTGCGCCGGCGGTAGATAGTGCGGCTATAGGCGTTTTCCTAGTAGTGAGTCGTACTCGTCGCCGACCTCAAGGTCGTGTTGAAGTCCTCCTGGTACGACGTCAAGTGCCGCAAGTGCAACACCTTGTAGTTTCGCACACATACATTGCTCAATGATGCTCTCGTTTCCGTTCCAGCGGAGGTGCGGAAGTAGATCTTTTGGATCCGGATCTCGACAGCGCTCCTGCGTACCGGGTGGAGTACTCCCTCAGTGCGGAGCTCTTCGAGGAACCATGCATGGGAGAGAGAGAGAGGGGGAAGAGGGGAGGAGGCGCCCAAGGGGATCTCCTTTTTCTCAACCCTAATTGTGTGTCCTCCTCCTCCCAATGCCTCGACCTTATATAGAGGGAGGGGAGGGGGGTTTGGTGCACCCCAAACCCTAGGGTTTGGGGATGAGCCAGGGTTTGGGCCCAAAACTTGCCGCCACCACCCACCTCCAAAATAACCTAGCCCCCCCATAAACCCTTATATGGCTCCCCTCCGGGAGGGGCCCATTAAGGTGGGCTGCACCTTTTAATATTAAATAAATATATAATTAAATATTAATTATCTTAATTAATATATACTACATATTATTTAATTCCCGATGATTCGAGACACCTCTCGAACCACTCCGAACATTCTTCAGATTCTCTCGGAACCCTTTCCGGTTTTCTCTTCTCTATTATCCGGCGTTTCCAATGAATCCAAAACAATCTTAAGTTTCGTTGAACCCTTAAGTGTATTTCCCTACGGTTCGAGAACGACATATACATGATCGAGATGCCTCTTCGATCAATGATCACCAGGGGTTCTGGAGAACCATAATGATCCATGTGTGCTCTACGAATATAAAGTCGTTGAACCGCAAATGCCGAGTCATATTCCCTTTGTTACTTCGATACAAGACTTGTTAGAGATGTGATCATCGTTATCATCATACCTAGTTCGATCTCGTTACCAACAAGGCTATTCAACTCGTTCACGTGTGATTCCATCCTCATGACCTAGTCATGTGTTGCAACTTGGATGTAATCTCACCGAGTAGGCCCAGAGTATCTTCCGTCATGCAGATGAACAAATCCCGTTATTGACACATACGCCTCAACACATCTCTTTGGAATACCTGAGCACCACCTTTATTATCACCCTGTTATGGTGTGGTGATTGATGATGTCTAAGCAGCCGCCGGTGGCAGTGATTAGATATGGTCTCACGGTCTAAGGATTAGGTTACACCATTTATGTTAGTATCGCAACGCTGGACTTTGTGATTGGATCACATTGCAATACATATGTTGGGAATGTTCATCATATCATTTACCCAATGATATGATCCCATTGCCAATTGACTTATATGTCCATGATCGGGAAACATCGATCATCTGTTGACCACAATGAGCTAGTTCGCATAAAGCTTGCTAGGAACTCTGGTTTGTTTACATACCACACGTGTACCAATGTTTTCGATTGATATAGTTATAGCATGCCATAAAACTTATTATGAACTATTGATATATAATAATAAATACTCTTTATTATTGCCTCTAGGGCACCATATCCAACAAGAAGCACCCTCACCGCCACGCCCGGGGACATAGCCGCGCCAAAACTGACGTCACCATGCCTCTGGTCAAGCCGATCACTTTTTCGGCATCCAAGAACTCGCCACTGCACGCAGCAAGAGCATCACCTCGACCCTCCCGGAGGAGGAACCGCACAGCTGTACAACCAAGGGCCACCGGATCCGGGCCCACCTAGCCCAGATCTGGTACCAGCTGCGGTGTAGCCTAGAGGGAGCCCACCGGCGTTGGCCCCACCTAGGCCCTTTTGGCCCAGGATGAGGCCCTTCTGGCCCAGATCGGGGCCCGCCTAACCCCAATCTGGGCCGCGTCGCCAGCAGCAGCCGCCCTCCGCCGCACGCCGCGCTAGCCCGCCACTCCGCCTTGAGCCGCCATCGTCAAGTCTCACCGCCGCCTCCAGACCGATCCCGAGGAGCCCTGAGAAGCACCGCCGCCATCCGCTACTGCCCCGCACAGAGCCAAAACGAGAGGCTAAGGAAAGGCACGCCGGCAGCGGCACCGCGCGGCCTTTGCCGGCGGGGAGGAGGAGGTGCGGAAGATGGGTGGGGGCGCGGGGGCTTAGGGTTCGCCCGGTCGTCGCCCGTGGGGGACGACCCGAGCGAGAGCGAAACGTTTTTGGCCTGACGCTGATATGCAATACTATCTTTAAAGCTTTGCTTTCTTGAGAGGAGAGATTGTACGTTGACAAAACCTTGGGCGCAGCGGTCGCATAGAGCCAGCGTGAAGGCCCGACGGGGTTGCGAAAAAGATCTCCGGTTAAATTCCGGCCAGAGTTGGGGTGTCGCCGACGGACGCCGGGGGAGGGGGGGGGATATACTCAGCTGGTGGGGCGGTTGAATATTTTTAGGGGAGTTGGGTCGGTGTTGAGGACCGACTCTTACAATCTTTACCCTCTAACTGTTTAAGGGATCAGGTAGGTGAGATTTTGGCCGATTTTTACTCCTCTAAAGCTTTAGAAGGGATCGGTTAGAGATGCTCTTGCAACCAGTCAACTCTGCTAGTTCTTTACACTATAGGACGCAATACACTAGGATTCGTGCAATTTATGCCAACTAAGAACATAAGGACAATGCTAAATATTACATAGAAAACCGTTCCGAGGATAAAAACTGGGGACTTGCCATATTCATGTACGGCCATATTGGTTGTTGATAAAAATTTGCTAGTACCTTAGGACCAGTCCAGCACGCAATTGGCCCAGGAAGTTCCTTACTGTTGTACTCAAAGTTTTGAATATGCGGGTATAGCTTTTTGGAAGACCTCCCGCTACGGCTATACCATTTATATAGACTAAATGAGAAAAACAGCTAATAGCCAGTATATCCGTATTTACCTATAGTTTTAAGTTATAGTTTTCCTCCCTCGAATCATGTTTGAGTTGTTTTCCTCTTTTTTGGGTAAGGTATGACTGCAACTTTCCATATTTTTGGAAAAACGCTAAATGGATACTATGGTTCTACTTTTATCTTATCTGAATACTATGCACTAGAAATGAGGCATTTAAATATGCCAACTTTTTATCGAATAAAAAATGTTATACCAACTTCGCGCATAACAATAATGCTAGGTTCTATGTACAACACAGTTTTGAGGATCAAAATTTGAGGACGTACCACTAAATTCATTTGTTGCCAAATAGGTTGTAGTAGAGATTTTTCTTACTAACTTTGTTGTAGTTGTTGTACAATATGATTCATTATAGTTGTCTTTGTGGAATCTTTTTTGTTCATTTTAATGCATTTTACGTATTTTGAAATCATGTATTAATTTGAATTGATTATATATAGTAGCTGATAGATACTTACTTTATTTGTACATCTATATGTTAGGTACTTCATCCTAGTCGATGGCATATGGAGTACATGGGCATGGAATGTTATCAATTGTGTGTTGCCAAATAATCGTGGAAGTAGGGTTTTGACAACAACTTGCATCACGGATGTAGGCATGTATTGTTCTAGCTATCCAAATGATCTTGTATACCACATGGAGGCACTTAGCAAGGAGAAGTCCAAAATCTTATTTCTTAGTAAAACATTAAATCTTCAAGACGAAGAAAAGTGGGCTGGTTTTGAAGAACATTCTTGTTACATGTTGAAACTGGCTGATGGAATGCCATTGGCCATGCCATTGGCCATAACTGTTGCAGCCGGCTTATTATTAGCCAGGAAATCCGAGGCACCGGCAGAACTGAAGATGCTCGGGGAATCTATTATTTCATCACTGAAGCAGTATTCACCCTGTGAAGGAATGAACAAGATATTACAAATGAGTTATGCTGATCTATCTCTTCCTTTGAGGTCTTGCATTATGTACCTGAGTGTTTTTCCAGAAAACTATACTATCCAGAAAGATCGCTTGATACTGCTATGGGACGCAGAAGGAATTATCGTAAGAATAGATAAAGAGTTCTCTTTGGTAACAGGGGAGAGGTACTTCAATGAGCTTATTAGTAGAAGACTGATTCAGCCGGTTTTCCACCTTAGTTGTCACCAGGCAGTGGGATGTACTGTTCATACTTTAATTCTTGATTTCATCAGATCCTTGTCGAGAGAAGAAAATTTTGCCATGACAGCTGCAGAATTGATTTGTGTTCCATTTCCATGTGACACAATTCGACGGTTCTCGCTGGACTGCCATAATGAAGACGAAGTTGACACCTTGTCCACAAGCAGCGTGAACCTGTCAAGGATGCGATCCCTCACAGTCTTCAGGGATGCCGAAAGGAAGGTCGGTCCTCCATATTCTCAGCGTTTGCCTTGGGTTTATGCGCATGGTGAAGAGATGCGTCCTACTAAGGCTCTAGAAGTTCCTATCAATAGTATTTTGGCTTTCAAACTTCTGCGAGTGCTGGACCTAGGAGATACAAAGAATTTAGAAAAACATCATCTGGAAGGCATTGGAGGATTGGTTCTACTGAGATACTTGGGGCTCGCAGGGACTAGTATATATGTGCTACCAGAGGACATTGGAAAACTGGAGCAGTTGGAGACCCTAGATTTGAGGGGGCATATTGGGCTCGTAACTTTTCCAGCATCTGCAGTTAAATTGCGAAAGTTGAGGCATCTACTGGTTGAAGTAGATGCCACGAATATTTGGGAGATGCCGAAATTAGAACGAGCACCGTTCATTAATGTTGAGAGTAGCAGCTCACTTGGTAATGTGGTAGAGCTGCTGAGGAAATCTGAGCAGATCAGGACGCTCGGCGTATCTATGAGAACATCAGTTCCAACAGAAACCGACCTCGTGTCATTTCTGGACGAGGTTGTAAAGTCCAAGGTCCAATTCCTAGACCTTGATTATGGGTATCAAGGTTCTGAAGCGATTCCCATACTGGTGGATTCATGGGAGAAGGTAACAGCTCCGCTAGAAACGAAATTTGAGCCCCGAAGATTTTCTCTCACCATCTATTACTCCAATGGCTCGCGAATTACACCTAACATGGGCTCACTTGCCAGCCTCACCGAACTGGATATTTATCTTTATGAAGCAAATGCAGAAGATTTCATTGTACTCGAGGGCTTGACCAATCTGGTCCTTCTCACATTCCTTGCAATGGATTGTTCCGTAATAGGAAGGTTCATCATCAAGGGTGGTATCTTTCCATTTCTGAAGGTGTTTTCGTTCAGAGTCAAGAATAGCTGGATGGGGCTGCAGTTCGAAAAAGGAGCCATGCCGCAGCTCCAAAGGCTTGGGCGTGGCTTCCATGTAATTAAGCGGCGGGGTCAAGCATATCCGGATATTGGCATCGAGCACCTCACTCGCCTCACACAAGTCCATGCCATAACCTTTTGCGAGGAAGCTACAGTTTCAGAGGTGGAGGCCGCGGAAGCTGCCATCAGATATAAAGTATCTGAGATCGCCACCAAACCAACATTAGAATTGAGCAGAGAAAATCAAGATGAGATGTGGACGGTGGAACAACAGCAACCGACACTTGTCAACCAATTATCCGAGGAGACGAGCATAGGACAATTCGAAGACGATGACCAGATCCGGGAGCACGAAGAGCAAGTATCTGGGATGGACGGCAAATCCACACAAGAGTGGAGAATAGAACATGAAGACCCGATGCGGAAGGACAAAAGGATATACTACACTCCTTCCAAAAAACAATTATTTGAGAACGTCCAGAAACGCAAGTTGCGTCGGATCATATCATCTTTGTCCGATAAGATGAAGGACGCGGGGAGAAAATTAATTGGCCACCCCAAATTGCGTCGGATCATATCATCTTTGTCCGATAACAGCAGCAAATTCAAATTAGAGTCGAGCACAGAAGAGGAACACCAGATGCGCAAGGGCAAAGGGAAGTAATCCATACCATAAAAAAAATAGTATTCGAGAGCACCGAGGAACACAAGTTACAGAGAGCAGAGTATCTGAAGAAAAGATGAAGGGGCCGGGCAAGAGTTCATCGGCTCCATAAAAGTATCTGAAAAGACCAAGAAACATAAAGTAGAATTCAGTGCGCAATCTCAAGATAGGATGAAGAACAACCAAGAGCTCTAAGCTCGATAGGAGTGACGATGGATGAAGAATCATCGCCCGTGAAATATCACGTGTTTAGTTGTAATATTGCTAGTAATAAAGAAAGCTTTTATTAGCAGGCTTATAATATGGTACTTCCCTCTTCTATTAATGTATAAGCCGAGTGTATGTTATTCATTGCCAAAAAATAATACGATACTACATTGGAGTTTTCTTTTTCTATAAGAAAGTTCGGTCCTTGCTACTTTCCTCGCGGGGTTCAGTTCTTGTACCTACGACTAGGCCTATGCACTTTGTTTTAAATGGAAATTTGTTTCTTTTTTCTGTTTTTCTTATAATTCGGTTAATAAGAAATTGCACCGAAATTATACTGTAGTTTTTAATTAGCCATTAACTCGGTCAATTGACAATTCAGTTCGGTGTTCGGTTTTAATCGATATAACCAAATGTGACATATTGATTGCATGCGTACAACCATCTCCATAGCAGAACTAGTGACCAGGCCACTGTAGTGACCTAGCATACCACTGCATGCGTACAACCATCTCCATAGCAGAACTAGTGACCAGGCCACTGTAGTGACCTAGCATACCACTGCATGCGTCCAACCATCTCCATAGCAGAACTAGTGACCAGGCCACTGTAGTGACCTAGCATACCACTGCATGCGTACAACCATCTCCATAGCAGAACTAGTGACCACACCACTGTGGTGACCTAGCCAAGTCATCGACACAGTTCCACTAGTATTACATCACTTAGAGTGCTACAATAAAAACATTGCAGGTTCAAGGAATGTCTATAGAATTACAATACAAACTCTTTATAAAAGATCAACACAATCTCATAATTACAATAAAGTAAAACTGCTAATTTTTAAAAGAATAACTCGTAGACTAAACTTATTACTAGTTCTACCTACTGATAAGGGGTGGCCCGATCTTCTAAGTAAGCAACGGTGGTGATGATGATCACGCGATGAACACAGCGGAGATATATGATGATGAAGTGGATGGTAACTTGTATGACGCAACGAAGTCTCTCGATTGATCCCTGTCGCCAATGCAACAGCTCTCAACCCTGCAAGATATTCGCAACTCCACACACTTGCGCACGTAGCCGCCGACCACGAAGCGGTAAGTTGCAACCGTCTAATTCCCAATGGAACAACGGATCACACAAGACTTTCGGGGTTTACACCAAATCAATGCAATATGGTGTAGAAATTCGATAGAGTTGCAAAGCAATCAACTATGAACTAGGTTTATCTTAAACGTGGTCTAAACCTAATTTGGGGCGTCTGGCACTTATATAGGGTTCGGGACGACCGGTCGAAAAGATACAAAACCGACCCGGATCGGATCGGTCGAGACAGACTCGGAGACGCCGATCGAGGCCGTCGACCGGAGTCTGGACTGGGCGGTCAGTCGAAAGGCCTGCACGGGTGCGACGGAATAAGGGTCCTGGAACCACGGAAGTGGCCGGATGGCACCGGCGAGGGCCTCGGCGCCGGCTGACCCGGGGCGCCGGTTGGACCGGGCCTCGGACCGGCGCGCCGGCGTGGCGGCCGGTCGACCGGGCTGGGACCGGGTGCGCGCGTGGCGGCCGGTCGGACCGGCGCCGGCCTGGACGTCTTCTTCCCTCGCGCATGCCTCCCGCTCCTCCCTCGCGCGTCCATATGATGTCTTCATGTCCAGCTTCATGTCCAGCTCCATGTCCAGCTCCATGTCCAGCTTCACGTCCATCTGCTCCTCTCCTCCTCGTGCGATGCTTGCTCCCTCTTCATACCTGATCATACATAAGTAATAGGACTTAGGCAGTATAAAGTTCTCATCGATCAAAGTATCGCTTAGGAACAAGTTCACCTGTTGCTTGAGTAGCTTCGCACAAGCCCTTGTAATAGGTCCAATCCGACTTCATTGGACTTGAGCTTCACAGCGCATCGTCTTCATCTTGCAATGACGGAGGTAGTAGTGTAGTAGTAGGGATGTCCTCATCATCCCCCCTTCAAAGGCGTCGACCTCGACGCTCCAAGGTCTTCTCAGTCATATGGTGTCAAATCAGCCACATTGAAAGAATTGCTGACACCAAACTCATCAATTGGAAGATCTATAGAGTATGCATTATCATTGATCTTGGCAAGCACTTTGTAAGGACCAGCACCACGAGGAAGCAACTTTTGTAGCTTCGGGAACCTATCCTTGCGAAAATGTACCCAGACCATATCACCAGGCTTGAACAACATCTCCTTGCGCTTCTTGTTCACCCTTGCAGCATTGCTCTTGCCTTTCTTCTCTATCAACTCTTTAGTCTTCACATGAATCTTTCGCACAAAATCTGCCCTCTTCGATGCCTCCATATTGACTCTCTCATGTATGGTTAGAGGCAACAAATCAAGTGGAGTAATGGGTTTGAAACCATATACCACCTCAAGGGACACAGCTACGTGGTAGAATGTCCGCCTGTTGTAAGCAAACTCCACATGCGGCAAACAATCTTCCCACTCCTTCAAGTTCTTCTTTATCATGGATCTCAACAGTTGTGACAATGTGTGACGCCCCGAAACCAGTACCATGAGGATTCCAGTGAACCCGCCGAAATCCGCATGATATCGATTCAAAGACGCCCTCCGACACGACGTGCACGACGAATCACACACGTGATGCCAGAGGAATTAACACGAGCGGTAACATTACAACAGGATTACAATAGAGCCCACAAGAAAACATATATTACAACAACGACTCCAACGAGTCAAGATACAAATATACAATACAAAGATCCAAATCATACAGAAGATCAAATACGTCCGAGTACGGACAAGATACAAATTGGACTAAGAGTCCTGAAGATAACCAGTGGCGTCCATAACCCCGCCTAGGCCAAGCCGAAAGGGTAACCTTGCTAACGTCGCCTTCATCGAACATGTCTTCATACCTGCCCGGTTATGTCCCAAAGAAGCAGCAATAAGTACGGGTTCGTACTTAGCAAGACTTCAAGACGTATAAGCATTCGTCAACCAGTCGTCCTTTGTACTTGAGGCACGGGACTTAGAGGACGCAAGAGGAACGTCATAGGCAATATGGTGGGGTTGAGCGGCAGCGCGCAAGCACTAAAAACCTATAGAGATACTCTACAACAGTCGTCTAATCAGAGAAGATGAGAGAGCGCATAAGCTAGCAATTCTATACTCTGCAAACATAACACAACCGATGCGTTCCCCCTCGCAAGGAAGTACTTACAAAGAGCACTCACGGTGGACAAGTTTTATTAAGTAATGTTGTAGTAATGCTATATTACTACGCAAGTTATTAGCAAATTATTAAAACAACATAAAGGTGTAAGTTGTTCTATGATCAAGTCATACAATTCCAAGTCGTCCATAACCGCGGACACGGCTTATCGATAAGATGTACACCTGCAGGGGTTGCCCAAATATAACCATACGCATGCTCGAACCCACTTACTACAGGTGGAGTCTCACAACAAGATCGTTCCCAATGCAAGAGAAAGTTTAATGGGAGCCACCCAACTAAGCTACCGTGACGAAGTCCGGCCGTACTCCGATACGGACCCAGAGGTTTGCGACGGCTTCCAAGGCGGGCACTAACGACCGCCAAGGATAAGGAGCCCCGCATTATGAGTACAATATAAACACCCGAAGGCAACAGGAAATAAATCGTGCATATCGTGCATATGAGCAAATAAAACCAAGGTTGTGGCTCCCAATAAACAGACTCGAGGAAAGGTAGTGGGTGATGGGGTCCCACTCCCCACGTACGGGTAGAGCGCTCAATCTCGGAACAGATAACAAGAACTCGGGTCCTAGGGGACATTAGCGAGTCAAAGTTCCGATGCTTTCGCAAAGGGGCTCACAGATGCCTCTGCTTACAATTTTAGTTGTTAACAATAAATAGATCATGATTATCTCTAACAACTGATGTAACATGTGATAACTTCCCAACAGATAACCCGATAAGATAGCAACAACGGTAAGGAGATAAAAATGGCACTAGCATGCACTACGACTCGCAAGGCAGACCCGATAACCAAACAACAGCTGTAGGAGGTGGTGGTGGCAATATGGGCTGCTTGAGGTAACAAGTGGATAGGACACGTGACAATAACGCAACTCAAGGATAGCAATAAGGGAGAAGGTAAAATAAAATAGGTGAGCGACTCCTGCAGAGACAGGAGTTTAGGAAATGCTTGCCTGTTAAAGCTTGCCGAGGAACATCCGGAGAACTTGTCGTATCTCACAACACCACTTCGCGATCCTATCCGGGAAGAAGCAAATGCTGGACAAACAACGGGTGCAAGTCTTACTACTACGGATAAAGAAGATCCAGCATGATCATGATGTTATGCATGACACGGCAAAGGTGATGCGATGCAATTATCCAATTAAGCGGGATCGGAATCCCGGACAAACAAATTAGGGTTGGAGTTGCATTTCTACCAACAAAATTAAGTGTTGATTAGCATGGCACAACATGGCAAGGGTGAGCTACTTCAATATTAAGCGGAGCGGGGAAAACCCTAGGTGGAATTCCAAAATACTCTGGTGTTCTATTAGGTGAGATGCACAAACTACCAACGCGCGACATGATGCGGGATGCAAACAGATGAATGGATGGCATATTCATGTTCCTCTCATTTTTCTGGTCAATTTTCATATAGAACACTTTTTTTTTGATTTACCGATTAAAAGTTATTAGCATATTAGTTTTTATTAATTAAAATAGAAAAATAGATTTATTTTAATTGGGGTAAGGACCCGAAAACAAATTGTTTACAGGGGAGGACCCCGGGTTGTTTAGCAAAAGATCTAGGGGGTTATCGATAAACTGACATAGCCAGGGACGCCGGGTAGAGGAATAAAAACTAGCAGGGGCCTCCATGCAAAACTGACGAGATATAGATCTGGGGGAGGGGGGTTTCTCACCGGAGGGGCAGCTAGCCCAGGTCGCTGACGGGTGGGGCCCGGAGCCACGTGGCTGCCAGCGTGGCGAGGCGTGCTGGAACGCACGGAAGCTGTTCGACGGGGGGGTGCACGCGCGCGGGAGGTGGTCACCGCGTCTCGGCGTGGAAGCGCGCGGGCGTCTGGAGGCATACCAGGAAGCGAGAGGGGGCGCCACCAACGCGCCTCGTCGGCGCGGACCCTGGGGTGGCGGCTCCGTTGTCGGGGAGTCGCCGGAGGGGCGCCGGAGACGAGGTTCTGCGGCGGAAAGGTTCGGCTCAACGAAGAGAAGAAGAAAACGGAGGCTAGAAAGGAAGCAGGGATGTCTGGGGGGTGCGCGTTCTCACCCTGAAGCTCGACGTGCCGTCTTCAGGACCGGAGGAGGGAGGAGCTCGCCGGAATCGACGAAAAACGTCGCTGGAGACGGAGAAGGGAACCACGAATTGGCGGCGTCTGAGAGCACCCGGGCTCGATTGCTTGCACGAGGTGAACGGGAAGAGTGAGGCGAAGCTTGGGGTGGTCTCGGATTGAGAGGGGATGGTCGGAGCTGGCCGGACGATGGCGGGGAGTGCGGTGGTGCGCTCGGACATGCTCACAGAGAACAAGAAAAAGAGAAGAGGGGGAAAGCAGAGGTGGCGGCGGTGAGGAAGGAAAAGGGAGGGGAGTTGGTAGCGCTAGGGTTTGGAGGGGAGATAAGGAGGGGGGAAAACGAGTGGGAGCGGACGGGAGCGAGGACCACAGCATCACGCTCCCGGCGTGATCTCTCGATGGGGAAGACGACAACAGGAGCGGCTCCTCTCACCGAAGGGGTATGGGCCAGGAGTGAGAGCGGGCTGAGTTGACTTGGGCCGCCGGGGAGAAGGGAAAAAGGCCAGGAGGAGAGAGGGGAAACTGGGCCAAGGAGAGGAAGAGCAACCTAGGTCAGGTTAGGGTTTTTTTTTCAAAATGTTTTGTTTTTCTTTCTTCTTCCAAAACCTTTGATTATAAAACTGTTTTGAAACATTTTCAAACTTCAAAACAAAGAAACATTTTATTTTGAGTTTGTAAACATTTAAAATAGGTTAACTCTTTTATAGTTTTGTTTTGCTAGGGTTTTATTAAATGAAAAGAAAGAGGAGGTTTAATTATAAGAACCATATGAGAGGGAAAAGAAAATAATTTTTATTTAAAATAATTTTATTTGATAAGAACTTGTGGATGACATGATGCATATGCCATGATGATGCATAAAAGAAAAACAACAAACAAGATCTATTATGGGTACTACCCGGGGACGTTACACAATGTTCTATTCACCACCTCAGTTTGACCATCAGTTTGGGGATGACAAGTAGTGCTGAAAAATAGCTTCGTCCCCAGCTTTCTCCAAAGCGTCTTCCAGAAGTAGCTTATGAACTTCACGTCACGATCAGAAACAATAGTCTTCGGGACTCCATGTAGACGTACAATCTCCCTGAAAAACAGGTTAGCAATATGCGACGCATCGTCGCTCTTGCGGCAGCAATAAAGTGTGACATCTTAGAGAATCTATCCACTACCACAAATATAGAATCATGGCCTCTCTTAGTACACGGCAAACCCAATACAAAATCCATACTAATATCCTCCCAAGGTGTAGTAGGTGCCGGTAAAGGAGTATACAAACCGTGAGGCTTCACTTGGACTTGGACTTGTTGCAAGTAATGCATCTCTTCACATACCTGTCCACATCCCGCCTCATCTTTGGCCAATAAAAGTGGTCAGCTAGCATGAATAGCGTCTTCTCACGCCCAAAGTGACTCATCAAACCTCCAGCATGTGATTCCTGCAATAAGAGCAAACGCACAGACGATTCTGGAACACATAGTTTGTTAGCTCTAAACAAGAACCCATCATGTATGTGATATTTCTCCCAAGCTTTACCAATAGCACACAAGCGATATGGTTCAGCAAAATCATGATCAGTAGCATATAAATCACATAGTATCTCTAATCTAGAATTTTAACATCAAGGTGAGTTAATAGCATGTTGTTCCTAGATAGGGCATCAACAACAATATTATCTTTTCCCTTCTTATGCTTAATAATGTATGGAAAAGACTCAATGAACTCAACCCACTTAGCAAGATGCCTATGCAAGTTAGATTGAGCTTTCAGATATTTCAAAGCTTCATGATCAGAATGTATGATAAATTCTTTTGGCCACAAATAATGTTGCCAAACCTCAAGAACTCTAATTAAAAAATACAATTCTTTATCATATATAGGATAGTTCAACTTAGCACCAGAAAGTTTCTCAGAAAAATATGCAATTGGGCGACCCTCTTGCATTAACACACCACCAATTCCAATACCACTAGCATCACATTCAATCTCAAATTGCTTATTGAAATCAGGAAGTGCAAGCAACGGTGCAGAAGTTAACAATCGTTTCAGTTCATCAAAAGCATGATCTTGGGCTGCGCCCCACTCAAATGCAACACCATTTTTAGTCAATTCATTCAAAGGTGCAGCAATAGTACTAAAATTGGGCACAAATCTTCTATAAAACCCAGCTAGACCATGGAAACTTCTTATTTGACTCACATTCATGGGAGTAGGCCAATTTTGAATTGCTTCAATTTTAGATGAATCTACCTCTACTCCATGCTTAGAGACAACATAACCAGAAATATGACCTTATCTTTGCAAAATATGCACTTCTCAAGATTACCATAAAGTTGATTATCACGCAACACTTGCAAAACATGTCGAATATGCATAGTATGATCAGATTCATTGCGGCTGTAGATTAATATGTCATCAAAATACACAACCACAAACTTGCCAATAAAATCACGCAAAACATAGTTCATCAGTCTCATGAAAGTGCTAGGTGCATTAGTTAAACCAAAAGGCATTACTAACCACTCATATAAACCAAATTTTGTTTTAAAGGCTGTTTTCCATTCATCCCCCTCTTTCATCCTAATTTGATGATAACCACTACGCAAATCAATCTTAGAGAAAACAGCAGCACCACTCAATTCATCTAGCATATCCTCTAAACGGGGAATAGGATGACGATATCGAATAGTAATGTTGTTGATCGCTCTACAATCTACACACATGCGCCATGTACCATCTTTCTTAGGAACTAGAATAACAGGAACGGCACAAGGACTAAGGCTTATGCGGATATAACCTTTGTCGAGTAGCGCTTGTACTTGCTTCTGTATTTCCTTCGTCTCTTCGGGGTTCGTCCTGTATGGTGCCCTATTGGGCAGCGAAGCTCCGGGGATCAAGTCAATTTGATGCTCAATACCACGCAATGGTGGTAATCCCACTGGCACCTCCTCCGGAAACACATCGCTGAATTCCTGCAAAACACTAGAAACACCAAGAGAAATAGGGGTCATGTCGTTAGAAACCAAAACCTCACCCTTGTACATGAGCACAAGAGGCATGGCTGTAGGATCCTCACTAAATTCTCTCATGTCCTCTTTGGTGGCTAATAAGACTAAGGAATTCACTCTCTCACTTTTCGTTATATCACTCACGGCATTACAATTCTCTCGCCTATCTACTGGAGCATCCTCCAAATTTACTTCAACTTTCTGACGAGATTCATTGACAATTTGCTGTGGTGACATAGGCTGCAAGTTAATTTTCTTACCCTTGAACTCCAAGTGATATGTATTGGCACGGCCATTGTGTTGCACAGAACGGTCATAGAGCCATGGCCGACCCAATAATAGGTGACACACCGTCATAGGAACCACATCAAAATCAATGGAATCCTTATATGGTCCAATCTCAAAATCAACACGCACCATGTGGTTTACCTTCATCTCACCATTGTCACTCAACCACTAAATATAGTATCGATGCGGGTGCGGTAGATACTTCAATTTCAGCTTGGTACACAACTCCTTGCTTGCTAAATTGTGGCAACTCCCGCCATCAATAATGACCTTGCAAGCCTTGTCAGGACCAACTAAAGCCTTTGTTTGGAACAAATTGCAGCGCTGAGTAGATGCACTTGGCAACACATTAAGAGCACGCTGAGACACAACAATAGTGCGAGCTTCAGACGGATAAGCATCTACACCATCACTGTCATAGTCATCGTCTTCTGGAGCATATGGATCAGCATCATCTCTAGTCTCATATTCATTGTCCTCATTGATAAACATGACCTTGCGGCTAGGACAATCTCTCTTGAAGTGACCCTTGCCACCACATGTATGACAAGCCATATCACGGTTGCGCGCAGTAGACATGCTAGAACCACTTGTACTTGCAGCAGGTTCAGACTTCTTTGTGTTAGACACATTGGAGTCCGGCTTGCTAGATGAAGTAGCAAACGGTGCGGAGCGCGAAGATGGCGCCGGCGCCGTAGATGGGGGCGCCCTAGGCGTGTAACGCCCAGCTCCCGTAGCACGACCTTTGATTTTGCTTCTTCAGCCAACTGTGCTTCAGCTTCTCTTGCATGATGTAACAACTCATTAATAGTGGTGTAATTGTGATGTCGAACAATGCCTTTGATATCATACTTCAAACCATGTAGAAAACGCTGCATTGTCATCTGAAGTGACTCACGGACACGGCCACGCTGCATAAGCATCTCCATCTCCATGAAATAAGTATCAACATCCTTCACACCTTGTCTCAAGAGGGTCAACTTATCAAATATAGACCGCAAATAATTAGTGGGAACAAAACGAGCTTGCATAATAGCCTTCATCTCGCGCCATGAAAGAACTGGCAACTCGTTATCTTCGACGAGCACGTGTAACTCCATCCCACCAACGCAATGCATAGCCATCAAATTCTGAGGAAGCAAGCTTAACCTTCATGTCTTCAGTATAGTCATGTAAGCGCCATAACTTCTCTATTTTCAGCTCCCAAGTGAGGTATTCTTCAACATCAGCACCTCCTTCAAACTTGGGTATTGAGAACTTTGGCGTACCCAAAACATCGCCTTGTTGTTGTGGAGGAACACGGCGAGCTCCGAGTTCAACAAAGCCACGACCACGGTTACCACGTCCAACACCACGACCAGCACCACGCACTTCATCTTGAAGCTCAGCATCTTCATCCTCATGGTGTTGTTGTTGGGTCAAATTCTCCACAGCTAGAGTCAAAGCTTGAATATTGCGCTGAATATCCGTCATTTGATCTTGCATTGCATTGACGGTCTCATTAGTAGTATCCAGCTTCTTGGCGACCTCCTGAACGGTCCCCTTAAGTTCTTCGTCCTGATCGCGGAATTCATGTCGCATCTCATTACGAAGAGCTTCATACTCCCTCCATGTCATAACATCAGCGGCATCCTTGTTTTTCTGGTTAACAATTTTAGCATCACTAGAAGACATGGTTAGTAGGTTAGTGCACTAAAACAAAAATCTTTGGTGGTACTCTCACAACTCACTCAAAACTGATAAGAAAAGGAAATCTTACCGCTCCAAAGTGAATTAGTGTTGCTTACCAACTTGGATGGACAAACTAGTGCACGGATGTAGTGAAACGAATATCAAGGGTATAAGAACAAATCACACGACAAAGCAGGATATATGTGGGGCTGTAGGTGGGCTACCTATTTGCACCAATAACAAGCTCTAGCGCTGACCGTAGACAACCAATGATACTCACACAAGGCGATAAATGTGGCAATGCAACTATATGGAAGAATAGGTTGCAATGCACTCGAGAGACACTAGCAAAGCTCAACGAAACAGGTACAAAATTGCTCAACTACAGGTGCAGAAAAGTAAACTAGGCCTTCACTTGATCTTACTAGCACTGTACTTTTTCTCTTTTTTTTTGATTCACTTTTTCTTTTTCTCTATTTTTCACGGTTACTGTAGCTGCAGTAAATTTTTTTTTGGACTTTTGGACTCTACTCCTTGTAACACGGCCAACAGAAATTGCACAGCACCAAAAACCTAACGAGCAGCCCGTCAAGCGGTAAAACTAGTCTCTTTTGAGAAAGTTCCTAGTCACTTATATCGAAAGGCTGTGTCTATGGTTGGGAACAAGCATACAGTGTGCTATGTGGACTCAGAGTAACAAAAACTGAAACTAGATGATAGTGGAAACACAAACCCTAACAATACTAGATGGAAGAAAAAGATACGCAAAAACAACTACGAAAAGCAACTAAAAACTCGAAATTAGTGCAATCTAAGGCTATGGCAAACCCTAACCCTAACTTTTTTGGCTTTTTCTGGATAGGAAACACTCACAACTCAACTATGGGGTGGATTGTGGATGGCTTACCGAGGAAAACTAAAATCTGATACCAAGATGATAAGGGGTGGCCCGATCTTCTCAGTAAGTAACGGTGGTGATGATGATCACGCGATGAACACAGTGGAGATATATGATGATGAAGTGGATGATAACTTGTATGATGCAACGAAGTCTCTCGATTGATCCCTGTCGCCAATGCAACAGCTCTCAACCCTGCAAGATATTCGCAACTCCACACACTTGCGCACGTAGTCGCCGACCACGAAGCGGTAAGTTGCAACCGTCTAATTCCCAATGGAACAGCAGATCACACAAGACTTTCAGGGGTTTACACCAAATCAATGCAATATGGTGTAGAAATTCGATAGAGTTGCAAAGCAATCAACTATGAACTAGGGTTTATCTTAAACGTGGTCTAAACCTAATTTTAGGGGCCTTATAGGGGTTGTTCGAGAGGGTCCATACGAGGAACCGACCAGATCGGCGGCGAGTCCCGTGCCGGTCGGCCGACCAGCCCTCCCGGTCAGGCAAAACTGCGCGGTCCGGACGTCACCTGAATGGCCGGTGAGCACCCGGCCGACCGAAGGCGCCGCGCCCTGGACCGCTGCCCCGCCGCGCCTGGCGCGGCGTTGGACCGGGACTGGGACCGGGTGCGCCGGCGTGGCGGCCGGTCAGACCGGGCCTGGCGCCGGCCTGGACTTCGTCTTCTTCCCTCGCGCATGCCTCCCGCTCCTCCCTCGCGCGTCCATATGATGTCTTCATGTCCAGCTTCATGTCCAGCTCCATGTCCAGCTCCATGTCCAGCTTCACGTCCAGCTGCTCCTCTCCTCCTCGTGCGATGCTTGCTCCTCTTCATACCTGATCATACATAAGTAATAGGACTTAGGCAGTATAAAGTTCTCATCGATCAAAGTATCGCTTAGGAACAAGTTCACCTGTTGCTTGAGTAGTTTCGCACGAGCCCTTGTAATAGGTCCAATCCTGACTTCATTGGACTTGAGCTTCACAGCAGCATCGTCTTCATCTTGCAATGACGGAGGTAGTAGTGTAGTAGTAGGGATGTCCTCATCACCTACATAAGTACTTGGCTTTCTAACGAAACTATGACTGAACCCTAGCTACTTATGTTCTAAGATTAGGGAATTGATTTCCTTCTACTTCTCAAATCCAAGCATCATCATTATTTTGATAGTACTAGCTTGCCGGTTAGAACGGCACATTGGACACAAGTTGAGGGTGTCCTGACAAAATGAGAAGGAAACGAATAACAATCCCACGGAAAACTTATCTTTTACTAATATCATATGAATCAAGGCATGCAAATCATTACGCAACCAAGAACCAAGTTACTATAAAGTATGATCCTAGCTCCACATTAAATTCAACCCCGCGGGGTGGATGGCAAAATGATTGCACAAAATCTACTTACAGAAATTGTGTCAAACATCGTAAGGATAAACTTGGTCTCTGTACATAGGTGAATCTGAGTTTTTATAATAAATTTTGCTCCGGGGCTTTTGCCTCACAGTCCTGGGTTAAAAAAAAGAAGGATAAACTTCAATCACACAGAATGTCAAATCACATTAAAAGAGAATGGAGTTCAAGAAATAAAAAGGAGTTCAAAAAATAAAAAAGCCCATTAGCAGATGAGTGGCAAATTAAAATGACCATACATTTAGTTGCACATGCTGATACTACAAAACTTAGTTGAACATCCTATGCATGTAAAACACAAAATTATCTTTCACTATGATCCAGCTAGTACTTGGTACTCAATTAGGAAAATCATAGTTGAACATATAACACGCAAGATAAAAAAAAGAGGTCATTTTTTGCGGATGATACATAACTAGAGTCCTCTAGAACAAGGTATTCCCCAAATAAACTACACACGAAAATGCACCCAGTAGGGAGCCTAGTTAGTACATACACATTATAATTGGGCATTATATTGAACCATGAGGATACAAAGAAAAATGAATACACAAAATCTCCTTAGAGCATTAGCAAACAAAAAAACTAAGAAAGATAAAAATAATCACATATCAATCCCCAGTGCAAACCCTAACCTTAGCATTTTGAATCAGTAACATATAACAAAATCCCTCTAAAAAGCCAACCCTAAATCAGAATTACCACCTAGCATTCACGAATAGAAGAGGACAGACTATAGGGAAAAAGACCCCCAGATCAGCAGAACCAACAGGAACATATCTATTGCCAATCAACCAATACAACGATAGGGAAATCGCAAAAAGAAAGAAAGAGGAATGGAACTTGGATTTTCTAACCAACGAAGACATGTTGGCTGATGACTGCAAGTGTATAGTTCAGTTGTAGCTAGTTTCAAAAAGAAATATATCGAACCACGAGGAGCTACTAGTTAAGGTCTTTATGCCCCTTGCTACTATCTATTAAGGGCTACTTGTAAACCGTTCTTTAATCTCAAATAAGGATGTTTCTAAAGATTGTTGTAATTGGTTGTAAGGAAGTAAACAAAGCAATAAGTAATAAGCGTAGTGAGAAATGGAATGGAACTCAATAAGACAAAGTGTTCTCGGAGATTATTGGATCCACCTCTAGCATTAAGATTAATGTTAATCAAGATAAACTATGTTTTTACGTGTGGAGGGAGCTCCATAACAAGATGCGCCCAGAAAAACCACCGGTCATCGTATCTCTAAATAACCACAGCGGCTAGCCTTTTACAAACCCCATATTGATTATCTCAATTAAGGGTTTCCCCATGGTTATCGATATGAGCTTGGTGAGTCCCCCTTTATCCCACTCTTTCATATGATAAAGTGTCGCCACGGTAATGTCACTTCTCGCAATACACTTTATCATACTTCAAAGGGTAGTTCTCTCTCTAGTCCAAAATGCAAATATTACATGGTGCACTTCATATAACATCAAGAGAGAGAACTAACACCATTCATATATTAAAACCATAGATCATCTTTGATTCATCTCATATTCATGCTAGGGTTTCTCCATATCCCCAAGAACTAATGGAACTACTCACACATGAAGACAATCAAGAACATCATCATAATATTAGGAATGTAAATGAGATAGTGGTATGAATTTAAATACAAATCCACAATATCAATCAAGATCACAACTATGGTTGAAGGGGAATGAAATCGGTGATGGTGATAGAGATGTAGCGGTTGATGATGAAGGGGTTGATGCCTTGTCCTCCAATGATCCGGTCCTCTTCCAAGTTTCTCCTCTAGATATATCCCAGAGCACTAGTAGAAAACGGGTCTTTTATTCGGAGCTGCAAAGAGCAGCGCCGTAATATAATTCGGGACTATTGCAAGCAATAGTCCCGGTTCCAATGGCTAAAACGCCCGGCAAAATCTAATCCCGGTTCGATCGAGACCTTTAGTCCCGGTTGGTATCACCAACCGGGACTAAAGGAGATGCGGCGGGTGCGATCACCTTTAATCCCGGTTGGTATCACCAACCGGGACTAAAGGTCCATCTCTATATATACCTAGCCCTGCCCAAGGTTGTGAGCCACACTTAGTTTTTTCCCTTCCAAGCACAAGAGGTTTATGTTGGTTGGCTTTCTCTTCTTATGCACAAGAGGTGTTTGATGAAATGGCTCAAAGCATGTTTCACTTGAGTTCACACAGTACAAATATGATATGAAGTGCCAAAGCCACACTTAAGCTTTCTCCTCCTTTTTTCCTTCTCGGTCAAGGTTAATAACTTTATCCTTTCATCCGTCATTGATAAAATGCATGTTTCGATGTACATCGCTTCACTATTCATGATGTTCTGTAATGGTTTTTGATGTACTTAATTGTATAATGCAGATGAGCCAGCAATGGATGTACGTTCACCGACGCAGTGACAAGTACATTGAGGGCCTAAAAAAATTTCTCCAAGTCACCCTGGAAAACAAATGGGAAGGTTTTATGTGGTGTCCATGTGTTGTCTGTCAGAATAAGAAGGATTACTCTTCCTCGGACACCCTTCACATCCACCTGCTTCAGTCTGATTTCATGCCCAGCTATAATTGTTTGACCAAGCACGGAGAAAGAGGGGTTATGATGGAAGACAATGAATAAGAAGAAGAAGAGGATACTGCAGAAGATCAGGAGGCATCAGATGAGCCTGCTGATGATCTTGCTCGGGCCATTGCTGATGCAAAGAGAGATTGTGAAACTGAAAAGGAGAGGTTGAAGTTCGAACATATGTTAAAGGATCACAAGAAATTGTTATACCCAACTTGCGAAGATGGCCAGAAAAAGCTTGGTAGCTCACTGGAATTGTTGCAATAGAAGGCACAGAACGGTGTGACCGACAAGGGATTTGAAAAGTTGCTGAAAATAATGAAGAAGCAGCTTCCAAGGGGTAACGAATTGCCCGCCAGTACGTACGAAGCGAAGAAGATTGTCTGCCCTCTTAGATTAGACGTGCAGAAGATACATGCATGTATTAATGACTGCATCCTCTACCGCAGAGAGGAGTACGAGAATTTGGATGCATGCCTGGTATGCACTACATTGCGGTATAAGATCAGGTGAGATGACCCTGGTGATGTTGAGGGCGAACGCCCCAGGAAGAGGGTTCCTGCCAAGGTGATGTGGTATGCTCCTATAATACCACGGTTGAAACGTTTGTTCAGAAACAAAGAGCATGCGAAGCTGTTACGATGGCACAAAGAAAACCGTAAGAAAGATGCAATGTTGAGACACCCCGCTGATGGGTCGCAGTGGAGAAAAATCGAGAGAGTGTTCCCAGACTTTGCAGATGACTCAAGGAACTTAAGGTTTGGTCTAAGTACAAATGGCATGAATCCTTTTGGGGAGCAGAGCTGCAGTCATAGCACCTGGCCTGTGACTCTATGTATCTATAACCTTCCTCCTTGGTTGTGCATGAAGCGGAAGTTCATTATGATGTCAATTCTCATCCAAGGCCCGAAGCAACCTGGCAACAACATTGATGTGTACCTAAGGCCATTAGTTGAAGAACTTTTACAGTTGTGACACAAAGAAGGTGTACATGTGTGGGATGAGCACAAACAGGCGGCATTTGACCTACGAGCGTTGCTTTTCGTAACCATCACACTACAATAAAAGTTGCCATGGCCGACGAACTGAAAGTCACGCCGTGGTTGCTGATGCACCATGCCCGACGATTTTTGCTCTCTCCGTGGTGCATGTCAAAACTTTTTTTTCTCGTTTTTGAGGCCATCTAGCCCGACGTAAACGTGGAAAACATCGCTTATGGTGGCCCGGGACGTGGTGCATGATGAATTCTCGGGTGCGCCGGCCGAGTCAACGTAAATCCGCACCGCCCAAGGATGTAGGGCCCATATGGCAGCCTCTCTAGCATTGTTTTATTCTCGATCGTGCCATCTCGTTCAACATTCTCCGATCGAGCCGTTTACGATGCAGGATCATGGGTCCCGCATGTCATCCTCTATGAACGAAAATTCTTTCTTTTCTTGGATTTTTTTGACCCCTGATTTTTGGCTACTTGCCTTTTTCTTTCGATCCCGTGCCGCCTTGGAAACGTTGAGACCGCTGCTGCAAAATAGGACCCGCATGTCATCCTCTATGAACAATAAACCTTTCCTTTCTTGGAGTTATTTTTGGCACCTGATATTTGGTCAGTTGCCCTTTTCTTTCGATCATGTGCCGCCTCTGAAACGTTGAGACCGCTGCTGCAAAATGGGACCCTCATGTCATCCTCTATGTACAATAAAAGTTTCTTTTCTTGGATTATTTCTGGCTCCTGATATTTGGTCACTTGCCTTTTTCTTTCGATCTCATGCCGCCTTTGAAACGTTGTGGCCGCTGCTGCAAAATGAGACCCGCATGTCATCCTCTATGTACAATAAAAGTTTCTTTTCTTGGATTATTTTTGGCTCCTGATATTTGGTCACTTGCCTTTTCTTTCGATCTCATGCCGCCTCTGAAACGTTGAGTAAGCTGCTGGCTCATGGGACCCGCATGTCATCCTCTATGTACAATCAACTTTCTTTTCTTGGAGTCTTTTTTTTGACCCCTAATTTCTGGCTACTTCTTTTTCTTTCGATCTCATGCCGCCTTTGAAACGTTGAGACCGCTGCTGCAAAATGGGACCCGCATGTCATCCTCTATGTACAATAAAAGTTTCTTTTCTTGGATTATTTTTGACTCCTGATATTTTGTCACTTACCTTTTTCTTTCGATCTCATGCCACCTATGAAACGTTGAGTAAGCTGCTGGCTCATGGGACCCGCATGTCATCCTCTATGTACAATAAAAGTTTATTTTCTTGGATTATTTTTGGCTCCTGATATTTGGTCACTTTCCTTTTTCTTTCGATCTCATGCCGCCTCTGAAACGTTGAGTAAGCTGCTGCAAAATGGGACCCGCATGTCATCCTCTATGTACAATCAATTTTCTTTTCTTGGATTATTTTTGGCTCCTGATATTTGGTCACTTGCCTTTTTCTTTCGATCTCATGCCGCCTTTGAAACGTTGAGACCGCTGCTGCAAAATGGGACCCGCATGTCATCCTCTATGTACAATAAAGATTCTTTTCTTGGATTATTTTTGGCTCCTGATATTTTGTCACTTGCCTTTTTCTTTCGATCTCATGCCGCCTCTGAAACGTTGAGTAAGCTGGCTCATGGGACCCGCATGTCATCCTCTATGTACAATCAATTTTCTTTTCTTGGAGTTTTTTTTTGACCCCCTAATTTCTGGCTACTTCCTTTTTCTTTCGATCTCATGCCGCCTTTGAAACGTTGAGACCGCTGCTGCAAAATGGGACCCGCATGTCATCCTCTATGTACAATAAAAGTTTCTTTTCTTGGATTATTTTTGGCTCCTGATATTTGGTCACTTGCCTTTTTTTTTCGATCTCATGCCACCTTTGAAACGTTGAGACCGCTGATGCAAAATGGGACCCGCATGTCATCCTCTATGTACAATAAAAGTTTCTTTTCTTGGATTATTTTTGGCTCCTGATATTTTGTCACTTACCTTTTTCTTTCGATCTCATGCCGCCTCTGAAACGTTGAGCTGTGGCTCATGGGACCCGCATGTCATCCTCTATGTACAATAAAAGTTTTCTTTGATTATTTTTGGCCCCCGATATTTGGTCACTTGCCTTTTTCTTTCCCTGCCGCCTTGGAAACGTTGAGTAAGGCTGGCTCATGGGACCCGCATGTCATCCTCTATGTACAATAAAAGTTTCTTTTCTTGGATTATTTTTGGCTCCTGATATTTGGTCACTTGCCTTTTTCTTTCGATCTCATGCCGCCTCTGAAACGTTGAGTAAGCTGCTGCAAAATGGGACCCGCATGCCATCCTCTATTTACAATAAAAGTTTCTTTTATTGGATTATTTTTTGCTCCTGATATTTCGTCACTTGCCTTTTTCTTTCGATCTCATGCCGTCTTTGAAACGTTGAGACCGCTGCTGCAAACTGGGACCCATATGTCATCCTCTATGTACGATAATAGTTTCTTTTCTTGGATTATTTTTGGCTCCTGATATTTGTTCACTTGCCTTTTTCTTTCGATCTCATGCCGCCTCTGAAACATTGAGGAAGCTGCTGGCTCAGGGGTCCCGCATGTCATCCTCTATGTATAATAAAAGTTTCCTTTCTTGGAGTTATTTTTGACCACTAATTTTTGGATACTTCCTTTTTCTTTCGATCCCGTGCCACCTTGGAAACGTTGAGACCGCTCTGCAAAATGGGACCCGCATGTCATCCTCTATGAACAATAAACCTTTCCTTTCTTGGAGTTATTTTTGGCACCTGATATTTGGTCACTTTCCTTTTTCTTTCGATCTAATGCCGCCTCTGAAACGTTGAGGACGCTGCTGGCTCATGGGTCCCGCATGTCATCCTCTATGTACAATAAAAGTTTCCTTTCTTGGAGTTATTTTTGGCTCCTGATATTTGGTCACTTACCTTTTTCTTTCGATCTCATGCCGCCTTTGAAACGTTGAGACCGCTGCTGCAAAATGGGACCCATATGCTCTATGTACAATAGAAGTTACTTTTCTTGGATTATTTTTTGCTCCTGATATTTGGTCACTTGCCTTTTTCTTTCGATCTCATGCCGCCTCTGAAACGTTGAGTAAGCTCCTGGCTCATGGGACCCGCATGTCATCCTCTATGTACAATAAAGTTTCTTTACTTGGATTTTTTTTACCCCCTGATTTTTGGTCACTTGCCTTTTTCTTTCGATCCCGTGCCGCCTTTGAAATTGAGGATGCTGCTGGCTCATGGGTCCCACATGTCAGCCTCTATGAACAATAAACCTTTCCTTTGTTGGATTTATTTTTGACCCCTAATTTCTGGCTATTTGCCTTTTCTTTTGATCCCTGCGGCCTTTGAAACGGAGCTGCTGGCAGGTCGGTCCCACATGTCATCCTCTATGAAGAATAAGAGTTTCCTTTGTTGGATTTATTTTTGACCCCTAATTTCTGGCTATTTGCCTTTTTCTTTTGATCCCCTGCTGCCTTTGAAACGATGAGGATGCTGCTAGCAGATCGGTCCCACATGTCAGGCTCTCTGAACTATAAATGTTTCCTTTCTAGGATTTCTTTTTGACCCCTATTTTCGGGCTACTTGCCTTTTTCTTTGGATCTCCTGCCGCCTTTGAAACGTTGAGGACGCTGCTGGCTCATGGGTCCCACATGGCATCCTCTCTGAACGATAAACCATCATTTCTTGGATTTTTTTCACCCGTGATTTCTGGCTACTTGGTTTTTTCTTTGGATTCCATGCCGTCTTGTTAACGTTGAGGACGCTGCTGTAAAATGGGTCCCACATGTCATCCTCTCTGAACGATAATTGTTTCCTTTCTTGGATTTTTTCCACTGTTGGCCGATGGGTCCTCGATGTCAGCCTCTACATACAAGAAACGTGCGATATCTCGATTATTTTTTGACCCGAGATATTGCGGATGGTTGCCTTTTTTTGATCCCTTACATTTGAATTTACCTTTTAAACTTTGAAGGACGTTGTTGGCATATGGGTCCCACATGTCAGCCTCAGTATACTACAAGAAAGGTGTGATATCTTGATTATTTTTTACTCGTGATATTGCGGGATAATTGCCTTTTTTATCCCTTCCGTTTGATTTTACCTTTTAAACGTTGAGGGACGATGCTGGCCGATGGGTCCTGATGTCAGCCTCGCTGTATAAGAAACTTGAAATATCTTGATTTTTTATCCATGATATTGCGGGATATACTGCTTGCCTTTTTTTTTCTCAATCCCTTCTGATTGACTTTACTTTTAAATGCTGAGGAACGTTGTTTGGTGATGGGTCCCCGATGTCAGCCTCCTTGTACAAGAAACTTGTGATATCTTCGAAGAAAAATTGCCCGTGATATTAGGACTAATTGCTGCAACAACAATGTGCTGAAAGTTTCTGCTAAACATCTTCTTTAATACAGCATCTTCAGATATATTTGGTTCAAAACGCTGCACTTGTTAACGACAGGTTTATCTGTATTATTTTTGCAGACTAATACAAGCTCTTTCGCTCCAAGATCTTGCAAGTTGATAGAATAAATCATGGAATTATTAGGATATGTTTTAAATTTCAAATCCACTTTATGAATTTATAAAAATACCATGATCCATGTGGGTATGGAGCGATCAAGGATTTTCATATTGGGCATGAGCAGTTTCAAAAATTGCAACCCAATAATTCAAAAGAAATAAGAACAACTTTTATGTAGAATCTCCGTGTTTTTTTTTGCCAATCATATGATCTGTGTTTCATTAGAAAAAGGCCGAAATTGCATGAGCAGAAAGGCCCATTTGTAGTTATTGGGCTTCGACCGCCGGAGTAAGTAGGCCAATAGCAATTACCATGTAGATGGCCGTTGGTAACCCAAAAGTGAAATATTGGGCCCAACAAGGGAAGGTTGAACAGTACTTTTTCTATTAGGAAGGTGGTACATGGGGTTATCTTGACAAAAAAAATGGAACATGGGTTGCTGAAGGTTGCCCATTTGCACCTAATATGTTTGTCAGCAGGAGCTTTACCTTCCGCCGCCGCCGCCATGCCTCGTCGCGGGTCGAGCTAGCGGTACGGCGACGTCTCGAGCTCGGGGTACCGCAGCATCCGCGCGCGCCCCAAATTAAGGTACCTATTACGCTGAGATACGTACCGGCGATGAGCACATCGGCCTCGGCACGGCACCTACGATGTCAGAGTCTGCATGTCTCGCTCTGGATTGGCTCGGCTGGCCTTGGGGCAATTACCCCTGACCTCTTCCATGCTCAAGTTTTAGAAATGTTTCTGGCTGTTTTCAACACAGGATCAAATTTGTCGACATGACCATTCTTATGGAATAGCAACGAGATGAATCTCTCAAAACTCTTAAGTTCTGCAATATACACTACAAACAATTGGGGCTTCAATGACGGTATGATACTGACGTTTGAGAAATCCGTCAGCGAATGTCTTTTTCTGTGACGGTGGCGCGTTTTCGCATCACAGGTGGCGTTTTGGGCCGCTCGACCCCAAACATTTGTGACCGGCGAGCTCTAAACGTCAACGATTGTGCAGAAATGAGTGTCGCGGGAGGTGGGCGGCCCGAATTGCGGAGTTGGCAGGAGGGCGTCACAAGAGCTAGGCTTTGGGCCGGTGGACACACCTGACCCACACTCTGCTTGCTTTTATTCACGTATTTTTCTGTCTGCCCGCACAACAGTCCAAGGCTAACAGCACTAGGACCCATATTTGTAAGGGGAGACAGCCACTGTCCGCACACATGTACCTGGCCTGTAGCACTGGAGCCCGCATGTCAGGTACCGACACGACCCTCCTGCGTGGGTCCGCCCGTTCCGACAGCCTTCAGGCATGCGAAGTGGACCAGACCTGTCAGTAGGACCAACATGGGCTCCACATGTCAGTTGCCATGCCAAAAAAAATTGCGCACGTGCGATCAAAAGTGTTTGCCTGCCGTCAATTCTGGACGCAAGGCCCCGCAGGTCAGAGCCTGGTGGGACCCTCGTGTGAGAGTTTTGGTGGGTCCGGCATGCCAGAGATCTGTGGGGTCCGCATGTCAGAGCCTGGTGGGTCCAAGCATGCCAGAGCTTGGTGGGCCTAGCCTGTCAAGGTATGGACCCAATATGTCAGAACTTGTGGGGCCCACATGTCAGAGCTTGGTGGGTCCCTAGTCCCATTCCCGTTGGGCCCACATGTAGCCATGGGACCTACTGGATTCACTAGGTGTCCCACCTGTCAGCTACGCGTCGAGGTGTCCTTGTGCCAGATTGGCTGACTAAAGGCCCAAGGCCAATTTATTCCGGTCAAAACAAGACATGCAGAGGAAATTACTGGGCCAAAGGCCAATTTATTCAGGTCAAAACAAGACACGCAGAGGAAATTACTAGGACTAAATTACTTGGCCCAATTTCAATTTATTCAGGTTGAAACAAGACACGCAGAGGAAATTACTGGGCCCAGGGCCAATTTATTCTGGTTGAAAGAAGACACACTGAGTTATTTACTGGCCCTAAATTACTGGGCCCAAGGCCAATTTATTCAGGTTGAAAAAAAATACACAGAAGAGCCCAGATTATATTCAAAGCCGAATAAGGGCCCAATGCCTTATCCTGGAATCGCATCCCCCGGTAACATTGATACAACAAAAGCAGGTCTCTCATTAAAAAAAATGTTCCTAGTAGCAGCACGCGCAGGGCTCTGTGTGACACTTAGAGGTCCCGGCCACAGCCAAACTTGACGGAAAAAAAACTTGCAGAATCTCCCATACCGTCAGTCCGACGGATAGCCATCGTAGTAATCATAGTACGAGAAACCTAGCTCGCCATAAGGCTGCACCCTCTGTAGTTCAGATGACTCGATGGTTCTGCAATACTCGGCCAACATCTCGTTAAGACGGAAAGGGCCTCCATGTTTGTCCAGAGAACCTACTCCATAGCCAAGAACATATTCCGGCTCCTCTTGCCACGAGAGACCCCCGTCATCATAAGCTCTAATCTCGGATAAATTCGCGTAGTAGATGCTGCCGGATTGGACGGTGTGGACCTTGTTGGTGTCAACAGAGATGCACCTGTTCCGGCCGACGAAGATGGAGCGGCTGCCGATGCTTCTGACCGGCTCTAGGACGCGCATTTTGGTGTCCACCTGGTAGACAACATGTTCGCCATTGTAAACCCGCCCTCTCAACACATACAACAGCTCCCCCTCAGACTCCACAAGGTAACACAAATTGGCTGGGTATTGGCCGGGGAGAGTTGGTCCAGAAATGATGGCGCTCATCCTCAGAGTCCTTGCTGAGCGTAGCAATTGAGTTCCTTCATCGGCGGCGTAAGTCATGCTTGAAATGATGGAGCCGTATTTATCTGTTGCGAATATATCGCCTGCGTAGTAGGTGATGCTGTGGAGAAATTCAAAGCAACTTGCCGCCCTGTACTCTGCTTCTCCAAAGCCTAATGCGGAGCGCCCTTCCACGGTGCTCTGATCAGCCCATCGCAAGCCACAATTTTGAAGGTCTGATACGAACACCATGAGCAGGGACGTCATCACGACGATGGAGAACAACTCTTCCGCTGGTATCTGCGCCTTCAGGCGTACAATGCAACCAGTTAAGGGGTTGAGCACCCGAGTCTTGTACGGCTGCACTCTCTGCCCTAGCACAACGAAGCTGCCCGATGTGGCGATAAAAAAATACCTACTTAGAGGTGAGAATTAGAGCTTTAATCGATGAAAAATATAGATAACGACAAATATATACTGAAATGAACAAGCTCAGTTCTTAAAAGGAGAAGCAAAGAAAAACTTAAGGTAACACAGGACCGGCAATAATTAACTCAATAAATTGAAGTCGTGCGGATGCAAATTAAACTATATATGTGAAAATGTTGCATAAGGCGAAGAATCACCTACGGATGGCATCGGAGATCTTCTTCCACAGGCAGCGGCCAGTGATCAGATTCAAAAATGTGACACCGCCCTCGCCCACGTCAGAAAGGGAGTGCTCAAGAATTATCCACTCCATAGGCTTAAATTCGGGCGCTCGTGTGGCGCGGCGCCAGCAACCGCATACTGCACGGAAAGAGGTGTAGTAGTCGAGGTCGTCCGTGGACAAGAAGATGTCGCCGATCTTCTTGATGAGGTCGTTGGAGAGATCGCGTCAGTCCACATCATTACCCATACCTTGGAGATGGCCGGCCATGGCTGTACGAGGGTTTTCTGATGTGAATTGGTCGGTGAATGGAGAGTCATGGTGGAAATGCTTCCCGAGGAACTGCTTAATGCGTGTGTGTATATATGCATGTGAGAGATTCTAGCAACATATATAGTGTAATTATGTAGCCCATCGCTCATTATTTTTGGTGTTTAATGCATGAATACCACTGGGATGAAGGGAGTACATACATACTGTTTATCATGCTGGAACTCGTATGTGTATGACTGATCGTGTCTTGATGTAGAGTAACAAAAATCTCCCTTTATAAATAAGGGCAACATCGGACATCTTCAACGAGTGTATCAACATGGTGAGCTGCATGGGACTTGACAGTAGTAAGTCTGTTGTTTTATTCTGACGTGCTCGGTTATATAAGCCACAAAATAATTCGATTGCTTGTTTATCTTGCACTATCTCAGCTGCTTAATGATTAGAACATCACATTTTTTTATGTTGGTATAGATTATACACATCAAAAGGAAGCTCACAGCTTATTATTTGCCATCTGTCCACCTTAAAATGTTCTGGCTGTTGCTATGCGGCATGCACTCTTTGTTTGCTTATTGGTAGTCTATGTTAGCCCCATACCGGTAGACTATCTGTGCGCATTACAATGATCTTGTTATAACGAGAAAATGGTGAGTTCCAAATTCTTTGAAAAACAACATTGTAGTTTGTTTGCCTTTCCATTGTTGCTGTCTTAACTTGCAATGTCTTTGTTTCAGATATAGGTGGTGCACGGACAACATAAAAGATTGCTGAATCCCTTCATTGTATTGCTAGGTTTAATTACCATTCAATTTCTCTGGGTTCTGTAATATTTTTTCAAAGCCTTGCAGCTGATGTAATATTTTTTCAAAGCCTTGCAGCTGATGTAATATTTAGTTAGTTTCTATGGTTCTTTCGCGCATTCTTTCTATGGTGCTTGTGGTAAGTGAGGCTATCCGACTGAAATCATGTGCTGCATAAATATTCTCAGAATATAACCGTTCGTTGTTGGCGCAAACTAAATCACAAATTCCCATCCCGGCAACGACCCAATTAAGCGAAATCACATATGGGCCGGCCCGCAAAATCCTAAGGCGCCTTACAGGCCGGCATGTTAACATAGCAATTGGCAGATGGGCCGGCCCAACAAATAACAACGGGCTTCACGCACCTCGGCCCAACAAGGCTATTGGGCCTTTATAGGCCCACATATAGATTATGTAGTGGGCTAATGGGCCGACCCACCAACTAAACGGACCGACCCGGTCAACGTATTGGCCGGACAAAAGTTTACACAGGGCCGACCCATTAACAAAATGGGCCGTTAATATTATCAGTTGACCGGTCAAACAAATGAATTTAGCCCGGCCCACCACCTAAAAGGGCCGGCCCAGTTATCCTGTTGACCGGTCAAACGAAGACATTCGGCCTGGCCCATGTGCTTAATGGGCCGGCCCGTTTATCCTATTGACCAGTCAAACAAAGACAGTCGGCCCGGCCCACATGCTTATTGGGCTGGCCCGTTTGTTCTGTTGACCGGTCAAATGAAGACATTTGGCCCGACCCACATGCTTATTGGGCCGGCCCGGTTTGTCCGTTGACCGGTCAAACGAAGACATTCGGCCCCGCCAACATGACTATTGGGCCGGCCCATTTATCGTGTTGACCAGTCAAACGAAGACATTTGGCCCAGTCCACTTGTTCAGTGGGCTGGCCCAGTCATCCTGTTGACCGGTCAACCGAAGGCATTGCCGCCCATGTGTAGTGGGCGGCCCATTTAAGTTTTGACAGTCAACCTTAGAAGTTAGGCCACGTACCATTGACCAGCCCATTATATAGTTGAACGGTCAAACTAAGTCACTGCCCGGCCCGCAAACTAAATGGGCCGGCCTGCTTAAGGCGTGGGGCCTTGTGTGGGCCTACCATCTACCACGGGTTTCAGCCGGTTAACGTGTTAACTAACGATTAACGGCGTCCACGTGTCGGTTGCATGACGTCAGTAGTCAACGACCTCCCGAAAACTCTTCTGCAACGGTCCGATTTTCCGTGGCCAAAGGGGGCCCAAACGCGACGCACCGAAAAATCTATGGTAGGGCCTTACCTGACGCAGTATGCACCATAGAACCCATATCGTCGGGTTAGGCCCATAGGCGACGAAAAAGGGCCTATACCTGACGAAAATTTGACGTTGTAGATGAGAACTTTTCTTGTAGTGTCAATGATTGGCCTGCTCTTAGTAACCTTTCAGGACAGGCAAATAAGGGATACAATGCATGCACGTACTGTTTAGATGAGACTGAAAGTGTATATTTAGATAAATGTAAGAAGGTTGTGTACGTTGGGCATCGTCGATTTCTTCCGAAGAATCATTGCGTAAGAAAGAAAGGGAAGCATTTCAAAGGTGAGGCAGATCATCGGAACAAGCCTATCCACCGTACTGGTGATGATGTATTTGGTATGGTCAAGGATCTAGAAGTAATCTTTGGAAAGGGTCCTGGCGAACAATCTGTTCCAAATGACGCTGCCGGACACGCGGCCATGTGGAAGAAGAAATCTATATTTTGGGAGCTACCCTATTGGAAAGTCCTATAGGTCCGCTCTTCAATCAACGTGATGCACGTGACGAAAAATCTTTGCGTGAACCTGCTAGGCTTTCTGGGCGTGTATGGGAAGACAAAAGATACACCAGAAGCACGGCAGGACCAACAACGGATGAAAGCACGAGACGGCATGCATCCAGAGAATGAAACTTTTAAAGGACATCATTACTGCAGCTACGCTCTTACCAAAGCAGAGAAGGAAATCTTTTGAATACCTGAGCACTATCAAGGTCCCGTCTGGCTTCTCGTCGAATATAAAGGGAATAATAAATATGGCAGAGAAAAAGTTCCAAAACATAAAGTCTCATGACTGCCACGTGATTATGACGCAATTTCTTCCGTTTGCATTGAGGGGGCTTCTACCGGATAATGTTCGAGTACCCATTGTGAAGTTATGTGCATTCATCAATGCAATTTCTCAGAAGGTAATCGATCCAGAAAGTCTACCAAGGTTACAGAATGATGTGGTCCAATGTCTTGTCAGTTTCGAGCTAGTGTTCCCACCGTCCTTATTCAATATTATGACGCACCTCCTGGTTCACCTAGTCGAAGAGATTAAAGTTCTCGGTCCTATATTTCTACACAATATGTTCCCCTTCGAGAGATTCATGGGAGTCTTAAAGAAATATGTTCATAACCGTGCTAGGCCAGAAGGAGGTCATTGAGTTATGTGTTGACTTTATTCCTGACCTAAAGCCGATTGGTGTTCCTGAATCGCAGTATGAGGGGAGACTGGGTGAAAAAGGCACGCTAGAAAAGAAATCAATGATATGTATGGACAGACATTCTTTCACTCAAGCACACTGCACGGTTCTACAAAGTTCCACCTTGGTGGCTCTGTATATCAAGGTACACCAGGATATTGTACGCTCCGAAAACCCGGGGCAGTCTAACGATTGGATTACACATGAACACATGGCGACTTTCGCTGGTTGGTTGCAAGCACATCTCATTAATGATAACACTGTTGAAGATCAGCTGTACATGTTGGCTAGGACACCATCTTCAACTATATTGACTTACCAAGGGTACGAGATAAATGAGAATACATTTTACATGATCGCCCAAGATAAAAAAAAAGCACCAACCAAAATAGTGGTGTCCGCTTTGATGCAACAAACGCCAATGGCCAAAAGGACACCTATTATGGCTACGTAGAGGAGATATGGGAACTCGACTATGGACCTTCTTTTAAGGTCCCTTTGTTTCAGTGTAAATGGGTCAAGCTGACGGTAGTTCAGATAGACAAGCTGTACGGAATGACAACAGTGGATCTCAACAATCTTGTGTATAGAGAAGAACCATTCGTCCTAGCCAAAGATGTGGCTCAGGTTTTATATGTGAAGGACATGTCTACCAAACCGAGGAAGAGGAAAAATAAGAAAACAGATACATCATACGACGAGCCAAAGCATATAGTTCTTTCTGGGAAAAAACATCGTGGGAGTGGAGGAAAAAACAGACATGTCTGAAGATTACAATATGTTTGATCAAATTCCACCTTTCACAGTGAACATTGACCCAAGCATCCCGCTAAATAAGTAAGATGCTACATGGTTACGACGCAGAGGAAAACACCAACACTAGATGGGGATGTTGATGATGTGTAATGTATTCTATGTTTTATGTAACTGTATGTAATGTATTAAACCTTTATGTAACTATATGTAATGGGAGGAGAACCGGCACCCTAAACCATATATCTTAACCCTAACCCTAAACCCTAATCTTCACCACCAACTCTAGCAACCCAAATTCAAAATAAAACAATTTTCACGTTATAAGTTTAGTCAGATTATAAAATATGCAAAAGATATGAGTTAATGTATTTTTAATTGAAAATAGAAAATAGTTAATAGTGGGAATAGTTAGAATAATTATTTTAGAAAACAGAAAATGTTTTAGATTACTTATCCAAATTCAATCACTTTTCATGTTCAGAGTTTTGTCAGATTCAAAAGTATGCAGAAGTTATTTAAATTTGGATACAAAACACTTCTAAAAATAATTAAAACAGAAAATCCAGAAAAAGGATCTTTGCTTCCGGTTGGTTTCACCAACCGGGACTAAAAGTCTTTTGGCGCGTGAATTTTAGCGGCGGCCGAAAAAGGTTTTTAGTCCCGGTTGGTGAAACCAACGGGGACTAAAGATGGTACCTTTAGTCCCGGTTGGTAGAGCAAACCGGTGGCAAAGACCCTTTAGTCCCGGTTGGTGATACCAACTGGGACTAAATGTCCACGGGTATAAAAGGGAGCCTCCTCCTCTTCCGGTTCGAACCACGAACCGGGACGCCCACACTTCGTCTTCTCCGCGCGTCCGTTCGCAGAGGAGAATCGCCACCGCAGGTAAGCTGTCGCGTGCCTTCCGTTCGCCGCGCGCCTTCGTTCTCCACCGCACGCCGTCTCCCCCTAACCTACCCATCGCGCGCCGCCGTCCGCAGGAGATCGAGAGGAAGCCCACCGTCGTCTGTCGAGTGGAGGAGAGAGAGGCCGCGCGCACCGCCGGTAGAGGAGGAGCCGTGCCTCCGGTCGGTAGAGGAGGAGCCGCACCGCCTTCCTCCTCCGCCGTCTGTGGAGGTGAGTTTTTTTGTTTTTTTGTGTGTATTTCCTTAATTAGTATTATTGATTACGATTATTGAATAGAAAATATGAAAATAGGTAGATTATGTGCTTAATTATTATTATTGCTTACGATTATTGAATAGAAATAGGAATTAGAAAAATAATTGGAGACAACTTAGAAATAGCACTGTTCAAAAACTAGGCCGATTCAACGATTACTAGGCCGATTAATCGCTACTAGGGGCCTGACCGTGTCGATTACCATTAATCTCTTGTGTTAATCCTTAGCCCGATTAATCATACCGAAAATCCGATTACTAGGTATGTTCCCGATTAACTGCACTTGGTCAAAAAAGTTATAAACTTTTCAATGCATATAGCTAGGTTGCTACGCCCCTCCAACAGCTCGAATTCCACTGTCGCCAACTAGTTCCTTGCCCTCCCAGACCAGTTACTCTCAGTTGCCTAGATACAGGAGCTCGACCACCTTGAGTAGCTCGTGCAGGAGATCAAGGGCACCTTCGATAGGTTAGGTGGTTGAGGTGTAAGAGGAGTCGTACCCTAGGTAGGTGGTGGGAGAAGATAAACTTCAGAGTTGAGAGGGTAAGAACTGGAAGGAAGAAACGCGGCTTCGACTAGTGAATCCTGATTCGCTCGTGACCTTGAAGATTAGGTCATGAAGGAGAAGCATACATGTTTTTCTGGGATTTTAGGCTTTAGAGAAGTAGGGCCAGACATATAGAGGCTCATATACTATTATTTTTCTTATATAAAATATTTTTTACGTGCTAATTTGTGTAGGTCACACCGATTAATAGCCGACCGATTAAATCAGTTAATCGTCCGAATTCCGATTAATCGCTACTCCCAAGCCGACCGAGCAGTTAACGATTACCGATTTCCTTACCATTGAGAAATAGAAATAGGATTTAATTAGGGTTTAGAAATAGAAATAGGGATTTCGAAATAGAATATGTATGTCACATGGAAGAAATTTTTAGTTGTGTTTTAGTTATAAGTTGTATGGCACATGTAAATAGAAATAGTGATTTCGAAATAGAATATGTATGGCACATGTAATTTAGTTATAAGTTGTAATTTTTAGTTGTTATATAGTTATAATTTACAAGGGTTTAACTTGTCAATACCTACAGATTGTAGACTTAGGGTTTCATAAGAAGTAGAGGGCAAGTAGATCTCGAAGGTTCAGACGAACAAAGGCGTCCGGTAAAACAAATTACGGTGGCTAGATTGCACAATGATTCGATCCCTTCTTTCTGCCTCAGCTTCTCCTTTATATAGGAGGAGAACCCGAGGCTCATATCGTATCGTACAAAGAGTCCTATCTCGGGTCGGTTTCGACCTTTCCTTATATTACATATATTTCCTATATTGACTAAAACTCTTCAAGCCGCACGTTCTTGACTTCATGGGCCTTCAATTCTTCGAGTCCATGGGCCTCAAGCTCCTTAATAAGACCAAGGTACTTTATTCGGCATGCCTGCTAGGCATACCTATGTCAGTAGCCCCCGAGATTTTGCTTGAGTCATAGAGTCGAGTAAAATCTCCATCGTACATATGCATAATAAATCGTCGGATTATACCAATTTTGTGTTGAATATCTATTTTGTACAGGGATATTGGTAAATGAGGCTGGTTCATCTGACGGATCAGGTACCAGTTAATTGCTCTTGTGGCAAATCCGCAAAAACCTACTTTAAGCTCAAGTTCCTGGACTCGAGCTCGGAATACTGGCGTAATTCGACTCATGCCGCTTCAGGACTTATTGTGAATCGAATTCCAGCTTTATTTTTCGAGTACCCAACGCGTCCGTCGGGATTTTTCTTCATATCTGTTGATGTGGATAAAGTGGGAGAGCGCATTCGGGTGCGATGCCACGCCACACAGGACGGATCCTGGGGTCTTACCTTCATGATTCTTTTACGAATCACGGCATCCAGAGTTTTTACCGCAGCGGACGTGCTCCGGGAATATATTGTCGAGTGCCTTTGTTCGGCTGATGGAATACCTCATTTTTTCGAGTTGTAGTATCAATATTTTGACGCTCCCGATGGGAGTATATGACGAGTTTGTAAGACTCGAAGATATATGCCAATCACCGAATTTCTATCTTGTCATGAATATATTTCATCGGGTGCGCGACCAGCGCTCCCGATGGGAGTAGCCCCCGAGGCTACAGCCTAGTGTTTGCACTTGGGTGTAGGCTCAACTTCTGCTATCTTGTCTCTTGTAATAAATCATATGGAACACTTGTCGAAAAAATTCTTCAAATTCATCGGGTGCGCGACCAGCGCTCCCGATGGGAGTAGCCCCCGAGGCTACAGTCGAGTGTTTTCACTTGATTGTAGGCTCACATTGTTTTTCTTCAACTCTATCTTTTTCTATATTGATTTTCTACCGAGAACTCATCTTTTTTAAAAGTAGCCCCCGAGCATATGGGCAGGTACTCGTAGCTGATCATAGGCTTCGAATTAACTTCTTGCCGCATACTATTTTTTCCAACTCGAATGTTTCTTCCAACTCGACTGTTTCTTCCAACTCGACTGTTTCCACAGGTTGACGTTGATGCTGACGAAAACCATGTGTTTCTTCCTTGGGAAGGTACCTCTGCCCGTTGGACTACTGTGTTGTGGGCCCAAAATCTCTGTCCTCTGCACACGTCGTGCCTAGTGGGGCTCGCACGTTCTCCGAAATTTCAGGCACGCGCACAGTAACGCCTATTTGTCATAATTTCACTGTAAAAATATTTTTTACTCCTTGCCACGTGTAAAGCTTTGATTACTTCTCGCATATCCAACCGCCCAATTTTGCCTATCCTTTAGGTTAAAACTATTTAACCCCGTATCTCTGTTCTTCTTCCTCACGCCGCCAGATAAACATCCTCTGCCTTTGCACTTGCTCCTCGTGTTCATCGTGCTCCTGCATTCCTTCATTGCTCTCGTTCGTTGATTTTAATCAAACTCCTTCTTCCTCATCCTTCCTCATCATGTCTTCACGATCCAAGCGCACCAAGAGCGTTGCTCCTGGCACCTCCACCCGCACTGAGCGAATCTCTGGGTGGGAAAGATCCCGCTTTTCCACCGTAGACCTGCGCAAGCTCAAGAAAATGGGCCTGCTCACGAACGGCGAACTAACCAGGATTCCTGGCGATGAAGCTGTGCCTAATCCCCTCGAAGGTTTTCGGGTAACATTTTCTGACTTCCTCCTTCGCGGCTTCTCCACCCCAGTCCACGAATTCCTTCGTGGGCTGCTTGTCTACGAGATTCAGCTATTCCAGCTGACTCCCAACTCTCTCCTCCATATCTCGATCTTTGTTACTTTATGCGAGTGCTTCCTGGGCGTTCACCCACACTAGGGCCTTTGGAAGCGCATTTTTTAATCTTCGGCGCAACAATTCTGGCAGCGCCATCTACAATGTAGGTGGCGTTTGTATTTGTGTGCGACCCGACGTTGGTTACTTCGACTTGAAGTTCGCCGACTCGGTGCAAGGCTGGCGCAAGAAATGGCTCTATATCAAGGACGAGTCAAACGGCGCCCAACTCTACGGCCTCTCTCCTGTTGACCCGTCGCAAGAAATCCTGAGGCGCAAGTCCTGGGATGCCGAGGCCACTCCCGAAGAAATAGCTGCTACGGAATCACTTGTTCTTCGAATCAAAGCGCTGCAGAACACGTCAGGACAAGAACTTTCGGGCGTTCAAATACTGGCGTATTTTCTTCGGGTCCGGGTGCAACCTCTTCAGGCTCGCGCGACTCCTCTTTGGATGTACTCTGGTACTGGCGACTCTGCCCGGATTTCTGCCGACCTTCCTGTGGGGGAACTCGAAAAGCTGGTTCGCCGGTTTACCTCCCTCACGAAGAACGAAATTGTTCCTACAACTTGTCGAGTGGAGCCCTTCAGTGCTACTCACCCTCTTCCTTCCGTAAGTACCCTTGTCAAATATTTTATTGTCTTGAACTTTCTTGTCTAGTCTTTTTCTGCTAATTCACACTTTTTTGTGTAGAACCATCAAATCCTTTCACAACTTCCCCCTCTCCCCGAAGATGGAGAGGTAGTCGAACGATTCATCATAGATGATGAGTCACAAGATGCTTCGACACGCGCCGCCGAACCCGCAAGTACTGAGAAAAGTGCGGGTTTATCCGACAAGCTCACCGAGTCCGCAGGTGCCTCAGATTCTTCCTTCACGCATTCCATTCCTTCTGCTGCCTCTTCCTAAGGGCACAAAAGAAAAAGATCTGATGAAGATTCTGGCGAATCGAAATTTTCGGAACCTGTTCCCGAAGAAACCGCGCCAAACTTCGATCCTTTTGGAGCTACTGCTACTGTGAGCTCGTAAGTGTTTTTGCTTTTTTGCCTTTACCCAAATATTTTGACTCTGATTTGTTCTTATGCCGTACTATTTTGTATATTGATAGGGACGAGGAGGAACATCTTGAAGTCAATGTTTCTGAGCCAGCAATCACGAGCACATCACATACGTTGGTCATCTCCGAAGGGCCAACGGCTCTTCCCGAAACTGCCGCTTGATGAGGACATCCCTACTACACCACTACCTCCGTCATTGATAGATGAAGATGAACCTGCTGTGAAGCTCAAGTCCAATGAAGTTCGGATTGGACCTATTACAAGGGCTCGTGCGAAGCTACTTAAACAACAGGTGAACTTGTTTCTAAACGGTACTTTGATTGATGAGAACTTTATACGCCTAAGTCCTATTACTTATGTATCATCGTATCAAGAGGAGACGAGCATCGCACGAGAGAGGAGAGGCGGACATGAAGACGGACGTCAAGATGGACGTGAAGCTGGACATGGAGCTGGACATGAAGATATCTCATGGACGCGCGAGGAGGCGGGAGGCATGCGCGAGAGGAGAAGAAGACGTCCAGCCGGTCCAGCACCGGTCCGACCGGCCGCGACCGCCAACCCGGCCCGACCCGGTCGACCGCGCCAACCGGACGCGATTTATCGTACGGATGAAACCGAATTCTAGCAGAAATCCGGTTGCCGCCCGGATGACCGGACAGACCGCCGATCGGTCCCTGCCCGGTTGACCGGATTCCGGACGGACCAGTCCGAGTCGTCTCGACCAGATCTATTCGGGTCGGTTATTATCGTACTTTTCGACCTGAGGTCGTCCCGGACGCCTATATAAGTCCCCCCTAGCTGCTTTAGACCACGTTTAAGATAAACCCTAGTTCTTAGTTGTTTGCTTATGCAAAACTATTGAATCCCTACACCATATTGCTTGATATTGTGTAGATCCTGAAAAAGTCTTGTGTGATCTGCTGTTCCATTGGGAATTAGACGGTTGCAACTTACCGCTTCGTGGTCGGCGGCTACGTGCAAGTGTGTGGAGTTGCGAATATCTTGCGGGGTTGAGAGCTGTTGCATTGGCGACAGGGACCAATCGAGAGATCTCGTTGCGTCATACAAGTTATCATCCACTACATCGTCGTGTTTCTCCGCTGCCATCACCCCGTGATCATCATCACCACCGTTGCTTACGAGAAGATCGGGCCACCCCATATCATCTTGGTATCAGATTTCAGTTTTCTCGGTAAGCCATCCACAATCCACCCCATAGTTGAGTTGTGAGTGTTTCCTATCAAAAAAAAAGTTAGGGTTAGAATTTGCCATAGCCTTAGATTGCACTAATTTCGAGTTTTAGTTTCTTTTCGTAGTTGTTTTTGCGTATCTTTTTCTTCCATCTAGTATTGTTAGGGTTTGTGTTTCCGCTATCATCTAGAGTCAGTTTTTGTTGCTCCGAGTACACATATCTTACAGTTTGCTTGTTCCCAACCATAGCCACAACCTTTCGATATCGTGACTAGGAACTTTCCAAAAGAGACTAGTTTTACCGCTCGACAGGCTGCTCGTTAGGTTCTTGGTGCTTTGCAATTTCTGTTGGCCGTGTTATCAAGGAGTTGTGTCAAAAATATCAAAAAAAAAAGAAAAGAAGCAAAAAAGAGCTACATAGCTGCGTGTGTTATACAAAAGAAAATCAAACAAAAAAAGAAAAGTGAAGTGCTAGTAGAATCAAGTGAAGGCCTAAGTTTTCTTTACTGCACCTGTAGTCGAGCAATCTTGTGCCTGTCTCGTTGAGCTTTGCTAGTGTCTCTCTAGTGCATTGCAACCTTTCCTACAAATAGTTGCTTTGCCACATTTATCGCCTTGTGTGAGTATCATTGGTTGTCTACGGTCAGCGCTAGAGCTTGTTATTGGTGCAAATAGGTAGTCCACCTACAACCCCACATATACCCTGCTTTGTCGTGTGATTGTTCTTATACCCTTGATATTCGCTTCGCTACATCCGTGCACTAGTCTGTCAATCCAGGTTGGTAAGCAATACTAATTCCCTTTGGAGCGGTAAGATTTACCTTTTCTTTTCTGTTGTTGAGGGAGTTGTGAGAGTACCACCATATATTTTTGATTTAGTGCACTAACCTTCTAACGATGTCTGCTAGTGATCATAAAATTGTTAACCAGGAAAACAAGAGTGCTGCAGATATCATCACATGGAGGGAGTATGAGGCTCTTCGTAATGAGATGCGACGTGAATTCCGCGCTCAGGATGATGAGCTTAAGGAGACGGTCCAAGCGATCTCTCAAAAGTTGGATGCTACTCATGTGACCGTCACTACAATGCAAGATCAAATGACGGACGTACAACGCAGTCTTGCTTTGCGCTTAGCTGTTGAGAATTTGACCGCGCAGCAACAACAAGACAATGATGATGATCTTGAATTTCAAGATGACGCACACAATGCTCGTGGTGCGCCACGTGGTAATCGTCCTCGCGGTTGGGTTCCACTTGGCCGCAATGGTCGTGGACATGATGAGGAAGATGGATTGGGTAAGCCCAAGTTTTCTATACCCAAGTTTGAAGGAGGAGCTGATGTTGAAGAATACCTCACTTGGGAGCTCAAGATTGAGAAGTTGTGGAGCTTACATCCACATTATACTGAAGAACGGAAGGTCAAGCTTGCTTCTTCTGAATTTGATGGCTATGCTTTGCGTTGGTGGGATGCTTTTGTTCGTAATCGTGATGAGGATGGTGAGCAGCCTATACGCACATGGTATGCCATGAAGGAGGCAATGACTTCTCGCTTTGTGCCAACAAATTACTTACGGAATATATATGATAAGCTGACTCTATTGAGACAAGGTGTGAAGACTGTCGATGAATACTACATGGAGATGGAGATGCTTATGCAGCGTGGCCGTGTCCGTGAGTCTCTCGAGATGACAATGCAGCGTTTTCTGAACGGTTTGAAGTACGATATCAAAGGCATTGTTTGTCACTACAGCTACACCAATATGAATCAGTTGTTATATCATGCAAGAGAAGCTGAATCACAGTTGGCTGACGAAGCAAAGATCAAAGGACGAGCTACAGGAGCTGGGCGTTTCACACCACGCACGGCCCCATCTACGGCACCGGCGCCTTCGACGCGCTCCGCCCCTTACTCTACTACGCCTAGTAAGCCGGTCTCCAATGTGTCTAACACAAAGAAGTCCGAATCTGCTGCAAGTACGAGTGGCTCTAATGTGTCTGCGCGCAATCGCGATATGCTTTGTCATACATGTGGTGGCAAAGGTCACTTCAAGAGAGATTGTCCTAACCGCAAAGTTATGATTATCAATGAGGACAATGAGTATGAGACTGGAGATGATGTTGATCCTAATGCTCCAGAAGATGATGACTATGACACCGATGGTGAAGATGCATATCCGTCTGATGCTCGCACCCTTGTTGTGTCGCAGCGTGCTCTTAATGTGTTGCCTAGTGCATCTACTCGGCGCTGCAATTTTTTCCAAACAAAAGCTTTAGTTGGTCCTGACAAGGCTTGCAAGGTCATTATTGATGGCGGGAGTTGCCGCAATTTAGCAAGCAAGGAGTTGTGTACCAAGCTGAAGTTGAAGTATCTACCGCACCCGCATCCATACTATATTCAGTGGTTGAGCGACAATGGTGAGATGAAGGTAAACCACATGGTGCGTGTTGAATTTGCTATTGGACCGTATAAGGATTGTATTGACTTTGATGTCGTTCCTATGACGGTGTGTCACCTATTATTGGGTCGGCCTTGGCTCTATGACCGTTCTGTGCAACACAATGGCCGTGCCAATACATATCACTTGGAGTTCAAGGGCAAGAAAATCAACTTACAGCCTATGACACCACAACAAATTGTCAATGAATCTCGTCAGAAAGTTGAAGTGAATTTGGAGGATGCTTCTTTAGATAGGCGAGAGAATTGTAATGTTGTGAGTGATATAACGAAAAGTGAGAGAGTGAATTCCTTAGTCTCATTAGCCACCAAAGAAGACATGAGCGAATTTAGTGAGGATCCTACAGCCATGCCTCTTGTGCTTTTGTACAGGGATACGGTTTTGGTTTCTAACGACATGACCCCTCTTCCTCTTGGTGTTTCTAATGTTTTGCAGGAATTCAGCGATGTGTTTCCGGAGGAGGTGCCCGCAGGATTGCCACCATTGCGTGGTATTGAGCATCAAATTGACTTGATTCCCGAGCCTCGCTGCCCAATAGGGCACCATATAGAACGCCGAAGAAACGAAGGAGATACAGAAGCAAGTACAAGCGCTACTCGACAAAGGTTATATCCGCATAAGCCTTAGTCCTTGTGCTGTTCCTGTTATTCTAGTTCCTAAGAAAGATGGTACATGGCGTATGCGTAGATTGTAGAGCTATAAACAACATTACTATTCGATATCGTCACCCTATTCCCGTTTAGAGGATATGTTAGATGAATTGAGTGGTGCTGTTGTGTTCTCTAAAATTGATTTGCGTAGTGGTTATCATCAAATTAGGATGAAAGAAGGGGATGAATGGAAAACAGCCTTTAAAACAAAATTTGGTTTATATGAGTGGTTAGTAATGCCTTTTGGTTTGACTAATGCACCTAGCACTTTCATGAGACTGATGAACCATGTTTTGCGTGATTTTATTGGCAAATTTGTGGTTGTATACTTTGATGACATATTAATCTACAGCCGCAATGAATCTGATCATATTATGCATATTCGACATGTTTTGCAAGTGTTGCGTGATAATAAACTCTATGGTAATCTTGAGAAGTGCACATTTTGCAAAGATAAGGTCATATTTCTAGGTTACGTTGTCTCTAAGCATGGAGTAGAAGTAGATGTGTCTAAGATTGAAGCTATTCAAAATTGGCCTACTCCCATGAATGTGAGTCAAGTAAGAAGTTTTCATGGTCTAGCTGGGTTTTATAGAGTTTTGTGCCCAATTTTAGTACTATTGCTGCACCTTTGAATGAATTGACTAAAAAGGGTGTTGCTTTTGAGTGGGGCGCGCCCAAGATCATGCTTTTGATGAACTAAAGAGATTGTTAACTTCTGCCGTTACTTGCACTTCCTGATTTCAATAAGCAATTTGAGATTGAATGTGATGCTAGTGGTATTGGAATTGGTGGTGTGTTGATGCAAGAGGGTCGCCCAATTGCATATTTTTCTGAGAAACTTTCTGGTGCTAAGTTGAACTATCCTATCTATGATAAAGAATTGTATGCTTTAATTAGAGTTCTTGAGGTTTGGCAACATTATTTGTGGCCAAAAGAATTTATCATACATTCTGATCATGAAGCTTTGAAATATCTGAAAGCCCAATCTACTTTGCATAAGCGTCTTGCTAAGTGGGTTGAGTTCATTGAGTCTTTTCCATACATTATTAAGCATAAGAAGGGAAAAGATAATATTGTTTGATGCTCTATCTAGGAAGAATATGCTATTAACTCAACTTGATGTTAAAATTCCTGGATTAGAAGTACTATGTGATTTGTATGCTACTGATCATGATTTTGCTGAACCATATCGCTTATGTGCTCTTGGTAAAGCATGGGAAAAATATCACATACATGATGGGTTCTTGTTTAGAGCTAACAAACTATGTGTTCCAGAATCGTCTGTGCGTTTGCTCTTATTGCAGGAATCACATGCTGGAGGTTTGATGGGTCACTTTGGGCGTGAGAAGACGCTACTCATGCTAGCTGACCACTTTTATTGGCCAAAGATGAGGCGGGATGTGGATGTATGTGAAGAGGTGCATTACTTGCAACAAGTCCAAGTCCAAGCTGAAGCCTCACGGTTTGTATACTCCTTTACAGGCACCTACTACACCATGGGAGGATATTAGTATGGATTTTGTGTTGGGTTTGCCGCGTACTAAGAGAGGCCATGATTCTATATTTGTGGTAGTGGACAGATTTTCTAAAATGTCACACTTTATTGCCTGCCACAAAAGCGACGATGCGTCGCATATTGCTAACCTTTTTTTCAGGGAGGTTGTGCGACTACATGGAGTCCGAAGACTATTGTTTCTGATCGTGACGTGAAGTTTATGAGCTACTTCTGGAAGACGCTGTGGAGAAAGCTGGGGACAAAGCTGCTTTTCAGCACTACTTGTCATCCTCAAACTGATGGTCAAACTGAAGTGGTGAATAGAACATTGTCACAATTGCTGAGATCCATGATCAAGAAGAACCGAAGGAGTGGGAAGAGTGTTTGCCACATGTGGAGTTTGCTTACAACAGGGCGGTACACTCTACCACGGAGCTGTGTCCTTTGAGGTGGTGTATGGTTTCAAACCCATTACTCCACTTGACTTGTTGCCTTTGCCCATACATGAGAGAGTTAATATGGAGGCATCCAAGAGGGCAGATTTTGTGCGTAAGATCCATGTGAAGACTAAAGAGTTGATAGAGATGAAAGGCAAGAGCAATGCTGCAAGGATGAACAAGAAGCGCAAGGAGATGTTGTTCAAGCCTGGTGATATGGTCTGGGTACATTTTCGCAAGGATAGGTTCCCGAAGCTGCGGAAGTCTAAGTTGAAGCCTCGTGGTGCTGGTCCTTACAAAGTGCTTGCTAAGATCAATGATAATGCATACTCGATAGATCTTCCAGTTGATGAGTTTGGTGTCAGTAATTCTTTCAATGTTGCTGATTTGACACCATATGACGGAGAAGACCTTGGAGCGTCGGGGTCGACGCCTTTTGAAGGGGAGATGATGAGGACATCCCTACTACACCACTACCTCCGTCATTGATAGATGAAGATGAACCTGCTGTTGTGAAGCTCAAGTCCAATGAAGTTCGGATTGGACCTATTACAAGGAACTCGTGCGAAGCTACTTAAACAACAGTGAACTTGTTTCTAAGCGGTACTTTGATTGATGAGAACTTTATCCGCCTAAGTCCTATTACTTATGTATCATCGGGTATCAAGGGGAGACGAGCATCGCACGAGGAGGAGAGGAGCAGCTGGACATGAAGACGGACGTCAAGATGACGTGAAGCTGACATGGAGCTGGACATGAAGATATCTCATGGACGCGCGAGGAGGAGCGGGAGGCATGCGAGAGGAAGAGAAGTCGAGGTCCAGCCCGGTGAACCACGCCCGAACCGGCCAACCGTCCCCAACCGTCGACCGGGCGCCAACCGGACGCAGCTATCGAGGCTGAACGGAAATTTCGCAGAAATCCGGTTGCCGCCGATTGACGGACCCCAGACCGGCCGATCCGGTGGCCCGTTGACCGGATTCCGGACGGACCAGTCCGAGTCTCTCGACCAGATCTGTCTGGGTCGGTTATTTTCGCTTTTCGACTGAGGTCGTCCCGGACGCCTATATAAGTCCCAGGACGCCCCTAGTTGCTAGACCACGTTTAAGATAAACCCTAGTTCTTAGTTGTTTGCTTATGCAAAACTATTGAATCCCTACACCATATTGCTTGATATTGTGTAGATCCAAAAAGTCTTGTGTGATCTCTTGTTCCATTGGGAATTAGACGGTTGCAACTTACCGCTTCGTGGTCGGCGGCTACGTGCGCAAGTGTGTGGAGTTGCGAATATCTTGCGGGGGTTGAGCTGTTGCATTGGCGACAGGACCAATCGAGAGATCTCGTTGCGTCATACAAGTTATCATCCACTACATCGTCGTGTTTCTCCGCTGCCATCTCCCCGTGATCATCATCACCACCGTTGCTTACTGAGAAGATCGGGCCACCCCATATCACCGCTCCTCCTCGAAGCCCCCGAGCCCCGAAGAAAAAGCCCATGATATGTGTCCCTACACCGGGGGTAATTGCTTCTGGGAGTTCGTTGCCTTCCCTTCTCGATGATGTGAGCTTTCCTCTCTTTATCTTCCATATTTACTCAAATAATACTATCTTGCTAACCCGACCCGACTGTTTTGCAGCCTACCGTTAAGGAAATGATCGAGTTGGGCACCCGCTTCGCCGGGTACCGTATTGAGGCCGAGACCTTGAGAGGTAAGATCTCTTCGGGTTCTGACCCTTTTTCTTGGCTTGTCTTGTACTAACTTAATTTTCCTTCCAGGAGAATTGCTTCGTGTCCAGGAGCACAACAGGGATCTGGAACAACGGCTTGAAGCTAGCGACAAAGCACGTCGTGATGCCGAAGCCAAAATTGAAGCTGCCGAAGCTAAAGCTGCAACTGCTGATGATCTTCGGGTCAGGCTAAATGATGCAGAAGCAGCCTTGAGTAAAAAGGAGGAACAAATCTGCCGACGTGAATCAGCTGTTGTAGCTTGCCTCGAGACTCAATCCAATAGATTTTTAAGTAATTGTTCCTTTCTTGTTCCTTTCTCTTTTTTCCTATATTGTCAGCATAATTGTATTGATATTCCTTCGACTTCTCTTTAGCAGAGAAAATTGGGGAGATGTACACCCGAAATCAGGGGACTGACGAGGATGTCCTCCTGGATGCTCTCTCTGTGCTGGAGATGAATTGCAGCTTGCCGCGTGACTGCCTGAAGTATGGGCGGGCTGCGCTAGAGCGTATCTTCCCGCATCTTTTCCCGAAAGCTGCAGTTCCTGAAAAATTTGAGCCTCTGGCCAAAAGCTTTCTCGAGAAGGAGGACCCCATGCTAGCGCACCGCCACGCAAGTTTGAAGATTGGTGTCGAGGGCATGATTACCTTAGTAATGGCCAGTGGCGAAAAGGTCGACTGGGCCAAGGCTGCAGCTGTGCGAGGTTTAAACAAGAATAGCTGGACTACTCTTCTGAAGAGTGCGAAGGCTTACTCGAAGAACCTCCTTGCCTTCCTCGACCCGTCGTCTTCATCAACTACTAGCACTGCTCAACCGGAGGTCAAGTAGATGAACTTGTACCCCTTGTAGATATTTTCTTTGGACAATTTTGTCGACAACATTGTAAGCGCCTTTGTTGGCTGCCTACCTTTTGAACTTATCCTTGTAGTATGTCCTGTCGATCAATGAAAAAATTTCGACTTGCACAGCTGTCTGACTTAGTTTTTTCGTTTTTCAGTTGATTTTTTATAACTATATCGAAACTGGTCCATCTTCCGCATCTCCTGTTATTTCTCAATCCTTGAAACTTTCCGACTATGGTATGCCGACCGCATCTTCGACACCTGATCTGTTGCAAAAGGAGGTGGGAGAATTACGACAGCAGCTGCAGTCTCTTAGACAACAAACTTTAACTGCATTGGAGCGAGCCAAAAAATCTTCTGAAAGCGAGCAAACTGCTCTGTTGCAATCTTGTGAATCCGCGAAATTTGAACAAGCTGCCACTTTGGAAGTTGCCCGTGCTACAGCGCGCGAAGATTATATCATTGAGCTTATGGCTTCTGCGGGTCGCGACATGGCTTGTATATTCCTTTTTCCCAAGTCTTGATGTAAGTATCTTTCCTTGTTTTGTACTAATCCCGACGCTTGCCTTCCTTGAGTAGGTGTTTCGCTGGATACTGCCGAAGAGACGGGTTGAGACTCTTCGGCGACGCGCCTCCGATCATGGCGAAGATTTTTGGGCCGACGAGGTGCGCTGCCGCGCATTTGTGAAATTTCAAGATCGCGTTACCCAAACTCGAAGTTTTGTCAACCGTTGCTATGATGCGCTGAGCATGGTTTATAGGACCATGTTTCCTCGCAATCGCCAACCTTCCGATTTTTCTGAACTGTTGGATATTTTCAAGAGTGCCGAAGATGTCCGAAATTTGGTAAGGAAACAGATGGTCGCTGGAGCCAAACTTGCACTTATCTGGGTTAAGATATGCAGCTCGAAGATTGATTTTGGCGAAGTCGTGAATAGAGTCCTTCTGAAGTGCTCGAAGAGAAGAATCAACATTGACTGCTATGTTGAGGCCGTGCAGGGACCTGCCGAATGAATAATTGACAAGATACTTCAGATGAATGATGATTTTATCAGGGGTCCGTAATGTAATGCTCCCTTTGTATATGTCTTGCTGTAACTTTTCTTAATGTCTATATTGATTTTTAGGCGTGAGGCTTATATTAGGCCAAGACGCGTACTTGTACCATATTGGGTTCAGTAAACCCAAAAGAGGTGTCATTGTATGTCGCGAGATTTTTGTGTAATCAAGGCGAATTTTATTTTGTACAAGTTTTTTGCTTTGTTCTGTACTTCCAGCCCCCGAGCGTCGGGTGGCAAGGGTTTGCTCGCGAGACTCTATGTAAAGTCAAGGCGAATGTATTGTTTTGCTTTGCCGAGTCGAACTATATTGATTTTTACGGGTCGAGCCCCCGAGCATGCTTGCAACAGGGTAAAAAGAGGAATATTTTTTTTTCATCACTATTTTTTATTCATCATGCTATATTGCAGCATCGCAAGCCCGCCTCATTAAAAACCTTTCAGTCCCACTCGATACCCTGAAAGGAAAAGAGTGCGTCTGAAAACTTGCGAGCTATTCGGATACATTGTATGTTGACATGACTTCTGCTATATTGACTATTATGCGTAAAAACGCCGCAGCTGTGCGACGTTCCACGGATTCCCTTCGTCCTTGCCTGTCTTCTTGTCTTTGAGTCGATAAGCTCCTCCTGGGATTACCTCTGTGACGATGTAAGGTCCCACCCATGGTGATTCCAACTTCTCATGGCTGTCATGTTTGAGCCGAAGAACTAGGTCGCCAACTTCGAAGGATCTGGGCCGCAAACGTCGACTATGGTAGTTCTTGAGGTTTTGCTGGTACACGCTTACCCTTGACAGCACCACATCTCTTGCTTCATCGACTGCGTCAACATCATCTTCGAGTGCTTTCTGCGAGATCTCCTCATCATACTCTGCGACTCTGGGAGAATTGTGTTCTATTTCTATTGGAAGTACTGCTTCAGCGCCGTGGACTAGGAAGAACGGGGTTTCTTGGGTTGCTGCGTTTGGTGTCGTTCGTAAGATCCACAACACGGAGGGTAATTCGTCGACCCAGGCGTGTTTTGCTTTTTCGACTGGTGTCAGCAGACGCTTCTTGATACCATTGCATATGAACCGTTTGCTTTTTCAACTTGGCCATTGGTTTGCGGGTGTGCCACAGACGTAAACTGCAGCTTGATGCCTACCCCTTCACAGTAGTCCTTGAATTATCGGGAGGTGAAATTGCTACCGTTGTCCGTAACTATGCTGTTAGGGACGCCGAACCGAAAAACTATCCCTTTGACGAAGTTGACTGATGATACTGCATCTGCCGTAGTTACTGGTATTACTTCGATCCACTTGGTGAATTTATCGACTGCTACCAACAGGTAAATGTGTCCTCCAGGCCAAGACTTGTGCAATTTTCCCACCATGTCGAGTCCCCATTGGGCAAAAGGCCACGCCAGAGGTATTGGCATTAATTCTGCAGCTGGAGAGTGAGGATTTGACGCGAACCTTTGACAAGCTTCACAAGTGCGTACAATTTCCTTCGCATCCTCTATTGCTGATAACCAGTAGAACCCAGCTCGAAAAGCTTTGGCTGCGATTTCTCGGCTGCTTGCGTGGTGGCCACATATGCCTCCGTGTATATCCTTCAATATAGTGCGTCCTTCTTCGGGTGTGACACACCTCTGCAACACACCTGATATGCTTCGTTTGTATAGTTCTCCTTTAACGACAGTAAACGCCTTAGATCGTCGGATGACTCTTCGTGCCTCCACTGGATCCTCAGGTATTTCTTTCTTCATAATGTACGCCAAGTATGATTGCATCCATGGTATTTCTATCATCATGACCTCTTCTGGTTCTTCCTCTTCATCAGAAACATGAGATTCTGGGGCTGCTACAGCCCCCGAGCCTTTCTTGGATTTTTCCTTTTTCTTCGACTGCTTCGATACTGTTTTCTTCGGCTTAGTTGATCTTTCGCTGATTTCCTCCCAAAAAACTCCAGGTGGTATGGGCAAACATTGCAACCCGATGTTTGCCAAAACGTCGGCTTCGTCGTTGCTGAGTCTACTAACATGATTTACTTCACAACCGTCGAAGGTTTTTTCGAGTTCATTGTACACCTCTTTATATGCTATCATGCTGTCGTTGACCGCGTCGCACTTGTTCATTACCTACCGTGCGACAAGCTGAGAGTCTCCGAAGATTTTGAGGCGAGTAGCGCCACATGCTTTTGCCATCTTCATCCCATGAATAAGAGCCTCATATTCTGCTTCGTTGTTTGATGCGTTGGGGAAGGTCATCCGCAGTATATACTTCATCTTTTCACCTTGCGGTGAAACAAGTACTACGCCTGCTCTAGGTTCTTCTAATCTCTTGGACCCGTCAAAATTCATATTCCAGGTACTCGACAAATCTGGAGGTCCTGTATTTTGTAGTTCCATCCACTCTGCGACGAAGTCCGGCAGAATTTGCGACTTTATTGCTTTTCTTTTTTCATATCTGATGTCCCGAGGGGAAAGTTCGATTCCCCAAAGGGAGACACGTCCTGTAGCTTCTGGATTGTTTAAAATGTTTGAGAGGGGCGCTTCATTGACTACTACGATCGGATGTGCCGAAAAGTAGTGCCTTAATTTACTTGCTGACATAAAGACTCCATATGCCAGTTTCTGATAATGCGGGTACCTCTGTTTTGATGGTGATAAAACCTCGCTGAGAAAATAAACGGGTCGCTGGACTCCATGTATCTTTCCTTCTTCCTCCCGCTCAACGACGAGGACTGTGCTGACCACCTGAGGTGTGGCCGCAATGTACAATATGAGGGGTTCCTTGTCCCGTGGTGCTACCAGTACTGGTGGTGTCAAAATAGTCCGCTTCAAATGCTCGAAAGCTTTGTCTGCTTCTTCATTCCACTCGAACTTTTCTCCTTGTTTGATGAGCGCGTAGAAAGGTAACGCTTTTTCCCCCAACCTGGCGACGAATCTGCTCAACGCTGCGACTCGCCCTGTTAGCTGTTGGATCTCTTTGAGCTTGGTTGGTTTTCTCATCATGAGGATAGCTTGTATTTTCTCTGGATTGGCTTCGATCCCCCTGGCTGACACCAAGTATCCGAGGAGTTCTCCCGCAGGAACACCAAAGGAACATTTCGTCGGGTTCAGCTTCAGACGGAACTTGTTGAAGTTGTCAAAAGTTTCCCGCGGATCATCAATGAGAGACGACCCTTGCTTTGTTGTAATGGCAACGTCGTCGATATATACTTGGACGTTCTTGCCGATCTGTGTGGCGAGGCACTTCTGCATCATCCTCTGGTATGTGGCTCCCGCGTTTTTCAACCCGAAGGGCATTGCTTTGTAACAAAATACGCCATAGGGGGTTATGAAAGCTGTTTTGACTTCATCTTCTCCTTTCAAGCGGATTTGATTGTAACCAGAATACGCGTCCAGGAAGGAAAGACGTTCGCAGCCTGCCGTGGAGTCGATAATTTGATCGATCCTCGGGAGGGGGAAGTGATCCTTTGGACAATGTTTGTTGAGACACGTGAAATCGACGCACATGCGAAGGACTTCAGTATTTTTCTTCGGGACCAACACTGGGTTGGCGACCCAAGTTGCTTCGGTCTTCAGTTCTTTGATAAAACCAGCTTCTTCGAGTCGATGGATTTCAGATAACATGGCTTTGCGGTTTGGCTCGGAGAAACGCCGCAAAGGTTATCGGATAGGTCTAGCTCTTGGGTCTAGATTGAGGGCGTGCTCGGCAAGTTCCCTGGGTTCTCCTGGCATGTCAGCTGGACACCATGCGAAGATTTTCCAGTGCTCACGGAGGAACTCGACGAGCGCGCTTTCCTATGCGACATCCATGTTGGTGGCGATTGATGTCGTCTTTTTAGGATCCGTCGGGTGGATCTATACTTCTTTTGAGTCCTTGGAGGTGTCGAAAGCTTGCTCCTGCAAGGATCTACCCCCGTCTGGTAACACATCATGATTAGTGGTTAACTTCGATGCCGCATATTTAGCTTGCATGCCGAATGTTTCAGAAAGCTTATGAAAGTCCTTGTCGCATTTATCCGCCAGAGCGAAACTTCCTTTGACTGTAATTGGGCCCTTAGGTTCAGGGATCCTCCACAGTAGATACGTGTAATGCGGCACAGCCATAAACCTGGCATATGCGGGTCGTCCCAAGAGGGCGTGATATTGTGATAGCCAGTCAATGACTTCAAACTCCAGCTTCTCCTTTCTGAAATTTTCTCTTGTTCCGAACTGAACGTCGAGTGCAATCTTGCCTAAGGGATAATTCGGCTTCTCAGGTGCGATGCCATGGAAACGCGTATCTATTGGTAACAGGTTAGCCAGCGAGATGTTCATCTTTCGCAATGTGTCCGCGTATATGAGATTTAAACTGCTTCCTCCATCTATGAATATACGGGAGACGTCATATCCCTCGATGACCGCTGGCAATATCATCGCTGAATGCCCTGGTCTCGGAACTTGAGGTGGGTGGTCCTCTATGGTGAATCCTATTGGCTGTCCCGACCAATTGAGGTACTCAGTGGTTGGTGGAGGTGTTGTTACTGCCATATACACCTGTCGAGAAATTAACTTCTGCGACCTATTCGAAGATTTGCCCTTCTGTATCATCGATACTGCTCCTCTTGTATCTGTGAAATTCCCACTGGTTCCTGGAGCTCCCGCAATTTGCAGTTGATGCTGGTTTGCGCTCGTAATTGCGGGTGGTGGTGGCGGCGGAGGTACATGTACTTCGCTCGTTGGTCCTTGCACATATCCTCTGTTTACTGCTTCTGCATGTGTGTTTTCTGTCGCCCGTCGCAGAGCTTGAAAAGTTCGACAGTCTTTCTGGAGGTGACCCGATTGTCTCCTTCCTTCATTGTCGATGTAGAAGTGCATCTGGCAAGGCCCGTTCAACAAATCCTCCGGTGATATGTTATACGGCCTTGGGACCCTTGGTCGATTATTTTGTCTACTGGAGCTTGGTGCATCTCGGTGATTGCTTCGCTGATCATTGCTCCTGTGATAATCATCTCGATGATTTCCTCCACTGTTTCCTCGGAAGCCAGCCGATACTTGGCCGGGACCGTCGTATTCCGCATAGTTGCGAAAATGTCGCCTGTTTTGATTGTTGTTTCTATTACGTTCTTCCTCGGGTGACCTTTGCCGCTTATTGTGGACAGCATCTTCTCCGTCGGCCCACCGATTCGCGATTTCCATGAGTTCTGCTATTGTTCTCGGGTTGGATCTCCCTAATTCTTCGATTAGGTCTCTCCTTCGTACTCCCACGACGAACGCGTCGATTGCTCTTTCGTCGGACACATGCTCAGCCGAGTTTTTGATGATGCTCCACCGCTGGATGTATGCTCTCATTGATTCATCCAACTTCTGTTTGCAAGTTCTTAGCTGTTCAATTGATGCTGGTTTTTTGCAGGTAGACCGGAAATTTCTTACGAACAAATCCTCAAAGTTTTCCCAGCTATCTATGGATCTTTCTGGCAGCTTCTTCATCCAGGATGCGGCTCCACTTAGGTGGACCTGGTTGCTTTGCATGGCCATTGCTTTTGTTCCACCCATCAACTTTACTGTCTCCAGATAATCGACTAGCCAATCCTCTGGATCTTGCAGCCCGTCGAACTTTTTATAGTTGTCGGGTAACTTGAAGCTGGTGGGCACTCGAGTTTTGCGAACCCTTCGGGTAAAGCAAGGGAGTCCACACATTTCTTCGTCACTATCATCCGGTGTATGCCGACGTTCATGTGTTCTGGTTTCACGACCCCTTTCCACGCGTGCTCTGTCGACTCGAGCTTGAGCTACTGTGTTTCTTGCGTCGCCTTCTCTTGGGGCATCTCGTGTTGTCGCCGCGATGTGTCGAGGACTATTTTGTCTTGGATTGTTTTGATGTGGAGAAACTTCAGGTTGTGGTGCGATTTCTCTCCCTGCTATTGCTGCACCCATAACGTTGACTCCTGCCATGGCCATCTGGTACAGTGATGATCGGGGGTCCCCTGGCTGGGGTTTGGATGCCAGCATGAAAGTGTGTGCCGCCATATATCCTGCCTCTGACGTTTTCGGGATTATGTTCCCTCTCGAATCTATTGACATGAAGGACATGTCGAGGTTTTGGATTAAGTTTTCCCGTTCTCCTTCGGGTATATTTGCCAGCCTAGATCTTGCTCTTCCCCGATGAGCTCCCTCGTTGTTTGCCGAACTTCCTGAATGTCGACTTAGGTTGTTTCTGCGCTCGATGGAAGCGTCTGCCGCACTTTTCTTGCATCAAGTTTATCCTTAAGTTTTTCTAACTCACGCCTGGAGCGGCTGATTTTATATTGATACGCTTGAAGTGCTGCCGGCGAAACTTGCGTAGTCATCGGCTCCGTGCCATCCATAGCTTTTGCGGTTCTATCCCATGCTTCCTGTGGTAGGCGCACTTTTTCTCGTGGTTCAGGCCCGATGTATTTTCTTCCTATTGCACACGTGAGATCTGCGGGATCAATGTAAGGATTGCCCAAATCGTCGAAAGACTCAGATTCCTCGTCAGCTTCACGGCCTTGTCCCGTGATTACGCAGATTTGATGTGTTGTCCTTCCCTTGAACTCAGGGCAGGTGACACCGTCCGAGAGATCGGTGAAGAACTTGTTGTCGAAGGAGTTGTTGTTGTCGACGGAATCGAAGCTAGTGAAGCTCTCCGAGTCACTATCTTGAGATAGGTCAGTTTCCGTGAACGACCCGAAAGTCATACCACCGAACAGATCCTCGAGTGCCCCGCCGTGGGTGGGTTTGATGCAGCGTGGCTGCGAAGCTTCTTCATCGCCTGACTCAACAGATGTTGCCGACGATTCCGAGAAGTCGGACTTGGCCGCAAACGGTCCCGAAAAAATCGGTGCCGAAAGACGGTGTGATCCTTCTTTCCCGACGAGGAAGCGAAAGCTCCCGAACGTCATCTCCGTCGAGTTCTCCAGATGCGCATATGCATGCATACAAGCAGGATCGTGAGGAACAAAATCGACGAGATCGGGTTGCACTCGTTTACCTCCTTCCATGATGTTGCTTGCTGTTGACGACGATGTTGTTGACGATGCCATCGAGATCAGGACCTTGCTACCTCTAGTTCCCACAGACGGCGCCAATTGACAAGGGTTTAACTTGTCAATGCCTACAGATTGTAGACTTAGGGTTTCGTAAGAAGTAGAGGGCAAGTAGATCTCGAAGGTTCAAACGAACAAAGGCGTCCGGTAAAACAAATTACGGTGGCTAGATTGCACAATGATTCGATCCCTTCTTTCTGCCTCAGCTTCTCCTTTATATAGGAGGAGAACCCGAGGCTCATATCGTATCGTACAAAGAGTCCTATCTCGGGTCGGTTTCGACCTTTCCTTATATTACATATATTTCCTATATTGACTAAAACTCTTCAAGCCGCACGTTCTTGACTTCATGGGCCTTCAATTCTTCGAGTCCATGGGCCTCAAGCTCCTTAATAAGACCAATGTACTTTATTCGGCATGCCTGCTAGGCATACCTATGTCAATAATTTTATTAGTTAATTTTATGATTAAGTTTTTCATAGTTACGATGTCGCGCCCCCACCCGCGTCATGGACTTGGACTGGGCTCTGGCCACGTTTTGGACGGGAGGACCGATGTCCGGGATTGGGCTCCGCCGGGCTGGCACTGGGAGGTGTTACCTTTCGGGGCGCGCAGCTTGGTGAGGAATTTGGGTCTCGTCGTCGACCCGGATCTCCTTTGGTGGCGGTCACGTGGGCCACGAGCGGTGCAGACGGAGCCGGGCCCCGATGAGGTGGTACATCGCCGTATCAGAGAGGAGGACAAGCATGTCCGTCGGTACATGTATATGTTGGATAGGATGTATTCCAACACCTGGCCGATTCTTCAGGGATCTCACGAGAGCTATGATCCTGTGAGGGTTCCATCTATTTGGTTGTCCACCGCCCACGTCTCAGCACCCGGTCGACATCGAGTCTTGTGATGTATTAGGGTTAAATAAAAAATAGACCCGAGCTATATATGTACTCCAATCTCTGTTTTGCATTATCTTTAATTAATAGCCATATATGTAACTCCAATCTCTGTTTTGAGCATTATCTTTAATTAATAGTTATACTTAATTACTGCTTCGTTGTGTTTATAGCATTACAATAACTTGTAAGTCAGAAACTATGGAGCATTACAATAAATTGTAATTCTTTGCAGAAACTATGGATCACGACAGAGACATAGAAAAGGAATACATGCTCGAGGACATCATCCGCGATGGAGATGATGAAGATGTCACCTCGCTGTTTCTGAACCCATCCGATGAGGGAGATGAGCAAAACTAAAGTGATGGCTCTGGTGAGGGAGATGAGATAGAAGCAAGAGACAACTCACATAATTTTGGACCGTCAACAAAGTCCGGCGAGGTATATTAAGCCTCTGGTGATCCAGCTCAATCTAGATGCATTTCTTCATTTGTATATATTAATTAACAAATGTTTCTACTTTTAGACCTCCAAATCAAGCCTATCTTCTAGAAAGAAACGAGGCCCGGTCAAAGGGATGGCCGATAGTGTGCATCTCCAAATTGAATTAGTCTCTCCAACTGGCGAACCGTTGCTTCCCACCGCGACCGCAAAAGTATTTATACGTCAATGTGGAGATGTTGTTAGGGACAAGATCCCGATAACTGTTCGAGAATGGAATAAGCCATCAAAGCCGGCAGATGGAGTTAGTTTTGTCCACGACAGATCCAAAGAAGGCCTTTGGGAATCTCTCATGTCACATTTTACCCTACCGGTTTTGGAGACTAAAGCGCTCACAGAAGCCATGAAGTTGAAAGTCAAGGAGTGGGATCTTAAGAAGATGGTCACCCAATTCCAAACCTTCAAGAAAACATTATATAAAGATTATGTCAAAGAAAAAAAAGCTCCAGAATTCACTGGACCATTAGAGGAGCAACGGGGTCACTGGGACGCATTTGTGGAGTACATGGAATCGGAAGAAGCTCGGGAAAGGTCGGAAAGAATAAGAAAAATGGTGTGAAAAGGTACTTTACCATAATCTGGGGGCAGGTGGCTACAAGACTGCCATTCCTAAGTGGGATGAAGCTGAGGCTACCATGCGCGCTGAAGGGATCACTCCAGCTACAGAAGGTTGGTCCCTGAGGCTAAGAATTTTTCTACTTGCGCATGGGTCAACGTATGACCGAAAAATAGGGCAGCTCATACACAATAATGAAACAATTTATGTAACCTACAAAAACCTTGTTGAAGCAATCAAAGAGGTTCAAGAGGGAAAGTTCCATCCCGACAGAGAGAACGACTAGCTGACAAAGGCCCTCAAGAATAAGGAACACCCAGGACGAACACGAGGCTTTGTACCTTCTGTTCTGTGGAAGATTGGGTTATCCGGGGACAATGACACTTATAGAAGCCGTTCGAGATCAAAGAAGCAGTAGACAGACCGGTTGCACAAGTTAGAAAGGGATAACTTGGAAATGTATGACATGGTAAAGGAGTTAAAGCAGCACATGGGCAAGCAAGGGACAATTGTTCAGCTGCAGCAAGATCCTGGGTTCGATAGTGTCGGCAACCCATCTCAGCTGAAAAGCAGCGTGGCTTCCGCGGGGGATCATCGTGATGATGGACTGATGGGTCGTTACCCCGTGGATGATATCAGCGAGAAGACAAATTGTGAGCTACATCAGCCAATGAAGAATATATCCATAACGGTGGCGGTCAGCTTTGCTTTAGCTTATGAACCTGGAGCGCGCTGGCATGGCGTTGAGATTCAAGCTGGCTATGCTCGTGTCGGGGTGGATGAAGTTGTACAGGGTCATGAGTCACTACAGCTTGACATCCCTGGAGCTGAAGGGGAGTCGACACTAGGAGAAGTCACGGGCGGTATCATTCTATGGCCAAAGAAACACATCGTGTTTCCAAGCTGGGCGCAAAGGCCACCATCTCCTCCAGCACCTCCAAGTCCACCGAGTAGCAATCCAACATCTCCAAGTCCACCTCTCCAGCAGCAAGATCCTTGGTTCGAGAGGTACCCGAGCACGAGTCCATCTCGATCTTTAGCGTGTGATCCTACTCCGCCCAATACGTTCCAGGGACCAAAGCGAAAGAGTACCGCCACCTCCAAGTCCAGCCCTCATCGGAAGAAAAATACTAAGAAGAGACTCAACAAGGAACCTCCTAAGTTAGCTTATCATATGACTGATGAGGAAAACACAACGGTCGTGGCTACCGAAGTGAAAGCCCATTTTTCACCAAAAAAGAAGCCGCCAAAGGAGGTACTGGATCCGAAAGTCGTACAGAAGTATGTGGACAACCTTCAGAAACCGGAAGTAAGTCCGCCATTAGACTATGTACGCTCTCTTACGAAGTCTGTGTTAAGGAAGGAAGAACTAGCAGGAAAATAGAAGGAAGTACAATCGTTGCCCACGCTAAACGAGGCCTCAAGAGAAGATTATGAGAGGTTTTCTAGTAAACTTGGTCACGCCGAGCGTCCGCTCGCTTCTCCCACGGGCCCGCGTGGCAGCGACCCTGGCTCGAGCCGCCGCGAATTAAACAGAACAACTGCCGGGGAAGGCAACCGCCGGAGTGGCAACCGCGTCGATCGACGCGCCAACCGCCGGAATGGAGCGCCGAACCGCCGCGGAAGAGCAACCGCAGACCTCTTCGTTACGCGCCGCCATTAATCCCCGCTCAATAAAACCCCTGCGCCTGCTCTAATTCATCTCCAAGCGGCTGCCATTCATCTTCTTCTCCAACACCGGCTAGCCACCATGAGCAACCTGTCGTTGCCATCGGACACCGACAGCGAGGGGAAGTCGCCGGGATGGCGGCATTGGTGGGAAAGGGCTATCACGCCGAGCAACCCTAGCTCCCCGCTGATGGAGGGCGAGGAGGAAGGGGACGCCGTTGGCCTCGACGGCCAGGAGGAGGACTCCGACGCAAGGTGGGCACGACTGGAGGTGGTGGAGGCGGCTGACGACGCGGCCGAGGCAAGGAAGGAGGCAAGGGCCCGGGCGAGGGTGCAGGCGCGGGCGTAGGCGGAGGCAGAGGCTCGTCATCCGTTCACCGACGACGAGGAAGACCCCAATGACCACTCGTCGGAGGGGAACTCAACCTCGTCGGATGCGTCGACCGGCAGTTCCTCTTCGGAGGAGGTGACGAGCAAGAAGCGTGACCGTGTGGATGACGAGGCGGGGCCTTCTAACAAGAAGACCAAGAATTAGGTAGTTTAAAATTTGTTTGTTCTCGCGTTTGTTCTCCTAGTTTGTATGTTCAAATTGTTTGAACTTGTTCGATTCGACACAGCATGGCATGATCAAACAATGTATCGGGTATGCCTCCGTTTGTTTGGGTTTGTCCAAAATGCGTCGGACCGCTGGGGTTGCCCCACGACGCAAACGGACGCATGACCATTTTCGCGTCCGCCAGACGACGCAAACGGACGCGTGCGGACAATTTATGCGTCCCAAATACGTCGCCCCATTAGAGATGCCCTTAAAGACCGAGAAAAAAGTGTTCTAGAAGGAAGTATAATTTACTAAGACTTTCTATTTTAGGCCCAACCAATACGACAAAGGACAACTTGTGTGGTGCCACGAAAAACGAAGCACTACATTTTGCTCTGTGACGATAAGACTACTTAGAGCAAGTACAATAAGACTTAGTCAGCATGCTATAATGATTTAAATATAATATTTATGCTTAGTTTGAGGGGAGAGAAGATGAGAGAGAAGATATATGGGTTCTCATGCAAGAACCAGCTCTAGCACGTGGTTCTAGGAACTTTGTGAGAGTGAAAGGTGGGCCATATACCAATAAAGTAATACACTCTTATAGCTAAGTATTGTACATATTGACTAAGCTAACTATAGATAACATGTCACTATCTTATAGTCAACAATTCACTCTATTATTAAACTTGCTCTTATAGTGGGAGTAACATAGCTAGAAACATCACATCTTTTAAGACATTGTGGTGACATGGCATGCCAATAAATGATGAAAGAGATTGAGGTGGTAACTAGCTATGTTAGCATAATATCACACACCCCAAGATAAAATGAGTCTACACCCTAATAAATAAGTCTTTACATGATATTATCTCTATGTTACTTTCCACTATGAAGATAGTACTATAGGACTACTCATAGTGGGAGTAACTAAGATAGTACCATAGAACTACATGCATTGCCAACTAGGCATTTTATTGACATGGCATGACATTAAATGAAGAAAGAGATGATTGTGGTAACTAGCTATGTTACTACTCCCTCCGTCCCAGGGCAAAGGGCGTATATTTTGTAGCGCGGTTATTAAGGAAGGATTAGAGAGAGAAGAAAGAATCGCTACTTGCCTCTTTTACCCCTGCATGCACGGTAGTAATTGGAGTAGATGCTTGGGTCTCTTCCTTTTTCCCAGTGCATGTCTCTTCTCCCGTTTCTCCATGCATGCACAGCACTAATCTGGGCCATAATTTAAAGGAAGATGAGAGCCAGACGGGGGAGAGGATGTGCAGATCGAGACGGTGGCCGATTAATTTACGTTGAAGACGAACATCACAGCCACCACTCGCCTGGTTTCGAGGACGAGGGGATACGTAAGTGGAGGGTAGAATCGGGAGGATTAGGAAGCCCAACAGGCCGTGCCTTAAGCCTTGACGAAATTTGGAAAAAAAATTATACGCCCTTTGCCCTGGGAAGGAGGGAGTATAACATCACACTTTTCAAGATACAATGAGTTACAAGCTAATTAACACACTCATGCATGATACTACATCAAAGTTACTATGCACTATGAATGTAGTAACATAGACTAGTGTCATATGCACAACACTACTCTATGTGACTAGTCATAGTGGGAAGTAACATAGCTAGTAACATCACACAACCCAAGATATTTTGGTGACATGGCATGATAATGAATGAAAAAAAAGAGTGGGGTGGTAACTAGCTATGTTACCATAGCATCACATACCCCAAGATAAGATGAGTCTACAACATAGTAAATGACCCAATGCATACATCACATATAAGTTACTACCCACTATGAAAGTAGTAACTTAGACTAGTAACATGGGTATATGTTACTAGTCTAAGTTACTCCCCACTATAACTAGCCTAACCTAAATCACATTATGTTACTCCCCAACAACAACAACAACAACAACAACAACCAAGCCTTTCAGTCCCAAACAAGTTGGGGTAGGTTAGAGTTGAAACCCATAAGATCTCGAAGCCAAGTCATGGTTCCGGAACGTGGATAGCTAACTTCCACGCACCCCTGTCCATGGCTAAATCTTTATCGATATTTCAAACCTTCAAGTCTCTCTTAACGGACTCCTCATGTCAAGTTTGGTCTACCACGACCCCTCTTAACATTCTCAGCACGCTTTATCCGTCCGCTATGCACCGGCGCTTCCGGAGGCCTCCGTTGGATATGTCCAAACCATCGAGACGATGTTGGACCAGCCTCTTCAATCGGTGCTACCCCAACTCTCTCCCGTATATCGTCATTCCGTACCGATCATTTCTTGTGTGGCCACATATCCATCTCAACATGCGCATCTCTGCTACACTTAACTGTTGGATATGTCGTCTCTTCGTTGGCCAACACTCCGCGCCATACAACATCGCAGGTCGGATAGCTGTCCTATAAAACCTGCCTTTTAGCTTTTGTGGCACTCTCTTGTCACAGAGTACGCCAGAAGCTTGGCGCCACTTCATCCAACCAGCCTTGATTCGGTGGCCCACATCCTCATGTATTCAGTTTTAGTTCTACTAAGCCTAAAACCTTTCGATTCTAGAGTTCGCCTCCACAACTCTAACTTTCTATTAACTCCCGTTCGGCTATCATCGACTAGCACCACATCATCCGCAAAGAGCATACACCATGGGATATCTCCTTGTATATCCCTTGTGACCTCATCCATCACCAAATCAAAAAGGTAAGGGCTCAAAGCTGACCCTAGTCCTGCGCCACTATGATATATATGAGATGTCACCAGAAATAAATGAAGAGGTGTGGCGCCTAGTCGTGCGCAAAATGTGGTCTATCTGTAGCTAGTAGGGTTGAAGGTGACACCTAGAAAAAATGTTTGTCCTCGTCACTCGTCCGCTTGCTGCCCTAATAGCTACTGGTACTCGGGAGGGGCATTTCCGGTATCTGAGCTCGTTTTCTAGAACATTCATTTGCGCCAATATCGGTTGTACATAGAGTATTCTGTTTCGTATGCTTGTTACACGCTGCAGCATCGTGGTCCACCTGTACAGCGTATTCAATGCGGTTCCATCCGTTGGCACTTGGGAGCGAATTTTCTAGCGGAGCCGGTAGCTACCGGTCACCATCTGCCCGTGGGTTCATTGCTCGCGATGCGTGCTTGGCGAAGCGGGTATTCCTGACTTTTCGTTTGGTGTTGCCCGTACAGAAGCTGAGCGACGGATACAATACGTATCTATACGTTTCTGCTGGTGGACCTGCTTCTTCTCCAGCTTGCTGGCTTCTTTATCCTCTCGTCGCTCTCTCTCCTGCCTTTCTTTTCTAGTACTTTTCTCCTCCACTTGATCGAGATCTAGAAAATACACAACAACGCAGCGAGGCGGCTGGCGAGCCTTTGGCAGGCGGCGAGCAGGGCCGACGTCGTGCATACGACTTCCTCGACGCAGAGCTCCGGAGGCGCACCGGCCGCACCAACCGCGGGCAGGACGTCAACGAGGTCAGCTTATTTGCCGCATAGTCAGGCACCACGACGAGCTCAGCCTCTTCCTACGTCTTCCGTGCGGGCTCTGCGACGGGATTGGCAGGCGCAGTCGCAAGCTCACGCCAAGGCACAAAGTGGTTCCAGATCTTGCGCTGGTTCACTGCGGCCAACAACCCGGTGCTCCAACGGGCGGCGTGATTCTATCTTTGACCAAGAAAGTCATATGATACATCTGCGTAATATTTTCTTTGCTTTGGAATTCGAACCGAATTTGGTTCATGTGTTTCTTGATATGGTTTTGATTTCGTGAAGCTTCAGTGGAATGTGCGAGTCATTTGTTAAAAGTAGATGTAATGAATGGAGTGATTGTCTTTAATAATTGAATGTGTGTAAAAAAGAATCGAGTGATTCTTTCCTTTTTTGTTTTATACAGGATTTGAATCGAATTGCATCCATCTATTTTCTAGAAAGTTGTGAAATATTTGTGGAGAGGAATGAAATATTTGTGAAAGAAACCACTTTGGAGTGTGATTGACATTTGTAAACTATTTATGAAATTTCTCTGAATTATATACAGAACTTGATAGTTTCAGACTTTCAGTGGACCATGTTTCAGGTCATGAAAATTATCTGAAAATTTTGAAAAAAATATGAAACAAGATTTTTTAAAACAAAAGTTCCAACAAAAAAGTATGATATGAATGGATTCTTGTTAAAACATCTTTTAAAATTGAAGCCTCGGTGGAACTGGAGTATACTTTGGTTTGAACTTATATGAAACGACTTTGATAAATAAGAGAATTATATGAACTATTTGGGAAGTCCCAAATATGAGTGTGAATTTGTTGCCACCGGGTGGCACTGCCCCCCTACTCACTGCCGTCAGATGATGGACTGGAGATTCGTTCTGAAGTGTGAGGGAAGCTGCAGAACCAAGTTAAATCTCCTAACTTCACGTAAGCTATTGACTTAGATGCTAACTATGCGTCGATGTATCAGAGAAAGGGGCAGGACTTTTGCATTTGGCAGTGGGATGGCAGAAGTTGTATATATCTACAACTTTACCTGTTGCGTAAGTTCAGATTTTTGCTATTCATGAGTGAAATAGTTTACTTAGGTTGGACCAGTCAAAACGCATGCTGCATTTCTCAAAAAAAAAAAAAAACGCATGCTGCAGCATGAATGGAAGAAGTTAATGCTGAAGCATGCATGCCTCTCCATAATTGGCTAAGTTTGCACGCGGCACTTAATACTCAACATCCAACACCTATATTGTTGCTGTGTCGATAACATTGCACCGGGTCAATAGGACACGAACGAAGACTACTTATACGATTCAGATAGCCGGAAAATACTAGCCTACTATTCACACTGGTCAAACGTCCGTAGTACTCCAATATACAATACGGACTAAATACTTCAACATACACACATGCAAAGGCGAGAACACCAGATGGGAATGAAAAATACTCGACGCGGTGGCTCGATATCTCAAATGACCAGCACTGGCTGCTCCTCTCGATTTAACCCTGGCCGATGGGAGAGCCATTGCGGCGGCTCGGCGCCGCGACACACCATATCTACTTGGTAGCAACATCAGTGTATTGAGTTCAAATGTCTGATCGTGTAGATAGTCGTGCCTTGAAGAAGATTTTGGAGACAATTGAGACTAGCTGACGTAATAGATAATCCGTAGTTTGTGAGCAACTTGATTTCCAAATCCCATGTCGCCAACAAATTAAGGCTCGCAAAATCACACACTGCAACCAATCTAACCACACCTATACGGACCAAAATAGCTTTACCATAGTTGCATGCATCACTCGATGTAGAGAAAAACACAAAGGACTAGCATCGCTGAGATGTTTCAACCAACATGGAAAGGCTGCAGCGCATTCAATATGCATGTCTGCAGGTTTACACATTGAGAGAGTACTACGTACTGTGATTTCTGGTGAAGGTTTGACCAAGAGTACCAAGAGTAAAATGTCTACGTAGTATCCAAACAAATGGCCGCTCTCAAGACTCCAGCGGCTAGTGTTCTTGCCAAAAATGAAAGTCTACTCTCGAAGAGTATGTACATAGAATCGAGCTTATCGAGGAACACTAGCTGCGCAACACTCAAATATTTTGTTCTATACAATACAACGGCTCGTGCCACACTTCTTTATTACGTCCTCCTATTTTTCTCTCCTGCAGCTGGACCTGGCCTTTTCTTCTGCCGGATTAGCTCGTGTCCATGCACACTTTAATTTTTTACCTGCAGAAGTAGCTGCATAGTTTGGCACCATACCTGACATTGCTTGCAGCTTCCGCCAATAAAGTCTGACTTGAAGTCAGCACGGACAGGGCGATTTACACAAAAATAACCCAAAAGTGAAAGAAAAGCACAAACTGACCTCTCGAGCAAACTATTTCACCCATCTAACCCTTTTGTGTGGCGCCCCTCTCATGGGCGCCACACATGCCAGTGTGGCACCCGTCCTGCCGGCGCCGCTCTCCCAGCCGATGTGGCGCCCTCGACGCTGAGCTGGTGCGCCGATCCGACGTGGCAGCATGTGTGGCGCCCCTCCCATCGGCGCCACACATGCATTTGTAATTGCCCAGCCATACTGTAAGAGAAATCGTCTGGAACTTAGCCGTTTTGCAGCCCTGTTTGTGTGGCGCCGATGCCACGGGCGCCACACATCACAGTGTGGCGCCGATGCCACGGCGCCCACGTTCAGCCCGAGCCGCCCCCACCCGAGGTGGGCTTCCTCTCTCTCTCTGTTTCGCGTGAAGCAAGGCGGCCGGCGGTTCCTCCTCCTCCCCTCTCCCCACCAAATCGGCCACGAATTCGTCAGATCTGACCGGCCAATCTCTTCCCCATCCATTCCTCAAGGTAATCCCCTTCGAATCCTTCACATTCATCCACTAATTTCATAGATCTTGCTAGATTTGTACATGAACCCTAGACATGGAAACTAGATTTGAAATGGCTATGTATGTGTTGAAATTGCTATGTATGTGTTGAATGTGTATGTGTAGGAACTCTAGATATGTATGTATCCTAGATTTGTGGAGGAACCCTAGACATCAAATTTCATGAATGTGTATGTGTAGGAAACATAGATATGTATGTATCCATATTTGTGTTACATATGACCATTATTTGTGATGGAATAACTCATATTTGTGATGGAATAACTCATATTTGTTAGGAATGGCTCATAATATGGTGTTTTATCCCTAGATATGAATGTATATGTATGTATATGATGTATGTGTGATGGCTTATATGTATGTATATGATGTATGTGTGATGGCTTGTTTGGATATATTCTCATGTATGTGTTGCTCATATTTGTTAGAAATGGCTCATAATATGGTGTATTTGTGTAAACATGTAGGATGGTGTGGCTCCTAGATCAAGAGTATGACAGGGATCACCGGGCTTTTCAGATGACGGAGAAGGGAAGGGTTCTTCACCCCTTGAAGATTCGTTACCACGGCACAGTCGATCTGGCGTATGACGAGAGGTACACGGAGTTCATCCAGCCTACCGGTCTTCTCCCTCTAGCTCAACAACATCATGTGGCTCATTCCAATTGAACTCAACCCTCACTTGTGCTACCACCTCCGCAAAGCTAGGGCTAAGGTCAAACACCAAGTCAACCTCTTCCGGGTCCGGCTCTAGGTTCCCCTTCAAGAAAGCATCCTTGTCCACATGATGAACATGAACAATTCTTTCCATCCCCCTAGCATAATGGGAACAACACATACACACATGTGTTTATTAGTTATCATAATCAACATAATCTACCCATACAAACTAGCACACTACCATTTCTCCTACTTCAACAACCCTAACATCCAACCAAATCCATCTCCACCCTCAAATCAACCAAATCCACATCTAGGGTTTCATATGTAGATTCAACCAAATACACAAAATCAATGGATGAAAAGAAGGGGAACGGAGGAGATTACCTCAAGGAACGGGTTGGGAACGATCTCCACGGACAGATTTGACGAAATCCAAGAGATTTGAGTAGGGATTTGAGGGAGAGAGAGAGTCACTACTTTCCCGAGGGAAGAAGAACAGAGGGAGGAGAATGGCTGGTCGGGCTGGGGCAGGCTCGCGCGGCCACACATAAGTGGATGTGTGGCGCCCTTGACACTGGCGCCACACTTTCAAAGTGTGGCGCCGATGTGGGCGGCGCCACCTTGCCACGTCAGATTAGAGCACACCTCAGCGTCGACGACGCCACGTCGGATGGGATAGTGGCGCCGACCACACTGGCGCCACTCGGGCTTGTGTGGCGCCCATGAGAGGGGCGCCACACAAAAGGGTTAGATGGGTGAAATAGTTTGCCCGAGAGGTCAGTCTGTGCTATAGTTTCACAAAAGGGTTATTTTTGTGTAAATCGCCCACGGACAGATTCTTTGCAGGAAGAGCAGCTAATTAGAATAAGCCTGGTGGCAAGCAGATCGAATCTAAATGATCCATCGGACGGCAGCTGAAAGGGGGGTATTGCCACCGGGTGGCAACAACATATTTTGCCCCAAATATTAGTAAATTTGTGACATGAATCTCTTTGATATCTGAAACATAATTGGATCATACTAGGTATGACACAAATTTCAGTGAATGTACGTCATATTTATTTGATACCAAGATGTTAGTGAACTCAGACTTTGACAAAATATCTTTTTGTTTGATTTGAAGAGCTCACAAAATTTTGAAGGTATTTTGATTTTGTCCTTAAACGAATTGATTTCTGAAACGTAATTCGCTTCAGTTCAGTATGATCCTTTTCCAGTAATATAAGAGATATATGTCATATCTCTTTGATTTCCTCCCAAATATTACTGAAGCCATACTTGAAAAATATTATGAACTTCCAAATTTCTGGAAAAGTTATTAAAAAGTTTGTGTGGAAATACAATAAAAAATATTTTATAATTGGAGCATGTGTGGAAAACAAACTGAACTCCTACATATTTTTCTTAAAATGTATACACTGGTGGAAAAAGGGCATTTAATCCCGGTTGGCAACAGCCATTAATACCGGTTGTGCAACCGGGACTAAAGGGTCGCGACTAAAGCCCCCCCCCCCCTTTAGTCGCGGTTGCTTACGAACCGCGACTAAAGGTCCGTCCACGTGGGCGTTAGCGTGCGCTTGAGTGGTGGGACCTTTGTCCCGGTTTGTGTCCCCAAACTGGGACTAAAGGCTATTTCGAAACTTTTTTTAATTCATTTGGGTTTCTAATTTTTTTCACTCCGTTTTTTTTCTATTTTTTTTCAGAATTTCTATTTTTTTCACTTATTTGCATAGCTTAGTCTCTATCTCTAACTACACTTATCTCTAGTCAAATTACTTACTCGTGGCAAACTTTCCCGCTCGTCACCCATCCTCCCACTACCCCACCTAGCACGCTAACTTCCGAGTTCCATTCCGTCCTCGCATCCAGTGCTACGCGCACATGTATGTGATACTAGTATCATATCAATCCTATTAACATGTTGGTCGATGTCACATTTTTTTATTGTTTGAATTTCAAATAATTTTTTCATAAACAAAAATAATGATGTAATAATAATCGTGAATAAATAAATAAACATTAACTTTTTAATTTTTATTATTTTTTATTTTTTTAATTTTTAAAATATTTTTTTGCCAAACCTAAAAATTTGAAAATCTAAAAATTGGGTAAAAGTAATAGTAATCTTTATGCTGGATGCAATTATTAATTTTATTTTTTTGAAAAATTTAAAAATTATAAAATCCGTAATTTATAGTAAAAACAATCTTCCTGCTGTCGTATTTTCATTTGGAATTTTGAGAATCTAAAAAATTGGCTAACGGGCAAACCCAGGTGAATTCGGATGTAAATTTTTCCCAGGATTTTTTGATATATTATACGTTTTTTCCTATCACGTCGTATGCAAAAGTTATCATGTTTTACCATTTTTAAACTTTTTTGCAAAAAGTGAAAATTGAATTTCTTAATTTCTCCGAATAGTAGGTTGCATAACATACAAGAATCTGAAAACAATTTTTTTTTGAATTTTCTATCATTTTCTTTTGTATTTTACAAACCAAAAAAGGCGATCCACAGGGGGGGTGCAGGGTGCGTGGGAGTAAAAAAAACTCGGAAAAACCTTTAGTCCCGGTTGGGGACACCAACCGCGACTAAAGGGGTACTAACGATATTCACATATCCATGAAGTGGTCGTCCCCAACCGGGACTAAAGGTTTTTCCACCGGCCGCATCCCTCCATAGCCCTTTAGTCGATCACTTGTCGCTTTCAAAAGCGCGTAGAAGATCTTGACGGTGCCACAATCGGGCAGCACCTCCGTACTCGGTCACACGTCAGGCTGATGACGATCTCTCCCCGCTCCAGCGGGCAGCTGGAAGTAGTAGATCCTCTCGGAACCCGGCACGACGGCGTGGTGGCGGTGGTGGTGGAGATTCCGGCAGGTTCGCCTAAGCACCGCGAGAGAAGATGGAGGAGGGGAGAGGCTAGTGTTTGGGAGAGGGGGCTGCTTGGGCGCCGGCCTGGGAAGCCCTTGGTGGTGCGGCCAACTTGGTGTAACCAGCCCCCTCCCTCTCCCCCTCATTATATAGGTGGAATCCCTAGGGT